>JAQSUU010000368.1:0-4800000 GCA_038087645.1 Saccharum hybrid cultivar R570
TGGCGGTTTAGATTAGTTGATGACGTGGCTTAAGGAGGTGCTAGAGAAATAAGATAGCAGGATTTTGCTTTATAGGAGTTATAGATTTGATGGAGGGTAACTATTGACTTTCACTTTTGTTCTATACATTAGCCCCTGCTAAAATCTAAAAACATCATGGCTCATGACCTTTCTTTACAATGCAGTTAAGGATACCTGGTCACCGAAGTGGAAGGTCACAATACTTGTCTGTACAAGTTGCAGCCAGATATTTATGTGCTAAGTGCTAATTGACATGATCAGCTGTCTTTGAAAACCTCATGTCTGGAACTGTAGTTCCCCACTATTTTGTATCTGGCGTTATTTACCTACTATAATGGTCTCTATATATTTGAATCGACATTCTAAGCTACCGACTATTTCGGTAGTCATGAATTCCAATTGTGAACTGTAATGTACATCTATGTAAGGTTTGGCTGGATAGAACCATAATGACCACAATAGCCTTGCATGTAGTGAATGACTGTAATGTATGGCTGAACAAAACTATGAAGGTTGCAATGGCCAATAAACCATACTATAGGCAGATGCTTTTAGATTTGTGCTAAGTATGTGATATCTTTGATATTAGGTACGGATGCTCTGAGAATAGTGATAACGGTTCTGCTTAGTACCTTGGCTATTTCTTTGGTCATAAGGTTTTGTTTCTAGAGTCATTGTAGGATGCCCGAAGGGCGCCTGATGTTCTAGTTGCATGCATGACACCTGGCAGCGGTTGGATTGACGTGAGGCAACCTCGATAAGTGTGGGCGACATGGTGGCTTTGTCTCATCCGGGTGATGTTGATGGCTTTCACTTGAATAAATAACATCAGGTTAATTACAAAATATGTTTATGATACCAATAAATAACATCAGGTTAATTACAAAATATACATCACCTGGATGATAAACATCACTCGTGGGGGCCTTCAATATATACATGTTTATGATACCAATAAATAACATCAGGTTAATTACAAAATATGTTTTCATAATAAATTAATTTGAAGACATAACTGTAAATATTATTCATTAAAATTTGGTCAAACATTAATCATTTTTCGTGACACGCAATTCATAGTTACAATCTTTTCCGGAAGAGAGAAAGTATATACTAGTACAAGGCTAAAATTAAAATAAAGTGTATTCCTAGCCCATAGTTTCTGCACTTTCATGCTTTTATTCCCCAAAAAAAAAAGGTGTATTCCGAGGATCTGGTGAGGTGCTGTACGGAGGTAGGAGCTGCTAGGTAGCTGGTGCCGGCAGCGGCAGCGGCAGCGGGTTGAGGCGCGGTGTTGGGATGAGGATGAGATGGTGCTTCCGGGCGGTGACGAGCGCCGCTTCCTCCTCCATGTCCAAGGGCGGCGCCGTGGACTGGCCCTCCGGGACGGGCACCGCCCAGTGGAAGCACTGCACCAGCGCGGCGAGGAAGGCCGGCACGGCCTGCATGGCGAGGCCCATGCCGGGGCAGGCACGGCGGCCGCTCCCAAACGGCAAGAACTGCATGTGCTGCCCCTTGGGGTCGACGCCTGCTCCGGCGCCGCCGGGCATGAAACGCTCCGGCCGGAACTCGAGGGGGTCCTCCCACCAGCCCGGGTCGCGGCCGATGGAGAAGATGTTGAAGAAGACGGAGGTCTTGGTCGGGATGACGTAGCCGCGGACGTGCACCGGCTCGATGGTCTCCCGCTGCGCGAACACGGCGGGAGGCTGCAGCCGCAGCGTCTCCTTGAAGACGGCCTGCAGGTAGGGCAGGTGCGGGACGTCCTGCTCCCCGACCAGGCGCGACGCGCCCACCACGGCGTCCAGCTCCGCGCGCAGCTTGTCCATGCAGGCCGGGTGGTTGATGAGGTACGCCAGCATCCACTCCACGCTGGTGGCGGTGGTGTCGGAGCCGGCGGTGAAGATGTCGAGGACGAACGCCTTGATGTTCTCCCTGGTGAGCCTGACCTCGGCGTTCTTGTCCTCCGCCGCGTCCATGAGGATGTCCAGCAGGTCGTCGTTGCTGGTGGTGGTCTCCCCCTGCTCCTGCTGCCGCCGTCTCCGACGCTTCTCCTCCTTGGCCGTGATCATGATCTCCAGCAGCGCGTCGAACTTGTCCCGCACCTCGCGCGTCCTCCGCGTGAGCCCCTGCAGGTCCCAGCCCCGGCAGAGTCCCACGTAGTCCTCGATGTTGAAGGCCCCCACGAGCTCGGCGACGTGCTTGGCGCAGTCCCTGGCCGCCTCCGTCATGTGGCCCGGCAGCGCGCTGGCCACCATGCGCATGATGGCGTTGTTGGACATGCTGATGAGGTGGCGGCTGACGTCGATGCGCTCCCCCCTGGCGGCCGCCTGGCGCGCCGCCCCGAGCACGGCCGCCAGCTCGGCCTCCCGCACGGGGCGCAGCTGGTCGACGGTGCGCGGCCCCAGCAGCTCGGACATGCAGAGGCGCTTCATGAAGCGCCAGTGCGGGCCGTAGGGCGCGAAGGCGAAGCCGGCGTCGTCGTAGGCGAGGTGGCGCGTGACGACCGTGAGCGGCCGCTCCGGGATGCTGGCCTCGTGCTTGAGGAGGTCCCGTGCGGCGTCCGCGGTGCCGACGACGACGCAGTGCGTGGAGGGGCCGAGGCGGAGGTAGACGAGGGGCCCGTAGCGCGCCACGATGCGGTCCAAGGCCCTGTGCGGCGGCGAGCGGATGAGGTGCAGGTGGCCGATGAGCGGGAGCGCCATCGGGCTCGGGGGCAGCCTGCTGTTGCGGTTATTCCATCTCCATCTGGTGATGACGAGGGTGGAGAGCGCGACAAGGAGGAGGAGGAGGAGGAGCGGGACGCCGGCGGGCAGCAGGGCCGTGGGGGCGACAGCTGCTGCTTCCATTTCTGGTCTGCTCTGCTGGATGGTGTGCCTAGCTAGTTCCGCCGTGCTTAGATTTATAGCAAAAATGGATGGAGCAGTCGTTGTGCGTGCATGGACGCCGCCTCTGTCCCACCCACAGTAGATGTCGTTTAAGAACATCTCACCGATACCAAGACTGGAGCTAATATACCAAAACACTCCATTGCACAGTGCTTGGTGCTGTGAAGCGCTGCACTGACCTGACCATTGGACCCGTTCGGCTATGCTATAAGCTGGCTGAAAAACACCGTTGACTGATTTATTGTGAGAGAAAAAATATTGTTTTAATTGAAAAAACAAGCTGAAAAGTATGACGCCAATTATTTCGAAACAATCTCACGGAGATAGAACGTCACCTGTTATGGGACGGACGAGTACGTTAGACAAGCCGTAACAATAGTGTCCATAGCAAACAGTTCGCCGGTCGGCGTCAAGCGAAGTGGAGGGGCTTATCTATTTATTTAATGCTAATAAATAATAAATAATTTTGTTAAAATAAAGTAAGAAATTAAAGGACCAGCAGCGGCGTGGAGGAACGCAAGCCACCCTCTCCCAATCTGCCATCCCAATCATTCAACTGAACTGATGCATGCCCCGTGCTCAACTCCGATCCTGTGCCAATCTGCCCAACAACTCGACATCGAAATCGGGGATGGGATTGTTACTACAGTACTTGGCCTAGCCCTGTATATTTTTATTTTTTAATCTTTTTTTCAACAAATATTCACGTTTATACCCTTAGACCTCTTTGTTAGACAATACCAATTCCTATAATCACGGCCTTTCCAGGAGTTTTTGTCGACGTGTCTTGCTTATCATACACGTTTCCGTCGAGACTTCCGTTGATTGTCTGGTGCTTGCAGTTTCAACATAGCCAGATCGACCGGTGCTCACGTTTTTGGGACATACTATCTGTACGTGCTAGCGCTTTGATCTGTGGTCATTATTTACGCTAACAATAATACAATTGGGGAACCTGAACGGCTCAGCTGCTTGGCGATACACGGAGGCAAAAATGAGGCATTGTTACATTTTATCACAATCTCCATCTCAGTTTCTATAAATGCATTTTCTATAAAAGAAGCTTTTATTAATTACTTTTTCAAGAGCAATACATCAAGTTGATACACAGTGCTTTGAAAGAAAAAGTTACTTTCGGTCTCACAGCCACGAAAGAGAAAAACCACGCACACTCGAGTGAGTATCGATCGGAAGACCGGAACACCACCCATTTCGCTCAGAAGAAGATAGCCTTCCACTTATGCTTCTGCCAATTGCTGCAAAGCCGCCATAACAAAATCCTGTGAATTTAGCCTCTAGAGATAGCGCATGTATGAAGCTAGTGGATAACCGACAAAAAAAAACACTGCAAAGGCCTCCTAATCAAATGTCAAACACGTGTCTTCTTTGTCAAAAGCACATGTTTAACTACCTTGCTGTTGTGTCGTGTGCTTGGACGCCGTTGTTAGACTGGTCTCCCTAGCTAGAGGAGACAGTTCGCCGGTCGTCATGTGAATCGGATTGGAAGGGATTATATATTTATTTATATTACTTTATAATGCTAAAATAAAGTGAGAGAGGGCAGGAGGAACGCAGGCAGCCCTCTGCCATCTAAATCATTCAACTAAAGTAATGCCCCGTGTTCAACGCCTGCTCCCACGCGCCACGCAGGGGGTTGGCTTCTTTATACACATGTTTTGCTGATGTCATGTATCGTTTGGAATGGAAGGATTAGAGCTCCTCATTCCTTTGAAAAGGTTTCCTTTGCTTAACAAAAACACAATGTTGACAGTAAAAATGCGCCAAAGTGCATCGTGGACTCCACCGTTATGTTCTTGTTGATGGTCAGAAAATTGACATCATAAGTATATTTAGACCTAACAATTTATTAAGAATTTTGTTTGGTTACGTACTTGAAGCCACGGACCCCATTTCAGGCATATACTGAATCGTCCCTGTTTTGTATTGGGCAGATTCAGATTGTCTGGCTTGCTGCTTGTCTGGGGATTATATTTCATTTCAGGGAGCTAGTTACGGAGGTTCGCATGTGCTTTTAGAAATTTTATTCGTCTGTGCTAATCCGGAGACTCCAGCATATTTTAGGCTTGCATGCAGCAGTGAGCCAGAGTGAAGCCTGCTTGTGCGACAGGCGGCAAATTAAAAGTGCAATCAAAAGAGCAGATAAGAGAATAAGGGCTTGTTTGGTTACGTTTTGTTAAAGTTTAACTCCCATCACATCAATGTTCGCTCAAATGCATGGAGTACTAAATGTAGACTAATTGCATACATGTCGACACAGATTAGGAGTAATTTACGAGACGAATCTATTAAGCCTAATTAGTCCAAGATTGAAAACTTTTTGTCAAATAAGACGAAAGTGCTACAGTGTTTGTTAAACTTTAACACCCTAAACCAAACACCCCCTAACCATTACGTACATAGCTACTGTCATGGTGCAATCGGAATCGTGCTAGTCAATCGATCGGCCGGATTGCGCAAAGCTTGCCCACTGTCATATTACTCATTACTCATGTTTAAGATGGCACTCAGTTTGAACAGAATGAGCGAGTTGAAGAAAACAGCTGCATACCTTAAAAGTCAATGGCAGCTAGAGAAGGAAACTGGAAAAAAAAAAAGGTGCAGCATGGGAGGAAGAAGAAGAACTTATATAGTGCCACAAAGTATATCATATAAAAAGTTGATAACATGCATGGATGGTTTTTCTAGAGTGGTCGTTTCATGATGAAGAAAAAGGAGAAAACTGAGCTGACAACAGCTGATAAACTGGAACAATTCCTCGTTGCAATACAGTAGGCGAGTCTAGAAGCACGGAAATGAGATGAAACAAAGCAACTGTATAGTTTAAAAGTCCATGGGAGCTAGAAGGAATGGAAAATTGGTAGAACAAATCGGCGAGTTGAACAAAGTCGATCGTAGTTGCATAGCTTAAAAGTCAATGGCAACTATATAGTTTAAAGCTACGACATGCCAGCATGGGTTATTTTACTAGCTTTGGTACAGAGTTTCGACTTCACACGGTGCAGAAAAAAAAGGTTGTACATCAAGAAGAAACTTCAGGAGTGTTTGGTTTGAGGAGTTAAAGTTTAACAAACACTGTAGCACTTTCGTCTTATTTGACAAAAAGTTTCTAATTTTGGACTAATTAGGCTTAATAGATTCGTCTCGTAAATTACTCATAATCTGTACCGACATACATGCAATTAGTCTACATTTAGTACTCCATGCATTTGAGGGAACATTGATGTGATGAGAGTTAAACTTTAACAAAATGTAACCAAACGGGGCCTCAGTTTCTAATCTTGACTTTCGTTCTCGGGATGCTAAATAATTACGAAGTCCTAGCCCCCTCCCCAGATTTTCAAGACTTTCGTGGCACGTGGATCTGGCGGACAAAGTCAAGATTTTTTCGTGGTTATTCTTCAAAGACAAGCTCAAAACAGCGGCGGATTTACAGGGTATGCCAGTGCGATCGTAGCAATTCATACCGTATATATACATACTTTTTTTAAGAAAAGAAAGAAAAAATAACCTAGCCGCTGGGCGCTGCCTCGCACGCAACGCGTCCGCGCTCCCTGGAGTAGAAGATCATGACCACGTGATGCGGTGATGGGAGGCCCACGCGGCCAGGAAGCCATGCGGCCATAGCCACCTTCAGGTCTCGCCGTCTCGGCTTTTCGAGCACCCTTCAATCTTACGTCCAAACGCCCACGCGACCAAGCCACGTCGCCACGCTGCCTGACCGCCGTGATGCCTTCATCTAGCTTTTTCGTCTCCATCATCCACGCTGCGTCGCGGAGAGATCAACTGACGCATGGCCGTAGGTGCACGACACAAGAGATGGAGGCAGGCACGCGGCGAAAGCGCCACACGCCGGCACCACCGTCGCACGGAACCTCGTCGTCTCGGTAGTCGCCATACACTGTGTTGGATTGGTTTAGGTGAGACTCAATCTTCCACTCTTGGTTTTTTCATAGAATTTTTTTTGTTTACTTAATTCCAAAATTATCCTCCATGCAACCCTAACAAGCGGTGACATTGCATGGTGACGGCGGCGACGCCTGCTGATGATGCTTCAAATCCTTTCTCTGAGTGTAAATCTCTTACCCTATTTTATGCCTATATTTTTTTAATCACCGGTATGACGTTTGAATTATTTATATTGTATTTGTGGATGTTTTCAACTTATATTAACTTTCGAATTTAAGACTTATCTTATAATTTAGTGCATATATACCGAATTACATTAAAAAAGCAATTATCACCGAATTGCTAAATGGTTTTACCAAATTATATAAGAAAACTTTTGGACGGCATACCCTAAGTTAAAATCCTAGATCCACCACTGGGCTAGGGGCACATAGATCAAGGGAGGTGATGAGCAAAGGAGGCGCACGGTTCAGGGACAGCATAGGGGGAGGCCATCGACGAGTGAGGAGGCAGGCTTGGGGCTGCACGTGGAGAGAGAAGCGGCACGGAGGTGCTCGTCACCTAATTTCACCCAATATAGATGGTGAGGCTCTGTATGGGAGAGACCCCTTCTAGTTGTAAGTCAAATACCAAGTATTGGGGTTATAATTCCAAAACTCAATTCCATGGACATCCAAACATTAGGAAACCTGATTCCAATTCCCTATTGGGCTCTAGCAGTATCTACATCCAAATGGGGTATTAAAGTTTGAGCTCTTACATTGGTTGGCAGAGGAAAGCTAGCACTTCTAGGTACTTTTGGGTATGATTTATGTTGTTCGTTGATCTGAAAAAGGTTTTACCAAAACCTTGTTTATGTAAACAAGGGCATTGTGGTAGTTGGCCCTTGTTTTATCATCTAGTTCACTATTTTCCACTACGGCTGCATCACCTAGATTTATGACTGAGCATAGAACCACCCGGGTGAGTGGTCTGGATCAGGTCCTAAGAGACATCGTAGGGTTCTTGATCAATGTGGGAACCTGCAAGCAGACCCATGGGCTACCCCGGGCTATCGAACTCATGAGTCACCGCAGGAGTGTCGAGGCCAGTCCATGGACTTCCGTCAATCAAGCACGCGGGAGACGCCAGCAAACAAGCGCAGAATAAAGACAACGCCACCTGAACATAGGACCACACCGAACGACGATGGACTTTGAGCCTGTTACACAGGCATTGGCGTTCGAACAAGCAGAGCACCACCTATGGCCTTTGCATGGACCTTGACTGAACTCCGACCAACCAAGGACAGTGTGCAACCCTTGGGGCGATGCCGATAAATCCTCGATTCAATCGAGAAAAAACCTCGAGCGACCTAATTGATAATACCCCTATGGCTCACCCTAGGGATCGCTCGAGAGGGCCATAGAGGGCTCGGGGGCTCCTGACGAGTATCTAGAACCTAAGTTACCTAAATCCAGCATTAAGCACGTTGGCTAAGGGTTTAACCAATTAGTCAGGGTCTTAGGGGGATACACCTGGCAGGTGCGCTCGTGTGCCCACGCCAAATGTTGGTCCAACCACCTTGATCGTGACTAACACTAGGAGAAGGGCTGAGCGGACTTGCCCCCCATTGTTTGGTGATATCACTCGAGCAATGCTCCTCAAGGCGAAGCAGGCATATCGCTTGGACCACCATAGGGCTAACCCTCCAAACAAACCGACACCAGGCATTTGGCTCTCGTGTGCCGCACAAAGGTTGTCAGAGGCCCAACAGTCCAAGACATAGCGACGTGTAGTGACAAGACTACAACAAATATGGTTGTAGAAAGCCACAGTGCAGAGGGTGCAATGCTCCAAGGGCCCTGGACAGTGCAATGACACATTGTACCGATGCCTTAAACTCTCTCCTGATAGTAATAATAAGTGCCACCCTATGCATCACAAGAGGTAGAGACCATGCTGTCCATAGGGCATCGGGCAATGTCTCCAGCAATTATTAGGAAGACCAAGATGGAGGATCCGGTTTAGGATCTGCGGCATATCTCAAGGATCACACACTGGGCCCCTACTTCCTGAACCATTGTACCCCTACCTCCTGGATATATAAGGTGCAGGTAGGGCCGGGTTCCATTAGAGTAAGCAAGAGAAGAAGGCAATTACAAACATCTTAGACGAACACTAGCAAAGAGCAAGTCAATTGGATTGGTGTTGACACCTCTAATGCCACCTAAGCTAGGTTGTCATCCCCAGCATGACACCAAAGGTGCTGGTACTAAAATATTCAAATGCTCCTCTAAAATAAATATGAAATCCGCAAGCGTACAGATAATACCGATGTAGCATTTTAACCGGGAGTAATTCAGGTATCATTATTTATATTTTTACCACTGGGAAGGGATACTAAGGATAATGTGCAATGAGTATCACTGCATATGCTAATGGAGAGTATAAGCATGTCTTTATCTCTCTTCTCATACAGGGTAAGTGTCACAAGATAAATAATATATATGAATAATAATAAAGGATAACTGGTAAGCACATAGCCATATAATGATAATCATCTCAATAGACTACTCTAGATATATAGCACTAGCATGGATTAGGACAAACTATAGGGATAAATCCTAGGTTATTCTAACTATAAAGTCAAAGCATACGATGATTAGTGCAATTACAATTGGCAATCATGGCAAGAAAAGGTTATATCTACGCATAGTGATATTATTGAGGAAGATATGGAACATAGCCGTCACTTTCCTGTAATAGTGATATTACTAAGTTGGTTTAAACATTTTAATTAGCATAGAACATTTACTCACCATTACTTCTTCTCTCAAGGATTGATTTTACTTTGTCTTAGGTTTGATTTGCATATATGCTATCTATAGAAACATTCAAACTTATAGAGAGAAAGTAATTATGAGTGGAGGGATTGCAAACCGGCGTGCCAGAGCAATGAGGGCTTGAGAAGAGAAAGAGCATTGCTGGATCATCATTAGAGGAGTCAGCAGCCTTCCTCCCCCAAGCTTGAGCCTTGTTGTCGCTCGTCACTTGAAGCCAAGTGTGAGTGTTGAATCATCCCTCAGAGTGTGTTGTAACTCCATGTCCTTAGACATTGTTCGTCCTCTGTTCTTAAATCTGTCGAAGAGGGCTCTTGATTCTAGGTTCGTTGAACAAAGATCTCTTCTCTGCATTCTGCTTTTCTTTGGATTGTCCAATCCAGGAGATGAGGATACAGACAGTTGCATGATCTTCTTTCGTCAACTATTCTTGATTTTTTTTGTGTCTTGGTTGATGAATTGATGTTCATTGGAGATGTAGACTCGAGTTTTTTCTTGATGATATTTGTCTTCTAGCGGCATGGCAAAGAGTTGTTCAGTTAATGATACGTCATCTGTCTTGATGATCAAGGAAGGAGTTTCCTTAATATTTGTATGCAAGCTTCATCTCCAATGGCTTAGGAACATCATCTTGCAACCATAGTCATGGTCCTTCAAGGCTTAGTCGATAGTCAACCCTAGATTGGTGATTGGTTGACACAAGGATGCATGCTACCATGTCATCCTTTGTGGCAGAACCTCCTAATTACTATGGCCCACCTGTACTTGTTATTGTCTTAAAGACTTCTAACCACTGTACAAGTGTACCACAGATCTTAAGAAGTCTGTCGGGTGTCCTCGAGAAACCCGAATCATCCACAATCTTCCGAGCAGGATCATATTACAGAGGCATCACAGTATTACAACAGTTTATATAATAAATTACATCAGAGTACAAAAGCGGAAGTCTTACATAGCATAAGTTTACAAACTTGATGTTCCAAACTTACAAAACTTAAGTTTAGTATTACAACCATAGTAGTGGAGTAGCATTATTAACATTATTACAGCACCAAAACGCGATGCTCTGCCCAAGAGCCAAACATCTCTACTCGTCGTCGCTCGCCGCAAAGACAGTCATGCAACAGGGTCCAAAACACACCTGCTCATGAGACGCACCTGCAACAGGGGTTTAACAAACCCTGAGTACGAAAGTACTCAACAAGGCTTAACCGACAAAACTAGTGGAATGACTCAGGAATGCAGGCTTAGGGGAATCAAGGTGAGGTTCCAGCAGGAAGTCAAGTTCTTTTGCATAAAAGCTACTAATGGTGAATCCTTAAGATCACGATTTTATTTCAATATTATTTATTGACAGAATGTAAGTGATCCTAATCTAGATCATATAACCCATTCAATATCTTTCTGATTCTTCGACCAAAGTTCCATTTCTTAACTACGATGTTGAACAAAGAATCGAGTCTCCTTAACCGAGGAGCAGCGACGATTTGAATCGATTAAACCCAGCTAGGGATTCCTAATCACACGACATATGCAGGACTCTAACCGACATATATCAACCCTCACTCGGATCCTCCAAAATATGACCGGGTCCAGCGCCACCCGAGAGTATAGTACACCTCCAATCCAGCCCTTGGCTACGAGGGTACACACTACTCTCGCCATCTCTCCACTCCCAGTGCGCGATTGGCCATTCACATGTTGGGTTACCGAGGTCTTAGGCTTACCGGAGCATGTGATCAGTTACAAAGTCTCGACACACACAATTCAAACAACGGTATGATCCTTAACTGACTCAGTCGGAGACACTACATGTGGACTCCTTTCCTGATGCAAGTCCACCGACCGGTCCCAAATTATCAGCATTAATATTCATCAAGTGGTTGTCCAACAACCCTTCAAACTTTGTTTAAAAGTTTTAAAGTTTTCTCATTAGGCAATGCTAAGCATACTAAGCATTTTTAAATAAAAATAGTAACAAGGATGGTATTGGAATATCAAGGATGATAATGCAGTAATTAGGTTATCAGTCAACTCCTAGCACTTAATGCAATAGAGCGGTAATATAAGTGAAGTAAAACTTTTCAAATTGCAAGGGAAGGTTAGATGTAACCGGGGCTTGCCTTGGTCAGCGGGAAACTCAGGCTCGGGATCAGTACCGCAGATGTCAAACCCTACTTCCACGGACGTTGGTTCTTCTTCGGGGACGGGTTCGGCTTCGGTACCTTCCTCTTTTACAGGAACTATACGTGAGGATAATGCATGCTTTAGGATGATGAGATAATAAACATGATGCTCGACGGATGCTTAACAGAGTTAACAGCTTGAGTATAGCTTTCCTTCATGGTACAGTTGAACAACAAAAGCACCTAGATATATGTTTACGTAACAAGAAAAACTATAATTCAAAACATCTTATAATTAATTTAATTAGGACGAAGGGAGCAATGAGTTATGTATGGTTTGGGCGCAGGCGGAGTTGGTGAGCTTGGAGGCTTCAGGTCCTCGTACCTACATGTAGATGAATGAATTATATTGAGTGGTGAAATAAACAGAATTAAATTTAAGACATTGAATTTATATAAGTGTGCTTGTGCATATATAACCTTGTGTAGGGTGAAAGTGGGCGCTGTTGCTTCTTGTGATGGAGCGATGATGCATTGGTGTGGTGCTGGCGGCGGGGATGCCATTGCATTGCATTGCTTTGGATCTGATGGCTTCACCTCTGCAGCCTCCGTTTCGTCCTCAGGCGGCTCATCATCGTCAGCTGCAGGGGGTTCCCGCTTGGAAGGAATTGTGGAGAGGAGCTGCTCCATGGGCAGCAACGGCGCGGTGGTCTCGGCCACCACTTCCACGATCTTGCAGTAGGCCGCCCTCCTGTTGGCGGCCATGCATCCGATGAGCTCCGCCACCTGCAGGTTGGATACCTGGCCACCCACGTAGGTGTCCTCTGGTGCCAAGACCAGGTTGTGCGTCTCCTTGTAAGCATCCGTTGGCCTCTCCATGCCCCCGGGCCTTATGATCTACCGGTGGCGCCAGCCACGAAGACGACGTCTTTCTCTTTCTCTTTCTCTGTCTGCGCCGTCGCCGTTGACGCGGAAGAAGCAGCAGATGCACGAGACGACAGTAGTAGTGATATTTGCCGGGTTGGCGATGAATGATTATTACCAATAATAATAATGCTGCTCCTCTGCTTGGTGAGCAGCCGCGGGCTGGAACTGGATGATGCAGCAGGAAGCAGGTGACGACTAGCAGTAGTGGAAGCTGATGATGATGTGTGGTGGTGGCTCGTGCGCAGCGAAGGAGGCGAGAGGGAGACGATGGTGTCCATGCCCGCCCGCTTCAGCACTCAGCAGGCGATCCACCAGTCACTCTGCCTGTCTCTCTGCCTACCGCATCCGCATCCACGCGAGCGCCGACTGATTTTTTTCCCACGTGGCGCTGCCGTGTCCACACTCTGAGATAGCGTGGGACCCACTCCTCATCCACATCCAACACAAGATGACCTACCCTACTTGCATGCAGGCAGTGTCCATTACAACTTTTTCTTTCTTCCACACATACTTTTGCATTTGCTCCCTTGGTTCTGGACAAATTTGAACTTGAATAACCTACTCATGTATGCAAGCATCTCCGTCAGTTATTTGCTTTCTCTCTCTCTTTTTTCAGAGTATATTATCAAGCCAACTTTGTTCTTTTAGCATTTACAAAAGGTACTGCCAGCCAGTAAGCAGTAATGGATGCAACGTTCAGATTTTCACACAAAACTGAACAGCCGTTATCAAGATGGAAAAAAAATGGATTACTGACAAGTTCCTTTTCACGAGAAATTTGCTATATCTTGAGCCCATGTTAGTTTTGACTGTTTTTCGTGACATCTTCAGCCAATGGATCACTAGACACATCCACCGCACTGCGAAAAAGTACAATTAGGCTTGAGGATGTATTTCAACGCAGAATTTCACATGAACCAATTTGATTTGAATAAAAGTCAATCTCCATAGGTCTGCTCCTACTTTTGTACTTAAGCTCGACTTCCACAAAGCATTTGACTCTGTCAATTGGGACTGCCTTCAACTGATCCTTCGCCACTGTGGCTTCCCGGAGCGCTGGTGCAACTGGACCCTTGATCTTCTCCGCGCTGGCAAATCCTCCATCCTCCTTAATGGTGTGCAAGGCAAATGGATCACTTGCCGTAACGGGCTACGTCAAGGCGACCCGCTCTCTCTCTCTCTCTACTTATTTATCATTGTCGCGGATGTCCTCAAACGCCTCTTGCAGCAGCCGTCTCTCCTTCCGGTTGTCCGCCACCCCTTGGTTGACAACACTCCTTGCTCGATTTTGCAATACACGGACAACACCTTGATTTTCTCCATGCTTCCCCTGAAGCCATTGCTGCTGTCAAATCTGTTCTCTCCAACGAGGCTGCCTCTGATCTTGCTAACACCTTTGGTGCTAGCGTCTCTACTTTCCCACAAACTTACCTTGGCCTCCCTCTCTCCCCTCATAAACTCTCTGTTGCAGATTGTCTTTCCATTATCTCGTCTTGCGACCACAACCTTTCTGGTTGGCGAGCTTCTCTTCTCAACAAGGCGAGATGCCTCATTCTTGCATCTGCTATCCTTAGTGCCCTTCCCCTCCACTTTATGTCGGCCATTAGGATCCACAAAACCATCATCAAGGCCATCGACCGACGACGCAGAGCTTTTTTTTTCTAGATCGGTGAGGACTCTTGACATGGCTCCAAATGCTTAGTCGCCTGGGAACATGTATGTTCCAACAAACTCTCGGGGGGCTTAGGCCTCAAAGACCTTGAGCTTCAAAATCGTAGTCTCCTTCTTAAATTCGTCAACAAGCTTTTTACTGGTGGTGAAGTTCCATGCTTCTTCGTAATGATTCCATCTTCATTGAATCTCGTTCCTCTTCTCCTTCTTATCTTTGGAAATCATTAATGATGAACTCTCAACTTACCATTCTATCACCACCGCTGTTGTCGGCAATGGTGCTTCCACTGCCTTTTGGCTCGATCACTGGTTAGACTCCGGTCCCATTTCCACCTCCCACCCTGCCCTCTTCTCGCACACCCTTCGCCCTAATGTTTCGGTGCACCAAGTCTTCCAGAATGGGTTTGAAATGCATCTGCGACCTAGACTAACAGCTGCAGCTCACTCCGAGCTGAATTCTATTCTGTCTATTTTGCAGGGGATTCAGCTGCAGGACAAGCAAGATACCAGGTTGATGTCTTTAACTTGCAAGCCATTTAACACCAAGGACGCATATGCTGCACTAGCTCCCTCTCTGAGCGTACAGGATCTACATGGGAGATGGATTTGGAAATCCAGAGTGCCGAACAAAGTTAAAAAAAATTTCATGGATGTACTTCAAGGATAGGCCAAGCACCAAATCAAACCTCAGCGGCGATCCAGAGTGCTGAGCCAATGGGGCAATAGCTGATGGCCCAATCTGCTTCGGGAAGTCGGGCAACGATGGTCAGCACTCCTGTCTCCAAGGGTGGGGGACAGGGGCAGTCGGTACTGCCGAAGGGGAGCCCTATGGGTCGGTCCGCCTCTTCAGTAGCAGAGAACGATAGGGAGCAGATAGAAGGGGGGAAGCTAGCAAGCTTACCTCTATGATCCAATTAGCTTGGCCCCATGGAATTCCTGAGGCACGCCCTCTTGCGTGGTGACCACAATCACCTCATCGCCCATCTCCCGGAGGTATTAATGAAGTTCTGGAAGCGGTTCTTGTAGCCGGAGACGTAGGCGAAGGGTGAGGGCTCGATGAAGAGAGCGATACGGTGGGGCCTGGACTCCGGCACCTCGTCTTGGGCTCCATCTCCATCTCTATCATGGGCAGGCTCAGGCTCGAGGTTTTATCATTTCACGATGGCACAGTACCTATCGTAGACCACTATTTGAGCCTTTCTTTTGAGCACAGGTTTTTCTTTTCTGGAGATTGACTTTTTTTGAAAAGGAACTACGGAGGGGAGAGTTTCTTTGTCTGGATTTCATTAAGGAAACGAGAGTAAGTTCAGTTTACAGGTACATATCAGGAGCTAGCCGAGCCCTGAGTAGACACACATGAACGTAAATACAGGCGCCCATCAGCACAGACCAGGTACTAGAGAGGCAGAAACAAAACGTCCTTCCCAAACAGAGAGATCATCACAGACACGGGACACTACATTTCGTGAGCTTAGTTGCTCGTTTATGAAGATTGTCCCGTTCCTAGCGTCCCAAAGTCGCCAGAGCAATGCTTGAAGGATCAATGGCCAAATCCTATGATCCTGACCAGAGGGCTGTTGTAAGGACTAGACATCAGTGTCCTCCACTTCTAACAGCGTCAGCTTGCCAATGGATCTCCACACTTCTTTGCTCAGGGGACAATTAAAGAAGACATGGCACCGGTCTTCAATAGAGTGGCTACAACGCTGACAAACTGAATTATCCAATACATGCTTGTGGAAAAGGTTTGATTTGGTGCTTGGCCTATCCTTGAAGTACATCCATGAAATTTTGGTGGCTTGGCCTCCCCCCACTCGACATTCAGCAAGGCCAAGCATGGAACGACGAGGCGACGACGCTCCCAGGCTCGGTGCCTCAGCGGCGAGTCGCTGGCTTCCTCGGCTTCTCCATCCCACCTCTCGCCTACTGGTGACCTGGCTCGATGCCCCTAGCTAGCCTCTTGCGCATGTGCAGCCGGCACCTGGTGGCTCAGCGGCTGCGAGTGGCAGGCCAGCAGCTGCGGCTGCGGCTGTGCCCGGCGGCCCCTGTGTAGATGTGCGCTTCTTAGTTGCTGTGCCCATCGGCCAACACCTCTGTGGCTCTCCTTTGCTCGACCTCGAGGTTGTCGCTGAGGTGGCTCAATGATTTACTGGTTTTTGCTCATGGTTCATGGTTGGTGAGGAGATGAACTCATTCTTTTGTGATTAAATAATGCCATTTCCTATTGATTTGTCTTTAAAATTGACAGGTTTTGTAATTTGTACTATAACTATCAAATTGAAACATGTTGTGGATTCCAATTTTAAAAGTACATCTTGATTTTTGTTTGTTGTTTTACAACTTTTATAACACCCTAGGCCCATTCTCGGGCTGGGCCGCCACTATGCTGAATACTAATACCACCAATAATAATAATAATAATAATGCCCTATCCTCTTTGATTTTTTTGAACCGGGGAACTTTTCTTTCCATTCCCACGCATTTGAGCGGAAATAAGTTGGGCATCGGGTGGGTGGCCGAGCTCACGGCTAGTGATGCTGGCCAAGCAAGCGACTTGCTCGTTCCCTCCTACCCTCTTTGATTTGATCCCAGCTTCGCTTGCCCCTGGTATCAAAATAATAAGGATTTTTCTAAGTTTAAATTGTATATAAGTTTTTTTTAAAAAAAATCAGTTTAAATTGTATCCTCGAGAATGGAGTCGGGCCAATGTGCTGGTCTAAGTATGCGCGGGGAAGCCAGCCCACGCAACGCAGGCCCAGTTCATCTCTCTCTCTCAAGACAAAATATCTCATCTCGTGCTCTCTCAAGACAAAATATCCTCCGCTGACTGGACGAGACGAGACGACTTCCTTCGCCATTCGCCAACCACTCATCATCAGGGGGAAAGGGAATCCAATCCAACCAATCCCCAATTCGCTCCCCACGCCGTCCTCCCGGCCAACCCTAGCTTCCCCTCCCCGATGGATCCGCCGCCCACCAGGGACAGGGAGGAGCTGGAGCCCGAAACCCGCGCCTTCCCCGACGACGACGACCCGGAGACCTCCCGATCGGAAAGCGACGAGGGTATCCCTCCACCGCCTCCTCCTCTGAGCCAGCAGCTCATGGGGGCTTGCCGCGCCGACGAGCGCCTCAGGCCGCTGCTCACGCTCAACGTCTCCTGCGCCGCAGCGGACGACCGATTCATCGCACACCTCGCGCAGGTGCCTTGCCTCCTCCTCCTCGCTTGCCTAGGGTCTACGGATCTGTTCATTCATTCTGCTCGCTCCCTTCCTCCCTCCCTTGCAGCACTTCGAGGTGTCGGAGGTGGGCATGCTCGCGCGTTGCCTCTGCGTCCCCCTCGTCTCCCTGCGCGTTGGCAAGGTTCAGAGGGAAGGGCCCCTCCTCTGCCCAACACACATTAGGTTGGTACTCCGCTTCATCATCATATATGACACTGATATGCTTCGTTAAGAATAGCATACCAGCGCCGGCTTGACCCTTATGATTTCGCTTGTTGCACTGCCTCTTCCGTGATTATTTCGCATCTCACATGATCTACCAGCTTTCCTCCTTCTCAACTTGTATATTCTTCTCGATTGCAGCTAGCCTTTACCTATTAGTATTGTACAGGTTAGCCAGTTGATCTGATGTTTCTATAACTCCATGTGCTCATTATACGCACTTAGCCTTTTCTCGCCACATTTAAGGAGCATGCTTGTGATAATTAGATTGCTTCCTTGGAACCATGTTCCCCCCCCCCCCCCCCCCCCCCCCCCCCCCCCACCAGTTGAGCATGAATCAGCCTCATATACTTTGTACACTTGCAACCAGGAACTTTTCTTGCGGTCTCTTAGGATCCTAAACTCTCATATTTTACCATTGGTTGACAGGGCTAACTTGCCCTTCTAAAAAAAATAGTATACTGTGCCTCTATACTCGACTTAGCTTCTGAGTTCATGTGAAGGCACTGCAATGTGTTGATTATACAATCTGGTATTTCAAATCTTGTAAGTTTTACATGTATAAACAACATGTTATTGACCAATATGTCCTTACATAGATGCTGTTGGAATGATGAAGTGATCCTGTAGCTTTCTCTATGTCTCTGCTTCCAGGAGAAAAGGCATGCCACTGTATCTATATGATGTGATAATAATGCACGGTCTATGTAATCGCATTTTTCTTGCATTCCATGGGAGTATATTGGTGCATCTGAAGTTACCATACCACTAGAGTTCATGATACAATGATTCATTTAGGCATATTTGGCTCTAAGTACTGGCCTGACTAATTCTATATTAACTGCATATGGAGTGGGTATGTATTTATACAAGTGATATGATTCAATGCATTGTTGGTCGGCTGCCATCTACAGCCATCAAGACAATTTTCGTTTTCTGCTCATTATTTGGTCTCATTCTCATGTCCTTTTCTGCCTTTTATACCAGTATCCTAATCCACTTAGACCTGTTGAAGTGTGGATCATGAGGTTGCTGCCCTATGATGCAGCACTCTTTAGTTTTTAATTAATTAAAAGTGTTGTTTCTTTATCCTCTGTGCTTTCTATGCGAGTATATAAGTGTGCCCATCTTTACTTCACAACACATAATTGCTTGTTAGAAGAGATGTTTGCTTGCTGAATCATCATTGCACCTAATTTAGAATGATGTGCATCAATGAGTGATCATGTTGATTCTAGGGTTACATAATTCATCTTATTAGTGATGGCACTGTTCACCCTGCCAAATAAATTTATCTTTTCACTTGTAGGTAATTTGGGCGTTTGTCATAATCTCTGATATATGAGGGAAGAGAAGGTAGTTTCTTTCATGGCCTTGCAATATCAGTTACCTGCGTTGATAATGAATGATCTCGTATTGCAATATTTGGTGAGACTGATCAATAGGATTCCTACTTATGCTTGCTATATTGTAATGGCATCTGCAAAATTCTTTAATTATCATCCGAATGTTCTGCTGTTGCTGGACACGCCCTAGCATAATTAGTTTGTGCAATATTCTACTTCTTGGTTTACCTTGAACAGATGTATATATGCCCACATTGGTGCTCGGTCTATAACCAATTACTTGGCTTTCCAAGTTCTTCATTCTTAAATAATTTTGTGATTAATAGCTGTTCTTTTTTTTTAACTCTCTGTTGTGGGAGTCCTTATGGTTTCTACTTAAATATGTAATGGTTATGAACACCTCTTTTTTTGGGTTCCATCTTTCGCTTTTTTTTTTTTGTCCTAACACGGATCATTGGTGCTAACTACTCTGGGTATTTTTTGTGTACTCTTTTTTTTCCCCTTTTGATGCTTTGTAATCACAAAGCATTTTTCATTTTCTCATGTAGAAGCAAAATCACAATTTAATAGCCCTTATATATGTTATGGATCTTGGTTACTTGTATGGAAGGTATTTCATCGTCTGTGAGGAAAATATCATTTTTGATATATTTGGTTCTTATGAGTTCACCTGAAAAATTAAAAGCTGAACAAGTTGTTTAACATTTTGTTCCTAGACTTTTACACTCTTCTTCCAATGGAAAGGCAGTGCTGCTGCTGTGGTTCAAACCTGGTTCTTAACTCTTAAGTCTCTTTTTCTTAATTCAAAGGGATTGTTGCTTAAGTGAACACGCGTACATATTTTGTAGGAACAGAGATGTATGATTTTCCTATGTAGTTGGGCTAAGCTATGAAGATTTTACACTAGCCTGTGCTTTTTTTTTGTAAATTTAATAAGCTTATGTCTCAATGGAATGTTTTACCATCTTATTAGGTTCTTAACAAGGCTACTGTTTTCTCACATTGATGCATGTACCTTTTTATGTGAAATAAACTCAAGAGGCTTTCGTTTCTTTCTATTTAATTTCATGATCTGAGACAGTGAGTTTCATGGATGTCAAAATTAGTCTGTTTCCTTTTCTTTGCTAGTAGTGTGCTGTATGCTAATGCTTGCATTTGTCAGCATTGGCACCCCTTGTTTAGTAACTTCATTTTTCTTTTTATTGAAGTATCTATTTTGATCTATGGTTTCCATTTCATTGCTCCTTAAAAATATATTTTTTTCTTTTCTTACTGTAGTAGCCGTGTTGTCTATGCCTTTATCAGAGAAAACATTATGCCATTTGGTCTTTTGGTGAAAAAATGTAGTCATCTTATTTCTGATAACAATATGTTCAGGGATCTCATGTATGTGCATTTCCTATGTGCAGAGGGAAGCTGAACCTTTTTCTTCTGCCATCATCAAGCATGCGGCTTACCTTTGTTTGTGATGATGGTTATTCAGAGCAACTAGCTCTCTTGAGCAACGGCTTTGAATTTTCAGAGGTTGTGGTTGAAGAAATATCAGCTGATAATTCTGGACGCTCTTTCCTAATCAGAATATCAGAATCTAAAGTATTTTACTACTGGTGTGCTGAGAAGTCCAAGGAACATGGAATGGAACTTCTTACAAAGGTTTGTATAAATATACATTGCCTTTATCTTAACTGCATTATGCTGAAATTGTTATCTACGTGGAAATAAAAACAAAACATAAAACAGTGTTATCCATAGCAATACACATGTACTTATAAGGATTCTTATTCTTGTTTTTGTGTGCATAGATGAAAAACCTTTTGGACGGGAGGCCAACACTCTCTGATCTCACTGGCATCTCCAATTCGCGACTTGACGCTTTTGCCACTCATTTACATGCTTATCTTCTTGCATCAAGTATTGGTGATGTTAAATCGTTGGGATCACTTAATGACTTTCTGAGTACTTCAAGATCACATGATCAATATTTACAGCTCCAGTCAGCTGTTTCCAAAACTTCCAGGTTCCGTGCCTTGGCTACTAGTGCAACTAAGTCAAGCTCTGTCTATCAAGCCAGCCTAAGTCCGAGATCTGGCACTTTTAAAGATGGGGTACCAAGGGCTTCATGTGCAAGGGTTGTTGGGAGGGACAAACTGAAGCGTTGTGTGGAATGGTCAGGCCCGTTAACTGCTCCGCTTGATACAAATCCTTTGACAACCAACCCTGATTCTACCAGTGAGAAGTGCGATGCAGATTGTTCAAAGAACAATGTTAGCTCAGTTCCGTTGGACTTGCCTCTTTCGTTTCCCTTGTTGCCTTCTATTTACTCCCTTGGCACTTGTCCAGCTCCTGAGGTTCCTTTGGAGAAACAGTTTAAGCCTTACTATTGCTGGTGCCCACCATGCCCATCATCACTGCAATACACTGTCACCCCTTTGCATCTGCCAGCTACATCTGTAGATCCGTTGCCCCTACCACCTTTGAGTTCACTGCTAGCAAGTGAGCAGCCACCTTCTTCAACAGTTTCTGTAAAGCTGGATACAACTGATCTCCCTTCCCTTAATCTTCCGTCCATACTGCACGACCCATTAATTCACCTTCCACTCCCCACTTCACCACTTATTCCCCTACATGGTTCACAGGTTCCAACATTCACGCCATTGATGTCTGATCCCATTGTGCATGTCCCAGTCATTGATGTGTGTTCAGCGGGGCAGGCATATCTAGTTAGTTGTGGGCCTTCTATAACTTCAGCAGTTCCCCTGCTCCCGAACTTGAAGCCTCTGCTGCCAGAAGCAGAATCGTTAGTCGAGAGAAGCGCAAGGGAAACACTGATGAGGCTCATAGCTTCGACACCACCTGCAAGCAATCCTCAGCTGGCCAACGTGCTACCTGTGGTCATTCCTGATGTGCCTGAAAGTATATACCGGGCCAATAATGTAAGATAATTGTTGCTGTTGTTCTACTAGATTTTACCTTCTTGTCTTGTGGCTTATTACTCTATTTGATTGGTAGGTGAACAAGCATGTTGATGTGGGCCTCAATGACAAAGCATTTGGTATGTCTTGTGTTGCTGCTGTGTTTGGAAGTGGGATTGCACAAGCTGAGGATGAAGTTCCAAGCGGAGATGATTCACAAGAGCAGTTTGCCGAATATGATGGTAACAGCAATGAATGTGATGTACAGCATTGCCAGAAAATATAGTTCGTGACACAGTTTGGCTTAAGAAGACGTGCTGCATGTCGCTATGGGGATGTCGTTTTAGTTTGATTGGCAGTTGCATCACCATGGTAAATAGGGTTTTAAGGATTCGGGGATTTGATGCTCTGTATGCAGCCTTTTGTTTCTGTGCCCAGCCAGCAGGCCTGTCTCTATCTGGTTGGCAAATGTAATTAGTAGTTTGTACTGTGTTTTGTTTTGGCGAACTTGCTGCGAGCCTCATGCTTAGTTTGGTTTATTTGTTTATGAAGAACTTTCCCTTTTGTACTAACTACCGTGGGATTAAGTTGATGAGCCATACGATGAAGCTCTGGGAGAGGGTTATCGAGCATCGCCTAAGGAGAGTGATACATGTGACCCAAAATCAGTTTGGGTTCATGCCTGGTAGGTCGACCATGGAGGCGATTTTCTTATTACGACAATTGATGGAGAGATATAGGGAGCAGAAGGACTTGCACATGGTCTTTATTGACCTCGAGAAGGCATATGACAAAGTATCGAGAAATGTCATATGGTGGGCCACAGAAAAGCATAAAGTCTCAACTAAGTACGTTACCCTCATCAAGGATATGTACATGGATGTGGTGACGTTTGTCCGAACATGTGATGGCGACACCAGTGACTTTCCAATTAAAATAGGACTGTATCAGGGGTCAGCTTTGAGCCCTTATTTATTTGCTTTGGTGATGAATGAGGTCACAAGGGATATACAAGGTGATATCCCTTGGTGTATGTTCTTTGCTGATGATGTGGTGCTAGTTGACGACAGTAGGGCGGGGGTTAATAGGAAGTTAGAACTATGGAGGCACACGTTAGAGTCGAAAGGGTTCAGACTTAGTAGGACTAAGACCGAGTACATGAGGTGCGATTTCAGCGCGACTAGGCACGAGGAGGGAGACGTTAGCCTCGATGGGCAAGTGGTGGCCAAGAAGGATACTTTTCGGTATTTAGGGTCGATGCTACAAAAGGATGGAGATATTGATGAAGATGTTAGGCATAGAATTTCAGTCGGCTGGTTGAAATGGCGTCAAGCTTCTGGCGTTCTCTGTGACAAAAGAGTGCCTCAGAAGCTGAAAGGTAAGTTCTATAGGACGGCGATTCGTCCGGCGATGTTATACGGTGCTGAGTGTTGGCCTACAAAAAGGCGACATGTCCAACAATTGAGTGTAGCAGAGATGCGTATGTTACGTTGGTGTTGTGGGCACACAAGGAGGGATAGAGTCCGAATCGACGATATTCGGGATAGGGTTGGGGTGGCACCAATTGAGAAGAAATTGATTCAACATCGGTTGATATGGTTTGGACATGTCCAACGGAGGCCTCCTGAGGTGCCGGTGCGTAGTGGAGTTCTAAAGCGGGCCGATAATGTAAAGTGCGGTAGAGGTCGACCTAAACTAACTTGGAACGAGTCCGTTAAGAGAGATCTTAAGGAGTGGAATATCTACAAGGATTTAGTTATGGACAGGAGCGCTTGGAGATTGGCAATCAATGTGCCTGAACCGTGACCTCTTTTTATCTTGTGCCCTTTATGTCCCTTTATGTGTCTCCCTGTTTCTCGTCTCTTTTGGGTTTCATCTCTAGCCTACCCTAACTTGTTTGGGACAAAAGGCTATATTATTGTTGTTGTTTAGCTTCGTAAAATATATATACTTGGTGTTTTAGGGCTCGTACGCCGGAGCTGCATCGGAGCAAAGCGAGGTTGTTGTGTTGCCTTTCGTGCAACCAGAAGCAACCTGCCTTTTTTATGTAAAAAAAATTCTTAAAAAAATTTAATGGCTTAATTATAATACAACCAATGTACATTAATATTAGACAATTTTTAATGCAAATAGGGGAAGGAAAAAAACAAAATGAGACGGTCATAATAATTTTGACTGCAATTTGATGGGTAATCATAATAATATTAATGCAATTTTTTTGGGTACTCATAACAATTTTGAATGCAAAAAAAAAAGGTAAGTAATAAAAAAATATCTTTGCGCTTGAAACAGTTGGCACGTGCATTGAAAGGTTGTTAATTTGTTACTGGGTCTGTTCTATAGAAAAGGATGAATGAATCTGGCCGGTTGCCGGTTGCATGGATGCAGATGCAGGGATCTCCGGAGTGTCTTTCGCGATTCTTCTCTTTGCCATGACCCATGAACGGGGTACCAAACGAATACGAACATATAACCGAAGCCGAACTGAATCCATGCACTCCCAACTATTCATTCATATATACGAAATCCGGTTTGTCTTTGTTAGCTGCGATCGTAGTCGATTCGATCTGCAGTGCAGTCTACTATAGGTAGGTAGGGCGTGGATCGTGGACGATGGAAGTGGAACGAACGAATCCATCGACAATGGCCGGTGAAGGAGATGAGACGACGACGACGCTTGACGGGACGACGGACCGCTCCGGCAAGCCGGCGGTGCGGAGCAAGACGGGGACGTGGCGCGCGTGCCCTTTCATCCTGGGCAACGAGTGCTGCGAGCGCCTGGCCTACTACGGCATGAGCTCCAACCTCGTCAACTACATGATCGACCGCCTCCACCAGGGGAACGCCGCCGCCGCCAACAACGTCAGCAACTGGTCCGGCACCTGCTACGTCATGCCCCTTCTCGGCGCCTTCCTCGCCGACGCCTACCTCGGAAGGTACCGCACCATCGCCGCCTTCATGGCGCTCTACGTCGTCGGCCTCACGCTGCTCACCATGAGCGCCGCCGTCCCGGGGCTCAGGCCGCCGCCCGACGGAGCAGGCGCCGTCACCGCGGGCCAGAGCGCCGCCTTCTTCGTGGCGCTCTACCTCATTGCGGTGGGCACGGGAGGCATCAAGCCCTGCGTCTCATCCTTCGGCGCCGACCAGTTCGACGACGCCGACCCGCGCGAGCGCCAGAGCAAGAGCTCCTTCTTCAACTGGTTCTACATGTCCATCAACGTGGGCGCCCTCGTCGCCTCCTCCGTGCTCGTCTGGGTCCAGATGAACGTCGGCTGGGGATGGGGCTTTGGCATCCCCGCCGCCGCCATGGCCGTCGCCGTCGCCAGCTTCCTGATGGGGAGCAAGCTCTACAGGCACCAGAAGCCGGGGGGCAGCCCGCTCACGCGGATGCTGCAGGTGGTCCTCGCCGCCTGGAGGAAGAAGGGAAAGCAGCCGGTGCCGGCGGACGCGTCCCTGCTCCACGAGGCGCCGGCGGTGTCCGCCATCCAGGGCAGCAGGAAGCTGGAGCACACGGAGCAGTTCCGGTGGCTGGACAGGGCGGCGGTGGTGACCGCCGATGAGGAGGGTAAGGACGGCAAGAACCCCAACCCGTGGCGGCTGTGCACGGTGACGCAGGTGGAGGAGCTCAAGAGTGTCATCCGTCTGCTGCCGGTGTGGGCGAGCGGCATCGTCATGTCGGCGGTGTACAGCCAGATGAGCACCATGTTCGTGCTGCAGGGCAACACGCTGGACCCGCGCATGGGCTCCGGCGCCGGCGCCTTCAAGATCCCCTCCGCCTCGCTCTCCATCTTCGACACCCTCAGCGTCATCGCCTGGGCGCCCGCCTACGACCGCCTCGTCGTCCCCGCCGCGCGCCGCTGGACGGGGCACCCGCGCGGCTTCACGCAGCTCCAGCGCATGGGCATCGGCCTCGCCGTCTCCGTCCTGTCCATGCTCGCCGCGGGGGCGCTGGAGGTGGCCAGGCTCCGGGTCGCCGCCTCGCACGGCATGCTCGACGACGCCACCAACTACCTGCCCATCTCCATCTTCTGGCAGGTGCCGCAGTACTTCATCATCGGAGCCGCCGAGGTGTTCACCTTCATCGGCCAGATCGAGTTCTTCTACGACCAGGCGCCTGACGCCATGAGGAGCATGGGCACCGCGCTCTCGCTCACCTCGTCCGCGCTCGGCAGCTACCTCAGCGCGCTGCTGGTGTCCGTCGTCACCGCCGTCACCACCAGGAACGGCGGCCTCGGCTGGATCCCCGACAACCTCAACCGGGGCCACCTCGACTACTTCTTCTGGCTGCTCTCCGTGCTCAGCGTCATCAACTTCGTCGTCTACCTCTGGATTGCAAAGTGGTACAGGTACAAGCAGGCAACCACAAGTTATGAACTTAGCAGTGTATAGATGCAAGCTACTGAAGTCTGAAGATGATGAGCCTGCCACTCTCGCATATGTTTTTTTTTAATTTACTTCATTCAAGTTCACCATGTTTTGTACTACTACTCTACAGTAGTAAGTATTTTTCACGGTTGTAATTAAATTAGTAGTACTCCTTTACCCTCGCTAGCTTCACGCTTCTCTTTAGAAGAAGGGCACCTAATTTGCAACACGCGTCGGTTTCATCCCTAAACCAAGGCAGTTGAAAAGAGATTGAGGTCTTTGTTTGATGCATGTGTATCCACTTCAATCCACACGTGTTGAAGTGGAATGAAATGGAACTTAATTTAATTCCACTCTAATCCACTTCAACACATGTGGATTCAGATGAATATATACACCTTCGAACAAAGCCTGAGAGGGATATAATTCCCTACAAGTCAAAATCCTCCACAATCCCCTCCAATGCTTTCCAATCCCTTTAGTTTGGAAATGAAACGAACAAGACTTTAGTGAATTCCTTGTAGCGGAACATACTGACTCCTACTCGAATTCTGCCCTCAACTCATCAGGAAATTGGCGGAGATTGACCATAGAAATAGAAGGGGAGGGGGCAGTTCATAGATTTGTGAATTAAATAAACAATAATGAATACTACTAATTCTACGGTTTAACTAGTGCAAAAATTGCATTGACAGGGGTGGCAATAACGATGCTCCACCCCTGCATCAGGGGTGCAATCAGACCATAAAGAGACCATTAGGTCTTGTATGATGGTCATCAAGAATAATTAACGACTATATACAGTGATTTTTTCATTGAAATTCACAAAATTTGTTGAGGTCCAACTGATCTCAATGGCAATCCTTAGCTCCATCCTCATGGGTGTTCGTATTTCCATGTATTTATTTCAAAAGGCAGCATTAAGAATACTTAACGACTATATATATAGTGATTTTCCATTGAAATTCTCAAAATTTGTCGAGGTCTGGCTGATCCCAAGCGGCAAACTTTAGGCTCCATCCTTGTACGAGTACTCTATTTTCTGTATTTATTCCAGAAAGCTATGTTAATATTTTTAGGCATCCATTCAAACACAAAAACTTTACAAGAATCGTACATGAATTTCATAGAAAACTATTCCTATTTTCAATCGGAAAAACACACAAAAAAAGGTCTTGCATTACATAGGAGGGCTTGGTGGGAGGTGATGTACCCGTTGTCAATGAGACAACTGTCAACGCAAGATTTATTGCTTCAGCATTGGAGATGCTGTGACAATGAGACCTCAGTTTGCATTGCGATGTCCATTTTCCATCTTGAATTGTTTATGCAGGGTAAACAAACGGCTTTATAAAATCAGTTTTTTTTCTCTCTCTTCAGTCAACCGAAATCTTACTCACTGATCAACTTTTTACAAGCAACCAGCTAGGGAAAGTAAAGTAAAGTTGCTAGTATGAATTACAAAAATACAAACTAAGTTCAAAGTGGTAGCTTCACTGAAATTCTTTAGTGAAGTCAAAAGGGATATAATTAAATTAAAAAAATAGAAACGATCAAGTGAATATGCAACTCTTTTGAAAGAAAGCTTAAAATTTAAGAAAACCTTGAGGTTTTTGACAGATGTTCAACCACAAGTTCCTAATAATGGAAGAAATGTGTAATAAAAGATTAAAAAATTGTAAAAGGTCAAAACGTGACACATATGCCAGGTTATGGGTCGGTTTGGATCTTATTTTTGTAGTGAGAATTAGGATTCTTGACAGTGAATTCAGAATTTGAATTCTCAAAAATGAGAGGAGTTTAGATCTCATTCTCATAGTAATTATTACTTTTACAAAATAAAAGTTTTTAAATAATAAATTTGGGTAGATAGTTGGATTCTAAAATCTCATTCTTATTTTTTTCTATCTTATATATTATCATTAGGAGATCAAATAGGGCTTAATAGAGCGCTTGCGCGGCGAGCTTTGGTTTTGCAGCCATGTAGCTTGGACTCACCCTTGGGTTGGGAAGCTGGAAAGCACGTCACCTCACCTTGGGAGTCCCGGACAGGACTGTCCTTGTTCTCCCCTTCCTATTCTTCGTTCTCTGTGCTGGAGCAGAGACAGCAGGAGCTGGAGGCTGGAGCTGACGGTTCTCGAGCCATGGATGGGCAGGCTACTGGCAAGTGGCGCGGCACGGCGAGCGGGGTGGTGAGCGCGCCCGTGGACCGCGTGTGGGAGCTGGTGTCCGCCACGTGTCGGCTGCGCGAGTGGATGCCCATGGTGGAGTCGTGCACCGCGGTGGCCGGCGACGAGGGCGTGCCGGGCTACGTGCGCCTCGTGCGCGGCGGCCTCATGTTCCCCCAGCAGCTGCAGCAGCAGGCGTCGTCGTCGTGGGTCAGGGAGAGGCTGGTGGCCATGGACCACGCCTCCCGCTCCTACACCTACCTCATGGAGGACGGCAACGTCGGCCTCGCCGGCTCTCGCAACACCATCAGCCTCTTCGACTACGGCGGCGCAACGCTGGTGGTGTGGGGCTTCGAGATGGAGCAGGTGGAAGGCGCCAACCAGGACGCCCTGCTCGACTACCTCCGCATCCTCTACAAGTCCTGCATCGACACCATCCCCGCTTCGGCCTGCTGCTAGTGCTCTGCTCTGCCCTGCTCTTATATCATCTATGCAATATGCATCCTTAT
The DNA here is from genome assembly GCA_038087645.1 of Saccharum hybrid cultivar R570. Lineage (NCBI taxonomy): Eukaryota > Viridiplantae > Streptophyta > Magnoliopsida > Poales > Poaceae > Saccharum > Saccharum hybrid cultivar. The sequence continues at coordinate 29,120 of JAQSUU010000368.1, forward strand.
ACTCCTGCATGGCTACTAGCAATTGCAATTGTTTTTGTTCGTCGATTCATAAAACCTCAGGTGCTCGGCTGCAAGCAGCACAGCACAATTATCCACTTCTCCGTGCTGCGCAAGCGCAATGCACCCCCAAACATATGTACATCAATAAATATTTCTCTGAAATACTAGCTCTGGTTCAGCATATACTATCATACTGATGAATTTGAGCAGGCAAGGTAACCAAATAGAAGAGAAGAGGCAATGCAAGCACATTTGACCTTGATTTTATTGCTCGAATTAACCGTTTCCATCACAAATCAACTACTGCTGGTAGCTAACCACCCTATCTGCCTCCCTTCCAAAAACAAAAAGGAAACAAGCTAGAGTTGAATATTTCACTGATCGGGGCCTCGAGCTCAAAGATCAGCGAAAAGGTGGTAGGTGCTGGAATCAAGCATGATGAGCCTTATTGCCGAGACCGCCGCAGCAGCAGCCAATGCAGTGAACCCAACAACATTCAGCCAGTGCCATGATTTCTGGATGGCAGACAGCTTAGGCCCCTTCACCATCAGGTACATGTGATTTGCGAGCACAAACGTCAGTGGGAAGGTGCTCAGGGCGCCCGTCAGGCTCATGAAGTCACCAAGGAATGGGAGCACCGCCGCCACCAGCGTGTTCACCGTCAGGTAGCCTCCTCTCACTACTACTCTGAACATTACGTTGTGGATTTCAAAAGGACCACCACGCCCACTTCCATATTTTGTGTCCAAGAATTCATACATTGGGCTAGCAAATATCTGGAGAATACATGAAACTCAAGTTACTCACCAAGCCGCATCCATCAATGACATGTTTGAAAGAGGTATATATAGGACTAAATATTGCAGTTTGGACTAGAACAAAACAAAGAAGGTGTTGGCTTACGTGCAGCGCTATGACTGTCTGAAAAAATGCCGACAGATTTGCAACGGCTTTTACCCAAACTGGGCCTGTGACACTGTTTAGCAGATAACCTGATGTTGAGGAACCATAAGCCCAGTAACCCATAAAGATTACAGCATAGAGAGGCAAGGAGCCAACGGTGAACTGGAACCATAGAGCTTTCTCCATGTTCTTGACCACAGGAGGCCTTATAGTTGCCTGAAATATTATTATATATTAACCACATAATAATGCGATTTCCTTGTTGCTGCTAAATTAACTAATACCAGAAAATGATCGTCGGGACTCACCTGAATTTCTGGCAGCATACCAGTGTTGTAAGCAAACACAAGGTCTGCTATGGCACCTATTGTAGTGAAGACATGAGTTGAATGTGATGATTTGGGAATACTATAATCCCTCGCAGGAGAGGTTATCCCTAGTATGAAACATCAGTGATGAAACAAAAATAACATATTATTATTAAACACAGAAATGAATATGAAGTCATGGTATCAATAAAGACGGAGCCAAAAGGATAATACCATCTCTCAATGACAGCACAAATGCTATCACAATATAGATGAGGCTGAAAAGTGTGGAGAATCCCAACCAAATCCTGAGGGCAGATAAATAAGGGATTCCAAAGGCAAAAAGAGCACAGATGAATCCTGATATTGCAATGCAGTAAGGGAGTTTCAGAACTCCAGCATCACTAAAGAGTCCATATGTTGCCTGCAAATGGAAGGTGACAAAATAAGTTTGCAAGGAAAATATTTTGTAATTTAGATTTACATCAAGAGTAAATGCAACTATAATCTAACCTGTGTACAGCATGCTATCGACAAATTCATCGATCTAATGGATGGAAAAGCAAGAAACGGAATTTCAGAAAAAACCTCTAGTTTAGATACAGGAGGATCAATAAACAGTAGGGCCAAGAAATATAATAGAGGGAGTCATGGGGAGAAAAGAGTTTGATGTACAAAAGAAACAGTATGTATCGATCTGAGGCGATTTCTTTTTTTTCCCTGGATCATACCTTGAGAGCTTGTCCAGCTAAGATGATAAAGCCAGTGTTGATCATGAAAAGGTTAATGTATTGCAGAGCCCATGTAAGCCCGTAAATTTTTCGTCCTGTAGCCAAATCAAATTCAATTCAAAAGAATGAAGAAAATGAATCATACTACTAGCTTATTCTGACTAGTATATATATATATAGGATGCAGAAGAACAATACTACTGCAAGTGCAGAGCTAAAAGGAAGTTAGCTACTGACCATATATGTGTCCAGCAAGATCTCTGTATCTGATATGGCGTTTGCCACCGACTTCATGAAGCCGTGCAAGAAGAGCATTAGCATACATGGAAATGGCAGCAGCTAGGAGGAGGCCGCATGTGCCGCCGATCCAGCCTAAAGGGACCATAATCGATCCAGAGTATCCTAGAACATATGCACTGTTGACCCCGGTTGTGAGGACGAAGCCAACTTGATACCAAGGATCTGAAAGAAAATAGCAGGCAGACAGAATGGTTTTAGGATTCAACCATACATAATGTATGCTTTATTAATTATTAAAATATAAATGCAGACATAAAGAAATTTAGTAATTATTACTATGGTTTGGCCACATGTACATACATGGTCGTTTCCTCCACTTTGTAAATTGAATAATAAATAAAAGATTAGTACTATTATTTGATTATTCTACAGATATATATTTATATACATACATGGTCGTTTCCTCCACTTTGTAAATTGGATAATAATAAATAAATGATTAGTACTATTATTTGATTATTATACAGATATATTTATGTAGCAGAAGAAATTTCATCCATGGAAGAGCAAAGCAGTGGATGGCTGAAGAAGGATTGTCAATGAGGAGGTTTATATACATAACTACATCATGAAAGTTTGTTGTTCAGTTGTTTGTGAGAAGAAGCAGGAGTGCGCATGCAGAGATACATAGTCGTAGGAGGAGGAGGAGGAATGGCGTAATACATACCAACGCTAATCTGGTGGGCGGTATCCTCGGAGATTTGGGGCGTCTCTCCCTTCTCGTCGGCGGCGTCCATGATCTTGATGGGCAGGAGGAGGGGCACCCTGTCGGGAGGAGCCTGATGGTCTTGGTCGTCGTCGTCGTAGAATTGCAGGCGCAGGGGCAGGTCCTCTGCGTCGCAGGTGAAGGACGAGGAAGCGGAGGCAGAGCCGGCCTATAAAAAGGGCAGGAAGGAGGAGGAGGCCGCCGCAGCACAGCATGGTGATGCCGTGGCTTCCCCCAAGACCAAAAGTAGCTCGCATCATTTCCATTTCCATTTCCATTTTCATAAGAATCATGGATGGATGTCGTCCAGAAAATTTTGAAGGGAAAAGAGCGAGAAACAATGACGGGCACGTTTTTTGTTATCGCCAAACTAAAGTGGTGGGAAAACTGAGGGCATTCAATACTGATGGAGGGTTGCATGTATCAATCAATTAGAAAATCTAATGCGATTTGGTAGCTGAATGCTGCTGCTCCTCCTCCTATCCTGGTGATGATACATACAGATACAAGACGGAACGGAAGAGGGAGCGAGTGACAGTGGGGGTGTATTTAGTGCGGTGCCTAATAATGCAGTAGTAACTAGTAGTAGTGATCCACTTGCGTGCCCTGTGGAACACAATACAAGAAAAAGAATCTTGAAACAGATTGACTGAATGGCATGTTTAGCACAACAGGAACAGGTGCGAGCAAACTAAAGACGATGGTTCACGCAAGCAAAGCAATCATGCGGCATGGGCAATCAGCATCATCTTTCTTTCTCTAACATTTTATATGCAGAGCATACTATAGGTATAGTATCGGTGAGTGGTGCGTGGATGGAGGAGAATAAAATTAGAATAGAAAAAAAGAAGAAGAAGGTCAGCAAGTGGTGTGATAGAATAGAATTGTTAGGGAAAGGAGGAGGGACAAGCCAAGCGGGCAGGAAAGGAAAGACAAGGAAGGAAGACGACTTACATCCATTGCTTTGCTTCTCCTCTCTCCTTAGGCTGCTGCTTGTCTTTCTTTCTCTCTCGAGATCAGAGAGAGTCTAGTCAGGAAGCGAAGCTAATAAGAGAGGGAATCTAATCCAATCTGGACTGGACTGCCTTCCTCTGCTTGCTTTGTGGTGGTGGTCCGATTCCGATCCAAATAATGTCGTGTGGACGACGAATTGAGTTTATGGAGCACCTCGAAACTCAATCAAAATTCCAACTTTCTGATTGAAATTGATTGATTCCGTGGCGACTGGACGCCACTAGCAGGGCAGGGCAGAGAGAAAATCAGCAAAAGGAAAAGGAAGGCCTTTTGCTCGTTCGTTCGTCGCAGCTGACCACGGCGAGCAGCAGTGGCCGCCTCCGTCCCTCTCCTCTCCTGGGCACCAGCCACCAGGCAGGCTTAGATTGATCGATTTGATTGGTCAATCGCGTCGCCCTCGTCGTTCCTCTCCCCTCTTTCTGCCTACTTTTGCTAAAACAAGCAGGCTGTGGGTGGGGAAGAGGAACAGATTGGGGCAACGAGGAGGACGAAGAAGACGAGAGCTAGCTAATGGCGGCGCGGCGGGGATTTTTTTTGGTTTGTTATTAAGTATATATAGACATGGGGGCAGGTGATTGGATTGGAGACTGCAACACAGAAACAGGAAAGGCGCAACAAGACGATGATGAGATGAATGGGGAAAAAAAAATCCAATCCAAGGGCGGTGGAGATCTCCGTTAGAGTAGTTTGTTGCAGCCAACAAACCAACTGCTGCCTTGCCTATGGTCATGGAGGAGGAGGAGATCTCGCGGGCTCTCGCCCACCTCTACCCGTCTCTCTCTCACACAGGTGGAGAGCGACGCCTTCGTTGGCCTCCCCTCCCCGCGATTTCTCGCATTCCGTTGCTTCTCCAATTTTTTATTTTACTTTTTTTTTATATCTTGCTGCATTGTTTGCTTGCGAAAATCCCCAACCACGCACACACGCAACACATTTGCTTTCTTCTCTCCTCCGCTACTCAGGTAACCTTTGGACGGATTCTAACAATCTGGATAGAAAAAAATCTCACGATCCTAGAATTCCATCCTAACACACCTTAGAATTTTAGAGGATTCTAAGGCTCCGTTTGGCACGGCTCCGCTTCACCAGCGAAGCTATTTTTTTTGTGTTTCAGCTCCATGAACAGCTTTATCGGTCGAGTTAGAGCCGTTTTGGTAAATCGTTTGGCAAAACAGCTTTAAATGTAGAGTTCCTTAAAACATGCTCTCACAGAACGCCACGTAGGATGAGGTGAAGCCGGGAGAAGCCACTATTTTTGGCTCCTTCTCACCCCAAAGCTCTGTGAGAGCATGTTTTTAGGGGCTTCATCGGTGGAGCCGTTTCATTTTACCCCGTTTGGCAGAAAACGGCTCCAAACGGCTCCTGAAGCCGCTGGAGAAGCCCTGCCAAACGGGGCCTAACACACATACACAAAATTCAATAAATACCAGAGATAAAAAAAAGTATTCTATAAAAAATCTTTATTTTATAAACTAAAAAATACAATAGTCAATATTACTTATAACAGATATACTTAATTATATCATAAGAATCTTAAGATATATTTCGAATAGATAGAAATAGTAAATTTGAATTAAGACACATATTCTATGATATGACCGATCTTAACTTACCCTTTATTTTCGTACCTTTAGTAGGCTTAGTATTTCCGGCAATTGCAATGACTTCCTTATTTCTTTATGTGTAGAAAAACAAGATTATCTAGAAACGACGGGGCCAAATTTTCTCAATGTATTACCAAGATCATAATATAGATATTTTGTTGTGTTTGTAGTATAATATGATACACAAATGAAAAAGTCTATGGATACATATATAAGCTACGAGCATAAATGCATGCATATGTGTAGCCGACTATAACGAGTTTTTTTAAGTGGATCTACTAATTTTTTTAATAGAAAGTCAATGTATCTAACCAATTATTTCACAGGAGTACTAGCTACTGAAGATTATTTCAAAATAAAAAAAGTAAAGTAAAAATCATTTAGCTTATTCTCTCAATTTCAATTGACCGCTACTGGATTTAGTATATCTAATATGAATTGACGATCAGAACATATATTGGCCATGTTCGCTTGTCTTATAAGTTGTACTTTTTCAGCCAACCAACAATGTTTTTCTCTCATAACAAATCAGCAACAGTACTTTCAGCCATGACTTTTCAGCCAAGCGAACAGAATCATGGATAGTACTTCTAAAAGGTTCTAAAAAAGAGGTAATTTTTTTGGGCTCGTATTCTTTTTCTAGGCCTTGTTCTCTTCCCTTCTAAATTCAAGTTTTTTCACTCTCTCTCCATCACATCAATTTTTGGACGCATGCATGGAGCATTAAATATTGATAAAATAAATAACTAATTGCACAGATTAGTTGTAAATCACGAGACGAATCTTTTGAGCCTAGTTAGCCCATGATTAAACAATATTTGTGTAACAGAACCGCCCAATTATACGAGATTAAGTAAGAAAATCGTCCAACGGCAGGATAATTTAACAAACTTAAGCCCGTATAACCCGGTAGTCCGTGAAATCTCGACGGATTTCAAACCATTCACATAACAGCCAAGATCGTACTAAGTTTAGAGGTCACCGTCATAAGTTACATAGAAGTTCGTGGCACAAAATACATCAGAGTTTAAACATAGTTATTACAAACCAGTTTCAAATAAAGGTAACAGAAGCATTAGTTTAAAACACGCACACACACATTGTTTTGAGATAAAGTGCCAGCTCGCGATCATCTCCAGCAAAAGCATCAGGCGAGAAGTAGTGAATGACCATTGCCCATGGTCCTAAGCTTCGCCCATCGCAGGGTAGAGACAGTTGATATAATAACCATAGTACATCTGTCCATCTGCAACAAGTGGGAACAAAGCCCTGAGTATGAGAAGGTACTCAGCTAGACTTACCCGTCATAAACCAGAAATAAAAGACACCAAGGAATCATGATAGGCTTTCTGGTGGGGTAGCTGACTCATTTGCAAAAGGTATTTTTAGCATTTAGGAAAAACCTTTACAAAAGCTTTGCATCAAGTTAAAGCTTTATTAACCTGTCAACTACATTTGCACCTGTACTAAAGTAACATGTAATTAAACAGGCAATGATAACCAATGATCATTAACAACTTCCATTATGTCATAATTCATATAACTGTCCAAGTGTTCCATCAATATTACTACGATGAAGTAGCTCAAGTCAAGTGTTCACTATCCAGTGAACGATGGCGATTCGAATCGATTATTAACCAGCTGGTAAGTTATTCCTCACACAAACCTCACTCACCCGCTAAAGTGAGGTGTTGGTCACCGAGTCAACCATTCAGGTAAAGTCGCGAGCTTGCCAGGAACCACTTGTACCCGGAGGCCGCCCGACTGCTCTTTGGCCTTATCATCGCGCCCCCGTATCCTGCCACTACTGCTCCGGTACAGTGCGTTGCGGGCAATCCACTCGGCCCGAATAATCTCCCAGTTTCGCGGTCGGAAGGTACTTTATCCGGCCAGCTAAATGTGAGGCATGCGTTCAACATGACCCGAGGGACAACAACGGACGGTCCTTAATCGACATAGACGGAAAACCGTACAGTCCGAAACCCTTCAAGTTTTCGCCCGGTCTCAAATTCATTTCACACTTAGTTATACCATGACTTCAGAGTCATCCAAACAGATCCAGGTAACCACCTACAGCTCGCAGGTGACAGGAAATCACCCGACTTCTACCGGTCTAAGCAAGCTAAGCACTGACTCGACTGCGGATACCAGGGTAACAAGGATATAATATAACAAAGGTAAGCAAGGTATAATGCGGCAACGTTTGCAAACAACTCCTAAACGTAATGCATCAAATTAAGTAAAGTTAATAATAAATTATTTGCAAACCGGGAGAGAAATGCTCTGGGGCTTGCCTCTCTCGAAGGAGCTCGGACGGTGATCGGGGCACTCCGGGAGATCTTCACCGACCTCTTCTTCGGCTTCGGTCACCTCCTGCTGCTGCGCCTCAATCTGCTCCTCTGGCTCCTCGGGTAAGATGACTGGGTTCTCGGTTTGCGATCCTGTATGATGCAATGTGCGTAAGTGAGTATGCAAGTGTACATCGAAGGAGATGAATACAATGAATATGTTGAAATGCAAGGTAGTCAACATCATCCAAGGAACTATACACTACAAGCACATGTCATCTACTGCATTCTCTTTTACTACTATTATGTTAAGTTAACCTATCTTATGAAATGCTTCAAAGATACACCAAAGCTTTACTAATTTCTTAATCACACTTAAAGCAACACTTGCTTAAACCCTAAGTAATAATAGTAGGTTTGAATAGCAACATATATTTCTGATGCTCCTAAAAATCTAAGAAAATTACAGTAGCATAATACTACTCTAAATAGACTACCATAAAAATTTCATGGCATTTAGATAAGTAAACTATCCTACACAAAAATGACAAGCTATGGCATAAAAATGAGCATGAAATTACTTTTGTACTATGAAAAGTGTCAAACAACAGAATTAATATTTTTCCTAGATTCTTCATAGCATACTATGACTGTATAAAAATTATCACATGCATGTTTTATACAAAGTTTGCTCTCTAGCAAAAATAACAAAAATCAGCCATTAAAGGCACTTGATCTATACCTCAACATTTTCCCACAGCACATGCATGAAACATATTTTTCCTAGTAAGTACATGATATATGAAGATCAACAAACTTAAAAATCATATTTTTATAATACATATAGGATTTACTAGCTATTTTACAAGATATCAGCAATATTAAGAATTAATTAAAGCTCTACAGAAAAGTATTCCAAAAATGACATGCAATATTTTTAGATTGTAGATCTGGTTCCAATAAATCCCTAGAAATTTATTTCACAATTTTTGGAGCTGAAATGACTACCAAAACATTTTTCCAAAGCATTTTCAACAAGAATAATAAAAGAAAATGGAAATGAATTTTCATAACGGCACTGGGCCGGCCCGGGAAATCAAGCGGCCCATGGCCGTCGCGGCCCGGCTTGCGCGCGCGGGGGAAACAACCGAGCCGGCCTGCTCGGGGCTCGGCCCATAGCGCAGCCCAGCCCACCGAGGGGGGGAACGAGCGCGGTCGCCGGCGTTCACAGCTTCGACGCCGCGGCGACGGTCGCGGGCCAACGGCCGGCTCCGGCCAAACCGAGGCCGACTAGCGCGCGCAACACGTTCGCCAGAGAGTGGCTAACACGTGAAGGCAACGCGGGAGGGCAGAGAGAGGACTAGTGAGGCGGTGGCGAAGCTCGGCGCGGCGGCACCGCTGCGGTGGCGCGGCGAGGCGAGCAGAAATTGAGCCCTACCGTGACCAAGGAGGGGATGGCGGTGCTCGTTCGGAGGAGGGGAGGATGGGGCGGAGCCTCGGGCACGGCTAATTGGATGGAGGTGGTTCACCGGAGCAGGAACAAGGCGGAGACGGTGGCGGAGCACGGTGACAAGCGGCGTTCCGCTGCGGCTGTCACCGGAGGGAGGAAGAGAGGGAGCAGGCGAGGCGGAAAATGGGAGGGAGACCCAGCGCTCGGTTGTTTTTGAAGCTGGACGTGGGCGCGGGTCTACGGTGGCCACGCGGTGGCGTTGCCGGCATGCGAACGCCACGCGGCGAGCGTTTGCTGCCGGGGCGCCAGCGCGCGGGCGAGAGCGGGAAGAAGAGGGAGGGGGCCGGCTGGGCCGGGCCGTGGCGGAGGCGGCTGCGGGCGCGCGCGCGGGAGGAGGAGGGAGGCCGGGTGGATGCGGGCCGCTTCGGCCAGCGGGCCGAAACCGAGGCGGTGGCCTGCTAAGGTTTGAAATGGATTTTTCGAATTTCTAATTTCCAAACAATTTCAAATGCAGTTTTCAAACACAAATTTGAACAAGAAAAAGACCTTTTCTGGAATTGACCCAAAAATAAAAGTTGCTTAGAATTAAATTCTCTACAACTTTGATTAAGGGGCCAAGTGAAAATTCTTAATAGATTTTGAATGGCAGAATAAAAGCTAAAATAGGGAGTATTTTTGAATATTTAGAATTAATATTTTTGAATAAGTTTTTGACAAAATTTTGAGTCATCTGGTTGCTCCAAAAATTGAACTAAGGTTCCAAGTGATGTAAAATTTATAGTTGCAAGATTTTTGGTGTAATGTGATTATCATATTAATATATTTCATCACATATATTATTTCCAAGCTTTTATTTCATTCAAATTATAACATTATCACACATGATTTTGATGATATGAAATGCCATGCAATATGATTGTCATGCAATGCATTGCGTAACACCGGAGTGTTACAGCCCTCCCCCCTTATAAAAATCTCGTCCCGAGATTTGGGTTACGAACCATTTATTATAAAAATCTTCGTATGCTTTTTGTAAGTATTCACCCGTTTCCCACGATGCATCTCCCTCATCATGATGACTCCATTGTATCTTATATGTTTTCACCACACTGTTTCGAGTAGCCCTTTCTTTGGAATCCAAAACTCGAATTGGCTGCTCATGATACACCAGATCTGACTTAAGTTTTATGCTTCGGGGTTCAATTATTTCCTCTGGAACGTGCAAACATTTCTTGAGATGTGATATGTGAAAAACTGGGAATATAGCACCCATTGACTCCGGTAATTCCAATTTGTAAGCCACTGGACCCTTCCTTTCCAAGATTTTGTAAGGTCCAACAAATCTGGCGGCCAGCTTTCTGCGTATACCAAACCGTTTCTTTTTCATTGGCGTGACTTTTAGATAAACATAGTCACCAACTTCAAACACAAGCGGTCTCCTTCTCTTATCTGCATAACTTTTCTGACGTGACTGCGCTGCTCTCATATTCTGCTGGATGATATGAACTTTCTTTTCGGCTTCCTCCATGAAGTCAATACCATAATACCTCATTTCTCCTGGCTCAACCCAGTTTAAAGGTGTTCTACACTTTCAGCCATACAGAGCCTCAAAAGGTGCCATCTTGATACTTTCTTGATAGCTATTATTATACGCGAACTCTGCTAACGGTAACCATGACTCCCATGAACCTCTGGAAGACAACACACAAGCTCTTAACATATCTTCTAAAACAGCATTAACTCTTTCAGTCTGACCATCTGTTTGAGGATGATAGGCAGTGCTACGAATCAGACTAGTCCCCAAACCTTTGTGGAAATGCTCCCAAAAGTGAGCAGTGAACTGTGATCCTCTGTCAGACACTATAGTCTTCGGTATGCCATGCAATCTCACAATCTCTGTAATATACTTCTCGGCATATTGAGGTGGTCTATAAGTTGTCTTGACAGGCAAAAAGTGAGCGGTCTTGGTAAGACGATCCACGATTACCCAAATCGAATCATGGCCTTTCTGAGTAGTGGGCAAACCTATGATGAAATCCATACTTATATCATCCCACTTCCAACTAGGTACTAACAAAGGTTGCAACAATCCGGCAGGTTTCATGTGAATAGCTTTCACTCGACAACATGTGTCACATCTGGCTACATAAGCTGCAATTTCCTTCTTCATCTTTGTCCACCAAAAACGAGGTCTTAGTTCTTGATACATTTTACTACTGCCAGGATGAATGGATAACTTAGAGTGATGAGCTTCATCCATAATTTTATTCTTAAGCTCTCTATCCTTTGGAACAACAAGACGGTTGTCGAACCACAACACGTCCTGCTCGTCCACTCTAAAGTGTTTTGAAGGTTCTTCTTTAATTTTCCTTTTGATGTGGAATATCCCTTTGTCTGCTTTCTAACCTTCTATTATCTTACTCTCCAAGGTACAACTGGTCTGAATATTATGTAACACGGCAGGGTGCATTAGATTAAAACCATCTTTGAGTAAGGGTTGCATATTCAGACAATGCGACTTTCTACTCAGAGCATCGGCTACCACATTGGCTTTTACAGGGTGATACTGTACATTCAAGTTGTAATCTTTAATTAGTTCTAACCATCTTCGCTGTCTTATGTTCAATTCTAGTTGGGTGAAGATGTACTTGAGACTCTTGTGATCGGTGAAAATATTGCACACATTACCAAGTAAATAGTGTCTCCAAATCTTTAAAGCATGCACCACGGCGGCAAGCTCAAGATCATGTGTTGGATAATTGATTTCATGTTTTCTCAACTGACGGGAGGCATAAGCAATGACTCTTCCTTCTTGCATTAGAACACAGCCTAATCCTGTTTTTGAGGCGTCACAGAACACATCAAAAGGTTTCTCGATGTCTGGCTGTGCAAGAACTGGAGTAGTGGTCAACAGTTTCCGCAAGGTGTGGAAAGCTGTCTCACACTCCTCTGTCCACACGAACTTATGATCTTTCTGTAACAGACTTGTCATTGGCTTAGCAATCTTCGAGAAGTCTGGGATAAAGCGACGATAGTAACCAGCTAACCCTAGGAAACTCCTGACTTCTGGCACTGTGGTTGGAGTTTTCCAATCCATAACCTCTTGCACTTTGCTCGGATCTACCGAAACTCCATTCTCAGATAAAATATGACCAAGGAAAGGAACTTTCTTCAACCAAAATTCACATTTGCTGAACTTAGCATACAACTTATGATCTCTTAATCTGGTCAAGACAATTCTCAGATGTTCTTCATGATCTTTCTCATTCTCAGAGTATACCAGAATGTCATCAATGAAGACAACTACAAACTTGTCCAACTCTGGCATGAAAACTGTATTCATCAGATACATAAAGTATGCAGGAGCATTTGTTAAGCCAAAGGACATAACAAGATACTCGTACAACCCGTATCTGGTAGAAAAGGCGGTTTTCGGGACATCTTGTGGCCTAATCTTTATCTGATGATACCCTGATCTTAGGTCGATCTTGGAGAACACTCTAGCTTTAGCCAACTGATCAAACAAAACATCGATATGAGGCAAAGGATATTTATTCTTGATAGTTACAGCATTAAGAGGTCGATAATCCACACACATCCTGAGAGTACCCTCTTTCTTTTTCTTTACGAACAGGGCAGGACATCCCCATTCAGACTTACTTGGGCGGATAAACCCCTTCTTTAGCAATTCTTCCAGTTGCTTTTTTAGCTCAGCTAACTCATCCGGAGGCATCCGATAAGGTCTCCTCGAAATAGTAGCTGTTCCGGGTATCAACTCGATTCCAAACTCCACATCTCTATCTGGAGGAAGGCCAGGTAACTCGTCTGGAAACACATCCGGGAACTCACACACTACCGGAATCTGGTGGATAGGAACGACTTCCATGGCACAGGTCACACTTACAAGGTCTGTTCTTACGGGCAATGGTACCTGAAAAGTACCCTCTGCCTGCGGATCCTTAAGGGTAAGCAATCGACTGCTTGTATCTATGACTGCTCCCCAGTCTTTCATCCAGTTCATTCATATTATTACATCCAAAACTAGTCCCGGCATAACTATCAGGTTTACTCGGAACTTCCGACTACATAACTCAAGGGTTGCCCCTCTATCCATCTTATTGGTTAGCACATCAGCCCCTGCTGCACTTATGCGATAACCATAACTCAATTCTGTGCATAGTTGTTCATGCTTCCGTGCAAATGCTTGACTCATAAAAGAATGTGAGGATCCAGAATCAAATAGAACAACTGCAGGGTGATGGTTAACAAGAAACTTACCGGCAGTTACAGGTTCTCCTTCAGGAATCTCATCAACGGTGGTATGGTGTACACGGGCAGTGTAAGTCTGTTGCTTCTTTCTAGGCGGATAAGGGCAGAACTTTGAAAAGTGGCCTGGCTGACCACAATTGTAGCAGGGCCCCTTCACTGTACCAGCAGATCCTATTGCTCCCTTGGAGTTGCTCTGTTCTGCAGCTGCGGTGACCTTTGCTGGCGGCACGGCCATCTTGTACGGCTTCTGTGGTCCCTTGTAGTTCTGAGTTTTATGCTGTGGAGGCCTGAACCGTGCACCAGGTGCGGATGGACGATAAGAAAGACGATTGGCAGTGACAACTCTGGACTGAGATGGTCCTGACTCAAACACCCTCTTGCGATTCTTGGATGCAGTGTAGGCGTTGTTGTTCTTTTCTTGTTTCAAACAATCACTGATAAAGTCATTGAACCTGGCGCGGATATTGGTACCCACATGCTTCATCATCTTCGGACTTAACCCTCTCTTGAAACTAGCAATTCTCTTTGCATCTGTGTCGACCATGTCGGGAGCATAACGACACAAGTTGTTAAAGGCATGCAGATACTGTGTCACAGTCTTGGTACCCTGATTCAAGGCTAAGAACTCTCCAAGCTTCATTTCAACCAACCCTGGGGGAATATAAACTCCCTTAAAAGCTTCAGTGAAATCTCTCCAAGTAATCTGGGCATTGGGAGGAAAGGTGGTGCGGTGATGCTTCCACCACATTCCTGCCGGTCCCTGTAACTGATGTGCAGCATATTCTGTCTTCAGAACTTCTGTCAGTCTCAGCACACGAAACTTATCTTCCATAGTGTTGATCCATTCTTCAGCGTCGAGTGGCTCGGCTGCTTCCTTAAAAACTAGCGGCCTGGTGTCCATGAAATCCTTGAAATTGTTGTACTGGTTCACTCCATGGCCACCACCTTGATTATTTCCTCTCTGAACATTTTCAGCAATAGTACGCAGAAAATCTTCCATATTCCTTTGTGACTGCTCGGCGTTGCGCTGGCTTCCAAGAAACTGTGCGAAGAACACTTCTGCAGTGAGCGGTGGAGGAGGGGGCAAATGTGGCTCTGGCTGTGGCTCCTGGTGATTGACGTTGTTTGCACCACCCCCACCAGCCCCTGCACCGTTGCCACTAGTTTTAGCGGCCTCATACGTGGCACGGCGAGTGTTTGCCATCTGTATATTTCAGCAACAAGTAATAATTGAGCGAAGTGGTAGTAATTGTATCCGAATGAACAATCATGCCATACTGAATTTATTAGAGAGAACAAGTCATGCAATAAGACAGAGGCACAATAATCACATTCCAATTAAAACAACATCACTAATCAAATTACTTCGAATGCAACATCGCGTTCCATACAACCACATTGCCAGCATACATACACTGGACTTTTATGTGTTCAAGCATCACATACACAACCAAGATCCAAAAGATCGCCAGTCTCAAGATCGAACAGGATACAACACGATACATGGGAACCAAAAGAAGGTCATCGCGATAAAGCCTATCACTAACGCAAGGCAACTAGCCTACTCCTCGGGGCCGTCGTCGAGGTCAGAGGCGTCACCATTGCTACCATCAGTAGCGGCGTCGTCGTCGACGTCCATCTGGGCGGCGTCCGGAGGAGCATACAGGCCTATCCCGTTGTAGAGGGCATGGAACTCTTCATGCAAGTTGGCGTTATACCCTTCTAGCTCCTCGACCCTTTGCCTGAGAAGGTCCCTCTTGTTCCAGGCTTTATTCCTTTCCTGCACTAGCTGTCCCATCATGCGATCTGCATTTCTGTTGGCCTGAGTCAATGTCTGCACCCGCTGCATAGCACTCTCACCTCTCTCGAGAGCCCGATCTCGCTGCAAGCTCATGTCGGCCAACTGCTCCTGCAAGCTAGCTATAGCACGTGCTTGCTTCTTCTTCTGCTTCCTTGCTTCAAGCCGATCATCACCACTGAAAGGTCTTGATGGCTAGAGGGGGGGGTGAATAGCCTATTAAAATTTTCTACAACGACAAGCTAAACAAGTTTATCAATATAACAAATAGCGAGATGCGAGTTTTGCTTAGCCTATGGGTGTTTGCAAGCCACCTATCCAATTCACAATTCTAGTATTTGCACTCAACCGCACAAGTCAAACCGAGAAGGTAAGTACAACTACAACTAGCAAGCTACACAAAAGAACTACTCTAGCTAAGCTAACTAGCTAGCAAAGATAACTAAGAAATTAATACAAGAGAGATAGGAGGGTATCACCGAGGGGCGAAGTATTGAGCCAACCAATATGATCAATAATGAATACCAAGATAACCAAACACCGGGATCAATCAATCACAATATGAAAGTGATGACACGAAGATTTATCCCGAGGTTCACGTGCTTGCCGGCACGCTAGTCCCCGTTGTGTCCCTCTTCACCACGTGGTTCGGTGGCTAATCGGTCTCACACCGAGCCTCTCAAAAGGCACCACAAGAACCTACCAAATGGCAAAAGGTTGCAATGACACGAGCAATATACTAATGTTGCCTTTGGCGCTTCGCCGAGGTAGGCACAAACCCCTCACAATCACCGGAGGTGGCCAAGAACAAACACCAACTCTTGCCAACGCCTCCAAGCTGCTCCAAGCCGTCTAGGTGGCGGCAACCACCAAGAGAAACAAGAATCCCGCAGCAAATCAACCACCAAGTGCCAACTAGATGCAATCTCACAATACAAATGCACTTGGATCACTCAATCTCACTTCGAATATGCAAAGAAGCAAGAGAGATGAGTGGGAGGGGAGTTGTTTAGCTCAAAGTGCTCACAAGTATGTCAAATGTTCGAGAGAGAGAGCCTTGAGCCGGCCAACGAGTATTTATAGACGTACCCCTTCGAATATAGCCGTTAGAAACTTGAAACAGCCGAAGTCGCGTTGACCGGACGCGCTGGTCCAACTGACCGGACGCGCCGGTCGCGCAACGGCTAGTTTCGCGAAGCACCGACCGGACGCGCCGGTCGCAACGACCGGACGCGCCGGTCACGACCGGACGCACCGGTCCCGTAACTGACCGGACGCGCTGGTCAACCCTGAGCCGCGCACAACGAACCAGCGATCGGACGCGCTGAAGAACTGACCGGACGCCACAGTGCCCGCGTCCGGTCGGAGTCCAGTAAGCTCCCTGGACGACCGGACGCGTCCGGTCGCCTGTGACC
Source organism: Saccharum hybrid cultivar R570 (assembly GCA_038087645.1). Classification (NCBI taxonomy): domain Eukaryota; kingdom Viridiplantae; phylum Streptophyta; class Magnoliopsida; order Poales; family Poaceae; genus Saccharum; species Saccharum hybrid cultivar. Next base: position 45,906 of record JAQSUU010000368.1, read on the forward strand.
GGACGCGCCTCGCGTCCGATCAATCAACTGAAAAACGCGCAGACACTGGACACTGACCGGACGCGTCCGGTCACACCGTGACCGCGTCCGGTGCAGCGTCCGGTCACCATTGTGACCTCCGTTTGCTTCCGTTTCTTTTTCTGACTTCCGGCGTGGTGGAAAATAGGCATTTCATTTCCCCAAAATCGCCTGAATCCCGCGCTCGCACGCTCGGCGGGAGGGAGAGAGGACCCCAAACCCTCTCTACCGCTTAAACTCCAACGCCATCGCAAATGTGCTAACACCACCAAGTGATCACATCATGTGTGAGTGTGTTAGCATTTTCACAATTATTTTTCGAGGCGATATTAGTTCTATCCAAATGCATATGATCATGAAATGCACATCTAGAGGCACTTAGGAGTTCAATAGCCGCGTCATTCCCCTCTTTATAGTACGGCTATCTATCCTATAATGTAACCACACCCACTAGGTGTCTTGGTTACTAAAACACAACCCTTAAGCATATACCTTTGCCTTGATCACGTAGGGTTGCGTCCAAATCCAAGTGTGGCCATCATGATCACCATGTCCATCTTGCCACCAACCTTGGAATGTACTAATCCTCATATGCTACATACAACTTAGGCATAGGATTAGTACTTAGGCATTGTCACTAATTACCAACACCAAACATAGGATTTTCAATCTCCCCCTTGTTGGTAATTGGTGACAACCCTTTCACAAAGATATTATGATAAAATTTTGATTGAACCCATGTCACATTGTCCATGTATATTACCATGAGTAAGAATTATGGACATGTGATCATGAATTCAAATTGATAGCAATGGCTCCCCCTACAAGTATGCTATATGTTTGGATTTTGGAAGCATACATGTTAGATAGGAAAGATTAGGAGCATTGTCTACCAATAGGTGCTAAGTGTTTTAGATTATAGACCTTTGAAGCGTGATACCATCGGAGTAGCGATAAACACCATCTTAGCACCTTGTGTAGTTAGATTCCACTAGGAAAAGCACAAACATAACTAGAAACCTCGTGAGATCAACATTATAAGCAAGGCTCTAGTACCACTTTGAAAAACATGAAGCAAGAAAAATCTAACTACTTCCTATTCATGCTAGTATCTCAATGCATCATTCAAATTATACTAGCAAGTCACCACACAAGCAATGTATCGGAGAAAACGAAATGCATAACTATGCATCATACATATGAAGTGCACATGGAAATGCAACATTCATGCTTAAGAGCTTGCTCCCCCTACTTGTGTGCTCAAAATTTTAGTTGATCCCCTTCTTTTATCAATTCTCCCCCTTTAGGATCTATCTTTGTGAACAACATTTTCTCCCCCACAACATTTTCTTCCTCTTTGAGTTCTATCTTTGTGAACAATATTTTCTCCCCCTTTGGCACCAATTGACCACAAGGAACAAAATATGGGGTGAGGATCAAGTTTGTGATTCAACCTAGATAGCTTGCATAAATAAAATGGTTCGGTTTGATCCAAGGGCAAGCTTCTTCACACCTTACTAGAAGGGTTATCATGCACCATGTTGAAGCAAGTATTTAGACAAGTTTTCTAGATTAAACACTTAGGATCACAAGCTACTTAAACAAGTTATATGCTACCACTAGATCATACAAGTCATGGAAACAATAGTGGTACCATATAAACTTCAAATTCATTTGATTTTCATGAATGAGCCTAGAACATATAAATTATGACTAGATGCACTAAACAAGTCCTTAGCATAGAATGTATGACATGTCAACCAATTGTACCTTAGGGCTCGAAGGAGAGGCATGTCATATATGGGGTGCATCAACTCATGTTGGAGAAGTCAAGTATGTTCAATTCATTCTTTAGCTTGTGAAATCTCTTCTCATCAAGTGGCTTGGTGAATAGATCGGCTAATTGATCTTCGGTGCCCACACTCTCAATAGCAATGTCACCCTTTTGTTGATGATCTCTAATAAAGTGATGGCGAACATCAATATGCTTTGTTCTTTGATGTTGAATCGGATTGTTAGTTAGCTTCACGGCACTTTCATTGTCACATAGCAATGGCACATTCTTGAAATTGATTCCAAAATCCTTCAATGTTGCCTTCATCCACAAGATTTGTGCACAACAACTACCCGCGGCGATGTATTCGGCTTCGGCGGTAGATAGTGCAATACTATTTTGCTTCTTGGATGACCATGAGACAAGTGATCTTCCCAACAATTGACAAGTCCCGGAAGTGCTCTTTCTCTCCACTTTGTCACCGGCATAGTCGGAATCAGAATATCCAACTAGCTCAAAGCTTGCACCTTTGGGATACCATAATCCAACATCTTGTGTATGCTTTAGGTACCTCAATATTCTCTTTGTTGCTTTCAAATGACTTTCTCTTGGTGAGGCTTGAAATCTTGCACACATGCATACACTAAACATCACATCGGGCCTTGATGCCGTCACATAGAGTAGGCTACCAATCATTGATCTATATAGCTTTTGATCCACCATGTTACCACTCTTGTCACTATCCAAGCTTCCACTAGTGCCCATTGGAGTTGTAATACTCTTTGCATCTTCCATGCCAAACTTCTTGAGCATATCTTTAATGTACTTAGTTTGGCTCACAAATGTACCTTCTTTCATTTGTTTGATTTGAAGTCCAAGAAAGAAACTAAGTTCACCAATCATTGACATTTCAAATTCCTTTGCCATCATTTTCCCAAACTCATCACAATAATCTTGATTGGTTGAACCGAATATGATATCATCAACATATATTTGCAATACAAATAAGTCTTTCCCAATCTTCTTGGTGAATAGTGTTGTATCAACTTTGCCCATGACAAATCCTTTGGATAGCAAGAAGTCCCTCAATCTTTCATACCATGCTCTAGGTGCTTGCTTCAATCCATATAAAGCTTTTCTCAACTTGTATACATGATTGGGTTTCTTGTCATCTTCAAAACCGGGAGGTTGCTCCACATACACTTCCTCTTGAATGTACCCATTGAGAAATGCACTCTTCACATCCATTTGATATAGCTTGATATTGTGAGCACAAGCATAGGCAAGTAAGATCCTAATTGCTTCCAATCTTGCAACCGGGGCATAAGTTTCACCAAAGTCAAGACCCTCTATTTGTGTGTAACCTTGAGCCACTAGTCTTGCTTTGTTCCTTACTACTATCCCATCTTGATCTTGCTTGTTGCGAAAGACCCATCTTGTTCCAATGACATTGTGATCCTTAGGCCTCTCAACTAGTTCACATACTTCATTTCTTTTGAAGTTGTTGAGCTCTTCATGCATTGCATTTACCCAATCCGGATCTCTCAATGCTTTATCAATGTCCTTGGGTTCTTCCATTGACACAAAAGAAGAGTGACCACAAAATGATGTCAATCTTGATCTAGTTTGAACTCCTCTTTGTATGTCACCAATGATGGAATCCAATGGATGGTCTCTTGCAATGTTAGTTGGTTGAAGTACTTGGACTTGATTGCTTGGATGTTGATGTTGATCATGAGTTGGAGATGATGAACTAGCCACTTGTTGATCTTGTTGCACTTGAGATGATGTACTAGCTTGATTTTGCATTAGAGAACCACTAGCTTGTGTAATTGGACTTTGGAGCACTTGATCTTTGTTGTCATCTACATTAATAACTTGCTTTGGTCTAATATCACCAATGTCCATTTCTTTCATAGCATTACTCAATTGAGTTCCTCTCACATCATCCAAGTTATCTTCTTCATCTTGAGAGCCATTTGTTTCATCAAACTCAACATCATGCACTTCTTCAAGTAAACCACTAGCCAAATTCCAAACTCTATAAGCTTTGCTAGTAGTTGAGTAACCAAGTAGAAATCCTTCATCACATTTCTTCTCAAACTTGCTCAATCTAGTGCCCTTCTTCAAGATGTAGCATTTGCAACCAAATACCCAAAAGTATGCAATGTTAGGCTTTCTTCCATTTAAGATCTCATATGGTGTCTTCTCTAGAAACTTGTGGCAATAGAGGCGGTTGCTATAGAAGCAAGCCGTGTTGATTGTTTCGGCCCAAAATGAATGACTTACATTATACTCATTCAACATTGATCTTGCCATATCAATTAAGGTTCTATTTTTCCTCTCAACTAGGCCATTTGATTGAGGTGTATACTTGGCCGAGAATTGATGTTTGATTCCAAGCTCTTCACATAGCTCATCAACTCTTGTGTTTCTAAACTCACTTCCATTGTCACTTCTTACTTTCTTGATTGTGGTCTCAAACTCATTTTGCACTCTCTTGATGAACTTCTTGAATATATCAAATACATCACTCTTGTCCACAAGAAAGAATACCCATGTGTATCTAGTGAAATCATCCACAATCACAAAACCATACTTGTTGCCACCAATGCTTGTGTATGTAGTTGGCCCAAATAGATCCATGTGCAACAACTCAAATGCCTTGGAAGTACTCATAATGCTCTTCAATGGATGAGTGTTGCCAACTTGCTTTCCGGCTTGACATGCACTACATAGCTTATCCTTCTCAAATGTGACATCCTTCAAGCCTCTAACTAAGTCATGCTTCACTAACTTGTTCAATTGCTTCATGCCAACATGACCTAGTCTTCTATGCCATAACCAACCCATACTTGATTTAGTGAGCAAGCATGTTGAAAGTTGAGTGTCACTAGCATTGAAATCAACCAAGTATAGATTCTCATATCTAAAACCTTTGAAGATCAAATTTGAGCCATCAACACTAACTATCTCCACATCATCAACACCAAATATGCACTTGAAACCGAGATCACATAATTGAGCAACCGACAACAAGTTGAAATTGAGCTTTTCAACTAGTAGCACATTGGAGATGCTATGATCATTTGAGATTGCAATCCTTCCAAGAGCCTTTACATCACCCTTGCTATTGTCACCAAATGTGATGCTATCAATGCCACTATCATTTGATTTGAGAGAGTTGAACATTCTTGAATCACCGGTCATATGTTGAGAGCATCCACTATCAAGCACCCAATGCCTTCCTCCGGCCTTGTAATTAACCTACAAAACAAATTAATGTTTCTTAGGTACCCATACCTGTTTGGGTCCTTGGAGATTAGTCACTAAGCTCTTTGGTACCCAAATGGCCTTCTTCATTGGGCCCACAATTGGTGTACCAACAAACCTAGCATGCACACCTTTCTCACCCTTGGTAAGCACATAACAAGAATCAAAAGGAATGTAAGGTACATTAGCATTTTTCTTGTTCTTGTTCATTTTATTGCAATTAATCTCTAGATGCCCAACTTGCTTGCATCTATTGCAATAACGACCATTGCCCTTCACAAAGCGAGACTTTGGAGTAGCAAAGGCCGCCTTGCCCTTCTTAGGAGTATAGCCCAATCCCTCTTTGTTAAGAGAGAACCTTTGGCTACCCAAGCATTTTAGCAAGCGGGCATCCCCACCATAGGCGTTGCCTAATGCGCGGGTGAGATCATCCACCTCTCTCTTGAGAGTCTCAACCACAAGTGATGAATCACTAGTAGTAGAGGTAGAGTTGGTTGTGGTGGATGATGATGAGCTACATGAAGCATTAGTAGGACTAACAAATAAAGAATCATCAATAATATCACATGTTAGTCCAATATCACAAGTGACAATCACTTGCTCCTCCTTAGCTTCCTTCATGAACTTCTCCAACTTAAGGTCCTTTTCCTTGATGAGCTCAAGTAGAGTGGAGTGGGCTTCCTTAAGCCTAGTGTGAGCAATTTCAAGATCCTTGTGGTCTTCCTTTAGACACTCACGAGAAGCCTCTAGCTCATCAAAGGATTTCCTAAGAGCTTTGAGCTCTTGTTCAATTCCTTTGCACTCCTTACTCTTTTTGAGAGCAACAAGCTCCTCCATCAAGGCATCATTTTCATTGCTCTTGGCAATGAGCTCTTGTTCCAAGATTTTGTATTTCTTGGTTGTCCTCTTGTAGCCCTTGCTCATTTGATCTATTATGCCTAAAAGATCATCCTTGGAGTAGTCCTCATCCTCCTCATCATCACTCCTACAATCATCACTAGCACAAGAATCATCATCACTATCATCATGTTTTACCTTGGTAGGCTTGGCCATAAGGCATGTTGATGTAGTGTCGAAGATGGATGGCTTGTTGGAGAGAGCGATGTTTGCAGTGGCTCGTCGAGTGATCCTCTCATCATCACTAGAGCTTTCATCATCACTATCGGAGTTGTCACTATCCCAAGTGACTACATAACCACCACCCTTCTTCTTCTTGTTGAAAGTGAAGCTCTTCTTTGCTTTCTTCTCATTCTCTTTCTTATCCTTCTTGTTCTTCTTGAGCTTCAAGTCCCCATTATGAAATCTCTTATCTTCATAGGGGCAATCCGCCACTATGTGATCGGGGCTATTGCAATTGTAGCAAAGGGTCTTTGCCTTTATAGTGTCTCTCCTCTTCCTTGTCCCATATCCTTTCTTCTTCATGAACCTTCCCATCTTATGCACAAGGAGGGCCATGGTCTCATCATCGAATGGATCATCATCATCACTTTCTACCTTGCTCTTGCCCTTAGAGGATGAAGCCTTGAATGCAATGGGCTTCTCTTGCTTGACCTTGGTCTCCTTCTTCTCTTCTACCTCATCTTCATCATCATTGTATTGGGCATCGGTCATTATATCTCCAAGCACATTGGTTGGTTTGACCTTGTCCAATCCCTCTCTAAAGATCATTCTTCTCAAGGTGGCAAACTTCTTGGGTAAGCACATCAAGAACTTGTGTGAGAAGTCCTTGTCCTCAACCTTCTCTCCAAGCCCCTTGAGATCATTGACAATGACTTGGAGCCTATAGAACATCTCCGGGATGGATTCATCATCCTTCATCTTGAATGTGGAGAACTTGTCCTTGAGCATATATAGTTTGGCACTTTTTACCGTTGAAGTACCTTCATATGTTTCTTCAAGCCTTATCCAAAGCTCATTTGCCTTTTCAAGATCTTTGATTTGCTCAAATACTTTATCATCAATGGCACGATAGATTGTGTCAAGTGCCGCTGTATTGCATTGTTTGTTGATGCGGTCATTGGGAGTGAGGTTTTCCTCATCAAGAATGACGTATCCTTCTTTGGTCACATCCCAAACCTTCTCATGTATATTGCCTAGATATTGCTTCATCTTCCTTTTCCAATGATCAAAATAAGAGATGCCATCAAAGAATGGAGGCTTGCCATTAATATGATTGAACATAACTTGAGCCATCTTACACCGAGGTTGTTAAGCCTTACAAACGGTGACCACGGCTCTGATACCACTTGAAAGGTCTTGATGGCTAGAGGGGGGGGTGAATAGCCTATTAAAATTTTCTACAACGACAAGCTAAACAAGTTTATCAATATAACAAATAGCGAGATGCGAGTTTTGCTTAGCCTATGGGTGTTTGCAAGCCACCTATCCAATTCACAATTCTAGTATTTGCACTCAACCGCACAAGTCAAACCGAGAAGGTAAGTACAACTACAACTAGCAAGCTACACAAAAGAACTACTCTAGCTAAGCTAACTAGCTAGCAAAGATAACTAAGAAATTAATACAAGAGAGATAGGAGGGTATCACCGAGGGGCGAAGTATTGAGCCAACCAATATGATCAATAATGAATACCAAGATAACCAAACACCGGGATCAATCAATCACAATATGAAAGTGATGACACGAAGATTTATCCCGAGGTTCACGTGCTTGCCGGCACGCTAGTCCCCGTTGTGTCCCTCTTCACCACGTGGTTCGGTGGCTAATCGGTCTCACACCGAGCCTCTCAAAAGGCACCACAAGAACCTACCAAATGGCAAAAGGTTGCAATGACACGAGCAATATACTAATGTTGCCTTTGGCGCTTCGCCGAGGTAGGCACAAACCCCTCACAATCACCGGAGGTGGCCAAGAACAAACACCAACTCTTGCCAACGCCTCCAAGCTGCTCCAAGCCGTCTAGGTGGCGGCAACCACCAAGAGAAACAAGAATCCCGCAGCAAATCAACCACCAAGTGCCAACTAGATGCAATCTCACAATGCAAATGCACTTGGATCACTCAATCTCACTTCGAATATGCAAAGAAGCAAGAGAGATGAGTGGGAGGGGAGTTGTTTAGCTCAAAGTGCTCACAAGTATGTCAAATGTTCGAGAGAGAGAGCCTTGAGCCGGCCAACGAGTATTTATAGACGTACCCCTTCGAATATAGCCGTTAGAAACTTGAAACAGCCGAAGTCGCGTTGACCGGACGCGCTGGTCCAACTGACCGGACGCGCCGGTCGCGCAACGGCTAGTTTCGCGAAGCACCGACCGGACGCGCCGGTCGCAACGACCGGACGCGCCGGTCACGACCGGACGCACCGGTCCCGTAACTGACCGGACGCGCTGGTCAACCCTGAGCCGCGCACAACGAACCAGCGATCGGACGCGCTGAAGAACTGACCGGACGCCACAGTGCCCGCGTCCGGTCGGAGTCCAGTAAGCTCCCTGGACGACCGGACGCGTCCGGTCGCCTGTGACCGGACGCGCCTCGCGTCCGATCAATCAACTGAAAAACGCGCAGACACTGGACACTGACCGGACGCGTCCGGTCACACCGTGACCGCGTCCGGTGCAGCGTCCGGTCACCATTGTGACCTCCGTTTGCTTCCGTTTCTTTTTCTGACTTCCGGCGTGATGGAAAATAGGCATTTCATTTCCCCAAAATCGCCTGAATCCCGCGCTGGCACGCTCGGCGGGAGGGAGAGAGGACCCCAAACCCTCTCTACCGCTTAAACTCCAACGCCATCGCAAATGTGCTAACACCACCAAGTGATCACATCATGTGTGAGTGTGTTAGCATTTTCACAATTATTTTTCGAGGCGATATTAGTTCTATCCAAATGCATATGATCATGAAATGCACATCTAGAGGCACTTAGGAGTTCAATAGCCGCGTCATTCCCCTCTTTATAGTACGGCTATCTATCCTATAATGTAACCACACCCACTAGGTGTCTTGGTTACTAAAACACAACCCTTAAGCATATACCTTTGCCTTGATCACGTAGGGTTGCGTCCAAATCCAAGTGTGGCCATCATGATCACCATGTCCATCTTGCCACCAACCTTGGAATGTACTAATCCTCATATGCTACATACAACTTAGGCATAGGATTAGTACTTAGGCATTGTCACTAATTACCAACACCAAACATAGGATTTTCAACCACGTAGGCCAGTCAAGGTCCAATAGGTATTCTCCAGACCTTGGTATGCTCTGATGGCTGCATACATGGCACTCATGGTGTGGTTATCGCTAGCCCGTCCTTCACTGGGGCCTCTAACCAAGGCACTTCCCTGCGGCTGTACCCAAATGGCATCATGAGGATCATCTCTCGGGAAAGTACTGGCCAAAGCTGCTGCCAACTCATTGGGGAACCTGCTCATTATGTCTCGGATGACGTGAAAGGCTGCACCCTCTGTACCCTCAACTGGAGTGCGTCCTTCAAACTCCACATGCCAACCATCCCATTTTGGCGCATCAACAAGGGTAGGGACGGTGATCTCCACTATTACAAGTCCATCCTCAGCTAGCTGGCTCTCATTCCAAGAGTACGCCGGCTCTTAACTCTCTGGGTACCCCACATCATGGAGCACTCTCCAAAGCAAGGTGGGCATGCCAAACTCACTTAGAAAAGTGTCCGTGCTGCGGCGCTCCCGCGGGGCCATCTGGTGACGTGGCGCTCTTCCACCAGTGGACTTACGGGCAGTCTTCTTCGTGCGGGCCATCTGTAGCACAAGTTTTAAATTACCCGGTGAGAACATATTTTAAGTTGATGTCACTTTTATCAAACTGGGATAATCCTTTTATAAGGGAAGGAATGCAGGTTATGAATGAAATGCTCAGGCAGTATGATGCATGCGCGAGTCATACGTTCTCACAAACTTAGAAAATAAGGACATCTAACGATGAATTCGGTGGCATACAAACGATCTCTCATATACGTAACTAATTCGATCTACACGATAGACGTTGTTATGTACCTGCAGAAAATTCATTTCAGCCCATTCCCCATGAATGCATGAAAGCAGTAAATCTACCTACGCGCTCTACATGAATCCCCAGATGCGTGTACAACGGTAGTAACTACCCACACACATCGTCCTATTGACGGCATCGCCTCAACGGACGGAACACCCACACATGCGATACTTTCATAAAAACATGTGTACACATGTAATTATTCTAGTATCATATAAAACACTCTCCCTAGATCGGCGGTGTATCCGATCATGCTCTCACAGCTCACACTTACCAAAGCGTAGAGGTAACTGATCCATACATTACCACTCAATTAAGTGGCACTCATACAATAGCACGCCGTATGAGCAACGAAAGAGAAATATGGTGCAAGAACCCCAAGTTAGTACTTAAGTAGCCACCTAGAGTCCTTAACTGGGCATACAGGATATGACCACTGGCACACATTTAGTTTTAAATCACACTTTTTAAATAGAATTTTGTTTTAAATACACTTATAAACAGTAATTACGCTAAACCATGCTCTGATGCCAGCTGTAACAGAACCGCCCAATTATACGAGATTAAGTAAGAAAATCGTCCAACGGCAGGATAATTTAACAAACTTAAGCCCGTATAACCCGGTAGTCCGTGAAATCTCGACGGATTTCAAACCATTCACATAACAGCCAAGATCGTACTAAGTTTAGAGGTCACCGTCATAAGTTACATAGAAGTTCGTGGCACAAAATACATCAGAGTTTAAACATAGTTATTACAAACCAGTTTCAAATAAAGGTAGCGGAAGCATTAGTTTAAAACACGCACACACACATTGTTTTGAGATAAAGTGCCAGCTCGCGATCATCTCCAGCAAAAGCATCAGGCGAGAAGTAGTGAATGACCATTGCCCATGGTCCTAAGCTTCGCCCATCGCAGGGTAGAGACAGTTGATACAATAACCATAGTACATCTGTCCATCTGCAACAAGTGGGAACAAAGCCCTGAGTACGAGAAGGTACTCAGCTAGACTTACCCGTCATAAACCAGAAATAAAAGACACCAAGGAATCATGATAGGCTTTCTGGTGGGGTAGCTGACTCATTTGCAAAAGGCATTTTTAGCATTTAGGAAAAACCTTTACAAAAGCTTTGCATCAAGTTAAAGCTTTATTAACCTATCAACTACATTTGCACCTGTACTAAAGTAACATGTAATTAAACAGGCAATGATAACCAATGATCATTAACAACTTCCATTATGTCATAATTCATATAACTGTCCAAGTGTTCCATCAATATTACTACGATGAAGTAGCTCAAGTCAAGTGTTCACTATCCAGTGAACGATGGCGATTCGAATCGATTATTAACCAGCTGGTAAGTTATTCCTCACACAAACCTCACTCACCCGCTAAAGTGAGGTGTTGGTCACCGAGTCAACCATTCAGGTAAAGTCACGAGCTTGCCAGGAACCACTTGTACCCGGGGGCCGCCCGACTGCTCTTTGGCCTTATCATCGCGCCCCCGTATCCTGCCACTACTGTTCCGGTACCGTGCGTTGCGGGCAATCCACTCGGCCCGAATAATCTCCCAGTTTCGCGGTCGGAAGGTACTTTATCCGGCCAGCTAAATGTGAGGCATGCGTTCAACATGACCCGAGGGACAACAACGGACGGTCCTTAATCGACACAGACGGAAAACCCTACAGTCCGAAACCCTGCAAGTTTTCGCCCGGTCTCAAATTCATTTCACACTTAGTTATACCATGACTTCAGAGTCATCCAAACAGATCCAGGTAACCACCTATAGCTCGCAGGTGACAGGAAATCACCCGACTTCTATCGGTCTAAGCAAGCTAAGCACTGACTCGACTGCGGATACCAGGGTAACAAGGATATAATATAACAAAGGTAAGCAAGGTATAATGTGACAACGTTTGCAAACAACTCCTCAACGTAATGCATCAAATTAAGTAAAGTTAATAATAAATTATTTGCAAACCGGGAGAGAAATGCTCCAGGGCTTGCCTCTCTCGAAAGAGCTCGGACGGTGATCGGGGCACTCCGGGAGATCTTCACCGACCTCTTCTTCGGCTTCGGTCACCTCCTGCTGCTGCGCCTCGATCTGCTCCTCTGGCTCCTCGGGTAAGACGACTGGGTTCTCGGTTTGCGATCCTGTATGATGCAATGTGCGTAAGTGAGTATGCAAGTGTACATCGAAGGAGATGAATGCAATGAATATGTTGAAATGCAAGGTAGTCAACATCATCCAAGGAACTATACACTACAAGCACATGTCATCTACTGTATTCTCTTTTACTACTATTATGTTAAGTTAACCTATCTTATGAAATGCTTCAAAGATACACCAAAGCTTTACTAATTTCTTAATCACACTTAAAGCAACACTTGCTTAAACCCTAAGTAATAATAGTAGGTTTGAATAGCAACATATATTTTTTTAATGCTCCTAAAAATCTAAGAAAATTACAGTAGCACAATACTACTCTAAATAGACTACCATAAAAATTTCATGGTATTTGGATAAGTAAACTATCCTACACAAAAATGACAAGCTATGGCATAAAAATGAGCATGAAATTACTTTGTACTATGAAAAGTGTCAAACAACAGAATTAATATTTTTCCTAGATTCTTCATAGCATACTATGACTGTATAAAAATTATCACATGCATGTTTTATACAAAGTTTGCTCTCTAGCAAAAATAATAAAAATTAGCCATTAAAGGCACTTGAACTACACCTCAACATTTTCCCACAGCACATGCATGAAACATATTTTTCCTAGTAAGTACATGATATATGAAGATCAACAAACTTAAAAATCATATTTTTCTAATATATATAGGATTTACTAGCTATTTTACAAGATATCAGCAATATTAAGAAATAATTAAAGCTCTACAGAAAAGTATTCCAAAAATGACATGCAATATTTTTAGATTGTAGATCTGGTTCCAATGAATCTCTAGAAATTTATTTCACAATTTTTAGAGCTGAAATGACTACCAAAACATTTTTCCAAAGCATTTTCAACAAGAATAATAAAAGAAAATGTAAATGAATTTTCATAACGGCACTGGGCCGGCCCGGGAAATCAAGCGGCCCATGGCCGTCGCGGCCCGGCTTGCGCGCGGGGGGAAACAACCGAGCCGGCCTGCTCGGGGCTCGGCCCATAGTGCAGCCCAGCCCACCGAGGGGGGGGAACGAGCACGGTCGCCGGCGTTCAGGGCTTCGACGCCGCGGCGACGGTCGCGGGCCAACGGCCGGCTCCGGCCAAACCGAGGCCGACTAGCGCGTGCAACACGTTCGCCAGAGAGTGGCTAACACGTGAAGGCAACGCGGGAGGGCAGAGAGAGGACTAGTGAGGCGGTGGCGAAGCTCGGCGCGGCGGCACCGCCGCGGTGGCGCGGCGAGACGAGCAGAAATTGAGCCCTACCGTGGCCAAGGAGGGGATGGCGGTGCTCGTTCGGAGGAGGGGAGGATGGGGCGGAGCCTCGGGCACGGCTAATTGGACGGAGGTGGTTCACCGGAGCAGGAACAAGGTGGAGACGGTGGCGGAGCACGGTGACAAGCGGCGTTCCGCTGCGGCTGTCACCGGAGGGAGGAAGAGAGGGAGCAGGCGAGGCGGAAAATGAGAGGGAGACCCAGCGCTCGGTTGTTTTTGAAGCTGGACGCGGGCGCAGGGTCTACGGTGGCCACGCGGTGGCGTTGCCGGCATGCGAACGCCACGCGGCGAGCGTTTGCTGCCGGGGCGCCAGCGCGCGCGGGCGAGAGCGGGAAGAAGAGGGAGGGGGGCCGGCTGGGCCGGGCCGTGGCGGAGGCGGCTGCGGGCGCGCGCGTGGGAGGAGGAGGGAGGCCGGGTGGACGCGGGCCGCTTCGGCCAGCGGGCCGAAACCGAGGCGGTGGCCTGCTAAGGTTTGAAATGGATTTTTCAAATTTCTAATTTCCAAACAATTTCAAATGCAGTTTTCAAACACAAATTTGAACAAGAAAAAAGACCTTTTTCTGGAATTGACCCAAAAATAAAAGTTGCTTAGAATTAAATTCTCTACAACTTTGATTAAGGGGCCAGGTGAAAATTCTTAATAGATTTTGAATGGCAGAATAAAAGCTAAAATAGGGAGTATTTTTGAATATTTAGAATTAATATTTTTGAATAAGTTTTTGACAAAATTTTGAGTCATCTGGTTGCTCCAAAAATTGAACTAAGGTTCCAAGTGATGTAAAATTTATAGTTGCAAGATTTTTGGTGTAATGTGATTATCATATTAATATATTTCATCACATATATTATTTCCAAGCTTTTATTTCATTCAAATTATAACATTATCACACATGATTATGATGATATGAAATACCATGCAATATGATTGTCATGCAATGCATTGCGTAACACCGGAGTGTTACAATTTGTCAAACACAAACGAAAGTGCTACAGTTAGAAAAATTCTAACTTTCCACGATCTAAACAAGGCCCTAGGTTCATTAGGATTCTTAGTGGTTGGGGCTTCCAGTTATCTTGGTAAGAATATGATATCTGTACTTCCATCTCAACAAATTCTTTTTTTCCACGGGGGGTTGTGATGTCTTTCTACGGAATCGCGGGGCTATTCATTAGCTCCGATTTGTGGTGCACTATTTTACGGAATGTAGGCATTGGTCATGACCAATTCGATAGAAAAGAGGGAATAGTGTGCATTTTTCGTTTGAGATTCCTTGGAATAAAACATTGCATCTTTCTTTAATTCCTTGTGCGGGATATCCAATCAATTAGAATTCAGGTTAAAGAGGGTCTTTATCCTCGTCGTATCCTTTATATGGAAATCTGGGGCCGGGGGTCATTCCCTTGACTCGTACTTATGAGAAGTTTTTTTACTCCACGAGAAATTGAACAAAAAGCTGCCGAATTGGCCTATTTCTTGCGTGTACCAATTGAAGTATTTTGAGTATCAATTGCAATTTTTTTTGCAATTGTAAGGGGATTTTCGAGTATTTATCTAAAAGAAGGAACAAACGAGGATAAGAGAAAATGCTTCAAATTTGTTTTGTCCAAGTGAGATATATGGCATACTATTCTTCCATTTTATGTGAAAAGCTTTTTTTATTTCTCTATTCCACTCCATTTAGATCTAAGAAAGAAACCAATACAATGAAATTCCACTAGTATAAAAAAGAGGAATAGATACAAACACAAGGTCTCAAACCTTGTTATAGAATTTTTGCTTCAAAGAAAAGAAATATCATATATATTCAGCAAATGAAATAGAGTCTGTGAATGAAGCGGATTCATTAACAACTCAATTTACTTATCAAAAAAAGAGAAAGCATTGCCTCCTTTCTTATATCTTGTATTTATTGCACTTTTGCCCTGGGGAGTCTCTCTCTTTTAACAAATGTCTGGAACTTTGGATTAAGAATTGGTGGAATACCAGGCAATCCAAAACTTTCTTAACTGATATTCATTTTTACCCAGAATATGGATTATAGAATCTCATCTAAACACCGTGGCCACACACATACATTAATAATTATATATATAACAACCCCAAAATACTTTTCCAACGGTGGCCCATGAACTGATAAACCATCTAGTCTAATGTTTGATTCAATTTCCTCCTCCAGTTATTTTAGTTGACTATTTTTCCCCTTTAATTAGATTTATCTTTTTTCCCTCCGCACACAAGGTGAATTTTTATTTCAAATTTTATGATATGATAGAGCCACAGAGGACACCATATTTTGTGTTTGAACGAATATATTTTTGAGTTCTCCATCATTACGTTGCATACATTTTTGTTAATGTGTTATTCAGCTCCTAACTTATCGAAATAATGCTGAAAAAGATAATATGTATTTTTTTTACAATAAAGTATGATGTCCTCTGTCATCTTATAAAATTCAAAATTAAAGTCAACTTATATGCAAAAAAGAAAGTATACATTGTTAATGGGTAAAATAGACCAATTGAAATAGTTAGGGGGAAGTAGATCAAACCAAATTTTAGTTTAGGGGTTATCTAGATATAATCCAAATTTGAGAAAGTTCTTCGGACTTTTTCCTTGGGGCCGTTTGGATATCTTTATTCGGAGGAATTGAAATCTACTTAATAAATTAGACTATTTGGCTTGGAATTTAATATTCCACCACTTTCCAAAGTTCACATATAAGCCTATTGCAAATTCGTAGGGTGGGAAATAAAGATTCATTTTATAGATCATCATTCTATGTTTCTACTTAGCAACTTATAACACGCTCTTCGTCTCGTTCTCCTACGGTAGAAATGCAACACATAGGTATCTCTCTCGTATAGCCAACAATAATATATGAATATAATCCATATACAATCATATTAACTTAATTAATATGTATCTAAATTATGATTAATGAAATTAATTCAATTCCAAGGATCTAAACGGGCCCATATATATATATATATATATATATATATATATATATATATATATATATATATATATATATATATATATATATATACATGTGTGTGTGTGTGTGTGTGTGTGTGTGTGTGTGTGTGTGTGTGTGTGTGTGTGTGTGTGTTTTTGTGTGTGTGTGTACACACATAAGGAAATTCAAAGTATACTAACTAAAAAAACAGTCATATACTATAGTTTCCTCTCCCTCCCTCTTCTCTCTCTTTTTTCTTTAAAAAATGCACGCAAGCAAGCACTGAAGCACCGAGAGATAAAAGAGAGATCAGGAGAAAGCGCCACCTATAAAGAAAATGTCATCAAACAGATACGTTGCAAAAAGGCATGACATCTACTACCGGTGCCGGTGCCCCAAGTCCATGAAAACACACACCAAAATATCATCAGGGTCATTCTCCTGCTTGAGTTACATTTCTCGGCCACAAGTCCATTCTCCTTTAAAATAAAAAATAAAAACTGAAACAGCAAAGCCCATTCATTGATTGATCGCTACTTCTAGTACTTCCAAGATGCCAAACCAAAAGCGAAGAAAAGAAAAGGAAACTTTGTATTTTATATTCTATAAATCTTCACAAAAAAAAAACAAGGTGCTGAATTACATATGTTTGACCCATATCAATTCCCTTTTCGAACACATACCATATAATACTGTTTAAATTAAGCGTGCAAAAAGGAATCTTTTTCTTGACACAATCGGATTCAATGGTCCAAAAAAGTAAAAACAGAAAAGAAATGACGACTAGATGAAATTGAAACCAACAAAGTTAGAGAATCCATGCGCACAAGTAAATAGGACAAAGGGCCTGTTTAGATAGCAAAAAGAGTCAAAAAAAAATTGTGCAGTACCCGTCATATCGAATCTTTGGACGCGTGCATGGAACATTAAATGTAGGTAAAAAAAACTAATTGCATAGTTTGTCTGTAAATGTCGAGACGAATCTTTTGAGCCTAGTTAGTCCATGATTGGATAAATTTTGTCAAATAACAATGAAAAGTGCTACATGAATTTTACTCAAAAAAAAATTTGCCATCTAAACAGGCCCAAAGAAGAAAGAGACGATCAGTATATGTGGATTGTGATGTGGACTTGTAGTTCAGACATCTCCGGGTCACAGGTGAGACTGCCGTCACCAATAGCAATAGGCATATGCATATTCATGTATCATGCCTGTGTGCAATGCACAGGATCAAGAAAGTCCATCCTGCAGAAGCATTTACCAAAGTCAGGGCTCACTAGTGGCCACTGGCCGCCTGTCCATCATCCATCGGGAATATTTGACTCATTTCAGATGCCCACTCATCACGCGAGATCCTTTTTATGAAATATACGTAACCAGCGTACTGCCGCTCCCTCCATTTCAAATTATAAAACATTTTAGCTTTTCGAGATATATAGTTTTTATATACATTTAGATATACACTATAGATCCCGTTTGATACTAGGAGGCTAAAGTTTAGCCCCATAATTAGAAGTATTATACATAGGTTAATTATAAAACTAATTACATAAATGAAGGCTAATTCACGAGACGAATCTATTAAGCCCAATTAGCAATAAACAAAACTTGTGCTGGTGACAGATTAATTAGGCTTAATAGATTCGTTTGCGAATTAGCCACAACTTCTACGATTAGTTTTATTATTATCTCATGTTTAATCCTCTTAATTAGTATACGTGGGACAAGAGCTGAACTTTAGCCGAGGATTCAGACACCCCTATGCCTAGATATATATAGTAAAATCGACGTAAAAACTATAATGTCTTGTAATTTGGAAGAGCCACAGCAACCACCCGCCACCACCCACGAGGAAAAAAAAATACACATCAATGGCTCTTATCTGCTTCAAGGCGCTGCAGCTGCAGCTAAACACCTACACGACACTTTAGCTAAAACTGTGCAGCCGCAGCTCTTCAGATCATCAGAACACAAGGGCCAAAGCAAACATTACATCATCTTGCATATTGTGGTGGTTCATCATTTCATAGTGCAAAAACTAACCATCCAAATCCATATACTTTTAAAGTGTGTCATTCTGGTCCATGAACTTTTTTTAGGTGTGTCATTCCGGTCCATGGACTTTTAAAGTGTCATCCCGGTCCATGGAATCCATAGAAGGCGGTTTACTACAATAAACGGTGGTATGCTACAGTAAACGGTGGTTTTGCTACAGTTTTCGTTTTTTGACTTTTCTTATTTATTTTGTCTGAATCTTTGAAAAATCATAGTAAATCACAGAAAAATCATAAAATGAAAAATTTAATTTTGTTGTACTCTACATGAGTAGATCTACACAATGAATATATAATATGGTATGCTTTAGTACAAAGTTTTTGCTATGAAGGTTTTATCTTTTTCTTTTTTATTTATTTGGTTGAATCTTTGAAAAATCATAATAAATCACAGAAAAAATCATAAAATAGAAAATCTAATTTTGTTGGACTCCACATGAGTAGATCTACACAGTAAACATATAATATGATATGCTTTAGACCAACAAAATAAGTATAGAAGCTGCAGCTATGAATTATTACAATTAATTACAAAAAAGCATACATCTAAAACTACAACAAAAATTTTGTACTGAAGCATAGCATATTACATGTTCACTGTATAGATATGCTCATGTGGAGTCTAACAAAATTTGATTTTCCATTTATGATTTTTCTGTAATTTACTATGATTTTTCAAAGATTCAGCCGAAATAAATAAAAAAGAAAAAGGCAAAACCTTCATAGCAAAAACTTTGTATTAAAGCATACCATATTATATATTAACTGTGTAGATCTACTCATGTGGAGTACAATAAAATTGATTTTTTTTATTTTATGATTTTTCTGTGATTTACTATGATTTTTCAAATATTCAGACAAAATAAATAAGAAAAGACTAAAAAACGAACACTGTAGCATACCACCGTTTACTGTAGTAAACCGCCTTCTATGGATTCCATGGACCGGGATGACACACTTTAAAAGTCCATGGACCGGGATGACACACCTAAAAAAGTTCATGGACCAGGATGACACACTTTAAAAGTATATGGATCTGGATGACACACTTTTAAAAGTTCATGGACCAGGATGACACACTTTAAAAGTTCATGGACCGGGATGACACACCTGGAAAAGTTTAAGGACCGGTAGTGTCTTTTACTCAATGTAAAACATACAATCTCTGGTCAGGTACTAGCAGTTACTCACCTGGATTCTGTTTGTTGACTGTTGGTTGAAGAAATGCTCTTGCAGTAATGGATAAACCAAAAATTTCAGGGGTCAAATATCTCTCCACCTTGTAGACACTTGTACAGAAAGAGAAGGGAAGAAAAAGCTAAGAGCAATCCTGGATTCCATATTCTGTTTTGTAGTTCCCAAAAGGCACTGTTGTTTTAGAAAGAAAGGTGCCTTCTCATCTTCTTAATCCGAAATGAAATGGCCGAGGAGAAGGTTATTCCTTTTGGGTACACCCAAGAGATAGCAACTGTTGGTGATATGCCCGAGAGCCCATCATCACAATACGGATTAAAGGCCCAAGAGGATATTGATCCAAAAAAGGGATTAGGGTTACTAATGAGCCTATGAGATAGAAGCCCATTTGTACGCCCTATATATATGTGGGAGGGGCTAGGGGCGCCGATGATTAGTCGCCGCACCTCCCCTCCTAGTCGCACCCTCCCTTCTCGGCCGCCGCCCTTGCCGTGCGCACGGTGCTAGCACACCGACGCCCGGCGTTCCATCCCCGTACGTGTGGACTCCGTAGAGGCGCTGCTGCGACTGCTGCGCTGATCGGCTGCTGGGATCAAGGACGAGGAGCTCGGTTCGTGGGACGTGATCGACTACTTCATCCACACCGACGCGCGACTTCTTCCGCTGCGCTGTGCGTCTAGTGGTAACGATCTATGATCTCCTACTCGCAAGTTTCTTGGATGTACGCGGTAGATTAGCTAGCGTAGCCTACCCGTTTCCCTACAGTGGTATCAAAGCCATCTTGCGTAGTTTTTGGTCTGGATCATTAGCATATATGTGATATGTTGTTGTAGTAGATTGGATCTATTACTCTTGCACGGTTTGATTGGATCAATTGGTCATAAGGGGTTAAAATAGGAGCAAGATGATTGCGGCATGTGACCAAAAAGATTAGTTTGTGTTCATTCTCTGTTGTGCATACGACATGTCCCTACCGGCTGGAATCACCACAAGGGACTAACTGTGTGCATAGTCAGTAGATTGAACCAACAGATCGAGGTCATGTGTAGATGCAGTCTTCTCAAGTGCAAAAGTTGCACGGTCAATGTGATTGACCTAGTGAAAATTGAGGCATTATGAATGGCTCGGATTTGAGGTGATGCGATCACTCCGATGAGATTTTCATAGGGATTCCATAGATGCGATCTATGTAATTCTGTGAGGTTTTCAGGGCGCTGCCCTGAGACCCGCGGGGGGCGGCTCCCCCCTCGACCCCCCGCCCGCTGACCGGCCAGCGGGACCGCCGTTGCTTTCCAGTTATAGCGGCTTCCTAAGCGCTACTTTGGTAGAACACGTCGTACGCCTAACTTGTTTTTGTAGGGTGTGATGTGAATGGTATGGCCTCAATGTCATGTGATGATGTATGTGATAATTTGTGCGGCCTGCGTGTCGCAAGTTAACACAACCGGGTTGAGGTTGCACCATTATTGTATAACGACCTGCGTGTCGACTTGTGATGTTTGAATCCTCATGTAATTATTTCACTAGCTATTAGATGTAATAGTTTAAGTATCTATCCATGGAGGCTTCGAGCATGATGGCGATGTTGATCACCACAAGACAGGACGGATGGCAATGGAGGTCACATTGGAGCCATGGCGATGGAGCCCATTGTGATGAAAGAGGCCATACTATTCACAATATAATATGATTATATGCCTGTGATGTTTACTTTCCTGTCATACTATTCTTTCATGCTTTACATATGGTGGATGTTTTGTCATGGTAGAATAGCTCCCCTCAGAAAAGTTGAGTTTTTTCATGCCTTTTACCAATAGCTGCACCTATAATTTTTGATCGCTGTGTGGTAGGTTTACCAAAGTAGAGTACCCTCAGCTATCATTTTGTATAGGGTGGATGTCGGACATTTACAAGCACAGTATTGGTTAACTCAGCAAAGCTATCAAAAAAGTTTTGGGCTTTAAGGCATAGTGTTGGGGCCGGGGCATTGGATGCCACCCGACAAACAAGAGTCGTATAGAGATATGATTAGTAATCTGTTGCTTACCTATGTCACTATTTTTTTCTAGCCGTGATGCCAAAGCTCACTAGGATTTTAGTGATTATGGATCTTGAACCACTATATGTTATTAGAGGGAAGATGACTTTGATATAGTAGGTTGTCTTTTGTTAAATTAGTTAATGAAAGTCTTTACATAAACATAGTGCTAAAATCTTGCTTTATTTTAATGTTGTAGATCATGTCTGCCAGTAACAATTCCACTTTCAATTTGCGATCTGTTCTTGAGAAAGAAAAGTTGAATGGAACAAACTTTATTGATTGGTACCGCAACCTGAGAATTGTTCTCAGGCAAGAGAAAAAGGAGTATGTTCTTGAGCAACCATATCCTGATGATCTCCCTGATGGTTCCACTGCTGCTGAACGCAGAGTTTATGAGAAACACTGCAATGACTCACTTGACGTCAGCTGTCTGATGCTCGCCACTATGTCCTCTGATCTGCAAAAGCAGTATGAGCATACGGATGCTCACACTATGATCGAGGGGCTACGTGGGATGTTTCAGAACCAAGCCAGGACTGAGAGGTTCAACATCTCGAAGTCCTTGTTTGCGTGCAAGCTGCCAGAAGGTAGTCCGGTCAGTCCTCATGTGATCAAAATGATTGGTTACATCGAGACTTTGGACAGACTTGGTTCTGAACTTCACCATGACCTGGCTACTGATGTTATTCTCCAGTCGCTCCCGGCGAGCTACGAGCCTTTTATCATGAACTTTCAGATGAATGGCTTGGAGAAAACATTGAGTGAATTGCATGGGATGCTAAAAACAGCAGAGGAGAGCATTAAGAAGAATCCCAATCATGTGATGATGGTTCAGAATGGGAACAAAAAGAGGAAGCGTTGGACGCCTCCCAAGGGTAAAGGCAAGGAAAAGGTTCCTAGCGGTGAGTCCTCGGGCTCTAAGCAAAAGCCAGCACCTAAAGCCAAACCTGGCCCCACTTCTGAGGATGAATGCTTCCACTGTCATGAAAAGGGACATTGGTCAAGGAACTGCAAGAAGTACTTAGAAGAAAAGAAGAAGAAGAAGGGAAGTGAGACTTCCACTTCAGGTATAAATGTTATAGAAATTAATATTGCATTATCTTCTAGTGAATCATGGGTATTTGATACTGGATCGATGATTCACACTTGCAAATCGTTGCAGGGTCTAAGTGAGACTAGAAGGTTTGCACGAGGCGAGTTGGACGTTCGTGTCGGCAATGGCGCAAAGGTTGCGGTGTTGGCGGTCGGCACCTACCACTTGTCTCTACCCTCCGGATTAGTTTTGGAATTAAATAATTGTTATTGCATTCCTGCTTTGAGCAAGAACATTATTTCTTCTTCATGTTTGGAAGAAGTTGATGGTTTTAAGATTGTAATAGAGAACAAACGTTGTTCTATATTTTGCAATGGTATTTTCTATGCTCATTGTCCATTGGTGAATGGATTATATGTTCTTGATCTTGAGGATAAATCTGTCTGTAACATTAATACTAAGAGGCTTAGACCAAATGATTTGAATCCCACATTTATTTGGCATTGTCGCTTAGGTCATATAAATGAGAAGCGCATTGAACAACTCCATAAAGATGGTTTGTTGAGCTCATTTGATTTTGAATCATTTGACACGTGCGAGTCTTGTTTACTTGGGAAGATGACCAAAGCGCCTTTCACTGGTCATAGTGAGAGGGCAAGTGACTTGTTGGGACTTGTACATACCGATGTATGTGGACCAATGAGCTCAATAGCCAGAGGTGGTTTTCAGTACTTCATTACTTTTACTGATGACTTTAGTAGATATGGTTATATCTACTTGATGAGGCACAAGTCTGAATCGTTTGATAAGTTCAAAGAATTTCAGAGTGAAGTACAAAATCAATTAGGCAAGACAATTAAGTTTCTGCGATCGGATCGTGGAGGTGAATATTTGAGCCTTGAATTTGGTGATCATTTGAAGCAATGTGGAATCGTTCCGCAGCTAACTCCGCCTGGAACGCCTCAATGGAATGGGGTATCCGAACGGAGGAACCGAACCTTGTTGGACATGGTTAGGTCGATGATGAGCCAAGCCGATCTTCCATTGTCATTTTGGGGTTATGCTCTTGAAACTGCTGCGTTCACACTGAATAGGGTTCCAAGTAAGTCTGTTGAGAAGACACCATATGAGATATGGACTGGGAAACGTCCCGGATTATCTTTTCTCAAAGTTTGGGGATGTGAGGCTTATGTCAAACGTTTGATGTCAGATAAGCTCACTCCAAAGTCAGACAAATGCTTCTTTGTGGGGTATCCTAAGGAAACCAAAGGATACTATTTTTTCAATAAAGCGGAAGGCAAAGTGTTTGTCGCTCGCAATGGTGTTTTCTTAGAAAAGGAGTTTCTCTCAAAAGGATTTAGTGGGAGCAAGGTGCAGCTTGAAGAAATTCAGGAAACACCCGAAACTGTTTCAGCACCCACTGAAGAGCCACGGGAAGTGCAAGATGTTGCACAACCTGTAGTTGAGGCACCAGCCCCACGAAGGTCTATAAGGGCACGTCGCGCAACTGACAAGCTCAACCTCCTTATCACGGAGGAGCGCCACGTATTATTGATGGAAAATGATGAGCCCATGACCTACACGGAAGCAATAATGGGACCCGACTCCGACAAATGGCTTGAGGCCATGGAATCCGAATTAAAATCCATGCATGACAATCAAGTTTGGAACTTGGTTGATCCAATTGACGGTGTGAGACCTATCGATTGTAAGTGGATTTTTAAGAAAAAGTTAGATATGGATGGAAATGTTCACATCTATAAGGCACGATTGGTGGCGAAAGGTTTCCGACAAATTCAAGGTGTTGACTATGAGGAAACTTTCTCGCCCGTCGCAATGCTAAAGTCTGTTCGGATTCTCCTAGCAATTGCTGCGTATTATGACTATGAAATATGGCAAATGGATGTCAAAACTGCTTTCCTTAATGGACATCTAAGCGAGGATGTGTATATGACACAGCCTGAAGGTTTTGTTGATCCTAAAAATGCTGGGAAAATATGTAAGCTTCACAGGTCTATTTATGGATTGAAGCAAGCATCTCGGAGTTGGAATATTCGTTTTGATGAAGTAGTCAAAGGGTTTGGCTTCATCAAGAATGAAGAAGAGCCTTGTATTTACAAAAAGGCTAGTGGGAGCGCACTTGTGTTTCTGGTCCTATATGTAGATGACATATTGCTGATCGGAAATGATATTCCAATGCTTGAAGCCGTTAAAACCTCATTGAAAAAGAGTTTTTCGATGAAGGATTTAGGAGAGGCGGCTTACGTTCTGGGGATAAAGATCTATAGAGATAGATCAAAAAGGCTAATTGGATTAAGCCAAGACACGTACATTGACAAGATATTGAATCGGTTCAATATGCAAGATTCCAAGAAAGGTTTCTTGCCAATGTCACATGGCGTTACTCTAAGCAAGAGTCAGTGTGCTACGACACCTGATGAGCGAAAGAGGATGAGTGCGATTCCTTATGCTTCAGCCATAGGATCCATCATGTATGCTATGCTTTGTACGCGCCCAGATGTCTCTTTTGCTCTAAGTGTTACGAGCAGGTACCAATCAAACTTCGGTGAAGATCACTGGACAGTTGTAAAGGGTATCCTTAAGAACTTGAGAAGAACTAAGGATATGTTCCTAATATTTGGAGGCGAAGATGAGCTCGTTGTAAAGGGTTACACCGATGCTAGTTTTCAAACAGATAAAGATGACTCCGCATCGCAATCCGGATTTGTTTTCTGCCTCAATGGTGGGGCAGTGAGCTGGAAGAGTTCCAAGCAAGATACGGTGGCTGATTCGACGACAGAGGCCGAGTATATTGCAGCTTCCGAAGCTGCAAAAGAAGCAGTTTGGATCAGAAAATTTGTTTCTGAGTTGGGTGTTGTTCCTAGTGCGTCCAGTCCAGTGGACCTCTATTGTGATAATAATGGTGCCATTGCGCTTGCAAAGGAGCCTAGATCACACAAGAAGTCCAAACATATACTACGGAAGTATCACCTCATCCGTCACTTTGTTGAGAGAGGTGATGTGAAGATTTGCAAGGTGCACACGGATTCAAACGTTGCTGATCCATTGACAAAGCCTCTCCCACAACCAAAGCATGAGGCGCACATGTGGTCTATGGGTATTAGATACTTACATAAGTGATTCTATTGTGCGTGGGAGAGTGTTATGTCATGAGTATGTTTATGTAATAATAAATAATTGTTATTTGTTCCATGGATGATTATCATTTATATTGATTATCAAGTACGTGACTTGATCGTGAAACTCTTTGTTTGTAATGATGTTGTTCTAAATTATCCCTAGTTTATGTCGTTATGTGGGACAATAACGACGTAGAGACTAGCACATGCATTAATTGATGATCATGTTTCACGGATCATAGATATGGAGATATCAGATTAATGATGTGGACACATGTTAGTGAACATGGTGTTGGATTGACCCACTCCAAGACAATACTGGGATTGTTATTTTGAATGTGCCATCAGTTGTTCTTGAGTGTTATACCTACTGGATCCTTAGACCTGAGATTGCCATTGTTTCTCACTGTGTGTAGTGGTGCATCTTGGGGTTGCTAAACGCTACTCCGTAAATGGGTAGTTATAAAAGTAGCTTACAGGTGTATCATGAAACATGGAATGGGATGTGTGCGGATCAAGATGGAATTTGCCCCTCCTAGATAACAGGAGAGATATCTCTGGGCCCCTCGAGATAGATGGATTAGAAAGTGCATGGCCATGCCAAAGTGATTAAAGAGTTAATCATAATGACTAAAGGTTAGTCATGAATAGAATCCACTATTAGATCGAGAGAATGGTCGAGCTATCACAAGAGTGGCACGCATCTCGCCTTGAGCTTGACTGGTATCGTGTGGCAAAAGGATCAGTGTATGAGTATATCTAAGGTTCGGCCGATATGATCTTTATGTGTATTTGTGAGTCACTATGCCCTGCTAGGTGCCGCTATTGACTAGTGATTCGGAAATGGTTTCCACTCACAACCATCTACACATGAACCTAACGGGTCACACACTTAAGGGGTTTGGAATGTTGGAAAACTTGCATAGATGATTGTCTCTAGTGCAAGTGGGAGATTGTTGGTGATATGCCCGAGAGCCCATCATCACAATACGGATTAAAGGCCCAAGAGGATATTGATCCAAAAAAGGGATTAGGGTTACTAATGAGCCTATGAGATAGAAGCCCATTTGTACGCCCTATATATATGTGGGAGGGGCTAGGGGCGCCGATGATTAGTCGCCGCACCTCCCCTCCTAGTCGCACCCTCCCTTCTCGGCCGCCGCCCTTGCCGTGCGCACGGTGCTAGCACACCGACGCCCGGCGTTCCATCCCCGTACGTGTGGACTCCGTAGAGGCGCTGCTGCGACTGCTGCGCTGATCGGCTGCTGGGATCAAGGACGAGGAGCTCGGTTCGTGGGACGTGATCGACTACTTCATCCACACCGACGCGCGACTTCTTCCGCTGCGCTGTGCGTCTAGTGGTAACGATCTATGATCTCCTACTCGCAAGTTTCTTGGATGTACGCGGTAGATTAGCTAGCGTAGCCTACCCGTTTCCCAACAGCAACATCATCCAAGCTGGAGCTTGAATGTGATTCTCACAAGTCACAACAAGGGCCAAAGCAAATATTACAGCATTCATTATGCCACGGTGCAAAAGCACACCATTCAAAAGGTAAACAATTTTCTCCAACAGATGCATATACTCTTGTACAAATGTACAATAGCCTGTCCAACAGCTGTCAAGACTAATAACTACTGATGACCACACTCAGTTGACATAACATACATATATCTCTGGTCCACTAACAGCAGCATCCGGTTCCAAAAGGCATCAATCCTAACTAAAGGCAATTCAGCTACTCACCTGAACTTCGTGGTTTTGTAAGATGCACTTGCACCCTAATTTTGGCAGCATGAAATGAAGCCACAATGAACCGAAAATTTCAGGTGTCCAATTATTATAGCAGAAAGAAAATGGAAGAAAAAGGTAAGGTGTGAATTATTACCGCAGAAAGAAAAGGTAAGAGCAACCCTGGATTCCATATTCTGTTTTGTAGTTCCCCAAGTCCCAACTGAAAGCAGCACTATGAAAACATATATATAGTCCTCGCATCTCCACCCATACAGTATCATAATGCAAAGTCACTTTGGCTAACCGAAAGGAGCCCAAATCAAATCTTTGGCCTCTATCCAGAAATATGAAATGCAGGTCACTTGCTCCAAGTTGGACTTTACCCCCACTTTGTTGGCAACTTGAGAGAGATGTATCAACATGGTCAAACTTGGAGCTGGAGCTGCTTTGAGTGCTTTGAGTCTACATCAAAAGCTAATACTACTAGTAGGCCGAAACTAGATATTGATGAACCACAGAGGACTGGGCAGCTAGGAGTTTTATGTCTATCAGACGAGGTCTTGCAGAAGGAATATGAATAGAGAAACATATGATGCATGGGTTTCTAACCAGGAGGGAAAAGAAGAACCCTACTGCGATTTATGGATGTGCTGAAACTTAATGTAACATGACATGACCACAGCGCAGGAAGGATATGTAGTGAGACAGAAGAATGCTACCATTTGAAAGCAGTATAATACGAAGCCATGGTGAATTGGCGATTGAACCGATTTATGGTGAAGATTAGTATGCATTTATTATATGTAAGGAAAAAAAAAAGATCAGTTTTGCCCGTTAGAGCAGAGAAGTGAAACACAACTAAGTACAGAAACAAAATTAGGAGTACTAAGCAGCATCAGTGCAAGAAAGGAAACACATCGGTAGCAACAGTGTTACAAGTTGATTAGGAACAAAGATCACAAAAACAAAGAAAAGAGGCACTCTTCTAGCTAGCTAATTGAAGGTAATTTGGGTGAAAAGTGCAGAGTTTGCCCTGTTGTGTTTGGGAGGCAAAATCTGCAGTTTCCACCACAGTGGGCTGATGGTACTTACTACTTTAGTAGTACTAGTAATTACAACACAACACGGTTGCAAATGCAGCAGAAGTGAACTAGTGAATGAAGTGGAAAGAAGACAGCAAGAACGGGAAAGGCAGCATCTACTTGCGTGGTGGTGGTGGGAGCATCTACTTGTTCCCGGCGGAATCGGCAACCGCGGCGTCGTCCTTGACCCCGACGAGCACAATCTTCTCGTAGACGAGGTGCGAGGGGTGCATGGGGTACTCCACCGGCGCGACGGGCCGGCGCTTGGACACGGAGTACCAGAGGAAGAGCACAAGGAAGGTGAGCATTGCGCCAGCCGCAGCCGCCAGCAGCAGGGACAGCGCAGCTCCCCAGGGGCTGCTGTAGCGGCGGTCGAGGGCGGGCGCGCGGGCTCTGGCGCTGGCAACGCGTTCTGGCGGCGGCGTGGTGAGCAAGTCGGTGGGGTTGAGCGGCATGGAGTGCATCCGGTTGGGAGCTGCGCGGAACGCCCAGGTGAAGAGCGTGCAGTTGCCGGAGGAGGTCCGGAATCCGGCGAGGATGGGGCCCCTGCGGAGGAAGGGGGGCAGATGGAGCGGGTAGGAGAGCAGCGGCGGGGTCGGGGTCGGGGCCGGGGCCGGGTGGTGGCTGGTGGTGGGGATGCGCGTGGCGGCGAGTCGGACGTGGAGCGTGTCCGTGGCGGGATTGGAAGAAGAGCTGTTGCTGTGGTAGTCTATCCAGGCGTGCAGGTGCCGCAGCTGGAGGCTTGGGGTGGTGGGAACGGGATGGTGCGTCTCCGTCTGGAGGACGGTGCGGCCGGCGAGGTCGAGGCGGACGTGGCGCGCGGAGAAGACGAGAGCGAGGGCCGGGGGCGAGCGGGAAGCGGAGCCGGCGGAGGGTGTGAGGAAGAAGGCGAGGGAGGAGGAGGAAGCGGGAGGGAGGGCGAAGGAGAAGTAGGTGGAGAATCCGGGCCGGAGGGCGGACGCGGCAATGGGGGTCCTGTACTGCACCCGTGCGCCGGGGATGGGCATGGAGACGGCGCCGGAGGTGGCATTGGCGCTGGCGCCACCGGAGAGGGCGAGCTGCGCGATGGCGCCGGCGGCGGGGAAGAAGTCGAGGGAGAAGGACGGGGAAGAAGAGACGGCGGAGGCGGGGCGAGGTGGTAGTAGTAGCAGCGCAAGCGAGAGGCAGAGGACGAGGGTGAGCGAGGGGAGAAGCGGCGGCGGCGGCATCTGCATTGCCATGGCAGCAGTAGATACTGTTACAGCGATGAAGGAAATGAAGCTGCAGAGATAGCAAGAGTGAGAAGAAAAGAAAAAAGAGAGAGAGAAATGAATCAGACGAAAAATGCTAGGAGCTTGATGCTGCTGATTGCATTCGCGTGGATGGATCTCATCTGGCGATGGCGATGGAGTTGACAAGGGATTTCTTGTGCTTTCCTCCCTCTCCAGGCTGCAGCATGCATGTAACAGTGATCGAATGGCAACTTTGTCAAGGGAAGGGAGATGAGGCAGCCGGCAGCGAGCAGGGTTTTCGAATCAAATCGGGGCCTTGGCCCTGGCGTGCAAGTGACGAAGATTGAATGAGGGTGTGTTTAGATGAAAAAGTTGGGGTGAAAAGTTACTGTAGCACTTTTCGTTGTTATTTGGTAAAATTTGTCCAACCATGGATTAATTAGACTCAAAAGATTCGTCTCGAACTTTACAGACAAACTATGCAATTAGTTTTTTTTTTACCTACATTTAATGTTTCATGCATGCGTTTAAAGATTTGATGTGATGGGTGGAAGAGGAAATATTTTGGGTTGAACGCGGCCTGAAGAAGAAAAGGGGATAGACTCGATGGATGGATAGGGAAAGAAAGGAAGATGGAGCCTCTCTGCTTTTGATGAGGGGAGGGGAGGGGGACGACTAGCCGCCCGTGCCCGTGCTCGACCGGGGGTGGGGGTGGGGGACCAAATTGCAATGGCAATTGCCAAGCTTGCTGCTTTTGCTGCTTGCTGCTACGGTGGCAGTAGGACTCTTGTGTTGGACCAATTTCTTTCTTTGATGTAACCTTTCATTCAAAAAAATAATAATTTACGACAGCCAACGAATTCATTCGTTTACCGTCCGTCCTCCCGGTCCCGGAGAAGGGGACTACTCGTTTCTCCTCCTCTGGTTCAGGGTCCACCACCACATCTCCCTCTCTCTCACACACACATAACCATAGGAGAAGAAAACCACCCCGTGCCTCAGTAGAGTGAGTCAGTGGGTGGTGCTGCTGTCGGCAACGCATGACCCTACAGTACAGTATATGCCCAGCGGCCTTTATTTATTTCTTCCCAACATACTATATATATTATTTATATATATAATAATAGATAGAGTTTGTTTTATTTCCGGCCTCCTAGCGCACGCGGCACTACGCGGCCCACTGCGCTTGGCGATCGGCCGTGCGCCCGTGCCTACCGTCTGGATCTGCTTTGGTTTTGTCCGCCCACTCACTCCGTCAACTATATATAATTTCCGACACCATGATGTATTGCTTATTTATGCGTTTGTTAATCCATTTCTTTGCAAACTTAAATGTCCCAACAAGTATTCTGCACAAACGTATTTCTTTTGGCAGGAATGTACAAGTTTAAATTTCACCAATTCAGTTGCTTTCCCCAACATACCTTAAAAATACATTTTCTTTTTTCCATATGACCTCGTGGATAAAAAAAATTGTATATATGAAAAAAAAAACTCATGTGCTTCACATTTTCCAATCAATATGGCAATATGCATATATGATGATGGGCTGCTTCTTGCGCTCCCGAGTCGGAGGGTCATGGCCCGACTAGCGACCGTTTCGTTCATCTCCTGCTTTTGTCTAGCCAACCCAGCTCGGCTTGTCTCATTTCAAGGCGGGGCAGAACCACGGTGTATGCTTAGCAGTCAAAGCCAGTTTGGCTTTGGCAGTTGGTAAAGAATTGAAGCGAAGGAGGAGGGCAAGTGAATGCTTGCGAACTCGATTTGGTTGGTGTCAGTATTTGCCATTTGCCGCGCACGCCCTTCCCATCCCCTTCGTCCTCTCCTCCACTTCCCTCCTTCCCCGTTTCACAATTCGCAGCCCCCAAGCTGCTTGCCTCAGACGAGATCCCCAATCCACCACAACACTTCAATCCCCAACCTCCCCCACATCCACCTTGTAGATCCAGTCTAATTGAACTCGACTCTTCCACCACCACCAAAGCCGCCGCTCCCTTGACTCTTCCACCAACAAGAAGAAGGTCACCCTCAAGGAGGTCGCATTCATCGCCGACAACAGCTTCAACGCAGCGCTCGTCACATTCCGCACGCATCTATAGCCCCACCAAGTACGGCAAGAATACGCCCAAGAAGCCCATCCCGCTCGCCGACATCCTCGATGAGTATATCGCCCTCAAGGAGGCTAGCGTCGCCGTCGAATCCTTCATGCACTCTCTCATCTCCACCTACTACGCCTCCTTGTCCACTCTGCCGCCTGTTCCGCCTTCCGCCATGATGGATGCCTCCCCTTACGCCACCTCATGCCGGTGCCCAGCCCAAGGAAGCATCAAGGCCCAAGCGTGGTGCAAGGAAGAATACAAGGCTTAGTGGGCTGGACTGGATTTGTGATGTTTGTAAGGCCCAGAGTGGCTAGGAGGCGGCTTCCCTTGTAAGACTTATCGAAGAAGCCAGAACTATAGTTTTCCAAACGGGCTAAGCTCGTTGGGCCATCCCGGGCACGGCACGGATTTGGCCCGGCCCGAAAATGGCCCGGGCCGCTAGCACCGTGCTCGTGCCAAGCACGGCCCGAGGCCGTGCCCATGCCTAGGCCGCATTGGCGACACGGCGGCACGGCACGAGCATGGCCCGCTCCAACGGGCGGCACGGGGCCGGCACGGTTGAGCCGTCCGATGCCCTGCCCCCTCGCCTCCAGACCGTTGGATCACCGCGTGGCGGGGCGCTGCTATATAACGCCGAGCGGCAGCCGCGGCCCCCCACTGGTGAAACCCTAGTTCATTTCATCTCTCGCTTGTCTCGCTCCTCTCTCGTCTCTCTCGCCCGCTCCCCTCCGTCAAAACCCTAGATCCCCTTCTCCTCGACCATAAATGTAGTCTCGTCCCCTCTTGCGTCCCCTGGTCTTCTCTGTTTCTTCTGCCTCGTCGGCCTCGTCGCCGCCGCCGGACTCCGGTCATCTTGGGGCTCCGTGTCCGTGAGGATGCATTGAGGCACCAGGGTGACGGATCTAGCCGAACTCGTCGTCGCCGTTGCCGCTGGCACATCCGGTGCTCCTGCCTAAGAGGTACGTCCAGATCCGGTGCTCCCCGAGTCCTCGTTCATCTTCTATCTTCTCCTTTCTTCATTTTTCAGTTAGATTTGTGGATCTGGACTAACAAGTTTCTTTCTTTTTGTTTTTCTTTTGTAGCCTTTGAGGGACCGGAGGTCGGCAGCAGCGCGATGTCGGAATCGGAGGCGGAGGAGATTGGTCACTCCATGACCATCAACGACGAGCTGCGGCTCTGTGGGATGGCCAGAGATGACGAGGACGACGTGATTGGTGATGCCGAGGCGCTCTTAGGCCCTCGTGCTGCTGAGGAGCTCTTCAACCGGACTCATGCGCGACTTCGACGAGAGGCCACCGCCATCGCCGCCCATTCTCGCGATGGCGGTGGCACTGGCGCTGCTTCTGCGTCCGACGGTGATGCAGCTGCTCCCGATGCGGCCGTTGAGGCCACTGTCATTGGTGAGGCCGCTGCAACCGGTGAGGGCTCCGTCAAGCCATCAAACCGGCAGTCCACCTCTGCATGTTGGGAGGACTTCGAGAAGCTCTTCAAAATTGAGAACGGGCAGAAGGTCAGGTATGGCACTCGATGTCACCACTGTAAGAAGGAGTATACTGCTCTTTCTAAATTTGGTACTGGCCATTTACTCCGTCATATAGATACTTGCTCTAAGAAACGTGAAAAAAATCGCATGACTCAGTCTCACATTACTTTCCTTAAGGATGGTACTATCCGAAACTAGAAGTACGATCCTGAGGTTGCTCGTGTTCAGCTTGTTTGTTTGCTTGCTAGGTTAGATCTTTACCTCAGTATTGGTAAAACTGAGGCCTGGGAAGATTACATTAGAACTGCTCACAATCCCAGGTTTAAAACTGTTTCTAAGCAAACTATAGGTAGGGATCTTATGAGGTACTTCTCTGAGAAGCGTGATAAACTGGTAGAATCTTTGAAGAGTAATGCTATTACATCTGTTGCTATAACTTCTGATATTTGGTCTGGAAATGCTAAGCAAGATTATTTGAGTGTTGTTGGTCATTTCATTAATTCTGATTGGCAACTTGAAAAGAGGGTGCTTGGATTAAGGCTTATTGATGTGTCCCATAATGCTGAAAACATTGCTGAACGTGTTACTACTGTGCTAAATGATTATGGTATACTGCATAAGGTGTTTTCTGTAACTTTAGACAATGCTTCTTCTAATAATAAAGCCATGGATGCACTTAAACCTCTACTTAAGCAATATTTGGGTGTTGATCTCTTTTTGCATCAAAGGTGTGCATGTCATATTATTAATCTGATAGTTAAGGAAGCTCTAGTTACTGTAACTCCTATGATTGATGCTTTTAGAACTGCTATCTCTTTTATCAACTCTTCTAACCTAAGAGTTGCTTCATATAAGAGCTATTGCATGGCATCTGGAACCAGACCTCGAACATTTGGGCTGGACACGGATATAAGGTGGAACTCTATATATCTGATGTTTAAGCATGTGCTGCCCCACAAGGAAATTTTCCATACTTTCATTGAGTCCAATTACCCAAGACCTAGAGGTGGTGTCTTTCTCTTAACTCATAATCATTGGGCTATCGCAACTAAAATTCTGGAATTTCTTTAACTGTTTTATGACTCAACTGTTGCTTTGTCTGGTGTTTACTATCCTACTGCACCTTTAATGGTTCATCACATTGTTAGGATTGCTATTCACCTGCATAAGTATCAAAATGATGAACATATTAGACCTGTTGGCCAACCCATGATTGATAAGTACAATAAATACTGGAAAACAATACCTCCACTTTACTTTATTGCATTTATCTTGGATCCAAGAGCTAAAATGAAAGGTTTCAACAAAGTTATTAGGAAATTACAACTAATTACTGATGCTGATTATTCTAATAAGGTATTGGAAACTAGATCTCTTCTTTTCAAACTCTATCACAGGTATGATGATTTATATGGCTCTGTCAAGGAGAAAAAGGCTGTCCCTCCAAGCCTATCTGGTAAGAAAAGAACAGCTTGGGATGAAATATATGATGATGATGTGTTTTCTCCTAATCTTGATATGTCTAGGAGTATTCCTGCTACTGCTTTGCTGCATGCAGCAAGTTCTTCCTCTAACACTGGTTCTGCTTCTGAACTTACCTCTTACCTTGACTGTGACACAGTCAGCCAGTTGGACGATGACTTTAACATCTTTAACTGGTGGCATCAGCATAAACTGACATATCATGTTCTTTCTACTCTTGCTAAAGATGTGTTTAGTGTGCCTGTTTTCACCATATCTTCAGAAGCTACTTTTAGCATCACTGGCAGGATCATCGAAGAACGAAGGTGGAGGCTGAAGCCAGAAACTGTGGAGGCACTTGCTTGCATCAAGGACTGGGAGGCTGTAGAGACAAGGATTCAGCACATGGTGGAGGACAAGGAGCTGGTGAAGGCATTTGAAGAACTTTATCTTGATGTTGATTAGTCATTTATGTAATGGTTCTGTAATTTAAGTAGGATTTGGACTTGTTGCTGCTGTAGCAGCTGGACTTGGGCCCTTGGGATGTTGAACTGTTGATGTAATGAACAAGTTTAATATTATGGAGCTGACTGCATTCTTTTTCCCTGTCTAGGGTTTCTCACAAGGGTGAGTTTTACCTAGACAGGTTTTTAATGAGGCAACCATTGCACAACTCCTTTATGTTGCTATCTGTGATG
Source organism: Saccharum hybrid cultivar R570 (assembly GCA_038087645.1). NCBI lineage: Eukaryota > Viridiplantae > Streptophyta > Magnoliopsida > Poales > Poaceae > Saccharum > Saccharum hybrid cultivar. Next base: position 81,599 of record JAQSUU010000368.1, read on the forward strand.
TGTTCAACTGTGTTTTTTTTTATTTTTTGTTGAATTTAAAGTTAGATGCATTTTTCTCTATCGAAAGAGATGTAACTTGTATATGCTGGAACCGTGCCTGGGCCGACACGAGCACGAGCGTGCTGTCGTGCCAAACGGCCCGGCACGGCACGCTCCAGAGTCTATAGTGCCGTGCCCGTGCCTGGCTGACGGTACGACGACACTATCAAGCACGGGCACAGCAGGCACGCGAGCCAGATCATGCCGTGCCTAACCGTGTCGGGCCGTACCCGTGCCATGCCGGGCCAGGCCGCCCGTTTGGAAAACTATAACCAGAACAGAACTCAATTTCTATTTGCCTGCCGACCACTCTGCCGGCGGCCAGCTACTACATTTATTGTTCATCCTCTTCTTCATTGATTCGATCCGTTCGTTCGCTGCCTCTGCTCGTCTCCGGCGAGAAGGAGGCTGACATCTTGTTTGCTCCCTTAGCAGACGCCAAAATAAAGTGCCTTGGAGGATCTGTATGGCTTTGTTGCAATTGCAGTACATTATAGTACTCGCTAACCAAGCGAAATCAACAAAAGTACTGAAAATTGAACAGAAAAAGTAAGGAATAAAAACAATGAAGGTGAAAAAATGAAGCAGAGTTTGTTCCTCCTGAAAATTGATCTCCGGCAGTCTGTTCTGATTCTGAATGGTGAGTGCTTAGTAGTTAGCACTAGCACCGGGGGTAGTCTGGCGGCGGCGGCGGGAGCACAGCGTCAGGCGTGGGGCCGTCGTCCACCTCAAACGCCATGGCCAAGCCGAAGGGCAGATGCGCGTCCAGGTGGCAGTGCATGATCCAGACGCCCGGGTTGTCGGCGGTGAAGCGGATGACGGCCCAGCCGCCGGCGGGGACGGCGACGGTGTTGCGCTGCTGCGGGTTGACGAGGTTGTACGCGCGGACGTGCCTGTGCGCGTTGAAGTTGCCGGTGCCCTGCGCCAGCACGAAGAAGTTGAAGCCGTGGAGGTGCACCGGGTGGTTCTCGGCGCCCAGGATGGCCGTGTTCTGCAGCACCACCTCCACCGTCTCGTTGTACCGCAGCATCTTCACCTTGGTACCCTTGGACGTGAACATGAGCGACCGGTTGGCCGTCGTGGCGTCGCTGGTGAAGTCGAACATCACCGGCGGCCGGTCGGGGAAGTCGCGCGTGTACACGCCGTCCGGCGCGCCCCGCATGTGCGCCTCCAGCAGCGACATCGTCGTGGGGAACTGGAAGGAGACGTTGTTCATGCTGGCCGCCACGGAGCCCCGCGTCCGGTTGCAGAGCGTCTGCGCCGGCGCGCACGGCGTGACGCCCAGGCCGAACGTCACCAGCATCCGCGTGTCCACGTGGAGCGGCACCGTCGGCGCGCCCCGTGAGGCTCGCGTAGAAGCTCTGGGCGGTGGCGCTGTCGTTGAACGCCGGCATGGTAGGCATCAGTGCCGGCTGTGAGTGTGAGTCCGAGGCGTAGGTGAGGAGTGCCGTGGTGGTGGCGCTGTAGGTGGCGTTGGCGAGGCTCTGGTACACCTGTGCGGCCATGTAGTAGCGGCGGCCCGGGTGCGCGTCGGCGCGCATGAGCGCGTCCACCGTCTGGCCCGGCGCGATGACGATGGCGTCTGTGTGGTAGGGGTCGGTGTAGCAGGCGTCGGCGGCGACGACGGTGAAGGAGTGGTTGGCGACCTTGAAGAAGAGCTGGTAGTTGAGCGCGGCGTTGATGATGCGGAGCAGGTACGTCCGGCCGGGCTGCACGGTGAGCTGGTACTGGTGGGCGGCGGCGGCGGCGTTGTTGTTCTCAGCAGCAGCAGCGCCGCAGCCACCACCGCCGGCACCAATGAGGCCGTTGATGGTTAGCGCGACTGAGTTGTTTGGCCCGGCTCCCGTGAGGAGCGCCTGCCTCTCGACGTCGACGACGCTGGTGTTCCACAACTCGCCGAGGATGATGGTAGCCTCGCCGTGGGGCCTCGGGAATGGGTACCTGCCTCGCGGGGCCGCCGGGCGGATGATGAGCGCGCCGTAGACGGTGGCGCGGAGGAAGGAGACATGTAGGCGCCGCCGGCGGGGCGGATGGGGCACTGCGACACCATGTTTGGCCCGTCCGCTCAGCTGGAGAGGCGCTGCAGGATGCCGTGCCAGTGGATGCTGAGGTTGTAGGGGGAGAGGTTGACGACGTGCACCACCACTGTGTCACCGTCGCGGGCCTCGATCTTGGGGCCTGGGAACTGCCCGTTCACCGCGGTGATCACCTGAGTCTGCCCCAGCCGCTGCACGCTCAGGTTGCCCACCTGTATGTATGCATGTGTGTTTAATTTTGTATAGTAGTAGGCACAGAGTACGTTATTCACTGACGCGTTAACAAAGGCCTTGTTCACTTCCCCGTCCCAACTCAAAATATTTCCTCTTCCACCCATCACATCAAATCTTTCGACGCATGCATGGAGCATTAAATGTAGATAAAAAAGATAACTAATTGCATAGTTTATCTGTAAATGTCGGGACGAATCTTTTGAGCCTAGTTAGTCCATGATTAGACAAATTTTACCAAATAACAACAAAAGATGCTACAGTAACTTTTCAACTACTTTTCGCGAAGTGAACACACCCAAAACCAGACAGCAGAGCTGCCGATTACATTAAAAATATAGTATAAGTATAGATTGGAATTATTATAACAGAGAGAGAAATTAATGTGTGCTTACATGGAAGGTGTGCTCAACAATGGCAGCGTCAGCCAACAACAAATAGTTTATGAGGTTGAGCAAGCACAGGGCGGCGAAGGCGAGATGGAGATTAGTACATGTACATGGGAGCCGAGCCATGCGAGCGAACTCAATTCAGAGTCGACAGCATATAGAATTGCCTGCCTCCAGCAAGCAAGAGCAGGTGACACTTACCACTCGAGCGCTTCAATTCTCAGTGTGTTTCTGCTTTTTATTTGGCTTGCAATGCAACACCAACAAGCAGCTAGGATGCATTGCATGCTCAAGCTCTCTGTGATGTACATATATATAGCTGCTCTGCTGGTCGTCAGCTCGTGTCAGTGATGCTTCCTGCAAACTTCGTTGGCAACTAAGGCCGCGTTCACTTCCCTCTCCCAACCCAAAATATTTCCTCTTACACACATCACATCAAATCTTTCGACGCATGCATGGAGCATTAAACGTAGGTAAAAAAGATAACTAATTGCATAGTTTGTCTGTAAAGTTCGAGACGAATCTTTTGAGTCTAATTAATCCATAGTTGGACAAATTTTACCAAATAACAACGAAAAGTGCTACAGTAACTTTTCACCCCAACTTTTTCATCTAAACACACCCTAATATTGTGTTAACAGTTAGTCTGTGAGCCAATACGCATTGATCAAATGATTATATATTATATATATATATATATATATATATTAAACCCCATCATGTTGTTACCGCAGCAGCAGATTCCAGCTAACATCAGGTAGGTACTCTTGGACTTGGACACTTGGACCCATCGTGGGATGGATGAGGCGCTGCCTTTGCAGTTCGTCATTCAGTCACTGGTACCAATTTAGCTTCTCCCACTCATCCGACGATCCAACACCATCATATATCTGTTCATTCAAAAATTATCTGCTGGTAGCTAGTGGTACCAATTTAGCCACTTTTATTATTTACTATATTAGTTTATATGTAATGATACTGCATGAGCACCATCCATCCAGTTATTAGCCTCTAGGATCGGAGAGTATGACAGAGATGATCATCAGATCGGAGTTAGTTGCACTGTCAGAAACAGAAACAGGAAGCCGCATGCGATGTTTTTCCAATTCATTATTTCATACGCAAACGGCATGCAACCTGTCACACTAACTAATTATTGGCCGATTGCCGTGTTCTGTTAACACAAGCAAATGCAAGAAAACCTGTGCAAGCTAGCAACGTCCTGTTACTTTGTTTAGAGCGGTTTGGTGGCCTCTCCCGCCAAGCTCTAGCTGCACTGACAGTGAGTGGGTAGGCCATTTTTTTCCCCTAAAGTGCTGTTAATGAAGCCACTATATCAGTTTTTTATTTTCTAACGTAATACTTATCAGCTAAAATTGGTTATCATCTCAGTTTTTTATTTTCTAACGTAATACTTATGTAGACACTATGTGATATTCTATTTAAATTCTACTTTCTTGCTTGATGTATCTGGTTGAAGGCTTAACTTGCCTATGTCATTACTAGCCACTAAGAGTTTTGGCTCCCCAACTTCGATCACCTTTTGCAATTTGAAAGAAAGTTTTTCCTTGCAATCCGTTAAGTATTTGAATGTAAGGCCATAGACCATTTTCTTAGTTAATTACTACTCTCTCCAGTCGAAAAAATATATATAATGTTTTTTTTACTTTAATTTTCTGGTCTTCGAGGTGTGACTATTCAAGAAATATCTACCCATATCATATTTATATCTCCAAACTAAATATTTGAGAGCTATTAGTGGTGATAGTTTCAAAAGTTTGCCCGAATTTTATTTAAAGCGTTATATATTTGTGTGGAGGGAGTATAATGGCATAAGCGGGTGCTTTAGCCTACACTGCAATGCTATGTAATGTCTCGGATTCCTCTCTTACGAGCCTACAATGATTGATATTTTTGATATATTCATAACAACAGAGGTAGATAATTTCATTGCAAATCATATCTCAAGGCTATTGTTACACTAACAACAATGATGGAGTTTACAAAATTCATGGTCCAACCTTTTGCTCTTTGTACTTCTAGGATCTTTCTAGCATGTCTTCTGCTAATTAATGTCGTTTAATTAAATTGGGCATCATCGCATCATATGTTTATCTGGCAAAGTTAATTAATCTCAGTAATTAATTGATTTGTCACTGGACATACGGAGTATATAGTATATAACTGCTGTTGTGAATGAAAGGGACTGTTATTAGAGTAACCCAAAAGTTCGTTGGTTAGTTATGATGCACTAGCTAACTAGCCATACATACTGAAGCAATGATTGACCATACATTCACCATCTTTAATTTCAGAACCCATGCATGCATCGTCGATCGATCATATGCATATTTATAATAGCTTGTGTTGGTTGCATTGCACAAATTGACCTCTCTAGTACTGTTAGCTGCTTTGGGCCTTCGTTCTCACACAGCTGTGGGCGACGATGGTGACTACAAATCATGGTCACCAGAGACCAAAAGGAAGCGTTCACCTATATATCGACCATCGTTTGGTGAGCTAACCATACCATACTTGCCACTACGCACTACTGCTGAGATAGATGACACTACGCACTACTTGCTACTACGCACTAGGAGCCAATTTGCTAACTCCGATCCCTCCCTTTCTTCTTTTAAGATATAATAAGACGTGATTTAGTTTTGGCCTGGCGTGGTACCCAATGCAACATCACAATTTGGCCGTAATATATCATATATATTTATATAAAAATGTACATGACTCTATATTTCTCACATCATGCGAATTGATTGCAAATATAAATCCAACGGTATCAAATTTGTAAGGAACAAATATATTTTCTCCGTTCCAAATTATAAGTTATTTTTATTTTTTATATCAATTTTACTATGTATCTAGATATAACATATGTTTAGATATATAGCAAAATTTATGTACCAAAAAAGTCAAAGCGACTTATAATTTAGAATAGAGGTAGTACATGTTTTTTTTTGTAGATTGAGTGTTAGTCAAAGAATAACAAATTTTAAATCTTACGTTGCGCGCACGTCTTATACAAAACAAAAGGAAATAATAGCATGTAAAGTTAGATAAACCCCATTCCATTTCTTTCTACTGCTTTGTCAAAATAGCCTATAAAATACTTCATTTGTTCTAAATTATAAGACGTTTTGGTTTTTATAGATACATTATTTTTACTATATATATTTAGATAGTGTATATTTAAGTATATAACAAAAGCTATGTATCTAGAAAAGCCAAAACATTTTATATTTGGAATGGAGGGAGTAGAACTTTAGGAAATCTGATAGGTCATGCACGCCGAAGGGTAAGACCCAAATCATAGTAATACGGGCCATGGTCTCATGCAGGATTTCATCCTCACATGCTTTCAAGGGCATGTTTGTTTCGACGCCTTGCTTAGGGAGCTCCGCTAGGCAACAACATCCTACTCAAATCGAACGTCTAATGATGATGCTTGACACAAATGTGATGCTCTAGGTAGAAACTAGACACGCTGTCCAAGTAAGTTGGGAGGCCTGCTTCATCATCACCAACTTTATGCCCCTGCATTACAATGTGTTGTTTGAACTTCCTCACCGAACTTCTTGAGTTTGCCAGCTCTTGCACACAAGAAGGTCATGTTTCCAGTATGTGTGAGTGTTTGTGTTTGGTTGCTTTCACATTCCTACATCGTATATTCTGCATGAGCGGATGCATTGAGTGGATATATTGGTCCAAAAAGAATGTTGTTTGGTTAGTTTCATGGGTGGATGAAGTACTCTCATGTAAGGACTTTTGGTTGTCTGTATAGATAGATACATGAATATTTTGTCATAGAATGACACGTGGGGCGACATAAGTGTCACACCCATTTTTAAGGACAAAAATAGGATACATAAAAGACTCATGTGCGCCCCAGGAATCAGTCGCACACATAAGTAGACAAATTACATAGTATCATCACAGTGCTTATTACATAGCGAATAAATATTTAACACATAGTCTTATATAATAAATTGTAGTAACTAGTAGTAGATCTTCAGCGGAAACTCCAAACACAGAGACACGGTTGACTGGTTGACACCAAGACTAGTACTTATTTCGATAATCATCATCATATTCTTCATCTGTTATGGTGGAAATAGCAAGAGTGAGTCCATATCGAACTCCGCAAATACAACATGGAGTTCATGTGGCACAAAAGGCTAGACACTGTTTAACTGCGTTTAGCTTTTAATCATCATATTACTAGCAATTGTGTAGCATCAAGATATTCCACTTCCCATTAATGAATCAATGATCAATTGTAATAAGGATAATGAATAGCATTAGCATGAACATAATGATAACAACAGTAATTAAGCATGATATAACAATGGTGATCATCTATTCGTAGATGTTCCAAGCCGCCCGTATCCGTGGGCACGGCTAGTATACCAGTTTTTAACTCTGCGTAGAGATGTACACTTTCACTGTGAGTCATGCCTTCTAAATGCCTGGGATAGCTAGGCCCAAAGCACCGGAATTCATATAAAGCCACTTAAAGGTTCGTCTAACAAGTTAGGGCCATTAGATTCACTCGGCAGGCAGATGTAGGAACCCCCTTTTCAAATGGCACAATTCCTTCTCAGCTATACTCATAGACTAGAGGTTGTCATACACCCAACATGTCAAGCCTTTCTTATGCCAATTAAGGTAACCACTAACAAGCTAGAAAAGGTCCTTTAAACAACTAAAGCCAGAGCCATATAGCCCCCCACAGCTGTACTGTATGTCCCGGATGATCACGTACAGATAAGTCCTTATGGAGAGAAACCAGAGCAACAATATATCCCCTTGCTCTAGCCCCCTTTTCAACAGTAATAAAATCATCTTAATGGTTGGTCGCTTAATCCATTAATCAAATTACAAGATTATTGTTCATAATTAAGCACTAGCAATAGCTACCCAAATGCATATCCCATAGGTGACAAGGGAACAAGATATCAATAGCTATGTTATAATCTCTATGGTTGTCAAGGAAGACACATGCATATGAATAATATTTTCTATGAATAGGACAACAAGGATGGTCCCATGTTATACTTGCCTTGATCAAAGCTTTCCTGTTGACTCTGCTAATATGGCTCAAAATAATACTCCAGATCGTCAAGAAATTGCTCACCGTCTATACTCGATCACCAAACATCATCACACAATCATCCGAGCAATCATACACGAAGCAACAAAGAAACATAATTGGAATAGTACACCAACAGTAGCAAAATAATATAAAAAGTTTGTAAAACTCTTCTACACGTTCCTACGATCACACAGACGTAAAGATCACGAAATTCGGATTTAAAACGTGAAAGTTACGAATTTTCCAAGATTTCCTTTAGATAAATAATTACTTTAATATAAACTTAAAAATTAAATTTCTCAAACCTACTATACAGCTACACTAACATGTAGAGCTCGCAAATACAAACCTAACGCGACTTGAACGGGTCAAATCGGAGTTAAAACGAAGATTTTACGATCAAAACAATTTGAGTGGCAAAACTGTAAATACCAGAAAACGTATTTTTGATTTACCGGGAAGAAATACGTTTTCAGAACTAACAAGCGTATCTCCTGAATGACGCTAAGGACGGCGGGTTCTATTTCATGAAAACACAGGGGCTCTTTAACAATTTTACCCGCGAAGGGGTATCTTCTAATCTCGACCCTAGATCTAAAATCGGGCGGCTGCTATCACTTATAGATGAAAGAGAGAGAGGGCGCGGTCATCCTCTCCAGCGCCGGCCGGTGGCCGCCATGGCCGGCTCGCACAGCTCGCCGGAGAACTTCGGTTCTAACGTTTTAGATCACCGTTAGGCTCGCGACTGGTACCAATCGAACGAGGGCCTCAGCGCGAACTCATCCACACGGTTTAGGAGAGCTACGACGGATCGAGGAGAGGACGCGGCTCGAGATGGCGGCGGCGCCATTGCCGGCTCGCGGAAGGTCCTAAAAACCCACGATTTAAAGCACTATAGCTCAAAAGAAAAGCATGGGGAGGAAGAGAAGAAGATTACGAGCTCACCTATTTGCTTATCGAGGCGATTGAAACGGCCACCGACGAGTCCTAGCAATGGCGGCGTTGAAGCTTGTGGCGGCTCGACTAGGGCAGAGCTACAACTCAAAATCTGGGTAAAACGGAAGGAGATAGGCTCGGCTCCAGCTTATATGGGGTTGGGACACCTCAACTTGGATCGAAATCCCGGAAAGATCGATTTTGATTCGGTGAAGATTGAATTCGTGACCGGCTCGGTTACGACATAAGGAAGAAGGCGCGGCTGACAGCGGGGTCCCACCCGTCAGCGACTCGGAAGAGAGGAACGTGCGGCCACTGCTGCGCTCTGGGCTGGCCCACGCAGGCGCGAGGAAAAGCGGGGAAACGGCGGCTCGGTCCACTTGGCCCAACATCAAGGAAGGGAAGGAGCACGCCGGCTCAGTTCGGCTCGGGCGGGCCTCCAGGCCACCGGGCCACAGGTAAGGAGGTAAGTTTATTTTTTTCTTTTCTTTTCTTATATAAATTTGTTTTCCAAAGCCATTCTAAAATGGATTTTTTAATTCAAATCAAATAAAACCAAAACCACACCACAAAAGTAATCAAATGCAACAACATGAATGCATCATCAAATATTCCACCTATTATTTTAAATTTTAATCCCCATTAAATATTATCTAAATTATTTAAACTCATAACTAAATCTCTTTTAACTCCAAATTTCATCTAATTCAAACTTTTAAGATTTTTGGGTGTTACAAATTCTACCCCCTTAAAAGAATCTCATCCTCGAGATTGGACTTCTTACTCAAATAACTGCGGATATGATTTTCTCAATTCATCCTCTCTTTCCCAAGTTGCCTCTGCCTCTGAATACCGATTCCACTGAACTTTGCACATCTTAATAACCCGACTTCGAGTAACTCTTTCAGCAATTTCTAAAATCTTAATCGAAAACTCTTCATACGTAAGATCCTCCTTAACAGTCAATTCATCCAAAGGTATTTGCTCCTCAGGAACACGTAAACACTTCTTGAGTTGAGAAACATGAAACACATCATGTACTCCAGACAAATTTTCAGGCAACTTTAATTGATAAGCAACCTCACCACGTCTATCGATAACTTTAAATGGCCCAACATACCTGGGTGCTAACTTGCCTTTCATGTTAAACCTCTTCACACTTCTCATTGGTGACACCTTCAAATAAACATAATCGCCTACCTCAAAAACTAAATCCCTTCTCCGATTGTCAGCGTAACTCTTCTGACGAGATTGCGCTACTCTCAAATTCTCATGAATCACTCGCACTTGATCCTCTGTGTTTCTAAGAACATCTGTATCAAATACCTGAGACTCACCCGTCTGATCCCAAAATAATGGAGTTCTACACTTACGTCCATACAACGCTTCAAACGGTGCCATCTTAAGACTCTGTTGATAACTGTTGTTATAAGAAAATTCTGCATAAGGCAAACTCTTATTCCAACTAGTTCCATATTGCAATGCACAAGCTCTCAATATGTCTTCTAGTATCTGGTTGGTCCTTTCAGTCTGCCCATCTGTCTGTGGATGATATGCTGTACTAAAATTCAACTTTGTCCCTAAAGATTCATGTACAACCTTCCAAAAGTGTGACGTAAACTGCGAACCTCGATCAGACACAATCTTCTTTGGAACTCCATGTAAACACATGATCTTCTCCATATATAATATAGCTAATTGTTCCCCAGTATACTTAGTTTTAACCGGTATAAAATGAGTAACTTTAGTCAACCGATCTACTATCACCCAAATAGAATCATAATCTCTCTGAGTACGAGGTAACCCCACTATAAAGTCCATACCAACTTCCTCCCACTTCCATTCAGGAATCTTCATTGGTTGCAGTAATCCAGCTGGTCTCTGATGCTCAGCTTTCACTCTCTGACAAGTGTCAGACATTGCCACATACTCAGCTACATCTCGTTTCAGTCCAACCCACCAGTACTTCGGTTTGAGATCCAGATACATCTTAGTACTTCTGGGATGAATAGAATAAGCTGACTCATGAGCTTCCCGAAGGATTGTCTGCCTAATAGACTGATCCTCAGGTACACACAACCTCTTTCCAAACCATAAAATCCCATTATCATCCATTCGAAACCCTGATGACTTACCAATCACTATATCCTCTGCTATCTTCTTTAGTTTCTCATCCTTCAACTGACCCTTGTATATTTCTTGCTCTAATGTAGGTTCTATCACTAATTCCATTGTATTAGCAATAATTCCCAAATTCAGATATGCAAATTCAGCACATAACTCACTTGTCATGGACAACATTTGCATCCCATTAGCATAACTCTTTCTGCTAAGAGCATCAGTTATAACATTAGCCTTACTAGGATGATAGTGTATCTCTAGATCATAGTCCTTGATCAACTCTAACCATCTACGTTGCCTCAAGTTTAGATCAGACTGTGTGAAAATATACTTCAAACTCTTATGATCAGTGTATATATCACTCTTATGTCCAATCAAATAGTGTCTCTAAATCTTCAAAGCATGAATTACAGCTGCTAACTCCAAATCATGAGTAGAATAATTTAGCTCATGCTTTTTCAACTATCTAGATGCATAGGCAACAACTCTACCTTCTTGCATAAGAACACACCCCAAACCTTGACGAGAAGCATCATAATAAATAGGAAACTTCTTACTTAAATCTAGCAATACCAAGACAGGTGCAGTAGTCAATCTCTTCTTCAATTCTTCAAAACTAGCTTGACATTGTTCAGACCATACCAACTTGGCATTCTTCTCTAACAGAGATATCATAGGTTTAGCAAGTTTAGAAAACCCTTCAATGAACCGTCTGTAATATCCAGCTAAACCCAAGAAACTATGAATCTCTCCCACATCAGTAGGTGGCTTCCAATTCAAAACATCCTTTACTTTGCCTGGATCTACTGATATTCCACCATTAGAGACAATATGACCAAGAAAAGAGACTTCCTTCAACCAAAACTCACACTTACTTCGCTTAGCATACAGCTTATGCTCTCTGAGTTTCTGCAATACCAACCTCAGATGTTCAGCATGCTCTTTCTCCGTCTTGGAAAATACCAATATATCATCAATAAATACCACCACAAACTTATCAAGGTACTCCATAAACACCTTATTCATCATGTACATAAAGTAGGCAGGTGCATTGGTCAAACCAAATGACATAACTGTATACTCATACAAACCATATCTTATAGTAAAAGCTGTCTTTGGAATATCAGAGGCACAAATCTTCAATTGATGATAACCAGAATGCAAATCAATCTTAGAGAACACACAAGCACCTCTTAGTTGGTCAAACAAGTCATCAATTCTGGGCAAAGGATACTTGTTCTTGATAGTTACTTCATTAAGTGACCGATAATCCACACATATTCTTTGACTACCATCTTTCTTATCAACAAATATAACTGGCGCACCCCAAGGTGACGAACTAGGACGAATAAAACCTTTATCTTGTAATTTCTTAATTTGTTTCTTAAGTTCTTCTAATTCATCTACTCCCATTCTATATGGTCGTTTAGCTATGGGTGCAGTTCTAGGTAATAATTCAATAAGAAATTCAATGTCTCGGTCAGGTGGCATACCTGACAAATCATCGGGAAAAACATCTGGAAAATCATTGATAAGTGGATTCTCTTTACTAGCATCATCAGTAAGCTGATTCACTACAGTTGTTGGTTGCTTCTGCACTGCTACATTCACACTGATCTTTTCACCATTCGGTGCATTTACAACTACTACCTTTTTCTAACACTGAATCTCTGCCTGATTTTGCATCATCCAGTCCATACCCAAAATCACATCAATACCAGATGTTCTCAACACTATAGGAGTTATCTTAAACTCTACCCCCCTTAAAACCATACTAACTGGAAGACATCGATTAGTGGTTTGCATGGTACCCCCAGGTGAATTTACTAAGAGAGGTTCTTTCATGGCAAGCATGGGTATGCTATGCATCTTAACAAAATGTTTGAAATAAAAGTATGCGAAGCTCCTAAATCAAAAAGAATGGTTGCAGGGGTAGAATGAACATTGAACGTACCAAGCATTACTTCAGGCTCCGTCTGTGCTGTTTCAGTAGACACATGATTCACCTTTCCAGTATTGGAGGACCTTTGCCCCTGCGGTGTCTGTTGATTCTGCTTCTTGGGACAATGATTAGCATAGTGTCCAGGCTCTCCACAGCGATAACACAGATTAGGAGTACTAGGTGCACTGGTCTTCATTGGGGTAGAGTTGGAATTACCCTGACGTGGAGTTTGCTGACCATTCTGTTGTTGGAACTGTCTATTCTGCTGATACTGGGGCCGTTGCTGAAACTGATTACTCTGCCTATTCTGAGACCATTGTTGACTTGAATTACGGTTCCACTGACTGACTGGTCCTTGGAATTTTGAATAAAACCCATGCTGAGAATTTGTACGTTGACGAATATTATTCCCAACACCTTGTCCTTTCATCTTCCTTTTTCTGTCCATCTCTCGACGTTCATTATCTAACACAATAGCCTTATTCACAAGTTCCTAGAAACTGGCATAATTATTACCCTTTAGCTGCAAACGAAGATTATAATAAATTCCCTTGAGAAAGAGACGCTGCTTATCTGCATCTTCCCTCACTTCATTGGAAACATAACGAGCCAACTGCGAGAACTTGTCATGATACTCACTGACACTCATCTGTCCTATCCTGAGATTTCTGAATTCTTCCTGCTTCAGTTCAATTACACCTTCAGGAATATGGCGAGCTCTAAAATCTCTAACAAATTCATTTCAAGTGACAGGAGGAGCATTGTTAGGACGTGCAACTTGATACGACTCCCACCAAGTCTGAGCCGTTCCCTATAATTGGCCAGATGCATATAACACTTTTTCCATATCATTACATTGAGCGATGTTCAACTGTTTCTCCACCGCTCGCACCCAATCATCCGCCTCTAATGGATCAGCAGCATGAGAGAACACTGGAGGATGTTCTTTAAAAAATTCACCATGCTTGTCTCTCACATGAATAGGTGGCGGTCCTCCTGCAGGGGGGTTGTTCTGCAGGTGCTGCATGAACATCTGCATTATTTGATTCTGTGTATTCATAAGTTCCTCCATAGTAATGGGTGGGTTAGCACCTCCACGACCTCTGCCTCGACCTCTGGCTGCCATCTGTTTCCAAAGCACCAAAGACGAAGTACAGTATTATCCTAGATGATGTATACCATAGATAAGTAAATTTGAATTCTCTGGGCGAATTTTAATTTCAATAACTCAGTAAATCTGCCATATCTCGAGTTACAGAAATCCAATTAAGGTGATCTTTACATGGTTGGAAAGCTTATGAAATTATCTACAACTTTCATTAACATCACTTTTCTAGATTCTGTTGATAGATTAATCAAAAACTGAGCTTAACCGAAACTATTTCAGAATTCCAAACTGCGCAGTGACCTCAACTTGGAATAAGTATATCTCTTAGCCCATAATAGATAAAAAGGTGATTCTTGCGGGGTTAGAAAGATACAGAAGTCTAATTATTCCCAGTAAAATTTCATAAATTTCTCATGAACAGATTTTTAGTTATTCCCAAAACATCCCAGACTGATCCAGAAATCAGCAAAAGACAGAACCAAGTTTACCCTGATCCCAACTTAATATTCATGATCAAACTTAATATTCTTAACTATGGAACTTGTAGACATGTCCACGAAGCTCCAGCACTTATTACAAAGATCCAAATCACACATTATCATAATAACAATCTATCAAGCACACAATTGTTCACACCACATACTAATACTCGACATTACCAAACTCGAATTGACTCGCAAACTAATATCATTTCTATTACATAGGGATTTCCTAATTTTAATTGAGCTTCTCATAATTCTTGGAAAGCCCTAGCGCAGTCCTTAGTTCATCGATCTCCTTATAAGCTTGCTCTTTCTGTTCCTTTTCCCTTAGCAACTCATCTTTCAAATCCGCCTCATGAAGGGCCAACTCACGAACTAGTCCCACTGTGGCTTGTAAGGTCAAGGATGAATCATCAGCGAGCGGCACGGTCCAAACACCCTTGTCATGTAAGAGACAGGGAAAATGCCGGAGTGCACCCTACAACGTCTTGTCCGAGCGAAGACCATGGTAGTAGACAAACACATTGTAGGTGACATCTTTCATACTTGTTTCTACAGTTGTCCGGCTTACTCGGGTGATAAACTTTGACTCCACCTTAGGCTCCTTAGTGGTAGGATCCATTGTCTTGACCCATAACTCAGTCTCCCAGTAAGAGCCCATCAATGGATGACTATACTCCTTGCAGCGATACTCCAACTTAGCTTCCCAATAGTAGTAATAATTATCCAAAGTTCTTGTCAGCATATCATAGAAGAAAACATCAGCTTTAGGAACCATGATGTGAAATTTCATGGTCCATCCCATGACTGAATTCTCCATTGGGGTGTCTCCCACTCTTGATTCAGCATCCGATATCTCTTGTCACCATCAACATGGGGTTCCTAGGGTTTGAAGCGACCAACGTACTGAGCAACGGACATACGAGGATGAGGATACATCTACGAGAATTTTGACATAGATTAGATAGAATCAATATATTTTCACAATAGAATAAGATAGAAGAAGCATAAAAATTTAGCAATTACCAAGGTGAAAGAATTAAGCATGAAATAGGTGAAGCATAGACACTAATGACGACCATTCTAACTAGGCTTGCGTTCTACAGTCAACACGGCTCTAATACCAATCTGTCACACCCATTTTTAAGGACAAAAATAGGATGCATAAAAGACTCATGTGCGCCCCAGGAATCGGTCACACACATAAGTAGATAAATTACATAGTATCATCATAGTGCTTATTACATAGCGAATAAATATTTAACACATAGTCTTATACAATAAATTATAGTAACTAGTAGTAGATCTTCAGCGGAAACTCCAAACATAGGGACACGGTTGACTGGTTGACACCAAGACTAGTACTCATTTCAATAATCATCATCATATTCTTCATCTGTTATGGTGGAAATAGCAAGAGCGAGTCCATGTCGAACTCCACAAATACAACATGGGGTTCATGTGGCACAAAAGGCTAGACACTGTTTAACTGTGTTTAGCTTTTAATCATCATATTACTAGCAATTATGTAGCATCAAGATATTCCACTTCCCATTAATGAATCAATGATCAATTGTAATAAGGATAATGAATAGCATTAGCATGAGCATAATGATAACAACAGTAATTAAGCATGATATAACAATGGTAATCATCTATCCGTAGATGTTCCAAGGCCGCCCGTATCCGTGGGCACGGCTAGTATACTAGTTTTTAACTCTGCGCAGAGGTGTATACTTTCACTATGAGTCATGCCTTCCAAATGCCTAGGATAGCTAGACCCAAAGCATCAGAATTCATATAAAGTCACTTAAAGATTAGTCTAACAAGTTAGGACCATTAGATTCACTCGGTAGGCAGATGTAGGAACCCCTCTTTTCAAATGGCATAATTCCTTCTCGGCTATACTCATAGACTAGAGGTTGTCCTACACCCAACGTGTCAAGCCTTTCTTATGCCAATTAAGGTAACCACTAACAAGCTAGAAAAGGTCCTTTAAACAACTAAAGCCAGAGCCATATAGCCCCCACAGCTGTACTGTATGTCTCGGATGATCACGTACAGATAAGTCCTTATGGAGAGAAACCAGAGCAACAATATATCCCCTTGCTCTAGCCTCCTTTTCAACAGTAATAAAATCATCTTAATGGTTGGTCGCTTAATCCATTAATCAAATTATAAGATCATTGTTCATAATTAAGCACTAGCAATAACTACCCAAATGCATATCCCATAGGTGACAAGGGAGCAAGATATCAATAGCTATGTTATAATCTCTATGGTTGTCAAAGAAGACACGTGCATATGAATAATATTTTCTATGAATAGGACAATAAGGATGGTCCCATGTTATACTTGCCTTGATCAAAGCTTTCCTGTTAACCCTGCTGATCTGGCTCAAAATAATACTCCGGATCGTCAAGAAACTGCTCATCGTCTATACTCGATCACCAAACATCATCACACAATCATCCGAGCAATCATACACGAAGCAACAAAGAAACATAATTAGAATAGTACACTAATAGTAGCAAAACAGTATGAAAAGCTGTAAAACTCTTCTACACGTTCCTACGATCACACAGACGTAAAGATCACGAAATTCGGATTTAAAACGTGAAAGTTACGAATTTTCCAAGATTTCCTTTAGATAAATAATTACTTTAATATAAACTCAAAAATTAAATTTCTCAAACCTACTGTACAGCTACACTAACATATAGAGCTCGCAAATACAAACATAACGCAACTTGAACGGGTCAAATCGGAGTTAAAACGAAGATTTTACGATCAAAACAATTTGAGTGGCAAAACTGTAAATACCAGAAAACGTATTTTTGATTTACCGGGAAGAAATACGTTTTCAGAACTAACAAGCGTATCTCCTGAATGACGCTAAGAATGGCGGGTTCTATTTCATGAAAACACAGGGCTCTTTAACAATTTTACCCACGAAGGGGTATCTTCTAATCTCGGCCCTAGATCTAAAATCGGACGGCTGCTATCACTTATAGATGAAAGAGAGAGAGGGCGCGGTCATCCTCTCCAGCGTCGGCCGGTGGCCGCCATGGCCGGCTCGCACAGCTCGTCGGAGAACTTCGGTTCTAATGTTTTAGATCACCATTAGGCTCGCGACCGGTACCAATCGAACGAGGGCCTCAGCGCGAACTCATCCACACGGTTTAGGAGAGCTACGACGGATCGAGGATGGGACACGGCTCGGGATGGCGGCGGCGCCATTGCCAGCTCGCGGAAGCTCCTAAAAACCTGCGATTCAAAGCACTACAGCTCAAAAGAAAAGCATGGGGGAGGAAGAGAAGAAGATTACGAGCTCACCTATTTGCTTATCGAGGCGATTGAAATGGCCACCGACGAGTCCTAGCAACGGCGGTGTTGAAGCTTGCGGCAGCTCGGCTAGGGCAGAGCTACAACTCGAAATCTGGGTAAAACAGAAGGAGATAGGCTCGGCTCCAGCTTATATGGGGTTGGGACACCTCAACTTGGATCGAAATTCCGGAAAGATCGATTTTGATTCGGTGAAGATTGAATTCATGACCGGCTCGGTTACGACATGAGGAAGAAGGCGTGGCTGACAGCGGGGTCCCACCCGTCAGCGACTCGGAAGAGAGGAACGCGCGGCCACTGCTGCGCTCTGGGCCGGCCCATGCAGGCGCGAGGAAAAACGGGGAAACGGCGGCTCGGTCCACTTGGCCCAACAGCAAGGAAGGGAAGGAGCACGCCGGCTCGGTTCGGCTCGGGCGGGCCTCTAGGCCACCGGGCCACAGGAAGGAGGTAAGTTTATTTTTTTTTCTTTTCTTATATAAATTTGTTTTTCAAAGCTATTCTAAAATGAATTTTTTTAATTCAAATCAAATAAAACCAAAACCACACCACAAAAGTAATCAAATGCAACAACATGAATGCATCATCAAATATTCCACCTATTATTTTAAATTTTAATCTCCATTAAATATTATCTAAATCATTTAAACTCATAACTAAATCTCTTTTAACTCTAAATTTCATCTAATTCAAACTTTTAAGATTTTTCGGTGTTACAATAAGATGCAATGCACACTTTCAGAGTGGCAAATATCGAAATTGAGGAGCCCAATCGGGCCCTAATTGATTTGCCGGCCGACTAAAAATGCAATGCCATTCAATGCGACCCATAGCCTAAGGCATTGTTTAGCTTGTCTCTAAAACTTTTATACTATATCATATCAAATGTTTGGACACATACATGAAGTATTAAATATAGATTAAAAAAACTAATTGCACAGATTGCGTGTATTTTGCGAGACGAATTTTTTGAGCCTAATTAGTTCATGATTAGACAATGTCGTACTATAGTAAACATATGCTAATGACGGATTAATTCATCTTAATAAATTCGTCTCACAGTTTACAGGCGAGTTCTGAAATTAGTTTTTTTTATTAGCATTCAAACACCCCATCCAATATCTCATGAAATATCTGATGTGACACCCAAAGACTTTACACCTCTGAAACTAAGAAAGGCCTAAATAGATAATGGATGTTTTGCAAAATAACCCTCCTTCCTCCTTGTATTACGCATGGAGTCTCTCTTCTTCTCCTCCCCGCCGCCTCGCCGCGAATGCGATGCCGCCGCGGCCGCAGCCGCTGGCAGTCGTCGCCGATGTAGCCTCCGTAGTCACCCGCCGCTCTCACGCGGCAACCTCTTCAGAACTCACAGCCTCCACGCTCCCCGCCTACCGCTCGCTCATCCGCGAGCTCGTCTCTGCCGGCCGCCTCGACGACGTCGACGGCGCCCTCGCCTCTGCGCGCTCCCACCTCGCCCCAGACTCCCTCCAGCCGCTCTACGTAGTCTCCATTCAAGCCTACGCCCGCGCAGGCCGCCTCCGTGCCGCCGTCGACGCCTTCGAGCGCATGGACCTCTTCGGCTGCCCGCCCGCCGCCCCCGCCTATAACGCCATCATGGACGCCCTCGTCAACGCCGCCTACCACGACCAAGCTCACAAGGTCTACGTCAGGATGCTTGCCGCCGGCGTTGCGCCCGACGCCCGCACCCACACCGTCCGCCTCAAGTCCTTCTGCCTCACCGGCCGTCCTCACATCGCCCTGCGCCTGCTGCGCAGCTTGCCGGAGCGTGGCTGTGACGCCAGACCGCTCGCCTACTGCGCGGTCGTGCGGGGCCTCTACGCCCACGGTCACGGTTACGATGCACGTCACCTGTTCGATGAAATGCTCGGCAGGGATGTCTTCCCTGACGTTGCCACTTTCAACAATGTTTTGCACGCTCTTTGCCAGAAAGGGGATATCATGGAGTCGGGGGCACTTCTGGCCAAGGTCCTCAAGCGGGGCATGTCAGCGAACAAGTTCACTTGCAACATATGGATCCGTGGCCTCTGTGAAGGCGGTAGGTTGGAAGAGGCTGTTGCGCTAGTGGAAAGGATGGATGCCTACATTGCGCCAGATGTTGTCACTTACAACACATTGATGTGTGGCCTTTGCAAGGACTCCAAGGTCCAGGAAGCTGCACAGTACCTTCGTAGGATGATGAATCAGGGCTGCATACCAGATGATTTCACCTACAACACCATCATTGATGGCTACTGCAAGAGGGGCATGCTGCATGAAGCTACTGAGCTTCTGAAAGATGCTGTATTTAAAGGTTTTGTACCGGACCGGGTCACATATTGCTCACTGATCAATGGATTGTGTGCCGAGGGTGACGTCGAGAGGGCCATGGAGCTCTTCAATGAGGCACAAGAAAAAGATTTGAAGCCTGACCTTGTCGTCTACAACTCTCTTGTCAAGGGGCTCTGTCGCCAGGGCCTGATCTTGCATGCCTTGCAGGTCATGAATGAGATGGTCGAGGATGGCTGCCATCCTGACATTTGGACGTACAATATTGTCATCAATGGCCTATGCAAAATGGGAAATATTTCAGATGCAGCAGCTGTGATGAATGATGCCATTGTGAAAGGATGCCTTCCAGATGTCTTTACCTTCAACACATTGATTGATGGCTACTGCAAGAGATTGAAGCTGGACAGTGCACTTCAGCTTGTTGAAAGGATGTGGACGTATAGCATTGCCCCTGATGCTATCACATACAACTCGGTTTTGAATGGTCTTTGCAAAGCTGGCAAAGCCAAGGAAGTCAATGAAACATTCGAAGAGATGATCCTTAAAGGATGCCGACCAAATGCTATTACTTACAACATACTGATAGAAAATTTTTGCAAGATTAATCAACTGGAAGAGGCTTTTGGGGTGATAGTCAGGATGAGTCAAGATGGGTTAGTTCCTGATGCAATTAGTTTCAACACGCTGATTCATGGATTCTGCAGGAATGGTGATCTTGATGGAGCATACCTACTCTTTCAGAAGTTGGATGAGAAAGGGTACTCTGCAACAGTTGACACTTTCAACATCCTGATCGGTGCATATTCTAGCAAGCTGAATATGCAAATGGCTGAAAAGATTTTTGGTGAAATGATCAGCAAAGGATATAAACCTGATTTGTATACTTATCGTGTTCTAGTTGATGGGTCGTGCAAGGCTGCAAATGTTGACCGTGCGTATGTGCATCTGGCAGAAATGGTAAGCAAGGGTTTTGTTCCATCGATGGCTACTTTTGGCCGCGTATTAAATTCACTTGCAATGAATCATCGGGTTTCTGAAGCTGTTGCTATTATTCACATTATGGTGAGAATGGGAGTTGTTCCTGAGGTTGTTGATACCATCTTGAGTACTGATAAGAAGGAGATAGCTGCACCGAAGATACTTGTTGAGGAATTGATGAAGAAGGGTCACATTAGTTACCCTACGTATGAAGTTCTTCATGAAGGAGTGAGAGATAATAAATTAACTAGAAATGCTCGAAAGGCAGATGCATCTAATATGTTTGCTTCACAACATCATAAAAGATCATATCAATAAGCTAATAAAGCTTTGATGTGCCTGAGCATAAGATCGGTTTTGCTATTAGTTGAGTTCTTCAGATTCATGGATGCTGCTGTACACTGTTATTTCAGGGCCTTATTGCTCAGAATATGGAGATTATCTTATCCTAATTGTATGAATACAATGACACATGTCATTTCCTATGTACGTTATGAAGGCCCATGTTAGTTCAACTTCATGATAATTCTAAGTATTCTAGATATTTTAGGACAAATTAAGAGAACATACAAAAGACACATATACCCTTACTTCATTTCCTAATCAGATGCTATCACCAGCGTGATTAATGGAGATTGGTTGATAAATTGCAAGTAATGATATAACACCTACCAAATTTGCACTACAATTCCCCCCTAAACCCCCTTATATTTGGGTACAATTTTGAATGTTTAAATGCACTATATTACAGGACTGAGGGGGGCAATCATCATTATACTCTGTAGAGTATCTCATTTCAGCTAGTATTTTTTTTTCATTCTGAATGTCTGACTAATGGCCATGCGGCTGTTGATGAAAGGTGCTTCATTGCTTGAATTCAATATTGGAAGGCTCCTGTTATTCATAGGAGATGCTCGTGGAATTGTGAGTAATTTTGCCATTTTCTATGACTTTTTCTTACAGATTTCATGTGAAGTAACCTCATCCACATCCATCGTCTTATTTGAATGCAGTCCTACTTGGGGTACATATTGAAACACTATTTTGGGGCACATTCCAAGTTACTCTGTAAATTATGAAGACACGGCCAAAATCATTTATAAGTTTGTTGTAAGTTCTATAGGCATATAAGCAATACTGACATGTTATTGGGTCTTGATTAATTAAATTTTCTCAAATGCTTTCTATGATCTGTTAAATGCAGTCTGTTGTGCTCTTCTGACTGAGCTTGTGACAATATTCTGAACGACCTACTGTCTGTTGCTGCTGGTGCTTCTGTATGTTTCCTCTGCCATTCAGATATTCAGTAAAGAAGGATGACAGGCACCCCCATTGTGAAGTTACTCCCTTAATTTTCTTTGTGCAACCTCATTGGTATTTTTCTACACAACATCTAGCTCTAATAATCTTAGTAACACTTAGTTTGTGCCTGTAATATTGCTGCACATGCATTATATTCTAGGCTAACTTGTATTTGCAAATAGAGGTATCAGTATGGGCTTCCAATCTACTTCTTTGTCAGTTTGTCCTGTTTGAGAAAGCATCCAAGACAAGTTCCAATTCTATATAGACAGGACATATAATAGTTATGGAACAGCTTTCGGTATTAGGTACAATTAGAGTAGTTTTGGTATGAGTGGACCAACAGATCATTTTTTTAGCAAGAGAGGTGGACCAAATGAATTAACTACAGGTAGGAATCAACACAATTAATTAAACTACATGTACCAGACTGACAGGGAGAAGAAGTCTTTAACTTTGTTGATGCTTTCCAAGACCTGCCTGGCCAGTTAAGCCCTCTTAATAAGGCTGTGCCAATTGATCCTTATCAGCTTATGTCATGTCGGCAGAAAAGGGAAGAGACACTCAAAGGAAGAGAGCACCATATTATATATTCAACCATCACAGCTCACCTACCATACGTGTGCCTTTACCAATAAAAATTGAGGAGGCAATGCAACATGGGTGTATTCAGAACAATACCTACTATTATATGTATATGTACTACTTGTCTTGTGCATTAGTAGTATTCAGTGCATAGTGATGCAATTGATGTAGATTCTTGGCCTCAACCAACCATTGTGATGACAAAGAAAAATTTAAGGACCATGCAGATTAATGTGTTGACTTGTTGCAAGATTGATTCAGAACCCAGCTAACTTTTTTTCTTGAAGTTTAACCAGCCAGCTCCAGCTTTATGGATAATCAATTATATATTCAACTTATTATTACTTGAATTCACCTCTTTCCCAAGTGGCCTAGGATCTGCAGGTGCCAACTGATTTCATAGAATTCCACCCCATACCCCCCCCCCCCCACACCCACAACACACACCCACAACATAAAAAGGTTATGAATGAGATGCCTTGACAAACAGGTATACTGGTAGCTTGTCAATCATTCCTTTCTTGAAGTCTTGTCAGCATTGCCAATTATCATGTACCTATCAATCTTTGTTTTTCTGCGTGTACTGTTAATTTTCTGTAGTAGAAGACGTCCTCTATATATTTGTGAGAAGGGATCTCATCTTTAGTTTAATCAAAAAGTCAAAGGTCTCAAGGCAGCTCATGTCCAGGCAGTGAGAAGGGAACCAACAAGGACCCATTTGCCTTCCCGCTCAGCCAAGCTTTCATTGGCACCACTTCTAGGCTCTGATCTCTTGTATTCTCTGTTCTTCTACAGATCGATCATATTCTTATTTCAGGTCTGATTAAACCCTTATATGCTACAATCGAACCTTGTCTAGCATATCTTTTGTGTGTCTTGCACTCAATAATTTTCTTATTTCGTAACGTCCAAATCGCAACCTTTGTTTGTTCTTGCAGTAATTTCCCCTCCTTTTTCAGTTCACTTTTTTTTGTGAATAAAAAGAACCTCAAATTCATAGAGCACAAGATGTTCATTGACTTGCCTAAAATATGATCAATCTGCTCTTTTCGCTCTGAACTTCTAAATCTGGGAGTTAATTTGTCCCGCATGTCTTCTGATGTCCGAGTCATAAACCTGCAGCCCCAGGCCTTCAGGTTCAAAGTTTCACTCTTCAGACTTAAGGAGCTGCTTTCAGGATGTTGCCTCTTGAAAATGATATTGAGCACTGAAGTTGCTTGATTTTATTCTCGCAAGGAGGTTAAGTGGGGAATTAATTAAGGACAATTAGGAGAGTTATGGGAGTTGTGCTTCTGGGTTTCTTGGGCCAGCTAATTGAACGGTGAGCTTCTCTGCGGTGGAAGCAAGCGGGAAGAGCGTCTTACCGCTGCAGCTAGAGCCTCCTGATCTTTCTTACTTCCTGCTACTCATATATGTAATTCTCCTAGTTTATTCATGTACCTTTATGCATGAAATTTTAGCTGAGATGAGTACACATACCATACAATTGTTACAAGGCCTGTGTTCTGATCGGCTATGGAAGTATGGTGTCTTCTGGTCATTCAAAAGCGAGACGAATGGGTGGTAAGTCTATTTGTTTGTTATCTATCACAACACTATTGAACTAGTATTAATGAAAATTCAAAGAAAATAAAGTAACTCTGATTCTTGTATCAAGCCAAAGAGTAACTAGTGCCCAGCATACGAT
This sequence comes from Saccharum hybrid cultivar R570, assembly GCA_038087645.1. Classification (NCBI taxonomy): domain Eukaryota; kingdom Viridiplantae; phylum Streptophyta; class Magnoliopsida; order Poales; family Poaceae; genus Saccharum; species Saccharum hybrid cultivar. The sequence goes on from JAQSUU010000368.1 coordinate 106,176, forward strand.
CTTTAAGTATGCTGAAGTAACTTTCCACAACATAAATTCATTGTTCTAACTAGACCTGCCATGGTAGAAACTGAATGAGAACATTAGCCAAAAGTCTACACTAGAAGTTGGCATGGCTGAGCACAAACTTGGTATTGAGAAATTGCACTTTGTAGTATATCTTCATCCCACACTTTTATAATTGGTAAATATGTTCTGTAGGATCTTGACTTGGGGTGATGGATATGTCAATAAAATGATAGAAGACCGACAAATGGGAGATCTATCTGCTGGCCCCACTGTTCGTAAGAATCAGATAATACCTTCCTCGTGCTGCAACAAAAGCTATCAATTTTGCCCCATTGAGGCAGCACTGATGAGAATGCCTAGCCATTTGTACCCTCTTGGAGAAGGGTAAGCATGCTTGCATACTACCATCTCAAGTTTCTTTCAGTTAATGTTGAATGCACATGTTTGTGACTAATTATATTTTTTCAAGTTCTGCGGTTATTGTATATTTGTATGTAACATTTCCAAGTTCCAACTTTGTCAGGATTATTGGTGAAGTAGCACTTACAGGACAACATTGCTGGATTTCTGCCAATGAGCTTTGTCCAACAGCTATGCATAAGGTGAGTTGATTTACAGTTAGCTGTACATAATTATTTTACAGTTATGTATGGGCATAGCACATGATGTGGTTTCAGCACTTATATTTTCAGTACCAAGAAGACTGGCAGCTTCAGTTTGCAGCAGGAATCAAGGTAACCGACACCGACTTATATTTTTCAGTTATCACAGACAATTATGCCTGTATTTGCTGGGCCATCCTTTAGTTCTTCTTTTATTTTCTTAAGAGAAACCTGTTTGCTTTTTTGCTTTTCTTATATAAACAAAAATTTACCACAGTAGGGGCTTCCCCTACTGTTTTTGCTAAAAAAATTGTTTCCTGTATTAAACAGCTGCACGGCAAACATCCTGCTAGACTAAGCTGATGGTCATTGTTTCTTACCTGTAGACGGTTCTGCTTGTACCAGTGGTTCCTCACGGGGTTCTTCAGCTGGGCTCTTTAGATATGGTATGCTCAGCTTGTTTAATAATTTTTTTGACATGATTAGTTTTTGACAACCAATGTGTTGTTTCACTACATTGTCCCGCTCCCATCAAGTGAGCAATAGCATTGCTTTAGAGAGTCTGAATCATTGCATTGCTTCATACTTGGTATGTTTACTTTATAATGTTTTTGCAAATTCCCTTCAGGTTTTCGAAAGTGCAGCGTTGGTGGCACTCATAAAAGACATGTTTCATAAGCGTTGTGACGCTTCGGTTTCTCATGCTTCTTTATCCACTGGGTCTGCCTACTCAAATAATTTGACGCTACAAACTGCAACTCTATCAATCAATCATCCAGATGCTAGCTTGATTGATAGTTCTGCTCAGATCTTGAATGTTGATCACCACAGTTTAACACATCCCTTCAGTACATCGGAAGTTCCAATATTAGAAGACACCACTATAGGTTCTTACAGAACTAGCCCAACGGGTTGGCCTAATGGACTGTTGGCCGATAATGGAACCATTGGGCATGAATATTTCGAAGGCTTTTCTCTGACAGACATGTCACATTGGAATCAAGAGAATACTCATGGTAGCACTATTGTTCTAAATGATGGTGTAATGATTTCGAATACTTCAATTCATTCAGAGTTTCACAGAGATCTCATGTTAATGTCCAGGGAAGAACATGAGCTCTTCATGTGGCATTGTAGGTTGAAACAACAAGAACCTACAAGCCCTCCTCTCCCTCAAGCGAATGGCAACAATGCTGATTTTTATGTGCAGCTTGAAACCAACAATTATGCGGAATTGTTACTAGATACAATAATCGACCAGATTGGTCATACATCAAACAGTGAATCTTTTCCCTCAACTGATTCTCCATTTTCATGTGAAACACAAGTTAAAAAAGAAGATAACTTATTGAGGGTGGATGAATCGTCAATTTCTGATATCCCAGGTGGTCAAGAACTTTCACCTATTTCCATGAATGAAGGGTTCATAAGTTGTGCAATGACTGATGGATGCATGGGAATCAACAAGACTATAACTGAAGAATGCTTAGTTGAAAGTATGCATGGGATAAATTCAGCTGAAATCAAAAGAAGATGCAGAAAAGTTGAGCTCCAGAAACCAAGACCAAGAGACAGACAATTAATCCAAGATAGGATGAAGGGGTTGAGGGAGCTTATTCCAAATGCATCAAAGGTTCAGCTTCTAACATTTTTTTAATTTGGATCCTCCTAAAGTTATGTTTGTTTGCAAAAATGAAGGGGTAAGTGTTGATTACATCTTGTTTCATAAACAGTGCAGCATTGATGCTCTACTGGACAAAACCGTAACATACATGCTGTTCCTCCAAAGTGTATCCGAGAAAGCTGAGAAGGTAAGCTTTTTTTGGATTTAATTATAACAATTAAGAAGCAGTATTGATAAACGAGTCACAAAATCCATGTGATATTTGTGCAGACCCTCATCAACTTTCTCTTCGTACCACATTAGTTGTATGCCTATCTTACTCTTCCAAATTCAGCATCTGAGTATCTGGCTGTATATTCTTTATCTACTTTACTTCCTATAGAAACTTGACTAGGATTCTGTGACAGAAATAAATTAATATATTTAGCCTTTTATGAGGTTTTACAATTAATCATTCATTCAATCTTCTGCTGGTAAACGGAGGTGTCTCATGCCTAATTTCTGTTGTGCCGTGACGCTGAGACAGATTCAGAATACATTGGAAGACAAGGAATCCCACAATGAGACAAATAAGCAACTTGAAGGCTGCCCACTAAGAGTTGAAGAGCTTAATCAGCCTGGCCATCTTCTCATTGAGGTAACTGATCTAATTGGCATGCTGCATGCATCAGTTTTGCAGTCACATGATTCAAGATCGTTTCGTCATTTGCTTCATCCAGATGTTGTGCGAGGACTATGAAGTCTTTCTTGAGATGGCGCAAGTGTTGAAGGGCCTTAAGGTGAGCATACTGAAAGGAGTGCTGGAGCATCGTTCCGACAAGCTTTGGGCTCGCTTTGTCATTGAGGTACATCAAAGATTCTCTCCCTTTTGTTCACCCAAAAAAAAAACCCCCCTCTCCCTTTCGTTTCGTTTCCAACCCATTAATTATGGAGAGTAGTGCATCAAATAAGATCTGTTATATCCCAAGCAGGGTTCGGATGGTTTCGACCAGATGCAGATTCTGTGCCCGCTGATGCATCTCCTGAGCAGGAGATGAAGTTAGCCTGGCTTGTGTTTGTGCGTCGTTGAAATGCTCCCGAGACTCCTCTGCCTCTCTGTTTGCTTGGTACAAATGTAATTATGTACAGTAAAATAATGGATGGATGTATGTTTTTGGATCCCAGCAAGATTGGAATGTTGTTATGTCCATATTCAATCGTGTACAGCAAAATAAAAGTTCTTTTCCCTCATTCAATCGTGCAAGATGAGCATATCTTTGGACATCATTCTCACGCAGTGAGAGTGTTCCGCATCCTCATTCAATCGTGCAAGATGAGCATATCTTTGGACATCATTCTCCCGCAGTGAGAGTTTTCCCTACAACGGTTGACGGCGTGCTCCGCATCCTCACGCAGTCGTCCTCCAGCCCCTCACCAGTGCTGCTCCACACCATGGCCATCCCTTAGCGCTGGACTAGCTTGCGCCCATCAACTGCTCGATGAAATGCCAGTGAGAGCGTTGAGAGGTCTGGTGGTAAGTGTTGGAGTATGTCTGTGGCCTATGTGGCTAGGCCCATGTATACTACACTATATAGCTACCTCTCTAGGGTTAGCCCAATTAATAGAGAATAGATTTCCAACATGGTATCAGCCTAATCCTCTCTCTCCAGGCACCGCCGCCGGCCTCCAGGCAGGCGCCGCCACCCATGGCCGGCCGGCCACCCCCTCCTTCCCCACCATCCTTCTTCCCTGCCTTCCCCTCTCTCTCATCTACATCCTGGGCCCACATCCTCCCTCCTCTCTCCCCCCAACCACCAGTCGATGCCGCCCCTGCCCCAGGCGCGGGCGCAGCCGCTCCTCTGGCTGCTGCGGCCACCGTCGCTCCTGGTGGCTCCCTTGCCGGCGGCGCACCCCTGGTCCCCCGCGTGCTGGCCTCGGGGTCCCATGGCCGGACCTCGCCCCTGCTTCGGTGCCAATCGCCGGATCCACTGCCCTTGCTCCGTCTGCTCCCGCCGGGGGTTTTCTTCCGCCTGCTACGGCCGCTCCCGCCGGGGGCCTCCCTCCTGACGCGCTGGCCCTCACGGCCACGCCCATCCGCGCCCTGGAGCTGGCTGCCGCGCCGGGGGCCGGGGCTCCACTGCGCCCGGCACTGGGGCTACCGCCAGATGCCGCGGCTGGCCTATCTGGAGCCGCCGCCCCCGCCCAGGACATGGCTGCACACGCCGCCCCTTCTTCTCCGGCCACCGCCGCTGCCTACGCCGCCGCTGTTGCAGCAACAGCCGCCAGACTGCCTCTCTCCCTCCCTCAGCGTGCGATTTTTGCCGCTGGGGGCACCGCTCCTACTGGCCTGGCGGAGCAGCACACCGGCGCTGCCACTCCCTCCCTCCCTCCAGAGCCATGGCCGAGCCGCCTCCCCTGGCCCGGTCGGCCGCTGATGCCACGGCGCCGCCGACCGCCGCTGCCACCTCTGGCGCGGGCCACGGCTGGGCGACGCCAGCCGCCTCCTGGCGGGTCTCCAGCGCCCCAATCGCGCCAGTCTGGGATGCCCTGCTGTCCTCCAGCGCTGCTGCCTCCCTCCCACCGGCCGGCTACTACAGCGACCCGCTGCACGCAGTCGCCGCTGGACGCGGCGGGCACCCTCCATCGGCTGCCCCCAACTTCACAGCCCCGGTCATGGCAGCCCTGCCACGCATGCCTACCGCCACTCCGCGTCCGTCCGCTATGCCGCCATCGTTTCTTCTGGGTTCTCCTCCCCCCGGGCCGAGCGGGGGTGGGGGGGGCCGTGGCGGACGCCGTCGTCGCGGACGGGGACGTGGTGGGGGTTCTGGGTTCCACGACCCGTCATGGCCCTTCCAGGCTCCCAGTGGTGAGCCTCACCTGCCGGCCGCCGCCATGCTCGCTGCTGCTTCACCCGGGTTTCACCCAGCAGCATTCCCATGGGCTACACCTTCCAGCGCCTCGCCCGGTTGGGCCTCGGCGGCCTTGGTACACTCCTTCAGCACGATGGCCCCGAGAACTCCTGTCGGCCCACAGTGGATCGCCGATTCGGGTGCCACCTACCATACCACTCCCGACCCCACTATTCTCTCTTCCGTTCAACTTCCTTCTTCCTCTCACCCTTCGTCCATCATGGTCGCTAATGGGTCTTGCCTTCCTGTCACGTCCGTGGGTGCCGCCGGCGCTCATGGCTCCTTTCATCTTCCTGATGTTCTTGTGGCACCTTCTATGGTTCACAATCTTCTTTCTATTCGTCGGTTTACTGCTGATAATTTCTGTTCTGTGGAGTTTGACTCTTCCGGTCTCACTGTCAGAGATTTGGCTTCCCGCCGTCCTCTGCTTCGGTGTGACAGCACGGGACCCCTTTACACCCTTCGCTTCCCAGCGTCTCCTTCGTCTTCTTCGCCGACCCCTTTGTCAGCTGCTTTCGCCACCACTACTTCCTCCACCACTTGGCACCGGTGACTCGACCATCCTGGTCGTGATGCCCTGATGCAGCTCAGTCGTAGTTCTGACATTCGGTGTCCTCGGACTCACGATGAGCATTTGTGCCATGCGTGTCAGTTGGGCCGTCATGTCCGTCTTCCTTTTCATAGTTCTTCTTCCTAGGCGGCTCACATCTTTGATCTTGTACATTGCGACCTCTGGACCTCTCCTGTCATCAGCGTTTCTGGCTACAAGTTCTATCTTGTGCTGCTTGATGATTTCTCTCATTACTCCTGGACTTTTCTTCTTCGTGCAAAGTCTGAAGCTTTCCCCGCCATTCTCCACTTCTTCGCTTGGGTGTCCACACTGTTCGGCCTCACCATCAAGGCCGTCCAGTGTGACAATGGTCGTGAGTTCGATAACTCCGCCTCCCGTGCCTTCTTTCTCTCTCATGGTGTCCAGTTGCGCATGTCTTGCCCGTACACCTCCTTCCAGAACGGCAAGGCTGAGCACATGATTCGCACCACCACCGAGACCATGCGCACCCTCTTGCTTCAGGCGTCCCTCCCTGCGCGCTTCTGGGCTAAGAGCTTGCACACCTCCACCTATCTTCTTAACCGCCTTCCTTCTGCTGCCTGCCCAGCTCCCACGCCACACCATGCCCTTTTCGGTACCCCTCCTCGGTACGACCACCTTCGCGTCTTCGGGTGTGCGTGTTACCCTAACACCACAGCTACCGCTCCCCACAAGCTAGCACCTCGTTCGACTCTCTGTGTCTTCCTCGGGTACTCCTCGGATCACAAGGGGTACCGGTGCTATGATCTTACCTCTCGTCGGGTCCTCATCTCTCACCATGTGGTGTTTGATGAGTCTGTCTTCCCCTTCTCCTCCACCCCCACTCCCACGTCCACCCCTGATCTTGACCTCTTCTCCTTGTTTCCCACTGATGCGGTGGTCGAGCCACCTTTTCGGTTGTCTCCCACAGGTACTGCCCACCGTGCCCCTCGCCGGGACCGTGCCCTCGCTCGCCGCCCACCGGTGACACCCCCTGTCCGGGCCTAGCGGGGTCACCTCACGAGCCGGCCCCCGTCACTACGCCTGAGGCAGGTCCCGGGCCGTCTCCCCTGGCACCACCTGCGCGCTTCGCTCAGTCGGTGCTCGTCTACCAGCGACGTGCACGACCGGAGCCGCCGCCTACGTCTACACCGGTGGCTCCTTCGCCGGTGTGCCCGACTGCTTCTTCTCCGCCGGCGACACCGACACCGCCGCCACGGTCCCCGGATGCCCGTGTCGCGACGCTGGTGTACCACCCCCCGCTGCTTCACCGACACCCGCGTCATGTTCACCCTATGGTGACACGCCACGCGGTGGGGACCCTGCCGCCACCGGCTCTCGCGGCGACGCCCGTGGACTCGCAGGCCTCTTCGGTACCCTCTTCTGTCCGTGAGGCCTTGTTGGACCCTCACTGGCGCCGCGCGATGGAAGAGGAGTACGCGGCTCTCCTCGCCAACCGGACCTGGGATCTGGTGCCTCGTCCACCCGGCTCCAATGTCGTCACCGACAAGTGGATCTGGACACACAAGCGTCGGGCTGACGGCACTCTTGAGCGGTACAAGGCTCGTTGGGTTCTCAGGGGTTTCACTCAGCGGCCTGGTGTTGACTACGATGAGACTTTCAGTCCAGTGGTGAAGCCGGCTACAGTGCGCACGGTGCTCTCCCTCGCCCTCACTCGCTCCTGGCCCGTGCATCAGCTGGATGTCAAGAATGCCTTCCTGCATGGTCTTCTCACTGAGACAATTTACTGCAGTCAGCCGGCCGGGTTTGTTGACTCCTCGTGTCCTGACATGGTCTGCCGGCTCAACAGATCTCTCTACGGCCTCAAGCAGGCTCCCAGGACATGGAACCATCGCTTTGCTGCCTTTCTGCGCTCATTGGGGTTTGTGGAGGCCAAGTCCGATACGTCACTGTTCATCTTCCACCATGGAGCTGAGACTGCGTATCTACTGCTATATGTTGATGACATTGTCCTCACCGCCTCCAGTGAGTTACTCCTTCGCCGGATTATCACCTCTCTCCAGCAGGAGTTTGCGATGAAGGATTTGGGTGTGCTACATCACTTCCTTGGGGTTACTGTTGCGCCTCACCCTGCTGGCCTTCTCCTACACCAGCGGCAGTACACTCTTGATATCCTTGAGCGTGCTGGGATGACTGACTGCAACTCCTGCTCCACTCCAGTTGACACACAGGGCAAGCTGTCTGAGGCCGAGGGGAACCCGGTGTCTGATCCCATCGCGTACCGGAGTCTTGCTGGTGCTCTCCAGTACCTCACCTTCACTCGCCCGGACATCACGTATGCGGTTCAGCAGCTGTGCCTTCATATGCATGATCCGCGGGAGCCCTACCTCACTGCCCTCAAGCGCCTCCTCCGCTACCTCCGAGGCACGGTGGGCTACGACCTGCTCCTTCACCGGCGGTCCTCCTCCACCGAGATGGTTGTCTACACTGACGCTGACTGGGCTGGCTGTCCGGACACTCGGCGTTCCACCTCCGGCTACGCTATTTTCTTGGGCGGCAACCTGGTGTCCTGGTCGTCCAAGCGTCAGCAGGTGGCCTCCCGCTCCAGTGCTGAGGCGGAGTACCGTGCCGTGGCCAATGGCGTGGCCGAGGTTTCATGGCTCCGCCAGCTCCTGGCCGAGCTCCATAACCCTCTACTCCGGAGCACGCTTGTCTACTGCGACAACGTCAGTGCGGTCTACCTCTCCACCAACCCCGTGCAGCACCAGCGGACCAAGCATGTGGAGATCGATCTTCACTTCGTCCGTGATCGGGTGGCCATCGGCGAGGTGCGGGTTCTACATGTCCCTACGACGTCCCAGTTCGCAGACATCTTCACCAAGGGCCTCCCGTCGTCCACCTTCACCGCCTTCCGCTCCAGCCTCAACATCACCAGTGGCTAGTTGCGTCTGTGGGGAGGCTCGTATGTACTTTCTTTTCCTAGTGTACAGTCTGACTCCACTGCGTCGGTAGTTCAGACTGCGGGAGGGTGTTGGAGTATGTCTGTGGCCCATGTGGCTAGGCCCATGTATGCTACACTATATAGCTACTCCTCTAGGGTTAGCCCAATCAATAGAGAATAGATTTCCAACAGTAAGGCTACCCCATTCTTGTGCAATTTAGCTATATCCTTTCTGTATAGGCAAACAAACACGTTCTCATCTGAGCTCGGCTCTGCAGGAACAGGCAATCAAACATACATTGACTCTAATAGAAAATCCGCCACCTTAATCAATGGTTTAAATTGTGATGCTGGCAGCATCGTGGACCGTGGTGCACCTAGTGTCCCTAAACTAACCGCTGCAACGGCATGTTAGAGGCTGCGGCGGTGTTAGCATTTCATTTTGCCTGACACATTTCATAGCCGCACATGACTGAACCACAAACATAAATTTTCCATGCTAATAAAAAATTTACAACTTCTGCTGCTGCAAAACAAAATCGTCAGGATACGATATTATTCACAGCTACTATAATCCAAATCAAATCGTTGTCAACTAGTGCACTTCACACGGGAAAGCTACATTAGTTGACGGCCTGAATCTAACCAACCAGCTAAAGCCTCCTCCGGGTGCGCCTTTCGGTAGCCTCAACACTTTCCACTGGAGCCAAGACTTGGTTCCCGCAAACTCCCCTTTTTCGGTCAAGGGACGCAGGATCATCGTCCACTTCTGCCACAGTAGCTAACAAGTCAGATAGTAGGGACGGGCATGTCTCTTCCAAGTAATCAAAGCCTTCCGTCCCCATAACAGCTGTGGAAAAGCAACACAAAGCAACAGCTGAGCACGAGAACTTAAGCACACAACGTAAATTATAATAACATAACAAGAATTGTAGGTGTAGAAACATGACAACTCAATAGGTTGGACTGAGTTGCAATCTTCACACCGAACTTACAACCACAGAGAAAAGGCAGCTCTAAATGAGGGATCTAAACATCAGATACATTATTATTTTCTTGTTGAATGACGGGAACTAGAATTGTCATCTAAAAGCACACTGATACCAAGTACCATTAACCAGAAGCTTACAGACAGAACAAGGAGTGCTCAATAACTTTCTGCACAACTGAATGTTACACTGAACAACCGGTGAAGTAGTGATTCACCGTGATGTCTTTAACACCACTTCATACACAGACCATCAAAATACGTAGCACCATAAAATTAAGGCTATCATTTCCCCCCCCTAAACTTACTACGGTAAGAAGCTTTGTATTTCTGTCCTACTGCCTCAAAGACAAAGATCGATTCATCGGAAGCAGATTCTTAAAAACAGCAGGTACTCAGGTTTCAAGAACAGAGTAGGTTGGCAGACACATCATAACACGCTTCATTTGTGTTGAAATGATTGATGCAACTAGAATAAAATTATCTAAGCACAAACTAACAACATTTTGGCAGAGCAATTAAGGATCAATTGAGCAACAATTTGAAGTTACCAAATACAAATAATCTAAGCGCAGATATTGATGGACTGATGATTAAAAGACAGGCAAGGAAGGAAAAGATCATTCTTATGTTAGAACTAGAATTCACAATGAATTCCTTGAATATCACAAGGATCACACCAGAATTACTAATCAAACCCATGGACAAACATAGAATGTGTATTATACCTGAGTGGCTACCATTCTACCAAGTAACCCACCCATACCCACCAGACAGGCACAGTACGCTGATTTCAGGGGCTTACAGAGTTTTTAGCATCAGGGGAATGAACTGTACTATATGAGCACTCCAAATAGTTTCAAACAAGGGCTGCTTTCTAATAGGAAGAAAAATAGAGGCTAAATGCTTCACTGAAGGCCTTGAGCATAACATCAACATTGTTTCCAACATATAAAGATTGTTTTTCTAATTAAAAACCAAAAAGAGGAAGAATATGAGTCATCTGATGATGCTATAAATACTGTACAATGTGACAACATATAAGAGTTTGATAATGCTTTTTAGGGTACTGGAATTAGATTCATGCATCAATATGTTATTTTTATTTAAGTGCAAAGGGCTGCAATATTTGCCAAATGAACTCAACACCACAGCCATATCCATCCTATTACTACATCAAGTAAATGCATAAAAGGTAGTAGTACCCATCTTAATCACGACAATCATGCTGCCTAAAAATTATAAATACTCCACATACATATTCTGCCAGCCTGACATTCTAGCCTGTGTTTCAGGGGCATCTTTCCTTCCCAAATATGTGCACTGTACCTACAATTGTCTCAGAAACTGCCTTGCTGGCTATTTGTATCTGTCTAGATTAAAACTTAACCTATTAACAGTGTATCTTATTCTAACCCCTTCAGTTTAGTGACCTAAACCATAAGAAAACATCAATCACATAAATTATCCTACAAAAACATCACCATAGGATTAAAAATTAATTTTGTTGTTTTTCCTAAGATATTAGCTCTGTTCGTTAAAACAGCTAAGAAAATAACCCTCAACTGCGCAGAACTTTAAATAGAATACACACAATGCTGCGTACGACAAGCAAAAGCATAGATAATATAGAATATTTCACATTCCAGGCAGAAAGAAGTCGTACCTCCCAAATTTTCTCGCACAGCAGCAAACCTTAGACAGGCAGACTTCAGCTCAGCGCAATGGTGCTGTTCAGCAAGGGCTAAGGTTGTTGCGACAGTTTCAGGAGTCAGTTCATCACATAGCTTTGATTCACACAGGATACGCAGACGGTCCAGTCCATATCTATCAGCTGCTGCCAACAAATGCTGTACTACTACTGTTGATGTCCATATTGAGGCAGATCCAGCTAGCTCAGGAATGCTGGGGAGTTCATCAGTGTACATGAAGTTCACCATTGCCTGCATTTGGGGGGTGGGGGGTTATAAAATTACAGTAAGGGGATACTTTCAATCAAATAGCAACTTTTGTTTTGTTTTTGAAGTAAGAGGTCCAAAATGGCAAGAACCTGAGGCGCATCACTGTACAGAAACATACTTAGATTAGTTCTAAGCTTAATTTATGGTGCAAAGGCACAATTCTAAAAGTTTCCAGTTTGAGCACTAAATCAACATTAAGAAAATTAATCCACCAAGCTATGCATCCCTTATGGATATAAGTAAAATTACAGCTTCAGACAGGTCCCTTGAGCAGTAGAGTACAGAGGAAATATGCGGGAAAGTAATGTGACCTGCATGTAGCAATTACCTTGAAGACAACAGGTTCCACATCCTCCACGACAACCGTGTGCAGGTCAGGCTTTCCAATAGGACCAAAGAACTGGGCTTTAAATACTGGGGAGCGAGCAGCAAGAATCCACTTGTGTGCCCTGACTTTCTCGTCGCGCACTTCGAAGGTTATGTCACATCCAATGCCGCGGCTGAGGAGCTCCTTGAAGCAGCAGCCCATGTCTGATCGTGGAACATGAATCTGGATGTCCTTTGGTGTTTCCATACGGTTCTTGACAACACCTACTGTGCAGTTCATCACTAGGCAATCATTCTTTAAGAAATCAGATTCTTCCAAGAGTGATCTTTTGTAGAAGCGCTTGTAACCCCTGAAATGAGAGGCGATACTAAGAACAGTCAGATGACAGATAAGGAGGGGGAGAGAAAGCCATCATGAATTACAATACGAAGTAATTGCACAGGTAGCAGCAGTGAATAAACTGTAGCCGCGGTATCTAGTTAACATATGACTTTCCTTTTCTTTCAGGCCAGAAAGAAAATGGCAACCCTATCTATTGCCTAAATCCCACCTAGCTGCGTTATTTATTAGTTATATAAAATATAAAACGGGGCCTCCTTTTCTTGCATGCCAGGAAATGGCAGACTGTGAACCATCGCTGCAATTTCTCAACACCAAAACCATAAAAATCCAACTTCTTCGGGTAACTGCCATGCTTTGTTTTCCAATTTCTTAGCCCAGAATTGATTTAGGAAATACTCTTTCTGTTCCAAATTATAAGTCGTTCTGGCTTTTTTTTTTTCAAAAAACATAGTAAAAAAAAACTATGTATCTAGACATAGTGTATATCTAGATGCATAGCAAAATCTTTGTACCTAGAAAATCCAGAGTGATTTGTAATTTGGAATGGAGGGAGTAGCTTGCGACAGGAAAGTCATGTTCAATGGATTGTTATGGTTAATAACAAAGAGTAGCAACATTGGTTTAGTAGCAGTTCATCTACGGAGCTGGCATTGCAGTTCATTTAATCTATCATCAAATCAAACGCATAATGTACTTACAATAAAATCAAACTCATAATGGATTGGAAGACGAAGATAGAAAGGGAGGGTCCTTACCACATGGATCCCCTGTACTTGAGGGTGTATGGGCCGGAATCTAGCTTGCGGCCAAAGTGCGAGTGAATCTTGTGGCGGCCGCGGCCGGACTGGTCGAGGAGGGTGAGGTCGAAGAGGGCTCGGACGTCGATGCCGTCGGAGGCGAGGGCGACGAAGACGGAGATGTAGCTGGAGTTGTCCTCGACGTTCTTGCCGTCGGGGTAGAAGTAGACGGCCCAGTGGTATCCTCCGACGGCGAAGATGTCGCTGGCGAGGTGGCGGCCGGGGCCCATGCCCTTGGCGAGGGAGAAGCCCCGGACGGTGAACTGGTGGGACCCCTTCACGGTCTCGGTGACGTAGCGCGACCACGATGGCGGCGGGGGAGGAGTCCGCGGCGGAATCGCCATCGCATCCGGCGGGGAAACCCTAGGTAGGTAGAGCAGGGGAGGGGAGAGGAGGTACGAGTGTATCCTGGCTTGGCTTGGTGGTATCTAGGAGGGGAGGGGCCTGGCTCCGGCCGGTGGATGGCGACGAATCGACGCCCACCGTCTCTCCCTCCCTCGCTGCGGCTGCCTTCGGTCTCGGGGGAAGGGAGTCTTTTTCGTTCCGGTCCTCCTCTAATACCGTTTTTCAACCTACGTATTTGGCCCATGTTTTCTATACTTACTGTAGCGACTTGTTCTAAATAGGCTCAATTCATTCATCTAGCAAAATCAGCCCATGGAGTGGCCCAAACACTGGGCTAGCCCAGAGAGTGAGCGAACCTAGCCTTTGTTATCGGATCCTGGGATCTGACGGACTTCGACAAACCGGTCGAGAACCAATGTTCATCAATATAATAGTAGTGACCTGTCGTGTAAATATGATGACCCAGATAACCTTCATAATTGGATTCGCGACTCTTTGCTCCTGCTTCTCAAAACATGCATGATAACGCTCTTTCGCAAAACATACTACTGCTTGTTTGGAACTGACAAAGATTAACCAACCTACGACAAAGGTGCGAAACACGGGATTTAGCGCAGCTCCAACAAGTCCACCTCAACTAGCTCATACAAGTGTATGTCAGCATTTTTCTTAGCTGGAATAGATAGAAAAGTGAGAAAGAGATGAGCTAACTCTTATTTCCACGCCTAACTCAGACGGGCTACGAGGTGCTCATGTGAGCCTTGCACGCCCATCTTTGTCCTCATCACCCTTTCTCTATCTTGCTTTCTTGGTTCATGGACGCACTCTCTTGCTTCTGTGCTCTACTTAAAATGATTGCAAAATATGACCTTCCTTTACTAGCTCAATTGTTGGAGCTCACCGGTCTTAAAGGATGAGAAAGGGTAACATTTGTGAATTGTTGAAGCTGCTCTCTTTCTTGATGTCGTTTAGGAACATGCTTCGTAGGCACCTTAACTTGGGATCGTACACAAGGTTGAGTTGTTGATTGCCGAGTAAAGTGCACTAGCGGTCCCTAAACTTGCGCGGTTGTGTCATCCCGGTCCCTAAACTCGCAAATCGACCATTTAGGTCCTCAAACTTGTTCATCTGTGTCATCTCGGTCCCTAAACTTATTCGGTTGTGTCATCCCGGTCCCTAAACTTGCAAATCGACCGTTTAGGTCCTCAAACTTGTTCAGTTGTGTCATCCCGGTCCCTAAACTTAGTTTTGGATATCATCTGGGTCCAAACTGGACGATTTAAAAACTTGATATCAAATAATAATTCATAACTTTTTTATATGAACTCAAATGAGGACAAACTTTATATCAAAATTATAGCCCTCGACGCGATCTACAACATTGTAGTTGAAAAGTTTTTGAATTAAAACTGTTTAGAGTCCCAAAATATTGTTGTATGTTTATAGATTTTGAAATTTCAAATTTCAAATTATCAAACAATCATGAATATTGATATGGTCTATATGAAAGTCATAGTTCTCAATATTATCTACAACTTTGTAGTTGAAAAGTTTTTTTATTTGAAGTCGTTTATTATCCCAAAATTTAATTTTAAATTTTATAAAATTTAAAAATTTAAAAATTTAAAAATTTAAAATTAATTTTTGGGATAATAAACGACTTCAAATAAAAAAAAATTTCAACTACAAAGTTGTAGATAATATTTAGAACTATAACTTTTATATAGACCATTTCAATATCCAAGATTATTTGATAATTTTGAATTTTAAATTTCAAAATATGTAAACTTACAATTAAATTTTGGAATAATAAACGACTTCAAATAAAAAAATTCAACTACAAAGTTGTAGATAATATCGAGAACTATAACTTTCATATAGACCATATCAATATCCAAGATTGTTTGATAATTTGAAATTTGAAATTTTAAAATCTATAAACATACAACAATATTTTGGGACTCTAAACAATTTTAATTCAAAAACTTTTCAATTGCAAAGTTGTAGATCGCGTCGAGGGCTACAATTTTGATATAAAGTTTGTCCTCATTTGAGTTCATATGAAAAAGTTATGAATTATTGTTTGATATCAAGTTTTTAAATCGCCCAGTTTGGACCCAGATGAGATCCAAAACCAAGTTTAGGGACCGGGATGACACAACTGAACAAGTTTGAGGACCTAAACGGTCGATTTGCAAGTTTAGGGACCGGGATGACACAACCGAATAAGTTTAGGGAGCGAGATGACACAGATGAACAAGTTTGATGACCTAAATGATCGATTTGCGAGTTTAGGGACCGGGTTGATACAACAGCGCAAGTTTAGGGACCGCTAGTGCACTTTACTCTTGATTGCCTTACAAACTTTCTTCATGAAATTTTTTTCATTGATGATTGATGTAGGGCGGCGTAGCAGGACTCTATATGTGGACGTCTCTGTGTTGTACATGTTCCAATACACGAAGAAAAACAAACTAAACCTTCGTATGCACGACCATATCATATGTAGGGCGGCGCAGCAGGACTCTATAATTAATTTATATATTGTACATGTTCAATTTACACGTACGTACATGTATCATGAATGCCATGAGACAAATAACGCACAATGCAAAGATTATATAACGCTAATCAGAGCTGACCTATACACACGTAGCCAATTAACTTGAACGCTGCTCATCTCCATCCTTAATGATCCACATAATTTATTGAGGTTGTAGTTTTAGCTACCTAGCTAGCTAGATAGATGGAATTGGTCATAGACGACCGAGAATCCTTCTAGAAGGAAAAAAAAGGTTTTAGCTACAATTACAGATTGCAATGATTGTACAACACTGTGATGCTGCCTGCTCAAGAATCTCAAAAATCTTGTCTCTGCAATATAATATTATATTATTCTTGTATACATGATACTTCCTTTTATTATTACTCACTGCTACAGAATTGGTACTCTGTAATATATAACTTGTAATTGAACCACTTATGTAATGTTTTAGTTTCATTACAAGTGTGTGTATCAGCGATGGGTGTGATCCCCATTATTATCCTGTTTCGATCATGTTGTATAGACATGCATGATGTTGTTCTGCTAGCTAGCTGTGGTATTATACATATAATATATAGCTGCTGTATGTCAATGTGTTTTCAATTCTTTTGTCCCCCTCGATCCCTGCATAGGCATGCATGCATGCTTTGCTGCCAGTAGTTTTTTGGATTCTTCAGTTTGTCTCCGTCCATCTGTTCTAGTCTAGGCCTTGACATTATAATCATGCATGTCACCTCCGTGTCTTGCTACTGGTTCCATATGATGATACAGTCGTAGCCAATTAGAAATTAACTAGCGACCTCCTACTCCATCCAAAAAAAAAGTCACTAGGGGAGTCGTGCTGGTCAAACTTTCTCAACTTTGACTAGATTTATAGAAAATACGTGCAACATTTATATCTCCTAAAAAGTATATTATGAAAGTATATTCAATGATCTACCTGATGGTACTAATTATATACCATAAATATTAATATTTTGTTAAATATATTTGGTCAAAATTAAAAGTTGTTGATTTTTTTAGGAAGTGAGAATGACTCTTTTTTTAGACGGAGGGAGTACAACACAAACATCTAATAGCAAATTACAAATTATATTGAATAATATAATTTTTTTTACAAAAAAGGAGAGAGCTCTATTGATTACTTATGAAACATGTTATATTCTTTCGCAATCAACGACTCTATGCGCATGCCACACTGCAGAATGTGACGTGCGTTTCGCCAACTATGCGAGTTCATGAGAGATTTCATTTTGCTCTCTCCTCACAAATTGGAATCTCACCCTAGCTAGCAAACTAGACTCATATTTTATATCATTTACAATAAAAGCAAGCTGTGACTTATCCACACCTGCACGACAAGCTGCAAGAACAACCGTTGAGTAATCAGATTCGATAATTGCTTTACTCTGCGACCACTCAGCTGCTAGGCGCACCCCTTCTAAGAAAGCCAAAGCTTCAACCTCCTTTGCATTCATCCCATCAAAAATGGCTTTCCAAGCACAAATCATAGCCATACCTGCACTGTCCCGTATGATAATACCAATGCCCGCACGTCCAGTTTCTGGGTTAAAAGCTCCATCGACATTAACTTTTACCCATCCTTGTTCGGGAGGCTTCTATCTTTCTGATAATTGCCAAGCTTTTCTTTTTTATCTGTCATGCTTTGTTCAGATTCTGATAGGATAGATTTTTTTCCCTTTCATATCCTCCTTCACAATCTTGCAATGGCTTAATTGCAAAGAATTAGCATAGTTTAACATAAAATTGACAGATACAGACACAGGAATTAGTTTAGCACCATGAACCACCTCATTTCTCAAAAACCATGTCCTCCATAACATGATAGCCGTCAGCTCCGCCATTTTCTTGGGAACATGACTCATGAGTAACCAATCTGGTCCAGTATAGGATAGCAGCTCCTCACTTGGCAAAGCCCAAGTCTTTCTCAAAGCAGATCACAGGTTTCTTGCATGATCGCACATCACCAAGGCATGGAATTCAGTTTCAACCTGTAGCCCACACAACTCACACATATTATCTTTTTCTAAGGAGCGTTTCCATTTGTTTAGCCTCGTTGCCAAGCCATGGTTCACAACTCGCCATAGAAAGACTTTTATTTTTTGTGGTACATTAAGCTTCCAGATTGACTTCCACAATGATATGTTCCTGAAGGGTTCACGCTGCTGCTGCAATAGGTATTATTTTCTCTGTCCCTCAAATGTACAAAAAGCCGGTACGCACTGTAGACTGTGAAGATACCTGATATTTTATAGTGCCAAGCAAGTAGATCCCCCGTGGACTTTTATCTTCAAGATCACCTCTTTGTCATCAGGGAGGAAGAAGTGATCCACTCGATTCCAGTCCCATTGGGTTGTAGACTCATTTAATAGTTGGCCAACTCTTTTTAGACGGCAGGGTCGTCTTTTTCCTGTAACTTGAAGACCAGTTTGCCTTGGAATCCAATTATGCCTTCAGATATGAATTTTATCCCCATTACCAACTCTCCATGTGAGTCCCTTTTTCAGGAGATCAAGGCCATGAGTGATAGCTCTCCAGGTTGGTGAGATGACTGAAGGGAAGGCAGTGTCAATAAGGTCACCATTGGGGTAGTAATTGGCTTTTAGAACTCTTGCACATAAGCTGTCTGTGTATTCCAAGAGCCTTCATGCCTGACGTGCTAGCATGGTTTGGTTGAAAAGCTTGAGATCTCTAAAGCCCAGCCCTCCTCTACTTTTTGCTCGTGTCAATTTCCACCAAGCAGTCCAATGTACTTTCCTTTTTCCATTTTTTGTGCCCCACCAAAAATTCCGGATGGTTTGTTCCATTTGATCACACACCCCATCCTGCAATTTAAAGATGCTCATAATATATACAGGAATGGCATGTCCCACCGCCTTTATCATTGTTTCTTTTCCACCCATAGATAACTCTTTCTCAGTATACACAGGTAAACGCTTACTCAGTCTCTCCTGTATGGCCTGGATCCTTTCTGATTTCATTCTTGTCGTCCCCATCTTAATTTTCATGGTCTAGATATAAATTACCCGTTGAAAAAAGAAAGCAAAATAGGTCCATAATTACATAAAAGGAGTGGCTAGCGCCCAAACGTCCCGATGCTAGCCCCCCGTCCGGACGCCCGCGCCGCTGCCCCTGTTGTAACACCCCTGGTGTTAAGCATCACTAAAACTTGATCATGTCATCATCATGCATGTTTAGCATCCATAGTAGCTAATCATGTCTTGCATTCACTAGAATTAATATTTATTTTCTAGCAATGCAATGCATGTGTGATGTATTGTGCTTAAAACCAAAAAAACTCTTCTAAGGTACTTTGTGACCTTCTATTTTTGAATTTCACTAAAATACTTGAAATTGTGCCCTAATAAACTTTGAGGTGTAAAGTATGTGCTTTACACCAGTGTCAAGTGTAGGGTATGAATTCAAGTTCAACCCACTAAAATTTGAGCTCCAAATTTGAATTCAACTTGACATTCAACACTTAAGTCATATTTGGCCAGGTCTTGGAGGGATTTATTAAAATGAATTTCATTAATAAACTTGTCCAAACTTTGGCATCATTTTAAAGTATGAAGTTTGTACTTTACAATGGTGTTATTGGTTGACTTGGTTGCTCACTAATTAATCACTAATTAATTCACCAAAATACCTAAATTAACTACTTTGCAAAACCCTACCTGTCTGAACTGAAGTTCAGAGTTTTGCAGTTTCAATCTCTCCTGTTCTTGGCTCTAGATCTTCTGCTCTAGTTAGATTTGGACGTTGAACCTTAAAGCAAAGTTGGAGTTGACATGAAGATGAACAACTTTTGTTCTCGGAGATTTTCAAGTTTCTACATGGAATCAAGAGATAGAGGGGGAGGAAGAAGCCCTATCAGGCATGAACAGTACATCACCGAAGTAGCTGCCACGTAGCAAGCTGCTTGACACCGGCCACGCCCTCACTCACCGCCTCGTGCGCGCAGAGACAGCAGCTGCTTCCCCGGGCGGTTCCCAAGCAGCTGCTGGATGCCCAGAAGCCGCGCCATCGCCCTTATCTCGCTGAGCCGGCCGCCATCCCTCTTTTCTCTCTCTCCAGCGCCGCCATCGAGCACTTGCTTCGCCGGCCAACATCTCCGCCACTGCCTTGCCACTACCCAATTCACCTCTCCCACAGCTCCGCCATCACCTTGCACATCCACCCGAGCCACTCGCGTTTGTTATAGCCGCCAGAGTCATCCAGTCACCGTCATCTTCCTCACCGCCGAGCAGAACACCACCGTGGCCAGGCTCCTCCGATGAGCCTCTTGCCATGCTGCTTCGCGTCCTAGCTTCGCCTGGATACCGTGATGCTCACCCGCTTGAAGGTTTTTGCATTGGAAGTCCAGGTGCGCCGGAATGCTGTCGTGTCCGTGAGCCGCACCGCTGCCTGCATCCCCAACATTGACCGACCTCCTCCGCTCCGTCTCCGTCTCGTCTGAGTAGTCGATCAAGTCTAGGTGAGTACCCTGGACGTGTCGAGGCCCTTAGCTAGGCCGATTAGGGCTGGGTGTGGCTAGAACGCCGCTGCGCCGGTGAGCTCTGCCCCTTCGTGTCGCCATGGCCGCAGGCACGCTCGTTGCTAGCCCTAATCCATCCAACAGACCCCTTGGATAGGTTCGCGCGAGTGAGGCGAGTCCGTTGGTGACCTTCACATCGCCGGAGTTGTCGCCGTCGATCGCCGCCGTTGCGCCGGAGCTCCGCTAAGCCGCCATGGTTGCCTATGTGCGTGCTGCGCTGCCCCAGATGCTCGATTAGTGCCATCAGTGTGTACGTGAGGGAGTGGTGAGTTTGCTGGGGTCGGTTTCGTCGTCGGCGAGTCACCAACAACAAGAACCCGTCGATCAACGGCTGCACGTGCCGTGGTCCGCGCGAACACCACGCCGGGCCCAGTTGTCAGCGAGAGAGGGTAGAGAGGAGGTGAGTGAGAAGAGGATTTAATCCCTTTTCGATTTTCTAAAAATACTAAATAATGTTGATTCTGGATTAATTCATAACTAATTAATTAGAGCTGATAAAATTCTAAAAAGTTTTGTGTTATCTTATGCTTAATCATGGAAAAAATATAAGTTTGCCAAAATCAATACTTTTTGCTAAGTTTAAAAATTACATCTTTTAATTAATAAATGGACCTTACATGATTTTTATAGGCTAAAATAATTGTCCTAAAATCATGATTTTTTTAGTATGCTTCACATGCTTAGACTAGTCTTCACAAAAAGTTTGGTACTGTTTTGATGAAAGTGAAATGTCCACTTAATTAAATGCCTTTTATGGATTAATAAAAATACTAAAATAATTTCTATAAATCCTTAAATGGTCTTGATGTGATTTGGATTTGATTGTGGACCTTGGAACACTAATCCCTTTGCTGTTCCTTGGCAACTTAACCATTTTTATGCTATGCTCATGATTAACTTGTTATAATAAATAACAAAGATGCTTTTTGAGTAGTTAACCTAATTACATCATGAAGGAAAGTTGTACTCAAGTTAATTAATCTTGTTAGATCATCATAATAAATGCTTAGTACCTCATCGTTCTAAAGCATGCATCTTTACTTATGTTTAGTGAACGACAGTGGTGATCCATTGGTTGAGCAAGTCCCAGAGGAGGGTTTTCACTCAGTGGAGGTTGGGTCTGAAAGCTGTGGTGTTTCTGGAATAACTGACAACCCCGACACCGCAGGCAAGCCCTGGAGCATACAACCATTTCCTTGTACTTTACAAATATTATGCACCTAAGTCTTATCCTTTGTGCATTAAGTACAATAGGATTTGGGTGATTACCAACTGCTGCATGTTTGCCTTGATGTTTCTATACCATCTCTTGATACCCTTTTGTAAGATAGGTTAGATATGCTTAGTCTTGCTCAGTGGTTAAGAGTCGAGTGGTGATTTCATCATTCGTGATGGTTTCATACTCAGATAATGTTTTGAGAGTTTAATAATAAATATGCTTTAATTGGAGACCGGACGAGACGTGGGTTATGTCTCTGGTGGTTAAGCCGACAAGATTGCCTGACCGTGCTTGTCCTGTCTGTGTCGATTGAGGATCGATCGTTGTAGGGCCGCTTGTGATCATGACTTGTAGTACTGGCCACATACTCTAGTAAGCCTAATACCTCGGCTATTCCATTAGGTGAAAGGCCAACCATGCACTAGGAGTGAAAAGATGGCGAAAGTAGCGTGTACACATCCTGTGAATCCGCTAGGAGCGGCGTAGAGAGATGGAGTACTGTACTCTCGAGTAGCGCGAACCCATTCACATATCGGGAGACCTGAGTGAAGGTTGATATGTGTAGGTCTGGGATCTGCATATGTCATGTGGTAAGGAAACCCCAGCTAGACCAAATCAATTTGAATCACCGTTGCTTCTCAGATAAGAAGACTCGATCAACTGAACTGCATCATAGTTAACTAATGAAATAATGTTACTTAAGATCATGAGTTGGATGATCAAGGAAGTGAATGAATAGATTAGGTGCAAATGAGAGACTTGTAATGACTCAACTTGAGCTAAAATATTGAAAGTAAGGATCTATCATTAGTAAACTTTTCTACAAAAGTTATTCTTGATTCTTGCTATAGACTTACCTTGATTCCCAATAAGCCTGCATACCCTTGGAGTCATTCCTTTTTGTCGGTTAAGTCTTGTTGAGTACCTTTGTACTTAGGGTTTGTTAAACCCTTGTTATAGGTGAGCCTCATGAGCAGTTAGGCTTTTGCCCCTGCTGCAGGACGGTTCTAGAGGAGGAGTCCCAACAATAGAGCAGTTGTCGTGCACCCTTGGGCAGGGTGAACCTCTTTGTGTGATGTAATATAGGTGGTACCGTGATGCTACTCCACTGCCTTGATAGCTAAAACTTATGGTTTGTAATAACTAAATAAATGGTTTGTAAACTTATGGTTTGTAAGACTTCTGCTATTTACTCTAATGTAATATAATTATATATTTGTACAACCGTTGTAATACTACAATGCTTTATGTGATGTATCCTGCTCAGAAAGAAAAAGTGGATGATTCGGGGTTCTCCGAGGACATCCGACAGACTACTGGAGTTGTCTAACTCCCATGTGCAGCAGTCAGAAGTCTGAAAATAATGACAAGCACATGTGGGCCATATAACTTGGGTGGTTCTGCCATACCTGTCCCACGTATCGGGCCTACCCGCTCACGTCTCGCCTGCCGCACCCGCCGACAAGCACGTGGGGCCCACCCATGCTAGTGGGGACCACCTCCGTCTTCCCACGTCTGACACCGAGGTGAGACAACAGAAAGGCATGGAGGGAGATACAACACTCGATCTAGTTTTAGAACATCTAGATTCAACAATTGCAACATACGTTTAAAATAAATAAAACATTTGAAACATGCATTTAGAACACTCTTGCAAAAACACCTGAAAAACACTTAAAACCATCGTAAACATAGCAACATCCAGATAAAACACTTGCATCATTTGTGATATGTATGAAAACATATGCAACATCTAGATGAACACACTTACAACTTGCAACATGAAAACATCTGTTGCATCAGAAGACTAAAATAGGTGAAATATTTTAGAACATACTGTTGCAACATATATGTGAAAACATATACAACATCTAAATCAAAATGCTTGCAACATACGTTTGAAAACAGATGAAACATTATGAACAAACGCTTGCAACGTGTCTCTGAAACACTTGCAACATATGCAACATGTGCAACATCCTCTGATCTACTTTTGCATCATCCATGCAAAACAATTGCAACATACCTCTAAAACATCAGAAACAATTGAAAAATATATTTACAACAAAGGGGGAGAGAGGCCTAGGCTAGTCGATTCTAGCCAACGAGGTGAGAGCCGGCGGCGAGCACCACCTAGCACCAGCACTAGCGGCGCGCTGAAAGTCCCTAGTTTGGTTTTGGCTAATTGATGAAACCTAGGACTAACCTTTGTATCTAACTGGATGATTTAGATAAAGGTGGTCATTGAATATGAAACATGACATTGACTCATGTGACCAAGATGATGAAGACCGAGGTGATGCTTGGCTCGATGGACCGGTTGTGAAGGTGAAGGGCAAGTCAAGGCTTCGAAGCGAAGGACCATGCGATGGTGAAGCTTGAGCAAGACTTGGCGCCGATGGATCGATGCAACAGTGAAGAGCAAGTGAAGTCAAGGTCGATGGATCGAGACGGTCATGTGATGATATGAAGTGGATCATATCTTTTGGAGAAACAAAATGGGCTCAAGGCAAAGGTATAACCATAGGGCCATTTTGTTTTGCACTCAAGACACCATAGAGGGTGTGAGTGGTTTAGGATCGATAGCCGAACTATTAAGAGGGGAAGTCTTATCGGTTATTCGATGCACGGGTGCCACTAGGTGAATTCATGAAGTGCATTACATGTAGGGCCTAGTGAGCTAACTGGAAAACCTTCGAAAATGATTATGAAAATGCTAACACACGTGCACAAGGTGGTGATCACTTGTTGGTGTTGGCACATTTGCGAAGGGGTTGAAGTTTAAGCGGTAGAGAGGGTTTGGGTCTCTCTCTCCCTCCCGTCGAGCTTGCGAGCGCGGGATTCAGGCGTTTTCGAGGAGTTGAAAAGCCTATTTTCCACTACGCCGGAAGTCAGAAAAGAAACGGAGGCGAACGGAGGTCATAGAGATGACCGGACGCTGCACCGGACGCGGTCAGGGTATGACCGGACGCGTCCAGTCAGTACAGCACAGGCGCGGGTGCTAGGGTTTGCAACCGGCGCGTCCGGTCACTCGCGGGACCGGCGCGTCCGGTCAGGTGTCCAGAGGAAACTGAGTACGATCGGACGCGAGGCGCGTCCGGTCACACATGATCGGACGCATTTGATCATCGAGGGAGCTTATTGGACTCAAACCGGACGCGGGCACTGTCGTGTCCGGTCGTTGCGAGGGGCACGTCCGGTCGTTACTTCGCGGGCGCGCGGTGCTGTGCGATCGGCGCGTCCGGTCGTTGACTGGAGCGCGTCCGGTTACTCGGAACCGGCGCGTCTAGTCGTTTTGAGAGGCGCGTCCGGTCGTTGGTTTGACCGTTGGGGTCAGTGACCGTTGGAGAATCGGACGCGGTTGAGCGCGTCCGGTCAGTTATGACCGGCGCGTCCGGTCATCCCGAACAGACCCAGTGAAGGCGTATAACGACTCTATTTGGATGGGATGCTTATAAATACTTGTTGGCCGACCCTTGGGGAGGTCTCTCGTGATTTCTAACATTCTTGTGCATCCTTTGAGCTACAGCATCTCCTCCCACTCATCTCTCTTGCTTGATTGCAAATCAAAAGTGAGATTGAGTGATCCCAAAGTGCATTGCATAGCTTGAGGGCATCTAGTGGCACTTGTGGGTGGTTTAGCCGGTGGATTTCTTGTTACTCTTGGAGAGTACTGCTCCTAGCCGGCTTGGAGATTGTTGGAGGCATTGGCAAGAGAAGGTGATTGTTCTTGGCCACCTCCGGTTGATTGTAAGAGGTTCTTGTGCTTTCCTCGGCGGGACGCCAAAAGCAACTCTATTACATTGCGCGTGTCATTGAGTTACCTCACTTGAGAGTGGTGTCTTGCGGTGCCTTGCGGGGCATGCCTTGAGGGGCAAGTGACTTGAGGGTCACACCGAGGAACCATCTAAGTGTTGGTCGACACAACCGGTGACGTAGCTTGTCGGTGCACAAGTGAACACTGGGTGAACAAAAATATTGTGTCTCTTGTCTCCCGGTGATTGGTCTTCATATTGTGTTGTTGTCAATATTGATTGGTTGTATATCATCTTGGTGATTGGCAACATCTTCACTCCACCGTCGGTATAAGATTCACAATCCTATCTTTTGCATTTACATTTACTAGATTATCTTGTGTAGCTCTAGTGATAGCCTTTGCTAGTAGTTGTTAGCTTGCTCACTAGTGTAAAATTAGTGACATAGCCCTTGTGTGAACTAGAGATCATAATCTACTAGACTTGTGGATAGGAGGCTTGTAACACAACCGTAGGCTAAGCAAAACTCGCCTTGCACCGGTTGTTATTCTAACAAGTTTACTTAGTGATTCTTGTAGAAATTTTTTAGGCTATTCACCCCCCTCTAGCCATCTAGGACCTTACAAGTGGTATCGGAGCCGTGGTCACCGTTTTAATCAAGGCTTAACATCCTTCGGTGTGAAAATGGTTCAAATTGTGTTCAATCATGTTGGGGGCAAGCCACCGTTCTTTGATGGTGTTAGTTCTTTTGCTCATTAGAAGAGAAAGATGACATTGTACCTTGGTTCTATTCATGAGAGAGTTTTGCAAGTCACCGAGAATGACTTTGCTATCATTGATCCCGATCATCTCACCGATGAAGATAGAGAAAATAGAACATGTAATAGAATGGCTCTCAATACACTTTACCATGGCATTGACACAAAAGTATTTGAGGGCATCAAGGACTTAGAATTGGCATATGAAGTATGGACAAGGTTGAGTGAAACATATGAGGGCACTAAGGTTGTGAAGAGTGCCAAGCTATATGGGCTCAAGAGTGAGTTTGAGAACTTCAAGAAAAAGGATGATGAAACAATCATTGAAATGTTTCATAGATTGCAAGTGATAGTCAATGATCTCAAGAGCTTAGGGCACAAGACTCAAGATCAAGATTTTTGTCACAAGTTCTTATTGAGCTTACCTAGAAGATTCAAGATGTTGATCATGATGTTGCAAAGAGATGGGCTTGAAGCAATGAAGCCTAATGATTTGCTTGGTGAAGTATTGACCTATGACAAATATAATCAAGATGTTGATGACAAGGAGAAGGTGGAAGATGAGAAGAAGAAGAAGACCGTGGCATTCAAGGCCATCTCCTCCAAGGGCAAAGCTACCATCATTGAAGAAGAAGAAGACAATAGTGAAGATGAAGATTATGAAATTGATGATGAGGCATTTGCTTTTGTAGTTAAGAAAATGGGTCACATGTTCATTAAGAGAAGAGGCTTCAAAAAGAGAATTGACAACTTCAAGAGCAATGAGCAACAAAGGAGGTGTTTCAATTGTGATAGTACCGAACATCTTCAAGCCGAATGTCCCTATGATAAGAAGAAGAACAACAAGAGGGGCAAGTTTGAGAAAAAAAGAGAGAAGCCAAGATGACTTTCAAGAAGGGCAAGAACGGAGCCTATGTGGTCACTTGGGAAAGTGATGATGATGATGAAGAAGAAGAATCATCCAACAAGGCTTTTGCTTCCATTGCTATCAACAAGAAGCCTTCACTATTTGATTCATCCTCTTCGTGCTTCATGGCCAAAGAAGCTAAGGTATTATATGATGAG
Source organism: Saccharum hybrid cultivar R570 (assembly GCA_038087645.1). Classification (NCBI taxonomy): domain Eukaryota; kingdom Viridiplantae; phylum Streptophyta; class Magnoliopsida; order Poales; family Poaceae; genus Saccharum; species Saccharum hybrid cultivar. The sequence continues at coordinate 133,430 of JAQSUU010000368.1, forward strand.
AGTGATGATGAAAGTGAAATGGAATATGTTCATGATAGTGATAATGATAATAAAAATGATAATGAAAATGATGATGATGAACCAACTAAAGAACAACTATATGACTCGATGCAACAAACTAGAGACATAGCTATTGCCAAGAACAAGGAGTGTAAGAAGCTTTCAATGAAAGTAGCAATACTTGAGAAAGTTCTAGGTGAGCTTAAGACCACTCATGAGAGTCTAGTGGAAGACCATGAGGATCTTGGTAAAGCTCATTCCAAGCTTGAAAAAGCCCACTCATTGCTACTTGAGCAACAAGCAAAGAAGGAGGTTGTTGTATCATGTGATATAGGTGTTACATGTGATATAATTGATGAATCTTTTTATAAACCTATCATCATGACAAATGCTAACCCTTCTTGTAGCTCTTCATCCACCACCACCAACTCTACCTCCACTACTAGTGATGGTTTCACTTGTGATACCTCACTAATGGTTGAGAATGAGACTCTCAAGAGAGAGATGGATGAGCTCACTCACGCCCTAGGCAAGGCCTATGGTGGTGAGGCCCGCTTGCTTAAGTGCTTGGGTAGCCAAAGGTTCTCTCTTAACAAAGAGGGATTGGGCTACACCCCCAAGAAAGGCAAGTCGGCCATTGCAACTCCAAAGCCTAGCTTTGTGAAGAGCAATGGTCGGTTTTGCAATAGATGCAAGCAAGTTGGGCACTTAGAGCATAATTGTAATAAAAAGAACCAAAGCAAGAAATTTGTTAATGCTATACCTTTTGATTCTTGCTATGTGCTTATCAAAGGTGTGAAGGGTGTGCAAGCTAAGTTTATTAGTACACCCATTGTTGGCCCAAAGAAGAAGGCTATTTGGGTACCAAAGAGCTTAGTTACTAACCTACAAGGACCCAAGCAAAAATGGGTACCTAAGCTTCATTGATTTGCTTGTAGGTCAATTACGAAGCCAGAGGGAGGCATTGGATTATTGATAGTGGGTGCACTCAACACATGACCGGTACATCAAGAATGTTTGACTCAATCAATGACAATAATAGTGGTGTTGATTCTATCACATTTGGCAATAACAAGAAAGGCAAGGTTATTGGCTTGGGCAAGATTGCAATATCAAATGATTTGAGTATCTCCAATGTGTTGCTAGTTGAAAGCTTGGATTTTAATCTTCTATCCGTGGCACAAATATGTGATCTTGGTTACAAATGTATCTTTGGGGTTGATGATGTGAAAGTCATTAGTATGGATGGTTCAAATGTGGCATTTAAGGGCTTTAGATATGAGAATCTCTATCTAGTTGACTTCAATGCTAGAGAAACTTCTTTGACAACTTGCTTAATCTCCAAATCAAGCATGGGTTGGCTTTGGCATAGAAGGCTTGGTCATGTTGGCATGAAACAATTGAAGAAGCTTACAACTCACAATCTTGTCAATGGTTTGAAAGATGTTGAATTTGAGAAGAATAAGCTTTGTAGTGCATGTCAAGCCGGGAAGCAAGTTGGAAGCTCACATCCAAAGAAGAGTACAATGAGCACATGCAAAGTATTTGATTTGATGCACATGGATCTATTTGGCCCAACAACATACACAAGCATAGGCGGCAACAAGTATGACTTTGTCATAGTGGATGACTTCACAAGATTCACATGGGTATTCTTCCTTAGTGACAAAAGTGAAGTGTTTGACACCTTCAAGACATTTCTCACTAGAGTTCACAATGAGTTTGAGATTAGAATCAAGAAAGTGAGAAGTGACAATGGAAGTGAGTTCAAGAATACAAGAATTGAAGAACTTTGTGATCACTATGGCATTGGACATCAATTCTCGGCCAAGTACACTCCACAATCAAATGGCCTAGTTGAGAGAAAGAATAGAACATTGCTTGATATGGCTAGATCAATGCTTCATGAGTACAATGTGAGTCAATCTTTTTGGGATGAAGCAATCAATACCGCTTGCTGCTACATCAATAGACTATATTGTCATCCATTGCTAGAGAAGACCCCATATGAGCTACTTCATGGAAGAAAGCCCAATATTTCTTACTTTAGAGTATTTGGTTGCAAATGTTATATCTTGAAGAAGGGCACTAGATTAGAAAAGTTTAACAAGAGATATGATGAGGGGTTCCTACTTGGTTATTCAACTACAAGCAAAGCTTATAGAGTTTAGAACAACTCAAGTGGCATTCTAGAAGAAGTCCATGATGTGCAATTTGATGAAACCAATGGGTCACAAGATGAAGAAGAGAATCTAGATGATGTTGGTGGAACTCAATTGGTGGAAGCAATGAAGAACATGGACATTGGGGACATTAGAGCAAAGCAAGTAATTGATATTCAAGATGATGATAAGATCAAGTGCTCAATTCTCCATTCAAGCTAGCTAGTGACTCTCAAGTGCAAGATCATGGTGCTAGCTCATCTCATCAAGATACATCAAGTGATCAACCAAGCTCAAGCAATAAAGTGCAAGTACACCAACCACAACATGTTGCAAGAGATCACCCCATTGATAGTGTTATTGGTGATATTAGAAGTGGTGCGCAAACAAGATCAAGATTGGCTATGTTTTGTGAGCATGCATTATTTGTGTTAACCATAGAACCAAAGAAAATAGAAGAAGCTTTGAGGGATGCCGGTTGGATTATGGCTATGCAAGAAGAACTAAACAATTTCACAAGAAATGATGTTTGGGAATTGGTAGAAAGGCCAAATGACTACAATGTGATTGGAACCAAATGGGTGTTCAAAAATAAGCAAGATCAAGATGGCATTGTGGTGAGAAACAAAGCAAGACTAGTTGCTCAAGGTTACACTCAAGTAGAAGGTCTTGACTATGATGAGACATATGCTCCCGTGGCAAGATTGGAGGCAATAAGGATTCTTTTGGCTTATGCTTGTGCACACAACATCAAATTATATCAAATGGATGTCAAAAGTGCATTTCTCAATGGGATCATCAATGAGTTAGTCTTTGTTGAGCAACCTCCCGGATTTGAAGATGACAAGAAACCCAACCATGTGTACAAGTTGAAGAAGGCTTTATATGGCTTAAAGCAAGCACCTAGAGCATGGTATGAGAGGCTAAGGGATTTCCTTCTCTCTAAGGGATTCAAGATGGGCAAGGTTGATACAACTTTATTCATCAAGAAGATTGGGAATGATCTATTCATAGTGCAAATATATGTTGATGACATCATCTTTGGATCAACCGATCAAGCTTATTGTGAAGAATTTGGTGCTACGATGACCAAAGAATTTGAAATGTCTATGATTGGTGAACTTATCTACTTCCTTGGTCTACAAGTCAAACAATTGAAGAATGGAACATTTGTGAGTCAAGGGAAATACATAAGGGACATGTTGAAGAAGTTTGGAATGCAAGATGCAAAGCCAATTTCAACTCCAATGAGTATAAATGGTAATTTGGATAGTGATTTTGATGGAAAAATGGTGAATCAAAAGGAATATCGGTCTTTGATTGGAAGTCTACTCTATGTCACCGCATCAAGGCCGGATGTCATGTTTAGTGTTTGCATGTGTGCTAGATATCAAGCCTCACCTAGAGAGAGTCATCTCACAGCCACAAAGAGAATATTGAGGTACTTGAAGCAAACAAGAGATGTTGGACTATGGTATCCCAAAGGGTCAAAGTTTGAATTGATTGGATATTCGGACTCCGACTATGGGGGTTGCAAGATCAATAGAAAGAGCACAAGTGGCACATGTCAATTACTTGGAAGATCACTTGTGTCATGGTCCTCAAAGAAACAAAATAGTGTGGCAATCTCTACCGCCGAAGCCGAATATGTGAGTGCGGGGAGTTGTTGTGCACAATTGCTATGGATGAAATCAACTTTGAAGGATTATGGCCTCAACTTCAAGAATGTGCCATTGCTATGTGATAATGAAAGTGCAATCAAGATGATATAAAACCCGGTTCAACATGGAAGAACAAAACATATTGACATAAGGCATCATTTCATTAGAGATCATCAACAAAAGGGAGATATTGCCATTGAAAGTGTTGGCACCGATGATCAACTTGCCGATATTCTCACCAAGCCACTTGATGAAAAGAGGTTTTGCAAGCTAAGGAATGAATTGAATATTCTTGATTTCTCAAACATGAGTTGAATGCACCCCACCCACTTATTGACATGCCTCTCCTTCGACATTGTAAGGTAAAGTTGATTGACATGTCATTCATCCTATGCTAAGGACTTGCTAGAGCATGTAGACATAATAAGTGGTATGTATGAGCATTCATGATAATTCAAATGAATTTGATGGATATATGTTACCACTATGGCTTCTATGCTTGCTTTGATCTAGTGGTAGCATATAACATGTTTGTGAGCTTGTAAACCTAGTGTTGAATCTAGAAGATTTGCTATAAGTGTTTAATTCAACATAGGCAAGATAACCCTTATTTTTAGGAGTGAAGAAGCTTGTCTTTGGTTCAAATCAAATTAAATATCTTTGGCAAGTATTCTAGGTTAAACCAAATTTGATAAATTTTTAACCTTACATGTGGTATCAAATTAATTTTTAACCTACTCCATCAAACATTGTTTTTCTCTCCACAATTTGATCCCATTTTTGGGTAAGTTGTTGACAAAGGGGGAGAGAAAAAGATGATTCAACATGATAAAGGGGTAAATAAAATTTTGATGCACACAAGTAGGGGGAGCAAGCTCATAAACAAAGTTGTTGCATTTGTTTGTGCATTCTCATATGACTTGCTAGTATAGAACTTGAATGATGAAATGATCTACTAGCATGCATAGGAATAGTTTACATGTGGTATCTAGACATGCTTAAAGCTCTACAAGTGGTACAAGTGGTCCAAGAACCTTTACATATAATGTTAATCTCACGGGGTTCTTGAGTTGTGATGGATGTCTAGTTACTTCATGATGCTAAGGATGGTGTAAAAGGCAACTCCGATTGGTATCACGCTTCAAAGGTCCATTTCTTACACCTTAGCATCATTTTGGTAGAATTACTCTCTCAACACTTCTATTCATGCATATGTGCAAAGCTTTCAATCCAAACTCTATGCACATATGTAGGGAGAGCTAATGCTACCAAAACCGAGCTTGTGATAATTGTCCAAATTTTATTTATGAGCATAATGATTGGACAAGTATGACAAGTTCAAAACTTTTATTATCAAAATCATCTTTGTGAGGGTTGTCATCAATTACCAAAAAGGGGGAGATTGAAAGTCCCTAGTTTGGTTTTGGCTAATTGATGAAACCTAGGACTAACCTTTGTATCTAAGTGGATGATTTAGATAAAGGTGGTCATTGAATATGAAACATGACATTGACTCATGTGACCAAGATGATGAAGACCGAGGTGATGCTTGGCTCGATGGACCGGTTGTGAAGGTGAAGGGCAAGTCGAGGCTTCGAAGCGAAGGACCATGCGATGGTGAAGCTTGAGCAAGACTTGGCGCCGATGGACCGATGCAACAGTGAAGAGCAAGTGAAGTCAAGGTCAATGGATCGAGACAGTCATGTGATGATATGAAGTGGATCATATCTTTTGGAGAAACAAAATGGGCTCAAGGCAAAGGTATAACCATAGGGCCATTTTGTTTTGCACTCAAGACACCATAGAGAGTGTGAGTGGTTTAGGATCGATAGCCGAACTATTAAGAGGGGAAGTCTTATTGGTTATTCGATGCACGGGTGCCACTAGGTGAATTCATGAAGTGCATTGCATGTAGGGCCTAGTGAGCTAACTGGAAAACCTTCGAAAATGATTATGAAAATGCTAACACACGTGCACAAGGTGGTGATCACTTGTTGGTGTTGGCACATTTGCGAAGGGGTTGAAGTTTGAGCGGTAGAGAGGGTTTGGGTCTCTCTCTCCCTCCCGTCGAGCTTGCGAGCGCGGGATTCAGGCGTTTTCGAGGAGTTAAAAAGCTTATTTTCCACTACGCCGGAAGTCGGAAAAGAAACGGAGGCGAACGGAGGTCACAGAGATGACCGAACGTTGCACCGTACACGGTCAGGGTATGACCGGACGCGTCCGGTCAGTACAGCACAGGCGCGGGTGCTAGGGTTTGCAACCGGCGCGTCCGGTCACTCGCGGGACCGGCGCGTCCGGTCAGGTGTCCAGAGGAAACTGAGTACGATCGGACGCGAGGCGCGTCCGGTCACACATGATCGGACGCGTCCGATCATCGAGGGAGCTTACTGGACTCAAACCGGACGCGAGCACTGTCGCGTCCGGTCGTTGCGAGGGGCGGGTCTGGTCGTTACTTCGCGGGCGCGCGGTGCTGTGCGATCGGCGCGTCCGGTCGCTGACTGGAGCACGTCCGGTCACTCGGAACCGGCGCGTCCGGTCGTTTTGAGAGGCGCGTCCGATCGTTGGTTTGACCGTTGGGGTCAGTGACCGTTGGAGAATCGGACGCGGTTGAGCGCGTCCGGTCAGTTATGACCGGCGCGTCCGGTCATCCCGAACAGACCCAGTGAAGGGGTATAACAGCTCTATTTGGATGGAATGCTTATAAATACTTGTTGGCCGGCCCTTGGGGAGGTCTCTCGTGATTTCTAACATTCTTGTGCATCCTTTGAGCTAGAGCATCTCCTCCCACTCATCTCTCTTGCTTGATTGCAAATCAAAAGTGAGATTGAGTGATCCCAAAGTGCATTGCATAGCTTGAGGGCATCTAGTGGCACTTGTGGGTGGTTTAGCCGGTGGATTTCTTGTTACTCTTGGAGAGTACCGCTCCTAGCCGGCTTGGAGATTGTTGGAGGCATTGGCAAGAGAAGGTGATTGTTCTTGGCCACCTCTGGTCGATTGTAAGAGGTTCTTGTGCTTTCCTCGGCGGGACGCCAAAAGCAACTCTATTACATTGCGCGTGTCATTGAGTTACCTCACTTGAGAGTGGTGTCTTGCGGTGCCTTGCGGGGCGTGCCTTGAGGGGCAAGTGACTTGAGGGTCACACCGAGGAACCATCTAAGTGTTGGTCGACACAACCGGTGACGTAGCTTGTCGGTGCACAAGTGAACACCGGGTGAACAAAAATATTGTGTCTCTTGTCTCCCGATGATTGGTCTTCATATTGTGTTGTTGTCAATATTGATTGGTTGTATATCATCTTGGTGATTGACAACATCTTCACTCCACCGTCGGTATAAGATTCACAATCCTATCTTTTGCATTTACATTTACTAGATTATCTTGTGTAGCTCTAGTGATAGCCTTTGCTAGTAGTTGTTAGCTTGCTCACTAGTGTAAAATTAGTGACATAGCCCTTGTGTGAACTAGAGATCATAATCTACTAGACTTGTGGATAGGAGGCTTGCAACACAACCGTAGGCTAAGCAAAACTCGCTTTGCGCCGTTTGTTATTCTAACAAGTTTGCTTAGTGATTCTTGTAGAATTTTTTTAGGCTATTCACCCCCTCTAGCCATCTAGGACCTTACACGCGCACGAGCACTAGCACCGCCAGCACTGGGCTTGGCTCAACGGCAATAGTGGGGGATGGGGAGCGGGGAGCGCCATGGCCACCGGGTGGGGAGCTCGGTCGCCGGGGTGAGAGAGGGTGCCACCGGAGGTGGGGAGGGTGCCATGCCGGGGTGGGGGAGAGCCTCCCACTCCCTTGCAACACTGCCACGCCACCTTCATGGATCTCCCAGAGGGGAGTGGACTTCGTCAGGGTGGGGGAGAGGGCCGCCGGATCTGCGGGTATTGGGGGCTCCTAGTAGGGGAGGACACCGGGGTGGGGGAGGATGCCGGGCGTCGGTGCGCTGTGGCAGGGGATGAGGAGCGTGGAAGGGGTAAGGATGGGGAGGAGGAAGTGAAGGGATAATTTTTTTTAATATACATGCAGACTGGAGCGAGCGGTGGGGGTGAAAAGCTGTCTGACATTTGGGCGATCCATCGGACATCTGACACATAGCATTTTCGTAAAATATCGATCCATTGTACACGTTTCCCTGAGAAAAATCAATTAACCATTGCATTGCACATGTTACATGTGAATTGTACTTCACTTATTTGCATTTTGTAAGACCATGTTTGGTTTATGCGTGATGTCTCATATTTGAACTGCTATATATTTATGGTACTATACAGCTATTGATTCCTTATCATTTATTATTGTCTAAACAGGGAACTCAAATTTGCTTTAGAGCTTGCATATCTTTTTGTTTTCTTAACCTATGCTGAAAAAGTTTAGTTAGAACCGAAACCGAATCGAAACAACCAATAACCAAAATGCTTGGTTCCCAGCAATTTTCAGAACCAATTGGTTCCCATTGCCTAGGAACCGAATTTCTTCGAGAACCGAGAAACCGAATACCCAGGCCTAAGACATAATATGTATCTATGTGTATAGCAAACCTATGTATCTAGAAAAGTCAAAACAACTTGTAATTTAGAATGGAGGGAGGAGTGAGACGACTTGGAACCACATAACTAATGGCTAATAAAACAAAAAACTAGAAAAAAATAGAACTATAATGTATACTAGCTAGGTGTAATAAGGGGGGAAAAGAGATAATAACACCTATTACAATAGGATGAGTGACCGATCTATTAATAAAATGCTCCTATACTAGTGAAAACGCTAAAAAGACAACATATATATATAACATATTTTCTCTCCTTCCTTACCTACGTACGTTACGGGCTGTCAGCTTGAGTGGCCAACATCATAGCTTGAGGGTCACAATCTTGATCAGATTTGTTCTTCTCTTCGTAGCTACTCCTAGGTGCGTGGAAGACAGGAAGCAGAACTATTGGATGGACGGATGGATGGGTGTACTGAAATGTCCACCGCATGGCTGCTAGGCAGGTAGCCAATCACGGAGAGACATGACTCCTCCTGCGCGCTCACCACATATTCTTTTTTTTTACACAGAATGACAGAACTTTTTATATAATACAGTAGATTCAAGCACACAGTAGCTCGGTTCTATGAATGTCCGCATGTATGTCATATCTCTGTCACTACCTCTAGTTAAGAGAAAGATGAGCCCGCTGTTGACACCCACTAGCACCATATATTACTAAAAGAATAATTATTAACTGTAAATGCAAGCACTTATATTGATACTACTACAAAATTAATATTTACAGACAACCCATTTTAGTTTTAGAGACAGCGAGAAACATCACCGTCTCTAAAAATGTCTCAAGCATCATGGGTCACATGTGTAAATCCTAAAGTCTAGCTCAGGAGCATTTTTAGAGGCGGAGCCTAAATGGGCCGCCTATGTGATCAGCCAGTGTGTAAATCTGTTTGGCCTGTGTTTGAAACCCTAACAAATAAAAAATAGTCGGTTGCCCCCTTCCAAATCTCTTCTACTACCACACCCATTCGCCTATAGCATTCACTCCCAGTTACCCATCGACTGAGGCGTGCAAACCCGCCTTCCTCGCCCCACAACCATGCCCTCTCTCCATATCTCGATTCATGTGGCCGAACAGAGGTAGATATGGAAGGGTCAGCCAATCAGGGCTAGGTTGTCGACAGCCACAATCTATCCTTCGTGCCGCTAATCTTCCTTATCTTCTTCAAGCCTAGGTTAGCAGGAGGGGGACTACGACACAGATCTAACGGTGCATGTCCATGACCCACTCTATGTGTTGCTAGTCTTCCTCATCTTCCCCTTCATCTGAGCCATCCCGGAGGTGCTGGTCACCGCCGACCTCTCCACCTTCGTGCCAATGCAAGTAACAACGGCTTTGTGCTTTAGGTCGACCGCACCTTCGAGCCTTTCTTGGGCTTGCTTATGGGCGCCTATAAGTATGCCTCAGGCACCATCAATGACGCCATGTTTTCGGCGCTCTGTTCTGACTACCTAGCCTGCATCATGCCTACCATGTCTGAGGCGGGCCCCGCATCTCCACCACTGGTGTCTTCAATGTTGCACATCCGCCGCCTCACCGACCACGGTGTATTTATGTTGTCGTACCATCCACGATGAAGGGATGCTTTGCCCAGCATGTCCTGTAGTGTCTTCTCCAACTTCTTGTTCTACGGTGTATTCTTGGATAGCTATCGGTGGGAGCGATCGTGGCTCTAACCTCTCGACTTAGCATCCAACAAGTTCACTATCCAAGGCCACTTGTTGCCCCTACTTTGCCTCCTACCTTCTCATTTCTATGTGCTTATTTTTTGTTGGTATTAGTCCTTCGTTCTCAAATTTGTGTTTGAGGTGGGTTGCACTCCCGATGGGGACGCTATAAATATATATCCAAGCTTTGGTCTGCTGGAGGAGGTCGTCGCTGCACTAGTCGATCATGAGGGTGGTCAATGTTGGTATTACACACGTCGGGCTCGAGATCCCGTAGGCACTAAGGTCGTTCAACTTGTTCGTGGCCAGGACTTCTTAGTACCCCCTAGATGACCCTTCGTCACCTATGGCAGCTCTGGGCAAGAAGATGGGGTTACTCCAAGCGCTCCGGGTGATAAGAATACAAGGATACCGCGATGTTGTCGACAAGCTGGCAGCGAGTGGGATTCGCCTACCCACCTTTTCATTTTCTCTATTCCATTTTTAAAGACGTGCCTCCTAAGACACCCACATCTAGAAATGACATTTTTAGAGGTGGAGGTCTTGCTCGCTTGTGAAATGTTCAATTTACACTGGCAGATTGAGAGGGGTGGGCAGCATAGCTGCCTCTGAAAATCAATTGGGGAACGTCAGTTTGGAGACAAATTAAAACAAGTATGTAAAGTTCTAATACAAGGAACCTAACCAAGTGAGCTACACTCGGCTCACACAATATCAGCAAATATGCGACTTAATTCATTTCAAATGACTGACCATCATCTACTTGTCCTCAACAATTTGCAATCCTTTAAGAATTTAAACAACAAACATCCACAACAACTACCCCCCAAGTTTGATCTCAATGGTGGGTATGGAGCAGCAACAACAAAGGTACTCAAGCCCAAAGCTTGTTGCATGCATCTATCGACTTACGTACGACTGTATATGTTAAAGTACAAGTTAATTGTTCTTCTTTCCTCATCATTTTACATTTTAATGTGTGATGGTCGGTGAATGTAACTTAATATGATTACAATGACACAGGTCTTGAAATAGCATGATTAATAACACAAATTGTTTCATACTCCTATTATATGTTTCAGACGTGGAGTGCTGAAGTACTATAAGTGATGTGCTCATCTTTTCTTATCTGTTACGCTTTCGGGTGCAAATGATTGGTACCTACAACTACAACTCAATGCTAACTGCACGTTGTGCACGGATACAAGGCCGGACCGTGCAGCCTGCTGCATGCTGAATCTATCAGTTCAATCTGTCAGTATTATTTCCATGGAAGGGTGTGTTTAGTTCCGCGAAAAGGTGTAAAAAAAGTACTGCAGCACATTTTGGCTTTATTTGGTAAATAGTGTCTAATCGTTGACTAATTAGGTTCAAAACGTTCGTCTCGCAAAGTACAACCAAGCTGTACAATTAGTTTTTGATTTCATCTACATTTAGTACTCCATGCATGTATCACAAGTTTGATGTGACGGGGAATCTTTTATTTGCACAGTGATTTTTTTGAGGAACTGAACACAGCCGAAGAATAATAAAGCTTCTATGTTTAGTTTCCCAAATTCCCCCCTAAATTCTATTATGCAAAAAGAAGATTTTCTGTCACGTCAAAATGTCGACACATGCATAGAGTACTAAATGTAGATGAAATCAAAAACTAATTGCACAGTTTTATTGTACTTTGTGAGACGAACGTTTTAAGCTTAATTAATCAATGTTTGAACAATTATCACCAAATAAAAATAAAATTACTACAATACTACATAGTGTAGCACAGTACTTTCGGGACCCGAGCATCTAAACATAGGCCGAGAGAGAGAACAGAATTTAAGGTGAGGGATCCGAGCGCCAAGAGTCCACTGCATACAGTAGGAGAATTAATTCTCATAGTACTAGCTAAGAGCTGTGAGCTAGCTATAGCTAGCCAACAAATTATCTTTTCCGGGGGACGACAGGAGCGAAGGCAACGCATGACGTGGTATGGTCCGTTGCAAGAAAAATAAATAACACACAATCGATTACATTGATGCTTATGCTAAAATGCTTTAAGAGGAAAAATACTATTAATTTGCTGAAAAATACGATTAAAATAGTACAGCAGAACAGGACCAGATATATAATAGGTCGACGATCTCTAGGCTAGCATAGGGAGTTTTGATCGAGAATCACTGTACAAATGCTTATCAACCATCACTGTTCTGCCATTCTGTGCTTGTGTACGTACAGTACATATGGCCGGAGTACATGCAATATAATTGTTGCTGCGAAATACTATATATGAACAGCAGTGCGCAATGCGACAAGGCGAACGGACTGAATTGATGAGTGGGAATATGTATAACGAACTATTGATTGCTACACATTGTGGTGCGATTATGACGGATCGATAAGCACAGCATGGTCGTATAGTAGTTGAGACTTGATGCAAAAGTACATATACCCCGTGTATAATTGTACCTGCTTGTGCATGGACGACGGATCGTCATTACTGCTGAAGCCACTATGGAGTATGGACTGGCCTGCTTGATGGAACACTGTACATATATAAACATATAGATCGCAAGATCAGAGTACTAGCATTCGGTGAACTTCTTTTCATTCCGATCCGATATTACTTCAGGGAGAGAACCGCACCCCTTCCCCCTCCCCCTCCCCCCGCGCATTGCATAGTGCTCCTGCAAAAATAAATGCAAACTCCATGCACATGTATAAATGTTCATGCAGCCCGAGGCACGACGGCCCAGCACAAAGCATGCTATTTTGGCCTAGCCCAAACATGGCATGGCCCAATGGTCAGCGGGCCCGGGCCGGCCCGGCCCGGTGACTACAGTGGCCTGGCAGCCTGCTAAGAGCCCAACTTCATTTCCCTGCTAACCCTACTTCATTTCCCCCTCCCCCTTCCCTCCACCGCCACACTCCCTGCGCCGTAAGCGCGACTCGCGCATTGCGCGACTCCGTTCCTCTCCGACTCCACTCGCAGCTCCCCTTGCACAGCCGGCAGCCGCATCGCTCCTCAACTCCATGGCATTCCACGCCCCTCCTCGTGCAGCCGCAGCGCACGTGGCGGTGGCAAGCGCGGTGGCTGGCCTCCATGCCTCCTCCGGATCCAGGTCTAGGGCGTCGGCCTCCTCCACATCCGGCTCGAGGTTGAGGACGTCGGCCACCTCCAGATCCAGCTCGAGGTCGAGGATGTCGGCCACCTCCGGATCTAGCTCGAGGGCATTGGCCTCCACCATGCCTTGGCCTCCTCCTCCCCGTCCTCCCTTCCCACCCTCTCTCTCTCTCTCACCTGTTTCGGGCTGCAGGCTGGCCCGATCCCTGCCTCAGACCGTGCTTCTCAGGCCGGGCCGGCCCAAAAAATGGCCCAGCAAGCCGTGCCTAGGCCGTTGGTTAGGCACGATGTTCACCTCGGCATGGCCCGGGCTAGGTGGCACGACGTGCCGTGCCGGGCCGGCCCGTTGGCCATCTATATGCACATGCTTACCCAACACACACGCGCTCGTAGGAAGAGATACACGTGATGACCTTACAATTTTGTGTCTCTATCACTACTATAAAAATGTTTTTTAGAAGACTATTATTTACAGTGGTGGTCTAAAATTGTCTCTGTCTCTAAAAATACCAATTGATTTTTAATGGTTGTTGGTCGATTTTTTGGAGACAATACAATATATAGGCAACCATTTCCGTAAAATAGTTTTTTAGAGACGGGTCTCTTAAGAGAGCACCTCATAGGCTCATTTGCAAAGGTGCCCCTCTTAAGAGGAATGCCTCGAGTTCTTCTATGGGCCACCTCAGCAAATCAACCAAGTCTCAATATCCCTATGCATACAAAAGCTAGTGAAACCATAACTACCGACGTCAATTCCTCTCATTATCTCTCCCATCCTCCTAGCCGCCACCTCTCTATAGTATCCTATCTCTCTCTCTCTCATGCACTATGCCTTTGCTCCTCCCATGCGCATCCTTCTCCCTCCACATATATGTCTCGCTAAGAATCCTCCCCTCAACCTTTGTCTCCCTACGAGTTCAATGTCGACTATGGTGATGGTGTGAGGGCTGCCCCACCCCCTCTGGCTCGGCACAGCCCCACCACCTCTGGCTTGGTTCTGTCCTGGCGCACTGGAATCATGCAATCTACCCCTTTCGGCATCGTGTGACCCTCTGCCTCCCTCTAGCCCAACACCGCTGCTAAAAACCCTATGTTTGGTTTTGAGACAACTAGTGGACTGCAAGTATGTGGTTAAGCTAGTAGGTTAGGTCCACACTCCAAGATGGAGAGCAAGGCTTGGAGATGGATGAAGGGTGATCAATCCAATTGGAGCAACCTCTCACTTGGAAAACAAGAAAGACAAACACAAAATCCAAAAGTGTGAAGGCAAAGGTATACATATGGATTTTGTTTTGCCAGTCAAGACACAATAGAGTGCATGATCGGGATGAGGATAGATATTTGCACCATTATGAGGGGATCTCTAATTAGCAAACACAATTATCTAGTGCCGCTAGCTAGGTGTTAATCTACATGCATTTGCATTTGGGCCTAGTGATGTGGTGAGTAGCAAGTGAAAATGGTTTTGGAGAACACTTTGAAAAATGCTAACTCAGGTTTAGATGTTTGGCAAAAAATTTTGAGAGTTGGCACGCTTGCGAAGAGACGATAGAGTGCTGCCAGTGCTGATGTTTAGCATGCATAGGATGTGTTTAGTGTGCCACTAGAGCTAGGCACCAGACGCGTCGGGCAAAGAGCTAACCGTCCAAGTTTTTTAGCCGAGCATCTTGGTCTCTGGTGTGCACTGGATGTGTACTGATCGGAGACGTCTAGTGAGGGCCAGCCGAGCGCGCGAAGTTCAAATTGGCTCCCCGAGGTGTCCGGTGTGGCACCAGACCGCCACACAGCACCATTCTACCAGAGAGCATGTTTTCAGGATGTTGAGCTCTAACACTCACAAGACTTGTTCGGTATGCACCAAATAGAGGCATCAGATCGCTGATAGTGCAAACAACTAGTTTTGTAGCTGTTGGAAATTAACTAGCCGTTAAGGGCATCCAATGTGGACATATGGTGATCACCGGACACGTTCGGTGCGCCTACAGCGGTTGTGCAGAGTGGGTAACTGTTGCATTCGTGGTTGGCTCCATAAATAGAGCTTGTGGCTAGCCTTGGCCACTCTCTTGGACCTCATAACACTTCTGCACACCCTTTGAGAGATGAGAAACACAATCCACTCACTTGCATCCATTCGACTCACATTTGGGTGAAATTGGAGAGCCTCTTGTGCATTTGCATCATCAATTTGCATCTCATGGCACTAGTTGAGCATGACAACTAGGGTAGTGCTCTTGTTACTCTTAGTGATTGTCGTCACTTATCCGACTTGGAGATGGAGGGATCATTGAGGGGCTACTATGATTGTTTCCACCGCACCTTCGAACGAGCAATTGTAAGGGCCTCTTGTGATCATCCATGTGGGAGATCATGAAGAGCAATTCTAGTGGAATGCTCATGGCTAGTTGGAGTGGACCACTTGATTGATTCTTGTGGCACCCAAGTCATGTGTATAGCTTGTAATGCTAGTAAGGACATGAATCATCATTTGGGGATTTGCCACAACAAGGACGTAGGTTGCAAGCAAGAAACCGAACCTTAGGGATAAATCTTGTGTTCATCTCTTGCCCTCAGTGATTTGCAAACTACACCATACCCTTGCTATTTACTTTCATATCTTGTGCTTGGTTGTGTAGTTATTGCTTGTTCAACTAGCTAGAGTAGTGTAGTTGTAGTTGTAGAAGTAACTAGTTGTTAGTTGCTTTGTTAGTAGCTCTCTAGTGTAGCTACTGCTAGTTGTAGCTTGTGTGGTGTTGTGTTGTGCTCCAGATTAGAGATCAATCTACTAGAATTGTGTAGGGGTTTTCTTTGGTGAAGTTAGAGCTAGTGCAAAGTAGTTGCTATTAGGGCCTCATATTGGAGAAAATTGGATATTTGGGACTCAAAAGATTGACTCCTTGATTATTGTTAAGAATTATTATTAGTGTTCAATTTATTGTTAATCACATCATTAGCAACTGCTAATGACAGTTCCAGCATAGGCATAGAGAGATACCTTTTAGGTAGAGAGAGGCACCTTTTCACCAACAGACAACTGCCCATTGGGCTTGTATATATGTACACAACACTATTCATCAGAGAATACATCGGTCACTTTTCATCGATCGCTTTCGCTTTCAACAATTATGTTGCCACTCGGGTAGATGATAAATGGGTCCATTTGTGTCTATGAATGTGGGTCCAATGGAAAATCTATGAATGGCCAATGTTTTGAGTCCTAAGTATGCAAATCTCTAATAAAACATTTGCTATAGTCTTGTTATTTGTAAAAAAAATTATAGGCTATTGTAAGGAAACTGGACCCTAGGCCCATTTACTTTGGATTTTGGTGGTTGATGATCAACATAACCAAATTAGACTAATGTGTTTGCAAGTAATTATTTTGTAGTTCAATAGGGTGCAAAACGTGACTTGGACGAAGGCAACAAGGTGATCCGATGATCAACACCTCAAGCAAGACCTAAAGTAGCACAAGAGAAGATCCAAGATATAAAGCAAAGTCCAAGCACGAAGATGGGAACCAAGCCAGACACAAGATCACAAAGAAACAAGCTCGACAGAGGTGACCGGACGTGCCCTTCACAAGGACCGGACATGTCCGATCAGTTGCCCGGCAGCAACAAGCGTCAACGTAGTGACTGGACGCACATGCATTACTGTTCACCAGCGCGGCATGCTCAGCGATGACCAGATGCAACAACAAAGGAGTGACCGGACATGCTAGCAGCAGCGTCCGATCAACTCTAGAGAAGTTCCAGAGTGGCTCCAGCGTGACCAAACGCGTCTGATCACAAGCATTCGATCAGTGGAGCACGCCAGTGGCCAGTCAACCATTGGGCAGTGACTGGACGCATCCGGTCAGGGCGTGATCAGCGTTCGGTCAGTAGTAAATTTGCTGACTTTGATTCCAATGGCTAGTTTTGACTTGGGGCTTATAAATAGACCCCAACCGGCCATTTGAGGTGTGGAGAGCTGGGGAAACATACCAAGGGTGTTCCTATACCATTTTAGTGATCTCCACTTGCATAGTGCTTAGTGATATACATGGTGATTAGCGTAAGTGCTTTACAAAGTGCTTAGATTGATTAGACCACCGCTTTGCGCTTGCTCTAGGTTTAGGCCTAGTGTTTGGTGAGGTTTGCACACCTCTCATCTCTCGGTGCTTGTGCGCACCATTGTTGTACTCGGCAGGGCTTGTAGTCTTGCGAGACCACACCAACCACGTTTATGGTGTGACCGCCACCGTGTACTTAAGGGAACAAGACCCGCGACGGTTCAGCCGGAAGCTTGATAGTGAAGACGACGGGGAGCGGTCTAGGAGAAGCTTGCTGAAAGGTACACCGGAGACCCACTTGCGTATGGGGAAGTTCCGGGGCTATCCACGAAGTTACCCAACTGGGAGCTTGGCCCTTGCGAGGGATTTCTTGCGAGGGGCTCCAACGAGGACTAGGGAAAAGCTCGAGCGCTTCTCGATACCTCAGTAAAAATACCAGAGTCATCGACGGGAGTTTGCATCTCTACCTCATCTTTACCTTCTGCATTTGCATTGTTATCTAGGTTGCATGCTTTACTTTCCTAGCTTAGTTGATAGGCGAGTTGATAGGAATAAAACCTAGGTTGCAAGACTCTTTTGCGGTAGAGATAGCAACACATTAGCAAAGCCGTAGTTGCACATTTAAATAGATTACTTTCTTGCATAGGTTTTGCTAAGGTGGAATTATAGGCCATAGTTTAGAGTAGATTTTTAAGTTGCCTAATTCACCCTCCTCTTAGACGTCACAAGTTCCAACAAGTGGTATCAGAGCTAGTTGGCTTAATTTGGACTTTTGGCTTAACCGCCGTTGAGCCAACACTACTAAGAGTGGTTGGGATGGATACATCTAGGCCTCCACACTTTGACGGCACTGACTTCCCCTACTACAAAGCTAGAATGGCGTGTCACCTTGAGACGTTGACTTAGGTGTTTGGAAAGTCACTCATGATGGTATGAAACCCATTAAGGATCCTAATAAACCCACAAAGAGTGAAGGAAAAGAAATTCATTTCAATGCTAGAGCTAAAAATTGTTTGTTTGAATCTTTTAGCATGGATGTGTTTAACCAATTATTCACTCTAAATGCAGCACATGAAATTTAGTTAAAACTCCAAGAGATCCATGATGGCACAAGTAATGTCCGTGAGCAAAAACAATGCCTAACACAACAAAGTTATGATTCCTTTGGAATGAAAGAAGATTAGCTTGTTCGTGAAATGTATTCTCGTTTAAATCTAATTATCAATGAGCTCAACTCTATAGGATTGACAAAGCTAGGTGATATGGACATTATGAGGAAGATCATCTCCATGCTACCACAAAAGAAATATGCAAGCATCATCACCATCCTTCACAACTTGAAGGACTTGAGCACCATGACCTTGGCCATTGTGATTGGCAAGATTGTGGCATTTGAGATGTCACACAAAATGGGTCAATAAGAAGCCTCTTCATCAAGCAAAGACAAAGCTCTCACATGTAGTGAGAAAAGAAGATGAAGGGCAAGCAAGTTGATACAAGCTCAAGCTCAAGCTCCTCAAGTGAAGATGAAGAAGAAGATGAGGATGATGATGATGAAGAATCAAGTGATGATGATCAATCTTCCTCCCCCACCTCCGACCTTGATGAAGAACCAATTAAACTTATGAACAAGGTGGAGAAGATCATCCAAAGGCTCAATGTCAAGGGTCCGCCCATCCAAATTCAAGATTTCATTTTCACTAATAAAAGAAATGAGCAAAGGAAGAAAGGATGCTATGGATGCAGCGAGTTGGGGCACTTTATGGAAGTTTATCCAAACAAGCCCACACCCAAGACAAAGAAGAAGGCGTGCAAGAACAAAGCCCTCACATCAATAAGGTCATGGGATGATTCTTCAAGTGAAGAAGAAGACCACCACAAGAGGCGCAGGCACAAGCACTCATCATCAAGCACTTCATGTGTATGTCGTATGGCACGAGGTAACAAAAAGCCTATCCCTAGTGATAGTGATAGTGATGATGAGCTACCTTCTTATGATGAAATTGTGGAAGAAAATCTTAACTTTGTCACTAGTCAACAAAAGAAACTTGAAAAATTGAAAGAAAAACTAGATATCTCACAACAAGCTTATGCTACTTTGCTTGAACAATATGAAACCTTTGCCAATCTTAATGTGGAGCTATCAACTAAAATTGAGCAACTTGAGGCTAGTGCAAACTCAAATAGTTACACAATCAATGATGAGCAACTTGTAAAGAAAAATAAAAAATTAAAAGAAAAGTTTGCTAGATCACAAGATGCCTATAAAAGCTTGCTTGCTAAAATGGAAAAAGCTTGCTTGCTAAAATGGAAACCATGTGCAAACATTGTGATGAGCTAACTAATAAAGTTGCTAATCTTGAAGCCATCGGTACAACGCCCATCGAGGCACCTAAAAAAATAGTTCAATCTTTGACATGCCTAAAAAGGATGCCTCTACTTCTTGTAATGATTTATGTTTAGACTCACCCTTGTGCAACCAAGTTTGTGTTGAGAAAGTTGTTGTAGAAACCTGCACACAAGAGGTTGCAATGGAGAATGAGCAACTCAAGCAAGAAGTGGCTCACCTCACCAAGGACTTGACTCAAGTGAAAGGCAAGATGGAGCAAGCCCAACTTCATCAAGATAACACCATCAAGGGAGTGAAGAAGCTTGATGAAGGACAAACCGTGGTTTGCTACGTATGTCACAAGGAAGGCCACAAGTCCTATGAGTGCAAGGTGAAGAATGGGGAAGGAGCAAAGAAGAAAGAGAAAAACAAAAAGCAAACAACCAAGCTCTCCAACACCTACACCAACAAGGTGGACAAGAAGGCCTCCACACCTTATGTCTTGAAGAAGAAGAATGACAAGGTGGTGGCCATCAAGGCAAACAAGCAAGCCAACAATGGGGCCAAATGCATTTGGGTGCCAAAGGAGATTATTTCCAACATGAAGAGCATCAAGAAGGTTTGGATCCCGAAGGGAAAGTGAGAAGTCAAATGGACTTTGGGGAATTTGGAGACTTGGCAAAGTTTGGGTGCATTTCATGGGATGCATCACATCAATCATGTAAGTGCCAAGTGGGTTAGTGAATACTATGGACCCAAATTCTCCTTCCCACGTTAGGTAACTAGATTTAAATTCTTGCAATTTCAATTGGCATCTAGTTCCTTTTATGCCTAGGCTTGCACTTGCATGTCTATTTTTTTGTCACGCATACAGTAGGTAAATCATATGGTAGGATTTGCTCAGTATCACTCTTACCCTTTTGGAGCAAACCTACATGGTTTAAATTGTTTAGGAGCATGGCACATAGCTTTTTTACAAGTAGTTACTTAATATGTGCCAAAGTCTAAATTGTAGATAATTTCCCCCCGAATATCACCTTCAAAATGGTTCTCACCTTCATGAGATGTCATCTTGCAAGTGGTATTTTTGACTTCAAAATCAATGTGCATGTCTCCTACAAGTATTCCATTCTTTTGTGCACAAATTTAGGGGAGGTTACTCTACAAGTTGGATGCTTTGAGACTAACACCTTTTCAAGCTTATCTTGTGTATAGTAGTCTCATTGCAAGGAAAATGGAGTCCCCGGAGATAAGCATCAAACTTCAAATGACCACCACCCATTTCAAGTGGTGTCAATCAAATTGGTTTCTACATGTGGTATTCCTAACCAACATCATTGTGTTGAC
The DNA here is from genome assembly GCA_038087645.1 of Saccharum hybrid cultivar R570. Taxonomy (NCBI): domain Eukaryota; kingdom Viridiplantae; phylum Streptophyta; class Magnoliopsida; order Poales; family Poaceae; genus Saccharum; species Saccharum hybrid cultivar. The sequence continues at coordinate 154,308 of JAQSUU010000368.1, forward strand.
TTCAATTTGATATTTATATGCTTTTCCATGCATTATATAGATTAAACTCCCTTGTGCATTAATTTGTCGTTTATGCATACGTTTCACCCTCCATCATATGTATGCATATATTTAGGGGGAGCTTAGTCTATGTAATGTGAGAGTCAAGTTTTGTGATCTATTCCACTTCACATACAAAGGATCACAAAAATTGACCCTCCCTTGTGCTACTAATGTCTTCCTTTTTGGTGTTTGATTCTAAAGGGGGAAAATTATAGGACCAAAAGCAAGCCAAACCATAAAATAAATCAAAAGTGATAATGGTCCGAGAAAGGGAGAAAAGTGGATTATGGAGTTAGGGGAGGCTTAAATTCATAATGCCACATGGGGACATTTTGCAAGGGCAAGATAAGTTGTCATAGAAATACATACATGTGTTATCTTTTTGCATCATATAAACTTGGCTTTGCATTGCATCCTAGCAAGTAGATAGTTTTTCAATTCTGAAATTTTTTATTATTTGCTTGTTTTAGTTGTGTTGTCATCAATCACCAAAAAGTGGGAGATTGTAAGGAAAATGGACCCTAGGCCCATTTACTTTGGATTTTGGTGGTTGATGATCAACACAACCAAATTGGACTAATGTGTTTGCGAGTAATTGTTATGTAGTTCAATAGGGTGCAAGACGTGACTTGGACGAAGGTGATGAGGTGATCCGATGATCAACACCTCAAGCAAGACCTAAAGTAGCACAAGAGAAGATCCATGATATCAAGCAAAGTCCAAGCACAAAGATGGAAACCAAGCCGGACACAAGATCATGAAGAAATAAGATCGACAGAGGTCACCAGACGTGCCCTTCACAAGGATCGCATGCGTCCGATAAGTTGCCCGACAGCAACGGGCGTCAACGTAGTGACTGGACACTGAGGGCGCAAGATGGCCTGATGCATAGGCATTGCTGTTCACCAGCGCAGCATGCTCAGTGATGACCAGACACAGTGACAAAGGAGTGATCGGACACGCTAGCTGCAGCGTCCGATCAACTCTAGAGAGGTTCCAGAGTGGCTCCAGTGCGACCAGACGTGTCCAATCACAAGTGACCAGACTCGGCTGAGCGTCCGATCAGTGGAGCATGCCAGTGGCCAATCGACCTTTGGTAAATGACCGAACGCGTCCGGTCAGGGCGTGATCAGCGTTCGGTCAGTAGTAAATTTGCTGACTTTGATTCCAACGGCTAGTTTTCACTTGGGGCTTATAAATAAACCCCAACCAACCATTTGAGGTGTGGAGAGCTGGGGAAATATACCAAGGGTGTTCCTATACCATTTTAGCGATCTCCACTTGCATAGTGCTTAGTGATATACTTGGTTATTAGCGTAAGTGCTTTGAGAAGTGCTTAGGTTGATTAGACCACCGCTTTGTGCTTGCTCTAGGTTTAGACCTAGTGTTTAGTGAGTTTTGCACAACTCTCATCTCTTGGTGCTTGCACGCACCATTGTTGTACTCAGTGGGGCTTTTAGTCTTACGAGACCACACCAACCATGTTTGTGGTATGGCCACTACTGTGTACCGAAGGGAACAAGGCTCACGACAGTTCGGCTAGAAGCTTGATAGTGAAGACGGCGGGGAGCGGTCCAGGAGAGGCTTGCCGGAAGGCACACCGGAGACCCACTTGCACGTGGGGAAGGCCCGGGGCTATCCACAGAGTTACCCAACCGGGAGCTTGGTCCTTTCAAGGGATTCCTTGCGAGGGGCTCCAACAAGGACTTGGGGGAAGCTCGAGCGCTTCTCGATACCTCGGTAAAAATATCAGAGTCATCGATGGGAGTTTGCATCTCTACCTCATCTTTACCTTCCACATTTACATTGTTATCTAGGTTGCACACTTTACTTTCCTAGTGTTGACAGTCATTAAATACAATTATAAACCATCAACGAAACATGAATAAGGGCATACGTCAATCACCACACATAGAATAGGGGTTAAATCGAAAGAATTCCATGAGTTTTGGTGAATCAGTGTTTTCTAGGGATTAAACAAGAAAAGGGGGCAAGATATCAAGGACATCAGGCTAAAAAGCATATTCCACCGTGGAACCAACTTAAGAAGATTCTAGAGAACATGTGAAGACTCTATAACAAAACTTGGGCCAAAAGGCCATGGAGGGGGGTCAGCTGACCTAGGCTAAAGCCCGTTCATGGCCTGCTTCGAACATCGGTTCCCCACCACCATTGAGGTCTAATATTCACCTTAGATCAAAGTCGGTTTGATCGAAGGGCTCTGGTGCATCCCACCGGCCTATATAAGCAGCCCTATACCCCTTGAGGCAAAGGCATCCTGAAACCTTAATTCATATTCTCCAGTCAAGATCAATTTAGAGAGGTCCCATGAAAGGATCAACCTCTCAAGAGCCAGCATTCAAGAGAGATTAGTCCTTATTAGGATCTAGTCTTTAGAAATAGAGAGGTAGAGAGGGAAGAGTTTGGAGGAAGTGTCGGTCTGTCGGTGCTCCCTCTATGGCTTGTACCTTGGCAAAAGTCAACCTATGTCTGAGATTTCTCTGGTAATCAACTTCTTATTTTAGTATGCAACATTGTTCAAATTATTCTCCTGGTTTGCAACTTTTTGAGTGCTTTAATCTACAGGACACTATAGGTTAAAGTAGTAATTATAGGTGTAAGCGTGGGGCTTATACCTAGTTACTTGTGGATGCACCCTACTTTCTGGATCAGTGGTAGACTCACGATTGTGATAGGTACTATATATATTTGACGTTACTCTCTCTATATATATATATAGTTCATTGAATCCTCCGTAGTCCACCGCCTGTTTGTAGAACAAGTAGGACCTGGTTGCTAAGGAAGACATCCTCTACTAGTGTCTTTTCTTATGTAATGTCCCCAGATAGAGTAATAGTAGACATAGCTTACCGAGATTAGAACGAGAAGACCTTAGTGATTTCCTCTACACTCCCGACCTTCTTAAGTATTGTTGCTACTCCGGTTTAAGTAGGACCGTAGTTACCTCACACAATTTTTCCTATGGATACGATATTTAAAACCTTCGGATGAAAGCTACAACGGTATCTGTGCGCTTGCGGATTTATCTGTGCGCGTTAATAAATACTAACAAGCTTTCTGGCACTGATGCCAGAGAAACAGTTGCTGAATTAGCTACGAACCTAGCTTATTCTTGTACCATACTCTTTTATCTTTTTATCTCTTCAGTCTTTTCTTTTTTTCCATTATGAATTCCACTCCTATCTATCAATTTGCTAAACCCACGAGCGCAAGCTCCAAGCCACCAGAATCTTCAGAGCATATCCTAACACCTAGCTATGAGATACGCTCGTGTTTTATAAACATGATTCGGGAATAATCCTTCTCGGGAGAAGGCGATGCAAACCCATACTCTCACGTATAGGAGTTTGAACAGACCTGTGCATGCTTACGTATCGCTGGCATGTCTGACGGACCTTAAGATGGAAGCTCTTTCCGTTCTCTTTAATGGGAAAAGCTAAACATTGGTACAATCTCACCATAGGGAGTATGCAAGGAGATTGGAAAATGCTGTGCTTAAAATTCTTTCTCATCTCTAGAGTAGTCAGCCTTCGAATTGAAGTTCTAACTTTTAAACAACACGAGAAAGAGCCTCTTGATGCATCCAGGGACCGTTTTAATGACCTCATCATCACTGGCCCAAATCTTGCTATTTCAGACCCAATTCTTCTTCAACATTTTTATTTGGGTCTTAGCAAACATGATGCGCAAGACCTTATTGCAGCCTCTGGAGGATCTTTTCTTTCTTTGTCTGTTAGTGAAGCAAGACTTGTCCTTGACAAAATCATTAGATGCACTACCTTTACTAGCATTCATGATGAACTCTCAGAGGAAGAGAAGGAATCATCCCCTAAACAAGAAGAGGAAGTCTTAATAGCCAAATGACGACCATTCTAATCTTAAGATTTAGCTATCAATCTCGAACCTTCAATACCTCAAAATCTTCTAAGGGAAGAAAAAAATTCCATCTTTGGAAAACCCTTTTGAATTTAAGGGTAACCTCATTGATTTTAGGGGAACAATAAAATCTCATCCACATAAGAGACCTCTAAGTGAACATATTCCAAATCCTCTTATGGAAGAATCTCTTAGAAAACGTCCTTAACCTCATATAGGACATTGAGAAGAATTCAAGGATGACATGTCTAGTGATGCCATAGAAGGAGAGCCAAGCCATTTAGAAGTCAATCCTACCTTCTCTCCTTCTATGCCTACAATAGATGTCTTATCTGAACCTATTTTTCAACCCATCCTTAGCCTCGATGAATCCTCTTATGCACTTTCTCCTGAGACTCATGATGACCCTAGAAATTCATCAAGACACCCAAATCATAGGAATCATGAAGACAACAAGGATGATCAAGAAGAGCAACGACAATGGCAGGAATGCCTAGATTATACGAAGAATATATATGCCATTGTCAAAGAATGGATGGATAAGGACAAAGCCTTATGGTTAGGATCCAAACTTGGCTTAGATCCAAATGATGAGCTTAAACCAATCTCTTCAATAAACATGATTCATCCAAGTTTGGAGGAAGCCTTAGACGAGATTAACCTGAGAGACACTAATCCATGAAAAATCTTGGACAATAAAATGTCCAATGATTGTCATAGGCATGGAATGATGATTCCTCCTATAGACATTCATAAAGAAACACCCTTGGAGCTTGAAAAGGAAGATGGCATAGATGAGCATAGAAGTTATTTCATAAACACCTCTTTGAATCCATGCTCATATGAAAAATTTTCTAAATCAATTGGTCTCTCCAACTTTGCCATACACGAGATCTTCAACCCTCATGCTTTCTGTTCCTAAAAACTTTGAAAAGGTGGTTGTAGCTATATATGTTTATCATAAATATTGTAGATCTTGTTGTGTGAATCTTGAGATAAGTACACAAAGATTGGTATTGGAGGGGAAACCATTTCACCAACTTGAAGCACAATTCAAGGTTTCCTAAGGACGAGCTTGTGTCCTAAAGCAAGAACTTTTGAGAGATAACTTGAGCTTTCACCTTCTGCTATGATATCCTCATAAAATAAGCATAGAGATATAATTGTAAGAACATTCCTTTGGGTATTTTCTGTCACTAACCATTCCAGGCTTAGAGCAAAAATGACGAAGGATGATAACATATGTCCAACCAATCATCATGCAACATTAAATTATATGCATCCAAACCTGATTTTGCTTTGCAAAATTCAAGCTTGGGGGATGGGCTTCTCTGAAAAAACAAAATTTTAAGCCATGTTGCTAATTTTGGTTGTCTCTACCTTTAAATCATGCTCAATAATAATCATGCTCTTTCATCTTCAATTGAATAAATCTTTATAATGCTTTCATACTACCTTTGTCTACTATAGTAAGTTTTGGTTTGGGAGTACTGCACATACTTCCATTGGCTTTTAAATTAAGTGTGGTGCTTAGGTTAAATACCATCCTTAATCCAATTAAACATGGAGTCTGTTTTGATTATTAAACTAAAAATTACTTTAGTAGACACTAGTTATTTTTGTTGGACTAACCCCTGCTAAAAAACTCTCAAATTCAATTTAGGAAAGTCCTGAGATGAACTAACACTAGAGATGAAGCAAGGCACATGATGAACTTCAACAACTTTGCACAAGAAGATACAGCTCATTTATTATAGATGTAAGAACTACATACCTCATTCAATATGGATGAAAGAATAGTAAGTATCAAAGTTCACTCACCTTGTCTTATGCTACAAATTACCTTTGCTTTGAGACATGCTTGTATACAACATGATAAACAAAGTCTATGCTAAAATAATATCAACACCATCTTTTTATTAGCATAGAAGGAACACAATAAAATTCTAGACAAATAACCCATGTTTTAAAACTATATATTCCTTTGGGTATGTATTGTCCACTAATCCTTTATAGAAATAAAAACAATGAGTGAGGAAAGAGGCCTAACAAGGAGTCAAAAGATCAAAGAGCAGAAAGATGGCATGACAAAAGGATAAGAAAGAGGAGTACAACATGTGAGACAAGATGCTCATAAACAATGCAAGGAAGGAAAGGACCACCAAGAAATCATATGTCCTTCATCACATGGTGTCATTACACTCCAATGATGAAGGTAATATCTTAATTAAGGTAAATGGTCATCATTTTTCTTTTAATCTTAATACGCACATAAATGAAGAAATAAACATGTTTGAGTTTCGATTTTACTTAATCCAATCTGATTAACTCAATATGTTTAGTTCTTTAAAACTTGTTCCTAACATCACTTTCTTAATCCCATAGTCTTAACCAAATGAGCTAAAAAGTGCATGTTTCAATTTTGAAAGATGATAGTCATAATCATGTAAAGATTGATACATTATGCATAGATATACAATCCTTCAATTAGTTAAGAAATTCAACCCTTTTTGCCAAATGTGTTTCAATGCTACATTCATAGTCAATCTTCTGATCTTACCACCCATGTTATAATAGAACAAAATATACAACAATGAATTCATCTTGTTCTATGTGCCCAAGGTTAGAGAAGGATAAATAAAATTTTAGTTCTGTTGGTGTTTTTCCACCAACAGAGCACATGCATTTGATCTCTACCTTGTCTTTGCAAGTAGGACACACTTTGAGCAAAATATGGAGGAGTTTATCAATTTCGCAAAGTTCCACAAGAGAAAGTTCTGAACCCGTGACCACGCACACTAAGCAAGATGCTGCCAGCTTCTACTACTAATGCTTAACTTCAAAATGCTGGATGAGCAAAGAACATGGGTGACACCATCCTCAGAATCACCATCTTAAGAGGCGTAGTTATCAAGGTCTCCACCTTTGAGATTAGATGATGCACCTAATATGGTAAGAAGTTCTATTTAGAGAACTTAAATCACTGAACTCTTGCCTTGAGGTAAAATTGGTAGTTATCCATATTTATTTTTAGCATTGTATGAATTATTTCATTTTAGCATATTTACTTTTTTGCATTAGCATTGCATTTAGAAAAGAAAAATAAAAAGTTTTATTACTGCATACCATTATTACATCATAAATCTTAAGCCCCATGTGAATTATTTTGTGGCATGTAAAAACCCACATGAATATTCACCGTGGCGGTATAAAAATAAAAATAAATACGCATTCATCTTGTTACTTTTTTTTGCATCATAGAAAATATAAAAATACAAAAAATATTGAGAAAGAGATCCTGTTAAAACTCTGATTAGAAGAAAAATAAAAAAAACAATATCAAAGGCTTTGGATAACTGAGGCTTAATTGGTCAACCACTGAAGCTTAATCTGTTCCATAAGTTTTGTTGTCTATTTTGAGTTTCACAGGATTTGAAGGACCAACAAGAACTGACAAGCAAGTGGATGTTCTATCCATTATTGAAGCACTATCTCAATAGTAATCAACATCAATCAATGCTCTGATAGAGGAAGTACATCTCCGCTGCCAGTCTGCTACTCTATAAGATTGAACGACTACATCAACATTCAACTTGGGGGAAAGGCACCCCAGTGTACCTAGCTAAGTATTTCTTTCCCTTTCAATTTTGCTATTTTAAAGTTTGCTATATATTTTCTAAATAAATAAAAAGATACATAACAAACAAAATAAAATAAAAAGTTATCTTAGTTAGTTATATATATATTAGTAAGGTGTGATCTTAAAACTCTGAAAATAAAATAAAAAGGTGTGCCTAGTTTATTTTTAGGAGTTGAATAAACAAGAGGACTCAGAGTAGTCTCTTAAATGGAAATGATGAATAGTTGCTCTGTCGTAATTTCTTTCTAGTACCTAGTTTTGAGCCTTAAATTCTCCCGAGTTTTGGATAAAACTATTTTAATATAAGGATTTACTCTGAACTTAAAACTCATGGGTAGCGAATGCTTGATCTAAGTCTAGGTAATTAACAGATATGATATGAGAAGGTTTGACCTGCTATTTATCTTGTTCCAAGTAACACTAGAGTTCTGGAGATTTATCTTTTGAAAAATATAAAAGTCCCACATGATGAGTTCCTGTATGATAAAGCTTGAATTCCCACCAAAGCCATACATATTATTTAGGCTAAGAAAACTTTCACATATATGTTGCTTGCTTTTGTATTGAGTTTTATTAAGCTTTGTTGATGCCTTATGAGAGGTTTGTCATGCTCTTAAAATCAAGATCACGTACACACCATGCACATATGCACTACTCCTACACCTGGGGTAGGCGCAAACATGTCTTTCATCTAGATCCACCCATAAATATTTTACTCCTACACTGGGGGTGAACACAAAAACATGCTAGGTTTTCCATCCACCAAATAAATGCTCCAAGTTCTTGTAGATATCTCTCTTAAAGTTTTGATGCAAAAAGAGACATGGGGTTATGAAAAAGTTATTCATGAAAAAAGGGAAAAAAGTTAAAAAAAAATGGACAAGTGTCCGAGATATCTAAAACAATGGGTACTTAGATGCCCACCTGAAAAAAGAAAGATGAATAAGATGGCCCCAGTTCTCTAGCAAATGTTTCTAAGTTTTAAAAGAGATATATTTTCAAGGAGCAAAGTAGAATTAGGTTTAACCACCATATATATCCGCACATATGTACATGTTGATTTGATTGTATGTCTTAACCCTCTTTGAATCTATTGTTTGACTTTACAATATATGCATTTCAAGTAGGCTCTAGCTTTCTCCCTACCTATGAACTCTACATAAGCCTTAGTAGTAGGAAGAGAAAAAGGCATAACACCATTATTGCCTTGGTAAGGATTCATAAATACCACATATTGAGAGATTTGAGAGTGTCATACAATGGAATCTCTGAGTTTTATTTTGAAAACTTCTAAAAACACTGGAATGATGATTGAACAAAGAGCTCGAGACATAGTGCTTGACTTGATCATTCTGTCTTTCAATTGCTCAAAGACCCAAGTGAAGGCTAAGAAGCCCCATGGTTGAAGGTAATATGGGTAAGTTTGAAAGTCAGAATAGTTTATTCTAATCTGGAGGGAAATTCTTGTTTGAGAGCATGTGTACTTTTGAGGCGTGAAAGCATTGTAGCAACTCTGAATCCATTGCTAGTTTAGTTTTGCTAAGGGACTAGCAAAGGTTAAGCTTGGCGGAGCTGTTTATGGTCGTTAACTACAATTATAAACCATCAACGAAACATGAATAAGGGCATAAGTCAATTACCACACATAGAATAGGGGTTAAACCGACATAATTCCATGAGTTTTGGTGAATCCGTGTTTTTCAGGGATTAAATAGGAAAAGGGGGCAAGATATCAAGGACATCAGGCTAAAAAGCATATTCCATCATGGAACCAACTTGAGAAGATTCTAGAGAACATGAGAAGACTCTCCGACGAAATTTGGGCCAAAAGGCCACGAAGGGGGTCAGCCCACCTGGGCCAAAGCCCGTCCATGGCCTGCTTCGAACGTCGGTTCCTCACCGCCATTGAGGTCCAATATTCATCGTAGATCAAAGTCGGTTTGATCCGAGGGCTCTGGTGCATCCCACCGGCCTATATAAGCAGCCCTGTACCCCTTGAGGCAAAGGCATCCTGAAACCCTAATTCATATTCTCCAATCAGGATCAATTGAGAGGGGTCCCATGAAAGGATCAACCTCTCAATAGCCAGCATCAAGAGAGATTAGTCCTCATTAGGATCTAGTCTTTAGAAATAGAGAGATAGAGAGGAAAGAGTTTGGAGGAAATGTTGGCATGTCGGTGCTTCCTCTACGGCTTGTACCTTGGCAGAAGTCAACCTATGTCTGAGATTTCTCTAGTAATCAACTTCTTATTTCAATAAGCAACATTGTTCATATTATTCTCCTGGTTTGCAACTCTTTTGAGTGCTTTAATCTGCAGGACGCTGTAGGTTAAAGTAGTAATTGTAGGTGTAAGCGTGGGACTTAGACCTAGTTACTTATGGATGCACCCTACTTTTCAGATCGGTGGTAGATTCACAATTGTGATAGGTACTATATATATATATATAATGTTACTATATATATGTATATATTTAGTTCATTGAATCCTCCGTAGTCCACCTCCTGTTTATGGGCCAAGTAGGACCTGGTTGCTAAGGAAGCCATCCTCTACTGGTGTCTTTTCTTATGTAATGTCCCTAGATAGAGTAATAGAAGACATAGCTTATCGAGATTAGAACAAGAAGAGCTTAGTGATTTCCTCTACACACCTGATCTTCTTAAGTCTTGTTGCTGCTCTAGGTTAACTAGGACCGTAGTTAACCTCACACGTTTCCCTGTGGATACGATATTTAAAACCTCCGGATGAAAGCTATAATGGTATCCATGCGCTTGCGGATTTATCTTTGTACGTTAATAAATACCAACACCTAGCTTAGTTGATAGGCTAGTTGATAGGATTAGAACCTAGGTTGCAAGACTCTTTTGTGGTAGAGATAGCAACACATTAGCAAAACTGTAGTTGCACATTTAGATAGATTACTTTCTTGCATAGGTTTTGCTAAGGTGGAATTAGAGGCCATAGTTTAGAGTAGATTTTTAAGTTGCCTAATTCACCGTCCCCCTCTCTTAGGCGTCACAAGTTCCTACAACTACTCACCTCCTCTAGCCATCTAGATCCTATCAGCTATCCCTCTAGCATTGTGCGTTCCCACTCCTTCTCTTCCCCTTGATTGGATCCTCACCATGGGATGCCCCATTTGGTGGCTCCAATGAGAAGGAGAACCAAAGGGCAGCGGAGAGACCTCTAGCACTTTTGTGGGTGGTCGATCTATCACTTTTGTGGGAAGTGGATCAGGTAAGGAGCAGGTCCTAGTATGGCGTCAAGCTTGGATCTTCCATTGTTAGAGGAGTATGGATCAGAAGGGGAGGGGACAATACCAGGCTCGACAACGGATCTAATGACATTGCAAGTACATGGGCCCTAGGTATCCTCGCCAGGCAATGACTGGCTCTCTAGGTGGGCGTAGGTAGGGCTAACTAGTCGAGGGATAATCCAACCTGGGGATGCTTCATCTACTTGGTGAACAAGGCACAAACAAAATCATTTCCACCACTGGTCAGGAGAATAACCTACAATGAAATCATGGTTTTCACCATTGGTTTGATATAATACCTAATGGTGAAAACCAGCGGCCTCACCCTGCATGCATTTGTCTCCAACTTGAGCTACTTACCCATCAACTTGTGCTTTCTTGGAGTGACTAACGGGTGAGGTCCATGTGCTTAAGTGGCATCCTAGGACTAGCTACTGCATGAGGACACAGATCAACTATCCTATGCTCCATTAACCTCCCTCCTACCCACAACTGCTCCCTCCTTCTCCCTCCCTCCCTCCCCTCTGTCTATCGGTATGTGCCCCCTTAGCATGCGGTGACTATCACGTGGCCCTAGGCAGGCAAACCCTAGCTCGTGACTAACTAAGGAATAACAGACAAATTCTTCATTCCCTTGTTTTCTTCTCTTTGATTTGAAACTGGCCAATTTGTTACTATTTCATAGATGTGCATCCTTTGACAGTTTGACGCCCTTGCTTGCGTGTTGGTAGCTAGGGATCGAGAAAGTTAGTTATTATATAATTAGTCATCCAATAATTAATAAATAATCGTCCCGGCGGCGTGAAATGGGAGAGAGAGAGAGAGCCGGTGGCTAATTAACACACCCAATGCTGACACGGTAGCTAGAGACTAGGGAAGAAGAATCTTTGATCGATCCAGCCCGCCCGACCGGCCCCATCATGAGCATGACGGATCGATTGATTGATAGTTTCCAGTTGATCTGCAAATCGCAATAATGAGCTCAACGTAGAAGCAAACGAACGGCAACATGCTTGCACTGCCATTCCGGCCGAGTTCAACTTATCACGCACAACCTCTTTTCCAGAAATGATTTCGAGACTTATTAGGGTCTGTTTCGGATCAGCTAAGGATCTGCTTTGGATTAAAAACTAATTGCTAGCTAGCCAAAATTAGACCTAGTGCATTCAAACACGAAGGCTAATATACGAGCTAATTTTTTTAGACAAACCTTCAACTAGTTGCTATAGCCAACTAACTAACCAACCTTAACTAATTTGAACTAATTTCTAGCGCAACTAGTAACTAGCTTGATCCCATTAAAACAGGCCCTAAGACTAATTACTAGTTGGAGATAAAAATTAGTTCGAATTAAGCTGGCTAACTAGTTGGCTAATAAACTAGTTGTAGGCTTGGCTAACAATCGTTCGGATGGCTAGGGTTAAAAATTAGTTGGCTAACAATTAGCCCTGTTCATCAAACAGACTCTTCATCTGTACAGCTAGATAAATTTGGCTGAAAATCTCACACATGTCCGCCTTTCCTTTGAAATCTCAACGACTTTAAATTCATCAGCATAGGGCGAGCTCTTTTTACAGTACGTACTGATCCCCTCTTCCAAACAGCGTGGTAGCACTAATGATTACTAAAAAAATATTAATCAGTCCAATAGAATGCACGGTAGCATGCAGCAGCTGATTACTCCATTAATTAGTGCAGTACTACGTCCATAAAATAATGAGACGAATGAAGCGGGAATATTATTGCACTAGCTGATGAGATAATCGCAGTCTGCTACTGCAGCAACTAGACATTAGTTTAATTAGTAGCACATAAATATATACACGTACATACATCTGTCCCTGCTAATTATATATATATATATATATATATATATATATATATATATATATATATATATATATATATATATATATATATATATATATATATATATATATATATGCTAGCTGGTCCACCTTCCATGGATCAAACAAGTGAAAAGACAAATTAAAGGCCAAAAAGTGGTGGTTGAGGAGTGCAAGCTATCACACATGTATAGTGAGTGGTACGATATATATTTATGTGTCCATCGATCTCCATCATTCCTTTTTTTTTTCTTATTTCTCGTTCTTCCTTTTTTTCCCCCTGATGAGCTTGTTTGTTAGATGTCCATCAGCATGAAATAAAATCATTAGCACAAATGCACATGTCGCGCTAGGTAATAAAATTTAAAAGTAACCAATAGTCATCTTTGACTCAGTTCGTTATGCTGCACATATATATGTGTCCATCTAGTTCTATATCCACTCGTCAAATTCTAAGATTCGATCCATAGACACAGTCAAATTGCTCAAGTTTGAGAGTCCACTTCAGTTTACTGACTTGGTCATGATCTATATATGCTCAATATATTCAGCCTGTTCGCTTATGCTGAAATTTGTCTTATACTAATTTGTTGCGAGAGGAAAATATTGTTCGTTGGTTGAAAAATGATTGTTTGCTTAATATATGCTTGTGGTCTTCTATGGGTGTATGATAAAGAATCGCTGCTCATTCTAGGAAAAAAAGATAAGCATATACTCCCTCTAGATTGGTAAAAGAAGTCGTTTTAGACAATGTTTGGATCAAACATTGGGAATATAAATCATGAATAACTTTTAAGTTGTTGAGTTTAGAAATATGAAAACCATATGAATAGATTTGTCTTGAAATATACTTTCATAAAAGTATACATATATCACTTTTAAATAAATATTTTTATAGAAAAATAAAGTCAAAGTTACGTTTTGGAGACCGTGTCGTTGTCTAAAACGTCTTCTTTTACCAACATGGAGGGAGTATATGGTAATGACTGAAAAAAATCAAATTGTTGATCGACTTCCCGCACTCCTCCTATAGAAGTCCCACATATATTTGTGGGTGTGATTTCTACCTTAGAATATATAATATATGATTGTACGTAAATGTCTAATAACTGCAAACTTTACTGTACACACACAGATATATATATATATATATATATATATATATATATATATATATATATATATATATATATATATATTATATATGATTCTTATTGTCAAGTTCATTGGTGGGTGGGAGAGAGGTATATATATATATATATATATATATATATATATATATATATATATATATATATATATATATATATATATATATATATGATTCTTATTGTCAAGTTCATTGGTGGGTGGGAGAGAGGTAATAGAATGAGTGATTGGATCACATGCCCACTAAAATAAACTAACCCTACTACTCTTGCAACTAGGCAAATTGAGCAAAACTCCAATTTAAAGGACTGTCATGTACGTCACACAAAATTCATATAAGTTCATACTCATTGGCTAGCTTGGTAGCAGCTTCAAGCTAAGTGCTGTGCGTTTGACTAAATCCAATTTACATATATCTACATCAATTGGTTTATTCAAGAAAATAAGTGCATAGCTAGATCTCGAAACTTGAATCGGGGAATCTAATATATACGCACTATACTCCTGGCTCCTGCATGTAGGCACCAACTAAGAGCAAAATCCTCCTAAACTACAAATTATATTAGTTGATTGAATTTGTCCAATGATAGTAGAATGTATTTATATGCAAGACTAGTCAAGTGTATGCAGTCAGGGGCGAATCTATATTCACTGTGCTTGGTGCGGCCGCACCTATGAAAAAATAAAAAATAGTGGTAAGAGCTAAAAATTCACTATATTTACACCCTCGTGTCACAAAACTTGTACTCACAAAGCAAGTGCACCCCCTCCTCCCTTAGATTAGCTCTAACTCTGCCCCTTATATGTATAGTAGCCATGGTATCAGTAGTAGAAAACAAAACGCATAGGTCGCCAACTAATATAGCTTGCTTAATTGTTTTTTTTTGAAAGCGTGCATTAGCACGTGCTTCATTAAGAGAAGTGAGAAAGTTTACAACGTCTAAAGAGAGTCACGGCGAGGAGCCGTACATGTCTTAGAGACAACACAAAGGAATAAACATAGGAACAAGAGAACAGAAGAAAGAATAGCGACTGCCCTCAACACCAAAGACCTACAACTGAGCCTGCAATAAAATAACACACAAGGGTTGCCTGAAGATAGACGAAGCCATGGTGACAAAGCATCCACCTAGATAAGACATAGGAGCATCCAGCAGCAACAGCGGCAAAGCTTCCGCCAAAGAAGACCAAGCGACCATGGCGGCCAAGCATCTGTCAAGAAGAGGATCCACACACTCTCGGTAGCAAAGCATCTACCAGAGAAGGCACCAAGAGCCAACGGTGGCAAAGCATTTGCCAACGAAGACCAAGCGACCATGGTGGCCAAGCATCCGCCAAGAAGAGGGTCCACACACTCTCGGCAGAGAGGGGACCCAAGAGCCAATGGCAGCAAAGCATCCTCCAAGAGTTCCGCTGACGACCAAGCATCCACCGAGGAAGAAGCGCGACAACGATGACAAAGCATCCGTCAGATAAGCAAGATGACGACGACAAGGTCAAGAGCTGCAGAACAGACCCAAGCGAGTAGAATGAAGGCACACATAGGCACAGCGAGGAACTCCACCAGGAGCGAACGACAGGAACCACAAATGACGGCTGACCACATGGGGGAACTCCACCAGGAGCCAACGATAGTAGCCACTGAAGTTAGGGAGACAAGCGATGGGCCGTAAGAGATTCTTCAGTGATGCCATCAGGAAGAGGGTGACGCCCAAGGGTAGAACCATAGACGCCATCGCCACTAGCCTTACAGATGTAAGGCGGGGCTTACGCCCATAATTCAGCGCCGTCGTCATAGGAGGCATGTGGTTCATCAATGACACCTCCAAGGAGGTGTGTGGTGCTCGAGGCATCACCGTCGTCGACTCGGCCAAAACCAAGCTGAGCTTACGCTTAGAACTCCATGCATCCCACCGCCACCAAGACTAGCAGAAAGGGGCATCTACTCTATTGGTAGTACCTGGCAATGCATGAATCCAACACGGACAGCCCCAACAAGCTTGATGGCCGCCGTCGCAGAGGCGCCGCGCAGATCCAGCACAACTGGACTAGGGACAAGCAGCTGTTGCGCACTGACCACTGCAACCAAGGGCCAGGGCAGCAGATTTGGCCACCAACCACTGGCCACCGCGCACGCAAGCCGAACAACCACAGGTCCCAACTGCCCAGCCCCGACCACCGAAGGCGCAGATCTAGGGGTGCGCATGGGCCGGCCTGGCAGGCCACTACCACTGGCCATGAGTGCGGGCGGGACGTTGTCGGCGTGCCACTCGGTCGCCCGATCCGGCCTATACCAGCTTTGGGGGCGTTGTAACAGAACCGACCAATTATACGAGATTAAGTAAGAAAATCATCCACCGAGCAGACGATTTAGCAAACTTAAGCCCGTATAACCCGGTAGTCCGTGAAATCATGACGGATTTCAAACCAACTTACATACCAGCCAAGATCGTAATAAGTTTAGCAGTCACCTGATGTGAACTAGGGTTCCCGATCTTTCGAAAGGTTCTGATAACTCTCGATTTGGTGGAGTCACGACACAATTCGATCCGGCTTCCGAACAACTCGGCTCTGAACCCTGCAATCGCAGCACCACGACCCCTCTGGTTATCGACCGGCGTTGCACGGTCGACCTTGCCAAGAAGGCTAAGTCCTTGCCTGCGAATCGAGAACACACGCAAGAACACAAAGGAATGCAATCAAAATTCAGATAAATGATTAATCTTACAAAGTTGGGGTTTCACAAACCGACGTCGACAGCGAAACTGTTGTTAACAGAATAATCTAAGTAAAACTCAATCCTAATGTAGACGGTGACTACTGATTATATAGGCTAAGGAACGTCAAAGGACCCCTATTCGCGTCCCTGGGGAGCGCCGACACGTTACAAGGCCCAAACGGCCCAATAGACGGCGACATAGCACCCAGACAGATTCTGGATGGTGACTTGTTTCGATGATTTCCGTTGATTCCGAACAGCTTTTGACATGGGACCACTTGGATTGGTTTCCTTATCAAATAAGCTTTCCATCCATATATGGATCATCGAAAACGGAGTCCGTACGCGTCTTGGGTGACCAGTTCAAGGCAGACTAGTCCTGAACTGTGAGGCAAACTCGAACTCAACTTGGTTTGATCCTCCATCTTTATCTGGGTGCCCTCGCTGGTCCTCCACGCCTCTAAGCCCTCCTCCATGTGTCTCCTGGACCTCTCCTTCATTCCTAAGCACAATATAATCATTAGGTAGCAATCTATTCTCAAAATCATATAAGGAGTTACTTAGAAACCAGCTCACCTCTAAATTTAATTGACGCGCGCGAGCTCTAGTGATTGGACCTTGAATGTCCAGTAGTGGATCATTGTGTGTATGTGAAAGAGTGATGTCCTCATCATCCTCCCCCTCTTGAATTGGAGTCGTCCTCGACACCAACTCATCTTCGTCTCCCAAGTATGGCTTCAAATCTGAAATGTTAAAGGTGGGACTAACCCCAAATTCGAGGGGTATCAGAACCTTTCGGAAGATCGAGAACCCTAGTTCACATCAATTGGTATCAGAGCACATAAGAAACACTCAATAGCTCACCATCACAAGTTACATAAAAATTCGTGTCATAAATACATTAGAGTTTAAACATAGTTATTACAAACCAGTTTCAAATGAAAGTAGCGGAAGCATTTAGTTCAAATCACACACTCACATAGAGTTCAAAATACAGTGCCAGTTCAGGATCATCTTCCAACAAAAGCATCAGATGAGAAGGTACTCAGCTTGTGACAATGGTCCTAAGCTTCTCCCATCGCAGGATAAAGGCAGTTGATATAGTAGCCGTAATACATATGCCCATCTGCAACAAGTGGGAACAAAGCCCTGAGTACGAGAAGGTACTCAGCTAGACTTACCCGACAGAACCAAAAATAAAAGACACCAAGGAATCATGACAGGCTATCTGGTGGGGTAGCTGACTCATTTGCAAAAAAGGCATTTTTAGCATTTAAAGAATCTTTCCAAAAGCTTTGCATCAAGTTAAATCTTTATTAACCTGTCAACTACATTTGCACCTGTACTAGAGTAACATGTAATTAAACAGGTAATGATAACCAATGATCATTAACAACTTCTATCATGTCATATTTCATATAACTGTCCAATTGTTCCATCAATATTACTACGATGAAGTAGCTCAAGTCAAGTGCTCACTATCCAGTGAACGATGGCGATTCGAACCGATTATTAACCAGCTGGTAATTTATTCCTCACACAAACCTCACTCACCCGCTAAAGTGAGGTGTTGGTCACCGAGTCAACCATTCAGGTAAAGTCGCGAGCTTGCTAGGAACCACATGTACCCGGGGGCCGCCCGACTGCTCTTTGGTCTTATCATCGCGCCCCCTGTATCCTGCCACTACTGCTCCGGTACAGTGCGTTGCGGGCAATACACTCGGCCCAAATAATCTCCCAGTTTCGCGGTCGAAAGGTACATTATTCGGCCAGCTAAATGTAAGGCATGCGTTCAACATGACTCGAGGCCCAACAACGGTCGGTCCTTAATCGACACAGACGGAAAACACTACAGTCTGAAACCCTGCAAGTTTCCGCCCGGTCTCAATTTCACATTAACACTTAGCTATTCTCAGATGACATATTTTCCCAAGCAGATCCAGGTAACCACCTATAGCTCACAGGTGACAGGAAATCACCCGACTTCTACTGGTCCAAGCAAGCTAAGCAAATACTTGACTGCGAGTAACAAGGTGACAAGGATAGGGTAGAACGGAGTAAACAAGGTATAATGCAGCAACGGTTGTAAACAACTCCTAAACATAATACATCAGTTAAAGTAAAGCATTAATAAAATATTTGCAAACTGAGGGAGAAAAATGCTCTGGGGCTTGCCTCTCTCGAAAGAGCTCGGACGGTGGTCTGGGCACTCTGGAAGATCCTCACCGACCTCCTCGTCGGCTTTAGGCACTTCCTGCTCCTCGGGCTGCTCTTTCGGCTCCTCGAGAACTGCTACCGATGTTACTTCCTGCGATCCTGTATGATGCAATCGTATAAGTGCTTATGCCTAGGTGCATTGCATAAATGACATGTAATGGTCATGATGAATGAAATGTAGATAAATAGGTTTACTTTATTTCATAAAGTAGAAATACAATTTTTCTATAAGGTAGTCAACATCATCAAGAATACAGACTACAAGCACATGTCATCTACTGCATTCTCTTCTACTACTACTATGCTAAGTCAACACATCTTATTAAATGCTTCAAAGATACACCAAAGCAAATCCTATTAACTAGTCATGCATTAACAAGGTTAATTAAACCCTAATTGCAACTAGGTTTGAACAGCAACACCTATTTTGGTAGCACAGAAAAATCTGAGAAAATTACTGTAGCTTTCTATCATCTAATGTAGCATACCACAAAATTTTATTGCATTTGGATTACTAGAACTGTCTACATAGAAATAACAAGCTAGGACCTAAAAATGAGCATAAAAATACTTTATACTATGAAAAGTATCAAACAATAGATTTAATATTTTTCCTACATTCTACACAATAAATAATCACCATAGAAAAATTATTACATGCATGTTTTATTCATATTTTTCTCTCTAGCAAAAATAACAGTTATTAGCAATATTAAACACTTGTACTACACCTCAAGATTTTTCTACAGAACATGCATGGAATATATTTTTCCTAGAAAGTACATCACCAAAGAAAATTATTGCAAGTGGAACCATAATTTTCTGAGCTTTCTACGAGTTATTACATATTTAACAAGAAAACAACATTTTTAGTGATTAAATAAAAACTCTAGAGAAAAAATATTTCAACTTGACATGCAATATTTTTCCCAAGTAGATCTGATGATAAGGAACCTAACAAAATTTATTTCGACGGATTTGGAGCAAATTTGAGTATCCAAACATTTTCCAAACCATTTCTATTTTCAAATAATAAAAGAAAAACGAAAAACCATTTTTCTTATCGCTAACGGGCCGGCCCAGTGAAGTCAACCGGCCGGCTACGGCTTTCGGCCCGAGCACTCGCGCGGGGAAAAGCAGGCGCGTCGGCCCGGCTTGGGCTCCGGCCCAAGGCCGTTCAGCCCAGCGAATAGAGAGGGGCGGGAGCGGGCGTAACCACGGGATGCCGGCATCCTCGACGGCGTGGCCGCGCGGCGGTGGCGTCCGGCGGCGTTGCCGGCCACGACTGGGCACGGTGAAGCGAGCAACGGATTCGTAAGAGGAAGGCGGGCATGAAAGGGTGGAAATTGGGGAAGATGTGATGGCGGACGGGTCTCGACCACAGCGTCGGCCGAGCGGCGGCCATGGCGCCCACGTTGGACGGACGACCGAGTTCGGTCTCACCCGAGCTCGAGCGACGGAATTTGCGTGAGCACCAGATGGGGGAAGACAAGGCGGGGCTACGGCCAGGAGGAATTGAGCAGAGATGCGCTCGTGGGGGCGTGCGGTGGTGGCGGAGCGACGACGGCGAGCGGTGGCGCGAGCGTCCGCCACGGCTCCGCGGCTGCTGCTGGCGAGAGGGGAGGAAATGGAGACTGGAGGCGAGGTAGGTGAAGTGAAGCCGGTGCTGTGGCTGCTTAAGGCGTGGGCGAGGGCGTGGGACCCACCGAGGCGCCACCCGTATGCCGGCGACGTCGAGCGGCGTCCACGCAGCGAGCGCGTCCTGACGCGGTCGGTCGCGCTGGCGCGGCGAGCGCGCGCGAGCGGGGAAGGCGCGGGCGAGCGGGGAAGCTGGGTCGGGCCGCTTGCGCGAGCAGGCCGAAGCGGAGGCGGCGGCCCGTTAAGGCCAAAAATTCATTTTTCTTTTCTAAATACATTTCTAGATTTTATAATTTGATTCAAATTCAAATTTTGAATATGAAAAACACATTTTCACAAATTGCCCCCAAAACAAAAGTTGTTCAAAATTTTATTCTCTACAACTTTCATTTAGGGCACTTTTCAAAATTCTAAATAGATTTTGAATTAATGATTTAAAGTCAAATTTTAAATAAAAACTCATTTCTCTGAAATATTTTTAAAAGCAAATTTTGGGGAGATTTTGAATACCAAAATTGCTCCAAAAATCATGTTAATTATTTCTAAGTTATTTAGAGTTATAGCTCAACAAATTTTTACCACTCTTAGCTAGAGTTTTTACTAATTCAGGGTTCAAACATGTGTTTTCACAATTTTAATTAATGCCAATTTAAATTGCATGCGATGATGAATATGTATGAAATGATAATGCTCATGATTTGGGATGCGCATGCATGCTTAACACCCAGAGGTGTTACAGGCTCAGTCACCGGCCTGCCGTGGGCTAGCCCAAGGCAGATCCGGCAGCCAGCGCAGCCACGGCAGCACATCTGCCGATCTCGATTGCGAAGGTCCCTGCGACGCGAGCCCTGCACCGCGCGGACATGAGCAAGAGCGCGCTACCAGGGCAGAGGAGGCCGGGGAGAGCAGATCCGGCATCGATGTGCGCCCCACCACCGTCCTAGGGGCGCCGCTGGCCTAGGGAGGCAGCCGGCCGAGGTGGAGCATTGGGAGGGCGTGGGTGTGGGGAGGGGAAGGGAGGAAGCAGGAGAGAGAGAGAGGAGCACGGGAGGCCACCTTTTTGAGCGCCAACCGCTGGCCACCGCCGCTGTTCGCCGGAGGAGCGGCGGCGGCGGCCGGAATGGCAGCCGAGAAGGTCCTCGCGGCGGCGGTGGCGGCTGGGTGCCCCACCGAGTCTCGTCAGAGAGATGACATGGGGGTCGCGAAGGACCGATAGGAATCCAGCTACTGTTGTGGCCACTACTACTGTGCACCAAAGCAAGAGACAGTGCCTCTCCCAACTCCTGAATTGAAATCTGCAACAAAACAAACTTGACACACCCACCAACACCTAATAAGCAAGCAAACGTACAAATAAGCCTCAATTGAGAAGACTTGGTTCTGACTTCTAAACTAGCTAGCAGCTACATATACGGTGCCATTAGCTTCATTCCTCCTCTCTTATATGTATGTATTAGGAGCTACTACTACATGCATGTAAACTAAGCTAGATACCCACTCATGGTACATATATACACATTCAGGGGATCGTTGCACGCAAGTTAAGTATTTGTATATGTATCACATCATCCATAACATATGGTATCAATTGGACCATTGACACTAGTTAGCTAGATAGATAGGGAAACAACAAAAACCCAGCCTGCTAGCTCCGTTCTCCATCCAATCCAATCCAACTCCAAGTTGGCATGCGCCACTGATGACTACTACAAGTCGATCGCAGCAGCCGCAGCAGTAGTCGTCGTACTAGAAGCATCAGGCATCAGCTAGCTCTGGCTCTGGCATAGGCATATAGCAACCCCAGCCCATGAACTCCACCAACGCCGCGGTAGACCAAATGGCCAAGTACTACTGGGGTATGCTGGGCGCCGCAGGGACGACGACGACCGGCGCTGGCGCGGCGACTAGTAGCCTCATCAGGTCCAGCTGGCCGCCGCTAGCAGCGCATGGCCGCAGCGGCGGCGAGCCGTCGTGGGAGGAGCTGGCCTTCGCCCGGGACGCGGCGGGGCAACTCGGCGGCTGCGTGTGGCCGCCGCGCTCCTACACGTGCACCTTCTGCCGCCGAGAGTTCCGGTCCGCGCAGGCGCTCGGCGGCCATATGAACGTGCACCGCCGCGACCGGGCTCGCCTTCGGCAGTGCGCCTCCCCGTCGTCCCCGCCGGATCATGAGCAGCAGGAGCCTATCGCCGCGCCTCTTCCAGCGCCGGAATTGGCGGATCACCACCAGCTTCTGCAACTGCAGGGATCTCCCTGGTTCAGGACAACCAAGGCGGCAGTATTAATCTCTTGTCGCCCTGCTTCTGATCATCATCAAAATTATTATTACAATAATAACAGGGAGGAGGAGGCTGTGATTAGTACTACCACCACCACCACCACCACTTCTCCTCGGTACATATCAACGACCATCATCAAGGAGAGCAAGAGCAAGGTAGTCATCTCCATACCTGCATCAACAGCAGGGAGCAAAGAAGCAGCTATAGCAATCATCGGTGAGGAGGAGGAAGAGGAAGAGGAGGAGGAGATCATGGTGGCGGGGAGGAGAAAGCGAAGGCGAGTAGTCCCACAGCCACCAGAGCCGGCGTTTACATCAACGTTCTACGACCTGCGGCTTCCGGCATCATCATCCAAAGGAGGAGTTGAGCATGATGCAAAGGTACCCAAAGTAACCAGTTCAAGCCCTAGGAGCCTCAGTCCACTGCATCATCTTGCAGGCCGGCAAGAAGAAGTGGATCTGGAGCTCAGGCTTGGCACTAGCTAGCTAGTCCTCCTAAATTAAGTTGCGTGAATGATCCATCTATCTCTTCTCGCCATAAGATCGAGTGTGTGCGTGCACAACTGAATCATCTGCTTGCTTCATATATACTTCTCGTGATCCTTGTTCTTGATTCATTTCATTTGTCTGTGCTCTGTGGGCCTCTTTAATTTGGTCATCTTCTGCATGATTATATTGTTATTCCTTGATTTTGTATATCCAGGCCGATCGATCGATACTCCTTTGGCCAAATGCCTTATTATTAGCTCTCTAAATATGTATATGATGATTGTATACTAGAGTTCTACATGTATACATCGGGATTTCAAGTGGTTCACAATTTGTTGTTATTAGAAAATATTTTGCATATAATTTTCAAACTAATATGTGTACTATAATAACCGACAATCACTAAATTAAAACATTGACACTATAGGTAGTTCCTTTCATGATATTTCCTGACTACATGCATGTATAGGTATAGCTCGACTAATATGATCATGAATATGGTGAACCATTTCATATGTTATGTTTGCCATTGATGCCGATTGTACAGGATGTGCTAATTATTGGATTGTTATTAGTTCATTGACGATCACTGGCCTTTTATGCCTTTTTCTTCGTTCGTAACCTACATACTCAAGCTTTTGTCAAGATTTGTAGTCATATGCGTCAATCAAGTACTATATACTTTGTTCTGTTATAGAAGGAATAAATACAATGCTCTAAGAACAAAGATAGATCGAGAAGCTTGCTTGGGAACCCATATACAAAAGATTAATTAGAAGTGGAGCTGTACAACAAGTATCTGTAAAATGATGGATTTTTGTTACATGGATGCTTAAAATATATAGATTATCCTAGCTATTTCTTCACAGCATCATTTTCCAAAATATTTGTTCTGACACTAAACGTAAAACTACCCTGTAGGTTTTTTTTCCCAGAAACTGGCTTATATATAGCTATTTCTTGTATAATAAAAATATATGGTTGATTGAATATATAACGAGATTCATGCATATATACACTGCCAAACAATGATTAATCCTTGTCCATATATCACTAACTAGCTAGAACCAAATTGCTGGGTACATGCTTGCCTCTGAATTGACTGTATTTTTTGGCATCGGTCTTCTGGTCCTTGATTCCCCCCTTCAACTATAAGGTGTTGTTTCTTCCTCTAGCTCTGATCGATCACAAGCAAACAGTAGACAGGGCCAAGTGGTCATCTGTTCTTGTCTTTTGCACGACATCTCTATGGAGCAAGCTAAGGGCAGTGCAAGAAATATAATCTTTAATCTCTCCTTTTATTATATCAGACATACTACCACTATTAGAAATTAAGGTGGCTCTGCATATAAATTTACAGTTGCTGTAAATGATGCTATTAGCTAGCACACTCATGCTTATTAATTAATTAATTATTAATATACACGCATCATACTTTTTGGTATTTTTCTTTTTTATTTCATTCAGATTACCAGTTATCGTCCGATCCATATATATATGATGAGTATACTTTTCCCTGGCTTTTAATTTGGATGCATGCATTGCCTCCCCCTTGCTTGATAATACATAAGTATGCATGGTACAGCGAAAAGTTTGCTGCACCGATCAGATGAGGAGCGGTACGGTAGAGACAGAGGGAACAATCGATCATATGTCTTGGCTTGGTCTGTGTTCTGATCAGCTGGAGAGAGAGAGAGGAATCATATCGATCCGTGCAATTGCAAAGATGGACGCATGCAGTAGAGCTAGCTGCAGTGGGCGCACCTCGTTTGTAGTTATTATTCCATGCATGGCAGTACACGTATACATGCGTATTCTTAGCTGTGTGTGCTAGAATGTGTCAGTGGCATATATTGTGAGTGGGTGAGATTAAGGTCCCTTGTGACAAAGCATCTCTGTCTCTGCACCAAGTGCATATATATATAAGCATATATATATAAATAAATATGTGTGTGTGCTCGCGCTCCAGGTCCACCAGGACATCTGTCTGCTCTGAACCTTACCGTACATACACATGCATATATACTTAGACTGTCTCCAACGACGCTACCCAAACCCAAAAATACGTCCTCCGCAGTGTTTTGCGTCCTAAAAACAAGCTCCAATAGATGGCCCAAACGCGCAACGCATTTTGCGTACCTATCGATCCGAAACGCAAAAAAAACATCATCCAGAGAGACGACGCAAATCTCCGGCGCCTGCAGTGGTGGGCCCGCGGCGAGGCAGCAGCGAGGAGAAGATGGGCGGGTGGGTGAGAAGACGCACGGCAGCGGAGTGAAGGGCGCCGGGGCTGGAGCGGAGTCGCTCCGACGCTAGAGGCCGCCGCTGCCGCCGCCATGGCCTCCGACGACGGCGACAAGGACGTCCTCCTCCTCGTCCACCAGGTCCCACTCTAGGACGTCGTCGTCCTCGATGGCTTCCCTGCCCTCGGCGCCCCGGCCCCACTCCTGCCCCAGTGGCGCCCCGACAAGGCCGCCCTCAATGGCATCCGCCTTGGCTTCAACTGCACCACTCTGCCTGGGTCAAGCACTTCCTCGCCGACGACAGCGCCGACCCCGACGATGGCGAGGCGGGGAGGGAGGCGGGCGGCAGCGCTCGGCGGGAAGAAGGGAGGCGGGTGGCTCGGCGCTCGACGGGGAGGGGGGCCGACGGCGCATGCAGAGATGCGGGCGACGCTCCGGGGGGGGAGGAGGAGGCAGGCGGCGCTCGACGGGGAGAGAGGCCACCGGAGCTCGGCAGGGAGGGAGGCCACCGGAGCTTGGCAGGGAGGCAGGCGGGCGGCGCTCTGTTGGGGCCTGGCTGGGTTAAGAAGCACATGCAAATATGTGTACAGCCGGCCGGCTGTGGCCCTGCACCAAGAATATTAAAATCGTTGAGCCCTTAGTCACTATGCTTTGTAACATATAGAGTATATATATGTGTCATTCCATTATCCATTCATTATTGGTTAGGTAAACCCCTAGTGGCTACACTTAATTAACGAATATACTAATTGCAATCATCTCATATATGTATATTATTGAAGCTTGCATATCTCTGTATCATATACACATGTGCATGTGTTCAAGTACGTATATACACATTGATTTACAGATGCATGTTGTTTATTAGGATATCGACACACCATCTTTTCTAACAGTTTCAATTTCTGTAGAGATGCGCTATTTTAAGTTGAGAAAGTTATATGTTATAAATGTATTAAATCTAGTAACATCAACAGTGTCATCAATCTATGTATTTTTTTTGCGTAATTGATGGACCATGTCAGAAATCTACCTGTCTATAGTCTAAGGGCTAGTTTGGTAGAGCCCCACCGACTTCTGATTCTCTATGAGAGCTAATTCTCTAAGAAAAGGGATCTTGTAGATCAAAATGATTCCCTTTGGCTCTTTATGATAAATCCACAAAGTGATTCACCATGGTTCTCTATGATAAACTCTATAGAGGAAGTGATTCTGTGTGCGAAATGAATTAGGAGAACCAATTTTTTAGCTCCTATCTCCTTAGATCAATTTAGAGAGTCGCTTCACATAAATAGCATGGAATTAATTTTTTTGTAAAAAAAACTGATCGGCAAAGCTCCTTTTGGATTTAGCTTGGAAACTACTCTAAGACAATCTATCTTCATAATTGGAGCGAGTCACTCTATGATATATAGGTCATATCTCTCATTCACCGAACCCGTGCCTAGCCACCTAATCTATACATTACATATACTATGGGAAGCAAATTTGTCACACCCCCTCTCAGCGGTGCAGCGTGGCATCAACCAGAGGGGCTAATTCATGTTGCTTCTTACTTCTAGCTACTACAGACTTCTTGTTTTCTTAGTTAAATATTGTTATTATTTTTACTCTAACACATGAAACAAAAAACGCATTGACAGGAGTAACAGTGGAACATCATTGAGCAAGGGGGTGGCGAAGCTTAGCTTGGCCTCCACGACGCTCCGCCACTGCCCCCTCTTCTGATGCTAGATATGCCCACCCTTGCTCACCTCCTCTTCCTTCACTTCGCTCTTGTTCGATGGAGGGGTTTAGGTTGAAGTTTCCAATCATAGAGGGGTACCGATGAGCTATCAAACAGGTGGTAGAGGCGGTCCAGACGGCGAAGAGGTGGAGTGACCGGGGCACCGCACGTCTAGGGTGGTGGTAGAGTCCAATTTGGCAATGGAGGTGGCCGGGTGTCGATCGGAGATGAAGAAGATATTGGGATTAGTGGCAACGGTGGTTGCCAGCAACAGAGATCAAGGCGGGGGTGCTCTGAGCCAGATTTGAAGGATAATGTGGTTACAGTGGCAGCGCTCACAGGCGGTGGTGGTGAGGTAGCATGTCCTTCGATGACGGTGTCAAAAAAATGTCAGCATAAGCATCGTCCCCAATATATCCTCCCGTCTAGGCATCCACACCCCACAAAATTTGAACTCTGCTATCTCTCAAGAAACTTTTTGACAATGATAAACACATGCATAC
This sequence comes from Saccharum hybrid cultivar R570, assembly GCA_038087645.1. Lineage (NCBI taxonomy): Eukaryota > Viridiplantae > Streptophyta > Magnoliopsida > Poales > Poaceae > Saccharum > Saccharum hybrid cultivar. The sequence continues at coordinate 181,949 of JAQSUU010000368.1, forward strand.
CTCATCTTAAAAAGGAAACAGAAAAGGGCAATATAAAAGGATCCTCCATGCATAAACAGATCGGGTCGGGGAGCGTATTGAACCACTTTTTGTTGGATCTCGGGAAGGATTCTGGTCCCCATATTAATTCATTCCAAAAGTGCCTAAATTAATCAACAACACAAGAACTCCATAAAGGATCACCTGGCCTAATCCTAACTTAGGAACTTCACTGGCCAATGTTTTTTTTTTTTGAAATGAATCAGGTAGGAGAGCTGCCGATTATATTAAAAAGAAGATAAGCTCAGACTGAGCACAACAATACAACAACTAGATGACCACAACCACCGACAACAAGAACCACTGAAAACAACAAAGAAACTATGGCTACCAATAACAAGCTACTGACAATGGGAACAAAAGAAACAAACAGACAATCACAACAACAACAACAAACCCCTACAACACTGGCCAATGTTGTAATTGTAATAAGACAGACTAGGAGACATACAAAGTTAGAACTGTATTGCTTCCAGCTGTTTACTTTATCATAGCCACACACAATCTGCACGTCTCTGGCCTGATCCACCGAGACTTCGTACACCCAGGAAGTTGTAACGTACCTGTCATGATATGATCTCCTTAACCTACAAATTGAATCTTCTCCTTGCTCCTTGCATTGTGAAGCACAATATGCAAAGAAGGGGATATAATCTCCTAAGGATCTCTGAAGCACGGTCATAATCATGCCTGTCGAAACAAAGGAGAGATTAAGAAGACGGCACAGATGATCAAGCGGAATATTAGATGTACTGTCACGACTAACAAAGCACTCAGTAACTGACACAATGGTATCTTAGACATGCTGATCCACGAGATTCCTCACTGTTCTTTGGATTATCTCTAGGTCCTATTGTCGGTATCACATGATGAATGACAAACAGCCATCACCAGTTAAATATGCATGCAGCCACAGAAGCTGTCAGCCTGTCACTATTCTGTTGCATGGTTTAGCAGAGAACAGAAGTAGCTTGATGCATCATTCTGAAAGTAGGCATCTTGATTTGTTTGTGCGCGCGGGAATATTTTGGTTAGCAGGGGTTAGTAGAAAAGGACAAGTCTGGCTGTACATACATGAACATTGAAGAAATGTGATCACCAGAATCCAACATATCGATTTTGAGTGCAGTCTGCAGTGGAACGAACTATCTGCAGCAGCGAGGATATATATTGCAATTCAACAAGGGATGGAATGGACATGTCTATTTTATAAGCTTTTAACAGATTAGTAGTTTAGAACATACAATTTATCAGGAAAGGGTCAGCTTCTGGTTGATTAATATAAGGAAATACTAGGTAAGTTTGTCATAACTTGTGTAGGCTATAAAGAAGTTGATTTCTAATGAAAGCTGAACATTTTTACGCCTTCAACCATACGATTTTCCAAATGCATGCAAACAATGACATGATAAAAGCGCATGTTATATTTATTAATTACATATGTAGGGCAGCCAGCATATATAGGACATATGGACACCGAAAATAAGGTTGTACACAATGGAAGAAAGAAAACAAAAGTAGCAGCGCTTAGAAGTATGTGATACCTCTCTGACTGTATGAATGAAAGCATTTGGATAGCCTGCATGCTGCAGCCTTGCAGAAATACATATAGCAAAATCCTATCTTTTAACACAGTAAGAGGAAATCTTGGAACCAGTTGCTTAATAACTTAGAAGGCTGATGACGAAGACAATCTGGTATATATAGATCAACACTGATGAGCATGTTGCTCCATTATCCTCTGTTATTGTAGACCTAACTGGTTTAAGTTGCACTTCTGAAGCCTGTTAATTAAGTAGTAAATATGATGATAAATAAGAGAACAGCACAAGAAATACTTACATATTCAGTTTCTTCAGGTATATATATATATATATATATATATATATATATATATATATATATATATATATATATATATATATATTATAATCTACAATACATGACTATTATATATCCACCTGCAGGGAAATTAAAACTCAAAATTAAGGAGTGTAGACTAGAAAGGGAAGGAAAGAAGACAAAAGTTGCCCTGCTTAAAAGTACTATATTTCTTTAGGCTCTACTCTCTCTCTCTCACACACACACACTATATATATATATATATATATATATATATATATATATATATATATATATATATATATATATATATATATATATATATATATATATATATATATATATATGTTGACTTTGCATTGACTCATATCCTTAGGTTAAGTTCAAGGTAAATTGGAATTTTGGAATAATAACTTATGAGTCGACAGCATGCATAGCCTTATATGCAATGCAACGGCCAGTAGCGTCCCACGTCGTCATGAGCGTTATGATAATGTCGTAATAAGATTAGCCTAAGCCATACAAGAAAACAAGGTAACCAGAATCACTGGTGGGAATCTCAGAGGCGGTCTAGAGGACAATTAATTTCTGTAGTAGTACGTAGTACAAACTTACCTAGCCAGTGCAGTGGCCAGGCCAGCTTTGTTATTATATTATTATGATATGATGGACGACGTACCACAATATCAGGTTGCCAGGTGGCAGGTGCGCTCAAATTCAAGCAGGTTCTCTCAGCTGAGCCAAAAGGCCATTAACCATCAGATATTCAGATCTCACATACATCTCCATCGAAGCAAGCTCCAAAGCTTGAAAAGGATGGCTTCAACTCATCCACTGATCCACATGTATATACACTCCGCTGTGAAATTGAATCGAACAGCTTATCATCACCAGTCATCAGAAAACAAAACATCGACCAAATTTATGTGCGGCATACCATCATCTAGTATGGGTGGTTGCCTAGTCATATGATATCTTGAAGCATGGAAAATTGCCCTACATATGCTGCCTGCAAAACCCTAGACAGCTCGACACCAAAAAGCACTACTGCAGCCTCCTATCCTAGTGTATGTTTGAGTGAGGAGATTAAAGAAAAAGGGATGCCTACAACTCCAACTGCACCTCAGGTGAGGTTTCCGATCGACGCTGACGACGACAGGAGAGCGGAGCGGGGCGGGGCAAGGCTAAGTGGGATCGGACATCGGAGGGTGGAGGCCATCAGGCGTCAGGTGACCAGGCGAGAGGCGAGGGATGACCTGCCTCACCTTCTCCGTCCATCATCCACGTTCTGTGGCGGCCCGGGCCCGGCCGCCGAAAGAGGGACAGGGGAGTAGTTTACGTTGGGCCTTCCTTTTCTTAAATGGGCTGGTATCTGATGGCTTTCTTTTTTTCTTTCTTTCTTCATTTTTGGGCTTTCTCCATATCAACTATGATATGCCCGTACTGACTGGAAGCAGGGATTAGATTCACACCACGCCCCCATATTATTATATATAAGGGCGTGGTTAGCGCCTGGACCTCCGAACGCCTGCGCCGCTACGCTTGCCTCACCTGCTGCACCCGCGCCGCTGCCCCTGTCCGCCCACGCCTCGCCTGCTGTGATTGCTAGCCCACGCTTGCTGCTTCAGCATGCCCACCTGCTACTGCTTCACATGCCACATGCCGCCGCGCGCCGGCGCATGCACGTGGGGACCACCCATGCCAACGGGGACCATCTTCGCTTGTGCTCGCTTCCGCGCCTGGCACCGAGGCGAGGCAGCAGAAGGCGAGGAGAGCAATGCAACATCTGATCTAGTTTTGAAACATTCAGATGTAACAATTGCAACATACGTCTGAAGACCATGAAACATTTGAAACATGCATCTGAAATACCTACAAAAACACCTAAAAATACTTGAACCATTGCAAACATACACAATATTCAGATGAAACACTTGCAATATATGTGTGAAAACATATGCAACATTTAAATAAACATACTTGCAACATACATTGGAAAAAATGAAACATTGAAAATAGAAGGTTGCAATATACGTGTACAACCAATGTAACATATGCAATATCCCGATCTACTTTTGCAACATCCATGTGAAACACTTGTAACATACTTCTAAAATATTTGAAACACTTGAAATGTATGCTTGCAACATGCGTTTTTCACCCTTCTTCCGTGTGACACAGAGTGGACTGGGGGACGTCCGGTTCCAGCCATCGGCAGCTGAGGATGGTGGTGTGGCCTCGCAGTGGCCAGCAACGCCTGTGCCTAGTCTGGGCCTGGTCAGCGATGGCCCCCTCTTCTGGCCGCCTGGCCTGGGCGCGGCGGTTTGGTGGTGCCACTATAGTCGCCGAGCACGCGCATGGAGCAGCAGCAGCAGTCAGTGGGGTGGCTGGCAGCGTACCTCGGCAGAGGATTCCTCCTACTCTTTGCGGGGGACGGAGGCACCATGTGGTACGGGGGCGCCGCGGGGGATGTCGGCGACGGCGCGGCGGAGTGGGCCGCGGCGCGAGATAGAGGCGCCGCAAGGGATGGCAGCGGCGGCGCGGCGGAGTGGGCTAGGCCGACGGCCGCACGGCACGGTGAAGCCGTGACGGTGCGAGGCGGAGTTGGGAGGAATTTTGTTTTTTTACTAGAGAGGCGGGCGAGGCAGAGTCTTTTTTAGAGAGGCGGGCGAAGCGGAGTGGGAAGCCGCATCCGACGTGACGGACACCCGCATCTAAGTATTTCCATTATTATAAACATGCAGCTGGTCATTATACAACTGCATCGTCTTCTTTTTGAAAACCAGTTTCAGCAACAAAGAAAAACTACACTTTCCAAATTTGAATAAACTAGCGGGTAACCTCACGCTTCGCGCGGGCAGCAAGATGACAGCATACACAATGTAGAACAGATTTACGTGCAGTGGGAAAGGCCCTATATGGCAGCCAATTATGCTCGCGATATAACATTTTAGTTGTCTTGCAGGAAGGGGATAAATTAAGTAATAGTAGTTGGTAAAGAAATATCCAAAAAAAAATGAACTAATATGAATTATATAAAGGTACATATAAGGGAATCAAAGTATCAGTTTTATTTACTTTACCATATGCAGCCTTGAGTAATCAATGAAGAGTTAGGGAATTCATAAGTAATGAAAATCATCCAATGGTGAAACTAATCTCTATTTCAAACAGGAATGCAATGTTTTTTTTTGGGTAAGCACACTGATAAATAATGTGTTTGTAAACATGAGCTAGTTCATGAACTGGTTACACACCTCTGTTTGCTTTTTCTCTGGGCTACCAGAACTGCCAAGCGTAATTCATGGGTGATTGGAACACACATTCTAAAAAAACACTATGAAAGTGATAGTATTTTCAGGTCTTATGGCATGGACGGCAAAGAAGGGAAGACTCTTGAATCCTCAATTCTATTTAATTGTCTGCTGAAGAAGTTTGGTACTGATGAAAGAATCCATGGTGGAGCTGTTGATCCCTGGGAGATTTTGGAGATGGCTCCAGTGAATCTCCATCATTGTGATCCAAGTTATTTATTGTAGTATTCGTTGGTCCTGGATGCCCCTCGGTAGCGCTAAGCCTAACTTGCTGGAAAATAGAAGGCCAAATTAGATCACGGAATAAACTGGATAACTTACAAAATGCATAAAAAAATATATGAAGCACGGTACCTGGAATATCTTCCCTAAAGTTTTGATTCCTTTAGTTCATGTTACCTAAAGTTCCGATTCGTTTAGCTCGACTTTGCAGTTACGCTTTCCTGGCACTGCTGTCTTGAAGCAGGGGATATTGATTAGAAACAATTAAAACCAAATATCAGATGTATGATATCTTTTAAGAAACCTGGAAATATAGACAATATGGAAACAGACCACCTGATAAAAAGAACTGGTAGTGGATGTTGTTTTTTTGCCGGAATCATGTAAGGGTACACGGATAGAAGGGCGAACAAAGGATTTGAAGTTACCAAGCAGGGCTAAAAGCAGGAAATACATCCGGAACCCACGTGTTGTTGCATGGACACACAGCTTACCAAGCGATTAAAAGGGTATCATTAATATTTTGGGGAAGTGAAGGAATGGTTGTCACGAACACATGCTCAGCTTTAGCATACTTGATGATTTCCTCTTTGTTTCCTTGAACAAGGTCGGTCACACACATAAATATGATTATGAAACATTTAGCTGTCAGATGTAACCATTTTTTTAATCTACATGTATGATAAAGTGTATAGCCATTGTTTACAGTGCGTAAAACTGAAATATTTTTGGGTGCACAAATACGATCCAAGGCACCCAGATTTTCAATATAAACCTGAAATCATCTTTTATGTGGGGTAAAAAAAGCAGAGGCTGTTTGAGAGGCAGTGCAAAGCACAATTACCGGAGACACATTTCAAAGAAGTTCGAAGCCAATTTTTTTTTTTTTTGCCTCTGTTGTCATTAGCCTCTTTTTCTCCTCTCCGAGGTGGCATTGGATCATATATTGGTGTCAAATCACAAAGGTCGAATTTCTTAATAATATGATGAGCTTTGTTACTATGCTTGAAAGGAACCACCGGTTCCTCCTACTGGAATTTTCGTCAGACGTTGATTCAAAAAATAGAAAATTAATTATATTAAAGGGTAGTTTAGGAATTTTAAACTGTTCGTTACATGGGGGTTATCCATTCTGTTTTGCTCTGTCGCGGTAGATTGAGGGATTGGCTCACCGCCGCCGGCTGCCTTCCTGCCAGGGGCTCGCTGCTGCCCGCGCGTGGAATGTCGTCGCCGCTGCTCGCCCGAGCTCGCCCCTGCCGCCTGCAAGGGTGCAAGATCGACAGCCCCAGGCCCCAACTCATCTCTTGCCGCCATAGTTCGGCCGCCGACTGCCTGGCCAGTCGGTAGTCGTCGTTGTCCGCCTGCTCGTCCGGTGCTCTGCTCATTGCCTTGTGCGGGTCTGCTCTGTGATTGTAACGGTGTTCTCAATTTCAGTTCTGCAGAAACAGCAGTGCAGCACGTCTAGCAAGAATCGATGTGAAATTGAAACTGTAATTGATGTGAGCTTAGAGCGAAATTAAGTGAATAATAATACTAGGACTGGATGTCAAATTTAGATTATACTTGACCTATACTGAGACTGAATTTCTGGCTATTAAATTCAGATTGTAAATTGATGTGAATTGGTATTGTTAGTAAATAATGAATGTGAACGACTGATATTTTCAGAACTGTGATAATCTCAATTTGACAGCATATAACTGATGTCAAGTAGAGAGGATGACAGCATGCCATTCCTTGGGTGAATCTATTTTTTAGGAATACAATGACCTACAAATTATCAAGAAAGGTTTGGCTGCTGAACGTAGAATGAAACGAGTGATATTCAGATATTGAACATGCATATAGAATTGTCGAAAATAAAACTGAACATGCATTAATTCAGAAATGAGCAGCACTACAATTTCAAAGAGCACACATACATTACATATTCAGAGAATAGCACTACCATTACATTGCAGTTCAGAGAGTACGACACATTGCTATTCAGAGACATGAAGAAGTGGAGAAGACATGTATTTGGCCAAGAACACATCAACTTCATGACTGAGTTCTCTCTCCGAGAAGCACCGCAAACTGTTTTCCAGCTCGAGTTCACGGTGCGAATACAAGGTTTGATATGTGCCCTTATAGTTCGTTTTGTGATGAATGATTGTCAACGTAATCCACGACCTAGGGTGAGTTTGTGACCTAACTATAGCGTGAGTTGGGTTGTGCGATATGTCTTTTGACTTGTGGTGTGCATGTGTGGAGCTCAGAGGCGCTAGTCGACGGCGAGGAGAAGGTCAAGTAGAGACGTGTTGTGCCGATGGACCGGGAGTGGTGAAGTACGGACGTGAGGCTTAGACTGAGGGACCAAGAGGCCGGGTGACCAGCCGCGATGGTTAACATCTGGGACATCGATAAGCGCAAGTGTACATGGGTGATGAAGACAGCGTCGATCAAGTCAAGATGGAGGATGATGGCGTCGTGGCACTTGACGGAGGCCGATGGGTCAAGTCAAGAAGGGAGGCGAAAGCGTCAAGCTTGGCGGAGGTCAGACACGCGTCGACATCGGGGGTTTGGTGGTTTCATCCTCAAAACCTTCGGCACGGTTTGGTGGTTTGGGCCTCAAAACCATCGGTGGACGGGTTTACGGGTTTGGGCCTTAAAACCCGAGCGGAGGTTCCGAGGAGGAACGGATGACACGTGGTGGCGTCGAGGAATTCGCGTCAAAGTGAAGCTATCTCATGAAGGACGCGGTGGCCGTCGGATGAAGATTACCTCGGGTTGGACCATAGCGCCCTCAAGTCAAGTGGTTTGACTCAAAATATCTAGGGGCAAAACTGGAATTGTGTAATAACCCTGTTAAATAGGATGAGGGAGCCCCCATCTCCCTCACCTCTTTCATTTTCCCTTCCTTCCTTCCTTAGTTTCCCCCTCTCCTTAGGGTTCTTGTGAGAGAGATCCACAAATTGAGAGATTTGCGTAAGAACTCAAGTTTTGCTGCGGGAATGGTTACCCTTACCACCTCGTGTCCTCCGGGATTCGATTTGTAATGAGTTTCTTGTGATTCGTGTCTTGTTCTTCGTGTTCTTCCTCTTCTCCCTTTTGTTCTTGCCCTGATTTGTCGTTTTGAGACAGTTTTGATCCATTCCTTTTGTGTTGGAGTGATCTATGACGTGAGTTGAGCCTTTTCACTGAAGGAAATCATCCAATTCCTCACGAGATCATAGATCGGGTCAAATCACAAACTAGGGTTTCAAAACCGATGTTTTCCGTTCCCTTTTGATTTCCCGTAAATTAGCTTCAAATTGGGCGATGGCCTCTTAGAGGTAGCTCCCCTAATGCCTTCTGATCATGCATACCAAGTTTGATGGCAGTTGGTGTTGATTTGGTCACAAATCCGGAGGATCAAAGGAGAGGGCAATTTTTGGGTCGGTTTTCTTCTCTGTTCCGCGAGTCTCGGACAGTCTGGGCTGTAACCCCGGACAGTCCTCGGGTTGGGGTTGAACACAAGTGAGTCTCGGCTCTGCTCAAAGTCAGCTCACGGACAGTCAGGCCCTCTCGCTGAGACGTGTCCAAAACTGTTTTAGCGCGGTTCGGTTTTCTGATTTTGACCTGCGAACAGTCCGCCACCAGGTCCCGGACAGTCCGCTGTTGTGTTTTTGCTCGATCCAGAACTGTTTGCCATCTGTGCGTTTTCGGGTTGTTGACCAGCGGATAGTCCGACATCTTGTCCCAGACAGTCCGGCGTGCTAGCCACAGACAATCCGCCGTCCCGGCCCGGATAGTCCGCAAGTTGTCTGTCTTCTCCGGTTCTTGGTGTTCCATCATGAGTTCGGTTTGAGTGTTCCTTGATGGTCCCATTGTGCCTCTAGGTGTTCACTGGAGGTGGCTAGCCACTAGTTGGAGCGTGGATACATCTTCTCGAGCGTGTTTGCTTTTTGGGGATTGTTTTTAAGACAGTGGTCGAAAGTTTTGAAAGAAATTTGAGGCTCCCATTCACCCCCCTCCTCTGATCGCCGTTTTCGGTCCTTCACATGGCACGGCTGGTTGGGTGGCTTAGAGCTTCCCATGGATTCATGACCTCAATGGCATGGTGTAGCAGCCATGGCAGCATCTGTGTCGACATGGCAATGGAAGTTCCTCTCCAACCATGGTGCGACCATGGCAGCGGCAGAAGCCGAGAGCCATGACGGTGTGCCCCTCCGTCCCTCTGACAGTGCTATCATGCTAGGAGAGGGAGGGAGTTGCGGGCCCATCCACCAAGGTCACGCACGCCGGGGAGCCTCCATGTCAGCCCCTAGGTCCAGCGAGCTATGCCGCCTGCACTCGGAGACATGAAAGGAGAGACGAGAGCTCACACAAGGAGACAAGAGGCAGCAGCTACGCAAAAGTACTATTATACTGTTTAAATTTATTTTGAAAATAATCTCATATATTTTTGGTTCTGGACCCACATATTCCTAGTTCTGGTCCACAACTTAAGTTCCACTACCGTGAATCCTGAGTTCGTCCAGCCAGCTTAAATACCATGTCCAGGGACGTGTAGTAACCTTCGGTTAACCATTTTGAGCGAAGCGAGGACGAAAGCTCAAGCGGGTTGCTACGCAGGTAGGACCACTCCTTGGCAGAGTGGACCTAGGTCATGTATGCCGGGACTAGATGTTACATTAAACTTAGTCCCATACCGTGAATCCTGAGTTCGTCCAGCCAGCTTAAATACCAGGACCAAGGACGCGTAGTAACCTTAGATTAACCATTTTGAGCGAAGCGAGGACGAAAGTTCAAGCGGATTGCTACACAGGTGGGACCACTCCTCGGTAGAGTGGGCCTGAGCCATGTATGCCGGGACTGGATGTTACAAACGGCTAGGAGCAAATCACTGCAAATGAATAGTGAAATGAGTCTACAAATCAGAAGGTTTAGAAAAACAAAGATCTCTATAGATTTCCAAGTGTGCCAAAATAGCATGAATAAATTTGCCAATACCTCCAAGTGACATTTTAGAATTTGAATGCATGAGTAGCTGACTTGGAGTCATAGCTACAAATTCATATATTTGTCATCTTAAATTTGTTCAAACTTGTGGTGTGAACGCTACTGCCTACTAGCACAAGGTTCATCTGGATATGTGACCCCATGTTGATAGTAGTTAACTATCATTTTTAACCGTCAACTTACTTAAAAGAATGCTATAAAGTCAATTACCACCATAGACTAGGTATTTAACTGATAGAATTCCATGAGTTTTGGTGAATATCTATTTCTGCAGGGTGTCAGCTGAAAATAATCAAAGATGGCCCACATGTCAGGTTTACATAGAGACAAAAGGGCTACGCACAACTTTTCTGTAATCTAGAAGGTTCAAAAAGCCAAACCCTAGGAGGTGGGACCCACCTATCACAGTGACAGGGGCGGCCGCCCAGCCCTAGGGGCGGCCGCCCAGCTCATGAGGCCAATCACATTCCACCTCGCGGATCCTGCCTCCACCACCTTTGAGAATGAGTAAAAATTGTTGATCAAGGTTGGTTTGATCCAAGGGCTATGGTGCTTCCTAGAGGGCTATATAATCAAGGCCCCTGGCCCTTGGAGAAGGAAGTTCAGAAATTCTAATTCATATTTTCCAGAGAGAATTCGCCTGAGAGGGGTCCTTTGAATGGATCTGTCTCTAGAGCACATACAAGAGAGTTTAGCTTTGTAGTCTCTATGTGAGATTAGAGTTATTCTTCTAGATTGAGAGAGTTAGAGTGGAGGTAGAAGATTGGAGGAAGCCCGGCCTATCTGTGTCTCCTCTTCAAGCTTGTATCTACGAGGTCAAGTCTCCTAACCCAAGGCTTGGTTCTAGGATTCTTTGGCACTTCAACTTCTAATACTAAGTAAGTACGTTATTATTATTGTTCTTTAGTTTATGGTTTTACTTTATTCGCTTCGCGTAGGGAATAGAGTAATCATTCGTAGCATAAGCGTGGTGCTTGGGCTATAAATACTCGTATTTATCCTCTATCTGGCCAAATTAGTGAGTAGTAGCATGGGACGTGACAATCCCATTGTTACCTTTGGATTCTCCTCCCGTCAGAAGGTTTGGTAGGATTAAGTACCTTGGTTAAGCATCCTCTGTGGTGTCTCTTTTCCATCGGTATTTCCCCTAAGATCAATAATATCATAGCTTGCCATAGGTTGAAACCAAATTGTCGTCGTAGTTCTCTCTAATTGCTTATATCTTCACCACCTTGTAGTGCGACCTAGGGGTAATAGTAAAGACTAGGTTAGTCATCGCACGCTTTCTCCTTGCGGATAAAACAAATACGATACTCTGGACTTATCTCCCGGGTGAAGTGCTCACCGATATCCGTGCGCTTGTGCATTATTTTTCTTGAATTCCTTCGTGTGCGTATTTAGTATCAACAAGCATTTCTAGAGTTGTTGTTGGGGAGAAAGACGTCAACTGAGTGAACCTTAAGTCTTGCTTTACCTTGTACCTATACTTTTATCTTTTCCTTTTTATTTCTTACCTTATTCTTCTTGCCTTTTTCTATCCTTATGGATAATATAAGTTCAATTCCTATCTTTCAATTTTCTGCACCCACGGAGACCAGCCTAGTGCCATGGGAGTCATCACAACCTATCCAAACCCCTAACTATAGGTTGAGTCCGCAGTTGATTGCAATGGTCCAAAGCCTATCCTTTTTAGGAGGAGTAGACGAAAACCCTTACCTTCATATTAGAGACTTTGAGCAAACATGTGACTGTCTTCGCATAGAGGGCATGTCTGATCAAACTTTACGTTGGAAGCTATTTCCTTTCTCTTTAAAGGAAAAAGCTAGACAATGGTATGATAAAGCCGTAGGTAAGCAACAAGGAGATTGGGGATCCTTACGTTCTAATTTTTGTCTAGATTTTTACCCTATCTCCCAAATCGTCAACCTTAGAGTCAAGGTTCTGACTTTTAAGCAAGAACCTAGTGAATCTTTGGCCTCATTCTGGAATCGTTTTACTACTCTTTTAGCATCTGGCCCGAATCTTAGTTTACAAGACACTATTCTTCTTCAACATTTTTATAAAGGTCTTCATAAAAACAGTAAGTAATTGCTCGATACAACTTCTAGAGGATCATTCTTGCATGTTTGTCAGAAAAAGCAAGATTAATCTTAGATCAAATCTTATCCTCTGAATTAGATAATCTCCTAGAAGAATAACCTCAAGTAGCTGAAGCAAATTCTTTACTAGATATACCATCTACTTCAGCTATTCCAAGTTCTGAGCAAGAAGAAGAAGAAATTCCGTTTCCTGATTTTATGCTCGATATCGAACCCGATCTTTTTCTAATTTTGGAAACGTTATGAATTATTATTCTATAAAGAAATCACATAATCATCATAATCACCTTAGAGAATCTTTGAATCCTTCTGAGGATATTTCTTATAGAAGTACTTCAGTAGAACTAGTATCGGTCATAAGCAGTGAATGGTTGGAGGAATCAGAGCTTTCCTCTAATGTGATCCGTTTGAATTCACCCTCTTTACCAATATGGTGCTCATTTAATTCCGATCACATAGATGCTCTCTATAATCCAGTTGTAGGCATTAATATCATGTCTGTTTCACTTGCACAACATTTAATGAGGCACATGACATTAACCCCAACTACAAAATTGATGAAGAGTCTTTCAGGACACATTGTCCCCAGTTTAGGAATTTTACATATCCAACCACTCCAGGTAGAAGGAACCTTGGTTCATTTAAGATTTTATGTCTTTCCCATATGGGACTTCGACCTATTGATAGAACAACCTTTTAGAAGACTCCTTTATGAAAGACAAACAGGGAAAATAAATATTTGTTTTAGAAAGAAACTTCAATTCCCAATGTCCATATCTCATTCTCTAAGTACTAGGACCGAGGAATTTAAGGCTGCTTCTCTAGAGTTCTTAGTTGACTCAGGTCTAGAGGATGACGCTCAATTCTTCATAGAAGAAGTGGCTGATTACTCTGAGCCTGAACCTTTAGATGAGTTTGCAGAGCCACCTAGACCTCCTATAGAACTTAAACTTTTACCAACCGAACTTAAATATGCTTTTCTAAATGATGATCCAGAGTTTCCTATGATCATAAGTGATAAAGTCACTCCGGAACAAACTTTTTGCTTAATGGCTGTCTTAGAGAAACATCGATCAGCTTTTGGCTACTCACTCCAAGATCTTAAAGGAATTAGTCCTGCCCTTTGCACCCATCGCATTCCAACAGATCCTACTGTTCCACCTTCTAGAGAGCCACAACGTAGACTCAATAATGTGATGATGGAGGTTGTTAAAAAGAAAGTTTTGAAACTTTTGCACACCAGGATTATTTATCCTATGCCACATAGTGAGTGGGTAAGCCCTGTTCAAGTTGTGCCTAAAAAGGGAGGCATGACTGTTGTTAAAAATGAGAAGAATGAGTTGATCCCTCAACGTACCGTCATAGGATGGCAGATGTGCATAGACTATAGAAAACTTAATAAAGCTACTAAGAAGGATCATTTTCCGTTGCCTTTTATTGATGAGATGTTAGAACGGTTAGCCAGTCATTCTTTCTTTTATTTCCTTGATGGATATTCTGGGTATCACCAAATCCCTATACATCCTGATGATCAAAGCAAAACTACCTTTACATGCCCCTATAGAACTTATGCATATCGTAGAATGTCTTTTGGGTTATGTAATGCTCCAACTTCTTTTCAAATATGTATGATGTCTATATTTTCTGAAATGATTGAAGAGATTATGGTAGTTTTCATGGATGACTTTTCTGTTTATGGAAAAACTTTTGATGATTGTCTTGAAAACTTAGATAGAGTTTTGCAAAGAAGTGAAGAAAAGCACTTAGTCCTCAATTGGGAGAAATGCCATTTTATGGTTAGAGAAGGAATAGTGCTAGGACACTTAGTGTCTAAAAGAGGTATAGAGGTAGATAGGGCTAAAATTGAAGTAATTGAACAGCTACCTCCGCCTGCGAATATAAAAGGAATTAGAAGTTTTCTTGGCCATGCTGGTTTTTATCGTAGATTTATGAAAGATTTCTCATTTATTGCTAGACCTCTTACTCATTTGCTAGCCAAGGATTTTCCTTTTGAATTTGATGATGACTATTTAAGATCTTTTGAAATTTTTAAAAAAGCACTCATCTCAGCACCAATCATTCAACCCCCTGATTGGTCTTTACCTTTTAAAATTATGTGTGATGCAAGTGATTATGCTATGGGGTAGTTTTAGGACAAACTAAAGATAAAAAGCATCATGCAATAGCCTATGCTAGCAAAACTTTAACAGGACCTCAACTTAATTATGCAACTACTGAAAAGGAGCTCCTTGCTGTTATTTTTGCTATCGATAAGTTTAGATCTTACTTAGTAGGAGCTAAAGTAATTATTTATTCTGATCATGCTTCTTTAAAATACTTGCTCACTAAGAAAGATGCTAAACCACGTTTAATATGATAGATTTTGTTACTCCAAGAATTTGACTTAGAAATAAAAGATAAAAAGGGAGTAGAAAATTCTATTGCCGATCATTTGTCTAGAATGCAGTTTGAGAATTCACAGGAAATGCCCATCGACGATTCACTCTGGGATGACATGCTCTACGGGATCAACAGATCTGACCCCTGGTTCGCAGATATTGTTAATTTTATGGTTTTAGGATATGTACCACCAGGAGCAAACAAAAGGAAACTCGTCTAGGAAATTTGTACTCACACATGAGATGAACCGTACCTCTTCCGAGTCTACTCAGATGGCCTACTCAGAAGATGTGTACCTATTGAGGAAGGAATAAAAATTATTGAAAGATGCCATTCATCACCATATGTAGGACATTATGGGGCATTCCGCACACATGCAAAGATTTGGCAATGCAGATTCTTTTGGCCAACAATGTATGAAGACACAAGAAAATTCATCCGAAGATGTGGACCATGTCAGAGGCACGGCAATATCAATACAAGAGATGCCATGCCACTCATCAACAACCTTCAGATTGAACTCTTTGATGTTTGGGGAATCGACTATATGGGACCATTCCCACCATCGAGAAAATGCGAGTATATTTTGGTGGCAGTAGATTATGTCTCCAAATTGATTGAAGCTCTACCATGCAAGAAGGCTGATAACATAAATTCCAAGAAGATGTTTGAAGAGATAATATTTCCTAGATTTGGAGTCCCAAGGATAGTGATAAGTGACGGAGGATCACACTTTATCTACAAGCGCTTTGAGAACTACTTGTCTAAGCATGGAATACGCCAAAACGTCGCTACCCCCTATCATCCTCAGACAAGCGGGCAAGCAGAAACATCAAATAAATAAATCAAGAACATTCTACAGAAGACAGTAAATGAGATGGGTACTAGATGGAAGGACAAGCTCCCCGAAGCACTCTAGGCATACCGAACAGCATACAAGACACCTATTGGGATGTCTCCTTATCAGTTGGTGTATGGGAAGACTTGTCACCTACCAGTTGAGTTAGAATTTAAATCTCACTGGGCTATCAAGAAATGGAACATGGACCTTGATACTGCCGGAATAAGGAGGAAAATGCAACTCTCAGAGTTAGATGAATGGAGAGAAAGAGCATATCACAATTCAAAGATTTATAAAGAGAGAGTTAAGAGATGGCATGACAAGAGAATTAAGAAGGAGTTCACCCCAGGAGATAAGGTATTACTTTTTAATTCCAGGATGAAACTTTTTGGACATGGAAAACTATGAAGTAAGTGAGAAGGACCATTTAGAGTGGTAAACGCATCATCACATGGCGCGGTCACGCTTCAAAATGACGAAGGTACATTATTCAAGATAAATGGTCAACGCCTTAAATTATTTTTAGAGCCTAATAAAGAATTAGAAGAATTAGATGTTGTTAATTTCTTTATTACTTAAGTATTGTTAGGCCCGACCTTTTTAGTTTTCGTTTTTTGGGGCCCAACATATTTTTTGAAATAACAAAAATATTTAGAAAATTCTATGAAAAAGTGAACCAGAGCCGGGCTCATAGGCCGGGCGGCCGCCCCTAGGGTTGGGCAGCCGCCCCACCCCCTGTGTTGTTTCATCACCGCCTTTTTCCTTCACGATTCTTCTACATTCTTCTTTCAGAAAAAGTTTATTCCTAGTTTATTCGGGCATTTTTATCATGAGATACCATTTAGATGCCATTTTAATCCTCTGAACCCTCCTATATAAACGCCCTATGACGTCAGCCATCCTCATGCCATCAGATTATCCCTTTTAGAAGTTTGTTAGCTCTCTCTCCCAAGCTCCAATGGCCAACCACGACAAGAGGATCATCCCCTATGGTCTCAACCTCAACTCCATCCCCAAGGAAGATCCAAATTGCAAAGCTCTAATCCCAACCCCTCGCTGCTATTCCACCAAGACCTCATAGCTATAGCCAACCTTACTTCGCTCAGCCAGTTCTCACATCACCTCCGCAGCCTCTCTTGCTAGAAGATAAACTGTCGAAGGGGCTCGTCATCAAGCTACCTACTGGAACCAAGCTTTTGCCGTCGAAGCACAATGAGATGCTTGTTGGTGTGAAGACCAACAAGAAAGGAGAGATCGTCTGCGCCAAGTACAGCACTGGGGAATGCACTTACTTCGAGGGAGTTCGCGCTCATCCAAGCAAAGTCAAATTCCTTCCACCCGAAGAAGCTCCTAAGCACACCCTTGCTAAGGCTGAAGCTCCGCGCAAGCGTCGCAAGACTTTAGCTAATCTAGAAAAACTAATAGAGGCTCAGCAAGATACTATCTCCTCTATAGAATCCACTCTACGCCTTTCAGAATAGATGTTTTCTTCGTACGCACGAGAAAGTATAGGACATAGAGAAGAACAATAAGGAACTAGAAAAGCACGTAAGTGCTTTAGAGCCTCCTAAGCCGAAGAAGTAGATTAAGCTCGTCTAGCAGTTGATATGGCAATTTCAAGATTAGTTGTGAGATTTCTTAAATTCTTTTATTAATTCTATAAACAAAGTGCCTTACATGATACTGAATAAAGAGTTGGTTTCTTATTATTCCTGGATATATTTTGCTTGTGTTTTTGTCTCCACCATGCTTTGTATAAAGGAAAATAGGAAATAAGTGTGGGGGAAGGACCCGATGATATAATGAAGAGATCCACCCCAAGTGGGGTAGGCGCCTAAGAGGTAAGCCCTCCTCGCTCCATCCTTTGACTATGGTCAGGTATGTTCCCTACATGTTTCAATATATACACTTTCTAGTACGTTTCGCATTACGAATTCTTAAGTATAACCTATTTAATGCTGAAATTAAAAAGATAGATTATTTTAGTCATGATCTCTTTATAGACTCACACCATGATTCTTTCCTGGGAGTCCTGTTACTGTTGGGAACTTAACTTTTAGGGACCCCATATCATTTAAGTTGTTGTGGAGTGAGAGATAGTAGAATCATGAGAACCTGATTTCTGATACTTTGTCACTTGGAGAATTTCTTTTACAAAAATGTTAAAACTTCTAGCTATACTTCTCCTCTGTGGTAAGAATAAATGCCTAATAGAGCCTTATATGTATAAAACTAGCACATAAGTTATTTACTTTGTATTGAGTTTGGTCAACCCATGTTAGACCCTTGTTGAGAGGTGGGACATGCTCTCAAGATCAGGATTCACACTAATTCTTGCACCCCTAGCTACTTCTACCCTGGAAGTACGCACTACCATATTACCTATTTAGATCCACTCAAAAATTTATTCTACTCCTACCCTAGGAGTAAACAATCAAAATATATCTCCTATAGGTTTTTTCTTGATTGCTAGCCATGATTCTAAAGTGCTCTAGGATGTTATTATCTTCTCATTATGATTCATCAAAGTTCAGTGTATCTTGTTATTAAAAAAAGAGAAGAAAGAAAAAGAAAGTATTGATTTTGCCTTTGGTGAAGTACAAGTTTCAAGTTGAAATTTCTCAAATCAAAGTTGAATAAGTATATCTTTTGTAAAGGAGCATTATAGAATTATCTTGCACCCCCTCTACCTTCCACAAATATTTCCTATTATGTTTATTCTTTTGAAACCACACCACATGCACGTCCTAATCTAGGGGTATGTCACTCCCCTCCTTGGATCCCATTTTGACTAGCAACATATGCAAAGTAAGTATGCTACATCCTTGAAATACCATCAACTCCAGATAAGCTTTTGTAGAATAGGATGTGCTATATGGCATTTGTCATACATACCTCAGAGAGGTCTACAAATACCACATATCTTCAGTGACTTGAGAGTACCACATGAAGTAGAAGGTAAGCTATGTTTTTATTGCAAATATATACAAAACACTAAGTGACTGTAGAAAGGAAAAAGGGGCTCAGTTTCATGTTGTTCCATTCTTCAACTACCCAAAATGGTATGGTAG
The DNA here is from genome assembly GCA_038087645.1 of Saccharum hybrid cultivar R570. Classification (NCBI taxonomy): domain Eukaryota; kingdom Viridiplantae; phylum Streptophyta; class Magnoliopsida; order Poales; family Poaceae; genus Saccharum; species Saccharum hybrid cultivar. The sequence continues at coordinate 200,760 of JAQSUU010000368.1, forward strand.
ACACTTTGAATCCCACAGTACAGGTATGACTAAGGAATAAATCTACTGTTGATGTCTTGGCTAGAGATTATGCCTAAAGGTAATCTACTCTTTTCTCGAGAACGAGTAAAAGTCCAAGTGTGGGGGAGATTATTGATGGTAGTTAACTATCATTTTTAACCATCAACTTACTTAAAAGAATGCTATAAAGTCAATTACCACCATAGACTAGGTGTTTAACTAACAGAATTCCATGAGTTTTGGTGAATATCTATTTCTGCAGGGTGTCAGCTGAAAATAATCAAAGATGGCCCACATGTCACGTTTACATAGAGACAAAAGGGCTACGCACAACTTTTCTGTAATCTAGAAGGTTCAAGAAGCCAAACCCTAGGAGGTGGGACCCACCTGTCACTGTGACAGGGGTGGGTGCCCAACCCTAGGGGCGGCCGCCTAGCTCATGAGTCCAATCACATTCCACCTCGCGGATCCTGCCTCCACCGCCTTTGAGGATGAATAAAAATTGTTGATCAAGGTCGATTTGATCCAAGGGCTGTGGTGCTTTCTAGAGGGCTATATAAGCAAGGCCCCTAGCCTCTGGAGGAGAGAGTTCAGAAACCCTAATTCATATTTTCCAGAGAGAATTCGCCTGAGAGGGGTCCCTTGAATGGATCTGTCTCAAGGGCACATACAAGAGAGTTTAGCTTTGTAGTCTCTATGTGAGATTAGAGTTATTCTTCTAGATTAAGAGAGTTAGAGTGGAGGTAGAAGATTGGAGGAAGCCCGGCCTGTCGGTGTCTCCTCTCCAAGCTTGTATCTACGGGGTCAAGTCTCCTAACCTGAGGCTTGGTTCTAGGATTCTTCGGCACTTCAACTTCTAATACTAAGTAAATACATTATTATTGTTGTTCTTTGGTTTACGGGTTTACTTTATTCACTTCGCATAGGGAATAGAGTAATCATTCGTAGCGTAAGCGTGGTGCTTAGGCTAGAAATACTTGTATTTATCCCCTATCTGGCTGAATTAGTGAGTAGTAGCGTGGGACGTGACAATCCCATTGTTACCTTTGGATTCTCCTCCCGTCAGAAGGTTTGGTAGGATTAAGTACCCTGGTTAAGCATGCTCTGTGGTGTCTCTTTTCCATCGGTATTTCCCCTAAGATCAATAATATCATAGCTTGCCATAGGTTGGAACCAAACTGTCGTCGTAGTTCTCTCTAATCGCTTATATCTTCACCACCTTGTAGTGCGGCCCAGGGGTAATAGTAAAGACTAGGTTAGTCATCGCACGCTTTCTCCTTGCGGATAAAACAAATATGATACTCTAGACTTATCTCCCGGGTGAATTGCTCACCAATATCCATGCGCTTATGGATTATTTTTCTTGAATTCCTTCGTGAGCGTATCTAGTATCAACACCCCACACCACACAGCACACAAATGCATATAGGCTAGCTTTTATCCGAGGTAGGGAGAGCATTCTTACGGAGAATGCAATCAATTTAAAGAAACGTGCAGGTGTGAAATGGAAGATACGGTGAATGCATATAGTCGTTTCTCTTTTTAGCGAACGAACATTATTTTTCTCTCACAACAAATTAACATAAGCATCACCATAAGCCAAATTTCAGTGAAACGAACAGAGCAAGTCGTTTCTATTTCAATTAGGAGATACGTACTATAGACAGACATACATTACTATACATTTGATTTTTCAGTAATATCTCTTTTTCTAAGTAGAGACGGCTCAATCTATAGTCATCTCTGTAAATAGGTCCGAACCAAACCATCTCTAAATATGTATTTGTAGAGGTGGCTAAAAATAATGCATCTTTGTTTCTCTTTCAATTAGGTGATACGTACTCCTAGACAGACATACACTATTACAAATTTGATTTTTAGCAATATCTCTTTTTTCATAAAGGCGGCTCAATCTACAGATGCCTCAACAAATACTCCCAAGATATACTATAGCCAGCATGCAGTTTAGGTTTTGTTTTTAGGGTAAAAAAACTGAAAATACATTTGTATTAGTGACCTGTCAGTCAAGAATGAAAATAAATACATATAGAATTCAGTAGAAACCATGGCATACTGTACTAGTATGTTTCTGTGACTGAGTGAATATATGACAACGTACACGATACGATGTCAATAATGGAACAAAAGTCATATGCTCCTACATAACTTTATTAACGCAAGCAAAGAGAAAGGAGTTACAAAGGATACACAAAAAACACCACCCTACAACAAACAACAAAGAAAAAGAGAGCTAGAGAGCTCCACGCAGGGAGATCAAGACACAAAAAAGGAAACAAAGAAAATAAAATAGAAATAGAGGCTCAAATCATTTCTAGGGAATCCAACCATTGATCAAATTCATGAGAGAGCCCATCTTTCACTCTAAGCCCCACAAGCTTTGTCTCCCTGAAGAAGAAGCTTCTGCAGTCATTCAAGTTGAATTGGTTTGCATTGAAGATTAACTCATTTCTAGCTATCCAAATGACCCAGCACATCAGAATCAAAGCCTCCATGAAGAATTTGGAGTTCAGCTAGAATATCAATGCTCTGAAGTTTTCAAAAACTCCCCCGGCCGATAACTGAAGATTGAGCATGCCCCAGCAGTCTTGAGCAAAAGGGCATTAGAGAAACAAGTGCTCTAAGGTTTCCTCAACACCTTGATTACAAAGCTCACAGTTGTAGCTTTGCAGCTGCATGTTCTTCCTTTTTAAGATGTTTCTCGTACTTAACCTGTCCTTTAAAAGATGCCAAGCAAAGACTTTATGTTTGGGCTGACAAAATTTTTTCCAAATCCATTTAAAGACCGGATCTAAATGTTCATGGCTAATCAATTGCCTATAAATTCTTGGAGCTGAAAATTTAACTGACCCTCCATTGTAAGCCCAGATGTCATTTTCATTTCGCAATGTGACTGTCTCTATCATTTGCTGAAGATTCTGCACCTGACCAAAGGCAACCTCAGAAAGAGGAAGATTGAACATATCAAAGATGGACTCCAAGTTGAAAACCTTGTTGACTAAAATATCTTTGTCATTGACAAACGAAAAGCTTTCAGGCAGGTCAACTTGCAGGATTTGATGCTACCACTTGTCTTTCCAAAACATACATGAATTTCCATTCTTTATTTGAACTATTGACACTTCCTTGAACTAAGGGATTAGTTTTAAGACATCCCTCCACCAGAAAGATTCCCTCCTAATTTGGTCAGGCAGCTTCCCTTTTTTGAAATTTTTTCCCATACCAAGTTTACCCAAGGGATGTCCCTTTTATTGAAGAATTTGTCCAAATTTTTCATTAATAATGCCTTGTTTTGTGTTTCTATATTGATTATTCCCAGGCTCCCTTATTCTTTTGGTTTGGACACCATTTCCCAAGCATCTTTTGGAATGGTTCTTCCATTGACATCTGAGCCTCTCCACAAACAGTGTTTTCTAAATTTGTTGATTTGTTTGATGACTGCCTTTGGTAACTCAAGAGAACACATGCAATAGGTTGGCAAAGCCGAAAAGAACTGCATTGGTGATTTGCAACCTGCCTGCCTGATTCAGCATTGATGAGATACCTCCCAGTTTTCTTTCACATTTGTTTACCAAAGGCAAAAAATCCTGAATCTTTGGTTTTGTTAAGCCCAAAGGAAGTCCAAGGTAAGTGAAAGGAAGGCTTCCCTTTGAGCAGCCAAAGGTTCTGGCAAGATGCTCAAGTCTTGTTTCAATGATGTTGATTGGTAGCAGCATGGACTTATTATAATTGACTTCTAGACCTATTGAATCAGAGAAGACTTGAAGCAGTGATTTCAAAAAGAATAGCTGTCTGGGATCAGCTTCCATGATAAATAGGTTGTCATCAGCATACTGGACCACAGGGAAATTAGATGATGACTGCAGAGGGATAGGTAGCTTTAGCAAATTCATATCCTTGGCTTTATTGATCAAGGCTTGGAGATAGTCAGCTGTTAGGACAAAAACTAACGGGGAAAGTGGGTCCCCTTGCCTCACCCCCTTTTGCAATGTACTATCTTTCCAGGGACTCCATTTAGAAGTACCTGAGATGTTCCTGAGCTGAAAATGTTCTTTACCCAAGATATCCATTTCTGCCCAAAACCCTTAGCCTCCATTATTGAAATTAAAGCTTGATGCTCTATTTTATCAAAAGCCTTTTCAAAGTCCAACTTTAGAATGACAATTTCCTTTTTTTGAGTGATGACAAATGTGCAAGTATTCAAACGCCCAAGCAAGGTAGTTCTGAATTGTCCTTGTTTTAATAAACCCATATTGATTTCTATGGATTAGAGGAATGATAAAGGCCTGCAATCTATTGGCAAGGATTTTTGTGATCATTTTAACAGAGGTATTAAGCAGGGAAATGGGCCTGAAATCCCCCACAGATCTTGGGTTGTCCACTTTTAGGATCAAAGTGATGAATGAGGAGTTGATGCTTTTGAGACTGACAGTATTGTTAAAGAAGTCTTGACAGAGGTTGTAGAAATCATACTTGATTACTGGCCAGGCTGCTTTGGTGAATTCATTATTGAAACCATCTGGTCCAGGTGACTTGAAATTAGGCAACGTTTTGACTATGTTGCTAATTTTAGTCAGAGAGAAGGGATTCTCAAGATGGTGCAAGCTTGTGCTTTGATTGAAAACCAAAGATGATTGAATAGTGAACCCTTTGAATTCTGTGATGCCCAATCTTTGCCTGAATTCTTCCCACAAAAGTTCTTCTTTATCTTTGTGACTTGAGAAGGTTAACTCATCAGAAGTGGTCAGTTCTGAAATCATCTTGTTTTTGTACCTAACTGTGGCACTTGCATGAAAGAAGTGAGTTCCAGCATCCCCTAGAGTTGCCCATTTAATATTCCCTCTTTGTTTCCAATAGAGTTTTTGCTTATCTAGGAGATTCAACAGGTGGTCTTCTAATAATTCTTTGAAGTTCCACTCGATGAGGCTCAGATCTCTAAAGTCTTCCAGTACCTCTAGGAAAAGAATGACTAGCCTGACATTGTTGATTTGAGTTCTAAGGCCTGTCATAGAAGCCCGCCATTCTCTCAGCCTTTTCCTTAGAATTTTAAATTTAGCAGTGATGTTCTTTGCACTGTCAGAAGCATTCCCACTTTAGCTCCAGGAAGAATTCAAGATTTCCTAAAACTCCGCATGTTTTAGCTAAATATTTTCAAATCTGAAGATTTTGCTTCTTGGAATGATAGTTGAGAATGAGACCAAACATGGACAATGATATGAGGGTACCATGTCAAGAGCCTTTGCTGTGGTGTTTGGATATGAGTTGACCCAATTGTTAGAAATGAAGATCCAGTCTAGCTTTTCAAGAAGTGGGGATGGTTGCATATTTGATCAGGTAAATTTTCTACCTTGGAGCTTGACCTCATTTAGCCCCACTAAGCTGATTGCAGAATTAAACCTAAATATTTCTGCCAGATCCCCCCCAGGTTTGTTTCTATCCTCAGGTTTTCTGATCAGATTAAAATCTCCAAAAATTATCCAGTCTACATCAACAGGCATACTGATCCCTTTCAGCCAATTAGTGACGTTCAATTTCCCCTCAGGAGTACATGGTCCATACACACAAGTGAGTATCCAATTTGCACTATCTAGCTTTGAGAAAAAATGCACCGAAATTGCAAATTCATTGAAAAAAACTTGTTGTCCATCAAAGACAGAACTTTTCCAAGCAATCAGGATTCCCCAGAGGCACCAACTGAGGGAAGCAGTTCAAACCTATCAAAAGCAGTAGGATAGATTTTCCTAACGAAGGCAGCATCAAAGGCTTCTTTTTTGTTTCTTGCAGACAAACGATATCATAGTTCGCATCAGTGGTTTTATTTCTGACTGGGTTCCTTTTCTAGGCAGAGTTAATGCCCCTCACATTCCATGTCAAGATGTTCCAACTCCTTGTTAAAGATCGATTCATTATGCAAACTTAGAGGAACAAAGTTTTTAGGAGATATATGCCTAACATACATCCCACCCTTGCAATGACCATCTGTTCAGCAGACAAAAGCATAACCAGAACCACTGGGGTATCCTTACAATTTCTGACAGAGTTAAAATTACAGACAAAAGTTTTCTGACTAACAAAGATAATTCTACAAATGCTAAAAAAGATGGCCACGAGGAGGCAGCCCCTTGTTGACTCTAGCTTGTCTTGTTTAGTGATCGTTGTCCACATCATTCTTCTGTTGATCATCATCTGTTCTTGTCTGTCTCCCTGTAGGCCCAGCTTGATCATCACTGATCTTTTTCGCCACAGGCCCAATTTTCTTCCTCTTGTGCATCAGAGCTTCATCAAATATATCTTCCTCTTCCATCCCACAGAACTACACAGCAAGATTCTTGATTACTTTAGGTGACAGGGTTGGTGGAGATGGGGAGCAACAGATACATTTTTTGTTGGGACAGGAGGAGGGTTTGAAGCCATTGTTGTTCTTCATAACCCTTACACTTCTACGTACCTAGGTTTCTACCATTGGTGTCAGTTTCCTTGAAGCCCTACGCTTCTTGAAGGGGGCTGTTGTTTCCTCAGCCTCTTAGATCACTAGCTCTTTGTTTCCCCCTTTGTCAAGCTTGCCTGGGGTTTGAGCATCATTATTATTCAAACAACTAGGCTTCATACTGATAGGGCATTCTAATGGAATAGAGAAATGTAACACCCCAGTGTTACACATGCATTTAGCATTGCAAATCATACGCATGATGCATCATTTGCATTCATAATCATATGTGAAGTAGGGTGCATCTTTGAGTTGAAACATTGCTATGAAACGTGAATGTTGCATACATTTGTTTAGAATTGTTTCACCTTAATTATACTTGCTAGGCTAATAAAACATGTGTGGCTATAATTGTAAATCATCTAGAATTAGTTAGCATAATTTTTGGAGCAACTTTGGTATTCAAAGTTTTGTCAAATTTGCTTTTAAAAATATTATTAAAAAATGGTCAAAAACCCTCCATATTTAGTTTTTACTTTCCAATTCAAAATCTGTTGGGAATTTTGAGTTGGTCCTTTAATAAAAGTTGTAGAGAATTAAATTCTAAGCAACTTTCATTTTTGGGCCATTTTTAGAAAATATCATTTTCTTGCTCAAAATAGGACTTGAAAACTGTTATTTGAAATTTGTTTAAAAATAGAAATTTGAAAATTAGATTTTTCACCTAGTGGGCTGGCGCCTCGCTTCTGGCCCGCTCGCGCAAGCCAGCCCGGCCTAGCTCTCCCACGCGCTGCCGCGGCCCAGGCCCACAAGCCGGGCCGTCTCCTCCCGCTCGCGCGCGCGGACGCACCCGACCGCGGCAGACCGCGCCCGCCGCGTGGCGAGCGCATGCCGACGACGCCGGCCGGGTGGCGTCCGGTGGCCCCGCGCCCCACGCGCTCGCCTATTTCCCTCGCGTCGTGCTCACTCCACTCGCCCATTCTTTCCCTCCGCTCCCCACTGCCGCAGCATAGCAGCAGCGCGCGCACCGCTTCGCCCTCCCGCACTCGCTGCTCGCTTCGGCACGCCGTGGTAAGCCTTCACGCCGGCACAATGCCTCACTGGAGTTCGGCCATCGCTGATAGAGTGCACTGCTCCATGGAGCTCGCCCCTCCGCTCCACCCCTCGCTTCTTTTTCAAGCGCACCCGCACCACACCACCTCACCGGTGCCCGTGAGCTCTTCCCCGCGCCTTGGCTTGGCCGGAGACGGCTCACTGCCGGGGAGCAGCTCCGCCGCTCCGCCATTGGCGACGACGAGCCCCTTCCCGAGCTCCTCTGGCCGCATTAAGGGCACCGCTAGGTCCGCGCTGTGATGCTAAGCACGGTGGTGACCACCGTTTGGCCGGAGACCTCGCCGTCGGCGAGATCTCGACGACCTGCCGCCGCCTCTGCCTCGTCCCGCTGACGGGTGGAGCCAAAACCCCTCGCGGGCCCACCTGTCTGTCTCCCCTCACGCGCGGGTGTATGCTGCACCGGGTGCACTTAGCAGTTTCAATCGATTTGTTTTAAAATGATTTTGAAAATGATTTCCAGAAAAGATATTCAGGCTTTGGAAATTCATAACTTGCTCATTTTAGCTCCAAAAATTGTGAAACAAATTTTGGTGGACTTCTTAGAACCAGATCTATGATGTAAAAATATTGCATGTCAAGTTTGAAATACTTTTCTGTAGAGTTTTTATTTAATCATTGAAATTGTTGTTTTCTTGATAAATGCATAATAAATCATAGGAAGCTTAGAAAAATATGGTTCCAATTTTGTTAATATTTTTGGGCAATGTGATTTCTAGGAAAAATATGTTCCATGCATGTTCTGTAGAAAACTTATGATGTGTAGTTCAAGTGCCTTTAATTGATGGTTTTTGTTATTTTTGATAGAGAGCAAAAATTGTATAAAACATGCATATGATAATTTTTATATAATGATTGTTTGCTGTGTAGAATGTAAGAAAAATACTAAATCTATTGTTTGATACTTTTCGTAATACAAAGTATTTTTCATGCTCATATTTAGTCCCTAGCTTGTTATTTTTGTGTAGGCAGTTCTATTAATCCAAATGCAATGAAATTTTTGTGACATGCTAGGTTAGATGATAGTAAGCCACTGTAATTTTCTCAGATTTTTTTGTGCTACCAAAAGAGGTGTTGTCATTCAAACCTAGTTTCAACTAGGGTTTAATTAACCTTTTTAATGCATGATTAGTTAATAAGGTTTGCTTTGGTGTATCTTTGAAGCATCTTAGCTTGTTATGGTAACTTGGCATGGTAGAAGAGTGGTTGTAGTAGTAGTATACTAGTACATATTCTTGGATGATGTAGACTACCTTGTAGAAGAGTTGTATTTCTACTCTATCCAATAAAGTAAACATGTTCATCTACATTCCATTCATCATGATCATTACATGTCATCTCTCCAATGCACCTATGCATGAGCACTTATACATTTGCATCATACAGGATCGCAGGAAGGAATTCCAGTAGCAATTCCCGAGGAGCCGAAAGAGCAGCCCGAGTTGCAAGAGCAGGAGGTGTCCAAGATAGACGAGGAGGTCGGTGAAGATCTTCCAGAGTATCTCGACCATCGCCTAAGCTCTTTTGAAAAAGGCAAGCCCCGAAGCATTTCTCTCTCGGTTTGCAAATGTTTTAATAATGCCTTACTTCAATCGATGCATTACGTGTAGGAGTTGTTTGCAACTATTGCTGCATTATACCTTGTTTACCTTTGTCTACAATATCCTTGTTATCCCGGTATCCGCAGTCTAGTCAATGCTTAGCTAGCTTAGACCGGTAGAAGTCGGGTGATTTCCTGTCACCTGCGAGCTATAGGTAGTTACCTAGATCTGCTTGCATTACTATATAGTAATGGTATAACTAAGTGTTAGTATAAAGTTGAGACCAGACGGAGACTTACAGGGTTTCGGACTGTTATGATTTACGTCTATGTCGATTAAGGACCGACCATTGTTGGGCCTCGGGTCACGTTGAACGCATGCCTTACATTTAGCTGGCCGAATAATGTACCTTTCAACCGCGAAGCTGGGGGATTATTTAGGCCGAGTGGATTGCCTGCAACGCACTGTACCAGAGCAGGTGTGGTAGGACACGGGGGCGCGATGATAAGACCGAAAGGCAGTCGGGCGGTCCCCGGGTACATGTGGTTCCTGGCGAACTCGAGACTTTACCTGAATAGTTGACTCGGTGACCAATATCTCACTTTAGCGGGTGAGTGAGGTTTGTGTGAGAAATAAATTACCAGCTGGTTAATAATCGATTCGAATCGCCATTATTCACTGGATAGTGAACACTTGACTTGAGTTACTTCATTGTAGTAATATTGATGGAACACTTGGATAGTTATAATGGAGATGACATCATGGAAGTTGCTAATGATCATTGGTTATCATTACTTATTTAATCACATGTTTACTCTAGTGTAGGTGCAAAATATAGTCGACAGGTTAATAATAATTAACTTGACAATAATGTTTTTAAAAAGGTTCTTGAAATGATAAAAATGTCTTTTTACAAATGAGTCATCTACCCCACTATCAAGCCTTTCATGATTCCTTGGTGTCGCTTTATTTTTGGTTATGACGAGTAAGTCTAGCTGAGTACTTTCTCGTACCCAGGGCGTTGTTCCCATTGTTGTTGCAGGTGGTCAAATGTACTATAGCTATTGCGTTAACTGCTTGTATCCGGTGATGGGCGACAACTAGAAACAAGGGCAATGGTCACTTCGTATCTCTCATCTGATGCTTTTGTCGAGGATGGGTACCTACTAGCACCGTATCTGAACTAAATGAGTGTGTGTGTCCTATGAAACTATTTGGCTTCCGCTACTTCTATTTTGAACTTGGTTTGTAATAACTATATTTAAACTCCGATGTATCTGCGATGTGAACTTTTATGTAATTTGTGATGGTGACTGCTAAACTTATTACGATCTTGGCTGGTATATGAGTTGGTTTAAAATCCTTCATGATTTCACGGACTACCGAATTATACGGGCTTAAGTTGGCTAAATCGTCTGCTCTGGCGGATGGTTTTCTTACTTAATTTCATATAATTGGTCGGTTCTGTTACAAGAAAGTAATATTACCCAAGACGTTAGAGTTACCCTGATTGCAGGAAATCTGAGCAGCTGCTGAGGAAGACAAGAACTTTGAAGCCCATCCAAAGGTATCTGGAGACAGCAACATTGATGTAAAAAAATAGAACCAGTTGGATGGGACCTTGACCATTAATTCACCAGGTTTACCTTTGGAGAAGAACTTTCCCCATAGCTCTGAAGCTTCCTAGGCTCTGACTTCATCTGTGCCCCTGACTGCAACATCCTTCTGTTCATCTGACAACATTGCCAAGGTAGCACTGGTGCCTTGAATTGGCACCTGTTGCCCTTGCAGGTCCTGCTCCTTGGTGGGATCTAGGTTCATACTGACTGAATCTTCTAAAAGCTGGTCCTCGGCCACCTGATTACCCATAGGTTGGGCAAGCTCAGGACTTAGTATGCCAATACCTGTCACCTGCTGCACATTGGTCATCAAATTTTCTAGACCCTACTGCTGTATTTCCTGATCCCTTTGTATTTTCCTGTGAAATATGCTGAGGGGGTGGAAGCTCAGTTCTGTCCTCATCTTCAGATCCCATCAACTGCTCATAAGGAATCTCATCACTTGAGTAATTAACTAGCATGTCTGATGGATTGTCCTAGACAATTGGAGCATCATGCTGAATTTTCATCTGCTCAACACCGACGTTAGGCTGCAAAGTCTCCTCTACAATTGGGTTCATTAAAAAAACCTCCCCATGCAGCTGCAGGAGGTGCAATTCTTGCCCAGATCCTTCCCCTTCTTCCTGACCCTCTGGTACTGCCGGATTAAAGATGACAGGATACAGATCCAGATTGATATCTGGTGTTGGTTCGTTGAGATCAAACTGCACTTGCTGATTCATGTCTGGGGCCTCATTGAGATCTTGGATCACCATCTGGTTATTTTAGGTGGGCTGTTGTTGGGCCAGAAGTTCCATTGGCCATGGATCCCAGGCCCCCTGCTGCTGATTGTCCCCCTAGTCTCCCTGATCATTGAGCCCATTAACAGGTTGGCCAAGGCCAAAGAAGTCAAATGGAACTCCAGCTTCCATATCAATGTCTCCTGGCACTGGGTCCTCAATTGGTGGCCCTTGCTGAACCTGATGAGGCTACAAGACTTCACACTGCAATGTCCAGGATGGACCATCAACCGAATCTACGTTTACATAAACTATGAATTGGGGCACCTTTTCCAAATCAGATACTCTAACACGGATGAGCAGTCTACTACGGAAACAGTCATCAGCAACCCATCTCTGAACTCTTACAAATTCCCCAACGATGCTATGAATATGTCTCTCAGTCCAATAACCATTGGGTAGACCTAGAATCAGTAACCAACACTCTTGGTTGAAGACAGCTCGCCTCCAGTTGTGACCCTCATTGTGCTTGTAGAAGGACACCATGACATCCCCATAAGGATGCGGACTTTTCGCGATGAGGGTGTCACGATCATAGGAGTAACCAAAACGAATCAAAGCTTGTCCCAACGGGGTGGGCTGAATGTCTAAGATAGCGGTGGGGCGCTCAAAACGCAAGAAATCTCTGAGGACAGCCCTTACCGCAGCGAAGTTCATCTCAACCTCAGGAAGTGGATAGAAGTTGATGATGGCGAGGTCTTCATTCCTCGACAGTGGCGTCACCGGTGCCACTGCCCTGACCATGAATGCCCGGTTAGGGATGTCTTCATACTGAAGCCCCTCCGGGATGAACGGAGTTGGGTCAGCGCGTTGGAACGCCATGTCACTCTCAGCAGAGGACAGAGCAGTAATGCGGTGAAGCTCGAAGCGAGCGGAAGGAGGAGGGTTTTTAGTTGGTACTGTTGTCGCGCCGAGCGAGGACTGACAAGGAAACAAAGAGGCAAGTGACCAGCTGACGGGATCAACGTCCCGAGGAGAGAGAGAAGTAACGTTGTTATTTGGCCAGCTCTAGGAACTCAGCCCATCCAACCATTGAACAATAATGGGTTGTATAGGCTCAGCCGCATTCCCCAAAGGATCCAAGACCAGAGATTTGAAAAACTCCGCAGGAGAATTAAACACCAGCGGCCGAGAGGTGGAGGGCCTATCAGAGGCTAGCAAGTTGAAGAGCCCAACATTAGGCCTAGCGACAGCCTTGCCCTTTGCACCCAGGGCAGAAGATTTGTGCTGCTGGTTGTCGGGCCCCGTCCTCTGAGCGATTGGTGGAGGCGAGTGATAGGGAGCAGCAATGTGTCCCCAAACCCAAGTACGCGCGGCACCGGATAGGCTGGCGACATTTGACTCTAGTATGACCCGTTGCCAGGCAGCGCGGGCAGACAGCGGCCAACCGCACAGGCATGGCGTGCTTCTGGTAAAAGGAGGCAACGTTAATGGTTGGCATCAAACGCTGGGGAAAATGAAGCCGATCCCGCATTTGTTTTGAAATTTTCGGTTTCCCAACAGGCTCAAGATTGGCGCCTGACAAGGGGGGTGCCTTGACCGCATCAACAAAAGATTTTGGTGTTGAGGAGGTTTGGACAGTCGTCCAGGAAACCCGCTCCTCTTCCTGGAAGCGATGGAACTCAAGCTGCCAATTGGGCCCGCCATTACCCCAGAGATGGAAGAACAAGGAGTAAAGATCACAAGAGAAAGAACGCAGATTGTGAATGAAGAAGCCAACATGCTTGGAAGAGACGAAGAACTTGAAAGTGCGATCATGCAAGCACGAGACACTGAAGTGCGGAGCAGAGCCACCAATGGTGGCCTAAAGAATGAGACTGACAGAGGTCGAGCAAAGCCTGAATTTGCAATGACCAAAAGAAACCACCAGTGCAAACGAATCAGGGCCCAAATCAGACCAAGAAATCGGTTTATGCATATGATTCCAAACATCAGATTGAACCTTGGCTCCCAGCTGAAAGGAGAGCCCCGGCAGCATCAACGGCAACGGTGTTGAAAACGCCGCCATGGATGACGAGCGGTGGACAGAGGACGGAGAAGGAAGCCGGGGAAACTCACCAGAGCTCACTTGCTGAGGACGGCATGCACGGAGGGGCCATCAGCCGGCCGACGCCCAGGTGGGCTGGAGCTCCTCCATAATCCCTCTACAGATGCACAGCGCAACTGAGGAAGAACGACGACCCACTCACCCGTCCAGGACGGAGGAAAGAGGTAGGCTCCGATGAGGGCAGCAGCAGCGAAGACCACTCAGGCCCGGCCCTGGGGGGTGCGAGCTGTGCCCCCGCACAGGGCCCACGAGGCTAAGGGGCCCAACCCCAAATATGCAAATAGGCATAGGCCCTACCTCCTCTGCTGCCAGAACCCCTCCCTCGCGTGCTACAGAGTTGCAGACGAGAGCCGAGAGGCCGCACTCCGAGCTGAACTTCAGTGCCGCCTGCGCTGTGTTGTGTCTATACGTGAACTAAGATGAAAAGGAGCAGCTAGCAACAATAGATAAGAAGGGAGGATTCCAGTTGAAAAAGTACTAGAGAGAAAGAAAAAATAGAAAAGAACTAGATTGATTTAGAAATAGTTCAGGGTTCCTAATGCAAAGTGCATGTTATCTTTTCTTCTTCCCTTTTAAAATGATTAAAACGGTTAAAATTTCAAAATTGCGTAATAAATTCTAGAAAACCCAAAAATGGTGAAATAAATTTTAGTAGCATTGAATTAACTATAACTACACAGTAGAAGTGGTAAATCACATGTTGCATACTTTATGTTTTCTAGATAAATACATTTAGCAAAACCATAGTCTATTTTTGTACGGAGTTCCTGTTCACAATAAATCCTAAAAAACAATCTCAAGTTAATTGTGTCAATTCCACACTAGGGTAAAAGTTTTACACCTATCAAGGCTTATATGAAAATGCAGAAAATAAAACAATGTTTCTGTTGATTTGTTTTTATAGAGAGTATAACTAAATAAAAATGATGAAGCTGATATAGTAGTATTCCTGATTATTCAATTCAATTCAATGATCATGCAGATTAAAAAAGCTTCTTTCGTCCTTTATTATTAGAAAAGCTTCTTTCGCCCAGGAAAAAAAAAAGCATACGTGCGCCAATTTGCCTTCGAGGTCGATCGTGTCGAAGCTTTCCAACAATCTTCGGCCGTCTACGCTCGCGACCCCGCTGTATTAGAGGGCCCATCTTTAGAGCTTCGCTCCAGGCCCATAAATTGACAGGACCGGGCCTGAGACCACTGGGCCGAGATGTCCGCCAGCGGGCGGGGGCGGCGGGAGCGCAGTTTAGTAGTACCTAAAACATAACCTCTACTTCTTTATTTAGGTAGCTAATCTATTTTGATATTACATATTTTCTATTTTCAACTTCAGCAAAACTACATAAACCATGGCCCCTAAATTTGTTCGAGCAGTCAATGCCACGTGGAACCCACATGTCATCGTCTTCTCACCTCCGGCGTCGGCGTGGAGGCGCTCCCGTCTGGAGGGCCGAGCCATCGCTTTTCTGTTGTTGTCGATGTCGTCATGGCCGCGTGAGCCATCGCTTTTCTGGCAGCTTTATGCCTGCCTCCTCCTCGCTTTGGGCTCCTAACTTCCACTCTCAACGATTATGCAATTTTGCAGTCTGTCATCAGTCCGCCCCCTAACAACCGAACCAGATTATTACATATATTACATATAAGCCTAGCTAGCTATAGCTAGCTTCTCATCATTAATTTTGGGAGATTGAGAGTACCATCATGCAAAACCAGATCACCTGGTCCATGCACGCATTTGAAAAGTCAGTATAAGCACTCTTAAACAAGACACGGAATGCCCGTGATTCTAAATCGTAAAACCACAAAGAGTTCAGCAATCTAAAGCCCAGCCTATCAACTAACCTAAACTGCTAGTAATCTCTAAGAAAAAGAAGGTAATATGACACAAAGCATAAACAAACGAAAACAATAAATACGGTCAGTAAAGAGCAAAAGCTAGATAGAGAGAACAAACTGCCGGAGACAAGTCAATTTATCAAGTGTTACGGTTGCCAAAATGCAACCATTAATCTACGTTGGAGCCAAACTAATAAACACTCCTCATCACCAAGTCTTCATCCCTCGGTCATAGTGTTAGGCTTATTGCCACCAAGGCCCACTAACCGGAGGCCAGGCCCTCAGCCCCTGCGTCGGCCAGGGCGACCAGTCCCCCAACCCCCGCGCCGGCTAGGGCAGCTGGTCCCCCAGCCCCCGGGTCAGCCTGGGCAGTCACGGCATTAGCCGAGCTGCTAGCAAAGGGGGTCACGCCGGTGGCTGGGAGGGACATCGCTGGCTGATTCCAATAAAGAGCACGCGAGAGAGGCCAACTCTAGAAGGTGATTTACCATGGAGGAAGAAAGGAGGTGGAGGTAGAGGTGATGGCAAATCTGACCATCGTCGGAGATGGCGACTCGTCGGAGCACCGGGGGCTGGCGATGCGAGGAGCAGTCGCCGAGGTGGTGACCGTGCGGTTTTCGAGTGGGAAGAAAGGCAAAACATAAATGAAATGGCAGCCGAGCGGGGAAGAAAAGCAAAATAGAAACGAAATGGTATGGGCTAGGGATGTGTAACCAATGGCATTGATCGGTAATCACTACCCAACTCCACGAGGGAGAAAGTACGAAGCAGGCTTTCGTGGAGCACACCCCTTGAGGAGCTCCACCAAAACCATAGATCTAGGCCCTAGATCGACGATTTTGGTGAATTCAGATTTCGTGGAGCTAGATTGTTTGAGTAAAACTTTACGAAGCGGAGCTGTTTTTGATAAATCTGGAGTTCATGGAGCTGTGCCAAACAGGCCCGTAGAGACTCCACTTGACACTCTCTATGGTTGTCCCTGCAGCACAACATATTGTGGGGGCAAACGCATGTTTTTGCCCGAGACATACGCAAACTTGGCTGTGCAGTAATTCCCAATAATGCCGTGAAACCAAATTTGTCAACACCGGTTGAGAACCACCTTCAAACTTACGTCGTCCTCACAATGGAGGTAGTATTATGGTCCAAATAAAGCACCTGGATCGGATGTACAACATATAGTCACACCTGGATCTTGTGTGTGTAATGGACTAGCTTGTCCCATACGTACAGAAACACAAGGACAATTTAGCATAGTGAAGGGGCGAGTGTGACGTACAGTGACGAGTGAGGACGACGACGGGTTTGCGCGTGGAGGTGTAGCCCGGCTGAAAAGACACGTGCAGCAGCAGGTCAAGGTGTTCACACGCCCCCCGCCCGCCTGCTGGTGTTTGCTTGTAGGAGTATTTGCTTTTGCTAGCAGATCCCTCTCGATCTCTATATAAAAGGCAGCAGCAGGGAGCTTGGTCTGCCACGCACATCATCATACTACCTTTTGGAATTCTCATCATCAGCTAGCTAGCTACATATAGTAGCTTGTCTCTTATATGAGCGATCGTCGAAAAGGTGCCTGCGACAGATGGCCCAGCAGCAAGCAGCAGTTGATCATCAGTTGACGGCGGGCCGCGGCATGGTGCCGATGTGCACGGCGGCGTCGGCGAAGGGGAAGAAACAGACAGGGACGAACAAGCAGCAGCAGGCGAGCAGCTGCTGCTCCGAGCATGATCAGGACATGGCGGACCTGGAGCTGGCGCTGGCGCTGCCGATGGGCGTGCAGCGGCAGGACTCGCTGTACCGGGACGCGACGAGGGCGGGCGGCGGCGGCGGCAACGGGAGCCAGCAGGAAGGGTGGGCGCGGACTCTGCGGCTGGCGTTCCAGTGCGTGGGCGTCCTGTACGGCGACATCGGGACGTCGCCGCTGTACGTGTACTCGAGCACCTTCACCGGCGGCATCCGCGACGTGGACGACCTCCTGGGCGTGCTCTCCCTCATCATCTACAGCTTCCTCCTCTTCACCATCATCAAGTACGTCTACATCGCGCTCAGAGCAAACGACGACGGAGACGGTATGTCGTCGATGGTCGATCGATCTGTACCTCTACCTGCTGCTTAGCTCATATATCCTCATCTCTCATTCATTCTCATCGATCTAGTGATGATCGCGAGCCGTGAGCGATCGGATCAACAAGTCAAATATATAGTTATTAGATTAGACATGCATGCATGCATCTGTTTCGATCAACAAGTCAAAGTAACAATAAAAATTGATTGAAACGAACCACCACTGCACTATAGAGAGTCGTCGTAACATACCTACTACGAGACACCTCTGTGTGAGCTAACGATCGAAATGATGGATCGATCGAAATGGATTCAAGGGCCGCCCGGCGAAAGCGGCCATGGCCATCCATGCACCGGACCACCACTGATATGATGCATGCATGCATGCATGATTTGTGCATGAATGCAGGCGGTACGTTCGCGCTCTACTCGCTCATCTCTCGGCACGCCAAGGTGAGCCTGGTGCCCAACCACCAACCAGAGGACGAGCTGCACACGACGGACGACGCCATGGGCGCCGTGCTGGGCAAGCGCGGCAGCATGCGGCGGCGGTCGGTGCAGCTGGCGTCGCACCGGGAGCAGCGGGCGGTGTGGGTGAAGGAGCTGCTGGAGACGAGCAAGCCCGTGCGCATCTCCCTCTTCTTCCTCACCATCGTCGCCACCGCCATGGTCATCAGCGACGCCTGCCTCACGCCCGCCATCTCCGTCCTCTCCGCCGTCGGAGGGCTCAAGGAGAAAGCGCCAAACCTCACCACAGGTACATATATATATACTCTCGCTCCTTAATTATATATTAGCTTAATTGCTACTATATATATCTACAATTCTACATAATAATTGATAATATATATACAATCATCACTCTTGCGCTCTGATTTCAAAGATACAAATTGTTACTCACTCCATTCTAAATTACAAGTTGCTTTGATTTTTTTTAACGGATAGAGTATTTATTGTTACTGTAGAAGAATTGCAGTAAGTAACAATATACTTACATAATCCATCATCGACAGGGCATGACGTTTGCTGTTAATTAATTAGCTATAGCTATAGCTATAGCTTCAAATGTCCTTAACAACTAGCTAGGTAACTGTAGCTTAGCGTGCTGGCGATGAAAAACAGACTAGTGTAGGGAGTAATTACGAAGTGATCTGACGATCGATAATGGAGTCGTTCGGCTCGATTTATAAGTCGGCTGAAAAATATTGTTGACTGATTTTTTGTGAGAGAAAAATATTGTTCTGATTAAAAAAACAAGCTGAATAAGATGGATTATAAGCCAGATGAACAGGGCCAATACTAGCTAGCAGCTAATAAAGCGAATTATGGTCATGTTTAGTTCCTAAAATATTTCAAGATTCCTCGTCACATCAAATATTTGGATACATGCATGGAGCATTAAATATAGATGAAAGAAAAAACTAATTATACAGTTTGGTAGAAAATCACGAGATTAATCTTTTGAGCCTAATTAGTCCATAATTGGACACTAATTGACAAATACAAACGAAAATGCTACAGTAGCTAACCACAAAATATTTTGCGAACTAAACACACCCAAAAAGGTCTTCGTAGCTAGCCAGGCAGGTTAATCGCATGATTATGCATATTGGCCCTATTCATTCGGCTTATAATCCGTCTTTTTTCGTCTGTTTTTTCCATCGGAACAGTATTTTTCTCTCACAACAAATCAGTCAACAGTGTTTTTCAGCTTATCAGCACAGCCGAACGGCTCCATGGAATGATTGATGGACATCTATCACGCTCGTCTAGCTACTAGCAGCTCCGATCCGATCCGATCCACCACCACCTCCACCTGGTCCAGTACTCCTGCTGTAACGTAACTGTGCACCACAAAAATTACTGTGGCTCTCTCTGTGTTGTGTCCACACACCACAGACCACACAATAACACGTACCTTTCATTAACTTAGGCCCGTTTGGTTTGGAGTAGTTAAAGTTTAACTCTCATCACATCAATGTTTCCTTAAATGCATGGAGTACTAAATGTAGATTAATTGCATGTATGTCGGCACATATTAAGAATAATTTACGAGACGAAAGCCTAATTAGTTCAAGATTAGAAACTTTTTGTCAAATAAAACGACAGTGTTTGTTAAACTTTAACCTCCAAACCCAACGGGCCTTAATTGCGTCGTCGTCTATCTAGTCTGGCCCAGATGTATGAACTCCTTAACTCCCAGATTTAATAGAGGAGATGGGGACGGATTGGCTACCTCGATCGCTAGCAGCAGCATTCGTATAGTACTAGTACTGTAGTGTAGTACACGCAACACAGTGTGTAGCAGTAGTCGTAGGAGTAGTAGGAGTACTGCTAAGCTATCTGAAACTGATGAAATAAAGGAAGCTGAAGAAAGCTACCTCTAGCGCTAGGGAGCGTTCGTTCATATTATCTATCTATGATCGTCGATGCATATGACGAGAACCAACCAACAGGCAGCACGCAGCACTGCAGGAGGTCATCCTCGTCCATCCATCCATCCATGCATACAAATTTAAGCTGTTTTCAGCCATATATACATCATGCACCAAACTAGTCAAACACGCGTGGATTATTTATTCTTATATAGTTTTTGTGGGTACCGTGCAATGCTACATCTAACATTTTGGATGGACATATATATGTCACTATATATTATACAGTTAATTAGGAGTGAGAAGGAAGTTAATTTGATGAAACTTGATCTTGCATACAACCGTGCTGAGTTTCTTGCATCAAAATCAAGGCACACAAGAAACTCATTGTTTGGTAGGTCTTGATGTTTCCGGCCGGTGGTGCACTTGACTCTTCACTCATTCTGTTTCAGAGAAAAAGAGTCGTTTCCTTAGAATGGTTTAGAAACAAGTATACATTGAAAAATGCTAGTTTGTACTGGTTTCTAGTATATATGTGAGACGACGGCTTCTTAATTTGAACACCGATCATAGTTCCTAGCATTGGAAGTGTCCTAAGGCGCGCTATTTCCCAGTCCATTTGTTTCATGTCATGAGAAATGATGCAACTAACCCTTGCAAAGTTACTGCAATACCTACATACTAGTATCATGGTGTTGTTTTTCAGATAGTGTAGCACTGGCACCGATCGAGCCAGGGGGACAAAATGGGAAATGCATGTGCGTGTTCAGCTATCAACTAATATAATAATAATAACGACAGCACAGCATGCATCATCAGATCGTATACTGCTAGGTAGCTCTTTCTATCTCAGTAGTGGAGATACAGTGTATCCATGGAGCTGTAACTTCACATG
Source organism: Saccharum hybrid cultivar R570 (assembly GCA_038087645.1). Classification (NCBI taxonomy): domain Eukaryota; kingdom Viridiplantae; phylum Streptophyta; class Magnoliopsida; order Poales; family Poaceae; genus Saccharum; species Saccharum hybrid cultivar. The sequence continues at coordinate 221,465 of JAQSUU010000368.1, forward strand.
GATCATGATATATGGGTTAGTTGAGCAGTCCGTGTCCTTATTACTCCTTAATTACGCCATCCCATCCGATCCGGCCTCTTAATCTATTTGGTGTCATAAAATTGTCTCTAGTTCCGTTGCCTTGTGGCCTTGCCTTGCCTTGCGTACATAATACCCAGCTGCAAAAGATACGGCCGATCATGTAGATGGATGGATCGAGGAAGAACCGCCCACGCGTTAATTGTAGGTCAGAGATGATCTAATGATACTTTTACAATAGTAATTAACCACTACTCCGTCCGGTCCATGGTGTTGACGTGGATGTATGAATATGATCGTCGTCCTCACTTACGCCACATAAAGATGGTTTATCATTGGTAGAGTACTCCACCTGTCTTAAAAATAATTTCATTTTAGGTTTAGAGGAACTAAAACTTTTTTTAATGTTTGTTTTGATTTATAGAAAATAATATCGACTTAATAAATTTATTATAAAAATATACTTCAATTCAATATTCATCTAATTATACTTATTTCACCTCATAAATATTAGTATTTTTATATATTTAGTTAAAGTTAAGACTGATTAACTTCTTAGAAAGTGAGAATGTCTTTTTTTTGGACAAAGCGAGTAGATGTTAGCTCGGTCTCAATGAATTAAGTTTCATCAGAGTTTCATTTGTATTTGATAAGCTACCACATAAGTGCTTTTGATGATGTAGCAATATTTTTAAAAAGATAGAAAAGAAATGAGCTCCATAAGGATCGATGAAACTCTCTTGACACAATTGTCAATTCTATGTGAGTAATGAAATTAATGAAATCATATATACAATGAAACTTTTTTTATTGACAATGGGTGTTTTAATCGTCTAAAAGAAGACATTGGGTGTGTTTAATTATCCATGTTTTTTATCATAATTATTCATGTTTTTTTATTTTATTATATATGACATGATAATTTTGGAAACAACGCAATAAACTTCTCACTGTGACTAACCTTAGCTAGACGTCAGATATGATCCTGCCGCCAGCCATCATTAATGTGTGTTGCCTGTGACTATATGTTCAACTTGCATTGCCACCACGTAACATCTCCATTAATCTTGCTTACCTATATGTAGACAGGGATGTATCCATTACTAATTAGGTGATGAGTAGACCAGCCGGCCCGCTTTGTAAATAATGCATGCATGCATATGGTGGTGGCCAGCTACCAGCAAATATAGTGCAAGCACAGTTAGAGATGATAGTTGATATTTCTCCTGCCTAGTTAATTAGTTATTACTCCCTCCATCCAACAAAGCTTGCAATTATGGGAAACGTGTCAGTCAAACTGACTTAAGTTTGACCAAATTTATTGCAAATAGTATTAACAATTTTGTCTTCAAATAAATTTATTATAAAAATATATTCTATAACTAATCTAATGATACTTATTTTGTATTATAAATATTAGTATTCTTTTATATAAATTTAGTTAAAGTTTAAACTGTTTGACTTCTCGAAAAACGAGAATTGCATGTTTTTATGGACGGAGGGAGTAGCTCTTTATAATTAATTTGAATGGCCTGAAGATGTCCTCAAGTGAACTACAGATAATACAATTGTGACAGCCACGGTTAGAGCTCAGACTTAGATCAGACCATTTTGATGGATTGATGGATGTGGATGCAGACCAGATCGTGTGGATCACTGTGGGTATCCTGGTGCTGCTGTTCGCCGTGCAGCGGTTCGGCACCGACAAGGTGGGCTACCTGTTCGCCCCCGTCGTCCTGCTGTGGCTGCTCCTCATCGGCGGCGTGGGCGTGTACAACCTGGTGAAGCACGACGTCAGCGTCCTCCGCGCCTTCAACCCCAAGTACATCCTGGACTACTTCCGCCGGAACGGCAGGGACGCCTGGGTCTCCCTCGGCGGCGTCCTCCTCTGCTTCACCGGCACGGAGGCGCTGTTCGCCGACCTGGGCTACTTCAGCGTGCGCTCCATCCAGCTCAGCTTCGGCTTCGGCCTCGTCCCCGCCGTGCTCCTCGCCTACATCGGCCAGGCCGCCTTCCTCCGGCGGTACCCGGAGCAGGTGGCCAACACCTTCTACCAGTCCACGCCGGAGTCCATGTTCTGGCCCACCTTCGTGCTGGCGCTGGCGGCGTCGGTGATCGGCAGCCAGGCCATGATCTCCTGCGCCTTCGCCACCATCTCGCACTCGCAGGCGCTGGGCTGCTTCCCGCGGGTCAAGGTGCTGCACACGTCGCGGCAGTACCAGGGCCAGCTCTACATCCCGGAGGTGAACTTCCTGCTGGCCCTCGTCGCCTGCGTCGTCACGCTCGCGTTCAAGACCACGGCCGTGATCGCCGAGGCGCACGGCATCTGCGTCGTCCTCGTCATGCTCATCACCACGCTGCTGCTCACCTTGGTGATGCTCCTGGTGTGGCGCGTCAACGCCGCCTGCGTCGCGCTCTTCTTCGCCGTCTTCGCCGCCGCCGAGTCCGTCTACCTCTCCTCCGTGCTCTACCGGTTCGCGCACGGCGGCTACATCCCCGTCGCCATGTCCGCGCTGCTGGTGGCCGTCATGGTGCTGTGGCACTACGTGCACGTGAAGCGCTACAAGTACGAGCTGGAGCGCACGGTGTCGCACGACAGCGTCGTGCGGGAGCTGCTGCCGCGCTGCCGCACCGTCCCGGGCGTCGGACTCTTCTACACGGACCTGGTGCAGGGCATCCCGCCCGTGTTCCCGCACCTGGTGGACAAGATCCCGTCCATCCACGCCGTCCTGCTCTTCGTCTCCATCAAGCACCTGCCGGTGCCGCACGTCGACGCAACGGAGCGCTTCCTCTTCAGGCAGGTGACGGAGGCGTCTTCGTCGTCCGACGCCAACGCCGGCACAGGCACAGGCACCGGCAGCACCCCCAGCCCCAGCCCGCGGGTGTTCCGGTGCGTGGCGCGCTACGGCTACCGGGACCCGCTGGAGGAGGCCAGGGACTTCGCGGCCAGCCTGGTGGAGCGCCTCCAGTACTACATCCGCGACGTCAACCTCTACGGCGTGGACCACCAGCAGCCGGGCGCCAAGGTCAGCTACCCGAGCTCGCGCTGCGACAGCATGGTAGTGGCGCGGCAGAGGTCGGTCATGATGCTGCGCCAGTCGTCGGCGGCGTCCTACTACTCGTACACTACGGAGACGGCGACGACGACGACCCAGCAGCTGCAGCTGCAGCTGGCGAGGGCCAGGTCCACGTCGGGGGGCGGCCCGCCGCCGCCTGGCATCCTCCACTCGGCGTCGTGCGCGGAGAGGGCCGAGCAGCTGCCCCGCGCCAGGTCCACAGGCATCTTCGCGGAGGAGATGCTGACGCCGGCGGAGTCGTTCTCGGAGCTGTCGCGGATGGGGAGCATCGGCGGCATGCAGCAGCAGGCGGCGGCGGCGGTGAAGATCAGCCTGGAGGAGATGGCGCGGATCGAGGAGGAGCAGCGGTTCATCGAGCGGGAGATGGAAAAGGGGGTGGTGTACATCCTCGGGGAGAGCGAGGTGGTGGCGCGGCCGCACTCGTCGCTGCTCAAGAAGATCCTCGTCAACTACGCCTACGCCTTCCTACGCAACAACTGCCGCCAGGGGGAGAAGATGCTCGCCATCCCAAAGTCGCAGCTGCTCAAGGTCGGCATGTCCTACGAGATCTGATCCATCTTGATCATGCTCGCCATCATTTGCTTCATTGCTTGCTGGCACATGACATACGACCCAGACTCCTTGCATCAGGACACTGCGTACGTACTGCATATATACTCGTATGTACGTACCGTATGTATGTGTGCGTCGTCTTCACATACATTGATTTCATATACTTTCTCAGTAATACTACTAGCTATCTAGCTAGCTACCTAGTACTCCTTATTAGCTCCTGTGCAGTAGGCACTAGCATATCCAATGTTGATTCATCTCCATCTTGTATATCCAATGTTGACTACTCCATTTTGTTTCTGCGTGACCCATCTAGGATGTCGGCCCTCCGTCATCTTGTATCCCTTTTTTGCCTTTAGGTTTTATAAATATTTTCTTTCTATTCACTTCTCCATCAACCTGTGCGGCATAGGATCTTACATAAACAGTAAATATCCATGTTTAATTAATAACTAATAATTAATAAAATTACTTATATTAATCTGCACATTTTTCTTTGTCCATACACGTGTAGGTACTATTTAATGTCTATTTAGTTTGTGAACACTTTTATCAATTATTGATCTATATATGGTTCTTTTCATCCGTACATATTGTTGATGTTTCGTAGCGTCAGCTAGTACAGTCGTATGTATGGCTTCAGATGGTTAGCGCTCATAGAGTCATGACTTAATGTGTTCAGCCAATGTGCCCTATATCCAATTCGGGTGACGCTCGAATCGTATGTTTACAGTAGTTTGTAGGGTTACAAATGGGAGGTGAAAGAGATAGCATTGTAGGTCTAGAGACTAAGGGTATCCACAGAGCCGGAAAGGGGAGGAGCACTCTTCTCCCCATATATATAGCTTTGAGGGGCCATGTTACAGAGGAAAAGGGAAAAAAGAGGGGTTGCTTCAGTCCGCCCTCCCATGGGCTTCCGCCGTTCATTCTTAGACTACCGCGATGGGTACTTTAAAACGATACTCTAAAGCTTTAGAGAATACTCCCTCCGTACTCGGTTTAGATGTCGTTCTGGGCGACGCTGCTGATTTCACAGAGGTTGTCGTTGAGCCCGTAAACAGCTTTGAATGGACACGTTTGCCCCTGGCTCTTCGTTGTGCACGCTCGGCCCACCTCCGCTCGACATGGAATTAATCGCAGCGCCTCGTATGCGCACGCTCGCCGCCCGCTACGCTCTTCGCTCGAGTCACACTAATCACGCAACGCTCCCATCCTCTCCCCAAGCACCGTACCACTCGCCTCCAATCCATAGGAACCGCAGCACGCTCACGTCCCTTCCTTGCCGCCCATGGAGTCCGTCGAGGGCCTGGCAGCCGTGGAGGCGCTGGAGTCCGTCGAGGGCCTGACTTCCATGGAGGCGCTGGAGTCTGTCGAGGCGCTCGACTCCGACGTCGCGCCGCTGAACTCCGACGTCGCGGCGCTGGACTCCGATGTCGCGCCGCTCGACTCCGACGTCGCACCGCTGGACTCCATCGTCGCGCCGCTCGACTCCGACGTCGCGCCGCTGGACTCCATCGTCGCGGCGCTGGACTCCGACGTCGCACCGCTGGACTCCATCGTCGCGCCGCTCGACTCCGACGTCGCACCGCTGGTCTCCACTGTCGCGCCGCTGGACTACGTGGATGGCCTAGACTCTGTCGTCGAGTCTCTGTGTCCTCGCTGCGGCACGGTCCACGCTGGCGGCGTCTTCGGAGAAGCTTGCTTCCAAGCTCGCCGGGAGGCTCGCAGGTGTGCCCGTTGTGGCCTTTTACATGAAGACTATGATTTTCCAGCAACGTTGTTCCATGCCATGGAAAAGTTTGATTGTGAGATCTACATCCCTGATGTGGACAAATTTCAAATAATTGGTAACACCATCATTCTGCCTGAGGAAGTTGGAAAGAAGTTGGAGGAGATCCTCGATGCAAAGAGGTTGGAAGATGCAAAGACTTAGCAAGATGCAAAATAACAGTAAGGTACATGTTCAATCCAGTCGACCTACTGTAACTTGCTAAACTAAATAATAACAGTAAGGTACAAGTGCTTCGGCTAGCATGCTGCAAAGACTAACATATGCTTGCATCTCTTCTTCTAATTTGCTGCAGGAAGGCTAGCAAGTGCTTCGGCTAGCAAGGAACCTTCACAAGAAATTTGCAATGGCAGCCGATCTTTTCTCTCTAGTCTTTCTTTCTGCATGTGAGGAATCTTGATTTTGTTGCAACCTTTAATCTTCATTGTTTCCTTCAAAACACTCTGTAGTGTTACGAAAATCCTATTTGCTTTCCGTGGAGAGTACTGTAAGAATGCCTACAAATATGTGTTGAAGAAATCAATCAATTAGTTGCTTAAGAAACAATGAATTATTTTGTTGTATGAAACAATTGATCAATTACCTGTTGGACTGCTGGAACAAGATCGTTTATTGTTTTTGCATCCATCTTGTATCATTCCTACCTAGTGTCCCATTCTTGCTTCTAGTCAACAATGCTTGATAAATTTGTTTTCTGACGTCTTCTGGCACTTCTTTTTTTCCTCGATGGTTTGCTTCAACTGGAGGAGCATGTTCTAATACAAGGAAAAATAAATATTGTTCTTGTTAGCCACGGTTTTGTACATAATAAAAAAATGAAAGTATAAAGTGAGAAAAATTACCAGAGAGGTTTTGTAAATAATCAAAATCAATTGCACCAAATTCATCTAGTGGCAAGTTCAAATCAAATCCTGTAGAAAAAGAAAAGAAAAAATTGAAAAAGGAAACTAATTTGGCACGTTGAGATATCATAAAAAGGAAATAGCGAAATGAGTAACAAAAGAAACATTACCGTTGTTGTTGGGATCCTCCAGTGTTGGCACGTTGAGATCGAATGGAAGGTTGCCGTCGTCATCTTCTTCTAAACGCACGTTGAGATCAAAGGCAGGGAATTGATCACCAGCCATTGTGCCGTAGTAGATGTAGAAGGAGAAAACGCTAAGCCATTGTGCGGTAGATGTACTAGTAGGCAAGCAAGGCAAGGGGATAGAAGCAAGAAGCAAGCAACGCAGCCATTAAATAGATGAACCAGTTGAACCGTCGGACCTGCTCATCGTGCTAGCGCAGTGGAAAAACGAGTGCCAGAACGAAAAATACGAGCGCCAGAATGCAAAAAATGAGCGCCAGAACGCAAAAAACAAGCGAATGCAACGAGATTACGAGAATGCACAGCGCCGTGCAGCTTCCGCGCGCGTCAAGCCAAATTCACGAGCGCGGCGGCCAAATTCGCGAGCACGGACGGCAGGCGCGAGCGCCACGCTCGAACAGTGCCATGCAAAATTACCCATGCAAATGTCCACAAGCAAAAAAATAGTGCCCGGCTAGGTATCGAACCCGGGACCTCTCTAGCCGTTAGAGCCTTGGTTGTTTACTCTATACAGATGCACCCGCAACTCTATTTATTAGGGGCAGACATGGAAAAACACCCCCTAATTAATCACTCCTTGGTATGCACAATCCTGTCCAAAACGACATCTAATACGAGTATGGAGGGAGTAAATATAGAGTAAAAACTGTTGCACTGGGTACTCTAAAACGATACTCTATTCTTTCTCTTACTCTATATTTAGAGTGGTACTGTGCTTACTCTATACTCTACAGTGGCGGGCCCCACTAGCTAAACAAAGGAAAAAAAATGTTATAATTCACAAACCAAAAATCCAAATTAAATTTCGATTTCACCATTAAATTCGTCTCAATAAATCCTTTAAAACTAGATCACACATGGATATATTTAGATAAAGTGACAAGTGGGTCTCACAGTGAGTAGAGTGGATAGAGGATGATATAGAGGATGGATGGGTGTGGGAGAATTAAGTATAGAGAAGAGAATCTTACTGACTAGGACGTATTAAGGATGAATATAGAGATCCATAAGTACGGGTAGTCTTATACACCAGGGGTGGGGGCATCATTCTTGTACTTGCAGCGGAAGATATGGAGATCGGGTGTGTTTAGTTTCGCGAAAAGGTGTAAAAAAAGTATTGTAGCACGTTTTGGCTTAATTGGTAAATAGTGTCCAACCGTTGACTAATTAGGTTCAAAACGTTCGTCTCGCACAGTACAACCAAGCTGTACAATTAGTTTTTGATTTCATCTACATTTAGTACTCCATGCATGTATCGTAAGTTTGATGTGACGGGGAATCTTTTGTTTACACAGTACTTTTTTTTGAGCCCCTTGTTTAGTTCCCCCAATTCTCCCCCAAATTCCACTATGCAAAAAGAAGATTCTCCGTCACATCAAAATGTCGGCAAATGCATGGAGTACTAAATATTGATGAAATCAAAAAGTAATTACACAGTTTTGTTGTACTTTACGAGACGAATATTTTAAGTCTAGTTAGTCAAAATTTGGATAATTTTTACCAAATATAAACGAAATGCTACAGAAATTCTGATACAGTGTTTTTCTACCAATTGACTGAACTAAACGAGGCCGAGGAAGTAAACACGGAGATCGTGGCATTTCATATCAAATGGTTTTCAATGAATCGTGGTAGCAATAGCATTACAGGGGCAGGCAAGGCAAGTCTCCTATTTAGGCCATGTTTAGATTGTAAAAAAATTTCAAACTGATGAATAGTATTATTTTCGTCTTATTTGACAAATATTGTCCAATCATGGACTAACTAGGCTCAAAAGATTCATCTCGTGATTTCCAACTAAACTATATAATTAGTTATTTTTTACCTATATTTAATACTCAATACAAGCAGCTAAAAATTGATGTGATGGAGAGAGTACAAAACTTAGAATTTTAAGGGGAACTCAACGAGGCCTTAGTACGAGTGCACAGTATTGGGGTTGTGCCTTCCCTATGCCTATGTGGGCAGCACGCCCTGCGCTATAGATGTTACGTTGAAGTGATGGCTCCGTACAGTCATCATTTGACCCTTCGAGAAGAAAGAAAGCCTGGCCGAGTTCCCCGAGGGTATTGTATTCGGGTGCCTTCCACGCGAGGGGGTGGTCCTGCGTGGGCATTCCCTTTTCGGTGGGGTCCACGGCCGAGGGGACCATTTGGTGTAGGCCCTGCCTTAGCCAGGTTCCCTTTCTTCCGAGCCTTGACCAAGTAAGAGACCCCCGCGTTGCTCTACGGGCGACTCGGACGGCCACCCACTGCGCCGACGCTGAGGGCCGCACGCCCGCACGTCCTCCACTCTTCCTCCGCCTGAGCCAGCCTCGGAAGCCCGGCCGGAGGCGAGGATGGCGGCGGCAGGGTTGGATTTCTCCTCCACTCTTCCTCTCTGAAAATCCTAGTTTGGTGTTGGATAATTGATGAAATCTAGGAACTAATCATTGTACTAAATGTATAGACATGAAATGATAAGTTCCATGCCAAGTGGTGGAGTTAGATGATGGTCATGGTGATGGAGGTGACCGGCTTCATATTTGGAAAAGAAGAAAGAGAAAAATAAAAATGGGCTCAAGGCAAAGGTATATGTGATAGGGCCATTTTTGTTTTGCACTTAAGACACCATAGATGATGTGGATGATTTAGGATCGATAGTTGTACTATAAAGACATAAATTCTTAGGCTAAACGGTTTATCGAGTGCCACTAGGTGACATGATTCATGCATTGCATTTAGGAACCTAGCGTGCTAACATGTGAGAGCATCTCCAGCAATGCTACCTAAAACACACCCCCTACTTCTTTATTTAGGGTGCTACCTATTTTCATACTACCTATATTTCGTGGTTTGCTCCAGCAGCACTACCTAAAATAGGCTACCTAAACTCATCCCAGCACAGAATGACATGTGGGTCCCATCACAGAAAAAAGTAGGGAGAGTGGAGTAGGGGGCCAACAGAAGTAGGGGGTTTGGGGGAGAAAGTAGGGGGGCAACAGAAGTAGGGGGTGTAGTAGGGGGCCTGCTGGAGTTGATTTTTTAGACTCCACTACCTAAATCTGGAGTAGGGGGTCAAGTAGGGGGTCCTGCTGGAGATGCTCTGACCCTTGTAAAATGCTTTGAAAAATGCTAACACACGTGCACACAAGTTCTACACATTGTGGTTAGCAATTAGGAAGTAACGGCGCAGTGGTCGCGGACTTAGAAAAAGAAAAGGCGGCGTCGGTACCTGACCGGACGCTGGACTTGACTCCAACGCCGCGTCCGATCATTCACTGCAGAGAAGTAGCGGGGTCGGCACTATTGTGAACGGACGCTGGCCGGGCGTGACCTGCGCGTCAGGTCAGTGGCCACGGGCGCGCTTAGAGAGAAGAGAGAACGACCGGATGCACCGGCGCGTCAGGTCGCCCCTGACCTAACGCATCCGGTCACTGTTTCGCGTCTTTGGACCCTTACTGGACTCAACCGGACGCCACGTGTTGGTGAGTCCGGTCACTTTGAGTTGTGAGTCCGGTCAGTCTATAACGGCACGGGCTCGTATTTTGACCGTTGAGATCGAACGAACAAGGTTTGAATAAGGACACGTGGACAACCGGACGCTGGCCGACCGGACGCTAGGGTGTGTCTGGTCAGTGAGTACGGTCACCCCACGAGCTTCCAACGGCTCTCTGAGTCTTGGGGCTCTATAAATAGAAAGGTACCGGCTTGGGGCTCACTCTCTTGACTTTTTGATCATCTTGACATCCTCTTGAGCTGAACATATCCCTCCCACTCATCTCCCTTGCTTGGTTGCTAATCCAAAGTGAAATTGAGTGATTCTAAGTGCATTTGCTTATAAGTTTGCATCTAGTGGCACTTGGGGATCGTTTGAACTACAGCATTCTTGTTACTCTTGGTGGTTGCCGCCACCTAGATGGCTTGGTGCAACGAAGGAGTTATGGCAAGAGTTGGTGATTATTCTTGGCCACCTCCCGGTGATTGTGAGGGATTCTTATGCCTTCCCTAGCGGAGCGCCAAAGGCAAGTCTAGTAAATTGCATGTGTCATTGAGCTACCTCACTTGTGGATATGTTCTTGCGGTGTCCACGAGTTGGACGAGGTTCATGCTACATCTCTTAGTCGTCGAACCACCAAGTGTTGGTCAACACAACGGGAACTAGCGTACCAGCAAGAACGTGAACCTCGGTAGAAAAATCATGTGTCTCCATTGTGATTGATTCTTTGGATTTCTCCCGGTGATTGATCTTCATCTTATTATGATTGGTTCATTCCTCGACGCAGTGGTATAAACATCACATTACTCTCATTTGCATTCCTGCAAACTAGTTGTGACAAGCTCTTTAGTGTAACTAGTTTTGAGAGCTTGTATTATCCTTACTAGTGTAGCTTTTCACCTTTGAGCTCTTTAGTGTAGCTAGCTTTTTAGAGCTCGTAGTGACTTAGCTTTTGGTTGTCATAGTGATCATAGCAACTAGAATTGTTGGATAGGTGGCTTACAACCCTTGTAAAGCTAGAGCAAAATTGTATTACGCCATTTGTCATACTAATCATTTGCTTTAGTACTTTGTAGAATTTTCAAATAGGCTATTCACCCCCTCTCTAGCCATATTAGGACCTTTCACTCTCTCTCATAGAGCTCCTGCATGTCGTCTCGGTGCCGTCGCGGGGGAGCAGGTCGGCGACGCAACTGGCGGTCGGCAGTCGAATTCGGCCGTCCCAGGCCTCGATCTGCCCCCTCTCTCACCTACCCACTTCGGTCGGGGGCCAGCGGCCATGGGTGGCTGGGCGCGTAGTCCTGGACAACCGCGGTCGTGGATGGTCGGGCCTTGCATGTGGCTGGCTGGACCGTGCCTGCCTGACCGTGGGCGATCGTGGTGACCGGAGCGGCCATGACCATGCTGGTGTGGTCGGTCACGCCCGTCCTCTGCCTGCTCTTGGAGGTCGGATCTGCCTAGCTACGACACTCGGCTAGCTGGCTAGCTATAGCCTCACCCGGATCCGCGCGAGATGCAAGCTGGTGCCGCCTATCGGCGCGGACATGCAGCGCCGGTGACCAGATTTGGGGTTGGCCCTGCAGTGGAGCAAAGCGCGCAGTTTGGCCAGGGGCAAGCCGACGGTGGGCCAGCGTGCCCACTTTCTTCTCTGCTCTCGTTTTGCAGGGGCCAATAGCGACGCAGTGTGCATAGTTTGGCCACGGGCTTGCCGGCGGCAGGGCTGCGTGCCCGTGGGTGTCTTTCCGGTGTGCGCCTCCCACCATTGCGGGCGAGTCCGGGGATGGCTCCGCATGGTTTGGCGGCGACCGTCACACGCTGGCTTGTGCGCGCCTCCCACTATCGCGGGCGAGTCCGGGAACGGCTCCGCGCGGTGTGGCGGCGGCCAGCACCCTACCCTCCTCCATCCAAGCGTGGACAATTGCCGGTGTGCGCTTCCTTCCGTTCCGTGCGGGTCAACTGGAGCACTGGCAAAGGTTTCTGGGTGAAAGCTCAGCTCAAATCCGTCTAGGCCAGTGACGAGGATCTCCTTCTTTAAGGCATCATTGAAGAACCTTTTGCCGTCGTCTGCTGGTTCGACCCGCTCAACACCTCGGCACAAGGATCGGGCGAAAGCCTTGCCAAACCCCTGTAGTCTCCTCTTCCTGCTTGGCTGACGATGATTATGTTGCGGCGTCATTCACCTCCCTAGAGGCATCGTTAAAGAGTTCATGTACCTTGTTCTTTCTTCTGTCTTTTGGTGTATCTATGGTTGTGCTACCGTTTGTACAAAATGCCTTGTAAAACTAAAACTATATAACAGGCAATTTTGGGCCAATATATGAGATCAGGTGGAGGAACGCCTCCCCCGTCCACCTTCAAAAAAAAAAGTAAGAGAATTGCCTTAGACAGGTACTCGCAGTCAGCCCGCTCCTCTAGGCAGCCTGTGCATTCCCTAGTTGTGGCCCAAACCCTTTTTTGTTTCTCAGATTGCAGACCATGCATGTTAATCACAATATAATCAAGCCCAATTATGAATGGCGAATCCTATTTAAACACTGGTCACAATTAATAAAACTCACATGGCCCATGTACACTGATGGAATCAATTCACATGGCCCATTTACATTCATACAAAATCAATTCACATGGCCCAACATTCATCAACACGCAAAATCAGCATCCTAATATTATGTATAATCCTATAAGGGTGCATCAGTACATCTGTAGGATCATAAACATTGGACTTCGTACCTCTCCAGTTTAGAGAAGGTTGGTCCCTCTTTTCGAAAACAAGGTAAGGTAATATAGGAATGTAGTTCATTTGAATTTCTTTTGAAAAATCTGCGTGAACTAGCAAATATGCCCGTGCGTTGCAACGGGAAAATTTATCAAATGTTTATGAAAATAGGTGGAGAATGCTATGTAGCTATTTATGTTTTCCCTTATGGAATTTGAGAGGCATACTTTTTTTTTTGACCATCTTGTATTATGTCGTCACGGGAAATTCATCTTTTTTTTAAGCAAAGCAAAGGGAAATTCCTCTATTGAGGACGAGGGGATAGAGTCCCCACGAGGAGCTTAACGGCAAATAACTTGTCCCCCGTTAGGTATAAAGTGATCCGTTTATTTATATTACATGTGCTAAATTCATGTATAAATTTGTATTCACGGAGCTGCACCTCCATAGTCCAACATGCACAAAATGCAATTAAAATGTTGGCCCAACCGGCCCTCTTATGCCCCCTGTGCAATTAAATGTTGGCCCAACCGGCTCACTTATGCCCCCTACCTCCTCATCTGACCGTCCATTGCCATCAATCCATCTGTTCACTGCCAACTTTACAGTGCCACAACCCTAACCGTTATCCTCTCCAACACAACCAGGTAGGTCGCGCCGCCAAGGATTTGCATTCGAGCGCCCAGTTCCTCCCATCGGCTCAGTCTCTCTGCTCCCTCCCAGCTTCTCTCCCACACGTGTGACGCTGCTTCTCTTCCTGCCGCTCAACTTGGGCTCCCCGGTAGGTCGGCCGCTGGCGCGGCTGCGCCCCGGCAGCTTGCGTAGTCCGGTGGCTCGCGCGGCTACCTCGCCCCGACAGCTTGCGCAGCCAGGCGACGCCCCATGGTGGTTGGCACGCCCCGGTGGCCCGGCGACAGCTTCGTCGCTAGCACAACAAAAGCACAGGAAAGAAGGCGTCATCCGCCCAGATCTGCTCGCCGCCACTCCTCCTGCTTCTTTCCGCTGCTGCTCCATGCCGTCTCCCTAGGGTCCTAGGTCCATGCATCTCTGGTAAGCCCACAACAAGCACACATCTCGCAGCATTGCAGGACCGCTGCGCTCTCGCGGTTAGCCGGTCATCATGGTCAAGGGGCCCTTGTTGTTGCCGATGTCGAGGCCCAGATCATTACCGATCGATGTCTATTTTGTGCTCGACTTTTTTATATATAATAGTTGGAGCCTCTATTCGGTATTCCTATGTGATTTTCATTAATTTGGTATTGGTATTGGTATATATGATATATGATTTTGTTTTGGACTCGATCTGGATCTGAAATCTAGATTTGTTGGTTTGGTTCGTTGTTGGTTTCCAGGTCATGTCGTGTGCGGGCCGGATTTAATTTTGGGAAGGAGACCACAAAAGATCTTGGTGCGTACGTGTTTGGGAAGAAATGGCAAGTGCATCGATGTCCTATCGTTGGCGGACAGAAATTTAGGCGGACAGAAACGGCAGACAGAAAAGTGACAGAAACAAAAAAAAAACCACAGAAATTTTTCCTTTTAAAAATTAGGTATAGATAAGCCCAAGTAAAGTCAGGTTGGCTGTTGAGCCAGTTCGGCCCACCTTCTGCTACGTGTTCCTCGCTCCTCAATTCCTATCAGGGAAAAGGTGTTTCAAAAAAAAAACCAGGGAAAAGGTTCCCGGAAAGAAAGAAAGAAAAAAGAGGTCGCCATAGAAAACTCAAATTAAAATTTGTGAATCTAAATAACATATGTCGATAAGTTTTGAGACCGGTAGTGTAGTTTGCTACGAGCAGATGCTTGTGAAACGGCGAAAAGGGCCGTCGCATTCATCAGAAAGGCTAGGACGACGACAGCTTAGCAATGGATGATGTGGATTGCTGGTGGGAGAGGGAGACTGGGAGTGGAGCATATTCATCGTCTAACTAGGGGCACTGCCGGTTGCAGATCCCCAACAGCATAGCACGAATGAACCTTGGTGCAGGGACGATGCAGAGTAACCCAATTACATACAGTAAATCAGATGTTTTTTCCTTAATCCACCAAAGTTTAACAACTTTGTTCTTGTTGGGCATCCATATCGCTTTTAATTTGCTGAGTAAATAAGTGCCTTACTTCAATTCTTGGAAGAGACAGACGATATATTACATCCAGCAGGCATGGCATGGCATGCACCTAGCTAGCAAGCTTGTGTCCTACTGTAGCAGCTAGCTAGCCGAAGAATCCGGTCTTGCTCCAGACGGCGTCGCGCACGCCTGTGATGTCGCGGCCCTTGAGCGTCCGCCCGGCGCCCTCCAGCACCGACGACGCCGCGGCCCCTCCTGCTCCGCACCACCGCCGCTGCAGGTACTCGTGCGGCGGCACCCACTCGCCTTCATCCGGCGAAGTGGCGGAGGGCCACTCGGGGACGCTGACCGGCGCCGAGTGCCGCGCGGGCGGCGACGCGGCCTCGAACGCGAGCGACAGGCCGCCGCCCCAGGCGTACGCTGGGCCTGGGCGACGATGCGTCAGGGCGCCGCCGGTCCGGTGGTGGTGGTTATTGTCGTTGGTGGTGACAGCCGACCAGACGTCCTCCTCGTCCAGGTCGGCGAGGCGGTCGGCCGCGGCGGCGGAGGCAGGGAGGTCGTCATGGCGGGTCGCCGCCGGGTGGAGGAGGCGCTCTGAAGATGATCCGAAGAATCCAACGCCACCACCGTTACCGTAGTAGCTGCTGCGGCCCCTACTACCCATCGTCAGCGACGGATGGGAACCGGAGCAAACACCGGCGGGCGCGCGGCAGAGGAGTGAGGAGAGCAGCAGCGCCAGCGTCAGCAAGCTCATATATATACATGGCTGGGCTGGGCTGGGCTGCCGTGGCATGGGATGGGATTCCGTTGGGCCGTTGGGACACAACACACACACCCAACACAACAACAGGTCAGCAGCGACGCTTCCGGGCCCACCGCCCACGTGGGCGCCTGGCCCGCCAACCCGGTCTGCTCTATTGTGCCGTCCGTCACACACGTGGCTCCCTGCCCAACTGTGCCATGCCGCCTGCCACGGTGGCACGTGTGTGTGTATATATATATATATATATATATATATATATATATATATATATATATATGTGTGTGTCGGGTCCACCACCCACGTATACTGGGCATGTTTGGTTTGAAGTTGTTAAAGTTTAACTCTCATCACATCAATGTTTCCTCAAATGTATGTAGTACTAAATGTAGATTAATTGCATACATATTGGCACAGATTAGGAGTAATTTACGAGACGAATCTATTAAGCCTAATTAGTTTCAAATTGGAAACTTTTTGTCAAATAAGACGAAAGTGCTACAGTGTTGGTTAAACTTTAACTCCTCAAACCAAACACCCCTTTGTTTGCACCATACATAATAATACTTATTATATAGTGCTACTGATTTTTTGTTATTATATAAATATGAATAATAATAGAAGGCATGAGACGAGACGAGAGAGACCCTAGCTAGTAGCTGAAATGGGAGCTACACAACGCGTGTATGCAGTACGTATCTATCCAGCCAAAGCCCTCGTTTACATTGAAGATTTTTTCAACCTGATAAATAGTATTATTTTCGTCTTATTTGACAAATATTGTTCAATCGTAGACCAACTAGGCTCAAAAGATTCATCTCGTGATTTTGAACTAAACTGTGTAATTAGATATTTTTTTTACCTACATTTAGTACTCCATGCAAGCAGCTAAAAATTGATGTGATGGAGAAAGAGTGAAAAAACTTGGAATTTTGAGGTGATCTAAACATGGGCAAAAGTAAAATTCAGACATCAATGCTTTGCATGGTCTCCTATTCCTTGCGTGTCATGTACCGTCAGTTGCGCGTTCACATCATCAAGCTAGCTACCAGAAATAATTCAACGACGGTGGAGTATATGTGCACAATAGTGATCGATCGGTGTCATTGTCTTGCAGGATAGCCATGTAAAAGATATTATTATTATATATACATATTTATCACATATATATGTGTGTGACAGAGAGGGATCCGCCATGTAAAAGACAATATTATTCTCCATGAAGGAGTATATACTACTCCCTGATCCCCGCCTAATCTTCGCTGCTACAAAAAAAAAAATGATTTTGCGAGACGGTGCCCTTTTAAAACTGAGGTGGTCACATAATCCAACCGCCTCATAAAATGCCTGACGATTAGTGGAGGCGGTTGTTTTCATTTACGGAGGCGGTCAAAAGATAACCTCCTTCTAAAATAGATTTACGGTGGCGAGCCTTTTAAGAGGCCCGCATCGGAAAATATACACGAGGCCCAGCAAAAAGCCCGTATCCAATCCACCTATCGGGCTTATATATAAAAAGAAGTTAGGGTTCCACCTCACTCTCCAACTCTCTCACTTCTCCCTCCCTTAGACATCTCCCTCCCCACTCAGCCGCCCCTCTCCCTCCCTCAGCGGGCGGCCGACCCCGGCAGCTCGATCACGGGCAGCCCCAGCGCGGACCCGCGCCTCGTTGGTGGGCATCCCTGGCGGCGCGTCGCTCCCCCACCCGAGCAGTGGCCAAATCCGGTAACTACGAGAGGCCTCTCGGCGATGGCGACCGTGGTAGGCCAAGATCCGACAAGCAGACCTATTTGATTTACGGAGGCGCGCAAAGCAACCGTCTCCGTAGTTCAACATTAACAGTGACCTTTGATCGGAGGCGGTTGCAATGCCCGCCTCCATTAATCAAAATCGTCCGTCTCCATTAAGCTTTATGTAGTAGTGCTTTGATTGTAACAGTGCTTAAATACATATCATATTATTTTATAAATGATGTAGCGTACGTATTTTACATATGCACTAGTATACTACTGTATGTCATTAGCGAAAAGGACATCTTACTTTATTTTCCCTTCATATAAAAAAAAGTACTATGTACTAAGGACAACTTGTTATTTGTCAAAATTGGCATCCATCATCATCATATATATCAATTCAATCTGACAAAAGGCTCAAGCATACTCTGCTCCCTACCGGGCCACTTGCCTCTGGAATATTCACAAGAGGCGTTCAAGTTGCAACCATCACTACTACTCCTTCCGTCTCAAAAAACATGTAAATCTTGTTTCCCGAGAAGTCAAATATTCTTAATTTTGACTGAATATATATGACAAAGTATTAATGTTCATGATACGTAATAAGCATCATTATATTAATTATAGAATATATTTTCATAATAAACCTAATTGAAGATATAAATGTAGATAATATCTCCTAGAAACTTAGTCAAACTTAAGATTCTATTGACTTCTCGTAAAACGAGATTTACATGTTTTTTTGGACGGAGGGAGTACATACAACTGTAGAAGATTCGAATACATTTTATTCTAGAATTTAGTATACTCCAATTCCTATATAATACATACGGATTAAGATTCTATGGACGATAGCACTACCTACCACATCATTGGTGTGCGATCATGTGGGCAGGTCTTCATTGTGACACTCTATTTACTTAGTTTATTAAAATTACTGCACGCATGTCTCGTCGTCTAAATCTAAGCAGGAGCTATATCTGCTCGATTATGCCCGGATTGGTAGAACTAAAGTCCAAAGGTGCATGGTTCATTGGTTCCAATGCCATGTTTATTTTGGATAACTTTGATTTGTATTCGTGGTTTTTGCAGAGACTCGTCAAACAGACCGTAGCTGGCATATATATTGTTTTCTTCACGCAATGTGTTTTGGTGACTTATATTTATGAGAAGTTAGGGTACGTCTGGCACCGTGAACCGTTTTAGATTCTGAGGAGAATCGCTGGAACTGGAGCCAGATAGCACAGACATTTCTCCTCGGAACGGTTCGAAACGATTCGTGATGTGTTGCCTATGAATGTGAAACCGTGAAAAGCTTGTTTCACGGTGATTCTACTTCTCCCTTTTCATGTCTTCTTCTATAGTTAATCCTTTTTAAAGGCAATAAGTTAAAATGGGTTGTATTCAAGGTGTTCTTCGCCCACAAAAGATTGAAATGTTTAAAGCATATTTTCATTTTCATTTTTTGTAGAAAAAACCTTTTTTTAATCAGAATCCGACGTACTTATAGCCAAATGGTCCAGTAATTCTGATTTACCATCCGAAACGTTTCTATACGAGAATTTGAATTCTTACAGACGCATATTTAGTTTTACTGTCACGCAGATTTGATTTAAGGAGACACACGCTTTGTATTAAAAAGGCAGCTGTTAAGCAATAATAACACAGAAAAAGAAAGAGATTCTATTTGCGTTTGGAGATGCTACCCTATGTACCAGCAGGGTCCTACACAACAAGGGGATGGCGGTGGTCACATCGAAAAGATGCATGCAATTTGCAAGGGATCCTCCTCCTCCCGTCAGCGAATCGGATTATTTACTATCAATATTATGTGCTACAAGAAATCTCTATAATAATGTAATATATCCAGCAAAGCTAGCAGCTGCCCTCTCCACCATCAGTATATATAAATAAAATAAAAAGTATTCTTGTCGCTGCCATCATTGGATGGATGGATGCAGACCACACGTAAATCCCAGCCCAGCTTGCTTGTTCTGTTCCATTATTAATTATTGATTCCGTAGCTCCTTTTACAAAAAAAATAATTTATAAATAAATAGCAGATAGTAAATTGGAGGAGGGGTCCTTGGTACTGATTCTTTAATTTGAAAATGTGAAAGAATCTTGTCGTCCATCCAACCGATCCCCAAACATTTTACAGGACATTCAATTCATTCGTTCAGACGGTGACCTCATGTTCACATTATTGTACATGTGCCCAATTATTTGAAGGGTCAATCCTCTTTACGAATTTCAGGAATCCTATGGACTATCGTTAATGCGGTCTTCCTCCCATACTTTCAAAGTCAGCAGGCTGAATGATAAGATAAAAGAAATGAGAAAAAGAGAGAAGGGCCGTGTTTAGATCCAGGATTCGGCCACCCGAATCGGCTCTGGCTGCTACAGTGTTCCTGCCGGAACACTGTAGCAGCTTTTGTTTTTTAGTGTAAAAAATTGTCCAAAAAACGATTAATTAGACTTAAAATGTTCGTCTCTCAAAGTACAACAAAACTGTGCAATTAGTTTTTGATTTCATCTATATTTAGTACTTCATGCATTTGCCGACATTTTAATGTGACGGGGAATCTTCTTTTTGCATAGTGCAATTTGGGTGGCTAAATTGGGAACTAAACAAGGGCAAGCTTAGACCGGCAGGAAGAGAAGCAAGAGAGGGAAAGCTAGCCATAGCCAGGTACTACTCATTTCATTTTAAAAAGGATGTAATATTAGCTATAGGCCTATAGCGCTAAGGCCCTGTTTGGTTAAGTTTTGTTAAAGTTTAACTCCTATCATATTAATGTTCTCTCAAATACATGTAGTACTAAAATGTAGACTAATTGCATGCATGTCGGTACAGATTAGGAGTAATTTACGAGATGAATCTATTAAGCCTAATTAGTCCAAGATTGGAAACTTTTTGTCAAATAAGACGAAAGTGCTACAGTGTTTGTTAAACTTTAACTCCTCAAACCAAACACCCCCTAAGCCAAACTATCTTCAATTTAACTCATTCTTTTATAAGATAAGGAAAAAAGCTATTGATATTAATATCATCTAGGCCTCGTTTAGATCGTGAAAAGTTAGAATTTTTCTAACTGTAGCACTTTCGGTTTGTATTTGACAATTAGTGTCCAATTATAGACTAACTAGACTCAAAAGATTCGTCTCGTGATTTTATAATTAAACTGTGTAATTAGTTATTTAATGCTTTATGCATGCGTGCAAAGATTGATGTGACGGAGGGTTAAAAATTTTTAGAATTTAACAAGGCCCTAGTACCGTAATCTTATTGCCTGATCTGAGCTGCGCTGTGACGTCAGTTGACAGGAGATGAGTCCTACAGTAGAGGACAGACACGAGAGACAACGACATGACGGCGTTGCTGTGTGGTAGGCTGGGGCCACCTACAGAGACCAATGATTCTGCTGGTTCGGGCCCACAACGCGGCAGCCGACACAAAGGGCATCTCCATCTCATCCTGAAGTGGGGCCCGCCCGCCCGCCCCTCCGCTTGGACGGAGACAGAAAGACTAGAGGAGATGATATGAAGTCGATCCGTCGTAAAAATTTGCCCTGAGGTGGAATGGAGGACGAGTGGACGACGAAATGAAATTTTGAAGCAAAGCCAAAGGGATGCACGGTGATCAGACCACAACGAAACTCCAATCCCTGCTTTACTAGTACTACGGAGTATACGTCCCCTTTTTTCAATGAAAAAAAAGAGAAGAATAATTTAATGGTGATCTCTGGATGGCATAGATTTGGCTTCACAATCCATTTTTCCTTATTATAATAATAAGATGCAATATTGTGATTATTTGAGTTTGCTTATTGTATCATGTATAGGATATATTTACATACAGTTTTGTTGTCGTACCCAGTGAACATCTTCTCTTCTGCAACTGAATATTTTACTTTTCCATAATTTTTTATTTCTTCTTCCTAAATCACATGCATGCAAGGGAATGAAACTAAGATTCGGATGAAAATCTTCCCTCTCACACCCCAATTTTAGATATGGCACTTTACTATACTACTAGGGATACAGTGATTATATAGTAGTAGAAATGGTGTAACTAAAATTCAAGCGTGAGGAGAGAACTTTCCACTCGATTCTTATGGCACCTTTCATTTTTTTTTTACTATATACCATGCTCATAAATTTTTAATATAGGTGACAAAATTTTCTCCTAGTTTTTTTTAGGATCTAAAATTTTCACCTAGACGTGGATTAGACAATCCCTTGATGCAATTCTTATCCGTCGGCAGTCGGCAGCCATGCGCGGATGACAAACGCCAAAATGCATCCTTTGGTCGCTGGGTTGGTCTGGACTGGGCTCATCTCAACGTTTCGGCCTCCTCGTTCCTTCCTTTTCTTTTTAGAAATATATGCTGGGCTGGGCTATTTGGAGATAGAGCCATGGGCCCTCATGTGAGTACCTCTTCTGGCCCACAAACATCTCGTTTCGGCAGTTCGGCCGAGCCAGCATAGTGTTTTCCTATTATCCCCTCTCCTCAAATATATATAGGTAATATTCGAAATTCTAAGATAAATTAGAGCATCTCCAAGAGATTAGCCAAATTATTTTCTAAAAATAGATTTGGTTATTATTAAAGGAAAAACGTCTTCTCTAAATTTAGTATCTCTTCGTCCCATTTCATTCGCTCTCTGCCTCACTGCCCTATAGCCTCTTGGTTTTACCAACGTCTCTACCGCCACGTTAACGTGAGAGAGGTTGACATGCTATGGTCGCTATGTCCCCGTTCTTGTCCCTTTCCAACCGCCTTCTTCCAGTGCCCGGACACCAGCGTCACCGCCGCCTCGCTCCACGTTGACCCCACCGCCCTTGGCAATCCTGCCGGATTCACGTAATCCCCGCACCCGGAATTATAACCTAACCTTTCCGGAGTTGAGGAAGAAGACCATGTGGTATTTTTGGATGGGGCAGAAAATTGAGTGAGAGGACTCGTAAAGTTTAGGTTTATACTGTAAAGAAGAAGAAGAAGAACGCTACTACTACACCATATACAGACTTGCGATTACAACAACTTATGAAGGTGAAATCTTACTGAAGAAAAAAGAAAACCCCTAGGCTTTGAGACGTTTTTGAATGAATAGATAGATTGCATTGATTCAGGTCGTTTAAGGCAGAAAACCAAATGTTAAATGAATTAGAGGACTCTGTTACTGTTAGCGTAATAATCTGTATACTTGATGTGAACAATGTTACATTGGACATCAAGACTAGCATGTTTATGTAGGGGTATAATACAGGGACTAGTGCAACTTCGGATGGATGGATGGATGGATGTCAAGGTGGTATTCAGATATATATGTACATATATGCTAGCAAGTAAGTATTGTCTATTAATCTATCATTATCATATTGATCTGATGAATTTTGGTAGCAGTCCAGTCTTGTTCATCATCAAGGTTTTTGCTTGACGGCATGCGCGTGGAGGGGCTTGTGATCGTCCATCCTGGCCTCCATCAGCTTCTCCTTGAGGCTCTGCTTCTGCTTGCCTCCCCCTCCCCGCTGCGGCGGCAGTGGCAATCCGGAACCGCCTGACGAGCTGCACTGCTCGCCTGCAACGGCTGGAGGAGGAGGAGGTGGCGGCCCTTCCGCGGTCACGCTCGACCTTCTCCTGTCTGCCGAATAAGACGGCGACCAGCCGCCACCGTCGGCAGCTGTCCTCCCGGTCTTCTTCCGGCTCTCAGTGATGGCCGACCTCCAGAGTCTGCGTATGAGCGCGGTGTTCTTAGTCGAACTCCGGCTCGCGCCTGACGAACGAGCCTCCGTCGTCACCCCGCTGCCGGCGCCGTTGCCATTGGCCACCGAAGCTGAGCGGTCGCCGGTGCCGACCCAGCTGCAGGAATCCATCTCCAGGTCGGCCGAGCTGCCGCCGTCGGCGTACATGTCGTCGTCGTCATCGGCCTTGGCCAAGAAGAGGTCGGTGGCGGGGCTGACGGACTGCAGCATGTCGTTGGATTTGGACGACGCGGGGCTCGCCGGGCTGCTGCTGTACCTGCGCCCGTCGTCGTCCCTTTCCCTTTCCGCAGCGGCATGACGGTGCCTTTCCTTTTCCTTGCGTCGGAAGTGGTCAAGGACCGAGTCCGCATCCACCGAGTCCACCGGATGATGGTGGTGGTGGTGGTTCTCTCCGCTCTGCCTCGACCTCACCACAGAGGAGCTCGTGGCGGCGGAGTGAGAGGCGGACTCGTCGTCCTTGCTGCGGAGGAAGGCCTCCATCTCCGCCTGCAGGCGGTTGAGGTGCGTGTACTTGTTCTCCAGCGCGAGCTTGGCGTCGGAGAGCTTCATCTGGACGCGCTCCTCCCGCCACACCTCGGCCATCTGCAGCATCCGTCGCTCCTCCTCCATCTCCTCCCGCATGCGCAGGCACTCCCGGCGGAGCAGCTCCACCTCGGCCTGGTCCTCCTCCACCTCCCGGGTGAGCTCGGAGCAGGCGTCCTCCATCAGCTCCCGCGCCTTGCGCTCCATCTCGTAGCTCTGCGTCTGCTGCTTCGCCGACGCCCGCGCCTCCGCCAGGTCCCGCAGCAGCCTGGCGTTGGCCTGCTCCAGCTGCCACCGGTGCCTCCGCTCCGAGCCGAGCTCGTCCCGCAGGGCGGCCACGGCGTGGCGGGCCTTGTCACGGACCCGGGCCTTCCACGCCGCCTTCTCCTCGGCCAGCTTCCGCAGGAACCGCTCCAGCCGCTTCGTCATGACGCGCCGCTCGTCCTCCAGCTCCCTGACTTGGCCTCGCGCCTTCTCCAGCTCCGCCTCCATCAGTAGCAGCAGAGGGGAGGTCGACGGCGAGGTGAAGAAGATGTCGTCCAGCTGGAGTCCCCTTCTTCCCCTCGAATGCAAATGGTTGGCGTCCCATTTGGTGGCCTTCTCCATGGACGACGAGCCGTATGCGGCTGGACACTCCACGCACGCGTCGATCTGATGCGATGCAGTCAATGACGTGATCTGCTCCATGATGAATGGAAGATGGTGAGGATGTTACCTTGTCTAAGATGCTGCCGTTCCTACATCGGCAATGGGTTTCGGCAGCGAGGTGATCTGCTCGCCTTTTGTTGCCATAGCAGAGGTGGCTTGCTGGCCTCCTCCGGCTCCGTCCCTTGTTGAGCTTTTGCTGACAACAGACAATGAGACAAGCATGGCAAAAATCAGTCTTCATTCATCTTCCAAAAACAGAAATGCCATCTCCAAAAAAGCATTATGCATACATTTTGGGTTAACCGAATGGAGTATCATGGGGATGGGGTACTACAGACAAAAACAGAGCAGGATACAGAGTGCCCTGCTTCAAATGGAATACGTACTAGTCATCTGCAGCAATCTTTTTGTTTCCCCCATTAATCAAATCCTGGATGCTATGCTAACAGATGTGCCGAACATGCGTGGCTAATTTTCAAAAAAAAAAAAAAGAACATGCGTGCCTAATGATCCAACCCCAAGAATCACTTATAGGAGGAGTAATATAAGAAAGATAAAAAAAGGGCATCTTTGGGATGATCAGTCAAAAAAGGAAGCAGCTTTTGGCCAGAAATCAGAATGCTCGCCGACCCCATTTCCCATGTTCTCATTTAAGTTGTGGTGACGAACAATCCAAAAAGGAAGCAGCAATAGAAGGATCCATGGAACAGGCACATCTCCGGCAAAGAGGCAAAGATCAAGAGGGCAAGGCAACAACACAAATCCGGCAACAAATCAAAACAGGGACAGGATCACAGCAGCAGACAGTGCATGGAGAGGGAAAGGAATGGATCATCCATGATTCATCAAGGGAGGCACCGCACAGCCACATACCGGTTGCGTTTGGGCGGCACGCGCCGGCGACGCCCCGGCCGCCATCATCCGCTCGGCGTGGCGCAGCCTCCAGAGACCGGCGGCGAGGGCCCTGGCGGAGGCGGCGGCGCTTCCCCTGACAGAGGCAGAGGCGGCATTGCGGGGAAGCCTCCTCTGGGACTGGGAGGTCCGGCGGCGAGGGGTGGCGGAGGAGGGGATCATGGGACGATCATGGTCATGGCCTGCCGCGCCGCATGGAGGGAGAAGAGAGAGAAAGAGAGGTTCGTTCGTTTTCGTTGGAGCGAGCGAGTTGAGTAATGATGGCAATCTGATGTGGTTGGTTTGCGTGCGCATGTGACTTGTCATGTGTGGCGTGAGACCCAGCGCCGCATCACGAGGAAGAGGAACCCCATCGCCAAGGGGAGAAGAACTATTCCAGGAGAGAGAGAGAGAGAGAGAGAGAGAGAGAGACATCAAGAATGGAGATTAGAATAGATGACAGGGGCAGATAGATTGCTATCCTATCTCCTGCTGGTTGTTGCCTTTGCTATTCTAGTCAGTCTACTTCTACTTGATAGGAGCAGATAGATTCTTTCATTCTCCGCTCCGGTCAGCAGCACTGCCTTTTCTCTTCTCGCCATGCTATGCAATGCATGCCCATTCATTCTTCCCCATCTTCATTATCTATTACTACCACCTCTATCCACAAAAAGATGCAATTTTAGCTTTAGGTTGATTCAAATTCCTTTAGATTTGAACAAGTTTATATATAAAATATTTAACATTTCTGGCTCCAAATACGTGAACTATGACAATATATTCCATCTCATGCTACTTATTTTGGTATGTATTACAGATGTTAGTAATTTTTATATAGATCATTTGATCAAACTTAAAAACCCGTTCGAGAAGCGATAATTACATCATTTCTCGCTTAATTAAGCCCCACGTCTATTTTCCCAAGAGGCCTTGTCCTTGTTCACTGTTTCGTTGAAGGATTTTTTTCATTCTCTCTTGTCTATGATCCACGGCTTTGCAGTGATCTGATAGAAATTCATTGGAAGAAAGTGAATGTGTTTAGATAGTTTCCCTGCCTGAACATGTGTACAAATCTGAAGAATCTAAGAATATGTTTTGTTTATGTCAGATCCAATGGTATGTCCAATCACTCTAGTTCCTTGAATTTCATTCTTTCAAAAAAAAAGTTCCATGAATTAGTTTCTAGAGATGGCATCCATATTCATTTACTCCCTCCGTCTCTAAACATTTGTCGTCATTGGTGTGCGTGCCGCAAGTTTGACTCGATTTGTAGAAAATATGTGTAACATTTGTATCTCCAAATAAATTTATAAAAAAAACTAGATTCAAAGATCTTTTCAATGATACTAATTATGTACCATAAATATTAATATTTTTTAATATATGTTTAGTTAAAGTTGTTTCTCGGTAAGCGAAAATGACAGATATTTAGGGACAAATGGAGTATCTCTAAAACCTAAAGGTGCATAAATAGAAAAGAAAACATACCAAAACAAAACAAAAATATTTTTTTCAAAAAAATACCAAAACAAAACAGATGTTAGTAAGATTTTACACTTAATGAGGTATTATTTTTCTCGATCACGCAAAAGATTTCTGCGTCTTTATATTAAAATAGAGGAAAATTTTAATATAACACGCCTTAACAGCGCCCCAGGGGGTCAGAAGAGATGTATATGGACGCTCGGAACCCTTAATGAGATAGTTCGCTTGTCTTATGAGCCGTATTTTTTCAACGAAGAAACATTGTTTTTCTCTCACAGTAAATCAGCGAACAATACTTTTCAGCTTGTCTTTTTAGCGAAGGATTCTCAATAGCCGAATGTAACATTCATCTATTAATGTTTAGCTGAAAATTCTTGAAACAGCATAAAACCACTTCATTTAAAAGGGAAAAAACAGAAGAAAAATAGTTGACAACATAACTACGCTAGGCAACAAATTAGTTAGCAAGCATGCATGTGAATTATGCAATCTATGATTGTGAAATGAGACGTGATGCTATTTGTGTATTGTATGCCTATGCCTATGCTATGGGTGATTGCAGCGACAGACGTGGTTGGATGGATTCATGGATCCGTGGAAACGTACCAAACCAACGTCGGATTTGGATGCATTCATCTGTCCTCCTAGCCGTGCAGTGGTGGAGGGACCCCCATACAGACACGAATATTCCAATCAGGACTGTCAAGCAAGCTGATCTGATATGAAATTTGGAGGGCATTTGGGGCAACGAGTTAGGCTGAATTCTAGCTGAAAAGAACAAGGTTTCTCCCATGATAACATATACCCCTCTATATATTTGACTGTAAGGATGATGCCATGAATCCAAGAATCAAAAAAATTATTTTACCTCTTTGGTTGTGCTGCTGACCTATAGTATTCTAGAGCTGGCAAGTCACTAAGGTCATGAATTATAGATCTCATGCGCAAGTGCCGAGCGTAGGAGAGAAAATAAAAATTTAGCCCTGTTTTTCAGACAGGGCCATATGGCTCAGCTAGTTTAACTGATGAACACTAAAATGGCTCTAGTATAGTATAGTAGGATCGACTGGGGATGGGAAGGTACGCACGAGAGGGACGAATGAGGTGAGTGGCGGACACAACACAACTGGACGGATCTAAGGAGTTGATGTTGGCTTTGAGGGGTACATCCACATCACAGGGAGATGTGGATGCTGATTAAACTACTAGTACTACTACTATCAGAAACCACAAATAGCACATGGTATTTTAAACAAGTTTTTGTACCTCTGAATATCAACAGCTTCCATTGCAAGCACGAGTGATTTTGTCTTGAAATGCTACGTCTTGAAGACGGCGAAGATGTACCCTGTAGGCCTGTACAAAAGTTGAATGACTAAATAACCTGTGACAGCAGTAACTATTGTCAAGCTCCCAACAGATGAGCCCTCCCTCTACTCTTGGTTAGATTACAGTCAGATAAACTTACATATGTAGCAGCACTTGTAAGGTGGCTGCCGGCAGTTAGCTGTTGGTGGCTCCTTAGTGTTCAGCTGTTGGCAAATTGGGCATTTCCTCTCCATTTCATTAGAAATTAGAATGGTCTGGTCCCCGTCCTCTCCTCTCGCCCAGGTGGGTTTCCAGATGTTGGTTGGTTGGTTCTGCAACAATTCAATACAATACAATACAGGAATCAGGAAAAATATGCTTCTTTAGTTTATTGCATCTGTATGATAAGACATGCCAACTCCCTGATAAACAATCTCTAGATGTCTCTTAACTATATAATATATGCAAAAACAACGCAAAGGAATAACCGTCTCCATTCCTCTTTTTTTTTTTTATAACAGTCTCCATTCCTCATTGTTCAGCTGTTGGCATTCCTTTTCATTTCTCTAGATGTTTACTGGTTCAATATTGGGACAGCACCGCAGCGGACCCCAACAGCATTCAGACATTCAAATGATTCAATACACGCACAGCTAGCTTAACCAACTGATTTCAGTTCAGATAGACCAGAGCCTGAATAATTAAGTAACCAAATATTCGGAGCAACATAGCACCGTTCAGTACAGGAATCATGCATAACCATTTTGTGCCATGAGGAGAAGACGACGACGACAACAACAACATAACCTTTTGTCCCAAGCAAGTTGAGGTAGGCTAGAGATAAAACCCAAAAGAGACGAGAAACAGAGAGACACATAAAGGGACATAAAGGGCACAAGACAAAAAGAGGTCACGGTTCAGGCACGTTTGATTGCCAATCTCCAAGCGCTCCTGTTCATAGCTAAATCCTTGGAGATATTCCACTCATTAAGATCTCTCTTAACGGACTCGTCCCAAGTTAGTTTAGGTCGACCTCTACCACTCTTTACATTATCGGCTCGCTTTAGAACTCCACTACGCACCGGCGCCTCAGGAGGCCTCCGTTGGACATGTCCAAACCATCTCAACCGATGTTGAATCAATTTCTCCTCAATTGGTGCCACCCCAACCCTATCCCGAATATCGTCGTTTCGGACTCTATCCCTCCTTGTGTGCCCACAACACCAACGCAACATACGCATCTCTGCTACACTCAATTGCTGGACATGTCGCCTTTTTGTAGGCCAACACTCAGCACCGTATAACATCGCCGGACGAATCGTCGTCCTATAGAACTTACCTTTTAGCTTCTGAGGCACCCTTTTGTCACAGAGAACGCCAGAAGCTTGACGCCATTTCAACCAGCCGACTGAAATTCTATGCCTAACATCTTCATCAATGTCTCCATCCTTTTGTAGCATCGACCCTAAATACCGAAAAGTATCCTTCTTGGCCACCACTTGCCCATCGAGGCTAACGTCTCCCTCCTCGTGCCTAGTCGCACTGAAATCGCACCTCATGTACTCGGTCTTAGTCCTACTAAGTCTGAACCCTTTCGACTCTAACGTGTGCCTCCATAGTTCTAACTTCCTATTAACCCCCGCCCTAGTGTCGTCAACTAGCACCACATCATCAGCAAAGAGCATACACCAAGGGATATCACCTTGTATGTCCCTTGTGACCTCATCCATCACCAAAGCAAATAAATAAGGGCTCAAAGCTGACCCCTGATGCAGTCCTATTTTAATTGGAAAGTCACTGGTGTCGCCATCACATGTTCGGACAAACGTCACCACATCCCTGTACATATCCTTGATGAGGGTAACGTACTTATTTGGGACTTTGTGCTTTTCCAAGGCCCACCACATGACATTTCTCGGTACTTTGTCATATGCCTTCTCGAGGTCAATAAAGACCATGTGCAAGTCCTTCTTCTGCTCCCTATATCTCTCCATCAATTGTCGTAATAAGAAAATCGCCTCCATGGTCGACCTACCAGGCATGAACCCAAACTGATTTTTGGTCACATGTGTCACTCTCCTTAGGCGATGCTCGATAACCCTCTCCCAGAGCTTCATCGTATGACTCATCAACTTAATTCCACGGTAGTTAGTACAACTTTGAACATCTCCCTTGTTCTTGAAGATAGGTACTAATATACTTCTCCTCCATTCTTCAGGCATCTTGTTAGACCGAAAAATAAGGTTAAAAGCTTAGTTAACCATACTATCGCTCTGGCGCCTAGGTATCTCCACACCTCAATGGGGATACCATCAGGGCCCATCGCTTTACCTCCCTTCATCCTCTTTAAAGCCTCTCCGATCTCTGCCTCCTGAATTCTCCTCACAAAGCGTCTGTTGGTATCGTCAAATGAGTCGTCCAACTCAAGGACAGGACCCTCATTTTGCCATGAGGAGAAGACACCAAGCTAAAATAAAACTCGACAATATGTAATGTCGAAGGGCATCAAATGATCCGTCTATCAAACTTACTTGCTAGGGCATCAACATCAAACAGACAAACACATCAATTAAACAATAAACATTGTGTTAAAACAATGCTGGAATCCATCCCAGTGTAGCTCTCCACCAGACAACAAAATTCCCTCCCACCAATTCTCCTCATGCTCATTTCGCATCTTTAGAAACACCGACTTTCTTTCTCGCTATACAAATGAATATAAATTATTACTATCATTATATTATATATATATATGCCTTACAACAAATTACACTAATTGCTAACAGGAGATTCAAAAAATAAAACATATGTGAACCTACAACACTTTGATGCGACCATGAGATCGCAAAAAACTCAGCGCTTCACTGACACTTCCAGTTAGCTCTCCTGAATGAATCATCTCCATAATAGGGCAACTGGACCTTGCTAAACTTGTACCAAGAGCACCAGAAGAAGGGAGACCAAAGAAGCAAGCAGCCTTAGCTTCAGGTTCTTGTGGTTCACACCTGCAAAACGGAACTCTCAGATCTTCTTGTACATTGCCCAAACAGGGAAGTTTCATCTTGTCCTTGAGCACTAAATATATACACCAGAGATCAAAGCAGGACTGAGAGAGAACTAACTCCCTAGTTTTCTCACCATTTTGTGCCGATGTCGCAGCAGGTCGCTCTGGGATATTGACAGCTGCATATACAGAAGCACCAAAAGTTACAGCAGACAACATAACATGAAAAAAAAACAGCAAAGACACATCCAAGCACCACAGGAGGTCCATGACACAATATAACTGGAAAGCTAAGCAATTAATATGTCACAAGTACTTGCCTGCGCAGCTAGGCAACACCACAACAGTGCTTTTAACTTCAAGATGGAAGAGTTGGAAGGTACAGGCAATTTTTACAATCTCATATAGTTATTGTTAGAAGAAATTCATATGACTAGTTATCTAATGACGAGTCTCTGTGTCGACTAGTTGAGATACATTAAAAACTGTCCTTAAGACAAGAGAGAAGACTAATACGACAAGAAATTAAGCAAACAGTGAAACAAACATGGGGTATAACCCCACAAGCAGAAAGAAAGGTGCATATTGAATCACCGAACCTGCTTCTACAACAAAATCATACATTCAGGCATCATCAGAAACAGTTTCAGCATAAATGGGGTGAAATAATCTAGGGAAAAAGTCTACTTAACCCCCTGAACTATCAGCTAGCGTCTAACCTACACTCCCAACTATAAAACCGTCTGTTTTACACCCTAAACTTTTCAAAACCGTTCAAATTACACCCTGGAGAGGTTTTGGACGACGGTTTGCTACAGTAACTATGGTTCTGCTACAGTAACAACGGTTTTGACTTTTCCTTTTCTATTTATTTCCGCTGAATCTTTGAAAAATCATAGTAAATCACAGAAAAATCATAAAATAGAAAATCTAATTTTGTTGGACTCCACATGAGCAGATCTACACAATGAACATATAATATAGTATGATTTAGTACAAATTTTTTCTGTAGATTTAAATTAGTTAGAAAATCAAATTTTGTCTGTAATTAATTGGAATAATTCATAGCTACAGATTTTATTGTCCAATTATGGTTAAATTTTTATAGTGAACTAATTATTGTATGCTTGAACTGTAGTAAAAATTTCATATTGATTGGATCATGTATAATTTAGTTATAGATTTATTTATATTTAACAAGCATAAACCTAAACATAAACCTAAATAAATCTATAACTAAGTTATATATGATCCAATGAGTATGAAATTTTTACTATAGTTCAAGCATATAATAATAACTTCATCATAAAAATTACACCACAATTGGACCATAGAAGCTGTAGCTATGAATTATTCCAATTAATTACAGACAAAAATTGATTTTCTAACTAATTTAAAGCTACAGAAAAAATTTGTACTAAAACATACTATATTATATGTTCATTGTGTAAATCTACTCATGTGGAGTCCAATAAAATTATATTTTTTATTTTATGATTTTTCTGTGATTTACTATGATTTTTCAAAGATTCAGCGGAAATAAATAGGAAAAGAAAAGTCAAAACCGTTGTTACTGTAGCAAAATCATGGTTACTGTATCAAAACCGCCGTTCAAAACCGCTCTAGGGTGTAATTTGAACGGTTTTGAAAAGTCTAGGGTGTAAAACAGACGGTTTTATAGTTGGGGGTGTATGTTAGACGCTAGCTGATAGTTCAGGGGGTTAAGTAGACTTTTTCCAATAATCTAGTGGAATACAACAGAACACTTCAATTTTTAACTTCATGGTTTTGAAGTATACAGAGTAATGTACCAAATAGTAGCATTAAAGAGAACCTGAAGAAGTTGATGCACATGTAAACAGAATTGTTAAAGAGCAAAGTATGTTCAGCACGGCAAGTAGATAACATACACTTGTTGCACGATGAAGATGGTGCTTGCATGGAAGATGGCCATGGGGCCGCAATGTTGTCATTCAGATCGCATGTGAAGCTAATCCCAGAAGTGCTGTCGAAAGATGCATCAGAGGGCATACTTGGAAGGAGGCATCCAGATTCTGTGTAAAACCACAAGACCAATCACTACTAAAAACTAAAATCAGTTTCTTCTGGGTACAGCTCTAACATTGATGATGTGAGGTCTAATCTAATAAGTTTGAGCATAAATTTTCTTAACAATTAAGCAATATTGAAGAACTAATCTGTTAGATAGACAGACAAAATATTAAGCTACAAAGCCAGATTACAGAAGCAATTTCTCAATGAAACAAGGTAGTCAATAATAGATGTGCTTAGAATTCCAGCTCCTACATGTAGTTCTATATTATACACAATTTTGCACCCTTTGTTCTCCTAGGACTAACTGATGCTACTTATTTGAATATTCACTGAGAACAATTTCACATTATGTGCATTGTCCAACCGTCCAAGATTATTTTCCCAATTAGGGCCTGTTTGTAGAAGTGGGATCCCTCGAGGAAAATTTGAGCTGTATAAACTCTAGTCACCATTTCCAAACAAGCCCCTACTAGGTTGGGTCTTGGATACAAAAACAATTCCAAAAGGCGGATCCATCCAATAGTTCCTGTACTTCTACCCTGAAGATAGAACATAATGTAAACCTTTGCAAAAACAAAACAAAAAGTTCAAAATTGCAAATTCTTGACCCCTGGCTCCGGTTAATATATAATACATGAGACAACATCTAGTACATATTGTTATATGTTTCCAAGCACTAATGCAGCAAGACATGTGGCCGTATTGCTATACAAAAATGATTTACAACAGACACCATTAGATTAGAACAAACTAATAAAAAAACTTGAAAATGTTAGCTTACCTTGAGATCCAACTGTTTGCAAATCCAGTAGGGGCCAGCCATTCAAACACAACGGTTGAAAATGTAAATAAATACTTCATCAGTTCAGTTGCCAAGAAATGCAGAGCCAGAAGATAAATATGGCCCTTATGCATAATCAATTGATAGTTCTTGAATAACTTACCTTGTAGTGAAAAATCTTTTAGTGTTATTTGACAAGAGCTATAGACATTCGTGCTGACATTCATCTTTTGCAACTTTGCCCCAAGGAAAGAGGCACAATTTAAAGCTTGCAAGTTTGTTATGAAGCTTTGCTTTTGCAAATGGGCGACATAAGTTAACATAGCCTTGCAACATGCAGTACTGTTGTTCATTGTTCCGCCACACTCTTTTGCCACCTTACTTGTGTCTGGAAAGTTTAGCGGACAAACTGGAGGGATGGAGTAATAACAGGTAAAACTATTAGCGCGTTATTAAAGAATTAAAAACATATATCCACGTATTCCACCAGGTTCACTAAAACCTATGTCCAATGAACTTTCGAAATTCAGCACCTGCACAATTACAGCTATTCAAATGTTCAATATCCTTTTGCCTCAAATAAATGTGCCAAAGCTTTTGTTCTAATCGAAATCATATATATTTCAGTACACTTTTGTTCTTTAATCGAAATCACCTGAACACTTGAAGTCAAAACCTTGCATTGGACTCCTATTGAGTTCAACGCTATCAATTTCAAATAGCATGGAAGAGTTCCAAATATTGCACATGGCAAGAGGAAAGTTCAAACAGCCTTATATATATTATTCAGCTCTTTCTTTAGAGTGAAAAAAAACTAGACTTGCTGGGCGTAATACAGCCCCCAGTCACTCTTTAGCCAAAAAGAAAAGCATAATGTCATTAAAGTTAAATTATCTGGCTTCAGCATTTCCTTTCCTTTATAGACCTGAAAATTTTGACCTCTTCCACTCTAGTCCATGCTTCAAGTTCAAATATTTTGGTGCTTGTGCAGTGTGCTCTGTCTTTAACTAAATTATGAACTCAATATTTGGATGTAAGAACTGTTTTCTACTGCAGGAATTCAGGCAAATCAACCTGCTTGGTAAAGAGGCCAATAGAATGATGAGTAAATAAAACGTTACATGAATATGGTCTGCAACATCTAGCATCTAAGAAGGTGTGGTCCGTTTTAATATTGTAAGCGAACTATAACAGAAGCAGGGAATATATATGTATTCATCCTAACAAAACAGAATGCAATAACTTAAGACATGGAAATCACATTTGAATTCGTTATTATAGTTTGGAAGTACCTCCATTGACGTTACAGTTAGATATCTGCCTCAACATTTGCTTCGCGGACTGTGGGTCAAGCCTGCTTGACAACCATCTCAGAACAACATTCCTACAACTGTCAGTCTTGGAGCTCCCAGTAAAGCTCGTCAAACCTCCATCCTTGGATGAGATTTTCTGGGCAGCTTCATTTATCGCATTCTGACATATCTGGCTGCAGCACTCATTAACAGAGTCGATCTTCCGACAGGCCTCAAGGAGCTTGGACGAATCAACGGCGCTCTCAAATGAATCCACGGTGCTAACAGGGCAGGACCCCTCGGTTACATTCGAGAGGTGAACCGAGCAAAGGCTGTGGAGATTATCACTGGCGCCTTGGCTCAACAACAGCTCCTGGACATCCGACAGGCAGTAACTGGCCACAGTGGGATCCAATGCGAGAGACCCTGTCTGCTTGCTAGACTGCCCTATGAGGATGGTCAGTGTTGCCTGAAGCTGCGGGCAGCAGATGACATTGGCCAAGAAAGGAGCAAACGAGGTGAAGCAGTCGACAGCCGTGGTGGTTATGAGTTTGTCGACAGCGGTAAAGTTAAGTGTGCATTTCCCTGCAAAGCATCAAGGAAATCGACAGGCACCTTCAGTTGGCAGACCACAGTTGCATCTTGTTTAGTTGTAAACCAATTGCACGTACGCACTAACTTTTGAGCTCCCCCAACCATAATAACGAAGCTCGAAAATAAAGGAAAAGTAGATTAGTGACAGAGAGTGCAACCTGAGAGCTTTGGCGTGCTGTTGTTAAAGAACGGCGCGAGTGGAGCGGGCGCCAGGAAGGGAACAAATGGCCTCGGGGAGCCGCTGGGTGAGAGGTCCGGCATGGGCATGAGGCCGCTGGGCGGGAGCTCCGGCATGAGGCCGCCGCCGTCATTTGCCTGTGCGCGAACGATCCGGTGAAGCGGCGGCTGGCTCTGAGCAAATGCGCTGCCTGAATCGCCCCACAGCCCCTGCAAACCTGCACATTATCAATCGAAGAGCACAAATCAGCGGGCTTTCTTGCTGGCAAGAAGAATTGGTTGGATTTTCTCTGCCAAGCACAGGCAGTGAGAAGTAAATTCAGGAGGCAGCTTCCTTAGATCAAAACCAACAAAGCACAGCGCAGGGAACGGAAGGTCATCCGGGAGCGAGAAGGAATCCAGGGCCCGTACAACAGCTGCTGAAATTCGCATCGGGGGAAAAAAGGAAAATAGGAGCAGGAAAGGGAAAGAATCAGAAGCTGAGGCAGAGGCAGATCACGAGGAAGTAGGCACTCACAGAGGAAGGAGAGGGCGGCTACCGCGAGGAGCCGCCCGGCCGGCGCCATAGGGTGCCGCGGCAGACGGCAGCAGCAGTGAGCGGCGGCGAAGCGGAAGGGGAAGAAGGGGAGGGGGCGACGGCGGCGCTGTCTGCGCGAGCTCGCGAGCAGGAAGTGGAGAAAGTGGGCAGCTCGCTTTGGAAGGGGGAAGCACGAGCACTGCGAAATTGTTTAGTACACCCGGAGAAATAGCACGTCTCTTCTCTTTCTTTCTTTGACCCCCCGCCTCTTTTCTTTTTTTTAGTCTTCCTTTCCTTCCAAAAAAAAAAGATGGCCATATATAAATATACTACTAGTAGAAGTCCAAAGTACGAGTAAACACTAAGTCAAGTTTGGTTATAATTAAAGCTCCAAAGAATGTTAGAGATAATGCGAAAATCTAATGATTAATATATTAAATTGAATGTTGCAATGTTGTTCATGTTTATTCGAGGGGGTGAAGCCAGCCCATTGAAATGACGTCACATGACAACAATAGTTTTTTATAATTTCCTTTGCAAAAAAAGTATTTATAAGACTATCCGCACTCATTGACCTCTATATTCATCCTCTAAAAGGAATATTCTATCCTAGGCATCACAAAATATACAGTTTCCCCGCATCCATCCATCATCTATATCTTTTTCTATCTACTGTAGGGTCCACTTGTCACTTTATATAAATATATCAATGTGACCTCTTGTTATGAAGAATTTATTGTCACGAATTTAATGGTGCAATCAAAATTTAATTTGGATTTTTGGTTTGTGAGTTAAAACTTTTTTTTAGTTGGTTGACCTTGTGGGGCCCACGCCTGCTGTTCTCACCCATCTCTGCTCTTCCTCCCGTGCGCGCGTGGTGGGCGCAGCCGCGCATGCAGCGAAGGACGCCGGTATCCTGTAAATATAGCGAACGGAGAGCTGTTTAGACTATCAGCAGCCGGGGACGGTAAAGCACCCGATACATGTCCAGGTCAGCGAATATACAGGAAAAACACCTGCACCGGCGTACGTTAAATGAGACGGTATTATCTTTCACACGCCAAATATAGCGCATGTACCAGCCTGTGACGGACGCCGTACCAGCCTGTGTTGGGGGCCCACGCTCGCATGCACAAGAGAGGGAGAGGAGAGAGAGGGAATATGGAGCGATGGGACCCACTATTTCAAGTAAATAAAAATGTTATAACTCATAAACCAAAAAGCTAAATTAAATTTCGATTGCACCATTAAATTCGTCTCAATAAATCCTTCAAAACTAGATCACGCATGAATATATTTAGATAAAGTGACAAGTGGGTCCCACAGTGAATGGAGTGGATAGAGGATGATATAGAGGATGCATGGGTGCGGGAGAATTGAGTATAGAGGAGAAAATCTTGCTGACTAGGACGTATAGAGGATGAATATAGAGGTCCATGAGTGTGGATAGTCTTACAGTACCCACTACAGTCAATTTCATCCGCTATATGTTTTACCGGTCGCATGTAGAGTATCCGGTGCGGGTCGTCTAAGTGAAGATCTGTCACGGTTTAGTGGAGATGACGTCAATAACTTCTAAACATAGATCTGTCCCTACTTATCCGTAATATATACGACTCAGCATAAATCACAGGTTGCATGCAATTTGGTTTGCCTCTAAACCTTAGATGCCAGAATGAAAAGGGAGAACCTACTTATTATTACTGTAAAATGGCATAGCAACAGTTCTAGTTATAGTTATTACTGTATGATAGTTTTTTTTCATAAGAGTTATTATGATAGTTTTTTTTCTTAAGAGTTATTATGATAGTTTGAGTGAGTGATATAAGCGTATCCTTGGTGTCGAGAAATAAGTATAGCAATATGGTGTACATGTGTGGAGGTGGGCGTAGCAAGGGACGGATGTGGGGTGCTCAGAAATTGATTGCGGCCCAGCCCATTTAATACGCCACATTAACGCCCTTCATTCAATCCAGCCCCTTGCCACCCGGTGCGGCAGCGGTACTCCTACATGCCTCGCTGCCAAGTGGGACCTGCCCCCTCCCACCAGTCAGGTAGCAGATGGATCCGGCACAGTAACTCTACTCTGGCCCCACCGCCTCAACTATCCCACTGACCGGTGGGACCGGATGCTGGGGCGCCGATGGGCCCATTCTGTCATTGCGATTGCCTCGTGGTGGGAGGGCGTGGTAATAAGATCCTTTGCGAGAAGAGAAAAATCAGGGGTCAACATTAGCGTGCTTGAGTGACAAGTGAAAGTTGTCAACGCGCGGCGATCCATACACACACTCACTCAGAACCTAGAATTTCATTGTAAACGCCACATGCATAAAACTGTGCGGTGGTGCCTACCTAGCTTGGACAAATTTACATTTTCACCGAAAATGACTCGCACCTGCCTAACATGCCGGACTTTTGTGACATTACAAGACGTACGGATTAACTAAACGTCTATCATCCCTGTCTGTCCTCATATAAAATTAAAATTAATTAAAGCCCAAGACCGCTGGCGCCACTTTGGATCATATCTTTGTTCGGGCATTTAACGATGCTCTTAATAAATAATAAAAATTCACATAGATATAAATGATGTCGGATGAGAATCCATTCTCTGCTTACACTTGGCTTTTTTTAATATACTCTGGTACTTCTTAACCGTCTTTTTTACTTTTAGCTCTTTTTTTTTTAAAGATTTTCTCAAATACGCTCCTGACGAAAAGATTTCAGAAAATGGACCCTGGGCTTGGCGCCATCCACGTTGGCGCCAAGGTAACACCGCTCGGCGCCGTTAACGTTGGCGCCAAGCCCCCAGGCCACCTGGCCGACGACGCCGAGCTGGCGCTGACGTGGCAGCACCTTGGCGCCGTTGTCATTGGCGCCAAGCCTGACGACATGGATCTTGACGTCGAGCTGTTGTAATTTCTTAAGTTTGGAATTTTATCATGAGATGGACATATGAAAATTTGTTAAGTCTATAAATTTACCATGAGATGGGACGTGTTGGAATTGGTTATGTCTGGAATTTTACCATGACATTGACAAATTTGATGCTATCGCATGGTAGTTCGTATTCTACCATATCCAGGCCGCAGCAAAAATCCTGACTACCTAATTTTACCGTGAGATGGACATACAAAGCTCTAAATTAATATGACTTGGACCCTAATTTTTCTATGAGATGGACATATGAAATTTTGGCAAAGTCTTGATATTTACTATATGATGGCCAACCTATAAATTGGTTGAGTCTTGAATTTTACTATGACTTGACTATGCTAGAATTTGGCTAAATCTGAATTTTTGCTATGATTTGGACATTGACAAATTTAACATTTTACCATGACTTGAATATTGAAAAAGGGGCTTCATGTTTTGGACTAGGATATTTAAAATTTTACCATGACTTGGACCATAATTTTACTATAAGATGAAATTTTAAGTCAGGATAAAAAGGGCTTCATGTCCCGTCATGGAATTAGGGCTTCATGTTAATTTTACTATAAAATTTTATCATGACTTGGACCCAAATTCAAAACATGAATAATTTAGAATTTGGCTAAATCTTGAATTTGGATATTTAAAATTTTACCATGACTTGGACCCTAATTCCATGACTTAACATGAAGCATTTTTTCAATATCCAAGTTATGATAAAATTTTAAATTTGTCAATGTTCAAATCATAGTAAAAATCCAGACTTAGCCATATTTCCATCCCATCCTATAGTAAATTTAAAGACTTAGCCAAATAAATCTGGATTTTTGCTACGACTTGGATATGTTAGAATACCGACTACCATGTGATACACATATGAAAAAATGACTTTTTTAACATGACTTGAACATTTACAAATTTGAAATTTTACAATGACTTGGATATTGAGAAATATGACTAACTCTAGAGTTTTTACAGTGACTTTCTGTTTGATCACTTAAAACAACTTGAAAATACTCAGTGAAAGCATCTAGGCTCCGGTGTTGGTTTCGGCAATTGATGACAACGCATTATTACCATGACTAACGTGTGTTTTGCAGAAACGTTGGTAAGTTAGGTCATGGAGTTGATAACTGCTTTGGGCACTATGGTATTCATGTCCCTTGATGGAAATCGTTTCGGTTTTCAAAGGATCAACGACAAGATTAAGGACGGTTAGTTCCGGATGTCAAGGTGTTGAGTTACATCTTGAATAGTCGTTAGGATCTTTGTATCTTCCTTTGACCGTACTATAAAGGGGGGCATGAGCGAGTAGCTTGACCTAGGTGAGTCTTTTGTTTAGGTGTGGTGCACACTTGTCCAACTTAGCACTAGGCAGCTCTAAAATAGCTCAAAGTTCAGTTGGAAGCAACTTGGTTCAAGTTGCGTCACGTTTAGAAGTCGTTTGAGCAGTTTATCCTTGACCGGATGCGGTCCTTATCATGACCGGACGCGTCCGGTCAGTACTAACAAGTCACTGCGTCGTTAACTGATCGACCGGACGCGGTCCTTGTAACACTCCGGTGTTACGCAAGCATTTGCATGGCAATCATATGCATGGCATTTCATATCATCATAATCATACATGTTAATATTATAATTTGAGTGAAATAAAAGCTTAGAAAGTGGTATTTGAGATGTAATATATTAATGTGCTAATCATATTCCATCAAAATTTTGCAACTACAAATCTTATATCACTTAGAACTATAGTTTAATTTTTGGAAGCAACTAGATGACTCAAAGTTTTGTCAAAAAAAAACTTGTTCAAAAATATTAATTAAAATATTCAAAAATACTCCCTATTTTAGCTTTTATTCTTCAATTCAAATTCTATTGGGAATTTTTAGTTGGCCCCTTAATCAAAGTTGTAGAGAATTAAATTCTAAGCAACTTTTATTTTTGGGTCAATTCCAGAAAATGTTTTCTTCTTGTTTAAAATGGGGTTTGAAATCTGTGTTTGAATTTGATTTGAAATAAATTTTTTTTAAAAAGATCAAAACCAGCTTATCTGGCCGCCGCCTCGGATTCGGCCCGCTGGCCGAATCGGCCCGCTGGCCGAATCGGCCCGCGCCACTCCCGCGCGCGCGCCCGCGTCCGCCTCCGCCGCGGCCCGGCCCAGCCAGCCCCCTCTCCCTTCTTCCCGCCCGCGCGCGCGCACGCTGGCGCCCCGACAGCAAACGCCCGCCGTGTGGCGGCCGCATGCCGGCGACGCCACCGCGTGGCCGCTGTGGACCCCGCGCCCGCGCTCCACTTCAAAAACGACCGGGCACCTGGTCTCCCTTCCATTTCCGCCTCGCCTGCTCCCTTTCTTCCTCCCTCCGGTGAAAACCGCAGCGGAACACCGCTCGCCACCGAGCTCCGCCACCGTCACCGCCCTGTTCCGGCACCGGTGGACCACCCCCGTCCAATTGCCCGTGCACGAGGCTCCGCCCCATCCTCCCCTCCTCCGAACGAGTGTCGCCTTCTCCTCGTTTGCCCCGGTAGGGCTCAATTTTTTTCCCTCGCCTCGCCGCGCCACCGCGACGGTGCCGTCGAGCCCGTGCTCCGCCACCGCCTCGCTCGCCCTATCTCTGCCCTCCCGCGTCTCCTTCACGCGTTCGCCACTCTCTTGCGAGCGTTTTGCGCACCTTAGCTGGTCGCGGTTTGGCCGGAGACGGCCGTTGGCCCTCGGCCACCGCCGCGACGTCGAGGCCACGGAAGCCGGCGACCTCGCTCTGCCCTCCGTTCTCCCCTTTCGGTGGACTGGGCTGCGCCTGTGGGCCGCGTCCCGAGCAGGCCGGCTCGGCCGTTCCCCCGCGCGCGCAAAGCCGGGCCAAGAACGGCCATGGGCCGGTTTGATTCCACGGGCCGGCCCAGTTTCAATAATAAAAACCGTTTTCTGTTTTCTTTTATTATTCTTGATGAAAATGCTTTGGAAAATATCTTAGCAGTCATTTCAGCTCCAAAAATTATGAAATAAATTTATCTAGATTCATTGGAACCAGATCTACAATCTAAAAATATTGCATGTCATTTTTGGAATACTTTTCTGTAGAGCTTTAATTAATTTTTTATATTGCTGATATCTTATAAAATAGCTAGTAAATCCTATATGTATCAGAAAAATATGATTTTAAGTTTGTTAATCTTCATATATCATGTACTTACTAGGAAAATATGTTTCATGCATGTGCTATGGAAAACTTTGGAGAAGTAGTTCAAGTACCTTTAATGGCTGATTTTTATTATTTTTGCTAGAGAGCAAACTTTGTATAAAACATGCATGCGATAATTTTTGTACAGTCATAGTATGCTATGAAGAACCTAGGAAAAATATTAATTCTGTTGTTTGACACTTTTCATAGTACAAAGTAATTTCATGCTCATTTTTATGCTATAGCTTGTCATTTTTGTATAGGATAGTTTACTTATCCAAATGCCATGAAATTTTTATGGTAGTCTGTTTAGAGTAGTATTATGCTACTGTAATTTTTTTAGATTTTTAGGAGCATCAAAAATATATGTTGCTATTCAAACCTATTATTACTTAGGGTTTAAGCAAGTGTTGCTTTAAGTGTGATTAAGAAATTAGTTAAGCTTTGGTGTATCTTTGAAGCATTTCATAAGATAGGTTAACTTAACATAATAGTAGTAGAAGGGAATGCAGTAGATGACATGTGCTTGTAGTGTATAGTTTCTTGGATGATGTTGACTACCTTGCATTTCAACATATTCATTGCATTCATCTCCTTCGATGCACACTTGCATAATCACTTACGCGCATTGCATCATACAGGATCGCAAATCGGGAACCCAGTCGTCTTACCCGAGGAGCTAGAGGAGCAGCTCGAGGTGCAGCAGCAGGAGGTGGCAGAAGCCGAAGAAGAGGTCGGTGAAGATCTCCCGGAGTGCCCCGGTCACCGTCCGAGCTTCTTCGAGAGAGGCAAGCCCCGGAGCATTTCTCTCCGGGTTTGCAAATAATTTATTATTAACTTTACTTAATTTGATGCATTACGTTTAGGAGTTGTTTGCAAACGTTGCTGCATTATACCTTGCTTACCTTTGTTATACCATATCCTTGTTACCCTGGTATCCGCAGTCAAGTCAATGCTTAGCTGGCTTAGATCGGTAGAAGTCGGGTGATTTCCTGTCACCTGCGAGCTATAGGTGGTTACCTGGATCTGTTTGGTTGACTATGAAGTCATGGCATAACTAAGTGTGAAATGAATTTGAGACCGGGCGGAAACTTGCAGGGTTTCGGACTGTAGTATTTTTCCGTCTGTGTCGGTTAAGGACCGTCCGTTGTTGTCCCTCGGGTCATGTTGAACGCATGCCTCACATTTAGCTGGCTGGATAAAGTACCTTCCGACCGTGAAACTGGGAGATTATTCGGGCCGAGTGAATTGCCCGCAACGCACTGTACCGGAGCAGTAGTGGCAGGACACGGGGGCGCGATGATATGGCCAAAGAGCAGTCGGGCGGCCCCCAGGTATAAGTGGTTCCTGGCAAGCTCGCGACTTTACCTGAATGGTTGACTCGGTGACCAACACCTCACTTTAGCGGGTGAGTGAGGTTTGTGTGAGGAATAACTTACCAGCTGGTTAATAATCGATTCGAATCGCCATCGTTCACTGGATAGTGAACACTTGACTTGAGCTACTTCATCGTAGTAATATTGATGAATCACTTGGATAGTTATGTGAAAGATGACATGATAACTACTGTTAATGATCAATGGTAATCCTTACTTGCTTAATTACATGTTACTCTAGCACCATTGCAAACATAGTTGGCAGGGTAATAAAAAATTAATTACTGCATGCTTTTGGAAAGGAGTTGCTAAGTTAAAAATGCTTTTCTTGCAAATGAGTCAGTTATCCCACCAGAAAGCCTATCATGATTCCTTGGTGTCTCTTATTTCTGGTTTATGACGGGTAAGTCTAGCTGAGTACCTTCTCGTACTCAGGGCTTTGTTCCCACTTGTTGCAGATGGACAAATGTACTATGGCTATTGTATCAACTGTCTCTATCCTGCAATGGGCGAAGCATAGG
Source organism: Saccharum hybrid cultivar R570 (assembly GCA_038087645.1). Lineage (NCBI taxonomy): Eukaryota > Viridiplantae > Streptophyta > Magnoliopsida > Poales > Poaceae > Saccharum > Saccharum hybrid cultivar. The sequence goes on from JAQSUU010000368.1 coordinate 265,791, forward strand.
ACCATGGGCAATGGTCATTCGTTACTTCTTGTCTGATGCTTTTGCTGGAGATGATCACAAGCTGGCACTTTATTCCAAAATGTTGTGTGTGTGCGTGATTTGAACTACTGCTTCCGCTACTTTTAGTCAAACCTGGTTTGTAATTACTATGTTTAAACTCCGATGTATTTTATGTCGCGAACTTTTATGTAACTTATGATGGTAACCGTTAAACTTAGTATGATCTTGGCTGTTATAAGAAATGGTTTGAAATCCGTCGAGATTTCACGGACTACCGGGTTATACGGGCTTAAGTTTGTTGAATTGTCCTTCCGTTGGATGATTTTCCTACTTAATTTCGTATAATTGGGCGGTTCTGTTACAACTGGCATCAGAGCATGGTTTAGCGTGATTACTGTTCATAAGTGTATTTAAAACAAAATTCTATTTAAAAAGTGTGATTTTAAACTAAATGTATGCCCGTGGTCATATCCTGTATGCCCAGTTAAGAACTCTAGGTGACTATTTAAGTACTAACTTGGGGTTCTTGCACCATATTTCTCTTTCGTTGCTCATACGGCATGCTATTGTATGAGTGCCACTTAATTGAGTGGTAATGTATGGATCAGTTACCTCTACGCTTTGGTAAGTGTGAGCTATGAGAGCATGATCGGATACACCGCCGATCTAGGGAGAGTGTTTTATATGATACTAGAATAATTACATGTTGTACACATGTTTTTATGAAAGTATCGCATGTGTGGGTGTTCCATCCGTTGAGGCGATGCCGTCAATAGGACGATGTGTGTGGGTAGTTACTACCGTTGTACACACATCTGGGGATTCGTGTAGAGCGCGTAGGTAGATTTACTACTTTCATGCATTCATGGGGAATGAGCTGAAATGAATTTTCTGCAGGCACATAACAGCGTTTATCGTATAGATCGAATTAGTTACGTATATGAGAGATCGTTTGTATGCCACCGAATTCATCGTTAGATGTCTTTATTTTCTAAGTTTGTGAGAACGTAAGACTCACGCATGCATCATACTGCATGAGCATTTCATTCATAACCTGCATTCCTCCCCTTATAAAAGGATTATCCCAGTTTGATAAAAAGTGACATCAACTTAAAATATGTCTCACCGGGTAATTTAAAACTTGTGCTACAGATGGCCCGCACGAAGAAGACTGCCCATAAGTCCACTGGTGGAAGAGCACCCCGTCACCAGATGGCCCCGCGGGAACGCCGCAACACGGACACTTTTCTAAGTGAGTTTGACATGCCCACCTTGCTTTGGAGAGTGCTCCATGATGTGGGGTACCCAGAGGGTCAAGAGCCGGTGTACTCTTGGAATGAGAGCCAGCTAGCTGAGGATGGACTTGCAATAGTAGAGATCACCGTCCCTGCCCTTGGTGATGTGCCAGAATGGGATGGTTGACATTTGGAGTTTGAAGGACGCACTCCAGTTGAGGGTGCAGAGGGTGCAGCCTTTCACGTCATCCGAGACATAATGAGTAGGTTTCCTAATGAGTTGGCAGCAGCTTTGGCAGGTACTTTCCCGAGAGATGATCCTCGTGATGCCATTTGGGTGCAACCGCAAGAAAGTGCCTTGGTTAGAGGCCCAAGTGAAGGACAGGCTAGCGACAACCACACCATGAGTGTCATGTATGCAGCCATCAAAGCATACCAGGGTCTTGAGAATACCTATTGGACCTTGACCGGTCTGAGAGGTAATGATCGGCTTGAAGCAAGGAAGCAGAAGAAGAAGAAGCAAGCACGTGCTATAGCTAGCTTGCAGGAGCAGTTGGCCAACATGAGCTTGCAACGAGATCGGGCTCTCGAGAGAAGTGAGAGTGCTATGCAGCGGGTGCAGACGTTGACTCAGGCCAACAGAAATGCAGACTGCATGATGGGACAACTAGTGCAGGAAAGGAATGAAGCCTAGAACGAGAGGGACCTTCTCAGGCAAAGGGTAGAGGAGCTAGAAGGGTATAACGCCAACTTGCATGAAGAGTTCCATGCCCTCTACAACAGGGTAGGCCCGTATGCTCCTCCGGACGCCGCCCAGATGGACGTCGACGACGACGCCGCTACTGATGGTAGCAATGGTGACGCCTCCGACCTCGACGACGGCCCCAAGGAGTAGGCTAGTTGCCTTGCGTTAGTGATAGGCTTTATCGCGATGGCCTTCTTTTGGTTCCCATGTATCGTGTTGTATCCTGTTCGATCTTGAGACTGGCGATCTTTTGGATCTTGGTTGTGTATGTGATGCTTGAACGCATGAAAGTTCAGTGTATGTATGCTGGCAACGTGGTTGTATGGAATGCGATGTTGCATTCAAAGTAATTTGATTAGTGATGTTGTTTTAATTAGAATATGATTATTGTGCCTCTGTCTTATTGCATGACTTGTTCTCTCCAATAAATTCAGTATGGCATGATTGTTCATTCGGATACAATTACTACCACTTCGCTCAATTATTACTTGTTACTAAAATATGCAGATGGCAAACACTCGCCGTGCCACGTATGAGGCCGCTGAAACTGGTGGCAACAGTGCAGGGGCTGGTGGGGGTGGTGCAAACAACGTCAACCACCAGGAGCCACAGCCAGAGCCACAATTGCCCCCTCCTCCACCGCTCACTGCAGAAGTGTTCTTCGCACAGTTCCTTGGAAGCCAGCGCAACGCCGAGCAGTCACAAAAGAATATGGAAGATTTTCTGCGTACCATTGCTAGAAATGTTCAGAGAGGAAATAATCAAGGTGGTGGCCATGGAGTGAACCAGTACAGCAATTTCAAGGATTTCATGGATACTAGGCCACCTATTTTTAAGGAAGCAGCCGAGCCACTCGACGCTGAAGAATGGATCAACACTATGGAAGATAAGTTCCGTGTGTTGAGACTGACAGAAGTCCTGAAAACAGAATATGCTGCACATCAGTTACAGGGACCGACAGGGATGTGGTGGAAGCATCACCGCACCACTTTTCCTCCCAATGCCCAGATTACTTGGAGAGAATTCACTGAAGCGTTTAAGGGAGCTTATATTCCCCAGGGTTGGTTGAGATGAAGCTCGGAGAGTTCTTGGCCTTAAATCAGGGTACCAAGACTGTAACACAGTATTTGCATGCATTTAACAACTTGTGCCACTATGCTCCAGACATGGTCGACACAGATGCAAAGAGAATTGCTAGTTTCAAGAGAGGGTTAAGTCCGAAGATGATGAAGCATGTGGGTACCAATACCCGCGCCAGGTTCAATGACTTTGTTAGTGATTGTTTGAAACAAGAAAAGAACAACAACGCCTACACTGCATCCAAGAATCGCAAGAGGGTGTTTGAGTCAGGACCATCACAGTCCAGAGTTGTCACTGCAAATCGTCTTTCTTATCGTCCGTCCGCACCTGGTGTAAGGTTCAGGCCTCCACAGCATAAAACTCAGAACTACAAGGGACCACAGAAGCCGTACAAGATGGCCGTGCCGCCAGCAAAGATCACCGCAGCTGCAGAACAAAGCAACTCCGAGGGAGTAATAGGATCTACTGGTACAGTGAAGGGCCCTGCTACAATTGTGGTCAGCCAGGCCACTTTTCAAAGTTCTGCCCTTATCCGCCTAGAAAGAAGCAACAGACTTACACTGCCCGTGTACACCATACCACCGTTGATGAGATTCCTGAAGGAGAACCTGTAACTGCCGGTAAGTTTCTTGTTAACCATCACCCTGCAGTTGTTCTATTTGATTCTGGATCCTCGCATTCTTTTATGAGTCAAGCATTTGCACGGAAGCATGAACAACTATGCACAAAATTGAATTATGGTTATCGCATAAGTTCAGCAGGGGCTGATGTGCTAACCAATAAGATGGTTAGAGGGGCAACCCTTGAGTTAGATAGTCGGAAGTTTTGAGTGAACCTGATAGTTATGTCAGGACTAGTTTTGGATGTAATAATAGGAATGAACTGGATGAAAGACTGGGGAGCAGTCATAGATACAAGCAGTCGATTGCTTACCCTTAAGGATCCGCAGGCAGAGGGTACTTTTCAGGTACCATTGCCCAAAAGAACAGACCTTATGAGTGTGACCTGTGCCATGGAAGTTGTTCCTATCCACCAGATCCCGGTAGTGTGTGAGTTCCCGGATGTGTTTCTAGAAGAGTTACCTGGCCTTCCTCCAGATAGAGATGTTGAGTTTGGAATCGAGTTGATCCCCGGAACAGCTCCTATTTCGAGGAGACCCTATCGGATGCCTCCGGATGAGTTAGCTGAGTTGAAAAAGCAACTGGAAGAATTACTAAAGAAGGGGTTTATCCGACCAAGTAAGTCTGAATGGGGATGTCCTGCCTTGTTCGTGAAGAAAAAGAAAGAGGGTACTCTAAGAATGTGTGTGGATTATCGACCTCTTAATGCTGTAACTATCAAGAATAAATATCCTTTGCCTCATATCGATATTTTGTTTGATCAGTTGGCTAAAGCTAGAGTGTTCTCTAAGATAGACCTAAGATCAGGGTATCATCAGATAAAGATCAGGCCACAAGATGTCCCGAAAACCACCTTTTCTACCAGATACGGGTTGTACGAGTATCTTGTTATGTCTTTTGGCTTAATAAATGCTCCTGCATACTTTATGTATCTGATGAATACGGTTTTCATGCCAGAGTTGGACAAGTTTGTAGTTGTCTTCATTGATGACATTCTAGTATACTCTGAGAATGAGAAAGATCATGAAGAACATCTGAGAATTGTCTTGACCAGATTAAGAGATCATAAGTTGTATGCTAAGTTCAACAAATATGAATTTTGGTTGAAGAAAGTTCCTTTCCTTGGTCATATTCTATCGGAGAATGGAGTTTCGGTAGATCCGAGCAAAGTGCAAGAGGTTATGGATTGGAAAACTCCAACCACAGTGCCAGAAGTCAGGAGTTTCCTAGGGTTAGCTGGTTACTATCGCCGCTTTATCCCAGACTTCTCGAAGATTGCTAAGCCAATGACAAGTCTGTTATAGAAAGATCATAAGTTCGTGTGGACAGAGGAGTGTGAGACAGCTTTCCACACCTTGCGAAAAATGTTGACCACTACTCCAGTTCTTGCACAGCCAGACATCGAGAAACCTTTTGATGTGTTCTGTGACGCCTCAAAAACAGAATTAGGCTGTGTTCTAATGCAAGAAGGAAGAGTCATTGCTTATGCCTCCCGTCAGTTGAGAAAACATGAAATCAATTATCCGACACATGATCTTGAGCTTGCCGCCGTGGTGCATGCCTTAAAGATTTGGAGACACTATTTACTTGGTAATGTGTGCAATGTTTTCACCGATCATAAGAGTTTCAAGTACATTTTCACCCAACTAGAATTGAACATGAGACAGCAAAGATGGTTAGAACTAATTAAAGATTACAACTTGAATGTACAATATCACCCTGGGAAAGCCAATGTGGTAGCCGATGCTTTGAGTAGAAAGTCGCATTGTCTGAATATGCAACCCTTACTCGAAGATGGTTTTAATCTAATGCACCCTGTCGTGTTACATAGTATTCAGATCAGTTGCACCTTGGAGAGTAAGATAATAGAAGGTCAGAAAGCAGACAAAGGGATATTCCACATCAAAAGGAAAATTAAAGAAGAACCTTCAAAACACTTCAGAGTGGACGAGTAGGACGTGTTGTGGTTCGACAACCGTCTTGTTGTTCCAAAGGATAGAGAGCTTAAGAATAAAATTATGGATGAAGCTCATCACTCTAAGTTATCCATTCATCCTGGCAGTAGTAAAATGTATCAAGAACTAAGACCTCGTTTTTGGTGGACAAAGATGAAGAAGGAAATTGCAGCCTATGTGGCCCGATGTGACACATGTTGTCGAGTGAAAGCTATTCACATGAAACCTGCCGGATTGTTGTAACCTTTGTCAGTACCTAGTTGGAAGTGGGATGATATAAGTATGGATTTCATCACAGGTTTGCCCACTACTCAGAAAGGCCATGATTCAATTTGGGTAATCGTGGATCGTCTTACTAAGACTGCTCACTTTTTGCCTGTCAAGATAGTTTATAGACCACCTCAATATGCCGAGAAGTATATTGCGGAGATTGTGAGATTGCATGGCATACCGAAGACTATAGTGTCTGACAGAGGGTCCCAGTTCACTGCTCACTTTTGGGAGCATTTGCACAAAGGTTTGGGGACTAGTCTGATTCGTAGCACTGCCTATCATCCTCAAACAGATGGTCAGACTGAAAGAGTTAATGCTGTTTTAGAAGATATGTTGAGAGCTTGTGTGTTGTCTTCCAGAGGTTCATGGGAGTCGTGGTTACCTCTAGCAGAATTCGCATATAATAATAGCTATCAAGAAAGTATCAAAATGACACCTTTTGAGGCTTTGTATGGACAAAAGTGTAGAACACCTTTAAACTGGATTGAGCCAGAGAAAAGAAGGTATTATGAGATTGACTTCGTGGAAGAAGCCAAAAAGAAAGTTCATATCATTCAGCAAAATATGAGAGCAGCTCAGTCACGTCAGAAAAGTTATGCGGATAAAAGAAGGAGACCACTTGTGTTTGAAGTTAGAGACTATGTTTATCTGAAAGTCACGCCAATGAAGAAGAAGCGGTTTGGATTACGCAGAAAGCTTGCCGCCAGATTTGTAGGACCCTACAAAATCTTAGAAAGAAAGGGTCCAGTGGCTTACAAATTGGAATTACCAGAATCAATGGATGCTATATTTCTAGTTTTTCACATATCACATCTCAAGAAATGTTTGCGCGTTCCAGAGGAAATAATTAAACCCCGAAGCATAAAACTTAAGTTAGATCTGGTGTATCGTGAGCAGCCAATTCGAGTTTTGGATTCCAAAGAAAGGGCTACTCGGAACAGTGTGGTGAAAACATATAAGATACAATGAAGTCATCATGATGAGGGAGATGCATCGTGGAAAACGGGTGAATACTTACAAAAAGCATACGAAGATTTTTATAATAAATGGTTCGTAACCCAAATCTCGGGACGAGATTTTTATAAGGGGGGAGGGCTGTAACACTCCGGTGTTACGCAAGCATTTGCATGGCAATCATATGCATGTCATTTCATATCATCATAATCATACATGTTAATATTATAATTTGAGTGAAATAAAAGCTTAGAAAGTGGTATTTGAGATGTAATATATTAATGTGCTAATCACATTCCATCAAAATTTTACAACTATAAATCTTATATCACTTAGAACTATAGTTCAATTTTTGGAAGCAACTAGATGACTCAAAGTTTTGTAAAAAAAAAACTTGTTCAAAAATATTAATTAAAATATTCAAAAATACTCCCTATTTTAGCTTTTATTCTTCAATTCAAAATCTATTGGGAATTTTTAGTTGGCCCCTTAATCAAAGTTGTAGAGAATTAAATTCTAAGCAACTTTTATTTTTGGGTCAATTCCAGAAAATGTCTTCTTCTTGTTCAAAATGGGGTTTGAAATCTGTGTTTGAATTTGATTTGAAATAAAAAATTTGAAAAAGATCAAAACCAGCTTAGCAGGCCGCTGCCTCGGATTCGGCCCGCTGGCCGAATCGGCCCGCGCCACTCCCGCGCGCGCGCCCGCGTCCGCCTCCGCTGCGGCCCGGCCCAGCCAGGCCCCTCTCCCTTCTTCCCACCCGCGTGTGCGCACGCTGGCGCCCCGGCAGCAAACGCCCGCCGCGTGGCGGCCGCATGCCGGCGACGCCACCGCGTGGCCGCTGTGGACCCCGCGCCCGCGCTCCACTTCAAAAACGACTGGGCATCTGGTCTCCCTTCCATTTCCGCCTCGCCTGCTCCCTTTCTTCCTCCCTCCGGTGAAAACCGCAGCGGAACACCGCTCGCCACCGAGCTCCGCCACCGTCACCGCCCTATTCCGGCACCGGTGGACCACCCCCGTCCAATTGCCCGTGCACGAGGCTCCGCCCCATCCTCCCCTCCTCCGAACGAGTGTCGCCTTCTCCTCGTTTGCCCCGGTAGGGCTCAATTTTTCCCTCGCCTCGCCGCGCCACCGCGACGGTGTCGTCGAGCCCGTGCTCCGCCACCGCCTCGCTCGCCCTATCTCTGCCCTCCCGCGTCTCCTTCACACGTTCGCCACTCTCTTGCAAGCGTTTTGCGCACCTTAGCTGGTCGCGGTTTGGCCGGAGCCGGCCGTTGGCCCTCGGCCACCGCCGCGACGTCGAGGCCACGGAAGCCAGCGACCTCGCTCTGCCCTCCGTTCTCCCCTTTCGGTGGACTGGGCTGCGCCTGTGGGCCGCGCCCCGAGCAGGCCGGCTCGGCCGTTCCCCCGCACGCGCAAAGCCGGGCCAAGAACGGCCATGGGCCGGTTTGATTCCACGGGCCGGCCCAGTTTCAATAATAAAAACTGTTTTCTGTTTTCTTTTATTATTCTTGATGAAAATGCTTTGGAAAATATCTTAGCAGTCATTTCAGCTCCAAAAATTGTGAAATAAATTTATCTAGATTCATTGGAACGAGATCTACAATCTAAAAATATTGTATGCATTTTTGGAATACTTTTCTGTAGAGCTTTAATTAATTCTTAATATTGATGATATCTTGTAAAATAGCTAGTAAATCCTATATGTATTAGAAAAATATGATTTTAAGTTTCTTAATCTTCATATATCATGTACTTACTAGGAAAAATATGTTTCATGCATGTGCTATGGAAAACTTTGGAGAAGTAGTTCAAGTACCTTTAATGGCTGATTTTTGTTCTTTTTGCTAGAGAGCAAACTTTGTATAAAACATGCATGTGATAATTTTTGTACAGTCATAGTATGCTTTGAAGAACCTAAGAAAAATATTAATTCTGTTGTTTGACACTTTTCATAGTACAAAGTAATTTCATGCTCATTTTTATGCTATAGCTTGTCATTTTTGTATAGGATAGTTTACTTATCCAAATGCCATGAAATTTTTATGGTAGTCTGTTTAGAGTAGTATTATGCTACTGTAATTTTCTTAGATTTTTAGGAGCATCAGAAATATATGTTGCTATTCAAACCTATTATTACTTAGGGTTTAAGCAAGTGTTGCTTTAAGTGTGATTAAGAAATTAGTAAAGCTTTGGTGTATCTTTGAAGCATTTCATAAGATAGGTTAACTTAACATAATAGTAGTAGAAGAGAATGCAGTAGATGACATGTGCTTGTAGTGTATAGTTTCTTGGATGATGTTGACTACCTTGCATTTCAACATATCCATTGCATTCATCTCCTTCGATGCACACTTGCATAATCACTTATGCGCATTGCATCATACAGGATCGCAAACCGAGAACCCAGTCATCTTACCCGAGGAGCTAGAGGAGCAGCTCGAGGTGCAGCAGCAGGAGGTGGCAGAAGCCGAAGAAGAGGTCGGTGAAGATCTCCCGGAGTGCCCCGATCACCGTCCGAGCTCCTTCGAGAGAGGCAAGCCCCGGAGCATTTCTCTTCCGGTTTGCAAATAATTTATTATTAACTTTACTTAATTTGATGCATTAAGTTTAGGAGTTGTTTGCAAACGTTGCTGCATTATATCTTGCTTACCTTTGTTATACCATATCCTTGTTACCCTGGTATCCGCAGTCAAGTCAATGCTTAGCTGGCTTAGACCGGTAGAAGTCGGGTGATTTCCTGTCACCTGCGAGCTATAGGTGGTTACCTGGATCTGTTTGGTTGACTATGAAGTCATGGCATAACTAAGTGTGAAATGAATTTGAGACCGGGCGGAAACTTGCAGGGTTTCGGACTGTAGTGTTTTCCGTCTGTGTCGGTTAAGGACCGTCCGTTGTTGTCCCTCGGGTCATGTTGAACGCATGCCTCACATTTAGCTGGCCGGATAAAGTACCTTCCGACCGCGAAACTGGGAGATTATTCGGGCCGAGTGAATTGCCCGCAACGCACTGTACCGGAGCAGTAGTGGCAGGACACGGGGGCGCGATGATAAGACCAAAGAGCAGTCGGGTGGCCCCTGGGTACAAGTGGTTCCTGGCAAGCTCACGACTTTACCTGAATGGTTGACTCGGTGACCAACACCTCACTTTAGCGGGTGAGTGAGGTTTGTGTGAGGAATAACTACCAGCTAGTTAATAATCGATTCGAATCGCCATCGTTCACTGGATAGTGAACACTTGACTTGAGCTACTTCATCGTAGTAATATTGATGAATTACTTGGATAGTTATGTGAAAGATGACATGATAACTACTGTTAATGATCAATGGTAATCCTTACTTGCTTAATTACATGTTACTCTAGCACCATTGCAAACATAGTTGGCAGGGTAATAAAGAATTAATTACTGCATGCTTTTGGAAAGGAGTTGCTAAGTTAAAAATGCTTTTCTTGCAAATGAGTCAGCTATCCCACCAGAAAGCCTATCATGATTCTTTGGTGTATCTTATTTCTGGTTTATGACGGGTAAGTCTAGCTGAGTACCTTCTCGTACTCAGGGCTTTGTTCCCACTTGTTGCAGATGGATAGATATACTATGTCTATTGTATCAACTGTCTCTATCCTGCAATGGGCGAAGCATAGGACCATGGGCAATAGTCATTCGTTACTTCTCGTCTGATGCTTTTGCTGGAGATGATCACAAGCTGACACTTTATTCCAAAATGTTGTGTGTGTGCGTGATTTGAACTACCGCTTCCGCTACTTTTAGTCAAACCTGGTTTGTAATAACTATGTTTAAACTCCGATATATTTTATGCCGCGAACTTTTATGTAACTTATGATGGTAACCGTTAAACTTAGTACGATCTTGGCTGTTATGAGAAATGGTTTGAAATCCGTCGAGATTTCACGGACTACAGGGTTATACGGGCTTAAGTTTGTTGAATTGTCCTTCCGTTGGATGATTTTCCTACTTAATTTTGTATAATTGGGCGGTTCTGTTACAACCCTTGAGAGGACCGAACGCGGTGGCCACTCTGCCACGTGTTTCAGAGGGTAAATGCATAATCGGACGCGACTGTGAAGTGACCGGACGCGTTCGGTCACGTTCCAGTAAGGTCCCAAGCTGACCTAACGCGTTCGATCATCTATGATCGGACGCGGTCGAGCGTCAGGTCAAAGTTTAGTTAGGTTCTTGCATGACCGACGCGTCCGGTCATCTCTGACCGGCGCGTCCGGTCACTCAGCGCTGACTTTCGGTTTTCGACCGTTACACTTGATCGGCGCGTCCGGTCACGTCGACCAGCGTGTCTGGTCAGTGCGAGTTTTGCTGATTCAGCAGGTAACGGTTGAATTTGTCTGAGGGGTGTATAAATACATCCCCTCCACCTCTTTTAGATGTCTCTTGCTCATTTATTTAGCTGAGAAACACCTTTGGAGTGCAAGGGAGTGCAAGAGCCCTAGTGAGGATAGTGATTTGAGAATCAAAGTTTGAGATTCCTCACTAATAACAAGAGTGTAGCAAGTGTGCATCTATCTTCTCATTAGGCTTGTTGTGGTCAAGTGAGAGTTCTAACTTGTTACTCTTGGTGATCGTCATCACCTAGACGGTTTGGTGGTGATTGGGAGTTTAGTGATCATCCGACGAGCTTGTGGGTGACCCAACTCATGTTGTGAGCGGTTTTGGGTGATTCGCCGCGACGGAGTGTCGAAGAATCAACCCGTAGAGAGCACTGGATCCTTGCGCGGATCAAGGGGGAGCTACACCCTTGCGCGGGTGCTCCAACGAGAACTAGTGGGGAGTGGCGACTCTCCGATACCTTGGCAAAACATCGTCGTGTTCCTAACCCTTACTTTCAAGCATTTACATTCGTGCATTACTTTCATTGCTTGTTTACTTTCCTAGAATTGTCTTGCTAGTCTAGGATTGGAACTTAGAGTGCAAAACTTTTACCGGTAGAATCACAAGGAACACTAGTAGGCACTAGTGGTGAAGTTTGATTCGTAGGATTTAATTCTTGCAATTAATTTTTAGAGAAGCCCAATTCACCCCCTCTTGGGCATTTTGATCCTTTCACTTAGGATAAAAAATGATATACATGGTGATTTGATTTGTGGCGCCAGGCTTGACGTCAATGATGACGGCGCTAAGGTGCTGCCACGTCAGCGCCAGCTCGGCGTCGTCGGCCAAGTGGCATGGCTTGGCGCCAACGTTAACGGCGCCAAGCTGTGTTATTTTGGCGCCAGCGTGGATGGCGCCAAGCCCAGGGTCCATTTTCTGAAATCTTTCCGTCAGGGGCGTATTTAAGAAAATCTTTCGAAAAAAGGGCTAAAAAGTAAAAAAGACGGTACTTCTCAACGGCTCTATATTTAAGAGTAAGGCTAATAATACAACCCGCTGCTGGATGTGTGAATCCTTACGACCTATCTCTCAGCTTACTCATATAATAGTTACAGTCTTCATTATACAGTCACAAAAATTAAAGAGTGGAAGCTAATAATTGAGATTTTTACCAAAGAGACTAGCTCTGCTAGGACAAACCATGAGTTCTTCCCTTGTGCATTTCGCTTTTAACTTTGGTGGTCTTGTAACACTTGTGAGATTGGCGTAGTAAGGCATATTTGGAACCTGCGACGTGGCGCCGTGACCTCTGGCTGTGAACCAAGCGCTTCCTAACTTGCGTGGTTTTCAGCGGCGGAGGCAGGATTGACGGCAGGGGGCTGCTTCCTCTTCTTCTTCCTCCCGTCCCTCCTTTCCTTCTTCTTCCTCCTCAAATTTGTAGGAGGGGGCTCCGTGAGAATCACGAATGTAGGGGGGCTCGAGCGCCCCCCCTGCTGGGTCCGCCGTTGGTGGTTTTCTAACATTGCCATAATGGCATGTTTGATGTGACCAGGAGGAATTCAAGATTTTAGATATTTGAGATGATCATGTCTAATAGTTTGGTAAAAGAAAAATTGTATCATTTACATTCCTAAATACTGCAGTCAATACTTAAGATTTCTATCCCTTTTCTATGGATTCAGTTAGCGCGTAGCAGAAGTGTTCGTGTAATAAAAACAAGCAAAGTAGAAGCAGGACGAGAAAACAGGGTGTTACGCTGACGTTTCGAATAAACTGATCAGTTAGTTTATTATTACTCTTTCCTATGCTAGATATCCAATTTTTTATGATGAGCTCCCATTTTTTTCTTTTATAAATAATAATAGAGAGACCAGGAAGAAAGGTGCATTGCATTATTATTATATATATGGACTAATTTATTATGCGAGATACGTGAAATTGTAATTAAATTGTTTGAGCTGAACATCGTAATCACAGTGGATTCAAACAGACCTTCACAAATCCCATGCCTAAAAAACGGTGATGTACGGCAAAAACAATCACCTTCAACGGAGACGGACGGAGGAGGGGGCATCCGCATCCGCACGCCATATAAAGTCCAGGTGGCAGGCGGGCGTTCCGTGAACCCGTGACACCCGTGTCGAAGAAAAGAGTCGCGGCGTCGTCGTCGGCGGCGGCGGCGGCGGAGTTGGAGCTCGACTCATCAATGCTTAGGGTTTGATCCTCCCTCCCTTCGCGCTCCGCTCGTGCTAACCACCCAGCCCCCCACCACCCTCCCACGACGATGGCTTCGCCGCACCCGCTCAGCTGGGCCGACGCGCCGCCCTACCACTACCACGGGACGACACCCCAGCCGGCGCCCGACTCCTCCACCGACAGGCCCCGCTCGCTCTGGATTGGCGGCCTGCTGCACTGGATGGACGAGGACTACCTCTACGCCTGCTTCACCACCTCGCCCGAGGTCCGTCCCGCTCCCCCACTTCGATTCGATCAATCTACTATATATTGCTGTGCTGTTTGTTCGATCATCATCCGTTTGGTGCTGGTGTGCGGTGCGCTTGACTTGCCCACCCAATTCGCGCTACCGTTGCGCTGGGGCTTCCTCAAATTCTCGTGTGTTCAATTTTTTTTAATAATCCTAGCAACTACTAGTTGTGCCGTGCGTCTAGGAAGGAACACCCCCAGCATAAGCTCATATGCAAGCAGTCAAGTTGTGCTTTTCACTGGGAGTATTTGTTTATTCATTCTTTCTTTTCGTGTCGCTGCGGCAATGCACTAGTAGTTTAACCCAAGCCACAGGATTGTGGCCTAATCGTCTCAAAGCCACTGCATTGATTGATTTGTTCATTTATTCAATGGCCGTCGCTTTCCTCATGGGTGTCGTGCACACATATATTGATCAGTTTTAGTCTAGTTTTGTGCCAACCATGTGACTCATCCATCATCAATTTCCTCCCCCATTTATATGTAATGTAATTGATTGATTAATATACTACTACTGCCACCTCCACCTCTACTGTAATTACCTCCTTATTACTACTGTACTAGTACTATCATCTATCACGCCTGCCCAAATTGGAGTATTATCATCCCCTGTTTTCCTTTCATTGTGATACCAATACCCTGAACCTCAGCATTGATGTTTTGCACTGCAGTAGCACGTAGATTGCTATTAGTGTTCCACCTATGTTTCCTCCTCCTCCTCCTCATTATTATTACTATTACCCTATCATGATTCCCAATTTCCACTTGTTCCCTCAACATCTTCGGTTCCTGTGATGCAGCTTCTTTCCGTTGTCATCAGACGGAGCAAGCAGACTGGGCAATCAGAGGGTTTTGGCTTTCTCAAATTTGCTGACCATACCGCCGCTGCTCAGATTCTCAAGTCTTACAATGGTCAGAAGATGCCTAACGCTGTTCGAGATTTCAAGCTCAACTGGGCCACTCAACGGCCTTCTACCGAGAAACTCCCTGATCCAGATTTCAAGATCGACCCGGCCATGCAGCAGGATGCGCCTCAGAGGCACGCCGATTCCTCATCTGAGCATTCCATATTTGTTGGGGACTTGTCCTATGATGTCACAGAATACATGCTACACCATCTGTTCAAGACCCGCTACCCATCAGTGAAGAGCGCAAAAATTATCTTTGACAGGTTCACTGGTCGCTCAAAATGCTTTGGCTTTGTTCAGTTTGGAGATGTCAATGAGCAGACACAAGCACTGACAGAAATGAATGGAGCCTACTGTTCTACCAGGCCTATGCGGATTGGACCTGTTCCCAACAAGAAAAGTACGTACCCATATGACCTAGTAATCTGCGGTTTAGCTTCTTTGATTGATTTTAACTTCCTTTGTTTCCTTGAGTTGCAATGCCTCAAGCATATATCTGTGTAGGCTGTTCCTCTAAGTTGCTTTCCTCCAGCATTAACATATTTTTGCTGCCGTCAAATTTAAGTTTGTGTGAACTTTTTTAGCCACTAGAAGTTGCAAAGTAAGGATTGTCAGCACTGCTTGCTTATTAGGATGCCAGTGGAGCCAGTTCACTCTACTTAGATTTCTCATTCAAGGACAGGTCTTTGTGTACCGCATTGTCGTTTCTGTTTCTTTTGGCTCTTCCTTGTTTCATAAAGCAACAAAATACAGTGTGTGTTGTAAAATCTTCAGTTATTTGGTCACAAGGACCTCCATGCAATGATATTCCAGGTGGGGGTTTCTCTCCCCCTCTGTTGACTGTAAAAAAAATTGCTTAATGCTAAGACAGTATATACAGATGTTTTCGGTACACTTTTTGTAATGTTGTTGCATTGCAGTGTATTAGTCTATTGCTACTTGGCTTGTTGTGCGTGAATGTAAAATACAGATCAGTCAGAAATCTAGAATATAGGATAGGATGCATTTGCATTACATTGTCCATGAGTATTGTTGGGTTAATCACAAATACTTGTGCATTCAAGATTCAGAGTAGCTAGTAACTATTATATTAGCCTGAAGTAGCAGTCCCAATAGAACCATTTAATCAGATTTTTTGTCATATGCAGATTTTTTCCACGACAAACAAGGGGCTGAGTCTTATCATGATAACAATTCAAGGGTGAGTACATTTTTTTCGCTTTTTGAAAGCAGTCAGACAGAAGAACATTTAACATAAGGATGTATTTATTGCTTGCAGCTATTTGTTGGGCAACTTGACCAAAGTGTCACTTATGAAGATCTGTTGCAGGCCTTTCGTCCATATGGAGAGCTTATTGATGTCAAGATATTAGCAGGGAAAGGCTGTGGGTTTGTCACATACTCTAACAGGTAATCCGTTTTCTGTCATCGCAATTTCAAACAGTAGATGGTGGACCTGCAGTGAACTAGCTGATCAATTTCCTCATCATGACTAAAAGCTATATGAGAACTCTTATAATTTTTTGTCACATGTGGTTCGTACAGAAACCGCAACTGTAGAATTTGTGATTGCAAGAATGTAAACTTTGGCTGTGTCGTGCATCTTTTTAGCTGGCTCAGCAAAGCCCCCTCACATGTTCTAGGCAGGAGGACTGATTTACGTGTTTTAGGGCATCTGCAGAGGAAGCCATTAGAATGCTAAATGGAAGTCAACTGGGAGGTAAAGCCATAAAAATTTCATGGGGTCAACGTTCTGCTGACAAGCAGGTAGTTTCCATAGCTTGTTTATTTGTTACGTAGGAGCTAATTTCCATCCAAGTTGTGTTTGTTTACATGCATATACTCTTCCTGCACAAATATGGGCAGGCTCAAAGGACTAGCGGCGGCCAGTTCGTACGTGACAGCTTCGGTTGGTCTCCTCAGGATCCCTATGCTTATGCTCAGACAGGCCATCCAGGATATGGATATTACCAACAACAGGCCATCCAGAAGTATGTCTTCAGAGATTTTAATACATTGTATCTGTTTTTGTAATAAAGTCTGAGTATCAGAGATTCATTCAAGTATAATGAGTAGTACATTGTATCTTTGTGCAGTGAGATCATGTGAAGAAAGATGTCAGTCACAAGGAACAGGATGTAGAGGGATTTTTGGTCGATGAAAACTATCACGTTTTTTTTTTTTTTTTTTGCTTCCTCCTTTGGTTGCGTTGCGGCCGCAGCTATATCCCACGACGGAGGCCCCTGTGATGCCTGGGACGACAGTGTTGCTATTACAACATCGAGAATTTGGCCCCTTGAATGAACCTGTTGAAACAGAGGATTTGGTTTGCCTGAGTTTTGCTGTGCCATGGATATTACTGTCATGACTTGGGTTCACACTTAAGAGCGAGTTACTTGTAACACCTGAATGAAATAAGGTTGTACGTTGAGGCAGTAGACGTACTTACATATTGTTTGGTGTTTTTTTCTCTTTTCTTTTTGCCTGCGCCGGTACTTGCATGCATAATATGTGCAGATGTTTCGGCTACACTGCCTTGAGAGGGCATATGTGGCACCTTGGTCTCAGCCTGCGCTGGCCCCTGGCAGCGTTCGCCTGCTTTGGTAAGAATATTGAGATGATTAAACAAATTAACAGTTGCATCCATCCCTTCAATTCGGAGGAGAATGATTTTCTAATTTGAGAGAGGACAAAGAACCTAATGCAACCTCTTTGATTAGGGGATCTCTTTAATTTGGAGGGGAATGATTTGAAAGGAGAAAGAGCCTGATGCAACATCTTTCAAATGACTCTCAAAATGATGATTTAAGAGTTGAGTTTAAGAGAGACTCTTTGAGTGGACCACCGAAAATTTTGGGGTCAATTCCTCATGTTGCAGTTGCAGGGGACTTCCGTACGATTGGTTGCAGCAGATAAGGGTTTGCTTTTTAATTACTTATTAATGGAAGGTTTGCAATTTATTTTGCTAATCCCTGCTAATTAAGGAAAGTTAATACTAATTAGCAAGGATTACCCAGATGTATCATCTAATGTTTAATCAGAAAAGTCTAACGCGAGCCGCACCTGCATTGCTGTCTGCACTGCATATATATGGCGCTGTCCTAAACAAAACTAATTACCTTTGAATGGAGTACGTACGTACTATGTATTTCTTGTGGACTTGGAAACATCATTTGAGCTAGCTTACAACTGATGATGTTTCCGATCCCATCACTCAGTGAAGACTAGAGAGTGCAAAAGTTATCTTTGTCCATCAAGCTTAATGACATGCAAGCTAGCTCAAATGTTCTTGGTAGGATTATTACATATTTATATATGACTTGTATGTCTCGTTCTTGTATAGCACCAGCACTTGATGATGTTTGACTAGAGAGTGCAAAAGTTATCTTTGTCCATCAAGCTTAATGACATGCAAGCTAGCTCAAATGTTCTTGGTAGGATTATTACATATTTATACAGTGACGGATCTAGGATAAACATCTAGGGGGGCTAAGTAATAAAGGTTTAGTGCTAAAGCTGAAGATTAATGGTAGATTTGAGGATAAGCTACAGTAATTTAAAAGCAAAAATCAAGCTTGGGGGGCTGCAGCCCACCCAGCCCCCTTTGGATCCGCCACTGTTTATATATGACTTGTATGTCTCGTTCTTGTATAGCACCAGCACTTGATGAGCCGAGCAGAGGTGGACAGGCCACTCAAAAGCATGCATGTTAGTTTGCTAGCTATAGCTAGAGGACATGATGGATAGGGTTGAAGAGCAGGTCCTTGACCATCTGCTTCATGCGATGAGTCGGCGAGGTGATGCCGTCCCCGTCCTGGTAGATGCAGTGGATGATCCGGGCGAGGTTGAGGCACAGGTTGGCCATGCTCGTCATTCTTTCCGTCGTTTCCGTCGCAGATGATGATGATGATGAGCAGCAGCAGGGGCCGTTACCACCGGACCCGGAGGCGGCGGCGACGACCTCCCAGTTGAGCGCCTTCCAGGTCTCGGCGATGACGCCCTGGACGGCGGCGCGGGCTTGCTCCTCGCCGGCGCACCCGGGCTCGGCCATGCAGCAGGCGATGGACGACGGCGCGTCGCCTCGCTCCGACTCCGCCTCGTGCGACGCGCAGTCGTTGCAGAGGCGGAAGATGGTCGAGGACAGCTCCACCAGCCTTGGGTAGTCGATGCCGCCGCCGGCGCCATTGCCGCCATCGATATTGGCCTGCGTGATGAGCGGAATGGCTACGGCAGCGGGAAGTGCATGGAGCAGCAGGAGAGGCCCCGTGGACGTGACCCAGCCGTTGCTGACGTACTCGGCGAAGCTGGGCATGTGTCCCTGCTGCTGCCACTGCGCCTCCACCAGGAACGCCTTGCCACTGCGATTGCATGCATGATCTCAGTTCAGTTGTAAAACTTGTACATAAACATAATCGATCGATCGATCGATCGTTCTTAGGAGCAATTTACTTACCGCCGGCCCTTCTTGTAGAGTGGAAGCATGTCGTATCCATGTTTCTGGAGCACGCGATCTGCTGCAGTGGCCGAAGTTGTCCAGATGGCCGAGTACATCGCCTTCATGTACTCCGGTAGCGCCATGTCCATGACGACGGCACTGTCGTCGTCGTCGCGGTGCTCCCAGCTGGCGATGGCGTCGGTGAAGGCCTGGAGCTCGTCCGGTGTCCCGTACACGTCGTAGATGTCGTCGAGATGGACGATGAGGGCGCCGGTCTTGGCCAGCACCTCCCTGCACTCCGCCAGGCGCGGCTCCGGCGCGATGCAGGCGGCGCAGAAGAAGCACTCCACGACGCGGTCCCTGGCGAAGGAGTACTCGCCCAGGCGGCTCTCCTTCCACCACGTCGTCACCTCCGCGAGCTCTCGCCGGTGGAGAGCCTGCACCAGGTTGAAGTCCACCTGAGCCAGCTGCAGGATGGCCGGATCGACGGCGACCTTGTTGTTATGGTCGTCGTCCTTGATGAGCGACCACATGGCCTGCAGCCTCGGAGCTCTCCAGTGTAACGGCAACGTCGACGACAGGTGGGTGCATAAGTCAGAGTCGTCACGTGCTGCTAGCTTGCCGACGGCGAACGCTCTTGCTTGGTCCAGCACCGTGTCTCCCGGGAAGGCGAGATATGAAGCTTGGTAGAGAGCGAGCAGTGCGTCGCTGTCAGTTATCTTGTCGCCTTCCTCTCTCAATGCACTCATCAGCATGTCTGTATTAGTAGTAGTGGTGGTGGTGAAACATAACAAAACGGGATGACTATATATGTGTGTTGCAAGAAATAGTGTAGGAGTAAGACCGAAATTGAATGAAAGCGATTTATGTATCACTACTTCTCGTATATTTTAGGTGCCTGGATTTTAAGATAATTTCAGGCAACACTCTTGTACAATCAACTAATAATAGTAAATTGTTATTTTTGTGATTTGTTATTTGCTTTTGTATCATAACATATCAGTTTTTTGTCCTTATCTAATTACAGAAAAAAAATTGTAAATTTTTTATTATATTTGTGCCAACGCGTATCAGATTTTGTCAGGTTTGTGGTTTTATCTAACGGGGGTTTTATTCCTGGAACCGAAAATTATAGATTACATCTACATAAATTGCAACAAATTAAATTACAATTTTAGTATAAACTATATACAATAGCCGTCACATGAAAGGAACATAAAATTTACGCACATGAACTTTAGCAACTCCCTTTGTATATATATACACTTCTCGTATCTTAGGTGTTTGACTTTTTTTTGTGTTATTGATTAAACAACATATAATTTTGTCATTGTTTGGTTGACTACATAAAAAATTATGAATTGCCTATCGTAAAGTGTTGTGTACAATTATACTAGTTGATTGTGTAGGTTATTATCTGAATATTTATTTCAAAAAATTGAG
The DNA here is from genome assembly GCA_038087645.1 of Saccharum hybrid cultivar R570. Lineage (NCBI taxonomy): Eukaryota > Viridiplantae > Streptophyta > Magnoliopsida > Poales > Poaceae > Saccharum > Saccharum hybrid cultivar. The sequence goes on from JAQSUU010000368.1 coordinate 286,265, forward strand.
ACACCTGGCAACTCCCAGTCTCCCACCTGTGGATGCAGGAATGCAAGAAGCGCAGCTGAATGCAGGTCAAGGTCATGGTGGGGTCCAAGTCGTCCATGGTGCTGGTGCATGGACATGAGGATGCCTCTGATCTCCTGGTGGAAATGGTAGGCTATTCCAAGGCTCTGCAGCTGATGGATGGTCCTCAGCAGCAGCCTGCTTCTGTCACCGTCCTCCAGCACCAGCAGCAGACGCTTGACGCTGTCCTTCAAGCTTGCTTGGACCGACTCCGACTCCATCTCGCTGCTAATATCTGTATTACTAGTAGCCACCTGCATGCCCTTAATTATTAGATTAGAGTGCACACATGGTGAGTACGTATGTCTAAAACCGAATCTTATTTTTTAATAACATGCTCATAAAAATCAGGTGCAATAGAGAAGTTTTCCACCGGATATATATAATAACGTAGCCGCAAAAGCGATGGACGTACGTACCAGCTGCAGGTGGTTGGCGATGGCGTCGGCGGCGGCTGCTTCGTCTTGTTGGCTGCCGCCGAGAGGGAGAGGGAGCGGGCGGCGGCTGAGTAGCGAGCAGATGGAGTCGTAGTCCCAGGTGGTGGGCTGGTACTTCGCCGACCGCCGCCTGCGGCCGGCGGCTCCTCGACGTCCACGGCGGCGACCTGCTGTACCCGTTGGTGGTGGTGGTCCGATGAGTGGGAGCCGGAGCACACGACGACGGGGATCCCAACAGGCAACACCATGATCGATGATATATCGATCAATGCATGCAAGATGTGGTGGTGCCAGAGGGCTAGCTTGCATGCTGCATATATAGGGACTACGAGGAGGATCAGCTGCGTGCGTGCGAATGGCCAATTCACGCGTGTTCCCCTCGTGCGTGCTTTTCGATCATTTCCGACGATCCGGCTCTCTTCCTCTCTTCTTCTGACGTCGACGCCGTCTAGTGTAGCGTGTATATGTACGCGTAGCTAGCACGTGTGGGTTTGCATTGCATTGCAATTTGCACGCCTCTGATCGTGTCGTCGATCGGTCGTCTGCTGGCCATGCTCTCCACTCTCCCTTTCACCTCCTGCATTTCATCTCATCCCCCGTTTGGCCTGTTATCTCTTCGACTCTTCTCATGTTTTATCTTATATTATATATAAATCCTTTTACTTGATTGCATCGTCTTTCTATTATCAGGTCAATAATATGCTGACACCATTGAAAAGAAGCTCGACGTGCGTACACTAGTGTGCGTGTGTATTTTATACTACCTCTGTCCCTAGAGGCAAAGATGCAACTATAGATTGCGTGTAAATTAAAGTATTTTATGTTTGACCAAGTTTCTAGTAAATAGTATTTACATATATGGCTCCAAATCAGTTTATATTAAGAAAATATATCTCATAATTAATCTAATGATATTTATTTTATATTATAAATATTTATACTTTTTTATCTATAATTGGTCAGAGTTAATGCACCAAAACATGACACTGTTTGAAAATTGCATTCTTTTAGGGTACGAGAGAGTACATACATATGATGGACGTACAGTACAATAGTACAATACGAGCCGCTTTGGTGACACATGCATAACCAGATGGTCAGGACGTCCGGTCGGCGTGTGCAGAGTTCGAGCCCCCGTGTGCGCTCATTCCCCCGCCGGAGATAAAAAAAATCCCTCGTCTTTTTCGCGTTTCTCAAAGCACAGGTAAATGGACCGGCTCACTTATAGGGTAACGGACCCTGTGTAAGGACGGGGCATGGGGTTAGAGGGTTTTCTCGGCCTGCGTGTGACCTCTTCTACCTTAGAGCAAGGTTAATAATACAACATGCTGCTGGTTACAACCCGCTTTTCCTCTCTCTCATGTCCTCTCTTCTCCACCTCAGTATTTAGCCTGCTTACAACTCCTTATTATACTTGCTCTTAAGCACAGAGTTGCGGGGGCTATTTGCCCACCGCAAGCTGACAACCCGAGTTTTTTAATTAAAAAATTACTGATGATTCTTTTTTGAAGCGAGGGGCTCCCCATTTCTACTTACCGGCATAACGGAAATACAACATATCCAGATTGTTTCAGACAGCAAAAGAGAAAGAACTAGGAGACAAAAAATCACTGATGACTGATGAGACAACGGAGCCGAAAAACACCGTTGGCTGATTTGTTGTGAGAGAAAAATACTGTTCTGGCTGAAAAAACAAGCTGAAAAAGACGGATTATAAGCCGAATGAAGAGGGCCAACAACGCATGCACACACTACTCATGTGTTTTTTTTTTTTGCATCTAGCCCTTGCCCGCAGGTGCACGGAAGCAACGGCACGTCATTCAACGTGCTAGGCAAATCGAGAAAAAACAAGTCTATCTCTGCCAGGATGTTAATCTTTTCTTTCCTTTTTTTTTTAAAAATAGCATGCATGGAAGGAAACAAAAGTAAGATCAATATTTCAAGTTAGGATAAAGTGTATTTTCCAACCTTCAACTTATACGAGAGTTCGATTTTAGACCCTCAACTATATGAATCCGAGTATTAGACACCCTCCAACTGTCAAAACAGATATATCTGTTCTTTTAGCTTGTTTCAATTTTTAAATGTGGTTTTCTATTTTCTAAAAGGAAAAATAATTGTTTTGGTCCATTCCTGAACTTTTAAAACAGCCGTTTTAGTTCTTAGACTCTACTTTTTTTGGCTCAATTTTATTCCAAACTATGAAGATGATAGTTTTAGTCCTCAGGCTTTGCATTTTAGACCCAGTTTCATCCATAAACTATCAAAGTGAATTTCAGTCTATAAACCTTTATTTTCAACTCAACTTTGTCTATTGTCCTACAAGGGACGTTGCACTGTTGCACCTGGTCAGTTTTGACACCACCCGTGATTGGAGAGAAAATTAATATTCATCTAAAAACTCTTTAGTGGCCATTAATAACAGCTGTTATTTTTTATGTTACCTTATAATGGTACCATTTATATATATCCGACTAAATACTTTTTTTGGGAGCAATTACAGTTGCTCTGAGTGCTACTTATTCTTTAAGAATACATGGACATAATGAAACAATAGCAGACTTATAATTTTTTTCCTTAGCTACTTCTAGAGTTAGGCTCAACTAATGACCATTTGTGTATAAAATAATTTGTTTATCCACAGGCTAAAAATAACTCATATTCAAAATATTTAGACCTATATTTATATTCATCTCAGAATATGAATATAAATGTTGAATGTGTGTTATCTAGCCATATATCTGTAGTCCAAAGGCGGAGCCCAGGCCTGGCCACCGTGGGCCGGTGCCCGAGCTCCTCTACCGGCTCGTACTGACACATTAGCCCCAATACCCAAACGATGACTCCCTGGCCTTTCTGATGGCCGAAAACGACTCTCTGGCAACCAATAACTCCCTGGCTACGTACTTCCTGGCAACCGATAGCATGGCAAATGGCATGGCCACAAAGTTTTGAAAGGACTTTATCATAGCTACGTACTCCGTCCGAAAATAAGTGCACATTTTGCACTTTAACGAGTCAAAAAGTACTACTAACTTTGACCAAACATGTACAAAATAGTATTAAGTTTTATGAAACAAAATGCACATAATTAGATTAATCATGCTATATATTTTTATAGTAAATCTATTTAAAGATGCAAATGTTAATACTATTTTGTATAAATCTAGTCAAATCTAAAATTGGTTGACTCGAAGCACGAGATGTACACTTATTTTGGGACGGAGGAAGTACACACAAATGTCAGAGGGGGCACTATCTAGGACTTAGTGATTATTTTAGTTTAAACTATTATGCCTATCTAATTTAAATTTGCTTGTATATTATATAATTATGTGTGCTATTTTGTGTAGCTTTGTCAATATTAGCATGGCTTTGTGTGCCTCTTTGGCAGGGCTCCTGCAGGAGCTGTATCAAATGGCAGTTTGGAGAAAGGCTCCTCCAGCGGAGCACTCCAAGAGCCAGAGCCTTTTTGTGCAGCGGCAGGCGAAGCCACAAAACTGAGCTTCTCCTGGCTCCTCATGTCAGGGCGTGAAAGGACGCAGCGGTCCTCTACTGGTTCGAGCATAAGCGAGGCTGGCTCATTTTCACAGCGTGTGCGGTGCGTGTACGTAAAGAAAGAGGAGGACCTGCTAGCGAGAATAGGAGAAAAGATAGGTTTCTGCAAAAATACATGAGAGAAAGAAAATAAAGAATAGTGTCAGGGTTATAACCCCAGGGTGTCTCAAGGCACCGATTAGTTAGCAGGCCACGCGACCAGCAATACACCAGCTAGCGAAAGCCCAAACAACTGAGGCCCAGCTAAGTCAAGCGAACCAGGCTGGATGCCTTAGCCGCATGGTGCTGGAAAGGCACATGACCTCTTCCCCGCCACGACCCCTGGAAGAAACGGGGAGAGGTCGAGCCCAGCCAAGCATGCTTGTTCTGACAAGGACGGGCACGCCGCACTGACCCCGCAAGGATTGAGGAGACAGCAGTCACCTCGGTCTGGTCAGGCACCATCCCTGTGCCACGCCGCACAAACAAGACAATACCGCCCAAAGCGGTGACGACAAGTACGATGACCACCGGCCAGATACGACCCGAGAAGACGAGAGTACGATCCTACCCGCTACGGGATGAGATCCATGACAAGGGCCTTGACCCAGAGGCCATCCAGACTGACGAGAACCACGACTCCAACGATAGGGATCGTGGCCCCCCACTCCTCAAGACAACAAGGTGATCGGCGACCTGGGGGCAGCCACTAACTCCTGTACGACACCCCTATGAAATTAGGAGATGATGACGAAGACCACATCACACAAGACGGCTTTCGAACCACCCTCATGCCTACAGTGCCGCCACGGCCGGCACAATAGCACCACGCCACACCATGCCGTGACGTGCCCACAAGACCATGACGACAGCCACACCCGAACGTCCTCTACAAGACGACGTAGTTTGGAAGCCAAGTTAGATAGGCCCTCCCTCAGGCTCACGACCCCTCGGTCGGGAGAACCTATTGCTTTTCACACGTCTCGACCCCGAACTCTATATAAGGGAAGCCATGGTACCCATCTCGCCACATTCTGAGTCCCCTACTCCTTCATTCATCCTCCATCGTAGTAGGGCTCCTGAAGCTTCCCTTCAGGCAGCCCATCGTCTAGCTTAGGTTCTTCTACCTCTTCCACCATTCTTGCATCCTCATTGTAAGAAATTTAGAGCATTCAAGTGAAGAACACACACTCGATCATCTCTAATACTGGACGTAGGACTCCGGTCTGAACCAGTATAAATCTTCGTGTTTTTTAATGCTACAATCGTCTTCCTAGAGCAGCGCGACAATAGTATAAGTTTACTAGTCCAGTTTACGAAACACCGACAAATAACTCTAATAATTTAGAAATAGACCAGGGTTCTCAATGAAAAAGCAACTATTAGCTTCCTGCTGAAATGGACCAAATCACCTGATGCTTGTAAAATACGTAATTAGTCACACAAATATCAAAAAGTGGTAAAACCAATTTTCTAAGTTGGGTTTTACTAGATCTGCACCATAGTAAAATAATAAGTAAGAGTATTATAAACATTTACCATCTTTCATCATTCTAAAAAAACAGGAAGAGCCGTTTTGCTAAATGTTTTTCAGAACGGCTTCAGCTCCTTCAGAGGAGCCACTTCTTCAGAGAAGCTAGAGCCGGAGCTGTTTTTAAAGGAGCCGGATCCCTACCAAACAAGCCCTATGTCTCGTCCAGGCTCCACAAAATTTTTAGCTCCGCCACTGCTTTAGTCACATGTTAAACGTGCACGTTCTTAGAAACCAAGTGCTCTCCCCATCACCAATGCAACTTGTGCCAGAGTACACACGGACAAAGCAACAAGCTTCTGTGGATGCCGTACGCGCAGCTACATGAAACATCAGCATCTGGATCCATTGCAAACCAAAACGCAACGATTGCAAACAAACGTGCGGTAGCTTCTGCCTATCACGAATATGACGCAACTAGTGCCACTGGTACTCACATGTAAGGCCTGTTGACGCTTTTTTACTAGTATTTTTTGTTATGACGATATACAGTACTCCCTACCACAAGAAGGAGTATGTATTTGACCATATATAGTCAATCACATATTCACATGTGTAAAACGTGCACCTTCTTAGAAACTCGATCGTGCTCTCCCTACCACGAATGCAAGTAATTTCACAGTACTCACATCACATGTAAGGCCTGTTAGATCAATTGGACCTTGGAAAATTTGTCTACCTTACACAGCAGTTTCATATGTCCATTAATTTTTTATGTGTGGTTAATAGTGCAAGGGCATGCATGGAATGAAATTCCTTAATATTACTAAATCCTAGGTTTAGGATATATGATAACAATGTCTAGATTCATAGAAAAATATTTTAGATACAAAAGAATAATGTCCAAGGTTCATGAAAAAATTATTCTACTAGGGGAACAATTAATATTTTAGGTCCACTAATAAAAATATCTGGGGTTCTCTAACTTCACGAGAAATTATGCATGGTGCTACAGGCAGAAACAACAAATGGGAAAAGAGATAAACAAATAAAAAACAATGGTAGCTTTCAAAGAAAAGAGAAAAAGGAACAAATCTTCACGAAAATGTTTCAGAAGAGAAATTTTGAAGAAATTTTCTAACTTCAAAAGAAATAAATGTTCTAGGTTATTTTCAGAAAACACAATGTTCTAGCTATAACAAGAACAATGTTCTAACTTTAAAAATTGTTATAGGCTTACGAGAACAATGTTCTAGGTTCGGAAGAACAAGATTCCTTAGAAGAAAAATATTTTAGCTTCACGTGAAAAGCAATAAAATATTTTAGCTTCACAAGAAAATATTCTAGCTTCACGGTAAAATAAAGTATTCTAGCTTCACGGTAAAATAAAAGTATTCTAGCTTCATAAAAAATTGTTCCATATCAAGAGAAGAGTGTTTGTGGCATTAATTACAAGGAAAAAATTAAGTTAATAAATTAAGAAATAAAAAGTAAAGAAAGAAAGAAGCGGCACGATTAGGCCTCTTGGCCCAACATTGCAATAGAAACGGGCTAACCTTGTAAAACAAGCCCACATGAGGTGCCAGTGTTTGCCAACTGAACAGGTTAATCTTGTAAAAGAACATAGTATATGTAAGAGCATTTCTAGTAGCACAAAAGGGACTCTGGACAAATTTTTTATTTTTAACACTTTTTTAATGTATTTTCGAATATGATACTGTTCAACTTTTTTTTTTTCAAAACTAACACTTTTGGCCGCGTCTATTCGCATGGCGTGGCAAAATCACGCTGTCGCGCCATGCATGGCGGCGTGGCGGGAATGGCCATGTGGCAGTCAACCGCGGCGTTGGCCGATGACATGGCCGGGCTGCCGCGCCGTGGATCATGGCGCGGTGAGGCCCGACTTAACCGTTGCGCCGTGGGCTCCCTCCCTCTATCTGTCTACCCGACTAGAGTTGAGGCCGCTCGAGGCGCCTGCGTCGCCGCCTCCCAACTCCCCTGCGCCTGGCTGTTGCCCTTTCCTCCCTTGTCGCCCCCCTCCTACCTTCCCCCAAGCTCCTCCTCGGCCTTGGTCAAGGTAATGATGCTCTTATTAGTTGTTTTAACGATGGATTCAAGGATTAGAATTGGTAGTTAGGGTTTGGAGGAAAATATTAGTTCGTTAGAACGTTGGATTGAAGGATGAGGATTAGGATTGTCCATGTTAAGTTTAATTGGTTAGTTAGAACTATGTTTACCATGTTTAGTCTAAGGAAAATTTTTGTTCGTAAGTGTAGGTTATATTTTCTTCGTTTTAATGCAAATGGTTGTCCTTTACATTAATTTGTGATGTTTTGATTGGTGTTAAATGACAACTGTTTTGTTAGATGCAAGACATGTATCAGGAGGAGTTTTGGCAAAAATAGGGTTGTCCTAGAGAATTATACCCGACGCATCTAGTAAAGATGCCACTGTCCCTCCTAACCTCCCTATCCTTAACAGTAACTGTGGTTTCCTGGGTGACGTGTTTCAATCGAGACATCCGGACATAGCGGCGCGTTGCTTCTACACATGTAGTCGTTTTAATGTAAGTAATTCTTTCCGTACCTTTTTTCTTCATTTATGTTAGTAGGTTACTAATATTTTCTTATCTTGTTGTGTAGGCCCACGAGAGGTGCCTTTTTCTTTTAGTGGATCGACGGTACAGACAAGTTTGACCCAAGGTACCTCCTTTTCGACGATTGGTGGAGAGGAAGACACCCACGTAAGCACTTTGAGCGGTGGTGTAACACCCCTAGTGTTATAGTGACTAAAAGCTGCCATGTCATCATATTACATTGCAAAGCATACATGATTAAGTCAACTATGATGTGCATCAACTAAAATGAGTTTACATTCTTAGGTTGGATGTGCTTCTGAGATGTGTGACTTGAACCGAAAACCCTAATTTCGAATGTCACCGCAAATACTTAGTTTATGCCCTACGTAATTTGAGGTGTATGACTATGTTATACACTAGTGTCAAGTGTAGGGTGTGAGCTCAAGTCCAACCCGTAAAATGAAGCTTCAAGTTTGAATTTGAATGTGGAATCAAAAACTTGTCGCAAGTTTTCCGATTCAAATTTGAATTCAAATTTGGGGAATTACTAAATGATTTTTAAAAGTCAATTTGGTCAACCAAGAGTGGCATTTGATCAAACATGTGATGCTTGACCCAATGATGCCCTTGGATGATGGTTTGATCACTAAATAATCACCAATTAAAATAGCAACAAGTTTTATTTTGAAATTCTTCCGGAAACCCTAAATTCAAATCCCCTATTTTACCCCTTTTTGAATGATTCAAAATCTAAGCAAAATTTGGGAAAAAGTTTAAAATCAAGTTGGTAGATATTTTCAAGGGCTACAAGTTTGGTGTTTTGAGTTTTCAAAGTTTTAGTGTAAAATTTTGAGTAATTTTGAAAAGAAGCAAATTTCAAATTTAACCCCTTTTCATCCCAAACTCAAATTTCAAAATAGAGGCAGAATTTGAAAATGGTTTGAGTAGCAAAGTTGTAGGTCTTGGCTAGATGTACAACTTTGGTATTTTGAGTTTTCAAAGTTTCAATATAAATTTAAAGTAATTTCTAAATTACCAAATTCTAGAAAAGTGTCCCCTTTTGATTTCAAATTCAAATTTCAAAATCCAGTTTGAATTTGAAAAAAGTTTTCAACATGAAACTTGTTGAGCTTGAAATTATGAAGATTTCATATTTTGGGAATTTTTCAAGTTACTACATGATTTTGGGAGTAATTTGGCAAAACAGTTTGAAATTGAAAATTTGGGGTGCTACAGTGCACCGACGAATCCCAGACGGGCACCGCGCGGCATGGGCACCGGCGAGCTACCGTGGCCTTCGGCCAGCTTCCAGGTGCATCGCGGCCACCAGCTGCTGCTTCGAGTGATCACCGCGCTGGATGTCTTTGAATTTGCTGCCTCTCCCATAAAGCACCGCGTTGCCGTCATCCTTTTCTTTTCTCTGTTTTTGGCCGTCACCGCCGCCTAGTTCTGCCGCTCACCGCTACCGCCGTTGAGCCATATTCAGCTAAAGAAACCACACCATCAAGTTCGTCCCGCTCTCGCACACCTCCTGGTCCGCCTGCACCAGCCCATTTCCGCCCGAATCACCCGCATGACCGTCTCCTTTTCCATCTCTGGTGACCGAGCGCCACCGAGCCGCCTCACGTGACCAGTCACCTCCACCGCCTCTCAGCGCCTGCTAGTTGCTTCGCTGCACTCGCGGTGAGCTGCTGTTGCTTATGATGCCTCCAATTTAATCGCTACTAGCTTGTATCACAGGGACGCCGTGAGTCGCAGTCACCGTGTCGCCATGGCCGGTGAGGTGCTACCTCCGGGGGGTCTGCGGTCGTGAGAGTGGTCGGTGAGGTTCGCGGTGTGGTGTAGACCATGTTGGTCGGGTTGATTGGGTCACCGATGTTGTGGTTGCCGGCCGGCCACCGTGCCGTCATGGCCGGGCCGTGGCGAGAGAGAGTGAGTGAGGGAGAAGAGGGATGACAGGCGGGGCCGCGCTATCAGCGAAAAAGGGAGGGAGCGCGCGCGTTGTTGGGCCGGCCTGGTGTCGCTGGGCCAGGCGCGAGCGAGCGCGTGTCTGAGCAGATGGGCTGCGCGAGTTGCTGGGCCGAGCTGAGAGAGAAGAGGAAAAGCGGCCCGAGCTGTAGTTTTTGTTTTTCTTTTTCAAAAATATGAATAGTGATAGTTTTTGTTTATTTTAATAGAATTTTTGTAGAGCTCCAAAAATAGTGAAAATTTTTATGTAAGCTTTTCAGGGTGTAAACTATTTAGGAAAAATATAAAATGCCAATATTGATTACTTTTTATGAGTTATTTAATTAGCTCAATTAAATATCAAATACAACTTTCAGGAATTTAGTAATTAAAATATTAATCTAAAAATCATGAAATTTATTTTGACACTGTTTTAGACCATGACCAATCTATAGAAAAAGTTTGAGCTCAATTAGATGAAGTTTAATTTATTCTTAATTTATGCCTTAATTATTTAAGTGATTAATTAAATGTTAAATCAATAACTTTAAGTGTTGTGTGCTTTTTGATTGAGTGATGACCTTGGGTCACTAACCCTTAATGATCCTTGGTGTCTTAGTTACTTGGTTGAGCTCATGAGTAGCATGTTCTTTAAGAAGCTTTAGTGTTGCTTAAGTAATCGTTGTTAGTGAGTAGGTTCTGTTGTGTTGCAACTGTGCCGCGAAGGAAAGTTGTACTCAAGTCGTTAATCATGGCATATCGTCGTCAAGCATCATATTTATCACCGCATCATATTGAAGCATATCATATTCTCGTGTAGTTCCCGCTTTCGAGGAAGTAGACTTTGTCGAGCAAGCTTCCAGAGAAGAGCAGTCGCCAGTGGGTTTCAGACCAGACGTTAGAGTTGCTGAGCCTGAACCAGTCATCTCGTCTGAGCAAGGCAAGCCCTGGTGCATTTAAACCCTTCCTTGAGTTTTTCAAATTGTTATTACTGGTACTATAGTTTATTGTATTAAGTAATTAGGAGTTGAGTGATAACCCAATTGCTGCATTATCATCCTTGATTATTGCGATATCACCCTTGGTACATGTTTTATTAAAAATGCATAGTATGCTTCGCTATGCTTAAAGAGTTAGGCTTTTAAATGAAATGTTTATATGGCCATGATGGCATACTTGATAAATAATGGAATTTAAGAATGAACTTGAAGATCAGGCGGGTGGTTTGACCACTGCTAACTTGCATTGAGAAAGGAGTCTCAATGTAGTGTTTCCGCCTTATCAGTTAAGGACCGTTCGTTGCTTTGGGTAAGCCCAAGATGTTAGTGATTCCATTACGAGAACATCTAACCTCACACTGGGAGTAGAGAGATGGCGGGAGTAGCGTGTACCTTCGGGGCTAGAATTGGGCCGGGTTCGAGGAGTACTATACTCTCGGGTGGCAATGGACACGTTCTGGTCTTAGGAGATCTAAATAAGGGTTGGCATATGCAAGATTTGGTTCTACATATATCGTGAGGTTAGAGATCCCCAGCTGGGTATAATCGGTTCGAATCATCGTTGCTCCTCGGTTATGGAGATTCGATCACTTGTCCTGCATCGTAGTTAAGAAATGGAAAATGTTGAAAGAATAAGAAAATAATCTTGATGAGAATTACTTTGATCTAGATTAGGATCACTTAGAATTGGTTAATGAACCATCAATGATAAAAATAAAATGTTGAAAGCAAGGACTTATTCTAGTAAGCTTTTCTACAAAATAAATTTTGATTCTTAAATACCCGTAACTTGATTCCCTAAAGCTAGCATGCCCTTAGAGTCTTTTTCTTAGTCAGGTAAGTCTTGTTGAGTACTCTCCGTACTCAGGGTTTGTTAAACCCCTGTTGCAGGTACGGTTCATGAGCAAGTCTGCTTTGAGCCTTGCTGCATGACTGTTGTCATTGAAGAAAGTGACGACGAGTAGGCTGTGTGGCCTTTGGGGAAGGCACCTCATTTGGGTGTTGTAATAAAGTTACTACTGATACTCTACTACTACTAGTTTGTAATAATGTTACTTAAGGTTTGAAATTTGGAAACTGTGGTTTATAAACTTAAGTTATGTAAGACTTCCGCTACTTTACTCTGATGGTATTTTAAATAAACTATTGTAATATTGCAATACTCCTATAATTGGATCATGTTCAGAGGAAAGCAGGCCTTTTAGGTTATGAGGAACATAAATATGGCTGTTAGAGATCATTATGATAATGACAGATACGTGTGGGCCATCATAATTAGGAGGTTCTATGACAGGTGGGTTCCACCTCCCCCTAACCCCTCGCCAATAATGGCTAAGGAGAAGCACCTAGCCGTAGTTAGATGATTCGAGGCACCTCCTCTATGCGATTGCGAAGATCGAGCTATGATAAACCCTGAGAATATGTTAGAGTTTGTGTGTCCCAACAAGCACGAAGTAAGTGGAAAGTGTATCTGTTTAAATATTTATCTCTATGTGTGTGTGTACTAATCTATTCTCTTTTAGTGCTTTGGATTTGCGAAATGTCATTTCAAGGAGTGGCTCTATGGTCCTAAGAATCAATGGTCAGAGCCGTCAAAGGCAAAGAAAAAGAAGAAAGAAAGGATAATCATCGAAGCACCTCCTGTCATGTGCGAATGTGGTGTCAAAGTCAACTACGGCCTAATCCCTTCGGAGCTTAGAATAGGCCATTGGTGCCATAGTTGTGAATTCCATTTCGGTACCGGCCGGAATGGCCGGAATGCCTCGTACCGGCCCCTAAACCGGTATAGAAGAGCCACAATCCCATACCGGGTCAAATACCGATCAATACCGGTCAACGCTGGTCAATATCGGCCAAATACTGGTCAATACCGGCCAATACCGGTCAAATACCGGTCAATACCGGCCGTGGCTGCATGTATTATATTTTTCCATGTATGAACTTTGGAGTTTAAACTTTGAAATAAGGTCTTATGAACTTGTTGAATGATATCTTAGTTCGGTAAAAATGTTAATTACACCATAAGTTAAGGCAAAATATATTTATATATACATTTATGTATAAGTTTATTCACATATTATTATTATTATAAAGTCTGGAATGGTACACCAGTATGGGCCGGTACCGGAATGTTCCATTCCAATAGCCAAGACGGAATGGGCTCCAGAATGGAATTTACAAGTTAGATTGGTGCGGCCATATGGTTGACTTTGATGAGGTTGGTTACTGTTGTGAAAAACATGAAATCATATTTTTCTTCTGTGAAGACTTATAATCTAATTTTTTGTTTGAACAGAGCACTAGGAAATGCAAGTGGGAACCTTATAATGGTCAAGCTAAGTTCCTAGATGAAATCAAGGCAAAGCAAGTAATTGTATGAAAGTTTGGTTATGGACCTTAGTTCGTCGAGCTCTTCGTTAAACAACACATAAAGAAGATGCGTGAGTTTGCTAGACAGCGCGGTTTTCGTAACCTGATCGGTGTTAGGCTTGACAAATTGGGGTTGGAGAGACAGAGGAAGGCAGAGGAGGAGAGGGCAAGGAAGGAGGCATGGGAAGAGACAAGAGTACAGATGCAGGTCTTGAACGACCATGTTGTTGCATTGTGTGGTAGTGAGTGATTGAAAGCCTTGTTATTTTCATTGCCTACTTTTAAATGTAATATAATCGCGTTGCTAACTGGTTGCATTTTATACATGAAAGGATTGGATGCAACAAGAACCATGCTGCAGAGGTGGCCCATGCAAGGTTTCAGGAGAAGTTACATGAGCACAGAACGCGAGTTGGTCGCACCGTTCAATCTCTGGTTGTGGTGGTGGATGATGGGGTTGAGGATGAGGACGACACTGCCAGGTTGAGCGATCTCATTGCTCTAGCGGAGGAGGATGAGGACGACACTTGTAGACTGAGCGAGCTCATCGCTCTAGCAGAGGCGGACTTGCAAGCGGAGGAGGACGCGTTCTTGTCTTAGGCTGCAAAGGCCGCAGACGAAGCGGAGGCCGCTTACTATAGACGACAGGCAGATCAGGGCAATGCAGGTGAGTCTAGCCACATGAACAAGGTGGTGGAGGACGCATTCTTATCTCAGGCCGCAGATAAAGCGCAGGCCGCTTACTACAGGCGACAGGCATATCAGGGCAATACAGGTGAGCCTAGCCACAGCAACGAGGTTGTGGTAGAGGATTGGTACTCAGACGATGAGTTGCTTACTCAGTATGTTTCTGACTACAGATTTAGGATTGCACCGTAATGTTCAATATGTAGAAGATCCTGTCATGTATTGAACTTTTCGTTGTGTCCCATTTGTCATGTATTTGATTCGAAGTTGTGATGCACTGTATCCATGTACTGAACTTTTCGGTTAGCTGACACTTTAATTTGCCTCTTGGTGTAATGCACTTCCACGACATGGGGTGGCAGGGGAGCTGTAAGTGCATTCACCCCCGATGTGGGTTTTGGATAATTAATGACAATCAAATTAGAGACTAACATGTTTATCTAAGTGAATATGCAGGTGTTAGTCTCATGAAAGAATTTAAATGGTCATATTTGGTGATGATAGCACCCTCAATTCCATTGATTGGAAAGAGTTCCGTCTCAAGTGGATTGATTAGATTTTATATTTTGGCTTGGGATACAAATTAGGCTATCTAGATGGGGAATTAGTGCTCAATATGTTTTTGTTTATGCGGTTGAGAGACACCTTTGCACTCATGGACACTTAGAGAGGTGTTTTATGCCTTGGAGCGCCGGTAGTACCGATATACCTCCGGTAGTACCGGTAGGCATAAATCTCGCCGGTGGCAGTGCTTTAGCTCTGCGAGTTTTTGTTCTAGCGGTAGTACCGGTCGTGACCGGTGGTACCAGTGAAAGTCTGGTAGTACCGGTAGGTCAATTTCCCGAAAAACTCGTCTTCGTTGTAAACTGTACTAGCGGTAGTATTGGTTGTTGAACCGGTAGTACCGATCATTGACCGGTGGTACCAGTGAAAGCCCGGTAGTACTGGTAGGCTATTTCCTCGCAAAATCTCCAGTAGGTTGACTGTAATGGTTGAAACCCTTGGGACCGGTAGTACCGGTGCATACTCACCGGTAGTACCGGTACTAGTGGATTCTTAGTGGAAATCTCGAGCTAACCTTTGTGGTTGCTTGAGGGAGGCAAGGAGGTGAAAGAGACTCTGACCTTAGTGGTCACCTCAACAACGAGGACGTAGGAACTCCTTTGTGGGGTTGCCGAACCTCGAGATAAATCGTGTGTCCCGCGTGCTTGTTGTTGTTGATAGTGTTACTTGAGATATTACTTGTTCTTCATGTTCTTCCTCTATCCTTATCTCTCTCATAGGTTGTGGGTGCCCAATCTATGATTTGGTGAAGGAACAAGCAAAATGGAGTTCATTAACTTCATCAACATCATCTTCGGTAGTGGGGTAAAACTCAGATCTGAAATCACAACTCACAAATCTCTGATTTCATAGTTTCAGTAGGGTACCGGTAGTACCGGTGGTTTGCGTCGGTAGTACCGGTGATCTCTCACCGGTAGTATCGGTCCAAACCAACTGGTAGTACCGGTAGGTATTTGCGTTGAGTTTTTGAGTTTCAGGTTTTTTAGATTCACCTATTCACCCCCCTCTAGGCCTATTAGATCCTTTCAATTGGTATTAGAGTCAGGTTCCTCGTGATTAGCGCTTCACCGTGTGAGGAGAAACCATGGCCACCTTTGATGATGACACCTCAAACAAGCTAGTTGAGTTGCTTGCCGGGAAACTCAGTGATAGGCTTCTAGAGCAACAAAAAGAGCAAATGAACCAGATGCAAGATGAGATGAACAAGTTGAAGGAAGTCATGAGCAAGAAGATTGAAGATGTGGCAAGTGGTGGTGATGGAGATGGTAAGCATGAAGCAATCAAGACACCTAAAGGGTTTGCTC
This sequence comes from Saccharum hybrid cultivar R570, assembly GCA_038087645.1. Lineage (NCBI taxonomy): Eukaryota > Viridiplantae > Streptophyta > Magnoliopsida > Poales > Poaceae > Saccharum > Saccharum hybrid cultivar. Next base: position 302,215 of record JAQSUU010000368.1, read on the forward strand.
ATGTTCCATATGAGTACTCTTCATATAGCAAATCCAATACACACTTGCCAACCATCAATCCCGACAAACCACCTTAATTTTATGGAGTTAGAGACACCGATTGGGCTCATAGAATGAAGATGCATCTCATTGCCGCAAGATGTTGGGAGATTGTGGAAGTGGGTGTTAGAGCTTTGGAAGAAGATGGTGAGTTGACAACCGAAGATTACCTTGACATACAACAAAATGCTACAGCTGCCTCCTTGATTCTATCATGCCTCAATCAAGAAGATTACAACAAGGTCAATGCCATGGAGAGTGCAAAGCAAATTTGGGACACTTTGAAGGTATCATTTGAAGGTGACAAAAGTGTGAGAAAGGGAAACATTGAGCTACTCCAAAGCAAAATTGAGAACTTTGCAATGATTGAAGGTGAAACTACCGAAGCTATGTTTGATAGATTCATGACCTTGATCAATAGAATAAGAGCTCTTGGTGACACGTATTGGGATGACAACTCAGCGGCTAGAAAGTTATGTAGAGTGTATAGACAAAAGAACAAGAATCTTGCTTCGGTCATCATGGAAAGACCCAACTATGACACAATGACACCACAAGAGATGCTTGCCAAGTTGAAACACCATGAGTGCTTAGAAGATGAAGCAAAGGAAGCATCAAGTCAAAAGAAGAGTATCGCTCTCAAGGCATCTCATGGTAGAAACAAGAAGAAAGATGTACATGATCCATCAAGTGATGAAGAACAAGAAGAAGATTCCGATGAGGAAGAAGCACTCTTGGTTAGAAACTATAGAGAGTACTTGAAAAAGAAAAAGGAAAGGAAGAGAAGTGGAGGCAAGCCATACAAGAAAAGGTTTTGCTATGGTTGTGGAGAAATTGGTCACTTCATTGCCGATTGTCCAAAAGAGAAGAAGAAGCACAAGCACAACAAAGATGATGACAAGAAGCATAAGAGCAAGAAGAGAGGTGAAGCACATCTTGGTGAAGAATGGGAATCAAACGATGAAAGTGATGATTCAAATGAAAAAGACAAGGAGAAGAAGAAGGGTGTAGCAATGATTGCTATTCAAGAGACTTCCTCCTCTCCACCCAAGCTCATCATCGACCATTCCTTGTCACCATCGCTCTTCGCCGACTTATCTTCATCACCTAGGCTCTTCGGTAATCTCACCGACAACGACTACTACACTCCAACTTGCCTTATGGGAAAGGGGGGGAAGGTACCACACAACTCTCTAACTCACTCTAGTAATGAATGTAGTAGTTGCGATGAGAATGATGATGAACTTGCAAACAACATGATAAAGAAATTTGGCAAATCGGCCAGCTCTCAAATAATAAAGCTAATTCATAAGCTAGAGAAGCGGGAAGCATGCATCGAGTCACAAGGGGAATTGCTCCTAGCAGAAAGAGAGAAGAACATTAGCCTTGAAGCATGCCTTTCTAAGGAAAGGAAGGAGGTTGAGAAGTTAAACATAGAATTGTCTTTAGCTAAAGATTCATATGAACGTTTGACTAAGGAACATTCTTTGCTTAATGACTCTTTAGCTAGTCTAAAGAATGAACATAGTTTGGTTCAAGAAAGCCTCACAAGCTTAAAAGACAAATATCATACTCTTGAACAAAACTATGACACTCTTTGGAATAGCACTTCCATCCATTTTAAGGAATCCAGTGATTCCAATGCTTCAACTAGTGAAGGATGTAAAAGATGTTATAATCATGATATAAATGCTTGTGCTACTAACCTTGTTGAGCTAGAAAAGAAAGATAAGGAAATACAAAGATTGAACATGGTTATCAAGAATGGTTGCAAGGAGAAGTAATCAACAACCATGTACATGTCATCAAGGCACCCCTCATCAAGGATGGGCTTGGCTATAATAGGTATGATGGTAAAGCCAATGGAAGGAACATGATCAATGGAGTGCCTTGTGTGAAGTTTAACAAGGGTGTGGCGCTCGATGACCTTATCAACAAGGTCAAGAATGTTGCCACCTCTCCAAGCACACTTGTCAAGAACAAGACCAACAAAGAAGAAGAAGCAAGTGGATGCCCCCAAGCAACAAGTGCCCATTTCACGAAGCTATGCTAGTGATTATATGTGTTGTTGGGGCAAGGATGGCAAGATTGTTGTGAAGTATGTTGGTGCACTCAAGAAGAGGCAAATCATGAGGAGTATTTGGGTGCCCAAGACTTATGTGACTAACCCCCTAGGACCCAATTCTATTTGGGTACCTAAAACAAAGGCTTAATTTGTCTTTGTATGAATACTCCTCCGGTGGAACAAGTTGGGTGCTAGAAGTGGATGCACTAATCATATGACCGGAGAGAAGAAGATGTTCACTCCTTTCAACCAAATCAAAGGACAAGTGAACGCATTGTGTTTGGTGACAATGGTAAAGGAGATGTCCTTGGTTTGGGTAAAATTGCTATCTCAAATGATAATTCCATTTCAAATGTATTACTTGTGGAAGGGTTAGGATACAATTTGTTGTCCGTTTCACAACTGTATAAGATGGGCTACAATTGTTTCTTTACCGATGTGGGTGTGGAAGTCTCTAAAAGGAAGGATTCCTCTATTGTCTTCACGGGTCGTTTGAAAGGCAAACTTTATCTAGTTGATTTCACATCTAGTAAAGTGAAGCCCGAGACTTGTTTAGTGGTAAAATCTAGCATGGGTTGGCTATGGCATCACCGACTAGCTCATGTTGGGATGAGGAACTTGGCCGACCTTCAAAGAGGCGAACACATCCCTGGACTAAGAAATGTTTCTTTTGAGAAAGATAGGATTTGTAGTGCATGTCAAGCGGGCAAACAAGTTGGATCTAAGCATCCTGTCAAAAATATCGTGTCAACAATGAGACCACTTGAGCTACTTCACATGGACTTATTTGGACCCAATGCTTACATAAGCATTGGAGGTAACAAATATGGTTTTGTTATTGTTGATGATTATTCTTGCTTCACTTGGGTGTTCTTTTTGCAAGATAAAAGTGAGACCCAAGTAATCTTCAAGAAGTTTGCAAGAAGAGCTCAAAATGAATTTGAAGTGAAGATCAAGAAATTGAGAAGTGACAACGGGATGGAGTTTAGGAACACCAACATTGAGGAGTTCCTTGATGAAGAGGGAATCAAGCATGAGTTTTTGGTTCCTTATACCCCTCAACAAAATGGTGTTGTGGAGAGAAAGAATCGAACGCTCATAGAAGATGCAAGAACAATGTTGGATGAATACAAGACTCCGGACAAGTATTGGGCGGAAGCTGTCAATACGACATGTCATGCAATCAACCGCTTGTACCTTCACAAGATCATGAAAAAGACCGCCTATGAGCTCCTTACCGGTAACAAACCTAAGGTGCATTACTTTTGAGTTTTTGGATGCAAGTGTTTCATACTTAAAAAGAAATCTAAAAGCTCAAAGTTTGCACCAAAGGTTGATGAAGGTTTCTTGCTCGGTTATGGTACTAACGAACATGGCTATCGTGTCTTCAACATGACCACTGGTCAAGTTGAAATAGCGATAGACGTGACCTTTGATGAAACCGACGACTCTTAAAAAGAGCAAGTCAATGTCGACATTGTAGATAAAGAAAAGCCATCTTCTCAAGTGATCAAGAAGCTTGCTACCGGTGAAGTAAAGCCCGTTGAAGATGATGAAAATGCACAAGAGCAAACCATTCATGATCCATTTATGCATCATGGGTCAATAAATGTCCATGATGATGGTTCTACATCAAGAAGTGGACATGATTCAAGTGTTCAAGTCATTCAAAATTCACCACAAGTCAAAGATAGCAACCAAGTTGATGATTAAAATAGAAGGGAAGACAACTTCACACAAGATCTCAGTTTTGATCCTTCAATCAATCAAGACAAGGATGATGAAGATGAGGGTCCAATCCAAAGAAGAACTCAAGTGCATCACCCAAGAGTACATCATACCATTCAACGAGACCATCCTGTTGACAACATCTTGGGAAGCATTCAAAGAGGAGTTATCACTAGGTCAAGGCTTGCAAGCTTTTGCAAACACTTCTCATTTGTGTCTCCAAAAGAGCCTAAAAAGGTTAAAGAAGCCATTGATGATGAGGATTGAATGATAGCAATGCAAGAGGAGTTGAACAACTTCACTCGCAATGAAGTTTGGACATTGGTGGAAAGACCTAAACAAAATGTGATTGGAACCAAATGGGTCTTCCGCAACAAACAAGATGAGCATGGTGTGGTCACAAGGAACAAGGCATGGTTGGTAGCTCAAGGATTCACTCAAATTGAAGGCTTGGATTTTGGGGAAACTTATGCACCGGTGGCAAGGCTAGAGTCAATTCGGATTTTACTTGCCTATGTCGTTCATCATGACTTCAAGCTATATCGAATGGATGTGAAGAGTGCATTCCTCAACGGCCCCCTCTCTGAAGTAGTATATGTAGAGAAACCACCGGGTTTTGAAGATCCAAAGCACCCCGACCATGTCTATAAGCTCAATAAAGCACTCTATGGACTTAAGCAAGCCCCTAGAGCTTGGTATGATTGTCTTAAGGACTTCCTACTCAAACAAGGGTTTGAGATAGGCAAGGCCGATCTAACTTTATTTACTCGCAAAGTCAATAATGATATCTTTATTTGCTAAATATATGTCGATGACATAATATTTGGTAGTACTAATGTGGCTTTTTGTGAGGAGTTTAGTAGGATTAGGACGAATAGGTTCGAGATTTCTATGATGGGAGAGTTGAAGTTCTTTCTTGGTTTTCAAATCAAACAACTCAAGGAAAGGACATTTATTTGTCAAATAAAATACACTCATGACATGTTGAGGAAGTTTAATATGGAGAAAGCCAAACCCATCAAGACACCAATGCCAACCAATGGGCATCTTGACCTCGACAAAGATGGTAAGGTCGTCGATCAAAAGGTATATTGTTCCATGATTGGATCCTTGCTTTACCTTTGTGCATCTAGGCCTGATATTATGCTTAGTGTGTGCATGTGTGCAAGATTTCAAGCTAATCCGAAAGAATGTCACTTAGTGGCTGTTAAGAGAATTTTGAGATATTTAGTGCACACTCCTAATCTTGGCTTGTGGTATCCTAAGGGCTCTACTTTTGATTTACTTGGCTATTCTGATTCAGATTATGCCGGTTGCAGGGTAAATCAAAAGAGCACTATCGAGACTTGCCAATTTCTTGGTAGGTCTTTGGTGTCATGGAGCTCTAAAAAGCAAAATGGTGTTGCCTTGTCAACTGCCGAAGCCGAGTATGTGGCGGCCGGTGCTTGCTGTGTCCAACTACTTTAGATGAAGCAGACCCTTAAAGACTTTGGTTGTGAGCTAACCAAGATTCCCCTTTTGTGTGACAACGAGAGTGCCATTAAATTGGCAAACAATCCCGTAAACCATTCTCGCACAAAGCACATAGACATCCGGCATCATTTCTTGAGAGACCATGAAGGAAAAGGAGATATCACTTTACATCATGTGAGCACCGAAAAGCAACTAGCCGATATCTTCACAAAGCCCCTAGATGAGTCAAGATTTTGTGCTTTGAGGAGTGAACTAAATATCATTGATTCTCATAACGTGGCTTGATATTTTGGACATATTTTGATTGATTCTAGCTAGGAGAAAATTGTTTGAAAATGTTGTGTGAGATTTCAAAATCTATTTTCACTTCTCAAGAATGTTCATAGTTTTGTGATGTTTTTATGAAATCTGGACATGCTTGAGTTGGTTCTATTTCATCATATATGTTCACCAACTCTCACTTATCTTTTGCTGTGCTGTGACCACCGGTAGTACCAGTCGGTGGTGACTGGTAGTACCAGTCTCTGACCTGTAGTACCGATCAATCACCGGTACCACCGGTAGTTCTTTTTCTCGCTTCGTCTGTCTACGGCGGTCGCCCTCACCGGTAGTACCGGTGCCTTCCGACCGATAGTACTAGTAGTGTCAGTTTCACTTGGGTATAAATAGGGGCTGTTACCTTTTCACCTCTCATCTTCTACCCTGTGCCCAAACTCAACAGGCCGGCGACACCGCCTCTTTCCACCCCCCACTCGATCTGCCTCCTCCCTTCACCACTCTTGCAGATCTTTGAGGAGAAGTTTCCCCCTGTCGTGGTGATCACGTGGAGGTGCTTGGTGGCTGCCATAACCTCTTCCCTTGCTTGGATTCGACTTCCCTTCGTCGTCAAGCATGCAAAGGAAGAACCCTAAGAGGGCCGCTCATCCCGATGGTGGTGATGGTGGTAGTGCTTCGCGGCCTGTTCATGGGAGGACTGTTGCTCGCTCTGGTGGCCGTGGAGGTGCTGGTGGTGGCGTTGGTGGCGGTGATGCTGATGAGCCCTAGGGTGTGCCTGCTCCTATCTTGAGTATGGGACGCCCCAATCCCCCGCGTCGTCATAGTGAGCAGGTTCAGGGTTAGCGCCCGGTAGGTGAGAATCCCCAGCTTGCCGCTGTGCAGATTGGGGGTCGCTCCATCGACCCTAACATTGTGGCTCAGTCACCTATCCAAATTGGGCTTGCCACTGCCAACCGGATGCTTCTGTATCATCAGCATGCCAATCCGCAGATGTCCAGTTATCAAAATCAAGGTGGTTACCAACCCTCTCTTCCTGTTGATTATTCTAAGAGAGCGGGTGATTTGAGGGTGCAGCGCAGTGAAAATCCTTATCATTTTATACGGAATCCCAGTGTGGATCTTCGTTTTTTGAGCCGCATGCACTCAAATTATTATTACAAGGTTCTTTTCAAGAGTGGGCAGCGTGGGTCTTCACCGTCGATATTTCATCATAAGTGGGTGCAGCGCGTCTCTCTTCATAACATGAACAATCCTGATATCCACTGTTTGGTTGCTAATCTTGACGCTTGGAGTTTGCTTCCTCTTATGACCTTTCAGTATAATTGGAATGAGGAAATTATTTGTCAGTTTTATGCAACCTTGTGGATTGACTCTCAGAACCTAGTGCTACATTGGCTTACCCAAGGCATTCATTATAGATGTGATTATCAGACTTTTTCACGCCTTCTTGGGTTTACTTCTGAGGACAGGGCTGCCTCAAGTCTCTTTGACATCTATCCTGATTCTGTTTCTCATGATGACTTAGAGGCCGCTCAGATTTACAAGCCTGGTAAGGCCGTTGACTTCACTACCACTCATTTGAAGCCTTACTTCTATGTCCTCAACAATTTACTTCGCCTCACCTTGGACCTGAAGATTGGAGATTCAATTCATATTATGCTTGATGCTCCCAAGGTCCTTTGTCACTTTGGTGTTGGTGGTGATCGATTTTCTATCACCGACTTTATGTGGCGCAAGATTGAGCAGGCTGCCAATGACCCTCACAAGTCTTTGCCATATGCTCCGTTTCTCATGTACATAATTGAGCAAGTGGTGGGTCGTTCGTTCCATCACAATGCAGTGCACAAGTCCTACTCAGTGCATCATTTGGGGCCAAAGGGCATTGCTGGTGGTTCCGCTCCTTCTCCCACTCGTGGTCCGGCCACCCGTACTTCCTCCCGCGGTGCTTACCATTGTGGTGCTGCCAATGCTCCTCCTCACTCCTCCTCGGAGCATCGTCGGCATGGTGGAGGTGTCATCAAGTATGTGTTGGGGAAGCTTTGGGATGCCTTTTGTTACAAGGCCGAGAAGGATGATCGCCGCCTGAGGCATATTGAGCAGCACCTGTAGATTGATCCTCCTGAGAGTTCTCTTCGTGAGTTTCGGGATCCTTTCACCGAGTACAATGAGTTGTATGGTGCTCCTGTGCCTAGACTTGTTGACTACTCGACCGACGACGACGACAGCGACAGCGATGACGACCGCAACTACACGGAACCGTATTAGTTTTCCCTAGCTTGCTAGTTTTGTTGCCTACCCTTTTTGACATTTGATGCCAAAGGGGGAGTGTTAGGCTTATCTATCTTTATTGTAATAGGTAGTTAATGGTCGCGTAATAATTCCAAACCTTGTGGTGATCTACGTATGGTGGACTAAGAACTATGTGTGTGATGATGGATGATTGTAGGGTAAACATTTATGCTTATTTGATATATCATGATGTGATTGCCTAGATGTAATATTGTGATGATGATTGTTGGCTTAGAATGGCTATGTTGTTTTAAGTCCTTTTCTTTCTACCTTAGCCTTTCTTGTTTTTGTATGATAAGGTATGTCATTTGCATCACGATATCTTTCTTGTCACACACACTTAGGCACCCCACGAATTGCAAAATTTAGGGGGAGCTTCCCTTATGTATGCATATTGATTATGATCAATATTGAGATTCAAGTTCAATGCATACACTAAGGGGGAGCCTCTCGTAAAGTTTGGAATTCAAAAAGCTTCAATTCTTTAAATCTTATGTAAGCCTAAGTTGGTTGTCATCAATTACCAAAAAGGGGGAGTTTGTAAGTGCATTCGCCCCCGATGTGGGTTTTAGATAATTAATGACAATCAAATTAGGGACTAACATGTTTATCTAAGTGAATACGCAAGTGTTAGTCTGATGAAAGAATTTGAATGGTCACATTTGGTGATGATAACACCCTCAATTCCATTGATTGGAAAGCGTTCCGTCTCAAGTGGATCGATTAGATTTTATATTTTGGCTTGAGTTATAGGAAACGCCGCACTATCAAGAGGGATACAAATTAGGCTATCTAGATGGGGAATTAGTGCTCAATATGTTTTTGTTTATGCGGTTGAGAGACACCTTTGCACTCACGGATACTTAGAGAGGTGTTTTATGCCTTGGAGTGCTGGTAGTACCGGTAGGCATAAATCTCGCCGGTGGCAGTGCTTTAGCTCTGTGAGTTTTTGTTCTAGCGGTAGTACCGGTGGTCTACTGGTAGTACCGGTCGTGACCGGTGGTACCGGTGAAAGTCCGGTAGTACCGGTAGGTCAATTTCCCGCAAAACTCGTCTTTGTTGTAAACTGTACTAGCGGTAGTACCGGTGGTTGAACCGGTATTACCGATCGTTGACCGGTGGTACCGGTGAAAGCCCGGTAGTACCGGTAGGCTATTTTCTCGCAAAATCTCCAGTAGGTTGACTGTAACGGTTGAAACCCTTGGGACCGGTAGTACCCCGGTGGATACTCACCGGTAGTACCGGTACCGCTTCGAAGATAAGTGTATAAATAGCTCTCCTCTTCATTTCTAACCATTACACACATCATTTACTCCTACCTACTTTTAGACAAACAGCTCCCAGCATTGACTCACCCTCTCTCTCTTCCTCTTTGCTCCCAAATCCAATCCCTTGCAAGATTTTAGTAGAGAGAAGAGATTTGAGAGTGAAAAGCTTCGATTCGCATCTTGAGCACTTGGTTCCCCTCCTAGTTGGCTTGGTTTGTGTTTGTTACTCTTGGGTTCTTAGAACCCTAGTCGGCTAGGCGTTCTTCGTGGTTGCCCGTGTTGTTCTACTTATGAGGGCACCCTGAAGTGTTTGTATCACCCTTGTATTCTTAGTGGAAATCTCGGGCTAACCTTTGTGGTTGCTTGAGGGAGGCAAGGAGGTGGAAGAGACTCTGACCTTAGTGGTCACCTCAACAACGAGGACGTAGGAAATCCTTTGTGGGGTTGTCGAACCTCGGGATAAATCGTGTGTCCCACATGCTTGTTGTTGTTGATTGTGTTACTTGAGATATTACTTGTTCTTCGTGTTCTTCCTCTATCCTTATCTCTCGCTATCCTTATCTCTCTCATAGGTTGTCGGTGTCCGATCTACGATTTGGTGAAGGAACAAGCAAAAGGGAGTTCATTAACTTCATCAACATCATCTTCGATAGTGGGTAAAACTCAGATCTGAAATCACAACTCGTAAATCTTTGATTTCGTAGTTTCAGTAGGGTACCGGTAGTACCAGTGGTTTACGTCGGTAGTACCGGTGATCTCTCATCGGTAGTACCGGTCCAAACTAACCGGTAGTACCGGTAGGTATTTAACTCCCGCGTTGAGTTTTTGAGTTTCAAGTTTTTTAGATTCGCCTATTCACCCCCCTCTAGGCCTATTAGATCCTTTCAGGAGGGAGAGGAGAGAGGATGGGGACATAGGGAGGCGGCGAGACAGGGTGCCGTCGCGCCAGTGACGAGGACGGGCACCAGTGGGGATCGAGGGGGGCGCGCGTCAGTGGGGAGAGATGAAGGGAAGGCACGGCAGTGGGGAGTGAGGGAGAGAGGCGGCGGGCATAGGGTGCGGCTCTCTCTGTTCGAAATGGGCTGAGAGAGAGAGAGGAAGGGAAGCGAGGCCGAGCCACGGGCCTGTACAAGGGGCCGCTGCGCCGTGATGCGTGGCGCGGCACTGCAGCGTCCTGATCGGTGGCGCAGCAGCTCGGCCATGTTAGCGGTAAGCGGCACGGCTGACTACCACGTTGGCACTCCCGCCGCGCCGCCATGTGTGGCGCGACAGCGTGAATTTGCTGCGCCATACGAATAGGCACGACCAAAAGTGTTTGTTTTGAAAAAAATTAAACAGTGTCGGATTTAGAAATAGTTTTAAAAAGTGTTAAAAATAAAAAAAATCTCTAGACATTGGTCCATTGGTTGGGCTTTCTGATGGGATGCTAGCCATCAAGGTTCAAACCCTCGTGTCATATTTTTTAGAAAATTTTCAGCAATTTCTTTCTCTACGTAGGCTGAAAGAACCGACCAAAAGTTTCGGTCATCACCGACTTCTTATATATTTCAAGTGCCAAATTCTTTACTATTGTTTAGGAAACATATTATTTTGTCATTATTTAACTATACAAAAAAATACTTTCTCCATCTCAAATTATAAGGCATTTCAAGAATCTTAGAAAGTCAAAAGATCTCAAATTTGACCAAATTTATATGATAAGATAATAATATTTATGAAACTAATTAAGTATCATTAGTTTTTTTTATTAATTATATTTTCATAGTATAACTATTTGATGTTATAAATTTTTGTAATTTTCTATATAATTTTGGTCAAATTTAAGATGTTTTGACTCTCCAAGATTCTTGGAATGAAGGGAGTATAAGTTATCTCTTATGTGGTGTTGTTTTAATTGTACTAATTAGTTGTATAAGATAGTTGTCTAAAAGTCAAAGCACCTAAAATTTAGCTGACTCTGAATTTTTTCTAGACATAGAATTGGAAAAGAGAAAGATGTGGCTCTAAACGTTGAAGACAACATGAACCTACTGTACTATAGACCTATCCTATCCGCTTATGCTGAAATTTAGCTTATGCTAATATTTATACTGAAATGTTACGAGAGAAAAACACGTTCAGCTGAAAAGCAGCTCAAGCTGAACTTGCAGATTTGGACAGTAATGTCCGATGCTGGGAAGGAACTGGAAACTGAATATAAGTGTCGTGGGCCGAGTACGAGAGCCCAGCTCAATGAATTACAAGTGGGCCATCTTGTGGGCTTGCCAGGCCATCGAGACCTTCAGGACCCCGGCGGCAGGTGCAGGTCCGTAGTGGATGTCTTCTCCAGCATCTCCACGACCCTGCTCATCGTCGGCCGATCCTGCGGCGAGAGGCGGATGCACCAGAGGCCAACGATCACCAGCTTCCTCACCACCTCCACCGTGGCCTCCGCATCCGCCTCCTCGCGTCCACAGGCTGCTGCTTCCGCGCAGAACCGGTCCAGATCTTGGTACAGCCACTCAGGGAAGTACCAGCTGGTGGCGCCGGTGCTCGCCGTTCCCGTTCCGGACACACCACCACTGCCCGTGCCTCTGGTGGCGCCGACCATCTCCAGCACCACCATGCCGTAGCTGTACACGTCGGACTTGCTGGTGACGGCGGCTCCCGCATGCCTGGAGAAGACCTCCGGCGCGATGTAGCCGGCGGTGCCCCTAGCCCCGGCGATGGACACGGCGATGGTGCTCTCCTTCTGCGGGCACAGCTTGGCCAGCCCGAAGTCGGAGATCTTGGGGCGGAGGTGCCCGTCCAGCAGGATGTTGTGGGGCTTGATGTCGAAGTGCACGATGTGGGCGTTGCAGCCGCGGTGGAGGTACTCCAGCCCGCGCGCGATGCCCACCGCCACATCGAACAGCTGCTCCCACCGCAGACACCACCGTCCGCCGCCATCGCCGACGGTGTACCTTTCGAGCGAGCCGTTGGGCATGTACTCGTAGACGAGGCCCCTCTTGGACCTGGATCCCGATCCCTCCAGGCAGAAACCCAGCAGCGTCACCACGTTGACGTGCGACGTCCGGCTGATGCTGGCCACCTCGTTCACGAACTCCTCGCCGTCCACCTTGGCCTCCTTGAGCATCTTCACCGCCACCTCGCGCCCGTCCGGCTCCGGGAGCCTGCCCTTGTACACCGTGCCGTTGCCGCCTTGCCCCAGCTTGTGGGCGAACGACTTGGTCATCCGCTTCACCTGCGCGTAGCTGTACCGTCGTGGGTAGTGGTGCTGCAGCTGCAGCAGGGACTCCATCCTCTTCCTCCCGTCTGAGTCTGAGGATCCCCTTCTTCGCTTCTTCCATAGCCAGAAACCTCCGGCAACAAGGAAGCACAGCAGCGCCGCCGAACCCAGCGCGCCTGCTACTATGTCTGCGAGGCCGGGCATCAGCAAATTAATTGAATTCGTCAATTCAATGAGCAAATAAATCAAAGCTAGGAGCTTCCTCATCAATTGATACTCGATTGATCGATCGGTACTCAGCACTCACAGATTGTTGTCTTTCTCCTTGTCCTCGAGGAGCTCACCGCACCTCCTGACGGTGCCTCCGGAGGCGGCGGTTCCACCAGCGGCGCCATGGACGGCGGCGTGCCGGGCACGATGGCCATGAACTCGTAGCGCAGGTAGCAGCTGGCCCCGTTGATGCGGACGCCGTCCATGTCCGCGCAGCAGACGTCGACCCGAGCCACCTGCGACTTCAGGCATTGGTTGCACTCCTCGAGGGTCAGGTCCTCGGTGCACTGTGCCAGCCCGTGCAGCGTCGTGTTGGCGGTGACCCGCTCGTCGCCGAACGCAAACCGGAGCGGCGACAACGCCGCCGCCGCGAGCATCCGGCCGTTCAGCCTCTCGCGCGCCGTGTAGAGGCTGGTCGGGTCGGAGAAGTCGTTGGGGTTGGGAACGTCGAACCAGCGCGCCGTGTCCGCCACGCCGAAGAAGCTGGCGTTGTCGTAGCGCACCAGGCACTGCGGATACCAGAGCACCATGTCCCTGCGGCTCGCGCACCGCGTCCCGGGCAGCTCGCCGGCCGCAGCGGCGAGGCAGGCGACGCAATCGGACGCCTCGGCGTCCGCGAGGCACGTGGCGAGGCCGTACACCGTGTCCTCCGGCGCGTCGCCCGCGGCGGCGGCGAAGGTGGCGTTCAGGAAGCTCGCGTTGCCGGGGGCCATGCCCTTGAGGGAGTCCCGGAAGCGGAGGAGGTTGGCCTCGAAGGTGGGCCCGCGATCGGAGGTGACAACAGAGGTGGAGCAGTCTGCGCAGGCGTACTTGCCATTGGCCTTGGTCCCCCAGATGTTGGGCGCCTGAGGGTGCACGCCAGGGGCAGGGAGGAGGAAGACGAGGACGACGGAGACGGTGAGCAGGCGGTGACGGGATGGGAACATGGGGATCGAGCTGCTACTCCTATGTCCTAACTTGGAGGTCGCAGCTGCACGTCGCTGCTTGCCAAGCAATGGATGTGGAAGAACGGCAAGTGGAAGCGGAGAGTGACAACCACGGCAGCAGGTTGACTGGAGGTCAGCGTCAGCCAGGTCGCCGGTCTCCGCATTGCAGTCCAGGTCAGAGGAGCCGGCCGGCTGGTTGGCTGGCAGCTGGCTCTACGTTAGGGGGTGTTTGGTCTGAGGAGTTAAAGTTCAACAAACACTTAGCACTTTCGTCTTATTTAATAAGAAGTTTTTAATCTTGGACTAATTAGACTTAATAGATTCGTCTCGTAAATTACTCCTAATCTATGTCGACATACATGTAATTAGTCTACATTTAAAATTCCATGCATTTAAGAGAACATTGATGTGATGAGAGTTAAACTTTAACACATTGAAACCAAACGGACCCTTAGTTGCTTCAATCTGGCAGAGACTGAACTACAGCCAGGACTAAAACAAGAATCACTAGTACTATTACTATCACTAGTGTTCTCTTCTCTTTTCTCAAGCATGCAAGATCAATTTGCCAGAACAATCCAATGAGTACCAAAACTATAATAATAACCCTACCTAAACTACCCCTCAAATTTGCAATATGTAACAGCATTACTGCACAGTTCGTTCAGTTTCAGATCCAGTCCACAGGAATACAATTACCACACAAGTACTCCATAAACATCACTGGGACCAACAAGGCAACAAATAAACTGGCCTTATCTGCGTCAAGAATGCACATGCACTTCAAATAATGATATGGTACTGCTGGAGATGTCATGTCATGCTCCGGGTAGCAGTAGCACAACCGGCCAAATAACAACTTGGAGATGCAACCACAAAAGGAGTCGTCAAATTCATTAGCACCACTCAGAACTCTTTCTCATATAGAATGATGATGATGACAGCACTTATGCTTCCATAAACATAACAGCACAAGCAAAAGCATTCAACTACAACCGGATGTAGGTTTTCAGCAGTTTCAGCTTATCCGGAGTTCTTAGCATGTAACACGAAATAAAAAAAAAAAGCTCTCTAGTTAATAGGGTGGTATTGCGCCGATACCCGCTTGGGAGGAAGCTTCCGAAGGACAAAGAGAACTAGCGCAGAAGGCAGTATCTCTGCGAACTGTACAATTGAGAACATTCATAAGAACATCAATCCTGGGGATGAAAAGATGCTATAATAGTTGAGCACAAGGCAGTGTTAGTGATTTTACCATATAATAGAAGAAATCTAGGATTGGATGATCCAAAACCTCGAGAGATACATCGGCATCGAATGCAGATAACGCCACCTACCATCAGTGCACATAAGTAGCAACTATCAGAAATGAAAACCCTGCACGATTTATATACATATACATATACATATACATATACATATACATATACATATACATATACATATACATATACATATACATATACATATACATGTGGAGTGTCTTTTCTTTAAAGAGAATTTGCAAACTGCAAATTCATTTGTTTTGTCATAGTTCTCAAAACAGCACACAGCATCCCGTGTGGTACAGACTAGTCTACTGTGTGTGTCATGTTTGTACGAGACAGGTCAACATCATACATACTTTCGGCCAACCAAAGGAATAATCAACCTTCCCTCCTTGAATACCAGCAAATCAGTAAGGCCTTGTTTGGATGCATGTGTATCAACTTCAATCCACATGTGTTGGAGTGGATTGGAATGGACCACTCCAACCCACTTCAACAGATGTGGATTGAGATGAATACATGCGCATCCAAACAAGGCCTAAGTGGGAACAAAATACTCACCACAACGCATCTTATCAGGAAGCAGGTAACACAAATTGCTGTCACAGTCCCAACCTGAGACATTTCGAAAAATGCATCAGAATGGAAATTATGGAAACGCTACAGTTCTGAACATAGGCAGATCCGTTATTAAGATACCAGATCGTTTTTTTTTAACAAAACATATGAGATAGTAAATAAAATACTACCTTTTCCAAACCAAACAAATGGAAATTCTATGTAGAGTTTCTTGTAATAATATATGTGGCAATGCCCTTGCCACCCTTTTGAGAAGAAAAAATATATGTAGAGATATCATATACCATAGTTAGTTGTTAGTCACTAGACAAATGACCGATTGATACAAGATTTAGCTACAGTTATGGAGCTCCAAAAAATGATGTTGCAAACATGACAAATGAATTTCATGTTCAACACATGTCAATTTCCACTACTTAGCAGTAAAATATGATATCCATAATTCATAGTAAGTGATAGCGTCAACCAAATGATATATCCTAACACCATACTACGTCGACAAATTGTTTTCTAATTTCTACGGTAGCCTTTTCATGGGCAGTTGAAGAATGAAGGTAGTTGTTGCAGGGTTGCAATCACCTCATAAAGCTTCTTTTGCCGCCCCTTGGATTCAATAGGGAAACGTCTCAGCAAGACAAATAACCTGAAGTAAAATAACAGCACCTTTTTTTATAGGCAATATGCATAAATAGGGCTGCAAGTCAGTACGATAGCAAAAGACACTGAACATTGGGTTACCTTCCACCGTATACTGAAAAGCCAAGAAGTGCGATGAAGGAGACAGCTACAATGAATATTTTGCTGGCCAGCTCAACCACAGCATTATCATTTATTCCGAGGTATATCCAAATGCAAACCTGTCCAGATGTACAACCAGAGGTACGGAGTCAAAGTTGGAAAAAGGTAATTTACAATCCTCAATTATAGAAAAGAAATCCAATAAATTATATACAACAACAACAACAACAACATAGCCTTTTGTCCCAAGCAAGTTGGGGTAGGCTAGAGATGAAACCCAAAAGAGACGAGAAACAGGGAGACACATAAAGGGACATAAAGGGCACAAGACAAAAGATGTCACGGTTCAGGCACGTTGATTGCTAATCTCCAAGCGCTCCTGTCCATAGCTAAATCCTTAGGGATATTCCACTCCTTAAGATCTCTCTTAACGGACTCGTCCCAAGTTAATTTAGGTCGACCTCTACCGCTCTTTACATTATCGGCCCGCTTTAGAACTCCACTACGCACCGGCGCCTCAGGGGGCCTCCGTTGGACATGTCCAAACCATCTCAACCGATGTTGAATCAATTTCTCCTCAATTGGTGCCACCCCAACCCTATCCCGAATATCGTCGTTCCGTACTCTATCCCTCCTTGTGTGCCCACAACACCAACGCAACATACGCATCTCCGCTACACTCAATTGCTGGACATGTCGCCTTTTTGTAGGCCAACACTCAGCACCATATAACATCGCCGGACGAATCGCCGTCCTATAGAACTTACCTTTCAGCTTCTGAGGCACCCTTTTGTCACAGAGAACGCCAGAAGCTTGACGCCATTTCAACCAGCCGGCTGAAATTCTATGCCTAACATCTTCATCAATGTCTCCATCCTTTTGTAGCATCGACCATAAATACCGAAAAGTATCCTTCTTGGCCACCACTTGCCCATCGAGGCTAACGTCTCCCTCCTCGTGCCTAGTCGCGCTGAAATCGCACCTCATATACTCGGTCTTAGTCCTACTAAGTCTGAACCCTTTCGACTCTAACGTGTGCCTCCATAGTTCTAACTTCCTATTAACTCCCGCCCTACTATCGTCAACTAGCACCACATCATCAGCAAAGAGCATACACCAAGGGATATCACCTTGTATGTCCCTTGTGACCTCATCCATCACCAAAGCAAATAAATAAGGGCTCAAAGCTGACCCCTGATGCAGTCCTATTTTAATTGGAAAGTCACTGGTGTCGCCATCACATGTTCGGACAAACGTCACCACATCCCTGTACATATCCTTGATGAGGGTAACATACTTAGTTGGGACTTTGTGCTTTTCCAAGACCCACCACATGACATTTCTCGGTACTTTGTCATATGCCTTCTCGAGGTCAATAAAGACCATGTGCAAGTCCTTCTTCTGCTCCCTATATCTCTCCATCAATTGTCGTAATAAGAAAATCGCCTCCATGGTCGACCTGCCAGGCATGAACCCAAACTGATTTTGGGTCACATGTGTCACTCTCCTTAGGCGATGCTCGATAACCCTCTCCCAGAGCTTCATCGTATGACTCATCAACTTAATCCCACGGTAGTTAGTACAACTTTGAACATCTCCCTTGTTCTTGAAGATAGGTACTAATATACTTCTCCTCCATTCTTCAGGCATCTTGTTTGACCGAAAAATAAGGTTAAAAAGCTTAGTTAACCATACTATCGCTCTGGCGCCTAGGTATCTCCACACCTCAATGGGGATACCATCAGGGCCCATCGCTTTACCTCCCTTCATCCTCTTCAAAGCCTCTCCGATCTCTGCCTCCTGAATTCTCCTCACAAAGCGTCTGTTGGTATCGTCAAATGAGTCGTCCAACTCAAGGGCAGGACCCTCATTCTCCCCATTAAACAGCTTGTCGAAGTACTCTCTCCATCTGTCCTTGATCTCCTCATCCTTCACCAGAAGTCGATCTGTCCCATCCTTGATGCATTTTATTTGGTTGATGTCCCTTGTCTTCCTCTCGCGGATTCTAGCCATCCTATAAATGTCCTTCTCCCCTTCCTTCGTGCCTAGCCGCTGATAAAGGCCATCATACGCCTGACCTTTTGCTACACTCACAGCTCGCTTTGCAACCCTCTTCGCTATTTTATAGCCCTCGATGTTGGCTACACTCTTGTCATGGTGGAGACGCTTGAAACACTCCTTCTTCTCCCTAATAGCCCTTCGCACCTCGTCATTCCACCACCATGTGTCTTTCGCTTCCCGTTTGCCTCCCCTACTCACGCCAAACACTTCCGAAGCCACCTTTCGGACACATGTTGTCATCTTTAGCCACATGTCGTCGGCATCTTCTCCTTCTTCCCAAGGTCCCTCGTCTAGCATCCTCTCCTTAAACGTCTGCGCTGCTTCCCCTCTAAGCTTCCACCACTTCGTTCTCGCAATCTTGGCCCGTTTGTCCCGGTGGACACGTACCCGAAAGCGAAAGTCCGCCACCACAAGCTTATGTTGAGGGACAACACACTCCCCAGGTAACACCTTACAATCAAAGCAAGCACGTCTATCCTCCCTCCTTGCAAGGATAAAGTCGATCTGGCTCGAGTGTTGTCCACTACGAAAGGTTACTAGATGAGATTCCCTCTTCCTAAAGAGGGTGTTCGCTATCAACAAGTCATAGGCCAGCGCGAAGTTCAAAGCATCCTCCCCCTCTTGATTCCTACTACCATACCCGAACCCCCCGTGCACCCGCTCGAAACCTACATTAGTCGCACCAACATGGCCGTTGAGGTCTCCTCCTATAAAGAGTTTCTCGCTGATAGACACGGTACTAACCATGCTATCCAGATCTTCCCAAAACTGCCTCTTGGTGCCCTCGCTAAGACCTACCTGAGGGGCATAGGCACTGATCACATTCAGAGCCGAATCTCCAACTAGCAGCTTGACCAAGATAATCCGGTCGCCTTGCCTCCTAACATCAACGACTCCATCCTTAAGGCTCCTATCGATCAAGATGCCTACACCATTCCTACCCGATGTTGTCCCCGTGTACCAAAGTTTGAAGCCAGTATCCTCCACCTCCTTCGCCTTCTGGCCCTTCCATTTAGTCTCCTGAACGCATAGAATATTTACACGCCTTCTAATTGCTACATCGCTTTCTTCGCACTTCCCTCGACGGGTGCGAAGGGTAAGGAAGCTAGCCGAGCCATATATACACATAGAAATTGCATGGACAGGAAGAAAGCGATGTCTTTATTGAATGATGAGAAAGTAAGAGATGAAAAGACCTGAACAACATATATGATGGTGTTAACGGCAATGTATGCAGGCCTTAGCTTGTCGGTCGGGAGACTCCTAGCCTGCAACTCAACCAAGATTTGTGCTCGTATCATTTGTTTGCGATTTCTGATGGTAAAATGAAACGAAAATCAAGGCTTCCCTTTCCTGATGTAATAAAAATGGGAAAAAAAATGGAGATGATTTAAAACGAAAGGTGAGTGTGGCACCTGATGGTATATTTCTGCCCAGAAGAGCACAAGCAAGGTGTAGGTGGAGAAAAACAACAACCCGGGGAGATCTAGCAACACCAACTTGTATACCTGTGGAGGAAGCAAAAGGGGAATATCTTCAGAGGAAAGTGAACCTTGATGTTTATTAGGCACAAGACCGTACATGGTTAGTTGGAGAGCAGATGAAGAAGAAAATTACAATCTTACTTTTATGCGGAGGAGGAAGACATGGACATGGAAGCCGAATACCAGAGCACGGACTGCAGCAGGAAGACCGGTTGGTTAGGTGGCATGATTTTTAGCAGCATATTCATCATGAAATAGGGTGACATCTGAGGAAGGATGAAATCGACAATGAAGAAGCAGATTGATTAGACAGAGAGAAGTAAAGATGATTAATTACCCCCATTGACAAGGAAGTTCATGAGGTGGAAGACCTTCTGCGTGGTCCATCCGAACTCGGGCACCCGGCGCTGGATCCTGATGAGCTGAATCTGCAAGTGGGGGGGCATGACAGAGGGAGCAGAGGTGAGGATCCAATCGAGTTCCCAAGTCCGAATTGGAACGCTGCCCGGTGCCTCTTGCTCCCCCTCTGGAAGCAGAAGGGCGCAGGGCGGCAGAAAAGATTTGGTTTTTGCGGCAGGCGCGGCACCAATCGGCGAATAGCAGCTGAGATCAAGCAGTAATTCCCCCTCCCCCGCGCTGCCGTGCCCTGCCCTGTCCGCAAGGAGGCAAGGAGGGGGCGGGTAGCGCAGGAGGGGAGGGGAGGGAGGGCGTACCAGTGCGACGGCGGAGACGAGGGCGTAGGCGGCGGCGAGGGAGAAGAAGGCCGCGTCCTGCCACTGGGGCGACTCGTTGACATCGTCCCACCAGCCCCGGAGCGCGTCGGCAGCCGAGGAGGAAGCACCCGCCGTGGCGGCGGCAGTAGCGAAGGAGGAAGCCAGCTCCCTCCTCATCTCTCCCTCCCTCTCGCTCGCTCTCTCCCCCCTTGCCCTTGGTCCTCTCTCCCCCTTCTCCCTCTCTGCTTCTGTGTGCCTGCGCCGCGACCCGCGAGGGAGGAGAGGAGGAACAAGACACGCAGAAGAAAGGAGGGAGGCAACAAGGGAAAAGGGCATGGGCCCACGCGTCAGTATGTGTTTTTGGTCGTGCGCGGCGGCTGGGGCCCGGCAACAGTGAGGGCGAGGGCGAGGGCGGTGGGATTCTTTTTTCAGCGCTGCGTCAGCGGATTGCGTTGGGCGCCGGCACACGTCAGCTCCACGTGGTCACACGCCCGCACGTACTGACTACTAGCAACTTTCCTTCCGTTTTGCTTGCCTGACTCTCACCGGGTAGGGTGGGTGGGGTCCACCTGGCAGGCTGACATGGTGCTTTGCCTTGGCTTTCCTCTCGGCCTCTAATCCTAGCTACCCCTCGAACTCCCTGGTTCCTAACCTTGATCTGCTGGAGCCAGGGAGAAGGATGAACATTTGAGCTAAGAGAAATCTTAGTTAGCGTTCATGTCTCTATTTTGAAAAATGGGGTAGTTTCATTTCTTGTTTGGTTGAAGAAAACGGAACAAATCCATATCTCGTGTTTTGTCTGAGAACACTGAAAATGGAATGAGACTATGATACACGAGCTCTATACATCAACATGATTTTTTTTATTTTCTCCTCTTCTTCTCTATTTTGTCCTCGCTTGCGAACTCCGCCTTAGGAAGCCCCGTGTCGGCAAGCTCAGCTAGCCACCCTCGAACCCGCTTAGCATGTTGCTTTGTGAAAGGTCCTAATATGGCTAGAGGGGGGTGAATAGTCTATTTTAAAAAAAATCTACAAAGCACTAGAGCAATTGATTAGTATGGCAAATAGCGTTATACAATTTTGCTCTAGCTCTATAAGGGTTGCAAGCCACCTATCCCAACAATTCTAGTTGCTATAGTCACTAAGACAAACAAAGTCTATGTCACTACGAGCTCTCAAAAACTAGTTACACTAAAGAGCTCAACTAGGTGAGAAGCTACGCTAGCAAGGATAATACAAGCTCTCAAAACTAATTACAATAAAGAGCTTGTTACAACTAGTTTGCGAAATGTAAATGGCTGGGATGTGATCTTTATACCGCCGCGTAGAGGATGAAACAATCAATGAATATGAAGACCAATCACTGGGAGGAGTCAATCAACACAAGATGGACACAATGATTTTTCCTCCGAGGTTCACGTGCTTGCCGACACGCTACGTCCCCATTGTGTCGACCACCACTTCGTGGTTCGGCGGCTAATTGGCAATCCAAAGCCAAGCTCTCCAAGAGCACTGCAAGAACCTACCGCAAGTGAGGTAACTCAATGATACGAGCAATTTACTAGAGTTGCCTTTGGCGCTCCGCCGGAGAAGGCACAACACCCCTCACAAAACACCGGGAGGTGGTCAAGAACAAGCACCACTCTTGCCACAACTCTTCTACTACCTCCAAGTCGTCTAGGTGGCGGCAACCACCAAGAGAAACAAGAATTCCGCAGCCAAAGATCACCCAAGTGCCACTAAGATGTAAACTCACAAGCACAATACACTTAGATCACTCAATCTCACTTTAGATTAGCAACCAAGCAAGGGATATGAGTAGGAGTGAGTATGCTCAGCTCAAGCGGATGTTAAGATGATCAAAAGTCCAAGAATGAACCCCAAGAGCCGGCCACCAACTATTTATAAGCCCCCACAAAGAATAGAGCCGTTATGCTCAAGGTGGGGCTTAACCCGACACCACCGGATGCGCCAGTGAGTCACACCGGACGCAGCCCCTGCGTCCGATCATGCTGCGCCAAACACAACGATGGACGCCACGTGTCCTCGTTCAAATCCGCGCCACATGATCTCAGCGGTTATTTTCAAAGCACTGCTTACGTATACGGTCGCACCGGACGCGCCAATGGAATGCACCGGACACCACAGGGCCAGCGTCCGGTCAACTCTAGTAAGGTACTGTAAGTGCAATCAAGACATATTGTGGGTTTTGGCGTTGATGACCACCAAATTAGAGGACTAATGAGATTTGTCAAGATGACAAGCAGGGAATCAAAAAATGAGGATGATGTACAGGTTACAGGTGCCCCGAATTACAAAAGATGGCTAGACTTAACTTAAGGAGGTTTAAATTTCTTTATGTTTTAAATTTGAGTTAGGAAATGTCGTACTATTAAGGGGGACTCGAGGACTGTTGGTCAACTGTGCAACCAGATGCTCAAAATCTTAGAATAACATTCTCATACCCAGCCAAAACAGTCAGCCAAAAATCTCCTAATACTTTCTGTTTCAGCTAGGGCGGCAGTGCCACCCATAAACGACCGTTGGGCCCTGGGGGTATTTATACCACTAGGCCAGGCCCACAACAGTCATCTTCCTCCTCTATCGATTCATTTCGAGAACAGACAGACCAGAGCTCACTCTCTCTCCCTCCATTATTGCTTATCCATCCCTCAAGCAAATCCTTGATTCCAACCATCAAAACTTGAGAGAAAAGGCAGCAAAACTCGATTGGAGAGTAGATCCACTGATTTCCAAAGTCTAAGAGCATTTGATTCACGTTTGGCCAACAGTTTTAGGGTTTATTACTCTTGGAGCTTGCTCCTAGCTGGCTAGGCGTCGCCCTTGAGCTTGCCAACTCGTGCGCCAGCCTTGGGAGGTCTGTAACCTCATTCTTGAAGCTAAGAAATCACCCCTCATCTCAAGAGTTTATTCTTTTGATTTGAGAACGAGGGTAGGGCAAGCCTTTGTGGCAAGCCTAAGCCTTTTTGTGGCTTCCTCAACAACGTGGACATTGGCAAACTTTGGTGGTGAGCTGAACTACAGGATAAATCTTTGTGTCTTGTGTGTTCTTGCTGGTTCTTATTCTTGCTTAACTGATTTTAGGGTTTGTGAGCTCGATCTACTCTTTCGCTAGGGTTTTGTGGTATCTAGTCTTTTAGCTGGACTTTATCTTCATATTGCAAGACTATGCAGCTCATAGATTCAGTTTACTCTCTGCAAAATCTCTTTTCTGTCTAAGCATTATTCGTAGGCCGGCAGTGCCGCCCTATCTACTGACAGAATTTGGAGTTGAATTTTTACAGGCCTATTCACCCCTCTCTAGTCCTCCTTAACCTTCTAGGAGATCCTACAAGTGGTATCAGAGCAGTGTTGCTTCATATACGCTTCACCGCGTGAAGTATGGAAGAAGGAGGAGGTTCGAGGACCGCTCGCGATCCGAACGCGGGTGGTGTGCATGTCGAGGACGCCGGCAACAGCAGCGACCAGTCGCTCTCGACAGCAAGCAGCACCACTGTAACACCCTAGGTGTTAAGCATCGCATTAGCATATCAAATCATGAGCATTAGCATAAAATGCATTTCATAATCACATGCAATGTAAGTTTAAAGCTGAACTGAAACATGTGAAACATCATTTTGAAACATGCATGTTGCATATGCTTGTTAGTTGTACTTTTGCCTTAAATATGCTTGCTAGGTTAGTGAAACATGTTTGGCTATAACTTTAAATCATCTAGAATTATTTAGCATGATTTTTGGAGCAACTTTTGTATTCAAAATTTCCCCAAATTTTGCTTTAAAAACATTCTAGAAAAAAATGAGTTTTTATTTGAAAAATGGACTTTGGATCCTTAATTCAAAATCTGTTTGGAATTTCAAAATGTGCCCTAAAGCAAAGTTGTAGAGAATTAAATTTTGAACAACTTCTATTTTGGAGTCAAATCTTGAAAATACATTTTTCTTCTTCAAAATTTGAATTTGAAATGGTTTAGAAATTCTAGAATTTGAAAATGGAAAAGAAAAAGTATTTCTCGGCTTAGCGGGCCGCCGCCTCGCTTTCAGCCCAGCAGCCAAAGCCGCCTAGCTCCGCGCGCGCGCCCGCGCTCATGCCCCGCTCGGCCCGGCCTGCTCCCGCGGCTCAGCCGCGCGCCTTCCTCTCCCTCGCGCGCGTGACGCCCAACCGCGCTCAGGCGAGCGACGCCGCGTGGTGGGCGCATGCCTGCGCCGTCCTCCGTGTGGACGTCGGTGGCCCCCGCGTGCCCAGCTCCACGACAACCCACCCGCTCCACTGCCTTCTCTCCATCCCTCACTCGCTCACTCTCTCGCCCACTTTGAGAAAACCGAACGCTCTTGCGTGCTATCCCCCGCTCGCCACCGCTGCCGCCATTTCCGCCGCCGCGTTCCGACGCTGACGAGCCTTCTCCGAGCGATTGCTCGCGCCTCACGCTCCGCCACCTCCTCCTCTCCTCCGAACAGGCCTCAGTGCTCCTTGCTCACCTCCGGTAAGGCTCAATCAAGCTCTTCCCGCCGCGCCACCATGGCCAGGCCACCGAGCTCGCGCTCCGCCCTCCGGCGCCCTTGCCCTCTCTCTATCCCCGTGTGTTGCTCTCCGGTGTTCGCCATCTCCTCACGAACACCGTGCGCCCGCTCGCTGGTCCGCGCTTGGCTGGATTTGGCCGTTGGCCGCCGGCGGCCACCGCGCTACCGCGACGTCGTGGGCACCGGACGTCGTGGCCACGCACCCCCCCTTTTCCCTTTGTTCTTGGGTCGGCGTCCGTGGGCCAAGTCACCGAGCCGGGCCAGCCTTTCCCCGTGCTGGCTATTGAGGCCGATTTCAGCAGCGGGCCGGTGGATCCTGTTGGGCCGGCCCATTAGTTAAAGGAAGAAATGATTTCAGTTTTTACATTATTATTTGAAAAGAAAAATGCTTGGGAAAAATGTTGTGTATCCATTTTAGCTCTAAAAATTGTGAAACAAATTTTGTAGTGATCCTCATGAGTAGATCTACAGTGTAAAAATTTTGCATGATGATTTTTTAGTACTTTTCTGTGGAGATTGATTTAATCCTTGTATTTGTTGATATCTTAGAAAATGTGTAGTAAATCAAAGAAAAATCAGAAAAATATGATTCCAAGTTTGTTACTCTTCTTGTGTACTGTAGTTTCTAAGAAAAATATATGTAATGCATGTTCTTTGAGAAATTATTGATGTCTAGTTCAAGTGCTAATTAGGGCTGATTTTTGTTATTTTTGCTAGAGGGCAAAAGTTGTATAAAACATGCTTATGATAATTTTTGTACAGTGATTGTTTGCTGTGTAGAACATAGAAAAAATGCTAAATCTGTTGTTTTATACCTTTCGTAGTACAAAGTATTTTCATACTCATTTTTATGCTAGAGCTTTTCATTTTTGTGTAGGTTGTATTACTTATCCAAATTCCATGAAATTTGTATGGTGTGCTATTTGGAGTAAAAATATGCTACTGTAATTTTTGTAGATTTTTCTAGGCACCAGAAATGCTTTTCGCTGTTGTAACCCTAGTTTAAATAGAAATAAAGTAATCTTCTTTATGTATCATTAGTTAGATAATAAAGCTTTGGTGTATCTTTGAAGCACCAAATCACTTGCTGGTGTTGCTTGATAAGTTAATGTAGTGGTATTGATAAAGTGTAGTAGCACTCTTATTAGGGTTATATGCTAGCTAGTGTGAAAATAGATGACATGTTTTGTAGTACATGTTCTTGGATGATGTTGACTACCTTGTAGAAAAGTTTGTCTTTTGTCTATACTATAACTTCCAATGTGTTCATCTTCATACCATGCTATCATGATTATCATACCACCACACCCGATGCACAGTTTACATGTTTACTTATGCACTTGCATCATACAGAATCGCAGGAGGAGTTGCCAGTAGCAGTTCAGGAGGAGCAAATCGGGTCCAATCCATAAGAAGCTCAGGCACAGGAGGTGTTCGAGGTAGATGAGCAAGAAGAGGATCTACCTGAGTGTGTGGACCACCAACCCAGTTTCTTCGAACGAGGCAAGCCCCGGAGCATTCTAAGTCTCCTACTTTACAAAAGCAATTCCTTAGTTATTCTTATGATTTATAAATTGTGCATTAAGTATAGAAGTTGTGTGAAACCGTTGTTGCATATACTACTATCCTTTCCACATTATTACCTACGAAAGTTGGGTCAGATATTGCTTAGGCCTGCTTAGACCGGTAGCGATCGGTGATTTCCGATCACTTGAAATAATAGGTGGTTACTAGAATGTTTTAGCTATGAAATGATCGATATCCGGGAAAATAACCATGTGTTGATGGATAACTGGAGTCCGGACGGAAAAGTTGGAGGCAACCAGATAGGGTTCTGAGGTGCTAGTAGTTTTCCATCTATGTCGGTTAAGGACCAATTGTTGCTCGTCCCTCTTGTCATGTTGAACGCATGCCTCATATTTAGCTGGCCAAATAAAGTACCTTTTGACCGTGAAGCTAGTGGCACTTTTTGGGCCGGGGTAAACTCGGATTGGCAGACTGATGACGAAGGGGGTTGTACGGGGACGTGAAGAGTAAGCCCAAGGTGCGTCCTGGCAGTCGGGCGGTCCCTAGGTAGTGCGGTCCATGATTGTTACCCCACGATGTTTACCTAGAAAGTGTCCTTGGTGACATGTAGCTCACTTGATCGGTGAGTATGGTTTGTGTGAGGAATAAATCACCAGCTGGTTAGGAATCGATTCGAATCGCCATCGCTCCTGGATAGTGAGCACTTGACTTAAGTTACAACATCGTGGTAATGATGATGGAACACTTATGGTTATATGGATGATGTTGGAAATGCTAAATTCAAGTGGTAACTGGATGTTTTGGTTAATCAAGTGATTGCTATAGTGTAGGTGCTTACCTATATGAATAAGTTATAATAAACCTGAGGCAAATTACTTAAAATGGTTTAGTCAGGATAGCTCACTCTTTTCGCAAATGAGTCAGCTAGTCCACTAAAAGAAAGTCTTGCATAATCCTTGGTGTCACTTTATTTTGGTTTAAGACGGGTAAGTCTAGCTGAGTACCTTCTCGTACTCAGGGCATTGTTCTAATTGTTGTTGCAGATGGTCAGATGTACTATGGCTATTGCGTCAATTGTCTGTATCCGGCGATGGGTGACAACTAGGACCAAGGGCATGGTCACTCCGTATGTCTTATCTCATGCTTTTGTGGAAAGTGACTATCTTCTGGCACTGTATTTGAATTAAGAGTGTGTGTGTGTTTTATGAAACTATTTGCTTCCGCTACTTTATTTTGAACTTGGTTTGTAATAACTTTTTGTTCTAAACTCTGATGTATTCAACTGTCATTGTGAACTTTATGTAATATGTGACTGTGGCTGCTAAACTTGTACGATCTTAGTTTGTATGTTGGTTGGTTTGAAATTCTTCGTGGTTTCACGGACTACCGGGTTATACGAGCTTAAGTTTGTTAAATTGTCTGCCTCGGCGGGTGATTTTCTTACTTAATTTCATATAATTGGTTGGTTCTATTACAGCCACTCTCAAGGACGCCAAGACCACCGATGCGGAGAGAAAGAAGAGACGCAAATACTACAAGAAGAGAAGCAAGAGAAAAGAAGAAGGAAGAGCAGCAAAAGCTTGATGAGAAGTTGCAAAGAAAAGAAGAAAGAAGACTCATTCATGAAGAAAGAGATAAGAGAGGGTCGCAAGAGCTAAAGAAGAAGAGAAGAAGGCATATGATGCATCATCTAGTGAGCTATCAAGTAGCTCGGATGATGGTGATGATAATGTATCATATCATGCCTCCAAAGGGAACAAGAAGACCAAGAACAAGGGCAAGAAGAAGGACATCAAGGACAAGGGCAGCAACACCAAGAAGAAATATGCCGCCATATCCTTTAATTATTCTTATTTGCCTAACCGTGATCGTAAGTCTTTCATCAACGTACCCGCGGCCAAGTTGCCTCATTTCGATGGGACAAACTTTGCCAAGTGAAAGCACTTGATGAGGGCTTATCTTATTGGTCTTCACCTCGGTCTTTGGGAGATTGTGTGCAGTAGATTTCAACCACCGGAGGATCTCGAAGGGCCAACAAATGAAGAGCTAGCTGCTATCCATCTCAATGGCCAAGCCACGAGTATTCTTCTTAGTGCTCTGAATGGAAATGAGTACAATAGAGTGATGAATGTTGATGTGGCAAAGCAGATTTGGGACACTTTGCACCTTGCTCATGAGGGTGTTGACAAAGTGAGAAGAGCCAAGATTGATTTGTTGATGGCCAAGCTAAATAGATTTGTGATTATTGATGAAGAAGGGCCACAAGAGATGTTTGATAGGTTGATGACCTTGATGGGCAAGATTAGAAGTTATGGTTGTGATGAGCTTGATGATCACAAGGTGGTGAAGGTTATGTTAGAGGTATATTCACCAAGAAATAAGACCGTAGTCACCTTGATTAGAAACAAGAAGAAGTTTGAGTACTTCACACCAAATGATGTGCTTGGAAGATTATTGACATTTGACATGCAAAGAGAAGAAGAAAATGAGAGAAGGAAGCTCGGTGAGTTGCAAGCCAAGTTAGATGGCATGAAGATCAAGGTGGTTGCTCTCAAGGCTAACAAATCAAGCAAGCAAGGCACCTTAAGCAAAGTAAAGGGCAGCAAGCAAGCATCAACTAGTCAACCCAAAGAAACCAAGCAAGTGCAACAAGATAATGATACAAGTTCATCCTCAAGTGAAGATGAAGATCATGGGGCTGATTTCAAGAAGATTGATGATGTGGCATTATTCATAAAGAAGTATCACAAGGAGCTAAAGCAAAATGGGTAAAAAGTTGTGCAAAAAAAGTTTCTAAACAAGAAAAAGAGAACATGCTACAATTGTGGCAGCACTGAGCACTTTGTTGCCAAATGTCCCTATGAGAAGAAAGAGAACAACTACAAGAGGGACAATAAAGAAAGCAAGCATGAGCACAAGAAGAGAAACAAGCAAATGGGAGAGGCACACATTGGGCATGAGTGGGACTCAACTAAATAGTCAAGTGATGAGGATGTGAAAGTTGCAACCATGGCTATCCACAAGTCATCCTCTACACCAAGACTCTTCACTAACTTGTCCGATGATGATGACCACCACTCCTCTCACATTTGTCTCATGGCTAAGAGTGAGAAGGTAAAACCAAAAGCTAAACTTTCTCCACCTCCTAGTGACATCTCTAGTAGTGAACTTAGTGAAAGCTCTAGTGATGATGACTTTAGTGATGATGATGAATTTGTTCAAGTAACTAAAAATTTGGATCCTAAAACCAAAATCTTCATCACTAAGCTAATGGAGGATTTAGAGTGTCCAAACCGAGCTAGCAACTAGAGATGATGATCTCTTTGAGCAAGAGAAAATATATATTGCTTGCAAGGAAGCTCTTGTGTTAGAGAGAAGTGAGATAGACTCTTTGAACAAGGCCTTGGCCGAAGAGCAAATAGAACATGCTCTCACAAATAAGGCAAATATTGCACTCAATAACAAGTATTGTGTCTTAGTTGAAAAGCACAACAAACTTGAGGAGCAATATAGTTTTCTTTGGGAGAGCACCCCACAACCCTCTAATACAAAGGACCACTCTAATCCCTCCACTAGTCAAGGTTGTGGAAAATGTTATAATCTTGATTTGAATGTCTATTCCACTAACCTTGCAAACATGGAGGCAATGAAAAAGGAGATTGCTAGACTCAATGCTATGCTAAGCGAAAGGTGTATGAAAGACAAGAGAGATGCTAGTGGCAAAGAGAATCAACCAAAGAGGCCACAATACAAGGATGGGAGACCTCCTCACATCAAGGATGGACTTGGGTATACAAAAGGAGCCAAATCAAATGGAAGAAAGGTAATAAATGACTATAAGTGTGTCCAGTTCATGAGCAAGGGAAAAGTATGTACAGATAAGCCTGCACCGCTGGTGGCACAAGGCCTGCCCCGAGCAGCACAAACTGCCCAGGGCGGCAGTGCCGCCCCCAACAGAAAAGGGAAGGCTACCTCTTCTTTCTTTGCTCATGTAAAGCCCAAGAAGAAGGTCTCAAATTCAAAGCAGGAGCCCCAGAAACCAAAGAATTCAATCTGAGCCACACCAAACAAGTATTCTTATCAACCGAAGGCTCAAGTATCTCGACAAAGTTTGAGTTCTTGTTTTGTATTGAAGAACAACAACAAGGGGGAGGTGATTGCCAAATATGTTGGCAACGATAAAAATGTTTATTGTAACACCTCTATTTGGGTTCCTAAAATTCTTGTGACTAACATGCAAGGACCCAAGAATGTTTGGGGACCTAAAACAAGGAACTAAACTTGTTTTGCAGGCATACTCCTCTGGTGGGTCAAGTTGGGTGCTTGACAGTGGCTGTAAAAATCATATGACTGGAGAAAGGAGTATGTTCTCATCATATTCCCCAACAACAAATTCAAATGAGAATATCATATTTGGTGATAACTCCAAGGGGGAAGTGATCGGTCTTGGTAAAGTTGCTATAACACTTGATCATTCTATTTCCAATATCTTACATGTTGATTCGTTGAGTTACAATTTGTTGTCCGTTTCTTAGTTATGTGAGATGGGCTATAATTGTCTCTTTATGGATAAAGGTGTGAAAGTCTTTAGGAAGGAGGATTCCTCTTGTCTTTATGGGTCGGTTGAAAAACAAGCTTTACCTTATTGATTTTAGCAAGAGTAAAACTAAGATTGAGACCTGTCTAGTGGCAAAATCTAGCATGGGTTGGCTATGGCACCACCGACTAGCCCATGTTAGGATGAGAAACTTGGCCAAACTCTTAAAAGACAACCACATTCTTGGACTAACTAATGTTCAATTTGAGAAAGACAGGATATGTAGCGCTTGCCAAGCCAGAAAACAAGTAGGTGTACCTCACCCACCAAAAACATCATGACTACCACTCAACCATTGGAGTTGATTCATATGGATCTCTTTGGACCGGTTGCCTACCTTAGCTTCGGGGGTAACAAATATGGATTAGTAATTTTTTATGCTTATTCCCATTTCACTTGGGTATTCTTTGTCTATGATAAGTGCCAGGTACAAGATAAGCTGAAAACCTTTATTAGAAGAGCACAAAAAGAGTTCGGTCTTCCTATCAAGAAAGTGAGAAGTGACAATGAGACCAAATTCAAGAACACCCAAGTTGAAGAGTTTCTTGATGAAGAGGGCATCAAGCATGAATTCTCAACTTCATACACCCTTTAACAAAATGGTGTAGTAGAGAGGAAGAATATGACACTTATTGATAGGGCAAGGATAATGCTTGATGAGTACAAGACATTGGACCTCTTTTGGTGTGACGCCATCAACACCGCTTGCCATGCCATCAACTGCCTCTATTTACACAAGAAACTCAAGAAGACTTCATATGAGCTTCTCACCGGTAACAAATCAAAGGTGTCTTACTTTATAGTGTTTGGGTGCAAGTGTTTCATACTTAACAAGAGATCCAAAACCTCTAAATTTGCACTTAAAGTTGATGTAGGCATTCTTCTTGGTTATGGATCAAATGAGCATGCCTATCATGTGTTCAACAAAACCATGGGTCAAGTTGAAGTAACAATAGATGTGACATTTGATGAATCTAATGGCTCTCAAGTAGAGCAAGTTGATTCAAGTGTTGTAGGAAAGGAGGATCCACCATGTGAGGCAATAAAGCAAATGGCTATTGGCGATATTAGGCCACAGGAAGATCAAGCTACTGATGAAAAGGATCCCCAAGCTGTTGCTACACCAATTTCTGCTGACGTACTCTACAAGAAAGGGCAGCACTCACCTGCTGTGATTCAGCAGGGCGGCAGTGCCGCCCCTGAGGGCAGCAGTGTCGCCCCTTTCACCTCAGCAGTAGCTTCTCCAACTCCTACTCCACAAGTTCAAGGGTTCAACCTGGAGCCTATATTTGAACAAGAAGAAGCTGAAGGTCCAAAAGAAGAAGAAGGAGGTGTTGAGCATCCAAGCCTACGCCAAACTATACAACGGGATCATCCTATTGACAACATCCTTGGGAGTATCTGAAGAGGGGTAACAACTCGTTCACATTTAGTAAACTTTTGCCAATATTACTCGTTTGTTTCCTCTTTGGAACCTTTGAAGGTAGAGCAAGCACTTGGAGATCCGGATTGGGTCATAGCTATGCAAGAAGAGCACAACAACTTTGAGAGAAATCAAGTGTGGACCTTGGTGGAAAGGCCCAATACCAATGTCATTGGCGCTAAGTGGGTCTTCCATAACAAGCAAGATGAGAATGG
Organism: Saccharum hybrid cultivar R570; assembly: GCA_038087645.1. Taxonomy (NCBI): domain Eukaryota; kingdom Viridiplantae; phylum Streptophyta; class Magnoliopsida; order Poales; family Poaceae; genus Saccharum; species Saccharum hybrid cultivar. The sequence continues at coordinate 334,903 of JAQSUU010000368.1, forward strand.
CGTGGTAACAAGGAATAAGGCAAGATTGGTGGCCCAAGGCTTTACTCAAGTAGAGGGCTTGGACTTGGAAGAAACATATGCACCAGTGACAAGGCTTGAAGCAATTCGCATGCTTTTAGCCTTTGCTGCCCATCATGACTTCAAGCTATACCAAATAGATGTCAAGAGTGCATTCCTCAATGGCCCAATACAAGAGTTGGTCTTCGTCGAGCAGCCACCGGGTTTTGAAGATCCCAACTTTCCCAACCATGTCTACAAACTCTAAAAGATGCTCTATGGGCTTAAGCAAGCACCAAGAGCATGGTATGAATGTCTTAAGGAATTCTTGCTTAAACAAGGCTTTGAAGTAGGCAAAGAGGATCCTACACTCTTTACTCATAAAGTTAGAAATGATATATTTGTGTGCCAAATATATGTCGATGATATAATATTTGGTAGTACTAATCATGTGTATGTTGAGGATTTTAGTAGGATCATGACCAAGAGATTTGAGATGTCCATGATAGGTGAGCTGAAGTTCTTCCTCGGATTTCAAATCAAGCAAGTGAAGGAAGGGACTTTCATAAGTCAAACCAAGTACACCCATGATATGCTCAAGAAGTTTGACATGGTGAATGCAAAGCCTATCAAAACTCCCATGCCAACCAATGGACATCTTATCTAAATGAAAATGGGACAGCCGTGGACATCAAGGTATATCGCTCCATGATCGGCTCACTACTTTACTTATGTGCATCTAGGCCGGACATAATGCTTAGTGTGTGCATGTGTGCTAGATTTCAAGCTAACCTGAAAGAGTGCCATTTATCGACCGTTAAGAGAATCTTAAGATATCTAGTTCACACACCAAATCTTGGCTTGTGGTATCCTAAGGGCTCCAAGTTCAATTTACTTAGCTATTCAGATTTCGATTATGCCGGTTGCAAAGTAGATAGAAAAAGCACTTCGAAGACATGTCAATTCCTTGGACGGTCCCTAGTGTCTTGGAGCTCTAAAAAGCAAAATTATGTAACCCTATCCACCATCGAGGCCGAGTATGTTGCAGCCGGTGCATGTTGTGCTCAACTACTTTGGATGAGGCAAACCCTTCAAGATTTCGGATGTCATTTCACCAAAATCCCATTATTGTGTGACAATGAAAGTGTCATAAAGCTTGCAAATAATCCCATAAGCCACTCAAGAACCAAACATATAGATATCCAACATCATTTCTTGAGAGACCACGAAACCAAAGGAGATATCGAAATTCGCCATGTGAGCACCGAAAAGCAATTAGCCGATATCTTCACTAAGCCTCTCAATGAGTCAAGGTTTTGTGCGCTGCATAGTGAACTAAATATCCTTGATTCTCGTAATGTGGTTTGAAATCTTGCATGCCTCTGATTGACAACCTAGCAACATAGGAAAAATTTGCAAAATTTCAATTATATGTGTTTCAAAATGATTTATAAAATCTACTCTAAGTGGCATGACCATTGTCTGTATTTTTGATTGCTTACTGGTCATGATACTTAGGGAATATGTGTCCATGTCTGAGGTAAAGAGAGTCAAAAAATTGTGGCTAAATCCTTGTCAATTTGACAGGGCGGTAGTACCGCCATTATGGCCGGCAGTGCCACCCTCTGAAAACTACTCCGTTTTCTGTCAAATTTGACTGAATCGTGGAGCCTGTTTTCTTCTATCTATTTCTTCTCTAGCTCCACGATTCTCTCTCTCTCTCGCCCTCAGTTTTGCTCGATGCCTCCTCTCTCCTCATCTCTCTCTCTCTCTCTCTCTCTCTCTCTCTCTCTCTCTCTCTCTCTCTCTCTCTCTCTCTCGCGAGGACAGGGGCGATGCTGGCCTTCCTGCCCACGACAGCCACTCTGACATTGCCGCCTTGACCACCGGCCTCCCTTCCTCGTCGCTGGTGGCTGCTGTTGCCTTGGGCAGGGCTGCTCTCTTTCTCTCTTCCCTTCTCTCCATTGTTGGAACTCAAGGTGAAACCCTAATCCTCTTTGATCTATGCAATGTGATGCTTCTGGTCATGAATTTTAGTTTCTAGGGGGAGCATGGTGGGTTTAGGAATGGTTTTTGTGGTTGAATCAAATCGATTTGGTAGTTCAATTGTGCCACCCCCAATAGATTCCACCTGCCTGACCCAAATTCATTCAATTGATGAACTCCCAAATGGACTGGATTCATCTATCAAAATTATTTCAACAAGTTCTTCATGCTCAACCTTTCAAGTCCATGGCTAGGGTTTCATATATGTTCTTGTTGACTATGATTCAGAGATTGTGGTAGAGAACAGAAGTAGTTAGAAGTGGAATTGAGCAAGAACAAGAAACTAGAAGTTGATCTTGTGAAGCAACTGAGGGTGGCAGTGTCGCCCTGCCTAGACTGTTCTGGACAGCATGCTCTCAAAATCCAATTATAAGTTCTTCTTCTTGTTAAAACCTATTTGTAGCCTCTTCTAACCCTCTATCTTGTACAGTTTCTTATTTAGTCCATTCTCTTGCATAGATGGAGCAAGGAGGAGATGATGGAAGGGGCAAGAGGAAGTTGATGACCAAGCAATTGGCCCGTCGAGGCAGAGGGAGAGGTGTTGGCAGTAGTGGTGCTGCTCCTCGAGCTTCTGTTAATAGAGCAGCACATGAGCAGTATGTTGCCGAGGAGGAAAGAAATCAGAGGATCGGGCATACCATTCTTGAGAGGTCCGACACTCCCAACCACCTTTTTGAGTTTGATGATAGCTATATGAGGGATAACGATGATGAGTTCGTCCTCAAAGCTCCACAGGACAGCATCAGACACCCCATTGTTGACTATGCTAAGAGTTGGAAAGGGACAGGTGAAGCTAGAGAGATTGATCCGTATGCTACTAACAAGCCTTTGGGCATTGACTATAGGTTTTGGAATGTCTTTCATTCCAACTTCTATGCCACTACCATCCTGACCAAGCCAAGGGGCAAGATAAATAAGATGTAGTTCATTGACTTCAGTGAGTTGGAAGAAAGGAATGAGTTTGCTGCTGCAATCAAGACCTGTGATCGCTTTCAGTTGACAAATATCCTGAGTTTCAGGTATGATTGGAATAGAGAGATCTTAACCTAGTTCCATGCCACATATTTCTGGAATAGGGATGCTGATGAGATTCATTGGATGACTGATGGTCGGCATTATCGTATTGACTTTGTCACCTTCTATCGCATTCTTGGTTTTGGGCACATCTATAGGACTTATAGTTGGATTCATGATGTGCGCCGTCTTGAGCCACATGAGATGACTTTTCTGTGGGATGATCCTAGCAAGGCTAATGGAAGAAAGACCGGGTTGAAAGGATTTTATTACACTATGAACAACCTCTTCAGGATCACTCTCAACTCTAAGGACAATGCAACCGATTTGAATGGATATATTACAAATGTGTTGTCTAGATTCCCAGATGGTGAAAGATTTAATATTCTAAGGTTCATTTGGGTTGAGTTAGCCTATGCTATGGATGATGGAAGGAGATCTCTACCCTATGCTCCTTATCTTATGTTTTTGATTGAGAGAGTCACTAGATAGAGATTTTCAAAAGATTGTTTTCACACAGTCTACAATATCAAGAAGACTCATGGTGGTAGAGGAGGCAGTGGGACATCAGCATATCACTCATCTGGAGGTACATCTTTTGCTCATAGAGATATTCTAGAGTCCTCCATGAGTGGTGGAAAGAGGAAGAACAAGAAGTTTGCTAAGATGGTTGAATGGTTGAAGGCCATTTTCACTACTTGCACCTATGCTGCAAACACTGCATATGAAGACCGGCTAGAGAGTCAGGAAGCTATCAGGGAGGCTAGAGAGCTTGCAGGATTACCACCTATTCGGCCTCCACCTCAGTTTCTTGATCTTCCTCGCTTGTTTGACACTTCCTCAGAGGATGAGGAGCAGCAAGAGCGGCAGGGCAGCGATGATGTTGATGGTGGTGATGAGGGCATATGTGCAGCAAAGGCTGATCCAGCTGTTCAGGAGACCTTACTTCATGTCTACTCTAGGAGACCGAGAGATCCTCGATGCTCTGCGCGCTTCACTTCGTCCACCCACGTTGCCGGACGAGCCCGCATCGAGGAGACTGATAGTGACGAGGAGTGACTTCTCTTCTCTTCTTCGCTCTTTTTGGTATTTGATGCCAAAGGGGGAGAAAATTAGAGGGGTCAATCACTTTTCGACTTCATGTCCTATCCGTTGAGAGTAGTTGTTAGTTTGTGAGTTAGAGAGACGATGAAAACTCTAATTTATGTAATATTGCTACCTATTTGACTCTATTTACCTCAGATATGGACATGTATTGAGGTTACCATGTTTAGATTTTCATATTAATAGTTTATGTTGTTTTTTATTCATATTATCTGTTGTGTAAATTTGATTGTGATCTGACTGCTGAGGCGAGGCCGGCATTGCCGCCCTTCCTAGGCGGCAGTGTCGCCCTATGCTTCAACAACCAGACCTTGTGTGCTTGAACTGATACATTACGTCCTATGCATCACGTTTATTCTTGTAACACCATGTTCAGCACCCCACAACAGGCATGGATGTAGGGGGGGCAATACACCTAAAAATGTGAATTTTGGCCTTAAATGCCAATTTGAGAAATCAAATCTCCATTCACATTTTCATGGGGAGGCTCCTACACCCATGACTCGAGAATCTCAGTTATAATTTATATATCTTTATAAGCTCTAATTGGGTTATCATGAATCACCAAAAAGGGGTAGATTGTAAGTGCAATCAAGACCTATTGTGGGTTTTGGCGTTGATGACCACCAAATTAGAGGACTAATGAGATTTGTCGAGATAACAAGCAGGGAATCAAAAAATGAGGATGATGTACAGGTTGCAGGTGCCCCCAATTACAAAAGATGGCTGGACTTAACTCAAGGAGGTTTAAATTTCTTTATGTTTTGAATTTGAGTTAGGAAATGCCATACTATTAAGGGGGACTCGAGGACTGTTGGTCAACTATGCAACTAGATGCTCAAAATCCTAGAATAACATTCTCATACCCAGCCAAAACAGCCAGCCAAAAATTTCCTGATACTTTCTGTTTCGGCTAGGGCGGCAGTGCCGCCCATAAACGACCGTTGGGCCCTATGGGTATTTATACCACCAGGCCCGGCCCACAACGGTCATCTTCCTCTATCGATTCATTTCGAGAACAGACAGATCAGAGCTCACTCTCTCTCCCTCCATTGTTGCTCCTCCATCCCTCAAGCAAATCCTTGATTCCAACCATCAAAACTTGAGAGAAAAGGCAGCAAAACTCGATTGGAGAGCAGATCCACTGATTCCCAAAGTCTAAGAGCATTTGATTCACTTTTGGCCGGCGGTTCTAGGGTTTGTTACTCTTGGAGCTTGCTCCTAGCTGGCTAGGCATCGCCCTTGAGCTTGCCAACTTGTGTGGTAGCCTTGGAAGCTTTGTAACCTTATTCTCGAAGCTAAGAAATCACCCCTCATCTCAAGAGTTCATTCTTTTGATTTGAGAACGAGGGTAGGGCAAGCCTTTATGGCAAGCCTAAGCCTTTTGTGGCTTCCTCCACAACGTGGACTTAGGCAAACTTTGGTGGTGAGCTGAACCATGGGATAAATCTTTGTGTCTTGTGTGTTCTTGCTGGTTCCTATTCTTGCTTAACTGATTTTAGGGTTTGTGAGCTTGATCTACTCTTTCGCTAGGGTTCTATGGTATCCAGTCTTTGAGCTGGACTTTATCTTCATATTGCAAGACTGTGCAGCTCATAGATTTAGTTTACTCTCTACAAAATCTCTTTTCTGTCTAAGCATTATTCGTAGGCCGGCAGTGCTGCCCTGTCTACTGACAGAATTTGGAGTTGAATTTTTATAGGCCTATTCACCCCTCTAGTCCTCCTTAACCTTCCAGGAGATCCTACAGGTACCAGAGAGGGAAAACACGCACTGGACACGTCCGCTGGGGGGCGATCGGACACACCCCAGCGTCCGGTGATCACTCGGCCTTGCCACACGCTTACGTCATTTGCACTGGACATTGACGCACTGCGTCCGGTCGCCTGTGTCCGCTGCCTCGCAAAAATGCACCAGACGCGTCGGTGTACTGCAACCAGCGTTTCCTCGCTCAAGCCCTTCGCGCGCACCTCTGCCTGAACTGACTGGATGCGCAGGTGCCTCCGAGGCCAGCGTCCAGTCACTTCCAGTGACCGTTTTCGCCTCTGTTTCTTCCTTTCAAAAACCCTTACAAATGTGCCAGCCACCTTGTGTATCACCTTGTGCACGTGTGTTAGCATGTTTTCACAAATATTTTCAAGGATTATCTCTCCACTAGATCCTAATGCACATGCATGTAAGTTATCATCTAGTGACGCTTATGAGACCAAATAGCCAAAGGATTCTCCCCTTTATAGTACGGCTATCGATCCTAAATGTGATCACACCCTCTATAGTGTCTTGATCACCAAAACCAAAACCCTAGCAATACCTTTGCCTTGATTTCTATCGGGTTTTGTTTTTCTCTTTCTTCTTTTCTAAATGTGAAGCACTTGATCATTTTTTGGACACCTCCATCATTATGACCATCATCTAGCTCCATCACTTGGCATGAGACTTATCATTTCATGTCTACACACTTAGCATAATGATTAGTCCCTAGGTTTCATCAATTATCCAAAACCAAACTAGGGCTTTCACTTTGACCTTAGACCCATGCTGCCCTCTGTCGTTCGTCGCTGCTCATGGTCCTTAGCTGGTGCAGCCCGACGTGCTCCCAGCCGAACGCCCACACACAACCCCCCTTCTTCCTCACTTGCACGTGCCAACACGGTGCTTGTCCCACCTGGGTTGACTCTGTTTGTCAATTTTTCTAGAGGTAGAGTCATTCTACATTTTTGGGTATATATTCCCAAATGAGATGTCCTTGACTCCACTTGTTCTAGAACCAAACACCATCTCGAAAAGTGGGATATCCCACATGGGATGTCTTCTTCACTCATATCGGTTTCCAAGGAGGATCTTAGATCCTCCTTCCATGTTTGGCTAGATGCCTTTAGTTAATTTTCCCATTCTCCCCCTCTTTGTAAGTATGTAACTCCCCTTTGTGTTTAGTTTTATAAAATCACTGTAGGAAACTCCCCCACAGTCTTTGGTACTCAAGAAAGACACAAGACAATTGCTTCCATTAGCTCGTTCTTGACCTTTCCAAAGAAAACCTTGATGATTCTTTTCAGTGGCTTTAATTATCCAGTTCGGGGGGTCAAGGGAAGTCATAAGATAAATGAGAGTAGCAGTCAACACCATTCGAACCATTATTAGATGCCCAGCTCGGCTCATCAAGCTAAGGAGGCCTTCCATCCTGGGAGGTGATTTGCAACATTATCAACTAGAGGTAAAAACTCCATCTTATTAGTAGGGTTTTGCAAGGAGGGAGGGAGGAAGCCCCCTGAAGGTATATTGATGATCAATGTCGACCCAGGTTATGATGAAACTAAAGGATCCAGAAGTACAGGAGCAGTTATTAGAGACTCTATGGACGGTTTCATTGTTGCTACGCACAGTTATATCCCACATTTGTTGGATGCAGCCATGGCTGAAGCAGCAACTCTAAGAGATGGTTTATTGTTGGAACAACAGATTGGTTACAGTTGCATGGAATTCTAATCAGATTGTTTGGAAGTTGTCACAACAATGCAAGAGGGGGGGGGGGGGGGGGTTCTCGGCGACGGCAGCATGGACGATATATGATGAATGTTACCTATATTGGAAGGATTTTCGTTCATCTCCATTACTCATTGTATCAGAGAATGTAATGATTTGGCTCATGAGCTAGCTAGGCAAGCTTTGGTAAGGAAAAACTCTTTTGTTTGGTTAGATGAACCCGGCCCCTATCTCAATTCGGCAGTTGCTTGTAAACGATGTAACTATTTTGTCGAATGAATAAAGCTTGCTGAGAGAATTTCAAAAAAAAAAAGGACAGAGGGAGGCCAAAATAAGTGTATGGGAATTCTTTGACAGAGCAAAACAGAATTTCTAAGGTGAGTAGGAAATCAATTTTCGAACAATGAATAGGAGAAAAGCTCATATGTAGCAATTTTGGACTTTGGACAAGCTGAGTACAGGGGAAATGGTAAGATAAAGTGCAATTCTTGTGCACCTTCTGTCCTGCACCATATTATGAGTAAGCTAAATAGATCTTATCTAGCATCGCATTTGCGGGTCAACAATGCACTCAGCACTCGGTCCCAAAAACATGATATGTCATATGTGAAGCAATGCAAGTTTAACCTCCATTCTTGATGAAACTCCTGTGCAACCACTGTTAATTATCTTGGTGGAAGTGAAACACTGGAATGGTAATTCTTTATTGTTAAAATAATAAGTTGATCACTGTTCCAGGCAACATATGTTTTCATAGTCCCAACACCTTTCTATTCTATCTATATAGTCCGTCATCAGTATATGCCAGCAGCAGCCAGGCAACTTTATTTAAACAACCTTAATAAAAAAAAAAAAGAAAGCTCAACCGCTTGTATCTGTAGAGAACTAGAGACACAGAATTGATGCATTAACCAAACAGACAGGCAGAGAACAAAAAATGAAATAGGAGGAAGTGAAAAAGTGAGAGGTGAAACTAAACAAGGACAGGAGCAGGAGTCGCTCGGGCGGCTGCTGCCGCCGCCGCCGGCTTGCCCCGGCCCATGGTGAAGCCGCGCGTGCCGTCGGGCATCCTGGGGCCCTGGGGAGGATGAGGCTGATGCCTGGGGCTGAAGGGGCACTTCTGGGAGGAGGCAGAGGCAGCAGCAGGCACCTGCTGCCTGCTGCCGGGGCTGGACGGGCACTGCTTCTGGGAGGACGACGACGAGGTGCGGGGGCTGGACGGGTCGAAGTGGCCGGCCATGCCCGCGGGAGCCGACTGGGGGCTCTGCGGCGCCGTGATGTGCAGCTTCGTCGTGCCTCGTCCTCGAGCCCACCCTTTCTGCTTGCTGCCCCCATTCTGCTGCTGCTGATCCTCCTGATGCTGCTGCTGGACGTGAGCGTGAGCGTGAGCCGCCGCCGCCTCGGCAGCAGCTGCAGGTGAAGAGTAGTCTGCTGTCGGGGAGTCGGATGACATCTGGGAGGAGTGCGGCGAGTCGTCGTCGGAGCCCACAAAGTGGTCGAAGTCTGCTCGCTTCAGCCTCATCACTGACTTGGGCTGCAATGCAAACCAAAAACATGCATGCATTGTTACTGAATGCGTGGAGATGCAGATAACGAACTCAAGGAGAGGAAATGAAGTTCGAGGATCAAACCGAGCGCCTGAGCACTGTGCGGACACGGAGCCCTTTCCTCCAGTTCCGTTCGTCATTCAGCTTCTCCACCTGGTATTTGGTACATATATGTATAGATAGATAATATATAACAAAGGTAATCAAATTAATTAGGTTCCTGTTCCTGGAAATTAATTACTAGGTACTCACTGCTTTCTCGGCTTGCTGTGACGTCTCGTACTCCACAAGTGCGTGCATCTTTTTTTAGGATAAGACAGTGTAAAAAAAACAAGGTAATAAGAGTGTTAGTGAACCTCCTGTGTATATATGGCTGTATATGGTGCCTTGAGTTAATGATGGTTCAGTTTAGAGAGACAAAGCATATATAGCATGTGAATGGATGAATGAATGAAATACCTTGTTGCTCACTAGTGTGTCGGACTTGGAAGCCCTTGCAGTGCTAGGCTCTTGTGGATGGCATATCTTGATGTTCTTCACACTGCATGCATGCATCAACAGGTACATGATGCATGGCACTCAGTGTTAGTTCATCTCTTACATGCATGCATGGCATGCATGCATTACTGTCAGTGTTATTAGCTGCATGCATTACTGTATGTATCTAAAACCCATTCTGTGTGGTGTGCTGTTTGAGTAGTAATTATATTGTTTGTGTGCCTTGCTGACCTGCCGACAACGCCAAAGATCTTCTCGAGGCTGTTCCTAGACGAGTCCTCTGGCAAATTCTCCGCTATGATCATGCGGGACTGCAGGAATAACAAGAGAGTTTCAGTTGTGTATTATTGTTGTATACTGCATGCTTGCTGATCAGAATTCGGGGATGGATAGGATAGGATGACAGTATGACACGGTTGAAGTTGAAACCAAGCAGCCAAGGCACTGACTGACTGACCTGAAGCTCTTCCTTGTGTTTCTCCGTGAATGGCTGCCTGCGCCGGACTTTCTTGCCATCGTCACTTACATTCTGCACAAGGAACGAAAGAGCTTCATTATTATCATGGTTTGATCTATGATACAAGGCTAGCAGGGTTTCGCTTCACATTGACAGACATCTGCTGCTTACAAGCTTTGTGGAGGTGCGAAGAGCCTTCACCAGCATCTGGTTGGTTGCCCCAAGAGACTTGATCTTCTTCCAGGATGCAATGACTGACAGGGGAACTGGACAAAAAAATGCAACAAGGTTTATTGTTCCGTTACTTAATTTGAGAATGCAGCCTGAACTGAACATTATTGGCCTGCTTTCTAGCTAGGATAGATAGATGTCTCAGTCTGACTGACACTGTGAGACACAATCTCGTAGCTGGTACTGCTGCTACTTACCATAGCCTTCTGTGTCTTTGTTCATAATCTTGAGCAAGAACTCGTTTGCCACCAGGTTGATGTCGCTGAACTGGTACTCAACCTGTGTATGTGTCCAAGTGCAAAAAGAGCAGCGAATGAACTTTTTTACTTGTTGGTCACTTGCATGCATGCATTGCATTGTATCATAGTTTAATTTCATCATGCGTGAGATTAATAAAAGGCAGAATATACTATAATCCAACATAGGCACCTACCTGCTTGACAATCTTCTGCGCGACGTCCGTGGTGGCGGCGGTCCCCTTGGCCTGGGCGCTGTTGCTCCCAGCAGCGCCAGCGGCGGTGGCGGTGGCGGTGACCGCGCCGAACTTGGCGTGCGCGAAGTCGGGCATGAAGAAGACGGGCTCGTGGTCATGGAAGAAGCTCCAGTCGGCAGGCGCGAGGCCCGGCTGCATCTGCATGAAGGGCGAATAGTATCCCCCCGCCGGCGCCGACATGGGGCTGGCGATGGGGCTGGCGGCGGCGGGCGACATGGGCACGAACTCCGGCGCGTGCACGTTGAACTTGAAGGGCGTGGCGGTGGCGCTGGCTGCTGCCGGCCCCGGGGGCGCCACCGCGGCAGCGACGGCGGCCCCCTCTTCGTCGCTCGTGGCGGCCTTGGTGGCACACTTGACGGCGACGTCGCTGCTCTCCTGTGCCATGGCGGCCGCGCGCTTGCTTAAATTGGTACGGCGGTGGTGGTCGGTTGGTTATTGACGACGAAGCAAATAAACTAACCGATCGATCGATCGATCGGCGTGCAGGGGTAGAGGAAGACGTCTATTTATATACATATCGATTAGCGAAGGAGACGGCAACGACGACATGGGGAGGAGGGTAGACACCAGTGGTTGGCTTGCCATTGGGAGAGTTTGTTTGTGAAGCCAGAGCGTTTTTCTCCATCCGCATGCATGCACGAGCACACGACGTCCTTCCCTTCTAGCTATCATCAGGCTATGTCTGCATGCTTACGTATGGCGTCCGTCCGCACGGAAGGGAATGAAGACGACGGAGACCGTTGACCGCTCGCACGCTACGTCAGGCTGAGCTCTCACATGCAGATGTGAGGGGCAGGCCAACCACGGATCCTGTTTGGCTAGAGCATCTCAACACTGTTACCTAAACAGCATACCCATTTCCTTGTTTAGATAGCCAACCATTTTAATACTACCTTTTTTTTTCTCCCAACTCCACCAGTACTACCTAAACCAGACTACCCAAACTAATCCTGACAGAGAATGACATGTGGGTCCCACGTGTCATCTTCTTCCTTGTTTCATAGATGAACTTGGCCATGGCAGAGGGGCAGCTGCAAGGGAGGGGCGTGTCGAGCAGGACTACCGGCACCATGGTGGGGAGGGGTGTGTCGGACGGGGTGCCAGGAAGCCACGCCGGTGAGGGCCCATTGCGGGGAGGAGCTCCATGCCGGCGAGGGCCGAGCGTGGCAGTGAGGGCTGCCCGCGGGGAGGAGCTCCTCGGACATCAGGGAGGGCTGCGCCGAGGAGGGCCGTGTCGGGATCCGCATCCACGCCTAGAGGCCCGCCGGGGAGAAGGCACGATGGCGCGCTAGCGAGGGCCGCCAGGGAGGACCGGAGGGCGCCGTCGCTGGGGGCAAGGAAGGCCGGGCGGGGCGGAGGACGGCCGCCGGCGGTGGCAGAGCTCCAGATCTTTGCCGGGGCAGGGCGGAGGACGACCGGGGCAGGGCGGAGGAGGGGCGGCGACGCCTGGGATCGGGAGGAGCACGATCAACATCGGGAGGAAGACGAGCACGGGCAGGGAAACCACCGAGAAAAATATAGGTAGTCACTTTTGTTGGCCCAACATATGTAGGTAGTGGGAGGAGAGATTTGTTGGGCCAACAAAAATAGGTAGTCGAGTAGGTAGCCTATTGGAGTTGTGTTTTTGACCCCCGCTACCTAAATATAGGATAAATAGTGGATTTAGGTAGCCTGTTGGAGATGCTCGTCTCCTTCAGTGTTTGCTGGAAGCCCTCAATCAGAGCCATTGACTTTGATTTCAAGGCTCTCCCTATTTTTGAGATCAGGACATTTACTCCATATTTTCACCTTCTGTTTACATATGCATTTGGCAACACCATGATACATGATAAATTATTTATGATTTCACTATGAAGAACCATATTTGAATTTATGCATGCAAATACGAATATTCAAATTTAAATTAAAATTCATAATCTAGTCCAAAATGTAGTCCATCATAACATAGTTCATCACATATCTCATCAAGTCAAATGACATAATCCAACACAAATGAAGTCTACCAAAACAATTAAACAACTAGCTAGAACTGTCTCTCATGCCCATTGATGTTCCACAAGATCGTTTCAAAGTTTCTCATGTCCCTCTTTATCTTCAATCTCCCTGTATATCTTGAGAAACTCTTACACCACAAATGGATTACGACATTGGTATCCCTTCTCCCTAGGCTCCTCAACCCCCCTCTTGATTATAGTCATAGAGCCAAACACCGCGGTCTTCATCTTATACGCTGTGAATATGTACCGTAGAGTCTCCTTGTTTCAAAATCTTATAGGACCCTAATCATGGCGAAGTGTGCCACAAAACACCAAATGCTCTTCAACATCCTTTCTAACCATTTCTTGAGCTTTTTGTGAAGTGACATTTCTTGTTATCTTGTGGGGTTTTTGTACATCTTTAGTTCTTCACAAATGTAGCCCAAGAAGTATAAATCCCATCTACCAAATAATAACTCATGTCTTACTTGTTGCCATTCACCATATACTCAACAGAAGGTGAAGTTCCTAAAGGTAGCTGCTGAAATAGGGGAGACCTCAGGAGAACATTGATATTATTCAGGGATCCAAGCAATCCAAAAAGTGAATGTTAAATCCACAAATCCTTCAATGCAACACCTTCAAGTATCATGGTTGGTTCATCCTCCACGTGTCCTGAGTACATCCATTTCCTTGCAGTTGGGTAATTTATATTCTTCCATCTCCAACACATATAGTCAATGCATCCAAGCATGCCTGACCAACCCGTCTTATTGTTTATCTCCACATGCCCTAGGGTTGTCGTTCCTCCTATAATCCCCCTCTAATTCCGCCAATTATATCCTCTAGTTAAGGGGAAGTCACCCCCCAGATCGAACGTGTGACATGATGACGATCCTCTCATTTTGTCTCATAGCAGAGTTGAGATGACCGAGTTGACTGGCTTGGCCTGAAAGTTGGAGCTACATGCTAGAGCGCCAACTGAACACACAAACACAGTATAATATTAGAAGGCCACTTTGACAGAGCTTTAGCTCTAGTGAAAAAGTTGCAGCTGCGACTTCTTCGATGAAATAGCTTTCTCTGGCTTTAGCATCACTAGTTAGAAAAAGCATTTAGTAAAACCGTTTCTCTTGGTTGTTAAAAAAGGTGAAAAGTCCATAATACCTTTTTTACATAAAAAAGGTGAAAAGGTTAAAAAAAAACATTTAGATTAAAGAGTTATATATTACTATGAATCTGGTAGTATCAATTTTAGGTTTGTCAATTTACATAATCATTTAGATACTACCCCTCTCTTCTAAATTATAAGACATTTTAGTTTTTGTAGATAAATAGTTTTTGATATGCACTTAGATATATACTATGATCAGATACATAGTACAAGCAATGTATCTAGAAAAGTTAAAATATCTTATAATTTGGAACCGAGTGAGTATTATTCAAATATATAAGAGTTTGCCTTATTAGTACTCCACTAAATGGACTTACATACTTGGCAGGAGAAAGTAGTAATCCACTAGTAATTATTCTTACTTAACCTAGCGCACAGCAGCACCAGAGCTTATAGCTCGTGTCCCTGTGTCGGTTTTTGTTGGGCTAATAAGTGGGTGTGACTTGTGATGAGTAGCCCAAGGAATTGACCCAGGAGTTGACTCATTATCTTCCTGTCTGTTGTTAAAAAAACGGTGGGAGTGAGCTTGGCATATATATTATTGATTTTGTGTTGGATGTGTATGCTTACCTTGTTTATTTCTTCAGTTGGTTATGAGATTTTCTTTTTTCCTTTTTTATATTTTTGCAGAACTCTGTACGATTCCGTACTTTCGTAAGCTGCATGCCAGCAGAGGCGACAAGAGTACGTACTCGTAGAGAGGACAGCGAAGTAAACAAAGGACCTGTTCCTCAAAAATTTTGCAAAATTTTTCAGATTTTTCGTTACATCGAATCTTTAGACACATGCATAGAACATTAAATATAGATAAAAAATAAAACTAATTACACAGTTTAGACGAAATGGACAAGACGAATCTTTTAAGCCTAATTAGACCATGATTGGACACTAATTGCCAAATAACCACGAAACTTGCTATAGTGCCATTTTGCAAAAAAAAAATTATCTAAACCGGCCCAAACAGCACGTACAAGCTAGCAGATGGAGATGGGGGCAGTCTGGTTCTGCTCAGCTGTGTTTTTCTCTTACAATAAATCAGTCACCAGTATTTTTTCATCTAGCTTTTGTCTTGATTAGGAGTACTACTAATCTGTTGGATTGAACTTCAGCAGTCAGCTACCCCTACCAATCCCAGCAAAGGTATACTACATACATGGTACAGGTGATGAGCAGATAAAGTATTTGATTCATAGCAAAAATCGTCACCTGGAATCTGGTATATGGTTTTTGGTGGGTTTTACATTTTTAATGGCAAAGTTGTTTACTTTATAGCAGATTAGGTCAATAGCTGTCGTTGTCAATGATGAATTAATCTTTAAGAAGTAAGAGCCATGCATGGAGCACAGCTCTTACCATTATATTACGCGTTGCCTGCCTCCACTTGAGAGGCAATTTCTCAGAAAGTTTTGTGTTGGCACGAACGGAACGCCTACTCCTTGCATGGCTTGACCGTCCGACCATCTTCGTATCGTGCGAGGCGACTGCCGAGCTGCCTGCCTGCCGTTCGGGTCTGAACCGACTCGACTTGCTCGCGCGAGTAAACGTAAACGAAGCCGCGTCCGTCAGGTCGGTCTCGCACGTTCCTCGCGCGCGGCGACCGGCGGTCCGTTTGGTCGAAACGCTTCGAGCACGGCAGGCAGTCAGCCAGTAGCGCTGCTGCCAAGTGTCGGGGTCCCGTCTGCTGTCCTGTCCTGTCCTTCGGGGCTTCAACTGA
This sequence comes from Saccharum hybrid cultivar R570, assembly GCA_038087645.1. Classification (NCBI taxonomy): domain Eukaryota; kingdom Viridiplantae; phylum Streptophyta; class Magnoliopsida; order Poales; family Poaceae; genus Saccharum; species Saccharum hybrid cultivar. The sequence goes on from JAQSUU010000368.1 coordinate 350,637, forward strand.
TCTGTCGTGACGGAGACCATGGACTCGATCGTTTTTTTTTTTTTTTTGGTCACAGACCTCAGCTACGACGACATCAGCCTGAGATCGTTTGAAGCTAATTTTGTCTGCACGCATGGCTTCACCCTACAAAAATGATGAAATTCTCCTAGTGTTTCTAAACAGTAGTAAAACACTATCACTGGTCATGTACATAGGAATCCTCACTGTAAGACATTTAGTAGGGAAAATTTATACTAAATTTTGAATACTAAAACACTAGGAGAATCCCACCTCACTAGAAGAAGTAGAAAATTCTGGTTGTGTCAGAACTAAGCTTGCAGTTCTGCGCCAGTGCTCGTCAAAACTTACGAAATCACGTAGTGCTAATAAGGTTGTACAGGGGGTGTTTGGTTCACCTGGCCGCTCCTAAATTTAGTTCCATTTAATCACTTTTTTTTGCCAAACACTGCGATTAAATAAATCTGTTGGAGTTGGACGGAACTTAAGTGGCAGACAACTGAATTAGGTAGCAGCACATGGTTCAGTGTGACTGGCATAGAAACAGACAAAATAATACATCGGCTCGATGAGTTCACATTCACACGCACAATTACCATCCACATCCACAGAGGCAATGGATTGCACTGCATTGGAATGAAGCAGGAGTGGACATGAAGGCAAAAGCTAGCTCGCGTCCCCACGCATGTAAAAGGTATAGTTTGAGCAATGGAGCATGCAGCATATAAGTATATTCGCCCGTTCGTTTGAACTTATTAGCCTGATTTCTGAGCCATGATAAAATATTTTTTCTAACAACAAAACAACATCAACCGGCTTATTAGTCACAAAAACCATCAGCCAATTAGAATGCTTGGTCGAGTAGGATGTGATAATATGCCGATTAAAACTGATAATACACGTAACCCCAGATGCATGCACCTTTAATCCATTCTCTAATGTACTATAGTACTATTAATTTAATTTATTATTATACTCTCTCATATCTCTAGCCACAAGAGCAGAAAATAAAGCCCTCGTGACAAGGAAAGAAGCTGCTGCTGCTGCTGCTGCTACTACTGCTCCATAGAGAGAGATTGACATGAGGAACAAAGGAATACACGCGCGCACATGACACACATAAACACTACAGCATCTCTTTCACAAAAATTGTAGTTCAAGGTTTGTTGCATATAGGCCAAACAATCGATTCTCACAACCGCAAAAATAATTTGAAGAGATACATCTTTTTATTTTCAGAGGAGGGCAAAAATTATTCTTGTCTATAAAATAAGCATCAATTTTCGAAGACATACTTTTCATTTAAAGAGACAGTAAACTCACGGCCACCTCTGAAAATGAATTAATAGAGAGAGGCCCGCCTGATTAAATAGGACCGAGGCCATCCGCCTAAACCCACTAGATAAGCCTAAAAAACCTTAGTGTGTTCTCTCTTCACTTCTCCAAACGCCTCTCTCCGATCTCTCTCCCATCACTTGATCGAGCGGAAAAAGGGGCGCCAACGTGGGCGCCCTGTCCAACTCCACGAGGAGCAGCGCACACGGTCGACTTGCGGGCTCCCGGGCGAGGGGTGGCTTGAAGGGAAGCGTGGACGGCCCGAGGGCTCAGGTCTTGGATCCAGTCATGCGCATCCAAGGTGAGCTACCCTCTCCCCCCCCCCCTCATCCTCTCCTCTCCCTCTCCCTTGTTCTAATCTCTCTCCCTACCTTACCGTTCATGCGCAGGTGAGGGGGTGAAGTCCTAGCTCCGAGAGCAAACACACGCTGCGGCATGGTGTCGACTTCGGGTGATGGTTGAATTGCCTCGCACGGGTGGTGGTACCTGCTCGCCTTGGCCACCAGCAGAAACCATCCTATAGTTTCTGAATTAGGATGTGAGAAGCGAAGAACCTTGAAAGAAAAGGACTGACACTAAATGAGGGGATTGCTCTTAGCAGGAGCGAAGAATCTTGAAAGAAAAGGACCAGCCCTAAGTTAGGAGATAGAAACCTGTAAGAAAAGGAGTGGTCCAAACTTGTGTTAGAGTAATTAATTGTAAGAACTTGTGTCAAATTGATAGCCATATGAGCAAGGTTGACCATATTTCTAATCAATTGAGCCAAGGCTCGCTTCGCATAGGTAGGCTTAATTTGGACCAAATTGTGTTAAATGGTTTTTCCATTTTTTTTTGTTTGTCGTGATGGTATGAGATCGAAGGTTACAGAGGAGTACTATCCTATGTTGCAAGTTGATGATTTTTACTAGACCTACTCCAATACCACCACGGGTGGGTCGTACTCATACATGTTGTAGTAGAATATAAGTATTCCATATTAATAACATATGCACTAGAATAATCATGGACTGGGGACAAGACTTGTGGCTTGACTTCACTCCACTTTTTTTTTCGCTTTGTGTTGTGCGTGGAGCCTCCTTTTTATGAAAACAAAGAAATATATTTACATACTCTGACCCTATGACCTGTGTGGTGTGACTGAGGAGCGAGAGTATGAGACGATTCGAAGCCGGTAGAAAAGACTTGGTGGAGAGAGGCCTACCAATACCATGCATGCATGTTTTACACACTTCGAAGCCGGTAGAAAAGACTTGGTGGAGAGAGGCCTACCAATACCATGCATGTTTTACACACTTCGTCGACATCGACTGTGAAGTGGAGGGAAGACGATCGAGATGGTTTCTTTTTGCCAATAATAACCGAGTGACGTCAAGTGACGCTCCCCCCAATGGCTCACTGCCTCCCCCTGCCTCCCACCGCAGGCCGCATTTGGCCCAGCCCACCTCCCCACCGCACCCTCCACCCCGCTCCATATATAAGCCTGCGCCGTGGCTCCCCGCTCCCACCCCCAAACCCTAAATCACAAATCCCCTCCCCGCGCGGCGCCTCTCTGGCTCTCTCTCTCACAGTCTCCTTCGCACTCCGACTCCGACCGTCCTCGACGTCCGTCGACCATCGTCCCCGACTCCGGTGACCTCGCCACCGCTCCTTTCCCCGTGTCAAGCCCAGCTTCAAAGCGGCGGTCGCCGCCTCCTCCACGCGGTTGCGCTCCCCCGATGGCGTCCTCTCTTCCCCTTCGATTCCCTTGCTGAAATAGGCCACGGGCCGGCATGGCCTGCTAGCCTGGCCGTGCCTGACGGGCTGGCACAACACGAAAATCGCCCTATAGTGCCATGCCTGGGCCGAAGGCTAGGCCCGCGCGCCTAAAAGGCACGGCCCGCAGGGCACGGCGTGCCTTGTCGGCCCGACCCCATCGGGCTGTGCTGGCCCGTTGCCCATCTATAGGCAAGACCGCAAGAGGTGTGGTGATTGATTTGAATGTTTTATTTTTCTTGTTAATACTAGTAATGAAAAACCGTCTTGATTTCTGGCCCTAGTACTATTTTTGCGACGGAATGATAGTAACTGCTGCCTCGTCCTCTCTCTCTCTATCCACGTCTGACTGATTGGCGTCGCTCTGGGTGTGCAGTCCACCACCAGTCCACCACAAACTGAATTCTTGCTCTTGCAGGGCAGTCTACATGTGCATCAGCGCATCTAGTTCCAGTCCAACAAGGGCCTCAAGTCGCAAGCACAGCAACAGCAACAGCAACAGCAACAGCAGGCCTGGCCTGGCCTGGCCCCCTCTTATTTCTTGTTTCTTCTTTTGGAGCCTCTCCAGTCCAGTGCCAGTGCCAGTGCCAGCCCAGCTTGTGTTATATATTTATACACATACATAGCTGATAGCACTACTACTCTTCTTTCTTGCTGGATTCTTCTTCTTCTTCTTCATTCACTGGTGGTGCCGCGTGCCGGCTGGGCATTCATCCAAGTTTTCTTTTGCCCCGTCGCCGTCGGTGCTCGCTTGTTCCTTTCTTTCTTCCTTCCCAAAATCGTATCTTTCTTTCTATCTCACTGGTGGTGCTGCTTCTTGCCTTGGGGCCTGAGCTGGGGAGGAGGAGATGGCGTCGTCCTGGTCCTCCTCCTCCACCACCAGCACCAGCACGCTCCTCCGGTTGCTCTGCCTCTGCGCCGCCCTGCCAGTCGCCCTTCAGGCGGCGGCGCGCCCGCCCAGCGTCACCATCGGCGCGCTCTTCACCTTCGACTCCGTCATCGGCAGGTCCGCCAGGACCGCCATCCAGCTCGCCGTCGACGACGTCAACGGAGACCCCACCGTGCTGAGGGGCACCAACCTCAGCGTCATCTTCCAGGACACCAACTGCAGCGGATTCGTCGGCACAATCCAAGGTACTACGGTAGTTTCCTACTCTGCCCTTGCTCTGTTTGCTCTGATTGGGGTTTCCATTCCATCCTTGGTGAGATTGCCAATAACAGCAACATTTGATTGCATCATCAAGATATGTACCTCTGTCCTTTTTTTTCCTTTCTTCTGTAAGTATTCCTTCCTTCCTCTTTTCAAACTGCACGGTTGGGACTCGGCTCATGCATTCAGATTCCACACCATCACATTCGGAGTTTCTTTCTTTCTTTCGGAAGTTTTCACATTCAGAGTTTCATCAGGCACATAGTACCTAGGAGTATGTAAAAACTAGGCAGGGAGGGGCACTCTTCTAGTCTAGTCAAGTCTGGTTTTTTAACAACAAATTAAGCTAGGCTAGGCTCCATTATTCTTCAAACAAACCATGCTAGCAGCTTGCATATACTCGTTGCATAAACAAGAAAACCACATTACTATACTAGCTGAGTCAACCGAGTTTGATTTTGTAATAATTGTGCGCGTGTCAGTTAAACTAATCACCAGATGAGATGAGTCAGCCAGCCAGCCAGCCAGCCTATGCAAATCCATTCCGTTGGTCAACGACTGCCTCATTGATTGTTTGTTACTGCTGCTCTGCGGCGAATAGTAAAGTCAACTGCGATGCCCCTGACGACTGACCCCCCTCGATCCGACCTGATGCACAGCCTTGGAGCTGATGGAGAGGCAGGTAGTGGCCGTGGTGGGCCCGCAGTCCTCGGGCATCGCGCACGTCGTCTCCCACGTGGCCAACCAGCTGCGCGTGCCGCTGCTCTCCTTCGCCGCCACCGACCCAGCGTTCGCCTCCAAACAGTACCCCTACTTCGTCCGCGCCGCGCACGACGACCGCTTCCAGATGGCCGCCGTCGCCGACGTCGTCGCGCACCACGGCTGGCGCGAGGTCACGGCCGTCTACGTCGACAACGACTACGGCCGCGGCGGCGTCGTGGCGCTGGGCGACGCGCTGGAGGCCCTGCGTGCCAGGGTCTCCTATAAGGCCGCGTTCCCGCCGGGCGCCGACGGCCCCGCGATCGCCGACCTCCTGGTGCGCGCCAACATGATGGAGTCGCGCGTCTTCGTCGTCCACGCCAGCCCGGACTCCGGCCTCCACGTCTTCGCCGCCGCGAGCTCGCTCGGCATGATGGCCGCCGGGTACGTCTGGATCGCCACCGACTGGCTCGCCGCAGCCGCCATCGATGCTACTGGTGCCGGTGCCGCCTCCAAGTCCGATATACAGGGCGCCCTCACTCTGCGCCAGTACACCCCGGACTCGGACGCCAAGGCGTCGCTCGTCTCCAGGTTCGCCGCCGCCGCCGCCAAACCATCCAGCAACGCCATCAACGCGTACGGCCTCTTCGCCTACGACTCCGTCTGGATGGCGGCGCGCGCCATCGACCAGTTCCTCAGCGACGCCGGCGGGGGCAACGTCTCCTTCTCCACCGACCCCAACATCCACGACGCCAACGGCAGCGCACTGGGCCTCAGCGCGCTCAAGGTGTTCGACCAGGGCGAGCAGCTGCTGCGCAAGGTCATGCTCGCCAACTTCACCGGCGTCACGGGCAGCGTGCGGTTCCAGTTCGACGCCGATGGGAGTGGGACGCTCATCAACCCCGCCTACGAGATCCTCAACGTCGGCGGCACGGGCGTCCGCCGGGTCGCCTACTGGTCCAACTACACGCGCCTGTCGGTGGCGGCGCCCACGCTGCTCGACGACGGCGGGCCGCCGCCCAACCGCACGACGACCCAGCAGCAACAGCAGATGTACAGCGTCATCTGGCCCGGTGACACCACGGCTAAGCCGCGCGGGTGGGTGTTCCCCAACAACGGCAAGCCGCTGCGGATTGGCGTACCGTACCGGACGACGTACAAGCAGTTCGTGTCCAAGGATCGGTCCAGCCCCGACGGCGTGAGCGGCTACTGCGTGGACGTGTTCAACGCGGCGGTGGCGCTGCTCCCGTACCCGGTGCCGGCGTCGTTTGTCCTGTTCGGCGACGGCGTGAAGAACCCGAGCTACAACGAGCTGATGCAGAGGGTGGCGGACGGCTTCTTCGACGCGGCGGTGGGCGACATCTCCATCGTGACGAACCGGACGCGGGTGGTGGACTTCACGCAGCCGTACGTCGAGTCCGGGCTGGTGATCGTGTCCACGGTGAAGTCCAAGAGCTCCAACGAGTGGGCCTTCCTCAGGCCCTTCACGCCGGGGATGTGGGCCATCATCGGCGCCTTCTTCCTCTTCGTCGGCGCCGTGGTGTGGATCCTGGAGCACCGGTTCAATCCGGAGTTCCGGGGGTCGCCCAGGAAGCAGATGGTCACCATGTTCTGGTTCAGCTTCTCCACCATGTTCTTCGCGCACAGTGAGTAGCTAGAGTACAATGTTGTTGGATTATTGTTCATTCAGTTCCATCGATTCAGCTGAATCTGAAATCCTCTATGTTCTAATGGGACATGCAGAAGAGAACACCGTGAGCCCTCTTGGTCGCTTCGTCCTCATCATCTGGCTCTTCGTGGTGCTCATCATCAACTCCAGCTACACGGCCAGCCTGACGTCCATACTGACGGTGCAGCAGCTGTCCACGGGCATCCAGGGCCTGGACAGCCTCCTCTCCAGCAACGACCCCATCGGCTACCAGGTCGGCTCCTTCACCCGGAGCTACATGATGCAGGAGCTGGGCGTCCCGGCGTCGCGCCTCCGAGAGCTGGCCATCGACGACTACGCCGACAGCCTGCAGCGTGGCCCCAGCAACGGCGGCGTGGCGGCCATCGTCGACGAGCTGCCGTACGTGGAGCTCTTCCTGTCCACCAACTGCCAATTCAGGACGGTGGGGCAGGAGTTCACCAAGGGCGGATGAGGATTCGTGAGTCGATCTACTTTTGGCCTTTCTTCCTTTCTCCAATCCAAATTAACCAACTGACCACGACGATGGTTTACAATAACATTACAGGCGTTCCAGCGTGACTCCCCCATGGCGGTGGACCTGTCGACTGCCATTCTGACGCTGTCGGAGAACGGCGACCTGCAGCGGATCCACGACAAGTGGCTCAACCCGGGGACGTGCGCGTCGCAGAGCACCGACGGCGTGGGCGCGGACAGGCTCAACCTGGGCAGCTTCTGGGGCCTCTTCCTCATCTGCGCCGTCGCGTGCTTCATCGCACTGCTCATCTACTTCGCCAGGATACTCTGCCAGTTCTGCGAGTACCACGGGACCGGGACAACCGCCGGCACCGCCCAAGAGGACGATGGCGCCGGCCCGTTCCCTGACCCGGAGAGGAGCCTGCGCCGGCCCGCCAGGCTAACCAGCATCCGGGACCTCATGTCGTTCGTGGACATGAAGGAGGCCGAGGTGAAGAGGGCCATCCGGTGTAATACGGGGCCGTCCTCCATGTCGCCGGTGTAATACGGGGCGGCGGCGTTCTTCTTCAAAGACACGATTTTTGTCTGTGCTCTGACTTTTAGGTAGCTGGAGTCGGCGATCTGAAATTGACGAAACTGTACGTTTGTACAAATTGCGATTCAGCGATTATATTATATATACGGTTTTTCGACACCTGAAGATAGAGTGTGTAGATGCTATAGTATGCAACGTAGCTGTAGAATTACAGGGTATTATGTACAAAAACTTCAAACTTGTGTGGACAGCTGAAGATGAAATGAGAAATTTTTGCTATACATATATCATGACACGTTCTAGATGGAATCTGTCTTACACCTGTGTTTTTTGAGTGTGCAGTAGCTGCACAGCTCTGGTGTGTGCTCTCTGAAATTCTTAAAGTGAATAGGTAACAAGGATAGTCCCATGCTATACTTGCCTTGATCTAGCTGATCCTGTTGACCTGGTTCGCAATAGTATTCTTGATCACCAACGAACTGATCACCGTCTATTCTCGATTAGCACATCAACAACAATCATCCAAGAGCAATCATGCAAAGCAAACAAAGCTACAATTAGAACAGTACACCAACAGTAGAAAAATAAGATGAAAAGTTTTTAAAACAAATCTACATCGCACTAGGATCACACAGACACGAATTGCACGTAAATCGGAGCTAAAACGGAAAAGTTATGATTTAAACGAGATTTACTTTATTAAAGTAATAGATTAAATCTAACCTCAAAATTTAAAAGTGGAAAACCTACTAAACAGTAGTACTAACATGTAGAGTATGAAATTATGAACCTAACGCAACTTGAACGGGTCAAATCGGAGTTAAAACAGAGATTTTATGACCAAAACAAATCTAGTGGCAAAACTGTAAATACTAGAAAACATATTTTCACTCAAACCGACGAAGTTTACGCTTTCCAAAGGATAAAGCGTAATCAGTCTGTACGCCTATGGACCGCGGGTTAAGACTTAAGAAAGTCCAGGGTCTCTTTAGCAAAAGTGGCAATCGAAGGGGTACCTCGCGATCTAAGCCGTTGGATTAGATTTGGACGGCTGAGATTGAATGAAGGGAGAGAGGAAGGGGATCTCCTGGCGGCTACAGTGACCCGCACGGTGGAGGCCATGGCCGACGACAAGAACCTCGCCGGCGTTCACTGTTCTCGCTGTTCCGAGCACCGTTGACGACGGAACAAGCACAAAAAGAAAGAGGAGAGTGTTGCGGACTCACCAAGACGATTCGCGGCAGCGGAAATCGGACAAGGGCGGCGCACGGCTTCTCCAAGCGGGCGGCTCCCGAGCTTGAGCGGCGACGGCTCGGTTGCGGCGGCTAGCGCTTGACTCGCGATTGGTGGCTCCGGGTTAGGGCTGTGGAGGGGCGATGCGGCCGCGGCTGCTATTTAAGAGGGGCTCGACGTGCCGGGCAAGGAAGAGGGGAGTCGGGACGGCATCGGCCTCCATTGCCGGTGTCCGGCTCGTTTACGAGCGGAAGAAAGAAGACGGCACCGCTTACAAGCGGGCCCGACGTGTCAGCCAGAGAAAAGGGGAAGGAGAGCGCGGCAGCGTTCGGCTTGACGGGCCTTGACGAGCTGGGCTCGGCCCACTACGCGGCGCGGGCGTCGGGTGAGAAGGCCGACGGGCCAACAGGGGAGGGAGGAGATGCTGGGCCTTCGGGCCGAAACCGAGGAAAGGTAAATTCCTATCTCCTTTTCTTTTTCTAATATTTCAAATACATTTTCAAATGATTTTTGAAATCATTTTTTTCTTGAAATAAAAACCAATCACACAAATAAAAATATGCAGTGGCATGTATGCACAAACACGTTTCTAACCTTAGATTTGATTTTATTTTATTAAAAAAATTATTATTTCACTAAGTTTCCATGCACACATAAATGATTAACTAAATCAAATTCCCTATTTAAAAATATTCAAAAATTTAGGGTGTTACACAAAATCAACATCCTAATGATTTGTGTAATCCTTATAAGAGTGCATCAGTACATATGTCGGATCATAAACATTGGACTTTGTACCTCTCCAGTTTAGAGAAGGTTGGTCCCTCTTTTCGGAAACAAGGTAAGGTAAGGAGAATATAGGAATGTAGTTCATTTGAATTTCTTTTGAAAAATCTCCATGAATAGGCCCTAAGTAAAGTCGGTTGTTGAGCCAGTTCGGCCCACCTTCTGCTATGTAGGTTCTTCGCTCCTCAATTCCTACCAGGGAAAAGGTTCCCAGAAAGAAAGAAAAAAGAGGTCGCCATAGAAAATTCAAATTAAAATTTGTGAATCTAAATAATATATGTGGATAAGTTTTAAGACCGGCAGTGTAGTTTGCTACGAGCAGATGCTTGTGAAACGGCGAAAAGGGCCGTTGCATTCATCAGATTTTGTACGTGCTGTATCTGTGCTGTAGCTATACGTGCTGTACATTTTTTTATTTCTTAATTTTGTACGTGCTGTATCTTTTTATTTCTTCATTCCAGATTTTGATCTTCAATACGTGATGTGTGCTGTATCTGTTCTGTTATTTTTTTATTTCTTGACGTGGCATATTTACATTTTCTGAAAGTGGAAGATAACAAACATCTAAATCTTCCAGATGCTGTTATGTTAGTATAGGTGGTGTATTTTCGTTGTTTTGTTTGTCTTGTGTGACATGTTACATGGCAACTTTTGATTCGTTGAAAAACGGGAAAACAACAAACAAAAAAAATCTTCCAGAGATGTGTAGTCAGTCGGTGTTACCGAGCTTTAATAGCAACATTTCATGTACACTAGTATAATGCCCGTGCTAACGCTACGGCTTTATCTTAGGGATGCTCATGAAAACAACCAATATTTTTTTTGCATAGTTTAACTTTAACACAATTGTATTTGAGCATGTATGCAATTCGGGAACACTTTTGCATATAAGAAGGCATAGTAAAGTTATTTCTCGTATTAACCATCTAAGTTACATTCTGTCTAACTCCTTAACCTTGTATTGGAGATTTTCAGGGAGGTTGTCGAAACATTCGTTTGCACGACTCATCAAAATGTTGGCCAAGAATTCCATTCTCAGTTAAGTTGATAGTTGTGCATGGTAGATAATAATAAGTCAAGTTATTAATTCCCTACTATGTAGTGTATGGAATATAGGTAGAGAATATAATTATGCTCACAGTGTTGATCGGTGGCAGTCTTACGCCGTCCCACAACTTCATGAAATTGTATACAAGAAAGCCTCCCAAATTCCTAGAGAAGAGCATTTGTTTATTTGTTGTACACAAATCAAATAACTATTTTTGTGATAACAAAGATGAAACATATTATAAGTGATTACCAGTATTTATATTTTGTAACCTTTGTTACACATGTAGGGTATTCTCGCTTCCAATGATAAATATTGTCGTTCCACTTAGAATTTGTCTTTGCCATGGCGAGACTGAACCTTTTAGCAATAGTGTGGAATGTAGGTATATATGACATGCTTTGATCATAACCCCTGGAACATACAACATCTGGAAGTGGATCCAAAATGTGTACAATTTGGTTTTTCATGTCCATTATGTATAAAGTCTACAGTCCATCTTGATAATACGGCAGTAGAATCTAAAAACAAATGCACAGGCTATAAGTGTTAAATAAAATAAGTAGATTTTTAAAGGAGCGCAGATCATATCTTACATTGCTGCAATCTTTAATATTATACTGCATATCAGGCCAGCACTCAAGTACTGTTGCTGCTGGTACGGCAATGGCATATACACAAGATATAGATGATCTCTTACCCATCTGTTTGCACTTTGTTGATGATCTTATGTTTTTTTTGGCCAAGATGCCACTCCGATGCTCTTTATCCATTTTGTTAGGTCCAGCTGTTTATGCTTTGCTGCATGTTTTATTAGTCTTTCCATTCCTATTAACTGGTATGACCGAAACACCAAGATTTAGAAAGGGATATTAACAATTTTTTTAAAAAAATTATGTATTTGTATAGATATATCAATCATTAAGCCATACCGCACAGTCAAGATCTTGCCAATTTGACATATTTTCTCCGAAAGAATCCAAAACATGTATCTGTCCTTCCCAAGCATTGATAACCGCTAGATACTAGTGATACTTCTCAATATTAATTGGAAGAAATACCTGCATTAATAGAGTTTTTTCTAATTTTTTTCTATATGTTTCAATCAACAGAAAATAGTATATATCAGATCTTGTGGTCAAACTTACGAAATCAGCATCTAAATAATTTTGGACCTATGTTTGAATCCTGTCATCTCTACTATGGTTCAATGTCGTTGCATCAGCCTTTCCGTCGCGCCATAGCAATTGAGTAATAAATGTATTCTCCGTGTAAAAATCTCCACCTTCTCTATGAAGTAAGTGTTTTTCATGTCTTTTCCATGGATATACGCACTTATGACCTGCAATTTATTTATTTGTCAAATAAAAAATTGCCATATTTTCGCATGGACATCAGTTAATTAATTTAAAAGTAGTGTTAAACATGCTTACACCGCCATTGACGTGTTCATGATCATGGAAAAGGCAATCCATGTCGTCTTTAATTACCCAAGCATCATGCGTTGGTTCACATAGTTCACGGTCGAATTCATCTTCATTGGTTTGGACATCTACATGGTTGTGGCACCTGCCTGGTACATGAACTTTTGAAAATATTTTTAAAATAAGTACAATAGCATACATCTAAATGCCTTAGTTTTCGTTGTGCTCACCTGACTCATCGGAAGTAGGCAATAGACCACTAAGGACCGTACGTGGGCCTCTACGCCCTGGAACATAATTATCATTTCTGTGTAGCCAATCCGTGGGCTCTACGGACTCATCAGTTTCCACTATTGTCGATAATCCAGTTTCCAAATCCACACCTTCACATATGAATATCATTTGAGGTTCATGATATACCAGGCGGTGAGCGAAATGCACAAGGGCTAAGATACTTCTCACCTGCGGGCGAGGATGCCAGAACTATTATTTCGGCATCGTCTTGATTGAGAACAGCTGTGGTGCTATTATTTTGCAATTCAGCCCTCTTCCGTGCTCGATATTGACGTTGGTACTCACAGTGTCTCCTTTTACTCTCTTCTCTCTGTTCGTCGGTCATCTCAGCTCTTCTTTTCCGTTGTTGTGTGTTCCTTCCGTCCATCGTAGCGTTAGAAATATCTGCAAGGTCTCGTTTGTGAGGCCAGTCATTATATTATTACAGTAGAGATTATAAAATAAAGTGACTCTTTGAAATAAACATGAAGTTATCTGATCTTTACCGCTGGCCACAGATAGTGCACTGCATGTTGTAGTTGCGGTGCCAATGCCAACATGGCTATGCTTCCCATGTGCATTTGGTTGGATGTTTTCCTTGTCCAATATAATTGGCGAGTTTTGGTCCATCTCAGAGTGATTAATACCTGCATATTTTTGGTCAGTTGTACTAATGTTGGTTTGACTATATAAAGAGCCTGAATAATATATATACAGAAAAAACTCAAATTGTACCTGGGTCAGCATTGGCGTCATTTTCTATGATTGGCAATGGTCCAGTCAAAGCACAGGAAGCACTACTGTTTTGGGATTCTGCCTTCTTCCTTTCTCGGTACTGATGTTGGTACTCACGTTGTTTCCTCCTCATCTCCTCCCTTTGTTTGTCGGACATCTCAGCTCGACGAATCCGTTGCTGCAGGTTCCTTTGTTCCCTCGTCCGCCGGGCCTCATCTATATAATGCACATTTGGACATGTATACGAAACTAGTGGAGGGCGCGCGCCTTCGCGCGCGTGTGCAGTGATACAGGAAATTTTAAATATGGAGAAAATGTGTGGAGTGGGAAGGTAGAAAAGGCAATGAAAGCAGAATCAGTTCCCTCAATAGTATATCAGTCTGGGTAACATGTTTCAGACGTTAAACAAACGAACAGGTAAGTTTTTTGTTAGTTTACACACCCATAGATAAGTAACTCTATGATAGGCTGCGTTATATAAACAATTGTTTGTGGACCAGGTGTTCTTTTATAGGACAACCTTTTGTTGGGGTGGACTGGAACCCTTGGTAGCTTTATAGGAACATATGATCAGGTCCATTAAAATCTGTGTGAAACTGACTTATTTTGGGCTGTGACTTGAGGAGGCCTGACGGGTGCCGCCTTTTGTCTGGGGCTTAGACTCCTCGGACCTTGATCTGTTCATGTTATACACGATGATGATGCAAAATTGTACCTGGAAAGATCAAATACTTTTTTTTGTTGTTGAACTGTAAAGAAGTGTGAGAATGTGTTGCGAGACATAAGAAGTCTTTTTTGGTTGCGTGCATTTGGCTGTGATGCTTGTAAAATGTTCTGCAAATAATGTTTTCCCAAAAAAAAAAGGTTTGCAAATAGTACAGCATAGAAATAGTAACATACATGCAATTATTTTGTAATGACGAAAGTATGCATTATACATTCTCCCACAATTCTTGGCGTCCGATGGAAGCAGAAAGATAGTAAACTGAACAGATTTGTATGAACTGCCTGATTTGGTTGGTTAGTGTTTTTTCCTGGACAATGAAAGATACAAAAGTACAGGTACGGTAAAAATTCTCAAGCAGCAAGGCTAGTGAGATGGTGATTTTCATGTATGTACTATAGCTAATTCACTCTTGTTAATTCTATATAATTCATCTTACAGCATGATATCACACTATGTCTAGCAGGATATAATGTAATTAGCTCCTCATTTGTGATGATGCTGTAAACTCTGAACATGTTCCTAGGTAAACTGCAATTCATAGAGATGGTAACATTTTAGGTTTACAAAATGAAGAACAAATAAGAAAGAAACACTTGACCAAATATAAAGATTTCAGTTTGTTTATAGAATTTTATGAAATCGTACAGGCATCAACTTGCAGTTTCGGAAAAACACTTGGTGGATATAATAATGGCACTAATTTTAAAAAACAGCAGCATGGTAGGTTACCTGGGAAGGCCGTGAATTTGCAGATTCAGAAGGCGATAATCCATGACTTTATCTGATTGTGTTGCTACCAAGCTAACACGATCTCTAACAAAGAGAAGGCAATCTTCCCTAGTATTATCCTCTGCAGTGAAAAGAGCATGCAAATCCGGCCGACAAAGATTTGTTAACTTGGATCCAAAATTATCGATCTTTACTTTCTGAGGAAACTTTGTGCATTGTGAATTTGTAAAGACTATCTCTGCTGATGTTCTGAACAACTTAATGAGTGATGAGCATAGCAGGCAAGATCCTCGAATACAAGATTCTTCATGCGGTGCCACATCTATTTATCAATAAATATAATACAAACAAAGCTGCTATATGGGTAAGATTTCAGAGAAGAAATCAAAATGAGGACCCAGATGTCAGTTTTCTTTTCTCCCAAAATTGAGGGGCAGTTGGCAACCTGAGATATTGCAATTTCACAACTAAAAATCAAAGCATCAATGAACATGTCTGTGAAAAAGAAGGCAGTTTATTGTCCCATACATATATTACGTCCCATCATCTTACAATGAACAAACAGGTATGGAAAAGAAATAAATTCACGGTATATGCAAATAAGGCTGGAAATGAAATTGTTCAAAAGAAGGGCTCCTTTCATCTGTCGAAGTGACCATATAGGCACAATAAAAAAAAACAGGGAACCCAAGCTGGTGGATGCACCCTGAAATTCCATTCCGTTAAGCATGATCTTTTTTTTGAGATTTTAGATATAAACCTGAAATCATTTCTATGTCAAAAAAAAACCAGAGGTTGTCTGATAAGTTGCACGAATCACACAAAAATCATAATTACCAGAGGCTATGAATTTGGCTTTGATGAGCTGTAGAGGGTAACCAGCAAGCAGCTTCAGGCTTTCACTGACAGCCATGGTGATATGTTAAGAGCTTGTGTGTCTTCCAGAGGTTCATGGGAGTCATGGTTACCGTTAGCAGAGTTCGCGTATAATAATAGCTATCAAGAAAGTATCAAGATGGCACCTTTTGAGGCTCTGTATGGCCGAAAGTGTAGAACACCTTTAAACTGGATTGAGCCAGGAGAAAGGAGGTATTATGGTATTGACTTCGTGGAGGAAGCCGAAAAGAAAGTTCATATCATCCAGCAGAATATGAGAGCAGCGCAGTCACGTCAGAAAAGTTATGCGGATAAGAGAAGGAGACCACTTGTGTTTGAAGTTGGTGACTATGTTTATCTGAAAGTCATGCCAATGAAGAAGAAGCGGTTTGGAATACGCTAAAAGCTTGCCGCCAGATTTGTAGGACCCTACAAAATCTTGGAAAGGAAGGGTCCAGTGGCTTACAATTTGGAATTACCAGAATCAATGGGTGCTATATTCCCAGTTTTTCACATATCACATCTCAAGAAATATTTGCGCGTTCCAGAGGAAATAATTGAACCCCGAAGCATAAAACTTAAGTCAGATCTGGTGTATCGTGAGCAGCCAATTCGAGTTTTGGATTCCAAAGAAAGGGCTACTCGAAACAGTGTGGTGAAAACATATAAGATACAATGGAGTCATCATGATGAGGGAGATGCATCGTGGGAAACGGGTGAATACTTACAAAAAGCATACGAAGATTTTTATAATAAATGGTTCATAACCCAAATCTCGGGACGAGATTTTTATAAGGAGGGAGGGTTGTAACACTCCGGTGTTACGCAATGCATTTGCATGGCAATCATACTGCATGGCATTTCATGTCATCATAATCATGTGTGATAATGCTATAATTTGAATCAAATAAAAGCTTGAAAATAATATATGTAATGAACTATATTAATATGATAATCACATTACACCAAAAATCTTGCAACTATAAATTTTACATCACTTGGAACCTTAGTTCAATTTTTGGAGCAGCTAGATGACTCAAATTTTGTCGAAAACCTGTTCAAAAATATTAAGTAAAAATATTCAAAAATATCCCCTATTTTAGCTTTTATTCTGCCATTCAAAATCTATTGGGAATTTTTATTTGGCTCCTTAACCCAAGTCGTAGAGAATTAAATTTTGAACAACTTTTGTTTTGGGGGCAATTTGTAAAAATGTCTTTTTCATCTTCAAAATTTGAATTTGAATCAAATAATAAAATCTGGAATTTTATTTAGAAAAGAAAATCACTTTTTCAGCCTTATCGGGCCGCCGCCCCACTTCCGGCCCAGCGACCGAAGCCGGCCCGGTCCAGCCGACCGCGCGCTCGCGACACGCACGCGCCCGCGCAGACGCCGCGCGCCCCGTGGCCGGCATGCGCCGCTCGCCGTCGCCATCTGGCCGCCGGTGGCCCCCGCCAGCGCGCGCCCCACTCTTCTAAGCCGCCTGCGCTCCGCACCCACTCCCCCATTCCAAATTTCCTCACCCCGGCCCTCCTCCGCTCTCTGCCGCACGAACGCCACACCGCGCGAGCACCGCCACCGCCGCACCCGCCGGCCAAATTGGCCGACGGTGAGCCGCCATTGCTCTCCTCTTCGCGCACCCAGCTTCGCCCCCTTCTCCGGCATCCCGTGCGCACCTTGTTGCCGCCTTCCGAGCCCAGCAGGTGCGGACCCCGTGTTTTCGCCGCCGACGGCTATGGCGCCACCGCGCGCGGCCTCCCGCGGAAGCGACTCCCCGCTACCCCTCTCGTTTCCCTAGCACCAAAAACGGGTTCGCCTTCTCGTCGCGGTTCTCGTGCGCGCCACGCTCCGCCCGCTCGCGACCGGAAATGGCCATTGGCCGTTGGCAGTCGCCGCGCTGCCGCGGCCAAGGTCGCCGGCGTGGCGTGGCCACGGTCGCGCCCGACCGCGCGGGGCCAGGCCGGCCTTGGGCCGAAGCCCGAGCCGGGCCGGCTCGCCCTTCTCTCCCCGCGCGCGTGAGCAGGCCATGAACAGCCGTGGGCCGCTTGTTTTCCCGGGCCGGCCCAGCGTCGTATAAAGAATTTCATTTTCATTTTCTTTTATTATTCTTGATGAAAATGCTTTGAAAAATTTCTTAGCAGTCATTTCAGCTCCAAAAATTGTGAAATAAATTTATCTAGATTCCTTGGAACCAAATCTACAATCTAAAAATATTGCATGTCATTTTTGGAATACTTTTCTGTAGAGCTTTAATTAATTCTTAATATTGCTGATATCTTGTAAAATAGCTAGTAAATCCTATATGTATCAGAAAAATATGATTTTTAAGTTTGTTAATCTTCATATATCATGTACTTACTAGGAAAAATATGTTTCATGCATGTGCTGTGGGAAAATGTTGAAGTGTAGTTCAAGTGCCTTTAATAGCTGATTTTTGTTATTTTTGCTAGAGAGCAAACTTTGTATAAAACATGCATGTGATAATTTTTTGTACAGTCATAGTATGCTATGAAGAACCTAGGAAAAATATTAATTCTGTTGTTTGACACTTTTCATAGTACAAAGTAATTTCATGCTCATTTTTATGCTATAGCTTGTCATTTTTGTATAGGATGGTTTACTTATCCAAATGCCATGAAATTTTTATGGTAGTCTGTTTAGAGTAGTATTATGCTACTGTAATTTTCTTAGATTTTTAGGAGCATCAGAAATATATGTTGCTATTCAAACCTATTATTACTTAGGGTTTAAGCAAGTGTTGCTTTAAGTGTGATTAAGAAATTAGTAAAGCTTTGGTGTATCTTTGAAGCATTTCATAAGATAGGTTAACTTAACATAATAGTAGTAAAAGAGAATGCAGTAGATGACATGTGCTTGTAGTGTATAGTTTCTTGGATGATGTTGACTACCTTGCATTTCAACATATTCATTGCATTCATCTCCTTCGATGCACACTTGCATACTCACTTACGCACATTGCATCATACAGGATCGCAAACCGAGAATCCAGTCGTCTTACCCGAGGAGCCAGAGGAGCAGATCGAGGTGCAGCAGCAGGAGGTGACAGAAGCCGAAGAAGAGGTCGGTGAAGATCTCCCGGAGTGCCCCGATCACCGTCCGAGCTCCTTCGAGAGAGGCAAGCCCCGGAGCATTTCTCTCCCGGTTTGCAAATAATTTATTATTAACTTTACTTAATTTGATGCATTACGTTTAGGAGTTGTTTGCAAACTTTGCTGCATTATACCTTGCTTACCTTTGTTATATTATATCCTTGTTACCCTGGTATCCGCAGTCGAGTCAATGCTTAGCTTGCTTAGACCGGTAGAAGTCGGGTGATTTCCTGTCACCTGCGAGCTATAGGTGGTTACCTGGATCTGTTTGGATGACTATGAAGTCATGATATAACTAAGTGTGAAATGAATTTGAGACCGGGCGGAAACTTGCAGGGTTTTGGACTGTAGTGTTTTTCGTCTGTGTCGATTAAGGACCGTCCGTTGTTGTCCCTCGGGTCATGTTGAACGCATGCCTCACATTTAGCTGGCCGGATAAAGTACCTTCCGACCGCGAAACTAGGAGATTATTCGGGCCGAGTGGATTGCCCGCAACGCACTGTACCGGAGCAGTAGTGGCAGGATACGGGGGCGCGATGATAAGGCCAAAGAGCAGTCGGGCGGCCCCTGGGTACAAGTGGTTCCTGGCAAGCTCGCGACTTTACCTGAATGGTTGACTTGGTGACCAACACCTCACTTTAGCGGGTGAGTGAGGTTTGTGTGAGGAATAACTTACCAGCTGGTTAATAATCGATTCGAATCGCCATCGTTCACTGGATAGTGAACACTTGACTTGAGCTACTTCATCGTAGTAATATTGATGAATCACTTGGATAGTTATGCGAAAGATGACATGATAACTACTGTTAATGATCAATGGTAATCCTTACTTGC
This sequence comes from Saccharum hybrid cultivar R570, assembly GCA_038087645.1. NCBI lineage: Eukaryota > Viridiplantae > Streptophyta > Magnoliopsida > Poales > Poaceae > Saccharum > Saccharum hybrid cultivar. The sequence goes on from JAQSUU010000368.1 coordinate 370,023, forward strand.
TTAATTACATGTTACTCTAGCACCATTGCAAACATAGTTGGCAGGGTAATAAAGAATTAATTACTGCATGCTTTTGGAAAGGAATTGCTAAGTTAAAAATGCTTTTCTTGCAAATGAGTCAGCTATCCCACCAGAAAGCTTATCATGATTCCTTGGTGTCTTTTATTTCTGGTTTATGACGGGTAAGTCTAGCTGAGTACCTTCTCGTACTCAGGGCTTTGTTCCCACTTGTTGCAGATGGACAGATGTACTATGACTATTGTATCAACTGTCTCTATCCTGCAATGGGCGAAGCATAGGACCATGGGCAATGGTCATTCGCTACTTCTCGTCTGATGCTTTTGCTAGAGATGATCACAAGCTGGCACTTTATTCCAAAATGTTGTGTGTGTGCGTGATTTGAACTACCGCTTCCGCTACTTTTATTCGAACCTGGTTTGTAATAACTATGTTTAAACTCCGATGTATTTTATGCCGCGAACATTTATGTAACTTATGATGGTAACCGTTAAACTTAGTACGATCTTGGCTGTCATATGAAATGGTTTGAAATCCGTTGAGATTTCACGGACTACCGGGTTATACGGGCTTAAGTTTGTTAAATTGTCCTTCCGTTGGATGATTTCCTACTTAATCTCGTATAATTGGGCGGTTCTGTTACAGCCTTCGCCCCCAACCCCAGGATTAGAAGGTCAAATGACATTCTAGGAATCATTTAAAAAATAATATGTTCACCATATGGAAATATAGAGCACAGGCAAAAAAGAAAAAAAGGGAACCCAAGTTGCAGGATGCACCCCTAAATTCCATTCCAACTGTTGTGCCCAAAAAAAATAATGAGGAAGCAAAGTGTAGCATCTTTAAAGAAAATGGAGAGGAAAAGGAAACTGAAGAATTCATTATTTTTTTGTCTACCATGGGTCAAGTCATGTTTATTGTTGTAGCCCTTGGTGGCAGCAATACAGCCCAAAATCCGTTATTTTTTAGCAACCGTGGATCGAGGCATTGCAAAACTCCGTGGTGTTTTTATTCCATCCCACAAAATCTCCAAGTGTATGGCATAAATGCATGAACTACATTTTGCATGTAGTAGAACACCAAAATCAAAAATAAATAGAGGGTGACAACATAAATGTTTAAGATACATAAAAGTATTGGGTTCAATGTTATGTAGAATCGCTAAGGCAACTTATAAATGGAGTGACAATAGAAATGAGTATAAGAGAATCCAATTACAGATGATTCTGTAAAAGCTGTGGAGGCCAAAAGGTAATAGGAATCTACAAATGAAAAGTAGGCAGCATAACAACTTCATTTTTTCACCCTGGACAGAGGAGTCTATTGCTACTATGCTCAGTATGATGCAGTTCCTGTTCCGGACATTGGCACCAAAAAACACACTTGTAAACCTCATTTTTTTACTGCCTGCCTGTATTGAAGCATATATCTGTAAATAGAATTCCTAATGCTGGTACGTAGTTACATATGAGGCGTACGTGTCGAATGCAATGCAGCATCTGACATATGTTTTTGGCAATCATACGTCGATTTAGCACCACATGCAAATAACACTGCAGGCCAGGCCATGTAGTAAAGCCATGTTAAATTTAGCAAAATACTAAAGTAATTGGTAATGTAGTTGAAGATGGGAAATTCCAACGAAGTAGTAGTGGGTAGGGAGAGGGAGGAAGAGGGACTGAGGGAGGGAGGGGGTCCTACATCATGCTTTTGCCTGAGCAGTAGTGAACCATTGACTACAAAATTTTACCATTCGTGTATGAAGTCCAGGATGGCATAGCAATGAACCCATCATTTAAAATCAGAGTACTCACGTTGGAAGAAAGTTCATCGTGTTATCTCTTAGCTCGTAGATTCCAAACAAAAGCAATAAGACAATCCAATTACAGATGATTCTGTAAAAGTTGTGGAGGCCAAAAGCTAATAGGAATCTATAAATGAAAAGTAGGCAGTATAACAACTTCATTTTTTTCACCCTGGACAGAGGAATCTATTGCTACTCTGCTCAGTATGATGCAGTTTCTGTTCTGGACATTGGAACAAAAAAAACACACTTCTAAACCTCATTTTTTTACTGCCTGCTTGCATTGAAGTATATAACTGTAAATAGGATTCCTATAACATATGAGGCGTATGTGTCGAATGCAATGCAGCATCTAACATATGGTTTTGGAAGTCATACGTCGATCTAGCACCACATGCAAATAGCACTGCAGGCCAGGCCATGTAGTAAAGCCATGTTGAATTTGGCAAAATACTAAAGTAATTGGTAATGTAGCTGAAGATGGGAAATTCCAACGAAGTAGTAGTGGGTAGAGAGAGGGAGGAAGAGGGACTGAGGGAGGGAGGGGGTCCTACATCATCTTTTTGCCTGAGCAGTAGTGAACCATTGACTACAAAATTTTACCATTCGTGTGTCAAGTCCAGGATGGCATAACAATGAGCCCATCATTTAAAATCAGAGTACTCACCTTGGCAGAAAGTTCATTGTGTTATCTCTTAGCTCGCAAAATCCAAACAAAAGCAAATAGGTGACATTAGCATTTACCTAATCTCTGCAGAGGCAAAGGAAGGTTAACTCTTAGTTCAACCTGGTTGAAATCCTTGTTACTTTGTTTTGTTGTATTGCTTGTCATCCATGTGCGCCTACAAATATTTGTTTTCAAAAGGTGAGCACCTACATTGGGAAACCAGCAAGGCAATTTATGAATGGTGAGCAATCAAAATAAAGTTGCATTCCAGGAATACAAGGTGCCAAGCAAGAACTCTAAGTAGGAAACAAATCGAAGTGGTTGTAATCCTCATTGTCCTTTTTCTTTTGCTGTGCTGGTTGCCATTAATGTCTGCGTACAAATATTTGTCCTAAAACGGTAAGCGCCTACATTGGTAAACCAGGTAGTAAATTTGGGTGCAATTCAGAAATGCAAGCTGCGAAGCGCTTTGCGAAACCAAAGTTGGCCAAAAGAAGGAAGAACGTAACATATAATATCTCCATCAAGCTTAGAGCTCACAAATTGAATTTTTATTAGAGTAAAAGGTAAGAGACAAAGAAGTTCGAACAAATCATCATCCGCCTCAGAGCATCTTAAATTCCTATGTACCTAAATAATCCTTCAAATAACATATACAACGATCAACATCAAAAATGTCTTCAAATTTCGTGCAAAGAAGATATAAGCTAGTATAACAATGACCGAAACCTAGAGAAAGCTAGGATAGCCGACATACAAATCTATAATTACATTTTAGATGGGCAAAATATAGCAGCTACTATAAGAATAAAATTTAAGCGGTGAAGGCAGAGTTAAGTCAAAAGGAAAAATTAAGATGTCGACGTCACGAGCCGCTGCTGTGCTAGAACAGCCAATATGTCACTAATGGAGATATTCAGTACATGACAATATGTTTATTCAGCTACATAGAACAATAACCACCATTAGTTTGAAGAGGGAAAAAAATCCATGCAGCATACAAGCGTAGGCGTGGTACACTATGAATAAGAAGAAACGGCAAGGCTCAATATTAAAGGTCGAACGATGTCACTGACTGAATTTAATCACTCTGAGCAAAAGCTTCCAGGCATACGCTACGAGATTCAAAAAGTATTGGTAAATGAAATTCTGCACATGAATATGTGACGCATCCTATATTTAGTTTACATGCCTAAAAACAGGCATCAAGTGCGGTAGCAACAAATATATTCTGTGACTATCAATAAGACGCAGGATAAGATCCAGGAATGCACCGATGTCATGAAGTCAAGCAAGAGTCTTGCAAAGGCGCTCCAATATAGCTCTGAGCAGACACCTAAATTGGCATGAAATGGGATCACAACATGAATAGGCATTTAATCGAGCACCTAAACTGCAGGCAGTATGAAGGCAGCAGCACAAAGCAACAAGCATAGCAGATAGCACACGTTTTTAACCAAAAAGATGAAGAAGCTAGAGGGACCTCTCGTCCCAAATGTACCATAAGTTTCTCCTGTCTCTTCCCTTTCTGAAACCAAGACAATCTATTAGTTCCCAAAAAAAAGCAATACAATCTATAGTTCGAATTTCGTACGGCTGCTGGAGAGGGCCAGAGGGGTGGGCTGCAACGCCTAAGGAGGAAGAGAAGAGGACCGCGAACTCACCTGGGCTTCGGAGCCAAGGAGCATCAAATCCGACGTGCGCTAGCGTCTAGGCTACTGCCTGGGGATGGCTGCAGCTGGGGCTTGCAGGTGGCCGCGCTGGGGCATCTCCATTGGGGGCTGCCATGGCCGGCTACCGCTACCGAGGGCCGCCGCGCCGGGATCGACGTCGCCCACAAATCTCCCGGCCGTCCAGGCAGCTAGGGTTTCGTGGATGACAGGAGGAAGGACACCACCCCGTGGGACAGCACCGGCGGCCAGCAGAGGAGGCAGCTCACGCCTTACCATGGCCGAGGATGGCCATCGCAGCGGCCGACGCGTGGCGCCGCTGCGACCCGCTGCACCGGCGCGACACCCGGCAGGGGCCGCCGTCCCCCCGCCTTGCTGCGCGAGGAGGAAGGGGCATGGAGGAGGAGGAGGAGAAAGAGAAGGCTGGCCGCTGCCGCGCCGAGGCCCGGGCACCGCCGAGATCGCCCCGCGCCGTCACCCATGTCGCGTCGGGAGAGGGGGAGCGTACGGGAGAGAGAGAGAGGAGGAGGGGGGGAGAGAAAGTTCGTGAAGGAGAATTAGAAGCCGCAGTATATATTTGTTGGACCGTATTCACACGAGGAGCAGCGGAAGGTAGCACAAGCAACTGAGAGCGACGAGGAGCTGCAATAAGCGAATTCTAACGGAAGCGGATTCAAACGATCTCGGCCACACGATGGAGGATCGGACGGCAGGAAACAATTCGGGCGACGTGGACAGGGCTCCTGCCCGAGAAGCATGTCGCCCTTGTCTGGGTTAATCAATAAGACACCCCCAAAGTGCTATATATACAGTGTGAATCATACCTGCGATGTTGGTGATATCGTTTAGTGCATCGTGTGTATCTATCGGCGTAGACATTGAGTTACTGTATCAAGTAGGTGATCGTGCAGGACCTTCGATTTTTTTGATAGGACCGTGGCTGCTGGTTTGTTCTGCAAGATGACAATCGTAAATAGTTAATCATTTTGAAAACAGAGATGGCTACAACTCCAGATGGCGTGCAATTCAGAAATTGATTTGAAACCTCACCACCCAGAATTCTAGAATTGCACACACGCACAAAAAATAATTGACTGCTTCTCAAGTAGTAGTAGCAGCTAGCCATCAACAGCCGGCCATGTAGTAGTAGCAGCAGCATAGTGTCATGCACCACAGTACCATGCAGCCAGCGATGAGCAGAGCAAGAAAACAAATACACAGAACACATGTACACAAAACAAGCATCTCATTAATTAAAACCAAAAATAGCACCAGTCACAATGCTGAACAGGCAAGCAGGTAGCAGCAGCGCCGGGCCATCAGCAGGCACGCATTTAGCCGATCGATAAACAATGACAGGCCATTAGAACCCTATCGCGGTAATGTGGAACAGACTGCAACTGCAGAACACCAGGCCCTAACTGGACTGAAAGCACTTACCCGCGGTGAGATCAACAGGCTAAAGATTGATGTGTGTGCATGGCGGGTCTGAGCCCTGGCCGGTCACTGCTAGCGGCAGAACGCAGGGACAGGGGCATACTTAGTGGAGACATATGGGATTCAGCAAATTACCGGTGGCCAGCGGCCGGCGAGATAAACGGATGGACCGCGTCCTGCTCGGCTGATCGGCGCGTGCGGGGGGGGGGGGGGCGTTGGGGGGGGGGGGTTTGCCGACTTGAGGATTCGAACGTGCGTCTTTCGTTCTGTCGTTCGTAAGAGGCGGAAGGCACGAGAGGGGGAGGTGCGGGGGTGAGGGAGGGTGAGAAGCCTCGCATCAAACTTCGTCTCTCGACTCTTAGATTTGATGTAGTTCTTTCGTGAGCCCTTGATTTTAATGGAGGTAAATTTCTGTGTGAAATTTTCTGGGTACACAATGGTTAGACTACTCAGCGGGGTACATTTTCGTTGGTGGACCTAAAATAATTCAAAGTGATCAATTATAGAGAGATGATGATTAGGCCCATATTTTGTTTTGTTTATTGCACTTAGTAGGGTTTTACTTTTAACAGGGTTTAGCCCAAGCCTGTAGTGGTAGCCGAGGAACTTAATCGTTTGATGAGTAATTTCAGTTCGAAAATGTTGTGGGTAGGGCGTCCGTTTCATCCCAACGCACATTGGTAGGCCTCGACACCCACCTGAACGGCCCAACACTGCCATCTGCATGGACGCACCCATCTCGCGTTTCTCAAAATAAAAAATCTCCGTCACTTTCCTCTTGAATCGCCGCTGCGCCCGCATCCACTCTCGAATCGGCACCGTGCCTACACCGCTGTGGTGTGCTCCACCGTGACCGCGCTATGAGCGACCGAAACACGGTGATGTGCTGCACCACGCCCTAGCGCCGTCGCCTGCCTTCCTATCTCCCCACCGCCACTCACCACTCGCCACCGAGTTCTTCGAGCTGACGCAACATGGTCCACGCCGACTGCTCCGGCGCAACGTCTTCACCGCGCCCAACCGCTTGCTTGCTGCCATCCTCCCTCTCCATTGCACCTAAGCGCTGTTTGCTGGCTACCGTAGTTTCCCACCAGGTATGCCATGGCCGCAGATAACACCGTGTTTCAAGTGTTTTCAGCTATTTTAGAAGTATGTTTTCAAGGGTTTCATCTTCATATTGCCTACATTGCAATGGCTATATACGCATGTTCCACGGATATGTTTCAAGCGTTTTAGTTGTTTCAAACGTATGTTTCAAGTGTTTTATCTAGATATTGCATAAGATGCAAGTTGCAAGCATATGTTTCAAGTGTTTGGTGTTTCACATGTATGTTGCAAGTATTTTGTCTGTATGTTGCTGTTAACGGTTGAAAACTACTAAAATTATAGCGTCAACAAGGCATAGAAATGGACATAAAATGATTACCAATGTAGACTTAGGGGTTTAAACTGACAGAATTCCATGAGTTTTGGTGAAACTGTGTTTTTCAAGGATTAAACAGGAAAAGAAGCAAGGTGGACCTACACGTTGGAATAAATTATGATTTTTTTACTGCAGCACCGACTTAAGAAGCATCGAGAAGACACGAGAAGACACGTGGAAGAAGACGGGGCGCACCTAGCAGGCACCACGGTCGGCCAACTGTGGGCCAGGGCGGCCGCCCATGGCCCCACCCGTCAGCCTCCGTCTTCTGGAATGTTCCTTCTACCGACTTAGGGTTTTGATCTACGCCGTCGTTTTATGTCGGTTTAATCCGAGGGTCGCGGTTCATCCTTTGGCCCTATATAAGCAGAGCCCCTGCCCCCAGGCTAAAGCATTCCATTCAATTCAGAAAAGCCATTCGAAGCCAGAAGCTCTGGAGATCAAGTCTCCACCAGAGAATTAGATTAGCTACTCAAAGTTCTAGTAGAGGCTACTAGCTAGGTTTAAGAAGAGTTCGAGTTCTGACTCGGGAATTCTGGATTCGTCTTGTCTACTGGAGGCTGGTATAATTTGTATCTCTTGTAAGACTTTATTCTATTTCAATATTATATTTCTGTTTAATATGTTCCTAGTTTGCTCTAGTAGTATATTTGATATAGTCATGATTGATAATGAGTTTATGCATAAGATCGCAAAGCGCTTAATTCAGTACTTGAGTGGATTAGGTGGTCGACTTTATGTAAGTGAGGTGCTTAGATATAGTTTACCTGCGGTTGCACTCTATATGCCGGGCCTAGTGGTAGATCGCGGTTGTGACACTCCCTTTGAGTCCTTTGTAGCCCACTCCCTGCATAATAGACCAAGTAGAACCCGGTTGCCAAGGGAGATCAAGTTACGTCTTGATTTTTCCTTATTAGTAATGTTTCTTATGCATACATAAAGAGTCATTATGCTATATATGATAATATATGTGCTAGTATAGATGAAAGACTTAGTAAATTAGAAATAACATAAGAATTCAATCTCTTGACTAATCTTCTGAATGTCTAATTAGAAATAACTTAAGCGGCAGAGAATTAGGCCCCGTTTGGTTACGACGTGTTAAAGTTTAACTCCCATCACATCAATATTGCGATAAATGTATGGAGTACTAAATGTAGACTAATTGCATGCATGTCGACACAGATTAGGAGTAATTTACGAGACAAATCTATTAAGCCTAATTAGTACAAAATTGAAAACTTTTTATCAAATAAGACGAAAGTGCTACAGTGTTTGTTAAACTTTAACACCCAAACCAAACACCCCCTTAGGTAGTATTGCACATGGTTCAGTGTGACTGACATAGAAACAAACAAAATAATACATCGGCCCGATGAGCTCACATTCACATCCACATCCATATCCACGGAGTATTGCATTGGAATGAAGCAGGCATGGACACGAAGGCAAAAGGTAGCGCGCGTCCCCACGCATGTACAGTAAGTACTATGTGAGCAATGGAGCATAAGCATATTATCTTTCCGCCCTTGCATTTGCATTGCACATTCAGTTCGACAAAGTAGAGATCCTTGATCGAGTAGGATGCGATAATATGCAGATTAAAACTGCTAATACACACGTAACCCCCCACATGGCATGCACCTTTATTCCATTCTCTAATGTACTACTATATTAATTAATTTAATTATTATACTCTCATATCTCTAGCGACAAGAGCAGAAAAATAAAGCCGCCGTGACAAGGAAAGCTACTAGTCCTACTCCACAAAGAGAGAGATTGACATGAGGAACAAAAGAATAAACGCGCGCGCACATGACACACATAAATATAATAATACTACTGCATCGGTTTCACAAGAATTATAGTTCTAGATTAAATTCGTTGCATATAGGCCAACCATTTATACCGTTTACCATTTTAAGAGATACATCTTTTTATTTTCAGAGGAGGTGAGCTACCTTCTCCCTCCTCATCTCCCTCTCCTACCTTACCGTTCAAGCGCAGGTGAGGGTGAAGCCCCAGCCAGCTCCGAGAGCGAACACGCGTGGTGTCGACTTAGCTTGAGGTGATGGTCGAATTGGCTCGCACGGGTGCTGGTGGTATGAGCTCGCCTTGGCCGCCAGAAAAGAAAAAAAAACCATCCTATATATAGTTTCTGAGTTTGGACGTGAGAAGCGAAGAATCTCGAAAGAGAAGGATTGACCCTAAATGCTGCATGCTCTGAGCAGAAGCGAAGCACCCCCAAGGAAAACTACCGGCCGGCCGTCCGGCCCTACGTGAGGTCGTGAGGAGATAGGAATCTGCAAAGAAAAGGACTGGTTTCAACTTAGATGACCAAGTTGACGATTTTTACTACATATATACTCCAGTACCTACCACCACGGATGGGCCGTACTCATACATGTTGCAGTATAGAATATATTAATAACATATGCACTAGAATAATCATGGACTGAGGACAGACTTGTGGCTTGACTTGACTTCACTCTTTTTTCGCTTGTGTTGTGCGTGGAGCCTCCTTTCTTTATGAAAACAAAGCTGTACCTGTGTGATGTTGATGTTAGAATCCGATTACAAGGCGGTAGAAAAGACTTGGTGGAGAGAGGCCTACCCACTACTACCATGCATGCATGTTTTACACACTCTCCCTCCGCTCCGTGGACATCGACTGTGGAGTGGAGGGGAAGACGATCGAGATGGTTTCTTATTTCTTTTTCCCTTTCTTTTTGGCAAGAGGTGTGTGGTGATTGATTTGAATGTTTTATTTTTCTTGTCAATAGTAGTAGTAATGAAAACCCGTCTTGATTTGTTGTGTACTCCATTTTTGTGACGGAATGGTTGAATGGTAGTAGCTGCTGCCTCTCTTCTCTCCACGTCTGATTGATAGTGTAGGCATTGGCGTCGCTCTGGTCTGGGTGTCCGCTGTCCAGTCCCCCACCACCTCACCAACTAAATTCAATTCCTTCTTGCTCTTGCAGTGCAGTAGTAGTCTCCATCCATGTCTCCAACAAGGCCTCAAGTCTCAAGCACAGCAACAGCAACAGCAGCAGGCAGCCTCCTCCAGTCCTGCTGGGGTGTTCGTGTTTCTGCCTTGCGGCTTGCGCACCACTATATTTCCGCCGCTACCTCTGCTGCCCCCTCTCTCCGGTCAGCTCAAGCCTCAAGGCAGAGGCAGAATCGAATCCATTCCAATCCCCGCTCCAGTCCAGTGCCAGCCCAGCTTGTTCTTTTTCTTTTTCTTATTGTGTTATATATACATACATAGCACTACTACTACTACTCTTGTTTCTTGCTGAATTCTTCCTTTTCCTCCTCCTCCGCTTCTTTCTTCATCACTGGTGGTGCCTGCCTGCCGGGCATTCACCCAAGTTTTCTTTTGTCCCGTCGCCGTCGGTGCTCGCTTCTTCCTTTCTTTCTTCCTTCCTTCCCAAAATTGTATCTTTCTGTCTCCGCCGCTGCCATGTCCGGACCGGAGTCAGGGGCCGGCTGAGGCGACAGCCATAAGCCCTCTCAGCCTTGAGCAGAGCAGGGGAGGAGAAAGAGATGGCGTCGTCCTCCTCCTCCAGCACCCGCACCAGCACGCTCCTCCGGTTGCTCTGCGTCTGCCTCTGCGCCGCCCTGCCAGTTGCCCTGCAGGCGGCGGGGCGCCCGGCCAGCGTCACTATCGGCGCGCTCTTCACCTTCGACTCCGTCATCGGCAGGTCCGCCAGGACCGCCATCCAGCTCGCCGTCGACGACGTCAACCGCGACCCCACCGTGCTGAGGGGCACCAACCTCAGCGTCATCTTCCAGGACACCAAGTGCAGCGGATTCGTCGGCACAATCCAAGGTAATAATACTCTGCTCATCTGCTCTGTTTTCTTTCTTTCTTTCTTTCTTTCTTTCTTTCTTTCTTCATTCCTTGGGGATTGGCCTGGGGTTTCCATCCTTGGTGAGATGGCCATGAATCATGGTGTGATGTGATATGCCTCCTCCGTTTTGGATGGTTGCCCCGTCATTACTGTACGCATCAGCACACGTGGGGCTTAATTTGTGGGTGCAGACAACATCTCCTTTCCTTCACTTTTTGCTCCTGCATGCATCGCATTCCATTCCTTGCTTCCCTGCATTGCATTCTCTCAACTTTGATTTCTCTTTCTGCACAAGAACACCAACATTCATTGCATCAAGTCAATATATATATGTATACCTCAGTCCTTCATTTCATTCTTCTGTAAGTATTCCTTCCTCTTTTCAAACTGCATTGCAGATTCCACACCTTCACATTCAGAGTTTCTTTTTTAATTAAAGTTTTCACATTCAGAGTTTCATCAGGCACATAGCAGGAGGAGTACGCAACTAGGGAGGGAGTGGGGGGCACTCTTCTAGGCTAGGCTCCGTTATTCTTCAAAGTTCAAACAAACCATGCTAGCTTGCATATACTCGTTGAATAAACAACAGACATGATTACTATACTAGCTGAATCAACCGAGTTTGATTTTGTAATAGTTGTGCGCGTGTCAGTTAAACTAATCACCAGATGGGATGAGTCAGCCAGCCAGACAGCCTACGCAAATCCAACCGTTAGTCGACGACTGCTTCACTGATTGTTACTGCTGCTATAATAGTAAAAGAGTCAACTGCGATGGCACTGACGATTGACACCCCCCTCGGTCCGATTCCGACCTGATGCACAGCCCTGGAGCTGATGGAGAGGCAGGTGGTGGCCGTGGTGGGCCCGCAGTCCTCGGGCATCGCGCACGTCGTCTCCCACGTGGCCAACCAGCTGCGCGTGCCGCTGCTCTCCTTCGCCGCCACCGACCCGGCGCTCGCCTCCAAACAGTACCCCTACTTCGTCCGCGCCGCGCACGACGACCGCTTCCAGATGGCCGCCGTCGCCGACGTCGTCGCGCACCACGGCTGGCGCGAGGTCACGGCCGTCTACGTCGACAACGACTACGGCCGCGGCGGCGTCGTGGCGCTGGGCGACGCGCTGGAGGCCCTGCGTGCCAGGGTCTCCTATAAGGCCGCGTTCCCGCCGGGCGCCGACGGCCCCGCGATCGCCGACCTCCTAGTGCGCGCCAACATGATGGAGTCGCGTGTCTTCGTCGTCCACGCCAGCCCGGACTCGGGCCTCGACGTCTTCGCCGCCGCGAGGTCGCTCGACATGATGGCCGCAGGGTACGTCTGGATCGCCACCGACTGGCTCGCCGCCGCCGCCATCGATGCTGCTGGTGCTGGTGCCGCCTCCAAGTCCAATATACAGGGCGTCCTCACGCTGCGCCAGTACACCCCGGACTCGGACGCCAAGGCGTCGCTCGTCTCCAGGTTCGCCGCCACCGCCAAATCATCCAGCAATGCAATGAACGCGTACGGCCTCTTCGCCTACGACTCCATCTGGATGGCGGCGCGCGCCATCGACCAGTTCCTCAGCGACGCCGGCGGTGGCAACGTCTCCTTCTCCACCGACCCCAACATCCGCGACGGCAACGGCAGCGCACTGGGCCTCAGCGCGCTCAAGGTGTTCGACCAGGGCGAGCAGCTGCTGCGCAAGGTCATGCTCGCCAACTTCACCGGCGTCACGGGCAGCGTGCGGTTCCAGTTCGACGCCGATGGGAGTGGGACGCTCATCAACCCCGCCTACGAGATCCTCAACGTCGGCGGCACGGGCGTCCGCCGGGTCGCCTACTGGTCCAACTACACGCGCCTGTCGGTGGCGGCGCCCACGCTGCTCGACGACGGCGGGCCGCCGCCCAACCGCACGACGACCCAGCAGCAACAGCAGATGTACAGCGTCATCTGGCCCGGTGACACCACGGCTAAGCCGCGCGGGTGGGTGTTCCCCAACAACGGCAAGCCGCTGCGGATTGGCGTACCGTACCGGACGACGTACAAGCAGTTCGTGTCCAAGGATCGGTCCAGCCCCGACGGCGTGAGCGGCTACTGCGTGGACGTGTTCAACGCGGCGGTGGCGCTGCTCCCGTACCCTGTACCGGCGTCGTTCGTCCTGTTCGGAGACGGCGTGAAGAACCCGAACTACAACGAGCTGGTGCAGAGGGTGGCGGACGGCTTCTTCGACGCGGCGGTGGGCGACATCTCCATCGTTACGAACCGGACGCGGGTGGTGGACTTCACGCAGCCGTACGTCGAGTCCGGGCTGGTGATCGTGTCCACGGTGAAGGCCAAGAGCTCCAACGAGTGGGCCTTCCTCAGGCCCTTCACGCCGGGGATGTGGGCCATCATCGGCGCCTTCTTCCTCTTCGTCGGCGCCGTGGTGTGGATCCTGGAGCACCGGTTCAACCCGGAGTTCCGGGGGTCGCCCAGGAAGCAGATGGTCACCATGTTCTGGTTCAGCTTCTCCACCATGTTCTTCGCGCACAGTGAGTAGCTAGAGTACAATGTTGTTGGATTATTGTTCATTCAGTTCGATCGATTCAGCTGAATCTGAAATCTGAAATCTTCTATGTTCTAATGGGACATGCAGAAGAGAACACCGTGAGCACTCTTGGTCGCTTCGTCCTCATCATCTGGCTGTTCGTGGTGCTCATCATCAACTCCAGCTACACGGCCAGCCTGACGTCCATACTGACGGTGCAGCAGCTGTCCACGGGCATCCAGGGCCTGGACAGCCTCCTCTCCAGCAACGACCCCATCGGCTACCAGGTCGGCTCCTTCGCACGGAGCTACATGATGCAGGAGCTGGGCGTCCCGGCCTCGCGCCTTCGGGAGTTGGCCATCGACGACTACGCCGATAGCCTGCAGCGCGGGCCCAGCAACGGCGGCGTGGCGGCCATCGTCGACGAGCTGCCCTACGTGGAGCTCTTCCTGTCCACCAACTGCCAGTTCAGGACTGTGGGGCAGGAGTTCACCAAGAGCGGATGGGGATTCGTAAGGAGTTTTTCGTCTGTTTCTTTGTTTGTTTCTTTCGTTGTCCAAACTGACGACGACTTTGATAGCAGGCGTTCCAGCGTGACTCCCCCCTGGCGGTGGACTTGTCGACGGCCATCCTGACGCTGTCGGAGAACGGCGACCTGCAGCGGATCCACGACAAGTGGCTCAACCCAGGGACGTGCGCATCGCAGAGCACCGACGGCGTGGGCAGCGACAGGCTCAATCTGGGCAGCTTCTGGGGCCTCTTCCTCATCTGCGGCGTCGCCTGCTTCATCGCCCTGCTCATCTACTTCGCCAGGATACTCTGCCAGTTCTGCGAGTACCACGGGACCGGGACCACCGCCGGCGCCGCCCAAGAGGACGATGGCGCCTGCCCGTTCCCTGACCCGCAGAGGAGCCTGCGCCGGCCCGCCAGGCTGACCAGCATCCGGGACCTCCTGTCGTTCGTGGACATGAAGGAGGCCGAGGTGAAGAGGGCCATCCGGAGCAGGTCCGACAGGCGGCTCGACGGGTCCATGGGCGGCAGGAGCTACACCTCCGAAGGGCCGTCCTTGTCACGGCCATCCTCCATGTCGCCGGTGTAATACGGGGCGGCGGCGTTCTTCTCCAAAGACACGATTTTTGTCTGTGCTCTGACTTTTTTTTTTTTTTGAAAAAGGGGTTGCTTATGCCCTCGGCCTTATCTGAAGGCTTACTAGTGGTGCGGTGCGTGGGTTCGAACCCCCACCGGCTGCTTCCCAAGCTTGGCCACTAGGCCACTGGCCCGTCCGCATCTGTGCTCTGACTTTTAGGTTGCTAAGTCGGGGATCTGAAATTGACGAAACTGTACGTTTGTACAAATTGCGATTCAGCGATTATATTATATATATATGGTTTTTCAACACCTGAAGATAGAGTGTGTAGGTGCTATAGTATGCAACGTAGCTGTAGCATAACAGGGTATTATGTACAAAAACTTCAAACTTGTGTGGACAACTGAAGATGAAATCAGAAATTTTTGCTATACATGTATCATGACACGTTCTAGATGGAATCTGTCTTACACCTGTTTTTTTGAGTGTGCAGTAGCTGCACAACTCTGGTGTGTGCTCTCTGAAATTGTTAAAGTTAACTTGGGTGGTTCTTTTGAATCCAATGGCCAGTTTTGGCTTAGTAATAAAAAAACATGGAGTAGTGAATATAGTTATCTTTGCTGCTCTTTGGAGCTTATGGAAGCTAAGAAATGACCTTTCGTTTTCCGAATGTTGGCTGGAAAGGGATGGATATCCTGCTGAACAAAATTGCCTCTACGGTGCAGAATTGGCTAATCATGTGCCCGGAGAACAAGGATTCCTCCCGGAATACGGTGGTGGGACTGAAGACGTTTCCCTGGAGAAGCTGCAAGTGGTGGACCGAATGCAGAGTTTCCTCAAGATGAAACAAGCCGGAGCTGGTTACTTCTTCCGATGCTTTGCAAGTCTGGAGCTCCTGCAGACTGGCGTGATCGAGTCCCAGTGCTACCGATCTTGTAATGCATGGGTACTGTCGGCGTCTGGAACCTTTTGGTTGCTTCCTTTGCGGCTGGTGATTCAGTGGCCAGCGCTGTTAAGTTTTTTTTTGAGGCGTCTCTTTTTCACTAGAGTCTTTAGTTATCTTGGTTTAAGGCTGGTCCCCTGTTCACTTGAACTTATCAGTCAGACCTATCAGCCATAGTAAAGTATTTCTCTCTTATAACAAATTAGCCAACAGTACTTTCGACCATGGCTTATCAGCCAAACGCTGGAGTTTGATTGATTAATACTCTGCGCTGTAATGAATATTGCTGTCTTTCAAAAAAAAATAAAAATAAAAAGAGACTGATACATTCTTGCGAAATTCTTCGTCCGTGTACTCTTGTTTCTTAATTAAACCAAATAGTTTATACAACATACTAGAACCAACCAATCATTTACGTTACGCCAAACCTTGTCTTGAAAACTTTTTTTTTTCTCTAGCAAATTCTAACACTCGTGGAGCAACAAATAAATTGTAGCGGCAACTTGTGTTGGAGTAATAATTGTACTGCACATGTTACATGGATTTAATTTTCCTGGGATTATGCGAAAGGAAGCAAAAACAAACCTAGTAATAAGCTTTATTAGCTGGATGTTTACAGAGGAGAGTATCTTGCAAGGCTATGATTTTTACTACATACAAACATACATACTCATACATACTGTAGTAGAATATATATACTCCATATATATATATATAATAACAAATATATATATTCGCTCTAGAATGATGATGGAGTGGTCTCCCGAACTGGGACAGGCTTGTGGATTTCGCCGGTGCTAGTTGGTAGGTAGGTGGCCAAAGTCGCTGCAGTATGCGACTACGTCAGCGTGATTGGCTCTAGCTACGTTGCTGCAGCTGGCACTGGCAGCTGCACACATGCATGGCACGTTGAATTCGAGCTCCTGAAACGAATACTCCGCAGCAGCCGCAGGCTGCAGCACACGGCCCAAGTGATGGCGAGGCGTAAGAGGCCTGCTAACTGAGACATCGATGACCCATTATTGGGTTACTTGTCTTTTTTTGGCCTGCTAACTGGATGAGTCTGGCTGGACTCTCTCTATACATCTAGTACATCGACGGACTAGAGGCAAGACGAAGACGATCCTCCTATACATAAGTATCATCAATCATGCAGAAGAAGAGACGTTCTTCAGACACAAGCAAGCAAGCACTAGCACCAGTCCTCTCCCTCCAGCACAACAGAGATCAGGTGATGGCGTCCTCCGCCGCCGCCGCCACCACCACCACCCTCCTCCTCCGGCTGCTCTGCCTCGGCACCGTCTTGCCAGTCGCCATGCAGGCGGCACGCCCGACCAACATCACCATCGGCGGCCTCTTCGCCTTCGACTCCGTCATCGGAAGGTCCGCCAGGACCGCCATCCAGCTCGCCGTCGACGACGTCAACCGTGACCCCACCGTGCTGAGCGGCACCAACCTCAGCGTCGTCTTACAGGACACCAACTGCACCGGATTCGCAGGCATAATCCAAGGTAGACTACTCTCTCAATCTCTCTCCCTCTGTCTGCGCTGTACTGCATTCCATTTGTCTCAACTTTGTTTTCTGCACAAGAGCATCAACATTGATTTTGATTGCATCAAGATGTGAACACCCCCAGTCCTTTATTTCTTTTGTATAAGCATCCTTTTTTCCTATCAAGATATACTCAATAATATATGCATAAAGGCATAAAGCGACCGTGTTGGGACTCATGCATTGCACATTCCACGACATCACATTCAGAGTTTCACCAAACATACAGAGAGAGAGAGAGAGTACTGAATTAATTCCCAGAGTTTTCTAGAATCAAACATTTTTTAAGTTTGATCAAATGTGTACAAAAGAAATCATTTGGATACATCATAAAATATATCTTCATAATATACATGCTCATCCGGTGTGATAAATATTTATGCTCTTTTTTATATAAATCTGATCAAATATATAAAAAAAAGTTTGTCGTAATTAGCATCATCGCAAGATGCAAGTCCTAACATGTACATTAGCGGAGCCAGAAACTCTTAGAAGCCTGGGCGATCTTCACTATGCAAAAAGAATTTAGCTAGTAAATTAGAGTCGTCTTCTTTGGTATAAAGGAAATTTTCTATTAAAAATCACCGACCAGCCCGGCCGGCCGCCGAGAGCGGCCAGGCGGTGGCTCCGCCACTGAACTCGTATGTGTATGAGACATGAATCTACGTCACATATGAGATATGAAGAAAACTCTCTATTTTCCAAATAGTTGGGTGGAGGGGGACGAAAAAAAATAGGTGGAGAAAAATTTTGCCTTTATATATATATATATATATATATATATATATATATATATATATATATATATATATATATATATATATATATATATATGTGTGTGTGTGTGTGTGTGTGTGTGTGTGTGTGTGTGTGTGTGTGTGTGTGTGTGTGTGTGTGTGTGTGTGAGTTTTCTATACTCCCGGGAGTAGTTACTCCCATCTTCAAAAAACCACATTGTGTATGGATGCATACTTATTTATCACCTTGAGTATGTTTACATACTTATTTTAAGATAATCTAAATCTTACTACGTAAAAAAAAATTAGCTGAGCCCATACTTTTTAATATATTACTAAAATGTCACTACTGTAGTATATAAAATAAGTATAACCATATATTCTACGTATACTTGCATACTTGACATACATACTACCATAGATGGTCTAGTATGATTATATACTTCGTGTACATATACTTCGTTAGGTCATATATATACTCAAAATCTAGAGATATAAACATGGGAGTAACTACTCCCTGGGAGTAGGAAATAATTTTCCTATATTATATTTATATTAGGTATAGATAGATATAAATATGGATATAGATAGATTGATCTAGTCCATATGCATCTAGAAAAAAAAATCAAAACGCCTTATAATTTGAAATGAGGGGAATCCTATACTAGCTGAATCAACCGAGTTTAATTTTATAATTGTGCGCGTGTCATCAGCTAAACAAATTACCAGATGAGGCAGGCGGCAGCCTATCCAAATCCAATCCAGAAATCCATTAGTCAACGACCGCGTCATTGGTTGTTTGCTCTGATGCACAGTCAACTGCGGCCATGGATGGGATGCCACTGTCCACTGATGAGTGATGACTGATCTGAATGAACCTGAACCCTGCAGCCGCCCTGGAGCTGATGGAGAAGGAGGTGGTGACCGTGGTGGGCCCCCAATCCTCGGTCATCGCGCACGTCGTCACCCACGTTGCCAACGAGCTGCGCGTGCCGCTGGTGTCCTTCGCCGCCACAGACCCAGCGCTCGCCTCCACGCAGTACCCCTACTTCGTCCGCGCCGTGCACGATGACAGCTTCCAGATGGCCGCCATCGCCGACATCGTGTCGCTCTACGGATGGAGGGAGGTCACCATCTTCTACGTCGACGACGACTACGGCCGCGGCGGTGTCGTCGCGCTCGCCGACGCGCTGGAGGCCACGCGCGCCAAGTTGTCGTACAAGGCCGCGTTCCCGCCGGGCGCCGACCGCGCCACGCTCGCCGACCTCCTGCAGCGCGCCAACTCGATGGAGTCGCGTGTCTTCGTCGTCCACGCCAGCCCGGACTCAGGCCTCGACGTCTTCGCCGCCGCGCATGACCTCGGCATGATGGTCGCAGAGTACTCGTGGATCGCGACCGACTGGCTCGCCGCCGCCGCCATCGATGGTGCGGGTGCCGCCTCCGAGTCCAATAATATACAGGGCGTCCTCACGCTGCGCCAGTACACGCCGGACTCGGACGCCAAGGCGTCGCTCGTCTCAAGGCTCGCCGGCGCCGAACCACCTAGCAACAATAATGCCGCCGCCGCCGTCAACGCGTACAGCCTCTTCGCCTATGACTCCGTCTGGATTGCGGCGCACGCCATCGACCAGTTCCTCGACGAAGACGGCGGCAATGTCACCTTCTCCGCCGACCCCAACATCCGTGACGCCAACGGCAGCGCGCTGGGACTCAGCGCGCTCAGGGTGTTCGACCAGGGCGAGCAGCTGCTCCAGAAGGTCATACTCGCCAACTTCACTGGCGTCACTGGCCGCGTGGGGTTCCAGTTCGACGCCGATGGGAATGGGACAGGGAGTGGGACCCTCATCAACCCGGCCTACGAGATCCTCAACGTCGTCGGCGGTAATACGGGCGTCCGCCGGGTGGCCTACTGGTCCAATTACACGCGCCTATCGGTGGACGCGCCCACGCTGCTCGACGACGGCGGGCCGCCGCCAAACAGCACCAGCACGACACCCCAGCAGCAGCAGAAGGATCAGCAGCAGCAGATGTCCAGCGTCACCTGGCCTGGCGGCACCACGGACACGCCGCGCGGGTGGGTGTTCGCCAACAATGGCCAGCCGCTGAGGATTGGCGTGCCGTACCGGACATCGTTCAAGGAGTTCGTGTCCAAAGACGATACGAGCAAAGACGGCGTGAGCGGCTACTGCATCGACGTGTTCAAGGCGGCGTTGCAGCAGCTCCCGTACCCGGTGCCGGTGTCGTTCGTCCTGTTCGGCGACGGCGTGACGAGCCCCAGCTACGACGAGCTGGTGCAGAATGTGGCCGACGGCTTCTTCGACGCGGCGGTGGGCGACATCTCGATCGTGACGAACCGGACACGGCTGGTGGACTTCACGCAGCCGTACATCGACTCCGGGCTGGTGATCGTGTCCACGGTGAAGGCCAGGAGTTCCGACGAGTGGGCCTTCCTCAAGCCCTTCACGCCGGAGTTGTGGGGCACCTTTGTCGGTTTCTGCGTCTTCATCGGCGCCGTGGTGTGGATCCTGGAGCATCGGCACAACGAGGAGTTCCGGGGGTCGCCGTGGAACCAGATGCGCACCATGTTCTGGTTCAGCTTCTCCGCAGTGTTCGTCTCGCAAAGTGAGTCGTGAGTCGTGAGTAGAGCCGGCCGGTGAATCCAATGTGTCGATCGATTCAGCAATCAGCAGCTTAATTTCAGCTGAATCTGAAATCCTAATGAAAAGTGAAATGCATGCAGGAGAGGAAACTGTTAGCAGTCTTGGTCGCTTCGTCGTCATCATGTGGCTCTTGGTGGTGCTCATCATCACCCAGAGCTACACAGCCAGCCTGACGTCCATCCTGACGGTGCAGCAGCTGTCGACCGGCATCCAAGGCATCAACGACCTCCTCGCCAGCAACGACCCCATCGGCTACCAGCAAGGCTCCTTCGCCGGGAGCTACATGATCAAGGAGCTCGGCGTCAAGGCGTCGCGCCTCCGGGAGCTGCCCATCGACGAGTACGCCGACAGCCTGCAGCGCGGACCCAGCAACGGTGGCGTGGCGGCCATCGTCGACGAGCTGCCCTACGTGGAGCTCTTCCTCTCCAGCAACTGCCAGTTCATGATGGTGGGCCAGGAGTTCACCAAGAGCGGATGGGGATTCGTGAGTTGATCTACTTTTGGCCTTTCTTTGTTTCCTTCTCCAATCCAAATTAACCAACTGATGAGTGACGACGACGACGATCTGTGGAAACCCAACAGGCGTTCCCGCACGACTCCCCCCTTGCGGTGGACCTGTCGACGGCCATCCTGAAGCTGTCGGAGAGCGGCGACCTGCAGCGGATCCACGACAATTGGCTCAACACGGGGACGTGCGACTCCACCGACGGCGTGGGCGGTCCCGTAAGGCTCAGCGTGGCCAACTTCGGGGGCCTCTTCCTTATCTGCGGCGTTGCCTGCGGCGTCGCCCTGCTCATCTACTTCGCCAGGATACTTTTCCAGTTCTGCCAGTACCACCGCCACGGGACCGCCGACGGCGCCAAAGAGGAGGAGGAGGAGGACGGCGGCGGCGGCCCGTTCCCTGACAAGGAGAAGAGCCTGCGCCGGCTCGCCAGGCAGACCAGCATCCGGGACCTCATGTCCACCAAAGAGGAGGAGGAGGAGGAGGAGGACAGCGGCGGCAGCCCGTTCCCTGACAAGGAGAAGAGCCTGCGCCGGCTCGCCAGGCAGACCAGCTTCCGGGTCCGGGACTTCATGTCCTATGTGGACAAGAAGGAGTCCGAGGTCAAGAGCGCCATGCGGAGCAGCTCCACTTCCAGCAAGTCCATGGGCCGGTCCCGCAGCGACACCTCTGATGGGCCGTCCTCCCCGTAGAGCTTATATACGGTTTTCCAACACCTTTTTTTTTTCGAAACTGGTATTCCAACACCTGATGAAGAAAGAATCTTGTTGGTGCTACAGGTAGTATGCAACGTAGCTGTAGTATATTGCACGCGTACTACATTTGGTGCGCCCTGGGGCAACTCAAACATGAGGCATCCCGATTCAGCATTTGGGCGTCGACACAACACTTCCTACAGTGTTGTCATACAAATTGGAAAACTTGTGCTCTAGCATTATAGAGAATAATACATAATTTAAGCTTAACACTGTTAAAATTGTTCCCTGTTGCAATGCATGCCTATGGACGGCGTTGAAAACGATCGGAAACGATAAAGGCGAAATCACTTTCAGTTTCATATTTTTGTATTGAAAATGAAATCGATACGATATCGTCGGAAACATATACGACATTGATATTTCGGTAATATCGGAAATGGTAGCAGTCAGGTCTCTAGCCTAGTGGTTAGAGCACCTAGGTAGCATCCACTAGGCCTGGGTTTTGACTTCCCGTGGGAGCGAATTTAAACAGGTCTGGAATAAAAAATATAAAAAATAGGTTGGGGTTTCCTTTGCTGACTTCGGTCAAAATGGTAGTAGTCAATCTTAATCTAGATCGATAACAATCGGAATCCATGAAAATGATATCCTCAAAAATGATATTTCATTTTTTAGTTGCCGCTACCATTTCCGGTTAGGCCTAAAAATCAGAAAAAATTCGAAAACGATTTTTGGAAATTAGAAATTATCACTTTCCTTTTCATCCGTGCTGGTATGCGGGTAAAGTTTTTTTTTCATGGAACAGGAGGTGTTCTCGTGGAAAAATTTATTAAAATTTTCGTTTACAAAGAATGCCTCACCAAACCAAAAAAAGACAGAAAGAAAACAAGAAAGATTACACAAAAGCTTCTGGCCATAAGTCATTACTAGGATGAAAACCTGCCTTTGCTCGTAGAATAACTAGAGCAAATTCCTTCTTGAAGACCGAGTGAGGGATGCCTTTGAAGATGACATCATTGCGCTCTAGACCAACACATTGTAATGATAATTTCCATGGCAAACGGCAGGGGAAGCTGGGATTTGAAACTTTCCACAATCAAGCATGGATCATCAGAGTTGGGCACCATCAAGTGCAGAGAGGACCAGCATGCTTATTTTTGAAACAAATCATGCAGGAGAGCTACCGATTATATTAAAAAGAAGATAAGCACGCCCAAAGTGACACAATGATACAACAACGACCAACAACTACGTTGCAAAACAAACTCAACAAAACGAGAAAACAACTCTAGTCAGTCAGATTGGAACATTGACACGAACCGCACAAAGCCAAAGGTCAAATTAGAAAAAAAAAATTAGAAAAAAAGAGAACCACGACCAACTCCAAACCACCACACTGCACCGCCAACACCCGGACGATAAGGACGGGCAAAAACACAGTCATCACCGCTTGCGTCCATCGTTACCGATGATGATCCACACCGAGCTAACCTGCTGCCAAGCAGGACTTGCCGTCGTAGGTTGCCAGAAGCCATGTAGTCCTCCCGCAATCGGATCCGCTTGTGCCACCCGTCAAGACGATGTACCACACTGGACTAGCCACTGCCAAGCAGGGCTAGCCACCGTAGTCCGCTGCAAGCTGCCAAACCAACACATGAGCAATTGCCTCAGGCTCTCACCAAGTCGTTTCTGTGTAGCAACATAGCTGCCTCACCAAAGGTAGAAATGCCACATGGGTCCTCCAGCTACCAATTAGAAAACATCCTTAAACGAAACGACTGCCGCTGAGCGGGACCACTTGCCGCCAAACCACGCAGGTCACCTCAGCAATGCAAATCTACAGGCCACCACTCCTATGCCAGTCTCCTCGCCAACTTTGTGTGTGCCGCCCACGCCGGCCTTCTCGCCATTTTCGTGGGTGCAACTAGTGCACGGTCCCTCCAAGACCATCACCCTCCACCAAGCGGATGCCAAGCCCTCCAATTGCAGCGCCAATGCCCTCTTCCTAGCCACCTTCCGATGCCATGATATTGGACCCTAGATCCTCAATTAGGTATCTATCTTGTCGGCAACTGCCATGGCTGGTATAGCACGAGCTTGCAAAGCGATGCCTCCAATGAGAGAAACGACGCCACAATGCCATCATCGCCTAATTAACCAGAAGGTTATAGTTTTACACCTAGAAAGAAAGCGCCATGCAAGGGGGGAGGCTGATCGATGGACGCTTCCAAGGAAGTAAACGACGCCTAGAGGCGTCACCGTCATCGGCCCAAAAGGGAAAGGCTTTCGCTAAGGCCCCCAACCCCCTACACGGGCCTCATTGTTGCTGGTGCCAAACATGGGTTGCCACCCGTCATTGCCATCCCGAGATCTCAGGGCAGCTTCAACTAGGCCCCAAGCCGCCAAAGCCCAGGATAGCAAGACAACGTTGCCACTGCATGTCCAGTGTCGCTGCAGGCCACCATCATCGATGGTCTGCCACCACACCACCATGCTGTAGAGCACGACCTTGATGAAGATGTATAGGCCACTGCCGCCACCACAGCAAGACCCTGCGGGCAAGGACCACAGTTCGGCCGCCGCCACCAAAAGGCCAGCTAGGCGCCCCTACGCATGCAGATCCAGCACAGAGGGGACCAGACCCGGCCGCCGGAGGATCACATATGCCACCCCTGAGCGCTGTAGCCACGCCTTTAGCCCTCGATGACGAGCAGTAGCCCACATGGCCATCTCCAGCTCCACTGAGCGCGCCGCTCTGGCCATGCCAAGCCAAAGGGCGCGGAACGAGGCTACAAGCGCGTGCCCCCAGCTAATACCAAACGCGGACTGGAGCAAGTGGGCTGGCCTCGGCTGGCCACTGCCCCGGCAAGGCAACAGACGTGCGGGCACAGGCGTGCAGTGGGCTAGACCCGGTCGGGTGCCACCCCATCGCCAGTGCTGCCGGCATGGACACTGCCCAATACTTGTCGCCCTGCCTAACGTAGATCTGGTCGAGAGGCGCCGGATCCGCATGCGCCTGTGCTGGGGACCGGCTGTCGGCTGTTGCCTCACACGGGAGCTCCTCCAAGAGGGAGAGAGAGACGGGGGAGGAAGGGAGGGAGGAGAAAAGGCCCAGCTATCGTCGTCCCATGTCGAGCTCTGGTGGCGGCCTTGCGGTGGAGGCATAGGGAAGGGGCTTGCGGTGGTGGAGGAGGCGATGCCCGAGTCGCCCTTGGAGAGCAACATGGGGTTGTTCTGTTAGAGGACCAGCATGCTAATGCAAAAGGGCAATGGAATATTTATTATGCGAGTATGCTGGGCAAAAATCAGACAAAAGATAACAATATATATAACCAACCAACCAATCAAACAATCAGCGAATGAATGGCTACTCACCATTAACCAAAAAAGAAAGAGTGAGTGGCTAGCTAGCTAGTGCTATATATATATATATATATATATATATATATATATATATATATATATATATATATATATATATATATATATATATATATATATATATATATATATATATATATATATATACACACACACACACGTGCTCCCACTTGTAGATGGGCAATGGGCCGGCACGGCACGACATGGGCCTGTGCTAGGCACGGCTCGATACCGTCGGGCCAGCATGGCACATCGTGCCCTGCGGGCCGTGCCTCTTAGGCACGCGGGTTTGGCCTTCGACCTAGGCATGACACTATAGGCCATTTTGTGGGCCATGCTAGCCCACTAGGTAGATGAAGATGAAGTGATGGCAGGGGAAGGACGAACAACACCTGTTCCTTCAAAGATTCTTCCCCAAGCCTGTTTTCTCTTACTTATATGGTTTGGTGACTGTGCAATCCTTTGAGACCTAGCTGCACCAAATTTTCTCTCATATTTGTTAAACAATTTATATAATTTAGTTTTCACATCGTTGTAGTATGCATTGTACTGAGTACAAGTGCTTTTAGCAAGTATTTGGAAAACATTAAAGAAACCTCTCATCTTAGCTCTAGGATCAAGAATGAATGCATAAGAATATAATAGAGGTATGTCCTGCCAGTATTTAAGGAATTTAAGCTTCATAGGATACACAACATGTAACAGATTTTGATCTTTTTCACATGCATGCAAATGAGATGCAATCTCTAGAACATGGTGCAGCACAAGTGGACTCGTTGGATAGTAAACACCAGATAGAACGACAGTGCAGTCATGAAAGAGTTCTAGGAACTCCAATATTTTCTCAGCAACATACCAATGATTTGGAGACAACAGTGCACATCCATAATTAGAATTAATGAACACAGAAAAAACTTTCTTATTTGGAACCAAGTGTTTCAGCATTAGGTATGTAGCATTCCATCTAACATCTATATCTAAGCTAAACTTTTTAGGTCTAACACCCTTAGCATTACAATAGTTCTTGAACTTAGCAATTCTTCAATTAGAGGAATTCAAGAAACTAATTGTAGTTCTAAAATCTTCTAGGTAAGGTTTTAACCTCTTTAATTCATATTTAACAATCAGATTAATAATATGTCAAACACAACCTTGATGCACAAGACTATACTTACGTTTAATAGGATCCTAAGGTTCAGGTAAAGGGTTAGGACTCAAGTAACTAGCAAACATGGGTGTCAAAATGTTCATAGCCTTAGCATTAGATGAAGCATTATATAGAGTGACAGAGAAAATATTATCAATCAAACCAAACTCCTCAACCATAGCATCAATTCTTTCATCAATATTCTCACCAGAATGTGACACTTCAATCAACCTAAGACCAATAACCTTTTTCTGTAACTCCCAATTAGCATTCACATAGTGAGTAACAACACTAATGTAGTCCTCCTTAGCATTACTAGACCAAATGTCTGAATTCAAAGCAACAGATGAAGTAGTAGACAATACAGAATTCTTAAGCACATCACGACTTTCATTAAACAGCTTACCAAGATCTCTAGTGGTGGTGCTTCTAGAACACTTAACAAACCTAGGGTTATGAGCACGAACAATATAGTCCTCACAGGCCTCTGTCTCACCTATACCTAATGGAAGGTCAAGCCTAGCAATTAACCGACACAATAGATCGAGCAACAACAGGATTATAGTCCTAGTTATGCATAGAATCATCAGGATTAAAAGCAAGCCTAGACTAAACTCTAGCAGCATGATCATTCTTTTTCCTACAAGATTTTTAGTCCCTAATCAAATGACTAGTACCACCAGCAGATCTAGCACTCAATACAGCCTTAAACATTCTATAGATAGTAGTAGTTCAAACCTTGTTACCATTCACCACCTTATAGATCTCCTCAAAATCAACCCAGACACTAGATTTACGCTTACTAATAGATGAGGTTGGAGTACCATTTATGTTGTTGGTGTCTGAGCCCACCGGCGTCCTTGTCGCCGTCACCAACGCCCATACACTACCATCTAGATCGATCAGAGCAGAGCCGCTACTGACATCGAAACTAAACAACGCAGCAGCATCATCACGAATGTCATCGTCATTCTCAGGGGTGAAAGCCGTAGATTGGTTTTGGATAATTGATGAAACCTATGGACTAATCCTTGAGCTAAGTGTGTAGACAAGATAGGATGGTCCAAAGCTAAGTGATGGGGCACTGTGATGAAGTCCATGGAGATGAAGGTGGACATGTGATGATGGTGACCAAACTCCATCATGGAAAAGAAGAAAGAGAAAAACAAAAACCAAGTGTTGATCAAGGCAAATGTATCAAATAGGTTTTTGGTTTTGGCACTCAAGACGCCGTAGAGGGTGTGAGTATGTTTAGGATCGTTAGCTGTACTATAAAGAGGGAAAATCTTTGGCTAAGCGATTATCGAGTGCCACTAGGTGAAGTAACTCATGAATATGCATTTAGGGACCTAGTGTGCTAACAATTAACCCTTGAAAAATGCTAACACATGGGGCCATGAGTTGTACACTTTATGGTTAGCATCTTGGAAGCAAGGATGAAGTGTTTGAGGAGATAGAAAAAAGAAAAGGAGGCATTGATCCTTGAGCAGACCCTGCTCAGGGGCGCTCGGTCAAGTAATGCAGTGAGGCGCTGCCTTAGTCATGATACCGGACTCGGAGCGGCAGAGAGATCGGACGTGCAGGGGTGCGTTCGGTTGATCGTGACGTAGCGTGATGTAGGTTTATGAGTGAGGGCAGAGAGGACCAGACTTTGTCCTGAGTCCGGTCAACCTCGAGTGGACATGTCAGGTCACGAAAAACCCTCTCGAGGTGCTTACTGGACTCGACCGGACTTGGCTCAGTGGCACATCCGGTCATGTCCTCTATGCGTTAGGTCGCTTGCTTGGTGGCGCGAGCACGAGCGCGAGCGGACGCGGCATTTGTGCAGCCGGTCTAGCTCAGGTGCGTCTAGAGCAACTTAATCATTAGCGCACTGCTCTTTTGACCGTTAGAATCCAATGGGCAGCGTTCAAAGGGAGACACGTGGTGGCCATTTGGCGATCGGATGCTACCGACCAGACGCTGCTAGCAGGTCCAGTCGGCATGTCCGATCATGCCTACGCAGAGCAATGGCTCTATTTGTTTGAGGGGGTCTATAAATAGACCACGACCGGCTTAGGGTTCACTCTCTTGACACTTTGACATACTTGACATCCTTGTGAGCCCAAGCAAACACCTCCCACTCATCTCCTTCGTTGATTCATCATCATAGTAAGATTAAGAGTGATTCCGAGTGTATTTGTTTGAGTGATTGCATGTAGTGGCACTTGGGGATCATTGTGGCTGTAGATTTCTTGTTACTCTTGGTGGTTGCCACCACCTAGATAGCTTGGAGCAGCGGAGGAGCATTGGCATGAGTTGGTGATTGTTTGTGGCCATCCCAGTAATTGTGAGGGGTCTTGTATCTTCCCCGATGGAGAGTCAAAAGGTAACTCTAGTGGATTGCTTGTGTCATTAAGTTACCTCACTTGTGGGTAGGTTCTTGCGGTGTCCAATTGTTGGGATAGGTTTATGAAACACCTATTAGTCACCGAGCCACAAAGTGTTGGTCGACACAACGGGGACTAGCGTGCTAGCAAGCACGTGAACCTCAGAAGAAAAATCTTATGCCAATTGTGATTGGAATTCTCCCGGTGGTTCTCTTCGTATTCATTGATTGGTTTATTGTCTCTTGCCATGGCGGTTTAATAATCTCTTTCACTCTCTTGTGTTTACATTCTAATGTAGTTAAGCTCTTTAGTGTAATTAGTTTTGAGAGCTAGCTTGTTTGTTGAGTAGAGTGGTTAGTGAGGCTCTTTAGTCTAGTCTTTGAGAGCTCACTAACTTAGCTTGTAGTGACTTAGCCTTATTTGGCATAGAGACTATAGATAACTAGAATTATTGGAATAGGTGGCTTGCAACTCTTGTTGAGCTAGAGCAAAATTATATTTTGCCATTTAGGTTTCTAAACCTTTGCTCTAGAGTGTTTGTAGAGAATTTTTATAGGCTATTCACCCTCCTTCTAGCCATTTAGGATCTTTCAGGGGGCTAGCCCTGCCGTGCTCAGGTCTTCGTTTCTAGTGACAGGATAGATGACATCGTCATTCACCATGGTGCCCTCAACCACAGACGGCAGATCTCTAGCCCTGTTCCTCAACGGTGCACGCAGCCGCCTTGCCCGCTCTATGCCATAGCTAGAGGACAAGGCATGAGCAACTGACCTGCAAGAAAAATGGGGAAGGATGAACAGATCAGAAATAGATGAGGGTTGGGGTTAGGGTTAGGGTTACGGCTCACCTACGTAACTAGAGCCCAATGCTAGAGAAGACGAGGGCCACACAGATGCAACAACACAAAGATTAGCAAAGACGGCGAACGACGATGGAGGGATGGATGGGGACATGAACTCACATGGTCACCGAGGATAGAGGAGAGAGAGGGAGAAGGGAGGAGATGGTAAGAGGGGATTAGGGGACTCAGGGTGAGGTGGGGGAGCGGCAGTGAGTTCACCGAAGTCAGGGACGATGGATGACGCAGCATTAGGGACGGTTGGAGTCAAAGCAAGGAGCGAGAGCGACTGCTAAGCGAGAGAGAGACATGGTGGGGAGGTAGGATTGTGATTTAGGGTTTGGGGGGCACCGTGGCTGTTGCTTATATATGGGGTAGGGGGTGCGACGGTGAGCTAGGCTAGGCCTAATGCGGCATGTAGGGGGAGACGGGGTCATGGGGAGCCGTTGGGGGCACCGGGCCTCTACCGGGCCTGCCATTGATAGCCAGGTCAGGCCATGCTAGCATGCCATGCCTGGCATGGCCTGCTCCCTCGTGTTGTGCCAGCCTGGGCCTGTTGGCCATCGGGTTGGACCAAAAAAGGGCCTCGTGCCGGGCTGATGGGCTCAAGCTGCATGCCCATTTATACTCCCACTAGACCAGACTAGATAAAGTAGGCGCCGCACTGACGTGTACGTGCAACCAATCTAGATGAACTCATTGTTGTTGCTTTCTTTTTGGTGAGGAATGATATGAACTCATTGTTGTTGTAACTTATAGGTACTCTAGAATAATATATATCTCGCACATATGCATGGAAATAGAAAGAGAAGATGACAATCTTGCTTTCACTTAGGATTAGGAGTGTCGACTGTTGACGGTAGTTAGCAACCATCATGAACCATCAATTTAACTCGAAAGAACTATATAAAAGGAATTACCAACATAGAATAGTGGTTAAACTGACTGAATTCCATATTCGTAAATCTGTGTTTTGTAGGGATTATACAGGAAGAGAGCCAAAGATGACCCACATGTCGGACTAAAAAGCATATTCTACGCGAGAATTAAGTCTAGAAGATTCTAGAGAACATGAGAAAGGGTGCCACTGAAGATGGGGCCCACCTACCATAGGGGTAGGTCAGCCAACCCCACCTCTAGGTTGGCTGACCTGTGGTCCCACCTGTCAACCACCGCCTCCGCAAGTTGGTTCTCCGTCGCCTTAAAGATTGTATCTCTACCATTGATTGAAGTCGGTTTGATCCGAGGGCTCTGGTGCATCGCTCCGACCTATATAAGTAGGACTCTACCCCTTGGGTTAGAGCATCCTC
Source organism: Saccharum hybrid cultivar R570 (assembly GCA_038087645.1). Classification (NCBI taxonomy): domain Eukaryota; kingdom Viridiplantae; phylum Streptophyta; class Magnoliopsida; order Poales; family Poaceae; genus Saccharum; species Saccharum hybrid cultivar. The sequence continues at coordinate 400,624 of JAQSUU010000368.1, forward strand.
ATCCTAGGCAAAAACCCTAATCCTTCTCTAGCATCAAGAAACACTAGATAGGATCAAGAGACAAGCATTTAAGAGAAGATTTGTCTTGTAGTCTTCCAAAGATTAGGACTAGTCTTATTTAGAAATAGAGAGATAGAGTGTGAGGAAAGAGTTTGGAGGAGTTGTTGGCCTGTTGGTGTCTCCTCTATGGCTTGTACCTATGGGATCAAGTTCCATTAGAGCTTATTTCTAAGATTTCTCTGGTATTCAGCTTCTAATTCAAGTAAGTAACATTATTATTATTATTCTTCTGGTTTGCGACTCTTTTGAGTACTTTAATCTTGTTAGCTCCTTGATTGAAGTAGTATTCGTAGTATAAGCATGGTTCTTAGACTCGGTTACTCGTAGATGCACCCTACCTTCTGGATCGGTGGTAGCTCACGAGGGTGACTTTATAGCCTCGTTGAATCTTCCATAGTCCACCTCCCATTTGTAGGACAAGTAGGACATGGATGCTAAGGATAACATCCTCTGCTAGTGTCTTTTCTTAAGTAATGTCCCCATTGGAACAATCATAAACATAGCTTGCGAAGGTTAGAACTAGAAGACCTTAGTGATCTTCTCTATATCCCTATCTTCTCTGTCCTTGCTGCTTCTTAGGGGTTAAGTTTAGACTTAGTTATTCTCACATGTTTTCCCTGTGGTAAAATATAAATAATGGTACTCTGGAATACTCTCAGGTAAAGTGATACATCGGTATCCGTGAGCTTACGGATCATTCTTAGTAATTATTCTATGTGCATTAACAAATATCAACAAGCATTTCTGGCACCGTTGCCGGGGAAAACGGTTGCTGAGATAAGTTCGAACCTAGCTTAACCTTGTATTATACTTTTATCCTTTTCATTTTTCCTTTTAGTTTTTCCTTTTTCATGCTTATGGATGCTGTAGATTTCACTCGCATATACCAATATGCTGCACCCATGAGCACCAGTCATAGGCCAAAAGAATCTTCAAAGCCTATCCTAACACCTGCCTATGAGCTACGCCCGTGTTTGATTGTAATGGTCCAGAACCAATCCTTTTCAGGAAAGAAAGACAAAAATCCTTACCTCCACCTACCAGAGTTCGAGCAGACCTGTGATTGCCTCCGCATAGAGCGCATGTCCAACGAGACCTTATGATGAAAGCTTTTTCCTTTCTCTTTGAAGGGAAGAGCTAAACAATGGTATAATCGAACCATAGGGAGTAAGAAAGGAGATTGGGGAACTTTACGTTCTAGTTTTTGCTTGGACTTCTTTCCCATCTCTAAAGTAGTCAGCCTTCGAGTCATGATCTTATCTTTTAAACAAGAAGACAATGAATCTCTGGCCACATCCTGGAAACGTTTTAACTCTCTTATAGACTCTGGACCAGACTTAGCTTTGCAAGACCCTATTCTTCTTCAACACTTCTACATGGGTCTTAAAAAGAAAACCTCAAAGTTTCTTAACGTAGCTTTAGGAGGATCATTCTTGCACATTTCTGCCACAAAAGCAAGAAAGATCCTGGACAAAATTCTAGCAGATAAACCTGAAGAACCACCAGAAGAGAATCCTTTAGAGGAAGAATCTCAGATAGCCGAATCTGAACTTTTGTCATATCCACCACAAACCTCAGCTATCCCAATTTCTGAGCTACCAAAAAAGGAGGAAACTTCAATTTTGGATTTCATGCTTGATTTCGAGGATGAACTTTTTACTGAATATGGAAACACCTTGAATTACTATTCAGTAAGGAAGCCCTAGGAGCCTAAGAAATCATCACTCCATAAAGAACCTTTAGACCCTTCTGAGGAAGCTTTCCTTAAAAGGACTACAAAAGAGTTAGTGTCCATCATAAGCAATGAGTGGTTAGAAGAATCATAGCTTTCCTCTAATGTGATCCATTTGGATTCATCTTCTATCTCAATCCATTGCCAAATTCACAAAGACCCTTTCAAAGTCCTTTATAATCTAGTTGTGGGTGTTAATATAATGTCTGCATCATTTGCTCCTGACTTATTAAGGCACATGCCATTAACCTCGAGAACAAAGTTATTGAAAAGCCCTTCAGGACACATTGTCCCAAGTTTGGGAATTTTGTATGTGCTTCCTATCCAGGTAAAAGGCACCATGGTTCATTTGAGCTTTTATATCTTTGATATCATGGAGTTTGACCTGTTGATAGGACAACCAATTGAAAGGCTTATTCAAGAGGGACAAACAAGAAAACTGAATATTCACCTTGGGAAAAATTTTAAACTCTATTTGTCCATCACTCATTCTTTAAATGCTAAGACTGAGCCATGTCCTGAGCCCAATCCAATTGAAGAGGATAAGGTAGCATCTCTTGAGCACTTAATCGAACCCAACCTTGAAGAAGATGCTGAGTTTTTCATCGAGGAAGAAGACGATGGTCCACTAGAACCCGAACCTCTCGATGAATTGTTGGAGCCACCTAAACCTCCTATTGAGCTCAAACCTCTGCCTGCCGGTCTTAGATATGCTTTTCTCAATAATGATCAAGAATCTCCTATGATCATAAGTGATAAACTCTCTCAGGAAGAAACCCTTCACTTGATAACTGTCTTAGAAAAGCATCGCTCAACTTTTGGATACTCACTCCAAGACCTTAAAGGAATTAGTCCTGCTCTCTGCACCCATCGTATCCCTATAGATCCAGATACTATACCTTCTAGGGAGCCCCAGCGTAGGCTTAATAATGCGATGATAGAGGTAGTTAAGAAAGAGGTCTTGATACTCTTACACGCCGGGATCATCTATCATGTGCCACACAGTGAATGGGTAAGCCATGTTCAAGTTATGCCTAAAAAGGGAGGCATGACTGTTCTTAAAAATGAGAAAAACGAATTAATTCCCCAAAGAATTGTCATTGGATGGCGGATGTGTATAGATTACAAAAAGCTTAACAAGGCAACAAAGAAGGATCACTTTTCATTGCCCTTCATTGATGAAATGTTAGAGTGACTAGCGAACCACTCTTTCGTTTGTTTTCTTGATGGGTATTTAGGATATCACTAAATCCCGATCCATCCTAATGACTAAAGCAAAATCACTTTTACATGTCCATATGGAACTTTTGCTTACCGTAGAATGTCTTTTGGACTATGTAATGCTTTAGGTTCTTTTTAAAGATGCATGATGTCTATATTTTCTGATATGATCAAAGAAATCCTAGAAATTTTCATGGATGACTTTTCTGTTTATGGAAAAACTTTTGATGATCGTTTTAAAAACTTAGACAAGGTTTTGTAAAGATATAAAGAAAAGCACTTAGTCCTTAATTAGGAAAAATATCATTTTATGGTTAGAGAAGGAATAGTGCTAGGACACTTAGTATCTGAACGAGAAATTGAGGTAGATAGAGCTAAAATTGAAGTAACTGAACAACTACCTCCACTTATAAATGTTAGAGGGATTAGAAGTTTTCTTGACCATGCTGGTTTTATCGCCGATTCATAAAATATTTTTCGCACATTGCTAGACCACTTACTAATATTTTGGCCAAGGATATTCCCTTTGAATTTGATGATGCATGCTTAAAATCCTTTAACATTCTTAAGAAAGCACTCATCTCTGCACCAATGATTCAACCCCCTGATTGGTCTTTGCCTTTTAAAATCATGTGTGATGCTAGTGATTATGCTATGGGGCAGTTTTGGGACAAACAAAAAACAAAAAGCATCATGAAATTACTTATGCTAGCAAAACTTTGACAGGGCCACAACTTAATTATGCAACAACTGAAAAGAACTCCTGGCTATTATTTTTGCTATTAATAAGTTTAGATCTTACTTAGTAGGAGCTAAGGTGATTGTTTATACTGATCATGCTGCTTTAAAATACCTGCTCACTAAGAAAGATGCTAAATCTCATTTGATAAGATAGATTTTGCTACTCCAAGAATTTGATCTAGAAATAAAAGATAAAAAGGGAGTAAAAAATTCTATTGCCGATCACTTGTCTAGAATGCTGTTTGAAAATCCATAGGAGCTGCCCATCAATGATTCATTGCATGATGACATGCTCTACCAGATCACTCGATCCGACCCCTGGTATGCAAATATTATCAATTTTATGGTTGCAGGATATGTACCACCAGAGAAGGACAAAAGAAAGCTCATTTATGAGAGTCGTCACCACATATGGGATGAACCGTACCTCTTCAGAGTCTACTCAGATGGACTCCTTAGAAGGTGTATACCGGCTAAAGAAGGAATCAAGATCATTGAAAGATGTCACTCATCATCATATGGAGGACATTATGGGGCGTTCCATACTCATACAAAAATCTAGCAAAGTGGATTTTTCTGGCCAACCATGTATGAAGACACGAAGGATTTTATCCGGAGGTGTGGAACATGTCAGAGGCACGGGAACATCAATTCAAGAGATGCCATGCCGCTCACCAACAACCTCTAGATCGAACTCTTCGATGTCTAGGGTATTGACTACATGGGACCATTTCTAAAGTCAAAGAACTGCGAGTACATCTTGGTGGCAGTTGACTATGTTTCCAAATGGGTTGAAGCCATGTCATGTAGAGCTGTTAACTCCAGAAGCTCCATAAAGATGTTCAAAGAAATAATATTTCTAAGATTTAGTGTCCCGAGAATGGTGATTAGTGATGGAGGATCTCACTTCATTGACAAAGGCTTTCAACGATATTTGTTAAGACATGGAATCCATCATAATGTTGCCGCTCCATACCACCCTTAGACAAGTGGCCAGGTAGAAAAATCAAACAAGCAAATCAAGAATATTCTTCAAAAGACGGTTAATGAAATGAGAATAGGGTGGAAGGACAGGTTACCTGATGCATTGTGGGCATACAGAATGGCCTACAAAACACAGATTGGAATGTCACTATATCAACTTGTCTATGGGAAGACCTGTCACCTACATGTTGAGCTAAAAGCTCACTGGGCTATCGAAAGATGGAACATGGACTTGGAAGTTGCAGGAATAAAAAGGAAGATGCAACTCTCCGAGCTTGATGAATAACAAGAAAAAGCATATCACAATTCCAAGATTTACAAGGAGAGAACCAAAAGATGTCATGATAAGAGGAAAAAAAGAAGGACTTTGTCCCGAGAGACAAGGTATTACTTTTTAATTTCAGGGTGAAATTATTTGGGCATGGAAAACTGCAAAGGCAAGTGGAAAGGACCATTCAAAGTCATAAGCACTTCATCGCATGGAGCGGTAACACTTCAAAATGATAAAGGTACGTTATTCAAGGTAAATGGTCACCGTTTCAAAATCTTTTTAGAGCCCAATAAAGGTTCTAAGGAATTAGACATAATATAATTTATCATTTTACCATAGTTATGGGTCTATACCCTCCTCTTTTCGATTCACGATGCGGAATTGTTTTTCGGGGTTAGATTACGCTAGAAGGCAACACGAAAAAGGGGCCCGCAAGAGAACACAGACCCAGGTCAGCCGACCCAAAGCCTAGGTCGGCTGACCTAGCCCAGCATCGCCTTGCTGCTGCCTTTTTGCTTCACGAACCTTCCACCATATTCTCACAGATTTTGAATATTTCTGATAGATTCGATCATTCACCACTGTGATAAGCCATTAGGGTTGGATCTTGACCCCTGGTGGAAGTTGAACCCCCTATATAAACAACCCCTGGTAGCCTCCAACCTCATTCCATCAAAGCTTTCCTTCCTTTCTGCATAGGAGCTCTCCACATTCCAAAACTCCCATGGCCGACAAGCAAATCATTCCCTTCAAGATGGACCTCAACCAGCCACCTCTAGTAGATGACTCCCTAGCCATCATCCCTATTCTAGAGTCTACTCCTCTCGCTGTCATTCCTCCCAAGCAGAGACCGTAGAGCTACGGGTAGTCCTACTTGCTCAAGTTTGCTAGCCAACGCTTTCTTCACCGCCTGAACGTCTACTTGTGAAGGATGCTCCACCGAAGGGCTCAATCGTCAGGCTACCAAAGGACATCTATAACAGAACTGACCAATTATACAAAATTAAGTAAGAAAATCACCCGCCGAAGCAGATAATTTAACAAACTTAAGCCCATATAACCCGGTAGTCCGTGAAACCACGAAGGATTTCAAACCAACCAACATACAAACCAAGATCGTACAAGTTTAGCAGCTATAGTCACATATTACATAAATTTCGCAACGACAGTTGAACACATCGGAGTTTAGAACATAAGTTATTACAGACCAAGTTTAAAATGAAATAGCGGAAGCAATTAGTTTCATAAACCACGGACACACACTTAGTTCAAATACAGTGCTAGGAGATAGTCACTTTCCACAAAAGCATTAGGTAAGACATACGGAGTGACCATCGCCCTTGATCCTAGATGTCACCCATCGCTAGATACAGGCAGTTGATGTAACAGCCGTAGTACATTTGATCATCTGCAACAACAATGGGAACAACGCCCTGAGTACGAGAAAGTACTCAGCTAGACTTACCCATCTGAAAGGTCCTTGGTTGGTTTTGGTAATTGAGTGACAACTTAGGTGGACTAATATGTGGTTATGTGAGATACACAGGAGATTAGTCCACATGTGATGGTGTCATGAAGGAGCTCATTGCATATGAGACATGACATGGAGTCATGTGACCAAGATGGAGAAGATCAAGATGAGTCTTGGCTCGAAGGACCGGTTGTGAAGGTGAAGGGCAAGTTGAGGCTTCGAAGCGAAGGACCATGCGATGGTGAAGCTTGGGCAAGACTTGGCGCCGACGGACCAATGCAACGGTGAAGAGCAAGTGAGGTCAAGATCGATGAACCAATACGGTCACGTGATGATATGAAGTGAATCATATCATTTGGTGATTGGTTGGTGCATGTGTTGCATCAACGTCAGAGGAGATGGAGTGGAATGCGCAAGGCAAAGGTATAACCTAGGGCATTTCCATTTCACCGGTCATAGGTGTGTAGAGAAGTTTATGACCGGGTTTAGGATAGATGGCCGTACTATCAAGAGGGGCAAACTTGTTTGCATATCGGTCATCTAGTGCCACTTGAGCGATCTAACTGTGCATACGTGTTAGGATCGAGTGGCGAGGCAAGTTGAGTGCCTAACTCCTTTGAAAATGATTATGAAAATGCTAACACACAAGCACATGGAGATGTACACTTGATGGTGTTGGCACATTTGCAAAGGTGGCGTTGGTCGCGCTGTGGTTTGCGGGTATAGAGAGGTTTGGGTTCCTCTCTCCCTCCCGCCGAGCGTGCGAGCGCGGGATTCAGGCGATTTCGGGGAAATGAAATGCCTATATTCCATTGCGCCGGAAGTCGGAAAAGAAACGGAGGCGAACGCGGTCACAGAGGTGACCGGACGCAGCACCGGACGCTGCACCGGACGCGGTCACGGTGGACCGGCGCGTCCGGTCAGTGCAGCGCGGGCGTCAGGCGCGCGAGCTAGGGTTTGGCACCGGCGCGTCCGGTGACCCAAGGGACCGGCGCGTCCGGTCTTGCGCCCTGAGGGAAACGAGGACGTCGGACGCGGTGCGCGTCCGGTGTCACACCATCGGACGCGTCCGGTGGTCCAGGGTGCTTACTGGACTCGCACCGGACGCGGTTACTGTGGCGTCCGGTGGTTGCGAGGAGCGCGTCCGGTGTTGTCTTCGCGGGCGCGGGTACTGTGCGCACCGGCGCGTCCGGTGGTTGCGAGCAGCGCGTCCGGTGATGTCTTCGCGCGCGCGAAGACTGTGCGCACCGGCGCGTCCGGTGGTTCGCAGCAGCGCGTCCGGTGGGTCGTTTGACCGTTGGCGCGCAGTGACCGTTGGAGGATCTAACGGACGAATTTGAATTTCGGAGGACACGCGGATGTCGGAGGGGCACCGGACGCGGTTGAGCGCGTCCGGTGAGTTACCACCGGCGCGTCCGGTGCTCCCGCGGAAAAACGGAAGTGTGTAACGGCTCTATTTGACCGTGGGGTTATAAATAGACCTTGTGGCCGGCTGTGGCCGGCAGCTGAGCACACTTTAGCCTTGGTGGCTTGTGTGGTAGTGCTTGGGAGCCCTCTAACTCACTCATGCTTGATAGTGTTCATCGGATCGAGTGAGAGAGCGATTCTAGTGCGATTGCATCGTGAGGTTGCATCGAGTGGCACTAGGTGTTCGTGTTGCAAGCCGGTAGTGCTTGTTACTCTTGGAGGTTGCCACCTCCTAGACGGCTTGGTGGCTTGTGGCTCCGACGAAGCTCGCAAGAAGATTGTGCGAGGCTCCGGAGAAGCTTTGTGAGGGGGATTGTGCTCACCCCGCGGGGATCGCGAAGAGCAACTCTAGTTGAGCGTGTCATTGAGTTACCTCACTTGAGAGTGGTGTCTTGCGGTGCCTTGCGGGGCGTGCCTTGAGGGGCAAGTGACTTGAGGGTCACACCGAGGAACCATCTAAGTGTTGGTCGACACAACGGGGACGTAGCTTGGTGGCAACCAAGTGAACCTCGGGAGAAAATCACCGTGTCAACTTTGTCTACTCTTCTCGGTGGTTTGCATTCATGCAACACAAGCTTGTATTTACTTTCATATATACTTGTGCTTGTGTAGTTGCTCTCGTAACTAGTTTGCTTGTGTAGCTTGCTAGTTGTCTTCTTGCTTGTGTAGCTAGAAGCTTCCCCTTGCGTGACTAATTTGGTTTGTATATCCTTGTTAGTCTCTTTGCTTAGTTTGTGTAGCTAAGTGTTTTGCGCTCTCTAATTTGGCATTAGTTGCCTTGTTATTGAGCATTGCTAGTAAGCTTAGGCTTTGTGCGCTTTGCTTACTAGATTTGTGTAGGAGCTCCCTCTTGCTTGCAAAGTACTAGTGCATAGGTTTGTGTGACCTTGCTCTAGAATTAAATAGGAGAGCTCTTGCTAAGGAAAGCACCTTAGTTGCTTAATTAGGATCTTTGTGAGGTGCTTGCGAACTTAGTTAGAGGGGTGAAGTCTTGGCTAGACCGATAAGTTTAATTCCGCATTTGTTTTTAGTTAGCCAACACGCTTAAGTTTTAGAAAGGACTATTCACCCCCCCTCTAGTCCGCCATCTCGACCCTACAAGTGGTATCGGAGCCGGGTCTCTCATTTGTGGTCTTCACCGACCCGAGAGGATGGCGGATTATGGGATAGATGCTGAGTGTCCATACATTTTTGATGGCACACACTTTGCACAGTGGAGAAATTGGATGACATGCAATTTTAAGTTTATTTCTCCTCAAATGTGGTGGATCGTAGATGTGGGTTTTTCCTTTGCAATTGATAAAAAGAATGCAACTCAAGCGCAAAGTAAATGCCTACATCTCGATAGCCAAGCTACTAATGCTTTTTATCGATCTTTGGATAGTAGCATACTTTATGAGATCATAGACTTCGAGTCCGCCCATGAAATTTGGGTGTTTCTAAATGAGAAATATGGGGTGATCTCCAATGATGATGAGCCCAAGGAAGAGGCGCATGAGGATGTTGAGCATGACCACAACAAGGTGGTTGTGGAGGATTGCTCCACCTCACGGTCAAGTGATGACAAAGATGATCATATCATAAGTTCACTTGACAAGGATGGTGATGATGCATCAAGTGTTGTAAGTGATGTTTCTACCCCAAACACACTTGATGGTGACAACGTTGGTTCATGCTCGGGCCTTGATGATGCTACTACAAGCCCATCCACTACATCACATTGCTTCATGTCACTAGGTGACACAAAGGTATCAAATGATAATGTGATTGATCATGTTGGTTCATATGATGAGCTTGTTAGTAGACTTGCTAGCATGAACATATCTTTAGAAAATGAGAAAGCTAAAACAATGAAATTAGAAAATGAAAACTCTTTTCTAAAGAACTCATGTGAAGAACATAAGAGCTTACTTGATGATCTTAAATCTTCACATGAGAAGCTAACGTTGACTCATGAGAAAGTACTTGCATCTCATGAGGAATTGTTAGAAAAACATGCTTCTCTCATTAAGATGTTTTTAAAGAAAATTAAAAATAATGAGAGCTCATCACATGGATCAAATGATCAATTGCAAAATATGACTAACCCATGTGATGTAGGGAGAAAGCATGTATCCACCTCTTGTGATGACTTATTATATATGCCATGTTCTTCACATATATATGCTTGTTCTACTTCTATGTCTTGTGAGACTAACATTTTGAAGGAGAACAATGAGCTCAAAAGTGAAGTGAAGGAATTGTGCAACAAGTTAGAGAGGTGCTACAACTCAAAAGTCACCTTTGAGCATATGTTGAAAACTCAAAGAAACTTTGGTGACAAAAGTGGCCTTGGCTTCAAGAAGAAAATGACAAGGGGCGAAAGAAAGCAAGAAAAGAGGATGAAGAGGCTACTTCAAAAGAAGCTCTCGCATTCCATGTGCTATCGATGCCATGAAGCGGGACATCTTGCTAATGGTTGCCCAAACATTGAGAAGCTCAAGAAGATGAAAGAAGAAGAGAGGCTAAAGCATGTCAAGTGCTTCAAGTGCCGCACTTGGGGTCATCTTACCTCAATGTGCCCAATCAAGCAATTGGTGAAGCAACAAGTAAAGCCTCAACCAAAGCCACTAGTTGAGCAAGAGAATACACCCCAAGAGCAAATCAAGATCAATCATGAAGATGATGATAACTTGATGAAGAAGAAGAAGAAAACAAGAAGGGGTGGAAGAGCAAGACATCCAATGCAAATTCAAGATGTCAAGATGATGAGCAAGAATCAAGATGAGAAGAAAGTACATGCTCACATCAAGTGCTTCAAATGTGGAGACATAGGACACTTCGCCTCGGGGTGTCCTACCAAGCTTGAGAAGAAGGCTCAAGCAACTCATGAGAGGCAAGGGAATGAAGAGCATCATATGAGCAAAGAAGAAAAGGCTCAATCAAAGAGAAGATGCTATTCATGCCGGGAAAGGGGACACAATGCTCATTCATGTCCCCTAGGTGAGAATTCTAAGCCTATTTCAATTGATAATACTAATATGCTTAGAAAGGATGGCAATGGTACCTCATTGGTTGGAATTGCAAAACATCCCGCTACTCATACTAAGGCTATGCCTAAGTATGTTGCACCTAACTTGAGAGGACCCAAACTAGTTTGGGTACCATCAAAGAGTGGATGATTGTTTGTAGGTACTATCGGCATTGGAGGCTTGATTCAATTGGTTTCATTTTGTTCATCATATATTGAGTCAAGTTATGAAGCTCAATGCATATCCAATCCCAATGCCAAGTCAAAATAAGTGAAGTCCAAGTGCTACAACATACAAGTGCAATGTCAAAGATTGTGGTGATTTATTGGATATACTTGATGGCTTGCAATTCAAGTGCAATGTCAAAGATTGTGGTGATTTATTGGATATACTTGATGGCTTGCAAATATTCAAGTTGAAAGCTTGCTATTGGATGATCATGAACTAACCAAGGTATATCTCTTGTTGATCATTTCATTTGGGTGCATATAAGTTGATTGAATTGGATAAATGTGCAATGTTGCTTGCTATGAGATGATTGAATGGATTCAATGCCTAGCAATCAAATTTGGATTGATTTGTGTTGGATAAATTCATGAGATGACATTTAGTAAGTGGATTGAATAGATATATGTTTTGTGAGAGTGTTCAAACAAGTTAATCTCAAGATTGATTCACATTTGATGAAGATTAGCTCTTGTATTGAAATCTGTCCATTATTGAAAATCTGAGCTAGCTGAGATCAAGTCTGAGTTTGAGTGACCAAATCATATTGGATTGACTTGAAATTTGGTATACATGCTCTACACTTATGAAAGAAGATGCTGTAGAAATTTCATGAGAAGTGGATAAGAGATGCTTCGGTTTTGGAGTGCATCTTGTCAGCTATAGTGCAGCAGTTTTCAGCATATAGCAGTGGTGGAAGATTTGAAATCTAGTAGCAATCTAGAAGTCAAAAGAAGTTCAAATTTTTACAGTTGCTAGATGACTTAGTGAAGCACATCTCCACCAAATTTCATGGCATTTAGATCCGTACATTGTGAGATATGAATTATTCTTTGAAGGGTACAGAATCTGCCAAGAAAAGTGACAATTATTGGATTAATCTAGAGTCACTTTGATTGAAAGGTCCTCAAGTTGGAAACTTGTTTATAAGTGGTTGAGGTACCTAAGTTTGGTTTTGGATTGATCTATAAGCATGAAAAGCAATGAGTACAAGAACATTTGATTGTGGAATGTACTTGGTGTACTTATTTGGTACTCAATTTGAAGATCAAGATCAAACTTAAGATGAAGATGAAGTGTAAGTTCTAGTGATGATTAGAGATCATTTGGTAGAAAGAAAAGGACTTAAACAAGTAGAAAGAGTTGGACTCAAATGTAGATTCAAGGATTATTCATCAAGATTGAGTTCATCATTTGGATCAATCAAACTATATTATTTCAAGTGAGTATCAAGAGTGGTTCTTTGGAGAAAGGTCACTTCTCCCTAGTGAGGGGCTTGCCGCCGTGTGTAGGTGAAACCAAGTTTGGGACTTGGAAGGCTAACATGGAAGTGGTGATCCGAGGAACTTGTGATGCTTAGTTGAAGCAATCAAAAGGGTTGATCAAGAAAAGCAAGCAACACCCAAAAGAGAGCTAGTCATGTATTTCAAGTGGTATTCTAAGTAGTTCTCTCATACAAGCAAAGATGATATAATGAAGCAAGCCAACCACAACAAGAAAGTGTACTTGATCATTAGTGGTTTTCATTTCATATGGGTGAAGAATGGATTTATCTATGATGATTGGTCTTCACCAAGCAATAAATTGGACTTCACATTGCTATTGGAGTAATGAATTGGAATCTATGTGACTATCCTCTACTCCAACATAGCAAAGGTATCATTGTAATGTGCATGATCATATCATCCTTTACTAGTATGCCGTTAGTGCATATAGTACATGTTTATTAGGATCATGCATAACAAATGAAAAATTTAAATTCATGGTCTACCACTATTGTTTGAATGGTTAATTGACCTAGTGGTATAAGTATGAATTTGTTCATGAGCTAGTGAACCCAAGTACTTGATCTAGTTTGGATTGCTAACAAGTGACAAGTACAACATTGACAAGATAACCCTTAGCATGAGGTGTGAAGAAGCTTGTCATTGGATCAAACCGGACTTGGAATCTTAGGCAAATCAATATAGTTCAAGTCATACAAGAAGCTCATGACAATGATAAGAGTACAAGCACAACAATGAAAATGGATATCTAGTTTGTTTCAAGTGGTATCTAGACTCAAATTGATCTTCCAAGTGGTATGTACAAGTGGTGTCTAGATAATGATCTACAAGTAATATCTTACAAGTGGTACTCATAAAGATAGCAAATGTTCAAGAAGTGAATATTATTGTCAAATCCTTCAAAATGGATCTATACTAGAAAGCTCTTTCAAATGGTATCACATTCCTACTCATGATATATTCACATGGTATCATTCATGCAAGACAATGGTTTCACAAGTGATCCTCAACTTTAAGTGATCAAATCAAGAAATGCTACCCTCATCCTCAAATGGTATCTCAAGTGAATGACACATGCTATGACATAGGGGAAGGAGCCCCACCGATTGGTATCAAGGTCAAAGATCCTATGTGGTATCTCAAGAGCAACCATAAAGTTTGTCATTCCAACATATGTGGTAATGTCTATCAAAAATGCAATATTCAAGTCTCAACCATCTACCCCAATACAAGCCTTTGTATCATTTGAGAAGAACACCTTTTATGGAAATTGATGACAAAGGGGGAGAAGTTGGACAAAGATATGCAAGATTTCCTTTTGAGGAGAGATTGCTTTGGGAGAGAGATAGATGATATTGGACATAGACATGGGCAAAGAACATGGACAAAGAGGGAGCAACATTGAAGAATGTAAGGGGATCAAATATTCTTGGACAAAGAATGCACACAAGTAGGGGGAGCAAGCTTATGAACTTTAATTGATTATATTTGATATGTGCATAATTCATGTGCTTGCTTGCATTGCATAAATTCTTAAATTCAATATGCTTGCTTGTGTGGTGTATGCTAGTTATAGAACTTGAATGATGATTTGATAACTAGCATGCATAGGATGTTAGCTAGACTTATGATTATTATGCAAAAACTAGATATGCAAGATTTCCTTTTGAGGAGAGATTGCTTTGGGAGAGAGATAGATGATATTGGACATAGACATGGGCAAAGAACATGGACAAAGAGGGAGCAACATTGAAGAATGTAAGGGGATCAAATATTCTTGGACAAAGAATGCACACAAGTAGGGGGAGCAAGCTTATGAACTTTAATTGATTATATTTGATATGTGCATAATTCATGTGCTTGCTTGCATTGCATAAATTCTTAAATTCAATATGCTTGCTTGTGTGGTGTATGCTAGTTATAGAACTTGAATGATGATTTGATAACTAGCATGCATAGGATGTTAGCTAGACTTATGATTATTATGCAAAAACTAGAACCATGCTTATAATGTGATCTCACGAGGATTCTAGTGTTTTTGATGTCTAGCTACTCGTGATGCTAAGGATGATGGCAAACTTGTGATTTTCAAATGGTATCAAGCTACTAATTGGTAGCAAGCTACAAAGGTTTATTCTATACACCTTAGCATCACTTAGTAGTGCTAACCCTCCCACAAATTTCATATTTATGCATATGTGCAAGCTTGAAACCAAACCATTTGAGCACATATGTAGGGGGAGTTATCACTACCAAGTCGGATTTTATGGTGCTTATCCAAATCTTGACATAGAGCTTAAAAGTTGGATAAGTAACATTAAATCCAAAACAAGTTAGCAATTTACACTTGTGTGAAGTGCTAGCTTGAAAAAGCATAATTTCCATATCTTTGTAGAGTTGTCATCAATTACCAAAAAGGGGGAGATTGAAAGGTCCTTGGTTGGTTTTGGTAATTGAGTGACAACTTAGGTGGACTAATATGTGGTTATGTGAGATACACAGGAGATTAGTCCACATGTGATGGTGTCATGAAGGAGCTCATTGCATATGAGACATGACATGGAGTCATGTGACCAAGATGGAGAAGATCAAGATGAGTCTTGGCTCGAAGGACCGGTTGTGAAGGTGAAGGGCAAGTTGAGGCTTCGAAGCGAAGGACCATGCGATGGTGAAGCTTGGGCAAGACTTGGCGCCGACGGACCAATGCAACGGTGAAGAGCAAGTGAGGTCAAGATCGATGAACCAATACGGTCACGTGATGATATGAAGTGAATCATATCATTTGGTGATTGGTTGGTGCATGTGTTGCATCAACGTCAGAGGAGATGGAGTGGAATGCGCAAGGCAAAGGTATAACCTAGGGCATTTCCATTTCACCGGTCATAGGTGTGTAGAGAAGTTTATGACCGGGTTTAGGATAGATGGCCGTACTATCAAGAGGGGCAAACTTGTTTGCATATCGGTCATCTAGTGCCACTTGAGCGATCTAACTGTGCATACGTGTTAGGATCGAGTGGCGAGGCAAGTTGAGTGCCTAACTCCTTTGAAAATGATTATGAAAATGCTAACACACAAGCACATGGAGATGTACACTTGATGGTGTTGGCACATTTGCAAAGGTGGCGTTGGTCGCGCTGTGGTTTGCGGGTATAGAGAGGTTTGGGTTCCTCTCTCCCTCCCGCCGAGCGTGCGAGCGCGGGATTCAGGCGATTTCGGGGAAATGAAATGCCTATATTCCATTGCGCCGGAAGTCGGAAAAGAAACGGAGGCGAACGCGGTCACAGAGGTGACCGGACGCAGCACCGGACGCTGCACCGGACGCGGTCACGGTGGACCGGCGCGTCCGGTCAGTGCAGCGCGGGCGTCAGGCGCGCGAGCTAGGGTTTGGCACCGGCGCGTCCGGTGACCCAAGGGACCGGCGCGTCCGGTCTTGCGCCCTGAGGGAAACGAGGACGTCGGACGCGGTGCGCGTCCGGTGTCACACCATCGGACGCGTCCGGTGGTCCAGGGTGCTTACTGGACTCGCACCGGACGCGGTTACTGTGGCGTCCGGTGGTTGCGAGGAGCGCGTCCGGTGTTGTCTTCGCGGGCGCGGGTACTGTGCGCACCGGCGCGTCCGGTGGTTGCGAGCAGCGCGTCCGGTGATGTCTTCGCGCGCGCGAAGACTGTGCGCACCGGCGCGTCCGGTGGTTCGCAGCAGCGCGTCCGGTGGGTCGTTTGACCGTTGGCGCGCAGTGACCGTTGGAGGATCTAACGGACGAATTTGAATTTCGGAGGACACGCGGATGTCGGAGGGGCACCGGACGCGGTTGAGCGCGTCCGGTGAGTTACCACCGGCGCGTCCGGTGCTCCCGCGGAAAAACGGACAAGTGTGTAACGGCTCTATTTGACCGTGGGGTTATAAATAGACCTTGTGGCCGGCTGTGGCCGGCAGCTGAGCACACTTTAGCCTTGGTGGCTTGTGTGGTAGTGCTTGGGAGCCCTCTAACTCACTCATGCTTGATAGTGTTCATCGGATCGAGTGAGAGAGCGATTCTAGTGCGATTGCATCGTGAGGTTGCATCGAGTGGCACTAGGTGTTCGTGTTGCAAGCCGGTAGTGCTTGTTACTCTTGGAGGTTGCCACCTCCTAGACGGCTTGGTGGCTTGTGGCTCCGACGAAGCTCGCAAGAAGATTGTGCGAGGCTCCGGAGAAGCTTTGTGAGGGGGATTGTGCTCACCCCGCGGGGATCGCGAAGAGCAACTCTAGTTGAGCGTGTCATTGAGTTACCTCACTTGAGAGTGGTGTCTTGCGGTGCCTTGCGGGGCGTGCCTTGAGGGGCAAGTGACTTGAGGGTCACACCGAGGAACCATCTAAGTGTTGGTCGACACAACGGGGACGTAGCTTGGTGGCAACCAAGTGAACCTCGGGAGAAAATCACCGTGTCAACTTTGTCTACTCTTCTCGGTGGTTTGCATTCATGCAACACAAGCTTGTATTTACTTTCATATATACTTGTGCTTGTGTAGTTGCTCTCGTAACTAGTTTGCTTGTGTAGCTTGCTAGTTGTCTTCTTGCTTGTGTAGCTAGAAGCTTCCCCTTGCGTGACTAATTTGGTTTGTATATCCTTGTTAGTCTCTTTGCTTAGTTTGTGTAGCTAAGTGTTTTGCGCTCTCTAATTTGGCATTAGTTGCCTTGTTATTGAGCATTGCTAGTAAGCTTAGGCTTTGTGCGCTTTGCTTACTAGATTTGTGTAGGAGCTCCCTCTTGCTTGCAAAGTACTAGTGCATAGGTTTGTGTGACCTTGCTCTAGAATTAAATAGGAGAGCTCTTGCTAAGGAAAGCACCTTAGTTGCTTAATTAGGATCTTTGTGAGGTGCTTGCGAACTTAGTTAGAGGGGTGAAGTCTTGGCTAGACCGATAAGTTTAATTCCGCATTTGTTTTTAGTTAGCCAACACGCTTAAGTTTTAGAAAGGACTATTCACCCCCCCTCTAGTCCGCCATCTCGACCCTACACCATCTTAAACCAAAATAAAGTGACACCAAGGATTATGCAAGGCTTTCTTTTAGTGGCTAGCTGACTCATTTGTGAAAAGCATAAGCTATCATGACTAAACCACTTTAAGTAATTTTCCTTAGGTTTATTATAACTTATTCATCTAGGTATGCACCTATACTATAGCAATCACTTGATTAACCAAATACATCATGTTACCACTTGAATTTAGCATTTCCAACATCATCCATATAACCATCAGTGTTCCATCATCATTACTATGATGCCATAACTCAAGTCAAGTGCTCACTATCCAAGAGCGATGGCGATTCGAATTGATTTCTAACTAGCTGGTGATTTATTCCTCAAACAAACCACACTCACCGATCAAGTGAGCTACAGATCACCAATGACACTTTCCAGGTAAACGTCGCGGGGTAACAATCATGGACCGCACTACCCAGGGATCGCCCGACTACCAGGACGTACCTTGGGCTCACCCTTTGCGTCCCCGTCTAACCCCCTTCAGCACCAGTCTACCAATCTGAGTTTACCCTAGCCCGAAAAGTGTGACTAGCTTCGTGATCGAAAGATACTTTATTCAGCCAGCTAAATGTGAGGCATGTGTTCAACATGACAAGAGGGACAAGCAACGATCGGCCTTTAACTGACATAGATGAAAAACTAATAGCACCCCAGAACACTGTCTGGTTGCCTCCAACTCTTCCATCTGGTCTCCAATTATCCATCAACACATGGTTAATTCCAGGATATCACCTATTCCTTAGCTAAAGCATTCCAGTAATGACCTATCATTTCAGGTGACCGGAAATCACCGATCGCTACCGGTCTAAGCAGGGCTAAGTAGTATTCGACCCAAAACTTATGTAGGTAATATGGTGGCAAGGATAGTAATAGATGCATCAACAGTTTCACTCAACTAATATACTTAATGCACAATATATAACTCATATATATAAATAAGGAATTGCTTTTGTAAAGTAGGAGACTTAGAATGCTTCGGGGCTTGCCTCGTTCGAAGGAACTAGGTTGGTGGTCCACACACTCAGATAGATCCTCTTCTTGCTCGTCTACCTCGGACACCTCCTGTGCCTGAGTTTCTTGTGGATCGGACCCGGTCTTCTCCTCCTGAACTGCTACTGGCAACTCCTGCGATCCTGTTATGATGCAATTGCATAAGTAAATATGTAAATGGTGCATCGGATGCGGTGGTATGCGATGATCATGATGACATGATATGCAGATGAACACATTGAGACTTATAGTATAGACTAAAGACAAAACTTTTCTACAAGGTAGTCAACATCATCCAATCAGTTACTACGAAACATGTCGTCTACTGCATTCTCTTCTACTACAAATCCCAGCTACTTCTCAGCTACTACTATATAACCCTAACACTAGTGCTACTACACTTTATTAATCATAACTATACTATAAGACAAGTAACATCAGCAAGTGATTTGATGCTTCAAAGATACACCAAAGCTTCATCATTAAACTAAATCTATATAAAGAATATTACTTTATTTCTATTTAATCTAGGGTTACAACAACAACATGTATTTCTGTTGAAGATAAAAATCTACAAAAATTATAGTAGCATAGTACTACTCTAAGTAGCCTACCATCAAAGTTTCATGGGATGTAGATCAGTAAAACAACCTACACAAAAATGACAAGCTCTGGTATAGAAATGAGCATGAAATTACTTTGTACTATGAAAAGTATCAAACAACAAATTTATTATTTTTTCCATAATTTACACAGTAAAAAAACACTATACAAAATTTATCATATGCATGTTTTATACAAATCTCTCTCTAGCAAAAATAACAAAAACCAGCCAATAAAGGTACTTGAACTAGACATCAAAATTTTTCTACAGAACATGCATGAAAGGTATTTTTCATAAAAAGTACATCACTAAAGAAGATTAACAAAACTAGAACCATATTTTTCTGAGCTTCCTATGATTTATTATGTATTTTCTGAGAAAACAACAATTATAATAATTAAATAAAACTCTATATAAAAGTACCACAAATTTGACATACAATATTTTTATACTGTAGATCTACTCCTAAGAAGTCTACCAAAATTGGTTTCACCATTCTTGGAGCAATATTTTTTGAGTTATAAATTTTTAAAGCATTTACAGAATTTTTGGAAATTCATTTCAAAAATCCCTTTTAAAAACCAGTTGCTGAAAACGCTGGGTACGCCCAGTGCAGTGCACCCACGCGAGCACAGAGAGACAGAAAGACAGGCCCGAGGTCAACGGGGACCCCATCCGTCAGACGCACACCCGAGAGGAGGCTTGACCGGCCGGGATCTTGCCGCCGGTGAGCTCACCGGCGATGAGGTCACCACCAGCGACTTCCCCATAAAGAGGCGAAGCTGGTGGCACCCAACACACGGCTAGACGAGCTCGGCACTGAGCTCACCGGCGAGCATGGCGGCAAGGCGGCGCTGGCGCACGACGGCCGGCCGGAGCAAGCCGCGGTGGCGGCCAACGAGGTGCGCACGGGCTCCGCGAGAGGAAGGCGGATGCAGAGAAAGAGAAAAAGGGGAGCAGGGTAGGACGAGGAGCTCCGGCCACGGCGACCAAGCTCGGCGCCATGGCGGGCACAGCAGAGGGATTCGCCCGATTGGACTCTCACCTAAGCGCGAATGGCGACGCTAGCGCGAGCACGGGCGAGAGGAGAGTGAAGTGGAGTCGAGGCCGTGGTGAATCAACGGCGGATGGATCGACAGCGGCGCTCCGCGGTGGCGGAACGACGGCGTTGGTGTACGTTGGCGGAGGCGAGCGCGTGAGCTTGCTCTGCTGCAGGCGCGGTGGAAGGAAAATGGGAGAGAGCGTAGTGGAGGCGAGTGCGTGCGCGCGGTGTAGGCGAACGCATAGGGGCGCGGGGGCCACCGGCGTGCCATGTGCTCATCGACGCCGGCGCATGGCGGCCACGGGGCACGCGGTTCCTGCCGCAGTCGGCGCGTGGCGTGCGCGGCGCGCAGGCAAGAGCGGAAGCACGCACGCGGGAGGGAGTGGGCCGTCTTCGGCTGGTGGGCTGGAAGTGAGGAGGGTGGCCCAGTAAGCAAGAAAACATTTTTCTTTTCTACTTTCAAATTCAAATTTTTGGAGTTGAAAATGGCATTTTCAAGATTTGACCCCAAAACAAAAGTTGTTTAAAATTTAATTCTCTACAACATTGCTTTAGGGCACATTTTAAAATTGCAAACAAATTTTGAAATGGAGATTCAAAGCCCATTTAATTCAAAATTCCATTTTTCTAGAATATTTTTAAAAGCAAATTTTGAGGAAATTTTGAATACTAAACTTGCTCCAAATTTGATGCTAAATATTCCTAAATGATTGGTATTGTAAAACAAACATGTATTAATAGCATAATGAGCATAACCATGGCCTAGTTATATTAAAACATGCAACTGCAACATTCATGTTTCAATGCCATCTTTCACATGTTTCATTTCAATGTTATACTTACCTTACATGTGATAATGAATGCAATATGATGCTCATGCGCATTATTTGCAATGTTAATGCATGCTTAACACCTAGGGTGTTACAGTCCTCCCCCTTATAAGAATCTCATCCTGAGATTTGGAGTTACGAACCATTTGTTATAAAAGTCTTTATAAGCGTTTTGCAGATATTCTCCCATTTCCCATGTTGCGTCACCATCATCATGATGACTCCACTGTATCTTATATGTTCTCACTACTTTATTCCGAGTGACTCGATCATTAGTGTCCAAAACCCAAACTGGTTGCTCACGGTATTCCAAATCTGATTTGATCTGAATGCCCTGAGGCTCTACTATCTCCTCCGGGACACGCAAACACTTCTTCAATTGCGATACATGAAAGACTGGAAAGATCGAACCCATTACTTCTGGTAGTTGTAACTTATAAGCTACGGGATCCTTCTTCTCTATTATCCTATATGGCCCTACAAATCTAGCGGCAAGCTTCTTCTTGATCCCAAACCATTTCTTTTTCATTGGAGTAACTTTCAAATAGACGTAGTCACCAACTTGAAATTCTAAGCGATCTCCTTCTTTTGTCTGCATAACTCTTCTGACGTGATTATGTAGCTTTCATGTTTTGTTGTATAATACAAACCTTTTTCTCAGCCTCATCAACAAAATCGATTCCGTAAAACCTTTTCTCTCTAGGTTTAATCCAATTCAACTGTGCCTACACTTCCTGCCATACAAGGCTTCAAATGGAGCCATCTTGATACTCTCTTAGTAACTGTTGTTATAAGCGAACTCTACCAAAGGTACCCATGATTCCCATGATCCCCTAGATGACAACACACAAGCTCTAAGCATATCTTCTAGAATAGCATTAACTCGCTCTGTTTGCCCATCTGTCTGTGGGTGGTAAGTTGTACTACGAACTAAACTAGTACCCAAACCTTTATGCAGATGCTCCCAAAAGTGAGCGGTAAACTGTGACCCTTGATCAGACACGATTGTCATCGGTATACCATGCAATCTAACAATTTCTACAATGTACTTATTGGCATATTGAGGTGGTCGAAATGTCGTCTTGACTGGTAATAAGTGAGCTGATTTGGTAAGGCGATCTACAATCACCCAAATCAAATCATTTCCCTTCGGGGTGGTGGGAAGACCGGTGATGAAATCCATACTATATCATCCCATTTCCAATCTGGTACTGCCAAAGGTTGCAACAAACCCGCAGGTCTCATGTGAAGAGCCTTTATCCTACAACACGTGTCACAACGAGGAACATATGCCGCAACCTCCTTCTTCATCTTTGTCCACCAATAATGAGGTCTCAGTTCTTGATATATTTTGCTACTTCTAGGATGTATAGACAGCTTAGAATGATAAGCTTCGTCCATCAATTGGTTCTTGAGCTCTTGATCTTTTGGTACAATCAGGCGGTCCTTGAACCATAACACTCCTTGTTCATCCACTCTAAAGTGCTTAGTTGGCTCTTTCTTCATTTTCTCCTTGATATGGAATATTCCCTTATCTGTTTTCTGACCTTCAATGATCTTACTCTCCAAGGTACCACTAATCTGAATGTTGTGCAATACAGCAGGATGCAATAGATTCTACCCATCTTCGAACAAAGGTTGCACCATAAGAGAATGTGACTTCCTACTTAGGGCATCTACTACTATATTTGCCTTCCCTGGATGATAGTGTACGTTCAGGTTATAATCTTTAATCAACTCTAACCATCTTCTTTGTCGCATATTCAACTCGGACTATGTAAATATATATTTGAGACTCTTGTGATCTGTGAAGATGTTTCACACATTCCCGAGCAAGTAGTGTCTCCAAATCTTTAGAGCATGCACAACGGCAGCGAGCTCTAAATCATGAGTCAGATAGTTAACTTCACGTTTCCTCAACTGGCGGGAGGCATAAGCAATGACTCTTCCATCTTGCATAAGAACACATCCTAACCCATTCTTGGACGCATCACAAAATACATCAAATGGCTTCTCTGTGTCCGGCTATGCTAGAACAGGAGAAGTGGTTAGCAATTCTCGCAAGGTATGAAAAGCTGCCTCGCATTCCTTTGTCCAAGCGAACTTATGGTCCTTCTGTAGTAGACTCGTCATTGGTTTGGCAATTTTTGAGAAATCTGGTATGAAGCGACGATAATAACCGACTAATCCAAGAAAACTCCGAACCTCATGAACTGTGGTTGGTGCCTTCCAATCTGTAACTTCTTGTACCTTGCTAGGATCTACTAAAATTCCACTTTCAGATAACACATGACCTAGAAAAGGTACTGTCTTCAGCCAAAACTCACACTTACTGAACTTAGCATACAACTGATGATCTCTGAGTCTGGTTAAGACAATTCTAAGATGCTCTGCATGATCCTGCTCGTTCTCTAAGTATACTAAATTGTCATCAATGAACACAATCACAAAGTTATCCAATTCCGGCATAAAGACCGAATTCA
Organism: Saccharum hybrid cultivar R570; assembly: GCA_038087645.1. Lineage (NCBI taxonomy): Eukaryota > Viridiplantae > Streptophyta > Magnoliopsida > Poales > Poaceae > Saccharum > Saccharum hybrid cultivar. The sequence continues at coordinate 424,063 of JAQSUU010000368.1, forward strand.
TCAGATACATAAAGTAAGCAGGAGCATTGGTCAGACCGAAGGACATGACAAGATACTCGTACAAACCGTATCTGGTGGAAAACACGGTCTTGGGTATATCTTGTGGCCTAATCTTGATCTGATGGTACCCTGATCTCAAATCTATCTTAGAGAACACCTTGACTTTTGATAATTGGTCAAACAAGATATCAATTCAAGGCAGAGGATACTTGTTTTAAATTATCACCGCATTCAGTGGCATGTAGTCCACGCATATCTGTAACGAGTTATCCTTCTTCTTCTTTATGAATAGTGCGGGACATCCCCATTCAGACGAACTTGGATGAATCAAACCCTTGGTCAACAGATCTTGGAGTTGCTTCTTCAACTCTGCTAATTTATTTGGAGGCATCCTGTAAGGCCTTCTTGAGATTGGTGGTGTCCTTGGGATTAACTCAATAGCAAACTCAACATCTCTGTCCTGTGGAAGACAGGGTAACTCATCTGAAAACACGTCTAAAAGCTCGCACACTACCAGAATCTTGGCTAGAAGAGTGGTTTGTATGACACAGGTAGTACTTGCCAAATCTATTCTCCGAGGTAAGACTACTTGAAATGTGCCTTCTCCAACAGGTTCCTTGAGAGAAATATTTCTTCCTCCAACATCGATTACTACTCCTATCTTATTCATCCAATTCATTCCCATAATTACATCCAGAACTAGCCCTGGCATAACTATCAAGTTAAGCTTATACTGCCTGCCTGCTATATTTAGGGCTGCCCCCTGAATTATCTGATTAGTTAACAGATCAGCCCTAGCTGAACTTATCCGATAAGCACATTCCAATTCAACTATCTTTTGCTCATATTTTCTTGCAAATGCTTGACTTATAAATGAATAAGATGATCCAGAATCAAACAAAACGACTGCAGGATGGTTGTTGATAGAAAACATACTGGCTGTCATGGGCTCTCCTTCTAGGATGTCATCAATGGTGGTGTGGTATACGCGAGCTTGATACTGGTTCTGCTGTTTCTTAGGAAAAGGACAAAACTTCGCAAAGTGACCTGACTGATTGCAGTTAAAACACGGTCCTCTTACTGAAGTAGTAGCTCCAGACGAACTGCCTTGTCCTGCCTTGGCCTGTGGTATCGCCATCTTGAATGGCTTTTGGTTCCGCTGAGGTTGCTGAGCATTCTGATTCTTCCTCTACGGTGGTTGGAACCTTGCACTCGGAGCTGGTAGACGATACGCAAAACGATTGGCCATCGAGGCTCTAGGCTGGGATGGACCTAACTCAAAGGCCCTCTTGCTTGGACGCAGCATACACATTGTTGTTCTTTTCTTGCTTCAAGCAGTCACTAATGAAGTCATTGAAACCAGTTCTCGTGTTGGTACCCACATGCTTCATCATCTTGGGATTTAGACCTCTCTTGAAACTCACAATCTTCTTGGCATCGGTATTCACCATGTCAGAGGCATAGCGACTTAAATTGTTGAAAGCATGTAAGTATTGCGTCACAGTTTTGGTGCCTTGATTTAGTGCTAGAAATTCTCCAAGTTTCATTTCCGTCAAACTCGGTGGAATGTAAACTCCTCGAAAGGCATCAGTAAATTCCCTCCAAGTAATGTGGACATTAGTGGGAAACATGGTGCGATGGTGCTTCCACCACATTCCTATAGGGCCTTGTAGTTGATGAGCTGCATATTCCGTCTTCAATACTTCCGTCATTCTGAGCACACGGAACTTATCTTCCATGGTGTTTATCCATTCTTCAGCATCTAGTGGCTCTGTCACTTCCTTGAAGATCGATGGCCTGGTGTCCATGAAATCCTTGAAATTGCTATACTGATTTGCCTCATGTCCACCCTGGTTTAACCCACGATGGGTGTTGTCCACAATATTGCACAAGGCAGCCTTCATATTCTGCTGCATGTTCTCCATGTTTCGCTGACTTCTAAGGAACTATGCGAAGAACTGTTCCATGTGTATGGTGGAGGAGGAGGTGGTGGTGGATCACGGGTCTCATTTCCAGTGGCACTGCCACCTGCCTCAGTGGCATCATACACCGTACGACGAGTGTTTGGCATCTGCATATTTCAGCAACCGTAATTATTAGGCGATGTTGTAATAACTGTAGTCGAATGAAGAATTATGCCGTACTGAATTCACTGGAGAGAATAAATTCATACACTAAAACAGAGGCACAATAAGTCATTCCAAAAGACACAACATCACTAATTAGATTACTTAAGCACAACACATCGCATCCATCACAACCAAAGCGCCAGCACACATACACTGGACTTTTAACATTCAGATATCGTCACAAACACATCCAAGTTTTCCCACATTACATCAAAGCCTTAGTCATCCTACTCATTACATGCCAGATATGCCAACAATGCAAAAGGTCATCACAAAAGAAACCCTAGTATCTAGCGCAACAACTACTAGCCTACTCGTCGTGGTCGCTGTCTAAGTCCGAGACGTCGCCATGGTCACCGTCGTCCTCATCATCATCAGCTGGTGCTTCGGGCTCCTTGGGATCCTCGTCCTCATCCAGATCCATCTCTGCTGCGCCAGGAGGAACATAAGTGTAACACCTCAGGTGTTTAGCTCCATAATTGCATTGCATTTGCATGAGCATAAGCATGCATCATTTCATGTTATTTTATGTGGTTGCAACTAATGTGGTTGTTTTTAGAGTTTTGTTTGGCTCACATCATGTGACACTAGGTAGTTGGTGTAACAAAAGGGGAGAGTAGCTAATTATATCTCACAACACCTTAGTTATACTTAGGGTCACTAATGGAGCAAGGTTCATGTTGACCAAAATCACCAAAATGCCCTCCAAGGTGTAGTTGACCACCATTTAGCCCTAGGATGCTCTAGTTTGACCAATTAAAAAGTCTAGCTTAGAGACCTTGCATGGAGGAGCACCCTTAAGCAAAGTTGTAGGTAATTTTATGGGGGACAAAAGTCTCAATATGGCCATCTCATGAAACTGGCCAGAACATGCTCAAAAATGGCCCACAAGTCAGCTAGAGGGGCTGTCTCAACACTTAGAATTTTTCTAAGTCTCAGAAGTGTCCCTCCAGTTTTACAGTGACCTACTTTGGAAGCTTGTAGTTTGCAAACTAGACCAAAACAGCTCCAACTCATGTTGACACTTTTGTAGTACTCACTTAGCTCTACAACATTGTCAACATCACCATCACCTAGTTCTAAATGGTTTAGGAGATATGGTGTCTAGAAAATCAGGTTTCAGTCGGCTTAATGACTGAAACTATGTTTCAGTTTCGAAGTGCACCACTTTGGAGCTATGTAGTTTCTAATCTAGGCCGAACCAGCCCAAACTCCAATTGACAAACTTGTTGCCCTCATGTAGCTCTACAACATTGCCAACATCACCCATACCTGGTTCTCACTGGATTAGGAGTAAAATGAACTCAAAATCGCTCTGTCAGTCACCATTTCGGACGCCGATTCAGTCAAACGGGCGTTGTTCAGAGACCGTCGTGGCCAACCGGCCGTAGGCCATCGTCGACGCGTGGCCACGCGGTGGCAACCGTACGCCGGCCGTGGCCCTACCGGTCAGTCCACCGAGCCTTCAAGGCCGCCACGACGCACCGGAGTTGCCCCCATTCCCTCTCCCTCCCTCATTCGGCTTCGACACGGAGAAACTAAGCCGCCATTGCCGCCTCCACTCCGGCGAGCTCATGCACGCTCACCACCGCACCGCAGCCCACCAAAACTCGTTCACTACTCCGCCAACATCCCCTCCACCTCCTTCACCCGTTGCTTGACCCGATTGTGCTGAGGTGAGGGCGAATTTCGGTTTCCGCCACCGCAAGTCCTCGCCGGCGTGCTGTCCACGCAGCAGCTCACCGTGGCCAGCTCCCTATGGTCTCCCTCCAGTCTCCCCGCTACGTGTTCTGGGTTCTAGGGTGGGTAGAGCAGCCTCTGTGATGATGCTACCGGATGGGATGGCCGGTACACGTCGGAACTCCATCGTGCGCTGCCGCACCATGGCCGCCGGTGCGGTGCTCACACGGCCAGCGACACTCGCTCCACCTCCGTCCTCTTCCTTGGCATGGAGAGGTCCGCCATGTTCTCAGGAAGCCGTAGCACACCTCACTTAGGTCCCTGGCCCTCGGAGCTCGCCGGACCGCCGCCGGGTGCCGCCTCCGAGCCGCGGTCGCCATGGCCGTCGTAGCTAGGGTGGGATAGGGTCAGCCAAGCTAGGTTTGGTCAATGCGGGAAGTCACAGGGAAGCCGTTGGTGCTCTTCCCATCGCCGGAGGCGCCATTGTCGGCGAGCTAGAGCTCGCCGGAGTCACGGCCGTCTCCCCCCCTCCGCTCTTCTCTCTCTGGCCTGTGGGCCCACGCTGTCAGCGCCACGCGCGCGTGGGCGGGAGTCCAGGATGGGCCGCGCGCGTCGTGGGCCGCGTCTGCTCCCGGCCGGCCCAGTAGCGAGTTAGGGTTCGGTTTTGTTTTTATTTTCATATTTGTCATAGATTTTAGTTGATGTTTGGAAAATGTAGATCTAGGGTTTTACTTGCCTAAAAATTATGAGATAAATTTTGTTAGGATCTGCATGATGTTTAGTATTTTAGAAAAATATAAATTGGATATGTGATGTTTAGTTTCTGGGAGATTTAAATAGGTCTTTGAAATGTGTTTTAAATTACATGCAAACTTGTTTAAATCATATCTTGAGTTTTAGTGTTCCAAAAATTATGAAGTTTGGTGGGTAGGCTAATTTATACTTTCTCTAGCTTTGGTAAAAATTTGGGCAGTAGTGCTTAAGTACTTTTCAAGTTATAATACTATCTTGTTATTTTAGGAAATACTTAAATGAATTTTAGTAATTTTTCTACATAGGCAATGTTCTTACAACTTTTTGGAGAATGTCTTGGTACCCTAAAGTGTCCAAAAAAATTAGGAAATCTGTTGTTTGACACTTTTTACTATGAATTGTTATTTATACAAAAATCAGCCTTTTGGGCTTGTGAATTTTGTTTAGGGAGTTTCTGTAAATAATTTTAGTTCAAATTTTTACAGTGGTCTCTTTTTGGTTCATAGAGTCTCCTGTAAATTTTGTAGAATTTTAGGAGCAGTTTACATATATGTTTAAAATTCCACTTAATTACTTAAGTAAATTAAGAAATGAGTTTAAATAAATATTTTAGGTAGGCACACCTTACTTTCTGGTGTTTTTGTGACCTATGTGAACTTGTGGTAACATTAGTTTGGTCTTAAGGGATGTTTGCCACATAAATAAATATTTAATCTTTGCAATTCTAGGTTTTCTGGACAGCTGGTAGTATTTCTAGGTTTGACCTTTGATAAAGGTGGTTGCTGGAAAACTTGTAAATACCAAAGTTGTATTAAGCTTGATAAACTAGCTTGAATCAAAATTTGGGAGCATTTGGCTTAGTAGTTTGGGAGTTATTGCTGTTTAAAGTGACAGTCCAGAATTTGCTACTCTCTGTTTAGAGAGGACAGATTCTAGAACTTATGAAATTCGATATGAAAAACTTAGGAATTTAGGGTTGAGATCTGAAAATGAATTGAAGTGCATTTCTTAAGCTTTCCAGATTGTCTTAGATCATATCTTTTGGAGTTAGGAATCTTCAGTTATGTTAGAATCTTTGAGCTGCTGTCCAGAATGTCTTACTGTTGTATTTTGGTGTTGGATGTGGTAACCTAAGTAATGCTACTCTTGTAATTGTTAGGTTCTAGGGCCTTAACCAAAGAAGAACAGCTATATCTTAGGTTGGGTAGATTATGTAAGTACTTCTCCACCGGAGAAGAGATTTGCACGTATTGATGAAGTGACTTGAATAGAGTACTTTTATTGCTGAAATGCATTTCATTTCGAGCATGTTGCACCCATTATGCATCCATGATATTTATTGTGCACTCATGCAATAGGTGTTCCGGAGGGGGTAACGCTCCTCGAATTCGAGCAAGTGATTCTGGAGGAAGTCCAGGAGCAGCCGAGAGAACCCGACGAAGCAGTCATCGAAGGGCACGCCGTTGACGACCTACCCGAGTGTCCCGACCACCGGCCCTCGACCTTTCTTAAAGGCAAGCCTCGGTGCATGCTGACCCAATCATTTGAAATATAATTCTTGAGTACTTTTACTTATTTACTGCATTAAGTTGTAGGAGTTGTATGGAAACACTTGTTGCAATACACCTATCCTTGTCTAGATATCATACTTACACCCTAAATTAGGTTTAGGCCGTGTTAATGCTTAGCCCTGCTTAGTCCGGTAGAAGTCGGGTGATTTCCAGTCATCCGCGAGATCTAGGAATGGGTCACGAGTGGCTGTGATCGCTATCCTGAATGGAACCATGCCTAAAAATGAATTTGAGACCGGGCGGAAGTTCGATAGTGCAGCCGTAAGACACTTCACGTCTTGGGTGCAGAGCAATGCCCGTCTGAGTCATTTAAGGACCGATTCGCTGTACGTCCTTGAGTCATGTTGAACGCAGTCTAACACTTAGTTGGCCGGATAAGTCGTTCCGACCGCGAATCCGAGTAATACAGTTCAGGCCAGGAATCGAATGGTAGGTTGCTTCTTGGAGGAGAGAAAGGATGTGCTTGGGGACATTGGCGTGAGACCAAGGGGGGGTTAGAGTCCCTATCACCTGGCAGAGTGTCGCCCTTGGGGTTGCGACATCAGTCAGACCCATGGCTCCTGAACTGTACCAAAGATGACCTGAGCAGCCCTCGCCAGGCGTGACTCGGTGAATGTTAGAAATACCCCTCCAGCTGGATAGGAATTCGATTCGAATCGCCGTCGCTCCCGGTTAGTGAGCACTTGACTTGAGCAGCGGCAACGTAGATCTCATTAAATGAACAGGTGGTTAAGGGAATGATACAATGTTGCCGCAATTTATACCTGCTATGGATATAATAATATTATTGTTTGATTTTTACTTAAGTGAATGTTTAGTACAGGTGCTAAGATAGATGACAGGTTAATCCTAAAAATAAATGCTAGTACAGGTTAAAAGAATTTAAATTACTTATGCTTTTCCGCAAAAGGTAATGTCAGCCAGCTCCACTTATAAAAGCCTTGCATGATCCTTGGTGTCTCTTATTTTTCGTTTCGACGGGTAAGTCTAGCTGAGTATATTCCCGTACTCAGGGTTTATTCCCTCCTGTTGCAGATGACATGCTTTATCAGGGCTTCTGCAAGACCTGCCTCCACCCTGCGGGTGACGAGGACTAGATCACTCGGGCGTGATCGTCTGTTATGTACTTTCCTGAATGCTTTTGCAGGATGATGATCATTAAGACTGGCAGTAGTATGTGAACTAATGCGTGCGTTATGCTTTTGCTACTTTTATAAACTTGGTTTGTAATAATTGCGACTCCGTGTGTGTAAACTTATTTCGGAACTACTTGTGAAATGTAACGTATGATGTTGTATGTTGAATGATGCGATCTTAGTTGTAAGCAAGTTGGTTTGAAATCCTTCGTGGTTTCGATTGACTACCGGGATTATATGGGCTCAAGTTCGAAAATTTGAGTGCTTCGGTGCTTGTTTTTGTACTTGTGCTCTTATAATTTGGTCGGTTCTGTTACAGCTGGTACCGGAGCATAATTCAACATTAAACACATCGTACGAGTATTTAAAAAACAAAAGTATTTGATTATGAAAAGGGTTAAAACTCTAAAAATTATTTTCATAGGTATGCCAGTGATCACATCCCTTAGCCCAAATAAGGACTCTTAGGTGGCTTATTATAAAGACTAACTTGGGGGCCTTGTTTGTTTTTGTTTCGTCGTCCATATGGCGTGATATTGTATGGATGCCATCCACTTAGGTGGTAATGTATGGATCAATTGCCTCGACGCTCTGGTAAGTGTGAGTTGTGAGAGCATGATCGTCCAACCGGCCAATCTAGGGGAGAGTAGTTTTGGTGACTTGCATACTTACATGTTTAAACCATGTAATTATGTAAGCACTTAATTGTGGGAACCTTTATATCGGGTAGCTTTGATACTGAAGTATATACATCAGGGGATGTGTATATGGAAAGTATTTAAATTACTGCTTTCTTGTGTGTTTATATTGGGAAACTGTTGGGCTGAAATCAGATTTTTTTTTGCAGGTACACTAACAGCGTAACGAGTAGACCGATAGTTTCGCTTATATGAGAGAACATATGTATGCCACCGCCTAGCATTAGAACTTTAGGTTTCTACTAAGGTGAGAGGGCGTACGGAACGTGCATGCATCATGTTTAATTATATCATACATATCATTTACTCCCTCCTTAAAAATTTCAATAGTCCCGACTAAATTAAATTTCGTATCCCCTAAATGATCCTCACTTTAAGTCGTATCTTGTTGCTACAGATGGCACGTACCAGGAGGACCACTCGCAAGTCCACTAGAGGCAGGGCACCTCGTCACCAGCTCGCTCCACATGAGCCCTGCCCTGAGCCCACTGAGGTGGAAAGGCTGAGGGCTGAGTTGGCCAAAGTGACTGCAGCCAGGAATGCAGCACGTCAGGAACTGGAGCAAGTGATCCGTGATCGTGACCAGAAAACCCTTGCAGTTCAGAGATTGACAGTAGCAAATCGCAACTGTCAACGCATGCTGGTCCGTGTCATGAATCAGAGGGATGAAGCCTGGCACGAGGAGAACGTTCTGAGAGCTCGTCAGTTTGAGCTCGAGCAACAGTTGGAGAATGCTGAAGAATACAATGACAATCTTCATGAAGAAGTGCACCGCCTGAACAACCAGCTAAATCCTCTGCTGCCTCAAAACAACAACGCAGATGAGGACATGGGTTCGGGAATCGTTATGGCTAAAGATGATGATGAAGTGGAGGTCAATGGGCCCCAAGATGCCGCACCAGAAGAAGCACCAGAAAAAGGAGAAGATGAGGAGTTAGAGCCTGTTAGCAACGAGGATGGCGGGGAGATCCTTGACATTGACTCTGAGGACGATGCTTAGAGTAGTCATTGCATAGCTACGATGTTAGAATCATCTTTTGTGCCTCCTAGGGTTGGAGTGAGGCTTTGTAATAACTTGACTTTTGGGATGTAAGGTCGAACCCTATGTTTCCTTGATGTTTAGTTGAACCTGTTAATTTCGATCACAATTGGATGTCTTATTGCGTGCGTTCGATGATGGTGTCACGATTAGCACCCTTCGGTGCCACGATGAAACCGAGGGCCTCCTATGGCGCGCGACATAAGGTTGTGCTGCTTGGCATGCGCTGGTATCGAGGTGGCTAGTCATGATCCACCATGGGACTCTACCGTTGAGAAGTCTCTTTGTGGTCAGTTTGAAGTAGCCTTTCTCAGTCAACTAAAAATTTTGAGATCGAATCCAAGTACCGAGCAAAAGGTTAAAAATCATGTAGATATTAACGTAAGTGGTTCAGTAATTGCTGTGCTCCTTGTGAGTGAGCCTTTATCAAAGTACATCTTGTTGGATTCCCTTGCATGATTGCGTCAATTGATGCGCTTCAATGGATTGTGCGGTTGTGATGAATTATTGTGCCATGAGTGTCTTGAGAAGTCTATTTCATGAAGTCAGTTTGACATATTTACAATAATTTATCTACAAATTTCCCACATCGTCAGTGCTCATTGGCTATGCATTTTGCAGATGTCGTATAATCTCCGTCGGGGTCGTGGCAATGAGGATGAGGAACAGCCACCCCCTCCGCCACCACCTACCCTGGCTGAGCTGATGCAGACCGTGGTCGAAGGGCAGCGCATGCTGGTAGATGCTATGCGCCAGCTTGCCAACCGGGAGGCTCATCATGGCCGCCAGGGCCCAGAACCCAATCAGTACAGTGATTTTAAGGACTTTCTTGATACTAAGCCCCCACTCTTTAAGGAGGCAGAGGAACCACTGCAAGCCGACGAGTGGTTGAACACTATTGAACAAAAGTTTTGTCTGCTTCGTTTGACTGATGAGCTAAAAACTAAATATGCTTCTCACCAACTTCATGGTCCAGCGGGTATTTGGTGGAGCCACTATCGTTCCACACTGCCTGCAAATGTCCCGATTGCTTGGGACTAGTTCAAGGCCGCATTCCGTGAGAACTATATTCCTCTAGGTCTTATGGCAATCAAGCACACAGAATTCATGAGGCTGTCACAGGGAAATAAAAGCTTGACTGAATATCTGCAATCTTTCAACAACCTAGCAAGGTATGCCACAGAGTTTGTGGATACCGATGCCAAGAAAATTGCTAGCTTTAAAAGAGGCCTTGGCCCAAAGCTGATGAAGACTATGGGCACTAGCAAGTGTACTACCTTCAATGAATTTATCAGTGATGCTCTGACTCAAGAGAACAATAACTCTATCTATGCTGCTTCTAAGAGCCGCAAGAGGGCACTTGAGGCAGGTGCTTCACAGTCTCGAGCTCTAGCTACCCCGAGGGCTCCTCCTCGCCCTCCTGCCACAAGTGCTAAGTTTCGTCCTCCGCAAAAGAAGGCGCCAGTGAAGACTGGGTTTCGCAAGGCATATACAGTGGCTCTGCCAAAGGGTAATTCGGGCCAAGGCAGCTCCAGTGTTCCTCCTAGCAACATGCCTTGCTGGAACTGCAACAAGCCAGGCTATTGGTCCAGGAACTGTCCTTACCCTAAGAAGAATGTCAACCAAGGTGGCCGTCAAGGGCACGCTCATTATAACAGTATTGAGGAAATCCCATCTGGTGAGGTTGTCACTGCTGGTAAGTTCCTAGTTGACCAACATCCTGCAGTGGTACTTTTTGATTCAGGTGCTTCGCATTCCTTTATCAGTCCTAAGTTTGCATCAAAGTTTGCACACAAATTGCATACTGTTGAAGGTGGAGGTTATTGCATTAGCGCAGCAAGTGGGAATATTTCCACATATAAAGTAGTGGGGAATCTTGAGCTTGAGATTGAAGGGCGAAAGTACTCGCTTACCTTAGTGGTTTTGCCGGGATTAGGCATAGATGTTATTCTGGACATGAATTGGATGAGTCAGAATGGGGTACTCATTGATACATCCACTCGAGTAGTTATGCTCAGAGATCCTACAGATCAAAAGGGTTTTCTGGTACAACTTCCTAGAAAAGTTGATTTGTCTGGGGAAGTTCATGCTGTGCAAGCAAAGGCGTTGGCCGAAATTCCCGTAGTGAATGAGTTTCTGGATATTTTTCCCGATGATTTGTCAGGACTCCCTTCGGATCGGGATGTGGAATTTAAAATTGAGTTGTTGCCTGGCACGGCTCCCATCTCTAGGAGACCTTTTAGGATGCCTCCGAATGAGCTAGCTGAACTTAAGGTGTAGTTGAATGAACTTTTGAAGAAGGGGTTGATTCGCCCTAGTTCGTCTCCATGGGGATGCCCTGCTATCTTTGTGAAGAAGAAGGATCAGACCTTGCGGATGTGTGTAGATTATAGACCTCTGAATGCAGTCACTATCAAAAATAAGTATCCTCTGCCACGTATCGATATCCTGTTCGATCAGTTGTCCAAAGCTAAAGTCTTTTCCAAGATTGATCTGAGGTTTGGTTACCATCAGATTAAAATCCGTCCCGAAGATATTCCAAAAACAGCTTTCTTGACAAGATACTGCCTTTATGAGTATCTTGTTATGTCGTTTGGCCTGACAAATGCCCTCGCACACTTCATGTGCTTGATGAATTCGGTGTTTATGCCCAAATTGGACAAGTTTGTGGTGGTGTTTATTGATGACATCTTGATATATTCTGAAAGTGAGGAAGAACACGCTGAACACCTGTGGATTGTTCTCACCAGACTACGAGAACATCAACTGTATGCGAAGTTTAGTAAATGTGAGTTCTGGCTTCGTGAAGTACCTTTCCTTGGGCATGTGTTGTCTGATGGGGGAATTATGGTGGATCCCACCAAGGTACAGGAAGTATTGAATTGGAAGGCTCCTACTTCAGTTCATGAGGTCCGGAGTTTTCTTGGGTTGGCTGGCTATTATCGTCGCTTCATCTCGGATTTCTCAAAAATAGCCAAACCCATGACTCGGTTGCTGCAAAAAGACACCAGGTTTGTCTGCACTCCTGAGTGTGATGCGACTTTTCACCAACTGCGCACCCTCCTAACCTCGGCTCCAGTTTTGGCACAACCAGATATCGAGAAACCATTTGATGTTTATTGTGATGCCTCAGGCATAGGTTTGGGAGGTGTCCTGATGCAGGAAGGCCGAGTGATTGCATATACCTCTCGACAACTTCAGAAGCATGAGGTGAATTATCCAACGCATGACTTAGAACTGACCGCAGTTGTTCATGCTTTGAAAGTATGGCGGCATTATCTGCTGGGCAATGTCTGCAATATCTACACAGACCACAAAAGCCTCAAATACATCTTCACCCAACCCGAGTTAAATATGCATCAAAGAAGATGGCTCGAGTTGATTAAGGATTATAACCTTCAAGTGCACTATCATCCTAGCAAGGCAAATGTGGTTGCGGATGCTTTAAGTCGTAAGTCTCATTGCCATTCCCTAGTTGAAACTGATTTTCATCGATCTCGCCTTCTACATCCAGCAGTCTTGTACAACGTCACTGTCAGTTGTACTCTCAAAAGCAGAATTATTGAGCTCCAAAAGACTGATCCTAGTGTATTCCACATAAAACGCAAGATGAAAGAGCAAGAAACTACATAGTTCAGGGTAGATGAAGAGGGTGTACTATGGTTCAAGGATAGGTTAGTTGTGCCTAAGGAGCAAGAGCTTAGGAATGATATTATGTCTGAAGCACACTCCTCTAAGTTGTCCATCCATCCTAGTAGCAATAAGATGTATTATGATTTGAAGCCATACTATTGGTGGACCAAAATGCGGAAAGAAATAGTTGCGTATGTTGCCAGGTGTGACACCTGCTGTAGAGTTAAAACTGTGCATATGAAAGCTGGGTTACTTCAACCACTTTCTATCCCAGGTTGGAAATGGGAAGAGATAAGTATGGATTTCATTGTCGGACTTCCTCCTACTGTCAAAAATCATAACTCCATCTGGGTAATTGTGGATCGTTTAACCAAATCAGCTCACTTCATTCCTGTTAGAGTGGACTATCGTCCCACTGACTATGCTGAGTTGTACTTCAATCAGATAGTCCAGCTCCATGGGGTACCTCACACTATCGTTTCTGACCATGGTCCCCAGTTCACTACTCGCTTTTGGGAGCACTTGCATCATCTTCTAGGAACCAAGTTAGTGAGAAGCTCTGCTTATCACCCCCAGACGTCTGGTCAAACGGAACGGGTTAACCAAATCTTGGAAGATCTGTTGCGGGCATGTGTCATTTCATGCAAGGGTTCTTGGGAAAAATGGTTACCTCTAGCCGAATTCTCGTACAATAATAGTTACCAAGAGAGTATTAAGATGGCCCCATTCGAAGCCTTGTACGGTCGTAAGTGTAGAACTCCACTAAACTGGGTAGAAGCTGGTGAAAGGAGGTATTATGGTATTGATTTTGTTCAGGAAGCTAAGGAACAAGTCCGTACCATCCAAAAACATATGGCTGCAGCCCAAGCTAGACAGAAAAGTTATGCTGATCGTCGTAGAAAACCGCTCGAGTTTGAAGTTGGAGACTTCGTTTACCTAAAAGTTTCTCTAATGAAGAGTGTCCAACGTTTTGGTGTTAAGTGGAAACTTGCGCCAAGATACGTGGGTCCTTTCCAGATCATAGGCAAGAGTGGAGCTGTTGCGTACAAAATCCAGTTACCTCCTGAAATGAGTGCCATATTCAACATCTTCCATGTATCTCAGCTCAAAAAGTGTCTTCGAGTTCCTGAGGAAAAAGTCCCGTTAGGAGATATTAGGCTTGAGTCTGATTTAACATACAAAGAAAAACCAGTCCGGGTGATCGATACTCAGGAACGAGAAACTAGAAGCAAAGTGGTTAAGTGGTATAAAGTAATGTGGAGTAATCAGGGTAGTGAAAGTGACGCTACATGGGAACGGGAGGACTATTTGCGGGATGGCTATAAGGAATTCTATGAAAAATGGTACGCGTTCCAAATCTCGGGACGAGATTTTTATAAGGGGGGAGGGCTGTAACACCTCAGGTGTTTAGCTCCATAATTGCATTGCATTTGCATGAGCATAAGCATGCATCATTTCATGTTATTTTATGTGGTTGCAACTAATGTGGTTGTTTTTAGAGTTTTGTTTGGCTCACATCATGTGACACTAGGTAGTTGGTGTAACAAAAGGGGAGAGTAGCTAATTATATCTCACAACACCTTAGTTATACTTAGGGTCACTAATGGAGCAAGGTTCATGTTGACCAAAATCACCAAAATGCCCTGCAAGGTGTAGTTGACCACCATTTAGCCCTAGGATGCTCTAGTTTGACCAATTAAAAAGTCTAGCTTAGAGACCTTGCATGGAGGAGCACCCTTAAGAAAAGTTGTAGGGAATTTTATGGGGGACAAAAGTCTCAATATGGCCATCTCATGAAACTGGCCAGAACATGCTCAAAAATGGCCCACAAGTCAGCTAGAGGGGCTGTCTCAACACTTAGAATTTTTCTAAGTCTCAGAAGTGTCCCTCCAGTTTTACAGTGACCTACTTTGGAGGCTTGTAGTTTGCAAACTAGACCAAAACAGCTCCAACTCATGTTGACACTTTTGTAGTACTCACTTAGCTCTACAACATTATCAACATCACCATCACCTAGTTCTAAATGGTTTAGGAGATATGGTGTCTAGAAAATCAGGTTTCAGTCGGCTTAATGACTGAAACTACGTTTCAGTTTCGAAGTGCACCATTTTGGAGCTATGTAGTTTCTAATCTAGGCCAAACCAGCCCAAACTCCAATTGACAAACTTGTTGCCCTCATGTAGCTCTATAACATTGCCAACATCACCCATACCTGGTTCTCACTGGATTAGGAGTAAAATGAACTCAAAATCGCTCTGTCAGTCACCATTTCGGACGCCGATTCAGTCAAACGGGTGTTGTTCAGAGACCGTCGTGGCTGACCGGCCGCAGGCCGTCGTCGACGCGTGGCCACGCGGTGGCAACCGTACGCTGGCCGTGGCCCCACCAGTCAGTCCACCGAGCCTTCAAGGCCGCCACGACGCACCGGAGTTGCCCCCATTCCCTCTCCCTCCCTCATTCGGCTTCGACACGGAGAAACTAAGCCGCCATTGCCGCCTCCACTCTAGCAAGCTCGTGTGCGCTCACCACCGCACCGCAGCCCACCAAAACTCGTTCACTACTCCGCCAACATCCCCTCCACCTCCTTCACCCGTTGCTTGACCCGATTGTGCTGAGGTGAGGGCGAATTTCGGTTTCCGCTACCGCGAGTCCTCGCCGGCGTGCTGTCCGCGCAGCGGCTCACCGTGGCCAGCTCCCTACGGTCTCCCTCCAGTCTCCCCGCTACGTGTTCTGGGTTTCGGGGTGGGTAGAGCAGCCTAGGTGATGACGCTACCGGATGGGATGGCCAGTACACGTCGGAACTCCGTCGTGCGCTGCCACGCCATGGCCGCCGGTGCGGTGCTCACATGGCCAGCGGAACTCGCTCCACCTCCGTCCTCTTCCTTGGCATGGAGAGGTCCGCCATGTTCTCAGGAAGCCGTAGCACACCTCACTTAGGTCCCTGGCCCCCCGGAGCTCGCCGGACCACCGCCGGGTGCCGCCTCCGAGCCACGGTCGCCATGGCCATCGTAGCTAGGGTGGGATAGGGTTAGCCAAGCTAGGTTTGGTCGATGCGGGAAGTCACGGGGAAGCCGTTGGTGCTCTTCCCGTTGCCGGAGGCGCCGTCGTCGGCGAGCTAGAGCTCGCCGGAGTCGCGGCTGTCTCCCCCCCTACGCTCTTCTCTCTCTGGCCTGCGGGCCCGCGCTGTCAGCGCCACACGCGCGGGCGGGAGTCTAGGACGGGCCGCGCGCGTCGTGGGCCGCGTGTGCTCCTGGGCCGGCCCAGTAGCGAGTTAGGGTTCGGTTTTGTTTTTATTTTCATATTTGTCACAGATTTTAGTTGATGTTTGGAAAATGTAGATCTAGTGTTTTACTTGCCCAAAAATTATGAGATAAATTTTGTTAGGATCTACATGATGTTTAGTATTTTAGAAAAATATAAATTGGATATGTGATGTTTAGTTTCTGGGAGATTTAAATAGGTCTTTGAAATGTGTTTTAAATTACATGCAAACTTGTTTAAATCATATCTTGAGTTTCAGTGTTCCAAAAATTATGAAATTTGGTGGGTAGGCTAATTTATACTTGCTCTAGCTTTGGTAAAAATTTGGGCAGTAGTGCTTAAGTACTTTTCAAGTTATAATGCTATCTTGTTATTTTAGGAAATATTTAAATGAATTTTAGTAATTTTTTCTACATTTGCAATGTTCTTACAACTTTTTGGAGAATGTCTTGGTACCCTAAAGTGTCCAAAAAAATTAGGAAATCTGTTGTTTGACTCTTTGTACTATGAATTTTTATTTATACAAAAATCAGCTTTTGGGCTTGTGAATTTTATTTAGGGAGTTTCTGTAAATAATTTTAGTTCAAATTTTTACAGTGGTCTCTTTTTGGTTCATAGAGTCTCCTGTAAATTTTGTAGAATTTTAGGAGCAGTTTACATATATGTTTAAAATTCCACTTAATTACTTAAGTAAATTAAGAAATGAGTTTAAATAAATATTTTAGGTAGGCACACCTTACTTTCTGGTGTTTTTGTGACCTATGTGAACTTGTGGTAACATTAGTTTGGTCTTAAGGGATGTTTGCCACATAAATAAATATTTAATCTTTGCAATTCTAGGTTTTCTGGACAGCTGGTAGTATTTCTAGGTTTGACCTTTGATAAATGTGGTTGCTGGAAAACTTGTAAATACCAAAGTTGTAGTAAGCTTGATAAACTAGCTTGTATCAAAATTTGGGAGCATTTGGCTTAGTAGTTTCGGAGTTATTGCTGTTTAAATTGACAGTCCAGAATTTGCTACTCTCTGTTTAGAGAGGACAGATTCTGGAACTTATGAAATTCGATAAGGAAAACTTAGGAATTTAGGGTTGAGATCTGAAAATGAATTGAAGTGCATTTCTTAAGCTTTCCAGATTATCTTAGATCATATCTTTTGGAGTTAGGAATCTTCAGTTATATTAGAATCTTTAAGCTACTATCCAGAATGTCTTACTGTTGTATTTTGGTGTTGGATGTGGTAACCTATGTAATGCTACTCTTGTAATTGTTAGGTGCTAGGGCCTTAACCGAAGAAGAATAGCTATATCTTAGATTGGGTAGATTAGGTAAGTACTTCTCCACCGGAGAAGAGATTTGCACGTATTGATGAAGTGACTTGAATAGAGTACTTTTATTGCTGAAATGCATTTCATTTCGAGCATGTTGCACCCATTATGCATCCATGATATTTATTGTGCACTCATGCAATAGGTGTTCCGGAGAGGGTAACGCTCCTCGAATTCGAGCAAGTGATTCCGGAGGAAGTCTAGGAGTAGCCGGGAGAACCCGACGAAGCAGTCATCGAAGGGCACGCCATTGACGACCTACCCGAGTGTCCCGACCACCGGCCCTCGACCTTTCTTAAAGGCAAGCCCCGGTGCATGCTGACCCAATCATTTGAAATATAATTCTTGAGTACTTTTACTTGTTTACTGCATTAAGTTGTAGGAGTTGTATGGAAACACTTGTTGCATTACCCTGTCCTTGTCCAGATATCATACTTACACCCTAAATTAGGTTTAGGCCGTGTTAATGCTTAGCCCTGCTTAGTCCGGTAGAAGTCGGGTGATTTCTGGTCATCCGCGAGATCTAGGAATGGGTCACGAGTGGCTGTGATCGCTATCTTGAATGGAACCATGCCTAAAAATGAATTTGAGACCGGGCGGGAGTTCGATAGTGCAGCCGCAAGACACTTCACGTCTTGGGTGTGGAGCTATGCCTGTCTGAGTCATTTAAGGACCGATTCGCTGTACGTCCTTGAGTCATGTTGAACGCAGTCTAACACTTAGTTGCCCGGATAAGTCATTCTGACCGCGAATCCAAGTAATACAGTTCAGGCCGGGAATCGAATGGTAGGTTGCTTCTTGGAGGAGAGAAAGGATGTGCTTGGAGACATTGGCATGAGACCAAGAGGGGGTTAGAGTCCCTATCACCTGGCAGAGTGTCGCCCTTGGGGTTGCGACATCAGTCGGACCCGCGGCTCCTGAACTGTACCAAAGGTGACCTGAGCAGCCCTCGCCAGGCGTGACTCGGTGAGTGTTAGAAATACCCCTCCAGCTAGATAGGAATTCGATTCGAATCGCCGTCGCTCCCGGTTAGTGAGCACTTGACTTGAGCAGCGGCAATGTAGATCTCATTAAATGAACAGGTGGTTAAGGGAATGATACAATGTTGCCACAATTTATACCTGCTATGGATATAATAATATTATTGTTTGATTTTTACTCAAGTGAATGTTTAGTACAGGTGCTAAGATAGATGATAGGTTAATGCTAAAAATAAATGCTAGTATAGGTTAAAAGAATTTAAATTACTTATGCTTTTTCGCAAAAGGTAATGTCAACCAGCTCCACTTATGAAAGCCTTGCATGATCCTTGGTGTCTCTTATTTTCCGTTTCGATGGGTAAATCTAGCTGAGTACATTCCCGTACTTAGGGTTTATTCCCTCCTGTTGCAGATGACATGCTTTATCAGGGCTTCTGCAAGACCTGCCTCCACCCTGCGGGTGACGAGGACTAGATCACTCGGGCGTGATCGTCTATTATGTACTTTCCTAAATGCTTTTGCGGGATGATGATCATTAAGACTAGCAGTAGTATGTGAACTAATGCGTGCGTTATGCTTCCGCTACTTTTATAAACTTGGTTTGTAATAATTGTGACTCCGTGTGTGTAAACTTATTTCGGAACTACTTGTGAAATGTAATGTATGATGTTGTATGTTGAATGATGTGATCTTGGTTGTAAGCAAGTTGGTTTGAAATCCTTCGTGGTTTCGATTGACTACCGGGATTATATGGGCTCAAGTTCGAAAATTTGAGTGCTTCGGTGCTTGTTTTTGTACTTGTGCTCTTATAATTTGGTCGGTTCTGTTACAATAAGGGTGGAGTTGGTTGTGCAGCTGATGAACCTCCTCGTGCAGGTTGTCATTGTATTCTTCTGCATTGGCCAACTGCTACTCTAGCTCAACCTATCAAGCTCTTGGAACATCTTCTGCAGACCGGGCTTCATTCCTCTGGTGGAGCACATGGATCAACATGCGCTCAGCGTTCCTGTTGGTGGTGGTCAGACGATCTAGCTGCTCTGTCAGTGCACGGACGTCTTCCTCAAAGACTCTAGTCCTCTGGGTCGCCTGATCCCTCTGATGGGTCAACTGAGCCATCTCTACATTGAGCCTCTCAATCTCAGCGTCGTGATTCCTCTGAAGCTGACATCGGTCATCGCGGGCCTGGCCATGAGCACCAAACACATGTCTCAGGCTACCTTCTACTCCATAAAAAGTCTTCATCACTGCAAACATGGCACTCATAGCTTGGTTGTCACTGCTCTGCGCTTCTGCTGCACTAATCTCTAGAGGTCTTCCTCGAGCCTGCTACCATGAGTCAGTGGAGGGGTTGCCCCTTGGAAAGACTCTAGCCATAGCGGCTGCCAACTCCTGAGGAAAACGATCCATGATGTCCCTTAGGATCCCAAACACTGCTCTGTCAGCTGCCTCCTCAGCGGTCCTGCTAGTTGACTCAAAACGCCAACCGGTCCACTCAGAACCGTCACCACGGGGATGAACAACGGCCTCCACAGTGACCAATAGTCTGTCACCTAGCTGCTTATTGGTCTAGAAATAACGGGGCTCTATTCCATTAGGATTGCCTACATGACTGAGCACCCTCCATAAGAGCGTAGGCATCCCAAACTCTCCAAGAAAGGTGTGTCGCTGACGGGTTCGTGGAGCAAGCTGATGGCGGGGAGCTCTATCTCCAGTGGACTTGCGAGCTGTCTGCTTGGTGCGTGCCATCTATAACAAAATTTTATTACCCCCGTGAGAACAGATATTAAGTTGTCATTTTTATCAAAATGGAATAATCAACTTATAAGGGGAGGAACAATGCCATGAATGTTATGCACAACAACATGATGCATGCACGTTCCGTACGTTCTCACAAACTTAGAAAAAATAACAATTACTAGCGGTATAGACGGTGGTAGACAACAGTCTCTCATAACTACGTAATTAATACGTACTACACGATAGCGCTATTATGTACCTGCAGAAGATTCACTTCAGCCCAAACCCTGACAGTATGAATAATATGCATAAAAGCGGTAAAGTAATCTACTCGCTCTACACGCATCCCCAGATACACGTACAACGGTAGCAACTACCCAAACCATCATCCTATTGATGGTATCGTCACCACATGATGGAATTTCCCACACATAGGATACCTTCATATAACATGCATATAACATGTAAATAATTCGGTATCATATAAGCACTTCCCTAGATTGGCAGTGTATCCGATCATGCTCTCACAACTCTCACTTACCAAGACGTAGAGGCAATTGATCCAAACATTACCACTCAAGTGAATGGCACTCATACAATAGCACGTCGTATGATCAACGAAATAGAAATATGATGCAAAGACCCCCAAGTCAGTACTTAAATAAGCCACCTAGAGTCCTTAACTGGGCATAAAGGATATGACCACTGGCACACTATTAAGTTTTAAATCTCAAGTTTAAACATTGTTTTGTTTTAAATACACATGTGAACAGTAATTTGCTAAACCTTTCTCCGATACCAGCTGTAACAGAACCGACTAATTATACGAAATTAAATAAGAAAATCACCCGTTGAAGCAGATAATTTAATAGACTTAAGCCCGTATAACC
The DNA here is from genome assembly GCA_038087645.1 of Saccharum hybrid cultivar R570. NCBI lineage: Eukaryota > Viridiplantae > Streptophyta > Magnoliopsida > Poales > Poaceae > Saccharum > Saccharum hybrid cultivar. The sequence goes on from JAQSUU010000368.1 coordinate 444,895, forward strand.
CGGTAGTCCGTGAAACCATGAAGGATTTCAAACCAACCAACATACAAACCAAGATCGTACAAGTTTAGCAGCCATAGTCATATATTACATAAAGTTCGCAACGACAGTTGAACACATCGGAGTTTAGAACATAAGTTATTACAGACCAAGTTCAAAATGAAATAGCGGAAGCAATTAGTTTCATAAACCACGAACACACACTCAGTTCAAATACAGTGCCAGGAGATAGTCACTTTCCATAAAAGCATTAGGTAAGACATACAGAGTGACCATCGCCCGTAGTCCTAGTTGTCATCCATCGCCAGATACAGGCAGTTGATGCAATAGCCGTAGTATATTTGTCCATCTATAATAACAATGGGAACAACGCCCTGAGTATAAGAAAGTACTCAGCTAGACTTACCCGTCTTAAACCAAAATAAAGTGACACCAAGAATTATGCAAGGCTTTCTTTTAGTGGCTCCCTCTAGAAAGAACCATAGCCCTCGGATCAAACCAACCTTGATCTACGATTATTATTGATCCTCAAAGGCGGTGGAGGCATGATCCGTGAGGTGAAGCCTGATTGGCTCTACAGGTGGGGCACCCGCCCCCACCCTTGGGCGGCTGCCCGGCTTTTGAGCCAGATTCATCTCCCGTTTGGTCCAGAGCCTTCTCATACCTTCCAGATTACAGAAAAGTTGTGTGTAGCCCTTTTGTCTCTAAGTAAACCTGACATGTGGGCCATCATTGGTTCTTTTCAGCTGACACCCTGTAGAAATAGACATTCACCAAAACTCATGGAATTATATTAGTAAACCCCCTATATCTAAGTGGTAATTATTGTTTAGTCCTTTTTCATGCTATGTTGACGGTTAAAATTGACACTTATCTACCGTCAACACTTATTCATCTAGGTAAGCACCTATACTATAGCAATCACTTGATTAACCAAATACATCATGTTACCACTTGAATTTAGCATTTTCAACATCATCCATATAACCATCAGTGTTCCATCATCATTACTGTGATGTCATAACTCAAGTCAAGTGCTCACTATCCAGGAGTGATGGCGATTCGAATCGATTCCTAACCAGCTGGTGATTTATTCCTCAAACAAACCACACTCACTGATCAAGTGAGCTACAAATTACCAATGACACTTTCCAGGTAAATGTCGTGGGGTAACAATCATGGACCGCCCTACCCAGGGACCGCCCGACTGCCAGGACGCACCTTGGGCTCACTCTTCGCGTCCCCGTCTAACCCCCTTCGGCACCAGTCTGCCAATCCGAGTTTACCCCGACCCAAAAAGTGTCACTAGCTTCGCGGTCGAAAGGTACTTTATTCGGCCAGCTAAATGTGAGGCATGCGTTCAACATGACAAGAGGGACAACCAATGATCGGTCCATAACTGACATAGACGAAAAAACTAATAGCACCTCAGAACCCTGTCTGGTTGCCTCCAACTCTTCCGTCTGCTCTCCAATTATCCATCAACACATGGTTAATTCTAGGATATCATCCATTCCTTAGCTAAAGCATTCCAATAATCACCTATCATTTCAAGTGACCGAAAATCACCGATCGCTACCGGTCTAAGCAGGGCTAAGAAGTATTCGACCCAAAACTTATGTAGGTAATATGGTGGCAAGGATAGTAATAGATGCATCAACGGTTTCACTCAACTCCTATACTTAATGCATAATATATAAACTCATATATATAAATAAGGAATTGCTTTTGTCAAGTAGGAGACTTGGAATGCTCCAAGGCTTGCCTCATTCGAAGGAACTGGGTTGGTGGTCCACACACTTAGGTAGATCCTTTTCTTGCTCGTCTACCTCGGACACCTCTTGTGCCCGAGTTTCTTATGGATCAGACCCGGTCTGCTCCTCCTGAACTGCTACTGGCAACTTCTCCTGCGATCCTGTTATGATGCAATTGCATAAGTAAATATGTAAATGGTGCATCAGATGCGGTGGTATGCAATGATCATGATGACATGATATGCAGATGAACACATTGAGACTTATAGTATAGACTAGAGACAAAACTTTTTTACAAGGTAGTCAACATCATCCAATCAGTTACTACGAAACATGTCATCTACTGTATTCTCTTCTACTACAAATCCCCGCTACTTCTCAGCTACTACTATATAACCCTAACACCAGTGCTACTACACTTTATTAATCATAACTACACTATAAGACAAGTAACATTAGCAAGTGATTTGATGCTTCAAAGATACACCAAAGCTTCATCATTAAACTAAATCTACATAAAGAATATTACTTTATTTCTATTTAATCTAGGGTTACAACAGCAACATGTATTTCTGGTGCAGATAAAAATCTATAAAAATTACAGTAGCATAGTACTACTCCAAGTAGCCTACCATCAAAGTTTCATGGGATTTGGATCAGTAAAACAGCATACACAAAAATAACAAGCTGCGGTATAGAAATGAGCATGAAATTACTTTGTACTATGAAAAGTATCAAATAACAGATTTATTATTTTTCCCATAATCTACATAGTAAACAAACACTATACAAATTTTATCATATGCATGTTTTATACAAATCTCTCTCTCTAGCAAAAATAACAAAAACCAGCCAATAAAGGTACTTGAACTATACATCAAAAATTTTCTACAGAACATGCATGAAAGGTATTTTTCATAAAAAGTACATCACTAAAAAAGATTAACAAAACTAGAACCATATTTTTCTAAGCTTCCTATGATTTATTATGCATTTTCTAAGAAAATAGCAATTATAATAATTAAATAAAACCCTATACAAAACTACCACAAATTTGACATACAATATTTTATACTGCAGATCTACTCCTAAGAAGTCTACCAAAATTGGTTTCACCATTTTTGGAGCAATATTTTTCAAGTTATAAATTTTCAAAGCATTTACAGAATTTCTGGAAATTCATTTCAAAAATCCCTTTTAAAAACCCGTCGCTGAAAACGCTGGGTATGCCCGGTGCAGTGCACCCACGCGAGCATAGAGAGACAGACAGGCGGGCCCGAGGTCAACGGGACCCCACCCGTCAGATGCACACCCCAGAGGAGGCTTGACCAGCCGGGATCTTGCCACCGGTGAGCTCGCCAGCGGTGAGGTCACCACCAGCGGCTTCCCCACAAAGAGGTGAAGCTGGTAGCACCCAACACACGGCCAGACGAGCTCGGCACTAAGCTCGCCGGCGAGCATGGCGGTAAGGCGGCGCTGGCGCACGGCGGTCGGCCGGAGCAAGCCGCGATGGCGGCCAACGAGGCGCGCACGAGCTCCACGAGAGGAAGGCGGACACGGAGAAAGAGAAAAAGGGGAGCAGGGTAGGACGAGGAGCTCTGGCCACGGCGACCGAGCTCGGTGGCCATGGCAGGCACGGTGGAGGGATTCGCCCGATTGGACTCTCACCTAAGCGCGAATGGCGACGCTAGCGCGAGCACGGGCGAGAGGAGAGTGAGGCAGAGTCGAGGCCGCGGTGAATCAACGGCGGACAGATCGACAGCGGCGCTCTGCGGTGGCGGAACGACGGCGTTGGTGTGCGGTGGCAGAGGCGAGCGCGTGAGCTTGCTTTGCTGCTGGCACGGTGGAAGGAAAATGGGAGAGAGCGCAGTGGAGGCTGGCACGTGCGCGCGGTGTAGGCGAACGCGGAGGGGCACGGGGGGCCATCGGCGTGCCATGTGCTCGTCGACGCCGGCGCATGGCGGCCACAGGGCGCGCGGCTCCTGCCACGATCGAGCGCGGCGTGCCTGGCGCGCGGGTGAGAGTGGAGGTAGGCGCGTGGGAGGGAGTGGGCCGGCTTCGGCTGGTGGGCCAGAAGTGAGGAGGGCGGCCCAGTAAGCAAGAAAACATTTTTCTTTTCTACTTTCAAATTCAAATTTTTGTTACAGTCCCAAATTCAAAATTTTGGAGTTGAAAATGACATTTTCAAGATTTGACCCCAAAACAAAAGTTGTTCAAAATTTAATTCTCTACAACATTGCTTTAGGGCACATTTTGAAATTCCAAATAGATTTTGAAATGGAGATTCAAAGCCCATTTTAATTCAAAATTCTATTTTTCTAGAATATTTTTAAAAACAAATTTTGAGGAAATTTTGAATACTAAACTTGCTCCAAATTTGATGCTAAATATTCCTAAATGATTGGTATTGTAAAACAAACATATATTAATAGCATAATGAGCATAACCATGGCCTAGTTATATTAAAACACGCAACTGCAACATTCATGTTTCAATGCCATGTTTCACATGTTTCATTTCTAGGTTATACTTACCTTACATGTGATAATGAATGCAATATGATGCTCATGCGCATGATTTGCAATGCTAATGCATGCTTAACACCTAGGGTGTTACAACATCAAGTTGTTCCCTCCGAAGCCCAACGAGACACTGATGGGAGTGAAGTTGGACAAGCTAGGCCAAGTCGTTTGTGCCAAGTACACTACTGGGACTCCTCGTCTTAGCATTGATGGAGTTGTGCTCATCCAGTGAAGGTCAAGTTCATCCCGCCGAAGGAAGTACCCAAGAGAGCACCACCACCTCCACAGAATCAGGCACCAAAGCGTCAGAGGACTACAGTAGCAGACATGGAGAAGCAAGTTGCTCTTCTCACCAAAATTGTAAAAACTATAGAAGAGAGCCACCATGTTCTAGCTAGGTCTGTCTTGATAATGAACTAGAGGGTAGATTTAGTGGAGATTGAGCGAAAGAAATTAGCAACCCAATTCGAGATTTTCTCACGCAATACCCCTGACGAGGGCAAGAAGTTAGGCTAAAGTTAGGTCAATACTTGATAAGGCACAAGTTAGGTCATTAGGTATGTCACTTATTAGGTTTGTCGCTTAGCTAGGTTGGTTAGAAAATTATAAGCTTGGTTTAAGTAATAAAGTGCTTTATTATTATTATTATTATTATTATTATTATTATTATTATTATTATTATTATTATTATTATTATTATTATTATTATTATTATTATTATTATTATTATTATTATTATTATTATTATTATTATTATTATTATTATTATTATTATTATTATTATTATTATTATTATTATGGAAGTTGATTACCATTATTCTCTATTCTCTCTGGATATGTGTTTTTGTCTCTACCTTACTGTGCATAAAGGAAAACAGGAAACAAGCGTGGGAGAGAAGCACGACGACAATAAGACGAGATCTGATTGCAAAAGTCACAAAATTTGGAAGGGAACGACGCAAGGACCATGCATGACGAAGCGGGCCATGAACTAGGCCAGGGCCAGGTTGCCCGACCCCCCTACTGGGTCAGCCAACCCACCACAGTGCCATCTCACCTCGCGCTTTGTCCACGATCAGGTTTGCCTATCATATGTTACATTTTCACCCACGTTGCATTCTGTTTCGAACCAAATTGAAAATCCTTTGATAAAACAACTTAAAAACATGAAAGGAAGATTGTGTAGCCATGACTTAAAGATAGACTCACATAACACTTTTCCTAAAAGTCTTGCTATTGTTGGGAACTTATATTAGGGACCCCATGTCACTTAAGTTGTTGTGGAACGTGAGATAGTAAGAATAATGAAAACTTGATTCTGGATGTCTGGTCATTGGAGAATTTAATTTAGAAAAGAAGCAAAATTAATAGCTACACCTCTCCTCTGTAGTAAAGCAATGACCCACCAAAGCCATATATAGGATAGACAAATCTTCTACATATACTACTTATGTTTGTATTGAGTTTGGTCAAACCGTGTGACCCTTGTTAAGAAACTTATCATGCTCCCAAGATCAAGATCACGTACACTCCACATATTTTCTGCTACTCCTACACTGGGAGTATGCAACAACATGTCTTCCATCCACAAAAAATGTTCTACTCCTACACTGGGAGAAGACACAAAAAGAAGTTTGTTAGGAATAAATGTTTCAAGTTGTTGTTAATGTCTTTCTTGAAAGTTTTTCAATTTGCAGAAAAGAGGCATGTAGCTATATAAAAAGAAAAGGTATTGAAAAAATAGATAAGTGTCCAAGATATCTAAAACAATGGGTACTCAGATACCCGCCATGAAAAAAGATAAGAAAGAAAAGAGATAGTCCATGCCCTCTAGCAAAAGTTTCTAAGTTCCAAACAAGAGAGACATATTTTAAGGAGCATAGTAGAATTAGGATAACCACCATATATATTTCACACACATGCATATCTTGATCTAAGAATGTGACATCTTTCTCCTTGGATCCTCGTTTTGACTTTACAATATATGCAATGCAAGTATGTTTTCACTTTTATCCCTACTTGAGTTCCACATAAGCTTTTAGAAGTAGGCAAAAAAGAAGTCATCAATTATCTATGCCTTGGTGAGGATCCACAAATACCATATATACAAGTGATTTGAGAGTACTACAAGAAGGAGAAGGTAAGCTATGTTTTATTTTCAAAACTTATGCAAAAACTTCAATTGACTTAACTGAAGGAAGAAGGTGATCTGTTTCAAACTGTTCCATTCTCCAACCGCCCAAAGTTTCAAGGTAGACACATTAAAGCCCACAGTGCAAGTATGGCTAGGAATGGCTTTATGTTGATGTCTTATCCTAAGGTTATATTTATAGTGATCTATCCTTTTCTCGAGGACGAGTAAAAGCCTAAGTGTGGGGGAGTTTGTTGACGGTAGTTAGCAACCATCATGAACCGTCAATTTAACTTGAAAGAACTGCATAAACGGAATCACCAACATAGAATAGGGATTAAACTGATAGAATTCCATAAGTTTCGGTGAATATGTGTTTTACAGGGATTAAACAGGAAAAGAGCCAAATATGACCCACATGTCGGACTAAAAAGCATATTCTACGCGGGAACCAAATCAAGAAGATTCTAGAGAACACGAGAAGGCATGCCACCGAAGATGGGGCCCACCTGCCATAGGGGTAGGTCAGCCGACCCCACCTCCAGGTCGATTGACCTATGATCCCACCTATCAGCCACCGCCTCTGCAAGTCGGTTCTCCACCGCCTTAAAGATTGTATCTCCACCCTTGATTGAAGTCGGTTTGATCCGAGGGCTCTAGTCCATCGCTCTAGCCTATATAAGCAGGACCCTACCCCCTGGGTTAGAGCATCCTCATCCTAGGTAGAAACCCTAATCCTTCTCTAGCATCAAGAAACCCTAGATAGGATCAAGAGCCAAGCATTCAAGAGAAGATTAGTCTTATAGTCTTCCAAAGATTAGGACTAGTCTTATTTAGAAATAGAGAGATAGAGTGTGAGGAAAGAGTTTAGAGGAGTTGCTGGCCTATCGGTGTCTCCTCTATGGCTTGTACCTACAGGAGCAAGTTCCATTGGAGCTTTTTTCTGAGATTTCTCTGGTATTCAACTTCTAATTCAAGTAAGTAACATTGTGATTATTGTTCTTTCAGTTTGTGACTCTTCTGAGTACTTTAATTTTGGTAGCTCCTTGATTGCAGTAGTATTCATAGTGTAAGCGTGATGCTTAGACTTGGTTACTCATAGATGCACCCTACCTTCCGGATCGGTAGAAGCTCGCAACGGTGACTTTATAGCCTCGTTGAATCTTCTATAGTCCACCTCCTGTTTGTAGGACAAGTAGGACCTGGTTGCTAAGGAAAACATCCTCTGTTGGTGTCTTTTCTTAAGTAATGTCCCTATTGGAACAATCATAAACATAGCTTGTGAAGGTTAGAACTCGAAGACCTTAGTGATCTTCTCTATATCCCTATCTTCTTCGTCCTTGTTACTTCTCAAGGGTTAAGTTTAGATTTAGTTATTCTCACACGTTTTCCCTGTGGTAAAATATAAATAATGATACTCTGGAATACTCCTGGGTGAAGTGCTACATCGGTATCCATGCGCTTGCGGATCATTCTTAGTAATTATTCTGTATGCATTAACAAATACCAACATTGACATCCAAAAATGTCTCGAGATAGTTTGTGGGCATCCCCAACAAGTTATAAACTTGTAGGCATCTTGGAGGTCAAATGGTACAAGGAAATAGCGAGCGAAACACGCAGAGAAGACGGTGAGCTAGGCGAACCAGGGTCAGTCGGCTTAGCTGACTTGGCTACCTAGCCTGGCCGGCTCACACCTCCTAGTCGGCTTAGCCGACTACTACCCCAGTCAGCTAAGCTGACTGTCTCCTGATGCAGCCCGCGGGGGCTAGCTGCTCGAGCCTGCAAAAGTTAGCTTATCTGACTTGCCCAATTGGCTAAGCCGACTCCCCCTGTAAAGTCTGAACTGATTCGTTTCCAAATTGGTTTTCAGCATGTTTTTGATGTGGGAAACTTGGAGAATGCATTTCAGATTTGTTTCCTATTGGCACCCCCTTTATATATATAAGAGGATCACCACCGATTGAGTCCCCAATTGTCTAATCGTCAAAAAATCAATCTACTACACCCTTTACCCCTTTTCCAACCCCTATTGCTGTTCGTCGCATCTCACGACGAGATTTGGCGGCGTTCTTGGTGGCCTTGTAGGTCCTAGGACACCCTCCACATGCTCCTCTCTGACGGGTCTTCTCAAGAGAAGTTCAGGAGTCTATTGAGCGAAGAACGGGTTCAACATCGGCCTAACCGGTCTCTGGATCGGTTTAGTCGATCCCACTTCGTTCTTGGTGTGTTGAGGGTTGCTTGCAACCCACTGGACGTGCTAGCCCTTGCTGGTGTGTGATTCAGACACTCTCCGACATCAATAAGGAGTAACTTTACAACTAGTACTAATTGCTTTGCTTTGGTTGGGCAAATCATATGCTTGCATATAGTAGTATATGACTAAAAAATTACAAAAACAACAACATGGTACAAGCCGACCAAACAAATAATCTTTTTTTCTTTGTTTGTTTCTTGAATCCCTCCCCCTCCCTTTTGTTGTATTGTTTTTTTACCTTCTTAGTAAATCTTAGTAGGGGCTAAGGCCCTCCTATTTTCTAAAACAATTGCACAACAAACCTCAAGAAAGTAAATTGTACAACTTCAAGAGAACCCATTTCTCATTCTGCTATTCTATGATGAAATCCAATACAGTCACAAAGAAACTATCAAGGATCACCATATTTCTTGTAGCATATAAGTGATGGCACTAGATGACCGATATGAAAATAAGTTTGCCCCTCTTGATAGTATAGTCATTTATCCTAAACCCGGTCATGTACTTCTCTACACACCTTTGACCGGTGAAATGAAATGCCTTACAAGTTATACCTTTATCTTGCACATTTCATTTCATCTCCACCAATTTGCACTACTACACAAATCTTAACCGTGGCGGGCAAAAAGGGTTAACCGAGGCGGTTTTTGCAACCGAGGCAGTTGCCCTGCCCGCCTTGGTGAATCAAATAAAAAAACAAAAAAAAGAAAAATACATGGACAGGCCCGCCAAGCCCATCCACACACCGCTGCCATTGCCATCGTAGATCCGGCCTCCCCGCCGTCGGATCTGGCCTCCAGCACTGGAGCTGACGAAGAGGTGAAGGAGGAGCGCCGCTGCAGCCCACCGGTGCTGCCTCGCTCGTCGGAGGAGAAGCACCGCCTCACCCGCCGAATCCGCTTCCCCGCCACCGGATCGGGACTCCCCGTCATCGGATTCACCGCCAAAGTGGGGAGGGGCCGCACCCCTCACGCCACCGCCAGAGGAGGGGCCACGCCCCCCTGCGCCACGCCCAACGCACAACGCCGCCGCCAATCCACGCCCTCTGCACCGCGCAAGAGTGGAGAGGGAGAGGGAGAGAGAGTGGATGGCCCCCCCGCGCCGCTACTCACTCTGGAGGGTGGGAGGGAGGGAGAGTAGTGAGAGAGGGATGGAGAGGAGGGATGTGCCACTGCACGCTCACGGAGAGAGGAAGATGTGTCGGGCGCTGCAGGGAGAGAGGGAGCAACGGGATTAAGAGAGGAAGTGACTGATGAAACCCTAGGTCACTGTATATATACTCAGGGGTGATATCAGGCTGGTTTGGGCTTTTCTGATTGCTAGTGGGCTTGGCCACTATTAACCGAAGTGGGCCTTATAAGAGGTACATCTCCGAAAATGGAGGTATATAGGCCCGCCTCGGTTAATAGACTTTAGGAGGCGTTATTTTTAACTGCCTCGGTTAATAAAAAATGACCACCTCGGTTAATCTAGGCATTAACTGAGGCGGTTTAAAAGCCTGCCTGCCTTCGAAACCTATTTGCAAACGTTACGCAAAAGATTTTGTGTAGTAGTGTTGATGCCACGCAAGCACCAACCTCCATCGAGCCTCTTGACCATTATCATGATTCAACATTGGCTTGATCTTTCTTGAATGATATGATCTACTTCATATCATCATGTGACCTTATTGGTTCACCGATCGCAACTTTGCTTGCTCTTCACCATTGCCTTGTTCCATCAGCGCCAAGTCTTTGCTCAAGCTTCCCAGCCACGTGCGGTTTGTTGCTTCAAAGCCTCCGACTTGCCCTTCACACTTGCAACCGGTCCATCGCAGCCAAGCCTTGTCTGTTGATTTTCTCCACCTAGCCACATGACTCCTGGTCATATCTCATATGCAATGAGCTCCTTCGTTGATACATAGGTGAGCATTGCAACACATCCAAGCCATCTACACCTCCATGGCTCAAGTTGCTCACACTAGTATACTTGTGGACTAATTACCTGTATATCTCAACATAATCACATGTTAGTCCACCTAGTCACTTAATTACCGAAATCAAATTAAACAAATCAGAGGTGCCGTCCCCCAGCCATCTCCGGCGTCTCCTACGTCGGCGGGGACGCCCTCCGATGACATGCGCAGCGGCAGTTGGTACGGGAACCTCATATCTTATTACTAGGTTGCGACTACCCATCAAGTTGCTTGGATTAAAATAAAGGGGTTTTGTTGCGTTTCTCGCTGGTTAGTTCTCGAGTATATACATGAACGAAGGCAAAATTCTAAGATTAGCTATTAATTAGCAGGTCTACCAAGAATAATGTAAATGGCTAAGGGCTTATTGTATACTCCTAATTACATGCATGCATATGATTGATTCGACAAGAGTGGATAGGCTTTTTGACTTTGCTAACTCTCTTTGTCGGACGACAAGCAAACTAATGCGTCCATCCCATGCATGCATCGTCGGTCGCCAGTAGTTCACATGAATGAATATAATCGGAATGGGAATATGCATGGGTGCATGCTGCGATTCATGGCGGATGCGAGAGAGAGAGCGAGCTTATGAATTAGCTCATCCATCTAGCTAGCTTGCAGTCATGCATGCATACTTACGGTACATATTCTCTATTTACATAAACTTCAGGCATGCATCTCGCCATCTCCCGGCCGTTGTGGGCATTCAAAAGCAATAATATACCTATAATGTAAGCTAATGGTTCTTGCAAATAATTAAACCCAAAGGTTGTCATTATTATTAGATGATGACGGTCCCATCACTCTCATGCATGCATGTGTATATATACTATCATCGATGGGATCTAGCTAATTATTTCATCTTCTTCGATCGATCCAATATACGTACAGTGTATGTCGATCAAAACATGGCCCTGATTTTCTACTTTACATACGTACTGGTACTAATTAACAGTACTGATAGCTCTCAAGAAGCGTGTTGTACATGGCTGCACCTAACATCTGCACCCTTTGCCAAAACTCTCAGTAACCCTATTCGCTTGAACTTATCAACCTGACTTATCAGCTATGGTATAGTGTTTTCCTCTCATAACAAATCAGCGAACAATACTTTCAGTCATGGCTTTTCAGCCACGAACTGTAAGTGTCATGACTGAACATCTCTGCTCATCAGCCACCTGAACCAAATTTGGAGCAGACTATGCTTCCCTTTTTCTGAAACTTAATGCAACAGGGTTAAACTATTTTCCTTCTCCGGCCATCAGACAAATAACCGGTCCAGTTGCTTTGCTCTTCCCAGCAAGAAAATAGAGCCAAACTCTTCTCTCCTCCTGCCATTTCCCTCCAAGGAAGAGAGCTGCTGATAGAATAAAGTAAAGAAAAAAAGAGGCTCTAATCCAAGCCGTTCCATATCTATCTTGCAGTTAGCAGCAGTGACTGCACCGGATCTGCGGCGGCCAAAGTCGCTGCTGTAGGTGAGTAGGTCAGCGTGATTGGCTCTACGTTGCTGCAGCACATGTATGCACACGTATGCGATTCAAGCTGCTGAAACGAATACTCCAGCTGTTGCAGGCTGCAGCACGGCCCAAGTGAATGGCGAGGCGTAAGAGGCCTGCTAACTGAGACATCGATGACCCATTATTGGGTTACTTGTCTTTTGGTCTGCTAACTGGATGAGTCTGGCTGGACTCTCTCTAGTACATCTAGTACATCGACGGACTAGAGGCAAGACGACGACACTCCTATATAAGTATCATCATGCAGTCGTCTCCTCCAGCACAGCAGTCTCCTCCGCCACCACCACCAGCACCACCCTCCTCCTCCGGCTGCTCTGCCTCTGCACCATCTTGCCAGTCGCCCTGCAGGCGGCGCGCCCGACCAACATCACCATCGGCGCCCTCTTCACCTTCGACTCCGTCATCGGAAGGTCCGCCAGGACCGCCATGCAGCTCGCCGTCGACGACGTCAACCGCGACCCCGACGTGCTCAGCGGTACCAACCTCACCATTGTCTTCCAAGACACCAACTGCAGTGGATTCGCAGGCACAATCCAAGGTAGACAACTCTCTCTCTCTCTCTCTCTCTCTCTCTCTCTCTCTCTCTCTCTCTCCCTCTCTCTCCCTCTCTCCTTTTTTTTTTGCTGCACTGCACATTCCATTCGACCATTCCTTGCCTGCATTGTCTATTTGTCTCAACTATGGTTTCTTCACAAAAATATGAACATTGAATTGCATCAAGATGTGAACCTCCCCCTACCTCACTCCTTTATTTCTTTTGTAATAAGTACCCCTCTTTCCAAACAAAGTATACTATATAATATAAACGAACAAGAAATTACCAAAATAGGGTTAAAACTTAATTTTTCAAAATATGGCCAAAACATTTCAAGACATTTTTTTCCTTCCAAACAAGACATTTGTAGGTTTTTTAAAAGATTGGCTTCATGGTCTCCTTCTGTGTAGACCAAACCAACTTGGCTCAAAATAGTTTTAGGTTAATATTAGTTCAAAATAGGCATTTGTTTCAAAACAAGTATTGGTCCAAACTCCTAAACCCCAAAAGCACGTCAATGGTTTTGGATTTTGTCAAACACACTTTTGAATATATTTTTAGAATCAAAAGTTTGGTGGTAGCAGTGTGGCATGGTAAGGAGGGATGCTTGACTTAAGTTTGACCAAATCTACATGCAAGGACACTTCTTATTTTCTGTGTTACACAAAAACTTGGATTGTTACAATATGTATAAGCAGGTCGTTTGACCAAACATTAAGATTTATGACACCAAATTAATATCATTTGGATATACCAAAATATATTTTCATAATATTTTCATTTGATGTGATAAATATTTGTACTCTTTTCTATAAATCTAATCAAATATAAAAATATTTGACTTAAAAGACAGCTCTAGAAATAGATTTATTCAACGGAGAGAGTTTGTAACAGGGGCAATCTTCTAGTCTAGTTTAGTTTGACAACAAATCACTACTACACAAAAGATTTTGCACAGCGTTTCCAAAATGGCCTCGGAGGTGGGCAGCCCGGTTGCCCGCCTCGGTTATTCGAGGCAAGGCAGCCGGGCAAGAGACTGCCTAGGTTAATGCTTAACCGAGGCGGGCATTGTAGCTTAACCGTCTTTGTTAATGTATTAACCGAGGCAGTCAACATAACATAACCGCCTCAGTTAATGCCTATTAACCGAGGCATTAACCGAGGCGGTTGTTGTAACGCAACTGTCTCAGTTAATATATTAACCGAGGTGGTCATTTACCAGGCCCGCCTTTGAAAAGGTTGAGGCCCAACTGGACCAGGCGAGGCCCAGTAACCGTCTACGATATAAATACATGAAATTAGGTTTTCATTCACTCATTTCTCTTCCTCTCCCTCTCACTCCTCAGTTGACCGAGCGGTGCGCTCCCCGCGCTCTTCTCTCCTGTGGGCCCCTCATCCTCTCCCATGCGGTGGCGCACCCCCGGCGCGTCGGTCTCCCCCGCGCCCCTCCCTCTCTCCACCGAGCTCTTCCCTCTCCCCTGCGCCGCCCCTCCTTCTCCCCCACGCGGTGGCGCACCCCTCTCTCCCCCACGCGGCGGCGCATGGGACCCCTCTCTCCCACGCGGTGGCGCCCCTGGCTAGCGTTCGGTGGGGAGCAGCGGGGTGGAGCGACGGCGACCTTCCCCTTCTTCCCCAAGGACGGAGCACCTCCACCACCCCGGATCGACGGCCTTCCCCTTCTTCCCCAAGGACGGCGCACCTCCACCACCCTAGATCCGGCACCACCACCACAGATCCAATGGCCTTCCCCTTCTTCCCCAAGGACGGCGCACCTCCACCACCCCGGATCCGGGTGGCGATGGTGTGGAGGGGGGCGCCACCTCCTCCTTGCGCCAGATCCGGTGGAGGGTGGCGGGCGACAGTGGAGGGCGAGGGCAGATCCAGCCGGTCCCCTCCACCTCCATCTCCATCTGCGGCGCGCCCTCCACCTCCGGCCGGCACCTCCCCTCCAGAGCCCGACGGCACTCCTCCACTCCCGAGCACCACGGTGCCCCTCTCCATCACGGCGCGGGGAGGCTGGATCCGGCCGGTGCGGCGTGGGACCAGGCTCGGTGGGCTTTTTTTATTTTCTGAAATTATTTACGGAGGTAGGCTACTTAACTCAACCGCCTTTGTTAATAGCATTAACCTCCGTTAAGGCACGATTTACCGTGACCTTTCCTCGGAGGTGGTCGGAAAAACCGCCTTGGTTAATCCAAAATGACTACCTCGGTTAAGTTTTTTTTTCTGTAGTAGTGAATTAAAAGCTAGGAGTAGACTTCATTATTCTTCAAACAACCCAACCCATGCTAGTACTGTACTAACTGAATCAGTGAGTGTGTCATCAGTCAAACTAGCTCAAAATAGTTGTAAAAATGTAATATTAGGCCTTGTTTAGTTCGTGGACGAAAAGTTTTTGACGTGTCATATCGGATGTTTCATGTGATGTCGGAAGAGGTGTTCGGATACTAATAAAAAACTAATTACATGACTCGCCTAGAAACCGCGAGACGAATTTATTAAACCTAATTAATCCGCCATTAGCATATGTGTGTACTGTAGCAATTATGGCTAATCATGGACTAATTAAGCTTAAAAGATTCGTCTCGCGGTTTTTCATGCAAACTGTGCAATTAGTTTTTTTATCTACGTTTAATGCTCTATGCATGTGCCCAAATATTCGATGTGACGGGTGAAAAGTTTTTAGGTAGAAACTAAACTGGGCCTAAGTTTCAAAACCAGATGAAACGAGTTAGTCAGGCAGGCAGCCTATCCAAATCCAATCCATTAGTCAACGACCGCGTCATAGACTGTTACTGCTCTGCTGCACACGCACGCCAAAGTCAACTGCAGCCATGGATGGGATGCCACTGTCCACTGAACCTTAACCTGGCAGCCCTGGAGCTGATGGAGAAGGAGGTGGTGGCCGTGGTGGGCCCCCAGTCGTCGGTCGTCGCACACGTCGTCTCCTACGTCGCCAACGAGCTGCGCGTGCCGCTGGTGTCCTTCGCCGCCACCGACCCGGCGCTCGCCTCCACGCAGTACCCCTACTTCGTCCGCGCCGTGCACGACGACCGCTTCCAGATGGCCGCCATCGCCGACGTCGTATCGCTCTACGGATGGAGGGAGGTCACCGCCGTCTACGTCGACGACGACTACGGCCGTCTACTTTTGGCCTTTCATTCTTTCTCCAATGTCCAATCCAAATTAACCTACTGATGAGTGACGGTGACGACGATCTGTGGAAACACAGGCGTTCCCGCACGACTCCCCCCTTGTGGTGGACCTGTCGACGGCCATCCTGAAGCTGTCGGAGAGCGGCGACCTGCAGCGGATCCACGACAATTGGCTCAACACGGGGACGTGCGACTCGCAGGGCACCGGCGGCGTGGGCGGCGCCGTAAGGCTCAGCGTGGCCAACTTTGGGGGCCTCTTCCTTATCTGCGGCGTCGCCTTGCTCGTCTACTTCGCCAGGATACTTTTCCAGATCTGCCAGTACCACCGCCACAGGACCACCGACGAAGCCAAAGAGGATGAGGAGGAGGACGACGGCGGCGGCGCCCCGTTCCCTGACAAGGAGAAGAGCCTGCGCCGGCTCGCCAGGCAGACCAGCATCCGGGACTTCATGTTCTTCGTGGACATGAAGGAGTCCGAGGTCAAGAGGGCCATCCGGAGCAGCTCCAACAAGTCCATGGGCCGGTCCCGCAGCGACACATCTGATGGGCCGTCCTCCCCGTAGCCGGTGTAACATATATACAAGAGCTTATATAGGATTATATACGGTTTTCTAACACCTGTCCAAGACGTTGTCAAACGGTCAAATATCTTTATACTCCCTCCGTTTTGAAATATACTGTATTCTGACCATTTTAAGACAAAATAAGGAAGCGTGCAGTAGATGCATGTACCCCTCACTTACCTTCCTAATGTATTAAAATCTAATTCTATTCTGTATAATTAAAGGGTGAATTCTTAGTCTCCTTATACAAAATATGGCAAGTACATGAGTTACTTTTCTTTTACAAAATAATCACGTATTTTTATTTAAGTAAACATTATCTTCTTGCTCCTCGAATACACTATATTTGAGGACAAATTTCAAATGCCAGAAGGGAGTAGAAAGGACGATAAAAGCTTTGCGCGATTTCTATTATATGAAGAAAGGAAAAAAAGACAAGTGCCTATCTAGTTTTTTGAATGGAAATTGTGCCAAAAAACTATCCAACTGAGGAGAGTGTTCCCTCATCCTACACCATATTGGTACAACAACCGCACAACTATCACCACTTACGCCAC
The DNA here is from genome assembly GCA_038087645.1 of Saccharum hybrid cultivar R570. Classification (NCBI taxonomy): domain Eukaryota; kingdom Viridiplantae; phylum Streptophyta; class Magnoliopsida; order Poales; family Poaceae; genus Saccharum; species Saccharum hybrid cultivar. Next base: position 461,840 of record JAQSUU010000368.1, read on the forward strand.
TACTTGCTCCAACTTGGTCGAAACGATCTTACTAAAACAACTCAACTAACAACTAACCAGGACAGAAGAAACATAACGATCAGCCGGGCGACACTAAACAACACAACTTGGGGCACCCATGGCCACACCGAAGGAGCAACCATGGAACTGGATCGGAAAGCCTAGCCATGCCTCCAAGGAGAAAACGATGATAAAAACACCGATAAGGTAGCCGCCCACATCCATTACGGTAGGAGGAGAGGTAGAAAACGATGCCTCCCAGAAGAGAATGACATCTGCAAACATTGTCGTCCAAGCTTTCACCCCGATCTCAAGCAACCTCCATCATCGTCGTTGCCAAAGACCAAACCCTACCAGGGAGGTAGGGTGCGGTGATGGATCAACAGCAACCCCGCCCGGCCACCGCCCCTAGAGACGTCGGCCAGGAGAAGCGCCCGGAGAAGCCCACCGAAGAGTCCATCCCCAGCTAGAACCAGCACAGCCGGACAGCGGCAACAAGTAGATCCGGCCAGCTCCGCTGCGAAAGCCACAACCCGAGGAAGGGGGAAGGCAGGTGGTGGGGAGAAGAGGCTGGGATCAGAAGAAGCCCCAATCGCCCAGCCCACTAACATCCCAATCCCCTGCTGAGCCAGCCCCAAGCCGCCCCACTCTGCCATGCCGCACAACCGGTGTCGCTGTCGTCGAATTGGGAGAGCCTAGTGTGGCCCACTCGACCGACGCTCGCCTCGTCGCCGTCCATGCCACCATGTCCCCGATGCCGCACAGCAAGCACAACCACCTACATCACCACAACGTCTGACGGCGCCTGGCCACACCACCAATCCGCACCGACACAGCCAAGCCAACTACCTGCCATCACCGACGCCGGTGCAAGCTGATCGCTAGCGCCGCATGTAGGCCGCTGCCACCGTAGTAGCGCTAAGGCTAGATCCGGCCGCCGGGACATCAGATCTGCTGCTCGGAGACGCCGTCGCTATCACCGTGCCCGCTGTAGTCGTCGCAAGGACCACGACGGCGAGCAGCAGCCTCAAACGGAAGACGCACCCCGCGCAGCCTACTCCTCCTCCGTCGCGCCTCCGCGCGCAACTACTACCACACCACTCCTCCGCTGCCGCGCAGGTACCCTGCCAAGCCGCCATGACCGCCGAGCGCTGCCCCGCACAGAAGAACTCGCACGCCTGGGCGAAAGGCCTCACCTCCACCATCCTAGCGGGCCCGCATGGGCCTCCCAGCAGCCCCCTCCGGCAGCGGCGAGGGGGGAAGGAAGGGGAAAGAGGGCGGGCGGCGGGGCTAGGGTGGTCACCGCGCGAGTCGCCTGTGCGGGGGCGACGCCAGGGAGAGAGCGAATGTGTCTTGTGCGAACATAAAGCAGTGAAATATCAATGCAGGTGAATCTCGATATGCATAATAACTATTGAAATGGTCACTAATAATTAATAAAAAGATAAAACGTATGGAGATGTGTAATGACCATGTGGGGGTGATTAACGGGAGAATCTGATGCCTGATGGGCAGTGTTGCCTACCCACCGGCTCTTTAAATAGGAGGCAGTTGTCGGAGGCAGTTGTCTCCTTTGTAACATACGACAATCACCCGAAGTGAAATAATAAAGAGTTCCTGTGCCACCCTATATCTGTGTGTTCTATATTGTGCTTCTGTGTGTGCATTATATGAACCGATTTTTCAAAAGACAGTATTTGTTGGTGCTGCAGTAGTATGCAACGTAGTTGTCGGACTACAGGCGTACCACATTCGGTGGGCCGTGGGCCACACTCAAACATGAGGCATTTTAGTTTGGCCTGGTTCAACATTTGGGCGTCGACACAACATTTCCTACAACACAATATACATTTATTTATGTAGATTTTTTTAAATAGTTCTCATACAAATTGAAAAACTTGTGTTCTAGCATTATAGAGAATATATGATTTAAATTGTTGTATTTGATAGTCGATTTTATTTTTCAAATTGCACGGTTGCCATTAGAATAAATTAAGTATCTACTGAAAAGTTATATGAGATATTAGAACCAATGGTAGCATAGGATTAACATTGTTAAAATTGTGCCCTGTTGCAATCATGTATCTTGACAACATTGGATACCCATCAGTATAGATGCCCATTCGGGCTGCCTGGTCCGGCCTAGCCCGAGGCCATGCCAGGCACGGCCCTCTAGCACCGGACCAGGCATGGAATGACGTCGGGCCACCGGGCAGTGCCAAGCTGTGCTTCGTGCCTACCCAATGGCCCAGACACGGCTTGTCGGGGCCTTTTTCGTAGTCCGAAAAGCACGCCATGGCCAACGGGTCAGGCCCACCCGACGCCCAGAGAGAGAGAGGGGGAAGGGGAGAGCAGGAGGTAGGCAGCCGCAGGAGGTGGCGGCGGCCACCGGCGCCCTCGCCCCCAAGGCAGATCCGGCCGCAGGCCACGGTCACGCACCCATGTGCAGCAGGAGGAGGCAGGGCAGCCACGGGAGGTGGCGTCGTCCGCCTACACGTGCACTTACCCTCGTGGCGGATCTGGCCGCAATTGGCGGCCGCGCACCCGAGACCGCAAGAAGTGGTGGCGGCGCCCGGTGCGCTCGTCCCTGAGGCAGGTTCGGCCATAGGCGGCGGCCACACACCCGGTGAGGGAATGAGGAGGGCAGCACGGGCATCTTCGTCTCGAGAGCCAGAGTGAGGGAGGGGACGAGGAGGGTGGTGCGGGCATCTAATTTATGCGAGCAAAATGAAGATGTATATACAGGGTCTGTTTGGTTGTTTGCCCAGGCTAGGCAGAGACCATCGATTTTGACTGTCCGATGGCCAGGATATATTGCCTAGCAGGCATTTGCGCCAACAGTACATTTATGTGCTTGATTCTCGTGTAATATTATACGAGTATGTTGGGCAAGAATCAAACAAAAGATACCAATATAGGAGTATATAACCAAACCAATCAATCAGTGGGTGAATGGCTGCTCATCATTATCCAAAAAAGTATCAGTGAGTGGCTAGCTAGCCAGTTTAGCGCCGCACGAATGCATGTAGTCTTGTCTCGATATATGTATCATAATATATACCACTAGACTAGATTAGGCAGGCGCCGCACTGACGCGTACGTGCAACAAATCCGGATGAACTCATCATTGTTTTTTTTTTGTGAGGAATGATGAACTCATTGTTGTTGTAACTTGTAGGTACGCTAGAATAATATGTATATGTATCTGCGCACGCACGCATGGAAATGGAAAGAGAAGACGACGATCTTGCTTTCACTTAGGTGTAACTTTTACAATATAGTAGTAGGTACTAATTGCTTTGCTTTGGTTGGGCAAATCATATGTATATGCATATAGTAGTATATGACAAAAAAAAAATTACGACAGCAACAACATGGTACCAGGCGGCCAAACAAATAAATCGCACAACAAACCTCAAGAAAGTAGATTATTGTACGAGTACGAAAAGCTCAAAAATGTTGCAAGGTGCTTTGCTCCTGCTACGGCTCAAAGGCATGCCTCGTCCTTAATCTTGATGAGCACTCTCTGCTGTCAACACATAGCGCTCATCATATTTCTTTCCTTCGAAAACTTCCTAGCAAACAAGCATGATTAGTGAGTGTAAACCTCTCTTGGCCACACTGGTTGTCTGATCCAAACATGTCCATCATTGTCCATTAGTGGACAGAGTCACTTTTCCCCAGTAGTTTTGATGCAGATCATCATTTTCGATCCAAGTTGTAAGCTCCCCCTATATATAACCGCCTGGTGAATCTGCACTCTTTGAAAAGATGGATGATGCTCGTCTCATGTGCCTAACGACAAAGTGTAGTTGCATAAATTTGCCCATTCTCGACTTTGCAGCATGTTTGAAGTCCAAATTCTATTTTGTATTGCAAACCAGCTAAAACCTTGCATTTAGATGGCGCCCAAACTTTCTAAATCAGGGTCTCAAAATTGGTTTCCATCATTGCCCCTAAAAACCATGCTCTATATGCTGACCCGGTGGTGTACTACCCATTTTTTGTTACTAGTTTCCAAGCTATGGAATCCGGCGTGTTTTGTTTTAATTCCACGTGGTTACCTTATGCCAAATCCCGATGAATTCTACAAGTGTTGGGTTGTGAAGTCTCTATTCTGAAGATTGATGTCGTGCATCCAATTATTGTTGTGGAGAGCCGATTGTAATGTCCCGTTCTTCTTTTTGGAGATCTTGAAAAGGTTTGGATGAGAAGTCGTAGCTCGCCAGGTCGATGTTGTCACACCCCCAAAGTTTATATTTTAGGTTGTGAATAGAAAATAGAAAATACAAATATAAAATAAATGGTTTAATATTTGTATAAAATTTTTGTGAGATCAATTTATGCTGCCGCGAATTTATTCACATAAAAATATGAATTTTCAAACTTTTCGAAATTAATTTAATGGGCTTTTAATTGCTGTGGTGTTTCCTTCCGTGTTGCTTGATTTGGTGCTGTGTGTGTGCATAGTTTTCAAATTGCTATAGGGTGTGAACGGCGCTAGCTGCTAGCTACAGCCGTCAGTACTCAGCACATGCATGCATGGTGCGGTTACATTTTACAGGTTTCGCGGCCGGAATGCAAGGAACGGAGGCTAGCTATTACTAACTCTGGGCATAATTAACCGAAGACCGAACCGAAAAGACCGAGACCGAGACCGAAAAGACCGAGACCGAAAAGTTCAGTCATGAGTTCGGTCCTGGCTCCCAACTAACCGAAGTAACCAATAGAAGTTCGGTCATATGTGCCGGTTAACCGAAGTGACCGAACTGACCGTAGTTCTGTAGACTTCGTTCGTAATGTACTGATGAAAACCCATTGATTTGTGATAACTGAGAAAGTTGTGTGCTAGAACTTGTCATAATAATGTGTGGTTTGTTTTATATATTGTGTTGTTATTTTTTTGTCTTCAAATAGCAAGCATGCTGTTGAAAATTGCTATAGATTCTGCTATTGTTTGTGGCTGCTACTCAGGTTCGGTTAGTTCGGTCGTGACCGAGACCGAACCGAACTAACCGAGACCGAACTTCCTCGGTCTTCGTTTTTTGCAAAGACCGATCGGTCCCATGTTTCTGATGACCGAACTGACCGAATGACCGAGGAACCGAACCGATCGGGTCGGCCTGACCGAATGCCCAGACTTAACTATTACTACTTTACCTGCTGGTCCGGCACACGTGTGCATGCGTGCGTGTCTGTACGGCCAGCGTGCATGCGCATGTCGGCATGTGCAATTAATCTATAATACTCCTACTCGGCTGCAATGCAATGCAAACATCGTCATCATCATCCATCCGTGTGATTCTTACTCTTCAGTGAAGGATGCATATGCAGCTAAGGCCCCGTTTGGTTTGGGTGTTAAAGTTTAACAAACACTGTAGCACTTTCATCTTATTTGACAAAAAGTTTTCAATCTTGGACTAATTAGGCTTAATAGATTCGTCTCGTAAATTACTCCTAATTTATGCTGACATACATGCAATTAGTCTACATTTAGTATTCCATACATTTGAGGGAACATTGATGTGATGGGAGCAGGGGCGGAGACAAGGGGGGGCGGGCAGGGGCCTGGCCCCCCCCTAATGTTGCACACTTTTCATTAATACATCTCATTAGTTCTCACTAATCACTAGAAATTATAAGTAAACAAAAACTTTTCAGCTAATTCTAAATTGTTTTTTCTCAAATAAATCAAATAGATCTAGCAAGTTAACATAAGAAATACCAACCTTAAATTTTATCCTTATCCAACAGTTTCGTACAATAGCTTACTAAACAATTTTGCCCTGGGAGCCCCGAAATATTTCAAACTAACCAAACCTTTTTAATATTTTATTTGTCTCTTACCGCTTTCTTATTTGAAATCCTTTATTTTCTGAATTTAAGCATCGTCCAATTTACTCTACTCTCTCGAGAAAAATATCACTCGACTGTGAAAACTTACAAGTTAGAGAGGATATTTGACAACTTTTATTTTTTTAAGCCAAAATCAAGATTTGACGGTGATACCATATATTGTTTCTGGACACTCGATTATCCGCCCCCCTATATCTAAATCCTATCTCCGCCCCTGGATGGAAGTTAAACTTTAACACACCCAAACCAAACGGGGCCAAGCTAGCTGCCTCCATCATTTCTCTGTCTCTACAGTCTCTCTCTCTCTCACACACACAGGTCATCACCAACAACAGCCACGCATCTCCGTCCATTGATACATATACACAGATAGATCACCCAAACTAAGTATAAGGGAACTGTTGCCAACCTCCTCTTTGTTACAAGAACCTATATGCTATTAGCTCCCACCATGGTGATATATTATCGATCTATATAGCTAAACACAAGCCAAGGCAAAACCACAAAACGCTGCATATCCACGCATGCCGCATGTATACTAGATATAGATAGATGGATAAAATTGCAATGGAGGAATCTATCAGCTCATCTCGGACTACTGCGTTCTACGGCAACAGCTACTACAGCCACAGCCACCACCACCACCAACAATCTCCTGCTCTTGCTCCTGCATCTGTTGCGGCGGCGGCGACGTCTGATTTCGAGGACGCCGACAGCGGCTGGACGGCCTACTTCCTGCAGCTAGCCTCTGACGAGGAGGAGGACGCGTCGGCGTCCAGCAGAGAGAAGCAGCAGCTGCGGGATGTTGGCGGCGTCCTCTGTGGAAGAGGAAGTGCCTCCACCTCCACGGTCTCCAAGCCCAACAAAGCCAAGGATAATGAGGCGGTGAAGAAGACCAAGGACGAGGTACTTCATCTTGTCGGAACCACCAGAATTCTAGAGGAGGAAGATCCACTGCAGGACACCGCTTCCTCTCCACTTGTGCAGCTAACTATAAACGGAGAGCTGCAGGTACGTAAAACCTAACCTACCAATATATACGTACGTAGTATGTTAGATAGCTCGAAATGTCTTATTGGTTGTATATATATATGTTCAGATGTTCTTAATTGTTTTCATATATATCCTGCTATTTGTTGGTTCTTGCTGCTGCAATATATAGCTAGATACGACACAGGCAAAATGAAGAAGACGAGAAGGAGGATGTCAGTTACTAAGCATTTCAGATTTCATCATACTATATACATAAATCGATCTGAAGAAAATATAAATACAGTATGTGCGTGTGCACCTCAATAATATCTTGCTCTGCCTCTCGCCACCCTCAATTAATTCTTTTTTTTGTGACAAAAGAAGAATTATATTAGATAATAGCTGGGTACATCAACATAGTACAAGCACTCCGGATTACATAAATATTCAGAAACTGATTATCATTTAAATTATACCGATGCTGTGAATAGCTCCGGATCTCAAAACCAAACCGTCCTCAATTAATTCAGGGTCGTTAGTTAAACCCATGCCCGGCCGGCCTCATGTGGGCTGGAGTGGATTGGGAGGAAATAATAAAGGGGGAAATTAGTTCTTGTCATCTCATTCCCTTCAAATGATCCACATGCATGAACCGGAAGGCAAGAATGAGTTTATCCAAACAAACAACACACTGCAAATCATTCACTAGTAGAAGTAGCAAGGCACACAACAAAGAATATAATAGCGCTTTAATCTGGCTAGTGTTGATGTGGGTCCTTTATTATTTGATGGAAATTAAACTGCATATATATGCGTGCATTGTAGCTACTGATCCATGATTGGTCTGAACATGATGATGGGAGAGCATGCACGAATGCAGGAAGTTTGGAGCACTCCTGCAGGGGGCAGAGACCGGCCAGCAGTGCAACGTAGAAGAAGTGGTGGAGACATCAATGGCAGGCGGAAGGATTGAGACATACGTTGGGCCATCTCTATCTGACCGATAGACAGTGTAGCAGCATATGCGGCAACTGCACCACCAGTGCAGCATGCAGAAGAGATGCATGCATATGCATGTTCATTAGTTGTTTCCTCTTCAACTGTAAGTTTGTGGACCCAGCGCGCATATATATATATATATAGCGCTAGCGTCCGTCTACTGTAAGCTACTCGATCCCTTGGTTCTAAGTCGTTTTACTTGACTTTTTTAAGTATATAATTTTACTAATCATGTAGATTTACGCTATATATGTTTAGATACATGGTAAAATTGATATATCTAGGAAAACAAAAATAATTTAGCAACTATTTAGTATAGCTTCACGAGTTGTTGTAAGCTTTTTTTTTTTTTTGTCAAACACCCTTTTTCAAAACAACATATGAGGTGAAGCTCCTTTTTTTATGCTCTCACAAAGGAATGGAGAGAGGTGAAGCTGAAAAAAGTAGCTTTTCACAGCTCTCTCCCATTTCCCTCTCTCTCTGCCACGCATGAAACTGTTGCTAAAGTTGTTTTGCCAATAGTCTTTCAAAAATAGCTCAGCTTCACCGAGAAAACTGTTCATGAAGCTGGTGAAGCAGACGGGGCCTTATAATTTGAAACCATGGGAGTGGCAACGTACCATACCACAGCTAGCTAAAACTGTTTAGCATTTGTAGTTCTGTATGCCCTTCCTTGTTTTTTTTTTTTTGAGAATGCCCTTGCTTGTTATTAGCTTATATCTGGATTGTAAGTATATCGATATCCCGATCTGTCTTTGTCAGTGTCGCTATCCATTACCACGTACGTACGTACGGATTAGGGGGAAATTTGCAATCAAATACAGTAGATGTCCATTCTCGGCTTCGATGTTCGTCGATCAATACCCAACATAGATATTAAAAAGAAGTATATATTTGACTCAGCACTTCATACTACTGTTGTAGTACTACTAATTGCTTGCGAATATATAAACTTTGCATGCATATGATTGATTCGACAAGAGTGGATAGGCTTTTTGACTTTGCTAACTCTCTTTGTCGGACGACAAGCAAACTAATGCGTCCATCGCATCGTCGGTCGCCAGTTCACATGAATCGGAATGGGAAATATGGATGCATGCAATGCACGGCGGATGCGAGAGAGACCATTAGCAGCTCGTCGATCTACCAAGTCATTCATGCTTCACCTACTACGGTTGTCATTAGATTACAGTATATATATATATATATATATATATATATATATATATATATATATATATATATATATATATATTCTATCTACATAAACTTCACGTACGCATGCATCTCGGCTAGCTGTTTCATTCAGAAGCAATAATAGTGCAAGCTAGCTAATGGTTCTTTGCAAATAATTAAACCCATACGTTATCATTAGATTATGACAGTCTCACTCTCATGCATGTATATATACTAGTGGCGGGGCGCGCGCATCCGCGCGCCCGTGTGGCCATAGATTTCAGGAGATGGAAATAGTAGTAGTTTAGGGCATAATTAGAGGGACATAATATATGGTTGGTTCTAATGCAGCGAAAGGTCACTTTGGGCCTGTTCGCTTGAGCTTTCAGTCGCTTATTTTCATCCAGCCAGCAGTATTTTTCTCTCACAACAAATCAGCCAACAGTACTTTCAGCCGCTTATTTTCAGCCCAAGCGAACAGACTGTTTATCTATTCGAGAATGCTAGGAACGGTTTGTTGGATCCTAGATGACACTATAAGACATGTATGGGGCCTGGCGCACGTGATCACATATTGTTAGGCCAACCTTTATGGTCTGAACAAATAGAGGCATAATCATCACTGGAGTAGTATAGGTGCATAAACATCATCCAAGTATGAGAGGTTCATTACAGTAGAGCTAAGAGGTCTGAGAAAATGCATAGGTCCTTCACAGTGGCATACGTATATGGCTACAGTCATAAGCATGTAACATAACGTGGCCTGGGTAATTTACAGGCAACAGGCCCAGGAACAGCATTGGTCCTTGGTTTTTTGCTCGGTTGTCTTATTTAGGCTATGTAACGTTTTTTGTCATGTAGCAGAGAAAACATGGGCAGATATTAGTATCCACTAAAATAATGGACCTTAACATCCAGCTAATAGATCTGTAGTTTACATAAGAAGCAGATGGAAGTTCAGTGATTGTGGAGCACAAATAGATTCAGAGATCAAGAGAAGAGATTCAGACATACATACCTAAGTTCTCCATCGTCACTGCTTCTTGTTCCTCTGCAAAACAGAGTGTACCACCATCTTATGCAAGGATAGTTTATATAAACCCAAAGTGTTAGGTGCTCAGAAGAGACAGTTTTAAAATAACAGGTGAACCAGATAAAACAATACTTTGTACAATAAACCGACAATATGCAGGTAAAAATAATGTCATCAACATGGAGGTTCAAATCTAATTGCGAGAAAGGACAGGAAAACAATATTTCAGTGAATATAGAAAGCATCATAGATTTTCTTCTTTTGATCTCGAGTTTGCAATGAATAAATTTCACGGTAATGTGGTAGACAAATCTACAACTACTGATGGAAACTGGAGCCTGTACTATGAATTTCTCAGCTATGTACAGTAGAACTTTGAAATAAGACAAGATTGAAAAATTACATTTATTTGTATGTATAAAAGCAGTAAACAATGGATTCCAGATGCCATGAGACTGCTATATAGCTTATGAGATCTGTAGTACCGCAATAGTAAAGCTAACCAAGGAGCAGCAAAATTCACTAAATGGTTTTTTTGCAAGGTAAAAGAGAGAGGATATTCATAAAATAGCAAGACCAAATATAAGATAGCTGTTTTCTAAATCAAATGGGCTATAACTTTTTCATAGTCTGTGTTGCTAGCAACCAATTCTTAGAATACATTAATGCTACAATACTGAACCATTCGTCACTGTCAAGTTTGTGGAGTGAAAAACAAAAGAGCGGGCGTGCAATTAATCCCAGAGCAAGAATGAAACCAAATATGGGAAAAAGGAAAAGGGTATGCAGTATGAGATGACAATACAATTGACCTAAAGTAAAGTTACTTCTATAAGAGCATAGATGTCCATAAAAGCAATGTGTACAGCATCAATTGATATTATGCAGGTGCGTAACAGTAGAATTCCATAATTTCACTTTGAACAAGGAGAACAATAACTAGCATATCTTTAGCCTCATGATACACCTGGAAGCAGAATCGTACCTAACATTTGTGCTACGTACCTCAACCTACTGTGCAATCAGCTACAGGAAATTAGAGTTGTTCTAGAAATTACAGACATGTGATAAGTCTGAAACCATTGAAAAGAAATTGCTGTCCCTAGATCATAAAAGTTGAATTTTCATTCGACCAAAAAAGATATACAAACAACTTGTCAGCATAAGGGTTGACCCTTTAAATTGGCAATATTTATGGAAGCCGCTGTAAAATAAGGGGTTTAGCTGTATGAATGGGAACTTATCTAAAGAAATCAAAGCACCAAAATAAACCTTTGATAATATATTAGCAAGTATGTATCAGGCTGAAAATTATCAAGTTCCCATTCATCATTAGCATTTCTTTAGACACGTAGGACGGATCAAAGAGTAAAGGGAACAATCAATGAGGAAGAAGATAAACATGGTTGAATCAATAACTGAGCTCTGTAGTTGGACTTATCCCATTAAGATCTAAGTAACCGGAATTAGAGAATATGTTATTTGTCATAAGCTGCGTGGGCTACAATTTGAGACCGGGGCTGTAGGAGATGACGTGCCTCCATTATAAGTAGTTGATGGAAACATTGTACATGGACGACTTTAGGCATAGATATATAAAAGTGCTTACTTAAAACTCAATGGCATGCTAACTAAGGAAACAAAAAGTAAGGACTGTTGTGTAAAGGGAGGAAACTAATATAAGAAAATCTAAAAAACACACGAATAGATTAAAGTGAACGGAAATATTAAAAAATCATATAAATTAGACAAATTTTCAAATTTTGCTGGCACAACATGTGAAAGGATCAAGATGCCCAAGAGGGGGTGAATTGGGCTTTTCTAAAAATTAAATGCAAGAAATAAATCCTACAAGCCGGAATTCACCCCTAGGTCTACTTGTGTTCTTAGAGAGTCTACCGATACAAAGTTTTGCACCCTAGTTTCCAAACCTAGTCTAGCATGGCAAGTCTAGGAATATAAACAAGCAATGAAAGTAAATACGAGAATGTAAATGCTTGAATGTAAAAGGGGCAAGGAACACGGCGATGTTTTTCCGAGGTATCGGAGAGTCGCCACTCCCCAGTAGTCCTCGTTGGAGCACCCGCGCAAGGGTGTAGCTCCCCCTTGATCTGCGCAAGGATCAAGTGCTCTCTACGGGTTGATTCTTTGACACTCCGTCGCGGTGAATCACTCACAACCGCTCACAAGATGAGTTGGATCATCCACAAGCTCCGCCGGATGATCACCGAACTCCCAATCACCACCAAGCCGTCTAGGTGATGGCGATCACCAAGAGTAACAAGCTAGAACTCTCACTTGACCACTACGAGCCCAAATGAGAAAGTGGATGCACACTTGCTACTCTCTAATCGCTAGTGAGGAACTCTCAAGCTTTGATTCTCAAATCTCTATCCTCACTAGTGCTCTTGCACTCCCTTGCACTCCAAAGGTGTTTATCAGCTGATCAAATGAGCAAGAGACCTCTAAAAGAGGTGGTGGGGATGTATTTATACACCCCACAGACAAAACGAACCGTTACCTGCTGACTCAGCAAAACACGAGCTGACCGGACGCGCCGGTCGAACTGACCGGACGCGCCGGTCGCTCGTAACGGTCGAAAACCGAAAAACAACTGAGTGACCGGACGCACCGGTCAGGGGTGACCGGACGCACCGGTCAGGGGTGACCGGACGCGTCTGATCATGTAGGGAGCATACTATACTCGCACCGGACGCGCGACCGCGTCCGATCGGTGATGACCGGACGCGTCCGGTCGTCACTGGACCTTACTGGACTGTAACCGGACGCGCCGATCACACCCAGGTCGCGTCCGATCGGGTGTTTCCCTCAAGTGACACGTGTTGACTTCTGACCACCGCGTCCGGTCCTCGCGAGGACCACGTCCGGTGTTCAGAGCTGAAACCCTAGCCGTGGAACTGTACTGACCGGACGCGTCCGGTCATGCCGAGGACCACGTCCGGTCATGGGAAAACAACCCGAAACTCTCCGAAACGCGTCACAACTTGAACCAAGTTGCTTCCAACTGAACTTTGAGCTATTCTAGAGCTGCCTAGCGCCAAGTTTAACAAGTGTGCACCACACCTAAACATAGGACTCGCCTAGGTCAAGCTACCCGCTCATGCCCCCCTTTATAGTACGGCCAAAAGAGAAAAACGAAGATCCTAACGACTATTCCAAATGTCTCTCAACACCTCGACATCCGGAACTAACCGTCCTTAATCTTGACGTCACTCTTTTGAAAACCGAAACGATTTCCATCAAGGGGCATGAATACCATGGTGCCCAAAGCAGTTAAAACCTCCATGACCTAACTTACCAAAGTTTCTGCAAAACACACGTTAGTCATGGTAATAAAGCGTTGTCATCAATTGCCGAAACCAAACCTCGAGGCCTAGATGCTTTCAATCTCCCCCTTTTTGGTGATTGATGACAACACTAAGATATGAAAGATTGGAGTTGAGGTTTTCGAGCATGCATGGTTCACATAAGCAAAAAGCAATAAGCACAAAAGGGTTAGGAATTGCTTATGTGCCCCAAGCCAAAAGAATGTACTCATAAGATAAGACAAAGAGCGTTAGTACACAAACAGATATAGCTCATAAGAAATCGGAGTAAGGCACGGAAGCACAACCTTAGAGCTATAATTAAAAAGGTGACAAGTGTTAACAAAGTGACAGGATAAAACATTAAGACTCAAGGTTTATCACACAACGACATGTCACACGAATGCAATGACTGAAAAGTAAACATGATGCATGAATGTAGCACACAAGAAAAAATGAAAACCCTCTCTCAAAACTCCCCCTGAAACTACTCTCTCTCCCCCTTTGGCATCAAGCGCCAAAAAAGCTAATCTAAGGATCTGATGGGGGGACAGACGGAGTCGTGTCGGGTGCCAAGGTGCGCGGAGCAATCATGAAGTGTAGAGAATCTCCCTCGGAATCTGAGCTATCTGGCTGACCCTCTGAAGAAGCATGTGGCTGTGTAACTGTCTGGGTCTGAACGGCAGGAACAGGTACTGTCGTAGTAGCAATAATAGGATCCGTCTGAGTGACCTGAGCCTATAGCGAGCCAATAGCAGGAGGATCTGTTGAGGCAACTGACGAAGGTAGAGTCTCTATAGTACCAGTCCCTGTTACTGGAGGAATACCTGCCTCTGAAGTTGACAACCCTGAAGAAGTAGCAAAGGTAGTGTGCGAGGGCGTCGGCTGACCAGTCAACTCGCTGTAGGTAGCACTGAAATCACCGAAGGGTGTGCCTGTCAGGAGGTGAGGGCGAGGCTGGTCTGATGGTGTAAACCCCATATAAATAGGCGTGAAACTCGGGGACTGGAAAGACTGGGGAACCTGCTGCTGTGGAGATGTGAACTGGAAACCCGGCTGTCCCTGACTTGATGGATCACTTGATTGTAAAGCAGAAGTCAGGACGGAAGCAGGCGGAGGAACCCCAACAGTGACTAGGTGGCGCAGGAGGTCCAAATACTGCTGCTGACTAGCTGCAGTCTGTCGCTGAATCTCGTACTGCTGTCGCTGCATTTCAACCTGCTGCCTCTGGATCTCAAGCTGCTGACACTGAAACTCGTCCTAACGAGCCTGAATCTGTGCAAGTGCTGCAGCTGTGTCCTGAGCCTGTCGCTGTATCTGTTGTTGCTGCTGCTCCTGTGCCTGGGTCAACCTCTCAAGAATGGCCACCATGGCTGGGTCTGTGCGGGAGGCTGAACCAGAGCCACCGGCCTCGTGGTCGTGAGACCGAGGAGACCGGTACCTGGGGATGGGCTGGTAGTCCTCATCAGTGCTGTCAGATGTCACATCCTCAGGAAGATCAGCAGGCTAAGCGTCAAGATCGGTAAGCTCTACCTCTGCAAGCTCATCAACTGTGGCGTCCTGCTCAGCTGCTGTCTCAGGAACCTCAGGTCGCACACGCTGTCCTGGCACTGGGGCCTGATCTCTGGTGACTGAAGCCCAAAGCTGACGGATATCATACTCAGGGAAAGCAGTAGTAGTATCTGATATCTCAGCTCGGATCTCTGCTGGTAACTGGATGGATGATCTAATAATGAAGCAGATCCAGTGTGCATAGGGCAGCTGACGATTACCCTTGAAGCCCTCAGCTATGGTGTCCTCCATCTCACTAAGTATGAGATCCCAAATGTCAAACTGAGTCTGTGAGAGGAGGTGGTGAACAACCCATAGCTGCATCCGAGTCAGTCCCTCTCTGTAGCCAAGTCTGGGAAGTAGAGTGCGTCTGACTATAGCATCCAGAACTCTGGCAAGTGGTGTCAAACTGGCAGGCGTGCGTCGAGATCCTTCGCCAAAAGGCTCACGGAAGCAGGGTCGAACCAGGTCTGTAGGTGGCACTGCACCGCCATGAGGGCGTCTCGGTGGAGGAGTCTGACCAAAGCACAGCTGATGTACCTTCGTGTTGGAAGCTGGGAGTCTGAGAATCTCCTGCACTCTGGTGCTGTATAGGCGGTGATCGCGGCCTCGGAATGCAAAGTGAATGAAATCATGGGCAGGATCAATCCATAGTGAAGCATAAAACTCTCTGACTCATGTGCCACAGTATGCACCTGTCCGTCCAAGAAGATCTGACAAGCCTGGCAGAAAGGACAGGTGCGGACGTAGCTGCTCTCCCACAACCTCAACTAGTGACTCAAGTCGATAGACCCTCTGTGGTCGGAAAGCAATACCGCTGTCAACTAGAGCCTTGTAGAAATCCTCCTGAAGTGGGGTATAAAAACCTTCTGAAGCTCTGGGATCCCTCACAGGTGGAAACCACCGACTGACCTCCACAAACCTCAACCCCTGCACCTGATGTGCTGTAGCACCCCTCAAGTCAAAGTGCTCGACCGGGGGTGAACCTCTAGCTCTGGGAGGAGGACGTGCTCCACGACGCTGGCCCTCTGGCCTAGGAGTCACCTGAGTACGTGCGCGTGTGGAGCGGCGACGTGGTGGAGACTGAGCTGGCTGCTCCTCTGTGTCCTCTGTAGCCTCTGGAGCCTCTGTGGCCTCTGGAGATGGATCAACTGACATACCCTCTATAGCTCCAGTATCCTCAGTACCCTCAGTGGCCTCTGTGCCGAGCTGTCGACCTTCTAGATGAAAGCGACGCTCACCTATACGTATGCCACTGCTCCTGCCACCTCTCTCTGCCTGCTCTGCTGCATCTGCCACGGCCTGAGCGATCTCTGCCTCTGTAAGTGTCTTCTTCTTCTTTCTAGCCAAGATCTTGACACGCTTCCCACGTGCAATCTCAGACCGACGAGGAGGACTGTCGTCCCCGTCACCAGGAGCACCACCGGCGTTCTTGCAACGCACCATGCTGACACACTGACCGAAAACCTCTGAAAGATGGTGAACTGTCACTCGAGAGGCTTTGGCCTCAGTCCGTATCCGCAGGCTTGGCCTCGGATTCAGCAACCTGATCTCACCCGACACACGGACAGACATGCTTGGATCGACGAGACGACGGTGACAAGATGAGGTGACCTAGATCGCGTGATTCCCCGAATCCACCGGACGGGCTCTCGCGAAGAAGATGGCGCGTGACGAAACCTCGACGACGAACGGCCGAACGACGTTACACGAACCCTAGGGTTAGGGTTAGGGCAACACGACGAAGACCGATGTGAGCGCGAGGCAGTCCACGGCCAGAGGTGAAGCTGGTGGGCTAGGGCGCTGCTCACCGGTGACAAAGGCACGGCTCACCGGCGGCGAGAGGCGAGCGGACGGCGGTGGCGCGGTGGCGCGCGGGCGGTGGTGGCGCGGTGGCGCGCGGGCGGCGGTGGCGCGGGCAGGCACGGGCAGTGCTGGCGCGTGCGTGAGCGAGGGCCTGCGCGGGGCAGGACGGAGGCGAGCTTGCTGGAGGCAAGGACGATGGCGATGGTGCGGCGGCTCCGGCGGATTTGGCGAGGCGGCGGCGGAAAAAAAAAAGGTCGGGCTGAGGAAGAAAAACGGCCGAGGACGAAACGGTATATGAAGGGTCAGATCCGCTCGACGCGTGATGACCGGACGCGGTGGTCGTTATGACCGGACGCGTTGGTGCAGCGTTCGGTCACACTCCAGTAAGTTCCTGGAGTGACCGGACGCGTCCGGTGAGGACTGACCGGACGCGGTCAGAGTCCGGTCGAGGGGAGCTCGGGAAATCATCGCGAATGACCGGACGCGGTGGTGATAACCAGGACCGGACGCGGTGGTCAACAGAGGCGCGTCCGGTGCAGCGTCCGATCACTAGATCTGGAGTTGGTCTTTTGGATGACCGGACGCGCTGGTGGACGCCGGGACCGGACGCGGTGGTGAAGCATCACTGCGTCTGGTGCAGCGTCCGGTCCAACGTTCGGTCACAGTTTTTCACCCTTCTTAGTTCCGAACTACGACGCGACTTCTCCCAATCAGGTTCCAATTCAAAAAGACACAAATAAACACCAATTGGAACATGATATGAGTGACCTCACTCAAACCCTCAAAATTTTTTAATATAGATTGCCTTAGGCTAGTATTATTTTTAAGAAAATAGGCAATAAACACCCAAGGAGCAACGTATGGCCATGCAATAGAGTTTTTGAACCTTTAGGAGCGTCAAAATGCTCTCTCTATCCATGGACGAACACAGAGGTTGCTCAAAGCTTAACCGAAGAGAAACGACAAGAACAACAACCATGCATATGCAATGCAATGCAAGGGACGACACACGCTCATTTTTTAAAGTTACTGGAATCAAGCACATTGAGTTCACTTCTTAACCTACAAAAAGTTGCCTCATCCAAAGGTTTAGTGAAGATATCCGCTAATTGATTTTCACTTCTTACACCTTCTAGTGATATGTCATTTTTAGCAACGTGATCTCTTAGAAAGTGATGGCGGATATCAATGTGCTTGGTGCGAGAGTGTTGTACTGGATTGTTAGCAATTTTAACGGCACTTTCATTATCACATAAAAGTGGCACCTTTTCAAGAACAATTCCATAGTCTAGGAGGGTTTGTTTCATATATAAGATTTGTGCACAACAAGCCCCTGCGGCAATGTATTCCGCCTCGGCGGTGGACAAAGCCACACTATTTTGCTTTTTAGATGACCAAGATACTAAAGATCTTCCAAGCAAATGGCACCCTCCGGATGTGCTTTTTCTATCAATTTTGCAACCGGCATAGTCCGAATCGGAATAGCCAACTAGTTGGAATCTAGCTCCTTTGGGATACCAAAGACCAATGCTTGGGGTGAGCTTAAGATATCTTAGGATTCTTTTTACGGCACTTAGGTGAGGTTCTTTAGGGCACGCTTGAAAGCGGGCACACATGCACACACTAAACATGATATCGGGCCTAGATGCGGTAAGGTACAACAAGCTACCAATCATAGAACGGTAGAGAGTTTGATCAACCGGTTTACCTCCCTCATCTAGGTCGAGATGTCCATTTGATGGCATTGGGGTCTTGATTGGTTTGCATTCTTCCATCTTGAATCTTTTGAGAAGATCCTTGGTATACTTTTCTTGAGAGATGAAAATCCCTTCTCTCATTTGCTTTACTTGAAATCCAAGAAAGAATGTGAGCTCACCAATCATTGACATCTCGAACTCCTTCGACATCAATTCACCAAATTCCTTGCAATAATCTTCATTTGTTGATCCGAAGATGATATCATCAACATATACTTGACAAATAAAGATCTCCCCATTAAACTTCTTGGTGAATAGTGTGGTGTCGACCTTCCCAATGGTGAAGCCCTTCTCAATGAGGAAGTCCCGGAGGCGCTCATACCACGCTCTAGGGGCTTGCTTGAGCCCATATAACGCCTTGGACAACCTATAAACATGATTAGGATATCTAGGGTCTTTAAACCCGGGAGGTTGATTGACATAGACTAGTTCATTTATAAAGCCATTTAAGAATGCACTTTTCACATCCATTTGATATAGTTTCATATCATGATGTGATGCATATGCAAGGAGGATACGAATGGCTTCAAGTCTTGCAACGGGTGCAAAGGTCTCTCCAAAATCAAGACCTTCAACTTGAGAGAACCCCTTTGCAACTAGTCTTGCCTTGTTCCTCACCACTATGCCTTGGTCATCTTGCTTGTTTCGGAACACCCACTTGGTTCCAATGACTCTTGCACCTTTGGGATGCTCTTCAAGTGTCCATACTTGATTGCGGGTGAAGTTGTTCAATTCTTTATGCATTGCAATCACCCAATCTGGATCTTGAAGAGCTTCTTCTACATTCTTAGGTTCAACGCAAGAGACAAAAGAGTGATGTTCAACAAAAGAAGCTAGATTTTGGGATCAAGTCATTACTCCCTTTGTAGGACTCCCTATGATGAGATCTTGTGGATGTGCTTGAAGTAGTGGTGAATTTCTTCTATCAACCACTTGAGGAGGTGGATGGGGGGTATTAACATCTTGAGCTTGTGCCTCGACTTGTTCATGAGAGACATAAGTGTCTTCATTTTCAACTCTCTCATTCTTGTCATCATCTTGAGGCACACGTGATGAAGATGGTGGATCAACAATTTGTACATCGTCATCATCATCTTTTGGCTTGATGTCTCCCACCGGCATGTTCTTCATGGCCTCCCTCAAGGGTTCATCACCTACATCATCACAATTCTCAATTGCTCCTTGGGAGCCGTTAGATTCATCAAATTCCACATCATATGTTTCTTCAACCAAACCGGTGGCATGGTTAAATACTCTATATGCTTTGGACTTTGATGAGTAACCAACAAGAAAACCAATATCACAACGTCTTTGAAACTTCCCTAGGTGTTGACGCTTCTTGTAGATGTAACATTTGCAACCAAACACCCGGAAGAAAGAGACGTCCGGCTTCTTCCCATTAAGCAACTCATAGGGGGTCTTGCCAAGAAACTTTTATAGGAAGAGGCGATTTGAAGCATAGCATGCGGTGTTGATTGCCTCGGCCCACAACTTCTCCGGAGTGTTGTACTCATCTAGCATTGTTCTTGCAAGGGTGATCAAAGTTCAGTTCTTTCTCTCAACTACATCATTTTGTTGAGGAGTGTAGGTTGAAGAGACCTCATGCTTGATTCCAATTTCATCACAATAAGCTTCAATGTTGGTGTTGTCAAACTCTTTGCCATTGTCACTTCTAATCTTATTTATCTTGACTTCAAATTCATTTTGAGCTCTCTTTGCAAACTTCTTGAAGCAATTTGCCACTTCGGATTTGTCATGAAGGAAGAAAGTCCATGTATACCTTGAGTAGTCATCCACTATCACAAGACAATAGAGATTACCACCCAAGCTCTTGTATGTTGTAGGCCCAAACAAATCCATGTGTAGAAGTTCTAGCACTCTTGAGGTTGACATGAAAGCTTTGGTTGGATGAGTGTTTGCAACTTGTTTGCCCGCTTGACATGCACTACAAGGTTTGTCCTTTTCAAACTTCACATCCTTCAATCCTCTCACTAGTTCTTTCTTCAATAGCTTGTTGAGAGTGTTCATTCCAACATGAGCAAGCCTCCTATGCCAAAGCCAACCAAGTGAGGTCTTGGTGAACAAACATGTCATCAAATTTGCATCTTCGGAGGTGAAGTCAACAAGATAAAGATTGTTGTATCTAAAGCCTTTGAATATCACTTGCTTGTCATCTATCTTTGAAACTTCCACTTCATTTGGTGTGAACAAGCATTGGAAGCCAAGGTCACAAAGTTGCCCAACGGATAACAAGTTGAAACTCAATGAAGCAACATAGAGCACATTTGAGAGTGAGTGATCATGTGATATTGCAATCTTGCCTATACCCTTGACTTTGCTCTTTGAATTATCCCCAAATGTGATCTTCTCTTGACATATTCCATTCTCTTCAATGGTGGTGAACATACGAGGATCACCGGTCATATGTTGAGTGCAACCACTATCAATTACCCAATGAGATCCACCGGTCTTGTAGTTCACCTACACACAAAAGATCAAGCTTTTTGTTTAGGGACCCAAACTTGAGAGGGGCCCTTGACTTTCTCAACTAGTGACTTGGCAACCCATATTTTCTTTGGCCTATTCTTGTTTGGGGGACCCAAAAACATGACTTTCATCTTTCCATTTGAATCTTTTCTTAGCATATAATGAGCATTGAAGGCGAAGGGTCTAGCATGCTTGGGCAAGGGTTGAGGTGGTGGAGTTTTGCATTCATGAGCAAAGTGACCTTCTTAACCACACTCAACACATCTCTTTGGCTTGGGCTTTGACTTGCTTTGTTGTTATTGAGTTTTTGCTTTCTTCTCTTGATTTGCCAAGTACCCAATACCACTTCTATCCATCTTCATTACGGTGTTCATGAGGAGCTCACTTTGCAAATGTTGGCCTCTTGTGAACTTGCTTAGGCCGGTCTTGAGATGCTCTTTTTCTTGCTTGAGATTTTTGTTTTCTTCAATGAGTGACTCATTTGTTGGTTGCTTCTCAAGAGCCATCAAACCTTTTAGCTTCTTGTTCTCATTTGCAAGCTTCTCATTCTCACTCTTAATCTTAGCATAATCATCATGGTTGCTTGACTCAACCACACTCTTGCCTTTGCTACTAGAACCTCGCTCAATGCTTTCAATGATCAAGTCATCACATGATGTAGCTATATCACACTTAACAACATGGTTAGTAGCATCATGTGTCTCAAGAGCAAGTTCATTAGCAACCACAAGACTATCATAGTCAATTTTTAATGTGGTGTATTTGTCCTTTAGAGAATTATGTCTAGTGATGAGCTCATCATGCTTCTTCTCAAGTTTATCATGTTGATCTTTAAGCTCTTTATAAGAGGTTTTGAGCTCCTTGAGAGTGGAAGACATCACTTCATTTTGAACTCTAAGCTCACCACTAGTCTTTTGAATATTTTCAAGCTTGGATGAGAGTGATTCATTTTCATTTTGAAGATCATCATTTTCACTTCTAGTTCTTCTTATGATTTTAGTGTATTTGTTTAGCAATTTTACAAGTTCATCATAAGAAGGTGAGTCATATTCATCATCACTATCACTATCATCATCATCACTATCATGGTTTTGTACCTTTCGTTCACCCTTGGCCATAAGGCATAGGTGAGTAGTGGACGATGATGGTGAAGGAGGCGGTGAAGGTGGTGATGAAGATGTTGATGAAGATGATGGCCCCATCACAAATGCGGCAACCTTCTCTTTCTCATCATAGCTCTCATCTTCGAAGGACTCACAAGATGATTCAATGTCGGTGAGCCAATCACCAATAATGTATGCCTTTCCTCCCTTCATCTTCTTGTGGAACTCCTTCTTCTTGCCATCCTTCTTCTTATATGGCTTGTTCTTCTTATTCTCTTCTTCTTCATCACTTGAATCATTTTTCTTGCCCTTGTTCTTGTTCTTGTACTTGTCTTTTGGTGGTCTAGGGCATTGATGAGCTAGGTGGCCAAGTTCACCACAATTGTAGCAATCCATCTCCGAGATTGGCTTTCTCTTGCTACTTGTGAAGAATTTCTTCTTCTTGCCATCGAACTTGATGCCACTCTTGTTAAGCTTCTTTAGCATCTTGGTGGTCTTTCTCACCATGAGTGCAAGTGATTCATCATCAACATCACTTTCACTTGAGCTTTCTTGCATCATCATGGCTTGGCCCTTCTTCTTCTTCTTGTCATGACTAGCTTTGAAGGCCAAGTCTTTCTTCTTGGAAGATGATGAGCCCTCTTCCGGAGTGATATGCATGTACATCTCATGAGCATTGATTTTCCCTAAAACTTGAGTCGGTGTTGCGGTGGAAAGATCACTTTGGTGAAGCACGGTGACAATGTGTCCATACTTCTCAACGGGAAGCACACTCAAGATCTTCCTTGCAACATCCGATTGGCTCATTTTGGTGAGCCCAAGAGCATTGAGGTCCTCTACAAGAACATTCAAGCGAGTGTACATATCATTAGCACTTTCTTTGGGAAGCATCTCAAAAGACTTAATTTTCTTTAAGGCTATGTGATAGCGTTCCTCACGCTCACTCTTAGTTCCCTCATGGAGAGCACAAAGATTTTCCCATAATTCATGAGCGTTCTTTGCATTACGCACGCGATTGAAGATATCTTTGCCTAAGTCCCGGTAGAGTGCATTTTTGGCCTTTGCATTCCACCGGTCGTACTTCTCCTCGTCACCACTTGGGTTAGCGGGATCCCTTATGGGGGGAAGCCCTTCGGTTGCGGCTCTAAGGCACCCAACATCTATGGCTTCGAGGTACGCCTCCATATGAATTTTCCAATATGGAAAATCATCTCCCTCAAAAGTGGGAGGTGGTCCTTCCCCATTATACATCTTGCTCTAGGCGGTAAAGCCTAAAAATAGAGCAACACAGCTTTGATACCAATTGAAAGGATCAAGATGCCCAAGAGGGGGGTGAATTGGGCTTTTCTAAAAATTAAATGCAAGAAATAAATCCTACAAGCTGGAATTCACCCCTAGGTCTACTTGTGTTCTTAGAGAGTCTACCGATACAAAGTTTTGCACCCTAGTTTCCAAACCTAGTCTAGCATGGCAAGTCTAGGAATGTAAACAAGCAATGAAAGTAAATACGAGAATGTAAATGCTTGAATGTAAAAGGGGCAAGGAACACGGCGATGTTTTTCCGAGGTATCGGAGAGTCGCCACTCCCCACTAGTCCTCGTTGGAGCACCCGCGCAAGGGTGTAGCTCCCCCTTGATCCGCGCAAGGATCAAGTGCTCTCTACGGGTTGATTCTTTGACACTCCGTCGCGGTGAATCACCCACAACCGCTCACAAGATGAGTTGGGTCATCCACAAGCTCCGCCGGATGATCACCGAACTCCCAATCACCACCAAGCCGTCTAGGTGATGGCGATCACCAAGAGTAACAAGCTAGAACTCTCACTTGACCACTACGAGCCTAAATGAGAAAGTGGATGCACACTTGCTACTCTCTAATCGCTAGTGAGGAACTCTCAAGCTTTGATTCTCAAATCTCTATCCTCACTAGTGCTCTTGCACTCCCTTGCACTCCAAAGGTGTTTATCAGCTGATCAAATGAGCAAGAGACCTCTAAAAGAGGTGGTAGGGATGTATTTATACACCCCACAGACAAAACGAACCGTTACCTGCTGACTCAGCAAAACACGAGCTGACCGGACGCGCCGGTCGAACTGACCGGACGCGCCGGTCGCTCGTAACGGTCGAAAACCGAAAAACAACTGAGTGATCGGACGCACCGGTCAGGGGTGACCGGACGCGTCCGATCGTGCAGGGAGCATACTGTACTCGCACCGGACGCGCGACCGCGTCCGATCGGTGATGACCGGACGCGTCCGGTCGTCACTGGACCTTACTGGACTGTGACCGGACGCGCCGATCACACCCAGGTCGCGTCCGATCGGGTGTTTCCCTCAAGTGACACGTGTTGACTTCTGACCACCGCGTCCGGTCCTCGCGAGGACCGCGTCCGGTGTTCAGAGCTGAAACCCTAGCCGCGGAACTGTACTGACCGGACGCGTCCGGTCATGGGAAAACAACCCGAAACTCTCCGAAACGCGTCACAACTTGAACCAAGTTGCTTCCAACTGAACTTTGAGCTATTCTAGAGCTGCCTAGCGCCAAGTTTAACAAGTGTGCACCACACCTAAACATAGGACTCGCCTAGGTCAAGCTACCCACTCATGCCCCCCTTTATAGTACGGCCAAAAGAGAAAAACGAAGATCCTAACGACTATTCCAAATGTCTCTCAACACCTCGACATCCGGAACTAACCGTCCTTAATCTTGACGTCACTCTTTTGAAAACCGAAACGATTTCCATCAAGGGGCATGAATACCATGGTGCCCAAAGCAGTTAAAATCTCCATGACCTAACTTACCAAAGTTTCTGCAAAACACACGTTAGTCATGGTAATAAAGCGTTGTCATCAATTGCCGAAACCAAACCTCGGGGCCTAGATGCTTTCAACATGGACCTTATGTGTAATCAAAATGAATCCATACATAAAGAAAATAAAATCAAAGGATCACAGGCATGAGGTGGCAAAGGAAATAAAGGGGAGTTTTTAAGGAGAGCGTATAAAGGCAAAGCAAGTTCAGGGAGAAAGAAATAGAACAGAGAACGTACTTACAGAAGCTGGTAATGGCATCGTACTATGAAAAGGTGTAGATAAATGATTAAGCATCATGCGCTAATTTTTGCCCCTATGTGTCCCTTTTTTGTATCTGGAGGAACTTCCTGAAATAAGAAATATAGGAAGTGATAGCAGGCTCCAAAAGCATGAGGTCACATACTGAAAGGAAAAATCTTAAACAAAAATATGCCCTGGCTGTACGTAAAATAAGCATAAAAGTGACATAGTAAAATTGAAGGAGGAAGCATGCAACCTATGAGGCCTCAAAGCATCAGCTCGTACATTAAAAGGATCCTAAACCAAAAATGTCCTGGTTGTACATGAAATAAGTATAAACATGAGCAACTCTTATAATCTGAAAGCTTAAATCACAAAAAGGATTGTGGATTAAGCATCTGGTGGTGAAGTCAGAACATTTAATTTAAGAAACAATACTGCACTATTTACTGATTTATTATTATTTGCAATAGTAGAGCTGAAACTGTCAACAGGATGTAGGTCTTGCTCTTCAAATGAACAATGGTGCACAGGTGTCAGATCAGAGTTTTTATTGTTGAAAATATACTTCAATAACCTAGATCCATTCCAATGCGTGATGGAGGCTAATTAACTATATTTGCAACATTGTGGCCATGATGTATTGCATCTGTCAGATTCTGCCAATGATGCAACTAATTCTGCCAATGATGCAGCGACATTTGGTACACAATACAACATGCAACTGTCAGAAAATTCTACAGATCTGAGACCTGTATATACTTATTGGAAATTGTCTTTTTCTAAGAACCAGCATGCCGCAAGCATATGTAGAAAGGATTCTAAAAGGACCTTTTTTAACTAAATAAAATAAAGAAATGGAGAAACCATAGTATAGGATAAGGTTTAAGGGGGCATCATATCAAAGAATCAGTCACGAACAGAGATGGTTCTGAAATTGAATTTGATTGTTTGTGCCTTTGTTTTCTCCTCCGAGATACATAAATGTGCAGCTGAATCTATCAAACATCAACATATGGAAGGATGTCCCCTTAACCTGGAGACCTCAGATCACAACAGAGCAAGGACGAAAAATGATCAGAAACCAAATGTTTTTTAACATACCTTAGAGTAGATTGTGCGAAGCAGAAAGAACAGTTAGCAACATGGAAGGTGCTAAATCAATAATTAATAAACCATATAAATGTGTGAAGTGGAAAGAAGCATGAGAGGATGTCATGGTGCATGAGTATGTGAACTGTGAAGCGTGAACTGCACAAATCACAACCACTGACCTAATGTGTTTGTTCGTACATTCCGATAGGAGAGCAATGCGTTTGTTGACACCTTCAGATAGGAGAGTTTCATTATGCTCCCACTGTCGAACTCCATGGCAGGGAAACGAAATCGATAGAACAAGAACCTGAATGATGGGGTAAAAAAACAAGATGATCAAGGTTTATCTGGCCTGATTTGTCAGCCAAATGAAAGTCAACACAGTTCAATACAACATACCGCAGCTGTCCCTACCAATTCAGATGTAGAAAGAAAGCACAGAGAATAAAAAAGTAAATAGAGGTGGATCACACATAGATATTTGCCTTTGAAGGATGCAAAGATTATAAAGCCAAATGTTATTTTGTGAGCAAGGCAGACCATTAAAAGGACTTGTTCGTCCATGACATGGCAAATTCTAGGGAACGATGATCGCGAGAAGTTAGGAACGAAATTGACGTTACATTAGTCGCCGATTTTACAGGTGAACCAAATTAGGCAGATTGACTCTGGCAAGGCTACACCTTGACCCAGTTAAAGAAGATGTTGAGACAAAAAGAAGAGCCTGCACACCATTCAGATATGTAATCAAATAGGCTATTCATACGTGGTAGCACTGAGCATCAGCTAGGTTGCTCACCTTGGCATGGTCGTAGATGTCAGAGATACAAAGTGTGGTCTGGGCCTCGGCTTTTTTGACTGAACAGGTGGGGAACAGGGTTCTTAGGCGAGGCGTATTTTGGCCTAGAAACTGGCGGCATCTTCCATCCATCGGTGCGCAAAACTGCAGAAGGACACACATGGAAAAGCTAGTGTAGGTAAATCCCCTGTGGTACAAGGACGGAGCATCACATACTACAAATTGAAGTAACCCTAGGACATGGCACATGAAATCGAATATGAGAACAAAATACTAAATCGAACTGAGGCACCGAAAACAAACTAATCAGAAGTCGGATTGGGACTGACCGCAAGCAGCAGGGACTGTTGGCCCACTCTTGGTCGAAGGGAATGATCATGGGGTGGTGGACATGTCCCATGGAGGTCACCACCAAATGAAGAACCTATAATCAATAAATCGAGGTAACCTGGACAAAAAGAAATGGAAGGTCACAAAATCAAACTATGGATGTACAAACTCGAACACAACCATGAAAATCAAAAATTCATCAAGTGAATCGCAGGAGACGTGACAGTGGCTGCAGCCATGGCTCAGCAGGAGGATGACGACAAGAAGGCATGGATTGATTCTGGAAATCATGCGACGCAACCCTAGCACAATAGCAGACGTTATAAATAAATTGACGAAAAACAATCTCTAAGAATCTGATGGGAAACGATGGCACTACTCTCACACAAGAGGGGAAGAAGAACCTGGTCGGTCGTGATGAGAAGCCGAGGCGGGTGGACAGGACGAGGAAAAGCGGAGACCTCCAGTCCTGGCAGCTAGGGTTCCTGTAGCACAGGTGCACACATGGAGCACATGGAGCAGAGGGAGGAGGCAGCGCCGAGGGCAGGCACACCGGTGGCCATCGGCGGGGGCCGATCGCGCCGCGCCGTGGTCGGGGACAGAGACCGCCAATGGCCAGGGCCCGCGTCGCGCCGCAGGCCTGGAGCGTCGTCGCACCCCGCCAGCACTGGTGCGGCGAGCCAGTGGAGCTGGGCTGACCGACACGGTCAGCGGGAGGAGGAGGGCGGCCGCCGCCACGCCCCGGTCGGACCGGTGGCCGTCGCCCTAGCCGCATCGGGAGAGAGAACGGGGAGGAGAGGAGCGGAGCGGAGAAGCGTCTAGAAACACGAACAGAAGATGAAGCTGGAGTATATATTTGGGTAGTCGGAGAAGCCGAGGAAAAGCCAGAGAAACCATCGAGAAGCAACAGAAGCTGGTTTTTGGCAAAATCCTCTTGGAGTAACCTGGAGCGTTGAACGCGAGATCGAACGGCAGGAAAGATTTCGGGCGACGTGGCCGGTCTGGCCTGCGGAGGAGCAGGCCATCCTTGTTTCTCTTAATACTGCCTCTGCCTGCCCGGATCATATACTATGATCGATATATGGGATCTAATTATTTCAACTTCTTCCAAATCCAATATACTGCATGCATAGATATGATCCTGTTCATCTGGCTTATAATCCGTACTTTTCAGTTTGTTTTTTAATCAAAATAGTATTTTTTCTCACAACAAATCAACCAACAGTGCTTTTCAGCCGGCTTATCAGCACACCCAAACGAGGCCTGTATATCTCCATCTGTCTCAGAAAGAATGCAATTCTAACACAATATCATATTTTTTATCCTAAATTTGGCCAATTATAAATAAAAAAATATTACTATTTTATGATATCAAATAAATATCATCAGATTAGTTTCGAAACGTATTTTCATAATAAATTAATTTGAAGTCAATATGAATATCATTCACTAAAATTTAGTCAAATGTGAACTGCCACTTAAGCTGACACGCAACGTGTAACTATATATATATTTTTTTGACAGAGGTATTACACGGCAATGCAGTATGCATCATGCATGCATGTATATCGATGCAGGAACTGAACTGACGACCGATGGACGCTAGCAGGAGCGATGCACGTGAACACTGCGCTGGCTACTCGGTCGATCTACGTCGTCGTAGTGCCTGCGCTGCCCATACAGAGAATCAAGGACCACAAACATATATATACACACACTGGGAAGCAGCGAGCGGCTGCGGTGGCTAGAGCGCGTGAGGCCAAAGGCCCGTGCCGGTCACCCCGGGTTCGAACCTGGTGACCGTGGTATTTTCATGCATAGTACAGGGGAACGAGAAGAAAAGGCTCCTAGTTCAAAAACCACCCCGGGTTCGAACCTGGTGACCGTGGTATTTTCATGCATAGTACAGGGGAACGAGAAGAAAAGGCTCCTAGTTCAAAAACCACTATAGCGAGGCGTCATAGATGAGAAGGATCCTGGCCGACAACAAAC
The DNA here is from genome assembly GCA_038087645.1 of Saccharum hybrid cultivar R570. Classification (NCBI taxonomy): domain Eukaryota; kingdom Viridiplantae; phylum Streptophyta; class Magnoliopsida; order Poales; family Poaceae; genus Saccharum; species Saccharum hybrid cultivar. The sequence goes on from JAQSUU010000368.1 coordinate 491,174, forward strand.
CAAAAAGAAGAAAACAATTTCCAATTTAACCAAGTCTATAAAAAAATACTAACATTTATGATATCCGGTAACTACCGTTATAAGATTAATCAAGGAATATAAATTTATAGTATACCTATTTTGATTCATAAATATTAATAATAATTTCTATAAAATTAGTCAAACTTAGAGAAGTTTGGCTCATTTCAGATCCAGGATTGCATCCATTTTGTGATGGAGGTAGTATTAATAGCACTGAGAGAGACACCTTTTTGTAGAACTAGCTTTGATCAGGCATTTTAGTATTAACACAAGAAGCAAGGGTTTAAAACTTCAAAGACCACTGACCGACCTAATCACCATATTAAAAAAGGGAAATATCACATTATTGGAGATGATTCCTATGTAATGGACTCATATTTGGGATCAGAGAGAGAGAGAGAGTAACACATGGCACACTAAAAAAGTCGTACATGAGTCTTCCACCTCACATTTTCACAATCACGCTCCTGCACGTATTTCATTAAGTGCTTACTATTGGGAAAAAAAAACAGAAAAATATGAACACACATGAAGTTGTGTTATCCTAAAGGCTAAACGCTAAACGGTCAGCCACCCACTGTTTAGAGTTTAAACGGTTTAGACGGCCGACTAAGACGGTTTAAACAGTTTGCACCGAGTAAATATACTTGTAAAATAATATTTTTATACAAAATTTTAAATACAATTTTAGGCATGTGCATAGTTACACAATTTTATATAGACAATAAATAACCATACATAGAGTGACACACATAGTCATATAGATATCATTTAAATATCACCAAAATTTCCCCACCACACATGCAATCCCAAAAAAATTTCACCCACCAAAAAGTTCGCCAAGCACCCAAACTTTCATGGTTTATCACCTAAACGATAGTTTAAATGCATGTTTTGGCGTTTACACTTGTTTAGACACCATTTAATGCCATCATTTAAATGGTTTTGACCAGTTTGACCATTTCGACACGTCTAGCGTTTAATTCAGTGACTAGGGCCTAAACGGAACGTGAACCCACTGTTTAGCGTTTAAACATGTGTAGATGACAGTTTAAACATGTTTAGACGAACACTGACATGAAGTCAAAGACTTCGACCCGGTCCTACAAGGCTACAACTAACTAGTAGGAGTATCTGTGCTTTGCAATGAGCGCAGTACTCCCTCCATCCCAAAGTGGCCTTTTTTACTTTTGGATATCGTGTTTTACCATTTGTCATATTCAATTTTTTATACAAATTATAAAATAAATATATCATTATGTGCCCACTTCCATATGTGCAGCACCATCTTCAGTTTAGGTGCATGGTTATGGAAATGTTAAAGACATATGATTACCTAATGAAATGAATTGTTTGTCTCTTGTCTCAAAACACATGTATGCAAGGAGCAGAGCATCAAAGTTCGATTTTTTTCCTTCATACTAGCGCTTGAAAACATCAGATCCAGATGGATTGCAATAAATCTCTCTTCGGTAGTCCGCTCTCAAATTCAAACCCTCAAGTTCTCTGTTTTACATGGTATGATGGTATTTAGCATGTCAGCACAAGTATATTATACCACTACATATATGGCCAGTGTCCAACTCGAACTATGTTAGCGCAACTTAAGAAGTCACTACAGAACATCCCTGAGCGCAGAAACACAAGAGTATGCTACATGCTGCCAGGCCAAGGAATTCTCATGGATCTGTGCCTGCTGCTGCACTGTCATCTTGCTGGCTCTCCTCGTACTGGGCCTTCGGCTCCAAATCGATAAACTGGTTTGAGTTGTTGGCCAGATGTGATATGCTGACTCTCCCTTGTTTCCTGATGTACTCTGCAACTGCCTTCATCTCTTCAGTGGAGATGTAGATGAACTTCCCACGATCATCCATCACACCAGATAACCTATCTGTTACATGTAAAACAAAAATGCCTATCAGAACTAAAAACTGTTGAGGGCTTCAGCAGTGGACAAATTTCTCACAGGTACCAGGATATGTTGCTAGGATCATCTGGTTAGGATTAGCTATTGAGGCTGATTCAAGGTTACCAATTGAAGGACGGCCAAATTTACAAAAGAATACAAAAGTCACATACCCATGCTTTCCAGAGTAACAATTCGGTTGATGCAGTCCTGCAAAATAGTGAGGTAATGAGAGGGGGAAAAAAGAAAGGATAATTCGATGCATAATAAATAAATCAAATATAGCATCCCAAAACAGAGGGAAATAGGTCCCAAAGATTAATATGGATCAAACAATCCCCAGTTCCCCACAATGACAACGTTCTTGATAGTCATTCAAGTTTGCATCCATAGAATATTTGTGTGATTACTGATTATTTCTAACAGTATGATTGTCAAAACTCTGGGCAACAGTAGAATGGAGACCCCAACCCTGCTCAGAAAGCATGTCACTCCCAAACCAGGGATATACAAAATTGAGGATAGGATAAGCTCACGAAATCATCATTTCACAGTTCCAAACTCTGCTAACTAGCTCAGAAGTGTTTTTCAAATTAGCCAAAAATTGCGCTTGGAGGCCCTAACCCTGTTGAATGCCTCTGTGTGGTTTAAACCCAGCTAGTGACGGTTTTGTGCAGTTTTTTTTTAATCTAAAAAAACAATGCTTCGTCACAGAGTCAGCCTTCGGGAAAATCTCACTGGCCTTGTTTGTGTGCCATCCTAAAATGCTATCCTTGTACTTGCTTCATGGCTTGTCCCAAAATGAGCCTCATGTGGGTTTCCAATTTCTATGAATGGCATGAGGCATACATGTTGAGATTTGTCCCAAGTAATTTACTTTCCATACAAGTTTAGTGAACTTAAAAAGGCGGGAGAAGATTTCTTTATTTTAAAAAAGCAATAATTATCAGATCAAGGCAAAGTGGAGGCAGCTTGCCAGTTGAAAACACCACGCAGCGACAGAACAGCAGACCATCCTTTAATTGCCAAACTAATAGTGCAATAGCAATGTAGAAAACAGGGTATCAGCTGTAAGCTATCAACACTAATATAATGGATATTACCACTATTTCTGTTTAAACATAATTGGGCTTCAGAAATTACCACTTCAACAGTGCAATAGCAATGGTAAACAGGGTATCAGTTGTAAGCTATCAACACCTATCTAATGGGCATTACCATTATTTCTATTTTAAAATAATAGGGCTTGGGAAGTTAATTCTGTTATTCATAACAACATTTTAACCTCTTATGCATACCTGGGTTCGCATCCTGAACTCTGCAGCCAGGTCCTCTAGGGGAACACACTTCTGCTTCTGAGGTTTAGAGAAGGAAAAGGTAACAGTGAAGTTTGTCAGTTACTCAGTGGTATCAAAGCATATCATACCACATAGATATTGGCAAAATGTATACTCAAGAACATGACAGAACCATACTGCATCCTTCAAAATACTTGAGAAAAAGATGCATTGTGACAACTTCTCATAAGATATTTGACAGACTTCAATGTATGTAGAGGAGATGAAATGGTATCTGTGTGTAGACTAGAGGCTAAACAGAGCACCAACTATTTGTGTGGACATCATGGTTCATCATGGTGAGATTTAATTTTTCTGGTTGCCAAATTTAAGAATAAGCGTAGTCATGAGGGCACAAGTAAAGACACTTGCTTCACAACCTTGATGTATTCCACAAAGTTGTGGAGCAAACCCTGACCATCGTCTTGTGTCTCACTCTCTGTTGTACCTTCAGCATCAACAGAAAAGGCCCCTTTCCATTTCTCAAACTCTAAAGCAGCAGCCTCCTCTTCCTTTGCTTTCCGTGCCCTAGCTTCTTCTTCCTAGATCAATTAATTAGCTAGTTAGAATTATAACTGAAAACATGACAACATCAAAGAACAGAACTATCTGCAAATAGAATCCCTAACCAACTGCCTCTCTTGTGCCTCACGCTCCTCATCCTTCTTCCTCCTCATCTCGTCATATCGGTCTTGTTTACTCCTCCTTGAATCCCGTGCAGCTTCTTCAGCCTTGCAAGAAAAGAGTTTCTTTCATGTCACTTTCTGTTTATTTTTTCTTTCCAAAGAGAAATCAGAACCACTAAGGAATTATATGGAAGGCATAATTGTAACTGGCTTCCAAGTTCCGTTTTGACATCAGCACCAATCACAGTAAGTTGGCATTTCTGCCCGGTACTGGATGTGTAAAACATGAGAAAACTGAATGTGCAAACCATAAATAAACAAACAAACAAACAAACAAACTGAATGTGTATTGCAACACACTGAAATACATAAAGTAGACGAACTAAATCTGCTCGTGCAGCTGAAATTGCAGCAGACAATGGCAGCAATCATCGGAACACAATTTACCAGCAAGCTTGCAAGTGTAAGCACTGGCTGAAACATATGGCAGGACTTGGCGTTGCAGTGAGTAACCAACCTGACGCTGTGCCTCTCGCTCTTGCCTCTTCTTCTCCTTTTTGGAGGATCTGGGGACGTTGCGACCTTCGGGGACCTCCTCCTCATCACTCTCCGCGTCGTCCTCTACAACTGCACAGCCGAGGACCGATGCTAGGGTTAGGGAGAACAGAAAAAAGGAGAAGGGGGGAAAACAGAGCCTTTGAGCTTTGGCTGTTGTGGTACCATTGCGACTGGTTGACGAGGCAGAGGAGCCTGCTCCGGCAGCCCCAGGCCTCCGACGCATCCGTCGCGCCGCCGCGCGACCGTGCAGCACCTGATCCTCCTGAAGGGGCTGGGGCGGGGCGCGGTGGTTATCGGCGGTGGCGGCATCGGAGCGGCGGCGCCAGAGGAGGAGGGGGAAGACGGCGAAGACTAGCAGCATGCAGAGCACGGCGGCCAAGACGCCACCCCCGCCGGCGTCCATCTCGTCCCGGTCACCGGCGACGATCTCGCTTGCCAAACCCTCGATTTGGGTTCCGACCAAATCGAGGCACGCAAAGCAATTGATTTTGATTCTTTTCTCTTTTTTTTAATTAACAAAATGAAAGTACTCTCCAATTGATGCGAGTTGCCATGGACCGAGCTGGGCTCTCAAAAAAAATGAATGGAATGTGGTTCAGCCCAGTTGCGTGTTTACTAGGCTCAGGCCTTTTGCCGTGGTATGGCCCACTACGAATCAGCAAGGCCCAGGAATGTCCAGATTGGAATGTTTCTTTTCTTTTTTTTCTTTGTTTGGTTTCCCATTATCTTTCTGTTTTTATTCCCTCAAAAAAAAATCTTTCTGTTTTTATTATAAAAATTCTTGTCAAGGACTAGCCGAACACAATTATGTTGGCAATCACTCATCATCACCCCCCCCTCGGGTTGCCTACTTGGTCCTTTAGTTTTTTAGTTATAACCATAGGAGAAGAAAGCGAGAGAGATTGAAGATGTGGGAGAGGTTGGATGACGAGCATGCAGGCACAATGCATGAGCTCAATGTCGTCTCAAAGTATTAGGAGATGGAGCGTGAGATAGGAGGTCGTGTGCTGCTCGTGGGGCATTACTAGAAAGAGTAAGGAGAAGGAAGCACAACAAGTGAACTTGTGTACAGGTATGGGGCCAAGTGTGGCGGGATATATAGCATATCAAAACAGCCTACAAAACCATATGGAGTCATTTGAATATTATTAGATGCTTTAAAAGTGTTAGAATTCTTATACCATGACTCAATATCTAAAATTAAATATTTTTAGCTTGAGATGCCTCACTCCATTCATGAATCGGAAAATTGAAATGAATTTGACTTTGTCATCATCTCACTTAAATCAGTTCTGCTCAAGCTTAGCAAATTCCATTTAAGTCTTCAAGGCGTAGATTGTGATTTCAGTTCAACGGATCTAGAACATTTGATTTTTAAAAACTAGTACGATTTGTAGAACTACTAGAGAGAGAGAGGGACAACCAAAAGATTGGGACTTGGAACCGAGGCCCAAGGCTGGAAGTGGCAGTAGTGATATAATCGTTGGTGTGTGGTTGATCCGGCACCCACCAGGCCACCACATAGTAAAACTCTGTATTTAGAAAAACTAAAGTAATTCATAGTTTAAAATAGAGACAGTAGCTTTTATTGATGAGGAAATTATTTCCTTGGCCCTAAAAAAGGTGCTACTTAGTTTCTTGGCCTTTTTTTTCTCGAAGTTGCTTATTTGGCCCTAAAACGAATTCCCTTTGGTTTGTTGGCCCTTTCGTTAGTTTGATCGACTAACGGTGTTAGGTTGTACGCTAAATGACCCTTTTACCCCTTGCACCGAAGGCTATAGTTCACAGGTCTTTCAGGCTGTCTCTATCAATAATTTTCCAAAATAAGGTATAATATTTTTCAAGTATGGAATCATTATGTTTTATTTTTTTGAATAATTATTTTTTCAAGCCAGGGACAACTTAACACCGTTAGCCCATCAAACAAACGGAAGGGCCAAGAAACCAAAGAAAATTCGTTTTAGTGCCAAATAAGCAATAAGCAAGTTCGAGAAAAAAAAGTCTAAAAAACTAAGCAACACTAAAAAACTAAGCAACACTTTTTTTAAAGCCATGGAAATAATTGCCCACACTCTCTAGCTAGCCTAGAGAGTGTGGACCAGGGAGCTCCAGATGATATGTGTGCATTAATATTAGCTACTGCCTTCGTCCCAAAATAAGTGACGTTTCTGACTTTCAACATCTTGTTTGACCGTTCGTCTTATTCATTTTTTTTTAAAATTATAAAATAAATGGATCATTATTAAAGTATCTCTAATGATAAAATAAGTTAAAATAAAATAGATGATATTTATATAAGAACTTTGAATAAGACGAAGGTCAAACATAATATCTGAAAGTAAAAAATGTCACTTTTTTGGAACAGAGGGAGTAGTACTCATGTCTCTCTCAATTTCTTTTTATCTATTCATTTCCACTTCTCGAGAAATTAAACATACTTAACTTTGACTAATATATATAAAAAAATATTAGTATTTATAGTGCATAATTAGTATTATTAGATAGATCATTGAATTTATTTTTATAATAAACTTATTTAAAGATATAAAAATTGTTAATATTTTTTACAAGTTTAGTTAAAATTGAGAAAGTTTAACCCGTATATGTGTAAGGGTGGATAAAAGAGGATAGAGTGATCAGTGCTATCCCGTAGTCCTAGACTACTAGTAGTAGGTAAATCCCATGGATTTCAGTTTCAATTTCTTTTTGATTTGACATACCATTGATCGAGCTGATGATGAACCGATGGGCGGCGTTGAATTCGATCGTCCTGCCGGCCGGATCGGAGAGCAAAGCAAAGCCTAGCTAGCTAGCGCGCCATCGATGGAGATGGAGACAATAATATAAATTGCTAAAGGCAGAAGGTGGATAGATTTGCACGTCAATCACGTACAGTGTGGTGATATGCTACAACAGTGTCGTGTGATTGATTCTTCTTCTTTCTCGTCTTCCTTAAAAAGCAGCAGTATATAACGACCCTGCTGATGCATTTCAATACATCCTCTGTACTAAAATAGATCATTATATTATTCAAATTTTATACTAAATATTTAATCTTATAGCATTGTAATATATTTTTATTTTTTAGTAAATCTTTCTTTTTTTCCTATTACATCTTTATCTTCATCTCTTTCTATCTCTTCTTATTTTTTGTGCACCATATATTTTTTGGTTTCCTCAAAAATTTCCTTGACCAGACGTATAAAGTCATCTATTTTGAGACGGATGGAGGAGAGAGAAAGATATATAATATTATATCTTAGTTTCTTTATGAAATACAGTATGAATTTCAATATATATACACGCAGGTACTGAATCTTGATATTGAATAATTAAGTTATGCCCAACTAACCGTTCATGCGTGCCATTGGTCCTTGCATCTTTTCTTCCTTCGGTCGGGCCGGGACGCCTAAATTAAGGCCAGCCAGCCAGCATTTTGCGTCACTAACTACGAGTACCAGTGCAAAAAATCAATCAGGACCTAGCTTTCAGTTCCCTGTACCTGCATCGACAGCGTCATGATCCATCGGATATCCACCACATCAATCAATCAATATCGATCAATCATAGGTATTCAGTGTCACACCCGGTTTTAAGGACAAAACCAGACATACACTATATGTAAAATAAAGAAGACAAATCTCACATATAGCCACAGAAAAGTGTAATATCAAAAGACAAATGCTTAATATACATAACTAAATAGTATAAAGTATACCTTAGAGAGCAACACAGCGGAAAGACAACTCCGAACACCAGGTGCAACCTTCACTCCAGGATCAAACTAACTGGTTGATCACAAGCCTAACAATTCCAGAATCTAACAGTCTGGTACCCTTCCTGAGATGTGGGGAAATAGCAAGAGTGAGTCCATGTCGAACTCAACAAATATAACATGGGGTTCATGAAGCTCAAAAAGTTTGACACGGGTTTACTGCAATAGCTTTTAGTGAGTCAACTTTTTAGCATTTGAGAAGCAACAAGTTTACCATAAGCCCAAATAACCTCATGATCATGTAAACGAGAATAATGTATAGCAAGAAACAATAATCATTAGTGAACATCAATATCATCAGTGTTATCATTATCATCAGCGTTCATCATTTATTCTGTAAGGGTCCAAGGCCACTCGTGACCGTGAGCACGGCTGATATACCAGTTTTACACTCTGCAGAGGTTGTACACTTTCACTGTGAGTCGTGATTTACCCTTTCGCCCGAGGTAGCTAATCTCTTGACCCACTTCCAAGGAAGGTCGGCAGGGTTCACTATGAAGTCTTTTAAAGGTTCGTCTAACAAGTTAGGGCCATTAGATTCACTCGGCAAACAGATGTAGAGCCCCCCTTCCAAATGGCACAATAACACGCAGCCTATACACATAAGGACAGAGGCCGCACTATACCCGATTCGTCAAGCCGTTCTTACGCCATGAAGGAATACCTCTAACAAGCTAGAAAAGGTCCTCATACTTGACTAAAGCCAGAGCCATATAGCCCTCACAGTTGTACTGTAAGTCCCGGATGTTCGCTTACAGATAAGTCCTTAGGGAGAGAAACTAGAGCACCAAAAATACCCCATGCTCTAGCCCCCTTGAGCCATGTTTCTATAAAGCATCTTTTAAACGTTTATTGCATATACCATTAGTCAAGTTACAGATCATAGTTATTTATCTTGAGCACTAGCATAAATACTACCCAATGCAATGTCCCATGGGTGTCAAGGTACAAGATACAAAAACTAGGATATCCTTAGTGGTAACAAGGTAGACACATGCACATGAATTAAGTATATTAAAGGTGAATAGGAAACAAGGATGATCCCATACTATACTTGCCTTAAACACCGATCCTTCGGTAAGCTTTAATCTTCAACGTTCTTCTTCTTCTTCTTGATAACCACGTATATCTCACCGACTGGACTTGATCAATAAATCACCACACACACATCGAGCAATCATACACGAAGCAAACAATGAATAATAATTAGAACAGTACACCAAACATATGAAACAATATATGAAAAGGTTTAAAAGATGTTCTACGCATTGCTACGAACACACAGACGCGAAAAACAACACTCTAATCGGGCTACGGTGAAAGAAACGACTACCAAAAGATTTTGTTGTATAAAACGGAAAAATTATAGGTCTCATTTGTTTTAACTATATAAAATCATATATATAAGATAAAATACTCTTTATAGACATTCAAAAGTGACTTAAGCTAAATTACATTTAAAGGAGAAATCAATAATATTTTATTCATAAATCTAGTTGCACAGTTATTAATCAAATTAGATCTAAACTATGAAATTTCAGAGATTTTAATAAAGAAAACATTAATACTAGCACATAGTTCATATTGTTATAAATCTATTGAAATTTGAACGGACTAATTCGAAATTAAAACAAATAAATTATGTATTAAACGAGATTTTCTTTATTAAAGTAATAGATTAAATCTCACATCGGAACTTAAAGATAGAAAACCTAACCAACAGTAACACTAACAGTATAACAAGTTTGTAAAACTCTTCTACACGTTACTACGATCACATAGACATAAAGATCACGAAATTTGGATTTAAAACGTAAAAGTTATGAGTTTTCTAAGATTTCCTATAGATAAATAATTACTTTAATATAAACTCGAAAATAAATTATCTCAAACCTACTGTACAGTTCTATCATCATGTAGAGCTCGCAAATATGAATCTAACGCAATTTAAATGGATCAAATCGGAGTTAAAACGGATAATTTATGACTAAAACAAACTCAGTGGCAAAACTGTAAATATCAGAAAACGTATTTTTCAATTACCGAGACGAAATACGCTTTCAACAGATCAAAACGAACGCGGGATAATACGTTTTGGACTGCGGGTTTACAACTTAAATCTTACAGGGACTCTTTAGCAAAATTTCCGGCCGAAGGGGTATCTTTAAATAACGGCCGTCCGATTTAAAATGAACGGCCTAGATCTAATCGGGGAGGAGGCCGGCGGCGCTCCGGCCGGAATCGGGCCCGACGGCGACTCTCCGCGGCGGCGCCATGGCCGGAAAACGCCATCTTGCTCTACGGTGCACGAAAACGCGAACGAAGAGCACCTGCGGGTAGACAACTCGAACGCGAACTCACCTAGGGTAAAACCGTAGGCGAGGATGAAGCGAGGAACGCGTGCGGCTCGGAGGGACGGACGGTGGAGGCGGTGGTGCTCACGGTGGCGGCGCTAGGCGGTTTTGGCTACTCCAAAAGGGTGAGATGAGGGCGGAATAATGCGGGGCTCCGTTTTATAGCCCGGAGGCATCGGTATACATGGAAAGGGCGAAGATTTGCGGAGGATTCGATTCACCGAATCGGAGAGAGAGAGAGGAAAGCTGCGTTCGGCCGGAGGAAGAAGAAAGGAAAGGAGACACGTCGCTGACAGGTGGGTCCCGCATGTCGGCGACTCAGAAGAAAAACGGGGCGGCGGCTGGGTGCGGGACGCAGGCGCGCGCGATACTGGGGCGGCGGCTGCGGCTGGGCTCGGCCCAAGCGGGAGCGGGGCGCTGGCGCGGGAGAAAACGGGCCGCTGCTAGCAGGCCGAGACGAGCGCTGGGCTGAAAGCCGAAAGAAAATGATTTTCCTTTTTTTTCCTTTTCTAATTTTTCAAAGCCAATTTTCAAAAGATTTTCAAATCTAAATTTGAATTTGATCAAACCACTCATCTCAAAAATTTAAATGCAACAGCATGAGTGCACAAATATGTTTCTACTCTTATATTTGATTTTAAATTTATAAAAATTATTATTATCCTAAATTTGCATGCTCACAAAATTATACAAAAAAAAAATCATATTTCTCCTACTTTTCTTCTTTTCAAAATTTTAGGGTGTTACAATTCTACCCCCTTAAAATGAATCTCGTCCCGAGATTTGAAAGATGATGACAAAAGAGATAATGACACTTTGTCTTTATTTGATCTTCATTTTCTAAATTACATCTTTCGCTCAGAGTCATGAGACAATTTCTCATATCCTGACTGACTAATCTGCCTAAACATGATCATCTCTCCTATTGAGCTCCTCTAAAGTTATTTGTTCCTCTGCTATGACTTCTGTAAACTCATGGTCCACTTTGCTATCCTTGGTGTACCTATCTTCTAATTGATCATTCTCATCCTCCTCAGGTAAAAGTCGACCACCTTGATACTCAATTCTTTTCCCTGACGGTGTTGTTAAGAGCATTGTGCACCGAGTACCATGAATCACTCCTTTGTGTGCACAGAGCCATCCATTACCCAGAACCACGCGAATTTTAAGTGACTCCAACACAATGAGTGCCGCGGTGAAGTTTTCTTTGTTTATGACAAGACTGACATTCGGGCATATCTGATATGTCTGCATTTCTCCTACTGGGGTTTGAACTAGCAAAGGCCTCCTCATTGGACACTTCACCATCTTGCACGTCTCTACCATGTCGGCGGAAATGAAAGAATGCGAAGCACTAGGGTCAAATAAAGCAAAAACTTGTACTGAGCTTACTTGAATATAACCACCCACCACTTGGGTAACTCCATGAATTTTATCCATATCCACATTGCTCAGTCTTCCATTGACATAGTTTTGCTGCGCTTTGCTTCCTTGAGCAGGCTTCTTATGGGTTTTCCTTTTTCGCCTTCGTTGTTGTGGATTCTGACTTAGTTCACTCCCAACTTGCTCTTCAACATTGTTGTTTTGATAGTGCTCGGCTTCATCATACCCATAACATCCTTCAATGGCAGAAACATCAATCTTTTCCCACATATTAGTGCGAGACGTCATATAGGGCTCCTGAGTCATGAGACACTACACTTCCTATCATCAAGTGACCAACATCAGTAACACAAGCAAGTATAGCTGATCATAATCATGAACTATCCAAAAGGACAACTCTTGTCTCCATGGATCCAAAATTATCAACCTTGTCCACAGAACATTTTTGCTCAAGAGTGGCAACTCAATCATGGAGACTAACCAATACTTCCAACTAAAGAGTTCAATCTTAATAATCCTTCTTTACATTGGCTACCCCCCTTAAAATAAGGGACACCAAATAGGGTAGCTTGAACCCTTCTTCTAGATGAGCTACTTAGCATAAAAGTGTTCTGACATCCCAATGATACTCTTGTGTATGGGTAAGAACAAGAAATCTGAAATTTCTCACGAGTAGAAAATCAGCAGTGCAGTAAAACAGCTGTAACTCTCATTCTGTTAATCCAATGAAACTGTAGCTTACACCGATGGAAAACTTATAAAATTCTCTGCAACTTTCTTATAGAACACACTTCCAGATTCTGTAGTTAACTTGGTCGAAAACAGCACATAACAGATTCTGTTCCAGGTTTCAGACAGCACAGTTGCATCGTCTTGTGATTTTTGTATCTCCCAATCCAAAATAGTTATGAGGGTAGTTCTTGTATTTAGAGAGAGATGTTGAAGTCCACTCTTGTCTAGAATTCTCTCATGATTTTTGGTCTTTCAAGAACAGAGATATAAGTTGATAAAGACAGGCTGCTCTGAAAGACAAGATATAGAAAGCAGGAGATAACCAAAACCCAGCTATTTATTTCATTAATCCTTATACCTTATACATATAAACTAAATGAAATCATGGTCAAAACCCACGAGATCATTTCACTCATTACAAAATTCCAACTCAAGCATAAACATAAGCACAAAACAACTAAACACTTAAATGTTCATTAGCCACACATTAAGACGACTCAACTTGGCTACTAACGGTTTTATTACACGGGACATAACTCCTATTCCTTAAACATGGTGTGATTGTAGCAGCATCCAGAGTAGATAACGTCTCTTACATTCCTTATTGCTTCATATGGACATCTGAATCTCTGCATCTACCATTCTTATAACTCATACCTTAAGATGGGTCAACCTGGTATCCCTCCGGTGTAGATTTAATACCCTCATACTCAATCCTTTCTCCTAAAAGTGTAGTTAGAAACACTGAACATTGGGCATACTCAATCACTCCTTTACAAGTAGATAACCAGTCTATTCCAAGGATAACATCAATGCCCATTAATTCCAAAACAATGAGGTTTACCTTAAAATTTACCCCCTTTATGTCAAGACTAACTTTTGGGCATACACGGTCTGCCTTTATTTTACCTCTTGGAGTTTCAACCATAACTATTTTCCCCCTTGGAAGCATAAGTATGTTATGATCTTTTACATATTGTCTAGATATGAACGAATGTGAGGCACTGGGGTCAAACAAAACCTTGGCATTTCCTGAACTTACTGGAATTGATCCAAACACGACCTCCTTAGCTCCAGGAATGGTGGAAATATCCACATGTTTCAACTTTCCATGGATGTAATTTCTCTTTAATTTATTTCCCTGCACATGCTCCTTTTGGACATCCTGTCCTGGGTCTCGCTGTTGTTGATTCTTCTGTGGGCAAGATTTGATATAATGTCCTTCCTGCTGGCAATGATAACACTTTCTCTTAGCTGGATCTTTTGTGATGTCATACTCCAAGGAACTGTTGTTTGGTATGCTGCTATCTTGCTGGCCATAAAAGTTCACCTTCGTCCCTTTGGCTTGTTTCCTAGCTTGTTTGGCCTTTCGGGGTTGATACTCCTTATAGGTAATTGTCCACCCATCTATGACTTCTTCATGGGGAGTAGTTTTAGCGGGAGGGGCTTCTAACTCTTCAGGGTCTGGATTTGTTTGACAGGGGATCAGGGCTGCATGTGACAATGTAGTATAACTCGCTTGCTGATTGCTTTCCACAAGTGGTTCTAATGAGATTGCCTTTCTCTTCTTGTCCATGTTGATCGCAAAATTTGGATCCACCTTGACTTTCCCCTTATTTGACTCGTTTCGAAGACAGGGAAAACCATAATGCTTACAGCAGTGACATTGTTCCTGCTCTCCAAATGCCTTACTATCAACATCTTTATTGGATTTCATATTCTTCCAAACTTCTGCTACTTGTATCTTCTCTGACCCCTTGGATATGTTGGCTTGACCTTGAGATAAGCATCGTTGAGAATTCCCATGTTGAGCCATTTCTTCTAGTAATTGGTTTTGCATCGCTAATGATTTCTTGTCAAAAGTGAGCAAGAGCGACACAATTCAGTCCTCTTAACCTCTGAAATCCACAGTCTTCTCGTCACGAGCCGTCTAATAGACAAGGAGAAAAGGTTCAAAATAGAGACAAGGTTTTTATAACAGAACGGGGATAGAATTAAGCATAACTTTGAGAAATTAACAAAGTTAAAGAGAAGCAAGAAATAGGCAACAATGAGAACATGCTAAACGTCCAGTTCTAACTAGGCTTGCGTCCTACAGTCAGCATTGCTCTGATACCACTCTGTCACACCCAGTTTTAAGGACAAAACCAGACATACACTATATGTGAAATAAAGAAGACAAATCTCACATATAGCCACAGAAAAGTGTAATATCAAAAGACAAATGCTTAATATACATAACTAAATAGTATAAAGTATACCTTAGAGAGCAACACAGCGGAAAGACAACTCCGAACACCGGGTGCAACCTTCACTCCAGGATCAAACTAACTGGTTGATCACAAGCCTAACAATTCCAGAATCTAACAGTCTGGTACCCTTCCTGAGATGTGGGGAAATAGCAAGAGTGAGTCCATGTCGAACTCAACAAATATAACATGGGGTTCATGAAGCTCAAAAAGTTTGACACGGGTTTACTGCAATAGCTTTTAGTGAGTCAACTTTTTAGCATTTGAGAAGCAACAAGTTTACCATAAGCCTAAATAACCTCATGATCATGTAAACGAGAATAATGTATAGCAAGAAACAATAATCATTAGTGAACATCAATATCATCAGTGTTATCATTATCATCAGCGTTCATCATTTATTCTGTAAGGGTCCAAGGCCACTCGTGACCGTGAGCACGGCTGATATACCAGTTTTACACTCTGCAGAGGTTGTACACTTTCACTGTGAGTCGTGATTTACCCTTTCGCCCGAGGTAGCTAATCGCTTGACCCACTTCCAAGGAAGGTCGGCAGGGTTCACTATGAAGTCTTTCAAAGGTTCGTCTAACAAGTTAGGGCCATTAGATTCACTCGGCAAACAGATATAGAGCCCCCCTTCCAAATGGCACAATAACGCGCAGCCTATACACATAAGGACAGAGGCCGCACTATACCCGATTCGTCAAGCCGTTCTTACGCCATGAAGGAATACCTCTAACAAGCTAGAAAAGGTCCTCATACTTGACTAAAGCCAGAGCCATATAGCCCTCACAGTTGTACTGTAAGTCCCGGATGTTCGCTTACAGATAAGTCCTTAGGGAGAGAAACTAGAGCACCAAAAATACCCCATGCTCTAGCCCCCTTGAGCCATGTTTCTATAAAGCATCTTTTAAACGTTTATTGCATATACCATTAGTCAAGTTACAGATCATAGTTATTTATCTTGAGCACTAGCATAAATACTACCCAATGCAATGTCCCATGGGTGTCAAGGTACAAGATACAAAAACTAGGATATCCTTAGTGGTAACAAGGTAGACACATGCACATGAATTAAGTATATTAAAGGTGAATAGGAAACAAGGATGATCCCATACTATACTTGCCTTAAACACCGATCCTTCGGTAAGCTTTAATCTTCAACGTTCTTCTTCTTCTTCTTGATAACCACGTATATCTCACCGACTGGACTTGATCAATAAATCACCACACACACATCGAGCAATCATACACGAAGCAAACAATGAATAATAATTAGAACAGTACACCAAACATATGAAACAATATATGAAAAGGTTTAAAAGATGTTCTACGCATTGCTACGAACACACAGACGCGAAAAACAACACTCTAATCGGGCTACGGTGAAAGAAACGACTACCAAAAGATTTTGTTGTATAAAACGGAAAAATTATAGGTCTCATTTGTTTTAACTATATAAAATCATATATATAAGATAAAATACTCTTTATAGACATTCAAAAGTGACTTAAGCTAAATTACATTTAAAGGAGAAATCAATAATATTTTATTCATAAATCTAGTTGCACAGTTATTAATCAAATTAGATCTAAACTATGAAATTTCAGAGATTTTAATAAAGAAAACATTAATACTAGCACATAGTTCATATTGTTATAAATCTATTGAAATTTGAACGGACTAATTCGGAATTAAAACAAATAAATTATGTATTAAACGAGATTTTCTTTATTAAAGTAATAGATTAAATCTCACATCGGAACTTAAAGATAGAAAACCCAACTAACAGTAACACTAACAGTATAACAAGTTTGTAAAACTCTTCTACACGTTACTACGATCACATAGACATAAAGATCACGAAATTTGGATTTAAAACGTAAAAGTTATGAGTTTTCTAAGATTTCCTATAGATAAATAATTACTTTAATATAAACTCAAAAATAAATTATCTCAAACCTACTGTACAGTTCTATCATCATGTAGAGCTCGCAAATATGAATCTAACGCAATTTGAATGGATCAAATCGGAGTTAAAACGGATAATTTATGACTAAAACAAACTCAGTGGCAAAACTGTAAATATCAGAAAACGTATTTTTCAATTACCGAGACGAAATACGCTTTCAACAGATCAAAACGAACGCGGGATAATACGTTTTGGACTGCGGGTTTACAACTTAAATCTTACAGGGACTCTTTAGCAAAATTTCCGGCCGAAGGGGTATCTTTAAATAACGGCCGTCCGATTTAAAATGAACGGCCTAGATCTAATCGGGGAGGAGGCCGGCGGCGCTCCGGCCGGAATCGGGCCCGACGGCGACTCTCCGCGGCGGCGCCATGGCCGGGAAACGCCATCTTGCTCTACGGTGCACGAAAACGCGAACGAAGAGCACCTGCGGGTAGACAACTCGAACGCGAACTCACCTAGGGTAAAACCGTAGGCGAGGATGAAGCGAGGAACGCGTGCGGCTCGGAGGGGCGGACGGTGGAGGCGGTGGTGCTCACGGTGGCGGCGCTAGGCGGTTTTGGCTACTCCAAAAGGGTGAGATGAGGGCGGAATAATGCGGGGCTCCGTTTTATAGCCCGGAGGCATCGGTATACATGGAAAGGGCGAAGATTTGCGGAGGATTCGATTCACCGAATCGGAGAGAGAGAGAGGAAAGCTGCGTTCGGCCGGAGGAAGAAGAAAGGAAAGGAGACACGTCGCTGACAGGTGGGTCCCGCATGTCGGCGACTCAGAAGAAAAACGGGGCGGCGGCTGGGTGCGGGACGCAGGCGCGCGCGATACTGGGCCGGCGGCTGCGGCTGGGCTCGGCCCAAGCGGGAGCGGGGCGCTGGCGCGGGAGAAAACGGGCCGCTGCTAGCAGGCCGAGACGAGCGCTGGGCTGAAAGCCGAAAGAAAATGATTTTCCTTTTTTTTTCCTTTTCTAATTTTTCAAAGCCAATTTTCAAAAGATTTTCAAATCTAAATTTGAATTTGATCAAACCACTCATCTCAAAAATTTAAATGCAACAGCATGAGTGCACAAATATGTTTCTACTAGAGATGGCAACGGGTACCCGAAACCCGAGTACCCGACGGGTATTACCCGATAAAGAGGCGGGTATGGAATGAATTTTCTACCCGTGGGTATGTTATTGGGCAAAATCCTATACCCATCGGGTATGCGGGTACGGGTGCGGGTGTATACTACCCATACCCGCATACCCGCGGGTAAGACATACCCGCAAAAATAACTAGCCAACCTCAGTTATTTTAGCGCATATAAATCATGAATTTGGCCCATTGAGACATCCACTATATTTCTAATAGATTGTCTTTGTTGTAATGATGCTAATAATATTTGTTAGCATGTTTGTAACTTGTTGGAAGCTTAGAATTATTTATTTTTGCATGTGACTATTTGATATTTTTAGATAATTTTCGGGTATGTTATCGGGTACGGGTTACCCGTCGGGTGAGAATTACCCGGCGGGTACGGGTATGGAACTATTTTTTTACCCGCATGCGGGTACGGGTAACCCGACGGGTAAAATTTTGCGGGTGCGGGTACGGGTACGGGTGAGCACTACCCGTCGGGTACGTACCCGTTGCCATCTTGAGTTTCTACTCTTATATTTGATTTTAAATTTATAAAAATTATTATTATCCTAAATTTGCATGCTCACAAAATTATACAAAAAAAAATCATATTTCTCCTACTTTTCTTCTTTTCAAAATTTTAGGGTGTTACATTCAGGTCAGGTGTGTGTGCATCTAGATTCCAAAATTGTGGAACTCATTAAACGATTTCAAGGTGCGCCACATGATGCGGTTCGATATTACACCTGTCCACTTGTATCTCTTGTCGGCATGTTAATTTGGAGAAGCGGCCCAGATTGTTGTGCATGTACTATCATCAATGTATGAAATGTGAGGATGGTGCTATATATACTCATTATTGAGAATCTTTATATACTCATTTTAAGATATAATCAAAATCTTACTACACGAATTAAAAAAAATCAAAGGAGCCCATATTTTTTAAAATATATTGTTCTAATAGCATCAGACTATATATATATATATATATATATATATATATATATATATATATATATATATATATATATATATATATATATAAGTATAACCACATATACTTGCATAGTTACCGATCATTTTACCATGAATAGTCTAGTAAATCACATACTTTGTATATATATGTCGGGCCACATATGCCCTAAAGGCTAAGACACAAATATGAAAATAGCTACACCTTGCGAGTAGAAAATGTATGTCATGGCCTGGTTATTTTAGCCCGTGGGCATCGTGGCATGTGTGCGAGCATATTGTTCATCTTCCACCTTCCTTAAACTCACAGTGGTGCAGAAAATAGAGGCCACTCATTTAAATTGAGTAAGTCTCCAATTAATTTTCCATATTAGATCAATCTTTTTGTGATAGGTGACGGTGAAGAGGATGAGGGAGAGGGAGGGGGTGACAGCCTAGGGCAACAGGGAGAAAAGGAGGATATATCCTCTGTTTTCTTCTTGATTATAATGAGTGTATGACCCATATATTTGGAGTTCTTAAGGGACTTGACCTCGAAGCAATGTACAAGTGGAGTCCTTATAGAGTTGGACTCTCCTTTCCTAAACAAACTCTATTTCCTTTTACTCTTATCCTTATATATTTCTATACCTAATTCTTCTTGATTCCAAACTTCTCCAAAGAGGAGGAGGCAAATGACTTGGGGGGGGGGGGGTGCGGGGACGTCGCTCCCCTCCTGTGCGCGCGACCAGGGCGCCTTGGGTTAGAGTTCGACCGGCAGGGCCCTCCTTTGGGCCTCACTTGGCCCAACACTTAGGGTTGGGGATTGAACCATGACACTTTTATTGAACTAGCATTTATTATACCGTCCTTAGAATTTATTTTATTTAAGTTGGGGTCAAGTCTAATAAAATCTAATAAAAATAACTTTTTAGATAATGGATTTATTAATCCGGCTTCTATATCTACGAAGGATATACACAGACAAAATGATACAAGAGCGTTTTTTTTATAAGTCGACGGAAGGGGAGAGGATCCCGCACTTGATTTCATTCATTCAGAGTGGCCTCCGTCAATGTGCCTGATAGTCAAGGTACATTTTGGTTTTGTGCAATTTTTTGTCAAAATAATACAAGAGCATTTAGACTCACACATCAACAAAGAGGAGAACATATAACCAATAAAAGAGAAAAAAAATAGCTAACTCATTATTATTGGCACAAGCATTACTCAGTAAATTGTATGTCCTGTTGCAACCCCATGGACATGTTCACTGGTTTATCTAGCTACTAGTTTACAGAAAAAAAAAACTTCAAGTACATGTGAAACACTGCTGCTTGCATATGTCCTCTTATTTTTGTGTGTGCGCTATATAACCAACCAGCTAGCGGTATATATGTTGCTGGCCTATAGATATAGATGTCGGCAAGTGGATATCGTTCGCTTGATATATATGTAGATGAAAGCTTGGTGTGATATATATAGCCATCTTTGAGAAACGTAACTTTATGACCATGAATGATGCTGTCGTCCGACTGACCGACCTCACTGCCGGCACACCTTTCCCATGACACTTACAGTTTCAATTTCATTACCGAGCGACCAATCTTATATATTACATTTTGACATCCGTAAAACGATTCTTCTATGATTATTCATCGTATTGATCATGGATGAGTATCAATCGATCATCACATATTTTGATGTTTATATATATACAACTGCAATTTAAAGGTTGTTTACATGTCCCTTCATAAACGGCTGGCCTTTTCACAAAAGGGACGTCCATTGTACGATTATTACCAACAATGTGATTATCATAAATTTATCGCTAACTAATTATTTCTAACACTCCTCCACGGTTGGTTTGCTCATTGTAATCTTCATTTTGGACTAAGTTAATATATAACTCCACCAAATATCCTCTGAAAAAAATCTGAGAAGAAACTAAATATTAATATGATGATAAAACTCTTTTAAAAACCAATGAGGAAATAAACAGAAAATTATTCTTATTGTAAACTCTATATGAGAAGGAAAAGCCATAAGCAAAATTAGAGAAAAATAGTATGACCTATAGATCCTAAACTATCTCAAATAATAAACTTATCAACAACAAAGTTGTAGATCATGTCAAGAACTTGCAGTATAGACCATGTCAACATCCAAGGTTGTGTTTAACTATTCTATAAAATTTTGAATTTCAAATATATAAGAATTTTAAATAAATATTTGGGACTCTAAATTATCTTAAATTAAAAAAAAATCTCAACTACAAAGTTGTAGAATGCATCTAAAGCTACAACTTTTGTTTAGATCATATCAACATCTAAGGCCAAATAAACAATTCAAAGTTTTGAATTTTTGAAATAGGAGAACTTGAAACAAATATTTAGGCCTCTAAACGATCTCAACTGCAACATTGTATATCGTGTCCAACTCTACAACTTTGATTTAAAGTTCTTCATCCAACTTCGTATAAAAAATCATGATTTTTTTTGTGTGTAAGACCCATCTCTGGAAACAACTCCGCTTTTAGTGGTGGTTTCTTAGACCAGTCTCAGTGGGGGTTTCATGTCCCAGTTTTCAATACACTCATATCTTAGAAACAGTGTAGAATAGTTTTATCCCCATAAAACTCTCTATATAGCCATGAAACTTTTATCATCTCTCTCCATCAATAAAGTGTCATGTCAACATATTTAATGCTCATAAACTCTCATGAAACCCTCATTGAGATTGACCTTAAGGGCAGTCTCAATGCTTGGAACTGTGCACGGTTTCCATGCTAACCACGTTAGCAAAAAAAATCATCTATAGACACTACCTTATACAATGGCAGGTTTCTTTAAGAAATAAGTGTTAGTCTTTAAAAAAACAGATCTTGAAGTTGACAATCTCATCATAGAGTTTTGGAATATGTAGAAAAATATGAGCGCACGAGTCAAGTCATAGACTTAAACCTGGTTGGACAGATTCCTATAAAAACCAGCCAATTAAACTTCGCTCACTGGTAACTTCTGGATAGAAAGCTGAAATGTCAATTCTGATGCTTTTTAGGACATCTATATCAAGGTAATTAGCATATATGCCTTTTTCCTCTTTAAGGGCAAATTTAGAGGTGACGTGATCCCTAGCTATCCACTTGTTTAGTCAGCCAGCCCTATCTCCCAGCAGTTGCTTTTTGGATGATTCATAAAAGTGGAACCGAGACCAAGATCATTTTGCACTCTCTAGCTAGCCATCACAATCATCTACGTGTGTCGGCAGGACCGCAGGAGGCGCATGCATCATCGTCTCGCCATCTTCTACAGTCGTGGCCCACCAGGAGTTGTTTTGTAGTTAGCATTTCAAATAATTATTACAGTCTATCAATACGTGCAATACGTGTGCTCCTGTATGAGTGAGTACATTTTAAAGACATACTCCCTCCGACATAGAAGAAGTGCCATTCTCATTTCCCGAAACGCTTTAACTTTGACCAACTATATATATAAAAAATAATAATATTTATAGCACATAATTAATTAGTATTGTTAGATAGATTGTTGAATGTATTTTTATAATAAACTAATTTGAAGGTACAAATCTTGCTAATATTTTCTATAAACCTAGTTAAACTTAACAAAGTTTGACTGACACGGATATTATAGCAACACTTATTTTGGGATAGAGAGAGTAAGCATTAAAAGTTCGTGGATAAATTTAGGACTCACAGCTATTTCTTAAGGTGTTTATCTTTTCTCTCTTTTGTTCATATTTTGAAACAATATAGTTGTAGTTCACAATTACCACTGTGTATATTCTTTATCTCCATTTATATTTTTCTATTTGCATCAAATCTCCATTTGACATATGCTTAGTTGAAACCTCAGCTTGAGCGATATGATACATTTCACATAGAAATTGATATAAAGCAGATCATGTCCAAGTTATTTTTTTTGTAATAGTAACATTGGCATTAATAGGAAGTGTAGAAGTGTATAGATTAAAAATTACACCAACAGTTAGCGCGCCAAGCAGAGGTTTGTCGCACACATATCAACCTTCCCCATATTCCCTGATCGGGTTCAAGAAACGTGGCATCCATATGTCAGGATGTAACACTTAAAAGTTCGTGGATAAATTTAGGACTCAGCCATTTACTTAGGGTGTTTATCTTTGCTCTCTTTTGTTCATATTGCGAATACAAGGTTCATATGTGTCCTTATGGTTGGGATTTATGATGAGTGATTGTTAACGTGATTCGCGTCTTGGGTTGAGTTTGTAAACTAACCATGACGTGAGTTGGGTTGTGCAATATGTCGCTTGGCTTGTGGTGTGCAGGTGTGGAGCTCGGAGGTGGTGGTCGATGGCGAGGTGAAGGTCAAGTAGGGACGTGCCGTGCCGATGGCCGGGAGCGGTGAAGGACGGACGTGAGGCTTGGACCGAGGAACCTGGAGGCCGGTGACCAGCTACAGTGGCTG
Source organism: Saccharum hybrid cultivar R570 (assembly GCA_038087645.1). Taxonomy (NCBI): domain Eukaryota; kingdom Viridiplantae; phylum Streptophyta; class Magnoliopsida; order Poales; family Poaceae; genus Saccharum; species Saccharum hybrid cultivar. The sequence goes on from JAQSUU010000368.1 coordinate 514,620, forward strand.
ACATCTGGGGACATCGACAAGCGCAAGTGTACATGGTGGAGTGACCATGTTGACCGAGTCAAGACGGTTGTCGAGCGAGTCGAGCGGGGCTCTGGAACACTTGGCGGTCGGTCGGTCGGTCGAGGACGGTGGTGACACGCGTCGAGTTGCGGGGGACGCGTATGGAGTACGCTACTCATGGCGGTTCGGTGAGTTGAGCCTCAAAACCACCGGGTGACGGTTTCGCGGGTTTGGCCTCAAAACCCGGGCAAAGGTTCCGAGGAGGAACGGGGCGGCACGTGGCGAAATCACGAAGGTTATGTCGAGGCGAAGCAATTTCGTGAAGGAAGTGGGGTCGTCCGATCAACTGAAAAATAGTTGGACCATAGCGCCCTCAGGTCAGTGGTTCGACTTAAAAATATTTAGGGCAAAACTAGAATTGTGTAATAGCCCTGTTAAATAAGATGACTCTCCCATTCTTTCATTTTCTCCTTGCCCTAGGTTTTCTCCCTCCCCTTAGGTTTCTTGAGAGAGGTGCACAAATTCCAAATTTGTATAACAAACCTATGATTTTAGAATGAGAATAGAGGTCTAAATCCTCCGGTTGTCCTCCGGGATTCATATATTTTATCTGTGATTTTCGTCACTGTGTTCTTGAGTTTTTCCCTATTTTCATGCTTAGCTTCGATCTCGATTTTCCAGAGTTTGGATATATCTCAGGCAATGATTTTTGGGAAATAGGTTCATAGCGTGGTGAATTTGATCTATGCAAATTTTGGGAATGTTTCGTTGAGCCTTTGTTCGTTTTTCGTCGATTTTGTGGCCGCCCTATTTTTCTGTTCTTGAGTTGGTGCTTCTGGGAGTTCGTCGTGGAGACTAGGCACAGGGGCAGGCCTAGTGTTGTGTGCTCCCTGAGCCAAGTTGGCACTTGCCAAGGGCAGCTCACCCCAGCAGCAAGGCTGCACGCCAATGGCTTCTGGTGCCTGCCCACGTTCCTTGCAGTAGCGTCGACCGCACGGTGAGCAGCCCCACCGAGACGCACGCGGCCTCTTCTTTCTTCGGGTGACCAGTCCGTTTGGCTCCTTTCTGTGTCCGGCGGCGAGCAGCACCACCGCCCCTCTCTATCTCTGCTTTGGGTTGGCACCGGTCATTACTGTGTACACCGTCCATAGCTGAGCGGTGCACCGCCCAAGACCGTCCGGTGCCCTGTAGAGCTTAAAAATTGCCGGCCAAATTTCTGATCCTAACCCAGAAAATTTTCGGCCCAATTTCCGGTCAGTTTTATGGTTTCGCTCGTATCTTTCGCTTTTGTTCTCCGAACTGTGTTTCATCTTTTGCGTTGGTTTTCCACCGATTCAAGGAACTTATCTAGGTAACCAGTTGCTTTAGGTATTTTAGATTCGGGAACGTTTGTTGTGGTTTGTTCTTGGTGGTGATTTTGAGACAGTGGCCAAATATTTCGGAAGAAATTTGAGACTTCCATTCAAACCTCCCTCTGGTCATCGTTTTCGGTCCTTCACATATTTTAAAACAATACCCATGTACATATTTGTAGTTAACAATTGCCACTGTGTATATTCTTTTATCTCCATTTATACTTTTTCTATTTGCATCAAATCTCCATTTGACATATGCTTAGTTGAAACCTTAGCTTGAGCAATATGATACATTTCACATAGAAATTGATATGCTCTCATCTCACTTTCTTCATGTTTTGCAGATAAAACAAATCATGTCCATGTATACCTTTTTGTAATAGATTTTAGTGATGTCAAGAAGGACATGGTCTTCAGATCTGAGTGTAGTTGTAGGTTTGTTTGTACACGGGTGGTGTGAGTAATGTGCGTGTGTTGAGTGGGCGTACGTGTGTACGAACAGATGCTACAGCTGTACCCAGATGAGAGGCAAAAAAAAAAGTAACATTGGCATTAGTAGGAAATGTAGAAGTGTATATTATAGTAAAAAACACCGACAGTTGGTGGTTTGTCGCACACACATCAACCTTCCCCATATTCCCGATCGGGTTCAAGAACGTGGTGCTGTTTGTCGCACACACATCAACCTTCCCCATATTCCTGATCGGGTTCAAGAACGTGGCATCCACCTGCTTAGATGTCACCCTGCATCCAATCCAAAAACTGCTTATATGACCTAGCTCCGCACATGGAACAGGCCTTCATACGCCTAGCATATCTCTTATATTTTCGTTCTCACTTCATGTAAAAAGGTTAATCCAGAGGTGTTACGTTTGGAGCAACACGGATCATAAGCTTGCCCTCACCCTTTCTAAACTTCCAAGATGGTACTGAACCTATCAACTACAACTCCCTATGTCACATGGGCCACCCTAGAAGCCTGCAGTAGCTGTGTTGTTCATATGATTACTCGTCGGCCGGTGGTAAAAAAAAAAGAACATCGACACTACTTCTTTTAGGATGGAAGTGGTAAGATTAGATATGAACACATGCGACGTTGGCTTTTCTTTATATATAGGACTTTACTAAATTTTCCAAGAACAGTATACCGAGAGGATACATGGTCTTGGAAAGATCTCCCAACCTTTGCCTGTTAGCACATGATCTAATTATATCTGAATAGAAATAAACATCACACACACTTCCTAAAAGAGTGTTATTCTCGCTTCTCAAGAAATCAATCATTTTTCACTTTGACCAAATATGTGTAAGAAAATATTAATATTTATTATGCATAATTAATATCATTAGATAAATCATTGAATATATTCTCGTAATAAACTTAATTGGGGATATATATATATATTCTGAAAAAAATTTATAAACCCAGTGAAACTTAAGAAAGAATGACCGGGACGAATCTCATTATGGATCGGCTTCTTGTGTGAATGCTGTGATTGACACACACAGTTTTGGTCGGCCTCGCGCGTTATTATCTGGGATCGATCCGATGCTTTTGCCTGTCGTCGCCGTGCATTCTCCATCATCGGAGCGAGCGATCCAATCCACCGGATGGAGCTAGCGATGGATGAGATGCGATGCGATGGGATTCGGATAGGCTGGGCGGCGGCGGCGCTGGCAGGAAAATCTGGAGGAGGCCAATGGGATGAAATCGATGAGCATGCATGGTACAACCAGCTACGCCTAGCCACTTATCAGAATCCTCTGACGATCCATCCGCGTGTGTAGTGCAAATGCGCAATACGTGGCAGCAGTAGGAGCATATATATATGCAGTTCAGTGCTGTGCTGTACAGTGCAGGCGAGAGGGCTAGCGTCGAGCTGCTGCACAGCAGATGCAGACGAGTGGTGACCAACTGCAACTGTCCTGGTTCACATTCATCAAACATTCGTTCAGATTTCAGAGTGATGGATTGGGATGGGATGGCCATGGGACGTCTCCTACTATACGGTGACCAACTAATCAATGGGGGTCCGACCGGTCCCTGTCCCTTGTCCCTGTGGGCTGTGGCGGCCTTCAGGCCTGTGGCTAGCTAGTAGCTAGCTGGACCGTCAAACGACATGTACTCCTCATCAACCCCAGAGAGGGATAGATCGATGTTGCATTTGTGACTTAATTTGTGAGAGAGAAAAGAAAACAGAGAGAGAGCTTCTTATAGCTAGCTAGCTAAAGAGACCGATAGATGGTGAGATGAGATTATTTTGATGCTGAGCGATCAAGAGAGAAATTCAAGAGGTCGGAAGAGCGAGGCGTGTGGAATTCACAACCACCTGATGATGAGGATCGGTACAACATAGTGCGTGGACTGGCTACGTACCAGCAGCCAACTCCCAAGATACTATATATGATCCTCTTGCCAAGAGTTGAAGGTGGTATAAAGTCTTCAGATTCAAAATGATGCTACTAGATAGTTTTTTTTATTTGACAATCTTGAGATTGATGGGATCACCGTAGATGATATCAATGTTGATGATATGTTCCACCGCCTAGCAGTGTCTTGTGTTTGTTTTCAACCCTATCACACTCATGGCACCTCACCGTGATGTGATGGTGGGCTTGTAAACCTTCTAACTTCTTCTTAATGAAACATGTGCTATGCACGTTCTCGAAAAGAAAAGATATGTTCAAGAGAGTCATATATGTGTTATAGATTAGATCCACAAGTGCGTCACCACCATATCATAAGATTTGCGTTCTTGAATACGATACTAATCTGCAAGGCAAGAGTCATATAATGGACCTCTAGGAGTAGAAGCCAGTGCTAGAGGCGACACAAGGTTCAACCATTCTCAACCCTAGCTAGTCACCACCTCCTCTCAGTATCCCCACGACACCCCTGGCCATGCGTGCGCGGTGGTGCATGGCATTCTATCCCTGCAGTGCGTGTGGACACTATGAAGATGATGCTGTTGACGTTGCGTTATTGATCGGCGACGACTGCGAGGTTGCTGCCAATACATTGACGCGTACGACGTGTTGTAATGGGCTGCTCCAACGACTCTTCTTCCACTGCACTGCACGTCTAGTGGTAACTGTCTATATCTGCTACTCGCATGATCTCTTGGTTGAACGCGGTCTAAGGGCCTGTTTGGTTTCCGGGAGTTAAAATTTAACTCCCATCACATCAATATTCCCTCAAATGCATGGAGTACTAAATGTAGACTAATTGCATGCATGTCGGCATATATTAGGAGTAATTTATGAGACTAATCTATTAAGCCTAATTAGTCTAAGATTAGAATTTTTGTCAAATAAGACGAAAGTGCTACAGTATTTGTTAAATTTTAACTCCTCCAACCACCCCCTAAGCTAGCATAGCAGGTAGTTAGCTAGTAGGTAGTAACCAAATAATACATTGATCAAAGTTTACACGTGTATATTTCAAGGATCCATCGATTAGAGGAGGCGCATGTCTCAACGTTTGCTAGCGACTGTCCACACATTCGTCCTATATATATGTGAACTAATGACATCAGATGGATGGATATATAACAAAGAAAAGGGAAGGCTCCGGGGTCGTCGTCTTCTTCTTCCTTTGGAAGAGGGTCCAGTACGTCGTTGTTCAGGTCGGACCCAACATAAAACGCCTTCTCTACTGGCTAGTAGGCCTCCGCCAACCAGTTCTCATCTCTGCTATCCCTTCCTATCACTCAATAACAAGTTACCCCTCTCTCCCAACCTTTATATACACCATCCAGGGCTGCACCTTTATTTGTTCATCACCTGCACCGCACCAGTCAATCCCACAAACTCTTAGCTTCATGGTTGCACCTGCTATATATATATAGCTACTAATTAAGTTCATCCCCATAGCTTGAGGATTGATCGGCGCAGATCCTTAGATCCATGAACTAATTCTGGAAGCAGCAATCAGTACCCTAGCTATAGGACGATCGATCGACTTCACCATGCATCAAGTCCATCCAAGAGGCTAACGAAATCGATTGGTGTGCGCGCGACAGATATCAATATATCCGAGCTATATATATATATAGCCTGTGAGACCTTCACAAGCAGGTTCGAGACTAATAGCTCTCACTCAGTTGTTCCTTTTCCCACCACCTATTTTGCTTCCATCTAGTTACTCTCAATCTTTATAATGTTCATAGCAGCATGTCCCAAGAGTTGTAGTTGTAGCTAGTATGCATGCATGCGTATCCTCCATCCAGGACGGTTGAGATGATGGCTTGCCAATCGATACAAGTTTCTTCATTTTTTTTGTACTTTGGGTTTGTTTCTGGATATTCCTTAGTTTTTGCATCACCAAGTAATTAACAAGGAACATAAGGTACATAATTTATATCCAGTACTCCATCCATCCCAGTATATAAGGCGTAATAACTACCTCTGGTTCAAAGATAAAAGGAACGTATTTAATTCTCTCTCACCGCTAGTATTATTGTATCGATGTACGTGTGTCTATAGAGAGCAGTCTTATATTATAGGACATGAATAAAAAGTGGTTACGCCTTATATATTAGGACGGAGGGAGTAGAACAGAAAGGGCTACATGGAGCTAAGATAATTATGTGTCGTCCTAGTAGAGATTGGAGGATGGTATGGGTCGTCCTACAAACTTTATATGCATGCAGTATTATTTATTTTTAAATTTTTTAAAAAAATTGTACTATGCTAAACGAACTTCCATCATATGAAGGTTTTTAGGAGGAATGGTTTTTCATTCTGGCCTCTGCACAAGGCATGCACTATTGTAAGTCAGCATATGCCAACAGTCAACAGATGGCAGAAGGCTTTAAACATTGGTAAAAGAAATTAAATTAAATAAAAGAACTAATCGAGCCGTGTACTTTTAGGTTTCTTTTTTTTGGAAAAAGTGTACTTTTATGTTTCATTGAGCATGGGATATATGTGGGTAAACTAATTAAGTCGATAATTAAATACTACCTATGTCCATAAATAAATCAATTTATTTGTTTAAAGTCAAACATTTTTATGTTGACCAAATTTATAGAAAATAGCACAAATATTTATGACACCAGAGGAACATGTTATAATATTTTTATGGAGTATGTATTGACACTAGTAATCTTAACAATCTTTTCTTTAAATTCAGTCAAACTTAAAAATGTTTAACTCAATGATTCATTTATTCATGGATGGATGGAGTATATTGACTATTTGATCAATCTACAAAGAGTTAAATCCATGATCGGCTTCTGAACTTATCAAGGGATAGGTTCACGAAATTTGAAAACAAATTTCTAAGACCCAACTTATTAAGTGGTGCACCACACATCCCTAAACTTATAGACCTAGAAATGAGTTTTCAAAGTTCGTGGACCTAAGTGATACCACTTGACAAGTTCAGATGTCGTTACACATGCAATTAACTCGCCTAACAAATGTCCATATGTTCTTTCTCCAAGACTCGCTTTCCAATATAGTACGTGTCTAGTTTAACAGTATCAGGTAATGTAATGAAATGTTTACAGGTATTGAGTGTTATAGTAAAGACTACTTCATATATATGGACTATATGACAAAGAATCTGTGTCAGTAAGACTACTTCACAGATGTTTTGAGTGTTAGTAGGACTACTTCATATAGCTTCATAGGATGAAAAAAAAAATTAGCTCACCACTCCCCTACTAGCTAAGACAAAGGAAATTAACAAAAAAGTTTTCATACCATATCCAATTATGTTCGGTCTTGATTTTTGCTAGGAAAAAATTACTAAAACCTTAGCTTTTTTTAAAGAGTTTTTAAACTAGCACTGTGTTCATAGACTAATATTTTTTATAATAGTTGCACCCATGGGATATGCAATTAAAAATGTTCCAAGTTATTAATCCAGAGATAGACCCCCAACTATATATATTGCACAATGAAAACTAGCTAGTTGACCTTGCCTAGTCTCATGCCTGGGACAGCCGGACAGGGTCAGCTAGCAGAAATGTAACAATCCCTAAGATGTGGATAGGGATGATACCATTTGCCGAGTTTAGGGACTCATGGTGATTACTTTGAAAGTTTAGGGACCTGGGTGACACCGACGTCAAGTTTAAGGACCCACATATATCACTTTAGAAGTTTAGGGATCTGGATGACACCGCCGGCCAAGTTCAGGGACCGGTGGTGAATTTTGCTATAAAAAAACAGAATTTGTTTGAGCGTATTAGGCGTCTAGCTGGTATTTGCTAGCACGACACGACACACAGCCAATGGCTGGCTCTGGCTCTAACACTGAGCTGCAATGGCCAAGACGAAAGGATCAGCGTAGATTCTGAGAATGTTCTCGCGTTCATCTGGCATTTTATATATATTGGTGTATATGTATATGCATGCATTTTGTCTTTCTTGTTCCTATGCGCATTGCATTGGTTTTGTATTATATTCATATTATTCATATATTTCCACTGTATATACTTATATGTACGTGCCTCTGCCTTCCAACGATCATATATGCATGCATGCATGCCCGCACATGTGGCAGTGACGTATACACTGACACGTACGGTTGCTTGGAAGGTAAGACATATACGTACGACAAGAATATGCATGCATGCATCCCCATCAATTCAATATTGTCTGTCAAGTTCGCCGCATTTTGATCGATTATATATGTGAATGGTTTAGAACTTGGAATTGTAAAGGTAGCTGGCTAATCATTTTATATGGCCTAGTTCACTTCCCCTCTCAACCCAAAATATTTCCTCTTACACACATCACATCAAATCTTTCGACGCATGCATGGAGCATTAAACGTAGGTAAAAAAGATAACTAATTGCATAGTTTGTCTGTAAATATCGTGACGAATCTTTTGAGCCTAGTTAGTCCATAATTGAACAAATTTTGCCAAATAACAACGAAAGATGCTACAGTAACTTTTCAGCTACTTTTCGCGAAGTGAACACACCCTATATGTACGCGGTTGATGATCACAGGTCATCGTCGATGCAACAACCCTCGGCCGCCTCGAGCTCGTCGACGGCAATGGAGGACGACGACGACGACGACTACGAGCCGCCGTTGATGGCCACGTACAAGCATCTCTTGGACAGTCACCCGCACCGACTGGACGACGCCGACGAGGAGGAGTGCTTCCTCCCGGTGATCGACCTTTCCAGCCTGCTGCAGCAGCATCAGCACAAGCAGTCATCAGGCGCCGAGGCCGCAGCGGCAGAGCAGTGCCGGGCGTCCATCGTGCGCGCCGCCTCCGAGTGGGGCTTCTTCCAGGTGACCAACCACGGCGTGCCGCAGGCGCTGCTGGAGGAGCTGCACCAGGCGCAGGTGGCCGTCTTCCGCCGGCCCTTCCACCTCAAGGCGAGCCAGCCGCTGCTGGACTTCTCGCCGGAGAGCTACCGCTGGGGCACGCCCACCGCCACGTGCCTGGAGCAGCTCTCGTGGTCCGAGGCCTACCACATCCCCACGACCAATACGACGGCGCCGGCAGCCACCGCCGGTGACGATGATGACAAGACCAGGCTAGTGGTCGAGCAGGTGTCCACGGCGATGTCGAAGCTGGCGCAGCGGCTGGCGGGGATCCTCGTCGCGGACGTGGGCGACGGCGAGGACGACGACACGGCGGTGGTGTCGCGGTGCACGCGGAGCACCTGCTTCCTGCGGCTGAACCGGTACCCGCCGTGCGCGGCGCCCAGCGGCGCCTACGGGCTGTGCCCGCACACGGACAGCGACTTCCTCACCATCCTGCACCAGGACGGCGTCGGCGGCCTCCAGATCGTCAAGGCCGGGCGGTGGGTCGCCGTGGAACCCAACCCCGGCGCGCTCATCGTCAACGTGGGCGACCTTCTGCAGGCGTGGAGCAACGACCGCTACCGGAGCGTCGAGCACCGGGTCATGGCCAGCGACGCGCGGGAGCGGTTCTCCGTCGCCTTCTTCCTCTGCCCCAGCTACGACACGCTCATCCAGCCACGCTGCGGCGCCGGCAGATCTCCTCGCTACAAGAGCTTCACCTTCGGGGAGTACCGGAACCAGATCAGGGAGGACGTCAGGCTCACGGGCCGAAAGCTCGGCCTGCAACGCTTTCGCAAACCAGAGTAGGCCCAAACAAGTTTCCTGGCCCGTTCTTCTCCTATCCTGGTCGTAGTGGGCTACTATTACTACTCACTACGTTGGGCTTGAATATATTTGATAGATATTATAGCTAGAAGTGACATAACATATAAGTAAGTATGAGCCCAGTAGTCTAAATGGGCCTCTAGAAATATAGACCCCTTTATCATTTGGTGTAAATATAGACTCCCACAAGAAGTAAAAAAAAAACACTATAAACCAACCACCTTAGCTCACTGCCACTTAGTTTTTTAATCAATTAGAGTATTGGCCGTATATATTTGAAAATGGGGAAGTGTATAGGAAAGAATGTACATATGGCTCAAGTTATTCTCTGTCTCAGTTAATGTATGTATAAATGAATGATGGTCCACCACTCGACCAATCTTTGTGTACTATGCTACAAAGCTTAATGTATAAATGATGGTCCACCAGTATTATACTTGTGTACTATGCTACAACAAACAATTGATTAAAAGCTTAATGTACTATATGAAACGGAAACAGGCCGGCCTTCATCACTGCATAACAAACTTCTAACTGCTCCTTTTGTTGTTAATTAATAATCAATCATGCACACTATTTCTGATGATTCGGTGGTTCCCCAGGATGCATGATTGGTAAGGTCATGGACCACGGTCTCTCCTTTACGGGTAATCATGCATGCATTCGTTTCAGGCGGTTGATCAAAAAGCCGTCAATATGGAGCTAGCTATTGTCAGGGGTGACAAAGGATGGAATATTCCTAGGATTGGAGAAAAGAAACAGCCATGAAGGAGCTTCTTTGAGCTGGGATAATTCAGATTTTCTAGAGTTGTCTTAAGCTAATTATATTAAAGTATATTAAATTTGACTCATTTTATATAGTGGGGTTTCAACTTTATGGCACCAGATCGGTACACTATGAAAGTATAGTATTTAAGTGTGTATCTAAAAATATACTAATTTTGTGTCATAATAAATATCAATGCTCTTTCAGATTTTAGCCGTACTTATGATTGATTCTTCTGTTTCCCTTAAGCCGGAGTTGTACACTAAAATAGTGTTGTTACTTTGGAAGTGGTGGGATGAGCGCAGGTGCGTACCTAGGGCCCGGGCGGCCCTGGGTGTAGCCCGGGTCCATCCCATCTAGCACCTACTACACCTCTTTAATTCTGGCCCAACAACATTACGAAATTGGGAAGTCTAAAAGGCTCAGCTGTGGGTTTTGGTCTAGCCCACTAAGCTGCCCTGTCCCTACACTCGCGCGCTTGGCATCTCGCGACTCGTGGTCTCGCCCTTTCTGCACCTGCGCTTGGCATCTCGGCGGGCGGCTTCTTGCGGCTTGCTCCTCTATAGCTCTGCTGACTGCTTCATGTGCCTATGTCGTCCGGACTCTGGCCTTCAGTGGCGCCGCAGCGGCTCCCTGCCTGGCTGGCTGGCAGCGATCCCCTTGCATTCGCCACTCGGCATCCCGATGAAGCGGCAACGCCCTAGACTCCCAGTCTAGCCTGCTGCAGCCCTGCGCCCCCTAAGACTCATGCTGACAGCTGCACGCCCCTCTCACCCTTGTTGCTAGCTGAACTCTCCAAAGTTTGAAGTATGAATTGTGAATTTGTTATCCATATTAAGATTTAGTCTCTGATAATGATTCAATTTGCATTATTGCATACTAAGATTTAGTCTCTGATAATGATTCAATTTGCATTATTGCATACTAGGATGGACAAGTTCTTATTAAGAAAGATGCTCCCAAGATGGCTGTCAAAACTAGAGAAAGTCGTGTTGAACCAAAAAGAACACACATTGAGCTTAATATGAGTGACATAGTTGTCGATCCAATACTTAGAAAAGCCTATTGATGAGTTCCATCAAGGTATTAGAGATGATGCTAAAAGAGCATTTTTAAATATGGGTCCATGTGAACCAAAAGGTCACAAGTTTCCACAAATATAGAGTAAATCTCAATCAAGGGGTTTTGTTGAGTCATGGTTTGGGAAATTTGGTTGGCTAGAGTACAGGGTATGCAATGATGCAGCATTTTGCTTTTATTGCTATCTCTTTAAGCCACCAAGAACCAACAATTACGTTAATGATGCATTTACCAAGACAGATTTTAAGAATTGGAAAAATGCAAAAGATGCTTTTAGGGAACACATTGTTGCAATAGAAGGTTGTCACAACAATGCAATGAAGTGTGCCATAGATTTCAAAACATTGGCCCGTCTTGAAATGATGTGGCTCTTTGTATTGGAGGTGCTAGAGAATGTTAGTGAAGGTGCAAATGATGGAGACAAGAAAATGCAAGCATCTGGCTTGATACAAAGAATAGAGTCATTTGAATTTGTATTTGTACTGCATCTTATTATCAAAATATTGGGAAGGACTCAAGAGCCGTTACAATGTTTGCAAAGGAAAAATAAGCACATTTTCAGAGTAGTTGGATTAATTGGAGCTATGTTAAAGAATATGAATGACATGGGAGAAATGGTTGGGATCCTCTTTTTGAAGAGGTAAAGAGCTTTAGTGAAAAGACGAAGATAGTAGTGCCAAATATGGCAAATAGCAGTTAGAGGACATCTCCTGTTGTGGTCCACAGTGAATGGTGGAAGCCACCTCCATAAGATTAGCTGAAAATCAATTTCGATGGTGCTTACTCCAGGGGAACAAAGTCAGGTGCATGGGGCTTCTGGCTTCATAATCAGGGACTATACGGGTGACCCTGTTCTTGCAGGTGCTGGCATTTGTCACATCGTGTTGGAGATGAATTCGTGGCAACTAGAGGATGCAATCCGAACCTCCTCAAGGGATATGGCGCCTAGCAGAATGATATTGAGAGGCATACGGGAACTCTTGCATCATGATCGTTTTTGGCTGTTCGTACCTCGTGCATGTATCAAGAAACTGTAACTCGTCTGGGCACGGCCTTGCATTGCTAGGCATGAGCTGGATCCCAGGCAAATCCCACGTTTGGACTGATTGCAACTTAAGGTTCCAGGCTTGCTGCAGACCAGGCAACAACCAAACAAGCCCGTAATCCTTCCTGAACTATATAAATGTTGTGGTAGCTCGCGACTCAGCTGAGCCGATGATTTCTAATAAGGCCATAGATCCAAAGCTTAAAGTTCAAAAAAAAAACTATGACAGTTAAAGGAACATATATAGGAAACTTCCCTACATAATTAAAATTCGACAAAATTCCTATGAATTTTCTTTGGGGCTTTACTGTAGTTATTATATTTACAAGTAGTGCATGTGAGAAATGGTCCTTGTAACTGCATTGTTGGTCTTTTTTTTCTCTAGATTGTTTTTATGGAACTGCACGAATTCTAGATTGTTACCGATCGTGATTAATGATGGAGTTAGCAGATTTCTTCCGGGGAACGATTTGAAGAAAAATAAAATGAGCTAGGAGTAGGACGACGTAATAACAGAGACGACTCAGATGGGAGAGGCATGCACCTGCAGGCATCTGGGTGGGTGACTTGCAGTAACACTTACTACTAGTCCTGGAGTGTCCTGGTGCTGGATGGGCATGCATGCGTGCGTATTGCCTGCCGCCTGAGGGTGTGTTCCCATGCCAACCCAAAATATTTCATATTCCACTCATCACATCGAATCTTTCGACACATGCATAGAGCATTAAATGTAGGTAAAAAAGATAACTAATTGCATAGTTTGTCTGTAAATATCGGGACGAATCTTTTGAGCCTAATTAGTCCATGATTAGATAAATTTTATCAAATAACAACGAAAGATGCTACAGTAATTTTTCACCTACTTTTCGCGAAGTGAACACACCCTGAATTCGTGGGAACTGGATGTCCAGCGGCCAATCAGCATCGATGATCTATCGAACCACACATGCATGCATCGGATCGGAGGACTTTTTCACTCGAGCAAAGAGCAATGCAACCAACAACCGTATTACAGCGACTGGATACCTGCCTGTATCTGTATGTAACGTAAGTTAGTACAGTATTATCGATCAGTTGTCAGTTATCAAAGGGTGCTATTATAACTACATACAGTATTATAGACAAACATGGACATGTTGCTGTATGTAGCTATTTTCTATCTGCTTTTTGTTGCCTTGGAAGTAACTTATAAACAGAGGATCGGAAGCAATATATATGAACCCTGCATTTCTTTTTCTCCGATGATACGATCCTTTAGCATTAAGCTTGCAGAGCCGGGCGGGCCAGTCCGATCCGTGCAGGAAAGGCAAGGGAACGAAAGGAACAGGGCGCCGGCCGGCCGTCCGCCGGGCAGACGGGCAGTTGGCTCGTTTCCTTTCAAGCCACGGCCTGAGCAGTCAGCAACCAGCAACCAACCCCTCCTGGCCTGGCCGCCTGGCCGATGCATCGCCTGTGTTGTTTCTAGTGGATCGTCGATCGTCGGATCATATCCATCTCTCTCGGCTCGACTACGTACTCTCTCCTAGTTCTGCTGCTCATCAACAGCTTCTTGCAACGCAGCTGGCACGCAACGCAAGCACCAAACGCCTAGCTACCTCACTAGAGCTCTGCCACCTCCGATCCTGCAGCCTGCATCTGCGTGCATGCATGCCAATGTCATACGCATGCAGAAATTAAAGTGATCGAATCTCTATGTATCTGTCGTCAACACTGCAGCTCCGTCCTTCTACCCAACACAAAAACCTTACTGCAAGCGTTGCACTACAGCACTAGTATATATTGCATACAATTCCTCCCGTTTGAAGGTCCTACTTGGTTAGAAGGGGGTGTGTATAGCCTAATTTAAAAACTACAGACCACTAGACAAACTTGTTAGATAACTAATTGGATATAAAGCCTTTTGCACTAGCTCTAACAAGTATAACAAGCTTCCTATCCAAACCATTCTAGTTGCTATAATCTCTAAAACAATCAATGGGTAAGTCAAAAAGAGCTCTTAAAGCTAGCAACACTAAAGAGCTTAACTAGGTGAGAAGCTAAGCTAGCAATGGTAAGACAAAGCTCTCAAAACTAGTTACACTAAAAAGCTTGGTACAACTAATTTACAGGAATGTAAATGAGAGAGCAAGATGATTATACTGCCGCATAGAGGAGATGAACCAACCAATCAATCAACACAATATGAATACCGAGAGAAATCCAATAGCAAGAGACAAGTGATTTTTCTAACGAGATTCACGTGCTTGTCGGCACGCTAGTCCCCGTTGTGTTGACCAACATTTGGTGGTTCGACAGCTAAGAGGTGTTGCACGACCCTCATCCACACGTTGGACACCACAAGAATGGACCCACAAGTGAGATAATTCAACGACACGAGCAATTTACTAGAGCTACCTTGCGATGCTTCGCCGGGAAGGTGCAATACCCCTCACAAGATCACCGGAGCCGGCCACAAACAATCACCAAATCATGCCAGACCTCCACCCCAGCTCCAAGCTGTCTAGGTGGCATCAACCAACAAGAGTAACAAGAAATCTGTAGCCACTACGATCCCCCAAGTGCCACTAAATGCAATCACTCAAGCAAATGCACTTGAAATCACTCAGTCTCACTTTAGATTCGCAATCAAGCAAAAGATATGAGTGGGAGGGAGTTTGCTCAACTCACAAGGATGTCAAGAATGTCAAATGTCTAGGAGCGAAGCCATGGAGCCAACCCCCATCTATTTATAGAGCTCCCCAACAAAATAGAGTCGTTGTTCTACTCGCAGGCTTACCGGACGCAATGACCGAACGCTGCCCTGCGTCCGGTCGGGTGAGTCCGGTCACCCGATGGTCGCTACTGCCGCGCCTTTGAATATCATTTGTTCGATTCCAAAGTCATCTCTCAGTTGCGGAATCACTTAAGTAACGACCGGACTCATTGCTCAACTGACCGAACCCTGAACCACCAAGAGTCAGATCGAGCACAGAGACGTTCCAGAGTCGGTTCATATTGACCAGACGCGTTAGGTCACAGAGGACCGGACCTGCTGCTAAGTCCGGTTAGCACAGTGTTTCTCACGGCGCGCTCCAAGTGCTGACGCCAGCGTACGTCAGCCGCGACCTGACGCAGCCCCTACGTGTCCGGTCGTGCGCTGGCGCATGCGTCTGCTCGCCCAAACAAGTGATCGGACGCGCCGATTGCAGCGTCCGGTCCTTCAACCACGTTCTCAGCCGACAGCGCCGCTCAGCTTATAAATGACCGGACGCTCCCGGGGTGAGTCTGGTCACCCCGCGGCCAGCGACCGGTTGTGGACCAACTCCTCCTTTTCTTTTTCTAAGTCCACAACCGCTTCACTCTTACTTCCAACTTGCTAACTACAAAGTGTAGAACTTATATGCACGTGTGTTAGCATTTTTCAAAGCATTTTACAAGGGTTCAAATTAGCACACTAGGTTCCTAAATGCATATGCAAAAATCATGTCACCTAGTGGCACTCGATAAACCGTTTAGCCAAAGAATTCCCCTCTTTATAGTACGGCTATCGATCCTAAGTCACTCACACCCTCTATGGTGTCTTGATTGCAAAACAAAAACCTATCATATATCTTTGCCTTGATCATCTCGATTTTTGTTTTTCTCTTTCTTTTTTTCCAAGTTGAGCACTTGATCATCATCAACACATGTCCATGTCCATCTCCATGGACCTCATCTTGCTTAGTCACTTGGATTGCACCAACCTAGCTCATATCACACTCATGACAAAAGTTAGTTCTAAGTTTCATCAATTATCCAAAACTAAACTAGGGTTTTCACGGTTGTCATTTAATAAACATATATATAGGAGTATGTAGCCACTGGGTTAACCCCTCCTAACATTGTATCCCGCATGTTAGGGAGTTAGCTATCAAAATTTTGATTTAAAAGAGAAGAAATATATTCTAGTTCGGGTAGCCGCTCTATATTAGGCAATTTGGAGATGTCCTAATG
This sequence comes from Saccharum hybrid cultivar R570, assembly GCA_038087645.1. Taxonomy (NCBI): domain Eukaryota; kingdom Viridiplantae; phylum Streptophyta; class Magnoliopsida; order Poales; family Poaceae; genus Saccharum; species Saccharum hybrid cultivar. The sequence continues at coordinate 530,939 of JAQSUU010000368.1, forward strand.
ATCTAACCTTTGAAAATTACAAATATACATGCTACTTTCAGGGGGGACATATTGGTTGCGGGTTTGGGCACTGCTACAGCATGATGATGAACAAAAGGAGTCTTTCCGGTCGGCAAGCAGAAAACTAGAGACCACTGCGTTGGAGTTGTTTACTTCCCATGGATGGAAATTTAATAATAGACTCTGTCATGCATAACGTTTGCATTTCTTGTTTCTCTGATTTATCTTCAGCAATGTCACTGAAACCATGTAATAATATAAGCGTTGTGTGCGGAGACGCAGAAGCGGGAAGTCTCTTCCACTTTCTAAAAAAAATATAGGAGTATATATGATATATGCATGGCGCCTTTAATTTTGCTACATAAATCAAAGCTGGCTAGGCCGGTTGTCCTGGCCCCTCTAACAACATGCATGTACGACGGCTCAAGCAAGCTCTCAACAACTAACTAGCTAGTGTGCTATATATGATCGATCGGGATTGGAGCAACGTGTGGACTGCTGCTTCATGCTTTAATTTTTTTTAGTAGGTGAATTAAACAAGGAGAACTGTTTTTGTTTGTTGCACATGCATGTTGCTTGTTGCAGCGTACTGTACTGTCGCAGCAACAGCTATGTACAGGGGAGAGAGGGAGCCATCTCAACATTCGTCGTCGATGATCAGCGCGCACGCGGTAGCATCAAATCAAATTTAATTAGAATTGGACCTGTCCTCACCTGGAGTATGACGCAAGCATATATATCATCCCACGCACTGCACCGTACCTGATGTATGCTGCTCTGGGCCGTGTTCAGTTCCCGACTTGGTGCCCCGATTCGGGCACTGTAGCTACCGTTCCCGTGTCGAGGCACTGTAGCAAAATTTATTTTTTAGAGTAAAAAATTGTTCAAAAATTGATTAATTAGACTCAAAATGTTTGTCTCGCAAAGTACAACAAAACTGTGCAATTAGTTTTTCATTTCATCTACATTTAGTACTCCATGCATTTGCCGACATTTTGATGTGATGGGGAATCTTCTTTTTGCATAGTGGAATTTGGGGTGAATTTGGGGAACTAAACAAGGCCCTGCTGTCCATCTTGCATCATGAGCTAACGATTATCAGAAAAATATATATTTTATATTAACTTTTACAAAAACACATAGGTATTAATTAGGCCAGTTTCATCAGTGGGAGTTTCATCTTTCTCTTACCTGTCTACTACTAATAACCCATTAACCGGTATTATTTTTAGAAAAAAAGGATCAAATGGTTATCTTTGTCAATGATGATTAGAGTCTACAGATTTAGTTTGATTGTTTGCATAATTATGTTTTCTAAATTTATCTCTCTCTCTCTATTGCACTTGTCATGAGGATTAACATACGGAGAGGAGCTAGTCCCCGGTTAGTAATAGTAAGACTGTTTTGCATGCATGCCTATATGATTCACTGTAGACGCCTTAGCATGCATGTCTGTAAAGTAGTAATCATGCTCAGGCCAGAAGGCAGAGATACATGGCAATGATATCTGTGAATTGTTCCGATCCCCAAGCTACAGTTCCTTGCTAATATTCCGGTTAATCAGGGTGTGTTCTGTTCAGGAGCCGTAAAGTTTTGGGGTACTGTAGCACATGTGTACTCCCTCCGTGTCGGATTTAGAAGTCGTTTTGGACAAGATTTGGATCAAACATTGGGAATATAAATTATCAATAACTTTTAAATTGTTGAGTTTGCAAATGTAAAAATTATATGAATAGATTTGTCTTGAAAAATATTTTCATAAAAGTATACATATATCACTTTTCCATAAATATTTTTTATAAAAACAAGAGGTCAAAGTTGTGTTTTGGAGACCGTGTGGCTGTCCTAAACGACTTCTAAATCCGATACGGAGGGAGTAACTATAGTAATTAGTGTCCAATCATGAACTAATTAGGTTTAAAAGATTCGTCTCGCAAAATACATGAAAACTGTGCAATTAGTTATTTTTTATCTATATTTAATGCTCCATGCATGTCTCTAAATATTCGATAAGATGAGGTGTAAAGTTTTTGGATAGAAACTAAACACCTCCTCAATCATGCATGCATGCATCAGTGACTGATTGGGGAGAGTCAGTAGCTAGCTAGCAAGCATGCGGCACAGCTCACATAGCTCAACTCCTCTGCCTGCCCGCAGTTGGTGTTGGTTACCTGGGACCAATGCAGCATTTGCCTTTGTTCCCTCTTCAAACCAACACATCACATGGCCGGCCATACATCGAGCTGGTAGCTAGCTAGCTAGTAGCTACACACATGTGCGAAAAGTAGGTGAAAAATTACTGTAGCATCTTTTGTTGTTATTTGGCAAAATTTGTCCAATCATAGACTAACTAGGCTCAAAAGATTCGTCCCGACATTTATAGACAAACTATGCAATTAGTTATCTTTTTTACCTACATTTAATGCTTTATGCATGCGTCGAAAGATTCGATGTGATGAGTGGAAGAGGAAATATTTTGGGTTGGGATGGAAAGTGAACCAGGCCTCTCTATATATATATATATTACCTGGATTATATTTTCCTACTACGCACTGCCACCAATTCTCACTGCTGGACCATATGCATGCAGTCCGCCAGATGAATGATTGAACACGATCAACTCTAACAAATTGCGTGTACAGCTAGTTTGATTAATAATCCACACAATATAATGCAAGTACAACGGTAGCTGAATATAAAATAATCCACACATACAACTGAAAGCAGAATTCCCATCCAGGGGGACGTGTGCAGTTACGTACTGTACTCCCTCCGTCTATGAAAAGATACGATTTTTACTTTTTAAGGAGTCAAACGATTTAAGTTTTTTCAAAGTTATATAGAAAAGTATTAACATTTATTATACAAAATAAGCACAATTAAATTAATTGTAAAGCATATTTTATAGTAAACCTAGTTGGAGACATAAATGCTAATACTATTTACTAAAATTTGGTCAAAATTAAACTAGCTTGACTTACACAAATCCCAGAATTGTACCTTTCTGCGAACGGAGGGTTATAGTACACCTCCGTCCAAATTAAAAAAGAGTGCGTCATTTCGGTTATGAATCTAGATAAAGCATTATCCAGATTTATAGCTAGCTAGAATGACGTTTTTTTGGAGCGGATCGGAGGGTGTAGCAAGCTACCTAAGATCCAAATGTTTGTTCTCTATAAGAATTTTATGTATAACATTTCTTGGTTCTTGGTTATTATGCAAAGCACACAATATCCTTTATATGTTTTCTTCCTTTTTTTAGATTATGGGACGTCAACAATATAGTTACTAGTACAATTTGTTATCATCCCGATATCTAGAACTAATTAAGGTCATGCATGCGTAATATACTAATATATAGGGCCAGTCCAAATCCAATGGGGAATTTAATATCGGTGTAGTCCTACCATGTATTGTTTCACTTCGTCATTTCATATATAGGCAACATAAACTAGCTAGAGAGTATTCTGTTGAAACCGGTGCATAGTTATGCGTAGCTTTCATTTAAGTAAAATCATTTTCTCCTCCTTTCTCTCCTTCTCTTCATATTTAATTTGCCACGTAATTAAAAAAATGCTGACATATGACATCCTATTTAATGAAAAAAAACTGAAATCCCCATTGGATTATTGGTCTGTGACAATAATATTGCAACAAGAAGGATGTTAAATAACATGTGTACATGCACAATTTAAGAGGTGTAGACTTATTTGCATTTTGTTCCCTTTCTTCAGCCTCAACAGATAATGATGCAGGGCAGCTATATCCTAATTCGTTAGTTGTGACATATGTCCATTTCATCGTCTAGAGGCTAATTGTTAGTGAGAGCCAAAAATTAGCAATCTAAGAGCAACTCCAACGGTTTTGCATTTTTTGTTTGGCAAAAGATGGAGTTTGCCAACTCTCAAATCAATATGGGGAGGAGAAAAAAATGTTATCTCCAACGGTTTGGCAAAATTGACTTGCCAAAATCCAAAAAAGGAAACCCGGCGGCGCGGGAGGGAAGAGCGCACGTGGGAGTAGTGCGTGAGACGGAATGCCAAGCCGGTCGCGAGCTTGCATATATGCCAATCCATCCCAGGATTTTGTCAAGTTAACAAAAATGCAAAGCCCATTTGCCAAACCGTTGGATAGAAGTTTTGTAGACTTTTTTTGCAAAAACAGGAATGCAAAGTCCATTTGCAAAACTGTTGGAGTTGCTCTATTAGCTCGTGCATGTTTGGGTCTCATGTTGAATAGGTGTATATGTCCTAGCAATAAACTATTATTCCTTGTTAGCTAGTTGTGCTTAACTAATGGACTAACAACAAGACAAATGCTTAGCTTAAAACTAGCCCATCCATTAACCCTTCTGTTCGATGAACTAGAGCTAAATGTTGGTAGCTCGTGGTATTCAAACATGCCGCTAGAATATCAAAGCTAGCTAGGTAGCTTATTCATGCGCACTCGTCAACCATACACAAAGTGAATTAAAACAAAGCCATGTTCGTATATATATAATCACTAATTAATTACCGATCGATTAGTGGTCTAATCGTCGGTTGTTGGCTGTCACGGACACTGCTAATGCAAAAAGCTGTACGACATAGAAGCTATATAAGCAGTGACTGTCTTCCCCACACAAGGGCCACAACCACAACCAGAAGCAGCTAGCCATATACAATACAACGATCGAGTAGCTAGAACTCATCGTTGCTCGCTCTCATCATTCATTTCCATGGCGTCGATGGCGCCCACCATGATCATGGCGGGCGTTGCCGCTGTGCTCGTCGTCCTCTCGTCGGCTACCGTGATGGCTGCCGCCGCAGGGCTGGACCTGGATTTCTACAGCAGCACGTGCCCGCGCGTGGAGGCCATCGTCAAGGAGGAGATGACGGAGATCCTCAAGGTGTCGCCGACGCTCGCCGGCCCGCTGCTCCGCCTCCATTTCCACGACTGCTTCGTCAGGGTACATTCTTGTTGCTGCATTATTGTTGCATTGCATTGCACGTTACTTTCCTACCTGCTGAGGACACCACACATGCAAGACGTACGCACGGCCATATCCATGTCATGTGAACTAACTTTTGCCGGCGGCTGCCTACTGCACGCTGCCAGGGCTGCGACGGCTCCGTGCTGCTGGACTCGACTCCCACCAGCACGGCGGAGAAGGACGCCACCCCGAACCTCACCCTCCGGGGCTTCGGCTCCGTGCAGCGCGTCAAGGACAAGGTGGAGCAGGCGTGCCCGGGCACCGTCTCCTGCGCCGACATCCTGGCGCTCATGGCGCGCGACGCCGTCGTGCTGGCCAACGGCCCGTCCTGGCCCGTCGCGCTGGGCCGCCGCGACGGCCGCGTCTCCATCGCCAACGAGACCAACCAGCTTCCCCCGCCCACCGCCAACTTCACCCGCCTCGTCCGGATGTTCGCCGCCAAGGGCCTCTCCGTCAAGGACCTCGTCGTGCTCTCCGGCGGGCACACGCTCGGCACCGCGCACTGCAACCTGTTCAGCGACCGCCTCTACAACTTCACGGGCGCCAACAACCTCGCCGACGTCGACCCGGCGCTCGACGCCACCTACCTCGCCCGCCTCAGGTCCAGGTGCCGGAGCCTCGCCGACAACACCACGCTCAACGAGATGGACCCCGGCAGCTTCCTCAGCTTCGACGCCAGCTACTACCGCCTGGTGGCCAAGCGCCGGGGACTCTTCCACTCCGACGCCGCGCTGATCACCGACCCGACCACCAGGGCCTACGTCCAGCGCCAGGCCACAGGGCTCTTCGCAGCCGAGTTCTTCCGCGACTTCGCCGACTCCATGGTCAAGATGTCCACCGTCGACGTGCTCACCGGCGCGCAGGGAGAGATCAGGAAGAAATGCTACCTCGTCAACTGATAATATATTCCACGTTGCCCTGCTGGTTTTGACGACGACGACGATGCTTTCAGCTACGTTCATCACTTAATTGCGTATGGGTTGGTTGATTCAATTATTATATTCGTTGCTTACTTTACTTGCTTAATCTTAAACTGTGTGAGAGGTTTATTTTTAAGTTGATGGATGGATCTTTTGGTCACCCTACTACCTATGTATGTAACTGATGTATGTAGAGTCATGAGTGCCTTTTAAGTTTATTCCTTGGGGTTCTTTTTTCTTTACTTTTTTTTCCTCTTGTGCATGCATGGCTCAAATAATCCATGATGATGATGTAATATATATAATAACGACAATCAAGTCAATAAACACACAATATATGATATATAACTGCTGACGTTGTTGGTGTTTGTTTCTGGGTGATATATACATACATGTTCTTTTCAAAATTTCTTGGTGTGACGTTACATTGTTGCTCATTCTTTACGCTTGGTGTGACGTTACACTGCAGGCTGCAGCAATGCACAAGATACTGAATGCCTGTACTTGCAAGGCACGTACTACTGGCGTACTCCATATTTTGGTTGAAATGTTTCCTCTGAAACACCTACCAACAAAATATCTATTTTTTAAGAAAGGACGGCAATTAAGAGATTTGGCGTGTTTTTTATTAGACGAGACAAATGAAAAGACATTAGTGTAATGATTGTAGATTAACAAGTTATTCAGACACTGCTCCATATCCATTTCTATTTAGCCGAGTTGATCATTTTCCTTTCCGAAGTCAAAAATTAAACCAGTAACAATACTCCATTATTAACATTCCAAACCAGACAAGTTACCTCCATGACACCATTTTTTTTCTAATAAACCATAACTGTTTGAAGCCGAAGGGATCGGGCTATTCCTCTTGCAGCTTTTCTCTTTATTTTTTAGGAGTAGTTTCTCTTTTTTTTTGAGAAACCAGGAATATATTTCATACATAAATCTGATGGTTTACATTCCGACGCTTACAAAGACATCCTTGAAAATGAAAATTACAACCACGTCGTTGCAAGCTACTCCCGGTTGTCCTCATCGCCGACGGCCGGACCGGTGTCGTTGGAGCCGACCATCCTCCCGACGAAGAAACACAGATTTTGAGTGGCACCCAGAGCGGCACATCGGCAACACCGACGCACACCTTAATCGCTGAACGCGCAGGCCTAACAAGATGGCCGAAAGCCATCGCATCGCCAGAGAACCGGATATCTGACGCCTCCGTCGACAGCCCCAGATCACCGGACAACGAAACACCCCGGAGGGAACAAAAACCACCAGAAAAGGTGTACACTACAGACCAATCCGGTTTCCCAGGTTGGTAAGACATACCTCCCGAGCTTGCCGCCGGAGAAATGACATCGATGCCAGCGCCGACGGAAAAGAGGGAGGGACAGAAGATGATCCGCCAAGATCCGGAGGACACCGGATCTGACGAAATCATGCAAGATCCGCCCAGATCCGGAGCTTCAACTTGGTCTCTGAATCCGACGAACCCCAACCTCACAAGCCCATCGCCGGCACCTGAGCGGTAGACGACGAGGCGGAGAAAGGGCCGGAGAAGCTTATTCCACCTAACCGACGACGCCTCCACCTTGCGGCCGTCGGCGGGACACACAACCCTAAACCTAAAGGAACCTAATCTACGCCGTCGACGAGGGATCCAGCCGTTCCCCTCACATCCAAGGCCACAGAGGCCATCGGAAGCGAAGAAGAACGGCGGCCTCGCCGGCGGGAGCAGGAGCTTCTCTCGTCGCCTTCGCAGTCGCCGAGAGAAGGAGAGAGGCTTCGGGAGAGATGGAGAGAGTTAATGTCGGTAGGTTGAAGCTTAGGAGTAGTTTCTCTTAGCTAGGGTTACTGGAGTTATTAGGCTTTTCAGCCCATCATCAAGGAATCTGGGCCGTATTTGCCAAGATGAATGGGCCTTTTCAGAATCTTTGGCTTTGAGTCCACTTCACCAGAACAGATAGGGATGTACCATCCCATTCATTCTCTTTAGAAAAAAAAGGTCCCATTTTACAACACTAAACTGATTTATTCTTTATTTGTCGAATATCAGAAGGTTTTATTAAAATATTTCCGAATGTCTAAAAGTGTTACTTTTCCTACATTGCCGTATCACCGAAAACAACTCTAAATTCAAGGAAAACATTAAACGTGACGTACGGTTTTAATAGTTGGTGATTAGCATGGGACCGCTTAGTCATGAAAAGAAGACTTGGCCCACAGTTGACAGTTCCCTTTTTTTTTCAAAATACGTGGGAGACATGTGCAACTTTTTATTAAGAATAGGATAATACTCCATCGATTTTAGATTATAGTTTCACTTTTACTTTGTTTTAAGTCATTTTTTTCTAATTTTGATTAAATTAAATATATTAACATCTACAAAAAAAAATTCAAAACTGAATGCATCAAGATTTTTTAATGAAGGATTAAATGAAACTAATTGGATATTATAATAGATGTTGACGCATTTTTATAGAGTTGCTCAGATCTAGGACAAATGATCTAAAGTTAACCACAATTTGGAACAAACAAGAGTGTAGAACAAGGCATCACTATTTCCTTCGCTAAGTTTTGCCTAGTCGATATGAAGGACCGAGCAGGTGATCAGAGGAAAGGCGAATGGGAGCCAAATAAAAAGACTTTAACAGAACTTGGCTTCTGTCCTAAATCAACCCTGAAGCGCTCGTAAACCAAAACTCTTTAAAATGAGTTCATACAGGCCAACTGGTGACCAAGTGCACTAAAGAAACCTCAGAGAACACAGAGGAGAATATACGGAGGCTAATCGAGGAAGAACGAGCAAAAAGCTCGAAAACGCAGTTCAAATAGGACTGGTCCGGTATGCAAACCGGACCTGTGTGGTATGAACGAGACAACACATGTCACTTTGGAAGAAAAAGTGACATGTTGCCTCTATTATTATTATTAACTTCCCAAACCAAACAAGTTACCTCCATGAAACCATTTTTTCTAATAAACCATAAATGTTTGAATCCGACGGCTATTTCTCTTGCAGTCTTTCTTTTTGTTTTTATTTTTATTAGGAGTAGTTTCTCTTAGTCTTAGCTAAAGTTACTGGAGTTATTAGGCTTTTCAGCCCATCATCAAGGATAGATCTGGGCCAAGCTAGTCATCATCATTGTACATCCTGGACCTCTGCCTTTTCAGAATCTTCGGCTGAGTCCACTTCACTAGAACAGAGCAGGCCCTTTCATGAACCATCTCGTTCATTCTCTTTAGGGGGGGAAAGTCCCATTTTACAACAATAAACTACGAGTTATCCTTTATTTATTATGTGAGAGTGAAGATAATCAGAAGGTTTTATATATTAAAACATTTCTGAATTTTCTAAAAGTGCAAAGTACTGTTTTAGCCGAATTCTCGTACAATAATAGTTACCAAGAGAGTATTAAGATGGCCCCATTCGAAACTTTATACGGTCGTAAGTGTAGAACCCCACTAAACTGGGTAGAAGCTGGTGAAAGGAGGTATTATGGTATTGATTTTGTTCATGAAGCTGAGGAACAAGTCCGTACCATCCAAAAACATATGGCTGCAGCCCAAACTAGACAGAAAAGTTATGCTGACCGTCGTAGAAAACCGCTCGAGTTTGAAGTTGGAGACTTCGTTTATCTGAAAGTTTCTCCAATGAAGAGTGTCCAACGTTTTGGTGTTAAGCGTAAACTTGCGCCAAGATACGTGGGTCCTTTCCAAATCATAGGCAAGAGTGGAGCTGTTGCGTATAAAATCCAGTTACCTCCAGAAATAAGTGCCATATTCAACGTCTTCCATGTATCACAGCTCAAAAAGTGTCTTCGAGTTCCTGAGGAAAGAGTCCCTTTAGGAGATATCAGGCTGGAATCCGATCTAACTTACGAAGAAAAGCCAGTCCGAGTGATCGATACTCAGGAACGAGTGACTAGAAGCAAAATGGTTAAGTGGTATAAAGTAATGTGGAGTAATCAGGGTAGTGAAAGTGACGCTACATGGGAACGGGAAGACTATTTACGGGATGGTTATAAGGAATTCTATAAAAAAAATGGTACGCTTTCCAAATCTCGGGACAAGATTTTTATAAGGGGGGAGGGCTGTAACACCTCAGGTGTTTAGCTCCATAATTGCATTGCATTACATGAGCATAAGCATGCATCATTTCATGTTAATTCATGTGGTTGCAACAAATGTGATTTGTTTTGAAGTTTTGTTTGATTCACATCATGTGACACTAGGTAGTTGGTGTAACTAAAGGGTAGAGTAGCTATTTATACCTTACAACACCTTAATTACACTTAGGATCATTAGTGGAACAATGTTCATGATGACCAAAGTGACTAAATTGCCCTCCTAAGTGTGTTTCCATGCTAATTAGTGAAGTCATGTAAACTGAACCCTCAGAATCACTAGCTTAGAAGCAAAACCAGTTCAAGTCCATATTAACAAAGTTGTAGTAAAAATTGTAAGCTTCAACTTTGTCAATTAGCACAATTCATGATTCAGCCCCTAAGCCGGCCAAATTTTCACTTTACCGTGCTGCTGATTTTCTGTTGTTTCACAAAAACAGATTTTGTTCCTGGCTCTGTAAATCCCAAAACATGTCGATTCAGGTTTAGCTCATATTGACAAAGTTGTAGAGAATTTCATGAGCTACAACTTTGTTAATTAGCTCATCTCGTGATTCGGGCTGGTTTTAGAGCTACAGGGCTTGAAAGCTGCTGCTGTTTGGGGTGGTAAATGTTGCAAATGTTGCAACGTGATGTTGCCTATGTTGCAGTTCAGATCGGGCAGGGGGGGAAGTGGCCGACCGGCCTCAGGCCGCGACCGCCGTGTGGGCGTGCGGTGGCGACCGTACGCCGGCCTTGGCCCCACCGGTCAGGCCGAGCGGGCTTCTTGAACGCCACGACGCGGCCTTCGCCTCACTCCCGCCCTTGCCTCTCTCTCTCGCCCTGAGCTCGCCGAGCGGAGAGAACCGAGCCGCCTTCGGTGCCGCGCGCTCCGCCGCCGTCGTGTGCGCTCACCGTCGCACCACCGGCCAATACACCACGCCCATAGCTCCGTCACCACCTCCCGAACCTCGTCGAACCCTCCTTTGGAGCAACCGAGCAGGGTAAGGGCGCATTGCCGGCTTTTCCCCCGCTCGGAGCTCACCGGCGCACCGCCGCCTGCGGTGCTTATACGTGGCCATGCTCCTCCACCTTGCCTCGGTCCTCAATAGGAATCTCGTTAGGTCCGCCTTGGCCCTGGGGAGCGAATGCGCACCTCCGGTGACCACTTGGCGCTCGGAGCTCACCACTGCACCACCGTGCGCCATCACCGGGCCGCCGTCGCCATGGCCGTCGTAGCTAGGTGGGGATAGGGTCAGCCAAGCTTGGTTCGATCGGTGCGGAAAGTCACGGGAAAACCGTCGGTGATCTTCCCGTCACTGGAGACGCCGTCGTCGGCAAGCTTGAGCTCGCTGGAGTCGCGGCCGTCTCCTCCCCTCCGCTCTTCTCTCTATGACCTGCGGGCCCGCGCTGTCAGCCCCCGCGTGCGCGGGCGGGATGGCCGAGCAGGCCGCGCGTGCGTCGCGGGCCGCGCCACTCGAGCTGGGCCGCGCTGTCGGGTCGGCCGGCCCAGTGGTTCCGTTTTGTTTTATTTGAAAATTCAGTTTCTGTATTATGTCACAGATTTGAATTATGTTTGTGATTTTCTTATTTAGGGTTTTGTAGATCCAAAAATTGTGATCCAAATTTTGTTGGGTTCCAAATAAAGTGTAGGATCTAGGAAAAATATCAAATGCTTATGGGATGTTTAGTTTTCTGGATATTTAAATAGGTCTTTGAAATGTGTTTTAAATCACATGCAAACTTGTTTAAATTATATCTCGAGTTTCAGTGTTCCAAAAATTATGAAATTTGGTGGGTAGACTAATTTATACTTGCTCTAGCTCTGGTAAAAATTTGGGCAGTAGTGCTTAAGTACTTTTCAAGTTATAATGCTATCTTGTTATTTTAAGAAATACTTAAATGAATTTTTGTAATTTTTCTACATGTGAAATGTTCATATAACTTTTTGGAGAATGTCTTGGTACCCTAGAGTGTCCAAGAAAATTAGGAAATCTGTTGTTTGACACTTTTTACTATGCCTTGTTATTTATACAAAAATCAGCCTTTTTGGATTGGGAATTTTGTGTAGGAAGTTCCTGTGAATAAATTTAGTTCAAATTTTTACAGTAGCCTCTTTTTGGGTCAGAGAGTCTCCTGTAATTTTTGTAGAATTTTAGGAGCAGTTTACATATATGTTTAAAATTCCACTTAATTACTTAAGTAAATTAAGAAATGAGTTTAAATAAATATTCTAGGTGGGCACACCTTACTTTCTGGTGTTTTTGTGACCTTTGTGAACTTTTAGTAGTATTAGTTTGGTCTTAGAGAATGTTTGCCACATAAATAATTATTTAATCTTTGCAATTCTAGGTTTTCTGGACAGCTGGTAGTATCTTTGGGTTTGACCCTTAATAAAAGTGGTTGCTGGAAAACTTGTAAATACCAAAGTTGGAGTAAACTTGATAAATTAACTTGTGTCAAAATTTGGGAGCATTTGGCTTAGTAGTTTAGGAGTTATTGCTGTTTTAAGTGACAGTCCAGAATTGACTGCTCTCTGTTGGGGAGGACAGATTCTGGAACTTTGGAATTTCGACTAGGTAAACTTTGGAATTTAGTGTTGTGGTCTGAAAACATTTTGTGGTACATTTCTTAAGCTTTCCAGATTGTCTTAGATCATATCTTTTGGATTTGGGAATCTCCAGTTATGTTAGAAACAAGTAGCTGCTGTCCAGAATGTCTTACCGTGATATTTTGGGTTGGATGTGGTAACCTAAATAATGTCACTCTTGTGTTTGTTAGGTGTTAGGGCCTTAACCGAAGATGAACAACTATATCTTAGGTTGGGTATGTTAGGTAAGTACTTCTCCACCGGAGAAAAGATTTGCACGTACTGATAAAGTAACTTGATTACATTATTATATTTTATTTTTGAAATGCATTTCATTCCGAGCATGTTGCACCATTATGCACCCATGATATTTATTGTGCACTCATGCAATAGGTGTTCCGGAGGGGGTAAATCTCCTCGAATTCAAGCCTGTGATTTCGGAGGAAATCTAGAACCAGCCGGAGCAGCTAGAGGAACCAACCGGCGACGAAGCTCCTACCAAAGATCTACCTGAGTGTCCTGATCACCGGCCTTCGACCTTTCTGAAAGGCAAGCCCCGGTGCATGCTGAACCTACTGATTTATAAATTAATTTTGAGTACTTTTAATTGTTTACTGCATTAAGTTGTAGGAGTTATATGAAAACACTTGTTGCATTATACCTGTCCTTGTCCAGATATCGTACTTAATCCTATATTAGGTTTAGGCACGTGTCAATGCTTAGCCCTGCTTAGTACGGTAGAAGTCGGGTGATTTCCGGTCATCCGCAAGATGTAGGAAGGAGTCACGAGTGGCTTTATGGCTATCGTGGATGGAACCATGCTTAAAAATAAAATTGAGACCGGGCGGGAGTTCGATAGTACAGCCACAAGACACTTCACGTCTTGGGTGTGGAGCTATGCCCGTCTGAGTCGTTTAAGGACCGATTCGCTGTACGTCCTTGAGTCATGTTGAACGCAGTCTAACACTTAGTTGGCCGGATAAGTCGTTCCGACCGTGAAGCCGAGTAATATGGTTCAGGCCGAGAATCGAATGGTAGGTTGCTTCTTGGAGGAGAGAAAGGATGTGCTTGGGGACATTGGCGTGAGACCAAGGGGGGTTAGAGTCCCTATCACCTGGCAGAGTGTCGCCCTTGGGGTCGCGACATTATTCGGACCCGCGATTCCTGAATCATATGAAACGGTGGCCTGTGCGACCCTGGCAAGGGTCTGCACGGTGAGTGTTAGAAATACCCCTCCAGCTGGATAGGAATTCGATTCGAATCGTCGTCACTCCCGGTTAGTGAGCACTTGACTTGAGCAGTGGCAACGTAGATCTCATTAAATGAACCGGTGGTTAAGGGAATGATACAATGTTGCCACAATTCATACCTGCTCTGGATATAATAATGATAATTGTTTGATTATAATCAAGTGCATGTTTAGTACAGGTGCTAAGATAGATGATAGGTAAATGCTAAAAATAACTGCTAGTACAGGTTATAAGAGTCTCAATTACTTATGCCTTTATGCAAAAATGTGATGTCAGCTAGCCTCTTGTGAAAGCCTTGCATAATCCTTGGTGTCATCTTATTTCTGATTTTCGACGGGTAAGTCTAGCTGAGTACATTCCAGTACTCAGGGTTTATTCCCTCCTGTTGCAGATGATATGCTCTACCAAGGCTTCTGCAAAAATTGTCTCCACCCTGCGGGTGACGAAGACTAGATCACTTGGGCGTGATCATCTTTTATGTACTTTCCTGATGCTTTTGTGGGATGTTGATCAACAAGACTGGCAGTAGTTAAACAACTGGTGTGTGTTTGCTTCCGCTACTTTTATAAACTTGGTTTGTAATAATTGCGACTCCGTGTGTGTAAACTTATTTCAGAACTACTTGTGAAATGTAACGTATGATGTTGTATGTTGAATGATGCGATCCTGGTTGTAAGCAAGTTGGTTTGAAATCTTTCATGGTTTCGATTGACTACCGGGATTATATGGGCTCAAGTTCGAAAATTTGAGCACTTCGGTGCTTGTTTTTGTACTTGTGCTCTTATAATTTGGTCGGTTCTGTTATAGCAGCCACGCGCGCACGAGCCTGCCCCTCCGCGGATGCAGCCCGGGCAGCGATGAGAGCGGCAGTGAGGGCGGAGTCGGGGCGGGTGCCGGGCAGAGGAAGCAGAGGCGGGGCGGGGAAGAGGAAGTTCGCGCCTTGGGGAGTCATCCCCGCACCCCCATGCTGTGAACCGGCGACGTACGGGATCCCGGCAACTGCGGCCAGGGCGCCAGCAAGGGCTACGGCATCCCCGATGCCAGGAGGGAGAGGAGGTGCCACCGCGGTCAAAGGGGGGGCGAATCGGTGGCGGCAGCAGAGGCAGCTACTACCGCCTCCCCCCCCCCCCCGTGGTCCGCCTGGGCAGCCCCGCCCGTGCCGGGAAGACCAGTGCTAGCAGCAGTCATGGCGCCAGCCAGCGCGCTGCCCAGGGCGGTGGAGCAGGAGCAGCCGCGGCGGCGGCGCTAGCGCCAGCAGCGCAGGGCTGCGGCGCGCCGACGGGTCCAGATGCGGTGGCTGGGGCAAGAGAGCGAGTAACCTGCGCCCAGGAAGGAGATGAGAGGGGAGGGAAAGAGGTAAAGTAAGAGGGAGGGGGAGGAGGGCGGCCAGCCATGGCCAACCGGTGGCAGGTGAGCCGGCGGCTGCTGTCGACGGCGGGTGGAAGGGAGGAGGGAACTAGGCTGCTGATACCATGCTAGAGAATGAGCTTCTATTGATTTGGGCTAACCCTAGAAGGGTAGCTATATAGGTAACCATACATGGGCCTTATGGGCCTAGTCTCATGGGCCTAATACACACGTATTCCAACAGTAATGATATACATCAATGACATTTTAGCCCACGAAGCAACATCGCTTGTGCAATAAGCACTCTTCAAATATTGAGCATTTATGTAATCCACCAAAAAAAGTGCCTGCAATAGGTCTCCTGATCTTCATTAGAGCAGTGTTTGGTAAATGTAAATACTTTTCAAAGCTATGGAGCATGTTCATAGCGGAGCCTATAGTAAAGCTGATGATTCTAGATGTTGTGGGTTTATAGTTGACCCTAGACTCTAAAGGTAAATTTCTGAAGAAGTTTATGTCCAGGTTAAGAAGACTTTTCCAATCACTTAGGGCATGAAACACTTGAGAGGACCCAATTCATTCTTGTTCTTCATTTTGCACTCAGCTTTAATATGAACTAATAAGATAGGGTCAAATGCAGGACATAATGCAGGAGTTAAAAAGATAGCTTAAGAGTAGCATTGTCAATAATGACTTCATAGCTATTTACCTGGGTTAGCAAATTGGCATGCAGAGAATTTTTTCAGATCAATACGTTTGAATAGATTCGAAGCTTTCTTGATTTGTTCATCTGTTGCACGCGGTGCATCATCAGAAGTCACATGAACCTGCAAACCAAAGTAAGAAAATTAGCTTACAGTGATGGTAAAGTTAAATACAACACCAGTCCTTACTTCTTCAGGATATCTAATATCATCGGAGTATGGAAAACAGATCATGTGCATGCCAGGCGGTTCAAACTGGCCACCAGAGGAAGTAACCTCTTCCTGTTTTATTGACCAATAGAGCAGAGTTAATTTTGAAAAGCATATTAGGATATATATTGATATCAAAATGTTAAATAGACATGGTAGGACAGAATCCCTCACTTGAGCAACAAGGGCTACGAGCTGTGGTCGAGTTGGATTCCCATAAAATGCAAGTGCAAACCTGAAATCATACACATGCTATATTTTACATATATGATTGTTTAAGTAAGTCTGTTTTGTTATAGATCACCTTGCCATGTTTGGCTCTCTTGCCTCAACTGGCCCAGCATAAAGTTTGACTACCTTACATTGCCCACCTAAGAGTTTCTTGACTTTGAGAGAGACAAATTTACTCTCCCTAACAAGGATTTCCTTGCTCACTGGCAAAGGTTGGTTAAGCAAGGCATGAAAACCAATTATGGCCAACGACTTGCTTCCTGAGACTCACTTCCAGACTAACAGCGGCATGCAATTGCATGTCACGGTACCAACCAGTTAACCACAGCTGGTGATGTGATATGTTTTACTGTGCGTGTATTGCATAATTCAAAGCTACTGCCAAAATGTCATATAAGAGCATAATAACAATTTACAATGCACTAAGATGATTCAGTGCAGCTTTATCCACATTCAGAGTATTTAGTTTTCTTGATTCAGAGTATTTTCCTTATACAGTTGTGAAAAAAGGCTGATGTGAAAATAATAGTGGCTAACCTTCCAAGACGTAACATTGAGCTATGTAAAGCAACGAAAACACAAGTGCTTCCAAATATACGCTGCATCAGAGCATGAGGGTAAGCCAACTATCTGATAAATGCACAATAAAAGAAAATTTTACACATGGAAGCTCCAAGCAATGAAGCAAGAGAAACCAAGAAAAGAAATAAACACACGTCAAATAGAATCCTATGGAAGAGCCTCAAATAAATTTCTACCTCACCTAAAAAACTGCTTTAGTTTCAACTATTTGTTGATGCATAGCCTTAGTTCTATAGTGTAATCAAGTTTTGTGTCCCATGCACATTCTTGTAGTTTTGGTATTGCAGCCCTCTTGTGCAGTAACCCATTGTTTTATATGAGAACAAAAATAACTAAAGTTGGTTTAGTAAGCACCCAAATACTACATCAAGTTGGATACTGTGTTCACCTTATCCTTTCACAATGAAAATATATATTCATGAAGAAATTCTTTATTTTGAACTTATATTATCTGCCAAAAGCTCAGAAGAAAGATGACATGGAAAAAATAACGACATTCTCAGCATTAAGTCGATTGTTGCAGTACAGCACCAAACTACAACTGGACACTGAAGCAATCCCAGAATGACACAATACCTCATCACTCGGATAAATAAATGTAGATGGTCTCAAGTTATGATAATCTTTCAAGCAATCCAATGGCTTGAAACCTAAAAGGCGAAGATGATGGCTTGCAACCCTTTTAACCTCAGAGAGTTCAAGTACAGAAAATTTGACAATTGTGCTGCACAAAAAAAATGCATGAATGGATAGTAAAAGTGAAACTAATATATAACAGTGTAATCCAACACAATGAAATCCATCAAAATACTAGTGCAGCCAAAACTACCTTGCAGGGCATGCATAGCAAAAATAAGCTTCATGATCTTGCAATATGCAATAGACTTTCTAAAACATAAAAAAGGTGTTATCAGTGCACAAGTGAGGGTACTTTGCACTTTGAAACTTAGAAGTGGTTTCAGAGCCATCCATGTCTGTGAATTCTTAGTGCTCCATAGGAATTCATTTCTTCCATCTGAAAACATCCTCACATGCCAGCTCCCAAGGCTATTCTCAAAATAATGTTTAATAATGATATGTTCTAAAAGGTTTTTGCAATAAAATTGTTTTGTGCAAGAGTGTAGTTATAAAGATCCTCCTTTTCAACCACATTTATATAGACAGCAAGAAGATCATACAAGTCAACAGTAAACCATCACCCAAAGATCATAAGCAACAGTGCCAGTGTGGTGTGTGCTTACTCATTGTACATCTGGAAACGTGTCTGTACATCCTGAAGTAGAGCCCCAGTATCATTGCATATGAAAGACCTCTCAGCCTGCATAAACATTCTAGTTATTATATCTTATATGTTGAAGAATCATAAAAGTAACACTGGTCACTAAATGTAAGACTCAAACCCAACTTAACAATTGTATATGGTTGTGCATCCAAGCAATCATATGAATAGACTTTTGTGTCATGTTAAAAATCTGTAGGCACTACAATAGTTCACAAAGAAGACTTCGAATTCTGGGCCAATTTCCTTTTTGGAGCGGTAGATACCTCTCATCTCAACAAGAATTAGCCTTACATATTCAATCAGATCACTGATAAACTTTAGCTCCACAATCATGTATTCATGTGGCTTAGCTATTCCTTTGCAGTCTCATCCCATCCATTAGTCAAGGGAACTGGACACTAACATATGTGCCTGTAGATTTTCAGTTTGGTTGTTACTGGATTTTGCATGTTATTATCTGGTAGTGAAAGAAACACAGATCCACAGTTTTTTAAGAAAAATCACAAAAACGTATTGTAGAGTATCCCAGCACTTGCAAGTTATGATAATGTATATTCTACTGCAGAATAATAATAAATAAAATAATTTACAAGTATTTTACCATTCCTTTCTTGACATGGGCCTAGTGCAAGCGGTAGAGTCTATGACTGGAAGGTCCCGGGTTCAAGTCACAGTCTCCTCGCATTGCACAGGTGAGGGTAAGGCTTGCCACTGACACCCTTCCCCAGACCCCGCATAGAGCGGGAGCTCTCTGCACTGGGTAAGCTCTTTTTTTTTCTTGACATGTATAAAAGTATGGGCGATTATTCAGCAATTCTATACCCATGTCCGCGATAAGCGATAAACTGTGAGGAGCTCAAGAATGAATCCATTTTGCAGCAGGGGGACTGGGACACTATATACTCAAAGCCATAGAGACATTAACATAAGAGAGTCCACCAATTTTTCTATGTACCATGCATGAATTAGGCCAGAAGTATACATGGCCATTATGGTCTGTGTTGCTGTGACCGGTGAGGTGGTTTACAACTTTTTCTATGTACCATGTATGAATTAACAACAACTTCTTTCATGAAAGACAGTAAACAAAAGTAACAAAACTTGTTCACGGGTAAAAGTTTAACCAAAGAAAAGACAACATGGAACTGATTTTAATCATATGCTCACCTTTAATGGAAGGTTACTTAGTGAATCAAGCCATGTGATTGTCCCTAAAAAATAATCAGCGTATGCTTAGATGTTTCAACACCAATTGTTTGTAATTAGCATGAAATAAACCAAAGTCAGAGCATGCCTGGAGTAGTAGGACGGACCAGCGCATATGTATTCACTTCTATGCACACATCATTGGTAATCGCAAATGAAAGAGTTTTGACTCTGCGCTTCTTCATTATTCGTTTTCTCAGTTGATTAGTCATATCCTCTAGCCTTTAAAGACAAATGAAAAATTGCGGTTTCCTCAGTTGATTAGCCATATCCTGTAGCCTTTGTCATGTGGGGACGCGCCTACATGAGGAGGAAGCGGGCCCGCGACGTACGCCGAGCCGACGAACGCGCCGATCGCTCAGTGATCGCGGCCAGGAGCGAGGCTGGCTCAACCGACGTTCGTGGCTAGCCAGGAAAGATAGAGTTGGATTCTATTATTAGTTCCTAGATTAAAGGAGTCTGTTTCCTATTTTAGATTAAGGCCACCGGCCATATATATTCATTGTAACCCGTACGTGAGATATTAAGCAATATCAAATCAATCTACTTCTCTCTATCTTCTTCAATCCAAGCCCAGCAGATCGTGAGGGGTAAAACCTCCGTCCCTGGAAGACACGGCAGGAGAC
The DNA here is from genome assembly GCA_038087645.1 of Saccharum hybrid cultivar R570. Taxonomy (NCBI): domain Eukaryota; kingdom Viridiplantae; phylum Streptophyta; class Magnoliopsida; order Poales; family Poaceae; genus Saccharum; species Saccharum hybrid cultivar. Next base: position 550,965 of record JAQSUU010000368.1, read on the forward strand.
TACGAACTTCGTAGTCGAGGGCCAGCTACCCGAGGATTTGAGGTCCTTGACAACTTGGTATCACGTTCCCGGCGATCCGTTCGTTCCCGGTCTTCATCCCCACCACGCCAGACCTCTGCAACCGCCGTTCCAATCTCACCCGCCTCGTTGTCCACCGGTTCGTGCACGGCTGCCATGGGTGATCTCGATGCCCTCAAGTCCACCGTGGAGAAGCTTGCTGAAGCTGTCGCGTCCCTGCAAGCTACCACGCAGGCTAATGCCAAGACGATGGAGGCTCAGGCTAACGCGATTGCTGCCCTCTCGGCTGATCGTTCGTCTTCATCAGGCAGCAAGGCCCCGTCTGGGGAACACTTCCAGGACCGGCCGCCCAAGCATCAGAAGATGGATTTTCCGCGTTACGACGGCAAGTCCGACCCGCTCGCGTTCATCAACCGATGCGAGTCGTACTTCTTCCAGCAGCGGATCATGGAGGAAGAGAAGACGTGGATGGCGTCGTATAACCTCGTCGACGGCGCCCAGATGTGGTACATCCAGGTCCAGACGGACGAAGGCACACCGTCTTGGCGCCGTTTTAAGGAGTTGATCAACCTGCGGTACGGACCGCCGCTACGTTCTGCGCCTCTCTTCGAGCTGGCGGACTGCCGTCGCACGGGGACCGTCGAGGAGTACCAGGAACGTTTTCAGGCGCTCCTGCCCCGAGCCGGCCGACTGGACGAGATCCAGCGCGTCCAACTCTTCACCGGCGGGCTCCTCCCTCCGCTCAGCCTCGCCGTACAGGTCCAGAACCCGCAATCCCTCGCAGCAGCAATGAGTCTCGCTCGGCAGATGGAGCTCATGGAGCAGTACCAGCCCGCGCCGGCCAAGGCTGCCCCTCGCGCCATCCTGCCAGCACCACCGCCGCGCCAGGCCGCACTCCAGCCAGCGGCGCCCAAGGCACCCACGCCTACGGTCACCATCGAGGGGCGTCCGGTGAAACGTCTCACCCAGGCGGAACAGGAGGAACGGCGCCGCCTCGGCCTATGCTATAACTGCGATGAGAAGTACGGGCGGGGCCACAACCGGGTCTGCAAAAAGCTCTTCGTCCTCGACAGCATCGAAGAAGACGACGACGCCGATGCCGAGGGCAGTGGCGACGGCCCCGCCGCGGCGGACGCGCCGGTGTTCTCTTTGCACGCCGTGGCGGGCGTCCGCGTTGGCAAGACCATCCAAGTCCGGGTCCAGTTGGGCTCCGAGGTCCTCACGGCCCTCTTCGACACCGGATCGACGCATAATTTCATCTCGGAGGCTGCTGCACTCCGGACCGGCCTGCCACCGCAACAACGACCACGTCTCACGGCCACGGTGGCCAACGGGGAGCGCATCTCCTGCCCTGGAGTGCTGCGGCAGGCGCCGATCACCATTCAGGGCGCACGCTTCAACGTCGACCTGTACATGATGCCACTGGCCGCCTACGACATGGTTCTGGGGACGATCTGGATGGAGACATTGGGGCCGATCGTGTGGGATCTCACTGCCCGCACCCTGTCCTTCCAGCGCCATGGGCGCGAGGTCTGCTGGACGGGCGTGCCTTCGGCGGACGAGCCGTGCGTCCAGTCCGCCACGGCCACCCCCTCCCTCCTCGACGAGCTGCTCTCCGCGTTCTCGGATGTCTTCGCTGAACCAGTCGGCCTGCCCCCGCCAAGAGGCCGTGAGCACGCCATTATCTTGAAACCCGACGCGCAGCCGGTCGCGGTTCGCCCTTACCGCTACCCGGCGTCCCATAAGGATGAATTGGAGCGGCAGTGTGCCGCTATGATGGAGCAGGGCGTCGTTCGCCGCAGCACTTCGCCGTTCTCGTCGCCGGTCCTCCTCGTCAAGAAGGCCGACGGGACGTGGCGCTTCTGCGTGGACTATCGCGCCCTCAACGCCCTCACCGTTAAGGACGCGTTCCCCATTCCGGTGGTGGACGAACTGCTCGACGAGCTGCACGGCGCGCGGTTCTTCAGCAAGCTGGATCTGCGATCGGGCTATCACCAAGTCCGCATGCGGGCGGAGGACATACACAAGACGGCGTTCCGCACTCACGATGGGCTCTACGAGTTCCTTGTGATGCCATTCGGGCTGTGCAATGCCCCGGCGACATTTCAGGCGCTTATGAACGACGTGCTCCGCCCCTACCTGCGCCGGTTTGTCTTGGTTTTCTTTGACGATATACTTATCTACAGCAGGACATGGGCCGATCACCTGCGTCATCTTCGCACCGTCCTCGCCCTCCTTCGTCTCCATCGCCTCTTCGTCAAGCGGTCCAAGTGCGCGTTCGGGGTCACGGCTGTGGCGTACCTCGGCCACATCATCTCTGAAGCGGGCGTGGCCATGGATCCAGCCAAGGTGCAGGCCATCCATGACTGGCCGGTACCCCGGTCCGCTCGTGCCGTGCGAGGCTTCCTCGGCTTGGCGGGCTACTACCGAAAGTTCGTCGCCAACTACGGGGCCGTCGCTGCGCCTCTGACAGCCCTCCTCAAAAAAGACGGCTTTTCATGGACTGACACCGCGGCCTCCGCCTTCGCCGATCTCAAGGCCGCGGTCACATCCGCCCCTGTGTTGGCTATGCCCGACTTCGACAAGGGTTTCGTCGTCGAGTGTGACGCCTCGACGCATGGGTTTGGCGCCGTCCTCATCCAGGAGGGCCACCCGATCGCCTACTTCAGCAGACCCGTCGCGCCTCGACACCGCTCTCTCGCTGCCTATGAGAGGGAACTGATTGGCCTCGTCCACGCCATTCGCCATTGGAGGCCCTATTTGTGGGGACGCCGTTTCGTCGTCAAGACTGATCATTATAGCCTCAAGTACCTGCTGGACCAGCGGCTCTCGACGATCCCACAACACCATTGGGTGGGGAAGCTGTTGGGCTTTGACTTCACAGTGGAATACAAGCCTGGCGCGGCGAACACGGTGGCTGACGCGCTCTCCCGCCGCGACACGGACACGGGGGCTGTACTGGCAATCTCGGCGCCACGATTTGACTTCGTCGAGCGTCTCCGTCAAGCTCAAGCTGCTGATCCGGCCTTAGTGGCCATTCATGATGAAATTCGCGCAGGTACTCGTGGCGAGCCGTGGAAGGTTGTGGACGGCGTACTCCAGTTCCGTGGCCGCCTCTACCTTCCGCCTGCGTCCCCGCTCGTCCAGGAGATCATGGCGGCTATTCACGACGACGGGCATGAGGGAGTGCAGCGCACGCTTCATCGTCTTCGCCGCGACGTCCACTTTTCCGACATGCGCCGCATCGTGCAGGATTTCGTGCGCGCGTGCGATACGTGCCAGCGCTACAAGTCCGAGCATCTCCATCCGGCCGGACTGCTGCTGCCCCTCCCGGTGCCGCAGGGTGTTTGGACTGACATTGGTCTGGACTTCGTGGAGGCTTTGCCGCGCGTCCGTGGGAAGTCCGTGATTCTCACCGTGGTGGACAGGTTCAGCAAATATTGCCACTTCATTCCGCTGGCTCACCCCTACACCGCCGAATCCGTCGCGCAAGCTTTCTTCACCGACATAGTCAGGCTGCACGGCGTACCGCAGTCCATGGTGTCTGATCGCGACCCGATATTCACCTCCGCGTTCTGGAAGGAACTCATGCGGCTCATGGGTACTAAGTTACATATGACGTCCGCTTTCCACCCTCAGGCCGACGGGCAGACAGAGGCGGCCAACCGTGTCATCGTCATGTATCTTCGCTGCTTCACCGGCGACCGTCCTCGACAGTGGGTCCGCTGGCTCCCTTGGGCGGAGTACGTTTACAACACCGCCTACCAAACATCGTTGCGGGACACGCCTTTCAGGGTGGTCTATGGTCGTGATCCGCCCACCATCCGGTCCTATGAGCCGGGTGAGACTCGTGTGGCCGCTGTCGCCCGCACCATGGCGGAACGCGAGTTGTTCTTGGCAGATGTCCACTACCGCCTGGAGCAAGCACAGGCCCTCCAGAAGAAATACTACGACAAGGATCATCGTCCAGTTTCATATGCTGTGGGCGACTTTGTGCTCCTTCGCCTTCGTCATCGCGCTCCAGCTTCGCTGCCTCAGGTCACCAAGGGCAAGTTGAAGCCCCGCTTCTTCGGGCCGTATCGTGTCGTCGAGCTGATCAACCCCGTCGCCGTCCGTCTCGAGTTGCCTCCACGCGCCAAGCTTCATGATGTGTTCCACGTCAGTCTTCTCAAGAAGTATGTCGGACCTACTCCGGTTGCACCACCCATCCTGCCGGCCATCCATCACGGTGCGCTCGAGCCCGAGCCCGAGCGTGTGACGCGCACGCGCCTGGCCCGGGGAGTTCAGCAGGTGCTCGTTCATTGGAAGGGGGAGACTGCAGCTTCAGCTACTTGGGAGGATCTTGACACTTTCCATGAGCGCTATCCAGCGTTCCAGCTCGAGGACGAGCTGGCCCTCGAGGGGGGGAGAGATGTCATGTGGGGACGCGCCTACATGAGGAGGAAGCGGGCCCGCGACGTACGCCGAGCCGACGAACGCGCCGATCGCTCGGTGATCGCGGCCAGGAGCGAGGCTGGCTCAACCGACGTTCGTGGCTAGCCAGGAAAGATAGAGTTGGATTCTATTATTAGTTCCTAGATTAAAGGAGTCTGTTTCCTATTTTAGATTAAGGCCACCGGCCATATATATTCATTGTAACCCGTACGTGAGATATTAAGCAATATCAAATCAATCTACTTCTCTCTATCTTCTTCAATCCAAGCCCAGCAGATCGTGAGGGGTAAAACCTCCGTCCCTGGAAGACACGGCAGGAGACTACGAACTTCGTAGTCGAGGGCCAGCTACCCGAGGATTTGAGGTCCTTGACACCTTTAAAGACATCAATAAAAGAATGTGGAAGAGAGGGAATTTAAACTAAAACATCCATTCAGAGAAAATAGGAACTTCCCAAATGATTAGAGATCAACAGCCAGCAGCATAGCAAAGCATAAAAGACCGAGCAAGACACAAACATATGGTATAGTTTTTAACATACTCCAACATAGTTCTATAGCTGGAGTCTACAAAACCTCTACAGTATAAAACAATCATTTTTAATAAATGCACTAAACACAAGTAAGCTATTCATGTTCTACTATTGGATAATGGATAGTGACACAAGAAACCCACAAAATATTATATTGTATAACATCAAATACATGGATAACTCTGCACAAATTTTTCTCAAACACGGATGAGACCTGCATATTTTTGTACTAAGAAGATTACAAAACGGGGGGGGGGGGGGGGTAAGGAGCCCCCACGAAAGAAGACCCGGCCCATACAAAAAAAACGCTACAACAGACATACACTCACAAAACTCTGTGCAAAAGTGCCCTCCATGACAGACTTTTTGATAGAGGTCAAGGACAAGTCTACATGAGATACTGCTATGAAGCTGTGGAGCATAGTGGTTTGTGGTTGGTGTTTATTCCCAGTGTGTAGAGGGGTGGGTGTGTTCAATTAATTGCAAAGCTCTTGCCCTCTGTTCAAAGAAGAAAAGACAAGTCCAAATGGAAACAAAAGAGAGGCAACTGTGATTAGATAAAACAATGCTGGGCCTGTTTGGTTGTGCCTCCAGGCAAAGTTGCTTGGCCAGGCAGCAACCCAGGCCGTCGATTTTGAGCACCTGGCGGCTGGGATCACTGCCTCGCCGGCACCCTGCCTGCCAGGTCGCAATCCAAACAGCCCTGCTACCTCCGTTCATAACTCAAGTGTGAATGTTTGATTTATTTGTGCTAGGAGATTGTAAGAATAATGTACCATTAAATAAATATCATCTAAATCCAAAAAATACATAAGTAATATTGATGTTTCCAGAATAGTACTTATCACCAGCAGATGGCAAAAACTCGGTTATCTCATCTCCATCCAGACCAATCAAATCCTGGGCAATTGGAGTTGTTCAGCAGTTAGCACATAGAGAAGAGAAAAAAGCAATTATGGAGACATACTGCATAAAATAGGGACATGTCGAACTGCTCATCAGACCAGCTAAGTGGAAGAAGTTCAATAGAAAGGCCAAGATCTTGTGCATCCTGGAGAAAAAAAAAAGTATTGTTATGGTAAACAAAGGACAGAAAAACATTTTGAGATGTGCTGGCAGCATGCAGTTTTAAATAGAAGAATTGCCTTTGCACGTTGAACTGTTGTCCTAATCATATCAGTTTTCACTGCTCCTGTAATAGTACCAAAAGGATCATCTTCATTGGTGAATATAAGAATTCGTTTACTGACGGTCTTCACAGATCTGAAAAGTTTCAAATGAGGAACATGGAATGACTAATTTCAGACAGGTATTAAGTGGTGCAATTGAAGGAAGACAAAGCACTACTAGCATGCTACATTCACTTTATCAATCAAATACCTACACAAACTGACGCAGTCTAGTTTGCATAATGTGAACAAATTTTAGCTTCACTGAGTGATCCTACATGAAAGGTTGATGTACAAAGACTACATAACATGTCAATAGGCAATAGCCCCCATGAAACAGCAATTTGTTATTGGATGCAAATTACATGACACTGCTCAAAGGCCAAAAGAAGGTAAGTAGTCATACCCCCTGCACAGCAGCACCTGAGCAACCCAAAGAGCATTATACAGGGTATTCTCCCGAGATCCAGCTATTATTCCAAATCGACTTCCAATGGTGCTCATAAAAGAATCTGCGATTAGTCGAAACAAGGTTTATAACTAGAAAAGAAAACAGGATTGTTGACTTTTCCCTATACATACATAGATATCTCATTGAATTAATCAATCCAGACCAAAACAAAATTTATATCTATATATCTTTTAAAAGCAGTCCACACTACATCTCTATCTCTCCATGCAAACTATCCATGTCTCATTTTATAAGCAAAATACTGCAACTCATCTACATCTATATTACAGAAACTGTCATTCCTGACACCAATCTTCTCATTTTTTTTACTGGATGCAGCAGCACTTAAACTGTGCTATACTATTATTTAGCCTTCAAGTTCGATCCTTATTAATCAAGCTTAGTGCCTTAGTGCGCTCTACACAGCAAACAATAAGTAATGTTGGGGGTCACTGAGATACATGCTGTGAAGCTTTCAAATTTTGCCTATCGATGTTTTCTGTCAATATTTACTCACAACACACTATATTAATATTATATTTTCTAGGTTCATAAATAAAGTTGTTATGAGGGCTGTTCACGTGAGAGAGGCAGAGGACCGGAGGCTAGGGCTGTGAGGGGCGCTGGGAACGCCGGCCACGGGGCTTCGCCCACGGCCGGCAAGAGATAAGGTTTTTCCTTCTAATCTCTTACTTGATTAAATTGATACATCTCTTCTCCTTATATAAAGAAGAGGTCTTACTTGACCCCTAAACAAGTGACTAATTAACCCTAACGGGCTAAGGCCCAATAGGCCCTTGACTCTTCTAACACTACACCCCACCTGGACATGCAGCTCGTACTCGAGCTGCAACTTAACGATGACTCTGCTAGACACAAACCTAACACATAAAAACAAGTCTTTTACATCTCGGCTTATTTTATTGACCTGAAATATATTACGACTCTTTATTTTTTACTCCTGAAGATACGGCGGACACCTTCCGCGTGATGGACCTGTACGTGTGTAGCCACCTGGATCCCATGGAGCCCACCGGAACGAGAGGGGTGCACGGGAATAGCCACCTGGAATTAGTCGTGATAGCGACCAGCGGAGACATCCTCGCGACGGCCGGTGGCGGAATGCAGTGGCGCTAGGCAGTGCGTCCCTGCCGGTGACAAGGAGGGGAGCGACTCCCCTACCGCTACTTCCGCAGAGTTGGAGGGCGCTGCCCGCGGGAAAAACACCATGCTCACACCCCAAGACAGCAGCGTGTCGGCGCGGTTGCTGGTGGCCGTCCCACGGGGCGAGGTCGCGCTCCGCTGAGCTGAGGTCGACCATCGCCAAGGTCGCCTCGTGCATAGGCTGGCGCATCTCCTGCAGCAGCCGGCGTGCTAGGAGGCCGCGCGCCGCAGCCTGTAGCCGCACCGCCGCAGACACCTTGCAGGTAAGCATCTTCACTGCCGGCTCCATCGTGATGTCCATCGCCTGCTCGATCTGCTGCAATGTTGGCTGCACCTCCTGGAACGGCAGCAGCGTCGTGCCGTAACTTGGCATCCCAGAGAGGCCACAGCTGATTGTGGCAGCGACCAGCTGGCTGATTGCAGCGGCGGTATGCCGAGGTAGGACTGGATGCCTGCCACCATCTTGCTGAGGTCGAGGATAGCCGTCGTCAGCTGCTCGTTGGTCATCACGCCTACGGCCGAGGAGGACGCGCCCACGGTCATCTGCAGCGAGGACTGCGGGACCATGGCGGACGTGGTGCCCGCGGGTAGCGGGGCGGTTGTGCCTGGCGGAATCGCAGAGGAGAGGGGCGGCACGGTGGTGGAGGGCAGCGGGATCGACATGGCCAAGTCTGATACCAGATTGTTATGTGCTGCTCGGATTGAGAAGAGAGAGTCGAGGGGAAGCGGCGGCGACGGGCGTGCTACAATACCCGCGCCGCTACAGTACCACGGGTACTGTTTACAACGCGGCTAGCGATGTGAGGGGCGCTGAGAACGCCGGCCGCGGGGCTTCGCCCACGGCCGGCAAGAGAGAAGGTTTTTCTTTCTAATCTCTTGCTTGATTAAATTGATACATCTCCTCTCCTTATATAGAGAAGTCTTACTTGACCCCTAAGCAAGTGACTAATTAACCCTAACGGGCTAAGGCCCAATAGGCCCTTGACTCTTCTAACAAAAGTTACAATAGAAACTAGTGCTCAAATTTATGTTATGAGCTTATGGCCCTTTTGGATACCATTTTTGGTGTCTAATATCCAATTATTTGTGACAGGTGGTAGTAATGATATATTGAGTAACACTGGAAATGTGCAACATAGAGTTGTAACATAATGCAAAGAAGAGTTGCCAACATGGTCTTTCTATCTTGCACTCTTACGCCCCACAGATGCTTGTGATAAAATCGAAACTCAAATAGGAAAAACAAAACTGCAAACTACGAAAATTGCTAGAAGCAGAGGCGTATGCTTACTGATTTGAGAAGGAGCTTACAGTGTTAAAGAAACATATTGCGACTTCATCATAAGATCTACCAATAATTTGCGTCTTCGGAGACTCCGTGATGCAGTTAACAATGGTATGAAAATGTGTCTCCTGCTTTTCATCGTCCTGAAAAAAAAATGTTACATTGTTACTTAGCAATGATGTAAGCCCCTAAAAGAATGTCAGGGAAAAACTTGGCCACAGAGACTGAATAATTAGATAAGGGCAAACTAACAAAGTAGTACATTTAGCATTGCATTACCTAAAGGTTAGAACAGTAAGCACCAGTTGCCTTGTCTTTAAAATCCTATATGGCTATGGATTGTAACAGACAGACAAACCAGTTGCAAAAATCCAGAACAAACTTAATGATCCAACTTCAGACTAGGTCTTAATTAGTTTCCAAATAGAGACATAAGAAAATGATGTCAAATTAAGTGGCGTAGACTAGTTGTGCCTCACCTGGGTGGTAGCAGGGGTGAACAATTTGGGCGAGGCGTCGACAAGGTAGACAACCATACCCTTGTTCGCCTCCCTCTCCTGATTCCACGAGCAAGCAATCCAGCACCCGCGAAGAATGCGGTGCCACAGCAGCGTCAAATTACTTTCTCAGAACACTGATGATCCAATAAAAGGGGGAAAGAGAGGGGAGGCGCAGCTTAGGAGCCGGTACGAACCTGGACGTTGTCTTCGTCTTCATCGCCGTCGTCGCGGAAGATGCCCTCGGGGTCAGGCTTCTGGTTGAACTGGAAGGTTCTAGAAACTCGCTAGGAGAAAGAGCAAGGGACGGACGACGGAGGCTACTGCTGCTGCTCTGTTTTGTCTTCCCGGGGAGGGAAGAGAAACCCAACTGGGCCTACGGAGCGGGCCCGAAGCTTTAGATATGGCCCATGGGCCAACCTACTCTCTTTGCGTGTGAGTGTGACCGGGGGTGAGGTGAGGCACGTGGACGCCTCTCGCCGGCCGCCCTGACGCCTATCAATCGACGCCGGAGGAGGCCGGCCGCCGCCGCAAGAGGCAGGTGGCTGCTCTGCTCGCCAGCGTGGTGGGGTTTCTCGTGTGGTGACCATGCGGTTATTAGCTAGGGTCAAGCGTGGGAGGCCATGCATCTAGACGGTTACGATGTTCGTTGGCCACTCTGCCAGGAGGCGGCTAGCTAGCTAGCTTACTCTACTGTGGTTAACTCATAGGAAGGATTAGGATATAAGAACGTCCGTTGTGCTCAACGTTCAAATTAAAGGGCCGCATATGGATTATGGGCAAGGCATGGCTTAAGCCAACTGAACATGCATGGGTCGCCTCGCCCATGATACTGCAGTGACCATGAAGCAAGCAGGCAATCTACTGTCGTAATAAGCTTTCACATGGTATAACTCAGCTCTATACGTGTGTTGCCAAATCACATGGTCGAGGCCCATGATTCTAGGCTACGCCATTAGCAAGACGCGTGGTCGAGTAGAAGAAGGTATTAGCTGTCTGTGATGTCCATATGCATGCATTTGCTGTCAGAGACCTTACTCTGATCTGTCACTCATCTATATCACAAAGGGCTCGTTCGGCTGGTGGAAAAGTCGGCTGGTTTCGGCTGATTCAATAGTGTTCTGTGAGAGAGAATAAGCTGAAACAAGCTAAAACAAACCGAAACATGACTTGCAGAACAGGGCCAAAGTCCATCACAACAGTATAGTTACCTGGAGAAAAATCTGTCAGAAGCTAGTGAAGATATATAGTCAAAGTAATCCCAGAATCTATGCGCAAAAAAAAAGTAATCCCAGAATCACCGGCCATAATGCATCATGCATGCCAATGGAGGTCGGCGTTGGCGCGCGACGCGAAGATTCTTCATGCTAGCTTAGCAGCAAAGTCAACTGACCCCGCGCTAGAATCGAAGACGCAGCAGATACTAAATTAACACTAATTTAATACTTGATGCTTACTCCGCCAGCAATGCCCGAAATGCCAGCTGATAGCTGAACTAGTATATGAGCATGGGCATCCATCTTGCATGCTGCCCGTTGGAGCACAGCCACTACAGTAGCAGCTGGCAGCCAGAGTGCTTCGATCACTTGCAGCGCGCAACACACTGCTGCCTGGCTAGTAGCTAGCTAGCTAGATGGCTGCGGCAGCGGCGGCGACCACCACCGCCGCCAGGACTGCACCTCCCATGGTGGCCGTAGCAGTGGCAGCGCTAATCGTCCTTTGTGCTGCATCAGTTGCCGGGCAGGAGCAGCTCCAGGTCGGGTACTACAACAAGACGTGCCCGGCGGCGGAGCAGATCGTGCGCAACGAGACGACGGCCGCCATCCAGGCCTCGCCGGACCTCGCCGCCGCGCTCCTCAGGCTGCACTACCACGACTGCTTCGTCCAGGTATGTACCGTATACCGTTGGCAGGCATTGGGTAGTACTGCTGCGCCATGCACCTCTCGCGCTCATCACTCGGCATCTTTCAGGGCTGCGACGCCTCCGTGCTGCTGGACTCGACGCCCAACAACACGGCGGAGAAGGATTCGCTGCCCAACGGCAGCCTCCGCGGCTTCGACGTCGTGGCGCGGGTCAAGGACCAGCTCGAGGCGGCGTGCCCGGGCACCGTCTCCTGCGCCGACATCCTGGCGCTCATGGCGCGCGACGCCGTCTCGCTGGCCAAGGGCCCCACCTGGCCCGTCGCGCTGGGCAGGCGGGACGGCCGGACCTCCAGCGCCGCCAGCTGCGTCGAGCTCCCGCCGCTGCACGGCGACATCGGGCTCATGGTGCAGGCGTTCGCCGCCAAGGGCCTCGACGTCAAGGACCTCGCCGTGCTGTCCGGCGCGCACACGCTGGGCAAGGCGCACTGCGCGTCCTACGCCGACCGCCTCTACGCCTCCGCCAGCTGCGCCACGCCCGACCCGGCACTCGACGCGCGCTACGCCGACAGGCTGCGGATGCGCTGCCCCAGCCCCAGCGCCGCCAGCAACAGCACTACGGCAGCGGCGGCGTCGGAGCTCGACCCCGGCAGCTGCACCACCTTCGACACCAGCTACTACCGCCACGTCACGCGGAGGCGCGGCCTGCTCCGCTCCGACGCCTCGCTGCTGGACCACCCCTTCACCAGGGCCTACGTGCTGCAGGTCGCCTCCGGCAGGATCGACGGACACTTCTTCCACGACTTCACCGTCTCCATGGGCAAGATGGCAGCCATCGGCGTGCTCACCGGCGACCAGGGCGAGATCAGGAGAAAGTGCAACGTCGTCAACTGAACATCAATTCATTGCTGCTTCAGCTTTATTGTTCCTTTCTCCTAGAATCCATCCTCTAGCTCTTCTGTTTATTATCCTCGTAGTAGTAGACAGTAGTAGCCGCCAATAGCTATATCGATATGATCCCTGCCTATCATGAACTTGAAATTGCATTATTGTTTGTACTGTACTGATGAAGTGATGATGAACTAGCCAGGATATATATATATATACATACATTTTATTTTGCTTTGTTTTATTTTTACTCTGGGTATTATTAGTAAGTATCGATAGTCTCATGGGAGCTAGCTATTTTCCTATATACATCACATATTTGCTATCTGATCGATTTTATTAATTCGAATGGGTTATATATTGGCCATGACCATTCACTACCGTACCTGGGATTCGATGCATGTTTGATTGCATTTCAAGTTAGCTAGAGAGCCGTTTGGCTTGGTGTTCCTTAATTAATGAAATCGTGCCTGCCACGTTCTCAAGAAAAGAACCTCCTCACTTCCAATGGTTTTTATATTAAATCTTTCTCGAAGATCACCCTCTCGTCCTTGCAAAAACTAGTGTGCTTATATTAGCTTGCACAAAGATCTAGTGGAAGAAAGTCTCTCAATACTCCCTCCATCCATTTATTGGAGTTATCTTAGGGTCATGCGCAGTGACCAAAGAAGGGGGTGGCGCATGCAGACGGCTGAATTAATTCCCCCAGTGAGAGGAACCGCATACTGACGGTTGAATTAATTGAGCTAGTGAGAGGAGCTGCATGCGCCTAGGACGATGTGAAAAGTATGGTACCTGGCTTAGACGACTCCGACTCTTGGAGAATTTTTTTGGTAAGATGACTTTGATAAATGGATGGAGGGAGTACTTCTCTTTTCGCAGAATAGACGTTTTGGTTCCTAGACCAGTACTTGAGCATCAGTTTCATCCATGAACTTTCAAAACGACCATTTTAATCTCTTTTCTTCTTGTCGTTAGTCGCGAACCTTGTCTTCAAGGCTTTGCCGACTGAGTGCATCTCACACCATTCTCGCCACAAACGAGGATTCTTACAGTCAAATTGAGGAAACTCCAATTTGGCAATAAAGAGCGAACAAACATAATAGATATCTTCAACGAGGAATGAATCCCCGCTCTCTCAGCCGTCCAGGCACTGTAGCAGCGCTATCCAATCGCGCATCAGTCAATGTTCACGTGGGGTCCCAACCACTGTTCACATGGGTCCCACATACACTGTTCACGTCTTCTTCTTCTTCTTTTTTGCTCACCTTTTTTTACCTCTCTTTAAGCCGGCGCAGCGTAGCGTGCCCCCTGTGCTAATATATATTGTTGCTAATAGAATCCAACACATGGAAATTACCTATGAGGCCTCAAAAAAAAGTCCGGCTTCCTTTCATGGCCCTTTTTTATTTGAACTTACCTATGGGACCCGAAAACTAAATGCAGTTACTCATATGGCCTTTCTGTTAGGTTAGGCACTTCACGTTGTTAAGTGAGGGATAAAATGACCATTTTAGCCACATCACCGCCCCCTCTGATTTCATCGGCAGCTACCCCCAACAACGCGTCCGTAGTTGACCACTCGGTGTTGAACCCGCTAAGCTTGTCAAGGGTTAGCTGCATCATGAGCTCGAACCCTTCAAACTTATTCGTGAAATCCTCGAGATTGTCCACTTTTTGGTGGGACACTGCACTGGAGCCAATATGAATTGAAGATGAGAATGGTAGGGCGATTTTTTTGGGGGGGGGGGGGCAGAAACGCAGTGGATCTGTGGTTCCGGATACCAATTGTTGCGGCCTTCAACCATACATGGTAAAATTCGAAAAAAAAAATTAAAGAGAAATTTTGAAGAAAGAAGAACAATAGCAACAGAGAAGAGAGAAGAGCTGAGAGGCAGATAGTTCAGAGATGTCGATCTCATTCCTCCTCTCGTTTCTGGTCACAACCGGGGGGTTTTATACCACCACCCGGCCCATGGGCCACCAGCAGTAGCCCAACTTGGCCCCATTAACAACCTTGCTTTATCCGACTTGAATCTCTATACTGCTTCCCTCTTCAGTCACTTGTGGTATATACTGGCATTCGTGACAGACGCCAATTTATGTGGCATCCACTCCAAATGTCATTTTGATGCAGCAGCGCTCCTCTGTTTTGCACGACACACAAGCACTAAAAGGGAATCCAATAGGCAGCTTTTCTTTGGTTCTTTTCCCCCCAAAGTCTCCAACAACAAGAGGTCAGGGCGAGAAAGAGAGAGATTATATATTGTTCCATTTGTGCTGATGATATATTCTCTTTGATATAGTAGGAGTGGACGTATGTAGTCAAATAATATATGACACACATCATTGTTGGCAGAAAAAGAGTAGAAGATTGAAGCTGATCCACTTAATTTTCATATTGGAATAAAATAATCTCTTCAATTGGAGTATGATATATTGTCAATTGACAAGATATATTTTTTTTGCGAGCTGTTTTTGGCGGCGGATGAAGATGACCGCAACTCGGATTACTGCAACAGGGATATATCCATGATTCAGAATGGACAGCCATATTATATATAATGGTCGCTGAAATGGACGTACACATATAATGGCCGAAGTTGACCTGTCTCTGTCTCGCTCTCACCCACCTCTACTGTGTTTGTATCCGCCATATGCACTAGTCGTTGAATTTTAAGCATCGGCAAATGGTCACTGATATTTTCAATAGAAATTATGCTCTTGTTGGCACTAGGCACTAGCTAAGCTAATATACAACCTTATCTTCAGACAAATTTTCTATGAATTATTTAGAGCTGTTGACATTCTCCGGCCTCTTCTCCGTCGACTGCTTCGTGGGCGGCTGCGAGGGCTCCATCCTGCTCGACTCCACCGTCGGCAACACCGCCGAGAAGGACGCGCCGCTGAACGAGGGCGTCCGCGGGTACGAGGTGGTGGACGCCATCAAGGCCAAGCTCGATGCCGCGTGCCCCGGCGTCGTCTCCTGCGCCGACACGCTCGCGCTCGCGGCGCGTGACTCCGTCAGGCTGGTACGCAGCGTTCCTACTTCCTAGCTAGTAACTGAAGCATGCATGCATATGCATCAGTAAGAAGGAATACTGAAAAGAGTTTAATTTGATGGGCAGACGAAAGGCCCGTTCATCCCTCTCCCGACGGGTCGGAGGGACGGCAACAGGTCGGTGGCCGCCGACGTCGCCCTGAACTCGCCGCCGCCGGGCGCCAACATCACCGACATCATCGCCCTGTTTGCTAAAAAGTTCAACCTCACCGCCAAGGACGTCGCTGTCCTCTCAGGTACATTTTGTGTTATTATTATCCGATCTCCCCTGTCCGTCGCCCAAACACATTAGCCTGTGTTTTCTGCGTGGGCTAAATCCTTGACGTTTTTCAGGGGCACACACGATCGGGAAGGCGCGGTGCTTGACGGTGTCGCCGCGGCTGTACAACTTCGGCGGGCAGAATGGCGCGTCCGACCCCACGCTGGACGCCAACTACACGGCCACCCTCCGCGGGCAGTGCAAGCCCGGCGACAACGCCACCCTCGTCTACCTCGACCCTCCCACGCCAACCACCTTCGATGCCGACTACTACACCCTCGTCGCCGGCAACAAGGGCCTCCTCTCCACCGACGCCGCCCTCCTCCTCGACGCCACCACCAGCGCCTACGTCGAGCGCCAGGCCAACGCCACCGCGCCGCCGGGCGAGTTCTTCGCCGACTTCGCCACGTCCTTCGTCGCCATGAGCAAGCTCGGCGTGCTCACGCACCACAATGGCGAGATCAGACAGGTCTGCTCCAAGGTCAACCCGCCGGCCAGCAGTACCAGCGCCGCCGCTGCCCAGCTGATGACCGCCACCGGTGGGTTGGCAGTGCCACTCGCTCTAGCTGTGGCTCTCGTGCTCTAACTCTGACACAGACTCTGCAATTTGCATGCCATGCATGCATATACGACAGCCAGCGCATGGTGGTTGCTAGCTGCCTGTTTATTATGATTTGTTTCAGTTTGCTGATTTAATTATTTCCTCTGATTTGTGTTTGCGTGACTTGATGTGTTGGTTTCCATGATTTCGCATGGAATTTGCTTTGCAAGTTTTTTCGTTGTGAGCATTGGGCAAGTCCAGTTTGTATTGAGACCTCAAATAAAATGAACACGCACCGCATGCTGTCCCCCTAAAAAGGATGCGTTTGTTTCAGCTTTTTGCCGGTTTGTGAAATGAAACAAACAGTTCAGTTGTTGAGCTGATTTTTGAAAAGATGAAAAACTGGCTCACGAAGAAATAAACTAAAAACTAAAAAAAATATGTTGAGAACAACTTTTCTCTTTCTTGGTATGCTGAGAAGCTATAATAAACTAACAAAAAGTAAAAAAAAAAACATGATGAAAACGGCTTTTCTGGTTTTGATGTGCTAAGGGTACCACAAAAGAAGGCACCACATGTTGTTAGCCTTGGGCTAAAATAACCAATACACGTAGATAGCTGTGCTCTCTGGCTAACACACTCCCATCCAAGGCAGCTTTGCTTTTTTACTGCACCATCACATCATGTCCCTTTCCAATCTCTCCTATTCTTTTCTACTCTACCTTTTCTCCATGGACGAGACTCCCTGCATATCTTCCATAGTAGCTTCATCTTTTGGTCTGACAAGACCACTACTTCTTCTGCAGGCCACTCTGCGCACTGCAAGCCTACAAGTCTTTTTTATATGGATGTTGGGCGCCAACGTGGCGTCTAGGGTAGTACGCTACGTCCTTGCGTTGGGAAAGCCCTAAGAAGCTATAAATTTATTACAAAAGCCTTCGGCAAAATTACAAGAGCTTGAAGCTAAAAGTCATAAAGGCCACTTTTGAGTTAAAAGCTAAAAAACTGCAGCTCAAACAAACAAACCCAAAAAGCTAAATGGAACAATGTCTAGTGCATAATTTCGCAAATGTTTTAAAATGATCGATAAAGTATATTGTTAGTTTTCCACTTTATATTTGATTTTATCGTAATTTGAGGTGACAAATTAAGTAATAAAACAATCAAAGTAAAAACATTTTGTTCATACCGATATGAACGCTCCGACGAATAGGAAAACGTCTTCCACTATAATAAAAACACCTTCGCGTGGAAAGCCATATGACATGTCTGGTGTCCTGAGAACAGTCGCTGAGCATCACCTAAATGTAAAACCTAGCGCTAAACAAGCCAAGCAATGCCTAATTGCCTACATCGGTTCGACGACAATAAGCAACCTTGCAATATCCATTAACGAAGGCAACCTTGCCATCTTTATAGGCAGTTGGGAATTTGAGCCTCATATGGAAATGAGGGGGGGTGGCGGCGGTGTGGGGTTGAAAAATGTTTCCCTGCTGCCGTTCATTGCCCCGCCACTAGTTGATTTCTTCTTCGACTCCAGCCAGCCTCTTTGCCAAGCATCCCCACCCCACTCATCCTTCTCCCCTCTAGTGAGCTTCTAACCATGTCCGCATCCCTTTCATATTTTCAATGAAAACTGACGCAAAAAAAAATCCGTGCAATCAAACAAAAAGGTCCTAATGCTAACAAAAAAAATCTTTATCAACAACTAAAATTTGGAGTTCTATGAAAAAATTGACTCCATAATATCAAATCATTCTAATATCCTTTTAGGTTTTATTTTATATGAAATGTTAAATGATTTTTGTTGTGTAAAACTATATCAGAAAATTAAGGAGTCAAAATAGTGTGAATAAGTTCACTCAAGTTTATAAAAAAAAAATCAATTAAGTTAATCAAAATCATTATTAAATATATCATTTGTTTTTTGTCATCTAATATAAATAAAATATTATATAAAGCTATATATATTTTGTAAAATCTATCTCCATTGTACAATCTGATTCTGTCTGTCAGGCAAAAGTTCCTTCCTAGGATCCCTATGTAACTAGTATATCTTGCTTGCAGTGCAAAGCCAACTGGTTCTGCTATAAATACACATAGCTGTGCCCAAATATGATCACCCAATTCAATCTTGGCTGCTGCCTAGCTCAGTCGTCATTCCAGATATACTCCTAAGCCAGCCATAAACAACAATCAATAGCTAGGAACAAGGTCCGTAGAGTATCATCCGATCCCCAATTGCAATTCCCCACCAGTGAAGAACTCAAGATCGATGGCCGCCGCAAGAGCAAGAGCAATGGCAGCAGCAGCACCACTGAGTCCTGCAGCGGCTGCGGCGGCGGCCGTGCTCCTCCTCCTGATCTGTGCGATAGCGATGCCGGCGGCGGAGGCCCAGGTGGTGGTGATGGGCGCGTACAACGAGACGTGCCCGCAGGCGGAGGACGTCGTGTTCAAGGAGATGACGGCCATCGTAGCCGAGAAGCGCCACCTCGCGGGCGCCGTGCTCCGCCTCTTCTCCCTTGACTGCTTCGTGGACGGCTGCGAGGGCTCCATCCTGCTCGACTCCACCCCCGGCAACACCGCCGAGAAGGACGCGCCGCTGAACCGGGGCGTCCGCGGGTACGAGGTGGTGGACGCCATCAAGGCCAAGCTCGACGCCGCCTGCCCCGGCGTCGTCTCCTGCGCCGACACGCTCACCCTCGCCGCGCGTGACTCCGTCAGGCTGGTATGTGCAGTGCGTATAGCTAGTACTAGTATACTCCATGAAACTGAATTTGTGCATTTGTTGTTAATGATATATACTATGATAATACATTGGCATGGGCAGACGAAAGGGCCATTCATCCCGCTCCCAAGTCCCAACCGGGCGGAGGGACAGCAACAGGTCGGTGGCCGCCGACGTCGCCCTGTTCTCGCCGGCCCCCGACGCCAACATCACCGACATCATCAACCTGTTTGCTATTAGGTTCAACCTCACCGCCAAGGACGTCGCCGTCCTCTCCGGTATGCTCCTTGCTTCATATATATCCACTCTTTAATTTTCCATTTCGCTTATTATCTATATCTAAAAAAGCAACAACTATATATAGCTGTTGTTATGCAATTAGTACATATATATTGTGTCTAGATACATAGTAAAAGCAATTATCTAAAAAAACGAAACGTTTTTACAATTTAGAACACATGGAAAATTAAAGACATTTTAATTTTGTGCTAAGTAATCTTTTTAGCTTTTTGGCTAAGTTAACAGGAAAATATACCACAACCTCAAATTATTTTTCTAGTAAAGCTATTATGAAATACGGCTTGACATTGTATTTATTAGTATTATTGTAGTCTTGTATGTATAAATATATTTTTCATAAACTTGTCCAAAGAAAAAAAGAAGAACATGAAAGAAGACAAATGGGCCATGTACCCCAAACACTACGGGACACAGGATCTTTGCCGAGGGCCAACCTCTTTGCCGAGAGTCAAATATCGGGCGCTCGACAAAGAATCATTTGTCGAGAGTCTGCGCTCGGCAAATATTGGCTCTCGGCAAAGCCAAGATTTGCCGAGAGCTCAACTCTCGGTAAAGATTGGCTCTCGGCAAAGCCAAACTTTGCCGAGAGCTCGACTCTCGTAAACAAAAACCCTCGGCAAAGCCTCAACCCCACAAACGGGCCCCTTACGCCGTCATCTTTGCTGAGAGCCTACTGTTAGGCTCTCGGCAAAAAAAAAATTTGGATTTTTGCTCCCTAATTTTTTGTGGTGCCTTGCTACAGTACTAGAAGCTAATATTTAAAATATGGTGTATTTTCTATCCCTCTTGCGATATTTTGTGTATTTTTTTCATTTTCTTGATTTTTTCCACAAGACGCACATTTGAAATCTCAGCGATTCAAAAAATGATATTCATGCTTCCGAAGGTATTTCAACGCCGTATCTAGGGACAGACGCGGAAACTCGACCATCATGTGCACGCAACATGGCGACGAAATTGCGTGAGATTTAATTTAAAAATATATAAAATGTGAACGGAGTCGGAAAATCATGAAAATGGACGGGAGGCTTTGGCATCGCATGTAGAAACTATAAAATTTTTTTGAAAATGTTTGGAGCAAGTTGTGACACAAAGATGGTTGAAACCCTGAGATCTCCACACTTATCACATGTGGAGATCTCAGGGTTTCAACCATCTTGTATCACAACTTGCTCCAAACATTTTCAATTTTTTATAGTTTCTACATGCGATGCCAAGGCCTCCCATCCATTTTCATGATTTTCCGACTCCGTTCACATTTTATATATTTTTAAATCAAATCTCACGCAACTTGGTCGCCATGTCGCGTGCACGAGATGGTCGAGTTTCCGCGTCCATCCCTAGATACGGCGTCGAAATACCCTCGGAAGCATGAATATCATTTTTTGAATCGCTGAGATTCATTATTTCATGCACCTGCAGTTCAAATGTGCGTCTTGTGGAAAAAATCAAGAAAATGAAAAATACACGAAATATAGCAAGAGGGATGAAAAATACACCATATTTCAAATATTGGCTTCTAGTACTATAGCAAGGCACCACAAAAAATTAGGGAGCAAAAATCCAAAAAAAATTTTGCCGAGAGCCTCCTAAAACTCTCGACAAAGAGCCTCTTTGCCGAGAGTCTGGGCTGGGGCTCTCGGCAAATAAAATAAAAAAAGAAAAACTCTTTGCCGAGAGCCGCCTGGCTGGGGATCTCGGCAAATAAAATAAAAAAAAGAAAAACTATTTGCCGAGAGCCGCCTGGGATGGGCTTTCGGCAAATAAAATAAAAAAAAAGAAAAACTCTTTACCGAGAGCCACCTGGGTTGGGGCTCTCGGCAAATAAAATAAAAAAAAAGATAAACCCTTTGCCGAGAGCCGCCCGATCTAGCTCTCGGCAAAGGGTTCCGCACATCAAAAGACACCCCGCCCCTCAGCTCTCATTCTGACCCACGCGCACACACCGCCCGCGCACCGCCGCCCGCCGCCGCCCCCGCACGGCCACCGCCGTCGACCGGACACGCCACCGCCACCGCCGCCCCCGCACGGCCGCGCCCCTGCCCCCGCCCCCGCGCCGCCCCCGCACGGCCGCGCCCCCGCACCCGCCCCCGCGCCGCCGCCGGTCGCCGTCCACGGAGGGGAAGCCGCCGTCCACGGAGGGGAAGGCAGGGAGGGCCGACGGGAGGAGCGACCCGCCACCGAGCCCCCGTTCATCGTCCCCTGCGTCGGCCTCCTTCCGCTGCGTCGTCCCCTGCGACGGTGAGTCCATCTCTAGTCAATGCCATACAGTTGTGGTCCATCTCTAGTTGCCCTCTACATCAAAAAGAAATGATCTAAATATATTTACATTTGGCATATGAGCTGCAAGCAAAGTACCGATATGATTCATACATATTTTGGGTATAAGGCTGCAATCAGAAAATGTACCTCAAGCTGAAATTGCTAACTGAAATTGCAAGCTGGAATTGCAAACTAAAATTGCTAACTGAAAGCACATGATTAGAACTGAAAGCACATAATTCGGTTTACAGCAGGGAAAAAAACATTTTCACAGTAGGGCGATAATTTCAGAACTGAAACAACACCATTCAAGAATACAAGACTGCTCTATTGATGGATGGACGGATAGATAGATATGTAGCCGTAGACCGTAGTAGCTCAGTAGATGGAATAACCCTGAAGCAGCGACAGATCCATGGAAAACTACGTGGCCTCCGTCGGCGGTTGATGACATGGAACAAATAATACGCTGCTAGCTGGTACTAGTAGAGTTGATGAGGATGTCACTAGTGCATTGAGTCTGTCAATCCGGCAAGATCATCCGAGAGTTCACTTTTCTTCCTAGTGGAGTTGATGAGGATGTCATCAAATGTCCTTGCGCCTGCAGCAGCCGTTTCCTGCGGCGGCAGGGCCAGGGGTTTGGAACCAGAGTCGCTGATGAGGTTGTAGCGTGTTTTCCTCTTGCTCACGTCCACCACCCGGGCCTTGAGCTGCGTTATCTCCGCGACAGCTTCATCTAGACCTATAAGCAAATTTGGTGGTTGATGGGGTAGCAGGTAGTTCTGCCAATGCTCAGGATGCATGTGTGTATCCACTGAGTGTATGGAGATGTGGTTATGGATGGGCTGATGGGGTGCTCGGTATGAAACAGCAAATTTGGTGGTTGAAGCAATGCACATTCGGCTTGTCAAAGTGCATGTGCTGGTAACCTATAAGCTGAAATTTTTTGTACATTCAGTGGGTAGTCCACATTCATGATTGAGTTCATTTCACCTGTACCACAGTCCACATGCAATTCGTACTGCCCTGTTTAGATGTCTGTGATATGGCATTTTGCATGGAATCTTAATTTTTCTTATTTTGTTAAAATGTAAGTCAAAAGAGCAGGTGTTTGCATAAACTTTTGGATAGTCAATGATCCATGCATTGCTTTGGTCTATTCATATTGCTGTTGCTAACTGTGAGTTTTCTTTTGAATTGATTAACTCAAGTAGATTGGTATAGATTGGTGTCCATTGTAAATTTCAAAATTTGTTATACAAGTAGGCAATGGTGTGGTCCTTGTTAAGATATAATAGTTAAGGGTATTAGTGTAATCTTGTAGTCTAGGGTTTCCCTCTCTTAGTTTCTCATGTACTCTATGTATACTCCCTATATGGCCTCAATACAATCATCTAATATAGTCCCCAATATTTGTAAATGGTATATATTGACATTGTTCAAGAGTTGCACGCTTTGATGACATCTTTGAGAAGGGGTGTTAAGGTATAATAGTGTCAGCTCTCCTAATGCAATGACACTGCATTCATGTTGCATTTGAGAGAGGGTGTTAAGGTATAATAGTCGAGTGTTTTAGTGTCTTAGGTTTCTCTGTGTCTCTATTGACCCACAGTACCATTATACATCTCAGTCCCCAATATTTGTAACAGTCCTTTTAACTCTCTTCTTGTGTAAGAACAGGACAGTGCTGGTTGCAATTTGCTGAATATGTCCACAAGTGTTGATGTGTTTTGCGAATCCTTCACAACAGATTGTTCTCGTACCAGAACCGTGCACTAGCATGGGTGGCTAGCGTAGCCGGTGTGCTTGCTGCCAGCGTGAGTTCGATTCCTAGGAATCACACTCACATCTCTCACCAGGACCACTCGGATGGATGACAGTAGGATGGATGACCGTCAGTGGATGTACACGGGTCGCAGAAGCAAGAGTGATTTCAGTGATGAATGGTTGCACAAGACAGATACTTTCTTGAATCATGCATTTGGCCCCGCTAGGCGAGGAGAGATGAAAGTATTGTGCCCGTGCAGCAGATGTGGGAACCGGCGAAGGCAAGATAAGGAGAACATGGGTAAACATCTTCTGAACCATGGATTCACGCCGGACTACACCCGGTGGATCTACCATGGTGAAGTACATCATTTGAGAGAGGAGGCGGTGCGACCACGTCTGCAGGACTTTGATACTGATGCTGGGGTAGCAGACCTGTTAGATGACTTCCAACAAGCACAGTACGCTGCAGGACATACGGAGGAGGAGATGGAGAAGACCGCAAAGGCGTTCTACGACATGATGTCTTCAGCATAGAAACCCCTTCATGATCGGACAATGGTTTCTCAACTGGATGCCATTGGCTGGGTGATGGGGTTCAAGTCCCAGTTCAACCTGAGTCGAGAAGCGTTCGATGGTATGTTGGCCCTATTTGGTAGCATGCTTCCAGACGGCCACATATTGCCAAAGAGCCTGTACGAGTCACAGAAACTGCTTCGTGCACTGAAGATGCCGTAAGAGCAGATACATGCATGTCCAAATGGGTGCGTCCTCTTCAGAAAAGATCTCAAGGATGCAGGTTACGGTCCGAAGTGTAAAGCGTCGAGATACATGGAGGTAGACGATGGTGAAGGCCTGAAGAGACAACTTTCTATCCCCATGAAAGTCCTGCGTTACCTGCCGTTCACACCGAGGATCCAACGTCTCTACATGACCGAGGAATCCACGAAACAGATGAGATGGCACAAACAGGGTACACGATACAATCCTGAGAAGATGGTACATCCTGCCGATGGTGAAGCATGGGTCCACTTTGATCGCATTCATCATGACAAAAGTAGAGAGGCTCGTAATGTTCGTGTTGCATTTGCTACAGACGGTTTCAACCCCTATGGACTCATGGCTGCCCCCTACACCTGTTGGCCCGTCTTCGTTATCCCCCTCAATCTTCCCCCCGGCGTCCTATTTCAACGTCATACTGTCTTCTTGTCGTTAATAATTCCTGGACACCCGGGGAATAACATGGGTGTGTACATGGAGCCTCTGATTGATGAATTGGAAACTACTTGGAACGAAGGGGTATTGACATACGACCGAGCTTCAAGGTCAAACTTCACAATGCATATCTGGTACCAGTACTCACTGCATGACTACCTGGCATATGGGATATTTTGTGCCTGGTGTGTCCACGGCAAGTTCTCATGCCCGGTTTGCAAGACAGCTATGAGATTTATCTGGTTGAAGAAGGGTGGCAAGTATTCGGCGTTCGACCAACATCGACAATTCCTGCCTCTTGACCATCCTTTTAGACAAGACACCAAGAACTTCACTAAAGGGGTCGTGGTGACAGATCCTCCACTCCGGATGCTGACCGGTGCCGAGGTTCATGCTCAAATAGATGCTCTCAAGTTCAATGAAAGAGACAGTCGTTTTGCGGGGTATGGTAAGAAACATATGTGGACGCATAAGTCAGGCTTGGAAAGGCTCCCCTATTACGATGACCTTCTTCTGCCACATAATATTGATGTAATGCACACTAAAAAGAACATCGCCGAGGCACTTTGGGGAACACTCATGGACACTGAAAAGTCCAAGGACAACCCTAAGGCTAGATTAGACCTGGCACTCTTGTGCGATAGACCAAAGCAAGAGATGCGGTCTCCTCAACCCGGCAGGAGATGGACACGGCCCAAGGCCGATTTCGTCTTGAGCAGGCCACAAAGGAAAGAAATACTTCAATGGATCCAGACATTGACGTTCCCTGATGGATATGCAGCGAATCTGAGGAGAGGAGTCAACTTATCTAGTCTGCGAGTCCTAGGAATGAAGAGTCATGACTTCCATGTATGGATCGAGCGCCTTCTTCCGGCGATGGTTCGAGGCTATGTTCCTGAGCCTATGTGGGTTGTCCTGGCAGAGTTGAGCTATTTGTTCCGCCAACTTTGTGCCAAGGAGATATCTCGGTCCATCATTGCTGACTTGGAGAAAGCTGCACCTGTGTTGATCTATAAGCTGGAGAAGATCTTTCCACCAGGCTTATTCACTCTGATGTTGCATTTGATCGTACACCTCCCTAATGAGGTTCGAATGGGAGGTCCTGTGCATTGCCGTTGGTGCTATCCAGTCGAGAGAAATCTGAAGACTCTTCGCAAGAAATGTAGAAACAAAGCCAAAATTGAGGCTTCCATTGCAGAGGCATTCATTCTAGAGGAGGTGTCAAACTTCACTGAAAAATACTACTCCGAGAACCTTCCTAGCGTGCATAATGCACCCCCTCGTTACAATGCTGGAGAAAATGAATCGAGTCTTAGCCTTTTCCGAGGCCAGCAAGGCGCGACAAGTGGTTCCACAGTTAAGCAGTTGAACTATGAAGAGTGGCGAAAGATCATGCTATACGTGCTTACCAACCTTGATGAGGTGCAGCCGTACATGGGGTAAGTTCTCAACTATGTTCATTCAATTCGCCGACACTATTCTGCATCAAACACCCTTGTTTTTCTTTCGTACAGGGAATTTCTTCATCAATTCTGGAATGGGCCAAGGCCTCCTTCTGACCCGATAGCCGAAACCCTAATTGCAAACAGGGCGGGGCAAGGGAGGCCCGATTTCATTTCTTGGTTCCGACAGAAGGTCCTGTCCAACCGAGGTCATACTTAGTCCGATATTCCAACTGGCTCCTACGTTCGGACTTAATAATGTTATACCTTGCTTCACCTTGCAGGCTCAGATCGATGCGTCTATGAGTCAAGAGCTGAGACAGGTTGCAAACGGCTTTGACCGTAGGGTCAAGTCATTTAACGGTTACGACGTGAATGGATATCGCTTCCACACAGCGATATACGAGCAGAGTCGGCCCAATCGGAAAACCACAAACAGCGGAGTTTGTACTCCAGGCAATGACAACCGTGACTACTATGGAAGAATTGAAGAAATATATGAACTTTCATTTCACGGTGACAAGCCTCTGAATCCTGTAATATTCAAATGCCATTGGTTCGACCCTGGAGTAACGAGGCTCACACCAAATCTTGGGCTAGTTGAAATTCGACAGGATTCTGTCTATCCAAGAGCCGATGTGTATATTATGGCTCAACAGGCCACGCAGGTTTATTACACACCATATGCGTGCAAAAGCAAAGAGCATATCTTGGGTTGGTATATTGTGCACAAGATATCGCCACATGCTAAACTACCTCTCCCCAACGATGAGGATTATAACTTCAACACAAACACGTATGATGGGGAGTTCTTTCAAGAAGCTGGGCTACAAGGGACGTTCACGATAGACTTGACCGAAGCGATGGAAATGGAAGTAGAGAATGATGACGAGGACGCTGGGGATGAGGTGGTAAATGAGAAGGACATACAAATGCTAGAACGATTCCTTTTAGGCGAAGCAAATGAAGACAACCTCCCGTCTTCGGATACTGAGGAGTACTTAGACATGGTCGACAGCGATGATGACACTTATGCTCCGGCTAATCCCGATGATGCAGATTATTTCTAATTCACGTAATATTATGTTATATTCTACTCCTGTTATGTTTTTTCTTAGGATCTAGGGTTTTATTTATTTTGCATATATTTCATTATGTTATTTCTAATACAATATTGTTTGTTCTGTTTAAATGCAGGAGGTTGAGCCAAGATGCCAGGCGAACGTCAGAGGTCGATGAGCTCCCTGTACCGGGCCTTGCAGGACGACGGGCCATCTCGGCAAAGGAGGGGTCGCTGCCGGAGGGAGCCGACTCCACCGGAGGACGAGGTGCCGGCCACGCCCGAGGCCGAGGCTCAGGCGGACGAGGGGCAGGAGGACCCCGAGCAGGAGGATGAGCCGTCGGCCGAGGCAAACGAGGGTTCGGCTGCCTCAGGGGCATCCACACCCTGCTTGCAAGGTCCCACCAGCCTCCCGGCCCGACCGATACCACTTCACCAACGCCTAGTGATCCGCCCCGTTGGACAAAGATACATGTTTTAACTACTCGTTCATATGATATGTTTAAAATTGAAATAGAAACTAATAATCTTTCTGTATCACTTGTGCAGGCATTGGGAGTTTGTGGAGGGTCGCGGCCGCAAACCCAATGACATCCTGGGTCTCCTATGTCGCGAGCACTACCCCGGCATAGTACAGTATGCCGGGAAGAGAGAGCCGGCCTACACATTTGACCACTACACCGTCGCCCCAGACCCGAACTACCCAAACAAGGCGGCGAGGGTCAGAGCGGAGCTGTGGGTAAGTCTTCGTCACACAACATCGCATTCATCGTACTTTTCTTGAATTTCTTAGAGTTTATATTGCATCTGTATGCAGGACTTCTATAGGTGTGAGGAGGGGAAGGAGGCCGAGGCGGAGGTGGTGAGTACAAGGTCCTGCAGGAAGCTCATCACCGACATCATCTACGAGGCGAGACTTCAGGCCATCGTCAACTACAACGCCACGGTCGAAGGACGGAGGGTCTCGAAGGTCGAGGCGAGAGGCATGACGTTGAGCTGGGCGCAGTACATTCAGGTAAGTGATTCCTTTTGAGATTAAGCTATGCTCATTTCATCTGACGCTTATATGTGAAATACTTGATGATGTGCAGATGGTCCCCCAATGGTGCCAGTCATTTCTCGAGTGCTGGGAGATGATCGTGGACCGGTGGCTCTCTGAAGAGTGGACCACCAAGCACGCCGAGGCCCGGGAGGCGCGTCTGCAGATGCCAGGTGTATCACACCACCAGGGCAACCGCAACCTAGCCGAGTACGCACAAGCTTGGGTACGTGAAACACTTTATGTATTGTAACGCTCAAATGTTGCCTAATTACTAATCATCTTGTTGTCTTCCTCGTAGACGGCGTCACACGGTGGCCAGCCTTGCAGCACGTTCATGGCATACGCCATGTCCCACAAGGGCAAGGCCACCGCACCGGAGACCTCCTACAACCCCGACGACCCCCCCCCCCCCCCGAGGCATACTTCAACTCCAGCGTCCACACCCGCCTCACTGACTACACAGAGGCGGCAAGGGCGGTCCATGGGGCCGACTTTGATCCGACCAGCGAGGACCTGGACGGAAGCCTCGTGATGAGGGTCGGAGGAGGGAAGAAGCACGGGCGGTATTGGCTTGGCGACGGCGTCATCGACTCGTCCTCCACTCCCACTCTGTCCCAGCTCCGAGCACAGACCACGAGCGGGAGCGTCCCCATACGCCCACGCCCGTCGCCTTTGCAGTCGCGGGTCGTCGAGCTCGAGGTTATTTTTGTTTTACTCGTCGTACATTGATGTTTCAATATTTGCATTGTTCTAACATTCCCTTTGTATTATCGCAGGCCCGCCTAGAAAGAGAAAGGGAGGAGCGCAAGCTCGCCGAGGCCCAGATGCGGTCCCAGATGGAGGCCCGGTTGGAGGCCCAAGCTAAGCAGATGCAAGATCTCATCACGTTCATGGCCTCCCAGGGCATGCAGGTGCCTGCGACGCTCATGGCTCCTCCACCACCGTCTCAGAACACGGATGCTACTCCTATGAGTATCGATTCCTCAGTGTTTTGTTTCTGCATTTGCTTGTTTGACATAGACATCTAATTTTTGCAGCCTCCGTCGGCGGGTTCGAACAACCCGCAAGCGCCTGGATGGAACACGCCCGGGGGTCAAGGCGGGACTGCTTCTCCGGGGTGGCCAGGGCAAGGTTGGTCATGACTGTGTTTAAAGTGTCGTCTCTAGTAGATTGTGAACTTTAGAATGAAAACTTATTATGTTTCGATGATAACTTGTAATGGTTAACTTTCGTTTAGTTCAAATATTGTGATGAATGTGCTATATGCGTGGTGTATTTGAACGTGACATATATGTGATGAATGTGATATGTAGATGTGATATATGTGTTTATACGTGACGAATGTGATTTATATGTGATGAATGTGTTTATACGTGATAATGTGATTTATATGTGTAATGAAGTGGAAAATCAAAAGAAAAAACCAAAATTTCTCACTTTGCCGAGGGTTCCTCTCGGCAAAGGTAGCCTTTGCCGAGTGCAACGGTCATTGCCCTCGGCAAAGCTGGGTCGTTGCACTCGGCAAAGGACAGGCTTTGCCGAGAGCCTGGCCAGACTGGCCCTCGGCAAACATTTTTTTTTCCGAGAGCCTGCCCAGACTGGCTCTCGGCAAAGAATTTTTTCAAAAAAAAAGAAAATTCTTTGCCGAGAGCCAGCCAAATGGGCTCTCGGCAAAGAAAGCGGGCCCGTTAACGGCGCCTTTTCTTTGCCGAGGGCCGCGTTGGCTCTCGGCAAAGCCTTTGCCGAGAGCCCGATAAACGGCTCTCGGCAAAGAAGGCTTTGCCGATCGGATTTTTGCCGAGGCAGCTTTGCCGAGAGCTGCTCTTGGTAAAGCCTTTGCCGAGGGTCTGAGAGGCTTTGCCGAGAGCCTAGAGCCCTCGGCAAAGTCTCCAGCTCCAGTAGTGAAATGCTATATAGACCTGAGCAAATTGAGCCCGGTCCGTGCCTACCGAAAGCAGTATACTTTTCTTGGGCTGCTAGCCAGTCAGGTCATGAAAGAGCTCGATGGGCTGAATATTAGGCTTTAGGCCCACTAGTATTTCAATTTGCATGTAATGGATGGATGAATCACTTCCAAGCGAACAGAGCCCTGAGAGGAACTCCACCAGATTGACTAAAAACAATTCTCTTCTCATATAACAAGCAACAAAGGAGATCGAGGAAATAATCACTTCCAGCCAGGTGGAACTGCAGTTGAAGCACATCGCGCACGCCTTCATGGCGTACGAGGAGAACGTGGCGGGCGTGTCGGCGCGCACCATGGCGGCCGAGGAGCGGCACTCGGCGCTCATCCTGCTGCCGTTCCAGAAGCACCGGTCGGTGGACGGCGGGATGGAGGTGTTCCACCCGGCGATCCAGAGCATCCAGCTCTTCTCGCCCTGCACCGTGGGCATCCAAGTCGACCGCGGCCTGGGCGGCGCTCTTCTTCGGCGGGCGCGACGACCGCGAGGTGGCGGCGCTGGCGATCCGCATGGTGTACAACTACAACCCGGCCGTGGACCTCACGCTGGCGATCCGCATGGTGTTCAGCTTCAGGCGCCGCAAGAACGTGGTCCTGAGCATCGACTCCGACAAGACCGACGAGGCAGAGCTGCAGGCGGCGGTGAGCGGCGCATCGCGTGGTGGGCTACGCGGACGCCGGGACTGCTGCCAGGGCCGACACCGCTCCACCGGGCCGCTGGAGATCCGGGTGGTGTGTGTCCGACGGCACGTTCGACGAGCTCATGGACTACCCTCGCCCGTGGCGCCTGCATCAACCAGTACAAGGCGCCTGATGATCGAGCTCTTTAATTAGCTAGCTAATTCCGGAACCGTTAATTAGTAGTGGGAGAGAGAGACTGTTGTGGTCGATGGATTATATATGATGAGCGAGCTGATGTATCCGTGCTATATATATATATATATATATATATATATATATATATATATATATATATATATATATATATATATATATATATATATATATATTAGCTAACCATCGGGTGTGGTAGCTTAAGTATTGTACGCGTCGCGCTATCATGCGGCCTGAAGACGTGGCGGTGGCGGAGGTCAGTGGCACCAGAGGAATGAAAAACTTCTGCACGGCGTTCGTATGTGAGGGTATTTTAGACTTTTCTCGTTGCAGTTTGAAACCTTTAGTGATAAAAGTGGATGGAATGACGTGGACGACAAAAAAAATCCGGACAATAGCACCTATGATCGGTCGAACTTTTAGTGGCTCGTAGAAAATTGCAATCTTTTATAATGACATACAGGTAAAACTCTCCTGATTTCTCTCGTTGTGCATTTGGACAAAACTGTACTCGCATATAGCATAGAGGGCGGCAGGTGGCCTACCACGTACCAGTGACCAAGCAAATTAGCGTTGATGGCCACACATTGGCTGTTCACAAACTAGTAAAGGAGGACATGAATCTTAAAGTGTCATATTTTTTAGGATGGAAGGAGTTCATGCTATTCAAGTGCAAATAAGGACTTGGCATTCGAACAAGTTCTTCCATAAAGTTTGCAAAAAGCAAAGATTTAAGGCCTTTGATCTTCTAGGATGCTCTAGTGTTTCCTCCCACCTTAATCTTCTCTTGCCACTTGACCCCTCTTCTTCCTGCTACTTCTTGTCGTGCCACCTCATTCTTAATCTTTTAGATAAGAAAATTAAACTTTTAGTGCATATTGATTTGTTCTTTTATATCATTATCTCCCGTGTTGTTTGAGATCCAACTTTGAACCAAATGTAATGAGCCAAGCTAAGAGGAACTCCACCAGATTGACTAAAAGCAATTCTCTTCTCATATAACAAGCAACAAAGGAGATCGAGGAAATGATCCACCGGATCCTTTTTCTAATTTTTTCTATTTTTTTCCCAATCCCACAAAGTCATCCATCACTCCGTCAAAGAAAGGGGAAACAATAAAGAATTTTCTCAATCCTCATTCTTACTTTCTCTCTTATTATTGTTTTGGGCCCATACTACTAAGTTAGGTAAGCGCAGAGGCACCATGTTGGTGCCACCGCTTTGTCACGCCTGCGCTGAGGGGGTTAGCCCTACTATGCACACCGCCCTCGTGGTGCCATGTTTTACTCTAAGCCATGCGGTCCGCCGACCACTCCTGCCGCAACAACAGCAGCCAAGGGCTGAGGCATTCCACAACACTGTTGTGCCAGTCAGGCCGGCGTTGCTGTCGTGGCACAACACGCCCCACGCCGGACAGGCCATAGTCACGCTACCACGAGTTGGGGAACAAGCCCTGCCCGAGCAGGGCACCGCCGCACCATATGCTGGATGGGCGGGCAATGCATCATCGAGAGAAGAGAGAAGGGAGAAAGGGAGATTTTTTTTGCACAAGTGACATGTAGGTCCTATATATTAAGGGGGTGGAGCCTTCTCAATCTGGTGGAACCCGTGGCCCCTATATTCTCCAATTCAGTTCTCAATGCCCAAAAGTAAATTTTAAGGGAAATGGGGGCTGGTGAAGCTATTCTAAGTTAAAAAAGTAACTGATTTTGAATTAAAATTTGTTCTATTTTGAAATGGGCCACCGACAATTTCTGGGTGCCAAAGTTGAGGGGTATATCCACAGCAAAAACCTAGCATTTCCATTGAAGAAATCATGTTTGTACATTCAGCAACAACAAGCGAGGCCTGATGAAGATATAGCTAAGCTGTTACAAGTTACAACTAGCGCAACAAATACAATTCCGAACTTGCTAGCGCCCAGACGTCGATCCGGGGCGCTAGCATCGGACGGTGTCGCACGCGCAAGAGAAGGAGCCCATGCTGCCTATTTTCTCGCGCGCCCCATCACGTGGGCCTCCCACACCTGCGCTCAGTTTCTTTGCGCCCGCTCAGTGGCGCCCCGGCAGCAGGCCCGCGCTGCCCGGATGTCACCCAACAGCTGCAGCAGGTGGATGCAATAGGTGGGTCCTATTGCAACATGTGCAACACTAGATCTACTTTTGCAACACCAAGGTGAAACACTTGCAAAATATGTCTAAAACAACTGAAACACTTGCAAACATACATCTAAAATACTTGAAAGTCATTGCAAACATATGCAACTCTAGATAAAACACTTGCAACAGGCGTATAAAAACACCTAAAACACTTTAAACATACGCTTTGTAACATGTATTTATATGCAACATCCACATGAAAATATTTGCAATATACGTCTAAAACACTTGAAAGCCATTGCAAACATATGCAACTCTAGATAAAACACTTGCAACAGGCGTATGAAACACCTAAAACACTTTAAACATACGCTTGTAACATGTATATATATGCAACATCCACATGAAAACACTTGCAACATACGTCTGATACAGATGAAACATTTGGAGCATACACTTAAAACATATGTGTATAGTCATTGTAACATGTGCAACATTTCGATCTACTTTTGCAGCATCTTGATCTACTTTTGCAATATTAATATAAAACACCTGCAACATATCTCTGAAACACTTGAAATAAATGTTTGCAACATGCTCTTTATTCAGTGCAAACATCTCCTTGTTGCTTCGGCAAATGGAGGTTTGTCGCCTCAACACGGAGCTAGGCAGCGGCGCAAAGAGGGCGGATGTGGGGTGGCATGGGTGGCAGTGCACGCAAAGGGCAGGTGGGTTGTGCGTGAAGGTAACCGGTGTACTTGTCGCCGGCGTTGAGTTCGCCAGCGACGCGGAGCTGGCGGCGGCACACAAAGGGCCGGGTGAGGACGACACGAGCGACGATGTGCGTGGCGCGGGTGACGCAGAGAGTGGATGGAATGTCTGGACGTCGGATGGTCGGGTTGGAGCGTTTTCGTATACAATTCTTTTGCCAGGCACGGAGGCACAGACACACATACCAAAGTCAAATACTACTATACTAGACCTGTAGCAGCTGAACAAGATGCATGCAAGGTGTGCCTCTGTGCCTCATCAGCTGAAATATTATACTGCAGTCGATCCTAATGTGTAGCAGTAGCATACTGTAAAGTCTGAAAAAAAAAAAAGACACTGCACGCACGCAAAAGAAACACGCGATTCAATCCTTTGTCGGGCGGCCAACAATAAAGTGAGAACATGCATAGAAACAGGAAGAAGAGTTATCCAGAATAACGAGTGAAATTTAATCATTGGCAATAATTTGTGTGTTGCCACTACTAGTGCTTATTAGTAATAGTATACAACTCACAATTACAAGTCCTAACCCATTTGGTTCATCCCCCTCCAGCCTCCAGCTACGGCGCTCGTCTTCTCTGTCTCCGTTTGTTGGGCACATGGCATGCACGTCGTCGACGACGGTGCCGGTGGCGGTGGTGGTGGTGGTCATGTCATGCCGACCATGAACTGCGCGCATATCCAGCAAGCTAAGGTCAACGCCGCTGCCACCGCGGACGAATCAACATTCTTCTTCTTGATTCTCTGTTCGATCTCTCGCACGTCTCCACGTTTCTTGATTTCTTATAAACAAATCATCATCCTTCCAATCCTTCTTGTTAGCGTGTTATTTCATCGAAAATTAGCCTAGCCTATAAATACGCACAAAGTGTTGTGTTGTACTTGTACCTCGCAGTCATCATCGTCACCATCCAAAAGAAGCAAGCAGCCCGCCATGGCCTCCTGCCTGTCGTCGTCCTTGTTCCGCAGGCTGGCGGTGCTCCAGCTCGCGGTGGCGGCGACCCTGAGCCTGACCCTGGGCGGCGCGCAGGCGCAGCTGCAGTACGACTACTACAACGAGACGTGCCCGGGCGTGGAGGACCTGGTGCGGGAGGCGCTGCTGGCCAAGTTCGCCGACGACGTGACGCTCCCAGCAAGCCTGCTCCGCCTGCACTTCCACGACTGCTTCGCCGCCGGTTGCGACGCCACCATCATGCTCAAGTCCCACAACGGCACGGCGCAGCGCGACGCGGACCCGAACGCCACGGTGCGCGGGTACGAGGCCATCGAGGACGTGAAGGCCAAGGTGGAGGAGTCCTGCCCGCTCACCGTGTCCTGCGCCGACATCATGGCCATGGCCGCGCGCGACGCCGTCAACTTCACCAAGGGCCCCGCGTACCAGGTGGAGACCGGCCGGCGCGACGGCAACGTGTCCCGCAAGGAGGACGCGGAGCGGTCCCTGCCCCCCGCCGACGGCAACGTCACCGTCCTCACGCGGTTCTTCGCGGCGCAGAACCTCAGCATGAAGGACATGACCGTGCTCTCGGCCGCGCACACCATCGGCGTCGCGCACTGCTCGTCCTTCTCCCAACGCCTGTACAACTACACAGGCGCCGGCGACCAGGACCCGGCGCTGGACCCGGAGTTCGCCAAGAACCTGACGGCGGTGTGCAAGCCGGAGCACATGGCCAGCGTGCAGCCGCTGGACCAGGCGTCGCCGACCACCTTCGACACGGGCTACTTCCAGTCCGTGCACAACCACCGGGCGCTGCTGGCCTCCGACGCCGCGCTGCTGGAAGACAGCTTCACCGCGCCCTACGTGACGCTCATGGCCACCAACGCCTCCTACGCCCCGACCTTCTTCCAGGACTTCAGCGTCTCCATGCTCAAAATGGGAAGGATCGCCGTGCGCACCGGCACCGACGGCGAGATCAGGGCCACATGCACCATCTACGTCGACTGATGACCATCGCTTGTTGCATGCTTGGCAATGGCATGCTCATCTGATATTTTCATTCCATTATATTCTCCTAGCTTCTTCCGGCTCACTCACTTTTCTTTCTTTTTTTCATTTCAAGTTCGTCGTCGTTGCACTTTCATGTCGATCAGTCCTTAAATGGCATCATTACATTTTGATGAAACATCGAATTGGCTCGATGGTTCATTGCTTGTTATTTGTGGTAAAAGAAAACAATTTGTAATTAACTTAATTATTATTATACATGATGACTCTTGTTCTGAACTTTTTCCCCGTCATCACCGTCTCTATGATCACGAATTTGGATGTGAGTGTCACCCATGTCGGCTTTACGAAACTGGGCTTCCCTTATATTAAAAAAAAAGAGTTAAATGCACCAGAAGTCCTCTAACTTGTGAGGAGGTTTCAGTTACATCCATCAACTTTCAAAGTGACTTTCTGGGTCCATAAACTTTGATGCCGTATCACTTAGATTCATCAACTTTGAAAGTGACTTTCTGGATCCATAAACTTTATATGCCGTATCACTTAGGCATGGTGCGCTGCGGCAAGCCGAGGACGAGCGAGCTAGCTGCTTGTTTGCATTGGCGTCGTTTGGGTGGGCGATCGAACAGCCGGTGGACACGTGGTTGGACTAGCTGCTTCGATCAGCTGGCATATGATTTGTGCTGCATGCTTGCGCGGTGGTGCGCCCAGCCGCGCATCATCGATCCGATCGGCACACGCACGTACACTTGAGCGAGCGAGCGAGCTGAGGTGAACCATGCATGCAGCTCGCAGTACACGGGCACCGCGTCGGCCTGCTCATGATCATTTCCCGTGGCGGACGCGTCCGTCTGCGGACGCCGTACCGTACACCTGCTAGTAGATGGCCTGCATGCATGCGTCGAGTGGCCATATCATGCATGGTCCGAGTCCACGTACTCGATCGGACCGGTCGTCGCTGAAACGCAAGCACGGCGCGGTCGCCCACGACAACGGTGTCGTAGCCGGTGACACGTCGTCGTTGTCTGTGCCGTATGTACATACGTGTCACGACGTCTGTGCGCTGCAGTTTTAATTTGCTCGCATGCATGGAATCGCGAATTGGTACGTGCTCGCCCGCGGATGATCGCTATCGCTACTGTTTCGACTCACCGATGCGGCATCGACCACTACAAGCAGCTGATCCGATCGATGCCGATGCAAGAGCTCTAGATCCGGCCATCGTACGTCCCCGATCGATCAGATCAAAGCACAAGTGCATTCACGTCTGAATGCCTGGATTATCGTGGAGCAATACCATATCTGAATGTCTGGATTATCGTGGAGCACAAATAAGCACATGCACGTACACTTGAGTGAGCGAGCTGAGGTGAACCATGCATGCAGCTCGCGGTACACGGGCACCGCGTCGGCCGGGGCGGAAGCCGCTCATGATTGTTTCGATCCCCATGTGAACTTGTCGTCGTTACAGATAGGCACCCTTGACCTAACTGGGTTCGACACAATGACGCGGAGCACGTGCTGGATCTAAGTGATACGGCATACAAAGTTTATGGACCCGGAAAATCACTTTGAAAGTTGATGGACTTAGGTTGAAAGTTGATGGATCTAAGTGATACAAGTTAGTGGACCTCTGGTGCATTTAACTCTAAAAAAACAAGTGGGCTTGTCAAACTGGTCAAATAGGTTCGTTCAGCCCAAAGAAAGAAGGTAAACCATTAGTCACCTCTGGGCCTAAAAGGTTGCCTACGGTTGGGCTGCTGGGCTTTTTACATTAAAAACTCTGATCAACAGCATGCATTCTCCAGGGGAAAGCAGAAAGCTCGCTCTCTATATCATTGATATGATTTGATATGATATGCGTGATGAGTCCAATTCCTTTTCAACAAAAAAAAGAATGATATTGGGGTGTGTTTAGTTCGCGAATTTTTTTTTACTTCAGCTGCTGTAGCACTTTCATTTGTATTTGTCAATTAGTGTCCAATCATGGACTAATTAGGCTCAAAAGATTTGTCTCGTGATTTTTCTACCAAACTGTGTAATTAGTTTTTTTTGTCTACATTTAATGCTCCATACATGTGTCCAAACATTCGATGTGACGGGGAATCTTGAAAAATTTTTTGAACTAAACATGGCCTGGGCTTGCTCGTTCTAAGTTCAACTGGAGTCCATGTGGAATTGTGCAAGAGAATGGTACCAGCTTGCTCATGGGCCCAAGGTCAAGCTTGGGTAGCGTGGTTAACGATCTTCAGACAGCTTCCTAATTTTCCCTACCTCATTTTTTCCCGACAAATTTGCTTTAGTCACTCACATTGTGATTTTTTTTGCGAATTATACAAGTACAGATGCAGACGCTCAACACACAAGCAACTCTCATCTCTATGAACACACGTACACAAACCTTACCTATATAAGCATTGTGTCGGCACATCTCGAGATTGACGGAGTCACCATAGGCGTCTCGTTGTCGACGGAAACGTCGCCTACCACTGAAAGCACAACGCCGTTCAATCCTGAAATAAATCTAGAAAAATACGAGCACTCGTGCCAAGTCGAGGGCTTAAGCCCGGGTAGGTAGGTTCCACCATAAGGAACCTAACCAATTGAGCTGGGCTCAGTTAACACTCACATTGTTATTTTAGGAAGAAGGGCTTCAATATACCAAACAAGGCCTTTAGTGATTCTACGGAGAACATTGATGATTCTACGGAGAACACTGATGATAAATAGATATAGAGCTAGCTAAAGAAAAACTAGAACCATTAAGATTTGTTTATTAAAAGGAAATATAACTTGTAGTTGTAGGAGCCTTTCCATCATCTAATGATGCATATAGTTGTTAGTTACATTTTTTGTGGTATAACCTTTTCACTAGGACGATTCTAGTCTTCAACTTAGCATGGATGGTCACATCTTCAATATTGAGACGTATGAGGCATTGTCAATCTCAGTGTCTGCCGGCCTTGTCCCTCGTTTAGTAGTGCATGTACGAAGCATATATAGCCCTTGCCCATGAGCTAATGAGTTAATGAGAATTAGTCACTGGTCAATTTTGGAAGAAGAAGCAACGGCACAAACAGTGGTACTGTTATAGTACTCCTACTAGAGTTTAGAGGGGTATCGGTGACTTCACTCACAATCTGAAGCGTTGGTCAGCACCTCTGCTCGTTGCAATGCAAAGTTATTCACAAGCTGTGGATTGATTGAAAGGCAAAGCAAAGGGGAGCACATGTACATGCATGGTGGCTCGAAAGTAAGTAGTAACCACTCCCACATGCACATAAACAAACACATATCAAATTCATAGGCAGGGGAGGCAGGTGTATGCGACGCGTTCGAGTAGGAGCACAATTTTCTCATTTGCATCGATCCACCAGCTAGCCTTGTCATTCACTTGTTAACAACTCTATGATCGACCAGGAATCTTGCGGCCCCACAAAAACGCAAACCCCAACGTCTCTGTTTCAGAGTTACACTACGGTACACGGAAGCCAATGCCAATGCCAATGCCAATGCAGCACCGCTCACGTTCTCCGTTGTAGACCAACCCACTGCTAGTTGTATGTTCATTTACAACCTATTATCAGCCGGCTCATATACTATACTACTAATCGACTATTAGAACATACTTCATTAAGACATGGGCACTTTGTCTTCTTCCTCTTAATGAAAAACAGGTTAAACGCTCGATCGCGAAAAAAAAATTAAGACATGGTCTACTTTCTTTTCTCATAATTTTTTAGAGCTTGTGCACCAATTAGCTATAAACTTATAATCTGCTTCTCTTCCGTCTTTTCCTCTAGTCGCTCTTCTGGGCTAGCGGCCGGCGATGAGAGGGCATGAGCGGCCACCAAGGTCCTTTGCCGAAATTTGGGCGAGTGGCGGCGCGACCGCACAAAGGGAGTGAATTCGAGCAGCCGCGGCACACGGACTCAAGGAGTGATGGGCGCAAATGGGGGACCTTGCCGGACCAATTTTTTTTCACCGTCGGCTTCAATGCAACGGTCATGGACACCTCCCATCACCGCTAAATAACATCACCGACTTGAAAAACCAATGATGATGGGGGTTTGCGAGCCGACGGTGATAAAGCTTTTTGGCGTAGTGGCATATAGTGCTTAGATTTAGGAAGCATATTCCCTGATGGGACGTCTCTGACTCTGCCTGTCTCAGAACCAAACGCCATCTCAAAGCGGGGTATCCCACCTATGATGTCCCCGTCCTCGAACTAAACATTAGGTTCAACAAAAGGACCACTAAAATAGTATTGATTGGGGGCTTTCATTACTACTCTCTCTGTCCCAAATTATAATTTGTTCTAGTTTTTTCTTGGAACATTGTTTTTACTATGCACCTAGATACAGACTATATTTAGATACGTAATAAAAGCTATCTATGTATGTCGAAAAGCCAGAACGACTTTTATATTTTGGAACGGAGGGAGTACTAAAGATGTTATGATTATGAAGATATAAAACATTTTCCAATAGTTGGAATGGAATGTTGAGACATGGTGGTCTAGAGTACACCGATAATACGTGTATATATATGACTAACCAAAGTTGAATGTTTCATACCGTCAATAGAAATATGCTTTGACGAAGTGATATATGCATTTTATTTTGTGTCTCCCGGGGCGGCCGGGATGATGCATGATCGGTGCTCTCCCTTTCCCTGGCTGCAAACGCCTAGCAGCTGGTAAACGGCAATGTGAAGCAACATGCCATCCTATCAACAATCAATGCTTAATTAGAATAGTTTAATTTGTAAGTAAGCAAGCTTTCCTTGGTATCCCTATTCCCTAGTGTGTGGAAGCCACGAACACACACAGCGAGTATAGTTTGCCGAGCTTTTCGGCCTCCGTCCAAGTCGCCAAACTAACGTGGAGACCTACCTGTAAACAATCACTTAACTATGCCTGCCCAGCCAACCGACGACGGATGGATTAGAATATGCATATACTACTACTAGCAGCTGATGGATGTACGTGTACGCGGAAGGGCATACTTAATCCATTGTTAATTAAGCGCTACTGTTGCTTTGGTTCACATTCACATTCACATTATGATCATGCATCTGCACATGGACATCCATCCCTCTTCTTTGCAAGCCAAGCAAGAAGAAGAAGAGCATTGCGTGCCCAATTCACAACATTTTTTTTGCAATAAAATATGGCGGCAGGAAGCAACGTACAGGAGGGTAGTTGAGTTGAAGTTGAAGCTGAGGTTGAGGTTGAACCCCGACAGCTCGCAGCTAGCTTAGCTGCAAGGTCAAAAGAATTGCCGCGTCGTGCGCGTCTGTCTGTCCGTCAACCATGCATATGGCCTGCATGATCTGTCAGTCAGTGAGGCTCCATCAGGCGTAGGCTCTGACGACGACAACCGCCACCTAACCGTCCCGTGCCCCAGTTTGCTCCATCTATATAAGCGAGGCCACCCAGTGTGCAGGAGCCATCAGTCCATTATTACCACAAGCTTCAGTTCTCTCTACTGCATTGCACAGCTCAGGTCGTAGCGCAGCCGTTACCTGCCTCTAGATAGCCAGCCAGCCAGATCCGCACCAGGAAGCTAAGAAGAAGATCTGGTCAGATCAGAGACAATGGCAACAATGGCCAAGGCCGCCATCCTCGCCGTCGTGGTTGCTCTGGCGGTGCAGCTCGCCGCCGCGGCGGACCACCCCGTGGGAGGCGACGGCTCCTGGGACGCCAGCGGCAACGGCTACGACGCCTGGTCCGCCACGCAGACGTTCAAGCCGGGCGACACCTTGTGTAAGAAACACAAAACATTGCATATGCATTTAATTTGTCACTCAGTTGTCATTGCCAAGCAGTAGGAGTACAAAACTGACGATGCTGCTTCTATGGTGCTCCATGTGCCCGCCCGCAGCGTTCAAGTTCTCGTCGTCGCACGACGTCACGGAGGTGACCAAGGCCGGCTACGACGCCTGCTCCGGCGCCAACCCCGTCAAGTCCTACACCGGCGGGAGCGCCACCGTGAAGCTCTCCGCGCCAGGCAAGCGCTACTTCATCTGCAGCATTCCCGGCCACTGCGCCGCGGGCATGAAGCTCGAGGTCACCGTCGCCGCCGCCGCGGTCACCGCGCCGGCGCCCGCCAAGACGACCAAGCCCCGCCACAAGAGGAGCGTCGCCCCGACCCCGGTCCCCGCGGCGCCGGCTCCCGACGCCGCCGCGACGTCCACCGACGGCGAGTTGCCCAACGTGTCCTCGCCCACCGCCGCCCCGTCGCCCAAGTCGTCCTCAGGCGCTGCCACGCAAGCAGGCAAGGCTGTCGTGGGGCTCGCCGTGGCCGTCGCCGTGGCCGCCTTGGCCATGTGAGGAGAGCGAGTCGTGACACACATGATTTTTGCAGATAAATTAAATATATACAGCCATTCATTATTGCATTGTGCGGCGCACCGACAGTTTGTTGCTGACAAGTTCGCCGTTTTTTTTTTTGTTGTTTTGCCTTTTGATTCGATTATTATACTGCTATTACTTTATTTATTAGTGTATAATATGTATTCGTTGTCACTGTTGATCGAATAAATTTATCATTATTCTTCCGACAATTGGTATTTGCCAATTTGGTGATACCTGTATTTTTAACAGGTGATTAATACCACTGCTAGTACCAAACAATTTTTTAGCATTCTGTGACAGTGGGTCTGATTACATACAGGCTCAATCACAGAGCGTATGAGTGTGTGTATGCATATGCTGTGCTGTGATGTGTGTACGAAAAAAAACTAAATTAAATAGTTATAAAATGGCAAAAGGCAGCTTATCTTCCTAAAAAACAAGGCAGCTTACCTTGTCGTTCGAGCGTTCAACTATCCAGAAACGGCCCTTCCAAAAAAAAAAAACACTATCCAGAAACGATGCGTCATCAGGATTGCTCAAGTGCAACACTAACGAAATTAACGTAGTTTCTCTCCTTTGTAGCCCATTTTTATTACGGACAGAACCTAGTTTCCCAACTTTACAGGGATTGTTGTTTTAGATTTTTTTTTTCATCATACAGACTGTTATTTTGGTTCTATGTAAAGTCAAACATTTTCATCGTTGACTATCGATCTCTAGAAACTTATATAACATAATAAGATTTACCGTGAGAAATAGTTTTATAATATACAATTCGTATATTACTATATTATATACAAACTTATAGGAATTTAGTGTCAAATATAGGATATTTTTGAAACTATAATTATCTTTGTGAAAACGGAGGGTGTATAACTATTTTTTTGTTGAATTCCTAGTAGCATGGTAAAAATAATTTAATTTATATATGCAGAAGTAGCATATAAAGCTAAAAAAAATCTCAATATTTTTGGAAGACAAACTCTGAATTGAAAACAAATAGTTGAAAGTCCTACAAGGAATTTAGTTTTTTTTAGAGCGAGTCGGCATCATTTTGATTTGGGGCACGTCGTCCACATGGAGCCCGCTTTGGCAGCACGGAACGGAAGGTGGCCTGGCCTGGCGTCATCTGGATTTGGCGCGAGAATGAAGCTAGCCGGCCGGCGGTGG
This sequence comes from Saccharum hybrid cultivar R570, assembly GCA_038087645.1. Classification (NCBI taxonomy): domain Eukaryota; kingdom Viridiplantae; phylum Streptophyta; class Magnoliopsida; order Poales; family Poaceae; genus Saccharum; species Saccharum hybrid cultivar. The sequence goes on from JAQSUU010000368.1 coordinate 594,074, forward strand.
TCAAAGCAGTTGCCGCGTCCGTCCCGCCCGGCGCCCGGCGCGGCCACCACCACCAACCCCGGCAGGCAGCTAGCGAGCAGACGCGACGCTGCCGTCAACACTTTGCCTGCGCCTCCATTTGTTTTGGTGGCAGGCCAGACAAGCTCCAACCTCAACAAAGCCAGCGCAGCGGCCACATTTTTTGCACCATGTCCATGTGTAACATCCCCGACCATCTCCCATGCTGCCATGCACCAATGAGCGAATCTTATCTCCGAGGCTAGGACAAACTGCTACACAGCGTGCACGTACGCGGTGTCGCAGAGGTGACCAAGACCAATGCAAGGCCGGCTACGACGCCTGCTCCTGCACCAATAACCCCCCGTCAGGTCCTACACCGGTACGGTGGCGCCACCACCGTCAAGCTCGCCGCGCCGGGCCGGGCAAGCGCTACTCCATCTGCAGCGTACGTGCCAGGGCACTGCGTGCGCCGCCGGCATGAGGCTCGGGGTCACCGCGCCCGCGCCGGCCAGGAGCAAGCCCGGCACCAGAGGAGGAGCGTCGCCCCCACCCCGGCCGCCGCCTACCATGGCAGCACAGGAGCCTTCTCCCGTGCCGTCGTCCACCGACGAGATGCCCACTTGTCTCCACGCCAACGCCTGCGCCGCCCGGCCCTGAGATCGTCTGGTGCGATGAGCATTCGCTTGTTCGAGCACAAGGTTGCCTTGACGCTCGCCATAGGGATGGCCTTGGCCTTGGCCATCTGAGAGATCCAGCCATGCATGGTTGACTCTACTCATCTGTTCACTGCTGATGGCATAAATCTATCCTCACTCTTTCAGCGTTAATTGGGTACGTTCTGCTTACTAACTGATGCTTGGCCATTTGGCATTGCCGAGTTCAGAGAAGCAGAGCTCAGCTGACAGCTAGTCCAAACACAAAACAGGCAGCATGCGCCAATAGTTTTGCACAGCACAGAGAAAGCTACCTGAACCTGAAGAAACGACACTCTGCCCTCCGTCCTTGTCCTCACGTGTTCGGTTCAGTTTGCTTACTTGCATGTCTTCCCAAAATATTTCCTCCGCCGTCTGTGACATCGAATCTTTGGACGCATGCATAAAACATTAAATGTAGATAAAAAAATAACTAATTATACAGTTTGTCTGTAAATGTCGAGATGAATCTTTTGAGCCTAATTAATTCATGGTTGGATAAATTTTGCCAAATAACAACGAAAGTGCTACAAGAATTTTTCCCCCAAATATTTCGGATCTGAACACAGCCTCAGTTCGATTTTGTGTAGCAAGCCTGTTGCTCTGTTTTTTCCCCTAAAGATGACAAAGGCACAATCATGGCGACAGCCGACAGGTAAGGAATGCTCGGCCTAGATGCAGAGACCTTCATCTGCATATGTATTTTTTCCTCTTTCACATGGGGGAAAGAAAAGAAAACTTCATCCTGATTCCCTACATCTCAGCATATCCCTGACCCTGGCTGCTTACTTTCTTCTGATTCAACCTTTTTCCAAGGTAAAGGGCATGTGACAATAGAGCATCATTCTGAGTGAAGAAGAAACAGAGACCATGGAGGAAGATGAGAAGAATATGCGACAAAGAGCATCAGTCACCCTTTTGCACCTTGCAGCAGTAGCTTTGTTGGTAAAAAACTAAACTTCTTAATGGTTCTCGCATATTCTGAGTGAAGAAGAAACAGAGACCATGGAGGAAGATCAGAAGAACGAACTGCTGTCTGCCGCCAAGCTCAGCACAGGTGCTTCTCCTGAAAAGGACTGGAGCTCTTGTCTTGTAATAATTTTCACTCTTGTTCTAATAATGAAAGGAGCTCATATCCATATTTTCATTTAATATAGTGTCATCTTGCAAATATTTGTTGATATTAAAAGAGTCATCATATCATTTTTTTTCATCTTTTCAAAATTTTCATTCATTTCTGCTCTAACTTCTTTTAGGATTTCTTCTTTCACCTCTTTCTTCATTGAGGGTAGATATTGCAGAACTTTTCTTCTAATTTCTGAGTAATGAATTCTTTTTGTACTACAGGTGCTGCTGAGCTCTTTTAGGTAAATGATGATGAGCTGCTGTTTCACAAAAGTGGAATGGAATCTAGTGGCTGCCATGCATTTCTTCAGGCATTGCAGGTACTCCTAGTCTCCTACACATGTTCATGCTACTGCATTCTTAACTCAAAAAAAAAAGGGAGTGATTGAGTGATCTGTAGTAGCTCTGTGGATGATCATTCTTGCATGTGGCACTGTGCACAATTCTCCAAAAATCATGCCACTGCATTCTTAGCCTTTTATTAAAAAAAAACAACTGGGAGTGATGGAGTGATCTGTAGCTCCGTGGATGTTGAAACGTCACTCTGCACAATTCTCCAAAACTACCTCTGCTATTACGAAAATCATGGATTACTTGTACCAAAGTACTCCTATAGCAGAATATTTCTGGGCAAGTGGGCAGCTCCTCTTCTCTTGTTTCTTTCTTTAGCTGTTCTCTTATTTCTTTTGGTGCAAGTGGAGGCGCTAGAGATCAAATTAGAGAAGCACTGCTGTCATGTGTGCTTTGGTAGATGCAGAGTGGTGGGTAGATCTGTGGAGCCGAGGAATCTCTCAGTCACTCTCATCTCTACCCAAGGTGGTCAGCAACAGGTCATGGCCATTGACGCATGCATCTGTTGCTGTCAGACAGATTACTCTCTCCATGAGACCATGAGCAGACCAGACTCCATGGTCAATTCATGTCAATCCAGTCGACATGCATGCAGGTGTGAAAAGCAGTGATTCCTAGTACTGCTACAAACTGAATTTCCCCGAGAAACACTACAGATTTGTCTCTCAGCAAAGAAGGTAGATTCTGCACATTGCAACAAAAGAGGTTTTTGGACAAGAGAGGCGCGCAGACTGATTTTGTGAGATCCTGACGGTGATCGATGGAAATTCAACAAAACTGCAACTGAATTATCAGACAAACGGAACAAGCACAAGCAATGAGTACATCAACGGCAGCTAACTCCTCTAACAAATCCACCGCTCCCTCTGTGCAGCAGCTCTGCCCTGCTCGTCGGCATGGAGGATGAGTCAAGACGCCGTTGGGCTGGGCGCCTCTGGGGCGGCCTGCGGCGCATCAGGCGACGGCAACGCAGGTGGTTTCGGAGGCGGCGGCAGAAGGTCCGGCGGTGACAACGCGAGTGCGGGTGGGGGCGACGCGATCTCTGCCGGCGGCGGCGGTGACGGGAATGCCGGCGGGGGTGGCACGATTGGTGCCGGCGGGGGCAGCTGCTGCTGGGGAGGTGGGAGCACGGGCACCGGCGGCGGGGACTGCAGAGGGGTCTCGGGCACAGGCGGCGGCGGCGGCGGCCAGGTGGCGGCGTCCGGGGAAGGAAAGGTGGGATTTTGCGCGGGCGCGGGCGTGGGCGGCGGGCGGGCGGCGGGGTCGGTGTCGGGCAGTACGGGCTGGCACGCGTCGGCAGCGGTGCACGCGGATGAGACGGAGGCGGGGCTGGACTTGGCGGCGGCGCGGTGGAGGACGGCGCGGAAGGCGAGGACGACGCCAACGACGGCGAGGGCGGCCAGGAGGGCGAGGAAGATCTTGGTGGCCTTGCCCACGTAGCAGCCGCCCCGCATGGCCGCTGCCGCTCTGCTCTGCTCCGACTCGTCCTCCTTCCTCTGTCTCGTGGCCTTGGTGGTGGCTGCGGGCTGACTGAGAAGCGGAGTGCTCTCACTCTCAGCAGGGGAGTTTACTCGTGTCGTCGCACAAGACCGGTGGTGGTGATCAACTGTGTGGTCCAGATTGGAATTGGGATCACACACAGTGTCCGGCACAGAGAGGCCCTTCGCCGGTCGTCGAACGCTTGAGAGTTGAGACCTGCCATGGTGCTCCACAAGGAAAAGGAAACTGCTAGTGCTATGGATTACCTCCTTAGGCCTGGTTTAGTTACACTCTAAATTCTAAATTTTTACACTTTCTTCGTCACATCAAATCTTTAGACGCATGCATGGAGCACTAAATGTAGGTAAAAGAAATAACTAATTGCACAGTTTGTCTATAATTTGCGAAACGAATCTTTTGAGCCTAATTAATCCATGATTATACACTAATTGTCAAATACAAACGAAAGTACTACAGTAGAAAAAAAAAACTTGCCCTCTAAACGAGGCCGTAGAGAGAGGCACCGTAGTAAATGAGCACTGGAAAAAAAAAGGGACGAAATGCAGTAATAAATAAATGATTACTACTTGTAGTACAACCATTAACCAAGGAGTACTCCGCGTGCACTGTACAGCACTCCCCTGAATTTGGTTGTTTTGAACTTTTGTCGGTATAAATTTTGTGCACACAGCGAGCGATGGATGCAAATCATACGAGATTTGATCATAAGCAGCAAAGTTATGATACTCCCTACTTAAGTTGCTGTCTTCTAGTGGCCTGGCAGTGCTGTTATTTTTACAATATAAATTCATTTTCTATAGAGCAAATCGATGGAACGCTGTACAATGCACTACTAGAAATTTTTGTCAGTACTAGAAATTTTTGCACAGAGCGAGTGGTGCGAGATTTGACCATAGACAACAAAGTCATGACACTCCCGGCTCAAGTTGTACTCTCGATGACGTGGTAGTATTATTGTATTTTATAACTAATTTTCTCTAAAGAGAGGGGGAGTGTGTGAACAAAAAAAAGTTCGGTTTGGTTTTTGAAGCTCTAGCTATTCTGGGGTCCTATGCTCCTATTACACTTCATCTCACTTATAAAAACGATATTTAGACCGTTTTCAAGACTTTCAAAGACATGAGTAGGTTTCAAATGTTTAATTTAAAGAAAATTGTTGGTCCTGTTCATGGGCCAACACAATATGTCACCTAAATCCACTCTAAAAACGAGTGGATGATGAAAACGAAGGGCTTTTATGCCTGAGGGTTGAAAGGTGAATGGTTTTGTAGTTGAGGGTTGAGAGTTGGAGTCAAAAAAGGATTGCAAAATGGATTAAGGTTAGAGTTGGGCAAACATTTTGTCGCTTATAACTATAATCTATTTGTGCTCCTATGTGAGCCATTAATCATTGGGCGAGACCGTGTGGCTGTCTAATGAAGCAACTAGATGGCCAAATTAGGAATGGTGTCCAAATTTATATACCACTTAACCTTTTTTCTGTAAAAGTTTATTTTGCGTATATAATTATCTAGAGCATAAATCAACTTGGTATGATTTCAGTATCATCAACATAGTAAACAAAAAAAAGGTTCATTTAAGTTTAAATTCCTATTTTTCTTCATCCCACTAATAAGTAAATACATAAATTATTTAGACATTTTTCAAAACTTTCAAGCAACTAGTAAATTCCAAATATTTATTTAGAGAAATGGCTGGCCATGTTACATGTTAAAATGACACCTAAAAACTGTAAATTTGAGTGAATGTCAAAAGGCGAAGGGCTTTTACAGCTTAGGGTAGGGTTAAAACGTGAATGGTTTTGCAGGTGAGGAATGGAAAACTGAAAAGTGGAATCAGCAGGATTGTATATATGGTAGTAGTTGGAGATAGGAGACTGTTGGATTGATCTCCGAGGCCCAGCCCAACGGCTAAGGCCTTATCCCCCCTGGATCGCGCCCTGATCGGGGGCGCCCAACCGATCCATGGTTGGTGGGCCCCCGACGCGCTGCGCTATATAAAGAAGGGAGTGGGGGCCGCAGACACTTGATCCAAGGTTCGCCGTGCCCCAAAACCCACTCCACAAACCCTAGGCCTCCGATCGGCTTGCGCAGTGGCGTCGGGAAGCACCACTGCGCCACCTCCGTTCTACTCCTTCCCCGTCGTCGGTCAGTGCCGGTGGAGGCCCGAAGGACGACGGAATCTACTCCGCCACCACATCAACTCCATCACCATGGATGCTTCCGGATCTGCTCCCACCAACGACAGTCGAAACCCTAAACTCCTACATCTATGTGTCTCTCTGTTTCCTTTTATTTGTAATAGATCTACTGTTGTTCCTATGTATCACTGTCTTCATTGTTTGTACCCCGACCCGATACACTGCTAGTAGATCCTGTTTTTCTATCATTGGTATCGGAGCCATCGGGGTTTTGTTCACCCGAGATCAAAGGACGGCCGTCCGATGTGATCCAACAGCCAGAATTTCATTGGACGAGATTCAGCCCAGGCGGGTTTCGACACTGGGCCGATTTCGCGCCGCCGGCCCAGGTTGCGGCCTGGCTGCGCGCGCGCACTCCCGCGCGAAATTGGACTGGGCCGCAAGCGACCGTGGGCCGAATGGTTGGCCGCGGCCTGTTTAAGCACAGTGAAAAATTTTCAATTTCTTTGTTTTTTTTCAGAAGCATTTAAATAATTGTTTTGCCCAGTTATTAAACTCTATTTAATTGTACCAACGTGTTTATTACTTAGAGAGCAAAGTCAGCAAGTTATGCTTTTGAAAAATAGCAAGTTAATTAAAGTTTTCCGCTGCGCAAGCTCTAATATTTTATGCATTTATTCTATTCTGCCCAACGGTGATTAGGATTTATGTACAGAGTTAATTTTTGTATATCTTGATTTTGACCAACGTTAAATTAAGATATGCAATTATTTTTTCCTAGATTTAATGTTGATGACCTCACTATTTTATTATGTTTAATTTCAGACCAAGCGCTCAATGCGATGCACTTTATTAGTGCAATCCCAAAGCTAACGGGACAGAACTATGTTCTGTGGCGCGAAGAACTTGATGCAGCTCTAGCACTTGCTGAGATAGATTTGGCTCTTCAGGAGCCAAAGCCCACTGAGCCAGAGGAGCCCGAAAGGGCCCAAAATGAGACCGATGAAGTTTTTGCTAATCGGAAGCGAGACTATGCTCCCATTAGAGCAAAGTATGATCTTGAGAAGTACAAGTGGGAAAAGTCAAACCGCAAGTGCAAGATTGTCATCAAGAAAACCATCACAGAGGGCTTAAGAGGTGTCATCCCAGAATGTGAAACAGCAAAAGAATACCTTGAGAAAGTAAAGAATCAGTTCACTGGTTCCACCAAAGCTCATGCTTCCACACTGATCCAGAAACTCACTAACATGAGGTTCACAGGGGGGAGTGTGAGAGAGCACATTCTGAGCATGAGCACCATGGCAGCTAAGTTAGACAAGCTAAAGATGCCCCTGGCAGATGGTTTCATCATTCACCTAGCTCTAAACTCCCTTCCCAAAGAGTATGAGACATTTGTTGTTAATTACAATACACAGCCAGAGGATTGGGATTTAGAGAAGGTGATTACCATGTGTGTGCAAGAAGAAGAAAGGCTAAAGAATGCAAATGGTGGTTCTGTGAACTTTGTCAAAGGAAAGAACAAGAAACCATTCTACAACAAGAAAGCTCAAGATGCCTCCACCTCTCATAATAAGGGAGGAAACTCTTCACAGCCTAAAGCACAGCCGAAACAAGACAACCAGCAGAAACACGAGGACCCGGATCGCTGTAGATGGTGCAATGAGACAGGGCATTGGAAGCACGACTGCCCCAAGTTCATGAGGCACTGCCTAGTAAAGGGTGAGGACATTATAACTTTTGTTGATGAATCCTTATATCTAAGCTATGCTAGATCCACATGGTGGATTGACTCAGGTGCAACTGTTCATGTTGCCAACTCTTTGCAGGGATTCAATGGAGGGAGAACCCTTCAAAGAGGAGAAAGACAGATTAAGGTGGCCACTGGTGTTGAAGCTGAAGTTCGAGCTATAGGAAATCTATCTCTAGACTTAGCTAGTGGTTTCACACTTGAGTTGCATGATGTTCTTTATGTCCCCTCTTTAGCCAGAAATTTGATTTCAGTTTCATGTTTGTCAGACTATGGTTTTGATTGTCATTTCAGCAAGAACAACTGTAAGCTACAGTTAAATAATAAGTGTGTGGGTCTTGCCTTCCGACAAGACAAACTTTATTTATTATCTATGTCTGAGAATGTGAATGCTGAATGTAATAATGCTGAGAATGCAATACCCGCAGATGCTAGCAAGAAAAGGAAAAGAATTGATTCCTCATCGAAATTATGGCACTGTCGTTTAGGCCATATTTCGAGGGGGAGAATAGAACGCTTAGTTAGAGAATCAATACTCCCACCACTAGAACTCTCAGAGTTAGAGCAATGTGTTGATTGCATTAAAGGCAAGTTAGTAAAGAACATAAAGAAAGGCGCTAAGCGAAGCACGGGAGTACTAGAATTGATCCACACAAACATCTGTGGACCTTTTCCAGTGACATCTGTGGATGGTTTTGATTCCTTCATCACATTCACAGACGACTACTCTCGTTTTGGATATATATATCCAATCAAAGAACGTTCAGAAGCTTTAGACAAGTTTAAGATATTCAAGGTTGAGGTTGAAAATCAACTAGACAGAAAAATCAAAGTAGTAAGATCTGACCGTGGAGGGGAGTACTACGGTCGACATACCCCTTATGGACAAGTCCCTGGACCTTTTGCAAGGTTCTTACAGGAAAATGGCATAGTAGCCCAGTATTCAATGTCGGGCGACCCACAGCAAAATGGAGTAGCAGAAAGGCGTAACCGTACTCTAATGGATATGGTGCGCAGTATGATGAGCTATTCCACTCTGCCATTGAGTTTGTGGATGGAGGCCTTAAAAACCGCCATTCATATTCTCAACAGAGTTCCAAGCAAGTCAGTACTTAAAACACCGTATGAGTTGTGGACCGGCAGGAAACCCTCAGTCAACCATCTGCGTGTCTGGGGGAGCCCTGCTGAAGCAAAAGTATTTAACCCAAACATAGGAAAGCTAGACCCCAAAACAGTAAGTTGCCATTTCATTGGCTATCCAGAAAAGTCGAAAGGTTATCGTTTTTACTGCCCTGGTAGACATACCAAGTTTGTGGAAACAAGACACGCTAGTTTTCTAGAAGATCAGATGATCAGGGGGAGCAAGATAGCGCGAGAAATCACCCTTGAAGAGAAGCGGGTGTTCGTGCCCATCCCTATGGTGCAGGAACCCTACTTCACGCTGCCTGTTGTTGTTGGACCTACGCAAGTGGTGACAACACCTGCTGTAATTTCGCCTACGGCTAATTCGGAACCTGTCTTTCAGGAACCGAATGAACCCATAGTCGATGAACAGCAGCCCCAACAAGATCAACCCCAAGAACAAGAAATGCCAGTAGCAGAACCTTCTGGCAGACCTCAAAGAGCGAGAAAGTCTCCTATTCCAGATGACTACATAGTCTATGAATGCGAAGAAGTTCAGATGGAGGATGAACCCACCTCATTTGAAGAAGCCATGAGGAGCACTGAAGCATCTAAGTGGCAAGAAGCCATGGAAGATGAATTAAAGTCCATGAGTACCAATAAAGTTTGGGACCTAGAGGAAATTCCTGAAGGAGCCAAAACAGTAAGCTGCAAATGGGTCTACAAAGTGAAACGTGACTCCAAAGGGAACATAGAAAGGTATAAAGCAAGACTGGTAGCAAAAGGTTTTACTCAGCGAGAAGGGATAGATTACAATGAAACGTTCTCTCCCGTCTCGAGCAAGGACTCCTTTAGAATCATAATGGCCCTAGTGGCACATTTTGATCTAGAATTACATCAGATGGATGTGAAGACAACGTTTCTCAATGGGGATCTAGAAGAAAGAGTGTACATGGCACAACCGAAAGGTTTTGCTGTGACAGGCAAGGAAAGAATGGGCTGTCGCCTGAAGAAATCCATTTATGGATTAAAGCAAGCATCCAGACAGTGGTATTTGAAGTTTGATAAGACAATCAGGAAATTTGGGTTTAAAGAGAATGTTGAGGACAATTGCGTATATGCAAAGTTTAAGAATGGGAAATATATTTTCCTAGTACTGTATGTAGATGACATTCTACTGGCAAGTAGTGATGTCACTCTGCTACAGGAAACCAAAAGATTTTTGTCCTCAAATTTTGATATGAAAGATTTAGGTGAAGCTTCTTTTGTCTTGGGCATAAAGATTCACCGAGATAGAAACCGAGGGGTATTGGGATTATCCCAAGAGGCATATATAGAGAAAATATTAAAGAAATTCAATATGCATAAGTGTAGACTATCACCTGCTCCTATTGTAAAAGGTGACAAGTATGGGGAACATCAATGTCCCAAGAGCAAGTTCGAGCGCGATCGCATGCAAGCCGTTCCATACGCTTCAGCTGTCGGAAGCTTACAGTATGCTCAAGTGTGCACACGCCCAGATCTGGCTTTTGTGACTGGGCTACTTGGCAGATATCAAAGTAATCCAGGTATGGAACACTGGAATTTAGTAAAGAAGGTCTTAAGATACTTGCAAGGCACGAAAGGGCTCATGCTAACCTATAGAAGATCTGATGACCTACAAATAGTAGGATATTCAGATTCTGATTACGCGGGAGATGATAGAAAGTCTACCTCAGGGTATATATTCACTCTCGCGCAAGGAGCCATATCATGGAAAAGCTCAAAACAAACAATAGTCACTGCATCGTCCACAATGTATGCTGAATTTATTGCTTGTTATGAGGCGTCAGGACAGGTGAATTGGCTTAAGAAATTTATACCCAGTTTAAAGGTGGTCGACAGCATCGATAAACCACTAAAGTTGTATTGTGATAACGAGCCAGCAGTGTTGTATGCTCACAACAATAAGTCAAGCAATGCCGCCAAGCACATTGACATAAAATATTATGTTGTGAAGGATAAAATCCGGGATCACGTCATAAGTCTTGAACATATAAGCACAGAAAAGATGTTAGCGGATCCGCTTACGAAAGGCTTACCGCCCAATGTGTTCAGAGAACACGTAGCCGGCATGGGTTTAAAGGAAAGCCTGTGATTCCTGGATAGTAAGAGGGCCCAAGGCGAGAATCCATCTCTAAACAGAAAAGTGTTTGTGGCTGTCTAATCTAATGGTAGTAACTGTTATGATGAAACATGCTCAATGCACTAATTTGTGATGGGGTTGGTTAACAAAGCGAGAAAGCAGAGATGAGATCAAGGGGGAGAATGTTGGATTGATCTCCGAGGCCCAGCCCAACGGCTAAGGCCTTATCCCCCCTGGATCGCGCCCTGATCGGGGGCGCCCAACCGATCCATGGTTGGTGGGCCCCCGACGCGCTGCGCTATATAAAGAAGGGAGTGGGGGCCGCAGGCACTTGATCCAAGGTTCGCCGTGCCCCAAAACCCACTCCACAAACCCTAGGCCTCCGATCGGCTTGCGCAGTGGCGTCGGGAAGCACCACTGCGCCACCTCCGTTCTACTCCTTCCCCGTCGTCGGTCAGTGCCGGTGGAGGCCCGAAGGACGACGGAATCTACTCCGCCACCACATCAACTCCATCACCATGGATGCTTCCGGATCTGCTCCCACCAACGACGGTCGAAACCCTAAACTCCTACATCTATGTGTCTCTCTGTTTCCTTTTATTTGTAATAGATCTACTGTTGTTTCTATGTATCACTGTCTTCATTGTTTGTACCCCGACCCGATACACTGCTAGTAGATCCTGTTTTTCTATCAGAAACTCGTTGCGACCAGGCTATTCCGCGAACGCTCACCGGTTCCCAAAACGAGCGATCAAAATTCTGACATCATTGTGACTTTTCATTTTAGGAAAAAAAATAATTCCCACTTTCTTTTGTTGTGGTCCGGTCCTTCACCACATAGGGCCGGTTTAGTTCCCAGAAAATTTTGCAAAATTTTTCAGATTCCCCGTCACATCGAATCTCTAGACACATGCATGAAGCATTAAATATAGATAAAAAATAAAACTAATTATACAGTTTAGACGAAATAGACGAGACGAATCTTTTAAGCCTAATTAGACCATGATTGAACACTAATTGTCAAATAACAACAAAATGTGCTACAGGATCATTTTGCAAAAATTTTTGCAACTGAACAAGCCCATAGTCCCCGCTCCTTTCCTATGATGTCAGCGTGATGCAGGGTAGGAAAAAAGCAAAAATGCTTATTTCAAAATGCTATAACTTCTGAATGGCGTATCCATTTTTAATTCTGTCTACATCGGTACGTTCTACGCGACGAGACGAACAAAACTAGACCCCAGTTGTATATATTTCGAAGAAATTTTTTCTAGTAGCAATTTATGTATATTAACTTACAACATATAACTTATATGTCAAAACTTATGTACAAAAATTATTAAGCACAAAGAAACGAATTAACTTATAACTTACGCTAGAACTTGGAAACACAAAAGTTTTTAAACACAAAAGAAACGAATTAACTTATAACTTATACCAAAATTTGGAAACACAAAAGTTATTAAACACAACTTATGTATAAAAGTTATCAAACACAACTTATGTATATAAATTATTCTATATAACTTATGTACATAAATTATCCTATATAACTTGCCAACACTGCAAAAAAGATATTTGAAAGAAAAAATATATAAAAGAAGGATAAAATACAAAAAATGAAAAGAATACTAAAAAAACACATAAAACAAAACACAAAGGAACGGATTAACTTATAACTTATAATAAAACTTGGAAACACAAAAGTTACGAGACACAACTTATGTACAAAAGTCATTAAACACAACTTGTATACCTAAGTTATTTTATACAACTTGTATACATAAGTTATTCTATACAACCTGCCAATGCTGCTAAAAAGAAATAAAAAAAGAAAATAAATAAAATACTTGGGTTACGAGAAAAAACGGGAGAAAAAAAAGAAACATCCGGTCGATGTTGGCATGCCGTGGAACAAACCGGACCCGTAAGCACGGAATGGCACGACTCGAGTGGTAGAAGAAAAAGAAGGAAAAAAAAAAGAAAGAAACGCGCGCTTGCTAAGTCCGGCAGACACGCACGGTGCCTGCCTGCCATGTGACGCTAGCGACAGAAACGGAAGGTGGACGCCACGGCAGCACATAACGCTTGCTAAGTCCACCGCCATTAACGCTTGAGGCTTTGAGCCTCTCTGCCTGCCATGGAGGAGGTTGGGAATCTAAGCAGTGGAGCTGCCACTGCTCCTCCTAGTATCTCCTAGTCCTTGCGACAAGGGAAGGTGAGCACAATTGTCGGTGCATGGCCCACGTATAATCTATCTACTACCAATAATTATTTGCTAAGAGTTTAAGGCCCGTTAGGCGCTTCAGGCAAACGTAACACACGGTCTAATATGAGCGAGCCCAGTAAAGCCTAATAGAAGAAAACATTACAGCCCGGCCCAAATTCCCTAGATGCAATGGTGGCGGCAACGGCAAACGGGAAACCAAACCTCATCCGAACGGAAGGGTGTCGAAACGGCCGGCAGCCGCTTTCTTCCTTTTTCCTTTTTCTGATCTGAATCTGACGATGCCGTCGCCCGCTCTATCCACACTCCATAGTCCCTCACTCCACAGAGTCGTCCGTCCCCATGGCGACTTATCTCAACGCACCGCCGGCAGCTACCACCACGGCTGCAGGCTACTGCCATGCCTTCTCCGGCGGCAGCCTCCGTCTACTCCGGCCGAGCCGACCGGCGCTGCGCGTGACGTGCCAAGCCTCCTCATCCTCCTCCTCCTCCCAGCAGCAGCCGTCCCCGTCCAGGAGGTCAGCCTGCGTGGGCCTCGGCCTCAGCTTCGCGTGCGCCGTCCTGCTCCGCAACCGACGCCGGCGACGAGGAGCCGGCCAACAACGGCTGGTGGCTCACCGAGTTCCCCTTGCCCACGCCCAAGATCGTCAACAGTAAGCCGTCCTAGCTGCTTCACCACTCACTCCCTTGCAGACCAGCTTCTAAATAATTGGCAATTGCAGAGGAGATCAACAACGCCGAGACAGGGACGCGGTCCTTCATCAAGAACGGCATCTACATGGCGGACATCGGCCCCAGCTTCGCGGCGCACGCGTACCGGCTGCGCAGCACGGCCTTCGACCTGCTGGCGCTGGAGGACCTGCTGGGCAAGGACGCCTCCAACTACGTCAACAAGTACCTCCGCCTCAAGTCCACCTTCATGTACTACGACTTCGACAAGCTCATCTCCGCCGCCGACGACAAGCCCCCCTTCGTCGACCTCGCTAACCGCCTCTTCGACAGCTTCGAGACGCTCCAGGAGGCCGTCACCGCCAAGGACGACGACAGGATCAGCGGCCGCTACGCCGAGACCAAGGTCATCCTCCAGGAGCTCATGGCGAAGATGGCCTAGCAAAACCATGCCAGAATTCATTCATATATATGATGATGATGTATAAATAAATACTCCTATCTTGCTAGTATCTGTCTACAGGCAGAATTCACAGAGCAGAAAAATATAATTATCATGTCACCGCTGTGAGTCTCAGCTCAGCAGCCTGAGCCTGCCAGACAGTAGACAGTTGTTTACATAAACGCCCAGCCCAGCTCAGAGGCATTGGCACTTGGCAACAACAAATCAGGACTAAGAATGAAAGCAAGAAGAAAATGGAAGAAACACATGCCAACATACAAATCAGATCAGGTTTGATCAAATCAGATCCTAAGATTAAATAGGCCAGCACACCACTACCAGCCGTTAGCACAATCAACAAGGCCAGAAACCAAATAAATTGGCAACTCACACCACCTCCAAACAACAGATGCAAATGATCGGTTGCATCACCAAATCAACACAAACATACACTGCCACACAGCCCACAGGGAGATAGAACCTGCCAATCCACAGGCAAACAGACTTCGCCATAGTTCGTCATTGTGAGCTCCGCGTCTGGGTTTGGCGCCGGGGGATCCCGATCTCACAGGAGTTCACCCTTGCAGCAAACCGGAGTGAGCAAAGAGACTCCCCAGTCGAGGATACTTCAGGAGAAAGATTCACAAACATCAGCGTCTTGGAGTCCCCTCCGAGACACGGCTGTGTTGGAAAGGGGGCAAAAGGATCAGTTAAGACTTGATACAACAAGAGTGCCAGTTACTGAGGAAAAGGGAATACCTGGAGCAGGTATGTCAGTTTTGAGTTCCTGAACGGAACATGTTCCTCTTTCTTTGCAATCGAGAAGATGACATCACTTAAGCATGACAAGCTTTTATTGATAGCCTATGTCGGAACAAAACCATGCTTATTCGTTATTACAGAATATATAGAAGCTAAGACACAAACAATGCTAAGGAACCAGATGGCAAATTACCAGAGTCTCTTTCAGCCGATCACCAGTGGCACCACTTTTGTTCAGACGCTCACTGCCTGCTAGATCTATAAGATTGAGCACTCCTTGCACTTGTTGATCCGTTCCCTGAAAAGAAAAATGGTCAGTTATAGACAAAAAGACAACATGCCAATCAATGTTACATGTGAATAAGAATATACCTCATTTACACCGAATATCCGAAGGGTGAAAACACAGTGACTTCTGGATGATTCCTCATTCATTTGTGTTCTCCCAACTGATCTGAAAACAAAATGAATAATTAACTGTTTTAGGTCCAATGCACCAGAACCGACTCATCCTGCAGCACTCAATTCTCAAATGTAGAACTCAAAAAGAAGTTTGAGAACACAATTACAGTGATATTATCGAAACTTGAGGATATTACCATACAGGTTTAAGAAAATTAGCATCTGTGCTGAAAAGACAAACTAGTATGGAGTACACAGTGTAGTAGATAGTGAACAAGTTAAACCTGAGCTGATTATTTTCAGCATCCAGATTTACTTTTTGCTTAAGAAAATATCAATTGGTACCATTTTTATTTTTTTTATTTGAGAGTTGATCATAACCATATAATGGGTATCATCAAACAAGTGACACGCCTGAAGTTTAAATACAAAAAATGACCCAATGAATACTAAAGTCTTGGCATGATGACTGTCCACGGAATATGATGTAGTGACTTCTTTACATAGCTACATCATATAACGCATCTTCTGCCAAAAAATTATGGCACACAAATGAACACTCGTGATCAGTAGAATTTTCCTATTATATACTCTTATGACCAAATACTTAATGCTGAAACTTTGAAAATAAAGAAGTGTATAACCTGCTCTGAGCAGCCCGCCTGAGGAGAGAAGAAACTTCATTGATACTAGTTACGTCAACGACCGTAAGGTCCGACACGTTTGTGTTACCATTGGCATCATGCTTGATACTGTACTTTGAAGGACCACCATCCTGAGCAGCCATGCGATTCGTCACAAGCAAGTCGCGTATGGTCTCATTGTAAATCTCCAACATTGAGGCCTGAAAGTTTAAAATACACCATGATAACAGTTACAGAAAACTTGTTCACTGGTTAGTTCAAATAAATAAGTAAATTACCAAAAACACACCTGCATCTTATATCTCCAACCCTGTGAGTTAAGTGCCTGGCTAGCTTGAAAAATCTGCTCCAGAGATCGTGGTATCATTCCTTTTTGATCTTCTAACTCAGGATTGCCCATCATTGTATATGTTTTACCGGAACCAGTTTGCCCGTAGGCAAATATGCAAACCTAAATGAGTTACCATTTTTTAGTTGCATTGTAAGAAAACTAGATAATGGAAAAACAAACCAAAAAACATTTTTTCCTAGAGTTAGTAAAGGTAATCTAAGTTATAGGCATCCAAATACTGTACCTTATAGCCATCTAGGGCACTTTGGATGAGTTGAGATATTTCTATGAACACATGTTCTTGTGATGCCGAATGATCAAATACTTTATCAAAAGTAAATGAATATCCTTGTGCTGAAATAATAAGAAATGTAATTATGTCACAATCAATATTCTAAATACACTATATCGACGTCTAAAACTACAAAAATGAATGTAAACATGACTCTTACCATTATGTAACAACTCAATGCCTCGGCCTAAGTTTTCTCCACTCTTTGGATATGAGACCGCTCCTGATTCATTTGGCAGCAAAGGCCTTACTCTACAAAATACCCTGATGTTTCCCTTCAACTCCTGCAAAGAAACAAATTCAGGGACAGCCAAATAGAATATATGTATATATACTGGATCTTTGAGACCTTAAGAGAATTCCTTACAAGAATTGTGTTATGTAACTTTTTCCGTAACTTCTCTCCGTCCAGAATTGTTTGCTCAGCCTCTTCAAGGCGCGACAGAGCACTCTCCAACATTTTCTTCATGTTCTCATACTCAGTCATGGTTTCTGAGGCCGTCATATCAGACCTCTGTACAGTTAAGAGAAGGTTCAAGGTATTAAACATCTATGCAATATTTTTCCTACACAGTGTGACACTTGATACAGTAAGAAACATATAGATAAACTCGTGCCTACTGAGATATAACACAACATCATTATATTTAATGATTAATGAAGAAAAAGGCATGTACACACCTTTGACTTTTCATTGGCAGCTGCAAGCTTAATTTCCAATGTCTCTATCATCTTTCTTTGGGATGAACATGTTTCCTATTTCATTGAAAACGTGTTAGCCAGTTTCAATTATCTAGATAATGATCAAATTATCTAGGCACATAGTCATACCTCAAGGGCAGAGGTTTTTTCCATGGCACTGTCTAACTCAATGGCAGTTTTTCCAGTCATTTCTTTGTATGTTCCAATATCAGCCAGCAAAGAATCTACTTGAGCAGATTTAGTGTCACGTTCCTCCCTTACATGCTGAAGCTCCATTCTAAGACTTTCAACTTCCTTCAATAAATCGGTCTTTTGCTTTGCAGCTTCATTTTGCAAAGACTAGAAAGACAACAGCATAATCAAGACATCAGCATAATTCTCTATAAACAAATCCAATAAAGAAGCATGGACAAAGAAAGGGCATACTGACAGGATGTAACAGAGATCTTACCTTTGCCATGTCTAGTTGCATTTTTACCGAGTTAGCATGATCTTTCAGACCATTCATTGTCTCGACCATAGTATTCTTCTCCTTTTGCAGCTTTGCTATTGTTTCAGCATTCTTTGTTGCATCTGCTTGGAGGTTGCTATTGTATTGCTGCAAGCTTGTGTTATATTCTTGAAGCCTCTTATTTGTGTCCTGAAGCATCTTAATCTAAGGATAACAACGAGCAAGCAAAACATAAACAGTAGCAAATGAGGATTGCATGGTTGATAAATAATAATTCAAAGGAGTTTTTTTTATGGAAGGGGAGATTCACAAAAGGCGTTAGCTTATACCTGGTCATTGAGGCGTCTGTCCTCCAACTTTGCCCTGTTCAGATCTTCTAAAAGTCCATTGCGCAAAGATTCCACACCCATCCTTGCTTCCCTTTCATCTCTTAGAGACCTCAGGGCATCCTGCATTTTTAATGAAACTGAGAGTGACACAAGAGTAATAAGATGATATTAAGCCAGAAGCACAAGTCACCCACCATTTTTTCGGCCTCCACTATCTTCAGAGCCTCTTGTAGAGATGCACATTGTTTTTGAAGTTCCTTGTATATTGATTTTGTTTCTTCAGTAGTATTCTCCAAGTCAGCCACTATATGAAGCAATAAAAATTCAGTCAGAAGAATGTAGAAGAAAGTATCCATGATGAGATAATTTCAAAAGGTTGGTACCTATCTCAGAATGTTGTTTGTGTGTCACCTCAAGCTGACCATTGATCCTCTCGATTTCAGCAAGATTTGCGTCGTCCCTCTCAAGAAGCCATCTGATACAGGCTCGAACCTTCTTGATGTATTCCATCATCTGCTCGCTCTTCCCCTACACAACCAGGGAATCAGAATCACCAAAGGCAGGACGTCATTATTATAAATAAAATGGTGAAGTCAGACCAAAAATATCAGATGTCAAAACATTGCAAAGGTCCTAGGAGCTAGTTTCAGTGGAATCACCGTCAGTACCATGGGCAGAAACTTATCATTTTTTATGTTTAAATTAAACATCTCTGTTTTTACAGGTTGGAACCTTTATTTTCTGCTTCCAAAATACAGTTTGTTATCCAATTCACTGATGCTTACGCTTACTCAAAGTTCCGCTAGGTGCTCGATTAATCGCGCCTAGGCGCGACTAATCGGTAGTCGATGGCCTCCCGCCTGGCCTAGGGGTGAAGGCGCGTCCTAGGCGGGCGCAGCGCCTAGGCGGCTCAAATCGGCGCCTCCGCGGCGATTCCGCAGCGCGCAGGCGCTCGAGGCGGGCGCGTAGGCGGCCGACGGGCCTCGCGCGCGGAAATTTCCGTCGCCGCGGAAGCGGGCGCGCGGGAGTCGCGTCGGGCGCGGGAAAATTAGCGGCGCGCGGGAAGGATAAGAGGGAGAAGGGCCCGCTCCCGCTTGATTCCTGCTCGCAGACGCCGCTCCCGCTCGTCCTCTTCCGCCTGCGCGCGCGCCGGAGAGAACTTCATCCCGGTCTCCCTGCTCCCACGGCCGCACTTCTCCCCGCCTGGAAGCTCCTTCCCGCCGGCCGCCGGTCTCTTCTTCCCCGCCTAGAAGCTGCTCGCCTGCTCCCCGTCTCGAAGCTCTTCACCGCCAGCCGACGGCCTCAACCCTAAGCGGCCGCCGGTCTCTTCTTCCCCTGCTCGGCTGCTCCCTGCTTCCCTCCCCTGCTCGTTGCTCCCCTCCCCTACTTCTCTCCCTGTTCTGAACTTCTGATTTGTTGCTCCCCTCCCCTGCTCGTTGCTCCCCATGCAAGAATAAGCCACCAAGGAATTAGGTATGTCTACTGTCCCTCTTTTTATATGTACTGTAACCTATATATTCAGAATTTTTGCTATATATATATATATATATATATATATATATATATATATATATATATTATGGCTATATTGCCAAAACGCCTAGGAACGCCTAGGTGCGATTAATCCCGATTACTCCCTAGGCTAGGGGTCAGCGCCTAGATTCCGCTTGGCGCCTAGCGAAACCTTGCGCTTACTTGTCAAAAGGAATAGCGAATGGCCTTAAGTTACCGGTGCATTTCTCTGTAGTTTCAGTAGTCCAGAAACACTGCTGATACGCTAAGCAGCTCACAGCACACATGAGAACAGTGTGTCAGAGCTGGCAAGTTACTAGTACAGTCAGCTAAGGGGGGCATGCAGGTTATTAACAGGCGACAAGTGAAACGAATGTACAGAAAGTCGACGCATCTATCACCTAGCGTCAGAATTGAACTGGAGAATGAGCATACGCCTGAAATTAACACAGCCAATTCACATGAGCGCAGGCAGAGGAACACGCGAGCAGGTATTTGTCGTTTTTGTTTTTAAAAAATGGCATCTATACAATCTGTCGAGTTCGAATCGAGGCATCGACGAGTATGCTCACTGGAGATACACAGGAACAAGCGACGGGAAGGTACTAATGGAAGCACAACATCCAGGGACGGGAGGAGTGACAAACCTTGTAGTCCATCTTGTTCTTCCCCTTCATCTTCTCGTTGAGGAGGGCTTCAACGTCCTCCCTGCCCGCGAACACCATGGGCTCCTCGGGCGGTGGCGGCGCGGCGGCGAGCGGCGCCCTCCCGGTCCCGACGGCGGTGCGCTGGCGCTTCACGGGCTGCGCGTCCGCCGGGTTGTTCTCCTTGTGGTGCAGCACCCCCGGGCGCACCCCTCGCGCGGACATGGCGGGCGGATCTAGGGTTTGAGGAGCAGGGGTGGGTGAGCGGTGGAGGCGTCTCTCGATTCGGATGGAACCAATTGGAAAGGGGGGAAGAATGGGATGGGAGCGCAGCGCAACGGAGCCGATGGGGGAGAGGGAGATTTGAAATCGTTCGAAATTTTGGTAGGACCCACCGCGAGGCGCTCTCCGAAGTTGGGCTGGGCCTGCCGTTGGTGTGGTGCGCTACGCCAGTTCAGCCCAGTTTATTTATTGTACGCAGGCCCATGACGCAGACCGAACCCGCCAGTGCGTCGGGACTCGGGTGAGGCTTCGGCCGAAGATTTTGGCCGGATTTTTTTTTCTCCTATATAAATTAAGTTGTTTTACTTTATTTAGCTTCATTTTTCTTATCTTATATCTTTCATCCTCCTCCTCCCTAGTATTAAAGTGAAAGAGGGTTCTTTCATCCATCGTTTTTTACTTCCCACATTACTCTTGTGGCCCAAGAAATACCTCTATTTTTATTAGCGGTTGGTAACATCATCTCCCTGTATAGATGGTATTTTTAGGTGCCGTTGTCATTTTTCACCACAGAGATGTTTTATATCATAACTTTTTTTTCAAAAGATGTTGAATGAAGAGATGTTTTATATCAAAATTATAGAGGTCGACGAGAGATCTAAAATTTTGTAGTTGATTATCTTTTTTATCTCATCATTTAGTTATCTAAACAAACATTTTAATTTCTTATATTTTGAAATACATTTTTAAAAATTTGTAAACGACCCTGAACAGGATCTAAAAGTTTATAATCGATTTTTTTTCCATAAGATCTTTTGGGTATTGAAATATTGAATGCAAGACTCATGTAAGGTCGATCAATACGAAAGAATATCATTGTATACTTGACCACACCATGCAAGGTAAGATGATGGGTTTGAATCGTAGGGAATATATGCGGGTAAAATCACGTGTGTGGTTAGTAGGCTTCGTTCTCCCGGGATCAAAATTAAATTATGAATGCTTTTTAATCTCTTAAGCAAGTTTATTATTTCTAAAAAACAATCTTTAGAGATATGTCGCGTTATGGATCATCCTCTAAAATCGATTTATATGGGTGATTGGTGTTTCCGAGACGGTATTCCTAGAGATGATTGGTTAGAGAAGGTTGGAAGAAGAAGCTTTTAATAAGGCATACTCCCTCCGTCCCAAAAAAAGTATCGTTTTAGAATTTCAGATATTTTGTTTGACCATCCGTCTTATTCAAAAAAAATTTTGTATAAATATCATTTATTTTGTTATGACTTGTTTTATCATTAGAGATACTTTAATAATGATTTGTTTATTTTATAATTTGCACAAAATTTTTGAATAAGAGGAACGGTCAAACACGATGTCTAAAAGTAAAAAACGTCACTCTTTTTGGGACGGGGGAGTATATATCTAGCTGGACAAAGCGATTGTTCCAAGCGTAACACTGCTTACTGTCGTGGGCAACACGCCCAAGTAAACAAACGAACGCAAAGGGCAAAAGAGGAAAGGAGAGGCATTGCTCAGCGACTCATCATGCTGCATGCATGCTACTGGATATAGCAAGTATATATGCCTTGCTCACATTGCAAGCAGGGCACACGGCAGCATGCATGACTTTGCCGTACGTACTACTACACTGATGATACTACCATCTTATATAAATTACTATTACTATGATGAAACTGATGACATATAGGAGTACTATACATAGAACTTATGTGTTTCCCTCTCCTTAATTATATGCTTCTTTTTATAAATTTAACCTCGTGCATGCATGCCTTGCTTTGTGATGCCGCACACCTATGTGATATTCTTTTTGTCTGATCATGTGAGTGGTCCTACATATAATACTAATACTGATTACTTTCACTTTCTTCTTTTACTTTTGCAGAGAGAGATAAAAGAATCGAAAGACACTTATTCCATGTGTTGGAGAGTAGCCGAGATCGATGGACCAGCAGGCCATGCAGTACTCACAAACCAGTACACACAGCACACATTGCAGCATCACCAGCTAGCAGGCAAGCAGCAGCTAGCATATAGAGGCCAGGCCGGCCACCGGAATGGCCGTCACATTGCATTACGTTGCATGCTCATGCTAGCAGGCATATACATGCATTCATGCATGTGTTGGAGTTTCAGTTTAATTTCCTAGCTAGCTTAGTACACATCAATTTATGTGGAGAGGAGGCGCCAAATTCACCGGCAACCGGCAGGAAAGAAACTGACAGGTACGGTGCGCCACTAGTCTAGCTAGCTCACATATGCGTGTTTTCTTATTTTATTCACTCTCCATTCACAAATTAAACAAGTGTTGTTTCGAGTAGATTTGTTCATGTCTTGTCTCCTGGAAACCAAGGATTATGAAACGCTAATGAATCGTTTTTTTTGCGTGTGTTCTTCTAAGTATAAAGTGATGAGCGCAAACACACAAATGAGTTGAGTATATAAACTCGGTCCTTGACATATTCTTGAAAAATACAACACATAGACATTCATATACATGCACACACAACTCATCTGAATAAATGCACGGATTAAACTCCAATGGATAGTTTTCACCATAAGTAACCATTCAGTTGAGCTACACTCAATTTGCTCCTTAATTTGTGTTTGTCCTTTAATTTATCATGTATTTAATTTGTTTCAAGAGACAAACTATTGACTAGTGGAGTAGTGGTATTAAAATTGCATTGTTCTTTGACGTGACAAAATCTCAGTCAACTGAGTAGTTCTTGACGTGAAAAAAAATCTCAGTCAACTAAGTAGAATATTATATAGCAGAAACTAAATGAATACCAGGCATTCATGCATACTAAAATAATTAAGGGAAATCCTATTCTTTTCTATAACCAAATAATGACAAAATTGCATATTTTACAAGACATCTGGCATAGGAGGAGAAGTGAGTAAGTAAAGCACAAGCACACTGTATGGCTACATTGACCAATTGTTGATGAATATGCATGCATGTCCAGCTCCTGGTAGCGGCGGCCGTCGGCGGGGACGATGGGTTTCAACCCTCCGGTGCCGCAGCAGGACAGCGACTGGGAGATCCGGGTGGCGGTGCAGGTGAGCCTGCTCCTCCAGGTGTTCCTCATCTTTGTAGGCCCCATGCGCAAGCGCTCCTCCTCCCCGATACCCCGCTTCACCGTCTGGTCCTGCTACCTCCTCGCCGACTGGGTCGCCGACCTCGCCCTCGGCCTCCTCCTCAACAACATGGGCAGCATCGGTGGCGGCGGCGGCAGCTCCTCATCCAGCTTCGGCCTCAAGCGCGGCGGCGGTGGCGGCACCGCTGGCAACAACAACAACGCTAGTAGCGGAAGCAGCAGCCCCATCATCTTCGCGTTCTGGACTCCGTTCCTGCTGCTCCACCTGGGCGGGCCGGACACCATCACCGCCTACTCGCTGGAGGATAACGAGCTGTGGCTCCGCCACCTCATTGGCCTCCTCTTTGAGCTCTTCTCCGCCTGCGTCATCTTCTTCTGCTCCCTTCACGGCAACCCCATGATCCCCGCCACCGTGCTCATGTTCATCGTCGGCATCATCAAGTACGCGGAGCGCACCTACTCCCTCTACTCCGGCAGCGTCGACGGCTTCCGCAACAAGATCCTCGACGACCCGGACCCGGGGCCAAACTACGCGAAGCTCATGACGGAGTTCGACGCGAAGAAGAAGGCCGGCCTGGACGTCGAGATCGCCATAGCCAATGGTGAGGCCGAGGAGGCACACAAGGAGATGGAGAAGCAAGAGACGGCGCGGCTGGTGTTGGACACCAACAAGAGCGTGGAGGCTCGGGCGTACGAGTTCTTCCTCATCTTCCGGCGGCTCTTCGTCAACGTCATCCTGAGCTTCAAGGAGCGGCGGCTGAGCCAGGCCTTCTTCCTCAGAGACACAGAGGAGATACGAAGCTCCTCCGACGACGAGGCAACCATCATTCGTAAGGCGTTCGAGGTGATCGAGGTGGAGCTCAACTTCATCTACGACATGGTATACACCAAGGCGCCCGTCGCCTACAGCAGCTGGCACTGCTGGGGGCCGGGGCCGGGCTGGGTCCTCCGCTGCATCTGCTCCTGCTGCCTCGTCTCCGCGCTCGTCATCTTCTTCTTCCTCGACAAGCCTGGGCACCAGATCCTGCCTGTCGACGTCAGCATCACGTACGCGCTGCCAGGGAATAAAATCTCGGCGAGAAAAAACCGAGAAATCCGATAATCCCGTTTATCGCTAAGGTCCGGTAAATTTTATTTATCGCCGAGATTGCAATTTTCACTAGTCCACCTCCATGAAAGTATAATATTATGTTATATTAATGCTATTGTGTACTAGTTCTCAATGTTAAATGCTTTAGAGAGAACTTTAGTAATTTTCTAGATAAATTAGGTATTTTTTGTTTTATTTTTTGACCGAGAAATTTTCCGAGAAATCCGATAAACCCGTTTATCGGTGACCTCCGGTATTTTTTTCCTATCGGTAAAGCGAACCCTGCGCGCTGCTGCTGGGCGGGCTGGCGCTCGACGTGGCGGCGCTGCTCATGATCTTCTTCTCCAACCGCGCCAAGGTGTACCTGGAGACCAAGTCCCGGCGGTTCCGCTGGCTGGCGCGGCTGAGGGAGGCCACCAAGTGCTGGCGGACGCGGCGCTGGTCAGGGAAGACCTCGCAGCTGAACCTCATCAGCCACGCCCTGGGACAGCCGGACCAGTTCGGCAAACGAGCCGCTTTCTGCCTGGGGCTCAACAAGATCGCCTGGTGTCTGCGCATCGAGGACATCGTCGACGAGTTCGTCTTCATACGGCGCGTGAGGCTCAAGAAGTCGGAGTCCCTTCTCTTCGGCTTCATCTTCCGAGGTCTCAAGGACGCGCTCCACAAGCTCAAGGAGGCAGCCGCCGCCCAGAAGCTCAAGGAGGAACAAGAAGAGAGGAAGAAGGCGGCTGCGGCTGCTGCTGGAACTGGAACTCGAGAAGAAGCGACGGAGGAGGAGATCGAAGCAGAGAAGGATGCGATGGCGGAGAAGGATGCCATCGCGGAGGTGTGCAGGCGCCGGGGTGACGGTGTCGTCAAGAGCCACAAGGACGACATCATCAAAGACGGCGACGGTGTCGTCAAGAGCCACGAGGACGACATCAAGCGGTTCAAGGTGATCCTGGACAGCGTGGTGAAGAGTGACTTCGACGAGTCCCTGCTGCTGTGGCACATCGCCACCGACCTGTGCTTGCTCAGGGACAAACAAGGGCCGATGCCTGAAAAGACCATGGACATGCAGGCCATCGCCGAGACCCTGTCGGAGTACATGCTGTACCTGCTCATCAAGCAGCCGGACATGCTGGCGGCGACGGCGGGCATCGGGTTGCTCCGGTACCGGGACACGCGCGCCGAGGCGCGGAGGTTCTTCGACTCCATGGCGGCGTGGAACCCCGACCACGCGGATGCGCGGAGGATGCTGCTGAGCGTCAACACGACCAAGAAGCCTGTGCAGGTGAAGGGCGACCGGAGCAAGTCGGTGCTGTTCGACGGGGTCATCCTGGCCAAGGCGCTCCGGGAGCTGGAGGAGGAGCTCATGTGGGATGTCATCACGGGGGTGTGGGGTGAGATGCTGACCTTCGCGGCGGCCAAGTGCCGGGGGAGCATGCACGTCCGGCAGCTCAGCCGCGGCGGCGAGCTCATCACGCTCGTCTGGTTCCTCATGGCGCACATGGGGCTCGGCGACATGTACCAGATCCAGGAGGGAGACGCCAAGGCCAAGCTCATCGTCAAAGACCAGTAGTAGCGTAGGAAGCTTAGCTCGCTCATCCGTCTATGCGCGTTCTTCATTCCCTGCCCATCCCATCCCATCCCACCGTTGCTAGCTCATTTACCGAGCGTTGAGTATTATAGTATCGCACTGATTATATTATTTGGTTGTTTGTCGCTAGTCGTCAGCTAGGACCATAATAAAAGTTTGTTTCTTATATATATACATCCTATTATATATGCTAAACTTGGAACGTGACTCACACGATTGTTGCTTAATCGTCCCTTTGCCTTGTGCTCATGACGCGCTGCTTCCACCGTGAATTGGAGTATTGGACGACTACTATATGTTGCAAGTTCTTACGACAATGATGGGACGAGGACGGACGTCCGTCCGGACGCCCGCGCCGCGTCTATACCTGCCCGCACCTATATACCCTGACCCTGACACGCCTGTGCTCGCATGCGTGGCTTATCAGCCACCGCTTCTCACTCTCTCATGCTTCCAACGCTACTCTCTCTCTCCGGTGTGAGTGAGTGTCCCGGCACGACGGCGCAGCAACGGCCTCAGCATGAGCGGGCCACGACAAGGAGGCCCGAGCGGTCCTCAACACGACAGCGCAACGCCGCCGACAGCCCCGGTCACAGGTGGACCAGCACGGTAGGCCCGACACGAGTGGCTCCCCGGCGGATTTGGCTCCCTCTCCTAGTCATGCGGGCGCCGCCTCCTTACCGCGTCGCGCAGCCGCCGCCCCCGGGCCACTGTCTCCGATGAACTCCACACGCCGACGAGCCTCCATTCTCCCAAGCAGCATGAAGATGATGCGCTGCGCTGAAAGCGCATGTTGGAAGCATATGTTTCAGTGTGTTTCAGATGTTCTAGAGTATGTTGCAAGTGCCTCATATGGATGTTATAAAAGTAGATTGGGATGTTGCATATATTGCTTTTGTTGCAAGTGTTTCAGATGAATGTCACAAGCGTTTTTTTTCAAAATGTTTCATCTATTTCAGACGTATGTTTGTAAGTGTTTTGATTTGGATGTTGCATATATTTCACACATATGTTGCAAGAGTGTGTCCCAAATGTTTCATCTCTTTCTGTCTTATATTGTAGCAAGTGTTTTCATGTTTCAAGTTGTAAGTGTTTATCAGAAGGTGCATATGTTGCAATGGCTATACATTTATGTTGCAAGTATATGTTTCAAATATTTCAGGTATTTTAGAAGTATGTTGCAAGTGTTTTATCTGGATATTGCTTATGTTGTAGTGGCTATACACATATGTTGCAAGCATATGTTTCCAAATATTTCACCTGTTTAAGACGTTCTTTGCAGCAAGTGCTTCATGTTGCAAGTGGCTTCATTAGCAGGCACGGGAAGCGAGCGCAGGCGGAGGTGGTCCCCACATACATGCGCAATAGCATGGCGTACATAGGCGTGCAGTGCATGTGGGTGCCTGTAGCAGGAGCATGCCGGCGCGTGCAGCGCAGGCAACAGGAGGAGACGCATGCGGGCACATGTAGCAGGCTAGGCATAATAAAAGTTTGTTTCTTATATGTATGCATTCTATTATATATGCTAAACTAGAAATGTGACTCACACGATTGTTGCTTAATTGTCCCTAGCAGAATTGGAGTATTGGAAGGCTAGTATATGTTGTAAGTTCTTACGATAATGGTAGGACGAGGTCGTTCATCTATCCGGACGGACCCCAACCTACGCTGCGTTTGTACCTGGACACGATTTGCCCACGCCTGTACTTTGACCCTGACAGGCCTGCGCTCGCATGCGTGCCTTATCAGCCACCGCTCCTCTCTCTCTCGTGCCTCCAACACTACTCCTTCCCTCTATGGTGCGGGCGAGCGTCTTGGCACGGTGTCATAGCGGCCTCGGCGTGAGCGGGCCACGGCGAGGAGGCTCGAGTGGCCCTCGACACGGCAGCACAATGGCACCGATGGCCCTGTCACGGCCGGACCAACACGGTAGGGTCGGCACGAGTGGCTCCATGACCGATCTGACTCTCTGTCCCCGTCGTGCGGCGCTGCCTCCTTGCCGCATCGTGCAGCCACCGCCGTCGGCCCACCGCCAGGCCGCTGCCTCCGGTGAACTCCATAGGATGACAAGCCTTCATTTCCCTAAGCAGCATGGAGATGTTACGCTACGCTGAAAGAGCATGTTGCAAGCATATGTTTTAAGTGTTTTAGATGTTTCAGAGATATGTTGCAAGTGCTTCATATGGATGTTGCAAAAGTAGATCGGGATGTTGCACATGTTGCATATGTTGCAAGTGTTTCAAATGAATGTCGCAAACGTTTGTTCAAAATATTTCATATGTTTTAGACATATGTTTGCAAGCATTTTAATCTGGATATTGCATATGTTTTGGTTACAAGAGTATGTTCTAAATGATGTTTATATGTTTCTGTTTTATGTTGCAGCAAGTGTTTTATATTACAAGTTGTAAGTGTTTATCTAGAAGGTGCATATGTTGCAATGGCTATACACGTATGTTGCAAGTATATATTTCAAATATTTTAGCTGTTTCAGAAGTATGTTGCAAGTGTTTATCTGGATGTTGCATATGTTGCAGTGGTTATACACATATATTGCAAACGTATGTTTTCAAATGTTTCATCTGTTTCAAACATATATTGCAGCAAGTGCTTCATATTGCAAGTGGTTTTATTAGCAGGCACAAGAAGCGAGCGCAGACGAAGGTGGTCCCTGCGTGCATGCGCAGCAGCATGGCGTGCTTAAGCGCACAACGGTAGCAGGAGCATGCGAGCGCACTCATCAGGCACATGCGGGCTATATTATTCAAATTAATTACAGAAAAAATATATCAAAATTTACAGAAAAACTTTGTGCTAAAGCATACTATATTATATGTTCACTGTGTAGATCTACTCATGTGGAGTCCAACAAAATTGAATTTTTTATTTTGTGATTTACTATGATTTTTCAAAGATTCAGACGAAATAAATAAAAAAGAAAAGGACAAAACCACTGTTACTGTAGCAAAACTGTTGTTACTGTAGCAAACCACGGTCCAAAACCGCTCGAGGGGTGATTTGGCCGGTTTTGCAAAGTTCAGGGGGTAAATTAGACCGTTGCATAGTTGAGGGGATAAACTAGACCACCCCCAATTAATTTTTTTTTCCAAGCACATGACCATACGGGGAAAAATCGCCTTCATTTAGCTTGCGCCATATTCATTCTTTTCCCTCTCATGTTCTGCTCTCAAATCAATGCCTTCGTTAATGTGGCCAAAAGTAGTTGTTCCACCATAAGCAATTTTTGCCATACCACTACTACAAGAACCAACAATTATTACCAGCTACATTACTACTAGTTGTTTTAAAACCGCTAGTGATACTACTAGTTATAAAGGGAAAAGGATACCACTATCTGATTTCTCAGTCAATCGACAATAATCTTAGTACCACTGCCAGATTTTAACACAAACCGGTAGTGATGTAGTTTCTGGATCTAAAAATAAAATGAAATATAGCTAATCCTAGCCTTAGGTCCACCCCTCAAACTGGTTAAGTCTGGCAGCCCTCAAATTCATTGCTCTCGCCTCTCTCACACACATATTCTCTCCCCCCCAATGCTCTCCCCTTCTCCTCTCGATCCAAATGGCACGAGGGTCAAGCGACGTTGGGGCCGGTGGCCTAGGGCGTGGGGCTCAGCAATGTGGGGTCCCCTAGAGTGATAGCGGCAACTCAATCCTTTGGTGCAAGGCACAGGGTGCGGGCCGGGCTCAGCGGCGCTTGAAACCTAGTGGAATGCTAGGCGCCATGTGTGGTTCCCGATAGCATGGCAGCGTGAGGCGATCCCCCGACATTTGCTATTATGTTTTGCAAAATGGAAAACAATGTCGATTGTTCACCTGGCAGTGACAACTATGGCTATGACTGACGATTGTCAATTGTCAGTTTTGCAAACCGATAGTGATGTAGGTTTTATAATCGGCAGTGTTTTGTGGTTTTGTTGCAGTGTACGTGTACTTGTCTTGCATTACTTCTTGGCTATGACCTTGAGCTATATATGGTGTAGTTTCCCATATCTTCATGTACCATTCACTTATATATCCCGCTTCACATATTATATGTTCTTTTTAGAGTGAAGTCCATTTGACTCCCTAAACTTGCTGTCGAGTCTGAAAAGCCCAATCAACTAAAAAACAAACATCTTACATCCTCCAATTTTCAAAACCAAACAAATTACATCCCCTATAGTAGTTAAAAAGTGGTTTTGATCCAGGTCTCCCTTTTTTAGTTTGGAAAGAAATCTGATAAACACTAGATGAGTTTTTAAAACCACGGAAAATATCTTCAAACCTCCAAAAGTTTGAAGAAAAACATTATAGATACTAACGAATGTGCCCGTTTAGTACACCAGAACGCACAACTTCTTGGCGGTCACCTAGAAATTTTGTGGTTTGGTGATTTATTCAACCATCTTCATTTGTTCCAATACGTTTTCTAATTGAACTTTGTACATCGCTTGATGCGTCTTGCATTGGAATTAGACTTCATTCGTTGGACACACATTGTTCTAACTTGTATAAGCATGTGCCATGAATTTGCTTCGCTTACGAGACATGGAGGGGCGTGAGAGTATTGCGGTATGTGAAGACAGTTTGACTGAGGAATCCATTCTCCCTTTAATGTTAGGTATAAATTAAGGTATAGATATCAGGACAAGTGGCACCCGAATAAAATATTTGGAGTTCCTGAAATTGTCTTTGGAAGCTTTGAAAAATAGGATTGAAGTCTCGATCCAGAAAATTCTAGAAACCTTTCAAAGCATTTTAATCGATGTCTAAACACATTTTGAAAAATTTCCATAACAAAAACATGAGATGTAACACATAGTAACGTTAGTTGTATTGTGGAAAGTTTTCTAAGTATGTTTAGATGTTTGTTAGGATGTTTCATGAACTTTCCAGATTTTTTGGATATTTTTCCATTCTTGTATAGCTAAATCCAAATGTTGGAACTTTTTAGAGATATTTTGATGACTGATGAGCTCTAAATATTTTGGACCTGTTTAGAAGAGCTCCAGCAGCTTCAGCATTAAAAATGCAGCTCCAGGTCTATTTTTCAAGCCAAATACTTTCATGCAAATCCACCATAGTGCAGCTCTAGGAAATCCAGGGATTTGTCCTAGATCCATAGATTCTGTGAAGCACCTCATAGGTTACTTTAAAAATTCAAGTTTGATGGAGTTAGAAAAAAAACTACCCATCACTGGCTTTGATTACAGAAGATACCGGTTTATTTTTCTCTTTGTTTTTTCTCATTCTCGTTCCTCCGATCCGTCGTCCTCTGTTCTCGGCACGCGCTAGTGCAGTAGCCCGATGGCCACCTTGCCGCCACCGCCCTGCGCTACGGTTCCGCCCCACCTCGCCGCCGCACCCACCACGCTAGGGCCTTGCATGCTGTTGCGCCGCTACAACCCCAACGCCCACGCCGCCGTCGTGCCTCACTGTGCCGTGGCCCGCGCCCCAACGCCGCCCCTATAGTGCCCGTGCAGGGCACTGCCCATCCCAAGCCACTGCCCCGACGCTGTGGAGGGAGGCGCTGGCGCCGCCAGCTGGTGTGGATAATAAGTGGTGTTTCATATTTTTCATTTTTGTTTCTCATAATTACAATGACTCCATGTCAGAGCTGGAGCTCTCTTGAATAGGTTTGTGGTTGCTTGGATCCATGGTGGAGGTGCTCCATGGTGAATCTGGTGCTCCACATGTATTTTTTCATTCAAAGCTAAAGCTCACCTAAACAGGGCCTTTATCTGGGCCTCATCCGCAGCCTATGGAAGAATGATAAATTGCTTGCAATGCAAGGTTGTTGATGTACTTTAGTGCTCTTTCTCCGATCCGAGTGCAAGGTTGTTGATGCCCAGTTCCCTTTGTCCGATCCATAGAAGCTAGGAGTAGCGGTGTCGCCAACAAGCTAGTTAGCATCACCGACATCTTGTCTGCGAATTGCATGCAATGCATGCATGCACACATGTATTAATGTATTATTTCATTTCCTGCTACCCCACACGCCTAAGTGCCTAATTAAGGGCTTGTTTGGTTTGGGTGTTAAAGTTTAACAAACACTGTAGCACTTTCGTCTTATTTGACAAAAAAGTTTCCAATCTTGGACTAATTAGGCTTAATAGATTCATCTCATAAATTACTCCTAATCTGTGCTGACATGCATGTAATTAGTCTACATTTAGTACTCTATGCATTTGTCGCAACATTGATGTGATGAGAGTTAAATTTAACCTGTGCAAACCAAACAGGGCCTAACGATGAAGACACGCGCAGCAGCACCACCACCACCAACCAAGCACAGCGTCCATTGTGCCTCTCGCAGAGTCGCAGGTATCGCCGGCGGTGGTCATGGGTTTCAACCCTTCGCTGCCACGGCAGGACGAGAATTGGGAGATCTAGGTGGCCGTGCTGCTGAGCTTCCTCCTCCAGGTCCTCCTCATCTTCCTCGGGCCCACGCGGCGGCGGTCCTCCGCCATATGGTCCCGCCTTACCCTATGGTTCTGCTACCTCCTTGCCGATTCGGTCGCCGTCCTCGCCCTTGGCCTCATCCTCTACAACATATCTAAGTGTGAGGCCGACGGCATGACTACAGCCAACATGATGATCGCTTTCTGGACGCCGTTCCTGCTGCTACACCTTGGCGGCCCGGACACCATAACCGCCTACTCCCTGGAGGCAACGAGCTGTGGCTCCGCCACCTCGTCGGCCTCCTCTTCCAGCTCTTCTCCGCCGCCATCATCTTCTTCTGCTCCCTGCAGGGCAACTGGGAGCTCTAGGATCAGGATCACGCTGTGATGTTAGTGGCTAGCCTAGAAAACGCGAGATCGAATCGATGAACGCACTCAAGAACACAGGATGAACACAAACTGGCAACTGTCCACAGGGAGTGACAGTGCCCTTTTTCACTGGCTTTAGTTTCGAGTACAAGACACGATTACAAAATGACTAAGCAGAAACAAGATAGTGTGACACCCAGGCTTTATATCCAGCCTTTACAAGACACACACTCACACCAGCAAAAACTGCTAAAACATGGATACAAGACAGCAACTTTGCAACTGCTGCATCGTGGCGTCATGGGCGCGCTCACCGCGCACCGTGTTCCCTCCATTCAAACTCCAGCGTTTCCCGCCCACTGTTGGTTGCCAGCTCCTCTAGGTGAGTCAACACACAAGCACACACTGGATTAGCCCCAACAATCTCCCCCCTAAGCCAGCTGTGTGCTCATATCTCGAACACCGATCAGGTGTTTCATCACCTCGAGCTTGCCTGCTACTAAGGGCTTCGTCAGCAGATCAGCCTTCTGCTCATCAGTACACACTCTTTTCACCTCAATCTGTTTTCGGTCTATGCACTCTCTGATGAAATGATACTTGGTGTCTATGTGCTTACTGCGGCCATGGAACACCGGGTTCTTCATCAGGGCTATAGCTGAATGGTTGTCGACAAACATGGTCACAACTCTCCTTGGTGTGGATGTTAACTCTGACAACAAGTTTCTAAGCCAAAGAGCCTGCATAGATGCTACAGTGGCTGCCATGAACTCAGCTTCACAAGAAGATAAGGCCACTGTTTTCTGTTTCTGAGATCCCCAAGTTATCAGACAATCATTGAGGTAGAATGCCATTCCAGCAGTACTCCTCCTCCCCACTGTATCAGCTGCATGATCACTGTCTGAATATGCTACCAGCAACTCTGGATCACCTCCTCTAGTGTACACTAGGCCATGCCCAAAACTTCCCTGCACATACCTTAAGATTTGCTTGACAACATTCATATGCATTGTAGTGGGTTTCTCCATAAACCTGCTTGCTACTCCAACTGAGTAAGCAAGATCAGGCCTAGTGTGTAGCAAATACCTCAGACACCCTATCACACTTCTATACTCAGTGGCATCAATCTTTTTCCCTTTCTTGTCCTCATCTAACTTGACTCCAGGATTCATTGGAATCTTTGTGGCATTGCATCCCTCCATACCAAACCTTGTAAGAATTTTCTTGGCATATCCTGTCTGTTTCAAGGTGACAAAATCATCATGCTGTTCTACTTCTATTCCTAGGTAGTAAGACAACAGACCCAAATCACTCATCTCAAATTTTGCATTCATTTGTTGTTTGAACTTGTTGATCTCAAGTGGATCATTCCCTGTAACCAGCAGATCATCTACATATACACCCAAAATGATGGTAGCTTTTCCAGCTTCCCTCTTGTACACTGCTGATTCACTGGGACATTTGATAAAATCCAATTTCCTCAAGCTTTTATCCAGCTTGATGTTCCAAGCTCTTGGAGCTTGTTTGAGACCATACAGTGATTTACTCAGCTTCAGTACATGCTGTTCTTTTCCCTTGACTGCAAAACCTTCATGTTGTGAAACATAAACTTCCTCCTCCAATTCTCCATTAAGGAAAGCTGTCTTTACATCAAGATGATGTATTTTCCAACCTCTGTTAGCAGCCAATGCCAGAATCAGCTTCACTGTATCTAGTCTAGCAACAGGGGCAAAAACCTCATCATAATCAACCCCATGTTCCTACACATAGCCCTTGGCAACCAGCCTTGCTTTGTGCTTCACAACTTCTCCATTAGCATTCCTCTTAAGTTTGAAAACCCACTTCAGACCTATAGCTTTGTGGCCAGCAGGCAGCTTTGTCAGTTCCCAGGTCCTATTTTTCTCAATTGACCTTATCTCACTGTTCATAGCTTCCATCCACTCTGGGCTTCCTGCTGCATCTTTGAACTTTGCAGGTTCATCAGACTCTGCAAGCAGTGCCTCAGCTTCATCTGAATCTGCTAATTCAACTATGTCAGTGTTTTCATATATTTCATCCAAGCTTCTGTAATGTTGTGGTTCCTCATCAGACAAATCATCAATCATCATTTCTTGATTGGATTGCTCCCCCAATCCCTCTGCATCTCCATTTCCATTCACTGGACTGTCAGCATGATCACCAGCACCAAACTAGATTCCTGGTGACTGTAGCTCATCTGGCACACTGCCTGAACCTCCTGACTCTCCTGCTGACAGAGTTGGATAAAAATCTGGTTGAAAGTCTTCTCCATTTGTTTCCACATTGACTGTCTCCCAGTCAGTGTTATCAACAAACAACTCCCCTCCAACCTAAAATTCTCCCAAATCATCTGTTGAGACTTCATTCCAATCCCAACTAACTCCTTCCTCAAAAATTGTATCCCTGCTAATAATTATTCTTCTCTGCACAGGATCATACAGCCTATGGGCCTTACTTCCTTCTTCCACACCTAGATACACTAGCTTCTGACTCCTGTCATCCAGCTTTTTTAGGTGTGGTGTGGTATGTTTTGCATGAGCCAAACATCCAAAAACCTTCAGATGACCAAGGTAAGGTTTTCTGCCATTCATTGCCTCAAATGGAGTCTGCTCCCCCATAGGCCTAGTAGGCAACCTGTTGAGCAAAAACACAGCATGTCTAACAGCTTCCCCCTAAAATTTCCCTGGGATTTTCATACTTTTCAGCATGGATCTTGCCATCTCCATGATTGATCTGTTTCTTCTTTCAACCACACCATTTTGCTGTGGTGTGTAAGGAGCTGTCATCTGCCTCTTTATCCCAGCTTCTTCACATACACCTGCAAAGAGCTTTGACAGAAATTCTCCACCTCTGTCAGATCTCAACACCTTGATTTTCTCTCTAGTTTGGTTCTGCATTTTCTGCTTTGTATCTCACAAACACATCCACTGCTTGATCCTTGCTCTTGAGCATAGACACATCCATCCACCTGCTATGATCATCAACTAGGAGCATAAAGTACTTGTTCCCTGCTGGTGTAGGAGGACTGATGGGACCACACAAATCAACATACACAAGTTGAAGTGGCTTCTCAGCTCTGAAAGTTGTAGCCTTTGGAAAAGACAATCTGGTCTGCTCACCAGCCAAACACCCATGACAAATTTGTTCAGGATGATCTACCATTGGCACTCCAGCTGCCATATTCTTCTCCACTAGCATTTTCATTGCTTTGAAGTTAACATGACCCAGCCTAGCATGCCACAACCATGTTGGCTCCCTCATGCTTCCCATCAGACACACAGGATCAGCTAGCTTAAGTTCTATCTTGTACAACATGTTTACTGATCTTTCTATCCACATCACCAGTTTCCCTGACACTTTGTCCATCACCTCTAGAAAATCGTCATCAAGCAGAATTCTATGCCCAACTTCTGTAAGCTGCCCTAAGCTCACCAAATTACTCTTCAATTTTGGAATATAATAGAATTCATGCAGTAACCACTGACTCTTATCTTTGCATTGAAATAAAACGGAGCCCTTTCCCATGATTTCTACTGCAGATCCATCCCCAAATCTAACTTTGCCAGTTATGTTTCTATTCAATTCTTTGAATTTAGCAGGATCACCAGTCATATGGTTTGATGCACCATTATCTAAATACCAAGTATTACCAGTGTTGTAGCCACCACCAGTAAAATGTAGCTCTGGAATCACCTTCTCTTCTTTCAGGATCATAGCTTGCCGCCCTCCTGAAGTTCTTCCTTGAGTTGGCATTTTCTCGAACAGCTGCGGCTCCTCCGCAACTGTGAGCATCAATGCTGGCTCGATCCGCTCCACCCGAGCATGATGAGCCTCCTCACCACCGCCACCGCCGCCCTTCTTCTCCTTTGGACAACGGTTGTCATAGTGCCCGTAGTCCTTGCAGTTGAAGCACTGGATGTGCTCCTTGTTCCTCTTGGCGGCGCCGTCGCGTCCAGGTGCATCGTCGCGCCCGCCGCGGCCACGGCCTCTCCCTCGGCCTCGACCACGACCACGCCCGCCGCCATCTGATGATCTTCCTCTCCCCGAGGCCTCACCGCCTGCCTTGCTCTGCCTCGCTTCCCACTCGGCATACGAGAGTAGCAATTGGCCTTTGGCATCTGTTCTGGCGCCTGATCCGCCAGCACCCCGCTGGACTCTCTCCTCAAACGCCTTAAGCCTCCCAACTGCTTCCTCGAACAGCAAAGTCTTCAGGTCATAGAATTGTTCGATCCCTGCCACCACGCCGAGGAAGCGCTCTGGCACGGTATCGAACAACTTCTTAACCATGGCTGCGTCGTCCAACGTGCCTCCCAGGTTGCTGTACTCATCAATGGGCTCCTCCTCCTTCATTCTCAACGCGTCAAACTCCGCCTTGAGCGTCTGCAGGCGCGCATCACGAACCCGATCCGCACCCACGAACCTCGCCTTCAGGCAATCCCAGATCTCCTTCCTCGTCTTCTTCTTCGCCACTTGCATCAGCAGGTCATCGGGTAGACACTGCAAGAGATGCGCCTTCGCCTTCTTGTCTTTGGCGTTGGCCTTCTCCATCTCCACCGCCGTCCGTGCCATCGACAGTTCCCCCTCCGGCTCGACAACCTCCCACACCCCCTGGTCCTCCATGATGGCCTGCACTCGGATGCTCCAACTCACGTAGTTGGTTGCCGTGAGCAGAGGGTAAACCACCCTCCCCCCATCACCTGCGCCGCCGGTTCCCTCGCCGCCGCTCTGAGGTGCGTCGCTCATCTCCGGTGAACACTATATGGTGGACAACGTGATCAATGGCTCCGATACCAGAATGTGAGCTCTAGGATCAGGATCACGCTGTGATGTTAGTGGCTAGCCTAGAAAACGCGAGATCGAATCGATGAACGCACTCAAGAACACAGGATGAACACAAACTGGCAACTGTCCACAGGGAGTGACAGTGCCCTTTTTCACTGGCTTTAGTTTTGAGTACAAGACACGA
This sequence comes from Saccharum hybrid cultivar R570, assembly GCA_038087645.1. NCBI lineage: Eukaryota > Viridiplantae > Streptophyta > Magnoliopsida > Poales > Poaceae > Saccharum > Saccharum hybrid cultivar. The sequence goes on from JAQSUU010000368.1 coordinate 632,052, forward strand.
TTACAAAATGACTAAGCAGAAACAAGATAGTGTGACACCCAGGCTTTATATCCAGCCTTTACAAGACACACACTCACACCAGCAAAAACTGCTAAAACATGGATACAAGACGGCAACTTTACAACTGCTGCATCGTGGCGTCGTGGGCGCGCTCACCGCGCACCGTGTTCCCTCCATTCAAACTCCAGCGTTTCCCGCTCACTGTTGGTTGCCAGCTCCTCCAGGTGAGTCAACACACGAGCACACACTGGATTAGCCCCAACAGCAACCACCCCATGATCCATGCCACCGTCCTCATGTTCGTCGTCGGCATCATCAAGTATGCGGAGCGCATCTACTCCCTCTACTCCGGCAGCATCTACGGCTTCCGCAAGAAGATCCTTGCCCCCCCGGAACCTGGGCCCAACTACGCCAAGCTCATGACCGAGTACGACTCCAGGGAGAAGGCCGGCCCGGCCGTCCAGATCGCCATAGACGACGGCGAGGCCGAGCAGGCACACAAGGAGATGGAGAAGCAAGAGACGACGTGGCTGGTGCAGGACACCAACAAGAGCGTGGAGGCTCGCGCGTACGAGTTCTTCCTCGTCTTCCGGCGGCTCTTCGTCGACGTCATCCTGAGCTTCAAGGAGCGGCGACTGAGCCAGGCTTTCTTCCTCAAGCGCCAAAACTTGAAGGCGAGCGAGGCATTCGAGGTGATCGAGGTGGAGCTCAACTTCATCTACGACATGGTGTACACCAAGGCACCGGTCGCCTACACTAGGCCCGGCTGGGTCCTCCGCTCCGTCTGCTCCGCCGCCTGCCTCGTCTCCGCGCTGCTCATCTTCTTCTTCCTCGACAAGCCTGGGCACCAGATCCAGGGCGTCGACGTCGGCATCACGTACGCGCTGCTGCTCGGCGGGCTGGCGCTCGATGCGGCGGCGCTGCTCATGATCTTCTTCTCCGACCGCGCCAAGTTGTACCTGGAGGAGTCGTCCTGGCGGCTCAGGTGGCTGGCGTGTCTGAGGCGGGTCACCAAGCGGTGGCAGACGCGGCGCTGGTCGGTGACTGTCTCGCAGATGAACCTCATCCGCTACTGCCTCGGCAAGCCGGGCAGTTACGCTACTAACAGAGCCGGACGGCGGTGGCTCCACAAGGCCGCCGAGAAGCTGCACGTCGAGGACATCGTGGACGACTTCGTCTTTATCCGCCGTGTGCCACTACGCAAGCAGGATGGTGAGGACTCCCCCCCTCTCCTCAAGTTCATCTTCGACAACCTCAAGCCGGAGGCCGAGGAGCTGAAAGGGAAGGAGGACATCATGGAGATGTGCAACTGTCGTGGCAAGCGTGTCATCCAGCGCCATGCCACGGAGATCAAGAAGGCCCTTGGGGAGAAGATCAAGGCCGAGGTCGTTGAGGAGAAGTTCAAGGTGATCCTGGACAGCGTGGTGCAGAGTGACTTCGACGAGTCCCTGCTGATGTGGCACATCGCGACGGACCTGTGCCGCTACCGCGCCAACGAGACGGCGGGAGACGCAGGCGGAGAAACCGTGTCCGTGCGGCCTGTGGGAACTCTAACCCAAAAGACCATGGAGATGCAGGCGATCGGCGAGACCCTGTCCGAGTACATGCCGTACCTGCTCATCAAGCAGCCGGGACATGGTGGCGGCGACGGCGGGCATCGGGCTGCTCCGGTACCAGGACACACGTGCGAGGAGGCGCGGCGGTTCTTCGACTCCATGGCGGCGTGGAACCCCGACCACGCGGACGCGCGCCGGATGCTGCTGGGCGTGAACACGTCGGAGAAGCCATCGGTGGTGAAGGGCGACCGGAGCAAGTCGACGCTGTTCGACGGGGTCATCCTGGCCAAGGTGCTCCGGGAGCTGGACGAGGAGCTCATGTGGGATGTCATCACGGGGGTCAGGTGTGGGGTGAGATGCTGATGTATGCGGCGGGCAAGTGCCGGGGGATCATGCACGTCCGGCAGCTCAGCCGTGGCGGCGAGCTCATCACGGTCGTCTGGCTCCTCATGGCGCACATGGGGCTCGGCGACATGTACCAGATCCAGGAAGGGGACGCCAAAGCCAAGCTCATCGTCAAAGACCAGTAGTAGGAAGCAGCTCGCTCATCGTCTATGCATGTTCATTCCCTTCCCTTCCCTTCCCCTTCCCGTCGTTGCTCAATTTTACCAAGCGTTTTTTTTTCGAAAGAGCGGCAAGAGATTTGCCGGGCATGTTTTTTTGGAATACCTAATTTACAAAGCGTTGAGTATTATCACACTGATTATTTGGCTGTTTGTCGCTAGTCATCTACTCATCCATTAGCTAGGACGATAATAAAAGTTTGTTTTTATATACATCCTATTATGTTAAACTAGAAAGGTCTCACATAATTGGACGGTCACGATCGAGTATATATGTTGTTCGGCTCTTATGCGGTTTATAGCTTGCACCATCTTCATTCAAGGCACACATTGGCTTCGTTTTTGGGCTCGGTTGTAGCACACTGAGGACCAAATGGAGGGTATCACTAGTGCAGAAAGGGGCTCCCGTTTTCTCAACCGAGACTGCGAACCTGGGACTAAAGCCCCCCCCCCCCTAGTCCCAAGGTCAAGGAACCAGGACTGAAAGAGGACCTTTAGTCCTGCACTGAAAGGGGCCTCCTGCCATTGCCACGGGGCTGGCACATTTAGTCTCGATTGGTCCGAGACTGACTATTTGGATTTTTTTCCATTTGCATCCCAGTGGGGGGCAAGTTAGCCCCATCCCTGATCCCCAACGAAGGAATTTCCCACGAGTAATCAAGGAACTGGTCTCGATTGTCATATCTAGCTCTCTATGTGTGAAATGAATGTCCAAACAGATGATTTATAACCAGAAGCAATCATGGTAACTGGATTAGACAGTGAAGAACAAAGTAACTAGTGGTAGGTGGATGCAGCGGCACCAGAACACTGTTGTCATGCTGCCGCTGGGTTGTGGGTTGACATGACACAGCTATCCCTAGTATCATTGCCAGTTCATGATTTAACCCGACAGTGATAGGGGACTTCACCGTTGAGTTAATAGGTTGCCCAATCATTTTTTCATTTTTTATCTGTAAATTGAGTTCGTAATGAATCCGCTTCATTCGCCGACTCTATTTCATTTGCTGAATATATATGATATTTCTTTTCTTTGAAGCAAAAATTCTATAACAAGGTTTGAGACCTTGTATTTGTATCTATTATCTGGATTATTGTAGGCTTATTACCCAGTAGTGAATGAAACAATCATTACTGTTGGCTCATGCACACCCGACAGTGATTGTGGGTTCTGCAATAGTTTTACCAAGACACGAGTGCGGATTGGAGGCGCGGTGGTTAATTCTTTGATTTTACGAAATCTACAGCTAAAGAGATATCTCAATTCATGTCATAGATATTACGTCCAGGGCATTTCCGCCGATGGACAGTACAGCCACAATGAAATATGCTAGCTGCGTAGTTTGCGCAACAGTTAAAGGATACGCATGCATGCACGTGTATGCATGGTGAGTATGGTCGCCACTTTAATGCATGCATGCATGGATGTTCGTCTTTGTGCCTTGCTCTCCTTGCAATGCAATTGAAAGCACGGGCCGGATAGAGTAGATCATGTGATCGATCGAACTTGATGCCTGCGCTGTCATCACGTACCTAGCTAGATAGTTTGTGCAGTATATATTCAGCTTCTTTTATCTTTCTGTTACGTACTATGTGTCATGTGAAGGACAAATTGCTCGCAAGGAGCTTGTTGATGCACTTTAGTGCCGGCCCTTTCTCCGATCCTTCTCTTGCGCAGAGGAAGAAAAGGCTTTATTCCATCGAAGCTATGAGTAGTAGGAGTGTCGACAAGACGACAACAGGCTAGTTAGCATCATCAACGATATGATATGCAAATGCACTCACGTAACGTATGATTCCATTATTGTTATTTCCTGACCACATACACCTACGAGGCTACGATGGAGGAGAGATATATATACACTAACACACATCACCAGCGTCACCACCAACCCAGCCCAGCGTACATTATATTGCATTTGCATGCATATGTATGCAGATATATAAGGCCGGCCGACACACACACACCACCATCATATATACTTATAGCTCGATCAAATTTTGCATCGGATCGGATCTGATCTGGCAAGAACCGACTGCTGGTGCATATTTTGTTTTCCCCCTTTCTTCCTTTCGTTTAACAGTGTACCATGCATATATACAACTTGTCTTTTTCCTTTTTCCGACGATCAACTTGCATTACGCTGATATATTTGCATGTCTAGGTGCAGCTCGAAATCCTTTTTCATCATTATCCTTGAAAAATGAAAATGCATCAAAACTATAGCCGGAATTTGGTACTTAGGTACCAAAACTGGTACCTCCTTAGTTATAAAAACTATGCCACGCTTCTTTTGTTACTTTATTAATTTGCAGGTACATCACAAAACTCTTAAAAAAACTTCTAGTGCTAAAATAACACATTTCTATTAGTAACCAACCAAAATGGGAATTCAATTTCATTAGGTCAGCAGTGCAAGGGATACATAATTTTCAAGCACTTAGAAATATTATTTTCCAAAATTTTATGAATAAAAAAGGGACTTGCTAAAATCCAGCCTTTCAGGCGTCTGTTATTGCATATTTTTATAATAAAATTGCAGTTTTAGTTAGTTGTAATTTATATAAACATAATCTGCAATTTCGGTTCTGAGAATAAAAAAGTCGTTAGATAAAACCTTAAACCCGACAAAATTTGATTTGTGTTGCACAAAGACAATTAACAATTATTGCTATAGTTTGATAAAGACAAAAATTTGATATGTCATGATACAAAGACAAATAACAAATCACAAATATAACAATTTACTTGTACTAATCGGTTGTATAAGAGTATTACCTGAAAATCATCTTAAAATTCAGGCACCTGAGATGTAGGAGAAGTGAAAAAATGTTTTAATTTCACGAATAAGTGTTGGGCCACTTTGTTTTGTTGTGAACAAGAGATGACCGGTCATTCTCTTCTTCTCCAATGTTTCTACGTGCTCTCCTTGACGCATCACGCGGACGCCCACGCTGCTGCCGATTCGAACCCGTGCGCACCCCGAGGTTCCTCGCCGGCTATAAAAGGGCTCGCCTCTGAGCACCGCGCCCCTTTGGAACCCTAGCAGAGCCACTGAAGCCGCCTAGAACCCTAACCCAAGCCGCGTCGCCATAGCCGCGGCCGTCGCGTCTCCACCGACGAGAGCACCTCCATGAGCTTCGCCCCGAGGTGAGCGACCCGGCGGTCCTGTCTCGCCCATCCTCTCGCTCTCGTTTGCGTCGGTGAGTTCGCCGTAGATGCACCACCGTGCCAAGCCGCCGTCTTCGACCACCGGTCGTCGTTGTGAACCCGCTTGCCAAGTTCGTCGGTGTAAGGTCCTAGATGGCTAGAGGGGGGGGTGAATAGCCTATAAAAAAATTCTACAAGCACCACTAAGCAAACTTGTTAGAATAACAAACGGCGTTAAGCGAGTTTTGCTTAGCCAAAGGTTGTGATGCAAGCCTCCTATCCACAAGTCTAGTAGATTATGATCTCTAGTTCACACAAGTGCTAAGTCACTAACTTACACTAGTGAGCAAGCTAACAACTACTAGAAAAGGCTACCACTAGAGCTACACAAGATAATCTAGTAAAAGTAAATGCGAGAGAGAGGATTGTGAATCTTATACCGACGGTGGAGTGAAGATGTTGCCAATCACCAAGATGATATACAATCAATTAATATTGACAACAACACAATATGTAGACCAATCACTGGGAGACAAGAGACACAATATTTTTGTTCACCCGGTGTTCACTTGTGCACCGACAAGCTACGTCACCGGTTGTGTCGACCAACACTTAGATGGTTCCTCGGTGTGACCCTCAAGTCACTTGCCTCTCAAGGCACGCCCCGCAAGGCACCGCAAGACACCACTCTCAAGTGAGGTAACTCAATGACACGCGCAATCCAATAGAGTTGCTTTTGGCGTCCCGCCGAGGAAAGCACAAGAACCTCTTACAATCAACCGGAGGTGGCCAAGAACAATCACCTTCTCTTGCCAACGCCTCCAACAATCTCCAAGCCGGCTAGGAGCGGTACTCTCCAAGAGTAACAAGAAATCCACCGGCTAAACCACCCACAAGTGCCACTAGATGCCCTCAAGCTATGCAATGCACTTTGGGATCACTCAATCTCACTTTTGATTTGCAATCAAGCAAGAGAGATGAGTGGGAGGAGTAGCTCTAGCTCAAAGGATGCACAAGAGTGTTAGAAATGCCAAGAGACCTCCCCAAGGGCCGGCCAACAAGTATTTATAAGCACCCCAAACAAATAGAGCCGTTGCCACTCCACTGACCATTTTTTCGGGACGACCGGACGCGCCGGTCGAAACTGACCGGACGCGCTCAACCGCGTCCGGTCGCCCTGCGACGTCCACGTGTCCCTCAAATTCAAACGCGACCGTTAGATCCTCCAACGGTCACTGTGCGCCAACGGTCAAACGCTATGACCGGACGCGCTGCTCAACCGACCAGACGCGCCGGTCGCACAGCACCGCGCGCGCGAAGCAACGACCGGACGCGCTCCTCGCAACGACCGGACGCGCCGATCCGCACAGCACCCGCGCCCGCGAAACAACGACCGGACGCGCTCCTCGCAACGACCGGACGCGACAGTGCCAGCGTCTGGTCGGAGTCCAGTAAGCTCCCTCGACGACCGGACGCGTCCGATCGTGTGTGACTGGACGCGCCCCGCGTCCGATCGTCCTTGCGAACCACAGTTCCTTCTGGGCACTTGACCGGACGCGCCGGTCCCGCGAGTGACCGGACGCGTCGGTTGCAAACCCTAGCCCGCGCGCCTGATACCGCGCTATACTGACCGGACGCGTTCGGTCACACCGTGACCGCGTCCGGTGCAGCGTCCGGTCACCGCAGTGACCCCGTTCGCCTCCGTTTCTTTTCCGACTTTCGGCGTAGTGGAAAATAGGCAATTCATTTCCCCGAAATCGCCTGAATCTCGCGCTCACACGCTCGGCGGGAGGGAGAGAGGAACCCAAACCCCTCTCTACCCGCAAACCACAGCGCGACCAACGCCACCTTTGCAAAAGTGCCAACACCATCAAGTGTACATCTCCATGTGCTTGTGTGTTAGCTTTTTCTCAATCATTTTCAAAGGTTTTCCAATTAGCTCACTAGGCCCTACATGCAATGCACTTCATGAATTCACCTAGTGGCACCCGTGCATCGAATAACCGATAAGACTTCCCCTCTTAATAGTTCGGCTATCGATCCTAAACCACTCACACCCTCTATGGTGTCTTGAGTGTAAAACAAAATAGCCCTATGGTTATACCTTTGCCTTGAGCCCATTTTGTTTCTCCAAATGATATGATCCACTTCATATCATCACATGACCGTCTCGATCCATCGACCTTGACTTCACTTGCTCTTCACCGTTGCATCGGTCCGTCGGCGCTAAGTCTTGCTCAAGCTTCACCATCGCATGGTCCTTCGCTTCGAAGCCTCGACTTGCCCTTCACCTTCACAACCGGTCCATCGAGCCAAGCCTCATCTTGGTCTTCACCATCTTGGTCATATGAGTCAATGTCATGTCTCATATGCAATGACCACCTTTATCTAAATCATCCACTTAGATACAAAGGTTAGTCCTAGGTTTCATCAATTAGCCAAAACCAAACTAGAGACTTTCAATCTCCCCCTTTTTGGTAATTGATGACAACCCTCACAAAGATGATCTTGATAATAAAAGTTTTAAACTTGTCATACTTGTCCAATCATTTTGCTCATAAGTAAAGTTTGGACAATTATCACAAGCTCGGTTTTGGTAGCATTAGCTCCCCCTACATATGTGCATAGAGTTTGGATTGAAAGCTTTGCACATATGCATGGATAGAAATGTTGGGAGAGTAATTCTACCAAAATGATGCTATGGTGTAAGAAATGGACCTTTGAAGCGTGATACCAATCGGAGTTGCCTTTTACACCATCCTTAGCATCATGAAGTAACTAGACATCCATCAAAACTCAAGAACCCCGTGAGATCAACATTATATGTAAAGGTTCTTGGACCACTTGTAAAGCTAACCACTTGTAAAGCTTTAGGCAAGTCTAGATACCACATGTAAACTATTCCTATGCATGCTAGTAGATCATTTCATCATCCAATTTCTATACTAGCATTGCACCACACAAGCATGTATATTGAATTTAAATACATGTGCAATGAGCAAGTCATATGAGAATGCATAAACAAATGCAACAACTTTGTTTATGAGCTTGCTCCCCCTACTTGTGTGCATCAAAATTTTATTTACCCCTTTATCTACCCTTTTATCATGTTGAATCATCTTTTTCTCTCCCCCTTTGTCAACAACTTACCCAAAAAATGGGATCAAATTATGGAGAGAAAAACAATGTTTGATGGAGTAGGTTAAAATTAATTCGATACCACATGTAAGGTTAAAAAATTTATCAAATTTGGTTTAACCTAGAATACTTGCCAAAGATATTTAATTCGATTTGAACCCAAGACAAGCTTCTTCACTCCTCAAAATAAGGGTTATCTTGCCTATGTTGAATTAAACACTTATAGCAAATCTTCTAGATTCAACACTAGGTTTACAAGCTCACAAACATGTCATATGCCACCACTAGATCAAAATAAGCATAGAAGCAATAGTGGTAACATATATCCATCAAATTCATTTGATTTATCATGAATGCTTATGCGTACCACTTATTATGTCTACATGCTCTATCAACTCCTTAACATAGGATGAAAGACATGCCAATCAATTTTACCTTGCAATGTCGAAGGAGAGGCATGTCAATAAGTGGGTGGGGTGCATTCAACTCATGTTTGAGAAATCAAGAATGTTCAATTCATTCCTTAGCTTGCAAAACCTCTTTTCATCAAGTGGCTTAGTGAGAATATCGGCAAGTTGATCATCGGTGCCAACACTTTCAATGGCAATATCTCCCTTTTGTTGATGATCTCTAATGAAATGATGTCTTATGTCAATATGCTTTGTTCTTCCATGTTGAACCGGGTTTTGTATCATCTTGATTGCACTCTCATTATCACATAGCAATGGCACATTCTTGAAGTTGAGGCCATAATCCTTCAAGGTTGATTTCATCCATAGCAATTGTGCACAACAACTCCCCGCACTCACATATTCGGCTTCGGCGGTAGAGATTGCCACACTATTTTGTTTCTTTGAGGACCATGACACAAGTGATCTTCCAAGTAATTGACATGTGCCACTTGTGCTCTTTCTATTGATCTTGCAACCCCCATAGTCGGAGTCCGAATATCCAATTAATTCAAACTTTGACCCTTTGGGATACCATAGTCCAACATCTCTTGTTTGCTTCAAGTACCTCAATATTCTCTTTGCGGCCGTGAGATGACTCTCTCTAGGTGAGGCTTGATATCTAGCACACATGCAAACACTAAACATGACATCCGGCCTTGATGCGGTGACATAGAGTAGACTTCCAATCAAAGACCGATATTCCTTTTGATTCACCATTTTGCCATCAAGATCACTATCCAAACTGCCATTTGTGCCCATTGGAGTTGAAATTGGCTTTGCATCTTGCATTCCAAACTTCTTCAACATGTCCCTTATGTATTTCCCTTGACTCACAAATGTTCCATTCTTCAATTGCTTGACTTGGAGACCAAGGAAGTAGCTAAGTTCACCAGTCATAGACATTTCAAACTCTTTGGCCATCATAGCACCAAATTCTTCACAATAAGCTTGATCGGTTGATCCAAAGATGATGTCATCAACATATATTTGCACTATGAATAGATCATTTCCAATCTTCTTGGTGAATAGAGTAGTATCAACCTTGCCCATTTTGAATCCCTTAGAGAGAAGGAAATCCCTTAGCCTCTCATACCATGCTCTAGGTGCTTGCTTTAAGCCATATAAAGCCTTCTTCAACTTGTAGACATGGTTGGGTTTCTTGTCATCTTCAAATCCGGGAGGTTGCTCAACAAAGACTAACTCATTGATGATCCCATTGAGAAATGCACTTTTGACATCCATTTGATATAATTTGATGTTGTGTGCACAAGCATAAGCCAAAAGAATCCTTATTGCCTCCAATCTTGCCACGGGAGCATATGTCTCATCATAGTCAAGACCTTCTACTTGAGTGTAACCTTGAGCAACTAGTCTTGCTTTGTTTCTCACCACAATGCCATCTTGATCTTGCTTGTTTTTGAACACCCATTTGGTTCCAATCACATTGTAGTCATTTGGCCTTTCTACCAATTCCCAAACATCATTTCTTGTGAAATTGTTTAGTTCTTCTTGCATAGCCATAATCCAATCGGCATCCCTCAAAGCTTCTTCTATCTTCTTTGGTTCTATGGTTGACACAAATGATGCATGCTCACAAAACATAGTCAATCTTGATCTTGTTTGCACACCACTTCTAATATCACCAATAATACTATTAATGGGGTGATCTCTTGAAACATGTTGTGGTTGGAGTACTTGCACTTGATTGCTTGAGCTTGGTTGATCACTTGATGTATCTCGATGAGAAGAACTAGCACCATAATTTTGCACTTGAGAGTCACTAACTAGCTTGTTTGATGAATTGAGCACTTGATCTTTATCATCATCTTGAATATCAATTACTTGCTTTGCTCTAATGTCCCCAATGTCCATGTTCTTCATTGCTTCCACCAATTGAGTTTCACCAACATCATCTAGATTCTCTTCTTCATCTTGTGACCCATTGGTTTCATCAAACTGCACATCATGGACTTCTTCTAGAATGCCACTTGAGTTGTTTCAAACTCTATAAGCTTTGCTTGTAGTTGAATAACCAAGTAGGAACCCCTCATCACATCTTTTGTCAAACTTCCCCAATCTAGTGCCCTTCTTCAAGATATAGCATTTGCAACCAAACACTCTAAAGTAAGAAATATTGGGCTTTCTTCCATGAAGTAGCTCATATGGGGTCTTCTCTAGCAATGGATGACAATATAGTCTATTGATGTAGTAGCAAGCGGTATTGATTGCTTCATCCCAAAATGATTGACTCACATTGTACTCATGAAGCATTGATCTAGCCATATCAAGCAATGTTCTATTCTTCCTCTCAACTAGGCCATTTGATTGTGGAGTGTACTTGGCCGAGAATTGATGTCCAATACCATAATGATCACAAAGTTCTTCAATTCTTGTATTCTTGAACTCACTTCCATTGTCACTTCTCACTTTCTTGATTCTAATCTCAAACTCATTATGAACTCTAGTGAGAAATGTCTTGAAGGTATCAAACACTTCACTTTTGTCACTAAGAAAGAATACCCATGTGAATCTTGTGAAGTCATCCACTATGACAAAGCCATACTTGTTACCGCCTATGCTTGTATATGTTGTTGGTCCAAATAGATCCATGTGCATCAACTCAAATGCTTTGCATGTGCTCATTGTACTCTTCTTTGGATGTGAGCTTCCAACTTGCTTCCCGGCTTGACATGCACTACAAAGCTTATTCTTCTCAAATTCAACATCTTTCAAACCATTGACAAGATTGTGAGTTGTAAGCTTCTTCAATTGTTTCATGCCAACATGACCAAGCCTTCTATGCCAAAGCCAACCCATGCTTGATTTGGAGACTAAGCAAGTTGTCAAAGAAGTTTCTCTAGCATTGAAGTCAACTAGGTAGAGATTCTCATATCTAAAGCCCTTGAATGCCACATTTGAACCATCCACACTAATAACTTCCACATTATCAACCCCAAAGATGCATTTGTAGCCTAGATCACATATTTGTGCCACGGATAGAAGATTGAAATCCAAACTTTCAACTAACAACACATTGGAGATACTCATATCATTTGATATTGCAATCTTGCCCAAGCCAATAACCTTGCCTTTCTTGTTATTGCCAAATGTGATAGAATCAACACCACTATCATTGTCATTGAATGAATCAAACATTCTTGATGTACCGGTCATGTGTTGAGTGCACCCACTATCAATAATCCAATGCCTTCCTCCGGCTTTGTAATTGACCTACAAGCAAATCAATGAAGCTTAGGTACCCATTTTTGCTTGGGTCCTTGTAGGTTAGTAACTAAGCTCTTTGGTACCCAAATAGCCTTCTTCTTTGGGCCCACAATTGGTGTACCAACAAACTTAGCTTGCACACCCTTCACACCCTTGGTAAGCACATAGCAAGAATCAAAAGGTATAGCATTAACAAGGTTCTTGCTTTGGTTCTTTTTATTGCAATTATGCTCTAGGTGCCCAACTTGCTTGCATCTATTGCAAAACCGACCATTGCCCTTCACAAAGCTAGGCTTTGGAGTTGCAAAGGCCGACTTGCCTTTCTTGGGGGTGTAGCTCAATCCCTCTTTGTTAAGAGAGAACCTTTGGCTACCCAAGCACTTAAGCAAGTGGGCCTCACCACCATAGGCCTTGCCTAGGGTGTGAGTGAGCTCATCCACCTCTCTCTTGAGAATCTCATTCTCAACCATTAGTGAGGCATCACAAGTGAAACCATCACTAGTAGTAGAGGTAGAGTTGGTGGTGGTGGATGAAGAGCTACAAGAAGGGTTAGCATTTGACATGATGATAGGTTCATTAAAGGATTCATCAATTATATCACATGTAACACCTATATCACATGATACAACAACCTCCTTCTTTTCTTGTTGCTCAAGTAGCAATGAGTGAGCCTTTTCAAGCTTGAAATGAGCCTTACCAAGATCCTCATGGTCTTCCACTAGACTCTCATGAGTGGTCTTAAGCTCACTAAGAACTTTCTCAAGTATTGCTACTTTCATTGAAAGCTTCTTACACTCCTTGTTCTTGGCAATAGCTATGTCTCTAGTTTATTGCATCAAGTCATATAGTTGTTCTTTAGTTGGTTCATCATCATCATTTTCATTATCATTATCACTATCATGAGCATATTCCATTTCACTTTCATCATCACTCTCATCATATAATACCTTAGCTTCTTTAGCCATGAAGCATGAAGAGGATGAATCAAATAGTGATGGCTTCTTGTTGATAGCAATGGAAGCAAAAGCCTTGTTGGATGATTCTTCTTTTTCTTCCTCATCATCACTTTCCCAAGTGATCACATAGGCACCATTTTTGCCTTTCTTGAATGTCATCTTGGCCTCTCTCTTCTTCTTCTCAAACTTGTCCCTCTTGTTGTTCTTCTTCTTGTCATAGGGACATTCGGCTTGAAGATGTTCGGTGCTATTACAATTGAAGCACTTCCTTTGTTGCTCATTGCTCTTGAAATTGTCATTTCTCTTTTTGAAGCCTCTTCTTTTGATAAACATTTTGCCAATGTTTTTAACAACTAGAGCAAGTGCCTCATCATCAACTTCCAATTCTTCATCTTCTTCGCTGTCATCTTCTTCTTGAATTGAAGCTTTGCCCTTTGAGGAGGTGGCCTTGAATGCCACGGTCTTCTTCTTCTTTTCATCCTCCTTCTCATCAACATCTTGATCATACTTGTCAAAGGTCAATACCTCTCCAAGCAAATCATTGGGCTTCATTGTTTCAAGCCCATCTCTTTGTAGCATCATGATCAACATCTTGAATCTTTTAGGTAAGCTCAACAAGAACTTGTGGCAAAAATCTTGGTCTTGAGTCTTGTGCCCTAAGCTCTTGAGATCATTCACAATGACTTGCAATCTATGAAACATCTCTAAGATTGCTTCTTCTTCTTTCATCTTGAAGTTCTCAAACTCACTCTTGAGCCCATATAGCTTGGCACTCTTTACAACCTTAGTGCCCTCATATGTTTCACTTAACCTTGTCCACACTTCATTTGCCAATTCCAAATCCTTGATACCCTCAAATACTTTTGTGTCAATATTATTGTAAAGTGTATTGAGAGCCATTCTATTGCATGTTCTATTTGCTCTATCTTCATCGGTGAGATGATCGGGATCAATGATAGCAAAATCATTCTCGGTGACTTGCAATACTCTCTCATGAATAGAACCAAGGTACATTGTCATTTTTCTCTTCCAATGAGCAAAAGAACTAACACCATCAAAGAACGGTGGCTTGCCCCCAACATGATTGAACACAATTTGAGCCATTTTTCACACCGAAGGATGTTAAGCCTTGATTAAAACGGTGACCACGGCTCCGATACCACTTGTAAGGTCCTAGATGGCTAGAGGGGGGGTGAATAGCCTATAAAAAATTCTACAAGCACCACTAAGCAAACTTGTTAGAATAACAAACGGCGTAAAGCGAGTTTTGCTTAGCCAAAGGTTGTGATGCAAGCCTCCTATCCACAAGTCTAGTAGATTATGATCTCTAGTTCACACAAGTGCTAAGTCACTAACTTACACTAGTGAGCAAGCTAACAACTACTAGAAAAGGCTACCACTAGAGCTACACAAGATAATCTAGTAAAAGTAAATGCGAGAGAGAGGATTGTGAATCTTATACCGACGGTGGAGTGAAGATGTTGCCAATCACCAAGATGATATACAATCAATTAATATTGACAACAACACAATATGTAGACCAATCACCGGGAGACAAGAGACACAATATTTTTGTTCACCCGGTGTTCACTTGTGCACCGACAAGCTACGTCACCGGTTGTGTCGACCAACACTTAGATGGTTCCTCGGTGTGACCCTCAAGTCACTTGCCTCTCAAGGCACGCCCCGCAAGGCACCGCAAGACACCACTCTCAAGTGAGGTAACTCAATGACACGCGCAATCCAATAGAGTTGCTTTTGGCGTCCCGCCGAGGAAAGCACAAGAACCTCTTACAATCAACCGGAGGTGACCAAGAACAATCACCTTCTCTTGCCAACGCCTCCAACAATCTCCAAGCCGGCTAGGAGCGGTACTCTCCAAGAGTAATAAGAAATCCACCGGCTAAACCACCCACAAGTGCCACTAGATGCCCTCAAGCTATGCAATGCACTTTGGGATCACTCAATCTCACTTTTGATTTGCAATCAAGCAAGAGAGATGAGTGGGAGGAGTAGCTCTAGCTCAAAGGATGCACAAGAGTGTTAGAAATGCCAAGAGACCTCCCCAAGGGCCGGCCAATGAGTATTTATAAGCACCCCAAACAAATAGAGCCGTTGCCACTCCACTGACCATTTTTTCGGGACGACCGGACGCGCCGGTCGAAACTGACCGGACGCGCTCAACCGCGTCCGGTCGCCCTGCGACGTCCACGTGTCCCTCAAATTCAAACGCGACCGTTAGATCCTCCAACGGTCACTGTGCGCCAACGGTCAAACGCTATGACCGGACGCGCTGCTCAACCGACCAGACGCGCCGGTCGCACAGCACCGCGCGCGCGAAGCAACGACCGGACGCGCTCCTCGCAACGACCGGACGCGCCGATCCGCACAGCACCCGCACCCGCGAAACAACGACCGGACGCGCTCCTCGCAACGACCGGACGCGACAGTGCCAGCGTCCGGTCGGAGTCCAGTAAGCTCCCTCGACGACCGGACGCGTCCGATCGTGTGTGACCGGACGCGCCCCGCGTCCGATCGTCCTTGCGAACCGCAGTTCCTTCTGGGCACTTGACCGGACGCGCCGGTCCCGCGAGTGACCGGACGCGCCGGTTGCAAACCCTAGCCCGCGCGCCTGATACCGCGCTGTACTGACCGGACGCGTCCGGTCACACCGTGACCGCGTCCGGTGCAGCGTCCGGTCACCACAGTGACCCCGTTCGCCTCCGTTTCTTTTCCGACTTTCGGCGTAGTGGAAAATAGGCAATTCATTTCTCCGAAATCGCCTGAATCCCACGCTCACACGCTCGGCGGGAGGGAGAGAGGAACCCAAACCCCTCTCTACCCGCAAACCACAGCGCGACCAACGCCACCTTTGCAAAAGTGCCAACACCATCAAGTGTACATCTCCATGTGCTTGTGTGTTAGCTTTTTCTCAATCATTTTCAAAGGTTTTCCAATTAGCTCACTAGGCCCTACATGCAATGCACTTCATGAATTCACCTAGTGGCACCCGTGCATCAAATAACCGATAAGACTTCCCCTCTTAATAGTTCGGCTATCGATCCTAAACCACTCACACCCTCTATGGTGTCTTGAGTGTAAAACAAAATAGCCCTATGGTTATACCTTTGCCTTGAGCCCATTTTGTTTCTCCAAATGATATGATCCACTTCATATCATCACATGACCGTCTCGATCCATTGACCTTGACTTCACTTGCTCTTCACCGTTGCATCGGTCCGTCGGCGCTAAGTCTTGCTCAAGCTTCACCATCGCATGGTCCTTTGCTTCGAAGCCTCGACTTGCCCTTCACCTTCACAACCGGTCCATCGAGCCAAGCCTCATCTTGGTCTTCACCATCTTGGTCATATGAGTTAATATCATGTCTCATATGCAATGACCACCTTTATCTAAATCATCCACTTAGATATAAAGGTTAGTCCTAGGTTTCATCAATTAGCCAAAACCAAACTAGGGACTTTCAGTCGGGCCGCGCTCTACCTCCATGTGCCACCCGTGTAGCCATCCAAGCCCCTTAGCGCCATCGAGCCGTGCTACGGCGAGCTCCCGGCTGGCTCCAATGGAGTGCCGTCGCGCAGACCTCGCCTCCGGCCAACCACTGCTGCCAAGAAGCCCTTCCCGTGTTCACGAGGTCGCGCCCCACTTCCCCGTGCCATTGCCTTAGCCCGCCATGCGCCGTAGCCCCTGCACCACCACCGCCCCGGTGACCCAAAGCCCACCGGGCAACCCTAGCTACCCGATCCGCAATGGACGGCCCAGATTAGATCTGGGCGTACCGATCAACCAGCGCCCAGTCAGCAGCTACATGGCTACCATGTGTGCGCCATGTGGTGCCACATCAGCGCCACACAAGCGCTGACCAGTCAACCTGGCAAGCCACGATTAGCCCTAGACCTTTTGCAAAAGAGCCCCTGTGTTTTCTTTGAATCAACCCGGAATCCAAACGTGTAGAAAGTATTTAGATTCAGGTCCCTGGTTCTTTTGGTTTAGCCCCTGCGCTTTTATGAAATAGAACCAGCCATCCTAGCCTGGTTTGTTTTGTGAGTTAGACCTCATTGGTCACATTTATTTATGTTTAGGCCCTCAGTTTTGTCTGTTAGACCCTAGACTTATTGTTTCTTCACAGATAGGTCCCCGAAACCTAGTTTTAGCCATACCTTGCGCGTTGTAGCTCCGATTTAACCCGTTCTTGTTGTGTTAGCTTCATAACAACATAAGCTGCATGTTAGAGATGATGTTTACCATGTTCCATTCTTTTGAGTTTCAACATAAATGTTAAATTGATTAGTGCTTATGCGATGGAGTTTCTAATTAAAAGCAATTTAGGGTTTTATGTCTAGTCTTTTATAAATATAAATGCTATCTTGATTAATATCAAGTTAAATGTGTCTTAACTATAACTTGTTTAGCTTAGACACGAAACATTATCGAATAGCTACTCTCACATGTTTTATATTTCAAAACTATAAATGTTTAAATGGCTTTAATGATATATAATTATTTATAACTAAAATATGACTAAGGTTTATTCTCGTCTTTTATAATTCGATATAATTGGGTTAATTCTACTTTGAGATGTTTCTCTGAGATATCCATCAACTTATTTCAATAACTAAAATGCATCAAACTTATAGTCAGCCTTCTCCGTTATATTGCCAATCTCGTTAGACGTGTCCTCTTTAATGATAGCTAGGTTCTCAGTTGTTCTTATGCTCCCGCGACCGTAGCACCGAGCCTTGCTGTTTAGTGTGCTCTGTTCAAGCATCTCTTTTGTTTGATGTTTGTTCTTAGTCATGTCTGTTGTTTGTCTGTTTGTGTTGCTTAGTTGCTGCGAGTAGAGAAAGCGTGGTTCATTAGCGCTGAAGACCAGGAGCTGAGGACCGATAGTTGAAGTAGAAGCTGGAGACCAAAAGATAGAAGCCAAAGACTTCTGAGCAGCTAAACTTTGGGAAAAGGTAAGTGCAGGCACCATTTGATCATATTGTACCTACTCATTTATAATTCACTTTACTTTCACTACTACAAAAAAATATTTTCTGAGGCCTTTTGAATTAGGCCTCCGAGGCGGTTACAAAAACCATCTCGCAAAATCGATTAACCGAGGTGGACAACTTAAAATGCCTGCCTCAGTTAATATAGATTAACCGAGGCAGTTTTTCTAACGCAGATGCCTCGGTTAATACATTAACTGAGGCGGGCGTACTATAAGGCATGCCTCAGATAATACAGGCCTAGCTGACAGCCCATCTTGGCCTGATATCACCATCGTATATATAAGGGAGCTAGGGTTTCATTCTCTCCTATCCACTCTCTCTTAGCCCTCTCTCCCGTCACTCCCTCTCTCCCACCAGGCACATGGCACATCTCCCTAGCACCGCCGTCACTCCCTCCTCTCCCCACCGGGCCATCTCTCTCTCACTCGTCTCCCTATCTCACTCCTCTCCCCACTTGGCCACCCTCTCTCACTCGACTCCCTCTCTCACACCTCCCCTCCTTCCCCACGGTGGCGCCGGTCCAGCGACGCGGCCACGCAGGCACGACGCCCTGGCGGCACGGTCGTGGAGGCTCGGTGGCCCAGCGGTGAGGGTGCGGCGCCCTAAGGAAATGACTAGCCCTATACTACATTCCTTGTTTACTAGGGTTTCATACTATGGGTAGTGTGGTTGTGCTTAGCTGCTCCACCCACATAAATTACATGATGATGAAAGTAATTATTGAATAATGGCTTATTGCAGTGGTGATTAAAAGATGCTTTTATAGCAACATGGTTTAAGGTGGTGAAGGGGGAACGGTTTGTGGAGCGGCCACCTGGGACTTATAGTACTGCTTCAAGCTATACGACTCTGGCTTGACGTAGTATCAGGACCTCTACTAGTAGGGTGTGACTTACCAGGTAAGCATATGAAAGTAACCTAGGTAACGAATATTAAGTTGACGGTTGTCTGGGTTCCATAGCTATGGGCATGGCTGTCGTGCGCCTGTGCCAAACCTTACGGGTTGCACTCTATTAGCTGGAACCTGTGAAAGGTCTCGTAGTGAAACCCTGCCTGCTCACATTGGTAGTGTTTTGAGGAGCTGCAACCCTGGGCAAATGTGAATCACGACTTGAAGTGAAAGTGTACAACCTCTGCAGAGTTAAAACTGATATATTAGTCGTGCTCATGGACACAAGTGGCCCAGACTCTCACATGATTAGAACTTGACTCATATGGACAATGGAGATGGTTGTGCGTTGGAGGTTGCTACCTCGTGCTTTGGCGGGATTGCTATCCCATGCTCTTAATTGGGGTTGCTACTCCGGGTACTATTTGGGGTTGCTACCCCGTGGTTTATGTTGAGGTTGCTACCTCGGTTATATGATGATAAGAGAAATATTATACTACCCTATTAATTAATGGTTGGGATCTTTCACTCATCTTAGTGATTAAGTTACAATAATAAAAGTTTACCAACTAAAATGTTAATCTGCAGTAAACCCGAGTCAGCCTACCTTTGTTTAAAGCCTTGCATGTCATATACTTTCCACCTATACTTGTTGAGTTCAACATGGATTCACCCTTGCTATCCCCCAGTGTGTAGCAAAGTGCTGCTCAGAAGAAGGACAAAGATGTTGTAGAGTCTTCCAGAAGTCTGTCAAAAGTGCTTGGCATACGGAGCCTCCAGTCAGCCGTCCCTGAGAAGAATGGAGCATAAGGAGAAGCTTAGCAACCGTTCCACGATACTCTGATAGTTGTAAGTGTTAATATAAGTATGTTTTTCGCTTTATAACATTGTTTTATGATATTTCTATTCTGTTGTCGTGTGTGCACATCCTGGGCACACATATGACGAGTGCTTGGTCTTTTTTTGAAAACCAGGCATGACACTCATGAGTTTTTGTTGACCCTAATGACAATTTATCCTAGATGGCTCCATGTTCCAAGCGTGCTATATATATATATATATATATATATATATATATATATATATATATATATATATATATATATATATATATATAGCTTATTTTATAGCCGGACCAACCGAGCGCACCAGGTGTGATCAACCGCACCTCCTGCTGATCGAGTTGTCATTGACTGCAATGCATGCAGCCATGCAAGAATCTTCGTGTACGTTAATTAACTAGAGCCATCATTAACGCTGCCAGTAATTACGTTAATTGTTTTTAACTAATCGCCACATCTGGAGGCTTCCATTTTTAGTTACTATAATTAGCACGCAAATTCTAGTCACCATGATTTGACGCAAATGTTCTTGTTACGATAATACTTTGTCCAAAAAAAGTAGTTTTTTTACGGAAAAATATTCTAGTTACTATAATTCTGATATTTTAAATGGCTGGATATGGTAATCAGGATGGGTACATTATTACGATATTTACCATAACAAAAATACTTACGATAATCTGAATATACGGTTACCATAGTTAGCACTGGGAGTTACCACATTTTGATATCATCATGATACGATGAACAGTTACCGTAACGAATAAGATTACTTACGATGACAATATTAACAAATAATTACGATAATTTGAGTGTGATGATAAAGTTAGAGAGTCACTGGAATTTGATATTTTCCTCAGTGAGTTACGACAATATATATCATGAATTACTATAATCCATGGTGAATTTACGATAGATTTCTAAATGAATTACTATAATCCATGCTGACTAAACAAGCTCTTGCTGCCGTATAGCATGAAGAGGTTGAAGGCGGAGAGGAAGGCCAGCAGGGCGGCGGCGAGCCCGGCCGTGACGGCGCTAGCGACGCAGGCACCGGCCGGCCTACAGAAGGCGCAGATCCCCATCCACTGCAGCTCGGGCTGGCCGCGCTTGGCGACGACGGAGAGGCATGCAGCGTGGCGGCAACGGAGGCCAGCAGCACGTATGTCAGCGCCTGGTCGCACGAGAAGACCCACCAGGCCAGTAGGGGCCTCCGCCGGACATGGCCCGGGCGACGCAACAGCGCGCCGCCTGCAGCAGGCTGTACACGTACGGAAGGATGGCTATGGACCACCGAGTGCATGGATAACGCCAGCTAACCATCGTGGCCAACAACCAAGACGTCGTCATGTGGAGCAGTGGCGACGTCCGTAGCACTGGACTCCGTGGGTGATTGATTCATCCGATCCCGCTCGGCCCGCAGACCACCATGGTCCGCCACCATGACCTACCGCTGGAGTTCGCAGACTGCCATGGCCCACCGCCGGAGCTCGTAGGACTTCCACCGGAGCTTGGAGGAATCCCGCCTGGCCCCCGCCTGCACGTCCTGCCGGCCATGGCCGCGTGCACCTCCCGCGCGCGCCATGCTACCTCGCCGCGGTAGCCTCGAGCCGAGAGCCCGCGAGCGCCCCGCCCGAGGTCGCTAGGGCCCGCCGCCGGAGCTCGCATGACTTCCAACGGAGCTTGGAGGAATCTGGCCTGGCCCCCGCCTCCGCGCCCCGTCGGCCATGGCCGCGTGCACCTCCCGCGCGCGCCACGCTACCGCGTTGCAGTAGCCTCCAGCCAAGAGCCCGCGAGCGCCTCGCCCGAGGTCGCCGAGGCCCGCCTCCGAGGCTGCGCAAGGCGACGCCATCGCCGACGGCATGCTGCACGGCGGTGCCCATGACGAAGGAGCCGCACGCGAACCGCGAGCAGCAAAACCACTCCGTCGGCGGCGTCTTCAGCGGGGTGCAGGCTCATCGTCGTGGAATGTCTCCAGGCAGGTGCAAATACGGAACCGTGTCTTCTGTTCATATGTTTACCACGCCATCTGCATGCAGAAATTAAAGTGACGTGATTAGGGGACTTTAAGCCACGTAATTAGGGGATCGGTTCATTGGATCCGTCTGAGCCGCCGGTGTGGGTTTGGTCAATATGAGCGGTGTGGAAGGCATATATAGTCACATAGATAGGCCATTTTGTCCGATCGACAGCTAGCCACAGTGAATAAGAACAAATATGCTGCTTGCGCAACAATTAAAGGATATGCATGCACGCGAATATATATGCATGGCGTGTGTGATCGCCACTTTGATGCATGCACGCGTATATATGTTCGTCCTCTGTGTGTGCCTTGCTCTCCTTGCAATGCAATTTGAAAGCACACCGGATAGAGTAGATTGGGATCGGACTTATTAGCCTGATGCATGTGCTGTCTTCACCTATAGCTCTAGCTTGCATTGCATCTATATACAATTTCTTTTGCTATATATCTTGTCTGTTACGTGTACCTGGGTACGTATACCTTGCATTATGTGTGCACACGGCCGGGGTGTGTGGTCCTACAAATTAGATAGTAGCACTTTGTTAGTGCCGCCTTTATTTCTCCTTGTCTTGCAGAGGCAGAAAATGACTTATTCTATGGGGGACAACAAGCTAAAGCTTGCAATGCAAGGTGGTGCATGCACTCACGTAACGTATTATTCCATTTCCTGCTTACCGGACAGCTGCTACACCAAACACCACCGAGATTTTTCTATATATACAAGACACACCAGGGCCTAGCTAGCATGCATGCATTGCATTTGCATGTGTACATATATAAATATATATATGCTGATACATATATACAAGACACACCAGGCAGGGCCTAGCTAGCTGCAGCAGCGACTCTGATCAGGCACCAAATAAATTAACAAATAAAAAGGGACCGGCCGGGGGTCGCAAGAACGACAGCAGCAGGTGCGTGTCTTTTCACCCTAAGTTGTTATCTTATGATCTTATTATCATCTTTTCTTCTTCTTTTTAACTTCTTTTTTTTCATCTGAAACATTGATCCATAGTGTACCATATATACAACTTGCAGCATGTTTTCTTTTTTTTTTTCCTTTTTCCGAAATCAACTCACATTGTGCTGAGAATATATATCTAATGTATAGATCTAAATCTTCTTTGTCATCTTTGAAAAGGTTATAAATTACGGCGTATCCCTTGCTCCTTTATTTAATTTGCAGGCACCTTCATGAATCTCTTATTGTTGCAATAAACTTCTAGCAATAAAATTGCACATCTTTGTAATATACTAACCAATATGGAATGCAATTTTAAGTCATCGATCAATGCAAGGGATACATAATTTTCTATGACTCAATAAATTAATAGTGTTTTCAAAATTATAGAACAAGGGCCACGTTTGAAAAATGGGTGTCGGGCCACCTATTTTGTTCTGAACAAGATGTGATGGGTGATGATCTTCTACTCCACTATTTATTTCTTCTCTGGCTCTAGCTAGCGGTCTATTTATTTCGTAGTTGGGCTAAGCCGGACCAGGGTTCTTCGGAGACCACTGGACTTAGAGGCAGTGTAGGAGAGAAAAGTATATAGCCTTACCGTGGTGACGAGTAGAGCTACTAGTTGGCGAGGACGCTGATGGAACAAGTTGGTGGGAGGGGGGCGTTATGGGGGATATGGCCGTGTTAGGGTGACAATCTCCTATGTCAAGCAAGAAGTATGGGTCTCCTATGTCAAGCAAGAAGTATGGAGCATGTGGATTTAAGAGCAACTCCAGCAGGAGCCCTCAAATCAGGGCTTCTACATTTGAATTGAGGGCTACTCCTATTGAGAGTCTTTGTTCTTTCCATCTACTATAGCATGAGCCCTTAATGAGGACACTTAAATTCATTCCAGTAGACATTGGCACATGGAACCCACTCATCATTCAGCCATATCCACCGACGTTCTAATCGATTGAGCTATGGGGGTGTGGGAGAGGAGGAGGAGCATCGGAGACAGCATGGGGAGGGTGCGGAGCACCGGGGCACGAAAAGGGGAGTTGTGGCGGGGTCAAGCACCTCGAAGGCAGGAGAACAGCTGCATTGAATGGCCTCGCCGAGACGGTCATGAGGAGGGCAGTCGCGTGAGGGTAGGGGCTTCGCAGTGGAGCTATGCTGGGGGGGTGGGGGAATAGGGTGGTGACACGGGAGAGAATTGGGATAAAGAAAAGACGCGAAGAAGTGGGTGGCGCGTGAAAATTTTTCCAAAGGAGAATTAGAATTTTAATACTCTTTCCATAATTTATAATGTTATCTTATTATTACTAATTGGAGGCCTGATGGAAGCTCAACATTAATTCTCAGGAGCAATGTTAAGAACAAATTAATTTTAGAATTTTTCACAAAAATAAGAAACATCTTGATATCTATTTGGTAATAATCCTTAGCAATAACAGGCATTGTATTTGTTATGTTTTCTAAAGAAAATATATACTCACCTTTGCTATTATAAAGATAGTTTAAAGTAATCCCCTAAATCTTAATCTAAATTATCCACCATTGGCATTATATAAAATAACCTAAATTGACACCCTAATCATCATCTATGTTACATGCCATTATGAAGAAATGATATAAAGTGAATCATAAATTTGCATCTAAATTAGCCACCTCCACTAGTATTAGAAGTAAGCTAACTAATTCGTAAGTCTAGTTGCCTACTTCTATTGTTGTCTATAAAATCTAAAAAAATACTAGAATGGTCCTAAGTTACTCATTTCTATCATTGCTAATATGAAAATAATTACCTCAAGGTTCACATGCATAATTTGCGGCACTACGGAAACCATATAATTTTGATTACAGATTAAAAAGAGAAAAGCTTATGTTCATGTTCTTGATTTTCCAATATTTAAGCAATTTATTTTTCTACTGAAAACTCATATGAAAAGGTGATGTCCAAATGACATGTAGGGTCCGAGCATCAGTATATACGGTGTATTGGTGTTTTTATTTTTTTTAAAAAATTTACGTTTAGGATGTCATCGTGACTTTGTTTCTACGTGACTGAACTCCGCCTTCTTTGCACGTGAGGAACATGTATGGGTATTACTAAACTAGTAAAGGAACTAGGCCCTGTTTAGTTCTTAAAAAATTTTGCAAAATTTTTCAGATTCCCCGTCACATCGAATCTTTGGACTGAAGCATTAAATATAGATAAAAAATAAAATTAATTACACAGTTTAGACGAAATAGACGAGACGAATCTTTTAAGCCTAATTAGACCATGATTGGACAATATTTACCAAATAACAACGAAAACGCTACTGTGTCCATTTTGCAAAAAATTTTGCATCTAAACCGGGCCTAGTATGAACAAGAAGTCTTAGCAGCTGCAGTGGCAAGTTTTGTTTTTCTCCGTTGCAAGGTCTTGAGTTCGAACCCGACCTCCAGCGTAACTTTTGCTTTTTTTCATATTTCATATTAATTTAGAGAAACCAAGAATAAAAAATGTTAAATAACCAAGGAGAAACCAAGAATAAAAAATGTTAAATAACCAAGGATAGCACAATAGTGGTGCAGCGTTAAGACATGTCTTTCTTTTTTGTGAGGTTTGGGGTTCAATCCTGTTTATTTCATATTTTTCATTTTTCAATTTAATTTTAATTTTATTTAGAGAAACCAGGAATAAAATGTTGAAATAGCCAAACGTCAAATGTTTATTTCATCGTCGCAAAAAAAATGTTTATTTCATAATTTTCCTTTTTCAATTTATTAATTTTAGTTCAAATAATTTAACAAATCATCTTTTAGGTTTGATTCTTTTTGCAATCATATTTTTATTCTTCTTTGCACTGAATATTGATAGGGGGCCTATTGTTTTGGGCTAACTACAATATGACAAATTTAAAATCATACACTATGTCGATCTGGATAAAACCGTCATGAGTTAGTGGGCCAGGAATATTCATTGGTGCACATCAATGACGGAAAAAAATTATCGCCACGGATTGTGTCTGTCAGTGACAGTTTGTAAATCCGTCACCGAGAATCCGTCACGGATTAGCAAGTTTCTTGTAGTGAGCGATGAGCTATTGTTGATTTCCATGGGGAATGTAATTTTGAAGCTAATAAGGTTTCAATTGAATACTTAAGGAGTACAGGTGAATATCAGATGCAAAGGTGGAAAATATTCATAGGGATGCAAAAGTATATAAATGATTGATAATTAAAATATATCACAAGTGGATAAGGATAAGAAAATATCTATATAAGTACTCTATTAGAGTACGTTCATGAGAGTATCAACTAAATACATGCCAAACACACATGGAAGTTTGACGCGAATGGGGAAAATACAAATGACAATGGAGGAACAGATAAAGTAAATGTGACACTATGAACACATGGGAGTTTCAACTAAATATATGTCTAACACATATGAAGGTTCAACACAAAGTGTGTCGGAAATTATGAACTAGGATGGAAAATGAAGGTGTGGTGCAATGTGGTTAATTATGGATTGCGATGGAAAAATATAAAGAACAATTGATAGCTAAAGGTTATCAAAATTGGATATAAATAAGAAAGTATTTACATGAATATTGTGTTAGAATATGAGCAAATGTGAGAAAGCAAATTTTGATTAGTCATGGGCCATAAATTTATACATGAATGTGTAATACTTGTATATCTTTTAGAGTTAATAGCCTGTGGGGTAGGACATGTGAATAGACTAATTATAGAATTAATGATGCTCATTTTGTATTGTATGTTAGTTTATAATGACAGTGGTCCATCCTATGATAGTTCGGTTTCGAACAGCTCAAAATCTGTTATATTTAGCAGGTAGTAGCAATCAATAATAACTGTGCCATGTAAGCTACAAGTTACATAATTTTTTCATGAATACACAGGAGATATGTGTTTTTTTTATTAAGATAAGATAGAGGTGTGACAAAGCGGCATCGGAACCATGCACCAACTTACAACCTAGACAAGATACATAATAAGTAACCATCAACCATGAACATTTTGTTTCTAATTTATTGGATAGCATAGCACTAATATGTGAATGATGTATGGATGGCTAGCTCGACGTCTGGAGGACGGCCGTACCAGTGGCGCGATGGGTTTGAACCCTCCGGTGCCGCAGCAGGACAGCAACTGGGAGATCCGGGTAGCCGTGCTGCTGAGCCTCCTCCTCCAGGTCCTCCTCATCTTCCTGGGCCCCATGCGCAAGCGCTCCGCCTCTATGATACCCCGCTTCATCGTGTGGTCCTGCTACCTCCTCGCCGACCTTGGCCTCGGCCTCATCCTCAACAACATGGGCAACATCGGAAACTCCGGTGACAGCAGTAGCCCCATCATCTTTGCCTTGTGGACGCCGTTCCTGCTGCTCCACCTGGGCGGGCAACGAGCTGTGGCTCCGCCACCTCATTGGCCTCCTCTTCGAGCTCTTCTCTGCCACCGTTGTGATCTACTGCTCCCTGCAGAGCAACCCCCTGGTCTCGGCCACCATGGTCA
Source organism: Saccharum hybrid cultivar R570 (assembly GCA_038087645.1). Classification (NCBI taxonomy): domain Eukaryota; kingdom Viridiplantae; phylum Streptophyta; class Magnoliopsida; order Poales; family Poaceae; genus Saccharum; species Saccharum hybrid cultivar. Next base: position 659,335 of record JAQSUU010000368.1, read on the forward strand.
TGTTAGTGGCCGGAGTAATCAAGTATGGCGAGCGCACCTACTCCCTTTACTCCGGCAGCATCGGGCGCTTAGGAGACAGCATGGGGGAGTTGGATGCCAGGAAGAAGGCCGGAGAGGACTTGGAGATCATCATTGATGTGAGCGCGCACAAGGACCGGCAGGAGATGATGCAGGAGTTGCAATCAAGTATTGTCACAGTGAAGAGCCTGGAGGTGCGCGCGTACGACTTCTTCCTCATCTTCCGCCGCGTCTTCGTTGACGTCATCATCAGCTTCCAGGAGGCGTTGGAGGTGGTTGAGATGGAGCTGGGCTTCATGTACGACACGTTGTACACCAAGGCCTCCATCGCCCACACGTGGAAGGGCTGGGTCCTTCGCTCTTCCTGCCTCGTCATCTTCTTCCTCCTCGACAAGCCTCGCCACCAGGTGAAGCATGTTGACGTTGGCATCACCTACGCGCTGCTCCTTGGTGGGCTAGCGCTCGATCATGCTCCTCGTCTCCAACCGCGCGATGGTCTTCCTGGAGCAGTCCACCAAGCGGTTGGCGTGGCTGAGCCGTGCGGTCACTCGGTGGCAGCGGCGCCACAGTAGCAACTGGTCGGGGGTGGCCTCGCAGATGAACCTCATCAGCTACTGCCTAGAAAAGCCTGGCCCTTACAGCAATGAAGGTAGAGGCGGTAGTCGTAGTAACAGATTATTAGCAGATGGTGGTACAAGCAAGAACCGGCGGTGGCTCCTCATAGCCGCCAAGATGCTACGCATGGAGGAGATGGTCGATGACTTGGTCTTCATACAACATGTGAAACTCATCTTCAGTAACAAGGAGGAGGACCCATATGGTACCTTAGAGTTCATCTTCGATGGTCTCAAGCACACGGCCCACAACGTGGGAAACAATAAGGAGAGCATCAAGCAGGTGTGCAACCTCCGGGGCGCCGGTGTCCTCCAAGATCTCGAGGAGGAAACGTACAAGGCCCTCAAAAATGACCGCGGCAAGCTAAAGGTGATCATGGAGAGTGTGGAGAACAGGGGTTTGGATGAGACCCTGCTGTTGTGGCATATCGCCACGGACCTATGCTTGCTCCGTAGGGACGGGGACGGGGACAAGTCACCGCCTGGAGGTCCTCAGGTGGAAGACGAAGACTCACGACCGATGCTGCGGCGTATGCGTGCCATCAGCAAGATCCTGTCGGAGTACATGCTGTACCTACTGATCAAGCAGCCGGACATGCTGTCTACGACGACCGGAATTGGGTTACGGCCATATGGAGACACGTGTGCGGAGGCACGACGCTTCTTTGCTGCTGCTGGCTCCACCACCTCCACGTCCACGGACGACAGCAACGAGGACGCACGGCAAGCACTGCTGCAGGTGAACACGTCGGAGAAGCCACTGAGGGTGAAGGGAGATCGGAGCAAGTCAGTGCTGTTTGACGGGGTCATCCTGGCCAAGGTGCTCCGGGAGCTGGACGAGGGCCTCATGTGGAGATTGGTGTCGGGGTTGTGGCGGGAGATGCTGATGTTTGTGGCAGTCAGCAGCCGGGGCAGCACCCATGTGCGGAGCCTCAACCGTGGCGGCGAGCTCATCACAATCGTGTGGTTGCTTATGCAGCACATGGGCCTGAGCGACATGTATGAGATAGAGCAAGTGGACCCTATCCTACAGTTATTACCGCCGCCACCGCCACCGCCACCGCGGCGGCGAGAGGTTTTAGGATGGTCACGACAGCTGTCGCCGCCGCCACTACTGCGACGGCAATTGTTGCCCAAGGAGGAGCATCCAGAGGAGACAATGGTGCCATCGAAGTTTTCGCCGCTATGACGGCGGATTTGGAGGCCGGGGCAAGCACTAGTGTCACATGCTTTGCCGAGTGTATTTCTTCGGGCACCCGGCAAATCTGTGGTTTGCCGAGTGCCAAACACTAGGCAAAGTTAGGCAGTTTGCCTAGTGTCGAGCACTGGGCAAAGAATTACACTCGGCAAACTCTAGCTTTGCCCAGTGCCTGACACTAGACAAACTGTTGCACTCGACAAACCTTGACAGAGCCAACGTCCACTAACACACCGTTAGTATTTGCCGAGTGTTTTCACTGGACACTCGGCAAAGTGACAACTTTGCCTAGTGTTTTCTCTTGACACTAGGTAAACTATTTTTTTTCATTTTCTAAACTCTAAACTTTTTCTGCTAACATAGTACAATAATCTTGACTCCATGTTAAAGTTTGGTATCTTTCTCAATCTATTTGCTATATTTAGTAAATTTATCTCATTTAATTAAATTTTTTGGGATAACTTAAATTTGAACTGCAGGAGGTTTGAATAATTGAAAAAAATGAATGGAAAATTGATATTCATGTTATTTGAAATAGAAGAACGTTACAATCCTCGAAGTTACATCAAATTTCAAACATCTTCCTCATGAAACATGAGCAAGAACTTCTCACCAAATTGTTTTTAAATTATATAAAAAGCAAACAAAGTCTGAAAATCACAAGATTTGTCAAGATGTCATGATATCATATGTCGAGGTTGTGATAAAAATTTGAGAAGGTTTCACGAAAGTTGTCACGTACAATGCTTACAAATCGGAACATCTCCTTACAAGTTTCAGAGAGTTGAGAAGTATCTGGTAAGATTCGGTGTCAAATTGAGTGTCGAGTTGGAGTTTCATTTCAAACTTTTTGTATAGTGAATAGACGACAGAGATTGTTTCATGTGAAATATTAGTAATTTTTCGGTTCCATTTGCTAATTTTAATTTGTTAACCGCAATTATAGAATTTTATAATTCCGATAAATAGAATTTGAGCTATATATAACTGCATTAAATAATGTCTGAATATTCATGGAAGCATCGAGCATACAGTGTAGAGTGCATTTAAGAAAGTATTTTAGAAGTTGATTAACTAGAACAAATTAGCATATAGTAGATATAACAATACGTATATATTTATTTGACTTTTTAAAATTTGTATATGATTATTAAAATAAAAATAGCATTAAAAATACATCTATAAACTTTTTAATAATACGTCTATAAGCTCTAGAAGTTGTTTTTAAATCTGTACACCATTTTAAAATTAAAAAAATCACTTTGACTTTTTCGAGTGCCAGATCCATGACACTTGGCAAAGATTTTTTAAAATAATATGGACGTGATTTGAAAAAAAATCACTTTGAGTTTGCCGAGTGCTATATCTATAGCACTCGGGAAACCGCCGAACAGCAAACCGCTTCCAAGCCGCTTCGGCCAGAATTCGCTCCAGCCTGCTTCACGCTCTCTCTGGTAATATGGCTCTCGTTCGAAGCTAGGTTAGGCTTCACCCCTTTTTATCCTCAAATATCTACCTCGGCTTCTACCCGATCGGGCTACCGTCGTTTTCACCACGTCGGTCCTCTCCGCATCGCTGTGCTCGCGGCTGCCGTCCACCGCATCGCACCCCTCACCATTCGGCCCGCTGCCCTCCGCGCTCCTCTGCTCCCCGTCGCCCGTTGCCGCCGCGTCGCTGGGGCCGCAGGGGGTGCGGCACCTCGGCCGCTGCATGCAGGAACTTGCTCCGTTGCTGCACATTGCCGGTGGCATCCCTGCTCTGCTCTTCGGTGCTTGGTTCGTCTGTCCTGTGCTCGGCTTCCTCTTCGCCTTCTCGTTTCCGCATCGTTGGCCTTCTTCCCGTTTCCGCTCATGGGCTCCTCTCCCTCCTCCTCGCAGCTCCTGCTCGAAGGGACGCCGCCGCCATTGCTGCCTTTGGGTCCGGGACAGGGATTTCATCGGTGCCGCACTCCGATTCTTGGCCGCCCGTCGTTTGTCGCAGCACTCGGGTGAGGCACGTAGCCGTCAATTCGCCTCAGACACTGTGCATTGGTTGGCTGCATTTCTGACATTCGCGTTTTTGCTTGCCTGCGAATCTTGTCTGGCCTTTCTCCGTTAGTTGGCTTCCCGGTGGCTAACGGCTGTGTCCACTGTTTTTGCTCAGCGTCCAGGCAAGTGCATCCAGGCAAGTGTGTCCGCTATACGTCAGGTTATATATGATGGAACTGACATGTATGGCGTTGAGGTTGAGCTACCAGCCCCGTTAGTCCAGGGAGCCTCACCGCAGCTCTTTTTCTGGGCAAATCCTGGCCAGGAGCAAGCTGTGGCCTATGAATTCGCGGCTTTGCAGGCTCTTGCCACTCTGCAGAGTATATGTGGCTTCGTTGTTGTTGATTATAGTATCCATGGGTTAGTTTTATATAGAACTCTAGCACGCCGCCTTTTTCCGGTCGCGAATAGAGGTATTCAACTTGCTAGGCTCGTTCTTGATATTTTTTTTTGACTGCATAGCTTGTGATGAAGAGGAACTCTCATTTAACTCCAGAATATAGGCTGATGATGTTGAAAGGCCTAGGGCATCCTCTTGTATATATATATGTATTGGTATTTATTAATTTACCGTATCACTACGCCCAGCTCCACTTTACATTGATTGTTTTCTGTATGTGCCGCAATCTTGGATTATTGCAAACAACGGTATTTCTCAATACATGCCATTGTGTCTTACTATGACAGACCAAATGATGCCATCTTTTTTCCCTGAAGCTACTCTTATTCCTTATATTCTTCCTATTTTTTAGTTCTCCTACCCTTACAACAACCTTACCATTTTGTTGCATCCTAAGGCTGCTCTCACTTTTCTTCTTCTCAAAATTCTTTTTGTTTCTTTATTGCCATGTCCTTACAACTGTCTGTTGCTGCAAGGTTTTTTCCATACAATTTTGGTTCCATCCAACATGTATGTTTCTATGTGTTAAAATACATGTTCAGGTTCTGATTTTTGCTAATGTTACCACATAATTTTGTATATTAATTTTGCTAATGTTACCACATAATTTTGTTTCTATGGGTTTTAGGGTTCAAATTCCAAATCAGTCTCGTTGGCCACCAACTTGATGATGATATTTGTGGTTGTTAATGGTACTTCTATTTGCACTTGTGGTCGTGATTGATGGAGCACTTGGATTACTTGTGAACTTATTGTGATGATATGTTGTATGTTTATGATGTTGGTGATATATATATGTGTGTTGTTAGTGATATATAAGTGATGTTGGTGATATATATGTGATGTTGGTGATGTCTGTTATGTACATATTCTGTTTGTTTGGATGGAACGGAAAAAATAAATAAAAGCGACGGTTTTATGTCAGTTTGCCTAGTATTACACTCGGCAAAGAGTACATTTGTCGAGTGTACATGTCAAAACACTCGGCAAAGGGAGCGTATTGAGCATTTCTGGAAACCCGCTTTGCTTAGTGTCTTGAGTTTGCCGAGTGTCATGGCAAGAACACTAGGCAAACTTTAAAGTTTTGCCGAGTGTCATGGGAAGAACACTAGGCAAACTTCAAATGTTTGCCGAGTGCTCACACTAGGCAAATCATTTTTTTAAAAAAATAATTTTGTCGAGTGCTGTCTAGGAGAACACTCGACAAACTAATTTTTCTTTTTTAAAAAAATGGTTTTGCCGAGTGTCGACACTAGGCAAACCATATGACGCTGTCTCGCATCCGTCACGACGACTTTTGGTTGCCGAGTGTCAAACGGACACTAGGCAAAGAGTTTGCCGAGTGTCCGAAAAATAACACCCGGCAAAGCCACCTTGGCCATTAAGAAATTTGCCGAGACGACTTTGCCGACACTTTGCCGAGTGCCGTAGACACTAGGCAAAGCGCTCGATTCCAGTAGTGAGGAGGAGCCAGAGGTGTCAGTGCCATCGAAGTTTTCGCGCGTGCCGTCAATACTACTACCGCCGCCACCACCGCCACCACCATTGCCACCGTGGTAGTGGCAACTATGGCTGCCGGATAGAGTAGATGATGTGATCGATCGAACTTGATCGATGCCTGCTGTATTCACCTAGCTAGCTAGTTTCTATATATATATTCAGCTTCTTTTATCTTGTCTGTTACGTATATACATGTGTGATGTGAAGGACAAATTACTAGCAATAAGCTTGTGGATGCACTTTAATTAGTGCCGGCCCTTTCTCCGATCCGTCTCTTGCAGAGGCAGAAAAAGATTTGTTCCATCCAAGCTAGGAGTAGGACTGTAGGGTTCAGACTTTTGGCCGATTTTCACCATTTTTTGGTCCTACTCTGGTGACCTCTTGTAAATATACAAACTTGTAGTTTCGGCTCCATTTCATTCGTGTTTTTAAAATTTTAGCCAAAATTTGATAAAAAATTCACTATTTTTTGCAATTTTCGGTCCTACCGGTCCCCTTCGGTATTCATGTCTCAACCAGTAGGCTGAACCTTGATTGCAACACACGGTAATGTTATACTAATTCCATCTATGCTCGTTGCATTTATTGTGGAAATATTTCAAAATGTGTTTAGATTAGATGTACGTTTATTATGATGTTCCATTAAATTTCTAGATTTTTCTTGATACTTTTCCCATTCTTCTAGAGCTAAATCCAATTGTTGGAAGCTTTTAGAGATATTTTGACGAGCTTCAAATATTGCATTTGAGCTTCTTGTATCCCAATATACGTCTAGGATTTTTCTCAGAATTTTCAGAGGCATCAAGATATTTTTCATAGTTTAGAAACTTAACTAGTTTTTGCGATGGTACTAACATTAATTATTTATATATGTTATTACAGTGCTAGCTAGATTATTATAATCTACATATAAGTTAGTGTCATGACTCATCAGTTTTTGTCGACCCCAATGACAAATTATCCTAGAGGAGTATTTAATAATCCATACAGCTAGTCAGATTGCCAAATTATAAACTTTGTAAAAGCAGCCTTTAAAAAGTAAATGCAACATGAATAAAATAAGACCATGCCTAAAAATATAATTAAAAATTGCCAATACCTGGAGGGTACATCTAAGAGCCAGAAGTGCGTATATCTAAAAAAGAATCAACATATCAACTAAAATTACACTCTGTACATCAATAAATCACATTAAACAACATAAATTATATACATATCTATAAAAACTAATTAAAAGAACCAGCCATAAGAACTGAAAAGGCAGGATCCATATCTAAAAACTAATTAAAAGATCCAGCCACAATATCTAAAAGCTACCGTTGTAGAAGAAGAAATCGGGTCCCATGACACTTTGTCCGCCACAGGTATTTTATAAACTTATCCACCAAAAGAGTTGGTTGCAACAAATGCAGCAGGTCTACAACCTAGAACAACTAATTTACATGTAAAAGTCTCACTCTAAAATCTACAATGATACTGGACATTTGAAGCAGTCCAACACTATTATAAAATCAATGAGATGTTACATATGCGAACTACCTGACAACAATATCAGTTTAAAGAAATAACAAATCCAAATTCACGCTGAATAAATAAATTCATTAGTGAACAGCTCTACCCTACAAAAGCAGCATTCAGATGCAAAAAATAGAAGCAGAGCTACAACCTAGATAATGTATTTTCAGTATAAAATTAACATTAATATTAAACAAATGCCTGAGTATAAGATTTTTTTTTAAACTGTCAGATATTAAATAAGTGAACTGCTTAAAAGCACTAGCAGGGAAAAAATATCTAAGACACTAAACCCACGAACAAAAAAATGGGAAACTCACGTAGGAGAACTAAATGCATTAGATCTTACAGGAAGAAATGTAGCAGATGTGCAACATAGAATAACTAATTTTACCAGAAAATTTGACAGTATGAGGCAATATGGTTGCTGACGAGCCGTTGTTGTCCTTGCTGACCGCGCGATTGGAAAAGATTAAGGTTGCAGATGAAGGTTTGGGTCGACCAACAGCATCTTCAGGTACAACATTATCTTCTTCATCCATGGTATTGGGACACGACGAGATTCGGATCTTACGGAGGTATTGAAAGGCGGACCTGGAGCGGCAGCACGATGGGTGAAGAGAGTCCTCAGATTAGTAGGAATCGAAGCAATGGATTCGACGGAAGAGAATGAAGCAAGGAATGGAGAAAGAGCATAGAAGCAAGCGACCATGGAATCCAATCCTGGAAAGAGATAGGCTTACTCCGCACTTTGACCAGCACGAATCCTGATGAAATAACAGACATAGGATAGGGTGGGTGGCCACATGCCGTTCTGGAAAAACTGGGTTGCACAAAAAGCATGCAGACAGCCAAAACAATTACATTGTACTACCGGGCTTGTACTTCCTCCGTTTTAAATTACACGTCATTCCAACTCCAACTTTATTGGAGCATCTTAAGTTTAACTAAAATTATAAAAAAAATACAAAAATTTATGACATCAAATAGGTATACTGCGAAAATATATATAATCAATCAAGAATGTAATGATACTTATTTAGTATATCATAAGTGTTATTATTTTATTATATAAATTTGGTCAAACTTGAGACTTTCCAAGAAAGTTGCAATGACTTATAATTTGAGATGAAGAAAGCAGTAGATATAGAAAGCTGACACACAACCAACAAGAAGATGCTGACACACATACAGAGAGAGATCACAGCAATGCGCGCGGCAAATGCACTACGCATGACGAGTTCAGTTAAGTATTAGTATTAATCTTCAGTCAGACTCATCGGCAGCCTCTGCTGTTCCAGCTGCTGCTTCTTCTTCTTCAGCCCGATGGATGCCCTCCCTGCTCTCTGTGCGAGTGTCACCCCCAGCGGCTTCTACTGCTGCTGCTGCAGGTGCAGGATTAACTTCTGCCGTAGCTTCTTTGTGTGTCACCAGCGGGTACGGGTCTGGCAAGGGCTCTAGGCCGGCGAAGCCCCTGGCCGCCTCGATGATGGCCACCGGCAGGCCGAGGCACTTGTCCACGATGTCCTTCTTCATCTCCTCCAGCTGCTTGAGGAGCAGGTCCTCCTCCACCTTGCCGCCTTCCTTCTTGCGCTTGTCGTCCTTGGCCTGGTCATACTCCCTCCTAAAGAGCTTCCAGGCGTCTTCCGCTTCCAGCTTGGGCGGGCGGATCACGAGGCCCGTGCGCGCCATGATCTTGGCGTCGTCCTCTTTGCGGCAGGTGACGAGCACGGCGCCCCTGTGCTCCCCCTTGGGCAGGCCGTAGGCGAGGCGGTCCCCCCACTCGCCCTCCGCCGGCGGCTGCAGCGTCAGGTTGCTGTACCAGCACCCGTGTGTGTGCACGTCGTCGTCGTCGCGGCGGTATGCCCGGATGTCGTCGAACACGATCATGTACGACGTCTTGGATAGGGTCATGTTGAGGATGTAGAGCAGCACCCCTGTGCGTCGCATCGCATCGCATTGCATTGCAGTCATGAGTCATGTACGTGCAACACTGTGTGTATATATATAATATTCACGACGCCTACCGATTTTGGACGTCTCGATGACACGGCTGTTGTCGAGCTCCTTCTTGAGCAGCTCCTTGAAGACGCTCTCCTCCTCCTCCTTTCTCTGCTTGGCGTCATCGCCAGCACCGGCGCCGGCCTCGGTGACGCCGCTCCCCTCCTCCTTCGGGGCATCGTCGGTCGTCTCCTTCTTGGTGGTCTCCACCGCCTGGTTCTGCCCGGCAGGTCTGGCTGCGGCGTCCTCCTTCGGGGCATCGTCGGTCGTCTCCTTCTTGGTGGTCTCCACCGCCTGGTTCTGCCCGGCAGGTCTGGCTGCGGCGTCGGCGCGGCGTTTGGCCACAATCTCGGCCACCTCCTTCCGGAGTTTCTCCTCCATCCTGTCCTTCTCCTTCTTTGTGGCGTCTGTGACAACCTTGGATTTGTCGACGATGTCCTCGACCTTGGCGGTGTCGAGGCCGAGGTTGTCGAGCATCCGGTAGAGGAGGTTGAAGCGGTCCTCCGAGTCCGGCGGGCCGACGCACACCCAGAGGCGGAGCGCGAAGTTGTCCTTGGCCTTGTCGTGCACGAACACCTTCTGCGCCAGCGCCGTCTTGCCGCTGCCGTGGATGCCCGCGATGCCCGCCGCCCGGAACATCCGCTCCGAGCCGTCGTCGGCCACGAGGGCGGTGATCACCTCGTCGGCCTCCTTGTCCCACCCGTAGATCCTCTCCTCGTCCACGTAGCTGGTCGTCCACTCGTAGTACTGCTCCGGCTCCAGCACGTTCTTGGTCAGCTGGAGCAGCAGCGTCAGTGACACGCCTTTTTTCTCTTCCTGCTCCTGCTGCTGCTTCTTGCTTTGCTGCTGCTGCTTCGACGACCGGGGCTTGCCGCAGGGGATGCAGCCGGCAGAGCTCTCTGCAGCGTCCTGCTGCTCACGCGGCCACTTGCAGTGGTCCGACGACGCAGCCCCGCGTTCCTCCAATGCAGCCCTGAGGAGGGGCACCAGGTTGTGCAGCTCCTCCCTCTTGCTCCGGGGAAGGAGCTTGCCATCGCCTCGAGGTGCGATCCTGGCCTTGATCTCTTCGAGGACCTTGGAGATTTCAGCCAGGACCTTCCTCTCCCCCTCTTCCAGAGGTTTGTCGGCCAGGGCGTCGAATTCCTCGAACAGCTTATCCACTTCGGGCCGCAGTTCCTGCAGGTCGTAGCTCTCTTCTCCATTCTCAGTCTGCTTCGCCATGGTCGTCGATAGATAGATACTACTTGTTTGTTTTGTGTATAGATGGAGATGGATGCCACTGATTGCCCATGCTTCATTTATATATAGCCATACACATAACAGTATGGCATGTGATCATCATCAGATGCTTGCTCACTTGATGAGCAAAGCAAAGATCCGATGCTATGATGATATGCTTGCTCAGTATGATATGCTTCGATCCTCTCCCCAGTCCCCAGAGGCGACTTCTTCTGCTCACCCAGCAACTTTGAACAAATGAGTGTACCGACCAAAGAGTGGCACCCAAGTAAGGAACCAGCATTTGATCTCACCTTGATGGATCTTTATCTAGCTTTCGGCCTGTTTTGATGGATCTCTCAACAAGCGATCCCTTATCAAAAAGAAGAAACACCGATCATGACAGGCTAAATGTACCAGGCTGGATCATCACATGGTTCCTGACCATCAAGCCAAAAAGGAGAAAACATAATAGAATCAACCTTTAGTAAATCAAATAATTCGATTCATCCATTTGCTTTCTCAAAACATTCTTCTGTAACACTCTAGTTCTTTTTTTGTTACATTCCTTTGATTGAATACAAGCAGTAGGCAGCAGGTGAATTTTCTTTCTATACATACAGATTACAATGCTGCAGGTGAGGTCAGTAAAGCAGGGACGCCGACAAGGGCAGATAACCCAGGTCCACCTAAGTTGGCTGGATGTGGGATCAGATCATCAGAAACAAACACAACAGTGTGCGATGAAGCTAGTTATTGTTAATTTTTATAGCTAGCAGTAGCAACTCCTCGGAACAGCAAGGGCTGCAGAATCAGGAAGAAGGCTCTGCATCTGGGGTTCTTGTTCTTTCAATGGTGAAATGGTCAACAACCCGTACAGATCTCACAGGGTCCGGTGATGAGGCTGACCTCCACTTGCTTGGATGCTTCCGGTCATGGCTGAGCTGATGAGGCCCTCTTCCCTCTGATTCCCACCTCGGATCCAATTTCCAGCCCTTTGGGACCTGTTTATTCACAGTGGAGCAAAGAAACATTTTGTTACCAGTGTGCAGTTACATAAGGCGTTTATGAGCAGATGGGAGCAAAGGAACGCAGTCTGATCTGTTACCTTGTCAACTGCAAGAGTAAATATTTCCAGATCACCATCCTTCTTAATATGAAACCTTGTGAAAGATTTGTAGTTTGCGATGCGCAGTGATGAGAAGGCTTCGTCAAAGTGTATGTGGAACCAGTTGATGCAGATGTACAGGTAGCTACCAAATATGAGGGAAACAACTGGAGTCGAGAAAATCCAGAAATAGATAAACACAGAAGTGTAGTACATGATCAGAACACTCCGTGAAAGAGACATCATTCCGTTCTTGCATATATTTATTCTTGTCACCGCCATGACCTGAGCAAAGGTATAAGCTGTTAGATACTCTGTACTTGATAAAATCTACAAAACGTGGATTGGAAACGAAACAGTAACATGCACCAAGTCTTGACAAATTAATCTTCTGTAGTGTAATGCATCACATTTTCAAAATAGTTAAATTCTGAATTTGTGAAGTTAGATTACTAGTTCTTGCCCATACAACATATAAAAATTCTTTACAGTAGATCACAGTTTATTCTACAACTGCAGATCCATTCCTCAAGGAATGTCCAGACAAGCACACTGTAACATTTCCAGAAAATCTTATTACCTCAGGGACGTCAAAGGCTGACATAAGGTATTTTATACATGCTGGGTACAGTCCCAGAGTCCATTGCTCCAAACGAGCACGAAGACCAGTAGGATCTGGAAAATGCTCACTTTCCATGGATCGATACCATTCATACAGAGTGTGATAACCTACAAAAAAAATATTTGTAATAAAGCTTTCACTTGGGTTTTGACCCATCACCTATGATAAGAATTCAGGAAGCACCACTATGGCATGGCATACCTGAAGTTGCCAATAAATGATTACGAATACAAATTTCAATGCCCAACTCCAGCAGCAACATTAAAAGTAGCGCTGCAGTTAAATGGGCCAAAACATGGAGGCCGCCTATAATAGCTCTTCTCCTCCTTGATAGTTTGGATGGTACGAATGAATATGACGCCATCAGTAAAGTAAGACTTCCTACTGAAGAGACATAAGAGTGCTCAAAAATATAAAGCAAAGCACTCCATATTGTGCCTGAGAAGCTTTTCAGACGCCCAGACCAAGTTTCTTCATTTAAGATATGAACAAGATTACACTGGAACAAATACAAATAAAATCAAGAATATGAACACAAATCGGCATGTTGGTCAATTTGACCTTCCACGTGATAGTAGCAATATGAATACAAATCAAGAGACCATAAAAGGTAACGGATGATTCATGTGATGCAAAGTATTCAACTGAGACTAGTACAAAGAATATGACATGTCCAGTACCAACCAGCTAACTTTTGGTCAACAAACATACTTAAAGATTTACAGTAATTACTAACATTCTTCAAAAAGAAAAGGCAGAAATAAGCAAATAAAAATAAATTCATAACAGAGGTCAGCCCACAGAAGCAAGAAAGGTGCAAGTACTACTTAGTTTACAAATCAGGGAATAAATTTGCTAGTGGTGGCCGACTGGTACAGTCCAGCTGATGAGGACTAATTGCTCTATTCTCAGTTATTTAGCCCTTCTTGGATGAGTTGAAACCCTTTGATGTTGTCGGTTGTTCATCTTCTTACATGAATATTTTACAGATGTGTTGGGAAAGTTCTAAATTCTTCAAGAGATGATTAGATAATTTATTAGAGAGACATTTAATGAAGTGGACCTCAGTTTTTTGAAGATGAAAGTGAGAACAATTTTACTATGAAAAAAATGCTTCCAGGTTTTGATTTCAGAAAAATCAGAGGAGAAAAACTGAGGCTCAAGATTACTATTAGCAACTAACCTCCACAGTTATTACTAATTCAAATGTGCGACAAAGGATAATCTTTAAAATAAAATGGCCATTTTGAGAATCTGCAACTAACCTGCGGGAACATTGAAAACACCAGTATGAAGTATATAAAACCCACCAATGATGTCAAACTGCCAATTCTTTTTGCGGAACTTCAATATGTTACCCAATGCAATCTGTGAATTTAGTAAATTAGACCGTGCTCATCTCACAATTGATGGTATAGTACACAAAAGCTCCTTAAGCTGATCACTGAACTAAATAAGGAAGAATTACTTCATCAACATAGGAAAAAAAAAACATACCCCACTAGACTCATCATAAGATGGATAAGCTGCCTTGCATTCATAGGTGGTTCCAGAGAACCTCTCAAAGTTTCTGAAAACATGTGTTGGGTGCAAAAAGGCGCCACCACATCCATTGACAAGCAAGTGTTGCACAAAATTAGTTTTTTCTGATCGAGTGGCAGAGTGCCTCATAAAATGGTGTAAATCCCCTGCCATGCGAAGTTTACATCTTCCTTTCAGGTATTCCTGAATTAAATGTGATACATTCTTGCCTGTAGTCTCGTTCCAATACCAATCAAGAAGCCAGTTTGGCTCATGTGTTACTACAATCACAGAATCATTCTCTCCAACCTGCACAGCTTTAGTATTGAAATCAATCAATTAAATCTGGAAATATTACCTGCAACTTCCGAGTTCCAAGAGATACTCTGGAAAGGTAACAGGGATTCCTTCCAACTAGAAAGCAAAAGGGGCTAAGAACCTATTAGCCTAAGACTACAAAGAATTTGCAACAAGTCTTTTTGTGTTTACTGTACATGTAAATATTAGCCGGCATACATGGTTGAAGACTTGAAGCAATTACTAACGCATGTTGTCCCATGTGAAACCAAAAATAAGGAAATGAAACTCGTTTAAAAGAAAAAGGATGAGCAAGCAAAGAAAAATGCACCTTATTCCGACAAACATCAGCAAAGAACTTGAATTGGTACACATCAACATCGCCATGGAGAGATAAATCAAGACCAAATATCCACCAGCCCTTGGGAAGATGCAATGCAAAATAACTCTTCTTCTGAGGCAGAAACCATCCACCTAACCAGCTTTTATGACATATATATCTCATAAAAGTATGAAGCCCATCAAACCAGTCTGTTATAAAAAAAAAGTATCAGAAATTGGGAAAGGAACAAAACACAAACATGCATTGTGTATTCCTTACATCATTGACCAAGTACACAAGAAAGAAAATAATATGAGATATTATTAGTTAATCAAGAATGTTTACAAACCATGGTTTCCAGGAATTATGAAACATTGTGGTCCATCATATTCAGTCATCTTTGATACACCAGGAGGAAGCTCAGGCTTATCCAAAGCTATATGTTCATCCCTGTACCAAGGTGGAGGCTGTAGAGCATACTCAAAAGGCCTAAAGAAGCGCCTCTCATATGTAAATGATGAAGGGTTTGGGTACCTGCAAATTCGAAAGCGACAGATCTATGACTATGATGCACTAATGCAATGGACTAAGTCATGTCTAGTTTATAGATTATGCCATATGTATGGGCAATATTCAATAAATATACAGATCTCAGCATGCAAGTGATATGAGATGATATCTAGTGACTACAGGCCATACAAGCATTAGGAATCATAAACTAGAAAAGGTTAAGCTGTATGGAGCCAACAGAGAATGCCGAAGGCACAAAGAATCCTATATCTAAAATAATATCAGATTTTCCTCCTGAAAAAGAAGCATGTCATCTTATCCACAAGTACTATTTCTTGAATCATACAGAGGCAACCAGAATAACCTTTTTCGGTCAGAAAACAATATGCAAAATATCATGGTGCACAGAGATCAATAAAGCATTTCCAAAAATAGGACGAAAACTCAAGCCAGACTAACTAGATATTCCAACACTCAGTTAGAACTTAGTTACATATAATTCCCAAGGTATTAGGAAGAAGTGAATCATGTGTTCCTAATAGCCAAGCAAAAGCAGACAAGAAATGCTTTGCAAATATGCACAAGTAGATTGACTGCGGGGAAGAACCAGGTTTGGTTAAATATGGTACAATCTTACGCAAGATCTCCGCCGATAATAAGTAAGTTCCCACGTGGAAGAGTATGCATAGAGCCACCGATAACTGTCCTAATAGATGGTTGGGCTAACAGCCGGGCAACTGTATATGACGAATTCCCTCCATCACCAGTGTCTGCAACAAAGTCAAACCAAAGGTCTTCCCTTTCATTGAAGTAGTCATACAATAGGTCATCATTTGGAGTGTTGTCTGTTGGTCCTTTCATTGCAGCCTACAGAAGGATGTAAAAAGTAGTTTGAGAAAAAGAATAATTTGACACAAAATTGTGCGAAGACTCAGATAATAAAGCTGGAAATTGGAAATTTACCTGCATCATGCGCATGTCAAATCGCCCAACAAAAAGAGTCACAGAGACCATAAGATCAAATGCTGTCTTGAATAAATCAGCTGATGTCCTGTGTAAATATAAATTCAATATGTCAGATCTTTTCTGTTGGTTTCATCTAACTTGATGTAGTTAAAGTTGTAGAAGGGCCTACCCTGAATACCAAGGTACCATGTCCAGGAAATCTGGTTTCATATGCCTCTTCAGCTTCTCATCCTCCAAATCCGTTGATGGGTGGGTAAGAGCCCATCTGACGTATTTACGGAACATAACCAAGAATTAGAATTACACAATCACTAACCATTCAGAGAGAGAACTTAAGGTATCAGAAAGAAACAGTAGTAGCCTCCACGTGGCAACAACTATTTCAGCAATATTAGTACGCACAGTGTGAAAAACTAAAGGCATACCCAGTTGATCTCTCCACAACAAAGTTAGCGATATAGAGGCCAACAAATGTAGCCCACAATGAGTACAAAGGAGATATTTCATCCGATGGGCCAGCACAGGATCCACTGCAAACTAACTGGAGAAAAACATGATCAAAGAAGTGCAACATGGATGTCACCATAAGAAAGCGTGACTAGAAATAATAGATGAATAAAGGATAAGCAAGCAGTACCTCCCCATAGATAACCCATTTTGCCAGAATAGGATAGTCACTTGCAGATCCAACAGGAGCAAACCAAGACGAACATATCTCATCTTTCAACTGATTCATACGGAGAAAATTTGATATCCAGGTACTTCCATTTTCATTTTTAAGGAAAGCAAGCAAATTGGGATCAGAACTACTACCAAAAGATTTGCTCTTGTGCACAGCACGATTCCCACAATGACTGTAGAATACACAACATGCAATACTGATTACCTGAAAGAAAAAAGATGAATCTTGCTAGGATCAATACGGAGGAAAAGATCAAAAGAATATGATGGGCACTCTAGAGAACTTACTGTACAGTTCTGGAGAATTGTCCATATTCCTGGCCTCGTTCCTGCCATGCGTGCAACCAACCCAATGTACCAGAGACCAATAAATATGATATGAAAGGCAATGATGAAAAGGACCGAAGAGAAATATATTGTCAAGAAAAGCGAAAGGTTCATGCGCATATCAACCCCCATTGACTGGAAACTAGGAAGATGGTACAGGGATGCAAAGCAAATCCAAGCGACATACCTGCAATTGTACAATTTTACTATATGAGTAGCGTACATAACAATTAACATAGAGCTTTCTCTGGCCAATGAAGAAAAGCCAAAGGAGTAAATATTGAATTTTGAAGAAGCCTGAAAGTGGATACGTACCAGCGGTTAAAATTTGAGTAGCTTGGCTGAATGGTTCTTCCAAGAAAAGGAGATGAGAAGAAATAGAAGAAGCCAATGAGGCAAACATACATGGACCACCACTTGATATTTTTGTCCAGTTTATGTATGAGTGTATGCATGTTGTCAGACGATATAAAAAAGAGACAGGCAATAATCACTGCAGTCATAATATGCCTGGAGTGCTCGTGAGGGTACGGGTATGTATGTGTCAGGATAGTCCTGACTCTGCCCATCTTGAGGGTTCCCAAGAGTGGACGTGGGCTACCAATCTGCTTGTCTGAACCCATCTGGACCTGGATATTTTTGCACAAGCAGAACAGCTGTTTTGGTGTAAATGGTGTGCTACTGAACTTCTCCTTCAGGCATCAAGCTGAACTGATGTGATGTGATGTGATGCTTTCCTGAATGAATAATTACATATTATAATGTCAGATCTGTGCTCTGTGTTTAGTTCCTCCAAACTTCCTAAAATTGGCACTATGCAAAAAGAAGATTCTCTGTCACATCAAACTTGCGGTACATGTATGAACTACTAAATGTAGATGAAATCAAAAACTAATTGCATAGTTTGGTTATACTTTACGAGACGAACGTTTTGATCCTAATTAGTCAACGGTTGGACAATTATTACCCAATACAAACGAAATGCTACAGTTGCGCTACAGTGAATTTCGCGCTCTCAAAGCATCAGAGGAGGAAATGATTGATAGTTAATGCCTATGCCTATTTCACATTTCTGAACTCATTAATAGCTATGCTTATTGCACATTCCTGAAGCACACAAGGTACCAGTATCAGGATGGGGATACTTATTTCAAAGTTTGACCACAAAGAAAATGCAATTCTTAAAACCTAGTATAGAGAAGATCAGAAGAAGACAAGAAGGAGAAATGGCATCCTAGTACCATTTGTAAGCAAGGATCCAGAAGTGTAGAGCGAGCCAGTGGTAGCACGTGCCGAAGCAAAGTATCTCGTACCAGAAGTCAGCTGTGCCGAAGCAAGGTATCATGAGTTTACTCAGCAACTAATAATTAGTGCAAGGTGGGAAGATATTATAGTACCATTGTTTTGTTTTACTTATATTAATAATACAAGTCAACTTTTCGGTTGCATTGTTGTAACCACCAGCACCAGGGAAAAAAGGAGAGAAAAAAAAGAAAACTCTTCTTATTCCTGAAGGAAAAAAAAAGGAGAGAGAGAGAACAGGCACTGCACATTGGATGGTTCCGAAGTCCTACGCCGTGAATCGATGAATGGAGTGAGACGGATGTATTAACGATGAGAAGCCCGCTCTCTGTAGAGAAGAGGGGGCCTAGCCTGCCCAATCGCCCCCAAGTGTGGGCGGGTGGGGGGATGGACGGATGCAAAAGGAGTAAATTTTAGTGCCGCAATGCAGCAAGAAAGAAAATCCAGAGCAGTCCTGTCCTGTCGTGCCGTGTCTCTACTGCTAAGCAATAGAGAGTGGGGGTTTCGGATTGGATTGCTCACCACTGTACGCCTGTTATGTTTGTATATAGTGGAAAAAGGAAACAAGAAGAGACGCCGCAACGGAATGGAAGGGCAGTCTAGTTAGGGGTGCGTTACCAAGAAAGCGCGGCGGGAACGAACCGGAGTCCGGATGGATCTCCACCTCCACTCGACGGCCGGCAATCCAATCCAAATGCTGGCGTGGCGGGGCAGGGGAGGGGAGGGGAGGGGAGGAGGATGCGCGGCTGTGTGATTGGGACCTCGCTTCGGCTGGCTGGTTGGGTCCGGAAGAGAAGAAGGGGAGGAAGGAGAAGAGAGGTGCGCATCGTTGGGCAGGGAACACAAGAGAATATCCCTCTCTCCCTCCCTCCCTCCCGGGCTGTGGGACTGCGGCCCACGGCGAGCCCAAAGAAAGATTAGGAACAAGTCTTCAATTCAGCCCAACAATGTCCCATAGGAATAGGCAGCCCCACCGCACCAGGCCTGGGCCTCGTTTAGTTCCCCAATTCTCCCCAAATTCCACTATAAAAAAGAAGATTCTCCGTCACATCAAAATGTCGGTAAATGCATGGAGTACTAAATGTTGATGAAATCAAAAAGTAATTGCACAGTTTTGTTGTACTTTGCGTGACGAACATTTTAAGCCTAGTTAGTCAAAATTTGAATAATTTTTACCAAATACAAACGAAATGTTACAGGAATTCTGATACAGTGTTTTTCTCCCCTGTTCTGTCAACTAAACGAGGCCCTGCTTGAATTATCCGTCGACTTTTTTCAAGAATAAATAGTATACCAGGCTGTTTATTATTATTTTTTATCTGACACGGACTCTCCGGTTCGCTATATAGGACATTAGATAATCAATAAATCCTGCAGTGCTCGTGTATGCATTATTATATTATATCGATCCTATAGCTATAGCTTTCCTAGTGCATCTCAGATTCCGAGTCAAACTCACATCAACGTAACAAGTATGGAAACTAAAATAATGTGAGCTTGATAATAAAATTTAGGAACAAGCATGTATATGTAACATTCTCTTGCAAAAGCACGAATATATATATATATATATACCATTTAATCTGCTATAAACAAGCTTAAAGACTTTCTCTTTTTTTTCATGCTGCCATTAGCTTTCTAATTCCAAATTTGACTTTTTTTTACATGGACTCTCCAGTTTAATGTATTGCATTAGATGATCATAAAGTTTAGCAATGTAGGCTATATATTATCTCTTTTACTTTTTTTTAGAGTTCAAGGGCATTAGCCCCGACCTTTTCATTAACATCAAAAGACCACAAGTCAATACAGCACCGGAGTTTAAAAACCAAAAATAAACGTCCACCCGGACTGAAAGAAACCTTCGAACATCAACAGACTAAGCCAACAACCAGACAACAGGACCTACGCAGCGACAAGGAACCAGATTTCAGACCACCATAAACCTAGATCATCGAGACATTCAGTGCGTTCCACCAGGGCAGCTCCGGCGACTCTTGATCAGCGACAGAGTCTCCAGGTGATGTGTACTTCCAGATCTCCTCCTCATCAGCACTCCTGTGGAACTTCAAGTGATGCCTTAATGCACAAATGGTAGCCAAAGGATCTGGCCAGCAGCAGATTTGATCTTGTTGATGTAATCCACCAGCAACTCCCTCTTGTCGGCTGGGCAGAGAATCACTCAGTTCTGTAAAAGACCAGAAATCCTGTAGAGGAGCATATACATGCTTCTCCAGCCAATCTTCTGAAAACACAAATCATTTCTAAGCTTCCAAATAGACCAAATGACAGTAGAAGTGATCATATTCAAGATACAATTTTTTTATTGCTTAACCAAAATTTCCCTACTTCTACCATATCTCCCCAACCTGGCAGCCTACTATCTCAGAAATAATTGTTCAGCACTGCTTAGCTACCACACAATCAAAGAAAAGATGATGAATAGACTCCTTCTCTAAGCAGAACAGACAATTTTCATCTTCTACTTTCCTTCTCTTTGCCAAATTATCTCTAGTTAAAGCTCTATTATTAACGACTAACCACAAAAAGAAATGAACTCTGGGTGGGATTTTTAAACTCCAAACAACTGAAACATGAACAGTGTAATCCCTCTAAAGTTAATAACTCTACAGAGAGATTGGGAAGAATAAACACCAGAAGTGTTAAAATTCCAGACCATCTCGTTCTCCTCTTCTGAAAACTGCACAGTAGAAACAAAAACTGCACAGTGGAAACAAGTTCTATAATATCTAACCAAGATTGATACATCTCTTCAGACATAGTCCTTCTAAAAGTGCATTTCAAATCAACTCCATCCCAGAGATCAGTATTATCTCTTTTACTATTAAGTGAAGTGATAACCTCTAGCTCTGTGCGTGTATATTATATATGGATCCTAGCTATAACTAAGATACTGAGTCAATCTCTTGTTAACGAACATGACAGGGAAATTAAAGTACCGAAGCTTGTCTAGTACACCTGAGACTCAGTGTCCATTGCTAGTACATAGCATTGTTCTCCTCCAAACCACAAATATAATCAATATAGTAGTGCGTTTTAACCTCTAAAAACAGATTTGGCAGATATATACTCGTATACTGTTTCAGCTGTGCACTCACAACCTCGTTAGTAACAAAAAAGGACGAAGAATACATCAAGACACTGTCTGCAAGTTGTCTGGATGCTCTGCAACTTTTGTCTTGTGGGTTACAGCAGCTTCAAGATGACATTGTTTGGATGCTCTGCAAGTTGGTTCTGTACTATTTCTTTGGGGCCATAACGATCCATCCGAATCTCCTTGAGGCTTGTAAGATAATGTAGCCCAGGAAATCCTTGCACCAAGGTGCATCTGTTGGCTTGTAGCACCTCAAGTTTCGGTACTGCCGCTTGTTGAAATCCCACAACTCCAGGGGTCTATATGTTTAAAGGAGAATCGCTACCAAATCTATGAAGCTCCAGCACCAAGAGACTTGGGAATGACAAGCCGTGGAAAAGGAGCTCATCGCACTCAAATGAGAACTCCTTCAGACGCACAACTGCAAGATTCGGTAGCGTACCGAAGGCTTGTAAGGCATCTTGGTTCTTGAGCCTCGAATTCTGTAGCTGCAACTTGGTCAGGTTCTGAAGCCGGTGGATCCATTCAGTAACCTTGGACACATAACCCCACATATTGAGGCTCTCAAGGGATTCTGGTGGCCACAGGTTCTGACCCAAACCTACATCTAACTCGTAGAAGTCATTGTATACTGACAGAGACAGAAGTCGATTATGTCCAGCAATGGCATGCCAGAACTTCTTGTTGTTTTTGCCGCCAACACCGACTACCCCAAGCTTACGCAGCTGAGTAAGCTCTCTGAGCTGTTGAAATGTAGCCTTTCCCCGTGCAACATTGATAACACGGAGTGTCTGTAGGGCCTTCAGTTTGGAAATACCTGTCGACACTTTGACACCATGCAGCATAATATTACCACCCTCATCGTGCTTGATAAGGAAGCGGTGTAGGCTGCATAGGTCATGCCTGTTCACACCATCCTCTAGAAGATGTGGTCCACTTCTCCCCAAATGAGCCTCTAGCAACTGAGGTCTCCAAGCAAGATGTGCAGCCATAGACAGCCAATAAATCGCCCACGAAACATACTTTCCGAGGAAGCAGAGTAGGCAGCATGTGCAAAGAACAATTGCACAACAACAATAGGCCAGTGAATCGGTGTGAAGATCGATGAGGTACCTATACTCAGAAAATATATCATCATGTTCTGCAACCTCTTGTCTTTGGCCGGTCATAAAAAGGAGATGCATGAAGGTATTGCAGCTTCTGAAGCTTGGTGACTGCAGTTGGCAATGTCAATATCCATGTACCTCTGATATCCAATGTCTGCAGCTGCCTTAATTTTCCAAACGAATTTGGCAGTTCAAAAATAGCCTAACATCCTAGTAGAGAGAGGTACCTCAGGTGAAGGAGCTCCCCGATCCTATCAAGGTGATGGTCTCTGAGCCCTACTGTCTGCGACAGATCCAGCACCCAGAGAAATCTCATCTTCTTGGATAAGAAAAATGATCTCCACTCTCCAAACACGGTTAATGATCACACGTGTGACAAGTCCAGCATCCTCTGCATCACATCCTTGTCTCTCTTCCAGTTGCTGCTTATGGAAAGGTGTCAAATTGCCCCCCGTGCACTGCTGACACTGCAGCCTTCCTCCAGTGTGAAAACAAAGCTCTCTTCCCTTGCCTTAGATATGCAGATTTCGCGGATGAGGTCATGGAGCTGACAAGAATCGATAGTATTTCCATGACTTCCTCCTCCTAAACCTGACGGAAAGGTCATACTCCTATCAAGAAGCTCATCAAAGTTCTTGACTCCAACATGCTCTGCTGTCATGTGCTGCGTGTCTCTTGAAAACCCCTCTGCAATCCACCTCGCCACCACATGTTTACGCTGGATTATATGATCTTCTGGGAAATTGGACAGGTATAAGAAACTAGCCTTTAGATCATATGGCAGGCCATCATAACTCCGCATAAGGACTGTTTTTATCATCTTAAGACTAGGATTGATCTCCAGCTCAGCACTCAAGCCATCATTCAGCTTCCTCCATTCCACTGAAGTTTTTGGCTTATTTGCCAGATAGCCACCAATGATCAATATAGCTAGGGGGTCCATCACATTTCTTTAAGATGAGTTTAGCTTGATCGAGCATACCAGAAGACAAGTCAAAATTTGCAGCCTCCTTAAATACCTAAACAACACATATCATTCAAGATGCTTAGCTCACATTAAAAAATATATATATGAAACGAGGAGAATCCCGCTTCGTTAACTAAAACATGCTGGCCAGCTGACCAGGGGAGTATTGGTAGGAATTCGCATTAAAGAATGGCAAATGCTATAACGAAACTGTGAATATAATGTGGGTGTTTGACCCGACAACTTTACCTGCTTAGAGGTGAAGGTAGGTCAATTATTTAGGAACTTCGGTTCTCAGAGAACATCTTAATTAAGCATTTAAGCTCCATTTTCTTTTTCTAAAACCATATAAACCAACCTCAACAATCAATTCAATGAACTGCCATTCATCTTACGTAAGACAAAATCCAAAAGAAGTTCACTTGTTCACAAATTTAGTAGTAATGTTTTCCAGACTTTAATGTTAAAATGTACTTTTATATATGCTAACTCATTGTCATGTCATCGCCACAACAGCTACCATGTCTGGGGTTATATAGATGTATCACATTGTTTATTTCACGCAGAGATGTATTACACAGTTTACTTAGATGAAACTTTAAAGTTCAGGGGGCTGATTGACACTTTAAACAAGTCAAACTGATGGACAAATACTTGTAGGTTTTCTTTTTAGAATTTTGCGTTCATTTAATGCTTCAAACAAATGTGACTGCACAGTTACACCTCTAACGAAAGGGTGATTGTGTGCCCTTGATATATTCTTCATGCTTAAGGCTTATTTTAATTTGTTCTAAAAGATAATATAACTATAAGAATAAAATGAAATAGAAAAGAAAGACAAAAATAAAGAATAGTGGATTCAGGACTACCTTCTTTTTGAAGAGGTCAAGTGCAACATCATTGTCAAGATCTCTAAGGTTGTAAATATTCCGGTCATACTCAGAACAATGTTCCGCAATAAATTTTTCCCTTGTAGTAACTATGATCCGTCTAGCTTCAGCCAAGTGATGTTTGATGGAATTCCATTCTTCAGTGGAAGATAGATCATCAACAATAATGAGGCACCTCTGCTCATGAAGAAGCCTAGATAATACACTAGCCAATTCCTGGTATCCCATAGATTCAATATTCTTCTTGTGTGTGACCCAACCAGCTCCAGCCGTTGAATCTTGTTGAATATCTTTCTGAAGTTGCAAGGCCAGGTTTCGAAGAAGCGCATCACGGTTGAAAGGGCGCAATGCGGTTGCCCAAGCACGCTTCCAGCCACCAAGCTGTTGGCTGCGGTAGATCCTCCTGACAAGAGTGGGTTCCCAATGCCACCCATCCCCCAGACATAGATCACCTTGCAGTCATGGCCGTCGTCGTGTGGGTGACCAACCAAATCTATAACTTCACGTTCTTCTATCGTTCTTCCAAGAACTATCTCTTCAGGGAAGAGTACTGCCCTTGTTCTTATGCGATCAAGCTTCCTTTCAACTGTAGGTACTGCATTTCGTGTCTCCTGGATCTCATTGATGGTGGACATCGCTGAGCTGCTCCCTGAAGCACTTGCATTTGCTGTTGAATTAGGGATGGACTTGAGAGAATCTGTTTCTGGTCTCTCAACCTAAACATGCATGAGTTAAGTAGTAATTAATACATATATTTAGATAAAGAGAAGTAGCAATTGGTATTTTTGCATGCTCTATATATAAGTATTATTGACGCCTCTAGGTTCAGCTGATGTTGATGTGTGACGAACTACTAGCTAGTAAGTTTCAGTAGTTACCTTCTTGTGAAATAGATAGAGGATTTGATGCGCTGACAATTGCTCTAGCTCCGACACTTGGTGCGGTTGCTCTGTGCACAAGCTTGCGATTTCAACTTGTTGCGTGGCGACGACGATTCTGCTTCGATTCTTCTTGTCGGGGAAGTAGGTCTTGATGCAGTCCCACTCTTCTATCGTGGAAAGGTCATTGATCACAATCAGGTAACTGTTTCTACTCACGTGTGCTTTGAACACATGGATCAAATCAGTATGCCCTATCTTCTCCATCTCCAGCAAAACATCAGCCCCAACGACTTGTTGGGCCACGCTGTTGTCTTGCTCTTGAGAAGAATTTGTGTAAAACTGCCTCACAAGGCTCAAGATGAATCCCCTTGGATCGAAAGGGTGCATTACTCTGACCCAAGCACGGCACCCAAATCTCACCTTCACCTTTGGGTCGTCATAGGCCTTCCTGATTTCAGACATCTTTCCTAGATCATCACTTGTTTCCCACACCGCGACGACTCTAAGGCCCACCTCCTCCTCATTCTCGCTGAGGATGAGCTGGGCAAGGTCCACATTTGGTTTATCATGCTCCACGGCGGCACACCATGCTGCTTCATCGACGCCGAAGCCGAACATGGCAGCCGCAGCCGTTGCACCGGCAGGCCCAGCCGCCCCAAGGGAAAGGGAAGAAGCACCATCCTTTTCCTTTATGAGACGGTAGCGGTTGTTCCTGCTGCTCACATCCTCCACCTTTGCCCTGAGCTCCTTCACCTCCATGGCGATGCGGCGACGGTTGTAAGGGTTGCGGGGAATGCACCACAGGCAGTTGGGCTTCTCCAGATCCACATGGATTGCAAAATCCACGAGACATTGTAGGCCAGATCTCGAACCTGTTTCACCCAGGTCGTGCTTGTGCTCCCGCTCATCCTCTTCATCAGCCGTCTTCAGCAAGGACTGCATCATCTCCAGCTCGTCAGTGATGAAGCCCACGTCGCGCTCCACGCCAAACTGCAGTGCTATCTCCTCCGCCGCCACGGACTTGGCGTAGCCTAGCACGCCATCCAGCACGGCTTTGCCAAGGCTCACCGCCGTCGTCTCCATTTCTCCAGCCCGGCTAGCTAGCTCGCCGCACTCTCAACTCAAGCTTGCCAATGTAATTCAGTCTATCTGGATTGCGTTGTCATCGATTCTCTTAGATATATGACGACTAATATAATATAAGCAAGTGTGAGACATGCACTCAACCCTGCATATATTAGACATATGATGGTGGCCGGAGACATGCACTCAACCCTGCATAAATTGACCACGGCCCTTTCTTCTACTAATCGCCAAGTTCATGTAAAGCTTGTTTGGATCCCGTCGGCCGCTATTTTTTTTTAAAGGAAACAGGAGAGGTTTCCCCCTACTGAATTTTTTTTGTTGGCCGCTAATTTTTAATCGGGAGGGATCCAAAAGTGGAGGTCATTAGGTGCAGAAGAGGAGGTAGCTAGTAACTCAGCTAATAGATGAGATGTGATGTTGCAACTTGCAAATTAAGACCAACCTACCCCTCGTTAGCTTCATACCATACCAGGCGGAGAAAGAAGTGGCACGAGCGATGGCCGCGTCATCGTGGGGCGGCAGGCATGGGGGCGGGGACGAGGCGATGACGCTTGCCGTGCTTGCAGTGCCGGTGGGGGGACGAGCGGCGAGCTGAGCTCCACCATTCAGGCACGAGCGCTAGCTGTGCAACCTCCGTCCGCCGGACGTGAGCATTGCCCATGCGGGCTGCGAAACCTTCCAGACGACAGGCTTCACACGTGCGTTCACCGTGCAGCCTACCAAGTCAAACTAACACCGTTTGCTGAAAACATGACGGAACGCTATTGTCGGTTAATGTTTCTACGTTTTGGTGGTATTTGACGTCAGTGTTTTTCAATGGTATTTTTCAAATCGTGTTATATATATTGGTAGCGCTACCGTCCCGTGCGCTGCATTTCGATTCGCGCTCCACGTGGGGCCCACGCCGCCCGAGCGACAAGAAGGGAAGCGCGCGCAGCGCCTCTAATTCGGAAGGACCCGGCCGCGACGTCGTATGGATGCCTTGCCAGCGCCGGGAGAGACGATGCAACAGAAGGCGGGGAGGAGAGATGCAACATCTGATCTACTTTTTGAAACATCCAAATATAACAATTGCAACATACATTTGAAGGCAGTTGAAACACTTGAAAAAAAACACCTGAAAACACTTGAAAACCATTGCAACCATACGTAACATTCAAATAAAACACATGCAACTTATGTGTGAAACATATACAATATCCAGATAAAACACATTTACAACATACGTCCGCAAAACACAGATGAAACATACCTCTGAAACATCTAAAACACTCAAAACATACGCTTGCAACATGCCTCTGAAACATGTGCAACATCCCCCGATCTACTTTTACAATATCAATATGAAACAAATAATGCAACATACCTCTGAAACGCCTTAAAGACTCAAAACATATATATGCAACATAGGGGAGAGGAAGGCTGGGTCGGTCGATTCCGATCGCCGGGGTGAGGGGGAGCTTGGTCGCAGGGGTGAGAGAGGACGCCATGCTGGGTGGAGAAGAGCCGCACACTCCCTTACATTACCGCCACGCCACCTCCATGGATCTCGCTCGTGCTCCATGGATCACGTCGGGGTGAGGAAGAGGGCCACCGGATCTGCGGGCGTTGGGCAGTCCCGGTGGGTGAGGATGCCGGGGTGTGGGGAGGGGCGCCGCCGGGGTGGGGGAAGAAGAAGACGCCGGGGTGGTGGAGGAGGACATCGGGGTGGGGGAGCGCGCACGCCGGGGTGGGTGAGGGGCGCCGCCGCCAGCCAGGGAGGCAGCCATGGCCACGTCGGGGTGGGGCAGGGCACGAGTGAGGAAGAGATAAGAGCAGCTCTAGGCTATCGATTTTGGTCACCTGGTGGCTGGGTTTGATGGCATGGCTGACGAACTGCCTGTCAGGCTCCCAACCAAATAGGCCCAGATAAGAATGTTTCTCGCTTGTATCTAAACAAAACTGCCTAGCGAACGAAGCTCGGATGAGATCCATGCCCAGCGATGCTCCTGCTTGGGAAGCGTCGAACCAAATAGGAGGCTCTCGAGGGATTCTAGTGAGTACAGGTTCTCACCCGAACCGACATCTAGCTCATAGAAGCCATTGTATACCAACGATTCATGGAATTTTCAAACCACGAATTTGGAGCCTTATGCTTCATTTTGTACCATTTTGCCGATTTGATTTCCTATTACTCTCTTATAACTCCTCAGCAATCTTCTATCTATCATCTAGTTGTTCTTATCTAGTATCTCTTTATATATAATCTATTTATTCATTGACAAAAGGAGTATTGCGTTGTTGCTTCGTTGGATGTTGTGTTTCAAATAAAAGTCGTTTATCTAGTATCTCTTTATATATAATCTATTTATTCATGTCGGACGCGGACGCATGTGCACCGAGTGGAGGACGATATATATCAGACATGGATACGTGAGCAGGGATCGAGACTGGAATAACTAGGTAGACAATGACGTTATAACATTTTTAGGTGTATATAAAAAGAAGAGAGAAGAAAGACTCCCTTCGAAATTTTTGTCCTCTAGTCTCTGGAGCCACTTATGACATCATGTTTAGGAGCAAGTAAGCACGTAACGCACGTACATAGTACTATATTATTCAGTCGCAAATACAATAAAATAAATTATTAATCAATAAAGTAGGGAATTATTTATCAAAATAAAATATATAAAGACAGGCTGAGGCATGACGAAATGAATATCATCAAGCTGACGCTGAGGCTTCGGCAGCGAGGGCCGTGGCTCCGGCCTTGAGCTTCTTGGCGATGCTAGCGAAGTAGGTGCCCTGGTGTCTGGCCACGGCGAGCTCGACCTCGGAGGGCATCCTGCTGCCATGGGCGCCGGCGAAGGTCCCGGCGCCGTAGGGGCTGCCACCCCTGACCTCATCGACGCCGAACATGCCGGCACCAAAGGTATACCCTAAAGGCACGAAGAGCATGCCGTGGTGCACGAGCTGCGTGACGGCGGTGAGCGCGGTGGTCTCCTGGCCGCCGCCCTGCGTGCCCGTGGAGAGGAACACGCCCGCGGGCTTCCCCGCCAGTGCCTGGCTCTGCCACAGCCCACCCGTGGCGTCTATGAACGCCTTCATCTGCGCCGCCATCATGCCGAACCGCGTCGGGAAGCCGAGTAGCACGCCATCGGCGTCCGCGAGCTCGCGTGGGGAGATGACACGGTGGTCCTCGCGCGCCGGCGCCGCGCCCATCTTCCCTAGCACCTCCTCTGGCAGAGTCTCGGACACGCGCCACACCGTGGCCTCCACGTCAGACACCGCGTCCGCACCCTTCTTGATCTCCTCCGCCAGCGTCGCCACGTGGCCCCACGTCGAGTAGTACCTGCAGGCGGATCGTGCATGCATGCATGGGCATAGCGTTTTCTGATAAAGCACATTGTGATGGATACTGTGCATGGATGGAGGAGATGGAATGGAACAAGTGCTCCATCATATATCATATAGGAAATCAATGCGAATTGCAGGCTGCTTACACGATGTAGATCTTGGTGGCCATTGCTTTGCTTGACTTGTGATGTTTTGCTTGCAGAAGCTTGACCCTCTGCTTTGAGTTGAGCTCAAAGGAACTGTCTTGTCGTGCTGACCTGATCTGCTCTGTTAGTTGTGCTCTTCTCTCATGTGGTGATGATTATTTATAGAGGAGGAGGGGAGGCCAGGAGGCAGGCGCAGAGACGAAGCCACTGGATGGTTTGACTTGGACCACGATGGTGATGGTCGATGGCTGCCTGCCGTGCCATCTCTGCTCTCTTGAGTTTGTCAACCGTCTAGTCGGCGGCTTTGATAGTTCTCTCATTTGATTTGTCATGCCACGTTAATTCCAACAAAAGCGAATAAGGTGCCAGACGCTATCATGGTGTCATCCTGACGTCTCCATGTGAGCTCTCTCGATTAAACTCACTACCCAGAGATAATTGAGTTCACGAAATATGATTATGAGTAGCAATTGAGGAAGAGTTTAACACGGCAACGAGTGAGTTACATCGGCCGGTGAGCATCCGCTCTCCGCCGCCTATCCAATCCGGACGTAGCCAGCCTAGTTCTATTCGTCTTCTTCTTTGTGTTCTCTCCGTTGCTGCTCCTCTGCCTTTATCCCTTCTCCAAGCCAAAACGATCACGCCATCCAGTCGGGCCCTACAAACTTGGGGTTGGGCTTCTTGCTTCTCTTGGGCCGTGTTTCTCATGACGGCCCATCTTCTCCATCCTTCAGTTTTTCTGACTCCTCATTGCTGGTCTGGTCACGCATGGTAGAAGTCGGGACGCTGACATCCCCTCCTCGAGAACCGACTTGTCCCCAAGCCGGAGCGCCTGGAAATTAGCGGTGAAGCTCATCCTCCAATGTAACAGAACCGACCAATTATACGAAATTAGGTAAGAAAATCACCCGCTGAAGCAGACAATTTAGCAAACTTAAGCCCATATAACCCGATAGTCCGTGAAATAACGAAGGACTTCAAACCAACTCGCACACCAGCCAAGATCGTAATAAGTTTAGTAGTCATCATCACATATTACATAAAAGTTCGCATCACAGATACATCGGAGTATAAACATATTTATTACAAACCGAGTTCAATTAAAAAGTAGCGGAAGCAAATAGTTTAAATCCACACACACTCTCATGGAGTTCGAAATAAAGTGTCAGCTGATGATCATCTCCAACAAAAGCATTAGTTGAGACGTAAGGAATGACCATTGCCCATGGTCCTAAGTATCACCCATTGCAGGATAAAAGCAGTTGATACAGTAGCCGTAATACATCTGCCCATCTGCAACAAGTAGGAACAAAACTCTGAGTACGAGAAGGTACTTAGCTAGACTTACCTGACATAACAAAAATAAAGTAACACCAAGAAATATGAAGGGCTTTATAGTGGTGTAGCTGACTCATTTGCAAAAGAAAATTTTAGCATTTTAAGAATCTTCTTCAAAAGCATTATATCAAGTTAATCATTATTAACCTGTCGGCTATATTTGCACCTATACTAGAGTAAGCATATGATTAAGCAATTAATGATAACCAATGATCATTAGCAACTTCCATAATGTCATACCTATGATAACCATCCAAGTGTTCCATCAATATTACTACGATGAAGTAACTCAAGTCAAGTGTTCACTATCCAATGAACGATGGCGATTCGAATTGATTATTAACTAGCTGGTAATTTATTCCTCACACAAACCTCACTCAACCGCTAAAGTGAGATATTGGTCACCGAGTCAACTATCCAGGTAAAGTCTCGAGTTTACCGGGAACCACATGTACCCGGGGGCCGATCGACTGCCTTTCGGTCTTATCATCACGCCCCTGTGTCCTACCACACCATCTCCGGTACAGTGCGCTGCGGGCAATCCACTCGGCCCGAATAATCTCCCAGTTTCATGGTTGAAAGGTACGTTATTCGGCCAGCTAAATGTGAGGCACGCGTTCAACAAGATCCGAGGCCCAACAACGATCAGTCCTTAATCGAAACAGAAGTAAATCACTACAGTCCGAAACCCTATAAGTTTCCGTCCGGTCTCAACTTCCAATTGACACTTAGTTATCCTAGAATGACATAATTAGCCAAGCAAGATCCAGGTAACCGCCTATAGCTCGTAGGTGATAGGAGATCACTCGACTTCTATCGATCTAAGCAAGCTAAGCATTTACTCGACTGCGAATACCAGAGTAACAAGGATATAGTATAACAAAGATAAACAAGGTATAATGTGTAATAGAACCGACCAATTATATGAAATTAAGTAAGAAAATCATCCACTGAGGCAGATAATTTAACAAACTTAAGCCTGTATAACCCGGTAGTCCGTGAAACCACGAAGGATTTCAAACCAACCAATATACAAACCAAGATCGTACAAGTTTAGCAGCCACAGTCACATATTACATAAAGTTCGCAATGATAATTGAATACATCGGAGTTTAGAACATAAAGTTATTACAACCCAAGTTCAAATAAAGTAGCAGAAGCAAATAGTTTCATAAAACACACATACACCCTTAATTCAAATACAGTGCCAGAAGATAGTCACTTTCTACAAAAGCATGAGATAAGATATACGGAGAGACCATTGGCCTTGGTCCTAGTTGTCACCCATCGCCGGATACAGACAGTTGACGCAATAGCTGTAGTACATCTGACCATCTGCAACAACAATGGGAACAACGCCCTAAGTACGAGAAAGTACTCGGCTAGACTTACCCGTCTTAAACCAAAATAAAGTGACACCAAGGATTATGCAAGGCTATCTTTTAGTGGGCTAGCTGACTCATTTGCGAAAAGCGTGAGCTATCCTGACTAAACCATTCTAAGTAATTTGCCTCAGGTTTACTATACTTATCCATCTAGGTAAGCACCTACACTATAGCAATCACTTGATTAACCAAAACATCCAATTACTACTTGAATTTAACATTTCCAATATCATCCATATAATCATAAGTGTTCCGTCATCATTACTACGATGCCGAACTCAAGTCAAGTGCTCACTATCCAGGAGAGATGGCGATTCGAATCGATTCCTAACCAGCTGGTGATTTATTCCTCATACAAACCACACTCACCGATCAAGTGAGCTACAGATCACCAATGACACTTTCTAGGTAAATGTCGTGGGGTAACAATCATGGACTGCACTACCCAGGGACCGCTCGACTACCAGGACGCACCTTGGGCTCACTCTTCGTGTCCCCGTCTTAGCCCCTTCGACACCAGTCTGTCAATCCGAGTTTAGCCCGCCCCAAAAGTGTCACTAGCTTCACGGTCGAAAGGTACTTTATTCGGCCAACTAAATGTGAGGCATGCGTTCAACATGACAAGAGGGACGAGCAACGATCGGTCCTTAATCGACACAGACGGAAAACTACTAGCACCCCAGAACCCTGTCTGGTTGCTTCCAACTTTTCCGTACGGTCTCTAATTATCCATCAACACATGGTTATTTCCAGGATATCAACCATTCCATAGCTAAAACATTCTAGTAACCACCTATCATTTCAGGTGACCGGAAATCACCGATCGCTACCGGTCTAAGTAGGGCTAAGCAATTATACGATCCTAAACTTAACAGGGTAAGAGTATAACAAGGTAGGCAAGGATAGTAATAATGCATCAACGGTTTCACTCAACTCCTATACTTATTGTACAATAAATAAACTCATATATATAAAGGATTTCTTTTATAAAATAGGAGACTTAGAATGCTCTGAGGCCTGTCTCGTTCGAAGGAACTGGGTTGGTGGTCCACATACTCAGGTAGATCCTCTTCTTGCTCGTTTACCTCGGACACCTCCTGTGCCTGAACTTCTTGTGGATCGGACCCGATCTGCTCCTCCTGAACTGCTACTGGTAACTCCTCCTGCGATCCTGTATGATGTAAGTGCATAAGTAAACATGTAAACCGTGTATCTGATGCGGTGGTATGATGATCATGATGGCATGATATGAAGATGAATACATTGAAACTTGTAATAAAGACTGGGGACAAATTTTTCTACAAGATAGTTCACATCATCCAAGAGTAATTACTACGAAACATGTCATCTACTGCATTCACCTCTGCTAACAATTCTCGTCAGATTTTACACTAGCTAGCATATAACCCTAACATGAGTGCTACTACGCTTTTTCAACACAACTACATTAACTTATCAAGCAACACCAGCAAGTGATTTAGGTGCTTCAAAGATACACCAAAGCTATATTATCCAACTAATTATACATAAACAATATTACTTGGTATTCCTTTTAAACTAGGGTTACAACAGCAACATGTATTTCTGGTGCTTAGCAAAATCTACAAAAATTACAGTAGCATATTCCTATTCCAAATAGCACACCATAAAAATTTCATGGGATTTGGATAAGCAACACAGTCTACACAAAAATGACAAGCTCTAGCATAAAAATGAGTATGAAAATACTTTGTATTATGAAAAGTATCAAACAATAGATTTAGTATTTTTCCTATTTTCTACACAGCACACAATCTCGGTAAAAAAAACTATCATATGCATGTTTTATACAACTTTTGCCCTCTAGCAAAAATAACAAAATTCAGCCCTATTTAGCACTTGAACTAGACATCAATATTTTCTCACAGAACATGCATGGAACATATTTGTCTTAGAAAGTACAACACACAAGAAGAGTAACAAACTTAGAATCATATTTTTCTGAGTTTTCTTTGATTTATTACACATTTTCTAAGATATCAACAATTACAAGGATTAAATAAATATCCACAGAAAAGTACTACAAAATCATCATGCAATATTTTTATACTGTAGATCTACTCATAAGGATCACTACAAAATTTGTTTCACAATTTTTGGAGCTAAAATGGGTACACAACATTTTTCCCAAATATTTTTCTTTTTAAATAATAAAAGAAAAACCAAATTCATTTCTCTTATTGGCTAACGGGCCGGCCCAATGGAAAACACCGGCCCACGGCCGATTTCGGCCTTAGCAACCAGCGCGGGAGGAAGAGCTGGCCCGGCTTAGGGCTTCGGCCCACGGACGCCGGCCTAGAGAAACAGAGGGGGAAGGGGCACGGCCACGACGCGCCAATGTCCGCGACGTCGCGGCAGCGCGGCGGTTGATGGCGGCCAATGACCATCCCGGTCATGAGCGGGCGAAAAGGAGCGTGCACGAAGTCCGCGAAGAGATGGCGAACACAAGGCCGTGACGGAAGGGGAGCGAGAGGGAGCGAGGGTGCCGGCGGCGGAGCACGAGCTCGGCGGCCCAGCCACGGTGGTGCGTGCGGGAAGAGCTCGATTGAGCCTTACCGTAGGCGAGCAAGACACACGGTGGCCCGTTCGGAGGAGAGGAGAAGGTGGCGGAGTGTGGAGTGCAAGCAATCGGGCAGAGGCGGTTCGCCGGCGTCAGAACGCGGCGGTGGAGACGATGAGAAGCGGTGGCGAGCGGGGTGAGCGCGGCTCCCGTTTGGGTCTCTCAAAGGGAGCGAGAGGGAGAACAAGTGAGGGGTGAAGGGAAGGCAGAGGCGCGGGCCGGATGCTGTGGAGCCGGGCGCGCGGGGGCCACCGGTGTCCACGCGGTGGACAGCGCCGGTATGCAGCCGCCACGCGGCGTCACTCGTCTGCGCGCGGTCAAGGCGTCGCGCGTGCGATGGAGGGAAGGGCGTGCGGCTGGGCCGCTGGAGCAGGCCGGGCCGAGGCAGGGCGCGAGCGCGGGAGCTGGGCCGCTTCGGCCGATGGGCTGAAAGCGAGGCTTAAGCCAGAGAAAAGCTTTTCTTTTTCTATTTCAAATCCAAACTTTGCTAATAGTCACAATTTCAAAATTTTGAAGTTGAAAATGGCATTTTCAAGATTTGATCCCAAAACAAAAGTTGTTTAAAATTTAATTCTCTATAACTTTGCTTTAGGGCACACTTTGAAATTTCAAACAGAATTTGAAATAGAGATTCAAAGTTTATTTTAGATCAAAAATCCTATTTTTCTAGAATATTTTTAAAAGTGAAATTTGGGGAAATTTTGAATACGAAACTTTCTCCAAAAATGATGCTAAACAATTCTAGATGATTTAAAATTATAGCCAAACATGTTTTACTAACCTAGCAAGCATAATTAAGGCAAAAGTAAAACTAACAAACATATGCAACATGCATGTTTCAAAATGATGTTTTACATGTTTCAATTTCACTTTACACTTACATTACATGTGATTACGAATGCAATTGATGCTCATGCTCATGATTTAGGATGCTAATGCAATGCTTAACACCTAGAGTGTTACATAATGCTGCAACGGTTTCAAACAACTCCCAAACGTAATGCATCAATTTTAGTAAAACATTAATTAAATATTGCAAACAGTCGGAGCTTGCCTCTTTCGAAGGAACTCGGGCGGTGATCAGGGCACTCCTGAGGCTCCTCAACGTCCTCCTCGTCGACCTCGGGCACCTCCTGTGGCTACACCTTGAGCTGCTCTTTTGGCTCCTCGGGTACGACGACTGGATTCTCTGTTTACGATCATGTATGATGCATGTGCGTAAGTGCTTATGCAAAAGGTGCATCGGATGAAAGGATACATAATAATTATGATTGCATGCAAGGTAGATGAACATGATTCGCTTTATTGGGTAGAGTAGAAGTAAAATTCTTCCACAAGGTAGTCAACATCATCCAAGAACATGTACTATAAGTACCTGGCATCTACTGCATTCTCTTCTACTACTAACTACGCTATAGCCACACATAAGTACTGCTACACTAATACTACAACCACTGCATTAACATGCCAAGTCACCACATCAAGTTAAAATGCTTCAAAGATACACCAAAAATAAACAAATTAGTTATTCATGCATAAAGCCAGATTTAATTAAACCCTAATCAACACTAGATTTGAATAGCAACATCTATTTTGATAGCACAAAAAAATTTGAGAAAAATACAGTAGCTTGCTAGTGCCAAACATAGCATACCACAAAAATTTCACTACATTTGGACCACTACAACAACTTACACACAAAAAAAGACAAAGACAGGACAAAATTACACATAAAAATACTTTGTACTATGAAAAGTATCAAACAACAGATTTACCATTTTTTCTATGTTCTACATAGTAAATAAGCACTGTACAAAAATTATCATACCCATGTTTTATATATATTTTTCTCTCTAGCAAAAATAACAAATATAAGCAAATAAAGGCACTTGAACTAAACCTCAATATTTTTTCTACATAATAGGCATGCCATATATTTTTCATACAAAGTGCATCACACAAGAAGACTAACAAAACTAGAACCATATTTTTTTGAGCAATACATTATTTACTATGCATTTTCTAAGAAAATAGTAATTACAAGAATTAAATAAAACCCTATACAAAAGTATCACAAATTTGACATGCAATAATTTTAAACTATAGATCTAGTCATAAGAAGTCTACCAAAATTTGTTTCATTTAATTTGGAGCACTATACACCAAGATTTTATTTTTGGAATCTTTTTCACATTTTTTGGAAATCATTTTCATTGATCCTTTTTCTAAAAACCCTTTTGAAAATGCTGGTTGCACCCCACTCTTTTCCCCGAAGCCACTGCCATGCGGGCCCAGGGGTCAAACCGGACCCATCGGCCAGCCACCCCGAGCAGCAGGCGGCGTTGACCACCCGGCTCTCGCCGCCGGTGAGCTCGCCGGCGGTGTGGTCGCCACCAGCAGTGTCCCCCCGGCGAGGCGGACCTAGAGGTAGGCTAAGCGGCATGGGGATGCACGGTGGCGAGCTCCACCCGCGTGCATGGCGGCGCGGCCGCTCGACTCGTTGGCGGTATGCCGACTCCGGCCATGGCGAGGGGTGAAGAGGCGCGCATGAGGTCCACCGAGCCGAGGCGGAGATGATGCGCGCAAGAGAAGGGAGAAAGAGGAAGAAGACAAGCTGGCGGCGAGCTGAGTCATGCGGCCGTGGCGGTGCTCACGCCGGAGGTGGGGAAGGAACGCTCAAATGGGGGCCTTACCTTGGCGGAAGATGACAGCGCGAGCGGTGCCAAAGCAGGCGCAGCACGAGGCGAAGCGGGCTGCGCGTGCGTGCAAGCGGAGGTGGACCACCGACGGCGTATTCCGCTGGCAGGGCTACGACGCGTGGTGGTGAGTGGAAGGAGCCGCTCGGGCTTTTCGAAATGGGAGAGAGAGAGTGAATGGAGAGGGAGGGGGTGCTGCGGCCGGCTTGAAGACCGGCGAGCGTGTGCGCGGGAGGGGGCCACCGGACGCCAGGTGCCGCCGTCGCCGGCGCATGGCGGCCACAGGGCGCGCGGCACGCACAGGAGAGGGAGGCAGGCGGGGTGGAGCGGGCGAGAGCGCAGTTGGGCGGGGCTGGCTTCACGGAGCGGGTCAAAAGGGAGGCGCCGGGCCAACAAGGTGAGGAGAACCTTTTTTAAAAAAATTCTCCAAATGATTTAAATCACATTTTTGAGCAACCAAAAACTATTTTTAGGATTTGGGATAAAAATAAAAGTTGTTTTGAAATTTAAACTCTACAACTTTGTCATAAGGTGCAAGGTCTAAATCCAAACAAATTTTGACATGGAAGTTAAAAGCTAAATCAAAAATTTTTTTGACCATTTTTAGGAATATTTTTAAAAGCATATTTTGACAAACGTTTGAATACAAACTTTGCTCCAAATTTTATGTCAAACATTTCTAAATGATTTGCACTAATAGACAAGCATGTTTATTAACCTAACAAGCATAGTTGTGGCATAATTCTTTTTGAACAAACAATGCAACAAACATGTTTCACTAATATGTTTCAAGGTCAGATTTCATTCATTATTTCATGTAATGCTAATGAATGCATGACAATGCTTATGCTCATGGTTTGCAGGTGCTAAATGCATGCGTAACACTGGGGTGTTGCATCCAACTCCTAGGTAGCCATGGAAGCTGGCCAAGATGACCACTGTATGAGTACTTCAGATGCAAGGCGATTGCCCTGGGGTTTGAGACGTCTCTGAAAGACTTTGACAAAAAAAATCTGAATTTGTCAGAATTAACATAAGTTACTGCAGGAGAAACTTGAATATGTGGAGGCATGGCCTTTTTGTGTTGTGACACATGGAAAACAGGATGGATGCTTGCAGACTCTAGAAGAAGCAGTTTGTATGCCACATTACACACTTTTGCAGTGATCTGATATGGCCCATAGTATTTGAATGAGAGCTTGTGACTAGCTCTGGTAGCCACCGAGGTTTGAACATAAGGTTGCAGTTTGAGATACACAAAGTCGCCAACCTCAAAAGACCTTTCAGTTCGATTCTTATTAGCCTGTTGCTTCTGCCTTTGTTGTGCTCTGATCAATTGTTGCTATAGAAGTTTGACCATGATGCTCCTTTCCTTAAGCCACAACTAGAGATCAGGCACAACACATGATTGCACCACATCAATTACCAGGTGCCTTGGTTTCTGCCCATACAATACCTTAAATGGAGTGGTGTTGAGAGATGAGTGAAACTAGTGTTGTACCAAAATTCTGCTAGCGCAAGCCATTGTTTCCACTGTTTGGGGACAAGCATGAACAAAGCATCTCAAGTAACTCTCCAAACATTGATTCACTCTCTCTGTCTGGCCATCAGTTTGAGGGTGATAGGCAATGCTCATCTTGAGTTGTGTCTTAGTCAATTTGAAAAGCTCTTGCCAAACATAACTTGTCAAAAACTCTGTCCCTATCAGAGATCAATGTTTCTAGCAAACCATGCAACTTGAAAATATTATCCATGAATGCAACTGGTACTTGGAAGGCAGTGAAGGGGTGCTTCAATGGAATGAAGTGGGCATATTTAAAGAATTTATCTACCACCCCTAATATGCAATTATAGTGTTGTGAAGTTGGCAACCCTTCAATGAAATCTAGGCTAGCCACTTGCCAAGCATACTTAGGGACAAGTAAGGGTTGTAAGAGTCCAGGATACTTAACTCTCTCTGGTTTGGCCTGCTGACAGATGGTACACTGAGCAACAAATTGCTTAATCATCTTCTTCATCCTAGGCCATGCAAAGAGCTCCTTAATTCTTTTATAAGTAACTAGGAACCCTAAATGTCCTCCTACTGGACTTTAGTGCAAGGACTGCAAAATTTTGAGTTGGATGGAAGCATCATGACCAACCCAAATTCTTCCCTTGTATTTGATGACACCTTCTTCTAGGGTAAAATGTCCAGAAGGGCTTTGGATTGCTAGAGAAGATAGAAGCTTGGCAGTCTGGGCATTAGCAGTATAAGTGTCCACCAATTCCTTCAACCAAGTTGACTGAAGGAAAGAGATTGCCATGACATCTTGGTGAGGACCCTGTGGAACCCTAGATAAAGCATCTGCAATTCTATTTTCTTTTCCTTGTTTGTAGCAGATCTTAAACCTAAGGCCCAACAACTTGGTCAGAGCCTTGTGCTACCAAGGAGTGGTTAGCCTTTGATCATCCAAATAGGCCAGACTCTTTTGATCTATTTTCAGGATAAACTCTTGGTACTACAAGTACTATCTCCAATGCTCAGCTGCTAAAAGGATTGCCAGGCACTCCTTTTCACAAGTGGAAAGAGCTTGGTTCTTGGTTCCCAAAGCCTTACCTACATAAGCCACAGGGTGCCCATCTTGCTATAAAACTGCTCCTATGCCCTTATCTGAAGCATCAGTTTCAATGAGAAAAGGCTTCTAAAGATCTAGCAATGCCAAAACAGGCGCAGAAATGAGTGCCGCCTTTAATGTTTGGAATGAATATTCTTGCTCTGATGTCCACACAAACACTACCCCTTTTCTCAATAAACTTGTCAAAGGATTACTGATGGCCCCAAACCCTTGGACATATTTCCGGTAATACCCTGCTAACCCTAAAAAGCTCCTGACCTCCTTCACAGAAATTGGAGTTGGCCAGTTTTTGACAATGTCCACTTTTGTGGGATCTGTGCTACCCCATCAGCACTTATAACATGACCAAGGTAGGTCAACTCAGTCTTGGCAAATGAGCATTTGGAGAGCTTTACCTTGAACTGACTCGTTTGTAATAGCTAAAATACCTATCTAATATGATCCAAGTGCTCTTCCCAAGATTTACTATAGATCAGCACATCATCAATAAAGACAACTACAAATTTCCTCAAAATTGTAGCTAGTACAGAGTTCATTACATGTTGAAATGTAGCTGGGCCTCCTATCACCCCATATGGCATCACTCTATACTCATAGTGCCCATGATGGGTTTGAAAGGCTATTTTCT
The DNA here is from genome assembly GCA_038087645.1 of Saccharum hybrid cultivar R570. Lineage (NCBI taxonomy): Eukaryota > Viridiplantae > Streptophyta > Magnoliopsida > Poales > Poaceae > Saccharum > Saccharum hybrid cultivar. The sequence goes on from JAQSUU010000368.1 coordinate 700,270, forward strand.
TCACATCTTGCTCATCCATTAAGATCTGATGAAATTCAGAAGACAAATCCAAGGTGGTAAACCACTTTGCTTCCACCAGTTCATCTAGTAGCTCATCTATTATAGGCAAAGGAAATTTGTTCTTTACTGTCATTGCATTCAACCTTCTATAGTCAACACACAAGCGCCAGTCCCCAGTCTTCTTCTTGACAAGCATGGCTGGAGAAGCATAAGTGCTATTACTTTCTTGGATCCACCCATTGTCTAAGAGTTGCTTGATCTAGATTTTTATTTCATCTTTTTGAGCTGAATTATAATTGTAGGGCCTTAATCTAAAAGGCTATGAGCTTAGGAGCAGTGGAATGGCATGCTCTGATGCCCTCTTAGGAGGCAGACCAGTAGGTGGTTGAAATAATTCAGAAAATTCATCTACTATTGCCTATACCTTCCTTGGTGCCTCCACTTTTACTTGAGCATTCTTGAGACTCCTCAATTCTACCATACACCAAAGCTAATCCTAATGAACCAGGGTAGCCAGTTCTGGTTTAGAGATCAACTCACAATTAGTCAACTGAGAAGAGATTTCTCGAAGCACAATTTTCTCTCCCAGATAATGAAAAGACATCCACTTTTGCTTCCAGTCTACTTCCATTGGGCTGTGACCCTCCAGCCAATTAATCCCCAAAATAATGTCATAGCAACTCAAGGGCAATATCTTCAGAGTCATTTTAAAACCATGACTAGAGATCCATACTGGGCAATCCACCATCTCATGTGTACCGAAACACGTCCCCATTAGCCACCCTCACTTGCTTGACAGAGTTGAGAGGAGCCCAGTGCCTCCATTCCGAGGCTAGTGACTCACTGATGAAATTACTAGAACTGCCAGAGTCAATCAGAATTATCACTTCTTGCCCATAAAGATCAGCCACCATTCTGACTCTATTCCCACAAGAAGTACCCTGAGTAGCATTAACAGACAGGGCCATCAGGTATTCCTCAGAGTCATCTTCTTGGTCAGACATAGCTTCACTAGAACTGTTATCTCCCTACAACATTTGTCATAACTCCTCTACAACATGGAGTGACACAGAAGTAGAGCACTTGTGCCCTGGGCTCCATTTCATCCCACACTTATAGCATAGCCCTTTAGCCTTTATGTAATTCATAGAGTAATAGCCTTATCTTCAAAAGGTGAGACTCTATTACTATCAACACCCTTCTTGTTACTAGATGAGAGCCATCTACATTCTTGTAACTCATAGATGACCCTGATCTCCCAGAATTACTGAACGAGGCAGAGCATGATCTTCCAGAGTATCTGAAACCAGAGTTTGGTTCCCTCTTGAATTCCTTCTTGGGGGCATCCTTGATGGTTTCTTCCTGCAACAGGGCAATGGAACTAGCAGTATGAAGATTACCAGGTATGCACTAGCACTACATATTTAATTTCATCCTTTAATCCATCTATAAACCTATTGGTAATAGTTACAGAATTGAACTTTGGATCATAAGCTAGAATCTGGTGAACTAATGCAGCAAATTTTTCAATGTACTCAACAACACTATCTTGTTGACTAATGTGGAAAAACTGCCTCATCAATTGATTGTGTTGATCTTTTTCAAATCGATCACACACAACTTTACACAACTCGGTCTAAGAGAGATCATTAATAGAATAATCTAATGACTGGACCTAAAAGGCTGCATTACTCACAAAATGCATAGAGGCAATTCTGACTTTGTGGAACTCAGGTACTGCATAAAGCTCAAAGTAGTTTTCACAGTTCTTAACCCACAGTTTAGGCGAGCTACCATCAAAATTAGGAAAATCAACTGGTGGGATAACATGATTCATATGAAGTTGCCCCATATCAAAAGGATCAACATTACTCAAAGGCAGAGCAAAAGGAATCGGAGAGAGTGAGTTGGAATTTCCCGCACCTGTGACTGGGGTTGGAATGAGGGTAGTGACCACCCTGTGTCCATGACCCCAGTGCTACTGTGCATCGCCGTGGCCTAACGACCTAGTTTCAGTGTCAGGAGAGTTCTCAACTTTTGGCTTCTTAGATGAGCCAGTGAGATCAAAATGCTCGACGTCGAACACCTTGCCTGCACTCATCTGGATCTGCTTCTGCGAGATTTGCTCCACTTGGACTCGGAGATCCTTGAGGCTTGTTTGCAGATCCTGCACCTCTGCTTGAACATGGGGCTTCTAGTTCGACAGATCTTGTTGCATTGAGGTGTTCACATCTAGTGATTTCTTGAGGCTCTCGTGCTACGAGTCGAGGCGCGCCTGCATCCCCTTGAGGAAGGCTATGATGTTGCTGACTTGGTTCTCCATCTTTGTCAGCCACTTCTGCTCGAGTCTCGTACTGTGGTCGGAGTAGGTAGTCGGGAGGAGTCGCCAGGCTTGCCAAAATCACCGGCGACCGGAGATCCACCGAGATCATTGAGATCCAACCGAGGATAGAACCGCTCCGAATACCAACTGTGAGCTCTCTCGATTAAACTCACTACCTAGAGATAATTGAGTTCATGATATATGATTATGAGTAGCAATTGAGGAAGAGTTTAACACAGCAACGAGTGAGTTACATCGACCGGCGAGCATCCGCTCTCCGCCACCTATCCAATCCGGACGCAGCCAACCTAGTTCTACTCATCTTCTTCCTTGTGTTCTCTCTGTTGCTGCTCCTCTGCCTTTATCCCTTCTCTAAGCCAAAACGATCATGCCACCCAGTCGGGCCCTACAAACTTGGGGTTGGGCTTCTTGCTTCTCTTGGGCCGTGTTTCTCCTACTGGCCCGTCTTCTCCATCCTTCAGTTTTCCTGCCTCCTTCTCATTGCTGGTCTGGTCACGCCTGGTAGAAGTCGGGACACTGACACTCCAGGAGCCCGGCTGCCTTGTTTTGTACAGTAGCAGTTCGAAATGGTGTTGTCATCATGACTCCTAACGCTGCATGATGGACAGTGGCTTCATCAGGCCATGTAGGATCAGATAGAAGGAGGGACATAGATGGTGTCCTCGCAGAGTTTTGGAGTCACCTGCAAGTCATAGCTGCTTCAAATGACAAAATTAGGAACCACCACCAAATAATGTGATGTGAGCGAAAGAAATGCTCCTAGCAAAGGCTTTTCAATTGAAAAAGTTGACACACTCTGGAGAGAGAGAGAGAGTTGTGAGGCTGCATGGATCTGAATAGCCTAAGATGGAGGGGTGGTATTTTCAATTGCTCTGCTCCTTTCTTGAGGCTAACACATTCATATATGCCCAGGGGTTCCGCTCGCTCGGCATATAGAATACAGTTCAGGGGTTCCCATCGAAGATTCCAACACGACCTCATATGGAAGGCCAAAGCAGAAAATAAATGTAAAATTTACGCCTGAATCTTGTTACATGACAAAATCATCACAACATATAATCTCCAAAAAGGGGTGGCCACACCAAGACAGTTGTGTCCTGTGCAATGGCCCCTTGAGACTAGGTTGCACCTTTCTTTGTCATGCCCATTTACACGTGCAGTTTGGGATCAGGTCCTATCTTGGGAGAACTTCGATTTGCAGTTGCTGCAGCAAGACCCAACATCACTTGCCACTTGGTGGGAGCATACAGTGAGCAAGGTGCCAAAGCACGAACGAAGACGATTCAATGGAGTCTGCATCTACATTGTGTGGAACTTGTGGAAGGAGAGGAAAATGAGGATATTTCAAAATGAGCACAAGACGGCGCAACAAATAGCCTTCATGACCAAAGAAGATACAGGGCAGAGACATAGGGCACTGGCCATGGCCGAAGAGACCATTTAGCTTCTAACGGTGCTTGGATCATATCCCCCTCCTTTTCCTTTTGGTCCTAGGACCAATCTGTGTGGCATAGTGGATGCCAAGTGTACATAAACCTCTATTTTTCTTACCTAATTGAGTGGCAGAGCTCTTGCCTTTTCTTTAAAAAAAGAGAGACATGATTAAAACATAGGGGAGGCCATAGTGTTTGCGAAGATTTAGGATTCAAACCTCCCCAATATTGGGGGCCAAGGTATCCGCAAAGATTTTTTTTAGAGACTCATATCCAACAATCTTTAATTATTTGCTAGCTAAAGGAAGTCAGAACGTAGCCATGTCAAATAGAAATGATAAGAGTGAAAATATGACAGCAAATAATAAAGGCAAATGAGCAACATATCCATTCCAGAAAGTGCATTTATCTAATTAAGAAAATTTCAAAGGTATAGAATTATATATGCAACTGTATATCCATTAATAGATTCATAGCGTTTGTGCAATATCCCATTGTGGTGTGGTGGTTTGGCAAGCAGAGCCGGCTGGAAGTGCGTGAGTGTCGGAAGACATGCATATGGGCAGGGGGGCCGAAGGAAAGCCACACGCTTACCACCAAGGCACCCACATAGACTATACTGGTGTTTGAAGGGGCAAACTGCATGCACTAAATACCATCATTAGTTGGTAAACATGAGATTATATTCCAGACCAAACAGGACGTTGGGGGTGCCTGGCCCCCCTTCTCTCTGCACTGTATATGTCAGCGTTGGGCTTGCTCTGAAGTTCAAGGGATTCAGCCTACAACAGATGTTGTAGCTCTGATTAAACCAGGTCCACCTAATGTAGGTTCAAATCTCTCTAACTTGAGTTACACACTACTCATCCTACTCACACTGTTTTAGCCTTTAAATAAGAGATCTAAGCTACAGATTTACTATAGTTGACTAAATTAAAGTGGTTTAGATATTATATTTGGTCATAACTATTAATAAAAACAATTTGTCTAACGCCCCTCTATATGCCCGCAGCTACACATCTAAGAACCCGTAGAGCTACAAATACCCAACTCTAGTAAGACCTAGCTTGGACAGCTCCTCCGCATGCACTTCGCGACTAGAGCAGGAGCCCTTCACGCAAAACCAGTTTTCATGGCTCTGTATCCGTACATAAAACGGCTCTGGGTGCTTTCCTGACCAGAAGCATTCCTCTGCACTAAGGCCGGGTTCACTTCCCCTCCCAACCCAAAATATTTCCTCTTACACACATCACATCAAATCTTTCGACGCATGCATGGAGCATTAAACGTAGGTAAAAAAGATAACTAATTGCATAGTTTGTCTGTAAATGTCGGGACGAATCTTTTGAGCCTAGTTAGTCCATAATTGGATAAATTTTGTCAAATAACAACGAAAGATGCTACAATAACTTTTCAGCTACTTTTCGCGAAGTGAACACACCCTAAAGTGTTTGGTGCAACTCCACCCGAAGCGATGCGGGGAGGAGGGGGAGGGACCAAATAGGTCCTAAATCTCCGTAGTTCTCTTAATATAGAGCTCCGCCATAGAAGATTTACTAAAAAATATAGTTACGTCTTAGTCATAAAGTCTGCACCTTGTTTCACTCTGATCCAGCTAACTACTCATCCCATATATTTATTTATACATGAAATTTAACTCATTGGAACTAATATTAGTGCCAAGCTGCATTCGGCTCATTTGCTACTGCATTACATTAGTGTCAAATCGACCAACTAACCTGTTACTCTACACACGTGATCGTAGCCGATTGGGACGGTGGCCACAACGACATCTAACTATAGCTTGTCCTTACCCCACAGTTGAATTATATCTACTCAGTTGAGTAGCAAATTTTAATGGTTAAATATCAGATGAATTATTATATATAAGTTCAAGCCTTTGTGAATGAAACCAAATATGTACAGATTATAACCATTTCTCTTTGCAATTGAAATATAATTTTGAAATGGTTTTAAGTTCAATTTCATATGAACTTTATATTATATGAAGTTTACTTTGTTCCATGTCATTATTTTCACTCACTAGTGCTGTATCCCGGTGTTGTGCACAAAATAGGGACATGTAACCTCAGTTTGAAACACAACTACAGTGCTCGAAGTATATCATATCATACTTTTGCATACAGTAGTTAATCAACCCGTGCAACAAGCAGTGGCGGAGTTTGCCCAAAATTTTAGGTGGGGCAAAAACATACCCGCTTGAGGTTGCAGGCGAGCACCGACACGGGCGAGTCCATGGCTGGCAGTGTCCGGTGTCCGTCAGTAGCTGGGGCAGCCGCCCCACCCGGCGTGATGGGGAGCTCCGCCTCTGGCAACAAGTCTTTCTATAACTTGTGTTCTCAGGCACAAGTCTTCGGGCTGTGTCTCTTCCCTACCAAACTCGCTTCGGCATCTATGGTTAATGTATCACGTGGGGACCGTTTGTCCCCGTCGTCCAATCATGGTGCCAGACGCTATCATGGTGTCATCCTGACGTCTCCAGGAGTCCTGCTGCCTCGTTTTGTACAGTAGCCATTAGAAATGTTTGAATTTCTTAAATTTGAAATTCAAATTTTGTAAACGACCTTGATGGAGAAACTACCAAAATAAAAGTTATAGATCTTAAAAAGTTATAAAACCTTATAGTTGGTAACTTTTTCATTTGAATTCGTTTAGTGTCTCAAACAATCAATTTATTCTCGGGTTAGAATAATACGTGAGGAACTAAAATCCAATATAGACATAAATGAGTATTGGGTAGAGTGGTTAGAGGAGAAAACACGCGAGTCATAGGTCATGGGTTCGAACCCCGGCAACCGCGTAGTGCGCGACGTGTGGCTGACCAGTGGGGGCCTCCCCAGATTTTGAAAAAAAATTCGTATTTTTTGGCCCGGATTCATGAATTTCTAGAAAATGATTTGCAGGGCGGCTCAATATCCAGCTGCCCCTACAAATAATGAACCGCCCCTGCAATTGGCCAGCCGCCCCTATAAATCGAGCATTTGTAGCCACCCTCCCCTACAAATCATCAGGAGCCGCCCCTACAAAGGATATCTGTAGTAGCCGAAGTGATTCTTGGTATGATGTGTGCCTAAGATCTTTTTTTCCTTTTATATAATGGACTAGATATATACTCGTGCGTTGCACCGGTTGAATTGAATCTCAGTTATTGGACGTGCTTACATAAGCTTCGATGATGATTTCATATCGTACGTGGACACGTGGATCCGATCTATCGGAACCAGGTAGGACCCGGACACGTGTGCTCTGAGTGGAGAACGATTCGTATTGGACGCGGACACGTGAGTAGGGATCGAGACTTGGTATCACCGGATAGATAATAACATTGTAGTCTTTTTAGGTGTAGACTAGGGAAAATGCCCGTGCGTTGCAACGGGAAGTATGATTTATTGCATGATTCTGATACCAATAATAATAAACTACCCTATTTTATTGAATTTTTATTAGGCTTAATCTAACCTTAAATCATGGTTTCCCTTTTTTTCTCTATTTTTTATGTTTCCTATTTTGTACGGTATCTATTCTAGTTGTTATTTTTTCTTTTTCCCCTTTTTTTACAATCTGTCTCCGTTTTATATTTTTCTCATTTCCTTTCATTTTTGTGTTTGTTTAATTTTGCATTTGTTTTCTTCACGTTGTTTTCTGGTTATTTTTCGTTTTTTCTTCTATATAGTTTCCTTTCCTTTTTTTCTTTTTGTCCATGTCTTTTTCCTGTGAGCTATTAGACCATTTAGAGGACAAGAGCTCTCTGTTTATAACGAAAACAAATATGTATCATGGTGGCGATGGATTCCTATTCCAATCCCAATGACTTGGGTTTGACCCCTGCCCATCGCATTAGATTTTTTTGTTCATCCAAAAAATCACTAAAACGCTGAAACCGGAGACCTTCCATGTGTGATACGGATGTGATAACCCACTCCACCACAACACCTTTAGTTGCTCTATGTGTTAAGGCCGAGTATTTGTTTCCTATTCTAATTCGGTGTTTTTTTTTCCAGTGGTTGGCAACTGTGAGTTCATATCGGACGGATTGAGCCGGTCATTGGAAAGGGTTGGACGAAAAAAAGTGGTAGAAATTTTACATCTTTATTATTAGATTAGAGTATAGATTAGGGATAGATATATAATTTAGCCTTCTAATTATCTAGTCATACGTATTGGAGTAGGCATACATCGTCGTACATGCATAGTTACATATACATCATATACACGTATACATATACATGCATTAATGTTTATTTACAGAAAATAGAAAATAGGAAAAATAGAAAATCCGTAAGCACTACTGTGTACGCACTTCCCCATCACCATTGGGCCAAGCCCAGCTCGGCAGCAAGCACAATTGGAAGACACCGCGCCTTCTCCACGTCACCACCAGGGGCGGACCTACTGGGTATGTCGGGTGGTCCCCGGCATACCCTGGCCCAGGTGTCAGTCATAGTACAGTACATACATATGTACAAAAATAATTCTGATCGACCGCCGCTCCGCTCGCTCGAACGCTCAGTGATTGGCTTGACGCATCGGGAAGCGCCGCACGCACGAACTGCTCGGCTTGAGACTCGATTCCATCAGGACGCGGAGGTCCCACAGGCCACAAGCGACAGGCGATCCCGATCGTCGATCCTCCATGGCTTGAGATTGATCCTGATTGCGGCGGGCAGCGCCGTAGCCACAGTGCGGCGGCGTCCCGTCCATCTCCCGATCTCCCTCTGGCATTTGCTTATTGTTTGCTCTCTGGCCTCTAGCCATGCGGTTCTACCCGCCGGCCGCCGCTGTTCCCCTGCCGGTCTGCCCCGCTGCACGCACAGGCAGCACGGTGTCTGCGTTTGCTTGCTGCCCCACGGTGGCACCCTGTAAAGACTTGAAGTGCAAATCGATCTCACGCAGAGGACATCAGGTTTGTAATTGTTGCTGTGAATCTACTTCTTAAAAAACCTTGTTCACTCCGACAAGACTTGAATCACCTATCTTCTTTTTTAAAAAACTTGCATACATTATTACTTATGAATAATTATATGTATTAGGGGGATTATTCAGATCATTCATCACTAGATGAGAGAGTGGTTCGCGGTTCGCGGCTCGCGGCTCACGGTTCGCCCAACATTAGTATTAGAAGATGATATATCATGTGAGTTTTTATGAACTATAGTTCTATCATCGTATATGAGTTTTGTTACATTGTGCCGTCCTAATATACACATTGATCTTTCTTTTCGAACTGCTTCTCAAAATTTTGTGCGCACATGAAAATTGGTAAATGATTTTTACCGAATTGATAAAAAGGACATGCTAGCAAATGGCTTTTACCCATATGAAATTTTTTAAGTGGCATACCTTACGATAAAATCCTAGGTCCGCCACTGGTCACCACCGCGGTCGCTGCGCGTCCACGCCCGCGCTGCCGCCGCAAGCACGTGACGCACGAGGTCGACCAGGAGGCAGACAAAAAAGGGGCGAGCGGAAACAAAAAAAAAGCCACGGAAATTTTCCCTTTTAAAGGTTAGGTGTAGATGTAGAAAAGAGATAGAGATAACACAAACTCCCTTCAAGGTTTTTTTGACATCTATGGTGCCACTTATGACATCATGTTTAGGAGCAAGCAAGCATGTACGTACGTAGTACTATATTATTCAGTCGCAAATACAATAAATGAACATTAATCAATAATGTAGGGAATTGTTTATCAAATATATAAAGACAGGCTGAGGCTTGACGAAATGAATATCATCAAGCTGACGCTGAGGCTTCAGCGGCAAGGGCCGCGGCTCCTGCCTTGAGCTTCTTGGCGATGCCAGCGAAGTAGCTTCCCTGGTGCCTGGCCACGGCGAGCTCAACCTCGGAGGGCGTCCTGCTACCATCTGCGCCGGCGAAGGTCCCCGCGCCGTAGGGGCTGCCACCCCTGACCTCATCGACGCCGAACATACCGGCGCCGAAGGTATACCCTAAAGGCACGAAGAGCATGCCGTGGTGCACGAGGTGCGTGACGGCGGTGAGCGCGGTGGTCTCCTGGCCGCCGCCCTGCGTGCCCGTGGAGAGGAACACGCCCGCGGGCTTCCCCGCCAGTGCCTGGCTCTGCCACAGCCCGCCCGTGGCGTCCAGAAATGCCTTCATCTGCGCCGCCATCATGCCGAACCGCGTCGGGAAGCCGAGTAGCACGCCATCGGCGTCCGCGAGCTCGCGTGAGGGCAGGAGGCAGGCGCAGAGACGAAGGAGGGATGGTTTGACTTGGACCACGATGCTGATTGTCGACGGCTGCCTGCCGTGCCATCTCTGCTCTCTGAGTTTGTCAACCATCGACGGCTTCGATAGTTCTTTCATTTGATTTGTCATGCTGCCACGTTAATTCCAACAAAAGTGCAAAAACTAATTAAGGTGCCAGACGTTATCATGGTGTCATCCTGACGTTTTTTTTGAGCCTGTGTCATCCTGACGTCTCCGGGAGTCCAGCTGCCTCGTTTCAAACAGTAGCAATTGGAAATGGTTCCTCTCACGGAAGTTCAAGGGATTCCGCGTTGGATAGGTGTTGTGGCGCTGATTAAACCAGATCCACCTGCCATAGGTTCACGTCTCTCTGACTTTAGTTACACACTACTCATCCTACTCAGACTGTTTTAGCCTTTAACTAAGAGCAAATATAATAAGGTGTTTGAGTTAGTGAGATGTGCAGGTATAATAAGGTGTTTGATATAGAGTGTGGAAGCATAGGAGTTGTAATCAGAGATCAGGGGGTGATCGCTGCCGCGCATAACTTCGTTACTCATGTGATAGATGCGACTATGGCTGAAGCATATGCACCAAAGGAAGATCTTTTACTGGCCCAACACATTGGAAGCAATAGACTGGTCATTCAGGTGATTGCATGGAAGTGGTAGAGACTATGAAGGAAGGAGGATTTTCGGCAAACTCGCTTCTGCCATCTACGACGAATGTAACACTATTTGGAGCTGTTTTCATGAGATTTTTGTTAAGCATTGCAGCAGAGATGCAAACCGTGCAGTGCACGACTTAGCCAGACGAGCTATGCAAACCAAAACAAATTGTATCTGGGATGATGAACCCCTAAGTTTTATTCTTAAGTTTGTACTAAATGATGTAACTGTCTTCAATTAACAAAGATCGCGGCATGCATTTTGTAAAGAAAAAACAGTAATTAAGGTGCCAGACGATCCTGACGTCTCCGGGACTGCGGCTGCCTCGTTTCGTACAACCTCCATCCGCCGGACACGAGCGTTGCCCGTGCGGGCTGCGAAACTTTCCGGGCCCAGGCATCGATGGAGGAAGACGACAGGCGCTTGACCGCTTGACACCGTGCGTTGACGGTTGACCGTGAAGCCTACCAAGTCAAACTAACGCCGTTTGCTGAAAACATGCGGGACGCTATTTTCAGTTAACGTTTCTACGTTTTGGTGGTATTTCACGTTAGTGTTTTTTTCAATGGTATTTTTCAAATCTTGTGTTATATATATATATATATATATATATATATATATATATATATATATATATATATATATATATATATATAGATGCTCCCTCCATCCTAAATTATAAGTCATTCCAAAAATCTTGGAGGGTCAAAACATCTCAAATTTGACCAAATTTGTATTATAGATAATAATATTTATGATACTAACTAAGTATCATTAGGTTCTTCATTAAGTTTATTTTCATAGTATATTTATTTGATGTCATAAATCTTTATAATTTTGTCTATAATTTTGGTCAAACTGAGATGTTTTCTTGGAACGACTTATAATTTAGGATGGAGGGAGTACCAAACTAATTTTTCTCCTGAAATCCCACGGACACGACAACTCTTTTGTAGTTTTTCTAGGAAAAGAAAATTCTAGACACGACAATTCTCTTCCACTTTTTTAGGAAAAGAAAATTATGTAGTTCCAAGCAGTGTCAGGCTTTGAAGGAGCTCAAATTGCCCCCCAAGTCTAGGGCCTATTTGGTTGGCCGACCAAGCAGCGTTGCCTGCCAGGCAGCAGCTCTAGGCCGTCGATTTTGGTCACCTTAGATTCATGCCTGGCTGACGAGATGTGTAACAGAACCGACCAAATTATAAGAGCACAAGTACAAAAACAAGCACCGAAGCGCTCAAATTTTCGAACTTGAGCCCATATAATCCCGGTAGTCAATCAAAACCACGAAGGATTTCAAACCAACTTGCTTACAACCAGAATCGCATCATTCAACATACAACATCATACATTACATTTCACAAGTAGTTCTAAAATAAGTTTACACACACGGAGTCGCAATTATTACAAACCAAGTTTATAAAAGTAGCGGAAGGAAACGCACACCAGTTGTTTAACTACTGCCAGTTTTGTTGATCAACATCCCACAAAAGCATCAGGAAAGTACATAAAAGATGATCACGCCCAAGTGATCTAGTCTTCGTCACCCGCAGGGTGGAGACAATTTTTGCAGAAGCCTTGGTAGAGCATATCATCTGCAACAGGAGGGAATAAACCCTGAGTACTGGAATGTACTCAGCTAGACTTACCCGTCGAAAACCAGAAATAAGATGACACCAAGGATTATGCAAGGCTTACACAAGAGGCTAGCTGACATAACATTTTGCATAAAGGCATAAGTAATTGAAACTCATATAGCCTGTACTAGCAGTTATTTTTAGCATTTACCTGTCATCTATCTTAGCACCTGTACTAAACATGCACTTGATTATAATCAAACAATTATCATCATTATATCCAGAGCAGGTATGAATTGTGGCAACATTGTATCATTCCCTTAACCACCGGTTCATTTAATGAGATCTACGTTGTCGCTGCTCAAGTCAAGTGCTCACTAACCGGGAGCGACGGCGATTCGAATCGAATTCCTATCCAGCTGGAGGGGTATTTCTAACACTCACCGAGTCACGCCTGGCGAGGGCTGCTCAGGTCATCTTTTGTACAGTTCAGGAATCGCGGGCCCGAATAATGTCGCGTCCCCAAGGGCGACACTCTGCCAGGTGATAGGGACTCTAACCCCCCTTGGTCTCACGCCAATGTCCCCAAGCACATCCTTTCTCTCCTCCAAGATGCAACCTACCATTTGATTCCCGGCCTGAACCATACTACTCGACTTCGCGGTCGGAACGACTTATCCGGCCAACTAAGTGTTAGACTGCGTTCAACATGACTCAAGGACGTACAGCGAAGCGGTCCTTAAACGACTCAGACGGGCATAGCTCCACACCCAAGACGTGAAGTGTCTTGCGGCTGTACTATCGAACTCCCGCCCGGTCTAAATTTCATTTTAAGACATGGTTCCATCCACGATAGCCATAAAGCCACTCGTGACTCCTTCCTACATCTCGCGGATGACCGAAAATCATCCGACTTCTACCGAACTAAGCAGGGCTAAGCATTGACACGTGCCTAAACCTAATATAGGGTTAAGTATGATATCTGGACAAGGACAGGTATAATGCAACAATTGTTTTTATACAACTCCTACAACTTAATGCAGTAAACAATTAAAAGTACTCAAGATTAATTTATAAAATAGTAGGTTCAGCATGCACCGGGGCTTGCCTTTCAGAAAGGTCGAAGGCCGGTGGTCAGGGCACTCGGACAAGTCTTCAGCGGCGTCTCCTTCGCCGACTGGTTCCGCTGGCTCCTCTGGCTGGTCCTGGACTTTCTCCGGAATCACAGGCTCGAATTTGAGGAGAGTTACCTCCTCCGGTACACCTATTGCATGCATGCACAATAAATATCATGGATTCATAAATGGGTGCAACATGCTCGGAATGAAATGCATTTCATAAATAAAATACTCTATTCAAGTTACTTTATTAGTACGTGCAAATCTCTTCTCCGGTGGAGAAGTACTTACCTAAGCTACTCAACCTAAGATACAGCTGTTCTTCTTCGGTTAAGGCCCTAACACCTAACAATACAAGAGTAATATTACTTAGGTTACCACAGTAAGACATTCTGGACAGCAGCTCAAAGATTCTAACATAACTGGAGAATCCCAACTCCAAAAGATATGATCTAAGACAATCTGGAAAGCTTAAGAAATGTACTACAAAATGTTTTCAGATCACAATACTAAATTCCAAAGTTTACCTAATCGAAATTTCAAAGTTCCAGAATCTGTTCTCTCTAAACAGAGAGCAGTCAATTCTGGACTGGCACTTTAAACAGCAATAACTCCCAAACTACTAAGCCAAATGCTCCCAAATTTTGACACAAGCTCATTTACAAATTTTACTACAACTTTGGTATTTACAAGTTTTCCAGCAACCACCTTTATCCAAGGTCAAACCTAGAAATACTATCAGCTGTCCAGAAAACCTAAAATTGTAAAGGTTAAATATTTATTGATGTGGCAAACATTCTCTAAGATCAAACTAATACTACTACAAGTTCACAAATGTCACAAAATACCAGAAAGTAAGGTGTGCCCACCTAGAATATTTATTTAAACCCATTTCTCAATTTACTTAATTAATTAAGTGGAATTTCAAACATATATGTAAACTGCTCCAAAAATTCTACAAAAATTACAGGAGACTCTCTGACCCAAAAAGAGACTACTGTAAAAATTTGAACTCAATTTATTTATAGGAACTCTCTGAACAAAATTCACAAGCCCAAAATGCTGATTTTTGTATAAATAACAAAGCATAGTAAAAAGTGTCAAACAACAGATTTCTTAATTTTCTTGGACACTCTAGGGTACCAAGACATTCTCCAAAAATTTATATGAACATTGCACAAGTAGAAAATTACTAAAATTCATTTAAGTATTTCCTAGAATAACAAGATAACATTATAACTTGAAAATTACTTAAGCACTACTGCCCAAATTTTTACCAAAGCTAGAGCAAGTATAAATTAGCCTACTCACCAAATTTCATAATTTTTGGAACACTGAAACTCAAGATATAATTTAAACAAGTTTGCATATGATTTAAAACACATTTCAAAGACCTATTTAAATATTCAGAAAACCAGACATCACATAACAAATTCATATTTTTCTAAAATACTACACATCATGTAGATCCTAAAAAAATTTATCTCATAATTTTTTGGGCAAGTAAAACCCTAGATCTACAATTTCCAAAACTTAACCAAAACTGTGACAGAATAAATAAAATGACAAAATTCCTATTCGCTACTGGGCCAGCCTGGGAACCGACGCGGCCCAAAACTCGCGCGCGCGGCCCGCGACGCACACGCGGCCTGCTCGGCCATCCCGCCCGCGCGCGTGCTCTGACGAGCGGGCCCCACTTGTCAGCGAGACGAAGGCGGGGGAGGAAAACGGTCGACGGCAAACTCGCCGGCGGCGGCAGCTCCGGCGAGATCAAGGGCACAGACACGTTCACCTCATCCAAGCGAACCTAGGGGTGCTACTTATTGGAGCAATTGCTACGACTATGGGGGATGGTGGCGAGCATGGCGGCTCACGGCCACGGTTTGGCCGGCTCCGGCGACTAGATGGCGGCGCGACCCAAACGGTCGGTCCCATGAGCACCAGTGGCTCAAGGCGGACTCACAAGGCCAGAGAAAGAAAGCTGTGGGGTCCTAGAGGAGCACGGCCACGACGACAGTGGCGCTCCGGCGAGAAACGCCCGAGGCGGACGGTGGCGGAGATGGCAATACGGCCGTACCTTCACACGATTGGCTCAGGTAAAGGATGGAGGAGGTAGAGGGGGCTCTGGCGGAGCGGTGGACGGGGTTCGGCGAGCGGTGGTGAGTGCGCGAGCTCGAAGACAGCTGCGACGGCAATGGTGTCTCCGGTTTCCGCCTTGGCGAGGTCGGCCAGAGCGAGAGGGAGGGAGAAGAAAGTGAGCGCGAGTGAGGAGGTGGAGGTGGCCGCTCGGTCGCCACGCGGCGACGCTCTTCTGCCCGAGTGCCACGACACGGCCGGTGTCTGAGCTCGTTGACTGAATCGAACTTGCCAACGTGACATCGGTGGTCGACTGACAGAGCAAGTTTGGTGCTGATTAACTTCCAAAACAGCTCGATTCGGTCCAAGGTGACAACATCAACTTTGTAGAGCTATATGAGGGCAACAAGTTTGTTAATTGGAGTTTAGACTGGTTCGGCCTGGATTTGAAACCACAGCGCCCCAAAGTGGTGTACTTGGAACTGAAACGTGTTTTCAGTCACAAGGCCGACTGAAACCCAATTTTCAAGACACCATAACTCCTAAACCATTTAGAACTAGGTGATGGTCATGTTGACAATGTTGTAGAGCTATGTGTGGACAACAACTTTGTCAATTGGCTCAAGGACTGGTTTGGCCTAGTTTGTGAGTTACAAGTTGCCAAAGTGAGGTACAGTGAAACAGTTTTCAGCTTCACACTTAGCCAAAAATTGCTAAGTCCCAAAACAGCCTCTAATACTGACTTGTGGGCCATTTTTGAGTATGTTCTGATCATTTTCATGAGATGGCCATATTAGAACTTTTGTTCCTTATGAAATTCTCTACAACTTTGCTTAAGGGTGCTCCTCCATGCAAGATTTCTAAGCTGGACTTTTTAATTGGTCAAACCAGATCACTCTAGGGGTCCAACTTAGTCAACAACATTTGGAAGGGCAATTTGGTAATTTTGTTCAACATGAACATTGCTCCACTACTTACCCTAAATGTAATTAAGGTGTTATAAGACCTAATTAGCCACTCTACACATTGGTTGCACAAAATTCCTAGTGTCCCATACTTTGGAACAAGTAATTCAATACTTTCTCCCAAATGTTGCAAGCTCATGTTGTACATGTTGCATGAGTGTGTTGCATAACACTTGCTAATTATGTTACACTAAGTGGTTGGCATGTCTCACAAAGGAAATTGCACATAAGGTACTTGTGTGTTGCACACTACTCACTTCTTACTTCACATGGAATATAAACATATTATAAGCTTATGCATGAAATGAATGATGCTTGCTTATGCTCATGCAATTGCAATGCAATTAAGGAGCTAAACACCTGAGGTGTTACAGCCTTCCCCCCTTATAAAAATCTCGTCCCGAGATTTGGAAAGCGTACCATTTTTCATAGAATTCCTTATAACCATCCCGCAAATAGTCCTCTCGTTCCCATATAGCGTCACTTTCACTACCCTGATTACTCCACATTACTTTATACCACTTAACCACTTTGCTTTTAGTCACTCGTTCCTGAGTATTGATCACTCGGACTGGCTTTTCTTCGTAAGTTAGATCGGATTCCAGCCTGATATCTCCTAAAGGGACTCTTTCCTCAGGAACTCGAAGACACTTTTTGAGTTGTGATACATGGAAGACGTTGAATATGGCACTCATTTCTGGAGGTAACTGGATTTTATACGCAACAGCTCCACTCTTGCCTATGATTTGGAAAGGACCCACATATCTTGGCGCAAGTTTCCGCTTAACACCAAAACGTTGGACACTCTTCATTGGAGAAACTTTCAGATAAACGAAGTCTCCAACTTCAAACTCGAGTGGTTTTCTACGACGATCAGCATAACTTTTCTGTCTAGCTTGGGCTGCAGCCATATGTTTTTGGATGGTACGGACTTGTTCCTCAGCTTCATGAACAAAATCAATACCATAATACCTCCTTTCACCAGCTTCTACCCAGTTTAGTGGAGTTCTACACTTACGACCGTACAAAGCTTCGAACGGAGCCATCTTAATACTCTCTTGATAACTATTGTTGTACGAAAACTCGGCTAGAGGTAACCATTTTTCCTAAGAACCCTTGGATGAAATGACACATGCCCGCAACAGATCTTCCAAGATTTGGTTAACCCGTTCCGTCTGTCCTGATGTCTGGGGGTGATAAGCAGAGCTTCTCACTAACTTGGTTCCCAGAAGGTGATGCAAGTGCTCCCAAAAGCGAGCAGTGAACTGGGGACCACAGTCAGATATGATAGTACGAGGTATCCCATGGAGCCGGACTATCTGATTGAAGTACAACTCAGCGTAGTCAGTGGGACGATAGTCCACTCTAACTAGAATGAAGTGAGCTGATTTGGTCAAACGATCCATAATTACCCAGATGGAGTTATGATTTTTGACAGTTGGAGGAAGTCCGACAATGAAATCCATACTTATCTCTTCCCATTTCCAACCTGGGATAGAAAGTGGTTGAAGCAACCCAGCTTTCATGTGCACAGCTTTAACTCTACAGCAGGTGTCACACCTAGCCACATATGCAGCTATCTCTTTCCGCATCTTGGTCCACCAATAGTATGGCTTCAAATCATAATACATCTTATTGCTACCAGGATGGATGGACAACTTAGAGGAGTATGCTTCAGACATAATATCATTTCTAAGCTCTCGGTCCTTAGGCACAACTAACCTATCCTTGAACCATAGTACACCCTCTTCATCTATCCTGAACTGTGTAGTTTCTTGCTCTTTCATCTTATGCTTGATGTGGAATATACCAGTGTCAGTCTTTTGAAGTTCAATAATTCTATTTTTGAGAGTACAACTGACAGTGATGTTGTACAAGACTGCTGGATGTAGAAGGCGAGATCGATGAAAATCAGTTTCAACTAAGGAATGGCAATGAGACTTACGGCTTAAAGCATCCGCAACCACATTTGCCTTGCCAGGATGATAGTGCACTTGAAGGTTATAATCCTTAATCAACTCGAGCCATCTTCGTTGACGCATATTTAACTCGGGTTGGGTGAAGATGTATTTGAGGCTTTTGTGGTCTGTGTAGATATTGCAAACATTGCCCAATAGATAGTGTCGCCAGGCTTTCAAAGCATGCACAACCGCAGCGAGTTCTAAGTCATGTGTTGGATAATTCACCTCATGTTTCCGAAGTTGTCGAGAGGTATATGCAATTACTCGGCCTTCCTGCATCAGAACACCTCCCAAACCTATGCCTGAGACATCACAATAAACATCAAATGGTTTCTCGATATCCGGTTGTGCCAAAACCGGAGCTGAGGTTAGGAGGGTTCGCAGTTGGTGAAAAGCCGCATCACACTCAGGAGTCCAGACAAACCTGGTGTCTTTCTGCAGCAACCGAGTCATTGGTTTGGCTATTTTGGAGAAATCTGGGATGAAGCGACGATAATAGCCAGCCAAACCAAGAAAACTCCGGACCTCGTGAACCGAGATAGGAGCCTTCCAGTTCAGTACTTCTTGTACCTTGGCGGGGTCCACCATAATTCCCCCATCGGACAACACATGCCCAAGGAAAGGTACTTCTCGAAGCCAGAATTCGCACTTACTGAACTTTGCATATAGTTGATGTTCACGCAGTCTTGTGAGGACTATACGCAGATGTTCAGCATGATCTTTCTCATTTACAGAATATATCAGGATGTCATCAATAAATACCACCACAAACTTGTCCAATTCGGGCATAAACACTGAATTCATCAAGTACATAAAGTGTGCAGGGGCATTTGTCAAGCCGAAAGACATAACAAGATACTCATAAAGACCGTATCTGGTAGAAAAGGCTGTCTTTGGAATATCTTCCGGGCGGATTTTAATTTGATGGTAGCCAGACCTTAGGTCGATCTTGGAGAACACTTTAGCTTTAGACAACTGATCGAACAAGATGTCGATACGTGGTAGAGGGTACTTATTTTTGACAGTGACTGCATTGAGAGGTCTATAATCTACGCACATCCGCAACGACTGATCCTTCTTCTTTACAAAGATAGCAGGACATCCCCATGGCGATGAACTAGGACGAATCAACCCCTTCTTCAAAAGTTTATTTAATTGCACCTTAAGTTCAGCTAGTTCATTCGGAGGCATCCTATAGGGTCTCCTAGAGATAGGAGTTGTGCTAGGTAACAACTCAATTTTAAATTCCACATCCCGATCCGGAGGGAGTCCCGGCAAATCATCGAGAAAAACGTCCGGAAACTCATTCACTACTGGAATTTCGGCCAACGCCTTTGCTTGCACAGCATGAACTTCCCCAGACAAATCAACTATTCTGGGAAGTTGTACCAGAAAACCCTTTTGATCTGTAGGATCTCTGAGCATAACTACCCGAGTGGATGTATCAATGAGTACCCCATTCTGACTCATCCAATTCATGCCCAAGATAACATCTATGCCTAAGCCCGGCAAAACCACTAAGGCAAGCGAGTACTTTCACCCTTCTATCTCAAGCTCAAGATTCCCCACTACTTTATTTGTGGAAATATTCCCACTTGCTGCGCTAATACAATAACCCCCACCTTCAACAGTATGCAATTTGTGTGCAAACTCTGATGCAAACTTAGGACTGATAAAGGAATGCGAAGCACCCGAATCAAAAAGTACCACTGCAGGATGTTGGTCAACTAGGAACTTACCAGCGGTGACAACCTCACCAGATGGAATTTTCTCGATACTGTTATAATGAGCGTGCCCTTGACGGCCACCTTGGTTGACATTCTTCTTGGGGTAAGGACAGTTCCTGGACCAATGGCCTGGCTTGTTGCAGTTCCAGCAAGGCATGTTGCTAGGAGGGACACTAGAGCTGCCTTGGCCCGAATTACTCTTTGGCAGAGCCAATGTATATGCCTTACGAAACCCAGTCTTCACTGGCGCCTTCTTTTGCGGAGGACGGAACTTAGCACTTGTGGCAGGAGGGCGAGGAGGAGCCCTCGGGGCAGCTGGAGCTCGAGACTGTGAAGCACCTGCCTCAAGTTCCCTCTTGCGGCTCTTAGAAGCAGCATAGATAGAGTTATTGTTCTCTTGAGTCAGAGCATCACTGATAAATTCATTGAAAGTAGTGCACTTGCTAGTGCCCATAGTCTTCATCAGCTTTGGGTCGAGGCCTCTTTTAAAGCTAGCAATTTTCTTGGAATCGGTATCCACAAACTCTGTGGCATACCTTGCCAGGTTGTTGAAAGCTTGCAGATATTCAGTCAAGCTCTTATTGCCCTGCGACAGCCTCATAAATTCTGTGTGTTTGATAGCCATAAGACCTGGAGGAATATAGTTCCCACGGAATGCAGCCTTGAACTGGTCCCAAGCAATCGGGACATTTGCAGGCAGTGTGGAACGATAGTGGCTCCACCAAATACCCGCTGGACCATGCAATTGGTGAGAAGCATATTCAGTCTTTAGCTCATCAGTCAAACGAAGCAGACGAAACTTTTGTTCAATAGTGTTCAACCACTCATCAGCTTGCAGTGGTTCCTCCGCCTCCTTAAAGAGCGAGGGCTTAGTATCAAGAAAGTCCTTGAAATCACTGTACTGATTGGGTTCTGGGCCCTGGCGGTCAGGACGAGCTTCCCGGTTGGCCAGCTGGCGCATAGCATCTACCAGCATGCGCTGCCCTTCGACCACTGTCTGCATCAGCTCAGCCGGGGTAGGTGGTGGCGGAGGGGGTGGCTGTTCCTCATCCTCATTGCCACGACCCCGACGAAGATTGTACGACATCTGCAAAATGCATAGCCAATGAGCACTGCCGATGTGGGAAATTTGTAGATGAATTATTGTAAATATGTCAAACTGACTTCATGAAATAGACTTCTCAAAATACTCATGACACAATACTTCATCACAACCGCACAATCCATTCAAGCGGATCAAATGGCGCAATCATGCGAGAGAATCCAACAAGATGTACTTTGATAAAGGCTCACTCACAAGGAGCACAACAGTTACTGAACCGTTTACGTTAATATCTACGTGATTTTTGATCTTTCGTCCGGTACTTGGATTTGATTTCAAAGTTTTTAGTTGACTGAGAAAGGCTACTTCAAACTGACCACAAAGAGACTTCTCAATGGTAGAGTTCCATGGTGGATCATGACTAGCCACCTTGATACCAGCGCGTGCCAAGCAGCACAGCCTTATGTCGCGCGCCATAGGAGGCCCTCGGTTTTGTCGTGACACCGAAGGGTACTAATCGTGACACCATCATCGAACGCAACACAATAAGACATCCAATTACGATCGAAATTAACAGGTTCCAACTAAACATCCAGGAAACATAGGGTTCGACCTTACATCCGAAAAGTCAAGCTATTACAAAGCCTCACTCTAACCCCAGGAGGCACAAAAGACGATCCTAACATCATAGCTACGTGATAACTACTCTAAGCATCGTCCTCAGAGTTGGTGTCAAGGATCTCCCCGCCGTCCTCATCACTAACAGGCTCTAACTCCTCATCTTCTTCTTCTTCTGGTTCTTCTTCTGGTTCGGCATCTTGGGGCCCATTGACCTCCACTTCATCATCATTTTCAGCCATGAAGATTCCCGAACTCATGTCATCATCTGCGTTGATATTGCGAGGCAACAGAGGATTTAGCTGGTTGTTCAGGCGGTGCACTTCTTCATGAAGATTGTCATTGTATTCTTCAGCATTCTCCAACTGTTGCTCGAGCTCAAACTGACGAGCTCTCAGAACGTTCTCCTCGTGCCAGGCTTCATCCCTCTGGTTCATGACACAGACCAGCATGCGTTGACAGTTGTGGTTTGCTACTGTCAATCTCTGGACTGCAAGGGTTTCCTGGTCACGATCACGGATCACTTGCTCCAGTTGCTGACGCGCTGCATTCCTGGCAGCAGTCACTTCAGCCTACTCTGCCCTCAGCCTTTCCACCTCAGTAGGCTCAGGGCGGGGCTCACGTGGAGCGAGCTGGTGACGAGGTGCCCTGCCCCCAGTGGACTTGCGAGCGGTCCTCTTGGTACGTGCCATCTGTAGCAACAAGACATGACTTAAAGTGAGGATCATTTAGGGGATACGAAATTTAATTTAGTCGGGAGTACTAAAATTTTTAAGGAGGGAGTAAATGATATGTATGATATAATTAAACATGATGCATGCACGTTCCGTACGCCCTCTCACCTTAGTAGAAACCTAAAGTTCTAACGCTAGGCGGTGGCATACATATGTTCTCTCATATAAGCGAACTATCGGTCTACTCGTTACGCTGTTAGTGTACCTGCAGAAAAATCTTATTTCAGCCCAACAGTTCCCAATATAAGCACACAAGAAAGCAGTAATTTAAATACTTTCCATATACACATCCCCTGATGTATATACTTCAGTATCAAAGCTACCCGATATAAAGGTTCCCACAATTAAGTGCTTACATAATTACACGGTTTAAACATGTAAGTATGCAAGTCACCAAAACTACTCTCCCCTAGATCGCCGGTTGGACGATCATGCTCTCACAACTCACACTTACCAGAGCGTCGAGGCAATTGATCCATACATTACCACCCAAGTGAATGGCATCCATACAATATCACGCCGTATGGACGACGAAACAAAAACAAACAAGGCCCCCAAGTTAGTCTTTATAATAAGCCACCTAAGAGTCCTTATTTGGGCTAAGGGATGTGATCACTGGCATACCTAAAAAAATAATTTTTAGTGTTTTAACCCTTTTTCATAATCAAATACTTTTGTTTTTAAATACTCGTACGATGTGTTTAATGTTGAATTATGCTCCGGTACCAGCTGTAACAGAACCGACCAAATTATAAGAGCACAAGTACAAAAACAAGCACCGAAGCGCTCAAATTTTTGAACTTGAGCCCATATAATCCCGGTAGTCAATCAAAACCACGAAGGATTTCAAACCAACTTGCTTACAACCAGGATCGCATCATTCAACATACAACATCATACGTTACATTTCACAAGTAGTTCTAAAATAAGTTTACACACACGGAGTCGCAATTATTACAAACCAAGTTTATGAAAGTAGCGGAAGCAAACGCACACCAGTTGTTTAACTACTGCTAGTTTTGTTGATCAACATCCCACAAAAGCATCAGGAAAGTACATAAAAGATGATCACGCCCAAGTGATCTAGTCTTCATCACCCGCAGGGTGGAGACAATTTTTGCAGAAGCCTTGGTAGAGCATATCATCTGCAACAGGAGGGAATAAACCCTGAGTACTGGAATGTACTCAGCTAGACTTACCCGTCGAAAACCAGAAATAAGATGACACCAAGGATTATGCAAGGCTTACACAAGAGGCTAGCTGACATAACATTTTGCATAAAGGCATAAGTAATTGAAACTCTTATAGCCTATACTAGCAGTTATTTTTAGCATTTACCTATCATCTATCTTAGCACCTGTACTAAACATGCACTTGATTATAATCAAACAATTATCATCATTATATCCAGAGCAGGTATAAATTATGGCAACATTGTATCATTCCCTTAACCACCGGTTCATTTAATGAGATCTACGTTGCCGCTGCTCAAGTCAAGTGCTCACTAACCGGGAGCGACGGCGATTCGAATCGAATTCCTATCCAGCTGGAGGGGTATTTCTAACACTCACCGAGTCACGCCTGGCGAGGGCTGCTCAGGTCATCTTTTGTACAGTTCAGGAATCGCGGGCCCGAATAATGTTGCGTCCCCAAGGGTGACACTCTGCCAGGTGATAGGGACTCTAACCCCCCCTTGGTCTCACGCCAATGTCCCCAAGCACATCCTTTCTCTCCTCCAAGATGCAACCTACCATTCGATTCCCGGCCTGAACCATACTACTCGACTTCGCGGTCGGAACGACTTATCCGACCAACTAAGTGTTAGACTGCGTTCAACATGACTCAAGGACGTACAACGAAGCGGTTCTTAAACGACTCAGACGGGCATAGCTCCACACCCAAGACGTGAAGTGTCTTGCGGCTGTACTATCGAACTCCCGCCCGGTCCAAATTTCATTTTAAGGCATGGTTCCATCCACGATAGCCATAAAAGCCACTCGTGACTCCTTCCTACATCTCGCGGATGACCGGAAGTCACCCGACTTCTACCGAACTAAGCAGGGCTAAGCATTGACACGTGCCTAAACCTAATATAGGGTTAAGTACGATATCTGGACAAGGACAGGTATAATGTAACAATTGTTTTCATACAACTCCTACAACTTAATGCAGTAAACAATTAAAAGTACTCAAGATTAATTTATAAAACAGTAGGTTCAGCATGCACCGGGGCTTGCCTTTCAGAAAGGTCGAAGGCCGGTGGTCAGGGCACTCGGGCAAGTCTTCAGCGGCGTCTCCTTCGCCGACTGGTTCCGCTGGCTCCTCTGGCTGGTCCTGGATTTCCTCCGGAATCACAGGCTCGAATTCGAGGAGAGTTACCCCCTCCGGTACACCTATTGCATGCATGCACAATAAATATCATGGATGCATAAATGGGTGCAACATGCTCGGAATGAAATGCATTTCAGAAATAAAATACTCTATTCAAGTTACTTTATTAGTACGTGCAAATCTCTTCTCCGGTGGAGAAGTACTTACCTAAGCTACTCAACCTAAGATACAGCTGTTCTTCTTCGGTTAAGGCCCTAACACCTAACAATACAAGAGTAATATTACTTAGGTTACCACAGTAAGACATTCTGGACAGCAGCTCAAAGATTCTAACATAACTGGAGAATCCCAACTCCAAAAGATATGATCTAAGACAATCTGGAAAGCTTAAGAAATGTACCACAAAATGTTTTCAGATCACAACACTAAATTTCAAAGTTTACCTAATCGAAATTCCAAAGTTCCAGAATCTGTTCTCTCTAAACAGAGAGCAGTCAATTCTGGACTGGCACTTTAAACAGCAATAACTCCCAAACTACTAAGCCAAATGCTCCCAAATTTTGACACAAGCTCATTTACAAATTTTACTACAACTTTGGTATTTACAAGTTTTCCAGCAACCACCTTTATCCAAGGTCAAACCTAGAAATACTATCAGCTGTCCAGAAAACCTAAAATTGTAAAGGTTAAATATTTATTGATGTGGCAAACATTCTCTAAGACCAAACTAATACTACTACAAGTTCACAAATGTCACAAAACACCAGAAAGTAAGGTGTGCCCACCTAGAATATTTATTTAAACCCATTTCTCAATTTACTTAAGTAATTAAGTGGAATTTCAAACATATATGTAAACTGCTCCAAAAATTCTACAAAAATTACAGGAGACTCTCTGACCCAAAAAGAGACTACTATAAAAATGTGAACTCAATTTATTTACAGGAACTCTCTGAACAAAATTCACAAGCCCAAAAGGCTGATTTTTGTATAAATAATAAAGCATAGTAAAAAGTGTCAAACAACAGATTTCTTAATTTTCTTGGACACTCTAGGGTACCAAGACATTCTCCAAAAATTTATATGAACATTGCACAAGTAGAAAAATTACTAAAATTCATTTAAGTATTTCCTAGAATAACAAGATAACATTATAACTTGAAAAGTACTTAAGCACTACTGCCCAAATTTTTACCAAAGCTAGAGCAAGTATAAATTAGCCTACTCACCAAATTTCATAATTTTTGGAACACTGAAACTCAAGATATAATTTAAACAAGTTTGCATATGATTTAAAACATATTTCAAAGACCTATTTAAATATTTAAAAAACCAAACATCACATAACGAATTCATATTTTTCTAAAATACTACACATCATGTAGATCCTAACAAAATTTATCTCATAATTTTTTGGGCAAGTAAAACCCTAGATCTACAATTTCCAAAACTTAACCAAAACTATGACAGAATAAATAAAATGACAAAATTCCTATTCGCTACTGGGCCGGCCTGGGAACCGACGCGGCCCAAAACTCGCGCGCGCCCCACTTGTCAGCGAGACGAAGGCGGGGGAGGAAAACGGTCGACGGCAAACTCGCCGCCGGCGGCAGCTCCGGCGAGACCAAGGGCACAGACACGTTCGCCTCATCCAAGCGAACCTAGAGGTGCTACTTATTGGAGCAATTGCTGCGACTATAGGGGATGGCGGCGAGCATGGCGGCTCACGGCCGCGGTTTGGCCGGCTCTGGCGACTAGACGGCGGCGCGACCCAAACGATCGGTCCATGAGCACCAGTGGCTCAAGGCGGACTCACAAGGCCAGAGAAAGAAAGCTGTGGGGTCCTAGAGGAGCACGGCCACGACGACGGTGACGCTCCGGCGAGAAACGAGAGGGAGGGAGAGGAAAGTGAGCGCGAGTGAGGAGGTGGAGGTGGCCGCTCGGTTGGCCAGAGCGAGAGGGAGGGAGAAGAAAGTGAGCGCGAGTGAGGAGGTGGAGGTGGCCGCTCGGTCGCCACGCGGTGACGCTCTTCTGCCCGAGCGCCACGACACGGCCGGTGTCTGAGCTCGTTGACTGAATCGAACTTGCCAACGTGACATCGGTGGTCGACTGACAGAGCAAGTTTAGTGCTGATTAACTTCCAAAACAGCTCGATTCGGTCCAAGGTGACAACATCAACTTTGTAGAGCTATATGAGGGCAACAAGTTTGTCAATTGGAGTTTGGACTGGTTCGGCCTGGATTTGAAACCACAGCACCCCAAAGTGGTGTACTTGGAACTTAAACATGTTTTCAGTCACAAGGCCGACTGAAACCCAATTTTCAAGACACCATAACTCCTAAATCATTTAGAACTAGGTGATGGTTATGTTGACAATGTTGTAGAGCTATGTGTGGACAACAACTTTGTCAATTGGCTCAAGGACTGGTTTGGCCTAGTTTGTGAGTTACAAGTTGCCAAAGTGAGGTACAGTGAAACGGTTTTCAGCTTCACACTTAGCCAAAAATTTCTAAGTCCCAAAACAGCCTCTAATACTGACTTGTGGGCCATTTTTGAGTATGTTCTGATCATTTTCATGAGATGGCCATATTAGAACTTTTGTTCCTTATGAAATTCTCTACAACTTTGCTTAAGGGTGCTCCTCCATGCAAGATTTCTAAGCTGGACTTTTTAATTGGTCAAACCAGATCACTCTAGGGGTCCAACTTAGTCAACAACATTTGGAAGGGCAATTTGGTAATTTTGTTCAACATGAACATTGCTCCACTACTTACCCTAAATGTAATTAAGGTGTTATAAGACCTAATTAGCCACTCTACACATTGGTTGCACAAAATTCCTAGTGTCCCATACTTTGGAACAAGTAATTCAATACTTTCTCCCAAATGTTGCAAGCTCATGTTGCACATGTTGCATGAGTGTGTTGCATAACACTTGCTAATTATGTTACACTAAGTGGTTGGCATGTCTCACAAAGAAAATTGCACATAAGGTACTTGTGTGTTGCACACTACTCACTTCTTACTTCACATGGAATATAAACATATTATAAGCTTATGCATGAAATGAATGATGCTTGCTTATGCTCATGCAATTGCAATGCAATTAAGGAGCTAAACACTTGAGGTGTTACAAGATGCCTGTCAGCCACCCAACCAAAACAGACCTAAAGACGTGTTTCAATTGTATCCAAACAAAGTTGCCTAGCGAACGGAGCTCGCCCATACATCCGCAGAGATGAGATCAATGCCCAGCGACGCTCCTGCTTGGAAGGCATCGAACCAAACAGGAGGCTCTCAAAAGGATTTTGGTGGCACAACTTAATCAGAGTTTTTTTGTAAACTCGTCTTGCATATGTAATTAACCGGACGCATCCAATAGGTCCTAGGAATCAGTGAACTACGCAATCACTACAAGTCAGACCTCTCCTTAAGCATGACGCTGAAGACAGAAGAAGACAATACTTTTTGATGATCATGTATTTTGTATATTCAAGAAACAAATAATAAAAATGTTGTTCTCGAATATTTGTATGTGTCTCCTTGCATTACAATTTATTTTACTTCTTTTCTTCATTTTCACCAAAACAATATAATATAGATTCATGGGAATTTTCAAAACAAAAATTTGGAACCATATACTTCATTTTGTGCCATTTTTCCAATTTGATTTCCTATTACTCTCTTATAGAGCATCTCTAATAGTTCTCAAAAAATAATTGGTAAATTAATGAGTTTTCCAAATGGCTAAAAAAAGTGGGGAGCACATTTGTTGGGTTCCTTCAAGAGTTTCTAAAATATTGCTCTACACTAAAGAAGACATTTTTGCATCAGAAATCCCAGACTATTTGCGAATCACTTTAACCAATTTTATACTCTCTGTCTTTCTTATACATTTGCATTGGAAATTTTGTCCAACTCCTTATTCTTTCCAACGTGCTTCCACCTCTAGATTGGCCGACCGATATCTGCGCACATATTTCCACTTGATTGGGTCGATTTTTTCAGGTGCGAAAAGGTTGAGAGTTGAGCTATGGAATTAATGGAGAGTAGTTTTTTCAATCTTGCTAAAAAATTAATATTGGAAGTGGGTTTTGAAAACTCTTGGAGATGCTCTGACTCCTCAGCAATCTTGTATCTATCATCTCACATGTCAGTTGTTCTCATCTAGAATCTCTTTATATGCAATCAATTGTCTCCGTAACTATATATTATATAGAAAAAATATGTGAAACTTATTCAGAATGTAAACTCTCATCCACTCTTCTATAAGTCGTGTTCTCAGGCACAACTCTTTGGGCTACGTCTCTTCCCTACCAAACTCGCTTCGGCACCCGTGGTTAATGTATCAGGTGGGAATCGTTTGTCCCCGTTGTCCCATCAAAAAATATATATGTGAATTAAGTGCTTAACTAAAACCTTAACCCTAGTAGGACTCGAATAAAACTAATATAAAAAAAACCTACAATGTAGGAGTAGTTCTTGGTATGACGTGCGCCTAAGATCTTTGTTTCCTTTTAATGTGGATATATGCCCATGCGCTGTACCAGGGCTATAATTTTTTTAATTGAATCTCAGTAATAGGACATGGACGCATGAGCTCCGAGGGTTTCGTATCGTATGCGGACACGTGGATTTGGTCTTCGTATCAGAACCGGATAGGACTTGGACGCGTGTGCTCCGAGTAGAGGACGATTCGTAGACGCGGACACGTGAACTCTTAGTGATGCTCTAACTCCTCAACAATCTTGTATATATCTATCATTTCAGTCGTTCTTATACAGAATCTCTTTATATGCAGTCTATTGTCTCTGTAACTACATATTACAGAAATAATATGTTAAACTTATTCAGAATGTAAACTCTCCTCCACACTCTTCCATAATTTGTGTTCTCCGGCGTAAGACTTTGGGCTACAGACTCTCCTCCAACCAAGCTTTGGCATCTATGGTTAATATATTAAGTGAGGACCATTTGTCCCGGCATTCGTGGAGATAAGATTTAAAACTTGGGTATTCCTACTTCCACATCATAAAAAAACAAATCCATAGGCTTAAAATATAGTCAATAGCACTGTAAATAAGTAAACTCTAAACTAATATTTGTTTTCTAGGATCCAGACTTTTAATTGAAAGGCCAGTTTTTTACTAGTTTTGGGCTGAAATGCGCGAAAATACTATAGATTATAGCATTATATATTTATATATAAGTATATATATATATATATATATATATATATATATATATATATATATATATATATATATATATACATAAAAGTGTACCAAAATAGTTGGGTATTTCCGAGAATATAGGGAAATACCCTTAAATCCGCCCATGTATCCATGTAGTCCCATCATCAATATATATAGATCTCCGTAAGCGTCTAAAAGGGAGTGAATTGAGTGTTTAGCTAATTAGGGCTCATATAAAACTAATATAAAAAAAACTACAATGCCCGAGTAGTTCTTTTTTTAAATCTGTGTACGACTAGTTCTTGGTATGACGTGCGTCTAAGATTTTTTTCTTTTATTAATGGACTAAATACATGTCCACGCGTGCTCTAGGCCACAATTTTTGAAAATAAATCTCAGTAATCGGACGTGTGAGCTTGCAGAAATTCGTATCGAACGCAGACATGTGGATCTGGTGTTCGTATCGAAACCAAGTAGGACGGAGACACGTGTGCTCTGAGTGGAGGGCGATTCATATTAGACACGTACGCATAAGTAGGAATCGAGACTTGGTACCACTAGATAAACAATGATGTTATAGTTTTCTAGGTGTAGAGAAGAAATAACATAAACTACCTGGGATTTTTTTGTCCTCTGGTCTCTGGATATAGATGGGCAACGGGCCGGCCTGGCCCAGTACGGCACAGGCCTGTGCCAGGCATGGCCCGACAAGGCACGGCACGGCAGGGCCCAGCGTGCCGACGGGCCATGCTGCCCTGGGCTTCATGCCTGGCCGACGGCCCAGGCACGGCCTGCTGGGCCCACTTTTCATGGCAGGCCAGCCCAATGAACACGACCATTTTTGCAGGCTGGGCCGGCCCGAGACCCACTAAGAGAAAGAGAGACACAGAGAGTGAAGGGAGGCCGTGAGTTGGCAGGAGGCGGAGGTGGCTGGTGCCTGCGGTGCGGCTACGCAGGGGCGTGGAGGAGGAGGAGGTGGTGGCCGGCAGCCGCACTTGACACCGCCACTGCCGCTGCTCGAGGCCGGCCGCCACGCAGGGGGGCCGTGCCATCGTGGTCGCGTGGAGGAGGGGCGGGAAGGAGCCGCGCTGTGCAGGGGGTTGTGCGGCGCGCGGTGTCGGGGGTTGGGGAAGAAGTCGCGCAGGGGCGGCGCTGTGCGGCGCGTGGTGCCGCAGTGTCGGGGGTTGGGGAAGGAACCACGCTATGCGGCGCGGGACTGCGGGAGGGAAGTCAAGGGGATTGGAGTCTAGGGAGTTAGGGTTAGTATAGGAAGGAGGCTGGTGGGCTATTTAGCAGACCAGGTGGTCAACGGGCCACCACCGGACCTGTTTTCAAATAGCAGGCCGTGCCGTGCCAGCCTCCGTGCTTGGGCAGCGGACTAGGCACGGCCTGGTGCATCGGGCCGTGTCATCCTAGGCCCGCACAATACCGGGCCGTGCCGTGCTTGGGCTAGGCCAAAAATGTGGGTTTCGTGCTGGGCCGTCGTGCCACGGGGTGCATACCTATATATATATATCTCTGGAGCCACTTATGACATCATGTTTATGTTTAGAAACAAGCAAGCACGTAATACGTACGTAGCTATATTATTCGGTCGCAAATACAATAAATAAACATTGATCAATAAAGTAGGGAATTGTTTATCAAATATATAAAGACAGGCTGAGGCATGACGAATGAATATCATCAAGCTGACACTGAGGCTTCGGCGTCAAGGGCCACGGCCTCCGGCCTTGAGCTTCTTGGCGATGCCGGCGAAGTAGGTGCCCTGGTGTCTGGCCACGGCAAGCTCGACCTCGGAGGGCGTCCTGCTGCCATCAGCGCCGGCGAAGGTCCCGGCGCCGTAGGGGCTGCCACCCCTGATCTCGTCAACGCCGGCGCCGAAGGTGTAACCCAGAGGCACGAAGAGCATGCCGTGGTGCGTGAGCTGCGTGACGGCGCCCTGCGTGCCCGTGGAGAGGAACACGCCAGCGGGCTTCCCCGCTAGCGCCTGGCTCTGCCACAGCCCGCCCGTGGCGTCCAGAAATGCCTTCATCTGCGCCGCCATCATGCCGAACCGTGTCGGAAAGCCTAGCAGCAGGCCGTCGGCATCCGCAAGGTCGCGTGGGGAGATCACCGGGTGGTCCTCGCGCATCGGCGCCGCGCCCATCTTCCCCAGCACCTCCTCTGGCAGCGTCTCCGGCCGCCACGCGCCATACCGTGGCCTCCACGCCGGACACCGCATCCGCACCCTTCTTGATCTCCTCCGCCAGCGTCGCCACGTGGCCCCACGTCGAGTAGTACCTGGTGGTGGTCATGCATAGCCATAGCGTTCAAGCATGTACTGGATAATTCGAATTGTACACGGAGGAGATGAAATGGAAGAAGTGCTCGATCATATCATATAGGAATAGGAATATAGGATATCGAATTGCAGGTTGCTTACACGATGTAGATCTTGGTGGCCATTGCTTTGCTTGACTTGTGATGTCTTTGCACACAGGAAGAGCTCCTCTGCTTTGACTTTGAGTTGAGCTCAATGGAACGGAGGGGAGGGCACAGGGCAGCCGCATGACGGCACGAGGGATGGTTTGACTTGGACCACGATGGTCGATGGCTGCCTGCCGTGTCATCTCTGCCCTCTGAGTTTGTTAAGCGTCGACGCTATCATGGTGTCACCCTGACGTTTCCGGGACTCCGGCTGATTCGTTTCGCACAGTAGCAGTTGGAAATGGTTCCTCTCACCTTAAGTTCAAGGGATTCAGCCTACCGTAGGTGGTGGCTCTGGTTTAACAAGATCCTCCTGCCGTAGGTTCAAGTCTCTTTTTTTTTCTGGATCACGCAAAAAATTTGCGCGTTTTTGTACTAAGCAAAAAGAATTTGTTTACTTTGCATTGAGAGCCAAATATCAATTCAATCAATATCAATCAGGTGGGGGATCCTCCCCTCCCCCGGTTCGTTTCAATCAATTCACTTTTCTGGTGTTGTGGACAAATTAGGGACTACATGTAGCCTCGGTTTTAAACGCCTATATAGTGCAAGAGGTATATTGTACTCTTGCTCATACTAGTTCATGAACCCGTGTTCCTGCTGGGGCCATAATTTTGTTGGATTGAATCTTAGTAATCGGACACGAAAGCGTGAGCTCTGAGGATTTCGTATCGGACGCGGACATGTGGATCCTTTCTGACATCGAGCTGGGTGCTGGCCCAAATTTTTTTCATCACTCCATTACATCGAGCTCCATATGTTTTATGTGTTTTAGATGTTTGTTTTCATCTGGATGTTCCATATGTTGCATTGGCCATACACATAAGTTTCAAGTATATGTTTTAAATATTTCATCTGTTTCAGACATATGTTGCAAGTGTTTTATCAGCATGTTACATACGTTGCAATGTCTTTACACGTATGTTGCAAGTGTCTGTTTTAAATGTTTCATCTGCTTGAAACGTATGTTGCAAGTGTTTTATCTGGTCCCACTTGCATGCTCGTCCACGAGCGTGCAGCACAGAAGCGAAGTGAGTGGCGCAGCAACATACGAGGGCACGGGGCGCGCAGCTTGGAAGCGTGGTGAAGCGCGCAGCCGCAGGCACGGGCGTGTGTGCATACGTGCAGCACCATGTGGGGGTGGGCAGGCAGGTGCACAGTTGCAGCCGCATGCGGGACAGGCAAGGCAGGCGGCGGCAGGTACGTGCAGCATGTGATCAGACTCATCAGCACATGGGGTGGGCGCAACAGGCGGGGCAGGTGCGGGCGTTCGGACGGGATCTAGCGTCTAGATGTCCGAGCACTCGCCACACCCCTTTTGACGCAGACATGTTAGATCGGAGAACTCCGTGTCGGACGCGGACATGTGGATCTAGTCTTTGTATTGGAATTGGGTAAGACAAGGACGTGTGAGCTCCGAGAGGAGGAGCATTTGTATCGATCATGGTTACGTATGGGCAAGGATCGAGATTTGGTGTCACCAAGTAGATAAAAGTCTTTTTAGATGTAGAAGAAAGAAAAAATAAAGATATAGACGGAGATAACACAAACTCTCTTCGAATTTTTTTTGACCTCTGGTCTCTAGAGCCTTATGACATCATGTTTAGGAGCAAGCAAGCGTGTACGTACGTAGCACTATATTATTCCGCCGCAAATCTATATCTATACATAATAATAAAGAGACAAAATTTTAGGCTTTTTTTCATCCATCTATTCTTTTTGTCTGTCTTCCTCTAACTACCGAACAATTGAGAGTTTCTTTTGTCCGGACTTATATATATATAACTCGTGCTCATACAAGTTAGAATAGCTCGTGTCTAGACTAATATAGAGTAAGAATCCTAATCTAAATAGATTCCTCAGATCCTGAGTACCCTAAATAGATATATTATATTATATTATATTATATTATATTATATTATATTATATTATATTATATTATATTATATTATATTATATTATATTATATTATATTATATTAGGCATAATTTCC
This sequence comes from Saccharum hybrid cultivar R570, assembly GCA_038087645.1. Classification (NCBI taxonomy): domain Eukaryota; kingdom Viridiplantae; phylum Streptophyta; class Magnoliopsida; order Poales; family Poaceae; genus Saccharum; species Saccharum hybrid cultivar. The sequence goes on from JAQSUU010000368.1 coordinate 734,744, forward strand.
TCCTCTTTTTTGTACCATTATTTTGGTCTGTCGTTCCTAATTAATTATGCATCCTTTTATAGTAGTGGAATTAAACACAGGACAAGCGGCCTGGACAGATCTGTAGTGGACTCGATTTGGAAAACGAACACAACTGCTCACTGGGCTGCTGGACTCACGGCATCTAGGCAATCAAACAAAACTTTACATGACGGACTCCCCTCCGTAATTGACCCGAGCGAGACTTGCTTGCGTGTTGTCCTCCGCCTTCCCCTAATCACAAAGTATGGATCGTTCCTGGCATTCCAAATCTCCACGGGTTCATAAAGTATCCGCATAATCTATTGAGCGAGAACACGAATCAACACTAACTTGGAAGGCGGCAAAGACTAGGAGAGAAAAGATACAAGACAAGATGAAAACGCAAATAAAAGAAAAATAATTCTCCTAGAAGAAGTCTGTGCAGGAAGCACATGGCGTCTAGAATCGATACCCTGGAACCCCTTGCCCTTGCTGGAGGCTGCTCGAGGCACGCGCGGCACCGGCCGCCTCCGCCTCCAACGAGGGAGTTCATCCCACCAAATCGAAGGGCGTCCGGCGGCGGGCAGTGGTGTGCGGTGGCAGGCTGGGGCCTAGGAAGCGCACACGTGCCTGCGCGAAGCGGGTGGGCGTCAGCCAGGCCGACGGCCGGCACTGTTACTGTGGCCCTGCGTGGAGCCGCGAAGGGCATCCGGCGGCCGGCAGTGGCGCACGGTGGCAGGCTGGAGCATGGGGAGTCGGGCGGCTAGCGGCGCGCCGGCCAATAGTCTCGCAAGTTCGCGGCGGGGGTGCAGTTCTCATATGCCGGCGAAGGTGTAGCCCCGGAGTTGCTAGCCAGCAAGGTCCCAGCGGCCTCGGGGAGCAGAAAAAGCTAACGAGAAAATAGGCGGCGGGGAGAGGATACCGATTGCGAAAGGAAGAAAAGGAGCAGCAAAATGACCGGCGGCCAATAGAGTTTTCTATTTTTCAACCCATTCAGTATCATATAAACAAAAGCATATTATATTTTTCCTGACCGATTTCTTTTCTGAAAAAATAATCAAATTTCCAATACAAAACATATTCTGACATGGCTCCTTACAACAGATATAAAACCCAAACCAGGAGAGGGCACCAATGAGACCAAACAAAAACTCAAGTACTTATTTATCGATAATCTATAAAGCAAAAGGGAAAAAAACGATTAGATCGATTCTTTGACTCCAAATAAAAGACGTGGACAAAAAAAAACACAAGAAGCATCATTTTCAAGCAAAGGATCTGCTAAAACAATGACAGAAAAAGATACATCCACGGTGGTAAGTGAATTTCAAGAAAAAACTCTTTAAATTTCAATAAAGTTTATTCTTATAAGATTCTTGATCAGCTGAATGGTCTAACTAATCAAACCGTGGACTAAAATATTAAAAGGTTTGTTATCAAATTTAATATAAATAAATGTGTCTCCAAGCTACGTATTATTACAAATATTAGCTAATACCATGGACGTCATGTTTAACAATAAAATAAATTGTAGCTTTTATAAATTTTTGAAAAAGGTAGAACATAAATAGATACGTAACATTCTGTCGTTGTTTTGCATGATTATTTGATGTTTTTTTCTCCTGTTACAACGCACGGGCATATTTGCCAGTCCCAATACTAAGGTATCAAGTGCTTTTTATCATTTGCTCTCTCCATACTTTAATGAGTCAAAGTAGTGTGAAAATACACGGTGGTGAGTTCGATCCCAGGATAATTTGAAATGCATGACCCAATCATTAGATAAATCTTCAAGCGTCCTTTGTCCATACATATGAATGTGAGCAGAGCATTCCTTGCAAAAAAAAATGCAAGTAGAGCACGTCCAAACCTGTTATAAAGTTTGATTCCAAGATCAATGAGAATGCATGAAGCGATTGTTGAATAAATTTTCTGATCTTCATGTTGTCCAGGTGTGCATATTATAAACTATACGTTTCGTAGCAATGCACGGACATTTTTGCTAGTACAATAAAATAAGGAAAATAAACATTAATCGATAAAGTAGGGAATTATTTATCAAATCAAATATATAAAAGATAGGGTCGGGCATGACGAAATGAATATCGTCAAGCTGACGCTGAGGCTTCAGCGGCGAGGGCCGTGGCTCCGGCCTTGAGCTTCTTGGCGATGCCAGCGAAGTAGGTGCCCTGGTGTCTGGCCACGGCGAGCTCGACCTCAGAGGGCGCCCTGCTGCCATCGGCGCCAGCGAAGGTCCCCGCGCCGTAGGGGCTGCCACCCCTGACCTCGTCAACGCCGAACATGCCAGCGCCGAAGGTATACCCTAAAGGCACGAAGAGCATGCCGTGGTGCACGAGCTGCGTGACGGCGGTGAGCGCGGTGGTCTCCTGGCCGCCGCCCTGCGTGCCCGTGGAGAGGAAGACGCCCGCGGGCTTCCCCGCCAGTGCCTGGCTCTGCCACAGCCCACCCGTGGCGTCTATGAACGCCTTCATCTGCGCCGCCATCATGCCGAACCGCGTCGGGAAGCCGAGTAGCACGCCATCGGCGTCCGCGAGCTCGCGTGGGGAGATGACACGGTGGTCCTCGCGCGCCGGCGCCGCACCCATCTTCCCCAGCACTTCCTCTGGAAGCGTCTCTGCCACGCGCCATACCGTGGCCTCCACGCCGGACACCTCGTCCGCGCCCTTCTTGATCTCCTCCGCCAGCGCCGCCACGTGGCCCCACATCGAGTAGTACCTGCAGGTGGATGGTCATGCATGGGCATAGCGTTTTCTAACAAGCATACTGTGATACTGGACATGGAGGGGAGATCGATGAAATGCAAGTGCTCGATCGTATGAAATAGGATATCGAATTGCAGGCAGCTTACACGATGTAGATCTTGGTGGCCATTGCTTTGCTTGACTTGTGATGTTTTGCTTGCAGAAGCTTGATCCTCTGCTTTGAGTTGAGCTCTGTCATGTGGTGGTGATTATTTATAGAGGATTAGAGGAGGGCAGGGCAGGGCAGGAGGCAGGCGCAGAGACGACGGAGGCCACTGGATGGTTTGACTTGGACCACGATGGTGATGGTCGATGGCTGCCTGCCGTGCCATCTCGCTCTCTTGAGTGTGTTCAACCGTCTAGTCGGCGGCTTTGATAGTTCTTTCGTTTGATTTGTCATGCCACGTTAATTCCAACAAAAGCGAATAAGGTGCCTGACGCTATCATGGTGTCATCCTGACGTCTTCTTTTTTGTTTTGTTGAGCCTGTGTCATCCTGACGTCTCCAGCTGCCTCGTTTCGTACAGTGGCCGTTGGAAATGGTTCCTCTCACTCAAGTTCAAGGGATTCAGCCTACGAGTGGTGTTGTGGCTCTAGTTAAACCAGATCCACCTGCCGTAGGTTCAAACCTCTCTGACTTGAGTTACACACTACTCATCCTAAGCTACAGATTTACTATAGCTGACTAAATTAAAGTGGTTTAGATATTATATTTAGTCATAACTATTAATGAAAAACAATTTGTCTAAGGCCACTCTGTATTGCCCGTCTACACATCTAAGAACCCCTAGTAGAACTACAAATACCCAACTCTAGTAACTAGTAAGCCCTCGTATGGGCAGGGGGCAGCTCTTCCGTTTCCGTATGCGCTCCACGGCCAGAGCCGGAGCCCTTCACGCAAAGACAAGAACAAGCTTTCTTGGCTTTGTATCGGTACGTGAAAATGGCTCTGGCTTCCATGCTTTACTGGCCAGAAGCGTTCCTCAGTGCAAAAGTGTTTGGTGCATCTCTGCTCGCTCCGCAGAGCCAGTGGAGAACCCTGTGCGGGGCCGGGGAAGGGGAGGGACAATGCAAATAAGTCCTAAATCAGGTACTCCCTCCGTATCGAATTTAGAAGTCGTTTAGGACAGCGATACGAACTCCAAAGCACAACTTTGACCTCTTATTTTATAAAAAAATATTTATAGAAAAGTGATATATGTATACTTTTATGAAAGTATTTTTTAAATCAAATCTATTCATATAATTTTTATATTTACAAACTCAACAACTTAAAAGTTATTAATGATTTATATTCCCAATGTTTGACCAAAACATTGTCCAAAACGACTTCTAAATCCGATACGGAGGGAGTAGTTCTCTTAAGACAGAGCTCTGCAAAAAAAAATCACTCTAAAATATAGTTACGTCTTAATCATAAAGTCCCCACCTTATTTCACTCTGATCCAGTTGACTATTCGTCCCATATATTTTACATGAAATTCATCTCATTGGAACTAATACTAGTGCCAAGCTGCTTTCGGCTCATTGGCTACTGGATTACATTAGTGTCAAATCGACCAACTAACCTGCTACTCTATACACGTGATCGTAGCCGATTGGGACGGTGGCCACACCGACATCTAACTATAGCTTGTCGTCCTTACCCCACAGTTGAACTATATATCTACTCAGTTCAGTACCAAATTTTAATTGTTATATATAAGATAAATTATTGTATATAAGTTCAAGCCTTTGTGAATGAAACCAAATATGTACAGATTTTCACTATTTCTCTTTGCAACTGAAATAGAACTTTGAAATGGTTTTAAGTTCAATTTCATACCAACTTTATATGAAGTTGACTTTGTTGCATATCATTGTTTTCACTCACTAGTGTTGTTCCCCGCTGTTGTGGACAAAATAGGGACTACACCTCTACAGTGCTAGCAGTATACCGCACTTTTGCATACAGTAGTTAATCAACTCGTGCTCTTGCTTGAGATAGAATCTTAGGAGATAAAGTGTGTGTGTGTGTGTGTATATATATATATATATATATATATATATATATATATATATATATATATATACACACACACACACACACACACACACCATGCAATATTTGTCCGGTTGCGATAAATTGATTAATTATCTCATGTTTTTCCATCTATATTCATAGGTTTTCTCCAACATAGATAGCTTTGTATGTTTTCAGTATGTCTTTATTAAAACCTCAACCAATGCATGGGAAGCGCATGAGCTAAAAAATGTTTTTTTTGTGGTCAACCCTTCTCTCTTTATGACAAAAGACAAATTTAATTTGTTTAGTGACATATAATCAATATCAAAGGTGACTAGGTGAGGTAAAATGGGAAGTATAATCTATTTGTATGGGGCATCCAACCAAAACAACCTTGTATTAAAATGGGCCAGTTTTGTTGACACAGGCAAAAAGGTGAGGCAAAGCTTACCCTATTAATAACACGGTAATGCCTCGAAAAAATCCAAAAGAAATATGGCTAACCTAGCGCCCGAACGTCCGGCGCACCACGCGAGTCCGGACGCCCCTCAAAGCGCTCAACCCCTGCGTCCGCTCCGCCCCCGACCCGCGCGCCTGAAAGTCCCTAGTTTGGTTTTGGCTAATTGATGAAACCTAGGACTAACCTTTGTATCTAAGTGGATGATTTAGATAAAGGTGGTCATTGAATATGAGACATGACATTGACTCATGTGACCAAGATGATGAAGACCAAGATGATGCTTGGCTCGATGGACCGATTGTGAAGGTGAAGGGCAAGTCGAGGCTTCGAAGCGAAGGACCATGCGATGGTGAAGCTTGAGCAAGACTTGGCGCTGACGGACCGATGCAACGGTGAAGAGCAAGTGAAGTCAAGGTCGATGGATCGAGACGGTTATGTGATGATATGAAGTGGATCATATCTTTTGGAAAAACAAAATGGGCTCAAGGCAAAGGTATAACCATAGGGCCATTTTGTTTTGCACTCAAGACACCATAGAGGGTGTGAGTGGTTTAGGATCGATAGCCGAACTATTAAGAGGGGAAGTCTTATCGGTTATTCGACGCACGGGTGCCACTAGGTGAATTCATGAAGTGCATTGCATGTAGGGCCTAGTGAGCTAACTGGAAAACCTTCGAAAATGATTATGAAAATGCTAACACACGTGCACAAGGTGGTGATCACTTGTTGGTGTTAGCACATTTGCGAAGGTGTTGGAGTTTGAGCGGTAGAGAGGGTTTGGGTCTCTCTCTCCCTCCCGCCGAGCTTGCGAGCGCGGGATTCAGGCGTTTTCGAGGAGTTGAAATGCCTATTTTTCACTATGCCGGAAGTCAAAAAAGAAACGGAGGCGAACAGAGGTCACAGAGGTGACCGGACGCTGTACCGGACGCGGTCATGGTATGACCGGACACGTCCGGTCAGCAGTCAGGCGCGCGGGTGCTAGGGTTTGCAACTGGCGTGTCCGGTCACTCACGGGACCGGCGTGTCCGGTCAGGTGCCCAGAAGGAACTGCGGTTCGCAAGGATGATCGGACGCGGGGCGCGTCCGGTCACACGCGATCGGACGTGTCCGATCGTTGAGGGAGCTTACTGGACTCTAACCGGACGCGGGCACTATCGCGTCCGGTCGTTGACTGGAGCGCGTCCGGTCGTTGCTTCGCGGGTGCGCGGTACTGTGCGATCGGCGCGTCCGGTCGTTCGACAGGCGCGTCCGGTCATTTGACAGGCACGTCCAGTCGTTGACTGGAGCGCGTCCGGTCGTTTGGCAGGCGCGTCTGGTCATTTGACAGGCGCGTCCGGTCGTTGCCTGGGGCACGTCCGGTCATTGGTTTGACCGTTGGGGCTCAGTGATCGTTGGAGGATCGGACGCGGTTGAGCGCGTCCGGTCAGTTATGACCGGCGCGTCCGGTCATCCCGAAATAGACCCAGTGAAGGGGTATAACGGCTCTATTCGGATGGGATGCTTAGAAATACTTGTTGGCCGGCCTTTGGGGAGATAACTCGTGATTTCTAATATTCTTGTGCATCCTTTGAGCTAGAGCTTCTCCTCCCACTCATCTCTCTTGCTTGATTGCAAATCATAAGTGAGATTGAGTGATCCCAAAGTGCATTGCATAGCTTGAGGGCATCTAGTGGCACTTGTGGGTGGTATAGCCGGTGGATTTCTTGTTACTCTTGGAGAGTACCGCTCCTAGCCGGCTTAGAGATTGTTGGAGGCGTTGGCAAGAGAAGGAGATTGTTCTTGGCCACCTCCGGTTGATTGTAAGAGGTTCTTGTGCTTTTCTCGGTGGAGCGCCAAAAGCAACTCTAGTGAATTGCGCGTGTCATTGAGTTACCTCACTTAAGAGTGGTGTCTTGTGGTGCCTTGCAGGGCGTGCCTTGAGGGGCAAGTGACTTGAGGGTCACACCGAGGAACCATCTAAGTGTTGGTCGATACAACCGGTGACATAGCTTGTCGGTGCACAAGTGAACATCGGGTGAACAAAAATATTGTGTCACTTGTCTTCTGGTGATTGGTCTTCATATTGTGTTGTTGTCAATGAAAGCATCTAGGCCCCGGTGTTGGTTTCGGCAATTAATGACAACACATAATTACCATGACTAACGTGTGTTTTGTAGAAACGTTGGTAAGTTAGGTCATGGAGATGATAACTGCTTTGGGCAATATGGTATTCATGTCCCTTGATGGAAATCGTTTCGGTTTTCAACGGATCAACGATAAGATTAAGGACGGTTAGTTCCGGATGTCAAGGTGTTGAGATACATCTGGAATAGTCGTTAGGATCTTTATTTCTTTCTTTGATCGTACTATGAAGAGGGGCATGAGCGAGTAGCTTGACCTAGGTGAGTCTTATGTTTAGGTGTGGTGCACACTTGTCAAACTTAGCACTAGGTAGCTCGAGAAAAGCTCAGAGTTTAGTTAGAAGCAACTTGGTTCAAGTTGCATCGCGTTTAGAAGACGTTTGAGCTGTTTACCTATGACCGGACGCGGTCCTGGTCATGACCGGACGCGTCCGGTCAGTACTAAATCTTTACTGCGCTTTCAGCTGACTGATCGGACGTGGTCCTTGAGAGGACCGGACGCGGTGGTCAGTCCAACACGTGTTCCAAAGGGTAAACAGAGTAATCGGACGCGACTGTGAAATGATCGGCGCGTCCGGTCATGTTCTAGTAAGGTCCCGTGGTGACCTGACGCGTCCGGTCACCTATGATCGGACGCGGTCATGCGTCCGGTCATGTTCCTGTAAGGTCCCGTGGTGACCTGACGCGTCCAGTAACCTATGATCGGACGCGGTGATACGTCAGGTCAGTTTTCCAGAGAGCTCTTGCATGATCGGACGCGTCCGATCATCCTTGATCGGCGCGTCCGGTCATCTCAGACCGGCGCGTCCGGTCATCACAGATCAGCGCGTCCGGTCACTCAGCACAGGTTTCCGTTATTCGACCGTTACACCTGACCGGCGCGTCCAGTCATATCGACAGGCGCGTCCGGTCAGTGCGCGTCTGGCTGTTTCGAAAGGTAACGGTTGGATTTATTTGAGGGGTCTATAAATACACCCCCTCCATCTCTTTTAGAGGTCTCTTGCTCATTTGTTCAGCTGAGAAACACCTTTAGAGTGCAAGGAAGTGCAAGAGCCCTAGTGAGGATAGAGATTTGCGAATCAAAGTTTGAGAATCCTCTCTAGTGACAAGAGTCTAGCAAGTGTGCATCCATCTTCTCATTAGGCTTGTTGTGGTCAAGTGAGAGTTCTAGCTTGTTACTCTTGGTGATCGCCATCACCTAGACGGTTTGGTGGTGATTGGGAGTTTGGTGATCATCCGACGAGATTGTGGGTGACCCAACTCAAGTTGTGAGCGGTTTTGAGTGATTCGCCGCGACAGAGTGTCGAAGAATCAACCCGTAGAGAGCACTTGATCCATGCGCGGATCAAGGGGGAGCTACACCCTTGTGCGGGTGCTCCAACAAGGACTAGTGGGGAGTGGCGACTCTCTGATACCTCGGCAAAACATCGCCGTGTTCCTATTCCCTACTTTCAAGCATTTACTTTCTTGCATTACTTTCATTGCTTATTTACTTTCCTAGAATTGGCTTGCTAGTCTAGGATTGGAACTTAGGGTGCAAAACTTTTATCGGTAGAATCACAAGGAACACAAGTAGGCACTAGGGGTGAAGTTTGGCTTATAGGATTTAATTCTTTCAATTAATTTTTTGAAAAGCCCAATTCACCCCCCTCTTGGGCATCTTGATCCTTTCAATTGGTATCGGAGCCGTGTTGCTTCTAATTTAGGCTTTACCGCCTAGAGCAAGATGTCTAATGGGGAAGGACCACCTCCTACTTTTGAGGGAGACGATTTTCCATATTGGAAAATTCGTATGGAGGCGTACCTCGAAGCCATAGATGTTGGGTGCCTTAGAGCCGCAACCGAAGGGCTTCCTCCTATAAGGGATCCCGCTAACCCAAGTGGTGACGAGGAGAAATACGACCGGTGGAATGCAAAAGCAAAAAATGCAATCTACCGGGCACTAGGCAAAGATATTTTCAATCGTGTGCGAAATGCCAAAAACGCACATGAATTGTGGGAAAATCTTTGTGCTCTCCATGAGGGAACTAAGAGTGAGCGTGAGGAACGCTATCATATTGCATTAAAGAAAATTAACTCTTTTGAGATGCTTCCTAAAGAAAATGCTAACGACATGTACACTCGTTTGAATGTTCTTATAGAAGATCTAAATGCTCTTGGACTCACTAAAATGAGTCAATCGGATGTTGCAAGGAGGATCTTAAGTGTTCTTCTCGTTGAGAAGTATGGACACATTGTCACCGTACTTCACCAAAGTGATCTCTCCACCGCAACACCAACTCAAGTATTGGGGAAGATCAACGCACATGAGATGTACATGCACATCACTCCGGAAGAGGGCTCATCATCTTCCAAGAAGAAAGACTTGGCCTTCAAAGCTAGTCATGAAAAGAAAAAGAAGAAGGCCCAAGCCATGATTGTGCAAGAAAGCTCTAGTGAAAGTGACATTGATGATGAATCACTTGCACTCATGGTAAGGAAGACCACCAAGATGCTAAAGAAGCTAAATAAGAGTGGCATCAAGTTCGATGGCAAGAAGAAGAAATTCTTTACTAGTAGCAAAAGGAAGCCAATCTCCAAAATGGATTACTTCAATTGTGGAGAACTTGGCCATCTAGCTCATCAATGCCCAAAGCCTCCAAAAGATAAGTACAAGAACAAGTACAAGAGCAAGAAAGATGACTCAAGTGATGAAGAAGATGACAAAAGAAAGAACAAGCCATACAAGAAGAAAGATGACAAGAAAAGAGAATTCTTCAAGAAGAAGAAGGGAGGCAAGGCCTATATTGTTGGTGATTGGCTCACCGACATTGAATCATCATGTGAGTCCTCCGGCGATGAAAGTGACAATGACGAAGAAAAGATCGCCGAACTTGTGATTGGGCCATCATCATCTTCACCGACATCTTCATCACCACCTTCACCGCCATCTTCACCATCATCTTCTACTACTCATCTATGCCTTATGGCAAAGGGTGATCGAAAGGTACAAAATAGTGATAGTGATAATGATGATAGTGATAGTGATGATGAATATGATGCTCCCTCTTATGATGAACTAGTAAAATTGCTAAATAAATATTCTAAAATCATAAGGAGGACTAGAAATGAAAATGATGAGCTTCAACGAGAAAATGAATCACTCTCATCTAAGCTTGAAAGTGCATATAAGACTAGGGATGAGCTCATAGACCAAAATGAAACTATGTCTTCTTCTCTCAAAGAGCTTAAAACTTCTAACAAGGAGCTTAGAGATAAACATGATAAAGTTGAGAAGAAGCATGGTGAACTCATCACTAGGCTAAATTTGCTAAAAGAAGAATACACCGCCTTGAAAATTAATTATGATACTCTTATTGTTGCTAATGAGCTTGCTCTTGAGACACATGATGCTACTAACTAAATTGTTAAGATTGATATAGCTACATCATGTGATGATTTAATTGTTGAGAACTTTGAGCAAGGCTCTAACGGCAAAGGCAAGAGTGTGGTTGAGACCAATGACTATGATGAGTATGTCAAGCTCAAGAGTGAAAATGAGATGCTTAAAGTTGAGAATAAGAAGTTGATGGCTCTTGAGAAGCAAGTTTCAAATGAGTCACTCGTTGAAGAAAACAAGAAGCTCAAGCAAGAGAAAGAGCATCTCAAGACCGGCCTAAGCAAGTTCACAAGAGGCCAACATTTGCAAAGTGAGCTACTCATGAACACCGTCATGAAGTTGGATAGGAGTGGCATTGGCTATTTGGCAAATCAAGAAAAGAAAGTAAAGGCCAAACAACAACAAAGCAAGACAAAGCCCAAGCCAAAGAGATGTGTTGAGTGTGGACAAGAAGGTCATTTTGCTCATGAGTGCAAAACTCCTCCACCACAACCCTTGCCCAAGCATGCTAGACCCTTTGCTTTCAATGCTCACTATATGCTTAGAAAGGACTCAAGTGGAAAGATGAAAGTCATGTTCTTGGGTCCTCCTAACAAGAATAGGCCAAAGAAAATTTGGGTTGCCAAGTCACTAGTTGAGAAAGTTAAGGGTCCCTCTCAAGTTTGGGTCCCTAAACAAAAGGCTTGATCTCTTGTGTGTAGGTGAACTACAAGACCGGTGGATCTCATTGGGTGATTGATAGTGGTTGCACACAACATATGACCGGTGATCCTCGTATGTTCACCTCACTTGAAGAAGATGGGGTATGTCAAGACAAGATCACATTTGGGGATAATTCAAAGAGCAAAGTCAAGGGTATAGGCAAGGTTGCAATATCAAATGATCATTCTCTCTCAAATGTGCTCTATGTTGCTTCATTGAGTTTCAACTTACTATCCATTAGGCAACTTTGTGATCTTGGCTACCAATGCTTATTTTGTCCAAATGAAGTGGTTGTTACTAAGATAGATGACAAGCAAGTGATTTTCAAGGGCTTTAGATACAACAATCTTTATCTTGTTGACTTCACCTCCGAAGATGCAAACTTGATGACATGTTTGTTCACCAAGACCACACTTGGATGGCTTTGGCATAGGAAGCTTGCTCATGTTGGAATGAATACTCTCAACAAGCTATTGAAGAAAGAATTAGTAAGAGGTTTAAAGGATGTAAAGTTTGAAAAGGACAAACCTTGTAGTGCATGTCAAGCCGGCAAACAAGTTGCAAACACTCATCCAACCAAAGCCTACATGTCAACATCAAGAGTACTAGAACTTCTACACATGGATTTGTTTGGTCCTACAACTTACAAGAGTTTGGGTGGAAATCTCTATTGCCTAGTAATTGTGGATTATTACTCAAGATACACTTATACCTTCTTTCTTCATGACAAATCCGAAGTAGCAAATTACTTCAAGAAGTTTGCAAAGAGAGCTCAAAATGAATTTGAAGTCAAGATAAAGAAGATTAGAAGTGATAATGGGAAAGAGTTTGACAACACCAACATTGAAGCCTATTGTGATGAAATTGGAATCAAGCATGAAGTGTCATCAACCTACACTCCTCAACAAAATGGTGTAGTTGAGAGAAAGAACCAGACCTTGATCACTCTTGCAAGAACAATGCTAGATGAGTACAACACACCGGAGAAATTGTGGGCCGAGGCAATCAACACCGCATGCTATGCTTCAAATCGCCTCTTCCTACAAAAGTTTCTTTGCAAGACCCCTTATGAGTTGCTAAATGGGAAGAAGCCGAACGTCTCATTCTTTCGGGTGTTTGGTTGCAAATGCTACATCTACAAGAAGCATCAACACCTAGGGAAGTTCCAAAGACGTTGTGATATTAGTTTTCTTGTTGGCTACTCATCAAAGTCCAAAGCATATAGAGTATTTAACCATGCTACCGGTTTGGTTGAGGAAACATATGATGTGGAATTTGATGAATCTAATGGCTCCTAAGGAGCAATTAAGAATTGTGATGATGTAGGTGATGAACCATTGAGGGAGGCCATGAAGAACATGCCGGTGGGTGATATCAAGCCTAAAGATGATGAAGACGATGTACAAATTATCAATCCACCATCTTCATCATATGTGCCTCAAAATGATGACAAGAATGAGAGAGTTAAAAATGAAGACACCCATGTCTCTCATCATCAAGCCGAGGCACAGGCACAAGCACATATGGAATAGTTGTTAGGATCTTTGTTTCTTCCTTTGACCGTACTATGAAGAGGGGCATGAGCGAGTAGCTTGACCTAGGTGAGTCTTGTGTTTAGGTGTGGTGCACACTTGTCAAACTTAGCACTAGGTAGCTCGAGAAAAGATCAGAGTTCAGTTAGAAGCAACTTGATTCAAGTTGCATCGCGTTTAGAAGACGTTTGAGCTGTTTACCTATGACCGGACGCGGTCCTGGTCATGACCGGACGCGTCCGGTCAGTACTAAATCTTCACTGTGCTTTCAGCTGACTGACCGAACGCGGTCCTTGAGAGGACCGAACGCGGTGGTCAGTCCGACACGTGTTCCAAAGGGTAAACAGAGTAATCAGACGCGACTGTGAAATGATCGGCGCATCCGGTCATGTTCTAGTAAGGTCCCGTGGTGACCTGACGCGTCCGGTCACCTATGATCGGACGCGGTCATGCGTCCGGTCATGTTCCAGTAAGGTCCCATGGTGACCTGACGCATCCAGTCACCTATGATCGGACGCGGTGATGCGTCAGGTCAGTTTTCCAGAGAGCTCTTGCATGATCCTTGATCGGCGTGTCCGGTCATCTCAGACCGGCGCGTCCGGTCATCACAGATCGGCGCGTCCGGTCACTCAGCACAGGTTTCCATTATTCGACCGTTACACCTGACCGGCGCGTCCAGTCATATCGACAGGCGCGTCCGGTCAGTGCGCGTCTGGCTGTTTCGAAAGGTAACGGTTGGATTTGTTTGAGGGGTCTATAAATACACCCCTCCACCTCTTTTAGAGGTATCTTGCTCATTTGTTCAGCTGAGAAACACCTTTAGAGTGCAAGAAAGTGCAAGAGCCCTAGTGAGGATAGAGATTTGCGAATCAAAGTTTGAGAACCCTTTCTAGTGACAAGAGTCTAGCAAGTGTGCATCCATCTTCTCATTAGGCTTGTTGTGGTCAAGTGAGAGTTCTAACTTGTTACTCTTGGTGATCGCCATCACCTAGACGGTTTGGTGGTGATTGGGAGTTTGGTGATCATCCGACGAGATTTTGGGTGACCCAACTCAAGTTGTGAGCGGTTTTGGGTGATTTGCCGCGACGGAGTGTCGAAGAATCAACCCGTAGAGAGCACTTGATCCTTGCGCAGATCAAGGGGGAGCTACACCCTTGCGCGGGTGCTCCAACGAGGACTAGTGGGGAGTGGCGACTCTTCGATACCTCGGCAAAACATCGCCGTGTTCCTATTCCCTACTTTCAAGCATTTACTTTCTTGCATTACTTTCATTGCTTGTTTACTTTCCTAGAATTGTCTTGCTAGTCTAGGATTGGAACTTAGGGTGCAAAACTTTTATCGGTAGAATCACAAGGAACACAAGTAGGCACTAGGGGTGAAGTTTGGCTTATAGGATTTAATTTTTGCAATTAATTTTTAGAAAAGCCCAATTCACCCCCCTCTTGGGCATCTTGATCCTTTCAGTCAATATTGATTGTTTGTATATCATCTTGATGATTGGCAACATCTTCACTCCACCGTCGGTATAAGAATCACAATCCTCTCTCTTGCATTTATATTTACTAGAATATCTTGTGTAGCTCTAGTGGTAAGCTTTGCTAGTAGTTGTTAGCTTGCTCACTAGTGTAAGTTTAGTGACATAGCTCTTGTGTGAACTAGAGATCATCATCTACTAGACTTGTGGATAGGAGGCTTGCATCACTACCGTAGGCTAAGCAAAACTCGCTTTACGCCGTTAGTTATTCTAACAAGTTTGCTTAGTGTTTATTGTAGAATTTTTATAGGCTATTCACCCCCCCTCTAGCCATCTAGGACCTTACAGCGCCCCCCAACCCAGTCAGCACGCCCCGACCCAGTCCGCATGCCCCCCAGCTCGCCCTGCAGCCCGCCGCGTTCGCCCTATGCGCGTGACAAGCACGCCCTAGCGCCCCCTGGCCGTAGCACCCGCGTCTGCCGGCCCAAGCACCTCCGTCCGCTAGGCCGCTAGCGAGCCACGTGCCCCCGTCCACCTGGCTCGCCCCTCCCTGGACGAACAACATAAAAAGCTTGAATAGAACACTTGGAACAACTCGGAACACCTGCTGCAACATTAGGTTGAAGGAGCTGAAACGTTTGGAACATATTATTGCAACATTTGTGTAAAACATATGAAACAATGATCGAATAAAAACATCTGCAACAACATGGAACAACTGCTGCAACATAAGATTGAAGCAACTGAAACATTTGGAACGTATTATTGCAACATTTGTGCGAAGCATATAAAACATCCAGATCAGAAACGATTGCAACATCGTCTAGAAACAGGTAAAACATTTCTAACAAAGTGCTTGCAACATCCTTTGAAACACTTGCAACATCTGCAAACAAATGCAACATCCCCCGATCTACTTTTGTAACATCCATATAATTCAATTGCAACATACCTCTGAAGAGTCTGAAACAATTGAAAGATACAATTGCAACATGGGGAGGAGATAAAGAGAGCTTGGTGCGAGGAGCACCATGGCCGCCGGATCTGAGAGCGTCGGGAGCTCCTTGTGGGGGAGGACACCGATGCGGGGGGAGGGGCGCCGCTGGGGTGGGGGAGGAGCTGCCGAGGGTGGGGAGGAGGACACCGGGTAGGGGAGGAGCCACCGGTGTGGGGGAGGAGGATGCCGCGGTGGGACGAGGAGGATGTCGTGGTGGGAGAGGAGGACGTCGGGGTGAGGGAGGAGGATGCCAGAGTGGGAGGGCGCCGCCACCGTCCAGGGTGGGACCGACGGGGCACGCGCAACGGGAGGGGCGCACGAGCAACCAGCGGCGCACGCGACGGAGAAACGCGAAAAGAGCGAGAACGCGAGCCGAGAGGATAAGGATGCCTCATCTGTTTTAATTAGGCGTATGTGCGCGGGATTGGTGCGTCCAGCCGGCCGGTCCTTATTATTATCGAAAGAAATATGGATGGTTCGAAAATGTAGCCATGTACCATCAATCCGTCATGGAAAACTTCTAAGTTTTGAACTAGAACGCACACATGCACGGAGAAAAAAAAAGTACGAAAACAAATCTTCATGTTAAAAGTGTGGATTGCTACTGTTTATCTCAAACCAACAACCTCTAATATTTCCGGCTGATTTCCTCTATTTTCTTTGTTTATCCTTTCTTTCTTGCGATAATTCTTTTTGTTTATCCTAGGAAAAAACTGTTACTCGTATTTTGCATGACCGTACATGATTACAATGTATATCCATTTTACCTATATTTTTCGTTTTCCATAAGTATAATCGAGTTTGAAATGTGAGACATGGTTAGCTGAAATGTGCCAACATGTGGATTGATACTCTTGCTCACTACACAATAAGGGCCTATTTAGATGCATAGGATGAATTATTAGCCAACTTACTTTAGCCCTACTAGTCCATTCGATCAATGAGTAGTAGGTGGACTAATTTGTTAGCCAAACATGCAACTGATTGTTAGTTAACTAGCTGTTGAACTCTAGCTAATTTAGGTTAGTTTTATGAGCAGCTAATAAGTAGCCATGACGGATCCAAACAGGTCCTATATATCCAATCAAAATGAAATTCATACACACTTCTTCGAAGTTTAGTGTGCTAATAAATGTACTAAAACTTATATAAAAAATAATAAATAAATGTACTAAAAACACATCATGGTAGTTGGAGAAGCGGGACCAACAGTGGTATATACGGGAAAAGATTTTATGCACGTGTGGCATAGGCCATGTTTAAATCCTAAAGTTTGCCACCAAATTTTACTATTTCAAAAGAAGATTATCATCACATTAAAATATCGACATATGTATGGAGTACTAAATGTAGATAAAATAAAAAATTAATTGCATAGTTTTATTGTACTTTGTGAGACGAACATTTTGAACCTAATTAATCAATGTTTGGATAATTATTATCAAATAAAAATAAATTGCTACAGTGCTACACTGTACAACACAGTGACTCGGGATGAATCAGACATCTAAACAAGGCCGTAGATGCAGATGACCCTGGACAGGACAACACCTCATCGTTGCCGTTGATGCGGCCTGGCTGGTACAAATCTCGGATGCGAGCTGATCTGCATCTCGCTTGGACGGTAGTGATGAGCAGCTGCTGTACGCGGGCTCATGTTTTCGTTTGTAAAAAGAAAAAGACAACCCATGGATGGATCTTTATAAATTGGACTAAAATTGCATATATTCCTAATCAATCAACAACAAAAAAAAAGAAAGAAAGCAAGAAAAGGCGCAGCAGGCTCTTCTTCCATCCTCCTCCCTCGCTCGCGTCCCCGCCCCACGTTCGTCTTCCTCTCCCTCCCTGCCGCCGCCGCCCCCCACCCTGCCCTGCCCTGCCCCCAACTCGAGAGGAAGCTCCTCCTCCGCCTCCAATCGCGCCACCCCGATCCATCTCATCACCCCCCGTCCACGGACGGAGCCGTCGTTCCCGTGCCTCTTGTCTGGAGATCCATCCATCCAACCGGACTTGGATTGCTTTCGAATCTCCTGGTAAGATTCCCTCCCCCCTCCCCTCGCTAACCTAGATTATTACTCTAATGGTCATGGACGCCATGGATGGCGGGTGCTCTCTTCCTTCCCTTCCGTTCTACTGCTCTCCTTCCTTCTCGCCCTCAGGTATTCAATCGAAGCGAAACCACCGCATCTTTATTTCTAGCCGAATCCATGCATCGACCCGGATCTCCTTTCTTGCTACGCGCTGCTGTTGATCAATTCATCCGCGAGACGAGATTTCATTGCCGTATTTTATATAAATAACTGTCTAATTTCGATTACGCGATCTGCAAACGGCATCCTTCCATTCCAATTCCATTCAGCTCTTCTCTCCTGCTCCTGACGACAGGAAGGAATCATGTGCGATTGACGCAGTAATTGCGCCGTCCCTGTCCCAGTACAATGCGCGGCCCACCTCTCGCGTCTTTCCCTTGCGCTGTCGCCGACGCCGGCCCCCCTGAGATGCGTTTGGCTCCCCGCACGGGGGAGCAGTCAAAAGTGCAGACTCGCGTCACGGGGGAGAGAAAAGGAGAGCTCTTGTTGTCCTGTGTGTCAGTGCGTGTGTGTGCTGCTCGTGCTCTGGTGGAGCCGAGCCTCCGCCTGTGCTGGACCTACCTCTCGGTTGTGAACAATGATTGACATCCCCCCTAGTACTACTGCACACACCTTTTCGGTTGCCAAGCAAACTGTGATGGTTGATGGGGGGTTCCTTTTTCAAACCCTAGGATTTTGCCATCTAAAAACAACACCCTTCCATCTGAAACAATTCAAGATGGGGTGAGCGTAATATGCCTAGTAGTGCCCTCAATGCAATGTCTGCTCTACGCTGAGGAATATTATGTCATCCTAAATGACGGTTGGAATTGGATAGGTTCATAGTTACTGAATTGCCTCAGCCCGTCAGCCGTCTGCTCCGATCCTAAATTTTGCATCATGTGACCATTCAGTCTTTTTTTTTTTTGCTATTCCCTTCCTTATATTAAAATGAATAACTCTGGACGTATTTTAATTCAGTTGGTTGCTAATTGATCCATATGTATTGGAATCATGGCTACTGCTTGCTGCTAGTCCTAGCTGAATTTATTCGTAACTCACTGGCAGCACCGCTCCCAATGTAGCGCAAAAGAATTTGCGCATGTTTGCATTTGAATAATGTTTTGCATGGTATAACTTAGCTTCATGAAAAACTGTATAATGTGGCAATCTTAACTTTTTTTAGGGGCTTCAATCACAAATTTCACATCTGCTTTTTTTTGCCTATCAAGTTCTTTTTCTTTCAAGTAATGCTTGCTCCCTCATGTATGCCTTTCCTTTTTGCAGGATTTTCCACCACACACATGCATCCTTTTGGATTTGTCTAGTTCCTAAACCCTTCTTTCAGACTGGCAGGTATCAAGAGGCCGTACACATCTCGCACCTCTAAGTGGGTGTGGGCCTGCAACAATTCTGCAACCACCCTATCCTTGCCTTTGGGAGTAAGCCCGACTTACATCTGGAGGCTGCGCCGAGCCTTGGAAGGACTTTTTGTTGATTACGGCTAATTCCCAACGGCAGCTGAGATGTAACAAGTTTGCTCAGTTCAGTTCTCTAGAAAAAGTTCCTGTGCTTCAGCAATGTGATTGGTTTCATAGGGTTTTTGGTGTTTTGGTGATCAAAGCAATCTGGTGTAAGCTTGCACAGTTGGCATAAGAGTGTATTTCTTATGGTTAGGTTCTTTTGCTTTTCATCCTCTACTGCACAGCACAGATCCAAGGTACAGACAAATACCTCTTGTATTTTTACTGCTTCCTGTTGCATTCCCACGAAGAAGCAACTTGTTTAGATCATACTATGCTACTACTCAAATCTTCTTTTGTTCTCTTGTTAGGAGGGGTTTTCCCCAGCAGATGAAACCATGCGTGCAGCGTCAAATAAGGATTCTCAGTTGAAGACCATGACTGCCTCAGCTAGTCCAAACCAGATGGCAGATGAAAATAACCGTTCAGCTGTGAGCGGGCATTGTGGCACTAGCCCATCATCTCATCAAGAATGCTGCAGATCAGAAGACTTGAATAGATATGTATGCTCTGATGAGGGCAAGGAGGTTGGGCACCTAAAGAAGAGCCAGTCTCTCGGAAACATGCTTCAAAAGGATCATGATCATAATTCTAGTGAAGGCTCTGAGTTTGATGTTACAAACCATGAACACAAATGCGGCCCCTCTAGTTTCAAGAGAGGTGAAGTTGTTGGAGAATCTACCAAGACGTGCAGCCCGAAAAATGAGGACGATTTTGATGCCTCATCTGACCTAATCAGCCATGACTTTTGTGAACCTTTGGGTGATCACACTGTTGATTCCGATAGCCATCATCGCATGTCTTATTCCCAAAGCAAATTCCCAAGATCACAATCTGCAATATTTCAGAATGATTGCACCAGTGATCCAGAAGGTTCTGTCGATTCTGAGATACTAGGGTCTCGTTGCAGATCTGTCGATGGTTTATGTTCACTGATTGATGAGAAGTTTGACTACCTGAGCAGTGGTGAAATGCATCGCAGTAAATCGAATTTGGATGTTTATTGTGCACCTTCTTCTCCAAATGTGTACCGGGCATCAAACATCGATGACCGTGGTTCAGTAGGTTGCTCTGATGCTGCTGCAGAGGGTCAACGGTCCACTGGAAGCACAGAAGAAAATTTTGTCAGGGATGGGATCCTAGTAGGTCATGAATACTGGGATGGCAAATACATTTGTGGCGATCACTCACTGGATCCAGTTGCCACTTTCTGTGCAGATCCAGGGGATGTTTATCACTATTCTGGGAATGACGGTGACCTCAGTGGAGCTACAGATCGAGAGAGAGAGAAGCTGTGGAACAGAGATAGCACACTCCACGAGTCCCTTGTAGTTGAAGTGCCTGAGTCGGTGAACATTTCTGATACAAATGACATTACTGGGGAACCTGAACACAGTAAAACTGATATTGATGAGGAGCCAAGTGAACTTACTCCAAGAACCTACAATATGAAAAGAATCGAGGATTGGATCAACCAAATTGATATCAATGATCTCGCTTTGGATGAGCAAGGAGAAAGTTCAATTTCTGCTTTGGCCAAATCTAGTGAACCAATGGATGTTGTTCCTGCTGTGCGGCCTGATGCTAAAAGCCCACTTGGCATGGAGATAGCTTACACTTATATTTCAAAGTTAACTCCTGCTTCATCATCGGCACAGTTGGCCAACCTTGGCTTGGTTGCGATCCCAAGACTGAGCGCATTCTCAGGTTTGCGCGTATTGAACTTATCAGGGAACTCGATTGGTAAGCCCTTTTTCTTTATTATTATTTTTATTAGTTCAGCATTAAGTTATTAGCGTCATGCTGTATGCTGTTTTCCTATCCTCCTTTTCTTTTGCTGCTGTACTGCTCATCTGTTTCAAGAAGATTACACCATCGCATTTCTAATGTTTGGGTCTTTCTGTGCAGTGCGAGTAACCGCAGGAGCTCTTCCAAAAGGCCTTCACATGTTAAGCCTGTCGAAGAATAACATATCAACAATTGAAGGCCTCAGAGAATTGACACGATTACGCTTGTTGGATATCAGCTATAATAGGATATCTAGAATCGGTCATGGTATGTGTTTTAGCATCTTATAGTTTGCTCCTTACTTTATTTATTTTGTTACTTTATTTATGTGCTTCTCCCTGGTTGTAGTCACTTGATAGAATCTTATGTCGCTCATACCCCCTTCCCCCCATTTTCATCTTCTGACTTGGCAAGTTGTTATGCTTTAGATTCTTAACTATCTTGAGGGGTGTGAAACCATTCATGAATGTTTCCTGAAACTGAATTATATATGATTATTCAACTGAAAAGATTTCTTTGCTTGCATTGACTTTGTTTTGGATTATTTGTTAGGACTGGCCTCCTGTTCGTCATTGAAGGAGTTATATCTGGCTGGTAACAAGATCAGTGAGGTAGATGGTCTTCACCGGCTGTTGAAACTTAAGGTTCTGGACTTGCGCCACAACAAGATTTCTACATCAAAGGGCCTTGGGCAGCTAGCTGCAAATTACAACTCTCTAGAAGCCGTTAACCTTGATGGCAACCCTGCACAGAAGAATGTAGGTGATGAGCACCTGAAGAAGTACTTGCTTGGTCTCCTGCCAAACCTTGTTGTGTACAACAAGCAGCCTATCAGGGTGACTGGTTCAAAAGATGTCTCAGACCGCCATACCCGCAAGATCTCTTCTTCCCATCGCTCTGACCGTGGTGGTAGATCGGACCGCAAATCTTCCATGTTGGTGGGTGCCTCATCTTCTCACAAGCCACAGAGCTCACGGCATGCACGCTCTGGATATGCCTCAAGCTCAGCGCTGAAGTACACGAGAGCCCGCAACATGCCCACGACTTTGCTGGGGTCAAGACCTGTTGAACATGCGAGTGCCATAGATCTGGCGAATCAAACTCAGACAGAAGGAAAGGTGCAGTAAGATCAGTCAAGCACGACCACCATGTCAATGTTTTTGCTGATCGATTTTTTCCCGCGTGAATAAAGCTCAAAACAATAAGCAGAGCAGTGCTTCCATACCAGCACATATTTTTCTAATATTGTTGAATGGTATTGATGACAATTGGGAATTGTATGATTTTTCCCCCTTACGAATAAAGCCTGAATGAAACAATAAGACTGTAAGGCTGCTTGGTGATAAATTTTGTGAGCATTATTTGAATTTTGTGAGTTCTGAGTCTATGCTTTGATAGATATATGGTACAACTACAAGTACCAATGGGATGGACAATTGGTGGTACATTTATGTTGTTTATGTATGGCTAATTGGTAGGAGTAGTACATGCTGAAGGCAAATAATCCCTTTGCTTCCATCCATCTGGAATGTGTTTACCTACTGCTGCTGCTAGCATTGTACTGCGGCGATATACTGCTCTTGTATTTCAGCAAATAATCCCTTTGCTTCCATCCATCTGGAATGTGTTTTACCTACTGCTGCTGCTAGCATTGTACTGCGGCGATATACTGCTCTTGTATGGAATGGAACACCATCCAGGAAATGATTGATTCACCTTGTAGTTCATCCATCCTCTATGTTCATCATACTCTTGCATCATATTAGAAATGGATACCTGATCTTAGAAATGGATCTTATCGAGGTGATAATTGACAGTGGTACGGTACATGTTTTTTTCATCAAGAATTAATGGGCGTAACAAACATTACACAAACAAATACTAGTACTAGGAGCGTATGTAACTACTACTTGATGGAGAATTAACTCAAGTACGTGATGAAATGGAATGGGAGTCTAAAAGGGGAGGGGAGGGATTCCACATGTACAATGGATCGATCAATCCGGACATTTCAGTTCTGACGATAGTTGACATAGATGATCAGGCGTCGGCCCCCTTGGTGTCGCGGCCGTTTTTGGCCATCTGCAGGTGGTTGCCGCCGACGTGTACGTCCTCGTCGGCGATGAACTTTTTCCAGAACCAGTGTGACTTCCAGACGAGCACCATCTCCTCGATGGGCACATTCTTGGTCTCCGGCAGGAAGAGCGCGATGAAGACGGTCATGATGACGACCCAGCCGGCGAAGAAGTAGAAGAGGCCGAACTTGAAGTGGCAGAGCATGGTGAGGAACGCCTGCGCGATGCAGAAGGTGAAGAACATGTTGACGGAGACGTTGATGCTCTGCCCCGCCGGCCGGATCTCCAGCGGGAAGATCTCCGACGGCACCAGCCACCCGAGCGGCCCCCACGACCAGGCGAACCCGGCCACGTAGGCGCAGATGAACACCACCACCACCGCCGCGTAACCCCTGGCGATGTCGCCCGTGCCGCTGGTCCCGAACTTGGCGGCGATGAGCGTGCCCACCACCAGCTGGCACACGATCATCTGCGCGCCGCCCTGGAGGAACAGCTTCCGGCGCCCCACGCGGTCGACGGTGACGATGGACACCACGGTGGCCAAGACGTTGACGAGCCCCGTGATGACGGAGGACATGAGGGAGGCGTCGTTCTTGAACCCCAGCGTCTCGAACAGCACGGGGGCGTAGAACATGATGACGTTGATCCCCGTCAGCTGCTGGAAGAAGGGGATCATGACGGCCATGGTGAGCTGCGCGCGGTACCGGCGCTTGACGATGTTCCGCCACGGGTGCTGCACCTGCCGGGCCTCCTCGCTCGCCGCCACCAGGTCCGCGTACTCCTCGCCGATGTCCTCCGTGCCGCGGATGCGCCGGAGCATGCGCCGCGCCTCCTCCGGGTGGCCCCGCTCCAGGAGGGAGTTGGGGGTGTCGGGGAGGAAGAGGGAGCCCAGGGTGATGATGGCCGCCGGCACCGCCGCCAGCGCCAGGCTCACGCGCCACCCGTACCCGGCCTTGATCTTGTTGGTGCCGTAGTTGATCAGCTCCGCCGCCAGGATGCCGATGGTGATCATCAGCTGGAACCCGATGTTGAGCATGCCACGGAGACGCGCCGGCGCCATCTCCGACAGGTACACCGGCACAGACTGCATACATGCGTACGTTAGAAATCAATTTCCATTCGTTCATTCATTATTACTAGCACTGTACTTGCCAATATCGATCGTTAGCATGCAGTTTATTTGTGTTAGTTGTAAATTAGTCCCAGTACTAGTAGTAACAAAATTGATGCGATTGCGAATTGCGATCATTCAAGAACACAAGTTAGGCATTGCGTTGCAGTTTACTACACTATTACTGGTCATGCATGCATGCATATGCCGACATGTTTGACAGGCAGGCAAGCAAGCAAGTCAAACGTGTGACGTCACTATTTGATTCATTGACCATGACCTGAACTCGCATGTTTTAAGCTACTAATATATATACGTACGATTTTGCAGAAACGTTGCTTCTGTAGATCCAGTTGTATTATTATTTTGTCAGCTAATAATAATTATTAAACGTGTATACTTTTGGACTACTTTTGTCAGCTAATAGTAATTTTGTTACTAATGATTTTACTATTATTATGTAACTCAATAGTCTGCTAACAATAAAGGTTTTACAGTTGCTTTCTAATTAATAAGCTGGTTAATACTGTCTCACTGTCTGCCCATCTCTGTCCATGTTTCTAGATGCAATAATATCTATCTTTTCTGTATACCTACATACTGTACATATGTGCATGCACTGAAAATGACATTGTAAGTTTGCAACGCAATAGTCCAAGTCAAGTCTTTGAAGGAATCAGGATAATAAAGAAAGCAATGCCTGCCTGTGGAAGAATTCCTTGCAACTTGTGTCCATATTACTACTAATCGATTATCACTTTAACAAACTTTGATTAGTTTGACTAGATAGCTAGACACCGAAATTCCCAGTAATAATGGTAAATAGTGGTGCTATGATAGGGAGACAGCAGACAGGATAATCTCCCACAAGCAGGACGATTTAGTCCACGAAAAATTTGCGTGGTTGGAATTTGAAGCTGGGAATCCCAGGTCCAAATTGTTCAAGAATCAGGATATTTGTTCGCACCATCTTTGCATTGCTTGCGTGGACAGTGGCCGGATTCACAATCACAGTGCTGTCTGATGTTTTGTTTTGTTTTGTTTTGTTGGCTTTGAAAAGCAAAAGGGCATGGACTGTGCCATTCAGTCATTGAGAAGAAATGATCAGCAAAATAATAAGGTTAAATTGAAGGTACCCACCAGTAGGTGGTGGATGCAAATTGAAATACGCAGTACGTAGTAGTCGACTAGTGGTAGGTGTGTGTGTGTGTGTGTGTGTGTGTGTGTGTGTGTGTGTGTGTGTGTGTGTGTGTGTGTGTGTGTGTGTTTTAATAATTATCTGTTGTTATCCGTCTCCAGGGCTCATTAACTAGTCTGGTCTGATCTTATCTCTTGTAATCCATAGTGTCACATGAAACCTTGCGTTTGAATGATCTTTGGAAGGGAAAAGAAGTTTGCTTTTGAATGAAATTAAGTGTTGCACGTGAACCTTGGCGATGTCGACCGACCTTACATACGTACTGTTACAGCTAGCTAGCCAGCTAATAACGACCACGGAGTATATATACAGTCAATGGACACAACTCTATATAGTCTATATAGAGTATATTGTATATGCAATTAACAGCTCGTCGTTGCCGCCAATGACATGCATGAACATAATAATGTCGTCGAAAATACAATTAACACTTAGCTAGCTAGCGGCTCTGGTAACAGGTCAACATTTTTTTTAAGATGAAGAAGCAAAAATGCAAAGTTTACATTAAACCAGATGAGATGCTAGCAAGCTGCTCTCTGGTATATATGCTTGAGAGATACTCCTATAATAAACAAAATTGTTGGCAACAGGGAGCTAGCATATATAGCAAAGGGGTCAAGATCAGCAACTAGCTAGCTGAGAGCGAGGCCGAGGAGGAGGACAATGAACAAGCAAAGGCAGAGCAAGAGCCAAGAAACCGGCAGCAAGCTAGCATAGTGATGATGTGAACATGCATCGATCTAGCTAGCTAGGTGTGGCAGATAAACATACAGAAGAGTCAACTTCCATGGTATACAAGTGAACATCTTCAATTTGGCTCACTCTCTCTCCTCTCTCTCTCTCTCTCAAGAAAAAAAAGAAGAAGAGAAGAAAAGTAAACATCGATCTTTGAATTGTGTTGGTACCTAGCTTGGACTTTGGGAAGCATGCATCCATAGGCTTCCAGCGGGGTATCAGGACAATGGAGAGACTATTTTATATATATATATATATGAGCCGTGATTGTTGCCAAATAAACTAGCCTGCCAGCTTGGACTTTGCACATGCACGCTCTGTGTATGTATTCAAGTTGTTAATATATGCATGTTTGCGAAAAAACAAATTGCATGTTAATATATATGATTATCTATTGAACTACTAGTATGTACTGCTAGTATATTATACACGTACGTATGTATGTATGTGTATAGTTTCGGTTGGTTAACTGGCACCTAATGAAGAGAATCTCATGTCGATCATCTTTTCAAAACTCAAGCAACCGTTGGACAGCTATGTATGTCCCTATCATGTACGTAAGATCATTGACGGAATCGCTACGGCCTCGCTCTTAGCTGTCACTACTGCTAGTCACGACAAGGTAGAATTCATGAAGAGAACATTTATGGTGTAAATTGTTTCATATATATACTCTTCTATATATAATTATCTTATATAAATATATATGCCTTGTCTCATTAGATTAGGTATAGTTAATTATTTTTGTTGCCTGCCGTGCAAAAAAAAACAAGCAGCAGGACAGAGTAGCCGCATCTCGATCGTCTCTACCGAGAGGTATAGTTAATTATCTTTGGTAATTAGTACGTTGACGGTACCTGATTAGCGAATCCGACGCCGACGCCGAGGAGGATGCGTCCGATGATGAGCATGGCGACGTTCTGGGCGGCGCCGTTGAGGGCGGCGCCGACGAGGAAGGTGAGCCCCCCGACGAGCATGGACCACTTGCGGCCGAGTACGCGGGTGACGGTGGCGGCGAAGAAGGAGGCGACGAGCGCGGCGAGGTAGAGGGAGGAGGTGAAGGTCTGCAGCAGCTGGTTGTCGTACTTGCAGTACTGGTTGGTCTTGGCCTCCTGCTTCTTCCGGAACACCTCCGGGAAGAACTTCTTCAGGAACGGGTCCATGGAGGTCACGCCGCCTGCACGCACGCACGGGCATCGATGTCATCGATCGATCTCAGCAAGCAGGTTTTGCACCGGCCGGCCGGAGAAATTAATTAAAGAAGAATTGAAGCAAGTAAACGTACGACGACTCACCTGAGATACCGATGTCATATCCGAAGATGAGACCGCCGGTGGCGGCGACGAAGCAGGTGAGCAGAACGAAGAGGGTCAGCTTGCCCGGGTAGTCCTTGCCCCCGCCCGTATTCACGATGGCACCGCCGGCCATCGTGTCCTCTTCCTCTGGCAGCTAGACGGCCGGTGAGGCAGCTGGCTGGCTGAGAAACCAGGCCTGAGGGAGAGACTACTATGTATTAGCTGGAGGCCCGAGGGGCTAGCCCAAGCATTGCAATCGGCTGGAGGAGGGCTGAGGACAGAGTGCTCAAGGAGACGGAGGGCTGTGCTCCTTATATAGGCACGGGAGCATGGACATGTATTTACATATATGGAGTATGGACACAACACAATAGAAGATACATATATGATTGATATGATTGACGGCATCATGTAGTTGCATGATGCTTTGTGTTTGTACATGGTTTAGTGGTCCATCACTGGTTGCAGCTAGGTAGCACGCAGTCGCTGATCGAAATGGATGATGGTTGGCAAGTCAACGCCAGCTTATCTTGGGATGCATACACACACATGTGGTGATTATTGCATATACATGGATGCATGGCCGTCAGAGCAAGCAACAAGTTTAAGGCCCAGTTGGAGTAACCGTTACGGATGGAGAGACCTAGCTGTATGTACGTGTATATATATGCGGCTGCTGAGTTGGAGGAATTATCTAGTCCGTTGTTTCAGTTCCCATATCTGCCATCGTCAGATTATGAGGTGATGATATGCATGAGCTAGCTAGGGTTGACTTGCTGCTGCCCTGCTGGTCTTCCGCCCGTTGCGTTTGCATTTACTTAATTAATAATATCTCAAGATATATATCGATTGACTTCTCTGATTGGTTAATTGAATGATTAATAATTAAGAGTAATGAACAACAATATATATACACCCACATAACGTGGGATATATAATGCATGCAAGGAGTCAATCCGCGAGATCCCCTCTCCTCCTATCAAACGGTATACTGCGTTCTAGTGTTGTCTGCATTGTCGCATTATTGTTCTTCCTTTTTCTTGTCTGTTTTAGCACTTTACATAGCTTTCAAGGATGTCCACTTCTATTTATTTCTGATTTTATTTGTTACAAAGTCCATTTTTTTTCAAACTTCAACTATTATGGTAGCACGATTTTAAAAACTGAAGGTTGAAAATTTAATTTTCATGATAGCTAGGGGTTAAAATGTAGATGTCACATTAGTAGAATTGTGTTACATTACATCTGGAAAAAATCTAAATAATATATTTTCCTTTAAAGTCCATTTAGATTTTACTTTTGACAATTACTAACACATGATTTTTATCATACGAAGCTTATGTTATTAGATTCATATTATTTTCATGTTGTTATATGGACCGATGAATTAATGGATGGAGGCAGAGCTCCTGCCATTACTTTCAAAAAATGAATTGATGGATGGAAGCCCTGTGTCAGTCTACTAATAAAAAGCCAGCCCAAATTTTCAACCTTGGTTTGTTCAGACTAGAAAAAGTCTGTTGAATGTATCAGCGGATATATAGATATTTTAATAGGGGTACATGTGAAAGCGAGAAAATACATATGCATGCTTATTGGACATATCCAATTAAGAATAGTAGTAGCTGAACAATCTGAGCCTGTCACATCACTAGCTTGCGTAACCGGGCGATCGTACTCCCTGAGGAAAGAATGCTATTATCATAGTTTTATGTCTTAAGTTCGATCAATTATAAATAAAAAAACTATCAATATTTATGATATCAAATAAATATTATTAAATTAATTACGAAATGTATTTTTATAATAAAATATTTTGGAGCTGTAAATATAAATAGTATTTCTAGAAATTTGATTAAATGTGAACTACTTTTGCTGTCACGTAACACGTAGTTGCATTCTTTTTCTGGACAGAAGGAGTACTTTCTATATTGGCGCCTCATATTGTGGACCTTGTTCTTTCAGTCTTTCACAGTAGGACATGATAGATCACGTCATGAGACAGGTTAGCAATTCTTTAATCTAATATAAATGATACTCCACCAATCCTAAAATACAAGCCATCTTAACTAAGAACTCTAAAACATATTATGAGTTAAACTAAAGTAAATGATACATATAATCCTCTCTTAATCGTGAGAAAAATATATGTTTACCAAATTTGGGTCAGTGATTACACACATTGGTCGGTATGCATGTATATGAGTGCTGAGTTTTTAAAGTGAGCTAGAGATCAATTATATTTAGAACAAATTTTAAATACTTATACTACCTTGTAAGATGGAGGGAATCTTTTTAGTTTTGCTGGATAGTTACCGAACTAACCTGAATAGGAACTACGTTTGGCAGAATATACTCCTACTATCATACACCCTCCGTCCCAAAAAAAAGTGTCGTTTTAAAATTTCAGACATCTTGTTTGACCATCCGTCTTATTCAAATTTTTTTTATAAATATCATTTATTTTGTTATGACTTATTTTATCATTAGATATACTTTAATAATAATTTATTTATTTTATAATTTGCACAAAATTTTTAAATAAGACGAACGGTCAAACATGATGTCTAAAAGTCGAAAACGTCACTCTTTTTGGGACAGAAGGTGTATATTAGTAGCAGCTAGCTTGTACTGCTTACGAGACATAGTACAAAAGAACAAATAACACCCCGGATCGGACCTGGAGTATATAGATAGGATCATCATTCATGGATATAATGCCTGTCGTACAAATACAAAGATAGAATCTGCAGTGCGGAAGCAGTTTCCTCGTGACTGGAAAGGCAAAAATGCGATACCTTTTTGGTTTTGCTGCATGCATCAAGCATAAATTCTGATCTGATCCTGGCCCCAAAAGCTGGAGGCTATCTCGTGTGTCATGCGTGCACGTAGGACATACGTATTCACGCTTATCCTGCTCCAGTTTTCTGTGTGTGCATGAATGTTTCTCTGGTTTTGTTATTGTTACTTCCTTCGTTCCTGAAAAGATCAACGTTTAAAGTTGTTCCTAGTTAAACAGATTAGACGACGAAGCGCGTGTTTGGGGGCCATTTAAAATCAGTTTCTAAGTGAAAATAATTAATCAGATTCTTGGAGAAAATAATCGGGAATCTCACCCAAACTACTTGATTATTTCTCGATTATCTGAGAATCAAGACCTGAAAAGAATATGGAATTGACCTAGCACCCGACAATCCTGTACCACGAAGGATTGGCCGCATTTTCCCCACCGCCACCGATTTTCTTCTGGTGCTAATTCTTTCGACAGGCTATTCCCTCCACTAGAACTAATGAAAGGCTTATTTCGCCTTCACTAGAACAAGAATTTAACTAAACAAAAATACTGTTAACACATGATTTATAAATTTGCTATTGTTCAGATCATATAATTTTTTATAATTGCAATTTTATAATATAAATATTTCCCTTCATCTTGGACAAGCTTAAAGTCAAACTTTTAAATACAATTTATTCAATCCCTCCATCATGTAATACAATGAATTTTTAAAAAACAAGATAACTTAAGGGAATACTTGAATAACACTTGTACCCATTAATTAAACCCAGTTAAAGAGTTTCTTCTCAAATCATGGTTTCCATTAACAAACTTTGCAATTCTAAGCGTGGGCACCCATATATAATGCCTTACATTTCAGCATAAATTTTGAAAAGTTATTATAAACTGTATTATAAGATAGAGGGAGTAGTAGCTTGGAGACACTCATACTCTTTAAAAGTACTTTAATAAAAGTTTTATTTTCCATATATCCGAATAGAAAATCATAGTAAGCCTATATTTTTGATGTTGCAGTCCAAAACGACAAGATTTATGGAACCAAAGGAATTTTTGGTCAATAGTACTTTGTCCTAACAAAACAAAACAAAACAAAATACCTATCTGGCGAGGTGGGTGGGTTCATCCTGTCCATCCCTTTTCCCTCCTGCGTTTCTTTTCTTCTATGGAACTGCATGGTCCTATTGCTACTGGACCTAGATTTACCTTCTTACTTTTAGAAACTAAAATAAAATGTGTTGACATATTGTTTTTTAGAAAATATAATGGATACCTATACGTGTACCTGTATTGAAGCTACATAATAGCTGAAAGGACCTTTCCCGCAATAAATTTATCAATATGTTTATTTTTTAGACCGCAACTTATAAGAAAATTATGATTAGATCTTGATTGTTTTTTACATAAGCGGTTCCAAACGGGCAGATTCTTTCTTGATTAAGAATTTGGAATTGAACTGGAATGGGAGAATCTTGTGCTTATTTCACCTTCACTAGAGCAGAAATTTAACTAACAAAATACTTTTAACACATAATTTGTAAATTTTGATATTATTTAGATCAGGAGGTAAAAAGAATCTAGAATTCTTTTGACAGGTTATTGCCTCAACTAGAACTAATAAAAGGCTTATTTCGCCTTCACTAGAACAAGAATTTAACTAATAAAAATACTTTTAACACATAATTTATAACTTTTCTATTGTTTTGATCATAATAATTTCTTTATGATTACAATTTTATCATATAAATATAATACTACTCCCTTTATCTTGTACAAGCCTAAAGCCAAACATTTAAATACAATTATTCACTCCCTCCATCCTGTAATACAATGATATTTTTTAAAAAAATAAGATTACTTAAGGAAATACTCAAATAACACTTGTACCCATTAATTAAACCCAATTAAAGAGTTTCTTTCAAATCATGGTTTTCATTTTAACAAACTTTGCAATTCTAAGCATGGACACCCGTATATAATGACGGTCACACCCATTTTTAAGGACAAAAATAGGATGCATAAAAGACTCATGTACGCCCCAGGAAACAATCGCACACATAAGTTGACAAATTACATAATATCATCACAGTGCTTATTACATAGCGAATAAGTATTTATCACATAGTCTTATACAATAATTGTAGCAACTAATAGTAGATCTCCAGCGGAAAACTCCAAACACAGGGGCAAGGTTGACTGGTTGACACCAAGACTAGTACTCATTACGATAATCATCTTCATAATCTTTATCTGTTGCGGTGGAAATAGCAAGAGTGAGTCCATGTCGAACTCAACAAGTATAACACAGGGTTCATGAGGCACAAAAGGCTAGACATTGTTTGACTGCGTTTAGCTTTTAATCATCATATAATTAGCAATTGAGTAGCATCAAAGTATTCCAATTCCCATTATTGAACCAATGATCAATTGTAATAAGGATAATAAATAGCATTAACATGAGCATAATCTTAACAACAGTAATTAAGCATGATATAACAATGGTGATCATCTATCTGTAAATGTTCCAGGGCCGCCCGTATCCGTGGGCACGGCTAGTATACCAGTTTTTAACTCTGCGCAGAGGTGTACACTTTCACTATGAGTCATGACTTCTAAATGCATAGGTTCACGACTCCCCAAAACACTAGAAATCATATAAAGCCACTTAAAGGTTCGTCTAACAAGTTAGCGCCATTAGATTTACTCGGCAGGCAGATGTAGGAATCCCTTTTCAAATGGCACAATTCCTTCTCGGCTATACTCATAGACTAGAGGCTGTCCTACACCCATCGTGTCAAGCCATTCTTACGCCATTTAAGGTAACCACTCACAAGCTAGAAAAGATCCTTTAAACAACTAGAGCCAGAGCCATATAGCCCTCACAGCTGTACTGTATGTCCCGGATGATCACGTATAGATAAGTCCTTATGGAGAGAAACCAGAGCATCAAAATAACCCACATGCTCTAGCCCCCTTTTCAACAGTAATAAAATCATCATTAAAGGTTGGTCGCTTAATTCATTAGTCCAATTACGAGATCATCGTTCATAATTAAGCACTAGCAATAGCTACCCAAATGCACAACCCATAGGTGACAAGGAACAAAATATCAATAGCTAAGTTATAATCTCTATGGTCGTCAAGGAGGACACATGCATATGTATGATAATTTCAGTGAATAGGACAACAAGGATGGTCCCATGTTATACTTACCTTGATCAAAGCTTTTCTGATGATACTGCTAGTCTGGCTTAAAATAATACTCCTGATCGTCAAGAAACTGCTCACCGTCTATACTCGATCACCAAGCATCAACACACAATCATCCGAGCAATCATACACGAAGCAAACAAAGAGACATAGTTAGAACAGTACACCAACAGTAGCAAAACAGTATAAAAAGTTTGTAAAA
Source organism: Saccharum hybrid cultivar R570 (assembly GCA_038087645.1). Taxonomy (NCBI): domain Eukaryota; kingdom Viridiplantae; phylum Streptophyta; class Magnoliopsida; order Poales; family Poaceae; genus Saccharum; species Saccharum hybrid cultivar. Next base: position 768,174 of record JAQSUU010000368.1, read on the forward strand.
CTCTTCTACATGTTACTACGATCACACAGACGTAAAGATCACGAAATTCGGATTTAAAACGTGAAAGTTATGAATTTTCTAAGATTTTCCTATAGATAAATAATTACTTTAATATAAACTCGAAAATTAAATTTTCCAAACCTACTGTACAGCTACACTAACATGTAGAGCTCGCAAATACGAATCTAACACAACTTGAACGGGTCAAATCGGAGTTAAAACAGAGATTTTATGATCAAAACAAGATTAGTGGCAAAACTGTAAATATCAGAAAACATATTTTTGAATTACCGAGATCAAATACGTTTTCAAAAGAATAAAACGGATTCGGGTTTTACGTTTTGGACTGTGGGTTCTAATATAATGGAAGTCAAGGGCTCTTTAGCAAAAATTGCGGCCGAAAGGGTATCGGCCTCTCCTGGCCGTAGATCTGACGATGAAGGGCTAGGATTAAAAGAAGAAAGGAGTGGGGCGACGCCGGCCACCAACAGTGACTCCACGGTGGCGATTTCACCGGCAACGAGCAATCCGTGGCGGCGCACACTCAATCTGGCGTCTCAGTTCACGATTTGGCAAAACAAAAGTACCAGAAGAGAGAGGGGGTGAAGGCGAGCTCACCCATGAAGAAAACAAAGGTGGTGTCGGCTCGGAGACGAGGCACGGCTGACAATGGCGGGCGGTGGTTCCCTGCACACGACGGCGAGGTACTGTGAACAAGCCAGCACGAAAACGGAGTGGAGAAGAGGTTCGCTAGGTTCGTGAGAGCATGACGAAACTCAGTGCAGTGCTTACGATAACGATGCGACGACGAATTCGTCGATTCCACGGATTCGGCGAAATTCGGGTTTTGATGTCCGCAACCTCAAGCTAGGGCAAACAGAGGCACGTAGATAGGGAAAAGAGATAGGGGACGGCTGCGGTTTCCTTTTAAAGCGACCCGACGTGCTCAATTGGGATATGATCCCAGGACTCCCGGATTGCTCGGTGGAATCGGTTGAAGAAGAGCTCGACTCCGGCTCGGTCACGTCTCGAAGTAGAAGACGCGGCTGACAGTGGGCCCCATCCGTCAGCGAACAGAGAAGGGGGCGCGCGGCCGCTGCGGCTCCTGGGCTGGCCCACATGGGCGCGAGAGAGAACGGGGAGGAGACGGAGGCTCGGCTCGGGCGGCCCAAAACCGAGAGGGAGAGGAGCAGGCCAGCTAGCTAGGCCACCAGGCCGAAAAGGTGAGAAGGTAAGTTCATTTTATTTTTTTTCTTCTCTTTTCTTATATATTTATTTGTTTTCCAAAACCATTTTAAAATGGGTTTTGAATCCAAATGAAATAAAACCAAAATCACACCACACAATAAAACAAATACAACAACATGAATGCATCATCAAATATCCCACCTAGTATTTTAAATTTTAATCCCAATTAAAATATTCTCTAAATTATTTAAGCTTAAAACTAAAGCTCATTTAACTCAAATTTTATCTAATTCAAAATTTTGAAAATTCAGGGCGTTACAATGACTTACATTTCAGCACAAATTTTGGGAAATCATAATAAACTGTATTATAGGATAGAGGAAATAGCTTGAAGACACTAAGACAACGCCTTATTTTATATTATTTATGTGTTCTGTATGTACTTCGATTTTGCACCTTATAGTTTATTCTCTATATATTATCGACTTCGTCGTACCTTAGATTTATTCCGTCCTTCCCCGCCACTGTGTCCAAGAGGGAGTACAAGTTAACGTGGAGTGTAGTGAGGTTTAGTCAGCCGCTAATAACGTCTAGAAAGCTGGCTTTATATTATTTTCTTCGTCAAGCGCGGACTCTGAAACAGCCGATAGGTAGTAGTGCTATACAGTTGTTTCAGCTGAAATTATATTGTTTATTGGCTGTGCACATGCATATATTCATTCAATCCGAGTTGAGGTTAGGATGATAGTAAAAATATGGTGATTAATAATAATATGCACGAATCACGGAGCACAATTAGGACAAGCTAGCCAAAGTAAAGCATATAGATATACTATATGTGGCAACTTGAGGTTAGAGTATATCCAGATGCACGTGCTGCCTGTGAGGCACAAGCTGTATGTAGCCTGCAGGGAGCTAGAGAGGATGCATACATGATGGACATGGATCAGTGTCAGATCAGGGGTCAAATATATGCATGCATGGTCATTAGCCGCCAGTAGCCCTATCGACGATCCATTGTCACAGAAAACTTTATATATACTGATACTGGTGGCGCAGAATCAAGTGTAAGTGCAAGTGAAGGCAACGGCTAGCTACTGTTGTTTTTTTTGTGGCTGTGCTGTGGATAGGACAACGCCAACTCGTTGGAAGGTTGGATACTATCTATCTGTGCCACCACCCAGTCATCAGTGCTTCCTATTGTCGCACATATAAGTGTATATATCTAGGTTTGTTCTAAACTAAATCATTTTTTAACTTAATTTTGATAAGTAGTTTGTAGTTACATATATAAAGATACTATCTTAGGCCCTGTTCATCTGGCTTATAATCCGTCTTATTCGGCTTGTTTTTTCAGCCGGAACAGTATTTTTCTCTCACGAAAAATCAGCCAACAGTGTTTTTCAGCCAGCTTATAATTACAGCCGAACGGGGCCTTAATAAAGGGATTCACTAGGTGGGAGGGGGACTGCATGAAAACCAAGGGGGTAGTTCACATCACACACACACACAAAAACCCGAGGGAGGCAGGGGACACCCAGATGGATAGACCCTATTCATCTGGCTTATAATCCGTCTTTTTCAGCTTATTTTTTTTTTCAGCCGGAACAATATTTTTTCTCTCATAACAAATCAGCCAACAGTGTTTTTTAGCCGGCTTATCTGCACAGCCGAACGGGGCCATAGTAGGCGCCCAAGGCACACACGTATCTAGGAGTTGAGAGAGATTTGCCAACAAGTGCATATCTCTAGGAATTTGTTTTACAAAATTTTTAGGAGAGCCCTTTCTCTCCTTTGCCAAAAAAATGAATTAGGGAGTTGTTTTAAGGAGCTTTTGAAGATGCTTTAAATTATGAAGACATATGTCATGTCATAATGTATCAATGATGTAAAATTGATTTTGTAAATATTAATTTTCTTTTCTATAAACTTAGTCAGACAACTTAGCGTAGTTGATTTGATACAAATTAAAGTCAGGTCACGTGTATTTCACGATAGAGGGAATATATCTTGGAGACGTGGAGAGTTTAAACATGTTTGGCTTAAGATAAGCACATATATCAATGAAGTCACAGTTTTTTAGGAGAGGAGGAAATTATAAGTATCAACTAGTCGTCGTGGCCGCCAGCTAATGCAATTCGTGGGAACAAAGCTTTAGGCTTTAGCACTTCATTTTGTTGACCCGTGTGTGTGCGTGTACCCGGCCGCCGCCATATGCATGAATGTATGAGCTCAATTGTAACCACGGCACCTTTATTCTAGCATGCATACAATTAATAACCCTTGCATATCCCGTAAACTGATTTTTTTTTTCGCTTAGGAGATCTTTTAGACAAAGACTCACCAGCTACAGTTGAAATGTCGTCGGGTTTGGAGATCGTATGCTTTAGTTGGGGGTGAAGTATGTTTTTCACCCTCAAACTGGCGCGATAGTCTGTTTTAAACCGTAAGCTATGAAATTGGATAGCATATTCGATCGATTATCAAAACTGAACAATTTGGTCCTTGTGTTGGTTTTAAAGGTGGTTTTCTATTTTATAAAAATAATAGAAATTTGATTTACTATCTAAAAAATTATAAATGGTCTATTTTAAATCAGGATATGAAACTAGTACTATTTTTTAAGCATATTCTCTACCTATTTATGATGATCTCTCTTTCTATACATACATATAGGTATTTATAAATGGTTTATTTTTGTTGTTTTATTACTTATATTTGCACTCATGATTCATCTAAAACAAGTAAGATCCGAATAACTCTAAATATAGCACCAATAGATAGATGAAACTTTTAGGAGAAAATTGGAACTAGTTTCATATTTTTATGATTTAAAATAAATTAATCATGAATTTCTAGAGATCAAACTAGATTTTTATTATTATTAAAAAAAACACTTGTGAAGCCATCCAGAGAACCAAATTTGTCATGTTTTGACACTTATTACATGGTGGGTTACCCGATTTTATAGTTTAAGGTTGAAAATCAGACCTATAAATTCGAGGTTGAAAATTGTACTTTACCTCGTTTGGTACATTCACTGCTCCATTTCCACAGTATAAGTCAGCTTTTTCAAAAAAAAAAGTCAAAGACCGTTTGGAAGAAGGGCAACACTAGGAATTAGCGGTACTACTTCCAAGTGGTCATGGATCAGGATCAGGTTCAAGTGGTCATTAGCAGTGATTATATAGTCGCCCGAGGATCAATCCATTTGACTAGAAAAGAAAACTGGACGCTGCTGGCACACACAATATAATCATCAAGTGCAAGTGAAGGCAACGGTTAGCTAGCTGTTAGCCTGTTATGCTAAAGAGTTATTTTCTCTCTCTTTTCTAGAAATGAACCAGGAGCCAGTGAAGTCATAAAAAAAACTGGCTTCACGGGCTCTGAGTCATCCAGAGCCAAAAGAAGTCCTGTCAAACAAACTCTAATATTATACTCCCTTCGTTCAAAGTTATAAAACATTTTGGCTTCTATAAATACTCTTTTTTGTCATATATCTAGATATAGTTTATATCTAAATGCATAATAACTACGTATTTAGAAAAGCCGAAATGGCTTATAATTTAGAATGTAAGGAGTAGTATATATAGGCTTGAAAATTGTGAATGATACTATCTGAATACCATGGCTAATTGTTAGCCGTTGGGCATTCAAATGGACCGACTAAAAGGTGAGGCTAACAATTAGCCTCTGTCGGGACTGACGAAGTTGATCTAATTAACGAAGAACTTAAATTGCTCTCAATATGCAAAAAGTTTCTATCACGTATTCAGAGAATTTAAAACAATTTATAATTTAGAATGGAGGGACTTAACACGAGAGCATGTGTGCAAGGATGAGAGGCCCCTATATGTAGAGGTGGAGACGACATGGCCATCTCGTGCTTCGTGCCACTTTGGGTCATATGCTCTCTAGGCATGTCGGGTCATGCCGGTATGGCATGGTAAGTTTTTGCTTCAGTCCAAGAACGACCCATGGCATGGCAGCATGCCTTCATGTCGTGTCGGCCCAAACACGACCCTCAATATATCTTTGTTAGTTTTATTTATCTGCTTGTGATATACAAAAAAGTATGTTTTGTATGTCCTATTTCCATGAAGTTTCAATATAATTTTATAATCCATTCAAGAATTAGTTTTTTTTAGAACATTCAAGAATTAATACTAGAAAATTATATTATATCATTGTAGATGTGCTTACGTGATTTTCGTGCTATGCTAGTCTAAACATGGTCCAAAATATGGGCCCGTTGGTACAGCTCGTCATGCTTAGATGCTATGTACGGCACACTCTCGTGTTCGTGTCATACTGTGCTTTGGGCTGTGTCATGGCCCACCCTCACATGATAAAGTCAAGTGTCAGCTCTAGCTATATATCACGCAATTGCATCATCTGAGTATGATAGTATATGGGTGTGTTCACTTCGCAAAAAGTAGGTGAAAAGTTATTATAGCATCTTTCGTTGTTATTTGGCAAAATTTGTCCAATCATGGACTAACTAGGCTTAAAAGATTCGTCCCGATATTTACAGATAAACTATGCAATTAGTTACCTTTTTTACCTACATTTAATGCTCCATGCATCCGTCGAAAGATTTGATGTGATTGGTGGAAGAGGAAATATTTTGGGTTGGGATGGGGAAGTGAACAAGGCCTATATATATATAGGTCTGAAAACTCTGAATAGTATTATCTGGTATATAAATGGTGATGGACGTGAATATATAAAATAAATTTCAGACAGATAGCAAGAAAGAAAGCAACGACGCATGCATGCTGAATATTCGTTAACATAGTGGTATGGATAATACTAGCCCTTGTTTAGTTTGCCTCAAAGTTCCAAGTTTTTTCACTCTCTCTCCATCACATCAATTTTTAACCGCTTGCATGGAGTATTAAATATAGGTAAAAAATAACTAATTACACATTTTAGTTGGAAATCACGAGATGAATCTTTTGAGCCTAGTTGGTCCATAATTGGACAATATTTGCCAAATAAGACGAAAGTGATACTATTCATCAGTTTAAAATTTTCTTCAATCTAAACAGGGGCCTAGTAATAAAAGTCAGTGGTCAGAGGCACGCGCGGGTGCGGCGGTGAACACGGCGGTCAAGTTTCTCCGGCCGGCCAGTCAGCCACTGTCCTGTCCTGTCTCGTCCCAGCATCCATCCATGGACTGTGGTACTGGTTTTTCTTTTTCTTTTTCATTCACACCGACAACAATACAATACAATACATACGTACATAGGGTGCGGTGGTGATTGGTGAACGAGTTGAGCCCAAAAATAGGCACAGGAGAAGAGGGCCCATGCAATGCAGCAACTTGGTTATGGGTATACTACCAGTAGCAAAATGGCACTGTGGCAGCGGCAGCAAGTTGCAGGTCAACTCTTGTGTAGAGGGGAGACCTATCACCTCGCGAGTCGTCTCGATCGTCGTCGTCGTCGTCTGCCACCTTACGCTGTCACACTCACAGTCACAGCCCCAGCAATGCAGAAGGAAATGGAGGGTCATTGCTATATAATAGTCCGGAGTAGGGATGAAAACGGTACGAAAATATCCCGTACCGAATCGTATCGTTTTCTATATTTAATCTGATCGAATTCGTATTTTCGGACAAATTCGAATTCGGTTCGAAATTCAGAACACCAAATTCGAAATCAGAACGAAAACGGTTTAGACATTTTTTTTGACCGTTTTCTACTTTTCTACTTTTAATTTGGAATATCCCGATTTCGAAATTCGGTTTCGAAATTCGGTTTAAACCAAATTTGGCCCAATAGAAGTCTAACCTTAGAAAAATTGTATCTTTCTCGTACGATCTCGGATGAAGATGATTTTTATATGAAAATTATAGCTCTCAACGAGATCTGCAACTTTCTAGTTTTAAGTTTTTTCATTTGAAGTCTTTAAGATGTTCAAAAAATTTAAATAAAGTTTCAGCGATATATTAAATCGCGTACAAGTGCTTGTTGCCTTAGAACAATCATATCTTTTTTTACATGGTGTCCAATAAAGATATTTTTTAAGAAAGTTGTAGAACTTGTTAATTATTATTCACATGTTAATTGTTATGCACCTGGTCCTATGTGTTAATATTCCGTATTGATTTTTCGTATACCGACCGTGTTCGACATAATTCTGTTCGAATTAGTTCGTTTTCGAAATTCCATAAGTTCGTGTTCGTTTTCGTGTCTGACTTTACCGCTTTCGTTTTCGTTTTCGTATTCAAATGTAAAAGTAGAAAACGGTTGAAAGGTTTTCTTATTGTTTCCGACCGTTTTCATCCTTAATACGGAGTATGATCGCTTGGTCTTGCAGTCGATCTGCCTACCTGACCATATGCATTCCGTTTGACAGTAACATGGCCGGCGGACGCGCCGCGCGCGGTTGTTATTGGTCCCGTCTGGCACTTTCAGGCCGGTTTCAGCCCAGTAACAATAATCCTCCTGTTCGGCTGAGCTTATCAGCACGGCTTATCAGCCGTAGAACAATGTTTTTCTCTCACAGCAAATTAGCCACAGCCGGCTTATAAGCCAAAAAAAAAAACAGCCTGCCGAACAGGGCCAATATATGCACACCCATCACTGACCGTCTGCAAGCACGCTGCACCGCGTCGTCTGCAAGCACGCTGCACCGCGTCGGTCGTCCAGTATATCTCAAACTGTCTACAGGGATACAGGTAACCAGCCGGTTTTTCCACCCAGCCCACAGTGTTACACTAATGCCAATGAAATCCGTGAAACAAGGGAGAATTGCTGTTAAACAGTCGCTTGCTTTCTCCCAAAATAAGTCCCACTTTAGAATGAGGGAATTTTTCCCGTTTTCTACGTTTTTCTTATAAATAAACTGTTTTCCGTGAAATTCCTATATAATTTTTGCATTTCAAAGAGGCCCTAAAAGATCAGGAGACGTTTCCTGGCGGCTAGACTGCAATCTAGCCGTCATACCCTTTTCTTCCTCCTTTCATTGGGATCAAAGCAAGCGCCCTTTGCCTCCCGTTCTACCCCATTCTCGGCAGCCCTGCTGTTCCCCACCGCACTAACCCGGCATCGCGTGGGGCCTCTCCGTGTCTCCTCCACTATTACCTAGCCCAACCATCCTCTCCCACCCTCGTCCGCCTGACCGGCTTGCAGCTGAACGACTTCCTTCTACGGTTGTCGGCCTCCATTCTCGGAATGACAACCTCTCGAACTCATTGCTCGAGAGTTCTCCAATATTTTAGGCGGTTGAAATCTAGGAGAAATAAACCCGCATGCAATGAACTCGATCGTATGGACCTTATATATACTTGTATGTAACAGGACTCGAATGATACAACCAACCGAACGTTGTAAAATACTGAAATGGCTCTCAAAGCTTTGAATCAATAGGCGTCTGTGGTGACTTCGTCAATCTTGAGATCTGTCGACGTAGTCTTTCGGAGGCGCTCGTAGGGATAGGGTTTGCGTACGTTCATTCATAGAGGTGAGTGTGCGTGCATTGTGAGCGTCTATGTCAGTACTATGTAATTCGTAAAAAAACACTTAACCTAGAGGAGCACACTAGCTTGTAGGGATGGGTGTGTTTGAATTAGCGGTAATGCTTTATCGAGCGTCCGTCCGGCCCGACATGTGCCTTCGTTGGGCTTGCAGACCAGGTCTCACTGGCCCTTATATTAAAAAAATTTGGATGGTTCCACCGTGACGGAACCGTTTCATGCCGTGCGCCCCTGCACCTCACACCTTACGTCGGACCCACCTCGTGCCGCGCACCCCGATTGTGCCTCGCGCCGCACGTCGTCCGTGCCTCGCGCCTCGTGGCGCCCGCATGCTATGTTCTCCCGCGCCAGCGTCAACGAGCCTTCATTGGGCGACAACAAGTAGATGAGCACATGTTGCAATCGTATGTTTGAAGTGTTTCAGATGTATGTTGCATATGTTTCATCTGGATGTTGTAAAAGTAGATATGGTGTTGCATGTGTTGCGATGGCTATACACATGTGTTGCAAGTGTATGTCTCAAATATTTTAGCTGTTTCAAACGTGTGTTGCAAGTGTTTCATCTAGATATGACATATGTTGCAGTGGCTATACACGTATGTTGCAAGTGTGTTTTCCAAATGTTTTCAGCTGTTTCATCTGAATGTTGCATATGTTGCAGTAGCTATACAATATGTTGCAAGTATATGTTTTAAATATTTCACCTATTTCAGATGTATGTTACAAGTGTTTTTATCAGTGTTGCATATGTTACACTGGTTATACACATATGTTGCAAACATATGTTTTAATTGTTCCACTTGGTTTTAGTATGTTGCAGCAGGTGCTGCTCCTCACGTGCTCTGACTCACGGAGTCATGGGTATGCACGCGCTGCGTGCACCCATCCAGCGCTGTCTATCTATGTCATGCGGCTAGTTCCAATAGTCGGATGTGCACGCAATGGGCGGTCAATGTCTAAATGACCGAGCACTCACTGGTCAAAGTGCATGTGCGCATGCAGAGCGCCAAAGCGGGCCAACACCCAACTGACGCAGAACTAGGCGTCCTTGCACCACCAAGCTTGGTCCTCACAGTGGAGCATGCAACCGAGGTCAACATAGGTACGGGCGTTGTGCTCCCACCCTCTCGATCTCTCGCATGCAGCTAGGTGGGCCCTATGCACATTCTCTCCCATGGTGCATCAGCAACACGCGTAGACCCAATAGCAACAGCCCACGCACGGGGCGCGAAGCATGCGGTCAGGCACAGCAGCATGATCGGGGCACAGTAAGCCAGCTAAGGCTATCCGCACTCATGGTCCTCTATATTCATCCTCTATACGTCCTAGTCAGCAAGATTCTCTCCTCTATGTTCAATTCTCCCGCACCCATCCATCCTCTATATCATCCTCTATCCACTCTATCTACTGTGGGACCCACTTGTCACTTTATCTAAATATATCCATGAGTGATCTAGTTTTGAAGGATTTATTGAGACGAATTTAATGGTGCAATCGAAATTTAATTTGGATTTTTGGTTTGTGAGTTATAGCATTTTTTTTCCTTGGTTTAGCTAGTAGGGCCCGCCACTGCGTATTATAGAGTAAACACTGTGCTACTCTAAATATAGAGTGAGAGAAAGGATAGAGTATCGTTTTAGAGTATCCAGTGCAGCAGTTTTTACTCTATATTCATACTCTAAAACTTTAGAGTATCATTTAGAGTATGCCACTGCGGACAGTCTAACGCAGCAGGAGCAGCACGTGAGGACTCAGCAGCAGCGCGCGGGGGCATGAAGCATGTGGGCAGGTGCAGCGAGCTAGCAGACGCAGCAGTACGCGGTTGCGCGGGCGTTCGAATACAGACGTCCTAGCGCTACCATGGCCCTGCCCCAAACTTTATTTGACTATTTTCATCAACTTTGGGCACATTCGGTTAGTGTTCTAAATTTTGGCTTGGCGGTCTCCTCCGTTGACCACCTTAATTATTAGTTCATTTTTTGCAGCCATAGCTGGATAAATTCATGGCCCACCAAATTGGCAGCCAAAGTTTGTCCATGCCAAAATTTGACTTGCATGGTTAGGATATTGTTGCTTTTCCTCGCGTTTGTTTGGGCACATTTACCATTCTTTGAGACGAGCCAATTCAGTTGGGTTACCAAGCGGCCCAATCAGATATCACGACCGGGCCTAATATAGATTCCAGGTCCAGGACTGAGTAACTTTGGGCCTCTGCGGTCTCTCTCTAGCAGTCAGCAGTCAGCACCACCACCACCGCGGCGGCGCGAGCGTCTATCCTGCTCCTTTCCCCCGCGCCGCCGCCGCCGCAACTAAAACCCTAAAACAGCCCCCCTTCCTCCGCCGCCTCCACCGCCGGGCGCCATGGCGGACACGGTGCAGTACCGCCTGGAGCGGATGACCGACGAGCTGGACGACCTGGAGCGCCGGGGCCTCTTCACGCGCGCCGAGCTCTCCGACGTCGTCCGCAAGCGCCGCGACTTCGAGTACCGCCTCCGCCGCCACTCCCCGCTCCGCCAGGACTTCCTCGACTACATCGCCTACGAGCTCCGCCTCGACTCGCTCCGCAACCTCCGCAAGCGCGCCATCATACGTGCCGCCGCCGACGAAGACGACGCTCGCAGCAGCGACGATGAGGGAGGCAGGAGGAAGAGGAAGAGGAAGACGGACAAATCCAAGAAGAAGTGGAAGAAGTCCGTCTCCGACGTCGCGGGCGTCCTCCGCGTCCTCGACATCTACCGGATGGCCACCGTCAGGTTCAAGGGCGACCTCGACCTCTGGTTCCGCTACCTCGAGTTCTGCCGCGACAAGCGACACGGCAGGATGAAGCAGGTATGCCCCCTCCAACAGTCCAACACCAAATCGGTTCCTTTAGTATCATTCCCTTGCGAATTGGATGCCTTAAATATCTGTATAGTTGGTTGTTAGGTTCGAAGTTCACCTCTGTAACTTGCTGCTGCTCTGCTCGATGTCAACATTTGCTCTCGTTTTGGACTATACACTGACGTTGTGCTCTGCTCAGTGCTCACAAGAAATCGGGAAAAGCTGAAACCTTTCTATGCCCATAATGTGCTATTACAGCTACACATTTACATGGTGTTTGGTTTGTGCTCGGGTAACGTAACTGAAAAAGAATCAATTCACTGGGGTTTGATTGGTGGGATCATTGATTCCAGACTTTGTTTGGAGCGGACGTGGTAACGGTATTGCAGAGAGATATCAGCGATGTAATGAGAAAAGGGTCGAGGAGTGGCGGTATCGGCAATGAATAGAGTGCTATTTGACGGTATCTCATAACAGGAAGGACCGAAACAAGCAGCTGTATCGTTATACAGTCCCGGGAGTAATTAGATTACGTTACATTCAACCAAACCAAACGCTATCTTAGTATCTTTAGTTGGTTGCTAAGTTCAAAGTTCACCTCTGTAAGTTGGTGCTGCTCTGCTTGATTTCATATACATCTAGAAAGCCGTATGCTTTGGAAGAAGCTTGTACAGTTTGGGAAGGGGTTTTTTTGATAAAAAAGAAGAATCTACTTCAACCGATATGCCGTGAAAATTCCTATTTTCCATTCATTAAGGTACGAGGGCTTCTTATTCCACAAGAACGAAAGCACCTTTTCAACATTTGTTTGTGCTCTGCTCACAAGAAATCGGGGAAAGTTGAAACCTTTCTGTACTGTAACCATAATGTGCTATTTCTGCTGCACATTTAGTATGACTTGGAGCCAGGCGCTGTAATCTTGAAAAGTTGTGACCTTTGTATGCTACCCATTTAAGTTCAAACTTACACCTCTGTTACTTACTGCTCCTCTGCTCAATTCCAATATTTGTTCCCCTTTACGCTGATATTGATGCTCACAAAAATCTGGGGAAGTTGACACCTTTCTATGCCCATAATGTGCTATTTCAAGCTTTCAGCTACTCATTTAGTATGACTTGGTGCCACACACTGTAATTTGGCCAACAAGTTGCCAAATTTAAATTGCATTGTTGTACATTCTTTCATGTATTTCTTATCAAGTAGGAAAGTTCAATTTGAGCTATGATCATAAGGACGACCTTTATTTGCATATACTGGCAAACTCTAATGTTGTGTGTCCTTGCGCTTGTCTTCGCACTTCAGGTTCTGGCACAAGCTATTCGCTTCCATCCCAAGGTTCCTGGGCTTTGGATCTACGCGGCAGCATGGGAATTCGATCAGAATCTGAACGTCGCCGCGGCACGTGCACTGATGCAGAGCGGTCTCAGGTCTTGTCCTCAGTCAGAGGATATGTGGATCGAGTATCTTCGCATGGAGCTTACCTACCTTAACAAGCTCAAGGCTCGGAAGGTTGCTCTCGGAGAGGATGTCAAGACGCTGCAGAAGAACGATAACGATGCGGGCCAGTGGAAAGAGGAAAACAAGGAATTGTTCATGCCACTGAACGAACAGGGTGAAGATCCCAAGGAGCCGGGCTTGGCTGGAGATGCCCTGGAGGAGAAGGAAGACCTGTTTTGGCGTCAAGGATTGTTAATCATTCAGACCATATATCATGGTGCAGTGGAAGCTCTTCCGTCAAGCTTAAGCTTGCGGAAAAAGTTCTTGGAAATATTAAACAGTGTTGACTTGGCACATTCTGATGAGTTGAAACTGGAGGTCCTGGATGACCTTAAGAGAGATTTCTCTCATAGCGAGGACTACTGGGATTGGTTTGCTAGGCTTCAGCTTAGCAACTCGAACAGTTCCAGTAATTTGAATAGAAAGGATGCATTGTCGAATAAGTTGAACAGATCAATTCAGGTAAAGGAATTACATCACCGCTTCCCTATAAATATAAACCTCCATCATGATTATTAATGAATAATGAAATCTCATACTTGCTTGCCATTTAGCAAAAGAAAATAAATAGATGGAGAATGTAGTTGAATGCACTGTGGCTGTCTTGCAGTAATATTTTTTTCAATGTCAATTCACTACAGGCAATTCATATCATAGGTCCGAGATTTTAATTGTGGTATTGTGTACTCACATGCTTAGTCCATGTTAGTTTGTGTATGTTTATGCACTAGATTGTTACCTAATTTGTTTATGAGGTAATTGTTATTGATGCTTGTTATGAAAGCTTACTTTAATGCCATTTGCAATTATAGTATTAGAGCTTGACTAATCTGTACAGCATATTGTGTACCCTTTAAAGCTGTCCTTTTATAATAGCCTTGTAGTATATGTGTCTGTTGCAATTTAGAGCACCAATGGTAGTTTTCCCATTTCTCAGCCAGGATCTGCACTGCACACTAGGTCTGATACACCTTTCTGAACATTCTAAATTTATATTGTCGTATGGATTCTAGGTGTATGATGAAGCTGTCAGAAGGCTACCAAATTCCAAAATGTACTCATTGTATGCAAAGTTTTGGATGGATGTGCTATATCCTGACAGAGAAGATTCCATCACATTATTCCAGGATTCTGAATTTGATGCTTCAGAGTTCACTTCATCCATACTGAAACTTTATGAAAATGCAGAATCATGTGGGTGTCTTACTGAGGATCTTGCTTGCCAATACATATCACTTTACTTGAAACTGGAAAGACTGGAGGAAGCTAAGACTCTTGCAGAAAAGCTTTGTGATGGTCCTCTTTCAAATGCTGCAAAATTGTGGAGTCTGAGAGCTTCTATGGAGATAAATTCGATTGCGACTGCTCCTGGTTGTTCTCCGTTGAGCAAGGAGAACTTGAGCTCTCTGTTTGATCTATTTAGCACTGTACTTTCTAAGTTGTCTGTAACTGAGGCTGAGGGATTGTGGCACATGGTAAGTTCTCTAGATTAATATTGGCAGATTAACTTTGGTTTTACCTTACTACTATGATTGTGTTTGAAATTGTTCGTGATGCATTTCAGGCCATGAAATTGTTTTTCCATGATAAGGTCTGCTTCGAGAAGTTGGTGAAGATTGCAATGCTATCATTAAGTTTGGCAGGTGGCAGTGATTCAGGAGCATCTGTTTCTTCTGCTATCGTAGGGTGGTATTTGCAAAGAGATGGTATGAAGCATGCTAGGAAGATATACAAGAGGTATGAAAACTAACTGTGCACTTGCCATGTTGCATACAGTATGTAATTGTGTGCTCTCGCATGATGATGTTCTTCAACTATAATTTCGAGCAGCCTGTGTAGGTGATATTGACAATGTGAACTGGCATTTTAGATTTCAGAGCAGATGCCATTCATCTGGCTGTTGTTTGTCTCATTGAAATAACAATTGTTCAGTGCATAGTTTCTTCTTTAAATATTTGTAGTATTGGCTTAATAGGCCATGTTTATTTTCCCGTCTTTCTCCAGAGTCCTTCCCATTGCTAGTGCATTTTAGTTAAATAAAACAGAAAAATGTAACTGCAGTCAATATTGCCTCTTTAGTGTTGGGACCTGATGACACCTTGGCCTTTGCTTGTTGGATCCAACACAGATTGCTTGCTTTACCTCGGCCAAGCCTCAGGTTCATGCAGTACTGCATAGAGCTGGAGGCAAACCTTGCATCACTCGGAGACCATGGCGCCCTCACAAATGCTCGACGACTATATGATTCAGTGCTTGACCTGTATCCCCAGGAAAGGGAAGTGTGGAGAAACTACTTCAACCTAGAGCTGAAGGTGAGACCGCACATTACTACTATATATATGCTGCCTCATTTCATAAAAGGCTAAATTGGTTGCCATCTTGATTCACTGACATGGCGCTCTTGATTATATTACCAGATGGGAACATCAGAGTCTGCCAACGCCGTGTACTTGCGTGCTCGCAAGGTGCTCGGTGACTCCACTGCCCTGACGGCTCCCCGGAGCTAGCTAGCAGCACGCAATGTATTCCAACATGTAATGCATTTTTTGTTTGGATCTGATTTTGAATCCTCTCTGTGAGCATGTTTAGTTTGGCCTGTTTGGGTCAGCAAGTAAGCTGATGCATCGAAATTTTGGCTCTAAATCGGTGGGGTGGTAATTTGTGGCTTGCAATATGCACCTCTTCGTTGTTGTCCCTTTTCTCCTTGTTGAGACGCTTTTCCCTAGTTGATTTGAGTTGCTATGGAGTAACAGTGTGAATTGCAAGTGGTGCTATGCATTGTTGCTCGTTTTGCATGGACCAGAGAGGTGATAAGCAGTGTCCATGGACCCGTCTTCCTCGTGGCAAAAATTCCTTTATGCATTATTGCTCGTTTTGCATGGACAAGAGAGGCAGATAAACAGTGTCCACCGACCCGTCTTTGTCGCGGCAATAACTAGAGTACTGGGAGCTGAATGCTGATGGATGGGATATGCTCCAGCAACCAGCCAATCAAACACCACCACAGTCCACACATTAGCAAAAAGATGGGCACACCGCAAGAGGGAATCTCACTCGTTTCTGCTGGTGGAGCCTGGCTTAGGGTCGGTGTTCGCAGACAAGCATATCACTGAGTGTCTCTGACGATGAGTGCCATATGTATGACATGTTGCAAGAGGGAATCTCACTCGTGAACGCAAACCGCAATAATACACACCGACGATGAACAAGGTCGCCCCCAGAGCGTTGTAGATCGTCATGACCCTGTGAACTAGGCTGCAATGATGGGAGGTAGAAAAAGTAGATGGAAAAAAAATGAGAAAAAACTTGACAAAAGTACACTATTGCCTAAAGTTTTGGTAAAGGCGGCTGGTAAAGATTCGTAGAGGTGGCTCTCTGTAAATCGATTTCTAGGGGTGGCTTAAAACCCAACGCAGAAATCATTTTCCATAAATCACAAATCGGGCTAAAACACACTTTTAAAAAAATCCAAGGAAGCTAGATCGTGGTAGGTCATGGCTCAAACAAATTTTCACACGAAATACACACACGTGCAGCCATAGGGGCTCGAACACGCAATATCATGTCCCGCGTGCACTCCCTCCCACGCAAAAGTCACTTATGATAGATACATTTCTTTTGTATTCACTTTACTAGATTTTGAATTGCATAATTATGACTCTAAACAAATTTAAATAAAATGGTTTCAACTGGAAAGTTATAGATATTTATTGAGTACTACAACTTCCACTGGGTTGTTTCTCCATCTGAGACCGTTTGGAAAAATGAACATCAAAATGTGAGAAATTCAAAGACAATTTTCATTGGATAAATAATTTCAAATGAAAAGTTTTTTTGCGGGGTTCAAATGAAAGGGTTGGCAACTATAAAGTTGTATAGCTCTTTGAGGTCTACAATTTTGGTTTTGTTGTTTCTCCATTCGAGGCTGTTTTAAAAAATTATATTTCAAAATGTGAGGACTACAAATTGAATTTTGGGGCCGTAGATTATTTCAAATGAAAAATTTATCAACTGAAATATTTTAGAACTTTTCGGACCTATAACTTTTATTTTGGTCATTTCTCTAGCTGAGATCCTTAGAAAAAGTCGAAAAGTTTGAATTTCAAAATTTGAGAACTCCAAACAAAATTGACAAGATCTTATGATTTGAAATGAAAAAGTAGTCATTCACAAAGTTGTAGATCCCTTCGATGTATACAACTTTGTCTTCATCCAACTTAGTTTTAAAAAGTTATGAGTTTTACTGTGTTATACCTATTTTTTAGAAGCAAGCCGGCTCGTAAACTAAATTTAGAGGAGGATTTTGATTACGCCGCTTCTTTCCAAAAATACCTCTGTTGCTAAAAATCGTTTTTGTAGCAGTGTTGGAAGATCAGATCAATTGTATGCTATCAATTGAGAGTCACCTTCTCTATTTATGAGGGTGCCAGGACTCCTCAAGGTGTCCCATTTAAGGAGTGCTCAAGAGTTCCTCAACAAATCGAAATAGGAATATATATAAATTCCTTTTATTTATTTATTTATTTATTTTCATCAAGCTAGCAACAATGGGATCGGAGAGGTAGACAGAGATAGAGACCACGCATGCATCTGTGTTACTCATCGCTGCTATCTTCGTCGTCGTCGTCGGGCAGTGGCACGGACGCGTGCACGTCGAGCTCCAGCACCAAGTGCACGTCCGACCACTTCTTGGCCGTCGTCCACAGCACGTACCCGGAGGCGCCGCGGAGTTCCCCGGTGCCGCCGACCACGGCGAGCTCCCTCGTCTCGTCGTAGATCCTGTCGCGGCCGGCCACCACGATCGTGCTGCCGTTGTACGGGCCCGCGGTGAGGACGACGGTGATGGACACCACGATCACCTCCTCGTGCTTCGAGGTCAGCATGTACGTGCCCTGCGCCCGGCCGATTGGCCTGGTGTCGCCGTCGCCGACGATGCCTGGCCCGTCCGTGATGAGGTCGTCGATCGCCACCGTATCGCCAAAGTGCGATCCGGCATGGACTCGTGTGGCGGCCCCACGCCCCAGATGAGCCGGATCGCCGTCCGGTTCGGCCCGCCGATCACGTCGTGCATGTACAGCGGCAGGTGCACGCGCCGCCGGCCACACGCCGCCGACGCCACGTCCGCGGCGGCTAGCGGCCACGAGGAGCATCGTCAGCTTCTTGTTCGTTCTCCCCATTGCTGCTGTAAACGAATTTGCGTGTTTTGCTGCTGGTGTTCAATTATTCACAGTCCGGCCATCTGTTGTTTGTCCTGCAGGTTTTAAAGCCGGCCGGGCACGGGGTGGATGCAAGTGACGAATGGGATGGAGCCACGAGAGACACGAGGTTAGCTCAGACAGAATAGGACACTTACGCCTTGTTTAGTTGGCGGGTTAGAGTTGAAATTTTTTCACTCTCTCCATCACATCAACTTTTGCACATATGCATAAAACATTAAATATAGATAAAAAAAATAACTAATTACACAGTTTAGTTATAAATCACGAGACGAATCTTTTGAGCCTAGTTAATCTATAATTGGACACTAATTGTCAAATACAAACGAAAATGCTACAGTTAGAAAAATTTCAACTCTTCACTAACTAAACAAGGCGTTAATTGGGCCATGTTTATGTTTTGTGGGGGCTCAAGGGGCTCCATTTCTGTTTGTACTTCCTTCGTTTTAAAAATATAATAAAAGATTAAAGCTTATCCTAAATCAAACTATCAGTAGTTTGACTAGATTCATAGAAAAAGACAATAATATTTATAACGTCAAACTAGTATTATGAGGTACATTATGAATGTAGTTTCACAATTTACCTTTTAATCTTGTAGACATTGATATTTTTTATTTATAAACTTAAGACAAACTTATTTAGCTTAACTTCGGACAAACTTTGATCCGTTAAATTTCAGGACAGTCGGACAGAGGAAGTGTAGCAGTAGGCGCCGCTGAATGCAGAGCCAGTTTTTTTCACTTCGCTAGTGTATTTTGTGAAGAGAGAGGAGAAAGGCTCCATGCTATTAAGATTATTTGTGATCATATTAAAAAAAATATATTTATTATCAATTAAAGGACAATCTTATACTCCCTTCGTGCATACAAGGATGCAACTATGAGATTTATGTCAATCAAACTAGTTTAAGTTTGATCAGGTTTGTAATGAAGAATTAGATCCTTTCATCCCTGTTTTTCAGCACTACTTCAGCAGTACTTTTCAGTGAAGGAACAACGTTTTCTCTCACAACAAATTAGCATCAGCATCAACCAAATTTTAGCGAAACGAACAGGATAGACGGAGAGAGTATTGGCAAACCACTAATTGCATTCTTCAAATAAGTTTATTATAAAAATAAATTCAACTATCTATCTAATAATACTAATTATGTAACATAAATATTAATATTTTTTATATATATTTGATCAAGTTAAGTACGTTTGACATCTCGAAAGTGAGAACAATAGTTAAAAAGGATGGAGTGAGTATCAGGTAAACCCCCAACCGAAAGTTTGGGTAGTGCTTTTTTGGGCAGACATCCGGTTGTTACGCGACTCGAAATTTTGGGATTACCTACATAGCTTGTACTCTAGCTCTAGCTACAATTGGGCTTGTTCGGCAGACGTTAGGCCGCAGGCCGTCACCTCCACCCTGTTTGCTTGAGCTATTTTTCAATTATAGAATAGTGTTTTTTCTCTCACAATATTTCAAAATAAGTATCAGTATAAACCAAATTCCAGCATGAGCAAACTGGACTAGCTGCAGCCAGCAACAGCGGCAGATAAAAAGCAGCTGATGAACAGGCTAAATAATCGCTAGTATGAATGATCGAGGGGTGTTCAGTTCAACTGAATGGAATAATGGAGCATGCAATTTGACTGGGTAAACATTGAATGAACACGGTTGAGTCTGGGTAAAAAGAAAAGAGCAGAGGAGACACAGATGGTTCAATAAGCATCTACTCCAAAGAGTAGGATTAAGGCCCTGTTTAGTTCCCAAAAAATTTTGTAAAATTTTTCAAATTCCCCGTCACATCGAATCTTTGACACATGAAGCATTAAATATAGATAAAAAATAAAACTAATTACACAGTTTAGACGAAATGGACGAGATGGATCTTTTAAGCCTAATTAAACCATGATTGGACACTAATTAGCAAATAACAACGAAATTTGATACAATGTCGTTTTGCAAAAATTTTTGCAACTAAACAGGCCCTAAGTTTACCCAAACCGATACAAAAGTACTAATATTTATAATATTAAATAATTATTTTTTGAATAATATGAAATATATTTTTATATATAGTAAAGCTATTTGATTGGAGATATAAATGTTGATAGTATTTTTTTAGAAATTTAGTTAAGCTTAAGAAAATTTATTCAGTCCAAATCTGGTTTTTTCATATATTGTAAAATTATTTAAAGATATAAATATTTTTTTTACGAATTACACAAGTACAGACGCAAATGTTCAACACACACGCACGCTCACCTTTATGAACACACATAAGTAAACCCCCTATAAGCACCTGCGACTGTGCTGACATATCTCGAGATTAACGAAGTCACCACACACGTCTCACCGTCGAGGGAAACGTCGCCTACTACTGAAAGCACAATGATATTAAATCTTAAAATAAATCTAGGAAAATGTGACTACCCGTGCCAAGTTGAGGGCTTGAACCCGGGTGGTCAGATTCCACTAGAAAAATATGAGTACTCGTACCCGGTCGAGAACTTAAATGTACGTGGACAAATTTCACGGTAAGCAAGTGGGCTCTGTTCGCAACTCGAAGAGCGAGTACATGCTATAGCAGGTGAAAGACAGTGACAATGTAACAACTTTCCACGAAAGCAAGAGGGTGAAAGACAGTGACAAGAAGCTCCCCCACCAGTAGAATACTGTATGAAAGTGTTTAGCAGCATAATTGCAGATCACATCACTCAGCCTTGGCTCGAATAACCGAGACGGACAATCGGACCACCCACCTCGGAGCCCCAAACTGAAACGCTGCGGAAAAGATTTTCTGTAGTAGTGATTGG
Organism: Saccharum hybrid cultivar R570; assembly: GCA_038087645.1. Lineage (NCBI taxonomy): Eukaryota > Viridiplantae > Streptophyta > Magnoliopsida > Poales > Poaceae > Saccharum > Saccharum hybrid cultivar. Next base: position 789,188 of record JAQSUU010000368.1, read on the forward strand.
CAAACCGCAAATGGCGATTCAAAGTTGCATGAACTTGGATTTACCTAGAACTGACAATCCGTCACAGCTCCGGTGCCACAGTTTCATACGTATTTGGGGAAGTAAAATCTGCCCCTGAGGGCACATGCTCTCCTGATGTGCACGTATCCCAATGCACATCCAGTGGTACACATCAAGAGAGCACATGCCCTTAAGGACAGATTTTATTGCGTTTGTTTGTTTGGTTCGTCACCTGTGTTATGGCGCCCCCACACCTTGCCAACGCCACAAGTTATTTTTTGCGCCAAAGCTCGCCAAAACTCAGGTGACAATAGGTACGTCCGGATGCACCTCCAAAAATGGCACCCATGTACAGAAACAACGCCAGCATGTGCGCGCGCTCCCCATCCGCGGCCTATCTCCTCTACATTCCTATCTCGCCACTACGCTACCATCTCAGGCGCACTCCCTCTGCAAGCCCCCACCGCGCCGCCTCCGCAGGCCCCTACTGCGCCATGCAACGCCGCGCCCGTTTTGCGCTGCACGCAGGGCCCGCACCGCCCGAGCAACAAGAGGGGAAGGGTGCATGGCACCTTCGATTGGGAAGGACCCGGCTGCGGCGTAATATGGATGCGCTCCGGAAGATATGATGCAGCAGAAAGGTGGGGGAGGAGAGATGCAACACATACCCTGATCTACTTTTGAAACATCCAAAAACTACAGTTGTAACATACGTCTGAAGGCAGTTGAAACACTTGAAACATGCTTCTAAAACACTTAAAAACACATGAAACACACTTGAAAACTATTGCAACCATACGCAACATCCAAATAAAACACATGCAACGTATGTGTGAACATATACAACATCCAAATGAACACACTTGCAACATGCATCCGGAAATCACAGATGAAACCTACCTCTGAAACATCTGAAACACTCGAAACATACGCTTACAACATGCCTCTGAAACAATTGCAACATATGCAACATCCCAGAACGAGTTGTGTAGCGGTGGTCGCACGTGAGAGAGTTATAACATCTCGGATATTAAAAACAATTAAAAATTTAATCATATGCATAATTAGAGCATAAGCATCAGTTATCATGTCAAACAAGCATTTCATGTCACATTATTACGTGTCAATGTTGCACATGTTTCATGCATAGCATGGTAAGTTTCTAATGTTGTTTTATTAGTATGCTTAATAAGTTAATAATGCCATGTTGATTGCCGCATGAAATAATGTTTTATTAGGATTAAAAGGATGAATCAAGTTTTAGTTAAAAAGAATAATCAATTGAATTCAAAACCCTAAATTCCAAAACCCTGATTTTACCCCTTTTGAAATAATTCAAAATCTAAGCAAAATTTGGGAAAAAGTTTAAAACCAAGTTTGTAGAACTTTTCAAGGGCTACAACTTTGTTGTTTTGAGTTTTCAAAGTTTTAGTGTAAAATGTGGAGCAATTTTGAAAAGAAGCAAATTTCAAATTTAACCCCTTTTCATCTCCAAATTCAAATTTCAAAATGGAGGCATAATTTAAAAATGGTTTGAATAGCAAAGTTGTAGGTCTTGGCTAGATGTACAACTTTGGTGTTTGGAGTTTTTGGAGTTTCAATACAACATTCAAAGTAATTTTGAATTTACAGAATTCCAGAAAATGTCCCCTTTTCAATTCAAATTCAAATTTCAAAATCTAGGCTGAATTGGAAAATGTTTATATTGAGAAAGTTGTAGAACTTTGAAAATTAAACAACTTTTGTATTTACAGATTTTCTACTTTTATAGAAAATTTGAAAGTAATTTGCAAAATGGAGTCAGTGGCAGTTTTGTAATTCTTTCAAAATCGCATCCAATCACTGGGCGCCACCTCCCGCCCGACGCCGGCGGCCTTCGGCCATCTTCTAGGCGCGCCCACGACCGCCAGCAGCTACTTCGCGCTGGCCAGTTCGCCCGCGTGTCGTCACCACGTTGCTCGACCAACTCTATAAAGCCCTTGTCGTCATCGTTTTCGCCTTCTTCTCTCTTCGATGCCACCGTCGGCCACCTCCACCCGCCGGCGCAATTGGCCGCAGCAGCAGCACCACCTCCCAATTCCTCTTGGTCGTGGCTTCGCCTCGACTTTGTGCACCGCCTGAGCCTGCTAGTTTCACCTCGCACCGCGGCAATCATCCGCGCGAGCCATTCTCACCGCGGCAACTCGCCATGGCCGCCGCGGTGATCCTCACTGTGGGCAAGGTGGTACGGTGAGCCTCTGGCTTGGCTATTAGCTCCCTTGTGATCGCCTCTTGCTCGTGATGCTTATGCGCTTGGCAATTTTCTATTTCCTGCTCGTCTTCGTCGGGACGATGTTGTGCCGTCGTGTCTGGGCCGCCATGGCCGGGGTGAAGCTCCCTCCGGGGTGTATGCGACCGAGTAGAGTGTCTAGGGAAGTTCGCGGTGTCATGTTGGTCATGGTGGTTGGGTTATTTTGGTAGCGTCGATTCACCGGTGTCGTGGTCACGGCCGGCCGCCGTGCCACCATGGTTGGTCTGCGGGAAGCAGGGAGGGAGAGGAGAACGGGGAAGGAAAGAGGGGCTGGGCCGGCTCGGCTTGTTGGGCCGGGCCATGAAGAGAGAAAGGGAGGAGGCAGGCGCATGGGTTGGCCGCGACCGCGAGCGCGCGCGCACGACTGGCTGGGCCGAGCGAGGGGAAGGAGAAGGGAAACGGCCCGCGTTGAAGTTTTTCGTTTTTCTTTTTCTGAAAATGCCAATTAGTAATAGTTTTTATTTATTTTGTTGTAAATTGTGTAGAGTTCCAAAAATGGTGAAAATTTTTGTGTAGCCTCCCTGTGATGTGTATTATTTAGGAAAAATATGAAATATTAATTTTGTTTACTTTTTATAAGTTATTTAATTAGCTTAATTAATTATTAAATGCAATTTCCATGAATTTTAGTAATTAAAATAAAAGTCCAAAAATCATGAAATTAATTTTGGGTACTGTTTTAGGGTAAGATTAATCTATAGAAAAAGTTTGGGCTTAATTAGATAAAATTTATTTTATTCTTAATTTCTGTCTTAATTAATTAATTAATTAATTAAACATGTGTTTAAACTTGATAATTTAGGGTTTTGTGTGACTTTTGGATTGATTGTTGACCTTGGATCATTAACATGTGATGATCCATGGCATCTTATTGAGTTGCTTGAGCTTACGATTAACTTGTTAACTAGGATTTGTTAATGATATTTCATGTACTTAATCATAGTCATTAGGGTTAACCACTTAATGAACCCTAGTTGTAATACTAGTTAGTGTCATCCACTTAGGTCATTAATATTTACTAACTTACTTATGTTACTACTTAGTGATCTTGTGGTAAAATTACTTATTATTAGATGCAACATTTTGGGTAAAAAGTAAAGTTAAATAGTTTTCTTAACAACATCTTAAGGTGATTAAAGTTGTTTAATAATTTTGTTGGATTGCAACTGTACCGCGAAGTAAAGTTGTACTCAAGTAGATAACTAATGTTTATCCTTTCTAAATGTCCCTTTTATGCTATGCTTTGTTTATTATTATGCATCATGGCATGCATTCCATCATGTTAAGCATCGCATCATTTATATACGTGTAGTGCCTACGAGAGTGAGAAGATTCGTGGTGAACAAGTGATGACGAGGTTCGTGTCGATCAAGCTTTGGAAAAGGTGATCCACCCGTGGTGTTGGTGTCAAACTTGACTTCTACGAGAACTAACCACCGCTGCAACGCATGCAAGCCCCGGACATACAACCACTCTTCTGTTTTATAAATGCTTTATTACACCTTAAGTCTAGTGTAATGTGCATTATGTTAGTAGGAGTTGGTTGAAACCGTTGCTGCATGATTACCTTGATCTACATTTATATCCAGATGATATCTCACAAGTATATGTAGGTCGATCTCTTATGCTTAGTAATGCTTAGACTTCGGTAGAAGTCGAATAATATTTTCTTTGATCACAAAAACAGGTTTATTTCTTACTTCTCCTGACCTAATGACAGGTCATGAGAGCATGTGGAAATGAATATAAGAATGAACTTGAGACCGGACGGGGCATGGGGATCGTCTTTGGTGGTTGGTCCCGTCTGTGTCGGTTAAGGACCGTTCGTTGTTGGCCCTCAAGTCAAGGAGTTTTTAATAGTACTAGCCATGTACCCATGTTGGGTAAGCCTTACTTTGCTTATTCCATCATGAGAACGTCTAACCTCGCACTGGGAGTGGAGAGATGTCGAGAGTAGCGTGTACCCTCGGGGCTAGAATTGGATCAGGTTCGAGGAGTACTGTGCTCTCGGGTGGTGATGGACACGTTCTGGTTTTGGGCGACCCAAGTAAGAGTTGATATATGCAGGTCAAGGACTTGCATATGTCGTGTGGTTAGGAAGCCCTAGCTGGGTAAATCAAGCGGTTCGAATCGTCGTTACTGCACAAGAAAGGAGTCTTGGCCTTGCACCAACATCGTAGCAACAACTGGAACATGATTACTGTTGGACTTGAGATGAAAAAAAATGAATAACTAGTGTAATGCTTATATTTATGATTGAGATAGATACATGTGCAAAAGTTAGCTATAATTAGGCTATACTAAAACTAGAGCCAAAACTTAATTAAAAGTTTGAAAGCAAGGATGCACTGGTAGTAAGCTTTTCTGCAAAACTTCTCTTTTCTAGCTTCACTACTTCCCTTAAGCCAACATATCCTTGAGTCTTTTCTTTTCGTCGGGTAAGTCTTACGGAGTACAATTGAGTACTTAGGGTTTGTTAACCCCTGTTGCAGGTACTGACTGGTACTGTTAACCGAGGTCATGTCGGTGGGCTCGATATGATCAGGTTGTCCTCTCCTAACTTAGGTGCTTTACCTAAGTTATCTTCTGTAGTTCTACTCTACTTTCGCAATACAAGTTAAGTTTGTAAAAAGTTAACTTAATCATGATTTATAAATTCATTGTTGTTATTCTTCCACACTCTGATGTAAAGTTTTGTTACAAATGTTGTAATGTTGCAGTTACTCCTTTGTTGATCCTGGTATGAGTTGTTAAACGTAGCTGAATCGGGGTCCTGCGAAGGCACCCGACATATCTTCTTAGATTATCTGGTGTACATGCATAGCCGTCAGAGATCTTAGAGACAATGACAGGTGCATGTGTGCCATATAATTTAGGAGGTTCTGTGACAAGAGTTAGGCGAGTTGTGTAGCGATGGCCGCACGTTGATGTTGGGACGATCGCCGCACAGGCCCAGAACGGCGTGTTCGGCGCGGACACACCTGAACGAGCGCCCTCACAAAAGCATTATCGGTGGACAATTGGCTCACCGAACTCTTGGCGCAGCCTTGACCTTGGTGTGACATCCCTAGGCGTCGTCCAAACAAACCCTCAGTCTCGTATAAAAATAAGGAAAAAGCCGACCAACCCTGCTTGCACTATGGCTCCAGCTACAATAATCACTAGTGTGAATGTATATATGATCGATGGGTGTTCAGTTCAACTGAATGGAATGGAGCATGCAATTTGATTGATTGAGTAAAGACTGAATGAACACAATTGGGTTTGGTTGAAGGGAAAAAAAGTAGAGGAGACACAAATGGTTCAATAAGGGAAAAGAGTCTATATGATTAAGTTTAACTCTACCGATGCAAAAAGAACTAATATTTATGATATTAAATAAGTGTCATGCAGTTGATTAACCACAAATTTTTTTTCCATATATAGTACTAAAGCTATTTGGTTGGAGACATAAATATTGATACGGTTGTTTTTATAAAATTCAGTCAAGATTAAGGAAATTTGATCTAGTCCAAACCTGGATTCATATATAGTAAAACTATTTAATTAAAGATATAAATATTTATACAGTTTTAAATAAATTGGTTTAGGGGGTGTTTAGATGAAAAAATTAGAATTTGACTACTGTAGCACTTTCGTTTGTATTTTGGTAATTAGTGTCCAATCATGGAATAATTTGGCTCAAAAGATTCGTCTCATGATTTACAACCAAACTATGCAATTAATTTTTTTTATCTATATTTAATGCTCTATGCATGTGTCCAAAGATTCGATATGATGAAGAGAGTGTAAAAATTTATAATTTGGTAGGTGTCGGTACCAACAGTACGGGGGTACCACAGCTATCGCCAAAACACTAACGAAAACCGAAACCAGTAGAAAAGATAGCCCGCTCGACGGGGCGCCTCGACCGCGCCCCGGCTCCGACTCGTACGAGGCCCGCTCGACGGGGTGCCTCGACCGCGCCCCGGCTCCGACTCGTACGAGGCCAGCTCGACGGGGTGCCTCGACCGCGCCCCGGCTCCGACTCGTACGAGGCCCGCTCGACGGGGCGCCTCGACCGCGTCCCGGCTCCGACTCGTACGAGGCCCGCTCGACGGGGCGCCTCGACCGCGCCCCGGCCCCTCGACGCCCTTTCTTTACCTACCCGGGACAAAAGCCATAGCATTCAATACGGTTACCTACTACCACCGACCGACATGGCTACGGCATGGGTCAACGCGGGAACAATACCCACGTCAAGTCTCACTGTTTTACCGCCCATCCCGTGATGGGAGGTGAAAGCCGTCACTGTATCCACCATACCGCGCACTATTCACCATCAGTCACCCTCGAGGGAGGATAAGACAAGGTCCGTCCCCCGCGATACCGGGGATTCGGCCTTATCCATCCGACCTCGACCCAGCCTCGACCCGGCCCCAACGCTCGACTTAGCTCGAAGGACGGTATGGCCTGGCACTCTGGGTCATTTCACCCTCTTGTCCCGTACCGCGTCAGGATACCCAGGGATGGCCGGCCATCCCGAAGCCACGTCGCTACAGTCAACTCAACAGGAATCGACGAAACATCGCCTCAAGCCTCCCCTCGACTTGGCCACCTCTCGCCCTATAAAAAGGCAGGCCAGGGCGAACCAAAGGGGGGAGCGGGAGGAAGAAAAAAAACACGAAGCATCACGGAAGGACGAAACAACCAACCACCCGACCGAACAACGAAAGCAAGAGATCAACATCTCAAGCAACCACCTTTCTCCTTTTTCTCTTTGAGACTTGGGGCTCGACACCCTCTCTCGCCTGCTTGTAACCCCTACACGAGCACCCCGGTGCAAGGAAATACAAACCTCTCTTCCCCGCTGGACGTAGGGCCTTCTTTTGCCCGAACCAGGATAAACCCCCGTGTGTTCTCCTTGCATCACCATCCAGGAAAGAGTCACGCAGCATTTACTCGTTGGTTTAGGACCCCCTTGGTCCGAACACCGACAGTTGGCGCGCCAGGTAGGGGAACGCTGCGTGCAAACCTCGCTTTGTCGCCGTTCTTCCTGGATGGCTAACCCCGAACGCCCGATCCCGTTGGGTACGGTGATCTGGTTTGGGAGTTTGGAGTTCATGTCGCTCGGCTCTGGCTACGACATGGTCCTACTCCCACCTAGGCACCCAACCGACGAAGATTACGAGCTCTCCCAGCTCGGGGGAGCAGTCAACCGGCACCGTCGCTCCAGGCGGTCGCGGGCCGCACGGCGACGGCGAGCCCAGCACAACTACCGTCTCTACCTGACGGAGGGCGATGGCATCCCCCGGTCCGGCACCCCCCAGACAGGCGCCAGCCCAGATCTCCCCTTGGAAGATTTGGGAAGGATGAGCCTGGCCGAGGGTCGCGTGCCGACGAGGAATCCCGCCGCTCCCCCGTCCGGTGAGACACCACTGTCCGTAGCATCTACCTCGCCACGGGCAGTGACGTCCCCATCACCATTCCCGTTTGGACTAGACTCGGTCGCCCGGGTGTATGCATCCTCCGTGAGCACTCGCATGAGCGCTTATGAGGAACTCCCCGGACACCATCTACGCTCCACTCTGGACCTCGTTGCGTCCACGCCGGTTTCTGATTATCGGGACTCTACGGAGACACCGGAAACAGAACCCCGTGTGACTGCTTCTCCACGTCACCACCTCGGTGATGATTGGCATCGGCCACACATTCCCCCATCATATTACTACTTTGGCGCACCTGACTCCGACTCGGCCGATGACACCTATGATCCGACTCGTGAGTGCTTCAACATCGACGTTGAAAGCACCTCGGAATCAGAGGACGAAGAGCCGGTCGAGGAAAGGCACACGCCCCCTCATGTCGAGCTTCCTGCCGAGCGAAACGAGCCTCGGTTCCTTGCGGATCAAGGAGCGCAGCTCGAACAGTTTCGCGAATTGCAGGACCAGCTTGACGAGGAACGCGAAAACCTGGATCTCCTCCAGCAAACCCTCGAGCGTGAGCGTGCGGAACACGCATTTGGCGGAAGAGCTCGTGAGAGGGCTCGCGACGTCAACCGTCGCATCGACGAGGACCGGGCGGTCGACCCCCCGGTTTTCGCTCGAGCCAGCCAAAACGTTGTTGCCGCTGCCATGCTCCTGCGCAACATGCCCGAGCCGTCAAACCCTGACGCCCGTCGGGCTCGAGACGAAATCCGAGGGCTCCTCGAGACTGCCGCCATGCAGCAGGCCGAGAGCTCCGCCTCGAGGCGGCGCGAAGCTGCCTCGGAGCGGACCCTTGAGCCTTCCCGACAGGAGAGGGAAGCCTCGGTTCATCCCGAGCCTGCCCGGCGAAACCGGGTGGCACCTGCCCCTGAGCCCATCGCCAACGACCGCGAGCCTCGAGACACCCGTGGCAACATCGTCGAGCGTCGCACACGCAAACACGGTGACGGTGTAGCTCGAGGCTACCACGTCCACAGGGGCGGACGCTACGACAGCTCGGAAGACCGTAGCCCTTCACCCGAACCTCCAGGCCCTCGGGTGTTCAGTAGGGCTATCCGTGAGACAGTGCCCCCGGCTCGGTTCCGTCCCCCCACGACTCTCACCAAGTATAACGGCGAGACCAAACCCGAACTTTGGCTCGCCGATTTCCGCTTGGCGTGTCAGTTGGGCGGGGCCACCGATGACCGGGCCATCATTCGGCAACTCCCCCTGTTCCTCTCTGACACCGCCCGAGCCTGGCTCGAGGATCTCCCACCTTGGCAGATCCACGACTAGGACGATCTCGTGAGGGTGTTCGAGGGAAATTTCAAGGGAACCTACATGCGCCCCGGCAACTCGTGGGACCTCCGGAGCTGCAAGCAGAAACCAGATGAGTCCCTCCGGGACTACATCCGGCGCTTCTCCCGGCAGCGTACCGAGCTCCCCAACATCACCGACTCCGACGTGATTACAGCCTTCCTCTCCGGTACCACCTGTAAGGAGTTGGTCCGGGAGTTGGGCCGTAACACCCCGCTCACTGCCAACGGATTGATGGACATCGTCACCAACTTCGCCTCCGGCGAGGAGGCGGTTGGTGCGATCTTTGGCGGCGAGCCGGCAAGGGAGGAGCAGAAGGTCGACGACCCCGCGAGTTCCACCCGAGGCCCCAAGAGAAACAACCGCAAGAAGAAGAAAGGCCAGCAGGGCAAGCTCGAGGCCCCGGCCGACGAGCTCGTCGCTGCTACCGAGCACAAGAAACCTCGAGGCCCCCCCGGTGGGGGCGTCTTCGACAAAATGCTCAAAGAGCCGTGTCCCTACCACAAGGGACTCACTAACCATAACCTCGAGGATTGTCACATGCTGCGCAGGTACTTCGGGGGTGCCGGCGCCAAGAAGGACGACAAGGGGGAGGACCCTAAGGGTGACGACAAGGACGGGGAATTTCCCGAGATCCGCGACTGCTACATGATCTACGGAGGACCCTCGACCTGCCTCTCCGCGCGTCAGCGCAAGCGAGAACGGCGCGAGGTCTTCTCCGTACAGTCGGCAGTACCCCGCTTCCTTGACTGGTCTGCGGTGGCCATCACTTTCGACCGTGATGACCACCCAGACTACGTCCCCAACCCGGGGGTCTATCCACTCGTTGTTGATCCCGTCATCGCCAACACACGCCTCACCAAAGTGCTCATGGACGGCGGAAGCAGCCTCAACATCATCTATTCTCAGACCCTCGACCTCTTGGGGGTCGACAGAGCGCGCCTCCAGCCTAGCGTCGGGGGCTTCCACGGAGTCGTGCCAGGGAAACGGGCGGAACCCCTCGGGCGGGTCGATCTGCCTGTTTGCTTTGGCACACCGGCCAACTTCCGAAAGGAAACTCTCACTTTCGAAGTGGTCGGATTCCGTGGAACGTACCACGCTATCCTGGGACGCCCATGCTACGCCAAGTTCATGGCGATCCCGAACTACACCTACCTCAAGCTCAAAATGCCTGGCCCAAACGGTGTCATCACTGTAGGGCCCTCGTTTGAACACGCCTACGAGTGCGACGTCGAGTGCGTCGAGCACGGCGAGGCTGTTTTTGGGTCAGCGATCTTGGCCGCAGACCTCGACGGTCTAGCCAATGCGATCCCCGACCCAAAACGCCATGCCGGCAGCTTCGAGTCCGCCGAGGACGTCAAGCTCGTACCCCTCGACCCCGCTGATCCCAAGGGGAGGGCGCTGAGCGTCAGCGCCACCCTCGATCCTAAATAGGAAGCAGTGCTCGTCGACTTTCTCCGCGTGAACGTCGACATCTTTGCGTGGAGTCCCTCGGATATGCCGGGCATACCCAGGGAAGTCGCCGAGCACGCCTTGGAGATCCGGGCCGGAGCCAAACCGGTGAAACAACGCCTGCGCCGCTTCGACGAGGAGAAGCGCAGGATCATCGGCGAGGAGATACACAAACTGCTGGAGGCCGGGTTCATCAAGGAGGTTCATCATCCCGAGTGGCTAGCTAATCCTGTCTTAGTTAGAAAAAAGAGTGGGAAATGGAGGATGTGCGTAGACTATACTGGTTTAAATAAAGCATGTCCGAAAGTTCCCTTTCCTTTGCCACGCATTGATCAAATCGTTGATTCCACCGCGGGATGTGAAACTCTCTCATTCTTAGATGCATATTCCGGTTACCACCAAATCAAAATGAAGGAGTCCGACCAGCTCGCGACTTCGTTCGTCACCCCATTCGGCATGTATTGCTACGTTACGATGCCCTTCGGTCTCCGGAACGCGGGGGCAACGTACCAGCGATGCATGCAACATGTTTTTGGGAGGCACATTGGGTCGACCGTCGAGGCTTACGTCGACGACATCGTGGTCAAAACCCAACGTGCCGGCGACCTGGTCAGCGACCTCGACGTTGCATTCAAGTGCCTCAGAGCAAAAAACATCAAACTCAATCCAGAGAAATGTGTCTTCGGCGTCCCACGAGGTATGCTTTTAGGGTTTATCGTATCTAAACGTGGCATCGAGGCCAACCCTGAAAAAATCTCTGCAATCACCAAAATGGGCCCCATCCGAGATCTCAAGGGCGTACAGAGAGTCACAGGTTGCTTGGCGGCACTCAGCCGTTTCATTTCGCGCCTCGGCGAAAAAGCACTCCCTCTGTACCGTCTCTTGAGGAAATCGGACCATTTTTCCTGGAACCTCGAGGCTGAGGAGGCTCTCACAAAACTGAAAGCCACCCTCTCTAGCTCACCGATCCTCGTCCCTCCGACCCCGGGGGAACCACTCCTACTCTATGTCGCAGCGACATCACAAGTTGTCAGTGCTGCCCTGGTTGTCGAACGGGCCGAGGAGGCACGCACCTTGCTCGTCCAGAGGCCGGTCTATTTCGTTAGCGAGGTGCTCTCAGAAACAAAGTGTCGGTACCCACAGATCCAGAAACTACTGTATGCTGTCATCTTGACACGGCGCAAGCTCCGACACTACTTCGAGGGTCACCCGGTTACTGTGGTTTCTTCTTTCCCCTTGGGAGAGATAGCCCAGAACCGGGAAGCCTCGGGTAGGATTGCCAAATGGGCGGTCGAGCTTATGGGCGAGGCATTGTCCTATGCGCCGCGAAAAGCTATCAAGTCACAGGCGTTAGCAGATTTTCTGGCCGAGTGGACTGACACACAACTCCCTCCTGCACAACTCCAAACGGAGCTGTGGACCATGTACTTCGATGGGTCATTAACGAAAATGGGAGCAGGCGCGGGCTTGCTCTTCATCTCACCCCTCGGGGTTCACATGCGCTACGTCATCCGGCTTCATTTCCCTGCGTCTAACAACGTCGCCGAATACGAGGCACTCGTCACGGGGTTGAGAATCGCCGTCGAGCTCGGGGTCCGACACCTCGACATCCGAGGCGACTCTCAACTCGTGATTGATCAGGTGATGAAGAACTCGAGCTGCCGCGACCCCAAGATGGAGGCCTACTGCCAGGAAGTACGGCGCCTCGAGGACAAGTTTCACGGCCTCGAGCTCAACCACATCGCACGCAGGTATAATGAGGCCGCTGATGAATTGGCAAAAATCGCGTCCGGTCGAGCCACGGTTCCACCGGACGTCTTCGCGAAAGACCTTCAGCGCCCATCCGTCGACCTCAGGCCAGACGGGGGGGTCGACGAGGCGTCGATCGACCTTCCACCTAAGGCAGAAGCCCCCTCGACCGGGGCTGAAGCCATGCAGGTGGAAGACTCGACGTCACCGCCTGACCTCGAGCCTGATTGGCGCGTCCCGTACCTCGACTACCTCATCCATGGGGACCTCCCCTCGGATAGGACTGAGGCTCGACGGATCGCACGTCGGGCCAAAACTTTTGTGATCATGAGCGACAGCAGGGAGCTCTACCGTCGTAGCCCTACCGGTATCCTCCAACGTTGCATCACGAAAGAGCAAGGCAGAAATCTGCTCGGCGATCTTCACTCGGGGGCTTGCGGTCACCACGCTGCGCCTCGAACCCTTGTCGAAAACGCCTTTCGACAAGGATTCTATTGGCCGACCGCGGTCTCCGACGCTGTCAAGCTAGTACGCTCCTGCGAGGGTTGTCAGTACTATGCGAGACAGACTCATCTTCCGGCACATGCCCTACAGACTATCCCCATCACGTGGCCGTTCGCCGTTTGGGGGCTCGACCTTGTCGGACCACTGAAAAGGACGACCGGCGGCTTCACCCACTTGCTCGTCGCAATCGACAAATTCTCCAAGTGGATCGAGGCCCGCCCTATCACCAGCATCAGGTCCGAACAAGCTGTACTCTTCTTCACTAACATTGTTCACCGCTTCGGGGTCCCCAACTGTATCATCACGGACAACGGCACCCAGTTCACTGGCAAGAAGTTTTTGGATTTCTGCGACAACCACCACATCCGTGTGCTCTGGTCGGCCGTGGCTCATCCAAAAACAAACGGGCAAGTGGAACGTGCCAACGGCATGGTTCTACAAGGCCTTAAGCCCAGAATCTTTGACAAACTAAACAAACATGGCAAAAGATGGGCTGCCGAGCTACCCTCGGTCCTGTGGAGCCTAAGAACAACACCGAGTCGAGCCACGGGGTTCACTCCGTTCTTCTTAGTCTACGGGTCTGAGGCTATGCTACCAACCGATATAGAATACGGGTCCCCAAGATTGAAGGCATACAACGAAGTACACAACGACGCCACAAGACAGGACGCCCTCGACCAGCTCGAGGAAGCTCGAGATGTGGCTCTGTTGCATTCTGCCAGGTACCAGCAGGGTCTCCGACGCTACCACGACAGATACGTCCGCAAGCGTGACCTCAACGTTGGTGACTTGGTGCTACGGCGGAACCAGAACACCAAGGGACGGCACAAGCTCACACCACCATGGGAAGGGCCGTACATCATCGCAGAAGTACTAAAGCCGGGCACCTACAAGCTATCCAACGAGAAGGGCGAAATCCTCACCAACGCTTGGAACATCGAACAGCTACGTCGCTTCTTTCCTTAAAAAGCCTCGAGGCTCTGTATTTCCTTTTTCGTCAATAAAGAATACAGCGATGTTTAAAATTTCTCGTTTCGTAATAAGGAAGGATCGACCCTGCACTCCCAGAGTCGACCCTCCCTCGGGGGCTGGCAAGGGGGGAACCCCCGGTCCCCGAAAAACCGAAAAAACTTGCGCTCTTTTTTAAATTTAAGAACCGTTTCTTAGATCGACTTCGCTGAAAGAGCACCCTAAGGTTCGAAAGGGCTCTCGAGCCTGGAGCATCACCTACGCCTCCGAGGCTACGGTACCTCCACTCGACCCTTGCGCCTTTTAGAGGTACGCCTTCACGCTGAGAAGATCTAAACAACGGTTCCTAAAATTAAAAAAGAACGTACCCCCTGTCGCTTAGATCAGGCTCTCACACGATTTACTAGGCCGCAACATCACCCTGAAGCTCGAGGGCAGTCGAGCCGCGAGATCACTTACGCCCCCGAGGCTACGGTACCTCCACTCGCTCCCTTACGCCAAAGGATGTAGCTGCGCGCTAGGTAAATCACGCGAGAACACGATCCGTGCGATAAAGGGAAGAAAAGCTCGAGTAAAACTAAATCAACCGCGAACCGGTTTATGTTTCGAGTCTTTTAGGCCTCCGCGGCCACCGCGATCAAAATTCGAAATACTAACTTATTACATGGGCCTTCATGCCCAGATTTGGCTCACAGGCCTTCGTCGTCGGCAGGAGGAACCACCTCGGCTTCAAAAAGCGAGGCCAGACGACTCCCAGGCTCTTCGGCGGCTTCGATCAGCTCCACGCAGGCGTCCTCGTTCTCCTCGTCCGTCCGATCGGGGTCTGTGATGAAGCCCTCGGCAACGAGCCTCATGTCAAACACAAACCCCGAACGGACGACGGCCAGCGCCCTCTTCACGCCGTGATGGAGGCCGTTCCGTATCTTCTCCCGGGCAAGGCGGCCCAGCGCCACCATCCGTCGGACGAAGGAGTTCCCCGGAACATCTTCCCCGGTGTCGGTGTCGGGCTCGACCCCTAGGCCATCACACACAGTGGTGATCACGCCCTGGAGAAGTTGGGTCCTCCGGACCTCGGCTTCGAAGAGGCTCTGGAAGGAGTTGGCGCACGATTGAGCCTCTCGGTTCTCTCTCTCCAGCTCTGAAACACGACAAACAAATTAGTGCCCAACGCGGGGCCTTCAACGTCGTGACTATAACAACCACACTTACCCTCGACGTGGGTCTGCAGGCCCACGACCTCGTCGCGGAGTCCCCCACATGTTCGCTCGAGCCCCAGGAAGGCGCTGTCCTTGTCACGGATGGCCGCCTTTAGCGCCTCGACCTCCTGCCGAGCAGACTCGAGAGCTGCGTCCTTCTTTTGGATGGCTCCCTGCAGCGTCGTGACCTCGGCATGGAAGGCGTCGTGCTGAAGGCCAACCTAGGAGACATCCTCCTCGAGCTCCTTCACCCGCGCAGACAAGGGCTCGAGGTCCCTGCGCGCCTAGGTAGCCTCCTCCCGAGCCTTGTCCAGGCTTGTGCGCATCACGGCCTCGGCCGCCCATGCCTGCGCCGCCTCTTCCTTCAATGTGGCGTATGCGACGCGCAGTTCAGCCATTTCGGCGTTCCGATCGGATAGCCGTTTCTGGGCCTCCTCGACCAGAACCCGTTGCTGGGACAGCGCGCCCCACACGCCACTCTCGTCCCGGATGAAGAGTGACTTGCGGCGGGAGTACTCCTTCAGCTCCTGAACGCAATTCGAAAAGGTCACAAATCCGAAGAAAAAACAACCTATCAAGCAAGCCGACGGGTCGATCATACCTCGGTGGCATCCCCCATACTCCGCACAGCGCCAGACGCCACTCGAAGCAACCGGTCGAGGTGCTGGCGGACGCCCTCGAGGTACTCCCATCGGTGCACTTCGTCTTTGTCGCTAAGGACAAAGACGGGCTCGGCGTCGGGGTTCGAAGCGTCCCTGAACTCAAGGGACGGCCCCTCCCACTTCGGCAGCTCCGCCTCGACCCGCGCTATCGCCAGCGCGGCGATGTCGGGCCACGAGGAGGACGACCCGGCCGGGGCGTCTCCCGGTCCCGCGGAAGGACCGGCCTCGCCCGCGGTATCCGCCTCTCCAACGGCCGTCGAGACACCGGCCTGGTCCGCGACCTCACCCCCCTCGACCCCTATCGTTTGTTTTCCCTTGTCAAGGGAGATGTTGTCGAGGGGAGCGTGGGAGCGGGCACTTACGACCGCCGGCGCCACCGGAGCCGGCACCTCGACCGACGACGGCTCCGGTACCCTCGCCTCGACCGACGGCACCGCCGGAGCCGGCGTCTCTTCTTCGGGTGCTCCGGACGGGGGCTCGACCGCCCCGATCTCCACCACGCCCGCTGGCTCTCCCGACGGGCCTTGCCCCGACACTGACGCGACCTCCTTCTTGGTCACGTCAGCACCCGCCCGCTCCGCGTCGCGGACGGGTGCCTCGCTCGTCGCGACCGCAACGGCAGCCTCGGCCGTCCCCGACGGCCGGGGCCCCGCCTCGACCACGTCAAGCGCCGCCGCCTTTGCCGGTTCGGCCCCCTCGACGGCGGGCTCCGGGCCGGCAACCGCCGCGGCGTCGGCCGACCCTTGCTGATGTCGCAGGCGCCCTTTCGCTGCCTCGACCTGACGGACCCAGGCCGTGTCCTGCTCCGCCGTCCGGTTGAGGACAACGGCGCTGGCTCGCAGCGACTTCACAGGGGTAGGCACTATTGGCTCCGCCTTCCGCTTCAGCCTGCGAAGTGAGAAGAATTATCAGCCGACGGACCTTGGGAAAGGCAGGACAACCAAGTTGAGACACTTACCCGGAAATCGGCACCAAGTACCTCGACCCCGTGCGGCTCGAGCCTCCCGGGACGGCCGCTGGTAGCCCCGCGGCGGCCACACCAGCAGGCCGAGCGCTCCTGGGAGCCCCGGCCAACGCACCGCCCTGCGCCCTTTGTGCTCCCGAGGCCAGCTGGCCTCGGGTCCTTACTCCTACCGACGCCGCCGCTGATGACGACGCCGGTACCACCGTCTCCGCCCCTGCCGGAGCTTGCGAGGCCCCGGCTGGTGCGGACGTCCCCGATGACCCCTCTCGCCGGGTCCGGGGCAAAATGGCCCCTCCCCTCGAGGGGCCAGACCCCTTCTCCACCTTCTTCCCCTCGACCTCCTCGACCACGACGACCGAGGAGGACCTCCCCCCGATGGGCTCCAGCAGGGGGCGAATGTCGGGGAGATCCCCGAGCCTGGTCGCGATCTCATACCGCGACAAGGCATCTTCGTCTTCATCGCTGCTGCCGTCGTCCTCCCCCGAGACTGTCTCGGAAGGCGACGGTGACAGGGGCACTCCGTCGATGGCTTGCTGGCGCCGGCGCTTCTTCAACGCCTCCGCCTTCTTGGCCTTGCGGATCGCCCGCTTCTTGGCCGTCTCCTTGGCCTGCTTCTTCTGGGAGGCATGCAGGCGTCGAGCCTCCCGGGCGGGCCGGTCCTCCGGGACTGGTGGGCGCGTTTCCCGCAACGCCGACAAATCCTACACACCGACCTCGACCACATCAGCGAAATCCACAGAAAAACAAGAAAAGCAATACCTCAGCCCCGGGATACGTACCACGGATTCGCACCCCTCGGTAGGCCTCATGGGAACCTGATTGGCTTCCTCCGCCTTGAAGTTCCCGACCATCCGGCGAGCCCGCCGGAGAACCTCCTCAAGGGTGAGGGATTCGTGGGACATCCGGGTGCCCTCCAGGTTCGCCTCCGGAGTCATCTGGTCCAGGCAGAGACGACGCTGGCACAACGGCATCACTCTACGGCGATGGAAGCCCGCAGCCACCGCCGCAGCCGTCAGGCCCCGAAGGCGAAGCTGCTGCAGCGCCGCCAGCAGCGGATCCAAGCGCGTCTTCTCGGCCTCGGGCACTCCGTACGACCAGTGCTCTTCTCGAGCAGTCAGCACGCGGCCGGTGTACCTCGGCAACTGATTTTCATCATTGCGGAGATAGAACCAACCCTCGTGCCACCCACTGTTCGAGGAGATGAGTCGGGCCGGGATGTACAGATCCGTCCGACCCGATCTCACTTGCAGCACGCAGCTCCCCACTCGGGCCGCGGACAGGACGCCTTTCTCCCCTGCCCTCTTGGCGAAGAGCTCGGCCTTGAAAAGGTGAAGCCACAAGTTCCACTGTGGCTCCACCCCAAGGTAGCCCTCGCAGACCGCCGCAAAGATGGCGGCCTGCGCTACGGCATTGGGGGAAAGGTGGTGAAGCTCCACCCGGTAGTAGTGGAGGAGCGCGCGCATGAAGACCGACGCCGGCACGCCGAACCCCCGCTCATGAAAGCTGACGAAGCTCACCACGTACCCTTCGGGGGGCACTGGCTCCTGGTGGGCGGGGGGCGGTGCCACCCACTCCGGCCGCGCCGAGTTCGTCCTCGGCCGCAACAGCCCGTCCTCGACCAACTCCTCCAACCTCCTCTCCGTCACCGAGGAGGCGGCCCAGTCGTCGGCGGGAAGGATCTGGCTCTTTCCTGCCATCGATGTCGTCGGAGGGGGATGGGAGAAAAGGATGCGGTGGCTGCGGCAAGATGGGCGGAGAACGCGATGTGGCAGGGGATGTCTAGGGCAAAGGATTGCAGGGATGCAAGTAACCGGTGGGGAACGGAGACCCCAAGGCCTTAGCTTTATATGCTCGGACGGAAGCCCAACGGCCGCGCGAAAAGTAAGGAGCAGTTTCTCGCGATAAAACCGCTCGCCTAACCGTTTCCTTATATCTCGCAGGAACTGAGCACGTGGCCGCTCCCCACGTCGTAACCATACGCCGATAACGCGCCGGTCTCGCCTCCCGAAAAAACGCGCCCGGACAACGAAATATCTCCAGGTATGTCTTAAATGAGTGCGAAGCCCGCAATAAGTCTCGAGGGAGCGAAAGCTGGCCCTCGAACGGGGTTCGACAGCTGCCCTCGAGCAACAGAGTTAGGGACGACCCAGGGTGCGCCCGTACATGGCCAAGGGCTCGAGCCACGCTCTCGAGGCACCCCAGGACGTATTCGAGGCCGAAGGAGAAGGTTGTGGTAGGAATCCCTCCGGGGGAGGCATCGAGCCCTCGAATCCTGTCGAAGGGAATCGAGATCCACACGACCACTTCTTGGCATTTTTGAGGGCGCCTCCGGGCCACTAGCCGACCCCTAACGAACGGGGCACGGGTTCTCACTCGAATTCCCCCGCTAGCAGCTCACCGGAGATCGTCGTAACTCGGGCCCAAACGAGGGTAGTGCGACATTCTCCACCCCTCCTCCTTTTTTCGAAAAAGGAGCGTGAGGGTCGCGAAAGACGGCCGGGACTCTGATCGACCTCGTGCGTGCGAGGCTCGGGGTCCCGACCGCAAAAATGGGTGCGAAGCCCGCAATAAGTCTCGAGGGAGCGAAAGCTGGCCCTCGAACGGGGTTCGACAGCTGCCCTCGAGCAACAGAGTTAGGGACGACCCAGGGTGCGCCCGTACATGGCCAAGGGCTCGAGCCACGCTCTCGAGGCACCCCAGGACGTATTCGAGGCCGAAGGAGAAGGTTGTGGTAGGAATCCCTCCGGGGGAGGCATCGAGCCCTCGAATCCTGTCGAAGGGAATCGAGATCCACACGACCACTTCTTGGCATTTTTGAGGGCGCCTCCGGGCCACTAGCCGACCCCTAACGAACGGGGCACGGGTTCTCACTCGAATTCCCCCGCTAGCAGCTCACCAGAGATCATCGTAACTCGGGCCCAAACGAGGGTAGTACGACATTCTACACCCCTCCTCCTTTTTTCGAAAAAGGAGCGCGAGGGCCGCACAGCAAAAGACGGCCGGGACCCTAATCGACCTCGCGCGCACGAGGCTCGGGGGCTTGACCGCAACAAAATGTCCCCCAATCGAACGCAAACAAGACCTCGGAGGAGTCTCCATACTCCACCGAGGCCTCGGGGGCTACACCCGGCGGGTGCGCTCGCGCGCCCCCACCGGAAAAATCACGACGCTACGACTCCAGTTCTGACTAACCTCTGGGAGAGTGATCACACACTCACCCAAAGGCTCGGGGGCTACTGTCGGTACCAACAGTACGGGGGTACCACAGCTATCGCCAAAACACTAACGAAAACCGAAACCAGTAGAAAAGATAGCCCGCTCGACGGGGCGCCTCGACCGCGCCCCGGCTCCGACTCGTACGAGGCCCGCTCGACGGGGTGCCTCGACCGCGCCCCGGCTCCGACTCGTACGAGGCCAGCTCGACGGGGTGCCTCGACCGCGCCCCGGCTCCGACTCGTACGAGGCCCGCTCGACGGGGCGCCTCGACCGCGTCCCGGCTCCGACTCGTACGAGGCCCGCTCGACGGGGCGCCTCGACCGCGCCCCGGCCCCTCGACGCCCTTTCTTTACCTACCCGGGACAAAAGCCATAGCATTCAATACGGTTACCTACTACCACCGACCGACATGGCTACGGCATGGGTCAACGCGGGAACAATACCCACGTCAAGTCTCACTGTTTTACCGCCCATCCCGTGATGGGAGGTGAAAGCCGTCACTGTATCCACCATACCGCGCACTATTCACCATCAGTCACCCTCGAGGGAGGATAAGACAAGGTCCGTCCCCCGCGATACCGGGGATTCGGCCTTATCCATCCGACCTCGACCCAGCCTCGACCCGGCCCCAACGCTCGACTTAGCTCGAAGGACGGTATGGCCTGGCACTCTGGGTCATTTCACCCTCTTGTCCCGTACCGCGTCAGGATACCCAGGGATGGCCGGCCATCCCGAAGCCACGTCGCTACAGTCAACTCAACAGGAATCGACGAAACATCGCCTCAAGCCTCCCCTCGACTTGGCCACCTCTCGCCCTATAAAAAGGCAGGCCAGGGCGAACCAAAGGGGGGAGCGGGAGGAAGAAAAAAAACACGAAGCATCACGGAAGGACGAAACAACCAACCACCCGACCGAACAACGAAAGCAAGAGATCAACATCTCAAGCAACCACCTTTCTCCTTTTTCTCTTTGAGACTTGGGGCTCGACACCCTCTCTCGCCTGCTTGTAACCCCTACACGAGCACCCCGGTGCAAGGAAATACAAACCTCTCTTCCCCGCTGGACGTAGGGCCTTCTTTTGCCCGAACCAGGATAAACCCCCGTGTGTTCTCCTTGCATCACCATCCAGGAAAGAGTCACGCAGCATTTACTCGTTGGTTTAGGACCCCCTTGGTCCGAACACCGACAGTAGGCATCTGAACAAGTCCGTCAAGTTTAAGAAAAAAATTGTCTTAGTCCAAACCTTGAAGAGTGAGTACATGCCATAGCAGGTGAAAGACAGTGACAATGCAACAACTTTTGACATACAAAAGCTAAAGGGTGAAAGACAGTAACAAGAAGGTCCACCAACAATCCAATACTGTATGGTTTGATTAGCAGCATAATTGCAGATCACATCACTCAGCCTCAGCTCGGATTAGTCATTTAGTCCATTCCACACAAGGCTGGAGAGCACACAGCCATGGCCATCAGCATCAGCAGCAGCTCGGTCGCCGCAAGTAACAAGCGCCTCCTGCTCGTAGCCGTCGTCTCTCTGGCCCTCTCAGCGTCGCCGTCGGCGGTGTCGGGCCGCCGGAGCCCCGTGCGGCTGCGGCTGTACATGCACGACATCGTGGGCGGGCCAGGGCAGACGGCGGTGCGGCTGGTGAAGGGCCCGGGGCCGGAGAACCCGTCGATGCACCCGGGGAACTACTTCGGCGACACGGTGGCGGTGGACGACCTCCTCACGGCGGGCCTCGCCGTTGACTCCGCGCCAGTCGGCCGCGCGCAGGGGACCTACATGACGGGCTCCATGCGCCACCCGGTGTTCGTGGTCGCCGTCACGCTGCTGCTCTCGGCGGGGCCCTACAACGGGAGCACGCTCGTGGTGGCCGGCCGCGACGACACCTCGCTGCCGGTGAGGGAGCTCGCCGTGGTCGGCGGGACGGGGGCGTTGAGACGGGCAGCAGGGCACGTGCTGTGGAGCACGGCCAGGGTGGAGTCCGCGCTGCACGCCGTGCTGCTGCTGGATGTGCACGCGTCCGTGCCGGCGCCGAGCAAGGCGGCTGCTGCTGTGGAGTTGCTCGTCAGTTCTGCCTGACCTGACTTTTGTGTGATGTGTGATTCAGATCGAGATCAACGGCGGGTGATCGAATCGACCACTTTGCGATGAAATTAACGAATTTTGTTCCACGAAACTGTGTGCTCAAGTGATTATATTGTTGGCTGTTCGTGTTCCAAAGTCCTCTTGTACGCTGTACAGGTGTACTGTGGTAAGGCTGGCTAACGAGCCAGCTCGGCTCGGCTCGTTCTGGCTCGTTAGGATAACGAGCCAGCTCGGCTCGGCTCGTTATCTTAATGAGCCAGAAAGTCAGCTCGGCTCGGCTCGTTACGAGCTCGAGCTGGCTCGTTAGTCTCGCGAGCCAGGAAAAAAAATACAAAATATAATATTTATATTTATCTAAAGCATAAAAATATTAATAATATAAAAATAATATATTCAATAGCTTTAAATCGAACAAAATATTCATATGAGCTAACATATCATCTATTTGTGAAGTGTAAAACATGAAGTAATACAAAACTAATATAAGTTATGATGACTTTTTCTCTAAAACTATGGCTTGTTTGGCTCGCGAGCGGTTCACGAGCCAGCTCGAGTTGGCTCGTTATAGCTAACGAGCTAAAATCCTGGCTCGGCTCGGCTCGTTATCATAACGAGCCGAGCCGAGCTGAGCCGAGCGAGCTAACGAGCTTCGAGTTTTTCGTCCAGCCTTATGCTGTGGTCACGTAAGAAATAAGCAGTGGCAGATCCAGCCGGAAATATGAGGTTTATACATATACAAAACTTCACCGATATACTGGTTTATATATGTATTATACCATATCAATATTGGTAATAACACACAACAAATATATTCTATATATAATTCAGCAAACAAATGTTATAGAAGAAGTTTCAATATGATTATTTCTCACATGAAAAGCAAATAAAGAATTTTTTGTTTCATAATCCAGATAATTTTCCATACAACAATAATCAAATCAAAAGGCATAAACAACCCGCAACTAAAATAAACTTGGTAATGAGGGAAACTCATTTTCCGACCCTTCGTAGATTGAAATGTCCTCTTAATTTTCTTATGATCAAATTCTCTAAAAAAATCTCCTTCTCAATGGCTTTGCTTCATCTTCTCCCCAAAATAACTCAATCCTTTTTTTTTTTGCTAGGAACCGCATCCATCAGCATCCAGAAATTTAACCGTCACCAAAAAAAAAAAAAAGTCACCCAGCCCCAGCCACTAGCAGAGCAGCAGCTAGCAAGCGCAACGCAGCGCCGCAGTGGGAAGCGGCGCAGGCGCGTGCAGTGCGCTGGCCGGCGGCTGCTGTCGCCTCTTCGGGGCTCCGGCTCGGTGCCTCGGCCGCCCTCTTCCCCTCGCACCTCGCTGGCCGCCGGTGTAGAGACTAGAAACGGGGAGCCGCCGCCGAGCCCGAGCGCGGAGAGCGTTTTGCCTTGTGCCTCAGGACGTGTGTGCAGTGCTTAGACAGTTAGACCTACAGGCTAAAATGGGCCAGAAAATGGGCCGTTCCTTAGACGACCAAATGGCCCAGCATGCAGCACGGCTTCACACCTTCTTGGCTTCTTCAACCTCCTGGTCACATCGGACCTGCGCGGCTTGCGCTCGCACTTCGACGGATGCCGTCGCTGACCGGAGAATAGGGGGATACTACTGGTGCTCGCCGGAGGGGACCTAGGGCGGCCGTCCAAGCTCGCCCTATGAGTCGGTCCGCCTCAGGAAATAAGTGACCCTTTGGATTGTCCTAAGTCAATGGTTTAAACTTTTTTTTTTGATTACACACCACAACTCAGACACTCATAATGCACGCACATTCATCCCTATAAATATATGCACGTAAATCCTACCCTTTAAGCATCTTCAAAGACTGAGCAGATAAATGCTCAAGATTAACAAAGTCACAACAGAGGCCTCGCTGTCGACGGAAACGTCGCCTACCACCTAAAGGCTCTTGTAACCACTAGGCTACAGGCCCTTTCACGTCAATAGTTCAAACTTAATTTGTTGCATATATAATATTATTATTTTGGACGATGTGATTTATAAATATATTTTTTTAAATAAATATAAAATCAGATTACTCTTGTAACATGGATTCGTAAAGGTATAGTTTGCCAATGCCAATGTTGAGTGACAGTTAGCTATGTTTTGAGGATGTGTCGATAATTAAATCCCAGGTAGTAATAAAATACTGGTGATCGAAATATCATTTATTGGCACAGAATTTTTTATTAAACGGCCGAATCCAAAAGTACTAGGTACACCATCTTATTTTTTTCAGAAATTTTTAACGAGTGAAATTCACCAACAGTTCTCAAAGTTGTCTTAGCGTGTCAGCTAGGGCACCGTTTAGCTGCCAAAAATTTTGTCAAAATTTTCAGATTCCCCGTCACATCGAATCTTTAAACACATGTATGAAGCATTAAATATAGATAAAAAATAAAACTAATTACACAGTTTAGACGAAATGGACGAGACAAATCTTTTAAGCCTAATTAGACCATAATTGGACAATATTTACCAAATAACAACGAAACTGCTACAGTAACGTTTCGCCAAAAATTTTGCCAACTAAACAGCCCATAGATCCCCTAAGTTTAAAAATGCATGTTTGGCTCCCTGGAATTATAACGGGTCTTATTCAGGTCTAAACGAACGTTTGTCTGTTGCGAATAGGATATTTGTGCTGTCTTTTTTTTCTTGGTCTTGTCAGGTGCATCCTTTGAACATTTGGGGCGTGTGTTATTTGCCTGGATGTCGCCAGCCAAGCCCAAGACCCCCAGCCAGGCTGTGCAAGGCCAGGCCCAACTGGTGCAAGGCACCTTGTTTGGTTCTTCTTCCCAACTGGGCCAGGCTGGTGCGGGATTGGGTTTGTTTGCCAGCGCTGCGTCGAAGGGCCCATAAGTCAGCCACACCCACCAACTACTTGCGCCTACACCGGAGCCCAAGCGAGCCGAGCCCGGGAGAAACGACCCTCACCTCCGTTTCCTCCCAGCCTAGCCCAAGGGTGCTTTGGATTTTGTGTTGCGCAGGTTCCAATGAAGTCCAGTCAAACAAACAAGTGCTGTTGCACGTCCTCAGCCAGGCCTCAGGCCTCGTCCAGGAAAACAAACACGCCTTTGTTTCTCCTCCTACCAGAGTGGGTTTTTAAGAGTGGTGGATTAGGTTGGACACAATAGGCCAGGGAAAGAAGAAAACGGGCCGGGGTCGGCCCACTATTGTTACCGTCATCTTGGGCCTTGTTTTGTAGCGCACTGGAACATTTTGTTTTTATTTAGTAATAATTATCCAAACATTGACTAATTAGGCTCAAAACGTTCATCTCGTAAAGTACAACAAAACTGTATAATTAGTTTTTGATTTCATCTATATTTTATACTCAATGCATGTGTCGGTATTATAATATGATGGAAATCTTCTTTTTATATAGCAGAATTTAGGGGCAAATTTGGGGAACTAAACGTGCCCTTCCAACTTGTTGGCAGGGCAGCGCCGCCGCAACACAGCAACTTGTTTGAGATCAGAAGATGGCGATGCTCGGGCGGCGGTTCGTCAACATCGTGGCGGCGGGCAAGTACAAGAGCGGTATGTTGTCGGTGCACCGCCTCGACGTCTCCAAGCATCTCTTCTACCCGTCAGCAAACGAAGCAAGATTCGTCGGTGGTGACGGTGAGGCGGTGCGCCCACGCCCACCGACGACAGAGACGCTGCAGGAGCTACCTGCTCCGTGCGCCATCTTCTCCGACGCGACGACCGCCGCGGCGCGGGCGCGCAGAAGGTCCACCGCCTTCTTCAGCCTCGTCAGCCCGCGCAGCAGCGACGGCAGCAGGATCCGCTTTACCAACGAGGCCGGCGACTCCATCATGTACGACGCCGACGAGGGTTGTTTCGCCCCCGTGGTCGCCTCAGTATCCGTCGTCTCCCAGCAGGCCGGCGGTGGCGGTGCCGCCGCCAAGGAAGAAAGCATGTACATCGTGCATGGCGTGCGTGACGGGGTCGCACGCTTCCACGTCCTTAGGTTCGGCACGCCGCCGCCGAAGACGGACCTGTGGGGCGGGATGGTTCTGGCAGTCTCTTCCACCGCCGCCCTTCGTCTCCGACGACGTCATCAGCTCCTACACGGTGGTGGAAGGTGGTCGCACCATCTGCGTGTCGTCGTCGTTGTACGCGGCCGCGGCCGGCACCTGGTGCTTCGACACGGTCAGAGGCGACTGGGTGATGCCGTTCGACGGCAGAGCCGAGTATTTACCCGACCTCGACCTCTGGCTGGGCTTCTCCTCCGATGCCAGCCCCGGGATCGGAGGGAGCTGTGCACGACGTCAGGCCTCTCCATATGGGCCATGCCCATGGCCATGAACCAGCCACCGACGTTGCTGCAGCGTGTTTGGCGAGATGACCACACGCCGAAGCCTAAGCAGGTCGAGCTTATCAGCCTGGGCTCAGGCAGGTTCGCCATTTTAAGGTCTTCAACTTGGATCACGGCTACACTTCTGAGTTCTGACTTTGCCCTTGATGATATTGATTATATGGTTGACGATGACGAGCTTCTTGACGTCACTGGCGTGGAGATCCGTCCTCGTCACGATAGCTGTTATATATGGAGCTGCAGTGATGGCCTTGAGTTGATCCGTCACAAATCCATTAGTTACATATGTGACAGCCATAGGATACACCAGGTGCTATAAAACATAATCCCTGCGTCGAGTGCTAGAAGCGCGGCTTTCCGATTATTTGTTTCTTTTTCACATGAAATTGAGTTTTAAGTTGGCCACGTACGAACGATTTCTAATAAGTTTTTTTTAATAATTGATCTGATTCCTTTACTCTCAACTGTAAGGGATGAAGCCGAATTTGTTTTCTTACCTTTTTTATGTTACACATCTCACTACAAGAGATCTCTTATGCTACGTGCACCTAAATGCTACGTGCACCTAAAATTGAGATGCGTTGTCCTCTTTGCCAACGAAGCATATTCAAAGTTTGGGCTGCCTGTGCTCTGTGGGCTTACAAAGGATCTTGCGCGAGGCAAACTGGTCCGAACTTTTTTAGAGGTTTGCCTTAAAAAAATTTTTGAGTTGGTTTGCCCGAACTTCTAAAATTTATTTTATAGAGGGGTGAAGTTTTCTTTCACTTCTAGAAAGACTGTGTTTATAGAGCCTACAGGTCCAGCAGCTAGTTTTTCGTAACAGAATGACCAATCAAGTTCTTACAACAGAAAAAAAGAAGAGAGATGATGGTATTAGAGCGCTAGCTTGTAGCGATACAGAGTTTTCTAGGATTTGTTCCTCTCTAAGGGAACCTCTGCCCGGCCTTATATGCCGGAGGGCGAGAAAAGTACAAGGAAAGTTGGTTATTTGGAAGCTCCCTTGGCGGAAAAGGGAGCGCTAGGAATTCATGTCCTAATCTTAGAGTCGTTGGTGGCGCCGGGCGTCATCCTCTTCTAGTGGTCGTGGCCGACAACGTTGTACTACCTCTGACACGACCTACAGGAGCCTGGGGATGACCGCCAGGGACCTGAGTTGTCATTATGACTCACCTGAGCTTGCACTCCTCGTGGTGTCCGTCATACGCTAAAGGGAGCGGGCACATGCTTGGGGGAAACTAACCGGCGGGCCGACACTCCCTCCTCTCTTTCCTCACGCAGAGGCCATGGGCTCACCCTTGTCATGTTGCGTCACGCCCTGGGCGTGACCCTAAGCTAGGAGTGGTCAACACAACCTTGCGAGGGTGAGGAGACAGAGCTCCGGCAAGGCCTGGAGCCCTATGGCTCTACCCGAATGTCAGGCTCTGGGCTTCTGTCGGAACCTAGAGCAAGATTTCCCCATCCACCCTGGGCGCGCAGTTGAGTGGGTCGGCGCTTTGGGAGCACACGGCTTCCATGGTTAGCCAGGGCTATCCAATTCAAGGCCAGGAATACCTCTAAGCCCTAAGGCATGGTGACATGGTTGTGGGCTTTTCTCTGGGGCGTCCTTCTAAGGTGTCGGGCCACTTAAGAAGTGGATCGTCTTAGGCCTGATGGGCCGTTCCATTATGCAGTGTGGCTATATTAGTGCACACACTAGGCATAAAACCCTTGGGCCCCTGGTTGATTAAGAAAATCAGTTAGGGAGTTAATTATACTGTCATGGCATCAATTGAGGAGTTTAGGTAACTCATCTATTAGATACTCAACAGTATCTCGTAACTGAAAATACGTCTCTTGTGCTACCCCTCTATTTCCCTACACACAAAACGATGATCTATTGTTGGACTTTAAATTTTATGACAAACATAATAAGGTCGATATAATACACAACATAGTAGAGTAATAAGCAACCAACAGAGTTGTGTCTTATTAGTTTTGTGTTTTAGTTTCCGATGAAAAATAAGGTACACTATATCGCTACTACGAAATTTATTTTTAGTCACGATCAAAATCAGTTTTTAGATACCGTCCCGTTGCCTCTACCTATCTCTGAGTCGTGTTACTTTAATATAAAGTTTATCTTCATCCGACTTAATCAAAAAGTATGATTTTTTTTGTTGCGCATGTTTTTAGGAATGGATCATATTGGCTACCGTCCCTAGAAATTAATTTCTTATTTCTAAAGATAGGTGAAGTTTATTTGCGGTCGCTTCTAAAAATATCTCTTTTTCTAGAGGTAGTAAGAAACACCAATAACCTTTGTAAATTGATTTTGTAGAGACAAACTGTCTCTTAAATTGCTTTAGAGGCAGTTTTTGATAGAACGGTCAATGCAAAGAAAGAAGGGCCTCTCTAGGAATTGTTTTTAATAGAGCATGCACGCACAGACGCACTAGCATGACTGACAACAAGCAAGAAAAGAAAGCCTCGTTATAGTAAAAATCACATGTTGCAAGTAGCAGAGGAAAAAGCTACTGCTAGTAGGAATGATGAGCATCGCAATGCAACTACCATCATGTGGGTCCACTCACCCATACACACCACACCAAACCCCACTACAGCGACAATCTCACCCAACTTTCGGACCGACCACGCACGCGCTGTCTCGCTGTCCAATCCATACAATCATCGCTGTCCAAGATTCTCCTGCCTGCTCTCCACCACCCATCGTCGACGACAGGTTGCTCACCAAACCCAGCAGGATCCAACCACCGCAACCACTGCGGCGACGACCCACCCGCCGGTCATCCTCATGCTCCTCGCCGCACCGGAGCTGGACTTGGACCCTCCTGACCCCGCCGACCCTCCGGACGACGAGGATCCTCCGCCGTCACCACCGGGCGCGGGCGCGAGCGCGTCGACGCCGTTGCCATCCGTGGTGACATACACATCCAGCTGGACGGTGGCGTCCGTGCCGTTGATCCCCTCCGGCGTCTTCCACAGCACGTACCCGGTGGCCATCCGGAACGTGCCCGTGCCGCCGACGACGGAGATCTCCCTGACATCCTGGCCCGTGTCGTCGCGGCCCATCACGGCGAGCGTGCTCCCGTTGTGGGCGCCCGACGTGAGCAGCAGGTTGGCGCACACCAGCAGCGCCGCGCCCGACTGCGACGCCAGCATGTAGATGCCCTGCATGCGGCCCAGCTCCGCGGACGTCGGCGAGGACGTCGCCGTCACCGGGTCGTCGATCACCGTCGTGTCCCCGAACGTCATGCCTAGCGTCGGGGCCGTCGGGGTGGAGCCCGGACCCTTGATCACCTTCACTGCCGTTGGGTTGGCGCCCGACGTGATGTCGTGCATGAAGAAGCTCAGGTGGGTGGTGCCGTTGCTGTCCGCCGCCAGCGTCAGGACGGCGAACGGGGCGGCGGACATGGAGAGGAGGAGGGGGAGGAGGAGGAGGACGGGCGCGGTGCTGGTGGCCATGGCGCACGGCCGCTAGCCGCGTGAAGGAATGGGCGTGGTTGCGGCCGATGTACGTGCTGCTAGCTAGCTTGTGATAAGGGTGGCCGGAATGGAGTAGCTGCTTGTGTTATGTATGGGACCGGCCGGCATGGGCGAATTGGAGGTGGTGCTGGTTGTTGGGTTAGCTTAGGAACGAAGAGGACATATGATGGATGATGATTTAGATGACATTGACAGCATGTACAGCATGCCAGCACTGTGTACTCCGTAGGCCTCTACTGATAGTCTCTTTCTTTCTCTGTGCAGGTCAATTAGCTAGTGTGATGGTTGTTGAGCTAGTAGTGATTTGTAGTAGCAGTAACCAGTAACCAAACCAACAAATCTGAAGATGGATGGATCGACTCGATGCAGGAGCTGTTGAGCTCACCTACCACTATATTTTTTTTTTTCGATAGATCCGTTTTACCGGCTTTCATCGATAAGTAGAGAGCAAATATATGTACAAGACAGCCAAACGTGACGTGAACCATCACGAAGGCGAAGCCCACCCACGCAAACACAACAAAGTAAACGACGATCCAACAAGGATTTGAGACCGGAGTTCCCGAAGCAGGAGGCCGTAGTAGGTCATCGTTGCCCAGCTCAAGCATGTCGCAAGAGCAGCTCCGACTTCCGACCATGGCCTCACGCCCTGCCGCGAGACATCATGACCGAGTCGAGTTCCACCACGACGCCTTCAGGAAGGTTACGACGTTAGCGCCGCCGTCGCTCGTCCAAAAATGGACCAGGTTCTCGCCCCTGGAAACTGCTGCATACACGATGCCCCCAACAGGGAAAGCGGCGCCCGCAGGCGTCGCCGTCGCCAGCACAGACGTCGGTCGAGATGCCCCAGCCTGTCGCCACCATCGTCGCTGCCAGTCATCCTGCATAAGCCTTGCCTGAGGGGCATCGACGCGCCGGCTACGCACAGCAGCCGAAGCTGCGTCAGCCACCCCCGCCGACCAGACACCATGCCGAACACTAGGCTCACTCTGTAGCGCACGTCCCCCCACCGAACGCCGAAGCCGTCACCAGCTGCCGCCGCCGGCTGAGCGCCTGCCATCAAAGCAGCCGACCTGAGCCGGACGCCGACATGTGCGTGTTCCACCACGAGCACCGCCCCCTGTCCTAGGGACGCCAGATCTGGCTAGTAGGGCACCAGCCCCAGCATCCCCGCCGACGCCGCCGTCTTCACCTTGACCATACAACGCAGAACTGCAGCAGCCAGGTCATGAGAGGGGGGACGGCAGAGAAGAGCACCGCCTCCCAGCGCACGGATCCCGGCCACCACCGCCGCCGGCCACCGAGGCGGATCTGGCCGCCTAGGGCCGGAACCGGCCACACCTGCGGCCGCCGCCGGCCAAGGCAGATCCGGCCGCCAAGGTGCCGGATCCCGTCTCCCCGGCGTGAGATCGATCGGCAGGGCCCCAGGCCGGCGACCAACGGCGACACGAGCGCTGCACATCAAGGGAGGAGAAGGGGAAGCGCGCGGAGAAGGACGCCGCCGTCCCCTGCGCCGGCACGGACACCAGCCTGCGCCGCTGGAGCCGCGGCCAACACCCCGTTGACCTCCACGCCGGCCGCGCGGGGGTCGGACCGCCAGGCCGCTTCAGAGGCGCCGCCGCCACGAGGAGGGAGGGCTCCGCCGCCACCTTCACGGCCAACCAGGCGGCCTTGCCGGCGGCCAGCTCCGACGGCGGCGTGGCAAGGAGAGAAGGTGAGGGGTGGAATGGAGGCGGCGCTGGGTTCCGCCCGTGTCGCCCCGCGTGGGGAGCGACGCGGACGTGGAGAGGAGGTGCTCACCTACCACTATACGACTAGTATGACATAGATGGATGGATGGCCAGGGCCCAAGGGCATTGCTTGCTTGCTTTGTGCGCTAGCTCATCCCTCCATGTCCATGTCCATGTGCCGTCACGTTCACGTTCGCTTTATTTATTTATTTATTTATTTATTTATTTATTTATTTATTTATTTATTTATTTTTAATCTCCCTTTTTCTCTTTTTCCCATTCATTCGAGAACACTTTATTGTTGTTTATTTATTTATCGATGCGAGGCCCACGGCATTATTTACTGCAACTGGCGATGTTGCAATCGGTCAACTGCCATGTCCCTTCGCACCAACGTCTGTACCGCATTCGATCGGCGGGCGCTTTTCGACACGGCTGCTATTTTCGTAGTTGAATATATTATATTATGAGTAATAATTATTATAAAATTCATAGTTCATAATAAATATATTATGAGATACCAATGTTGACAATGATTTTTATAAATCTATTAGCTAAATTTTAATATGCCAAAATAGATGTGTAATTATTTTGGAAAGGAAGGAGCAAGAGATCTGTCCGCTATTTTTTTAGAATGACAAGTGTTTTTGATTGAGGGAGTACCTGCTAGTAGGGAATTGAACCTAGCTAACAAACTTTTATAGCGGGGCTATTAACCCTCCAATAATTTATTATAATGGGCAATTCATCTTAAGCTATTACTTGGACTATTACATAGGGTGTTTACATCCACTAATGCTAATTTTAGCAATTAACAATTAGCAGGTGGAGACCAAATGATCCCTTAGTGTCCAAGTTCATTTCCAGAGGCGCGCTTTTCTCAAAATATTGTTACATCATTCTGGTAACCTTTAATCATATTTGTCAATTAGTCTGTATTAACCTCCTAATTATAAAAAAATAGCCTACAGTAATCAACCATTCCTAAACTACCCACTATAGCGTTATGGCAACAACCAAGATAACAACTAAATCTTCAAATAAATTACCTACCTATGCCATAACAAAAATTATCTAAGGGGCCTAAATTTGTATCTAATTAAATCAACACCTTTACCATGAACAAAAAACTAGCAAGGTGACTCGTGCAAATTGCGAGGCTAGTAAATCGTCATTAGATTTTTGTGCAACTTAGGTTGCACTCATCTCACCTATTTTTATTTACTCCCATGTCCTACTTTAAAGTCAATAGTGTTATTAGAGTTTGTTATCACCACAACAGTTGTTCAACATGATTGACAGATCTATGCATTATGTCTCTCTTTATGGGTTGGTTAACACCATAACCTCGAGTTATATGGATCAAAGTTTGGTACATTCATATCCTTTTGTATAATACACTGCTACATCTGCTTTGCATGTTAATGACGATCTGTTGGTGTCTCTTTTCATCGCTGGATGTAACTTTTACCATTAACTTTACAAATTACACCTGCCTTATTTTTTTAAACTCTGGGTATTAAACCATGATTATTTTTATATTATATCTGATACCAAAAGATAATTTGATTTGTAACTTTAATTTGAGTCCCCTTTTATTCCTCCAAGGCGAAGATTCAATCACTTAGACAATATGAAGAAGCTACTTTTAATAATGACATGCATTGGTAATAGAGAAATAGATATAAGGATATTCTCAAGTTAAGTTTTTAATAATGGCAACGATGGGTAATATATCAACATGTATAAAGAATCTATTTTTATTAATGACATGCATTGGTAATAGAGAAATAGATATAAGGATGTTCTCAGGTTAACTTTTCCGTAATGCCAATGATGGGTAATATATCAGCACGTAAACGAGTACTTCAATTTTGTTTTCTCTGATTAACATGGTAATTTTGAGGCCTTGGGAATTGATGTGGAGTCTTCTTTTGTTCGCTAGATACTGAGACAACAAGTAACCCTAAATTACCCACCTCTGCATTTAAGAAAAAACCAAAGAAACTCATATATACACCTCTAGTTACATGCTTATGTCATTCTTAGTATATGAATACAACCTCCATATTAAACCCATATCCTAAGCTAAGGTTTCAACTAAACTCATATCAAAACACATGCAGAATTTATGAGTGGGTATGAATTGAAGGACATACAAAAGTGAAAACTAAAGTATTGTATATCACAACCTGATGATAATAAATATTATATAGGATTTATGTTAGAATATGGGTAAACGTGAGAACAAAGATAAACAAAGGTCCAATAACCATCATGTTAACTTAAAAAAGGTATACATACATACTTAGAAATTACTCATAGTCATTATTGAAACTTAAAGAAAAATATTTTTTTTATTGAAACCCTTAAATACCCTTACCCCAATTTATAAATTATCAACGCTGCCACATTTTATAGACAATAAAAACCACAAAAGCACATATATTCATAACTTAAAAAAAGAAAACCACCGAAGATACATTTACACATGGCCCGCCACATGATCCACCTCTACGGTAATTAAAAAAATAAGTTCAAGTGCTAGGTGTAAAAACAACATGATTTAGTCATAGAATAAGTTCATTAAATTGAAGTGATAGGTGAAATCTAGTAAAATCCCCTCCCAAATCTAATTTGAACGCTTAATCTCAACTCTATGTAACACAACTTCCGGTCGATAGTGCTCTGCTCAGCACTACTCTCTCTATCCTAAAAATGGATTATCAGTTGTTCAAAGTCAAACCATACTACGTTTGACCAAGTTTGTAGAAAAACAATAATGTTTACATATTAAATGAATTTTACCAAATACATTATGAATTATATTTTTATAATTTACCTCTTTAATTTAGTAGATGTTACTACTTTTTTTTGTAGAAAGTTGATCAAAAGATAGTTTGACTTGAAACTATAGATGGCCAACGGGCTGGCCCGGCTCGGCACGGCCCGGGCACGAGCCAGGCACGGCCCGTAGGGTGTCGGGCCGGCACGGCACGCCATGCCTCCCGGGCCGTGCCTCTCCGGGCCTCGTGCATGGCCTTCGGCCCAAGCACGGCCTGTTGGACCGTTTTTCGGGCCGAGCCGACCCGAGAAGCACGGCCAATCCAGCGTGTCGGGCGGCCCGAGGCCCACGAGGGAGCATCTGCCACACAGCGTCGACCGCCGGAGGAGGAGGTTGTGGCTGTAGATGGAGTCAAAAAAGGGTGAGCCTCCACGCGCACACCGAGGCAGGATGGGAGCCGCCGCCGCCGCGCTCTACTCCCACACTGTTGGATCTAGTGGAGACGAAGGCGTTTGTAACACTCCGGTGTTACGCAAGCATTTGCATTGCAAATCATGAGCATAACATGTCATGACATTCATAATCATATGTGCTTAGGGTGTACCTTTAATAAACTAAAAATGTGGAAACTAGTATTGCTTAATGTGTTGTGATAATGTGATAACGACATTCATCAAATTTGTGCAACTATAAATTTCATATCACTTATAATTATAAGGAAAATTTTTGGAGCCACTAAATCATTCAAAGTTTTGTCAAAGATTTGTTTTAAAAATGTATTTGAAAATATTCAAAAATCCTCTCTAAATTAGCTTTTATTCTAAAAATCAAAA
The DNA here is from genome assembly GCA_038087645.1 of Saccharum hybrid cultivar R570. Taxonomy (NCBI): domain Eukaryota; kingdom Viridiplantae; phylum Streptophyta; class Magnoliopsida; order Poales; family Poaceae; genus Saccharum; species Saccharum hybrid cultivar. The sequence continues at coordinate 824,205 of JAQSUU010000368.1, forward strand.
TCTATCCAGATTTGGACTTTGGTCTTAAAAGCAAAGTTGTAGAGAATTAAATTCTAAGCAACTTTCATTTTTAGGCCATTTTCAGAAAAGGTCGTTTGCTTGCCCATAATTGAATTTGAAAACTGCAAATAGAATTTTATTTGAATTTTCTCTGGAAAAATAAAATGGAAATTCAATTTCTAACCTAAACGGGCTGTCGCCTCGCTTTCGGCCTGTTGGCCGAATCGGACCGCACCACCCCGCGCGCGCGCCGCAGCCACGTCCGCTCGGCCCGGCCCGCGTCCGCTCGGCCGGCCTGCCTCCGCGCCGCTCCTCCTCTTCCCGCTCGCCCCGCGCCTCGCTGTCCACAGCGGCAGAGAGCTCCCACCGCGTGGCGTTCATGCGCCGTCGAAGCCGCCGCGTGTAGCCTCTGGCTCGCCTTGATCTCCACCTGGTCGCGCACTGTCTCCGCCTTCATCTCCGCTGTCCCCTGCTCCCCTCCGCGTCCACGCGCTCGTCCTCCACCGCAGCAGCAAGCCGGGCGGAGTGCACGCCACCGCACGCCGTCGCCCGCGTTCGCCAGCGCTTAGCTCCGCCACCGCAGCGCCATTTGCCAATAGCGTCCGCCGACAGCTCCGCCTGGACCTCCTCCGTCCCGTGCGCACGAATTCGTCCCCTTTTTCCCCAGGGTAAGGTCTGAACGAGCTCGCCTTGGCACGGCGGCGCCATGGCCGCCGAGCTCGTGCTCCCGTGGATGGAGCCATTCCTTCCTCTTCTTCCTCAAATTCCTTGTACCGTCGCATTCGCCTTGACCCCGCGGATCTTGTGCGCTCCAAATCCACCCATGCCATGGCCGAGACCGACGTGCCGGCGGCAAGCCGCACCACCGTCCCGCCATGCTCGCCGCCTTGCTCACCCGGGAACACCTCCGGTGCCCTAAGCTAGTGCGTTGGGTTCGCCTTTCCGAGAGGAAGCATGTGCTGGTGACCTCACCGCCGGCGAGCTCACCGGCGGCGAGATCCACCCGGCCAGCGCCTCTCTTCCTCCCGTGTGTCTGACATGTGGGGTCATTGACCCGCTGGGTCCCGCCTGTCTGTCTCTCTGGTGCGGGTTGTGGGTGGACAACCGGGTGCACCTAGCAGTTTTGTCGGCTGATTTTAAAAAGGATTTAAGAAATGCTTTTTCAGATTTCTGTTAAATGCTTTGGAAAATATCTTAGCAGTCATTTCAGCTCCAAAAATTGTAAAATAAATTTATCTAGATTCATTGGAACCAGATCTACAATCTAAAAATATTGCATGTCATTTTTGGAATACTTTTCTGTAGAGCTTTAATTAATTCTTAATATTGCTGATATCTTGTAAAATAGCTAGTAAATCCTATATGTATCAGAAAAATATGATTTTAAGTTTGTTAATCTTCATATATCATGTACTTACTAGGAAAAATATGTTTCATGCATGTGCTATGGAAAACTTTGGAGAAGTAGTTCAAGTACCTTTAATGGCTGATTTTTGTTATTTTTGCTAGAGAGCAAACTTTGTATAAAACATGCATGTGATAATTTTTGTACAGTCATAGTATGCTATGAAGAACCTAGGAAAAATATTAATTCTGTTGTTTGACACTTTTCATAGTACAAAGTAATTTCATACTCATTTTTATGCTATAGCTTGTCATTTTTGTATAGGATAGTTTACTTATCCAAATGTCATGAAATTTTTATGGTAGTCTGTTTAGGGTAGTATTATGCTACTGTAATTTTCTTAGAATTTTAGGAGCATTAGAAATATATGTTGCTATTCAAACCTATTATTACTTAGGGTTTAAGCAAGTGTTGCTTTAAGTGTGATTAAGAAATTAGTAAAGCTTTGGTGTATCTTTGAAGCATTTCATAAGATAGGTTAACTTAACATAATAGTAGTAGAAGAGAATGCAGTAGATGACATGTGCTTATAGTGTATAGTTTCTTGGATGATGTTGACTACCTTGCATTTCAACATATTCATTGCATTCATCTCCTTCGATGCACACTTGCATAATCACTTACGCGCATTGCATCATACAGGATCGCAAACCGAGAACCCAGTCGTCTTATCCGAGGAGCCAGCGGAGCAGATCGAGGTGCAGCAGCAGGAGGTGACAGAAGCCGAAGAAGAGGTCGGTGAAGATCTCCCGGAGTGCCCCGATCTCCGTCCAAGTTCCTTCGAGAGAGACAAGCCCCGGAGTATTTCTCTCCCGGTTTGCAAATAATTTATTATTAACTTTACTTAATTTGATGCATTACGTTTAGGAGTTGTTTGCAAACGTTGCTGCATTATACCTTGCTTACCTTTGTTATACCATATCCTTGTTACCCTGGTATCCGCAGTCAAGTCAATGCTTAGCTGGCTTAGACCGGTAGAAGTCGGGTGATTTCCTGTCACCTGCGAGCTATAGGTGGTTACCTGGATCTGTTTGGTTGACTATGAAGTCATGGTATAACTAAGTGTGAAATGAATTTGAGACCGGGCGGAAACTTGCAGGGTTTCGGACTGTAGTGTTTTCCGTCTGTGTCGATTAAGGACCGTCCGTTGTTGTCCCTCGGGTCATGTTGAACGCATGCCTCACATTTAGCTGGCCGGATAAAGTACCTTCCGACCGCGAAACTGGAAGATTATTCGGGCCGAGTGAATTGCCCGCAACGCACTGTACCGGAGCAGTAGTGGCAGGATACGGGGGCGCGATGATAAGGCCAAAGAGAAGTCGGGCGGCCCCCGGGTACAAGTGGTTCCTGGCAAGCTCACGACTTTACCTGAATTGTTGACTCGGTGACCAACACCTCACTTTAGCGGGTGAGTGAGGTTTGTGTGAGGAATAACTTACCAGCTGGTTAATAATCGATTCGAATCGCCATCGTTCACTGGATAGTGAACACTTGACTTGAGCTACTTCATCGTAGTAATATTGATGAATCACTTGGATAGTTATGTGAAAGATGACAAGATAACTACTGCTAATGATCAATGGTAATCCTTACTTGCTTAATTACATGTTACTCTAGCACCATTGCAAACATAGTTGGCAGGGTAATAAAGAATTAATTACTGCATGCTTTTGGAAAAGAATTGTTAAGTTAAAAATGCTTTTCTTGCAAACGAGTCAGCTATCCCACCAGAAAGCCTATCATGATTCCTTAGTGTCTTTATTTCTGGTTTATGACGGGTAAGTCTAGCTGAGTACCTTCTCGTACTCAGGGCTTTGTTCCCACTTGTTGCAGATGGACAGATGTACTATGGCTATTGTATCAACTGTCTCTATCCTGCAATGGGCGAAGCATAGGGCCATGGGCAATGGTCATTCGCTACTCCTCGTCTGATGCTTTTGCTGGAGATGATCACAAGCTGGCACTTTATTCCAAAATGTTGTGTGTGTGCGTGATTTGAACTACCGCTTCCGCTACTCTTATTCAAACCTGGTTTGTAATAACTATGTTTAAACTCTGATGTATTTTATGTCGCGAACTTTTATGTAACTTATGATGGTAACCGTTAAACTCAGTACGATCTTGGCTGTTATGAGAAATGGTTTGAAATCCGTTGGGATTTCACGGACTACCGGGTTATACGGGCTTAAGTTTGTTGAATTGTCCTTCCGTTGGATGATTTTCCTACTTAATTTCGTATAATTGGGCGGTTCTGTTACAGCGTTCCCACCCGCCGCCGCCACGCTCTGCTCCCACAGCGTCGAATCTGGTGGAGACGAAGGCACGCCCACCCGTCGATGACGAGTCTGGTGGAGTCGGGATCAAGGAAGGAGGAGAAGGCGTAGCGCTTGCCCAAGCTCGAAGAGGGGAGCGGGTGGGGGGCTGCGGCCCCTCAAAGCCGGTGTGCTGATGGGTGGGCGGTGGTGCAAGGCCGCAAGAGGAAAGCGAGAGCGAGTGACTCGGGGTCTTGGGCGGAGTCGCGACTGCGAGCGCGGAACCGAGAGGGAGAGGGAGTGCAGTGTGCAGCGGGGGGTGGGAGGGGGGAAATGAGTAGGACTTAGGGTTAGGGATTAGGTGGGCTCTTAGCAGGCCGTAGAGAATTGGAGTCACCGGGCCACCACCGGGCCGTTCTTTAAATGTCGTGCCGGGCCGTGCCGCCCGGTGTGCCTGAGTGGCGGCCCAGGCACGGCCCTATACACCGGACCGGGCCCGCAGAGCACCGTGTCGTGCCGTGCTCGGACCAGGCCAAAAATCATGCTTCGGCCCGGGCCACCGGGCTGCGGTCTGCTTGGACATATATATATTTGAAACAACTGAAAATACATTATAAAGGGGGGAGAATGAGCAAGTGGGCCGAGAGCACGAGGAGTTTCAGCCCACAACAGAAGGCAGTAGTGAGTGTGTTTAAGAAATCAGTTTTTTCCCCACAAAACAGTCGACAAGAGATTTTCCAAGGTAATTTATTAGAATAAAAGTAGGGATTTTACAAAACAAAACACAAGAGAAAAAAAGGAATGAGCAACTTTTCGGATGCGAAGTAAATTTGCATTCACCAGCTTCCACTCGACAGCTCGACCCAGAATGACAACAGGACAAAAAGAAAATAGCGAATAATAATAAGCAACTAAAAAAACAACCAGAAACTAAACCAACACTAGTAATCGGGAACATCCGTTCACAAGGACAGCTTGATGATATAAGGGAGAAGAGTACAGGACCTCCAACGTAACACCACATCAAGCAAGTACATGGAGTCATGGACATGTCACCAAACTTTGTACCATTGTCCACTGCACGGTAGCTAGCTGTGATCACCAGACGCCGGATCCAACCACCGCAACAACAACGGCGACGACGCACGCACTGACCCACCCTGCTCCAACCCACTTGGCGGCGGCGCCCGAGGTGGCACCAGTGGTGGTGCTGCCGCCGCCGTCGATGCCGCCGGTGGTGCCGCTACCCGTGGCTGTCGCCGTCCTCACGTGCACGTCGAGCTCGATGGTGGCGTCGGGCCCGCTCATGCTGGACGTCTTCCACAGCACGTACCCGGTGGCCATCCGGAACTTGCCCGTGCCGCCGACGACGGAGAGCTCCCGCACGTCCGCGGCCACGTCGTCCCGGCCCACCACCGCTAGCGTGCTGCCGTTGTGGTCCCCCGAGGTGAGCAGCAGGTTGGCACACACCATCAGCACGAGGCTCGACTGCGACGACATCATGTAGAAGCCCTGCGCGCGGCCCACGGCGGCGGACGTGGGCGACGCCGTCTCCGTCAGCGCGTCGTCGATTACCGAGGTGTCGCCGAACGCCAGGCCCGGGACGATCGACGACCCTGCCGCGGCGGGGCCCTTGACGACCTGCACCGCCGTCGGGTTGCTCCCGGCCACGATGTCGTGCATGAAGAAGTGCAGGTGCGTGGTGCCGTCGTCGTTCGCCGCCAGGACGACCGACGGCGGCGATGACAGCGCCGCGAGGAGGAGGAGGAAGAGGAGGGAGGATGCCATCGCTGCTGCTGCTGCTGCTGCCGTGTTGGACGATCGATGGAGCTCGAGGTGGGTAGAAATTGAAAACTTATAAGCACCGTGAGTATGTGTGATGCATGTTTGGTCGAATAGCCAGTGTTTGATGCAAGTTGTTGTAGGTAGGTTTCTCCATATACTCCAGGTGTGATATGATGTCCCAACCCACAAATAGCACCATTAGGTGAGATGGGACCTAGGCTAACAACATCTTACTGTAGTAAATTAAGTACCCTTTCTGAATTACAATTTATTTTCGTTTTTTCATAAAAAAATTCATTTTAGTTTTTATAACCATGTATCTAGATGTAACGTGTATCTAACTATGTATCTAGAAAAATCAAAATGTGGTATTGCCATTTGGAATCTAGGGAGTGGTAAAGCCTAGAGCTCAAATTATATTCTGCGATGGACCACTCTGCAATATTTGTGAAATGTAAATTTTCAGATGGAGTAAACATTTTGGCTAGATTGGTGTATGCTAGCTATTTCTGGTCTGCAAATGACATGGATGAGCTGCGTAATAAGAAGCCCACCAAGATCATATTGTTGGAGGCATCTGGATCAACAGCTCATCAAGCATTCTCGATATTTGCCACAAAACTGGGGTAGGCATAATTAACCGAAACCGAAAAACCAAGCCGAAAGAATCGGAACCAAAAAAACTGGTTCCTTATTCGATTCTAGATAGGAAGGAACTGAAATAACCAAAGAAATTTCAGTTCCTACTCTCAGATAACTGAATTAACTAAAAGAACATAAATATATGAATTTTAGTTCACTTACTAGCATTTTGTTGATGCAAAAGTAGATCTGCAAACACAAAGGGCTAATACCCGAAATCGATATCCAAAGCGTGCCAGTCGATTTGACCTGTTAATCGACAAGGATGAAGATACGAGCACTTTGGTCCTGACAACAGCGATACGCCCGGAAGTCACGGCCAAGAGGTACTCACGCGGAACTCGAGGATCGCCGACGATTGCACTGGAGCAATGCAACTCGCCGAATCAATGAGAACTCGTAAAAAAGAAAAATATGCAAATTGACGAAGTCATCGAAAGTAGATGTAAATAAGAATAAAAGATGTTTTTGATGTATTGATTGATCTTTTTTTTACATTGCCCTTCACCCTATATTTATATCCTGATCTACAGAAACATAACCAAATACGACTAGGACACAAAATCTAAATCTATAGAAACACATGACTTTGATACAACTCAGACTCTAATAAACGTATATAAGGAAATTAACTCCTATCTTATTCCATAGTCCGCCTCAGTCACGATGGTATTCTCATCGACCTCCTTTTTATCGGCACAATCCCTGTTCCATCGACACAATCCCTGTTCCATCGGCAGCAGCCTTCAAATTCCTTCCATCGGTACATTCCCTGTTTCATCGGCAGCAGTCTTCAAACCATCTTTCATCGGCATCGACAATAATACCCTTAACCTTATTGGCAACATTTCAATTTGAACCCATACGCCGCTACCACTCATAAGCAAACTCATTTTCATCAACTATCAATCTACACAATAATCTTTCCTCTGCTGATTAGCCCTTCCTGACCATCTTGACACGTGCTAAAAAACGATGTCAACACATGCCCCCCAATTTCGGAGTATAAGATATTGATGCTCCGAAATTTACTCCAGATAATGCCTGCTATTACCTATTTTTTAACCCATTCTCCAAGCATAACATGATCTGTTACCAGATTTAATCAAATCTAGATCTAATCCATGTATCTCAGTAAATATCGCACATTTTCCAACTGTTTTTTTTTGCCTCAATTACAGTTGAGATACCAAAATAACAATCCATCGGCAAGATCTTATCACAGCAACATCACCATTTTAGAACTGAAAGATCCTGTATCAAAATATCCTTCAAGTCATGACTACTTGCCATGCCATCAAATCTTCTGTACAATCCCTTGATTGTCGTGCAAACAGTTACCATATCTATCTGAACCACCTCGATCCATCCGCGTACGGCATAGAGATAAGTCAAGAATACCCCTACCCAAAATGGCCTATAAATAGATTTCTCCGAACTGCTCATCTTCTACCTTCAAATTGCAACCTTTGGCATTCTCTCTCCGGCGGCAACCCTAACTGCGCATCCTCAACCCACCAGAGCAATCCCAGTAAACACATTTGGTAGCGGGAAGAATTCCCATATCACTTATGAATTCTACAATCCATTGGCAGTGTCTCGCCAATTAGCCTTTGGGCAACTGCCAATCAAGCTATGCTTTGCCGATGTGATTAAGCCCAGAGAAATTATTACAGCTGGAACTGAATGGAGTAGAGTAGTAAGACTTGCTCCTGATGCCAATATTTCAAATGTTGATCTCTCCGCCTGGTCACCAGCGTCTTTCATCACAGAGTCATATAAGCAATGGTGGCAAGAATGGAAAGAACAGTTGTTTTCAACATCCGTTCATACATATCGGCACATGATCGATCCCGACTATGCTGTTCCTGACGATGCAGTAAGTTCCTTTTAACTTTCGTCTCTCTCCTTCCTTTTATATGTATATTGGTAACTAATCTTCCCTGAAACAGGTCGATGATCCAGTTTCATCAATAAGCAAAAGTGAAAGACCCTTCAACCTCCTTCAGAGGTATTCTCTTATTTTTACATTTTTTCTGTTAAATATCCAATCTTATACTCGTTTTTGCAGCAACAAACGGGCACATCGGCAAGCACACCAAGCATGCAAGCTCCCCAATCAACACATGTCGATGCCCCCCAGCCGATTGTCGCTGAGGCCCAAACAAAGCGCAAAGCTTTAACCGATGCTGAAGCTCAACAAAAGCGACAGAAATCTACACCAGCCCCTGCATCCGCTCTAACACCTGTCAATCGACCCACTGATATAATTGAACAAGCTGCTTCTTCTGTACAAGATACACCATCAGCCATTATATCCTAAGGGCCGACTACTGATGAGGTCGTAGAAGACATTCTATCGGCATCCTCTGTCGATCCTTCGCATGATCCTTTTCAAGCCGCTCCCTCAAGCCAGGCTCAAGAAATTGCCCTGAAGCAGGTAAACCGATTAATTGTTTGGTTTATAATATCCCCAGACACCACGAATAGGATTCCTAACTCTCTTTATTTCACAGGAACAAGATTCTCTCGATAGTTTGTTTTCTTTTGCTATCTACGTCTCTAATGATGACGGAGAAGAGGCGAGTTCTTCCCTGGCATTGGGAACAATATCGGCAGATACCTATGGCAAACTAGAAGTTCTCCTGAATCTGCTGCAACAAGATACTGCTCAACTGGTGATCGATTCAGACTCTGCAAGGACCATCTTCAAAACAATCCATGACCAAGTCCCTGCCGATGTTGAAGAAATCATCATCCCAGCAGTCCATCTGGAGAGCAGACAACTTCAATATCAAAAGGCTGTTCATCGTATTGTCGACAGAGCAGCTCAGGCTCAACTTAAGGAAGAAATGCTGCAGCTGAAGCAAACTGCCGATGAGAAGCACAAAAGCATTAGCAACTTGCAAGCCTCCGGTGTTGATCTTAAACAGAAAATCTTAGACCTATCGGCAAAAGGACAGTTCTGCTAGCCGAACTGGAAAAGGTTGAAACAACCCTGACTCAAGCCAAGCAAGAAGAAGACCAGCTTCCTGACGCTATCAAGACCCTTCAGCAAGAACGAGACGTCCAAGCTCGCAAGACCTTGGTTCTCAAGAAGAAACTCAAGCCCGTGGAAGGAAGTACCGATGAAGATGCCAAGGAATTAAAAGAAACCGATGAAATTCGCCTGCGTGCGATATCGGCTATCCAAGCTTTGTTAAATTAGCGCATCGGCAATGATTGATACTTTGTTTTGACTCTAGCCGATAGGATTGTTATCGACAATTACTCTTTTATGCATCCATCCAGATACTAGGGTAATATTTCTTTAAATATTTTCCATTTAATGCTCTGGGAAATACAACTCCTTCGAGAGTTTCAAGAATATATGCATTACCAGGAACAAATTGATTTATCCGATATGGACCTTCCCAATTAGGTGACCATTCGCCAAACTTAGAACTTTTAGTCCCAATCGGTAAAATCAACTTCCAAACCAATTCTCCATCGACAAATTCCTTTACCTTCACATTCTTGTCATACCATCTAGCTACTCTTTTCTTATTCTCCTCGATGCTAACTAAAGCTTTTAACCGATGACCTGCTACATCTTTCAACTCATTCTTCATAAGGATATCATAATCATCGGCTGTTAATTGATCTTGAGAGCGTATTCACCTAGAACCAATTTTAATCTCCCAAGGTAAGACTGCATCGTGTCCATACACCAACTGATAAAGTGTTACCTTGGTTGCACCATGACACGCCATCCGATATGACCACAAAGCTTCATTTAATACTGTATGCCACTTCTTAGGATACTCTTTAATCTTGCGCTTAATGAGCTTGATAATTCCTTTATTAGATGCTTCAGCCTGACCATTATCCTGGGCATAATACGGTGAAGAAATCAAAACTTTAATCCTCATTCCTATAGCAAACTCATCAAATTCACCCGATGTAAACATAGTGCCCTGATCGGTAGTGATGGTTTGAGGGATGCCAAATCGGTAAACAATATGCTCCTTCATAAAATCAATCATATTAGCCGATGTCACCTTTTTAAAGGAATTGCTTCAACCCACTTTGTGAAATAATCGGTAGCAACCAGAATAAACTTATGCCCTTTACTCGATGGTGGATAAATCTGACCGATGAGATCAATAGCCCAACCCCGGAACGGCCAAGGCTTAATTATAGGGTTCATAGCCGATACGGGTGCCCTTTGAATATTACCAAATTTCTAACATTCCTGACATCCTTTAAAATATTTAAAACAATTTTCAAGAATAGTCGGCCAATAATATCCATTTCTTCTAATCATCCATTTCATCTTGAAGGCTGACTGATGAGCCCCACATACTCCTTCATGAATTTCACCCATCAGGCCTTTTGATTCCTCTATGCTAACACACCTGAGTAAAACTCCATCTATGGTACGGTAATACAATTCATCATCGAGGAGTACATACTTGGTAGCTTGGAACCTTATACGTCTTTCAACCTTTTTAGATGGATTCTTTAAATAATCAATAATTTCCTTCCTCCAGTCATCGGTATCAGCTGCTGATATTAATACTTCTTGAACAGGTTGATATCCTGAAGCATGCTGAGCCAATCGGTTAGCCTCTTCATTATGCATCCGAGAAATATGTTCCAGATGAAAACTCCTGAACCCTTTTAATAATCTCAAACACTTTTCATGATATGAAATTAGAATTTCACTTCAGCATTCATAAATCCCAGTCAACTGATTTATAACTAACATAGAATCATCAAAGATCTCAACAGCATCAGCATGTACTTCCTTGAGCAATTCTAACCCTTTTATCAGGGCTTGATACTCAGCTTGATTGTTTGTCGATGTAGCAACAATCGGCAATGAGAACTCATACTTCTTCCCCTGAGAGGAAATTAATACGATACCAATGCCTGCCCCTTCACCATAAGTAGACCCATCAAAGAAAAGTGTCCACGGAGCAATTTCTAGAGAATCCACCATGTTGCAATGTTGAGTAACGAAATCGGCCATAACCTGTCCTTTAACTGCCTTAGCCGATTCATAACATAGGTCAAATTCTGATAATGCTAAAATCCATTTACCAATCCTACCATTTAGTATCGGCATTGACAGCATATACTTGACCACGTCATCTTTACATATGACAGTACATTCAGCCGATAGTAAATAATGTCTCAGCTTAATACAAGAAAAGTATAAACATAGACATAATTTCTCAATGGCCGAATATCTGGTTTCAGCATCTATTAACCGTCTGCTCAAATAATAGATAACACGCTCCTTTCCTTCAAATTCTTGAATAAGAGCTGAACCGATAACAATATCTTGAGTTGATAAATACAATCTAAAAGGTTTTCCATGTTGGGGTGGAACTAACACTGAAGGTTTTGTTAAATAACTCTTAATTTCATCTAAGGCTAACTGCTGTTCATCCCCCCATTTAAATTCCTGATCGGCTTTCAATTTCAATAATGGACTGAAAGCCTTGATCTTACCCGATAAATTAGATATGAATCTTCTGATGAAATTAATCTTACCGATCAAGGATTGTAATTCAGTTTTATCGGCAGGAGCAACAATCTTGTTGATTGCCTCAATAGATTTTCTACTAATTTTAATACCCCGCTGATGCACCATAAAACCAAGAATTGTCCTGCCGATACACCAAATGCACATTTATTAGGATTCATCTTTAATCCATGCTTTCTTGTGCACTCCAATATCTTGTGTAGATCAGTTAGATGCTTTGTGATGTCTCCAGACTTAATCACTATGTCATCAATGTAGACTTCCACCAACGTGCCGATATATTCATGGAAAATAAAGTTCATAGCTCTTTGATAAATAGCACCGGCATTTTTCAAACCAAATGTCATAACTATCCACTCAAATAATCCCACATGTCCTGGACATCTAAAAGCAGTCTTAGAAATATCTTCTTCAGCCATGAATATTTGATTATAACCTGCATTACCATCCATGAAACTGATAATCTGATGCCCTGCTGCAGCATCAATCAACAAATCAGCAATCGGCATTGGGTAACCATCCATCGGTGTGGCCTTATTGAGATTCCTGAAATCAATATAAACACGAAGTTTCCCATTTTTCTTGTATACAGGAACCACATTAGAAATCCACTCTGCATATCGACACTGCCGAATAAACTTTGCCTCAATTAATTTAGTTATTTCGGCCTTAATATCAGGAAGTATATTAGGATTGCAGCGGCGTGTCGGCTGCTGATGTGGCCGAAATCCAGATTTAATAGGCAACCGATGTTCAACTATAGATCGGTCTAACCCAGACATTTCAGTATAATCCCAAACAAAACAATCTTTATATTCCTTTAACAAATCAACTAGTTGTTGTTTACACTTGGAATTTAACTTAGCGCTAATAAAAGTAGGCCTTGGCCCATCGCCTTCACCAATATCTACTTTTATTAAATCATCTGCCGATGTAAATTCTTGACCTAATTTTCCATCATCGGCAAATCTATCCATTAAAACTCTTCTTCAGAACCGACTGCTTGGATCGGTAGAATTTCGTAATCGACAACCTTGAGGAACTCTTTTTCCCAAGCTTCTCCTGATATGCACCTAGTTCGCTCATAAGTGTCTGATTCTGCCGATGCGATGATATAAGAAGAATCACCAAGAACAACTTCAATTTTATCTCCAACCCATTGTATAAGACACTGATGCATTGTAGAAGGAACACAACAATTAGCATGAATCCAATCCCTTCCTAAAAGCAGATTATATGCACTCTTGCCATTAATAACAAAGAAAGTTATCGGTAAGGTTTTACTGCCGATGGTCAATTCAACACACACTGCCCCTTTAGCTGGTGATACATTGCCTTCAAAGTCCTTTAGCATCATATCAGTCTTAGTTAAGTCTTGATCTCCCTTACCAAGCTTCTGATACATCACATAAGGCATAATATTAATTGCAGCTCCTCCATCAATAAGTATCTTAGATACAGGCTGTCCATCAACTCTGTCTTTTACAAACAAAGCCTTAAGGTGTTGTCTCTCATCATCGGCAGACTTCTCAAAAATAGCCATCATTGGATCTAGTGTTAATTGAGCTATTTGGTCAGAGAAAAAAAACTTCTTCGCTATCAGATAGAGCCAAAAATTTTATCGGCAACATAAACACCATATTGACATCTGTCGATGGGCCTTTATTTCTGTGCCTTATTTGCCACTGCTGATTACCAGATTTCTCATTGGAGGGACTTCCTTCTTGGTAAAAGTCTTTTTGACGCTCTCGCTGCATTTTCCTCTTCTATGTCTTTGTCAAACCCTCTGGACACCATTGAGGAAGTTTAGTTTTCCACACTGGCTGATAAGTCCTAGTTGTCTCCACACGACGTATATTAGGATCCCTATAAAATATTTCTTCATCAGGAACTCTTGCATTTGCCATCTCTTCAATTTCCTCTTGGTTTCTCGGAAAATATGCAACGTGTTTACCAAGCCTTTCATGTACACTGAGCCTGCCCCCCAGCCGATCATATACTGATGCTCTCCTTCTGATCGGCTCATTAATGGACAAACCTTGATTACCAGATTGAAACCTTCTTATAGGACGATTAACTCCATAATAACCATTGCACTCTGGGCAATCTTCAACAGTAGGTAACTTAATACCTTCCTCCCAACAATGAATAAAAAACGGACAATTCCAATGATCCTTATGCCGATTCCACTCTTCTTGACGTCTTTCCTCTTGCTGTTGTCGATATCGGTCCCTTCGCTGACGTCAGCCTTCCTGTTGTCTTTGTTGAGTAATCATGATGCCAGATCGAGGAGGCTTTCCAGAACTGCCACCTTCTGTCAATAACCCCTTGCCTTTTGCATCATCGGTAGTTATCCGATGTTGGGGATCTACTGATGTATTCTTTTTAGCAGCTTCCGATGTCAACATTTTAATTTTACCTTCAGTATCCAACATATTTGCTGGAAAAGGATGTTGATCAATTTTCATCGGCTTCTGAATCTTGGAATTGCCAAATTTTATTCTCTCAGACTCAATAGCTAACTGTAATTGTTGTCTAAATACTTTGCACTCATTTGTACTGTGTGAAGTTGCATTATGCCATTTGCAATACAGCATATGCTTCAACTCTTCTGCCGATGGGATCACATGATTAGGTGACAACTTAATCTGGCCCTCCTGAAGCAAAAGATCAAATATCTTATCGGCTTTGGTGACGTCAAAAGTAAACTTCTCTAACTCTTTGTGACCAAAGGGACAAGATATCGGCTTTTTATTCTTAACCCACTCAACCAAACCGATAACTGGTTCTTCATCCGAATCAAAATCTTCTACTTCTTCGACAAATGAAACTTTCTTATTCCAATTCCTTTTAGGTTCAAAAACCCTAGTGTCTTGATCAGAAATTCTTTGCACTAGATGACTTAGGCTTTCGAACTCCTGAGAAGCATATCTATCCTTAAGGTGTGGCAACAATCCCTGAAAGGCCAAATCGGCAAGCTGTCGATCATCCAACACCAGGCTATAACATTTGTTCTTTACATCTCGTAGCCTTTGCACAAAGCCTTCTACCGATTCATCATTGCGCTGTTTCATCTTTACCAAATCGGTAAGCTTCTTTTCATGAACTCCAGCAAAGAAATACTTATGAAATTGCTTTTCCAGATCAGCCCAAGTAATAATAGAATTTGGCGGTAGTGAGATAAACCATGTAAACGCTGATCTAGATAGAGATGATGAAAACAAACGAACTCTCAATTCATCTCTACAAGCTGCCTCTCCACATTGAATAATAAAACGATTAACATGTTCCATGATTGATGTATCGTCTTGCCTAGAAAACTTAGTGAAATCTAGCACCTTGTAACGATTTGGGAGAGGAATTAAATCATATGCCGGAGGATATAGAGTCCGATAAGAATAAGTATTAACTTTGGGCTTGATCCCAAACTGATCCTTCATAATTTCTGCTATTTTATTGGCCCAAAAAGCATCAACATCTTGTTGACGACATGGTTGAATCTCCACTAGAGGTACTTGCTGATACCCTTCTACATACCTTTGTGGCCCACGATCTCCAGCAATTGGCATATTTGTCACTATCTGTGGTCCATTAACCTGCTGAAAAGGGTTCATCGGTTGAGCTGCCGATGTTTGATTCTAAAAACCAGCATGCATGTGACCTTGATGAACACCTGTGGCTTGCTGATTTGGCTGAACTAAATGTTGAGTGGGAAACTGACCTGGCCAATTATTAGCGTTCATCGGTACAAAATTTGCCGATGGTTGGTAACTTGTTGGCATTGCCGGATAATTACAACTAACTTGAGGTAAAACCTGGACTCCAGGTTGACTTACGATTGGAGCCTTCTGTTGCATCGGTAACAAATTTGCCGATGGACTTGAACTAGATGTTTGACCCAAAGACACCTGGAAACCTCCTAGAGTTGGTTGTACAATAGTTGCTGTAGTATATTGGGGTACTTGAGCTATCGGTGAACCGGCCGATAGCATAGGAGCTTTTCCCGTTGCATCAAACACTTGAGGTGATCCATGGTTAAAAACAGATGACTCTGGAGGCATATCATATCCCCACCAATTAGCAGGAGTCTGATTATTCTGTGGTATAGGACCTGATAAAGCTGATGCTGATAGATCTGCATTAAGCTGAACTCGTCCTGATAATGCTGAATCCGGACGCATCGGTGTAGACTGTACGTTAGATAAACCTGCTGATACTGGAAGAGAAGAAATCTCTATACCCGCAACGGCCGGGGGAGCCGATGGAGCAATAGCAGATGCTGATTCTGGTTGATGATAAGCAGGCCCAACGTAACGAGGTGACGCTTGCCCTTCTTTGAAAGTTCGAATCACAGCATTATGAACAGTATTGGACATCACATTGGAATGATTAATTAAAGCATGATTCACTGCAGAATTAAGTATCTCTTGAAGTTTACCCGGATTAGAATCAAAGGTAACTTGCCGAGGCAACGGCAAGTCTTGCTTCTGGATGACTTGTCCACTTTTGTTCAAACTGAATGACTTCAAGCAAAGCTGTCTGTATTCTTCTATAGCCCTCTCCATAGCCTGCTTCTGATCGTCCTTAAGATCTTCTTCTGTTACCGCGATGATGTTCCCCGCATCGATCTCAGGATTAAGCATCTTGACTAGATCTGTACCACCGGGCGTGCCAAAAGATGTGTTGATGCAAAAGTAGATCTACAAACACAAAGGGCTAATACCCGAAATCGATATCCAAAGCGTGCCAGTCGATTTGATCTGTTAATCGACAAGGATGAAGATACGAGCACTTTGGTCCTGACAACAGCGATACGCCCGGAAGTCACAGCCAAGAGGTACTCATGCGGAACTCGAGGATCGCCGAAGATTGCACTGGAGCAATGCAACTCGCCGAATCAATGAGAACTCGTAAAAAAGAAAAATATGCAAATTGACGAAGTCGTCGAAAGTAGATGTAAATAAGAATAAAAGTTGTTTTTGATGTATTGATTGATCTTTTTTTTTACATTGCCCTTCACCCTATATTTATATCCTGATCTACAGAAACGTAACCAAATACGACTAGGACACTAAATCCAAATCTATAGAAACACATGACTTTGATACAACTCAGACTCTAATAAACGTATATAAGGAAATTAACTCCTATCTTATTCCATAGTCCGCCTCAGTCACGATGGTATTCTCATCGATCTCCTTTTTATCGGCACAATCCATGTTCCATCGGCAGCAGCCTTCAAGTTCCTTCCATCGGTACATTCCCTGTTTCATCGGCAACAGTCTTCAAACCATCTTTCATCGGCATCGGCAATAATACCTTTAACCTTATTGGCAACATTTCAATTTGAACCCATACGCCGCTACCACTCATAAGCAAACTCATTTTCATCAGCTATCAATCTACACAATAATCTTTCCTCTGCTGATTAGCCCTTCCTGACCATCTTGACACATGCTAAAAAACGATGTCAACACATTTTGTAAGACTGTGTTTGGTTTATGTGCGACATCTCATATTGAATTGCTATGTATTTGTGTTACTATATTGCTATTGTTCCCTTATCAATTATTATTATTATCTAACCTAGAGGTAGTTTGCCTAAATTTGATTTAGAACCTGAATATTTTTTTTGTCTTAACCTCTGCTAAAAAAAATATGATTAATTCGGTTAGAACAGAAACCAAACCAGAAACCGAAATGCTCAACTCCTAATTTTTTTAGAACCGACTAAATTCCCATTTTCTAGAACGAAATGTTTTCAATAACTAAAGAACTGAACAGAAAACCAAATACCCACCCCTACCTGAGCACAGCGACACCATCAGCGATGAAGCAGTCGGACTCCATGGTCAAGGTTGTAGGGAAACGGGTAGGCTACGCTAGCTAATCTACCGCGTACATCCAAGAAACTTGCGAGTAGGAGATCATAGATCGTTACCACTAGACGCACAGCGCAGCGGAAGAAGTCGCGCGTCGGTGTGGATGAAGTAGTCGATCACGTCCCACGAACCGAGCTCCTCGTCCTTGATCCCAGCAGCCGATCAGCGCAGCAGTCGCAGCAGCGCCTCTACGGAGTCCACACGTACGGGGATGGAACGCCGGGCGTCGGTGTGCTAGCACCGTGCGCACGGCAAGGGCGGCGGCCGAGAAGGGAGGGTGCGACTAGGAGGGGAGGTGCGGCGACTGATCATCGGCGCCCCTAGCCCCTCCCACATATATATAGGGCGTACAAATGGGCTTCTATCTCATAGGCTCATTAGTAACCCTAATCCCTTTTTGGATCAATATCCTCTTGGGCCTTTAATCCGTATTGTGATGATGGGCTCTCGGGCATATCACCAACAATCTCCCACTTGCACTAGAGACAATCATCTATGCAAGTTTTCCAACATTCCAAACCCCTTAAGTGTGTGACCCGTTAGGTTCATGTGTAGATGGTTGTGAGTGGAAACCATTTCCGAATCACTAGTCAATAGCGGCACCTAGCAGGGCATAGTGACTCACAAATACACATAAAGATCATATCGGCCGAACCTTAGATATACTCATACACTGATCCTTTTGCCACACGATACCAGTCAAGCTCAAGGCGAGATGCGTGCCACTCTTGTGATAGCTCGACCATTCTCTCGATCTAATAGTGGATTCTATTCATGACTAACCTTTAGTCATTATGATTAACTCTTTAATCACTTTGGCATGGCCATGCACTTTCTAATCCATCTATCTCGAGGGGCCCAGAGATATCTCTCCTGTTATCTAGGAGGGGCAAATTCCATCTTGATCCGCACACATCCCATTCCATGTTTCATGATACACCTGTAAGCTACTTTTATAACTACCCATTTACGGAGTAGCGTTTAGCAACCCCAAGATGCACCACTACACACAGTGAGAAACAATGGCAATCTCAGGTCTAAGGATCCAGTAGGTATAACACTCAAGAACAACTGATGGCACATTCAAAATAACAATCCCAGTATTGTCTTGGAGTGGGTCAATCCAACACCATGTTCACTAACATGTGTCCACATCATTAATCTGATATCTCCATATCTATGATCCGTGAAACATGATCATCAATTAATGCATGTGCTAGTCTCTACGTCGTTATTGTCCCACATAACGACATAAACTAGGGATAATTTAGAACAACATCATTACAAACAAAGAGTTTCACGATCAAGTCACGTACTTGATAATCAATATAAATGATAATCATCCATGGAACAAATAACAATTATTTATTATTACATAAACATACTCATGACATAACACTCTCCCACGCACAATAGAATCACTTATGTAAGTATCTAATACCCATAGACCACATGTGCGCCTCATGCTTTGGTTGTGGGAGAGGCTTTGTCAATGGATCAGCAACGTTTGAATCCGTGTGCACCTTGCAAATCTTCACATCACCTCTCTCAACAAAGTGACGGATGAGGTGATACTTCCGTAGTATATGTTTGGACTTCTTGTGTGATCTAGGCTCCTTTGCAAGCGCAATGGCACCATTATTATCACAATAGAGGTCCACTGGACTGGACGCACTAGGAACAACACCCAACTCAGAAACAAATTTTCTGATCCAAACTGCTTCTTTTGCAGCTTCGGAAGCTGCAATATACTCGGCCTCTGTCGTCGAATCAGCCACCGTATCTTGCTTGGAACTCTTCCAGCTCACTGCCCCACCATTGAGGCAGAAAACAAATCCGGATTGCGATGCGGAGTCATCTTTATCTGTTTGAAAACTAGCATCGGTGTAACCCTTTACAACGAGCTCATCTTCGCCTCCAAATATTAGGAACATATCCTTAGTTCTTCTCAAGTTCTTAAGGATACCCTTTACAACTGTCCAGTGATCTTCACCGAAGTTTGATTGGTACCTGCTCGTAACACTTAGAGCAAAAGAGACATCTGGGCGCGTACAAAGCATAGCATACATGATGGATCCTATGGCTGAAGCATAAGGAATCGCACTCATCCTCTTTCGCTCATCAGGTGTCGTAGCACACTGACTCTTGCTTAGAGTAACGCCATGTGACACTGGCAAGAAACCTTTCTTGGAATCTTGCATATTGAACCGATTCAATATCTTGTCAATGTACGTGTCTTGGCTTAATCCAATTAGCCTTTTTGATCTATCTCTATAGATCTTTATCCCCAGAACGTAAGCCGCCTCTCCTAAATCCTTCATCGAAAAACTCTTTTTCAATGAGGTTTTAACGGCTTCAAGCATTGGAATATCATTTCCGATCAGCAATATGTCATCTACATATAGGACCAGAAACACAAGTGCGCTCCCACTAGCCTTTTTGTAAATACAAGGCTCTTCTTCATTCTTGATGAAGCCAAACCCTTTGACTACTTCATCAAAACGAATATTCCAACTCCGAGATGCTTGCTTCAATCCATAAATAGACCTGTGAAGCTTACATATTTTCCCAGCATTTTTAGGATCAACAAAACCTTCAGGCTGTGTCATATACACATCCTCGCTTAGATGTCCATTAAGGAAAGCAGTTTTGACATCCATTTGCCATATTTCATAGTCATAATACGCAGCAATTGCTAGGAGAATCCGAACAGACTTTAGCATTGCGACGGGCGAGAAAGTTTCCTCATAGTCAACACCTTGAATTTGTCGGAAACCTTTCGCCACCAATCGTGCCTTATAGATGTGAACATTTCCATCCATATCTAACTTTTTCTTAAAAATCCACTTACAATCGATAGGTCTCACACCGTCAATTGGATCAACCAAGTTCCAAACTTGATTGTCATGCATGGATTTTAATTCGGATTCCATGGCCTCAAGCCATTTGTCGGAGTCGGGTCCCATTATTGCTTCCGTGTAGGTCATGGGCTCATCATTTTCCATCAATAATACGTGGCGCTCCTCCGTGATAAGGAGGTTGAGCTTGTCAGTTGCGCGACGTGCCCTTATAGACCTTCGTGGGGCTGGTGCCTCAACTACAGGTTGTGCAACATCTTGCACTTCCCGTGGCTCTTCAGTGGGTGCTGAAACAGTTTCGGGTGTTTCCTGAATTTCTTCAAGCTACACCTTGCTCCCACTAAATCCTTTTGAGAGAAACTCCTTTTCTAAGAAAACACCATTGCGAGCGACAAACACTTTGCCTTCCGCTTTATTGAAAAAATAGTATCCTTTGGTTTCCTTAGGATACCCCACAAAGAAGCATTTGTCTGACTTTGGAGTGAGCTTATCTGACATCAAACGTTTGACATAAGCCTCACATCCCCAAACTTTGAGAAAAGATAATCCGGGACGTTTCCCAGTCCATATCTCATATGGTGTCTTCTCAACAGACTTACTTGGAACCCTATTCAGTGTGAACGCAGCAGTTTCAAGAGCATAACCCCAAAATGACAATGGAAGATCGGCTTGGCTCATCATCGACCTAACCATGTCCAACAAGGTTCGGTTCCTCCGTTCGGATACCCCATTCCATTGAGGCGTTCCAGGCGGAGTTAGCTGCGGAACGATTCCACATTGCTTCAAATGATCACCAAATTCAAGGCTCAAATATTCACCTCCACGATCCGATCGCAGAAACTTAATTGTCTTGCCTAATTGATTTTGTACTTCACTCTGAAATTCTTTGAACTTATCAAACGATTCAGACTTGTGCCTCATCAAGTAGATATAACCATATCTACTAAAGTCATCAGTAAAAGTAATGAAGTACTGAAAACCACCTCTGGCTATTGAGCTCATTGGTCCACATACATCGGTATGTACAAGTCCCAACAAGTCACTTGCCCTCTCACTATGACCAGTGAAAGGCGCTTTGGTCATCTTCCCAAGTAAACAAGACTCGCACGTGTCAAATGATTCAAAATCAAATGAGCTCAACAAACCATCTTTATGGAGTTGTTCAATGCGCTTCTCATTTATATGACCTAAGCGACAATGCCAAATAAATGTGGGATTCAAATCATTTGGTCTAAGCCTCTTAGTATTAATGTTACAGACAGATTTATCCTCAAGATCAAGAACATATAATCCATTCACCAATGGACAATGAGCATAGAAAATACCATTGCAAAATATAGAACAACGTTTGTTCTCTATTACAATCTTAAAACCATCAACTTCTTCCAAACATGAAGAAGAAATAATGTTCTTGCTCAAAGCAGGAATGCAATAACAATTATTTAATTCCAAAACTAATCCGGAGGGTAGAGACAAGTGGTAGGTGCCGACCGCCAACACCGCAACCTTTGCGCCATTGCCGACACGAACGTCCAACTCGCCTCGTGCAAACCTTCTAGTCTCACTTAGACCCTGCAACGATTTGCAAGTGTGAATCATCGATCCAGTATCAAATACCCATGATTCACTATAAGATAATGCAATATTAATTTCTATAACATTTATACCTGAAGTGGAAGTCTCACTTCCCTTCTTCTTCTTCTTTTCTTCTAAGTACTTCTTGCAGTTCCTTGACCAATGTCCCTTTTCATGACAGTGGAAGCATTCATCCTCAGAAGTGGGGCCAGGTTTGGCTTTAGGTGCTGGCTTTTGCTTAGAGCCCGAGGACTCACCGCTAGGAACCTTTTCCTTGCCTTTACCCTTGGGAGGCGTCCAACGCTTCCTCTTTTTGTTCCCATTCTGAACCATCATCACATGATTGGGATTCTTCTTAATGCTCTCCTCTGCTGTTTTTAGCATCCCATGCAATTCACTCAATGTTTTCTCCAAGCCATTCATCTGAAAGTTCATGATAAAAGGCTCGTAGCTCGCCGGGAGCGACTGGAGAATAACATCAGTAGCCAGGTCATGGTGAAGTTCAGAACCAAGTCTGTCCAAAGTCTCGATGTAACCAATCATTTTGATCACATGAGGACTGACCGGACTACCTTCTGGCAGCTTGCACGCAAACAAGGACTTCGAGATGTTGAACCTCTCAGTCCTGGCTTGGTTCTGAAACATCCCACGTAGCCCCTCGATCATAGTGTGAGCATCCGTATGCTCATACTGCTTTTGCAGATCAGAGGACATAGTGGCGAGCATCAGACAGCTGACGTCAAGTGAGTCATTGCAGTGTTTCTCATAAACTCTGCGTTCAGCAGCAGTGGAACCATCAGGGAGATCATCAGGATATGGTTGCTCAAGAACATACTCCTTTTTCTCTTGCCTGAGAACAATTCTCAGGTTGCGGTACCAATCAATAAAGTTTGTTCCATTCAACTTTTCTTTCTCAAGAACAGATCGCAAATTGAAAGTGGAATTGTTACTGGCAGACATGATCTACAACATTAAAATAAAGCAAGATTTTAGCACTATGTTTATGTAAAGACTTTCATTAACTAATTTAACAAAAGACAACCTACTATATCAAAGTCATCTTCCCTCTAATAACATATAGTGGTTCAAGATCCATAATCACTAAAATCCTAGTGAGCTTTGGCATCACGGCTAGAAAAAAATAGTGACATAGGTAAGCAACAGATTACTAATCATATCTCTATACGACTCTTGTTTGTCGGGTGGCATCCAATGCCCCGGCCCCAACACTATGCCTTAAAGCCCAAAACTTTTTTGATAGCTTTGCTGAGTTAACCAATACTGTGCTTGTAAATGTCCGACATCCACCCTATACAAAATGATAGCTGAGGGTACTCTACTTTGGTAAACCTACCACACAGCGATCAAAAATTATAGGTGCAGCTATTGGTAAAAGGCATGAAAAAACTCAACTTTTCTGAGGGGAGCTATTCTACCATGACAAAACATCCACCATATGTAAAGCATGAAAGAATAGTATGACAGGAAAGTAAACATCACAGGCATATAATCATATTATATTGTGAATAGTATGGCCTCTTTCATCACAATGGGCTCCATCGCCATGGCTCCAATGTGACCTCCATTGCCATCCGTCCTGTCTTGTGGTGATCACACATGACCTCGATCTGTTGGTTCAATCTACTGACTATGCACACAGTTAGTCCCTTGTGGTGATTCCAGCCGGTAGGGACATGTCGTATGCACAACAGAGAATGAACACAAACTAATCTTTTTGGTCACATGCCGCAATCATCTTGCTCCTATTTTAACCCCTTATGACCAATTGATCCAATCAAACCGTGCAAGAGTAATAGATCCAATCTACTACAACAACATATCACATATATGCTAATGATCCAGACCAAAAACTACGCAAGATGGCTCTGATACCACTGTAGGGAAACGGGTAGGCTACGCTAGCTAATCTACCGCGTACATCCAAGAAACTTGCGAGTAGGAGATCATAGATCGTTACCACTAGACGCACAGCGCAGCGGAAGAAGTCGCGCGTCGGTGTGGATGAAGTAGTCGATCACGTCCCACGAACCGAGCTCCTCGTCCTTGATCCCAGCAGCCGATCAGCGCAGCAGTCGCAGCAGCGCCTCTACGGAGTCCACACGTACGGGGATGGAACGCCGGGCGTCGGTGTGCTAGCACCGTGCGCACGGCAAGGGCGGCGGCCGAGAAGGGAGGGTGCGACTAGGAGGGGAGGTGCGGCGACTGATCATCGGCGCCCCTAGCCCCTCCCACATATATATAGGGCGTACAAATGGGCTTCTATCTCATAGGCTCATTAGTAACCCTAATCCCTTTTTGGATCAATATCCTCTTGGGCCTTTAATCCGTATTGTGATGATGGGCTCTCGGGCATATCACCAACAAAGGTGTTGCTGCCGTCCGTGCCGAGGAGCTTGCCATCCTTGCCCGGGCTTGGGCAGCTACGTCAAGGACGGAAAGCCCCTCGGCGTAGACGGAAGTAGCACCGTGACCGTGGAGTCTGGACGACAACGGTATGCAGTAACTTCTTCTGTTGTCTACTCATCACCAGCATGGTCGACATCAATATATCGCTATTTAGTTTAATTTCCTACTTCTTCATTTCATTCCTCGATCAGCTGCCTCCTCTTATATAGAGACTGAGATCCAGCGACGAGCAATGCAATGCAAGCAAGCAGCGGTGTTCCGCCACTTTTGTTGCATGCATGCATTGCCAACAGGAACGGAAGGTACCATTATTAAATTAGCGGCTATTCCTGCTCGATATAATAATAACCTAGCTAATTTTAGATCGATCCTAGCCAGTCCCTTTCAAAAATTCCCTTTCAATAAAATAAAAAACATGGCGTCGAGAGTATGCCATGGCGCTGGTGCTGCATGCTCTCTTGACGTGCCACCTACTAACTCAAAAATTCCCTTTCAATAAAATAAAAAACAATAATGGGCTAAGAGACGGTATCTATCCGCTTATATTTTTTTTAGGCCAGAAACTCTCGGCACCTGACAAGGTTGTTGGGCCGCGTGCATTTTGTTCAAGTTGGGCCGAACCAGAATATGCCCAAAATGTATGTGTCGTTGTTAATGAACAAGATAATTGTTAGGCCAACATGGCGTCGAGTAGTGCCCGTGAACAAAAACAGCTCTTCCTGCTTTTCTACCTGTTGTCAAAAGGGCACAAAGCCAGGCATTAAAATCACCGGGGCCAGCTTTATCGTACAAAATGTACTACCAAACAATGAATCTATATGGGATTTACCAAAAATTTATAGGGATCAGCTGACCCGGTAAGCACACGTAGCTTCGCCCCTGGCACCGCATCGCACCAAACTCACGGAGGGTAAGACAAGAAGTGGATCTAACATGCGGGTCTAGTCTTTGATCCACGTCAACGTATAGTTGTCACGTTATAGCAAAAGCAAGTTACTCAAATGACATATGGAGTCAAATTTACACTACTACAATACATATTATCAGAGGCAACTAGAAAAGGGAATGGGAGGGGTCTACGTGAGGGAGGGGGATGGACGAGAGAGAAGGGGTGGCAGATGAGTGAGGGGGGATAGAGGGTTAGGATAATAAACAAACTGAGCTGAATTGAAGAAATAGACCTCTCAGTAGGATCATTTCAGAAAAGACGGTCATATTGTGAGGATTGTTTGATTCTTGTGAGATCCAAAAAGTTGGGGTGAGAGATCCGGTGAGCAAGAGCAAGAGCAAGGAGAGAGCAAACCCCACTCTTGAGCACTTGTGATTCTTGTCAAAGCATTTGGTGTAGCGCTTGTTACTCATGGAGGTGAAGCCTCCTAGATGGTAAGGAGTTGCCCGGTGAGCTCCCGTGCTTGTGATAAGGAAGTTTGTGAAGGCCCTGATCTCGCCTCTACAAGGGAAGAGATCAAGATTGTGAAGTGAGAAGTGGTTGAAAGAGACCGCTCCCTTGGGAGTGCCTCAACGGAGACGTAGGATTCACAGAGGTGAATTTGACCTTTAGTAAACAAATTGGGTGCATCCTTTGCTTGTTCTTGTGTTCTTGTTGTTCATGTTTACTTTTGGGCGATTCCCCTGATCTACTTGTTCTTGTGTTTTTTGTTGTAGGTTTGCAAGGAATCAACTCACTACATGCCTATCAACTTTTGGTAACAAGAAGAATTGATTATATAGGCATAATCTCTGTCCATTTGAAATTTGACGTTACCTTTTCAGAATTTCTAGGCCCTGGCCGGAATTTCCAGTCTTGAAGTTTTATTTTTTTTTCAGGAACGCCTATTCAACCCCCCTTCTAGGTGACATCATGATCCTTTTAGTTACACTATGACATTCCACTATGTTTAAAAGATCTATAGTTAGTTATAGTAACTATGATTATGCTAAAACAATTTAGGACTCAAGTGTGTTATTACGGAAAAATGAAGAATGATACTCTTGGATCATTGGCCCACTTATATACTTATCTAGTGCAACAATGCCTTACATCTTGTTTACTGGTTTGTTTCTAATATAGGATATATGCTCAATCCCTGTGTTCTTGAAAGAGTAATTGATGCACTATCTAAAGGGCATCGTGAGTTATGGTATTCAATCTACTAGGTACCCGGCCAGTGGTACCAGAGGGTAATAGTGATTCAAATTGGATATATGGCGTACATGAGATAAATGCTATAAGTGGATATGTGTTTCATTAGTCTTGAAAGAAAATCAATGTAACTAGGTCAACAATGAAAGCAGAACTTGTGGCATTAGCTATTGTGTGCCACTGTTGAGGCCAAGTGGCTTGTGAAATCCTTATGGATTTGTCGGTGATTGAAAACTACACAACAAACGACAACACCGTTCAGGAAACGATGTGAGAAGAGGGAGTGACACATTTTTATTGTCCCGGGCCCTACAAATCGATGCATACACTATACGGCTTGCCTAAGTCTCCTCCCATTTGGTTTCATAGATGCAATAGTTTGACACCAGACTATGGATGCCCTTAGGCCGTGTTCAGTTATTGCCCATTCCATGGGGGTTGGAGGGGATTGGAAGGGATTAGTGGGGATTTTGACTTGCTAGGCATTTAAACCCCTTCAGTCCCATCCACCCCCTTGGATTGATTTGCAACCGAACAAGGCCTTGGAGGGAAGGGCATGGGCCTTGGCAGATTGCAAATGAGCAAGTTAAGGTAGCAGTGACATGTCATGGTAAGAATTAGAGCAGAGAAAGATGCTCGAGCAAGTAGTGGTAAGGCATCAAATTGAGAGAGGTTAGGATGATTGCGTTGAGTTCCGATGGTGGTGCTCAAAGTTGTCCCAGCAAACGATGGTGGATGGAATGAGGGGTCACTAAGAATGAGCTAGCTTACTGGAATGGAAGAAGAAAACGCCATGAGGAATGTTGCAATCCTCTATAGCTAATTAAATTTGTGCATTGTTCAATTTGCGCATGTCCATCATATATATATAAGACAAATATGTATCACTCCCTCCGTCCTAGAATATATAGCATCGAATCATTTAAAATTTATTCCAAGTTATTAGGAATTCTAGGTAAAATAACCTCCCAAGTTTAAAAACACTGCATTAATTCATATGCATACCACCATGGATGCCCATCACCCAACCCAAATATGGTAACTACAGAAAACCCCATTAAGAGAATGTTACATGTGTCATTTGCTCTGCTCCATAACTTGTCATAAAATTTCTAGGGTGCCTCGTGTTTGAGAATGGATGGACCATGGTGGTGTCAAATCCTACTGTCACACTCGATCTCTTTTCAGAATGAAAGCTTATTAGTTGTGCTTCATACGATGCTTGGTGGTGCCTTTGCGCTCATGAATCTTGTATATAGGTCTTGATTTTTCTTTTAACCTAGCTTGATGCAAAAACAGAACCAGCCGCGATGTCAAATAATGCTGCAGGCCAGATGATTGACGGTGGGCCTGGTTTATGCTCCCTTCTTACTATTACTAATTGGAGGCCTCAATTGAGCCTCCACATTAATCATCGCCAGATGCGTTAGGAAAAAAGATAGATACTACAAATTTTCACGTTAATCAGAAACATCCGACTATCAAGTCAGGAGACTCTGGCCACACGTGACCATTGGATCCATTTCTTTTTTGTAGGAAGTTACCCACCTATGCCATTATGTAGATAAAAAATAGCTAAAAAACTAATTCTTCTGGAGGAAAACAATTCGGTTACATGGAGAAAATCTAGATTGGCCGTACCAAGGCTGTACCCATATTTAGTTGTTTATTAATAAAATTATATCATACCGGAATATCACACCTACGTACCATCACATTCGTGGTTGCTCAATCTATTAGTAGAAAATTTTGATATAGAAGGTAAATCTATTAACAAAAAATATCAAACAAGATATACGTGTGTGGCGTAACGAATCTAATTGAAAAGAAAAATACAAATTATATTGTCATCTTATGCTATCTCGCAAGCCTACTAAAAACTGTCGTTCAAGCCCCGCCGCCGTAGCCACCGCAAAATATCCACCGAACTTCAATCAATCAGGAAAGTGAATCGAACTTTCAATCCTATACTACTCGGATCTTCCCTCCCAGTCACGTCTTTCTGGTTCTTTGGAGTAATAGCTGTTTCTATTGATTGTCTTATCTACTAATCGGCCTCCTATTTTGGCTTGGGCATACATACAGGTTTCATCAGCCACCAGGAGCAGCCGAGATCGAAAAGAGATGGCAAGCCACCAGATTATCCTGGTCTCCTGGACGAGCTGAACCCGGCATCCTTTTTCAGCACATGGATGGCGAGATCTGTATCTACATTATTGGCATGGACGGAGGGCCCGTCACCATTGAGCAATAGGTACGCACTCTTGCTCGCTCATACTACTCTTTTTTGTTGAACTCTCGCTCATACTACTCTGCAGTGAAGGATATATACATGCCTTGCAAAATTCTTGCCGATTTGTTTTCTAAACAAGGATTTAGATCACATATGCATAGGGATGAAAACGGATCGGATACGGACGGATATCACTGATATCATATTTGTTTTTATATTTATGTCTGGATTCGGATTCGAATACCGATAGTATAAAAAATACCGGATAAGATACGATTGATATCGACATCATAAATATGTGATTTAAATATTCGGATACGAATACGGTATCGGATGTTAAATATCTGGACTCGGATACGGACGGATTAAAACTCCTCTAAACGGATTCGGTTTCGAATACGGTCAGAAAATATCTGTACCGTTTTCATCCCTACATATGCAGACAAGGGAGAGAGCACCGATGCTGCACGACAACAAGCAACCAGCAGCAAGGAAGGGTTACATGCACAAAAGATATATAGATACTGCCGAATGATCGATGGAGCTCACCACTGGGACTCAAAGATTAATGACAATTTTGGCCTCTCCACTGCACGATCGTACGCCATGCATCCAGGTCAGATTTGGAGTCATTATGCAAAAGTCTCTTTGACAAACATTTAACCTCTAGCTATATACTCCTTTGGTTCCAAACTATGAGTCCTATCTTTTTGAGCTACATAGTTTTCACTATACACGTAAATATACATTATTTTAGATATATAACAAAATTCATGTATCTACAAAAGCAAAAACGACTTACAATTTAGAATGGAGAGAGTATTAATTTGTGTGTACAAAGTGTCTGGCCGGTTAACCTATGGCTAACAAAGACAGATTTGTCACTAATAACATTTCTCTAGATGTGTATTGTACTCACCGTGCACTATATATATGTGCAGCTGATAATCTAAGGCAAATATTCCCCACTTGATCGAGCATGTTACACAAATACAGATAGGTTAATATTCTATTCATTTGTATATATATAGGGGGAACCACGCAATACAACATCATTTCTAATCGGCACTCCGTTTCTTAAATAAATTAAAATGGTAGTTAAGAAAATCTGGTAAGCTAACCAAGTGTCCACTATCTATTTTATCAAAAAAAAAAAGCACAAGTTGAGTGCTCCTTCTTACTCTTATCTTACTAAATAGAGACATGAACGGATACATCACGTTAATTCTCACCAGATATGCTAGGAAAAAAGATAAATCGTAGAAATTCTCACAATAACTAAAAACATCTAGACTTTAAATTGGTAGACTCTAATCATCATAGCTGATAATAGCCATTGTATCTAATGTAATTTATAAAAAAATTATTCACCTATTCCATTATAAAAAATACATAAAGTAACCCTTAAGTTGGTATCTAAATTACACACCACTACCATAACAAAAGATAATTCAAAATAACCCCTACATTTATGTTCAAAATAACCCCTACATTTATTCACCTAGATTCTTTTCAATAAAAAAACATTTAAAAAAGTAAGATAAGAACACTAGAATTTCTACTTAACAAGTGAAAAAAGTTGCAACAACTTGATTAAGCTAAACTATAGATTTATGGAGTTATAGAAAGGGATGCAACAAGAGTTTCTATATCTTAATATTAGGTTTAAGCTAAATACATATCACGCTAGAACAAATTCTAACTAGAGGTCTCCAATAGAGCCTGCATGTTAATCCTCACAAGACCCAATAGAAAAACAAAAGATAGACCCGAGATATTCTCACAAAAAACATCGGACCATAAATTCGGTATAACCTAATCACCATTGATAATAATAACTATTGGATCTATTCTATTTTCTAAATAATTATCCAACTCTACTATTGTGTGAAACAATATAATGTAACCCATGACTCTATATTTATATTACCCACCTATACTATTAAGAAGCACGATCTAAAGTAGTTCTAAATTGGCATCTAATTACCCATAACCTCCTATTATGATCAATAATTTACATAACTCAATTTTTATCACAATATTAAAAATATTAAATAACCCTCAAATCCACATATAAATTATCAACATCTTCTATTACAAGAAAATCGTTTAGATTAGTGTAGAGCATATATATGTTTCTACATTGCCCACCTTTATCAACATTAATATAGTAAGATCAAATTAAAGTAAACATATGTATCGTCCCACCATGCATGACCAATAAATATATAAGTTTTATTTTGCCACAAATATTTCACTAACAATTCATAAACTAATGATACTAACAAATTGTTTAAAACCATATCAGTAACAATGACATAATTTATAGGTTGTTACTTTAGATATATTTATATATTATTAACTAAAATGTTTGACATGTCTACACTAATAGTATAACCATAACTGCATATATAATTTCTTAATAGAAAATACAATCATCTTGAAATGTGTGGGAGACAACTAGTGACTATATTTTTCTGGCCCTTTAAGAATACTTTACCCAACATCCAAGATCTCACTCCAAGCTTTGTGAATTATCTTAAGTGACATGGTGCACATTTCAAATGATGTCTTATACTATTATAATATTTATAAATATTTAAGAACGTACTCTATGACCTAAATTTCTTATTTTAAAAAAGTGAAAAAGGAGAGCTAATGAAAGATATAATAAGCACATGAGTTTCAACTTGAGAGGGAAAAATTTTGTTGTAGTCAATAAGATAAAATTTGAAAAACCAAAATTTAGACTCAAGACTTAATAATATATGCGATGCACCAAGAGCAACCACAATTAATGGTAAGGTTTCAACTAATTTCATATTGAAAATATATAAACATACCGTGGAAAGGAAAATATAATTATGGTAGAAAAGAATATATAGATTAGTCACTTGAAAAATAGTAATTAATAAATTTAAAATAACTATATATATAGACTAGAGAGTACCTATTATGTCTATTGTGTTAGAAAATAAAAAAAGAGAAAATATATAATTAATAAGTAATTCTTTATTAGTCAGATGTATATAACCGTAGTAATACTTATATCACCTAAAATTTTAGCTCGTGCGAGAGCACGGGTTGATGGACTAGTTAACTCATAAATAGTACATTTCTAACATAGCGTCAAGTGAAACCATGTCAAACTTATATAAATTCTAATATTTATAACTACAAATTTATAGTTGTAGTTATAGACATCGATATTATCTTTTACTAGGTAAATACCCGTGCGTTGCAACGGGAAAACATAATACCACGATAATATATGTATGAGCGTGTGTTATAATGTTACCTAAAATAGATATTGCAATCGTGATATTTAGAACATCAATATTCCAAGTCTTCATGAAAGATAGATAATTGATAATTAAAATATAACTCTAAGTTTTGAAGCGAAACTAAGACAAAGGTCATATTGTAAGAACCTAGTTCATTACAACCTATTGTATCACTTCCTGTCTACAATATGCCAAAGATAAGCTGCACTTCTTTAGGAATTGAAATTTGTCTAGAATTTTCTTTGTAAGCCAATAGTTGGATCACGAAGTGAAGACATACTTTTGTCTGTTAACAAATAAGTATTTGTCGACAGCTAGATTGTGCTGCGAGTAAGATTTCATACAAGTTATTAGCAGTTTAGTTCAAGTATGACCACACATTGCTTTGCTTGTACAGCTTCATGTCTAGCACTTGCTTCCCACACATTGCGCACACTCATAGAAAAAGTCAATACTATGATCAGAATCAGGAATCAACTATTTTTTGCTCGAACATGCAGGAGTTGCATATCGTTATATGTGATACTTCAAATGTGTCAATGCTCTTATGTCCAGTAAAGAAACAAAATTATTTACTATGTTCCCTTTGTGATGTGTTTTTTTACCTTTTGAATAAGCACATGTGTCACAATTTTGCGTCCTGGTGCACCTGTTGCTTGCAGATTAACATTTGTTGTTTCCATATGGAGTCAGAAGTGTGTAGAATTAGACCACAATCATAATATAATATAATACCTTCAATGGACAACAGATATAATTTGAACATGTGATTTCAATAGAGACAAGAAAAACATATGGCTTGTTCTGAAAAATATCCAACAAGGCTAATGAATCCATAGATACAAAAAACTCACTTTAAATTTTAAGCAACATATTTAGAAGGGACAGATCTTGACTCCTGAGCAAACAAACAGGATATCGGTCACACAGTGGTGACACAAGATATTTCCACGGAAATGCAAGAGCACCTTGCTTGAACATAAGGATCAAATCAATATGAATTTTGACTAAAGACCCCTTATTGCCAGTTGTAGTAGTGTTGCCGGTTCAAGTAATGGAATGGAAAACTTCCAAGGTGAAGGCGCCGTAAGCCATGAGAACACCGCTGGGTCCAATAGGGACCAAATCGACCAATCCTTCCTGCAAGCATGAATGTGAAGGGTTTTAATTTATTATAGCATATATCAGAGACATGAAGCATATATAAGACAATTAATTAGTAGATAATATAAGGTAGCCAATATATACCTCTTCACTAGTACACAGGTATACTATACAGGCGGTTAGTAACCTATTTCTACTGGCGTTTTTCAGCACCGCCTGCGCTGG
Organism: Saccharum hybrid cultivar R570; assembly: GCA_038087645.1. NCBI lineage: Eukaryota > Viridiplantae > Streptophyta > Magnoliopsida > Poales > Poaceae > Saccharum > Saccharum hybrid cultivar. Next base: position 857,553 of record JAQSUU010000368.1, read on the forward strand.
AGGCCAGTAGAAATGGACCAAATCCACAGGCGGTTGCTTGTGAACCGCCTGTGGAAAGCGAACCGCCTGTGAAAATGGATTTCCACAGGCGGTTCACTTAGCGAACCACCTGTGGAAATGGATTTCCACAGGCGGTTCACTTAGCGAACCACCTGTGCAAAAAATTACCGAAAAAACCCAAAAATAAATAGCAAAAAAAAGATTCTAATTAGGGGGAGGACCCCACCGCCTAGCGCCCGCCCATCTTCGTCGAAGTTGCAAGTTGCGCAATTTTTCGCGTTCAAATCGCGCGCTACGCGCTCCGGGTGGGATTCGAACCCACGACCTCGGCCTCGCGCGGAGCCTCCTCTACCGCTGCACCACACACTCACATATGTCCATATATCCTTTCGTTTCCCACATATTATACAAATCCGTGTGTAATTTGCTTGTTTGAGGTCCTAAACGATTTCAAATCAAAAAGTTGTCAACTACAAAGTTTCATAACTTTTCGAGACAAACAACTTTCATATTGGTCATTTCTCCATCCAAGGTCATTTACAAAATTTGAATTTAAAATTTGAGACCATTTAAACGTAGTTTTCGTTAACAAGATGATTTCAAATTAAAAAGTTGTAATTTACAAAGTTTCATAACTTTTCGAGACGAACAACTTTTATTTTGGGTGTTTTCTCATCCGAGATCGTTTGAAAAAAAAAATAGAATTTTAAAAAACACAGGTATTTCTAGTGGCGGATTTATTAACGAACCGCATGTAGAAATGTCTTATTTTTACAGGCGGTTGTCTTAACAAACCGCCTGTAGAAATCCATTTCTACAGGCGGTTTTGGTTTTGGGGTCCACCGTTTCATTTCTACTGGCGCGTGATAACTAAAACCGCCAGTAAAAAAAAATAGACACCGGGAAAAATCATCTTTCTACTAGTGCTTGTACTTCCCTCTCGTGCTGCCTGTAGATGCACCGGCCTAGTTGCCGGTCGTAGCCGTTGATAGCACAAATACAGAAGTTTGCACGAATGGCCAACAGCTGCACCGCGCGTCGGCCAAATGGCACAATGTCATCGTCTCTATCCTCCGAGGCTGCTCCACGATCATCCTGGTCACCATCATCATCCTCCAAGGGGACTGCGGCATCTTCCTCGCCACCGTAGCCATCCTCAGGGCCACCCTCGTGATCCTCTGGGAGAGCCGCGGCATCATGCTTGCCGCTGTTACCATCCTCGTTAGTAGTATGAAGAACCCATCCATCAAATTTCTTCAGTTTGGTTCCATACATGCTGTTCCAATTCCACACTTTACCTATCAGCTGATTGGTGCCGTCCTTCCAGCGAGCCAAAAAAAAACAGAGATGATAATGAAATGAAAGTCGCAAATAGGATATGGCACTACAGAATACCATCAATCAAGTATTTTAGGACTGGCAATAGCTAGCATGTCTACAGTACAAACAATAATATGGCAAAGATTTACCAAACTTATAGTCACCTTGACGACTACACAGGAGCAGCCTAGAACCTTCCTCGGCTAGCCCTAAGAGGCTCATCTTGTGCTTGTAGCTAGTGTCCTCCCTGCATAACAAAGCAAAACAAAACGAAGCAGACATTATTCCTAGATACAAAGGAACTCAGCTTTGAAAAAAATCAAACCAACAATAAAGTTACATCTCTTTTTTTTCACTTTAGTAAGGTCCCAAGTGTGCAGCTGGGAAATATGATCATAAGAGGAATTCATAGTATATACATAACTCAGATTAATTCACCGATTCATGCATGAGTGATTGTAAGGTAGGGTTCATATTCAATTTCCTATCCATGAGTGGTACTGGTAGAAACATGACTAATTCATCGATGTAATTTAAAGTAGCTACTTATCCATGACTCTGATGCCGTCCAAGAGTATTCTACAGTATTTATATAATTGCAGCATATAACTAATTGGTTCTTTTACTGTCTGGCCTAATTGTCAGTAACTACTGAAAATAAAATACATTAGCACAAAAAAGAAAAAAGCTGCCCTCAATTAGCATGGAACAAGGATGATGTGTCAAACTCAATGCAACCTTCTATGTGATCCATTTAAAAGCTTACTAGAAACAAAAAGACCTTACTAGCTGTATTCCCAAACAAATCTAAGCAGTCCACTATATTAAGCTAGTTTTCCTTTTGCCTATATATATTCATATTTGTTTGTTACTGGTAACACCAAGAGAGGCAGTATAATAAGCTAAAAAATCATTGGTGCTGCCTCCTCCATCGAAGGTGGAAAGCCTGTAACACCTGGTTTTAAGAACAAAACCAGATACACACCATATGTGAGCCCAGAAAGTCAAATCTCACATATAGCAACAAATAAGGGTAATATCAAAAGACAATGCTTAATATATAACGTACTTATTATAAAGATATAACCTTAGATAGCAAACAACAGAAAGACAACTCCGGTCTTCAGGTGAAGACTCCACTCCACAGGGACAACTGACTGGTTGATCACAAGCCTAACTGCTCCAATCTCTGGCAATCTGGTACCCATCCGGGATTTTTTCCAAAGTATTAAAAATAAACAAGTGTGAGTACATTTCGTACTCCACAAGCATAACATGGGGATTCATGAGGCTCAAAAGGCAGACACGGTTTACTGCATTTAGCATTTTAGTAAGTCAACATTTGGTTATTGTTCAATATCAATTTATGCTTAAGCTCCCAAATTAACCCACATGATCATATACTAAAATTAAATAGAGTCATTGATCAACATTATATCATCGTCGTCGTCGTCATCATAATACCATCATAGTTCACCATGAACAACAACATCATAAGTAACCATTTATTCTGTGAGTTTTATGGGCCGCTCGTGACCGTGAGCACGGCTGTTATAACAGTTTTAACACTCTGCAGAGGTTGTACATCTTTACCCGTGAGTCGTGTTGCCTATATGCCCGGGTTAATTACTCCCATAACACTTCCAAGGTGAGCGGACAGGGTACACTATGAAGCCTTCCATAGGTCTCGTTTAACAAGTTAGGGCCGCGAGGTTTCCTCGACAGACATATATAAAGAACCCCCTTTATGTGGCATAATTCCCGCAGGCTATACACATCAGAACAGAGGCGGTTCTATACCCAAAGTGGCAAGCCCCTCTTGCGTCCTTTCGGGTAACCTCTAACAAGCTAGAAAAGATCCTATTACTAAGCTAAAGTCAGAGCCATATAACTCTCACAGTTGCACTGTATGTCCCAGCTTTTGCCCTACAGATAAGTCCTTACGGAGGGTTTAGGGCAACATGATCGACATCATTTGCACCATCACCCTATAGTTTAATTATTACCATCATGTTTATCCGTTTGTTCCATTAATCATAGTATTGATCATGTTTGAATAGATCACTAGCATTCTACCCATATGCAAATAACCCCATAGGAATTAAGGTACAGGTCATCAATTAGCTAGGAAGTCATTATAGTCGAGCAATATTGGACACATGCATAATGAGTAGATTATATAATGAATAGGGCATCAAAGTAAGCCCATGCCATACTTGCCTTAGTTAGCACACTCCTGCTGATCCTCCTGGTCTTCGAAGTACACCTGGTTCCCAACGTACTCCTCACCATCTGGACTCGACCAACACGACAACATACACATTTCAGGAGCATTCATGCATAGCAAACAAATCTATAATTAGAACAGTACACCAGCAGTATAAAAACAAGATAAAAAGTTTATGAAAATATTTTATGTCTCGCTACGATCACAACGAAGCAAAGTACACGAAAAACAGAGCTACAACGCAAAAGGTATGAGCTATTTAAGGTTCCAAAAGCTAGCTATCAAACTAGACTTAATCGAGAAATTCAAAAGCTTCTAATAGGTCTAATAGTAGCACTAACACGTAGATTATGAAATTACGAACCCAACGCAAGTTGAACGGGTCAAATCGGAGTTAAAACAACAATTTTATAAGTGTTTTACTGCAGTGGCAAACTTGTGAATAGATTGAACTATTTTTTGTTTTTAAAATAATTCAAAATTCATAAATCCGATCTACTTAAGGACTGCGGGTGGAAATTCAAGGGAGCCAGGGGTTTCTTTAGGAAAACGACCCATGAAAGGGTATCAGCCTTTCGGAGCTATTGATTTCGCGATGTGCGGTAGAGATTAGAAGGAGGAGGAAAGAGAAGGTCGCGGCCACTGGAGGGAAGGAAGGATGAAGCGGCGCCGCCATTGCCTCGGCGGAGGGCTCGCCGGAGTTGCCCAATCGAGTTCTACGGTGCACGGTTTTCAAGTCCGATGGCATGGGGACGAAGCGGAGAGAAAGGCAACCTCGACCGTGCCATTTTCGCGGCCGAGGAAAGTCCCGCACGGCGCTCGCCATGGCCGGCAGTGGGGAGAGCTCGCCGGAGTGGCTAGTTAGGGCCCTACGGCCATGATTCGCTCAATTGAAAGCACGGAAAGGATGCGAGGATCAAGGCGAAGCTCACCGCGGCAAGAATGGAGCCAGAGAAGGAGTGAGGGCAGCGGTCCATGTCGTGCTCCTCGGTGGGTCGCAGCCACACGGTGAGTGCGGTTCCGAGAGCGAAAATGGAACGGGGAGGGGTAGCGGGGGAGTAGCGTCGGGTGCGGGTCTCCTCTTTATGGAGGCCGGGGGCTGGGAACGCTCCCACGATGCGAGGAGGAGGTGGGCGCGGGCGGTGGTTGCATCTCTGTGCGTGTGAATTCGAACGACGGAGGTGGGAGACGGCGCCGACAGGCGGGCCTGACGCGTCAGTGACTCAGAGGAGTAGAGAAAGGTGCTAGTGGTTTCCGGTCGGTGATGGTCCGGCCCATGTAGGAATGAGGAATGAGGGCGAGGGGGAAAGGGATGCTGGGCTGGGCTTCGGCCGGGAATAAAAGGAGGATGGCGAGCGGCCTTGGAGAGGGGATGGGCCAACAGGCCGAATGGAGGGAGGGAGGGAGGGAGAGAATAAGGATTTTCCCTTTTTTCTGAAATGACTTTCCAAATACATTTTAAAGGATTTTAAATCCTTTTGGCATTTAGATAAAACCAGACATTGCATAAAATAAAGTGCAGCAGCATGTATGCATAAACAAGTTGCTAATCTTATGATTGATTTTATTTTCACAAAAAAATATTATTTCCTATATGTGAAATGCACACATACATACATAATTAAATCATATTTAGCTATTTTAAAACAAAGCAAAATTTAGGGTGTTACAAAGCCCCAATGCCAACAGAACTCTGAAACCCCAAGTATTAGAAGTTCAGAAATTGGTACAACTCACTGGATTCAAAATGGGCACGCATAGGAAAGGAATCAGCTTTCAAAATTATACATACTAAACCAAAGTGACCATACCCTGCAGGGTCCTACTCGTATTTTTATGAATTGTATCATCCTACCTGAACCTTGCTGATTTCACCTATGGTAGTAGCTTTGTAAGCCAATAGAGATGCCCTAATCACACACCCAAGTTTCTCAAATCAGTTGAGTCTTTCAGATCTGCATATAGATCTAAATGTCGGTGTCGCAATCCCAGCCCCTCCTCTGAAACACAATATTTAGCTCATTTGCGACCAATCAGATCTGTAACTATGCTCCACTGATGGAAGTAGCTTTCCAGCCAAACTCCATTTACCAAGTTTAGGTTTCAGGGTTCATGATGATTCCATTGTAGTTTTGTAGGTTACTGGATCAGAAATCGGAATAGGCGGATCGTAGTTGGTAGGGGGCCGTGTTAGTTTTTTTTATCTATTTTTAGGGGTTTGCAGATCTGATAGTGCAGTGAGTCAATGAAATACCGGCAACAAGAGGTGGCCGCATGATTAATAATTGGTGCAGATCAATCTTCAACTAAGGGTCACAAAATTGGACCACACACCTCTTTTTTTTTGAAAACACGGTTAAATTTCTTGTCATGTGTCAAAATGCCTTTAAAAAACTAGGACCATTATTTTGTTCCAGGTTATCTAGAGAACTCGATCTTCCACCAGCTTCCAGGACTTCATATCACCATAAATCATGTAGCTTTGTCAGAGGAGTGGCATATTACAGAGCACATAAACGTCAGTTTCAGTATATCCATTTTGTTTTTGCTTGAATCTGATTATTATTTAAACTCTGCTATAAATTTGACAGAACAGTCACTGTTCAATCCAGCACACCTGTTCTGCAAAATTTCTATGCATGCAACTTTTGTGTATCAAATTTCCTTTGATGGTATTCCAAATATATAACTATTGTTTCCTATAATTGACAGATGAATATAGTAAACATCATATGTTGGTAAGCATATTACGGGATGAAAGTGCAGAGCCAACAACTCTTGATTTATCACTTAATTTCTCTACTGAGCAAGAGATTGATCAAGGTGGATTTGGGATGGTTTACGGTATGACTTTACTGCAAAACTCCACATATTAGAACCTTGACCAGATTATTCCTGTCGAACTCAGTGGAAAGGCTCAGCAATCACAAGAACAAACCTGCAGTCATTAGAATGATCCATTCAGCAATCACAAGAACAAACCTGCAGTTTTTTTGGATGCAACCGTCGGACAGGCAGAGGTGGATCGGCGGCCCGATGGACGGCAGTGGAGACGAATCTAGTTGAGTGAGGGAGAATGGTCGTCGTGGATCTCGACTATCCTGCTGCCGTGGCGACGAGCAGCGTCTCCCCGTCTTCGTTGGGCTCCGAGAGAGAAGGGGTCGGCCGGTGAGGACGATGGCGGCGCCCGTGACGGCGAAGACGGTGCAAGACCCTGAGGGTGAGGGAGACGTCGGGGGCGGCGGACAAGGATGACGGTGCCCGCGCTTGGTTCGATGACGGTGGCCGAGGCACGCGCGATGGCGAGGACGGCTCTAGACTCTGGGTGATTGCGCGACGTGGGTATGCACGATCCAATGGCCGGGTGAAGCTGTGGGTGTCTGGGTGATTTCCTTTTCCTCTTCCCAGTGTCGGGTCCACTGCATGCGCGGGCTACCCGAGGCGCGCCGGGCGTGCGAAAAATCGCATGCATTCCCTTACAAATGTTTTAGTTGCAGAGATAAACTTAGATAAATTTGAAATACTCCCTCCGTCCATAAAAAAATACAACTCTAACATAGTACCAATAACTTAAAATATCTTGAGTTTGACTAACTATAAATAAACAATATTAATGCTTAAAATATCAAACAAGTGTCATTAGATTCGTCATGAGATATATTTTCATACTATACTTATTCAGTGTCATAAGCATTAGTATTTTTACCTATATATTTGGTCAAATTTTAGACACGCTAACTATGAGTGCAACCTAGAACAACCGTATTCTCTCGTGCACAGAGAGGTAGTAACTTGATCGATTCAGATCAAACGCAGAATTCTATCCTTTTCTGGACGCAGATAGTATACAATATCGTGTTATAAAATCCATTATCTTTTGAATAAAGTTGGGTGTGAGATATCAAATCGCACTATGAAAACACATGTGGCGAGTTGCCTTTTATGTCGAGGGTTCAGGGATCGCACAACTCGCAAAGGAAAACAGATGAGCTGTCCTGCATGTCCAGTTTTCCTATTATGGCAAAAGCAGAGAGTGTGTTTCGGTGAACTTGCGCAAGCAATGGACATCAAGCAATAATGGAAAGTGACGGCCGATACTCATGCATGTGCATGTTGATCAGTGCATGCTTTCACCAAAACTAAATAAAAGTAGAAAGAGATAGGGTTGATCCCATGCATTCTTGTCTGCAATGGAACTCTAAAAATTCTTGACTGCAATGATGCACCTGCAGGTGCTACGTGTACATATATACTGCCACGACGGCCACACATCTCATCGATCAAGAAGACACGATGATGTATCCTCGCTTCACACGCGCAGCAGCCCTGGTGGCGGCCATTGTTGTTGTGCTCCAGCTGCTGCAGCTGGCCGCGGCCGTCCGCCCCGCTCCAGCCGTCGCCGGCGGAAACGGCATGCAGCACCTGCACTTCTTCATGCACGACGGGTACCCCACCGCCGTGCTGATCGTGAACGGCAGCACGGCGGCTCCGATGCTGCCCGGCAATCGTCGGTTCGGCGACACGACGGTGATGGACGACCTGCTGACGGAGGGGCCGAGCCGGGCGTCCAGGCCTGTCGGCCGCGCGCAGGGCACCTACGTGCTGGCGTCACTGGACGAGGCCCGCCCCGCGTTGCTGCTGTCCATGAACCTCGTGCTCGCCGACGGTAGCACGGTGGCGGTGATGGGCCGGAACGACGTCATGGCGCCCGTGCGCGAGCTCTCCGTCGTCGGCGGCACCGGCCGGTTCCGCATGGCCACGGGGTACGTGCTCTGGAAGACGGCCAGCTGGCGCGCCGACAACGACGCCGTGCTCGAGCTCGATGTCTTCCTGCGTGCCTCATGAGCGACTATGCAATGCAAGGATCGTGCATGCATGCATTCGTCTTTTTTTTTTTTTTTTTTTTGCGACGAAAGAAGAATTATATTATATGATAGCTGGGTACATCAACACATTACAAGCACTCTGGATTACAAAATAGTACCCACGCTGTGAAAAGCACAACTCAAAACCTAACCTGTTAAATGCTTTGCAGTATGGATGACCGCACAGGCAAACACTCGGCAAATGGCCTGAGAACAAATGCCCAACGAACAACGGCCAACATTCCTGTAGGCGGAATTGAGGAACTTCTTCTTTCTGGTGTCTTCCTTCTTCTTCTTTCTGCCACCGAAGAGTGAGGAAGACTGATCTGAAAATTATTCTCCCTAGTCCTTCATCGTGGCCAGATCTAACCACAACAAAACGGAGAAAAGACCGGAGAAAATTATTCCATGACGGCGACATCATCTCCGCCTTGATGCCGTCGTCCGGAAACCAAAGTCTCCATGTCGTCATGTCGATGAAGATGCTGACGCCGATGTCGTCGCCCTCATCTTCAACGGAGCCGCCATGGAGAAGACGATTCCACCCTTCTCCTTCACCGTCGACAGAGATGAGGAGAAGGAGGAGATAAAACTCCAGTACCAAGTAATTTGGCATGGAGAGACGCTAACCCTAATGACTCGATTTACTGAGAAAAACTTATTAAAAACAATGGATCCCCACTCCCTTCAGCCCCCGGCGAGATGCCGGAGGAGAAGGGAGGGGGGACCAGCGGTGGTGGACGACGGGGGCGGCTGCTGCTACGGCGGCGGCGGCGCTAGGGCTCAGCGAGGCTATTACGTTGTTGATGAGTTGTGCATCATGCATGCATTCGTCTGTGCGTACGTGGTGTTATTGGTTTTTCTTGCATATATGGCACTATGTTATGTATCCACCCACCTGCACCTGCTGAATAAATAAAACTCGGCCTGTCAGCGTTTCATGGTTTTCTTAAGCAATTGCTCGATCTATTTAGTGAATCAGTGTGAATGGAGGAGCATGCTTATTTGAACTGTGAGTTTGCTCAATTATATTCTTTCGGCCTAATAAAGGAAGTACTCCCTGTTCAAAAAAAACTTTATGTTTAGGATTTTTAGGACTAATTATAACTTAATGTATGGGTATGCACACATACACAACATGATTTATTGAAGATGTGAGTAACTACTACCGGGAGTAGAAAAAAAAATACACCCTATGTGTATTAAACCATAACATGCGGTCTATTAAAAATACAAACATTATGTTTAAACTAACAAGATCAGCTCGATTGTTTTTGCGAATAAGTTAGTATTTTGTGTACAAGCCTAATCAGTATGCATTATAATCAATATACATCCTATGATCCTAAACAGTGCGGACATTAAAACCCTAATCATTGTGAATGCTTCATCACTAACAACTATGTGAGTATACAGGAGCCGTGTTATGGGAATTATAAGAAGTACGTACTCCGTACGTCCTAGCTAGGTTAGCAGGGAAAACACTGTTACAATAATCAATATAGATGCTTAAATAAGAATCACTATGGGTGCTGCAATCGTACCCAATATGTTTAATGCAACCCTAATCAATGTGCATGATGCAGTCCTAATTAGTACAGATGCTGCACTTGTGGACCTAATCAATATCAATGATGCAACCTTAATCAGTATTAAATTGGTCAATGCAATACTAACCAATATACATGAGTATATGACCTCATGTTTGAGAATTCTAGCAAGTAGCAATATGAAAAGAAAGTAGGGCAAACAAATAATTATAATCAGTATGCCACCTACGAGCATTAATCGTTGTGGTTGTTGTGGCCCTAATCAGGAAGCAACCTGTAACGCCCCAGAGTCCAAACGGCTCAGATCCACTCTGCACGTTGAATGAACCACACCTACCACCATCCCACTTAAGCTTTCGTCCTCGCTTCGCGTAAAAGGATTAACCCGGGGATGGTGAGATAGACTCTAGAAGCCTTATATGTTGGTCTATTCCACTCTAAACAACCAAGGTGAGACTAAACTCTCCACAATATCTTATAACATTCACATGGGCCACTATGGGCCAAATTCCAAATTGGGCCGGGTGTGACATACACCCCCCTCAAAGAACCTGACGTCCTCGTTGGGCCCAACATACCCACAATCAGGCAAACGATAACCAGGAACGTTCCCTCTTAGCACATGTGACCGTGTGCCCAGTGCCGGCACATGTGCCACGTCGTGCACTCCGCAGAGCCTACACGCGCAATGAACCCCATGTCCAGCCCCTGGCCCACACGCGCCCATGGCTGCAAAGGTGAAGGGTCGAGATGGCGGACTAGAGGGGGGTGAATAGTCCTTTCTAAAATTAATCGCGTCGGCAAACCGAAACAAATGCGGAATTAAAACTATCGGTCTAGCCAAGACTATACCCCTCTATCTAAGTTCACAAGCACCTCACAAAGATCCTAATTATGTAACTAAGGTGCTTTCCTAAGCAAGAGCTCTCCTAAACAATTCTAGAGCAAGGTCACACAAACCCATGCACTATTACTTTAGCAAAGCCGGGGAGCTCCTACACAATTCTAGTAAGCAAAAGCACGAAGCCACCTATGCTCACTAGCAATGCTCAATAGCAAGGCAACTAATGCCAAACTAGAGAGTGCAAATTACTTAGCTACACAAACTAAGCAATATGACTAACAAGGTTACACAAACCAAATTAGCCACGCAACGGGAGCTACTTCTATGCTACACAAGCAAGAAGGTAACTAGCTAACTACACAAGCAAACTAGTTACAAGAACAACTACACAAGCACAAATATATGAATGTAAATACAAGCTTGTGAATCGAAAGCAAACCACCGAGAAGATGTACACAATGTTGACACGGCGGTTTTTCACCGAGGTTCACTTGGTTGCCACCAAGCTAGTCCCCGTTGTGGCGATACACCCACTTGATGGATCACGAGCTAATTGACTATCAAGAGTCAAACCCTCAGCGGGTGCCGCACATCCACTCTCAAGATGGGGATCCTCCAAGCCACGAGCTTTACTAGAGTTGCTCTTCGTGATCCCCGCGGGGTGAGCACAATCCCCCTCACAAAGCTTCTCCGGAGCCTCGCACAATCTTCTTACGAGCTTCGACGGAGCCACAAGCCACCAAGCCATCTAGGAGGTGGCAACCTCCAAGAGTAACAAGCACCACCGGCTTGCAACACGATCACCTAGTGCCACACGATGCAATCTCTCAAAGCAACGCACTAGAATCGCTCTCTCACTCGATCCGATGAACACTATCAAGCATGAGTGAGTTAGAGGGCTCCCAAGCACTACCACATAAGCCACTAAGGCTAAAGTGTGCTCTGCTCCTGGCCACGGCCGGCCAAGGCATCTATTTATAACCACACGGTCAAATAGAGCCGTTACCCCTTCACTGGGCAGATTTCGGGACGACCGGACGCGCCGGTCATAACTGACCGGACGCGCTCAGCCACGTCCGATTCTCCAACGGTCACCGACCCCCAACGGTCAAACCAGCGACCGGACGCGCCGCTGCCATGACTGGACGCGCCGCTGCCACGACCGGACGCGCCCCTGGCAACGACCGGACGCGCCGATCGCACAGGACCGCGCGCGCAACGACATGACCAGACGCGCTCCTTGCGACGACCGGACGCGACAGTGCCAGCGTCCGGTTAGAGTCCAGTAAGCACCTTCAACGATCGGACACGTCCGATCATGTGTGACCGGACGCGCCGCGCGTCCGATCATCCTTGCGTTCTGCAATTCCCACTGGGCGCAAGACCGGACGCGCCGGTCCCGCGATTAACCAGACGTGCCGGTTACAAACCCTAACACCCGCGTCTGCGCTGTACTGACCGGACGCGTCCGGTCATACCATGACCGCGTCCGGTGCAGCGTCCGGTCACCTCTGTGACCTCTGTTCGCCTCCGTTTCTTTTCCGACTTCCGGCGTAGTGGAAAATAGGCATTTCAACTCCTCGAAAACGCCTGAATCCCGCGCTCACAAGCTCGGTGGGAGGGAGAGAGGACCCCAAACCCTCTCTACCGCTCAAACTTCATCGCCTTCGTAAAAGTGCCAACACCAACAAGTGATCACCACCTTGTGCACGTGTGTTAGCATTTTCATAATCATTTTATCGAAGGAGTTAACCACTCAACTTGCCACGCCACTCGATCCTAGCAACGATGCATAGTTAGATCACACGAGTGGCACTAGATGACCGATATGCAAACAAGTTTGCCCCTCTTGATAGTACGGCCATCTATCCTAAACCCGGTTATAAACTTCTCTACACACCTATGACCGGTGAAATAGAAATGCCCTAGGTTATACCTTTGCCTTGCGCATTCCACTTCATCTCCTCCGACATTGATGCAATACATGCACCAACCAATCACCAAATGATATGATTCACTTCATATCATCACGTGACCATATTGGTTCATCGATCTTGACCTCACTTGCTCTTCACCGTTGCCTCGGTCCTTCGGCGCCAAGCCATCACACAACTTGCCCTTCACCCTAGCAACCGGTCCATCAAGCCAAGCCTCATCTTGATCTTCTCCACCTTGGTCACATGACTCCATGTCATGTCTCATATGCAATGAGCTCCTTCATGACACCATCACATGTGGACTAATCTTCTGTGTATCTCACATAACCACATATTAGTCCACCTAAGTTGTCACTCAATTACCAAAACCAAACAAGGACCTTTCAAAAGGTCGGCTCTGATACCATTTTATAACGCCCCAGAGTCCAAACGGCTCAGATCCACTCTGCATGCTGAATGAACCACACCTACCACCATCCCACTTACGCTTTCGTCCTCGCTTCGCATAAAAGGATTAACCCGGGGATGGTGAGATGGACTCTAGAAGCCTTATATGTTGGTCTATCCCACTCTAAACAACCAAGGTGGGACTAAACTCTCCACAATATCTCATAACATTCACATGGGTCACTATGGGCCAAATTCCAAATTAGACCGGGTGTGACACAACCAAAACACAAATTCCTGCATTTCAAACATATAAAAGAACGAGCTACAAACTGGAGGAGATTACAAAACCACCCCTAAAATTAATTCAAACAAAACACAAAATATTGCATTGCAAACATAAAAAAGCTACAAACTAGGGGATAAAATATAAAAAGCCACCCATAAATAAAACAATATGACAAATCACAAATTGTTATGCCAGTCGTGGCCCTAATCAAAGAGCAATACAAAACATAAACTCCCGCATTGTCTGTGTGTGTGTTTTCAGGCGCTGCTGCTGCATCTTGGATGCTGGAGTTGTAGTAAACTGGAGTTGCTGTTTTGTTAAATTGTCTTGTTTTGCATTACTTAGAAGGTGTAGCTCAATTGCTGTTGTTTTTTTGTGACTGTGTCTCTCTCTTTGTGTGTGAGCTGCTACTGTTGTTTTTGCAGATGTCACTGCTTGTTGATGCTGATAATTAAGCTGTTGTTTAGAGTTGATATTTTTTTATATATATTTGACTTGTTCAGTTATAGGTGTGCTTGACCAAGAGTTGTTCAGTTATAGATGATTAAGCAGTTGTTTGCTACGTTTGATTTGTTTGCTAGATTTAATCTTTTTTAGGTAAACTATATGTGGATAGTGAAGTTGTCTAGAGCCGTGACATTATTCTTTTTTTTCTCATTAAGCTCTTGCTGTTGTTACTACTTTTTGAGTTGATATTGCTTTTGTTGCATTTGTTACTCTTTCCAAGAATCAGTATTTCTTCTAAATGAACCCACAGTTAAAAGAAATGCCCATGCAGATACGGCAGTTGCTAACAAAGGAGGCTTCGGTTTTCTGACAATGCTAACCTGTAAACCACACCTAAAATAATTAAGCTTAGAATAAACTGGATGTCATACTTTCGTTTTATTATTATAACAAAAAAAACAATGGAGGTCAGTCAGCCTTACATTTGATCCTGATTTTGGATGGATCACATCCTAGATGGCTTTCAGAGATAGCTAGGTTTCAGCAAGGTCGGTTGCACCAACAAATGTGACAACTGCTAAGCAATCAAGTACCTACAATCATTCAGTGCAACTTAACTAGCCTGAAGCACAAATAAATTTGCTAGAACCACACACATACAAAGATCATTTTTTTATGCATCAGGACAAGTTTGGAGAACTCTCAAAAGCTGTGGATGACTCATCCATTATTTAGTGTGAACTACGTACTTCTAGCACCTAGTGTAATTGCCAGTAAGCCTTGCAGGTACAAAAAGAAGGGAAAAGGAACAATAAGAGCATATCACATATTCTGCTGCCGCAAAAATGACAGGATAAAGAATACTAACCAATGCAAAGACAAGCCAGACACACCTCCATTGTAGATCCCTTTTTAATTGAATTGATGAACTGGCTCAATAGGGTGACATATCTTTAAAGAGAAAAAATAACCCATCAGTTAGAGTTAACACAAAGAAGGATCCCATTTCCCCAGCAAACTATGATCCTGTCCACTCATGCATGCGTATGTTAGCTCACTATTTTTTTAAAAAAAACAAAGCATGACTGCATTGTTGAGGTAACAACTTGGGTGCAACCACCTGTTCAAAGGTCTATTTATATACACTACTAAGAAGGCATCATTAAAGAATCATATAAACTTACTTGTTTTCCACTAACAAGAAGCACAAAACTTTCGAAAAGCATTGATAAGAGCGCCCAATGCTTTCTCTCTCATGGATCCCCTGCACCAGTCATGCATGTTACGGTGGAAAAAAACAGTTTGTAATGTTATTTGGTCATTCACATCCTGAATGATCTAAGGAATTGGAGAATTGAGCGAACCTGTAGCATCTTGCTGACATTGATGGCACCGAAGACCTTGTGCACGATGGCAAACTTGTGGGGGTCCTCAGGAGTGAAGTAGGGCACGAACACACGCTCCTGCGTGCACCGCCGCCGCAGTAGCTTGAATGATGCACACGGCGGGCTGCTGCTCCCACTCCCCGCTGCTGGCCATGTTCACGCATGCATATTGAACAGATTATTGCCAAAGAATTATCAAGCAGTAGCCACATATATCTTCATCTATCTAAGCATGCATATTGAACAGAACAGATGGATGCATGTTCACAGGTAAAAAGCTACAGTCTTAACTGCATGTATTTTCATCTTTCTAAGTACTCATAGATGGAACAAAACAATAGGACGACAATGAATGCTCATCAGGTGACAGGACAAGAATGAATACTCCTCTTCACCAAAGATATGTAAAATCTGCATTTAAGCAAAGAAAGAAAGTCCACCCACAAACACATAAACACACATTGTCACCAAAAACCTTACCAAATTGACAGAATATCCTACATAGCCACACTCATACACAAACAAACGAAACCACCCACAAAAAAAACACACAAAACAAAGAAAGTCACACTAGCATACAAACGTACACACAACTAAACGAAAAAATAAAAAAAGAAAAAGACCCACAAAAACATACAGAGAGAGAGACAACGACACAAACACACACTCACACTCGCTTTCCAGTAGCAGGAGCAGCTCCAGCAGTAGCACCTGCACCTGCAGCTCTAGCAAACACCCACACCCACCAACCCACACACACCCATAACCACAAACAGCACCGGTGAAGCAACAACTCCATCGTCACCACCACCAGCAGGAGATGGAATGTGAGGCTTATGGCAGCCTGCTTGTGCAAAACGGCCTGATGATGAACACGTTGAACAGCTGGTGCAGCTCATCAGCAGCAGATGCTGGGCAGCTTCGGCTCTGCAGGGAACACTGCAATGATGCTGCAGGAGGTGTACCCTTTGGGACTTCTTTTAGTTGTTTGAGTTGACAGATTTGTTTCTTCAATATTCTGTCATGTTTCTTCTCTTCCCAGCTATTGGATGTTGGGTTTGGAAAACCCGTTATTGGGTGTTTGATGGCCTAATGTTGGATTTGACACTGTCAGATTTTATTTGGTGAGCTGTCTCCTTTTGATTGGGTAAAAATATGATGGATTTTAACACAAGAAATCTGTCAGCAGATAGCTAGACAGACCTTATTAAAAACAATATCAATATTTATATCTTTAAATAATATTATTATATATGAAAAATCTAGGTTTGGACTGGATAATTTTTCTTAAGCTTGACTAAATTTCTAAAAAAAATAGTATCAACATTTATTTCTCCAGCCAAATATCTTTACTATATATGAAAAAAATATTTCATAATTAATCAAATAATATTTATTTAATATTATAATATATTAGTACTTTTGCATCGGTTTGGGTAAACTTAATCCTACTCTTTTTAGAGTAGGAGTATGTGCGTATTGAACCATCTGTGTCTCCTCTGCTCTTTTTTCCTTTTTACCCAAACTCAACCGTGTTCATTCAGTCTTTACCCAATCAAATTGCATGCTCCATTCCATTCAGTTGAACTGAACACCCCTCGATCATTCATACTAGCGACTGTAGCTAGAGCCAGAGTGCAAGCTAGGTTGGTAATCTGAAAATTTTGAGTCGGGTAATTACTACCCGATGTCTGCTCCAAAAAAAGCACTACCCAAAATTTCGGTTTAGGGTTTACCTGATACTCTCTCCATCCCTTTTTAACTGTCGTTCCCACTTTTCGTGAAATCAAACGTACTTAACTTTGACCAAATATATACAAAAAAAATATTAATATTTATGGTACATAATTAGTATCATTAGACAAATCATTGAATCTATTATTATAATAAACTTATTTAGAGAATGCAATAAGTGGTTTGCCAGTACTCTCTCCGTCTATAAAAGGATCCAATTCTTCATTACAAACCTGGTCAAACTTAAACTAGTTTGACTGATATAAATCCCATAGCTGCATCCTTTTGTAGACGAAGGGGGTACAAGATTGTCCTTTAATTGATCATAAATAATATATTTTTATTATGATCACAAATAATCTTAATAGCATGGAGCCTTTCTCCTCTCCCTTCACAAAATACACTAGCGAAGTGGAAAAACTAGCTCTGCTGCATTCATCGGCGCCTACTGCTACTGCTTCATTTCCTCTGTCCTAAAATTTAACGGATCAAAGTTTGTCCAAAGTTAAGCTAAATAAGTTTGTCCACGTTTTTAAAATAAAAATATTAATGTCTACAAGATTAAAGGGTAAATTGTCAAACTACATTTCATAATGTACCTCATAATACTAGTTTGACGTTGTAAATATTATTGTCTTTTTCTATAAATCTAGTCAACCTATGATAGTTTGATTTAGAATAAGCTTTAATCTTTTATTATATTTTTGAAATGAAGGAAGTACTAACAGAAATGGAGCCAGGCGATGTAAACTTTTAGAAGCTAGTTGGGGATCAGCGCCTGCGTGCGCCAAGGATCTGCTTATAGCTGATACACTGTGTTGCCTAGTTAAATAAAGCCCTCTCTTTACTCGCAAAAAAAAAAAGAAAAAAAGAAATGGAGCCCCCAAAAAACATAAACATGGCCCCCAAGTGTCTTATTCTGTCTGAGGTAACCTCGTGTCTCTCGTGGTTGCATCCCATTCGTCACTTGCATGATTGCATCCACCCGGCCGGTTTTAAAACCTGCAGGACAACAGATGGCCGGACTCCATCCACCAGTCAAGCGAATAATTGAACACCAGCAGCAAAACACACGCAAATTCGTTCACAGCAGCAATGGCGAGAACGAACAAGAAGCTGATGCTCGTCGTGGCCGCAGTCGCCGTGGGCCTCCTGCTAGCCGGCGGCGCGGACGTGGCCTCGGCAGCGTGTGGCCGGCGGCGTGTGCACCTGCGGCTGTACATGCACGACGTGATCGGCGGGCCGAACCGGACGGCGATCCGGCTCATCTGGGGCGTGGGCCCGCCGCACGAGTCCATGCCGGGGCGCACCTTCGGCGACACGGTGGCGATCGACGACCTCGTCACGGACGGGCCGGGCATCGTCGGCGACGGCGACACCAGGCCAATCGGCCGGGCGCAGGGCACGTACATGCTGACCTCGAAGCACGAGGAGGTGATCGTGGTGTCCATCACCGTCGTCCTCACCGCGGGCCCGTACAACGGCAGCACGATCGTGGTGGCCGGCCGCGACAGGATCTACGATGAGTTGAGGGAGCTCGCCGTGGTCGGCGGCACCGGGGAACTCCGCGGGGCCTCTGGGTACGTGCTGTGGACGACGGCCAAGTTGTGGTCGGACGTGCACATGGTGCTGGAGCTCGACGTGCACGCGTCCGTGCCACTGCCCGACGACGACGACGACGAGGACAGCAGCAGCGATGAGTAACACACAGACAAGAACAAATTTATATATTGCTGTTGTACTCAAGCTGTGGCCTTGAGTTATGTGAGAGAAATTAAACAGTGGATGGGCTTGGTAATGCCTCAATAATCAATGTTCCTTGCATCTCGCCCATCATGCTTACCGCGTGACGAATAAAATAAAACTCTAGTACATGTAGAATAGCTTGAATATTCTTTCTAATGAGTACTATATTGTGTCTCGCCCATCATATGCTTACCGCGTGACGAATAAAATAAAACTCTAGTACATGTAGAATAGCTTGAGTATTCTTTCTAATGAGTACTATATTGTGTCTCGCCCGTCATGCTTACTTATTCTTTGTAATCATCAAGCGCGCAATGCAATTAGCTCGAGATAGACGACGACTGAAAACAGGCCATTAAATGCTCTAACAGTTCATTAAATTTTGATCCCAGGTGGAGCGCACAAACAAAAGCTCAAATATTACAGTTTGACATACAATAGTTAGAATTCTAACTGTAGTGAGAGCCCAGCATTATTAGTCTCTCATAGGTTAGCTGGTTAGTTTTTTTGTACTTTATGTCCATTAAATCAAGTTCTCAATTTGATACTTTTATATTTAAGACACGTGGTGGCATCATGAAATTTGAGGTATCCGTGCATATGTTTATAGGGAAACTCACAATTTGTAATTCATTTTTCCAAACGATCTCGGATGGAGAAACGACCTAGAGGAAAGTTATAGTACTTGATAAATATCTATAACTTTCCAGTTGAAACCATTTTATTTAAATTTGTTTGGAGTCTTAACTGTGCAATTTAAAATCTAGTAAAGTGAATACAAAAGACATGTATCTAGTCATAAGTGATTTTTGGGTGGAGTGTTTAGGGGACGTGCGCGAGACATGAGGTTAGCCCCTATGGCTGCACGTGCACGTATTTCCTGTGAAAAATTGTATGACCTGTGACCTGTGACGATCTAGCTTCCTCGGGTTTTTTAAGTGTTTTTATGGAAAAGGAACAGTGTACTGAGGAACAAGTGCTCGTAATGTACACCACAATTATCAGAGAAAAAATAGGGTAAATAGCTGAAGCATCCTTCCTAAATTGCACGTACATAACAAAGGAGGACTCTACTCAGGGTATATGTCCGGATTTTTATTGACTACCACTGAAACAATTCCGATGCACACGAAGCAAAATTAAACAAAGATAGGCTAATTGTGCATACATTTTAGGCATCCCGACTAGATTCAACACTGCATCTCTGAAGAATTCACCAGATTGGTGAATTCAGTGCCAGTTCTTGGAAACCTAGTTCAGACAAATATCCATCCAAAATCAATCAACCAAAAATCAAACAGAGACTTGATAATAGCATGCTACTAGAATAATATGTACAGTCTCCAACTGAAAATAGAGAAATGAACTACAGACCATTAATAGGATTGGAATCACATTTACAGTAACTGAATTCAACGCCTGCATCTCATTGGATTGGAGTCGGAGAGAAGGAGAAGAGTTCAAACCAATCAATATTTAATGGATGCACCTACCACGCCACACTCTGCGTCTACTTGTGGCCTGCTGCATCTCATCTACCTAACAAGCAAACAACTGAAACCACAAAAAAAAATACACGTTCACAGGATTGAATGAGGGTCAATTTAAGACCACCTACAATTAACTATATTCAGCTCCACTAGGCAATTCAAAACCATCAAATGAAAACTGAACTCTACAATCCTGCCTGACAGCCTAATAATCAGTGCAGAGATAAAAAAAAAATCCAGTGTCAGTTCTTGGAAAACCTAATTCAGACAATCAGATCTACAGAAGAAACAACTAAAAACATCTACTACATGTGATTTGTCGCCAGATTCAACAGCAACATATATATGAATAGCCCGCACCACATTAGCAAAGAATAAAATATAAATTTACGACAAATAATCTATGAATCATGTATTTTCTAAAGTAAGCAATATGTTGCTGGTTCTAACACGGCATCAGAAGTGGGTAGAATTTCAATCAGCTGGGAAAATATAAATGATCAAAAACAGAGTCACCTCATCTAGATCTCAAACAGGTACAATGTATTAGATACCTTGTCCCTTGCAGCATAATTGGACAATTATGTCCAATAAAATATTTCACCTAATGTGATATGAAGACCCCAAATGGAGAAATTTGCAGAACCTCATCTAGGCACATCAACCTCCAAAGATGAAGATCCATCAAATCAAAGCTACTAATGCTCAAGGGAGCAACCAACTGCACGCAAATGCACCGTTCCAGGTGCAGTTCACAATCCACGGCATGGAGCTTGCTCGAATCTAGAATATACTAGCGAAAATTACAAGCCAAATCATGTCGAATTCCACAAATCGTAACAAAGCAGGGCCCCAAACAGCGCTGTCTCAACGACGCAGCCGCATCGACAAGCTGCCGCCTCAATCTAAGCGCCAAAAGTCAGTCTAGCATCACACTGTTCCTTCCTAAACCATCAAGACTATCACATAACAACAGCACACATATTCCTAACATGATAATAATGGTATAGTTTGAAGGTTCCTGACGTCAAAAATCAATGACAACACCTGTCTTCACCCTCCACCTATCGCTACTGCTTCACAGCGACTCCACAGCGATCCGCAAGTTCAAGCTGTTGCCACCCATCCAACAAAATAGACAGTCACCCATCCCTACCCATTCGTCTGCCCCTAGTGCTCCACCCATCCCTGCTCAAGATGCGGCAACGGAGCGGCACCACTGCAAACCGGATGGACCCAAGCCACAACTGCACCTCCTTGCTGCAACCCTTCTCTGTTGCGATGGAGAGAGGCTACATCTCGTGCCAGGTTGCCAACCCCACGAACCAATAGAATCCTAGACAAGCAAAACCTAATTACCGGGACCAACTACTACATAAACCATAACATCCAAAACCAGATCTACAAAGCCACACCACACTCAAAATAAACATCTGAGCCAACCCAAAAAATCAAATAAAAAAGAAGTAAAACGAACACAGCGCCTCACCAACGACTGGCCACAGGTCGCCGGAACAAGCTGCCGAATTCCGACCACCGCTCGCCGTGGCATAGGGAGAAGCACAAACCTGGACAATGCCCCACCAACAGCTCGTAACTCCCTAAACTATAAAATCAGTTATTGTGCACATTAAACTTTATGAAATCGGACAAATAACCCCTGAGGTGGTATTGAAAGGTGGTTTTGCTGATGTGGCGATCCACGCTGGCTGGATTTGACGACGTGACGTCCAGGCCCACCAGTCAGCCAGGATGGTAGCTCCATTCTTCAACCTGCCCGTTTTCATGGGCCCCGTTGAGCGCTTCACCGCGACACCACCCACCTCCTGCCTTCTCCTCCCTCTCTGCAACGCTGCACGGTTTCGACTTGCTGCCAAGCCCAGACGTGGCGGTGGGTACCAGTTCTGCTCCATGGGCGGGGATGGGAGCGAAGCCGTCGAGCTCACCGTCACCTACAGCTTCGATGACTTGGACAAACTCTCCGTCGGCGAGCCAAGGACCTTGCCCAGCCAGCTCTACGCGCTGGTGCCGCAGCTCCCGGGAACGCGGAGGACGATGGGTCCTTCACCCTCGCGGCGGTCCAGTCCTCGCCGCCTCGATCCTCGACGAGATGCGCCAGCTGGCGGCCAACGCCCATCTCCGCCTAGCCCGTCGGTGGCGACGGCATGGGGCGCGTCCACTGCTCGGTGTTCACGGTGGCGTGCACGCTCGCGTGGGCCTGGCATGGAGGCCCCGCGCGTGCTCCTGCTGTTCTCTGTAGAGTGCCGGCGCCGCCGATCCCGCATGAGTACCTGTGCAGAGGAGCGGCATGTGGCTAGCTGGTTGGCACCCTGCAGGCTGCAGACTGGAGCCCGCGAACGCATGTGCGCCATGGTCCTCTCTTCTCTATCTTCTCGCCTCATGAGCATGACCTTGAGCTGGACGTGTCTGGACCTTTGGGCGCCAGGACGCGACCCGCCCCTAGCTGTTGCCATTGATGAGGACAACTTGCTTCGCTTCAGGGCAGGCATTGCCATCCAAGCTCAGCTCAGGCAGTCAGGGCGAGCCAAGCCTAGCCAGGCCGTGCTGCTGCTGCCATCTTGACCGGTTCGACTACTCGTGGCGCCGTGGTCTGGATCGACGTGGCTGACATCTCTCTCTCTCATTCGCGGTGCCATGGCATCCATGACCATGAGCCGAGACCAGCCGGTGGGCGCGAACGCGTCACTGCGTCAGATACTCAAATGAGATGAGTATGGGGCGGACTGGAGTGAATCGTTTTGGCGCTAGCGTAGTAGCGTTATCCTGCTTGCTTTATTACCGGTGGACGAGCGCGGCAGCGAGCGCCAGGAGCCCAAGAGGTTCTCGTCAGGTCGTCGAGGGTGCACTAACCTAGGCTGACAGGTGGACCTAGATGCCACGTCATCAAAAACCAGCCAATGGAGATCACCACATAAGCAAAACCACCTCCCAATACCAACTCAAGGGGTTATTTGTCCGATTTCACAAATTTTAAAGTGCACAATACATGGTTTTTATAGTTCATGGGGTTATGTAGATTAACCGAAATACGTCAGGGGGTTATGTAGACTTTTTCCTTTAGGAAAATGTGGTGGGAGATGAAACGGGTTTGCGGGTTTCAACGTTTCTATTTCGCAGACCCGTCGGCCTGCACGCCCAAAACAGCAGCACAAATCTCCAAACAAAATCAATGGCCCAAAATCTGACAGATAAAAAACAAGAAAAATCTATTGACAGATATATAGCAAAAATCGATTCAAATTTTGTTGTCCATGTATATATATCAACTCAACCATGCATAATTAACTGAGCCAATTATCCATATGGCAACCAATCTTTCTATATGATATGTCTAATAAACAAGACAACATGATCAATTTTCTTTCACACTAATCTATATGAAATAAGACACCATGGTAATTTCAAGGCCCCGAGAATTAACGTGGAAACATCTTTTCTTGGCTAATACTGATACAACAGATAACCTAAAGTAATTTAAAATTTACATCCAAATTACCTAGCTCTGTATTTAACAAAAAAAACAGAGCACTCCTATATAAACCTCTTATTACCTACAAAGGTCCAAGAACCATCATGTTAACTTAACAAAGTATCCATGCATACTTAGAAATTACTCATAGCCATTATGAAAACTTAAAGCAATATATTTTTTATTGAAAACCTAAAATACCCTAACCCTATTTATAATTATCAACACTACCACACTGTATAGATGATAAAAAACACAAAGCACACCATATATTCATATTTTTTTACCATAAATAAAAATAAAACCACCCAAAGTACATTTTCACATGGCCCTCCAAGATCCACCTTTGCGATATGTGTAAAATAAAGTCAGGTGCTTGGTGGAAAAAATGGAATGATTTAGTCAAAGAATAAGTTCATTAAACTAAAATGATAAGCAAAACCCAGTAAAATAACCTCCCAAAACCTAACTTGAATGCTTAATCTCAACTCTACATAACACACTTCTTGATAGTTCTCTGCTCAAAACTACTCTCTCCATCCTGAAATATAATGGATTTTCAGTTGTTCAAAGTCAAACCATGCTAAGTTTGACCAAGTTTGTATAAAGAACAATAATATTTATGATATCAAATGAATTTCAATTGATACACTATGAAATATGCTTTCATATTTCACATCTTTAATGTAGTAGGTGTTACTATCATTCTCTAGGAAATTGATCAAACTTAAGATGATTTGATTTAGAACAACTAAAAATTCATTATATTTCAGGACCGGGGAAATATATTACTAATAGAGGGGGAGAATGACTGAATGAGCGAGTTGGACCGAGAGCATGAGGAATTTCAGCCCACAAGAGAAGGCAGTGGTGAGTGTGTTTAGAAAATGAGTTATTAGAAGAAAAGTAGGAATTTGTACAAAACAAAACACAAGAGAAAAAAAAGAAAGGAAACAAGAGAAATGAGCAACCATCTCCCATACACACGACCAACACCGTACCACTACAATGCAAGCAAGTACGTACATTCATTTACATTCAAAACAACAAGTTTTGTTTATGTATTTGCGTATATTTAATCATTTGAATTCAGTGTCCTCGTTTCTTAGCAAATGTTCTTTGTCTATGATAGGTGAGAACCTGCAAACGAACAACCTTTTTGACTGAGTGTTTTTGCTTTTCACAAAACAAAGCAATTTTGCTTAGACACTTTTGGCTTTTTAAAGCTCAAGAGCACAGGTGAGTAAATTCAGAGTTATCATATGCATGTGCAGTCAGTAGTCGAGCGTAGTGTTTTCCCCGAGGCTAGGGTGAACAGGTTGCTCTTCAAATGCAGGCCTCCTAGTATCTCAGGTTGCCTCTGCACCTTAAATGACAACTCCATAATGCGTTGTTATCTTTCTTCTTAAGGGTGATGCTGAGATAGATAAGGTCTATGTACAGAACTAGAGACAACATTGCACCCACTAATATAAGCCCGGTAATAAAATTTCTCATAAAGATATTGATATTTTGTTCATTGAATATTGCGGTGATCTTATATTCTTATGATGTTGAAAACTTAACTGGCCATAAGATTTGTACCCTTACATCAACAATTCGATTTATTGTCTATAACCCAATATTGATAATTATAGTTAATATCTAAAGCTTAAGATCAACGCTATCCATCTCAAACACCTAAGTTTTCTAGTTGGCTGCGGAGCTTATTGGACTCCCTGTCGTATTGCCTGCGGCTGCTGCGGTCGTTACGGCAAAAACGGCGACTGCTACTCGGAAAATCACTGTCGTCGAAATGCCCATAGCTGGCATCTGGCACTGAGCGAGCTGGTGATGATGTGCTGCTAATGCTACACAAGCTTCAGATCGTTAATGGGCGACTATTCTTGTTAGTGAGGAGTGAGTGAGGACTAAATTAATGGCGATGTCAACGGTTTATGCGGCATCCAGGTGGGGGCGGCGCCGGCCTGGGAAAGCTGCAGCCACCACCCGATCTATGGTAATTTTGTGACCAAACTGCCTAGGAAATGGTGTTCACTTCATCAGATCTTTATATGATATTAAGTTTAAAAAAAAAGTACTGTTCAGCGGAACTTGATAGAAAACATTTCACAGTTGTGTATTATTACTACTGTTTACTTGTTGAGTGAAGCTAACATCACTTCTGTGTCGAAAATTTCTTACATGATGCTGATTTGGAGCAACGCCAGGCATTTTGTTTTGATAGTTACTGTGTATTTACCTCACAAATGTCAGATTCACATACAACAATGGGGGCATGGTTCTCGTACAATCATCATGTTTTCCGAGCTCATCATTGGAGCTGGCGGTACTGGTGTAGCCATGTTTAGCTGTAGATCATCTTAACAGTTTTTACGTGTCTGATTTGTGAGTACTACAATTCAAGTTTCTGAGTACCATAACAGTGGAACCCTTGCTGTGAATTGAACCCTTGCAAAGATGCCATGCCTGGGACCTGCTGTTGTGTTTCAAGTACCGATTGACTCAGTTACCAAGATGATATAGCGACAGGGTTCATTTTTCCCGTTCAGAAACTAGGACTTGCCCTTTGCACATCAGCTCTTTAGATCTTGAATACAGAGCTTCTATAGGAAACTAGTAATAACCTATTTTTAGAGTCCAGTCAATCGCTGTCCCTAGATCCATCTTCACTCTTCGAGTCACTTAGCATAGGCATGAACGCTGCAAGAAGAACAGCAATCTTGTTTGCTAGGAACCCTGCAGTGCCAACAAAGAGCTCGGTCGGTGTGAGTTCAAAACTGTCACCTCCAGCACCATACTTCAGAACAACTGCACCTGCAACCAGTACCAGTGACAGTATCAACCATGGCCTCCTTACACCAGCAAAACCTTTTATGGAGGGCTGCGCACTGCCAGCTTCTGAAGGTGAACTGATTACGGGCAAACCATCAACCGATTTTTGGAGCAGCAACAGATAGAGGAACCCACCAATGCCACCTATCAGGAACGAATAGGCAGCGCTGTCATTTGAAGCCAAGGTGAAGGCGGAGAAGCCTATCATCACTATAGATGCGTCGTACAGCAGCAAAGACTGTTTGAGGCCAGCGTACTCTCTCAACCCATCCTCTCTTAGTTCCTTGACGTCTGAAGCTGTGCTTTTTGAGGCTAACAACCCTTCTTGAAGATCGGAAAGGCTAACTCCTAAGAGGTCAGTGACAGCCACAGGCCTTGCTTCAGCTACTGAAGCTCCATCATCTCCAAGAAGTGTATTTCTTTTCTCAAAAGTGTACTGCAAACTGTTGAACTTTTGTTCAGGTGTTCCATTAAATTCTTTAGGTCGATCTACCGGTCCATGTATTACTTTCAAGCTCAAACCATCTAATCTCCATGAACCTGACCATCAAGGGTAAGATTAAAAAACAAAGGATAGAAAACACTCATCAGGTGAATATACTGCCATTACATTATATTTGCAAGGAACATGAAATGGGATGTACCTGATTCAAGACCGATCCAGACTTCTTTAATCCTATTCAGTTTTGAGCCCTTGAAAGTGACAACATCAAATGATCCACTTTGGAAGGGTATCAGTTGCTCTGTCTTAATTCCATATGTAGGTTGATAGATTGCCGGTATTCTTTGTAACAAGGAGTCACCATCCACATCAATTAAGCAGATTAAGATTGCAGAATTTTTCTCCAAAGAGGAACTAAATTCTCTACTTGTGCTAAGCTCTAGCACATAGAATGCATCAGAGTCATCTAATATGATTGTGTTAAATATCTCCTCAGGAACAGTATTGGGATATGTCTTTAGTTCCTCTGCTGGAAGAAGGCGTGAAGGCTTTACAGAGGGCACCGAATCTGCAGAGTTGAAGGAGCAATGGTCACTGATTGGTGTGGATAGAATGTAAATTTTCACAAACCAAGAAAACGAGCTTTCATGTTGTCAATAATAAAATAAAATGAGAAATTAAATAGGAGAAAACAAACTACAACTACATTGCAGCCGGTCAAGTGAAATGTTAACATGATCCATTGTGGAAGCAGAAACAGTTGCATGAGGATTCCATGCCCTAGGAAAGCGAACTACTACACAATATGAATGCATACTATATTGATGGGTATATTGACAAAGAACAATCACATTGAAATACATTGTTTACCAATGCACAGAAATAAGCTTGGAGCGACAATATCAAAAGTCTGGTCAGACCTATTGTACAGTACCTTGAAACCAAGACCCCTTGGAGAAGCAAGCCATCCACTGATGTCTGTTTTGTCTTTTTGGTTTCATTCTGTCTGGAAAGACATGGCAATACATTCTTGAGCTGTTGTTCAGCAGGAACCATCTGGGCAGAAAATTATGGTGAACTGATGGAGCAGCACGCCCGACACAGAGGATCACCATTCTCTGTAGTAACGATAGCAAAACGGACTTAATAGCTGTGCTACATTCGACACTCGTGATGACATAATACTGTAGCAAACAGGGGGCAGATAGCCCTGATACTTATATTTTTAGAGAAAAGTTTCCCCCGCTTTATATATAACAAAGTGTAACAGAGCTTGCAAGTTCAAGTGTATTCTAGGCGCGCCCGCCAACCCTGATACTGATAACAACGTCCTCCGTATTAAATATCAATGGCTCAATGCATACATGATTTAAGCTGATTGACAATTGGTAACCGAACCTACGGGAGCTGAAGAACAAAACTAAGCATCACACACACACACACACACACACACACACACACACACACACACACACACACACACACACACACACACAAAGAGGCCTCATTTGTTTTTGTTCCACCTAGAGCAAAACTGTGAGATTAACGGGGGCAGAGCATACATGTGAAGGTAGCAAATGGCCACCCGTGCGCTAGTATTCGATCAGGGGATCGGGATCAGTGTTGGATCCAGAAACGGACCAAGAGGGGGGCTAAATAATAGAAAGCTTGGAACGGTGCTAGCCATATATATACTAGTAGATATAACAAAGGGTGTAAATCATGATATCGATTCAAAGTGCATCTTTCTACCAAAATATTTTTTTCCCTCCTAATAACTTACAATATGACTGAAGTGAATCACTGAATACTGAAAATCGAAAAATAGAATGAAGCAGGGCTGCAGGAGTATCACCGAGTCACTCTAGTAGGGGGCACCTCGCACCTGGACTAGGCACCTGGCGGGCTGGGCGGCTGCCGCTGCCGGCCTGGCCTGGGCCGCTGGGAGGCTCCGCGGCTGGGGCGCTGGCCAGTCGCGCACCTGTCGTGGGAGCGCCGCGCGCCAGCAGGGGACGGGGAGTACGGGAGGGGCGCGCCTCCTGCCTCCTGGTGCGGACGGTTTCTGAAGGTCAGGTTTAGGAACAGAGAACAGGGCTGTTGGGCACACCCCAATTGATCCCGTCTTACCAAAGGTACAAGGAGCTGAGGCGCAGACGTGTGATCCGCTTCTTCGTGCGAAGAGGCAAGAGGCGTGCCGCCTTCGAGTTCGGCGGCGGAGGGAGACACGTGGGAGAGGGACAGAGTCGCAGTCCCGTGCGAGGGTGTTTTCAGGATTTCAGGGAATGATATTTTCTGCTCGACCAGAAATTCTGGTTGCCGCGGCCCGATACGATCCAGTCAGAGGAGGCTCTTTTTCTCTCTCTCCCTTTATTTCACTTGGGCTTCACTGATCGGAAGAGACGGGTTAGACGGTAGAGATGGGTCCGGCCCGGTCTTTGGGGAAGGCCTGAGACTGTGAGATTGTTATGCACGTGTTGGTCTGGCTGACAGAAGGGGCCTGGGGAGAATGCAATTCAGGACGCTAGCAGTGATGGATTTATCCATCTCAAGAAAACTCTGGATTGGATACTCTCATTCTATACTAATGCATCACTGAGACCTCTGCTCTACATAGTTCAATATCCCTTAGACAACATGCGTATATGATTTCATTTTTTGCATATTATTAAGTTTCTCAATGCAAATCATGTTGTCGTACACTTGATCGTGCAGATCCCTTCCTTAATTGCATTCTGAAGTGTTTATCTTTTTACGACCTCGCTTCTTGAAAACTTCCCACGGGGTATGATGCAAGCTTTCTGCTACCGACTATGGCTGGTTTTTCAAGTGAGGCACACAAATAGCACCCCTCAGGTAAAAGCAAAATCATCTACCATATATCATGCCCTATACTTGCTGGCCCACAGAGAAGTGGTAGACAAACAAACATGCTAAGGTTGTACAGCAACAAAGAATTAGACTTCAAAATTCATGGCCATAGAACCGGTCTTACCAAAGGAAGGAGGAATTGAGGTGCGGATGTGGGATCACCAATCCACAGGAGAAGAAGAGGAGGATGAGGCTGTAGGATTCCATGGAGGTGGAGCTGGTGGCTCGTGCTCCGCTTCTTCGTGGGGAGAGGCAAGAGGCGTGCCGCGTTCGAGTTAGGCAACGGAGAGAGACACGTGGGAGAGGGGACGGAGTCGCGGTCTCGCAGAGAGAGACCCGTGCGACGGTGTTTTCGGATTTCAGGGCATGATATTTTCTGGCCGAAGAGGAATTCTGGTTGCGGCGACCCAGTCCAGTCATAGGAGCTAAGGAGGCTTCCCTCTCTTTTTATTTCACTTGGGCTTTCCTGATCGGAAGAGACGGGCTAGACGGTAGAGACAGGTCTAGCCCGGTCTTTGGGGAAGGCCTAGGACTGTGAGATTGTTACGCGCATGTTGGTCTGGCTGACAGAAGGGGCCCTAGGAGAATGCGATTTAGGATGCCAACAATGATGGATTTATCCATCTCAAAAAAAAACTTTGGATTGGATACTCTTGCTCTAAACTAATGCATCACTGACACCTCTGCTCTGTAGAGTTCAATATCCCTTGACAACATGCGTATGTGATTTCATTTTTTGCATATTAAGTTTCTCAGTGCAAACCATGTTGTCACACACTTGATCGTGTAGATCCCTTCCTTAATTGCATTCTAAAGTGTTTATCTTTTTGCGCCCTTGCTTCTTGAAAACTTCCCACGCGCCATGATGCAAGCTTTCTGCTACTAACCCTGTTTTTTCAACTAAAGCACACAAATAGCACCCCTCAGGTAAAAGCAAAGTCATCTACCATATATCATGTCCTATGCTTGCTGGCCCATAGGGAAGTGGTAGACAAACAAACACGCTAAGGTTGTACAGTAACAGAATTAGACTTCAAAATTCATGGCCATAGAACCCGTCTTACAAAAGACAGGAGGAATTGAGGCGCGGATGGGGATCTCTATTCTCTACCCGGTGGCGCACCAGTCCACAGGAGAAGAGGAGGAGGACGAGGCCGTAGGATTCCGTTGAGGTGGAGCTAGTGGCATGTGCTCCATTTCTTCATGGGGAGAGGCAAGAGGCGTGCCGCGTTCGAGTTCGGCAGCAAAGAGAAACACGTGGGAGGGGGGATGGAGTCACGGTCTTGCGGAGAGAGACCTGTGCAAGGGTGTTTTTGGATTTCAGGGCATGATATTTTCTACCCGAAGAGGAATTCTAGTTGCGGCGGCCAGGTCCAGTCAGAGGAGCTACGGAGGCTTTTTTCTCTCTCTTTTTTATTTCACTTGGGCTTTACCGATCGGAAGAGGCAGGCTAGACGGTAGAGACGGGTCCGGCCCGATCTTTGGGGAAGGCCCGGGACTGTGAGATTGTTATGCGCGTGTTGGTTTGGCTGACAAAAGGGGTATAGGAGAATGCGATTTAGGACGCCAACAATGATGGATTTATCCATTAAAAAAACTCTGGATTGGATACTCTTGCTCTATATTAATGCATCACTGGGACCTCTGCTCTGCAGAGTTCAATATCCCTTGACAACGTGCGTATGTGATTTCATTTTTTACATATTATTAAGTTTCTCAGTGCAAACCATGTTGTCGCACACTTGATCGTGTAGATCCCTTCCTTAGTTGCATTCTGAAGTGTTTATTTTTTTGCGACCTTGCTTCTTGAAAACTTTTCATGGGGCATGATGCAAGCTTTCTACTACTGACTATGGCTGGTTTTTTTAACTGAAGCACACAAATCTTTTTCGACTAATTAACATGGTTCGCCGCCACACATGTCGTCTCCATCGCTGCCACAATGGCAGGAGCCGAGCGAGAGCTGAACCGGCCAAGAGGCACACATCGAGGTTCAGCGGCAGCGACAAGCAAGACATATTTGTTCAGAATGGTCATCTGTCTGCCCATCGAGGTTCAGCGGCAACGACAAACAAAAATTATGTGCGTCTGCGAGGATTTCTTCAAACTAGCCTTCTCTGAGCTCCTCCAGCACATAAGGTTCTCTCTCCACTCTCTTTTGATTCTTCATGCTGTTGGTCCATTACCATCATAGGTGGTGACATTTTCTGAAAACAGTTAGAGGTTGAGTTGTATATGATTTACATTTCCCCTTGGGATTCACTTTAGGTTTTGTTTGTCCAATTGTCTATGTTGTGTTCATTTCTTGCTCTCCCTTCCCTTGAGTAGACAATTTATGATACTATATAGTGAGTTTTATCGAGTTAATAAGCTCCCTATAGGATTGGAATTTAGATGCAAACGAAGCTTTGTTGTGCTTGTTGTCGAATGGGGCTTCTAGATATTTATCTATTGTCTGATATATTTATATAGTGTTCCACCTGTACGCAGCTTCATGCCTCCCCTGTATTGATGTGGCTCCCCTATTGGTGCAGCTGCTCTAGAGTCACCCCCCAACATATCCCTGGCGTGATAGAGATAGCAGCCTCAGCACCTGTGTGTGTAATGGTGAGTATGCATTGGTAGCAGGTCAGCATCGGATGCAGTTAAATTTTAGCTTTGAATCATATCTCCTTCCACTGAATTCAATATTTGTTCTAGTTTGTTTGGAATGGGGCACTGATTTTGTTTTAGAAGGAATTGCTAAAGCACCAAGCATGACAAGGAGCTACCACTCTTTTATTTGTACACTAATAGCCAACTATGTACATTGATATGATCTTATTTTAGGAGGAATCCCTGAACTTATTCAGAGGGACCGATCATAATTTATTTTCAGATACACTATTCATAGGGCTCGATTATGCTGTGGTTGTATATAGTTACAAATATTTGTGACCATGTCCATATGTTTTATGATTGCAAGCGATTTTTTTGTCATTTTTAGAGCCATGTCAGTATATATGTGAGGAAATCATAATAAATTGTCACATACTGATTTTGTACAAAGATATTTAGTTTAAATACATAATTCTTCAAACCAAAAATTAAATTCTGAAGACATTAGGAGCTTATCTGTGCAGTCAAGATGTGCTCTATTGATTTCATTTCTTGTCAGCACTATATTGTGAATAACTTTTTTTATGTGTATGAAAGTTTAGCCACACAGCAAATCCCTTTGGGAGTGGATTTAATTCAGCCTTCCTATTCTTGTTCTTTAAAAGCTCCTTACAAAAAAAAGTCATATTGTACAAGATGTTGTACTGTCACATATCTTAACTTTTAATCTAAGACTCACATATATGTTGTTTGTAAAATCTTGCTTGCTTCATGTAGCCTATGGGTGTTAAAATCAGTTGTACATGTGGATCTTTAAGCTATACTATTTTGAAATTTTAACATTAATTGATATATGTTCCCATTACAGCAAAGAGATTGCTTGAAGGGCACAAGCTGGAATGGTTCTGAATTAGAGACCAAACAAGATGATGGGCAACACTTCTTCATGGTTCTCTTGAAGCTGTGTTTCAATAACATGGTGTTGTGCTGAAATATATATCAGAGGAGGTTTTATTTCTCACGGGCTATTTGTTAAAAAATAGTCATGGTTTTTACAGTTCACTAGTTGCACAAATGATAAAGAGATTTTCGATGATTTATTATGTGTTTGGAAATTAATTCGGTGTGAGATTTGCATGAATGTTGCCACTTGCTACATTCCTAGTATTTTGGTTCTAATGATGGGTTTCATACTTTTATTATCCTATACATGTTTCTTTGGTTTCTCTGACTTGAACAAAGATATTATAATCTCTAATTATTTTTTGTGTTCCAAACATAATGTATTCATTCGAAGATGCCTCTCGACGGATGTCGCTGCTTGCCTGCGCAGCCCCTGGCCTGCAACCCAGCCTCCTACACGTTAGGTAAGGCTAGGCTTCCTTGTTATTGTAATTGTGCATCAATTTGCTGATCGAGCCAGAAAGCTTGTCAATTCTAATCCATTCAGAGAGCTGGTGGACGGTGGTATCTTACCACTGATTTCTTAGCTGAGGGAGACCAGTTCCAGTAACTAGGTATTTATGTACTATTTTTTAAGGAATTGATTACTTTTATTTGTAAAGATGAGTACCTGTTCAGATATGCAAAATGTTATTGTTCAGAGATGATCACCGTTGATACAATTTATTTATGGTTAGGACATCAACACATGATGCTAGAGTGCATAGCATTTAAGTTTGTGTGGTCACACATGAAAGTATTTGTGGTCATGCCACATTGGTAGCAAATAATATATTTTTTCAGTTGACGACATAATCAGCATAATTTAAGTTTTTATGGTCCCATGTGACATTATTTCCTATCAAATTATATGCTATGAATTATATTTATGTTTCATGGTTCGCTGGATTTACCCCAACTTTATCAACTATGTGTTTGCAGGCTGATAAGATTTTTTCACTCACATGTGGCCCCACAACATGATCTTCCTTTTCTATTTCCTTTTGAGCTGATTGGCTCACACACGTCGGGACAACTTTGTTGATACCTTATGATAGTCCATTTAAAGTTTTGAAGATTTTTTCTTGCTATCTAGCACTAGTATGTCTTCTAATGCTGCCAGAAGTCAATATGCTGTTTTAAAGTCCACTGTACTCTAAATATCTTTGATCATGCTTTGTGGTTAGAGCTAATATTTTCATCAGTGTTATTTATTTTCATTTGTTCTTTCTTAGGTTCTGTGTGCAAATCCCAGGCGTTCTCCATCAAAGCACCCTCCTCCAGCTACACTCTTTGATCGCTCACAAAGGTCATTTTTTCTACTATTCCTGATTTGTAGGTGTGACTTATAGTTATTATGCTGGAATTTCATCATGTATATTTTTTGTTCGTGACTTCATTATATAATTAGCCATATCAATATATAGTATCTTTTTGACAATAAAAGTATGCTATCTTAAGCACAAAATGTTTTTATCAGCCTTTATGTGTATTAATTTTTCATAATACAGTATCAGTTCTATGTTCAGTTATTCTTTCATAAACCTCTACTGCCCTATCCATAAGTTCTGTTATTTGAAACACAAATATATTTTCTGGTGCCCTTAATCAACTAAGCCCCTCTTACATATACCCCTTCATCTCAACATACAGATATTTCTTCCTCCCACAATAAATTGTAATTCCTTCTCATCAATATAGATCAACTCTTCAAGAGTCTTTATGATCAAACATGTTATGCTAGTACACAAAAGAGCAAATTATGCTAGTACTTCTTGATCGGATTGTTAGACCTCTAGAACCGTATAACAGTAGATCAGCGGGGTAGAGCTATACATTTCGGTTATAAACATCAAGATCCTAGTGATGGATCTACCGGATCCGAGAGGGAGAGAGAGGGAGAGAGAGGGGAGGCAAACCGTCTGTAGGAAGGGTGTAGTTCGATCCGAACGCCATCACGAACGTTGATGGTGGCTGCGCACGGGCAGCGACGATCGGAGAAGGGGAGCGCGGTGCAGTGACGGCGGCGGAGCTTCCCGTCGCTCACAGCGCGACCCTCGAGATTGGTTAGGGTTGTAGGTGGGGAAAGGCGGCTCAGGTGAACCTCGTAACTCGAGCCCCGGCTCCCCACCTCCTTTATATAGCGCTGCGCGACGGGGGCCCACCAGTCATTATTGGGCTGGGCGCCCCCGATCAGGGCGCGGATCAAAGGCCTAATGAGCCGTTGGGCTCATTAGAGGAGAGATCAATCTAACATTCTCCCCCTTGATCTCACTTATACTTTAACCTTTCATCTTTGACTTCAATGCTTTTAACTTTACTCGTTCCATCACAGATAAGTGCATAGAGCATGTTTCATCGTCACGGTCAATCGCCGATAGATTCGACAGCTACAATGCGCGTCTCTGATCAGAAACAGTTACTTTAACTTTTGGGCCCTTTATTATAGTCCAGGAGTCATAGGCTTTCCCTTAAACCCATGCCGGCTACATGTTCTCTGAACATGTTGGGTGGTAAGCCTTTTGTAAGCGGATCCGCGAGCATCTTTTCAGTGCTTATATGCTCAAGATTTATAATTTGATCCCGGACTTTATCCTTCACAACATAATACTTTATGTCAATGTGTTTGGCAGCACCACTTGACCTATTGTTGTGAGCGTACTGTACTGCTGGATTATTATCGCAGTATAACTTCAGTGGCTTATGTATGCTATCGACCACCTTCAAACCGGGTATGAACTTCTTTAGCCAGTTCACCTGCCCCGTTGCCTCATAACACGCTACAAACTCGGCATACATTGTGGACGATGTAGTGACGGTTTGTTTTGAGCTTTTTCATGAAATTGCTCCTCCTGCGAGAGTGAACACATATCCTGACGTGGATTTGCTATCATCTCCCGCATAATCAGAATCTGAATACCCCACTATCTGGAGATAATCTGATTTTCTATACGTCAACATAAGGCCTTTCGTACCTTGCAAATATCGCAAGACTTTCTTTACCAGTTTCCAGTGTTCAATTCTTGGATTACTTTGAAATCTGCCAAGCAACCCGGTAACAAAAGCTAAGTCAGGGCGCGTGCACACTTGAGCATATTGTAGGCTTCCGACAACAGAAGCATATGGAACCACTTTCATTTGATCGAGTTCGTATTGGTTCTTTGGGCATTAAAAATCCCCATATCTGTCGCCCTTGACCATGGGTGCAGGTGATGCACTACATTTATGCATACTGAATTTCTTTAAAACCTTTTCTATGTATGCCTTTTGTGATAGTCCTAATACCCCTTTACTTCTATCTCGGTGAATCTCTATGCCCAAAACAAAAGACGCTTCACCAAGATCTTTCATATCAAATTTTGAAGATAAAAACTTCTTTGTCTCTAGTAGTAGATGGACATCACTACTAGCAAGTAGGATATCATCTACGTACAGGATTAGGAAGATATACCTTCCATTCTTAAACTTTGCATAAACACAGTTATCCTCAATATTTTCTTTAAACCCAAAATTCTTTATTGTTCTGTCAAACTTCAAATACCACTGTCTTGAAGCTTGCTTTAATCCATAAATCGATTTCTTTAAGCGGCATCTCATTCGTTCTTTTTCTTCCATGACAAAACCTTTTGGTTGAGCCATGTAAACATTTTCCTCCAGATCCCCATTCAGGAATGCCGTTTTTACATCCATCTGATATAACTCTAAATCGTAGTGTGCCACTAATGCCATTATAATTCTGAAGGAATCTTTACATGAGACTGGAGAAAACGTCTCATTGTAATCAATCCCTTCTCTTTGTGTGAAACCTTTTGCCACAAGTCGCGCTTTAAACCTTTCAATATTCCCTTGGGAGTCACGTTTTGTCTTATAGACCCATTGAAAGTCCTATGTTTGGTGTTGGTAATTAGTGACAATGCCTAAGTACTAATCCTATGCCTAAGTTGTATGTAGCATATGAGGATTAGTACATTCCAAGGTTGGTGGCAAGATGGATATGGTGATCATGATGGC
Organism: Saccharum hybrid cultivar R570; assembly: GCA_038087645.1. Lineage (NCBI taxonomy): Eukaryota > Viridiplantae > Streptophyta > Magnoliopsida > Poales > Poaceae > Saccharum > Saccharum hybrid cultivar. The sequence goes on from JAQSUU010000368.1 coordinate 894,960, forward strand.
CACACTTGGATTTGGACGTGACCCTACGTGATCAAGGCAAAGGTATATGCTTAAGGGTTGTGTTTTAGTAACCAAGACACCTAGTGGGTGTGGTTACATTATAGGATAGATAGCCGTACTATAAAGAGGGGAATGACGTGGCTATTGAACTCCTAAGTGCCTCTAGATGTGCATTTCATGATCATATGCATTTGGATAGAACTAATATCGCCTCGAAAAATGATTGTGAAAATGCTAACACACTCACACATGACGAGATCACTTGGTGATGTTAGCACGTTTGCGACGACGGTGGAGTTTGAGCGGTAGAGAGGGTTTGGGTTCCTCTCTCCCTCCCGCCGAGCTTGCGAGGCGGGATTCAGGCGTTTTTGAGAAGTTGAAACGATTATTTTCCACTACGCCGGAAGTCCGGAAAAGAAACGGAGGCAAACGGAGGTCACAGAGGTGACCGGACGCTGAACCGGACGCGGTCCTTGCATGACCGGACGCGTCCGGTCAGTGTTCAGTGTCTGTGCATTTTTCAGTTCGATGATCGCACGCGAGGCACGTCCGGTCACTGATGATCGGACGCGTCCGGTCGTCCAGGGAGCTTACTGGACTCTAACCGGACGCTGGCACTGTCGCGTCCGGTCATTTACTTCAGCGCGTCCGGTCACTATTTCGTTGAGCGCTGCTCAGGCGACCAGCGCGTCCGGTCCTTCACGGGACCAGCGCGTCCGGTCGTTCCCAGCGCGTCCGGTCATTTGGACCAGCGCGTCCGGTCTGTACTTCACGAGTTAGCCGTTGGGCGACCGGCGCGTCCGGTCAGTTGGACCAGCGCGTCCGGTCAGCCCGATTTCGGCTGTTTAAGTTTCTAACGGCTATATTCGAAGGGGTACGTCTATAAATACTCGTTGGCCGGCTCAAGGCTCCATCTCTCGAACATTTGACATACTTGTGAGCACTTTGAGCTAAGCAACTCCCCTCCCACTCATCTCTCTTGCTTCTTTGCATATTCGAAGTGAGATTGAGTGATCCAAGTGCATTTGCATTATGAGATTGCATCTAGTTGGCACTTGGTGGTTGATTTGCTATGGGATTCTTGTTTCTCTTGGTGGTTGCCGCCAACTAGACGGCTTGGAGCAGCTTGGAGGCGTTGGCAAGAGTTGGTGATTGTTCTTGGCCACCTCCGGTGATTGTGAGAGGTTTGTGCCTACCTCGGCGAAGCGCCAAAGGCAACATTAGTATATTGCTCGTGTCATTACAACCTTTTGCCATTTGGTAGGTTCTTGTGGTGCCTTTTGAGAGGCTCGGTGTGTGACCGATTAGCCACCGAACCACGTGGTGAAGAGGGACACAACGGGGACTAGCGTGCCGGCAAGCACATGAACCTCGGGATAAATCTTCGTGTCATCACTTTTTCATATTGTGATTGATTGATCTCGGTGTTCGGTTATCTTGGTATTCATCTCTTGATTATATTGATTGGTTGGCTCAATTCTTCGCCCCTCGGTGATACCCTCCTAACTCTCTCATGTATTAATTTCTTAGTTATCTTTGCTAGCGAGTTAGCTTTGCTAGAGTAGCTTCTTTGTGTAGCTTGCTAGTTGTAGTTTCCTTCTCGGTTTGACTTGTGCGGTTGAGTGCAATTACTAGAATTATGAATTGGTTAGGTGGCTTGCAAACACCCCGTAGGCTAAGCAAAACTCGCATCTCGCTATTTGTTTTATTGATAAACTTGTTTAGCTTATCTTTGTAGAAAATTTTAATAGGCTATTCACCCCCCCCCCTCTAGCCATCAAGACCTTTCAAGTGGTATCGGAGCCGTGGTCACCGTTTGTAAGGCTTAACAACCTCGGTGTAAGATGGCTCAAGTTATGTTCAATCATGTTAATGGCAAGCCTCCATTCTTTGATGGCGTCTCTTCCTTTGATCATTGGAAAAGGAAGATGAAGCAATATCTAGGCAATATACATGAGAAGGTTTGGGATGTGACCAAAGAAGGATACGTCATTCTTGATGAGGAAAACCTCACTCCAAATGACCGCATCAACAAACAATGCAATACGGTGGCACTTGACACAATCTATCGTGCCATTGATGATAAAGTATTTGAGCAAATCAAAGATCTTGAAAAGGCAAATGAGCTTTGGATAAGGCTTGAAGAAACATATGAAGGTACTTCAATGGTAAAAAGTGCCTAACTATATATGCTCAAGGACAAGTTCTCCATATTCAAGATGAAGGATGATGAATCCATCCCGGAGATGTTCTATAGGCTCCAAGTCATTGTCAATGATCTCAAGGGGCTTGGGGAGAAGGTTGAGGACAAGGACTTCTCACACAAGTTCTTGATGTGCTTACCCAAGAAGTTTGCCACCTTGAGAAGAATGATCTTTAGAGAGGGATTGGACAAGGTCAAACCAACCAATGTGCTTGGAGATATAATGACCGATGCCCAATACAATGATGATGAAGATGAGGTAGAAGAGAAGAAGGAGACCAAGGTCAAGCAAGAGAAGCCCATTGCATTCAAGGCTTCATCCTCTAAGGGAAAGAGCAATGTAGAAAGTGATGATGATGATCCATTCGATGATGAGACCATGGCCCTCCTTGTGCACAAGATGGGAAGGTTCATGAAGAAGAAAGGATATGGGGCAAGGAAGAGGAGAGACACTATAAAGGCAAAGACCCTTTGCTACAATTGCAATAGCCCCGATCACATAGTGGCGGATTGCCCCTATGAAGATAAGAGATTTCATAATGGGGACTTGAAGCTCAAGAAGAACAAGAAGGATAAGAAAGAGAATGAGAAGAAAGCAAAGAAGAGCTTCACTTTCAACAAGAAGAAGAAGGGTGGTGGTTATGTAGTCACTTGGGATAGTGACAACTCTGATAGTGATGATGATGAAAGCTCTAGTGATGATGAGAGGATCACTTGACGAGCCACTGCAAACATCGCCCTCTCCAACAAGCCATCCATCTTCGACACTACATCAACATGCCTTATGGCCAAGCCTACCAAGGTAAAACATGATGATAGTGATGATGATTCTTGTGCTAGTGATGATTGTAGGAGTGATGATGAGGAGGATGAGGACTACTCCAAGGATGATCTATTAGGCATAATAGATCAAATGAGCAAGGGCTACAAGAGGACAACCAAGAAATACAAAATCTTGGAACAAGAGCTCATTGCTAAGAGCAATGAAAATGAAGCCTTGATGGAGGAGCTTGTTGCTCTTAAAAAGAGTAAGGAGTGCAAAGGAATTGAACAAGAGCTCAAAGCTCTTAGGAAATCCTTTGATGAGCTAGAGGCTTCTCATGAGTGTCTAAAGGAAGACCACGAGGATCTTGAAATTGCTCACACTAGGCTTAAGGAAGACCACTCCACTCTACTTGAGCTCATCAAGGAAAAGGACCTTAAGTTAGAGAAGTTCATGAAGGAAGCTAAGGAGGAGCAAGTGATTGTCACTTGTGATATTGGACTAACATGTGATATTATTGATGATTCTTTATTTGTTAGTCCTACTAATGCTTCATGTAGCTCATCATCATCCACCACAACCAACTCTACCTCTACTACTAGTGATTCATCACTTGTGGTTGAGACTCTCAAGAGAGAGGTGGATGATCTCACCCGCGCATTAGGCAACGCCTATGGTGGGGATGTCCGCTTGCTAAAATGCTTGGGTAGCCAAAGGTTCTCTCTTAACAAAGAGGGATTGGGCTATACTCCCAAGAAGGGCAAGGTGGCCTTTGCTACTCCAAAGTCTCGCTTTGTGAAGGGCAATGGTCGTTATTGCAATAGATGCAAGCAAGTTAGGCATCTAGAGATTAATTGCAATAAAATGAACAAGAACAAGAAAAATGCTAATGTACCTTATATTCCTTTTGATTCTTGTTATGTGCTTACCAAGGGTGAGAAAGGTGTGCATGCTAGGTTTGTTGGTACACCAATTATGGGCCCAAAGAAGAAGGCCATTTGGGTACCAAAGAGCTTAGTGACTAACATCCAAGGACCCAAGCAAGTATGGGTACCTAAAAGACATTAAATTGTTTTGTAGGTAAATTACAAGGCCAGAGGAAGGCATTGGGTGCTTGATAGTGGGTGCTCTCAACATATGACCGGTGATTCAAGAATGTTCAACTCTCTCAAATCAAATGATAGTGGCATTGATAGTATCACATTTGGTGACAATAGCAAGGGTGATGTAAAGGCTCTTGGAAGGATTGCAATCTCTAATGATCATAGCATTTCCAATGTGCTCTTAGTTGAAAAGTTGAACTTCAATCTTCTCTCGGTTGCTCAATTGTGTGATCTCGATTTCAAGTGCATATTTGGTGTTGATGATGTGGAGATAGTTAGTGTTGATGGCTCTAACTTGATCTTCAAAGGCTTTAGATATGAGAATCTATACTTGGTTGATTTCAATGCTAGTGACACTCAACTTTCAACATGCTTGCTCACCAAATCAAGTATGGGTTGGTTGTGGCATAGAAGACTAGGTCATGTTGGCATGAAGCAATTGAACAAGTTAGTGAAGCATGACTTAGTTAGAGGCTTGAAGGATGTCACATTTGAGAAAGATAAGCTATGTAGTGCATGTCAAGCCGGAAAGCAAGTAGGCAACACTCATCCATTGAAAAGCATTATGAGTACTTCCAAGGCATTTGAGTTGTTGCACATGGATCTATTTGGGCCAACTACATACACAAGCATTGGTGGCAACAAGTATGGTTTTGTGATTGTGGATGATTTCACTAGATACACATGGGTATTCTTTCTTGTGGACAAGAGTGATGTATTTGACATATTCAAGAAGTTCATCAAGAGAGTGCAAAATGAGTTTGAGACCACAATCAAGAAAGTAAGAAGTGACAATGGAAGTGAGTTTAGAAACACAAGAGTTGATGAGCTATGTGAGGAGCTTGGAATCAAGCATCAATTCTCGGCCAAGTATACACCTCAATCAAATGGCCTAGTTGAAAGGAAAAATAGAACCTTAATTGATATGGCAAGATCAATGTTGAATGAGTATAATGTGAGTCATTCATTTTGGGCCAAAGCAATCAACACGGCTTGCTTCTATAGCAACCGCCTCTATTGCCATAAGTTTCTAGAGAAGACACCATATGAGATCTTAAATGGAAGAAAGCCCAATATTGCATACTTTCGGGTATTTGGTTGCAGATGCTATATCTTGAAGAAGGGCACTAGATTGAGCAAGTTTGAGAAGAAATGTGATGAAGGCTTCCTACTTGGTTACTCAACTACTAGCAAAGCTTATAGAGTATGGAACCTAGCTAGTGGACAACTTGAAGAAGTGCATGATGTTGAATTTGATGAAACAAATGGCTCTCAAGATGAAGAAGATAACTTGGATGATGTGAGAGGAACTCAATTGAGTAATGCTATGAAAGAGATGGATATTGGCGATATTAGACCAAAACAAGTAATTCATGTGGATGATGACAAAGATCAAGTGCTCCAAAGTCCAATTACACAAGCTAGTGGTTCTCTAATGCAAAATCAAGCTAGTACATCATCTCAAGTGCAACAAAATCAACAAGTGGCTAGTTCATCATCTCCAATTCATGATCAACATCAACATCCAAGCAATCAAGTCCAAGTGCTTCAACCAACTAACATTGCAAGAGACCATCCATTGGATTCCATCATTGGTGACATACAAAGAGGAGTTCAAACTAGGTCAAGATTGGCATCATTTTGTGCTCACTCTTCTTTTGTGTCAATGGAAGAATCCAAAGACATTGATAGAGCATTGAGAGATCCGGATTGGGTAAATGCAATGCATGAAGAGCTCAACAACTTTAAGAGAAATGAAGTATGGGAACTAGTTGAGAGGCCTAAGGATCATAATGTCATTGGAACAAGATGGGTCTTTCGTAACAAGCAAGACCAAGATGGGATAGTAGTAAGGAACAAAGCAAGACTAGTGGCTCAAGGTTACACACAAATAGAGGGTCTTGACTTTGGTGAAACTTATGCCCCGGTTGCAAGATTGGAAGCAATTAGGATTTTACTTGCCTATGCTTGTGCTCACAATATCAAGCTATATCAAATGGATGTAAAGAGTGCATTTCTCAATGGGTACATTCAAGAGGAGGTGTATGTGAAGCAACCTCCCAGTTTTGAAGATGACAAGAAACACAATCATGTATACAAGTTAAGGAAGGCTTTGTATGGATTAAAGCAAGCACCTAGAGCATGGTATGAAAGATTGAGGGACTTCTTGCTATCCAAAGGATTTGTCATGGGCAAAGTTGATACAACTCTTTTCACCAAGAAGATTGGGAAAGACTTGTTTGTGTTGCAAATATATGTTGATGATATCATATTCGGTTCAACCAATCAAGATTATTGTGATGAGTTTGGAAAAATGATGGCAAAGGAATTTGAAATGTCAATGATTGGTGAACTTAGTTTCTTTCTTGGACTTCAAATCAAACAAATGAAAGAAGGTACATTTGTGAGCCAAACTAAGTACATCAAAGATATGCTCAAGAAGTTTGGCATGGAAGATGCAAAGAGTATTACAACTCCAATGGGAACTAGTCGAAGTTTGGATAGTGACAAGAGTGGCAACATGGTGGATCAAAAGCTATATAGATCAATGATTGGTAGCCTACTCTATGTGACGGCATCAAGGCCCGATGTGATGTTTAGTGTATGTATGTGTGCAAGATTTCAAGCCTCACCAAGAGAAAGTCATTTGAAGGCAACAAAGAGAATATTGAGGTACTTAAAGCATACACAAGATGTTGGATTGTGGTATCCCAAAGGTGCAAGTTTTGAGCTAGTTGGATATTCGGATTCCGACTATGCCGGTGATAAAGTGGAGAGAAAGAGCACTTTCGGGACTTGTCAATTGTTGGGAAGATCACTTGTCTCATGGTCATCCAAGAAGCAAAATATTATTGCACTATCTACCGCCGAAGCCGAATACATCGCCGCGGGTAGTTGTTGTGCACAAATCTTGTGGATGAAGGCAACATTGAAGGATTTTGGAATCAATTTCAAGAATGTACCATTGCTATGTGACAATGAAAGTGCCGTGAAGCTAACTAACAATCCGATTCAACATCAAAGAACAAAGCATATTGATGTTCGTCATCACTTTATTAGAGATCATCAACAAAAGGGTGACATTGCTATTGAGAGTGTTGGCACCGAAGATCAATTAGCCGATCTATTCACCAAGCCACTTGATGAGAAGAGATTTCACAAGCTAAAGAATGAGTTGAACATACTTGATTTCTCCAACATGAGTTGATGCACTCCCATGATATGACATGCCTCTCCTTCGAGCCCCAAGGTACAATTGGTTGACATGTCATACATTCTATACTAAGGACATGTTAAGTGCATCTAGTTATGATTTCTTATGTTCTAGGATCATTCATGAAAATTAAATGAATTTGAAGTTTATATGGTGCCACTATTGTTTCCATGACTTGTATGATCTAGTGGTAGCATATAACTTGTTTAAGTAGCTTGTGATCCTAAGTGTTTTAATCTAGAAAACTTGTCTAAATATTTGCTTCAACATGGTGCATGATAACCCTTCTAGTGAGGTGTGAAGAAGCTTGCCCTTGGATCAAACCGAAGTATTTTATTTATGCAAGCAATCTAGGTTGATTCATAAACTTGATCCTCACCCCATATTTCAACATGATAATCTATCTAAAGTTTGCTCCTTGTGGTCAATTGGTGCCAAAGGGGGAGAAAATGTTGTTCACAAAGATAGAACTCAAAAATGTTATGGGGGAGAAAATGTTGTTCACAAAGTTAAATCCTAAAGGGGGAGAATTGATAAAAGAAGCACACAAGTAGGGGGAGCAAGCTCTTAAACATGAATGTTGCATTTCTATGTGCACTTCATATGTATGATGCATAGTTATGCATTTCGTTTTCTCCGATACATTGCTTGTGTGGTGACTTGCTAGTATAATTTGAATGATGCATTGTGGTACTAGCATGAATAGGAAGTAGTTAGATTTTTGTTGCTTCATGTTTTTCAAAGTGGTACTAGAACCTTGCTTATAAATGTTGATCTCACGAGGTTTCTAGTTATGTTTGTGCTTTTACAAGTGGAATCTAACTACACAAGGTGCTAAGATGGTGTTTATCGCTACTCCGATGGTATCACGCTTCAAAGGTCTATAATCTTAAACACTTAGCACCTATTGATAGTCAATGCTCCTAATTTTTTCTATCTAACATGTATGCTTCCAAAATCCAAACATATAGCATATATGTAGGGGGAGCCATTGCTATCAATTTGAATTCATGATCACATGTCCATAATTCTTACACATGGTAATATAATTGGACAATGTGACATGGGTTCAATCAAAATTTTATCATAATATCTTTGTGAAAGGTTTGTCACCAATTACCAACAAGGGAGAGATTGAAAGTCCTATGTTTGGTGTTGGTAATTAGTGACAATGCCTAAGTACTAATCCTATGCCTAAGTTGTATGTAGCATATGAGGATTAGTACATTCCAAGGTTGGTGGCAAGATGGATATGGTGATCATGATGGCCACACTTGGATTTGGACGTGACCCTACGTGATCAAGGCAAAGGTATATGCTTAAGGGTTGTGTTTTAGTAACCAAGACACCTAGTGGGTGTGGTTACATTATAGGATAGATAGACGTACTATAAAGAGGGGAATGACGTGGCTATTGAACTCCTAAGTGCCTCTAGATGTGCATTTCATGATCATATGCATTTGGATAGAACTAATATCGCCTCAAAAAATGATTGTGAAAATGCTAACACACTCACACATGACGAGATCACTTGGTGATGTTAGCACGTTTGCGACGACGGTGGAGTTTGAGCGGTAGAGAGGGTTTGGGTTCCTCTCTCCCTCCCGCCGAGCTTGCGAGGCAGGATTCAGGCGTTTTTGAGAAGTTGAAACGATTATTTTCCACTACGCCGGAAGTCCGGAAAAAAAACGGAGGCGAACGGAGGTCACAGAGGTGACCGGACGCTGAACCGGACGCGGTCCTTGCATGACCGGACGCGTCCGGTCAGTGTTCAGTGTCTGCGCATTTTTCAGTTCGATGATCGCACACGAGGCGCGTCCGGTCACTGATGATCGGACGCGTCCGGTCGTCCAGGGAGCTTACTGGACTCTAACCGGACGCTGGCACTGTCGCGTCCGGTCATTTACTTCAGCGCGTCCGGTCACTATTTCGTTGAGCGCTGCTCAGGCGACCAGCGCGTCCGGTCCTTCACGGGACCAGCGCGTCCGGTCGTTCCCGGCGCGTCCGGTCATTTGGACCAGCGCGTCCGGTCTGTACTTCACGAGTTAGCCGTTGGGCGACCGGCGCGTCCGGTCAGTTGGACCAGCACGTCCGGTCAGCCCGATTTCGGCTGTTTAAGTTTCTAACGGCTATATTCGAAGGGGTACGTCTATAAATACTCATTGGCCGGCTCAAGGCTCCATCTCTCGAACATTTGACATACTTGTGAGCACTTTGAGCTAAGCAACTCTCCTCCCACTCATCTCTCTTGCTTCTTTGCATATTCGAAGTGAGATTGAGTGATCCAAGTGCATTTGCATTATGAGATTGCATCTAGTTGGCACTTGGTGGTTGATTTGATATGGGATTCTTGTTTCTCTTGGTGGTTGCCGCCACCTAGATGGCTTGGAGCAGCTTGGAGGCGTTGGCAAGAGTTGGTGATTGTTCTTGGCCACCTCCGGTGATTGTGAGAGGTTTGTGCCTACCTCGGCGAAGCGCCAAAGGCAACATTAGTATATTGCTCGTGTCATTGCAACCTTTTGCCATTTGGTAGGTTCTTGTGGTGCCTTTTGAGAGGCTCGGTGTGTGACCGATTAGCCACCGAACCACGTGGTGAAGAGGGACACAACGGGGACTAGCGTGCCGGTAAGCACATGAACCTCGGGATAAATCTTCGTGTCATCACTTTTTCATATTGTGATTGATTGATCTCGGTGTTCGGTTATCTTGGTATTCATCTCTTGATTATATTGATTGGTTGGCTCAATTCTTCGCCCCTCGGTGATACCCTCCTAACTCTCTCATGTATTAATTTCTTAGTTATCTTTGCTAGCGAGTTAGCTTTGCTAGAGTAGCTTCTTTGTGTAGCTTGCTAGTTGTAGTTTCCTTCTCGGTTTGACTTGTGCAGTTGAGTGCAATTACTAGAATTGTGAATTGGTTAGGTGGCTTGCAAACACCCCGTAGGCTAAGCAAAACTCGCATCTCGCTATTTGTTTTATTGATAAACTTGTTTAGCTTATCTTTGTAGAAAATTTTAATAGGCTATTCACCCCCCCTCTAGCCATCAAGACGTTTCACCCATTTACAGCCTATTGTCTTGGCTCCTTTAGGAATAGGTTCTAAGTCCTAAACTTTGTTGGTACTCATTGACTTTATTTCATCTTCCATGGCCTCAAGCCACTTGGATGAATTATCGCTTCTCATGGCATCTTCAAATGAAGTGGGATCACCCTCCATTTAAAATTCTTCAGTGTTATACACCTCATAATCATCAGGTATAGCTGATCTTCTAGCTCTTTGGGACCTTCTCGGGGCCTCCACATTTGGCACATTTTCAGTTTGGGGCTGTTGTTGCTCCCCCTCATCTGTGGCATCAGTTTGTATAGGTTCCTGAAGGACAGGTTCCTCATCATTATTTACTGTCACCACAGGAGAACTGACAACAGGTGTTGGCACTATAGTATCTGGCACTGTTGGTGCAACAAGAATAGGTAGTTCAAAGAATGGTTCCTGAATCATCAGAGTGGACACACATACCTGCTTCTCCTCAAGAACAATTTCTCGAGCCACCATGCTCCCCCCTCATCATTTCATCCTCTAAGATAACAGCGTGTCTCGTTTCTACAAATTTTGTGTATCTATCTGAACAGTAGAAACGAAAACCTTTTGACTTTTCAGGATAGCCAATAAAATGGCAGCTAACTGTTTTGGGATCTAGCTTCCCAATATTTGGGTTAAACACTTTTGCCTCAGCAGGACTCCCCCACACACGTAAGTGTTTTAGTGAGGGTTCTCTTCCTGTCCACAATTCATATGGTGTTTTGGGCACCGCTTTGCTTGGTACTCTATTTAGAATATGAATGGCAGTTTTTAACGCCTCCATTCATAGACTCAATGGCAAGTCAGAGTAACTCATCATACTACGCACCATATCCATTAAGGTACGGTTTCGCCTTTCAGCTACTCCGTTCTGCTGAGGTTCGCCCGGTGTAGAATACTGGGCTACTATGCCATTCTCCTGTAGAAACCTTGCAAAGGGTCCAGGAGCTTGGCCATATGGGGTATGTCGACCGTAGTACTCTCCACCACGATCAGACCGGACCACTTTAATCTTTAAATTATGCTGATTTTTAACTTCAGCCTTAAATATTTTAAATTTATCCAACGCTTCATTTCTTTCTTTAATTGGATAAATGTAACCATAACGGGAGTAGTCATCTATGAATGTTATGAACGAATCAAAACCATCCACACTTTTCACAGGAAAAGAACCACAGATGTCTATGTGAATTATCTGTAGAATTCCTGTGCTTCGTTTAACATCCTTTTTAATTTGCTTTGTGTATTTTCCTTTAATGCATTCTCTGCACTGTTCAAAATCTGAGAACTCTAATGGAGGAAGAATATCATTCTTAACTAGTCTCTCTATTCTCCCCCTCGAAATATGGCCTAAACGATAGTGCCATAATTTCGACGACGCATCTTGTGTTCTCTTTCGTTTTCTATTCACGTTCACAAACGAGAATACGTTATCATTCGCATCACATACGGAATTCACATTTTTACGAAGTGATAACAAATAAAAATCTTGCTTTTGAAAAGCAAGGCCAACACATTCATTATTACATAATATTTCACATTTGCCATCTCCAAAATGACAATCAAATCCATCGTTGTCCAAACATGACACACTAATCAAGTTTCTTTGTAATGACGGAACAAATAAAACATCTTTTAACAAAAGAATGAATCCATCAACAAGCTCTAAGGAGACATCGCCAACAGCTTCGACGTCTGTTTGGACTCCATTTGCGACTTTAACGTGCCTTTCGCTTCTTTGCGTAGTTCTTGTCGAACGGAATCCCTGTAAAGAATTTGCAACATGAACAGTTGCTCCTAAGTCAATCCACCAAGTAGATTTCGAATATTGTTCATACAGGGATTCATTTATAAACGTAATCATGTTCCCACCTTGCTTTGCCATGATCATCTTTAGGAATTCGGGACAATCTTTCTTGTAATGTCTCGTCTTCTTGCAGTGAAGACACTGATCTTTGTTCACTATAAATTTGTTCTGCTGAGGCTGATGCTGCATGGGAGCTTTGCCCTTTGGCTTTGAGGGAGAGTTGGCATTGGCATTGAAATTCTTTCTTTTGTTGTCTTTAACAAAATTGAGAGTACCACCATTGGCGGCTTTTATCCTCTCTTCCTCCTGTGCACACATCGCCATACAACGTTCAAGATCCTATTTCTCGAGCTGAATGTTGTAGTTGACAACAAATGTGTTAAACTCTTTTAGTAAAGAAGCAAAAATCAAATGGACAAGAAACTCTTCCGTAAGAGCCAGATCCATTGGTTTAGCTTGTTATTCAAATGGTTCATTTTTTATATGTGCTCTCTTATGCCATTGTCATGTACACCTCCAGTGTATTTTTCTGTTATCAGCTGCTTTATCAGCTGAGTAGCATATGTCTTTGAAGAGCCATAGAACTGACTCTTTATCCTTTCCAAGTATTCTGTGACCGTGTCACACTCTTGGATTGAGCCCATTATGGTAGGCTCAATTGTGTTCTTTATGACAACAACACACTTTTTATTGGCATTGACCCACTTTTGTTTTGTAGGTCATATGCCATCTGTATGGGAGCATGGTCCCTCTCTTTTTTCTGCCATTCAGCATCAGACTCATTGGCCTCCCTCACCGGTGCCACAGGTTCACTGGGGCATGGTGTGGTGACCACCCAGTCCACCTCAGCTAAAACAAAGACAAGGTCAATTTTCTTTTTCCATTCGTTGTAGTTGTCACCTTTGAGGGGTGGGATATCTTTGATAAACCCCATCAAAGAGTAACCTCCTGAAAATATAAGTCATATAAAGTGAGAACATAATTATAACATGAATAATTGCATGCTTTAATTTCAACGTTGGTCAAAATTAAAACATACAAAAATCATCCTTTTTACACTAATTCTAGATCACCATTGGGCAGAAATAGAATTAATGCATAATAAAATCATAATAACATCATAATACTGCTATTAATCAACGTTGGTCAGAATAATAACAATATTATAATCAGTTCAAAATTTATCTATTTTTTAAAATTAAATTCTCCCGTTGGTTCGAATTTAATAATGAAATAACATCTTTAAGTACGCAGCGGAAAACCTTTTAACATAAATATTCTCATAATTATTTTTCCAGAAACATGAAAAATACTGTACTGTTCTCCGAAAATTTGTCGTTGGACAAAATTTATACGGAGATCTAACAGCAAAATTCAAAACAAAACATTCAAAAATGCATTAACATTGTTTTCTGGAAAAATAAAAAAAATGGTTTGCTCGCTGCAGCAGCAGTGCAGCCCACCGCAGCAAACGACCCATTTGCTCGCGCTGGAGAATGGCCCAGCGCGGCCCAGTATATGCCAAAACGGCCCAGCCGCGCGCGCCTTGCTCCCCCGCGCCCAGGCCGCAACCTGGGCCTGGGCCAGGATTTCGATCCGGCGGTCTCGCCCGCCTGGGCTGATTTTAGCCTAGAGTGATGGTAGCCGTTCATTTAGATCCGGCGGCTGTCCTTCAATCTCGGGCTATCAAAACCCTGGCCGACCGGTTGCCGTGAAACCCTAACTCCCATTTCTTCCCTTCCTTCTCTCTCTACGCCACAGGGGCGATAGCGGCGGCGGCCCAGGTGGCCGACGGCGCCGGTGAAGAAAACCTCCGCCGGAGCAAGCCCGGTCGGGTCTCCTTCCTCTTTTCTACTTTCTCTTCTTCCTCCCCTTCTCACCTCTCGCCTTAGCCGAGAGACCACGGGGACGGTGGTCACCATTCATGGCCGGAGAAGGAGAAAAAAGGTGTGGCACAGTGGCGGGGCCCTTCGCCGGTGTGCGCGCTCACCCTAGGCGGAGCGCGCCGCCATCGAGCAGCTTTGCTGCCGTGCCCTGAGCCCGAGCAAACACCCACAGTGACGAGCAGCAGCTCGGCTGCGCTCCATGCGCCGGCGAGAGCGGCGTCACGGTTGTTCTTCCCCCGCACTGACGGTCGTGATGGCGACAGGTGAGCCCCAGGTATCTGTTCTTGTACTCGATTAGGGTTAGGGTTCCATTTGCAAATTCTTTTCCGATTTTAAATCGGTTCTTTTCTCTCTTTTCTATTCCCCATCTAGGGTTAGGGTTTCGGGTAGTGTACTATTCCGATTAAAATCGGTTTTTCGTTTCTTTCTTTTCCCCAACAGCTAGATCTACATGCTATGTAGACTCCGATACCAATGTTAGACCTCTAGAACCGTATAACAGTAGATCAGCGGGGTAGAGCTATACATTTCGGTTATAAACATCAAGATCCTAGTGATGGATCTACCGGATCCGAGAGGGAGAGAGAGGGAGAGAGAGGGGAGGCAAACCGTCTGTAGGAAGGGTGGAGTTCGATCCGGACGCCATCACGAACGTTGATGGTGGCTGCACACGGGCAGCGACGGTCGGAGAAGGGGAGCGCGGTGCAGTGACGGCGGCGGAGCTTCCCGTCGCTCACAGCGCGACCCTCGAGATCGGTTAGGGTTGTAGGTGGGGAAAGGCGGCTCAGGTGAACCTCGTAACTCGAGCCCCGGCTCCCCACCTCCTTTATATAGCGCTGCGCGACGGGGCCCACCAGCCATTATTGGGCTGGGCGCCCCCGATCAGGGCGCGGATCAAAGGCCTAATGAGTCGTTGGGCTCATTAGAGGAGAGGTCAATCTAACACGGATATTTGTTTTTCAGGCTTGTTTTCCATGCAAATTGAGTTATTCTGTGCTGCTTTCAAATTAAACCGCAAACCACTCACATTTTCCTCGTGCCTACAATAGGATGAAGGTCGACGGAGAGAAGCCTTGAACTTTGCCTTGTGGAGCTGTCTCTCTGACAGATGTGCTGCCTACTGGACCACAAATGATTATGCCTTGATTAGTGTTGTACCTGGAAGTAGCGTGCCCTCCCAACTTGCTGTTTATAGTAATGTATACAGGTTTGGGCGCATGTTTATATACCAGGTGTGATTTTTTTACAGTGGGTATGTGTCTGAGCAACGACTGTTGTGTGTGTGCTGATGTTGAAAAAAACATTGCTGGCAAAAAAAAGTAGGATTTTTTATCGCCCTTTTCTGCGTGACACAAAATAATTTAACAAATCTTGTATGGTGCCTTTCATCATAGAATAACGCCCTTATCCCTACAGCCATGTATACGAACAAACAAATATTGAACCACAATAATTATAGTCACCCTTTTCAATACCTTTGTTCTCCAATCTTTTCTATATTTCTAACCGCAAATTCATGTTTTCCAGTCCCCAGGAAATTAATTTCCATTCATACGTAAATAGGATATCTATATTGCTTGCCAACAAATCCCGAACTACCTAGTCAGAAATTTTTAAAAGGGAAAGCTAGCTGGACAACAACCATGTCAGAATCCTACTATAAAAGAACGAGTTTTTTTAGGAGATCTCTCTATATAATAACCGTTTGATCTGGACGTCGTGCTACGTCCATAAATTCAATCTCACGCACATAAAATCCTAAACGGACTCCAGGACCTCTCTGTCCCCGCGTCAGGACTCCACGCCACCTCTATCCCCGTGTCAGGACTCCAGAAGAAAAACTATACACACAGAAAACCCCACCGTTGAAGGACATGACGGCCAGCATCACAAGCTACAACAAGCCCACCTTCAGCACGTGCACCCACGTCACCTGCAGCGTCTACCCCAGCGTGTCGGAGCCGTGGCCGGCGAGGGCGCGGGACCACGCCGCAAGCACCAAGGCGAGCGCGGCCAACACGAGGCAGAGGACGTACATGCCGGTGCCGTCGTGGTCGAGCGTTCGAATCCTCAGGCAGCCGGCGGCGGCGGCGGCGCTCCAATCAGACTCGGGGGCTCCGGGCTCAGGCGCTCGGCGGCGGGCGATCAGGATCAACCAAGCAGTCAACACAACGCACCTATACACGCCAGGCCTGCAGCGTGGCATGGTGAGTCAGGTTGTGCACCATATGATCCTACCCCGATTATTCATGAGAAAGGTGAATAGCAGAATTCTTGCTTTGATTGTAGTCTTTGATCTGCAGTAGGGTCTGGCAGTGCTAATCTCCTCCAGGCTCTAGAAGAGTACTGGCCAGCTCTGCTAGGACTGGTGGAAGAAGGTAATTAATGTACCAAATATCTCTATGATTGTTGTTTAAGTTAATAATAAATCGCTTTCCTGATTTTATCATGATTCAGACATATATATTGCAGTGTTAGTCAGATGAGAAACAAAGTGCAGTTTGTACGGGCTAACGGCTAACAAAGATATGGCTAGGGTGAGAATGAGTTTCCTTCTATATGCATTTATACAGGTTGATATGAATGTTTCAGAGTGCTGTATTATTTGGACTGCAACAGGAGACATCCATGCCTGATCTTTGGTATGAATGTTGTTCGTGCTGCATTTGATGGACATGGTGTCTTAAAGCTCTTAGCTTGCAAGGTCTTGGTCGGGTACTGCATTATAACTCTTTTCATCTATGCTATTTATGAATATATTCAAAAATCAAAAATAGCTATAATGTATGTCCTTAATACTTGATTCCACATATGCTTTGGTTGAAAGTAAACTTTCTTAACGTTTTGCTGTCCTCCTAAGGCTTCCTAACAAACCAAAGATTTGAACCTTGTTCCTATATGACCCAATCAAATCGATCAAGTACTTATCATCTACCTTTATTATGTATTGACAATTCAATAAACATTTCCATAGCATTTGAAATAGATTTCATAAACACGTGTGTGTCGCACGTGCATATTTGCTAGTTTAATAAAAAAGCAGAAAAACCGGCTAGATAACAACCACGTTTTAAAAAGTAAGACCGGCAGAAAGCAGATCGTAGAGGAGGCGCACGCTAGAAAAACCGGCCCGTGGTTTGTTCACGAGGCGCGCGCTGCGGAATCGCGGCAACCAGGCGTCCGAGCGGGCGGAACTCCCATCTTTAATAAACCATATTGTGTATGTGTGCATACTAATTTATCAGTTCGAGTATGTTTATATACTCAATTTAAGATACTTCAACTCTTACTACGCGAATTTTTTTTATAAGAGCCCATACTTTTTAATATATTACTAAAATACCACTATAATATATATATAATAAGTATAACCATATACTCTACGTATACTTACATACTTGACATACATACTACCGTAGATGGTCTAGTATGATCGTATACTTTGTCTACATACACTTCGCCGGGTCATATATACTCTGAATCTAGAGATATATACATGGGAGTAGCTACACGCGCGTGTATATATATATATATATATATATATATATATATATATATATATATATATATATATATATACACACACACGTGCTATTCTACACCTGAACAAAATTTAGTACGGTTCAGTAGTCGCATTTCAGATTCAGTATTTCGTGGTACTGTGCGTAGTACTGACTAGTACTGAACACGGTTCAGTAGTACTCAGTATTTTTTTAGATCAGTTTTGGCTTATGGTGTAGAATAATATTCTACACCTAGGGTGTAAAATAGCGCTGCCGTGTGTGTATATATATTGCAGTCAGTGGGGAGGAAAAGGAAGAAGAGGAGAGGAAGCGAAGGTGAGGTTGGATTCGTGGACTGGGCAGGCCTGCACCAACCAACCATAACCATGGCAGTTGGGAGGAAGCAGTAGTAGCTTTCGGACTTGGTTGCTTCTCTACCCGAGGCGTCTCTGTCAAGGTACGAGAGAAGAGGATGGAGGTGACGTGGCAGTGGAAACGGATTTTTTTTGAGTGGAGGCAGTGGAAACGGATTTTTTTTAGCACAAACCCTCCCAGTTTATTCATTGTTCACAGAAAAAAGAGGTACAAACGCCAGGCGGCGCATCAAGAAACCATACATGCCTCCCCGCACAACTCCTCGCAGGCATCGATGGATGAAGGAAGCTCAGGCAGCAGCAAGTGAAGTGTGAGCCCACTCCGGTTGGGGCTGCATGTTAGATGCACCACAAGTGGTAGTGGCCCATTCCTCCCTCCCCCTCCATTTACTACCACCCACCTCACCGCCGCCACCCCCTCCTCTTCTCCCCTCGACCTAGGGAACCTTCCTGAGAGAAGGCACCTAGATCGAGGAAAGCAAAAGAGGCCGTCGATCTCTTCTAGAACCCTCTCTCTCCCCACGCCAATCGAATCCAATCCATTCCAATCCCCTCCACACCCAACCAAACAATGGCGTCCGACGGCAGCAGCGTGGTGACGGTGTACGGCAACAACGGCACGGCGTTGCTGAACCAAATAGACCCTAATAAGTGTGCATCATAAGCCAAATAAACAAATATTCACTCTGTCCTGAAATATAAAGTATCTTAACATTCAAATTTTATCCCAAAATTAAAAGATATTCTAGTTGAAATAACCATAACTTAGTTTAAAAAGTTTGCCTTCACATACATATCTATTATTAATGGCTACCACCAATCCAAATATGGTAATCACAATACCTCATCCACCACAATATATATCTTATAAGCAAATGACCCAAATTATAAGAGATTCTATGAGTCATTTGTTTTACCTCATAAGTTGTGCTTGTATGATGCATGGTGCTGCCTTGCGCGTATGAATGTCGATCACGTCCATGTTTTTCCACTTAGGAGTATGTATAGCTTGTTGCAAAGAAAAGAAAAAAAATAGAACTACTAGATGACGACAAAAAATAATGCTGCAGTGCAGATGATTCACCGCGTCTCATAGGGCGTGATTGGTTTTCCATCAAGCCAAGCTTGGCTCGTATCCGAGATACAGGCTCCAGCTGGCCAGGATTGCAGTCTCCATTTGTTTGGCTACCATCTTTGTCTAGCCAAACCACAACGAGATGTCATTTGGTTGTTCTCTTGTCTTGCGCCAGTGCTGTCACATTTGGCGCCTCACGTGGGATTGAATTGCACCATGGCAATCTAGCTCACTAGAAATGGAATTCATTTTTGTTTCCGCGCAGCAAGGCCAGAAGGCCACCCTAGCACCCACACAACCAGGCTTGGTCCCTGCTGCACAGTACTAATGCTATGCCAAGGACTTAAAAACAACCATGGGTTCATACTAATGTCTAGCTTTGGGTTCCTTAAAAACAACCATGGGTTCATACTAAATTCCATACATTGTCAATACGAGCATTGATGTCTTATAGAATATTTAGTGTTCAAATATGCCATTGAAAAATAAAAATTTTCATGTGGTTCATCGAGAGAGGAGTGATTTTAACTTAAAATAATTTATTAAAGCGGAACTGGATTGGGAATAAGTATTGCATATTTTGCAGTAGGGATAAAACTATAACACATCTTTCTTTGTGTGTTTATATATATGCTAAGTTCCTATAGTGGACGATACATCATGTTTTGGGTTTCAAACCTCCTCTGAATGTAATGATGTCTTTCATGATTGGCGCAACCAAAGAGGTATATCAAATAAGACGTTATCGTTGATAGGTCGTGCATGAATTTGCTAGACATATGGCCAGAAAGAAATGAAGTGATTTTTTATAAATGGCAACCCAATTCTTTTATGCATGTTTTCTTCAAATGAATGCATTGGCTATGATATTGGACACAGATGCAAAATGTGTGATGAAATCAAGTAATCCTTATCGGTTTGTTGCTTCCTTTGGATGGCCAATTAATGCTAGGATTGACATTTGAGTGAGTTTGGTTATATGTGTTACTGAATTTTCATAATAATTGTCTGATTTGCTTGGTTACACGAGATGAATTCAGATTATTTTCTTTAATGAAAAAGACAGTGTCACTGTAAAGTTATACTTTTCCTATATATATATATATATATATATATATATATATATATATATAAGATGGACTACAAAGCTAAAAAAAATGAAACAGTAAAAGCTAGTACGTATAAGAATCACCAATCTCGATAAACTAACTGATCGAGTCATGTCAATATCAATATAATAATCATTATTTTCTATGATTTCAGATTTGTTGTCGCCGGGTGTTTTGATTCAGGCAGCTAACTACTAGTTGCGTTTGCTAAAAGAAACCAACTAATAGCTAATTGTTAGCTGGTTCACAGATAGCTGAGTTTATTAATTAAAATATAGTCTAGTAATTATTAGTAGGTTTTTTTAAACTAAAATTTTAGTAGCTAATTATTAGCGTGTGGCAATGGCTAGCCACTCGCCACAACTGACTAGAGAAGGGGCTTTCATAATATGTAATGTAATGGGATAGGAGCCTAATCTGAGTGGCTTTTGGGCTTTAGTTTGATGGATAGCACCGTAGCAGCCACAGTCTTGGGCCGGGCTGTACTCAAGAAATCACAACAGAAGAATGAACAAATAAAAAGCCCACGTCAAACATTTGCCGGAGAAGAAAAGAATAGACAGGCTGAAGACGACAAAACCCGAGTGATGGTTAGAGCTTTCGTTTGTTTTTAAAAAAAGGCTTCTTTTTTTCTAGTGGGAGTTCATGGAAGGAGCAAAATATATAACCTTCCTTATCGTTTTAATTTCAAGAAAATTCCTTGTATGCCTGTCTTGTTGTTTAATTAGTTTCTTGGCACTGAAGGAAGGAGAGTCCTGACTCCTGAATGTGTGTGTGGGAGCCGGTGGAGCTCCCTGAGCCAATCACAGCCCATCCAAATGCAGCTCGGAGCAGCAAGGAGATATTTGGGGGCGAGAGAGAGACGTAGCCTTCGTCCCAATCACAGTTTGTTTTGTTTCTTTATCTTTCCCCTCTCTCTTGTCTCTCTTTGTCTGTTTCGATTCAGTCCATTCATGATTGCATGAAACTAAGCCCTTGTTTAGTTCCCCTAATTCTCACCCAAATTCCACTATACAAAAAGAAGATTCTCCGTCACATCAAAATGTCGGCAAATGCATAGAGTACTAAATGTTGATGAAATCAAAAACTAATTGCACAGTTTTGTTGTACTTTGCGAGACGAACATTTTAAGCCTAGTTAGTCAAAATTTGAATAATTTTTACCAAATACAAACGAAATGCTACAGAAATTCTGATACAGTTTTTTTCTTTCCAATTCCGTGAACTAAACGAGGCCCAATAGAAAGAGACGAGAAATGCAGGCGCAGCATGCAGTTTTGTGATGAAAAATGTGTGGCGGCTTGTCGATGTCACCATCACCAACCAAATTGCTCTGCTCCGAATCTTGTGTTTTGTATGTTTCCTCTCTCTCTCTATATATAGAGGCACACACACGATTCTGTCCTGTCCACGCCGCATAGTGTAATGTAATGTATTTGTTTCCCTGGCCGGCGTATTGTTTGTCCAAAGAATCAAAAGGCACTACTCTCTGTTTGTTTGTTTTAAGCTAAGAAAACGAGAAAAAGTCTGCATCTTTCGTTATATTTATATATTCATGGTACAATAATATAATGAAAAAACTAAAGGTGTGAAAAAAAATCTTGGAAAGTAGTGGCACCCGTCATATTTTAGCTTTTTTCAGTCGGTGTGGAGGGAAAAGGAGGAGAGGAGAGGAAGCGAAGGTGAGATTGGATTCGTGAACTGGAACTGCATCATCCAATCCAACCATAATAACCATGGCAGCTGAGCTGAGCCGCTGAAGCATTAACCTTGCGAGTTGGGACTTGAGGCCTATTTAGTTCTCAAAATTTTTTAAGATTTTTCGTCACAATCTTTGAATGCATGCATAAAGCATTAAATATAGATAAAAAATAAAACTAATTACACAGTTTAGACGAAATTCACGAGACGAATCTTTTAAGCCTATTTAGACACTAATTACCAAATAACAACAAAAATGATATAGTATCATCTTTCAAAAAATTTCGCGAACTAAACAAGGCTTTGGTTGCTTATCTACCCTAGGCGTCTCTGGTCACTCCTAGTGGCAGTGAAAATGGATGGATGGAGGGTGAGCAGCCACTCAGCCCACTCGCATTTGGGCCGCCCGTTAGCACACCACGAGTGGTAGTGGCCCATCACTCCTCCCCTCCTTCCGCCGCCGCCGCCGCCGCCCTCCTCTTGTGTCTTCTCCCCTCAACCTGAACCTTCCCGAGAGGATAGATAGGGGGACGGAAGGCACCCGCATCGACGAAAGCAAAAGAGGCCGTCCGGCAGGCAGTCTCTAGAACCCTCTCTTCTCCCTCCCCACGCCACGCCGATCCAATCCATTCGAATCCCCTCCACACCACCCAACCAAACAATGGCGTCGGACGGCAGCGGCGTGGTCACGGTGTACGGCAACAACGGCGCGGCGCTGCTGGAGCCCTCGAAGCAGCCCAAGTCGGCGACTTTCTCCGTCAAGGTGGGGCTCGCGCAGATGCTCCGGGGCGGGGTCATCATGGACGTCGTCACCCCGGAGCAGGCCCGCATCGCGGAGGAGGCGGGGGCCTGCGCGGTGATGGCGCTGGAGCGCGTCCCCGCCGACATCCGCGCGCAGGGCGGGGTGGCGCGCATGTCGGACCCGGGCCTCATCCGCGACATCAAGCGCGCCGTCACCATCCCCGTCATGGCGAAAGCCCGCATCGGGCACTTCGTCGAGGCGCAGATCCTGGAGGCCATCGGCGTCGACTACGTGGACGAGAGCGAGGTGCTCACCCCCGCCGACGACGCGCACCACATCAACAAGCACAACTTCCGCGTGCCCTTCGTCTGCGGCTGCCGCGGCCTCGGCGAGGCGCTCCGCAGGGTCCGCGAGGGCGCCGCCATGATCCGCACCAAGGGGGAGGCGGGGACCGGGAACGTCGTCGAGGCCGTGCGCCATGTGCGCTCCGTCATGGGCGACGTCCGCGCGCTCCGGAACATGGATGACGACGAGGTCTTCGCCTACGCCAAGCGCATCGCCGCGCCCTACGACCTCGTGATGCAGACCAAGCAGCTGGGCCGGCTCCCCGTCGTGCAGTTCGCGGCCGGGGGTGTGGCCACGCCCGCCGACGCCGCGCTCATGATGCAGCTCGGATGCGACGGCGTCTTCGTCGGTTCGGGGATCTTCAAGAGCGGCGACCCCGCCCGCCGCGCGCGCGCCATCGTCCAGGCTGTCACCCACTACAGCGACCCCACCATCCTGGCCGACGTCAGCGCGGGGCTTGGGGAGGCCATGGTCGGCATCAACCTCAACGACCCAAAGGTCGAGCGATACGCCGCCAGATCCGAGTGAACAATAATCCTTTTCCGCTCCACCGCATCACCCATCACTATGTCATCTTTCTTATATATTTCTATCATCCACCCGCCCATCCATCTGCCTTCGATATGCATCTCCGCTCCGCCGACTCCGCCCTTCTCTTCTTAATAATTTTTGCATTCCATACAGTAGCTTATTTCTCTCTCAGTCAGTAATAATGGAATGAATGAAGGAATGGTAAGAAACAAATCTATGGTACTATGCAGAACCTCTTTAATTTTGTGTCTTCTTATTAGCTACTTCGCTAAGTTAGACTAGGCTCCCCTGGTTTGTCATGTACTCAAATGTTGGATGGTTTGTATGTCTGTCACTCTGCCAGCCCTGCTTATGGCTTATGAATGATGAATCAATGAACGATTTCACCTGTTCTTGATCTCGTTGCGGCACATTGATTTATTTGCGGGATGTTTGTTTCCTGGATGGGAGTACCTAGTTATTTTTAGAATGATTTGATTATACTCTTTGACATCGCTAGCATTTTATCCCCAAATTCTGCCCATGGCTCAAAGTCTGGATACATTAATTGTTGCTGCATTTTCCTTACAAAAGCTGGAGGTATGGCCTTGTTGAGTTCCCAATTTCTAACCCAAATTTCACCAAAAAAAAAAAAAAAGAAGATTCCCGTCACATCAAAATGACGGCATATGCATGGAGTACTAAATGTAGATGAAATTAAAAACTAATTGCACAGTTTTGTTGTACTTTGTGAGACGAACATTTTGAGCCTAATTAGTCAAAGTTTGGAAAATTTTTACCAAATACAAACGAATTGCTAGCAATTCAGAAGCCTGGATTCGGGAACTAAACACGGCCTATGTGTTCTTTTTGTGTATCTGATTGAACTTTGTACTCTTTCATACTCAAAGCTGCATTTCAATGAGGCCAGTGGCCTTAAGGCTTGGGAAAAACTAGTTGAGAGCCTGTTTAGTTTGCAAAAAGCAAACCCAAAAAGTACTACAATACCTGTCACATCGAATCTTACGGCATATGCATGGAGTACTAAATATATGCGAAAGAAAAAACTAATTACACAGTTTGGTTGTAAATCACGAGACAAATCTTTTGAGTCTAATTAGTCCATGATTGGACATAAATTGTCAAATAAAACGGAAAGTGCTACAGTAGCCGAACCCAAACTTTTTCACCAACTAAACAACCCCTGAGTGAAGTTGCTCTGGAAATACAGTATCGCAACAGTTTAATTTAAACATAGCAGGCTTTGCCCTTGTTTAGTTTCCAATTTGGCCACCCAAATTGTACTATGCAAAAAGGAGATTCCTCATCATATCAAAATGTCGGCAAATGCATAGAGTACTAAATGTAGATGAAATTAAAAACTAATTGCACAGTTTTGTTATACTTTGCTAGACGAACATTTTGAGTCTAATTAATCATTTTTTGGACAATTTTTTGCACAAAAAACAAAAGCTGCTACAGTGTTCCAGCAGCCAGAGCCGATTCGGCCACCCGAATCCTGGATCTAAACACGGCCTTTATTGGAGTTCTGTCATGATGTTCTTTCAGTCTGAACATTCTGTCAGACAGAGATACACAAGTTGATTGGAGTTGTTCAGTTGCAGTTTAATTTCAGTAAATAGATTTTTTTCTTATTTCAGTTCAGCAGAGCTTGGTGATATGTTGTTGTGCAAGGTCTAGGGACACATAATCTGGTGTAAGTAAAGTATAAGAGTTTGTATTCAAATTTGGAGATGGAGAAGAGATTGAGGGGGGATTAATTTGGTTTGGAGCTGAGAAAGAGAGGAAAGGGATCAGGGAACAACAGGCAAACAGAACCTTGTTAGCTAGTGTGTGTATTAAGGCACCGTTTAGATGCCAAAAATTTTGCCAAAATTTTCAGATTCTCCGTCAAATCGAATCTTTGAACACATGCATGAAGCATTAAAAATAGATAAAAAATAAAACTAATTACACAATTTAGACGAAATGGACGAGACAAATCTTTTAAGCCTAATTAGACCATGATTGGACAATATTTACCAAATAACAACGAAACTGTTACAATAGCGTTTCGCCAAAAAATTTGCCAACTAAACGGCCCCTAAATAGAACCTTGTTAGCTAGTGTGTGTATTAAATTAGGATAGGCTAGCTCCGTCACTCAGGCAGCCTTGTTGGTTGCTTATGAATGAATTGGCTTCAGACTGCTGTTGATCTCGTCGGCCTGCATTGATTTGTTTGTTGGTTGTGTGTTTGCCTATTCTTGGATAAGTGTACGTGTTATTTTTAGGAGGATTGATGCTATATTTTCCATAAAGCGGCTTGGATGAGTATGAAAATTTGTGTCCTTTTTTGTATCTCGTTGAGCTTGTACTCGATACACAAAGTTGCATTTTTCAGTGAGGCTTGGGAACAAAATTAACACAGCTGCTCTGGAAATACAGCCATGACTATGTTTGTTGGAGTTGCTTAATTGCAGTTTAGTTTTTTCAGTTTCAACAGGGCTTGGTGATACGTTGTTTGTGCAAGGGCTAGGGTCTAGGGACGCATAATCTGGAATTAGTACATACAGATACAGATATTCAAGTTTGGAGATGGGACAGAGATCTGGGCGATTAATTTGGAGCTTCAAAAGATAGGAGGGGATTAGGGAACAGATATGTTTATGCGTGTTAAGGTGGTTAACCCACAAACAGATCAACGCCTTTGTCCAAACTGATTTGAGGCGGCCTGCTAACAACGTTAATTTTCCTGTTGACAGCCTCACTTTGACAGCCTTGCCTAAATTCACATTCTACCTGTGAGTGCAGGTTTTACCTGTATCTCTTTCTTGAGGATAAGATGTTTTTTTTTTTTGATCGGGGCTAAGATGGCTAATTACCTTAATTTAGTTGTGATATTGGAAAGGTGCACTAAATTATACTATGAGCAATCTTATGTGCATTTTTCTCAGCCACACATCAGTTTTTTACTTTGTGTGGTGGGCAGGGATTCCAGGTCACATGAGTGGTTGCAACTTGGAAGTCTGAAATTTAAGTTCAGCTTGGGCTGTTGGTTGAAATGCATTCCAAGATGAGTGTAATCCGTGGCAGCATGGTTCCCTTGTGATTTTTCATGAACTGAATTTCTTACATATTTCTTCAGTCAATTTCTTGTGCCCCACACGCTTTAGTGACAGCAAGTAAAGTAGCTGTGCCAAATTGCGACATGCTTGATATCCCTTTGCTTTTTTTTGTCTAGCTTGTGGTGAGTAAGAACATTTTTGGACAACCCCTGTTGTTCCAATTACGCAGGTTTGCTGAATCTGAAAACAATACAAGATTTACTGAAGCAGGAATTGGTACAGAACAATGAGAATTGGAGAGTGTAAAAACTCGCCGAGCTATTAGTCGATCCGTTCTCCTTATTCGTAAGTCGTAACTGTTGCTTCCATCTGAAGTAGCTGATCTGTGGTTGAATTGTGGTCATTGTTCTTATCTATCGATTCATAAGCCATAAAAACTTGATTGAACGAACTAGAGCTGGACGTAGCAACTCTGTTCAATTGATTTTGCCGACCTCCTGGCAGGAGAGAGGTACTTTTTTTTTAAAGGCGGGGGTACATTGAGATGAAACCACGAACATTAAAGTCGGTCAGGGTTCTTTCCTAGGGCCGCGTTCACTTCCCCCTCCCAACCCAAAATATTTCCTCTTACACACATCACATCAAATCTTTCGACGCATGCATGGAGCATTAAACGTAGGTAAAAAAGATAACTAATTGCATAGTTTGTCTGTAAATGTCGGGACGAATCTTTTGAGCCTAGTTAGTCCATAATTGGACAAATTTTGCCAAATAACAACGAAAGATGCTACAGTAACTTTTCAGCTACTTTTCGCGATTCGCGAAAAGTAGGTGAAAAGTTACTGTAGCATATTTCGTTGTTATTTGGCAAAATTTATCTAATCATGGACTAACTAGGCTTAAAAGATTCGTCCCGACATTTACAGACAAACTATGCAATTAGTTATCTTTTTTACCTACATTTAATGCTCCATGCATGCGTCGAAAGATTTGATGTGATGGGTGGAAGATGAAATATTTTGGGTTGGGATGGGGAAGTGAACAAGGCCCTAGTTTATCTCGTACATGGAAGAGACATTGGCAACCCTGTTTCTTAAAGATTCAAGATTCAAAATTAAAAAGAGAGAAAGAAACCAGAAAATGCACTGGATTCCAGCCGCCAATACACATTTCAGACTTAACAGTTAGGAACTGATAGATTAGGGACACTTGAACGATGTGAGCTCATGTTGTAGTCTGAGGTCTTGTTTAGTTGCCAAAATTTTTGGCAAAATGCAACTGTAGCATTTTCGTTGTTATTTGGCAATTAGTGTCCAATCATGGTCTAATTAGGCTTAAAAGATTCATCTCGTCCATTTCGTCTAAACTGTGTAATTAGTTTTATTTTTTATCTATATTTAATGCTTCATACATGCGTCTAAAGATTCGATGTGACGGGGAATCTACTGTTCTTTTGCAAAATTTTCTGGATCTAAACTGGGCCTGAGTAAGAGTCTGAAAAAGATGACAAGAGCATCTCTATTTTAGAGTTCCTTCAGCCTGGCATGTTTTCCTGAACATTGGTTTATTCCTTTGTCTTGGCCCAAACGGGGTATGTCTGTCGCTCATCCGTCCTGTTTATGCATGATGAACGAACGATCTCGTCTGCTTGCACTGATTTATTTGCTGGAAAATGCAATGCTTTGAGGTACCTTCAACTCTGATCTCATCTAACCACAGTTCAGTGTACACCAGTTTAAAAATGCAGAGTCCTCGAGTCGTGTCCTGAACAGGCGGATGCGTTTACGTTTCACCAAGCTGAGAATGAACGCTAAAACAATGCACGTCTAAGTCATTTGCCCTATCGGAGCAGGCACCTTATAGATTTCTGCAGCTTACTACTTCCTCTGTTCCAAATTACGGACATTTTGGATTTTCTAGACACATTTATTTTATTATTATGTATCTAAACATAATGTATGTTTAAATGCATAACAAAAGTTATGGGTTAGAAAAGTCAAAACATCTTGTAACTTGAAATGGCAGGAGTAGAATTTGGCGGTAGGCAAGGACAGACAATGGATACAATTGCTGAACAATAATGATAGTATCCTATAGATTGTCCGAGGGTCATCACCCATTCCAAACCTCCAACCAAATGCACCCATCAGATGCAACGCGATATCACAAGGGCGAGGTTTCTTCTAAGTTCTAATACTGCTGTTTTGTTCGCATCCATCGCTAATGCCAATATAAAGGATACGTATATACTATAGATTCAGAACAAATGCAATGCAACCAAAAATCCCGAAAAGGGGAGTGAGGTGTGAAATTGATAATCTGAATATCCAGAACTCATCTCAACACGCTTTACAAGCAACGAGGACAACATTATGCAAAGCAAGATACATGCTGCTTCGACTAACCCAGACTACCTATGTTCCTATTCCTCATCAGAAGAGTCACTTAAAGGAACCTTTTTTTCCTCACTGGCCGCAGAAGAATCCTACCCATAAAACATAAAAGGTCAGTTAGAGACGAAAGGCAAAGTGTGCATATATGAATTACCACTTTTGGGCGAACAGGAAAAAGAACACATAAATGAGGAGACATTACCTTCATTTTGTCCCAGTCCTTCAATTTAGAACCAAGCATGTATGTGTCACGAAGAGGTGCCCATGCTGGTTCATCTTCATCTTTGCCAGTATGCTAGAAAGGGCAGATCAGTTATGAGAAAGACAGCTCAAGGCATTAAGATTCACTTACAGAGTAAATATTGCACCAGCTAGTACCTAGTAGCTAGTAGCAAATATTGCACCAGCTAGTAACACCTGTTAGGCTAAAGACTAACCACACAAACTGTCATCTGACCTCTATAGTTCTAGCTAAGAAGATCATGAAAATCTAGACTGATAATTTTACCACTACAGTCCAGCTGTGTTATCCATGCCACAAGGGAAACAACTAATCTCCAGACCATCTTTTCTAACAACAAATCATTTTCAAACCAATGAAAATTTTAATCTAAAATTTGAATCTGAGGCCATTGAAACATGTGCACGATGGTAAACTGCAATGAAATAACACAACCTAGGCAATTGGAGCCTGGGTACTGTGTAGCACAACAGGAAAATTAGGCATGTTGTCTTTACCAGTAAGAGCCTGGAGCACAGAAACAAGAGGATGGTGCAGTCGTGGTGCTCATGGTTACTACTACTAAACTAGTTACTCCAACGGTTATGGTTGCCAGGTCTAGTCAGCCATCCTGTCCAGTTAGCCTATTAAAGCAAAATCACAACACCCAAGTGGCGCCCAGCACCTAAGTGGATACCTTTTAGAAAATTGATTAAGTGTGGTTACTCTTATTGCAATGAACTTGCCCAAACAATGAACTAGCAAGTTAAGCTAGTTTTATCAGTAAGTAATACAGCTTTAGTACAAAACCTATAGATATACTGTGGCTAGTACAAAGCCTGCCATTCAACAAATCCTGATCTCCTAATGCTGCGTGTCAAAAATCCTCATCGCAACAATAGAACACTCAACAGAGAAGGGAGTGTACAATTTAGCTTGATCTCCATGATACTAAAGATTGAGATTCAACTGCATAGCGGGTAGTGTGCTATATAGATTGATCATGTGAAGTCGTAATAAAATTTCAGGCATCAATCAATATATGTAGATGTGGAAACTGGAAAGTGGGTGGTGTGTTCCTGTAACTAGTTTGGCAAATGCCATGGCAGTGAGACATCAGTGACATATTGTCCAAATAAGAAGTCACCCAAGAAATAATTTGCAGTAGGTACCTTGGAGAAATTGGAAGATGCCTTGTTCTTTTTATCTTGACGAGATGGCATATCCAGTTCCGCGAGGAAGGTGTTTTTTCTTTCTTTTTCTAGAACTGCCAGGAGTTATCAGGAAATCATTCAGAATATTAGGATATGATCATTGCTGGCGCATCTCAAAATGAAATGCATAAACATAAACACAGTGTGTACGACAAAGTTTGATATAACAGTATAACACAGTACTGCACTGCATGAAAGGCAGCAGATGCTGTCGTTGTGTGGACCTCTTAATTTGTATGTTTGAGTAATCAAGCGAGCATGCATCTATTTGCATTCATTGAATCATATATAGAAGAATATTCAGTGGTCCATCATTTGTGGGTTTTGTAGGTCCAGCTAACATAGTCCTACACTGCTCAAGAACAAGAAGAATACAAACCAACCGCAGTATGAGTTCAAGTTCTAGATAAGATCAAATTTGATAAGTGCCTATTTCATGAGAAAAAAGGTTCTGCTGGAGAAATGAAAATGCTCTAGCTTTATATAAGAAAAATGTTTCTAGGTAAAGTAAGAGAATTTATAATACCAAATTGGATTTTAAAATCTTAAGGCATACAAACACTATCATATCTATTTGACGACTTCAATGCCATATTCCGTGCTGGCTATGTGCCCAGGACTTTCCTGGTAAAAGATCAAGGAACACATACATTCTGTCTTGTTTGTAGCAACGTTTTGTAAGTCGCTGTTGTCCAGGTCACTCATGTGTAACTTGGACAACGGCAACTTACGAGCCGTGGCTATAAGCAATACAGAAATACAGAATGTAGCATTTCTTGATTTTGTACCAGGAAAGTCCTGTGCACATAGCCGGCATGGAACATGGCACTGAAGTCATCAAATACATATGATAGTGTCTGAATGCATTTAGAAGTTAAATCGAATGTGGTATTATAAATTCTCTTACTTTATATAATTCCTTACTATGCATCCAATTAGAGAGATGTGATACTATGCATCCATTTCATTTCTCACTTCTAGAATATTTTTATTTAACTTGAAACAATTTTCTCATAAAGCTAGAGCATTTTCTTTCTTTGGGACAAAAATTTGGTTTCTTAGCTTAATATTTCATTTCTTGAGCAGAACCTTCTTCTTATCATGAAGAAGAGTGACTCATTCATATGCTCAACTGTTGAAGTAGTCCAGGCCCTATTACTCTACTAGCTGTACAGGATTTTTCTAGTATAAATAAATCCACCCTCCACCAAGTGTTTGGATAGAACTCTGCATGTTGGATGTTAGTCACTTAGTCTTTCCTTAATTTAACACAACAAGTCAACAACATTAATTATGACATCTATAATGCAGAAATAACTAAAAGCCTCTAAGAAGGCATGTAAGAAATATGCTATATAGCTTTCTGCCAAGCATAACTTATTAACTTTATATATGGCACTGAAAAATTTGAGTTTTAGCAGATGCAGTATAGAATAAAATGAACAGTGCAATTCATACTCCAAAAAAAGGCAAGGAAGAACGGCTATAGCATAGTAGAGTGAGGAGGTCAACATCATACCTTTGGCATCTTTAGTCCTTGATGGGTTCAAATCTTTCCGAGGTTTCTGGGCCTTGCTCACCTGGAAAGAAAAGGCGATTTCAATAACTATCAGCCCATTGGTGCAAAATATACTCATATCCATATAAGTTGTTTTCCACTGTCATTTAGTATGTAAGTGAAGCCATTTTGGACATTGGACAAAATAATTATATCTGTTGAACAAACATGGAGTGCTTAAGGGTTCCCTGTCCTGAGACCTATACTACCTACTTTCATATAATCGATGAACACCCAAATCCATTACAGAAGCAAGAATAGGTGGAGGAAACGCAGTTCAGCTCACTACAATGAAGAAAAGTAGCATGCAGAGTTTAAAAGTCACAGGGAATGAGATAAGATTGGTGTGCTTACCGCATTGAAAAGCCTGACAACTGATTGACCGGCAGCCAAACAATCCATGGAAAAAAAACACATTTGGTCAACGACACATTCAATTCAGTAAATCTACAATCTGAGAGATGCAAAACGACATGGTATTTTAAACAGATCATTACCCCCCTTGGTTGCAACCTTGATGAGCTCCTTCTCTTTGCTGTCCAAGTGATCTTTAGGTATGACATGACCCTTCTCTGCTGCCTAAATTTTCCGTTCCCACCAAGCAAGAGCAAATTAATTAATGGCTTGCAGTAACCATATTTCAAGGAGAGTGCACCTAATGTGCAAGGAGTGTGAGAGCCGTACCACTCGCTTCTCCTTTCGAGCCTCCCCCTTGGGCTTGTGCTCCTCAACCTCCTCGGCTAACTTGGCGGCCACCAATGTCTTGTGCGCTGACATGATTGGACCCTAATGAGAGAGAAACTTGTTAGCCGTCTAACAGAGACAACCCACATTTTCCTTCCTCTGTTTCGTCTCAATTGATTGCCCGTCATACGTCAGCCAGACAGACAGACAACAACAAATGACGAAATGCAGCAAACCTATATCGGAAGAAATGAACGCTGAGTATTACCAGGGGATTGTCTGGGAGTTTCTTGGCCATGATCTTGAGAAAGGCGACGCGGAACGCCCTGCAGCCTTGCTCGAACCTCGTGACGGCCGAGCTAGAGGCCCCCTCCTCTTCGTCCTCTTCGTCCTCGTCCTCCTCCGGCTCGGAGTGGGAGAGGGCCTCGTCGTCGCCGCCGTCGCCGTCGTCGTGACCGCGGCGGCGGCGGGGATTCGGCGGGTGCTCCTGCTGCTGATCGTCATCTTCTTCCTCTTCATCGTCGGAGTTGTAGTCGCGGGCCCGCTTCCGGAGCAGCTTGAGGAACTTGGCGCTGGGCTTGTTGCGGCGGCGGCGGACGGAGTCGTCCTGGTCGGAGCGCGCGAGCTTATTCTTCTTCTTCTTGCCCTTGGGTTGCCTCTTGCGCTTGCCGGGGTTCGGGGCAGCCGCGGCGGCGGGCGGAGGAGCTGACAGAGTCTGGGAAGCGGCGGCCATGGATAGCCTGGCTAGGGTTTAGGGCTCTAGCGTCGGCAGTGGAGCGTTGGCGGCGGCGGCGGCGCTGCTGACGCTTCTCCCTTCCCTGCTTTCTTCTCCCCACACACTGCCGCGCGGCCCCGGAATATTAGTCAGCATGGCCAGGCCTTGGCCTGGCTGTCCGTGGCTGCTGGGCTGAATCTAATGGGCCGGGCCGGCTTGGTTTTCTTTTGGAAAAAGTCCAATTTCCCCCTCAACTTTGGCGGGGGGGGTCCGTTTTTCCTCCACGAACTATAAAACCAGAAATCTTTCCTCCTCCAACTTTGAAAACCGTTCGTTTTACCTTCCTGGCCGGTTTTGAACGGTTGTTTTGCTACAGTAACGGTGGTTTGCTACAGCGGCGACGGTTTTTTCTTTTTTATTTATTTCGACTGAATCTTTAAAAAATCATAGTAAATCACAGAAAAATCGTACAATGGAAAATCTAATTTTTTTTGGACTCTACATGAGTAGATCTACACAGTGAACATATAATATAGTATGATTTAATACAAAGTTTTTGCTGTAGCTTTAGATTAATTGGAAAATCTAATTTTGTCTATAATTAACTGGAATAATTTATAGCTACAGTTTCTATGGTCTGATTGTGATGGATTTTTTATGGTGGACTAATTATTGTATGCTTGAATTACAGTAAATTTTTATGCCTTGGCTTTGTATAATTTCACCACAATTGGACCATAGGAACTGTAGCTATAATTAATTAAAAAACATATATCTAAAACTACAACAAAAACTTTGCACTAAAGCATACTATAATATGTGTTCACTGTGTAGATATACTCATATAGAGTCCAACAAAATTAGATTTTCTATTTTACAATTTTTCTGTGATTTACTATGATTTTTTAAAGATTCAGCCAAAATAAATAAAAAAGAAAAAGACAAAACCGCCGTCACCGTAGCAAACCCACCGTTACTGTAGCAAAACCACCGTACAAAACCGGCCAGGGAGGTAAAACGAACGGTTTTCAAAGTTGGAGGAGGAAAGATTTCTGGTTTTGTAGTTCGGGGAGGAAAACGGACGCACGCCAAAGTTGAGGGGGAAAAATGGACTTTTTCCTTTTCTTTTCTAAAAAAAGTGAATCATTTTTTTTCTTCTTTCTATAAAATGCTTAATCATTTTAGTTTAAAAAATGCTGAATCATTTTCTGTTAGTATATAGGAGCAAATTGTAAGCTTGTGTTCCTTGTAGGGTTCCTTCGGCTGAAGTTCTTTTAGTAGGTTCTAGATCTCATTGTCAAGAACGAGTGGATTTTACGGTCTTCAAAGCATGTTTATAGGTGTCCCTTTCCCCTTTTTTTTGAGGGAAGGTGTCCTTTTCCTTTGCTGTCTCTTCAGTATGTTTTTCAATCTTCAACCAGCAATGGACGATCAAGAGAAGAAGATGGATTGATTTGATCTTCAATGTACTCTTATTGTTTTAGAGGCTATTTATGTCAATTTGTCTTTTTGTACGAGCTATTGTTTTTCTTGATATATATCAGATATGAGACACTCTTTTGAGTGTCTTTCTAAAAGAAAGAAAGTATATAGGAGCAAATAGGAAGTAAATATAGCATTAGTAGTTTCATTTTTCATAAAAACATGGTAAACCTTAAAAACAAGCTCAGATAAAATATAGTTTGAAATGCACCGTTTGGTCCTTAAACTTTTCCCATATTATTGTCTAGATCTATAAACTCTCAAAGTGATCATCTAGTTCCTTCAAATTTCCAAGGGATCCATTCTAAGTTCTCAACAATAAACTTGAACTTGAATGCATACCGCTTCAGGTCTTGTTTTGGCTACTCTCGTCTTCACGTCAATCTATATGTGTCGGAGTGGATTAGGTTGAAAATTCGTTTATATGTGGATTGAAGTGGATACAAGAGTAGCCAAAGCCCTAAAAGCTGAAGGACCTAAGATAACCACTTTAAAAATTCATGAACATAAATGAGAATAACGGAAAAGTTTAGGAACCCATGCATTTTTCATCACTCTATAGTCGAAACGATATGTTCTGTTTCTGATTTCATCCTCATCCCTACTAATATCCACTCCGACCGGGCGCAAGTTTTTTTCCCCACCGAGGACTACCGGGTGCTAGTCTGCAACTCATTAAAAAAAAGACCAAATGTTTGCAAAAAAAAAGGGCCTGGAGGATTGGCTGTCAACTGGGCAATGGGCAGCAGTATTTATTATTCGAGTATCATCATCCACGCAATAACGATAGGGTGAGGAAGAGCATCTCCAGCAGTCCCCTAATAAACTAGGGTAGGTGATCACTTTTTCCTTCTCCAATAGTCCCCAATATGCTCCCCCTTTTTTTTTGTTCAACCCCTCAAATGAATGGCAGCCGCCGTCGCCGTGACCGCCTGCGGCGGCGGCGCCACCTGCAGGTGCGTCTTGTCCACCACGGCCAGGTACAACACCACGGACACGCCCGAGAAGAGCGCCGTGCGGGCTCGAAGAACCGTGACTTGTCGAGCATCTCCCAGTTCACCTAGGGCGGCAGCCGCCAGACTTCCTCTGCCGCTGCGGATCTCCTCTGCCACAGCACCGCCTTCAAGCTCTGCGCTGGGGTAGGGAAGCTGCTGACCTGAGCAAGCTGCGGGCGGCGCGGTGGGGAGTTGCGGGTGGCGCTGCGGACTCGCTTCCGCGGTATGGTTCAGCAGCGGTGCATATCGCAGTCATAACGTGGGAGAGGATGAACGAGGGGAGAGAAAACAAAAGAGGAAAAAAGGAAAATAAATAAACTGACAGATAGGTCCCACATTTTGGAGGAGATTATGGGTGGTCTGCTGCAGCATCTTCCTCAATAATAAAAAAAATGTATTAGATAACCCTATTAACACTGTATTGGGAGAGTTGTATTGGGATGCTCTCACGCCGGCCACATCATGCAGACAGTGACAGCCAAAGGTACGTACTCCTGTTCCCATTCTAGTATTATTTCTTAATTCTTATCAGCAGACAAGCCAGCCGCCCAGCCCTCTTGGGCTCTTGGCCAGTTTGCCCTTGCCCGCGGTCAACCGACTGGAGGTCATCAAGGTGCCACCGACCCAATCAATCAGAGGCAGCTGAGTCACCCAACAACAACTCCTGTCCACGCATATTAGCAGCCGGAACAGGCAGGCAGGCAGGCAGCTTCTTCACAAGTCACAACTGAAGCAAGACAGCACAAGCTTGAGTCAGCTCTCACCTCTGCCAGCAGCAGCCCGTCAGCTGAGGCCCAGAGGTCAGGTCAGTAGCTTCTCTTCTGCTCTTTCACTTCATGCAGCATGCCCTTCCACTTTGATACTTCGATTCAAGTTTCCGTAGCGTTCCATGCTAATTCCCAGGAAAAAAAAACACTCCCATCCGCCTGCAAATACACAAACAGAAAGGCAGCACTTACGAATCTTCTTTTGCTACCTTTTTTCGTCTTAAAACTTGATTTCGTGTTGCCATCTATTTGTAACTCGGACAGGAATCAAGGCCCTGGACCTACCAGTTAAAGGTTCCTACTAGTTTTGCCGTCAACAACCTAGGACCACAGATTTACTGGTGCAAAGGCATGAACTGAACTACTAACTTCAGTTCCGGAACTCTCAAAATCAGCCACATGGACTGGAGAGAACAAGCATTCAACATTTACGAACAAAATCCCCCAAAGCAACTGCCAACAAGTCCTCCATTCGGTGGCACCACCACCACCACCAGCAGCAGCAGCCAAGCATCATGGAAGCAAATCCCTCCAAACCCTTATCAAGTTCAGCGAAAGAAGATAAAGTTCATCTGCAGCTTTGGCGGCGTGTTCTTACCAAGGCCAAGTGACGGGGAGCTCCGGTACGTCGGTGGCGAGAGGCATCTGGTTCGGATTGACCGGGACATGTCATGGCGCGAGCTGACCTGCAAGACAACAAAGCTGATCAGGCGGGATCACACGATCAAGTACCATCTCCCAGGGGAGCAACTGAACATGCTCATTTCCATCACCTCTGACGATGACCTTCGCAACATGATTGATGAGTGCATATTTCTAGAAGCAAACAGAGAGAGACTTACCATGTACCTTTTCTCCACGAACGAGGATGAGCACAGTGTGCACTTCCTTGTTAAACACTCATCATCTGAGGCGGAAAAGGAAGTGCACTTCATTGCTCTCGTCAATGGACTCACTGCACCAATTGTGGCATCAAGAATGCACAGCCTTGGCAGCACGTCAGCCAGTGATCTAGATCAGGTGATGCTTGGTGCCAAAGAGGATAGGTTGCCGGCAAGCATGGAAGAGGAATATTCAATGCATATCAAAGGTAAGCCCTCACAAAGGATGGATGTAGAACTGCCAAAAACATCGAGTGGACCACTGGAGAAGACAATTCCAACTCCAAAATTCCTGACACGGAAGGCCAGAAAAGATAATGCACAAAACAGGGAAGGCAACCTGATCACCTCTGCCAGAAATGTTCACTTTGGTCCATCTGTGCCATCTGAATCCATACATGCAGCTACGAGAGGGATCGGTAGTGATCAGGCTGTCTCAAGACATCAGCCAGAACTGCAGCGAACTACTACAACCATAACTGGAAAAGGCCATCAAGCTACAGGATCTCAGGAAAAAGGATCACTGAGAAAAGAGCTGCTGATACCACTAGACAACAGCAATGTGAACATATCATCTTCTAATTCAAGTCCAACACCCCATACAAATCGATCCGTGTTTGACATACTTGAATCTTCATCAAGGGGCTCCCAGAAAACAGTGGATCAACAAACAAGCTCTGACAATAACAAGATGAGACCAGAAAGGAATAGCACCCAGGAAGAAGGTATATCTCATTCAGCAGCAGCAACAGAACCACCAAGGAATAACAACAACTTCCAATTGCATAATAAGACGGAGATACCCAAACATAGTCCTGAGTTTGCTTCTCCTATGCACTGCCATGATGATATGGACATCAGTTCAAACTTGCATACTATGGAGAAGTCAATTGCAACCAACAGCATGAAGCAGCAACAGCCTGCAGTTCCTAATACGTGCGGTAACACTCCAGAGAAAGATCATCCATCCAAGCCTACCAGCAATAGCAGTGAAACATTACTTTCTAGCCCTTTTACATCTTCAGACAAGAGAACTGAGCTGAAACCAAATACTCTAGTGCGTGTTTTGAGCGAGAGACAACAAGAACGGCCCAATGAACAATCGTCAAAAATGATCAAGTCTCGGTCGGTTGGTGCTAATAGTCCTCCGATCATAGTTCTGCCACAAGAAGCTAAAGACAACATCGCACCGTTGATCTCAGAGCATGAAGTACAACTGTGCATTTCTTTTTATATGCTAATTTGAAAATATTACCTTGCTGCATAACTTAAAAATATGTTTTCCCTGGTAGGAACATGAAACCAAGAACAGTGAACAAGATAGTCTGAAAAATGCAGAGTTGGGCAGAAGTCTTACAAGTAATGTCCAGGTTTGTAGTCAACTTCTGTAATATGTAACATAGCCACTTGAAGCTCAGGAAAAATAACTGAAAGGATCAAAAGAAACAGGTAAAAATGATAATTGGTTCGTAAAACAAGACTTAATGCGTGTATACAAAAGAAAGGGTTTATAAGCAAATATCCAAGGACATTCCTACATTTCCGCAATAAATAGAAATTATGCAGTACTTATTCCTGAAATTAGTGACATGTATGGCAGATAATAAGCAATGAGGACCTTGAAGATCTCCGTGAGATGGGAGCCGGTGCATTCGGAACAGTTTTCCATGGAAAATGGAAGGGGACTGATGTTGCTATTAAACGGATAAAGAATAGTTGCTTTATGTTACCATCACCTCAAGCAGATAAGCTGGTAAGCCTCTAAAATTCACCAGCATTTTTTGAGGGCACAGCCAAGGGTCTTGTCCATGGTCAGTTTAAGAGGTATAACCTATAGGTTTGTACTCTAAGTAACAAAACACTGTCAATATTCTTCAAGGGTATCATGTTATGTACTGATGTTTCATATTATTATCTGAACCGAGAAATAAGGTTACATCTCCTCTAAACAACCTAAACTGCATGTTATTGGACATGAGCCGTACAGGACAAGCAGTCAGCTGCTATGTTTGGCCGCAAATATTAGCTAATATGGGATCAGAGCAACAACTGTAGCAGCCACAGAGATATTATCTTGATACAGGATTCAGAATCAAATATTCTATATAGAAATTATTCTCACTAAATGCTAATCAAAAGAACTCAAGGACTGTTGCTTTATCCATCATAAGAAATACAACATGTGCAAACATGCAGATTACGGAATTTTGGAGAGAAGCAGCCATCCTCTCGAAACTTCACCACCCAAACATTCTGGCATTTTATGGAGTTGTAAATAACGGACCTGAGGCAACATTAGCTACTGTAACAGAATTCATGGTCAATGGATCTCTCAAGAAAGTCCTCCTTCGCAAGGACAAGTATCTTGATTGGCGCAAACGGATAATGCTTGCAATGGATGCAGCCATTGGGATGGAGTACTTGCACTCCAAGGACATTGTCCACTTTGATTTGAAATGTGATAACTTGCTAGTGAATGTTAAGGATCCATCTCGTCCCATTTGCAAGGTATGTTACAACACAACTCAGTAAAATTTGTTTCGTCTCAACTTCTAAATGCATTGCTGACAAAAGATAAGTTCAGTATGGTATGTAAGCTGAAATTTAGCATACAGCTGGAGTTGATGCACATAACAGAGAATCAATTGCTACAGGTTGCTGATTTTGGCTTATCGAAGATGAAACAAGCCACCCTTGTTTCTGGTGGAATGAGAGGAACACTTCCATGGATGGCCCCGGAGTTGCTGACAATGAGTGGCACTAAAGTATCTGAAAAGGTACTGTTCTGACTCTTTGACATAGTTAAAGCCTAACAGCAAGAAATTCACCAAAATTTAAGTTTACCAATGCAAAGTTGCAGACAGAAATAATAAGGTGAATTGCTTGGTTCCTACTTGGACATTCTTTTTCTAATTGCTAGACCAAATACATGTTTTTTTTTGTGTTGGCACAGATTGATGTCTATTCTTTTGGCATTGTAATGTGGGAAATTCTCACAGGCGAGGATCCATATGATGGCATGCACTATGGAGGAGTGATAGGTATGCTTATGTTAAGATGAAACCTTCCTTCTGAACAAGGACGCAACACCTTTGTTATGAGTGATTTGCTTGATGCAAATTTAAAATATGGACTTTCAAAGCAACTTGATGTCCCACAGGACACAACCACAGCATTCAATGTATAGACAGCAGCTATTGATTTCACACAACTAGAGGCTTTTTGAAAGTTTTTATATGCCACTTGCTGTCTCATTTCATAGATTACTGATGCTCACATTATCACAAAACCAAAGGAATAACATATATCCATTATATTATATCCATAAAGCCAGAATGACGCATTAACACTCCCTCATATAAATTTCCTCTGACCCCATTCTATATTTCACTTGACTGAGAAGGCCAGGTAGGTGAAATGTTGTGCCTTGACCAGTTTGATTTCCAAAATCATCAAAGTTATCATAAAGAACTTCCAGGGAATATTTTTGTCTGGGTTGTCAATGGTGCCAAAGATGGCTTGGATTATGTCCTAGTTTTTAGGAGTCAACTAACTAGCCAGTTCCAGGCCTAGTGTTGAAAACCAGCAGCCTTATTGAAGTTGCTGGATTCAAGAAATTGATTGAGACAATATACAGCTTTGCATATTCTTCTGGATGCATTCTCATATAGA
Source organism: Saccharum hybrid cultivar R570 (assembly GCA_038087645.1). Taxonomy (NCBI): domain Eukaryota; kingdom Viridiplantae; phylum Streptophyta; class Magnoliopsida; order Poales; family Poaceae; genus Saccharum; species Saccharum hybrid cultivar. The sequence goes on from JAQSUU010000368.1 coordinate 936,019, forward strand.
TAGTGATGGTATCTAAGGATACAGAATCATATATCATACCTTTTGTCTACTCCACTAATAGCAATTGCTGATGCGTGGTATGCAGGGGGTATTTTGAGCAACACGCTACGGCCACCAGTGCCAACTTCATGTAACCCAGAATGGAGGAAACTAATGGAGCAATGCTGGTCAACTGAACCTGAGAGACGCCCTTCCTTCACCGAAGTTGCATCTCGTCTTCGTGCCATCCTAGAAGCAAGCCAGAGGGAATCTCCACGTTAATAATCTGCACGGACAACACTCTGCATATGTGTACATATTACCTCCCAGAGCATGACGCAGTCATGGATATTTGTTCTGAAACTGTTATCAAGTCTCAGCATGAAAATGTAAACCCCAGTTTCCCCAAAGTTAAATACGGGCAGTGTACATTGATTTGGCACCCCCATGTACTGAATTTGAACGCTGCTGTGTTGTTACTTTTTTTTTTTAAAAAAAAATCTGCTGTGCGGACCCATATTCATGAGAATAGGAAATCAAATGTTGATGCTCACACTTTAGCCATGAGTTTGATTTCTTTTGATACAGGCAGACAAGTCCGGTTTTTAGAACCGCCTTTTGGCATTTGTAATTTTGTTGACCAAGTGCATCAATAAAGAGTGGTGATTTCTCAAATAAAACATTTTCATTGTTAATTTCAGCCAAATTAATAACCAAACATCGTTAATTTAACACATGTTCTCATGTGCCGAAAGAGGCTTACACACGCAACTAGGAGAGAACCCATCGGAGAAAGTGGTCAAACGACAATGGAACACAAAGACAGGCGTTAGGGAGAGGCGACGAGACTGAACACCAGGGGTTACAATTGATGGTACCACTACTCTGTTTTTCATTTATGTATGTATATATTTGTAGAATACAGTCTCTAGTTACTTTTTGCCGGCCTCCCCAAACCACGAACACCCTAGTTAAATTGGAGTCGAGTAGAGAAAGAGAACTGAACTGAAGCATCGGCAACTGAAAAAGCGCGACCTCCTCCATCTGCCGCCTGTGTGGGCTACCCGACGTCACAGTTGCTACATAGGCCTTCTGTTTTATTTGGGCCGCGCGCAATCGTAGAAAGACCATCACGGTAGCAAAGGGATGAGACAGGCACAGAAGTAATTATCAATTTTTTTGAACTTAAAAAGGGAAATCGTCTTCAAAATCTCCTCACTGGTAGAGCATAGAGGTAATTTGTTCACAGTTTCACCGCTGTGAACTGTGAGAGAGTGAGTATAGGGCGGATGGCCGCAGAGAATCTTGGATGCTACAGGACAAGAAGCAGCCCCGCCCCGGTCCGGTGACTGTGGAGATCGTCCACTCGGCTGAGCGTGACTGGATAAAGCCAGGCAGGGCACTGCCGCGCAGCTCCACGAGCGTGCCGTGGACTTCACTTGTGTGGACGTTCTTCTGCGCCCAACCCCAACCCAATCCAATCGTAGTATCGTCTCAAATTATTATTGTGTCTTGGTGCGTAGTACTAATAACTCTTTTTCTCCGTGTCAAACATGTTAAAAGTAACCTAACTTTTTATGTCAAGAAAAAAAAGGGTGTGTGTATGTTTGCATGATTGCCCCTGTTTGGTTCACGTCTCCTAAAGTTTAGTCACTGGAATGCCAAACACCCCACTAAAGGTCAGGGGTCACTAGTCGCAAAAAAAAGGTTTAGGGGTCACTAAAGTTTAGCGGCTTTTAGTCACGAAGGGAGCTAAAAATAACTAAAGTGTATATGAGATAACTGCTTTAGTGGGTGAAACCAAACATGAGGTCACTAAACTTTAGAGGAATCACTAAACTGGTGGAACCAAACATGCCTCAGAAAAGCACGAGAGATGTTTGGATAATTGGATTCTACCCAGTGACGGTACAACTTGAGTTAGATGAAAGAACGAGAGATGTTTGGATCATGTACGTATTTCTAGACATTGTACAGTTTTTGGTTGTATAAGCTGCTATGTCCAAAAAGCAGGGGCGTGATGGGCAGTCGATTTTCAGAATCTGGTCGTTACTCCTTGGTCATGGTCCTCTACCATATGGTTTCAGGGCCGTTGGATCATCAGACTAAAGTTTAATTCATCATTAGATAATAGGCTAAACGTGGATCAATTAATTTTCTTAATGAGTTCTGCTCATCAATTAGCATGTATTAGTTTTAGTTAGACTATGAATACTTCATGTTTAGGCCTTCTATTTAGCATCCAAAACATGGATTAAAGTTTAGTTTAGTCTATCCAAATACCCTGTTAGGAGACCCAAATAGTTCCTTGGTCCTTGGCTCCGTGCTGTGCCTCAGGACAAATCGATTTCAAGCTGGATGGATGCATACGGTGGCAACCTTGGTCCAACAGTCAAATTACCACTTCTAGTTCAAGTGGCGGTTACACCCTCCCTCCCTCCGTGTCTGCAACATATTGTAAATTTAATTCATAATAACAATAATAGCATATCAAGCCAAACCCTTGTAACTTTGCCTCGAATTTATACACACAACAAAATATGAATATTTATGCCATACTTCCATCGTTTTAAATTGTAAGTCATTTTTAGATACACAGCAAGTGTTTGGGAGCACTGAAACATTTGTTCCCGTTGCGGGTGGCTTGGATACACTTGAGCTTATTCAGTGCTACTTTTCAGTCATTGAACAATATTTTCTTCTCATAGCATTTTAGCATAACCATAAGCGTAAGCCAAATTTCAGAGTTGTGTTTAGGTGCAACATATTTACTTCGCATCTAGACATAACCCATATCTAGGTGCACTACAAAACCTTTGAACCTAAAAAAATGCCAAACCGACTTATGATCTGGAACGTAGTGAATAATTGTTATGAAAATATATTTGCATTATATATATAATATAATAATGATTTTTTTATACTACTCCCTCCATTTATAATTTATAAGACGTTTGGTTTTTAGGTTTTTTTATGTACGTGAATATACACTATGTCTAGATACATAGGGGAAAAACAATATGTCTAGGAAAATAAAACAAAATGTTTTATGATTCGGACTGAAGGAGTACTTTCTTTATAAAGTTTGACTGGATTGTACTCCGTATTATTTTGTACGCAAAGGTAGTATTTGATTGTCTCTAAATATAAATAAATACATTTGTTGCTATATACTGTATCTAGATAATAAATCTTAGGGCCTGTTTAGTTGGCCAAGAAGGTAAAAAAAAGTTTGCGCAGTACCCGTCACATCGAATCTTTGGATGCATGCATGGAGTATTAAATGTAGATAAAAAAATAACTAATTGTACAGTTTGTCTGTAAATGTCGAAACAAATCTTTTAAGCCTAGTTAGTCCATAATTAAATAAATTTTGTCAAATAACAACAAAATGTGCTACAGAAATTTACCTAAAATTTTTCAACGTCTAAACAGGCCCTTGGTACCTGTCTACAAATCTATAGTACTAGTAGATCGGAGATACAATTATTTATTTTTGAGATCGGGGTATCTGCGCTTGGGAAAGAGGAGGCGTGAATTGATTATACTCGTATATTAATTAATTAATGTAGCAGAGAGAACGTATGGCTCTGACAGCCAACAACCAGTAACCTCCGCCGCAAACTTGTGGCTGCTGCCGGTGAGAGCTAGTATGGCGCCATGGCTTAGGGTTCGCGACAAATTTTGGATTTGGTTACTGTCGGTACCAACAGTACGGGGGTACCCATATCCATCGTTAATAAAAAACTAAAACGACTGAAACCGCAATAAAAGGCAGCCCGCCTCGACCGCGTATCCAGTCCGCCTCGTACGAGGCCCGCTCGACGGGGCGCCTCGACCGCGCTCCGGCTCCGACTCGTACGAGGCCCGCTCGACGGGGCGCCTCGACCGCGCCCCATCCCGTACAGCAAGGTACCTCGACGGCGCTCCGACCCGCGCGAGGCTCGCCCGCCCACTGGAAAAAACTCCGACTCGCGTGAGCCCGGGTCGAGCGCCTCAGCTCCTTCTCTTTACCTACCCTAGGACAAAAGCCATAGCATTTAATGCGGTTACCTACTACCACCTACCGGCATGGCTGCGACCAGGATCGACGTAGGAACAATGCCCGTGTCAGATCTCACTGTTTTACCGCTCATCCCGTGATGAGAGGTGAAAACCGTCATTGTACCCACCTTACCGCGCACTGTTTACCATCGATCACCCTCGAGGGAGGATAAGACAAGGCCCGTTCTCCGCAATCTCGGGGATTCGGCCTTATCCATCCGGTCTCGACCCGGCCTCGACCCAACCTCGACGCTCGGCACAGTTCAACGGCAAGGGAAGGACGGTGTGGCACGGCGCTCCGGGTCATTTCGCCGTCTCGTCTCCCACGACGCCATGGTGTCCAGGGATGGCCAGTCATTCCCAGAGCACGTCGCTACGGTCAGCTCAACAGGAATCGACAAAACATCACCTCAAGGCTCCCCGTCGTCTTGGCCTCCTCTCGCCCTATAAAAGGGCAGGCCAGGATTCTACAACGGGGAGGAACAACGAAGAAAAACAAGAGACAACAGGCAAGACGCAAGATAGAGATCGATATCTCAAGCAATCACCCTTGTCCTCTTTTTCCTCTCTTTGAGACTTGGGCTCGACGCCCTCTCTCGCATGCTTGTAACCCCTACACGAGCACTTCGGTGCAAGGAAATACAAACTTCTCCCCCCCGCTGGAAGTAGGGCCTTCTTTTACCCGAACCAGCATAAACCCCCGTGTGTTCTCCTTGCATCACCATCCAGGAAAGAGACACGCAGCATTTACTCGTTGGTTTAGGACCCCCTCGGGTCCGAACACCGACAGTTGGCGCACCAGGTAGGGGATCGCTGCGTGCCAATGTCGCTTTCTCGCCTTTTTTCCTAGATGGCTGACCCCGAACGCCCTATTCCATTGGCCACGGTGATCTGGTTCGGGAGTTTGGAGTTCATGTCGCTTGGCTATGGCTACGATATGGTCCTACTTCCACCCAGGCACCCAACCGATGAGGACTATGAGCTCTCCCAGCCCGGGGGAGCAATCCGCCGGTACCGTCGCTCTAGGCGGGCGCGGGCCGCCCGACGACGACGAGCCCGGTACAACCACCGTCTTCACCTCACGGAGGGTGATGGGATCCCCCGGTCCGGCACCCCCTAGCCAGGCGCCGGCCCAGATCTCCTTATGGAAGGTTTGGGTAGGACGAGCTTGACTGAGGGTAACATACCGACGGAGAATCCCGCCGCTCCCCTGTCCGGTGAGACACCACTGTCCGGAGCATCCATTCCGGCACGAGCAGCAACATCTCCATCACCATTCCCGTTTGGGCTAGACTCGGCTGCCTGGGTATACGCATCTTCCGTGAGCACTCGCATGAGTACTTATGAGGAACTCCCTGGGCACCATCTACGCTCCACTCTGGACCTCGTTGCATCCACACCGGCTTCTGATTATCGGGACTGTAACGGATCAACGTAATTATACGAGATTAAGTAAGAAAATCTTCCACCGAGGCGGTTAATTTATCAAACTTAAACTCGTATAACCCGAGATTCCATGAAATCACGAGAGATTTCAAACCAACCAACATACAACCAAGATCGTACTGATTTAGCAGCCACAGTTCACATGATACGTAGAGTTCACAAAAAAAGTGGAGTACATCGGAGTTCGGAATAAAAGTTATTACAACACATTGCAAAATAACGTAGCGGAAGCAAGTAGTTTTACACCCACACTTCGTTCAAATACAGTGCCAGTAGATAGTCATGGTCCACAAAAGCAGTAGATAAGACAAACAGAGTGACCCTTGCCCAAGGTCCTAGTTGTCGCCCATCGCCGGATACAGACAGTTGGAGCAGTACCCATAGTACATCTGACCATCTGCAACAACAATGGGAACAACGCCCTAAGTACGGGAATGTACTCAGCTAGACTTACCCGTCATAAACCAGAAATATAGGACACCAAGGATCATGCAAGGCTTTATAGATTGGACTGGCTTGACTCATTTGCGAAAAGCAAAAGTTGTTATGAAAAACTATATCAGTACTTTTTAAATCACTTTTTAGTATAACCTATTCAAGCTAGGTAAGCATCTATTGCTAGAACAATCACTTGATTCATCATTAACAACCTAGATTACCATATCAGGTTTAGCATTTCCAACATTATTCACTTAACCATCAGTGTTCCTTTAATGTTACTACGATGCCATAGCTCGAGTCAAGTGCTCACTAACCGGGAGCGACGGCGAATCGAATCGAATTCCTATCTAGCTGGAGATTTATTCCTCACACAAACCCTGTTTCCCCCGTCAGGGTCGCGTAGATCACCAATGACACTTTCCAAGAAGCCGCGGGATAACAATCATGGATCGCACTACCTAGGGACCGCCCGACTGCCAGGACGCACCTTGGGCTCACTCTTCGCATCCCCGTTACACCCCCTTCAACACCAGTCTGCCAACCCGAGTTTATCCCGGCTGGAAAAGTGTCACTAGCTTCGCGGTCGAAAGGTACTTTATTCGGCCAGCTAAATGTGAGGCATGCGTTCAACATGACAAGAGGGACGAGCAACGATCGGTCCTTAATCGACACAGACGGAATCACTATAGTCCAAAACCCTATAAGACTCCGCCCGATCTTCATTTATTCATCAACATTTGGTTACTTTTTATGATCACAATTACAGCTAACCATAACCCGGTATTCACCTATAACTCGCAGGTGACAGGAAATCACCCGACTTCTACCGGTCTAAGCATGGCTAAGCAACTCACTCGATCCTGACCTAACAGGGTGAAAGATAATCCGGTGGCCAAGGTAATAATACAACAACGGTTTCACTCAACTCCTATAACTTAATGCAACTATATATATAACTATAGTTCATGTAGTAAGGAACAACTTTTATAAAATAGGAGACTTAAAATGCTCCGGGGCTTGCCTTTTTCGAACGAGCTAGGATGGTGGTCGACGCACTCTGGCAGCTCCTCGTCTGACTCTTCCTCCTCGGGCACCTCCTGTGCCTGGGGCTCCTGCGAATCCGTCCAAGCTTGTTCCTCCGGTACTGCTACCTGCGACTCCTCCTGCGATCCTGTATGATGCAAGTGCATAAGTAATCATGCGAATGATGCATCGGATTGTGGTGGAGTGCTTTGATGATATGAGATGCAGATGAACACATGGAATGAGCAGTTTGAATATAATTATTCCTTCTACAAGGTAGTCAACGTCATCCAAGAACATTTACCCTAAAACATGCACCTTATCCTTCTATTAGTTAGCCTATCATCTACACATACAAGTGAATCTAAGCTACCAAAGCTTACCAACCTAACTCATCCATAACATCAGCAAGGCATAATGATGCTTCAAAGATACACCAAACATATTTTATTTCTCTTAATTTCTCATAAAGAATAATATTTTATTCCCTATTTAACTAGGGTTACACACCAACACCTATTTCTGGTGTAGATAAAAATCTACAAAAATTACAGTAGATTACTCTTACCCTAACTAACCTACTACTAAATTTTTATGAGAATTGCCTATGTAAAACTGCTTGTACAAAATAAACAAGTTATAGCCTAAATATGAGCATGAAATTATTTTGTACCAGAAAAAGTATCAAACAACATATTTCACATTTTTCCTATGTTACTAACAGTAAACTAACATACTACAAAAATTATCACATGTATGTTCTATACAAATTTAGCTCTCTACTAAAAATAACAAAGATTATCAATTAAAGGCATTTGAACTAAACTTCAAAATTTTCTCACAGAACATGCTTCACTAATATTTTTCCTAGAAAGTACATTACTAATAAAGATTAAAGCAATAAGAATCACATTTTTCCCTTCATTATTTTATTTACTACATATTTTCTAAGATATCAGCATTTATAGCAATTAAATAAACCTACACAGAAAAGTGTCAACAATTTATCATGAAATATTTTTAAACTGTAGATCTATTCAAGAGGAACATTTAAAAATTTGTTTCATCATTTTTGGAGCTATAAATCTTGAGATATGTTTTTTCAAATCTGTTTCATAATTCTGAGAAATCATTTTCCTTAATTCTTTTAAGAATTCGCCGGTGAAAACGCTGAATACACCCGGTGCAGTGCACCCACACACGCTGACACGTGGGACCCATGGGTTAACGGACCCCACCGGCCAGCCAGAGCAGCGCGGGGGAGGCGCTGACCGGTGGCGAACTCGCCGCCGGTGAGGTCTCCGGCGACGGGGAGGGCACCAACGTGCTCCCCGCACCGAGACGCACCCAGCGCACCAACTCCGAGCGGCGCGGGAGCTCCGGAGGAGGCTCGCCGGCGGAGATGGTGGCACGGCGGCGCAGGAGCTCGTCGGCCAGCCAATGCAGGCCACGAGGGCGTCCGAGAAGACGAGCGCGAGCACTGCTAGGCGAAGGGGAAGCGGATGCTCGAGACCGGAGGGGGCATGAAGGGCGTGGGAGCTCCGGCCATGCGCGTCGGCCAACGGCGGCCATGGCGGCAGTGGAGGAGGGGGGCGGCCAATTGGCCCTCACCTGAGCTCGAGCGGCGGAGTGGAGGCGCGCACGCGGTGGAGGGAAGCGGGGCGGAGCTGAGGCCGGGAGGAATCGGCCAGAGAAGCAGCCACGAGCGCGAACGGCGGTGGCGGAGCTCCGGGAGCCGGTGATGGCGCGGCGGTGCACTACTGCTGCTGGCGGGGCGAGAGGAGGAATGGAGGGCGTGCAGCCGAGGGAGGAGCGGGCGCGGGTTCAAGACATGTGGCGCGGGTGACGCGGGGGCCACCTGGGGTGCGTGTCGCGCGGCGTCGCCGTCGTTCGGCCACGCGGCGGCCGAGCTCTGCCGCGACGCCACGGCGTCGCGCGCGGGCGCGCGCGTGGGAGGAAGCCGGCGTGGGGCTACGGGCCGGGCTGCCAGCGCTGCTGGGCCGATAGGGAGGCCGCGGGCCAAGAAGCGAAAATGGATTTTTCTTTTACAAAAATATTTTCAGATTTTTCTTATTTGTTTCAAATTTGAATTTGAAGATGAACAAGAGGTTTTCAGAATTTTTGCCCAAAATAAAAGTTGTTCAAAATTTTATTCTCTACAACTTTCATGTAGAGCATTTTTTCAAAATTCCTAATAGATTTTGAATTTGGGATTTAAAGCTAAATTATTAATCAAAAAAAATATTTGTTTAGAATATTTTTAAAACAAAATTTGAGAAAAACTTGAATTCAAGAATTGCTCCAAAAATCATGTTAATTTATTCTAGATTATTTAAAATTGTAGCTACACAAAGTTTCACCACTCTTTAGCACTTAAATGCAGAATTTGGGTTTGAAGTAATTGTTTTTCCACTTTAAATTTAAAAGGGTCTATATTGCATGCAACGATAACCATGTATGAGATGATTAGGACTAATGCTTTGGATGCTAATGCATGCTTAACACCCAGGGGTGTTACAGCCCTCCCCCTTATAAGAATCTCGTCCCGAGATTTTGAGTTACGAATCATTTATCATAAAAATCTTTATACGCAGTTTGAAGATATTCTCCCGTTTCCCATGAAGCATCACTCTCATCATGATGGCTCCACTGAATCTTGTAGGTTGTTACCACTCTATTCCGAGTGACTCGGTCCTTTGTATCTAGAACTCGAACCGGTTGTTCACGATATTCCAAGTCCGCCTTGATCCGAATACCCTGCGGTTCTATTCTCTCTTTCGGAACACGCAGACATTTCTTCAACTGGGATATGTGAAAGACGGGAAAGATCGAACTCATCCCTTCTGGCAATTGCAACTTGTACGCCACGAGACCCTTTTGCTCTATGATCTGGTATGGTCCGATATATCTAGCAGACAGTTTCTGCTTGATTCCAAACCGTTTCTTCTTCATGGGGTAACCTTCAAATAGACATAGTCACCCACTTGGAAATCCAATGGTCTCCTTCTCTTGTCTGCATAACTCTTCTGACGGGACTGTGCAGCTTGCATGTTTTGCCGGAAAATACGGACCTTCTTCTCTGCCTCATTTACAAAATCAATTCCATAAAACCTTCTTTCTCCAGGCTCTACCCAATTTAACGGTGTCCTGCACTTCCTGCCATATAAAGCTTCAAAAGGTGCCATCTTGATACTCTCTTGGTAACTATTGTTGTAAGCGAATTCTGCCAATGGTAACCAGGATTCCCATGAGCCTCTAGATGACAGTACACAAGCTCTAAGCATATCTTCAAGTACAGCAGTAACTCGTTCTGTCTGCCCGTCTGTCTGTGGATGGTAAGCCGTACTACGAATCAAACTAGTACCCAAACCTTTATGAAGATGTTCCCAAAAATGAGAGGTAAACTGTGAACCACGATCAGACACGATCGTTTTTGGTATACCATGTAATCGGACAATCTCAGCAATATACTTTTCTGCATATTGAGGTGGTCGGAATGTTGTCTTAACTGGCAGAAAGTGAGCTATCTTGGTGAGACGATCTACTATTACCCAAATAGAATCATGTCCCTTCTATGTGGTGGGAAGACCAGTGATGAAATCCATACTTATATCATCCCATTTCCAAACGGGTACAGACAAGGGTTGCAGAAGTCCTGCGGGTCTCATGTGAAGAGCTTTAACTCTACAACACATGTCGCAACGAGCAACATATGCTGCAATTTCCTTTTTCATCTTGGTCCACCAATAACGGGGTCATAAACCTTGGTACATCTTACTACTTCCGGGGTGAATAGATAGCTTGAAATGATGGGTCTCATTCATCAACTTGTTCTTAAGCTCTCTATCCTTAGGTACCACCAGGCGATCCTTAAACTATAACACTCCTTGGTCATCCAATCGAAAGTGTTTGGTGGGTTCCCTCTTCATCTTCTCTTTGATATGAAAGATTCCCTTATCTGTCTTCTGACCTTCAATGATCTGGTTTTCCAGAGTACAACTGATCTGAATATTATGCAACACAGCAGGATGTAACAATTTGAACCCTTCTTCAAACAACGGTTCCACATCAATAGCATGTGATTTTCTGCTCAGTGCATCTGCTACTACATTAGCCTTCCCGGGATGATAATGTACATTTAGATTATAGTCCTTTATCAGCTCTAACCATCTTCTCTGTCGCATGTTCAACTCAGATTGGGTAAAAATGTATTTGAGACTCTTATGATCTGTAAAGAGGTTACACACATTACCCATTAGGTAGTGTCTCCAAATCTTTAGAGCATGCACTACTGCTGCAAGCTCCAAATCATGTGTAGGATAGTTAACTTCATGCTTCCTCAATTGACGTGAGGCATAGGCAATGACCCTTCCATTTTGCATTAGTACACATCCTAACCCATTCTTAGATGCGTCACAGAACACATCAAAAGACTTTTCTATATCTGGTTGGGCCAGAACAGGAGCAATGGTCAACAACTTTCGCAAGGTGCAGAAAGCTGCCTCGCACTCCTCTGTCCATACAAACTTATGATCCTTCTGTAATAGGCTTGTCATTGGTTTGGCAATCTTCGAGAAATCCGGTATGAAGCGACGATAGTAACCGGCTAAACCAAGAAAACTGCGAACTTCATGCACTGAGGTTGGTGACTTTCAGTCCATAACCTCTTGTACCTTACTAGGGTCTACGGAAATGCCATTTTCAGATAACACGTGGCCGAGAAAAGGCACTGTCTTAAGCCAGAACTCACACTTGCTGAACTTCGCATACAGTTGATGTTCCCTGAGTCTAGTCAAGACAATCCTGAGGTGCTCTGCGTGATCTTCTTTATTCTCTGAATATATTAGAATGTCATCAATGAACACAATCACAAACTTGTCCAACTCTAGCATGAAAACAGAATTCATCAGATACATAAAGTATGCAGGAGCGTTTGTCAATCCGAAGGACATGACAAGATACTCGTACAAGCCATATCTGGTAGAGAACGCAGTCTTAGGCACATCTTGCGGCCTAATCTTAATCTGGTGGTATCCTGATCTCAAATCTATCTTAGAGAACACTTTGGCTTTAGACAATTGGTCAAACAAGATATCAATCCGAGGAAGAGGATACTTGTTTTTAATTGTCACTGCATTCAGTGGTCGATAATCCACGCACATGCGTAAGGAGTTATCCTTCTTCTTTTTCACAAATAGAGCGGGGCATCCCCATTCAGACGAGCTAGGACGAATCAAACCTTTCTTTAGTAAGTCCTGGAGTTGCTTCTTCAATTCGGCTAACTCATTGGGAGGCATCCGATAGGGCCTTCTCGAGATCGGTGCTGTTCCCGGAATTAACTCAATGGCAAACTCAACATTTCGGTCTGGTGGAAGTCCAGGTAACTCATCCAGAAACACATCTGGAAACTCATAGACCACTGGAATCTGGGCTAGCAGAGTAGTTTGGACCGCACAAGTCATGCTAGCTAGGTCTACTTTCCGAGGTAGGACCACCCGAAAAGTGCCTTCTCCACTTGGTTCCTTAAGAGAGATACTTCTTCCTCCAATATCGATTACTACCCCCATCTTATTCATCCAGTTCATACCCATGATCACATCCAAAACTAACCCTGGCATGACTATCAGATTAAGCTTATATTATCGATTGGATATGTTTAGGATTACTCCCTGAACTATCTGATTAGTCAACAGATCAGCCCCAGCTGAACTGATTTTATAAGCACATTCCAATTCAACTATCTTTTGCCCATGCCTCTTAACAAATGCTTGACTTACAAAGGAATGAGATGATCCGGAATCAAACAAGACTACTGCAGGATGATTGTTGATAGAAAACATACCAGCTATTACCGGTTCTCCTTCAGGGATGTCATCCACGGTGGTGTGATGCACACGAGCTTGATACTGCGTCTGCTGTTTCTTAGGGTAGGGACAAAACTTCGCAAAGTGTCCAGGTTGGTTGCAGTTGAAGCACGGTCCCTTCACTTGAGCCACAGTTCCAGATGAACTGCCTTGTCCTATCTTTGCCTGAGGCAATGCCATCTTGAATGGTTTCTGGTTCCTCTGGGGTTGCTGAGCATTCTGATTCTTCCTTTGCGGTGGCCTAAACCTTGCACCTGGGGCAGGCGATCGATAAGCCGGACGGTTGGCCACTAGGGCTCTGGACTAGGACGAACCCGACTCGAAAGCTCTCTTACGGATCTTGGAAGCAACATAAACATTGTTGTTCTTCTCTTGCTTCAGACAGTCACTAACGAAATCATTGAAACCAGTCCTCATATTTGTACCCACATGTTTCATCATCTTGGGATTCAGGCCTCTCTTGAAGCTAGCGATCTTCTTGGCCTCAGTATTCACCATATCAGGAGCATAACAGCTCAGGTTATTGAATGCATGTAGGTATTGAGTTACAGTCTTCGTGCCTTGATTCAGTGCCAGGAATTCCCCAAGCTTCATCTCGGTCAGACCAGGTGGAATGTACGTTCCACGGAAGGCTTCGGTGAACTCCCTCCAAGTGATGTGAGCGTGGGGAGAAAAAGTGGTGCGGTGATGTTTCCACCACATTCCTGCCGGACCTTGAAGCTGATGAGCTGCATACTCAGTCTTCAACACTTCAGTCATTCTCAAGACACGGAACTTGTCTTCCATAGTATTAATCCACTCTTCTGCATCTAAGGGTTCTGCGGCTTCCTTAAAGATCGGGGGACGAGTATCCATGAAGTCCTTGAAGCTGTTGTACTGGTTTGCTTCGTGCCCACCCGGGTTTATTCCCCGATGGGTGTTGTCTGCGATACTGCACAACACAGCTTCCATATTCTGTTGCATGCCCTCCATATTACGTTGGCTTCCGAGAAATTGTGTGAAAAACTGTTCCGCAGTGTAGGGTGGAGGAGGCAGTGGTGGATCATGGTCATCACTAGCAGCTGCACTGCCACCAGCCTCAGTGGCACCATACACGGTACGACGGGTGTTCATCATCTGCATGTTTCAGCAACAGTAATTATTAGGTGATGTTGTAGGAATTGCGACCGAATGAAAAATCATGCTGACTGAATTTACTGGAGAGAATAAATTCATACAATAAAACAGGGGCACAATAAGTCATTCCAATTAACACAACATCACTAATTAGATTACTTAAAGCGCACACATCGCGTCCATTACAACCAAGTTGCCAGCATACATACACTGGACTTTTTGATGTTCGGATACCGCCACAAACACATCCAAGCTTTCCAACATTACATCAAAGCCTTAGTCTTTCTACTCATTATTACATGCCCAACGTGCCAACAAAGCAAAAGATCATGTAGATGGAACCTAGTAGCTAGTGCAACAACTACTAGCCTACTCATCATGGTCGCTGTCTAAGTCCGAGACGTTGGCGTCGTCGCCATTAGCAACGTCGTGGTGCTCCCCAACTGGTGCTTCGGGCTCTTCAGGATCTTCGTCTTCATTCAAATCCATCTCTGCCGCACCAGGAGGAACATAGGGGTTGAGTTGATTGTTCAGCCGATGAACCTCCTCATGCAGATTATCATTATATTCCTCTGCATAAGCCAACTGCTGCTCTAGCTCAAACTGTCTAGCCCTCAACACATTCTCTGTGGACCAGGCTTCATTCCTCTGATGGAGCACATGAGTCAACATGCGCTCAGCGTTCCTGTTGGCAGTGGTCAGTCGCCCAACCTGCTCTCTTAGGGCACGCACATCTCCTTCGAAAGCCACAGTCCTCTGGGTAGCCTGATCTCTCTAGCGAGTCAACTGAGCCATCTCTGTGTTGAGCCTCTCAATCTCAGCGTCATGATCTCTCTGAAGCTGACGACGGTCATCACGATCCTGACCAAGAGCACTAGACACACGTCTCAGGCTACCTTCCACTCCATCAAAAGCCCTCATCACTATGAACATGGCACTCATAGCGGGGTTGTCACTGTTCTATGCTTCTGCGGTGCTAATCTCCAGAGATCTTCCTCTTGCCTGCTGCCACGAGTCAGTGGAGGGGTTGCCCCTCGGAAAGACTCCAACTATAGCTGCTGCCAACTCCTGAGGAAAGCGATCCATGATATCCCTCAGGATCCCAAAGGCTGCCCTCTCAGCGGCTTTTTCAGGGTCCTGCCAGTTGACTCAAAATGCCAACCGGTCCACTCAGAACCATCACCTCGGGGACGAACTACCACTACCACAGTCACCAAAAGTCCTTCCCCCAACCGCTCATTCGACCAAAAGTAGCGGGGCTCCATCCCATCTGGATAGCCTACATAGCTGAGTACTCTCCACAAGAGCGTAGGCATCCCAAACTCTCTAAGAAAAGTGTGGCGCTGACGAGTGCATGGAGCAAGCTGATGACGGGGAGCTCTGCCGGTGGACTTGCGGGTTGTCTGCTTGGTACGTGCCATCTGTAGCAAAATTTTATTACCGTGGTGAGAACAGATTTTTAAGTTGGCATTTTTATCGAAATGAGATAATCAACTTATAAGGGGAGGAACAATGCCATGAATGAAATGCACCACATGATACATGCACGTTCCGTACGTCCTCACAAACTTAGAAAACTAATAACTACTAACGGAATAAACGGTGGCATACAACGATCTCTTGTAACGTAACTAATACGTACTACTCGAAAGCGTTGTTATGTACCTGCAGAAAGTCACTTCCGCCCAACCCTCACATTATGAAAATATGCAAGAAAGCAGTAAAGTAAGTTACTCGCTCTACACGCATCCCCAGATACGAGTATAACGGTAACAACTACCCGAATCATCGTCCTATTGACGGCATCGTCACCGCATGACGGAAGTCCCCACCATTTGAATACCCTTATACGAACATGCGCATGGCACGTAAGTATTTCGGTATCACATAAGCACTCCCCTAGATCGGCAGTGTATCCAACCATGCTCTCACAACTCTCACTTACCAGGGCGTAGAGGAAATTGATCCATACATTACCACTCAATTAAATGGCACTCATACAATAGCACGCCGTATGAGCGACGAAATTTCAAATATGATGCAAACCCCCAAGTTAGTACTTAATTAAGCCACCTAGAGTCCTTATTGGGCATAAAGGATATGACCACTGGCACACTCTTAAATTTGAAAGCTTAGTTGAAAACACAATTTTGTTTTTTAAATACCCATGTGAACAGTAACATGCTAAACCATGCTCCGATGCCAGCTGTAACGGATCAACGTAATTATACGAGATTAAGTAAGAAAATCTTCCACCGAGGCGGTTAATTTATCAAACTTAAACTCGTATAACCCGAGATTCCATGAAATCACGAGGGATTTCAAACCAACCAATATACAACCAAGATCGTACTGATTTAGCAGCCACAGTTCACATGATACGTAGAGTTCACAAAAAAAAGTGGAGTACATCGGAGTTCGGAATAAAAGTTATTACAACACATTGCAAAATAACGTAGCGGAAGCAAGTAGTTTTACACCCACACTTCGTTCAAATACAGTGCCAGTAGATAGTCATGGTCCACAAAAGCAGTAGATAAGACAAACAGAGTGACCCTTGCCCAAGGTCCTAGTTGTCGCCCATCGCCAGATACAGATAGTTGGAGCAGTACCTATAGTACATCTGACCATCTGCAACAACAATGGGAACAATGCCCTGAGTACGGGAATGTACTCAGCTAGACTTACCCGTCATAAACTAGAAATAAAGGACACCAAGAATCATGCAAGGCTTTATAGATTGGACTGGCTTGACTCATTTGCGAAAAGCATAAGTTGTTATGAAAAACTATATCAGTACTTTTTGCATCACTTTTTAGTATAACCTATTCAAGCTAGGTAAGCATCTATTGCTAGAACAATCACTTGATTCATTATTAACAACCTAGATTACCATACCAGGTTTAGCATTTCCAACATCATTCACTTAACCATCAGTGTTCCTGTAATGTTACTACGATGCCATAGCTCAAGTCAAGTGCTCACTAACCGGGAGCGACGGCGATTCGAATCGAATTCCTATCCAGCTGAAGATTTATTCCTCACACAAACCCTATTTCCCCCGTCAGGGTCGCGTAGATCACCAATGACACTTTCCAAGAAGCAGCGGGATAACAATCACGGATCGCACTACCTAGGAACCGCCCGACTGCCAGGACGCACCTTGGGCTCACTCTTCGCGTCCCCGTTACACCCCCTTCAACACCAGTCTGCCAACCCGAGTTTATCCCGGCTAGAAAAGTGTCACTAGCTTCGCGGTCGAAAGGTACTTTATTCGGCCAGCTAAATGTGAGGCATGCGTTCAACATGACAAGAGGGACGAGCAACGATCGGTCCTTAATCGACACAAACAGAATCACTATAGTCCAAAACCCTATAAGACTCCGCCCGGTCTTTATTTATTCATCAACACTTGGTTACTTTTTATGATCACAATTACAGCTAACCATAATCCGGTATCCAACTATAACTCGCAGGTGACAGGAAATCACCTGACTTCTACCGGTCTAAGCATGGCTAAGCAACTCACTCGATCCTGACCTAACAGGGTGAAAGATAATCCGGTGGCCAAGGTAATAATGCAACAACGGTTTCACTCAACTCCTATAACTTAATGCAACTATATATATAACTATAGTTCATGTAGTAAGGAACAACTTTTATAAAATAGGAGACTTAAAATGCTCCGGGGCTTGCCTTTTTCGAACGAGCTAGGATGGTGGTCGACGCACTCTGGCAGCTCCTCGCCTGACTCTTCCTCCTCGGCCACCTCCTGTGCCTAGGGCTCCTGCAGATCTGTCCAAGCTTGTTCCTCCGGTACTGCTACCTGCGACTCCTCCTGCGATCCTGTATGATGCAAGTGCATAAGTAATCATACGAATGATGCATCAGATTGTGGTGGAGTGCTTTGATGACATGAGATGCAGATGAGCACATGGAATGAGCAGTTTGAATATAACTATTCCTTCTACAAGGTAGTCAACGTCATCCAAGAACATGTACCCTAAAACATGCACCTTATCCTTCTATTAGTTAGCCTATCATCTACACATACAAGTGAATCTAAGCTACCAAATCTTACCAACCTAACTCATTCATAACATTAGCAAGGCATAATGATGCTTCAAAGATACACCAAACATATTTTATTTCTCTTAATTTCTCGTAAAGAATAATATTTTATTCCCTATTTAACTAGGGTTACACACCAACACCTATTTCTGGTGTAGATAAAAATCTACAAAAATTACAGTAGATTACTCTTACCCTAACTAACCTACTACTAAATTTTCATGAGAATGGCCTATGTAAAACTGCTTGTACAAAATAAACAAGTTATAGCCTAAATATGAGCATGAAATTATTTTGTACTTGAATAAGTATCAAACAACAGATTTCATATTTTTCCTATGTTACTAACAGTAAACTAACATACTACAAAAATTATCACATATATGTTCTATACAAATTTAGCTCTCTACTAAAAATAACAAAGATTATCAATTAAAGGCATTTGAACTACACTTCAAAATTTTCTCACAGAACATGCTTCACTAATATTTTTTCTAGAAAGTACATTACTAATAAAGATTAAAGCAACAAGAATCACATTTTTCCCTTCATTATTTTATTTACTACACATTTTCTAAGATATCAGCATTTATAGCAATTAAATAAACCTACACAGAAAAGTGTCAACAATTTATCATGAAATATTTTTAAACTGTAGATCTATTCAAGAGGAACATTTAAAAATTTGTTTCATCATTTTTGGAGCTATAAATCTTGAGATATGATTTTTCAAAGCTGTTTCATAATTCTGAGAAATCATTTTCCTTAATTCTTTTAAGAATTCGCCGGTGAAAACGCTGAATACACCCGGTGCAGTGCACCCACACACGCTGACACGCGGGACCCACGGGTCAACGGACCCCACCGGCCAGCCAGAGCAGCGCGGGAGCTCGTCGGCCGGCCAATGCAGGCCACGAGGGCGGGCGAGAAGGCGAGCGCGAGCACTGCTAGGCGAAGGGGAAGCGGATGCTCGAGACCGGAGGGGGCATGAAGGGCCTGGGAGCTCCGGCCATGCGCGCCGGCCAACGGCGGCCATGGCGGTAGTGGAGGAGGGGGGCAGCCAATTGGCCCTCACCTGAGCTCGAGCGGCGGAGTGGAGGCGCGCACGTGGTGGAGGGAAGCGGGGCGGAGCTGAGGCCGGGAGAAATCGGCCGGAGAAGCAGTCACGAGCGCGAACGGCGGTGGCGGAGCTCTGGGAGCCGGTGATGGCACGGCGGTGCGCTACTGCTGCTGGCGGGGCGAGAGGAGGAATGGAGGGCGTGCAGCTGAGGGAGGAGTGGGCGCGGGTTCAAGGCGCGTGGCGCGGGGGACGCGGGGGCCACCCGGGGTGCGTGTCGTGCGGCGTCGCCGTCGTTCGGCCACGCGGCGGCCGAGCTCTGCCGCAGCGCCACGGCGTTGCGCGCGGGAGGAAGCCGGCGCGGGGCTGCGGGCCGGGCTGCCAGCGCTGCTGGGCCGAAAGGGAGGCCGCGGCCCAAGAAGCGAAAATGGATTTTCCTTTTACAAAAATATTTCCAGATTTTCCTTATTTGTTTCAAATTTGAATTTGAAGATGAACAAGAGGTTTTCAGAACTTTTGCCCAAAATAAAAGTTGTTCAAAATTTTATTCTCTACAACTTTCATGTAGAGCATTTTTCAAAATTCCTAATAGATTTTGAATTTGGGATTTAAAGCTAAATTGTTAATCAAAAAAATATTTGTTTAGAATATTTTTAAAACAAAATTTGAGAAAAACTTGAATTCAAGAATTGCTCCAAAAATCTTGTTAATTTATTCTAGATTATTTAAAATTGTAGCTACACAAAGTTTCACCACTCTTTAGCACTTAAATGCAGAATTTGGGTTTTAAGTAATTGTTTTTCAACTTTAAATTTAAAAGGGTCTATATTGCATGCAACGATAACCATGTATGAGATGATTAGGACTAATGCTTTGGATGCTAATGCATGCTTAACACCCAGGGGTGTTACAGGGACTCTACGGAGACACTAGAAACAGAGCCCCATGTGACTGCTTCTCAACATCGCAACCCCAGTGACGATTTGCAGCGGCTACACATTCCCTCGTCATACTACTACTTTGGCGCTCCTGACTCCGGCTCGGCTGATGACACCTATGATCCGACCCGTGAATGCTTCAACATCGATGTTGAAAGCACTTCGGAATCAGAGGACGAAGAGCCAGTCGAAGGAAGGCACACGCCACCTCATGTCGAGCTTCCTGCTGGGCGAGACGACCCTCAGTTCCTTATGGATCAAGGAACGCAGCTCGAGCAGATTCGTGAGTTGCAGGACAGGCTTGACGAGGAACGGGAAAACCTGGATCTATTCCAACAAACCCTCGAGCGTGAGCGTGCGGAACGCACACTTGGCGGGAGAGCTCGCGAGAGAGCTCGCGACGTCAACTGTCGCATCAACGAGGACCGGGTGGTCGGCCCCCCGGTTTTCGCTCGAGCCAGCCAGAACATCGTCGCCGTCGCCATGCTCCTCCACAACATGCCCGAGCCGTCAAACCCCGACGCCCGTCGGGCCCGAGATGAAATCCGAGAACTCCTCGAGACCGCCGCCATGCAGCAGGCCAAGAGCTCTGCCTCGAGGCGACGCGAGGCAGCCTCGGAGCGGATCATCGAGCCCTCTCAACAGGAGAGAGAAGCCTCGGTTCACCCCGAGTCTGCCCGGTGAAACCGGGTAGCTCCGGCCCCTGAGCCCACCACCAACGACCACGAGCCTCGAGACACCCATGGCAACATCATCGAGCGCCGCACGCGCAAGCACGGTGACGGCGTGCCTCGAGGCTACCACGTCCATAGGGGCAGACGCTACGAAAGTTTGGAAGATCATAGCCCTTCACCTGAGCCCCCAGGTCCTCGGGTCTTCAGTAAGGCTATCCGTGAGACGGTGCTCCCTGCTCGGTTTTGCCCCCCCCCCCCCCCACGACTCTCACCAAGTACAACGGTGAAACCAAACCCGAACTTTGGCTCGCCGATTTCTGCTTTGGCGTGTCAGCTAGGCGGGGCCACCGATGATCGGGTCATCATTCGACAACTCCCCCTGTTCCTCTCCGACACCGCCTGAGCCTGGCTCGAGGATCTCCCACCTCGACAGATCCATGACTGGGACGATCTCGTAAGGGTGTTTGAGGGAAATTTCAAGGGGACCTACATGTGCCCTGACAACTCGTGGGACCTCCAGAGCTGCAAGCAGAAACCAGGTGAATCCCTCCAGGATTACATCCGGCGCTTCTCCCGGCAGCGTACCGAGCTCCCCAACGTCACCGACTCCGACGTAATTATGGCCTTCCTTTCCGGCACAACCTGTAAAGAGTTGGTCCGAGAATTGGGCCGTAACACTCCACTCATTGCCAATGTGTTGATGGACATTGTCACCAACTTCGCCGCCGGCGAGGAGGCGGTTGGTGCAATCTTTGGTGGCGACCCGGAAAGGGGGAAGCAGAAGGTCGATGATCCCGCGAGCTCTACCTGGGGCTCCAAGAGAAACAACCGCAAGAAGAAGAAAGGCCAGCAGGGCAAGCTCGAGGCCTCGGCCGACGAGCTCGTCGCTGCTACCGAGCACAAGAAGCCTCGGGGCCCCCCCGGCGGGGGCATCTTTGACAAAATGCTCAAAGAGTCGTGTCCCTACAACAAGGAACCCACTAACCATAACCTCGAAGACTGTCATATGCTTCGCAGGTACTTTGGGGGTGCCGGCGTCAAGAAGGACGACAAGAAGGAGGACCCTAAGAGTGACGACAACGATGGGGGATTCCTTGAGATCCACGACTGCTTCATGATCTACGGAGGGCCCTCGACCCGCCTCTCGGCGTGCCAGCGCAAGTGAGAACGGCATGAGGTTTTCTCCGTACAAACGGCAGTCCCCCGCTTCCTTGATTGGTCTGCGGTGGCCATCACTTTCGACCGTGACGACCACCCAGACTACGTCCCCAACCCGGGAGTCTATCCACTCGTTGTTGACCCCGTCATCGCCAACACACGCCTCACCAAGGTGCTCATGGACGGCGGAAGCAGCCTCAACATCATCTACTCCCAGACCCTCGACCTTCTGGGGGTCGAGAGAGCGCGCCTCCAACCTAGCGTCGGGGGCTTCCACGGAGTCATGCCAGGGAAACGGGTGGAACCCCTCGGACGGGTCGATCTGCCTGTTTGTTTTGGCACACCGGCCAACTTCAGAAAGGAGACTCTCACTTTCGAAGTGGTCGAATTCCGTGGAACATACCACGCTATCCTAGGGCGCCCATGCTATGCCAGGTTCATGGCAATCCCGAACTACACCTACCTCAAGCTCAAGATGCCAGGCCCAAACGGTGTCATCACTGTAGGGCCCTCATATGAACATGCCTACGAGTGCGACGTCGAGTGCGTCGAGCACGGCGAGGCTGTTTTGGAGTCAGCGATCTTGGCTGCAGACCTCGATGGCCTCGCCAATGCGATTCCTGACCCAAAACGCCATGCCGGCAGCTTCGAGCCCGCGGAAGATGTCAAACTCGTACCCCTCGACCCCGCTGATCCCAAGGGAAAGGCACTGAACGTCAGCGCCACCCTCGATCCTAAATAGGAAGCAGTGCTCATCGACTTTCTCCGCGCAAACGTCGACATCTTTGCGTGGAGTCCCTTGGATATGCCGGGCATACCCAGGGAAGTCGCCGAGCATGCCTTGGAGATCCAGGCCAGATCCAAACCGGTGAAGCAATGCCTGCGTCGCTTCGATGAGGAGAAGCGCAGGGTCATCGGCGAGGAGATACATAAGCTATTGGAGGCCGGATTCATCAAGGAGGTTCATCATCCCGAGTGGCTAGCTAATCCTGTATTAGTTAGGAAAAAGAGTGGGAAATGGAGGATGTGTGTAGACTATACCAGTTTAAATAAAGCATGTCCAAAAGTTCCCTTTCCTTTGCCATGCATTGACCAAATCATTGATTCCACTGTGGGATGTGAAACTCTCTCATTCTTAGATGCATACTCCGGCTACCACCAAATTAAAATGAAGGAGTCCGACCAGCTTGCGACTTCATTTATCACCCCATTCGGCATGTATTGCTACGTTATGATGCCCTTCGGTCTCCAGAACGCGGGGGCTACGTACTAGCGATGCATGCAGCACGTTTTCGGAAAGCACATCGGGTCGACCGTCGAGGCTTATGTCGACGACATCGTTGTCAAAACCAAACAAGCCGACGATCTGGTCAACGACCTCGATGTTGCGTTCAAATGCCTCTAGGCAAAAAACATCAGACTCAATATAGAGAAATGCGTCTTTGGCGTCCCACGAGGTATGCTTTTAGGGTTCATCGTGTCTAAACGCGGCATCGAGGCCAACCCTAAAAAAATCTATGCAATAACCAAGATGGGCCCCATCCGAGATCTAAAGGGCGTACAGAGGGTCACAGGTTGCTTGGCGGCACTCAGCCGTTTCATTTTGCGCCTCGACGAAAAAGCACTCCCTCTGTACCGTCTCTTGAAGAAATCAGAGCATTTTTCCTGGACCCTTGAGGCTGAGGAGGCTCTCACAAAACTCAAGGCCACACTCTCTAACTCACCAATCCTCGTCCCTCTAACCCCGGGGGAACCACTCCTACTCTATGTCGCCGCGACATCACAAGTAGTCAGTGCTGCCCTGGTTGTCGAACGGGCCGAGGAGGCACATACCTTGCTCGTCCAGAGGCCGGTCTATTTCATTAGCGAGGTGCTCTCAGAAACCAAGATTCGATACCCACAGATCCAGAAACTGCTATATGCCGTCATCCTGACACGGCGCAAGCTCCGACACTACTTCGAGGGTCACCCGATTACTGTGGTTTCTTCTTTCCCCGTGGGAGAGATAGCCCAGAACCGGGAAGCCTCGGGTAGGGTTGCCAAATGGGCAGTCGAACTCATGGGCGAGACCTTGTCCTATGCGCCGCGAAAAGCTATCAAGTCACAAGTGTTAGCAGATTTCCTGGCTGAGTGGACCGACACCCAACTCCCCCCTGCACAGCTTCAGGCGGAGCTGTGGACCATGTACTTCGATGGGTCATTGATGAAAACAGGAGCCGGTGCGGGCTTCCTCTTCGTCTCACCCCTCGGGGTTTACATGCGCTACGTCATCCGGCTTCATCTTCCTGTGTCTAACAACGTCGCCGAATACGAGGCGCTCATCACGGGATTAAGAATCACCGTTGAGCTCGAGGTCCGACACCTTGATGTTCGAGGCGACTCCCGACTCATGATCAATCAGGTCATGAAGAGCTCGAGCTGCCATGACCCCAAGATGGAAGCCTACTGCCAAGAAGTACGGCGCCTCGAGGACAAGTTTCACGGCCTCGAGCTCAACCACATCGCACGCAGGTATAATGAGGCCGCCGATGAACTGGCAAAAATCACGTCCAGTCGAGCTACGGTTCCACCGGACGTTTTCGCAAAAGACCTTCAGCAGCCATCCATCGACCTCGGGCCAGATGGAGGGGTTGACGGGACGTCACTCGACCCTCCACCTGAGGCAGAAACCCCCTCGACCGGGGTTGAAGCCATGCAGGTGGAAGACTTGACCCCACCGTCTGACCTCGAGCCTGACTAGCGCGTCCCGTACCTTGACTACCTCAGCCGAGGGGACCTCCCCTCGGATAAGACTGAGGCTTGACGGATTGCACGCCGGGCCAAAACCTTTGTAATCATGGGCGACAACAGAGAGTTCTACCGCCGTAGCCCTACTGGTATCCTCCAACGATGCATCACAAATGAGCAAGGCAGGAACCTGCTCAGCGATCTCCACTCGGGGGCTTGCGGTCACCACGCAGCACCTCGAACCCTCGTCGGAAACACCTTTCGACAAGGATTCTATTGGCCGACCGCGGTCTCCGACGCTGTCAAGCTAGTATGCTCCTACAAGGGTTGTCAGTACTATGCGAGATGAACCCATCTTCCGGCACATGCCCTGCAAACTATCCCCATCACATGGCCGTTTGCCGTTTGGGGGCTCGACCTTGTCGGACCATTGAAAAGGACAACTGGCGGCTTCACCCACTTGCTCGTCGCAATCGACAAATTCTCCAAGTGGATCGAGGCCCGCCCTATCACCAGCATCAGGTCCGAGCAAGCTGTGCTCTTCTTCACCGACATTATTCATCGCTTTGGGGTCCCCAACTGTATCATCATAGACAATGGCACCCAGTTCACTGGTAAAAAGTTTTTGGATTTCTACGACAGCCACCACATCTGAGTGCTCTGGTCAGCCGTGGCCCATCCAAAAACAAACAGTCAGGTGGAACGTGCCAATGGCATGGTCCTACAAGGCCTGAAACCTAGAATCTTTGACAAACTAAATAAACATGGCAAAAGATGGGCTGTCGAGCTACCCTCGGTCCTGTGGAGCCTAAGAACAACGCCGAGTCGAGCCACGGGGTTCACTCCATTCTTCTTAGTCTACGGGTCTGAGGCTATGCTCCCAACTGATATAGAATACGAATCCCCAAGGTTGAAGGCCTACAACGAAAGAAATAACGACGCCACAAGACAGGACACCCTCGACCAGCTCGAGGAAGCCCGAGATGTGGCTCTGTTGCATTCTGCTAGGTACCAGCAGGGTCTCCGATGCTACCACGACAGACACATCCGCAAGCGTGACCTCAACGTCGGCGACTTGGTGCTACGGCGGAACCAGAACACCAAGGGACGGCACAAGCTCACGCCACCATGGGAAGGGCCGTACATCATTGCATAAGTACTAAAGCCGGGCACCTACAAGCTATCCAACGAGAAGGGCGAAATCCTCACCAACGCTTGGAACATTGAACAGCTACGTCGGTTCTTTCCTTAAAAGCCTCGAGGCTCTGTAATTTCTTTTTCGTCAATAAAGAATACAACGATGTTCAAACTTTCATTTCACAATGAGGAAGGATCGACTCTGCACTCCCAGAATCGACCCTCCCTCTGGGGCTACAAGGGGGAACCCCCCAGTCCCCAAAAAAACTTATGCTCTTTTTTAAATTTAAGAACCTCTTCTTAGATCGACTTCGCTGCAAGAGCACCCTAAGGTTCGAAAGGGCTCTCGAGTCAGGAGTATCACCTATGCCTTCGAGGCTATGGTACATCCACTCACCCCTCACACCTTTTAGAGGTGCGACTTCATGCTAGGGAGATCTAAATAACAGTTCCTAACTTTGAAAAAGAACATATCCCCTGTCGCTTAGATCAGGCTCTCACACGATTTACAAGGCCGCAACATCACCCTGAAGCTCGAGGGCAGTTGAGCTGTGAGATCACTTACGCCCCCAAGGCTACGGTACCTCCACTCGCTCCCTTACGCCAAAGGATGCAACTGCGTGCTAAGTAAATCACGCGAGAACACGATCCAAGCAATAAAGGGAAGAAAAGCTTGAATAAAACTAAATTAACCATGAACCGGTTTATGTTTCGAGTTCTTAGGGCCTTCGAGGCCACCACGACCAAAATTCAAAATACTAACTTATTACATGGGCCTTCATGCCCAGATTTGGCTCACAGGCCCTCATCGTCAGCAGGCGGAACCACTTCGGCTTCAAAAAGCGAGGCCAGACGGCTTCCAGGCTCTTCCACGGCTTCAATCAGCTCCAGGCAGGCATCCTCGTTCTCCTCGTCCGTCCGATCCGGGTCTGTGATGAAGCCCTCAGCGACGAGCTTCATGTCGAACACAAACCCTGAACGGACAACGGCTAGCGCCCTCTTTACGCCGTGATGGAGGTCGTCTCGTATCTTCTCCCGGGCAAGGCGGCCTAGCGCCACCATCCGACGGACGAAGGAGTTCTCCGGAACATCTTCCCCGGTGTCGGCATCGGGCTCGACCCCCAGGCCATCACACACAGTGGTGATCGCGCCCTGGAGCAGCTGGGTCCTCCGGATCTCGGCTTCGAGGAGGCTCTAGAAGGAGTTGGCAGAAGATTGGGCCTCTCGATTCTCCCTCTCCAGCTCTGAAACACGATAAACAAATTAATACCCAACATGAGGCCCTCAATGTCGTGGCCGTAACAATCACACTTACCCTCGATATGGGTCTACAGGCCCACAACCTCGTTGCGAAGCCCCCCGCACGTCCGCTCGAGCCCTAGGAGGGCGCCGTCCTTGTCACTGATGGTCGCCTTTAGCGCCTCGATCTCTTGCCGAGCAGACTCAAGAGCTGTGTCCTTCTCTTGGACGGCTCCCTTCAGCGTCATGACCTTGTCCTTCAGAGCATCAGAACGAGCGGTGGCCTGCTCGACCTCGACGTTGAGGGCGTCGCGCTGACGGCTAACCTAGGAGACATCCTCCTCGAGCTCCTTCACCCGTCCCGACAGGGGCTCAAGATCCCTGCGGGCCTGGGCAGCCTCCTCCCGAGCCATGTCCATGTCAGTGCGCATCACAGCTTCGGCCGCCCAAGCCTGCATCGCCTCCTCCTTCACCACCGCGTACGCGACGCGCAACTCAGCCATTTCAGCATTCCGATCGGAAAGCCGTTTCTGGGCCTCCTCGACCAGGACCCGTTGCTGAGACAATGCGGCCCACATGCCACTCTCATCCCGAATGAAGAGTGACTTGCGGCAGGAGTACTCCTTCAGCTCCTGAATGCAATCCGAAAAAACCGAAAAGGTTAAAAAGCCGAGGGAAAAAGACACCAAGAAAACCACGGAGAAAGACGATGGGTCGATCATACCTCGGTGGCATCCCGCATACTCCGCGACACGGCCTCGGACGCCACTCGGAGCAACCGATCAAGGTGCTGGCGGACGCCCTCGAGGTACTCCCATCGGTGCACTTCATCTTTGTCGTTTAGGACGAAGATGGGCTCGGCGTCGGGGTTCGCGGCGTCCCTAAACTAGAGGGATGGCCCCCCACCTCGGTATCTCCGTCTCTGCCTGCACTATCGCCAGCCTGGCTATCTCCGTCTCTCCCGGTCCCGTGGAAGGACCGGCCTCGCCCGCAGTTCCTGCCTCTCCAACGGCCATCGAGGCACCGGCCTAATCCGCGGCCTCGCCCCCCTCGACCCTCATCACTTGTTTCCCTTTGTCCAGGGGGGTGTCGTCGAGGGTAAGGTCCATAGTCATGGGTGCCCACCCTCCTAAGGGAACTGTCCCCTCAACCGCCGGCGCCTCGACCGATGACGGCTCCGGTACCGGTGCCTCGACCGTTGGCGCCCCCAGAGTCGGTGCCTCTTCTTCTGGTGCTCCGGTCAGGGGCTCGACCGCCCCGCCCTCCACCGTACCTGCTGGCTCCGCCAACGGGTCTTGCTGCGGCCGCGACCCCCTCGCCAGGGCCGCCTCCTGCCCCAACGTCGACGCGACCTCCTCCATGGTCACGTCAGCACCCGCCCGCTCCGCGCCGCGGACGGGTGCCTTGCCCGTCACGACCTCGATGGCAGCCTCGGCTGTGACACCCCGGGTGTTATAGTGCTAATTAATCTGCCATGTCATCATAATGCATTGCAAAGCATCTCTATTAGGTTAACATTGTTATGCATCAACTAAAACAAGTTTACTTATCTAGGTTGAATGTGTTTCTCAGTGGTGTGCTCCGAACCCGAAAACCCTAATTTCAAATGCCACCGCAAATACTTAGTCCATGCCCTGCGTAATTTGAGGTGTGCGACTGTGTTGCCCACTAGTGTCAAGTGTAGGGTATGAGCTCAAGTACAACATTTAAAATGAAGCTCCAAATTTGAGTTTGAATTGGAGTCCCAAAACTTGTCACGAGTTTTCCGATTCAAATTTAAATTCAAATCTGGGGAGAAATATAAAAGAATTTTTAAAGCTAATTGGTCAACCAAGAGTGGCATTTGGTCAACCATGTCATGTTGGTCCAAATGATGCCCTTGGGTGAGGTTTTGATCACTAAGTAATCACAAATCAAAGTAGCAACAAATTCCAATTTAAAATCCCTCCGAAAACCCTAAATTTCAAAACCCTGTTTTACCCCTTTTGAAATAATTCAAAATCTAAGCAAAATTTGGGAAAAAGTTCAAAACCAAGTTTGTAGAACTTTTCAAGGGCTACAACTTTGGTGTTTTGAGTTTTCAAAGTTTTAGT
Organism: Saccharum hybrid cultivar R570; assembly: GCA_038087645.1. Classification (NCBI taxonomy): domain Eukaryota; kingdom Viridiplantae; phylum Streptophyta; class Magnoliopsida; order Poales; family Poaceae; genus Saccharum; species Saccharum hybrid cultivar. Next base: position 965,026 of record JAQSUU010000368.1, read on the forward strand.
GAAAAATGTGGAGCAATTTTGAGAATAAACAAATTTCAAATTTAATTCATTTTTGTCCCCAAACTAAGATTTCAAAATGGAGGCTGATTTTTCAAAAAGTTTTGAACAGCAAAGTTGTAGGGCCGGACCGGAGGGAAGGAGGAGAAGCAGCCCGGTTCGGATTTCGTTTTTGTTTTTCTTTTTCAAATTTGTGAATAGTGTTATTATTTGTTTATTTCATTAAAAATTGTGTAGAGTTCCAAAATTCATGAAAATTTTTGTGTAAGCTTTTCAATGTATAAACTATCTAGGAAAAATGTTAAATCATGAATTTGAATACTTTGAGTAGTAGAATTAATTAGTTTCATTAAAGATTAAATGCAACTTCCAGTAATTTTAATAATTAATTTATTTATCCAAAAATTATGAAATTTATTATAGCACTGTTATAAGTCATTCTTAACCCATAGAAAAAGTTTGAGCTTGATTAGGTAAAATTTGATCAACTTCTAATTATGCCCTAATTATTAAATAGAAAATAAATATTAATTTGAGAACTTTAAGTGTTGTGTGCCTTTTAATTGAGTGATGTCCTTAGGTCACTACCTTTTTTGTGATCTCTGGCACCTTAATTTCATGATTGAGCTCGTTAGTAACTTGTTAGGTTAAAAGCTGGTATCGCGGGAAAACGTCGCTACTAGTTAGTAGGTTTTCTGTTTACGTTTGTACCGTGAAGAAAAGTTGTACTCAAATCGTAACCGTGGCATGTTATCATCAAGCATCATGTTTATCATTGAGCATCATGTTAAAGCATGTTATGTATTCGTGTAGTCTCCGCTTTCGAGGAAGCCGAAGTCGTCGATCAAGCTTCCGGAGAAGAGCGATCGTCGGTGGGTTCCGGACCAGGGGGTGAAGTCCTCGAGTCTGAGTCGGTCGTCGTGTTTGAGCAAGGCAAGCCTCGGTGCATTTAAACCCTACCTTGAGTTTTACAAATGTTTTATTATTTATATTATGGTTGACTGCATTAAGTAATTAGGAGTTGAGTGATAACCTAATTGCTGCATTATCATCCTTGATTATTGTGATATCAACCTTGATACCTGCTTTACAGAAAATGCGTAGTATGCTTCGCTATGCTTAGAAGTTAAGCTTTTAAATGAATGTTTACATAGCCATGACGGCATATCGAATGAATATTGATATATGTGAATGAACTTGTAAGATCGGGCGGGTGGTTTGGCCACTGCTAACATGCATTGGGAAAGGAGTCCCACTGTATTGTTTCCGCCTTATCAGTTAAGGACCGTACGTTGTTGGCCCTCGCGTCATGGAGTTTTTATTAGTACTAGCCATGTGCCCATGTCGGGTAAGCCTTACTTTGGTTAGTCCATTACGAGAACGTCTAACCTCGCACTGGGAGTGGAGAGATGGCGAGAGTAACGTGTACCCTCGGGGCTAGAATTGGGCCGGGCTCGAGGAGTACTGTGCTCTCGGGTGGCGATGGACACATTCTGGTTTTGGGTTATTCGGGTAAGAGTTGATATATGCAAGATTCAGTTCTACATATGTCGTGTGGTTAGGAATCCCCAGCTGGGTAAATGAAGCGGTTCGAATCGTCGTTACTCCACGAGAAAGGAGTCTTGGCCTTGCACCAACATCGTAGTTAAGAACTGGAATTGAAAGAAAGAATGAGAAAGGTTTTGATGATAATTACTTTGATCTAGATTAGGATCACCTAGAATTGGTTAATGAACCATCAATGGTAAAAGTAAAATGTTGAAGATAAGGACTTACTTTAATAAGCTTTTCTGCAAAAAGAAAATTTGATTCTTGATTACCCGTACCTTGATTCCCTAAAGCTAGCATGCCCTTGGAGTCTTTGTCTTAGTTGGGTAAGTCTTGTTGAGTACTCTCGTACTCAGGGTTTGTTAACCCCTTGTTGCAGGTGCAGTTCATGAACAAGTCTGCTTCGAGCCTTGTTGCATGACCGTCGTGGTTGAAGACAGTGACGACGAGTAGATTGTGTGGCCTTTGGGCAAGGCATCTCGCTTGTGTGTTGTAATAAAGTTACTACCGATACTTCTCTACTACTGGTTTGTAATAATGTTACATAAGGTTTTAAGTTTGAAAACTGGTTTGTAACCTAAGTTATTGTAAGACTTCCGCTACTTTACTCTGTTGAATATTTTGAATAAACTGTTGTAATATTGCAATACTCCTGTGATTGGATCCTGTTCGGAGGAAAGCAGGCCTTTTAAGTTATGGTGAACATAAGTACGACTGTCAGAGGTCATTATGGCAATGACGTGTGCTTGTGGGCCATCATAATTAGGAGGTTCTGTGACAGCTGGTACCAGAGCATAATCACTTGAGTTATTGTAGTATTACTTTGTAAAACTTCAAAATGATTTGGGTCAAACAAATTTAATACTGATATTTTGGGTCCAAATTGCTTTTGCTTCTCTTAATCTATTCTATAGTTTCCTTAGCTCATATTTGAAAGCTTCGTAGTGAAGTATCATGTATAGTGCCCTATGTTATAAAGATTGCATGTGTTACTTAAATCTTTCTGATAGATCGTAAGTACGATGCATGCATCATGTTTAATTAACCTGCTTAAGTTACCTTCCCTTTTAAAGTGGTTTGGGTTAAGTAAGGTTCAATCCTATTCATGCTAACCTTCAGATCCCCCTATCTGTTCTCATCGTCCTAATTCTATCTTGCTTTAGGATGGCACGTGTGAAGACGACTCCTCGCAAGAAAACGGGTCCGCAAGGAGTGCCGCGTCATCAGTTGGCCGCCAGAGTTGATGGAGCAAGCAGTAGCCGTAATCCGAACCCGGATTCGGAGTCAGAGGTTGCAAGGCTTACATCAGAAGTAGAGCGACTGAAGCGCAACATGCGTTTTTGGAAACAGTTCCAGAATGAGTCGCTGGAAAAGGAGACAGAAGCCAGGGCTCGTGTTCGTGAGTTGGAGCTTTATGTGACACACCTGGAGCAGTACAACACAGTTCTGCATGAGGAAGTTCATAGGCTAAATGATCTGATGAATCCCAATCATCAGCCCCAGGCAGTAGAAGATGATGTCGGTGCTGTGGTTGTTCCTGATGGAGAGGACAATGAAGAAGATCCGGAAGAAGATGAACCCATGATGGAAAGTGGGGATGATGCAAGTCATGTCACTGGTGCAAGTGCTCCAGAGAATGAGGATGAAGTAATCGTGATCAGCGATGATGATGAGGAGTGAAGTGTTGACATGAATGGTTGTGTAATATAGTAGTTTTTCCTGCTTTCTAAGAACCTTAGTGGGTAGTTTCTTGCTTGCAAGCCAGTTTGTAATGAAATATGTAAGATGAGTTTGTATGTGTATACAAGTTCTGTGCTAACTGCTTTTTAATTCAATAAAGCAATGAAAATAAACATGGTTTGTGTACAACAGATGGACGGTACTAGAACTTCCCAGGGAGGGGACAATACTCTGAATCCCCCACCGTTTCCACCCACCTTGGCAGAAGCTATTGCCGCACTGGTTAATGCCACTACCCTGTTGGCTCAGAATCAGAATCAGAATCAGAATCAGAATGGAAATCAGGGTCGTCGAGGCCGTAACAATGGAGGGGAAACCACTTATGTGGATTTCACTGATACCCGTCCACCAGTGTTCTCAAAGGCAGATGAGCCGCTAGAGGCGGATGACTGGCTCCGTACCATGGAGCAGAAGTTTGAACTGTTACAGTGCACGGAGCACCAGAAGCCCGTGTTTGCAGCGCAGCAGCTTAGAGGTGCCGCAGGGGCGTGGTGGGCGAATTTGGTCGCCGCACAGCCTGCTGGCCACCGTGTCACTTGGCAAGAGTTTCGTGAAGCCTTTAGAGCACATTATATCCCAGATGGTGTCATGGCCATGAAGCTAGAGGAGTTTCTCTCGCTGAAGCAAGGGAACCAGACAGTTCTGCAGTATGTGGGCAAATTCAATCATCTGTCCCAGTATGCAGCGAAATATGTGAACACCGATGCGAAGAAGAAAAGTTGGTTCATGAGAGGTTTGAGTACCAGAATCCAGGAAGCATTAGTTACCTGCTATAATGCCACTTACCATGAGATAGTCAATGTGGCTATTGCGTCAGAAGAGAAGTCCCGACTGCACAAAGAGTTGAAGAAAAAGAAGCCAGTGTTTTCAAGTCCGTCTGGCGGCATTAAGAAGCGCCATAAGTTTGTTTATCACCCTCAGAACCATTTCCGCCCAACTTATCGTCCACCGCAATACCAAGCTCAGCCGCAGACGTTTTTCCGTCCTGCCGCAGCCCCGCAATTTTTACAACAGCCGAATGCCCCTGGTATTCGAAACCAGACTCCGGTAACCCATAACTTTCCCTGCTACAACTGTGGAAAGCCAGGTCACTTTTCCAAGGACTGCCCATATCCAAGGCAGTACAATCCCAATTATCCTAGAGCTCCCGTACCACAACAGCAACAACTTCAGAGCAAGAATAATAATCTGAATGTTCAGAAGGGTAAGGGTGAGAAGAGGAAGACCGGACGTGTATTCTATACTCAAGCAAGTGCAATCCCAGAGGGAGAACCTGTTATGATGGGTATGTTCCCTGTTGCTAATCATCCAGCAGTACTGTTATTTGATTCAGGTGCATCGCATACATTCATAAATCGCACCTTTGTTGTTAAGCATGACATTCCAATTGTGGGAACACAAGAAGGTTTCTTTATCCAGTCGCCCGGGGGACGACTGTGTACTAAGGAGATGGTACGTGACGTACCTATAGAGTTAGGTGGGCATATATTCCCTACCTCAATGATAATATTACAGAAACAGGATATAGATGTAATCCTGGGTATGAATTGGATGTACCAAAGAGGAGCCCTTATAGATACACTGCACAGAACTATAAGGTTGAACCTGTCAGATAATAAATCTCATCTTCTTATCCAACTTCCTATCCTAAAGAGAACAGTTGAAAGGGTATGTGCAACTTCAGTACAGGAGATTTGTGATATACCGGTAGTCTGTGAATTTCCAGACGTGTTTCCAGATGATCTACCAGGTCTGCCACCAGACAGAGATGTAGAGTTTGTGATTGAGTTAAAACTGGGTACTGCCCCAATATCCCGGAGAGCTTACAGAATGCCACCCAATGAATTAGCAGAACTTAAGGATCAATTGCAAGAGTTACGTGACAAAGGTTTTATCAGACCCAGTTCCTCACCATGGGGATGTCTAGCTCTTTTTGTTAAGAAGAAAGATCAGACTTTAAGGATGTGTGTTGACTATCGACCGCTGAATGAAATAACCATTAAGAATAAATATCCGTTGCCTCACATTGATCTGCTCTTTGATCAGCTTGCGGGGGCAAAGGTATTTTCAAAGATCGATCTTCGATCAGGATACCATCAAATTAAGATTCGACCTGAAGATATTCCAAAGACTGCATTCACCACCAGATATGGATTGTATGAGTACCTAGTTATGTCTTTTGGTCTCACTAATGCACCGGCACATTTCATGTATCTGATGAATTCAGTTTTCATGCCAGAACTTGACAAGTTTGTGGTTGTTTTTATTGATGATATTCTAGTATACTCCAAAAGTGAAGAAGAGCATGTTGAGCATCTCAGAGTTGTTCTGACTCGTCTGAGAGATCATCAATTGTATGCCAAGTTCAGTAAATGTGAGTTTTGGTTAAAAGAAGTGCAATTCTTAGGACATGTGTTGTCAGCCGAAGGAGTAGCAGTAGATCCTGGCAAGGTGAAAGATATTCTGAATTGGAAGCCACCAATCTCAGTTCATGAAGTCCGAAGTTTTCTGGGAATGGCGGGTTATTACCGTCGATTCATACCTGACTTTTCAAAGGTAGCCAAGCCAATCACAGAGTTGTTGAAGAATCAAACTAAGTTCATATGGTCTACAGAATGTGAGAAAGCTTTTAGAATTTTAAAGAAGTCATTGACAACTGCTCTAGTTTTGGCACAGCCAGATATAGAAAAGCCATTTGATGTTTACTGTGATGCCTCGGGTATTGGCCTTGGTTGCGTATTGATGCAGGAAGGCAGAGTCATTACTTATGCCTCAAGACAGTTGAAGCGCCATGAAGAACATTATCCGACACATGATCTTGAATTAGCAGCTGTGGTTCATGCATTAAAAATATGGCGTCATTACTTGTTAGGTAATACTTGCCACATGTATACAGATCACAAGAGTTTAAAGTATATCTTTACTCAGTCAGAATTGAATATGAGGCAAAGAAGGTGGCTTGAGTTGATAAAGGATTATGATTTAGAAGTACACTATCACCCTGGAAAAGTGAATGTAGTTGCTGATGCACTCAGTAGAAAGAATCATTACAATTGTACGACTGTGAAGCCAATGGATTACAGTTTGTGTTACGAATTGGAAAAGTTGAATATTGAAATAATTCAACAAGGTCAGCTGACTAGTGTCACAGTAGAATCAACACTCAAAGATCAGATTGTATCTGCTCAGAGAACAAATTCCGGAATCACTCACATCAAAGAAAAAGTTAGAACTGGTCAACAGACAGATTTCAGTATTGATGAGGCAGATGTGTTATGGTTTAAGAACCGGCTAGTGGTCCCAAAGGTTCCAGAGTTACGTCGGCTCATTCTTGATGAAGCACATAGTACAAGGTTTTCTATTCATCCAGGGAGTAATAAGATGTATCAAGATTTAAAACAGAGATTCTGGTGGACCAAAATGAAAATTGAGATTGCTAAGTATGTTGCTAGATGTGATACTTGTTGTAAAGTGAAGGCAGTACACCTGAAGTCAGCAGGAATGTTACAACCCTTGCCCATTCCATCCTGGAAGTGGGAAGATATCAGTATGGATTTCATTACTGGGTTACCCAAGACCTCAAGAGGCTTTGATTCAATTTGGGTCATTGTGGACCGTTTGACTAAGTCAGCTCACTTTGTACCTGTGAAGGTTGACTATAGAGCATCTCGATATGCAGAAATATATGTTGCTCGGATTATGAGTTTACATGGAATACCCAAAACAATTGTTACTGACAGGGGTACTCAGTTTGTTTCACAATTTTGGAGACAGTTTCAAAAGTCATTAGGTACTAAACTTCTTTACAGCACAGCCTATCATCCACAAACTGGGGGACAGACTGAAAGAGTAAATCAAATTTTGGAAGATATGTTAAGATCTTGTGCTCTCACCTATCAAGATCAATGGGATGAATGTTTACCGTTAGCAGAATTCTCATACAATAACAGTTACCAAGAGAGTATCAAAATGTCACCGTTTGAAGCATTGTATGGCCGCAGGTGCAGAACTCCGTTGAACTGGTCAGAACCAGGAGAAAGATGGTTTTATGGAGTTGATCTGGTGAAGAAAACGGAAGAAAAGGTTAGGCAGATACAAAAGAATTTAAAAGTTGCTCAGTCTCGACAGAAGAGTTATGCAGATAAAAGACGTAGACCCTTGATGTTTAAAGTGGGAGATTATGTTTATCTGAAAGTGTCACCCATGAAAGGAGTTAATAGATTTGGAGTCAAAGGCAAACTCGCACCACGTTATATTGGTCCTTTTCAAATCATTGAAAAATGTGGGAAGGTGGCATATAGATTAAAGCTGCCTGAACAACTGTCAGCCGTGCACAATGTATTTCATGTATCACAAATGAAGAAGTGTCTGCAAGTACCTGATCAAGTGGTTGATGTTGAGGGAGTTGAACTTGAACCTGATTTGACATATTCTGAATATCCTGTCCGAGTTTTGGATCGAAAAGATCATGTTACCCGGAGTAGAACAATTAAATGGTACAAGATACAATGGGATCAACATTCAGAAGAGGAAGCCACCTAGGAATCGGAAGGTTATCTGTTGGAGAATTTCCCGGAGTTCTTTGCTTCTATCTAGGTTGCAATTTCTTCTTTAAACTGTAACCTATCCTTTTAAAAATCTTTATAATGCAGAAAACCCCTACCCATTTTGTAGACAAGTCTTGGACGTGTTTGCTTGACACGTTTCCTTTTCCATTACTTAACTCAAGGCTTTAAATCTCGGGACGAGATTTCTTTAAGGGGGAAGGGCTGTAACACCCCGGGTGTTATAGTGCTAATTAATCTGCCATGTCATCATAATGCATTGCAAAGCATCTCTATTAGGTTAACATTGTTATGCATCAACTAAAACAAGTTTACTTATCTAGGTTGAATGTGTTTCTCAGTGGTGTGCTCCGAACCCGAAAACCCTAATTTCAAATGCCACCGCAAATACTTAGTCCATGCCCTGCGTAATTTGAGGTGTGCGACTGTGTTGCCCACTAGTGTCAAGTGTAGGGTATGAGCTCAAGTACAACATTTAAAATGAAGCTCCAAATTTGAGTTTGAATTGGAGTCCCAAAACTTGTCACGAGTTTTCCGATTCAAATTTAAATTCAAATCTGGGGAGAAATGTAAAAGAATTTTTAAAGCTAATTGGTCAACCAAGAGTGGCATTTGGTCAACCATGTCATGTTGGTCCAAATGATGCCCTTGGGTGAGGTTTTGATCACTAAGTAATCACAAATCAAAGTAGCAACAAATTCCAATTTAAAATCCCTCCGAAAACCCTAAATTTCAAAACCCTGTTTTACCCCTTTTGAAATAATTCAAAATCTAAGCAAAATTTGGGAAAAAGTTCAAAACCAAGTTTGTAGAACTTTTCAAGGGCTACAACTTTGGTGTTTTGAGTTTTCAAAGTTTTAGTGAAAAATGTGGAGCAATTTTGAGAATAAACAAATTTCAAATTTAATTCATTTTTGTCCCCAAACTAAGATTTCAAAATGGAGGCTGATTTTTAAAAAAGTTTTGAACAGCAAAGTTGTAGGTCTGGTCAAGATATACAACTTTGATGTTTGGAGATTTTGAAGTTTCAATATAAAATCAAAAGTAATTTCTAAATTACCAAATCTGAAAAATGTGTCCCTTTTTGAATTTAAACTCAAATTTCAAAATCCAGTTAGAATTTGAAAAAGCGTTCAATACAAAACTTGTAGAGCTTGAAAATCTGAAGATGTCATACATTGGAAGATTTTCAAGTTGCTATACAAATTTGAAAGTAATTTGAAAAACCAGTTTGAATTTCAAAAGTTGGGGGGGAACAGCTACAGTGCCGCGACCAATCGCCGCCGGGCACCGCGCGGCATGGGCGCCGGCGAGCCGCCGGGCGACGTCCAGGAGCTTCTCGCGCGCGCTAGGACCGCCAGCGCGACGTCTCGCGCCTTCCAGTGACCTTCAGTATGACCGTCGCCCTATATATAACCGAGTTCACCGTGAGCCGTTTTTCTCTGTTTTTACCGCCGCCGCCACCGCAGCTCCGCCGCTCGCTGCTGCCGCCGTTGAGCCGCCACTAGCCACGCAAATCGCACTAGCAAGTTCGCCTCGCCCTCGCGCACCTCATGGTCCAATGGGTTTAGCCGTTTTCTCGCCCGAACCACCGCACCACCACTTCCCGTACCCAACTCCGGTCGAAGCACCGCCACCACCGCCCCCACGTGGCCAGGCCACTCCAGCTCGTCGCCGTCGTCACCAAGAGCACCACCATAACCGCTGTGAGCCCCTGAATGTTTTCCTCGCGTTAATTTTAGCCGCTACTCCGTTGGGGACGCGTTTTCGCGGCTCACCGTCGACCGTGGTCCGCCATCGTCGTCGGTAAGGGGTCGCCGGAGCTCGAGCTTAGCTGTAGAAGGGCGTAGTGGAGTCGTAGGGTGGTGTAGATCGTTTTGGTCATGGTGGTTGAGTCGTTAGCGGTGTGATCACCGGCCGGCCGCCGTGCGGGCATGGCCGAGCGCGCGGGAGAGAACGAGAGAGCGGAGGTAGGCGATGACGGGTGGGGCAGAGCTGTCAGCGAGAGAGAGAGGAAGAGCGCGCGCGTGCGGGCAGGGCGCGCAAGTGGGCCGCTTGCTGGGCCACGCAAGCGCGAGCAAACGCGGGCGCGGGCGCGCGCGAGCGGGCCGCTCGGCTGGGCCGGACCGGAGGGAAGGAGGAAAAGCAGCCCGGTTCGGATTTCGTTTTTGTTTTTCTTTTTCAAATTTGTGAATAGTGTTATTATTTGTTTATTTCATTAAAAATTGTGTAGAGTTCCAAAATTCATGAAAATTTTTGTGTAAGCTTTTCAATGTATAAACTATCTAGGAAAAATGTTAAATCATGAATTTGAATACTTTGAGCAGTAGAATTAATTAGTTTCATTAAAGATTAAATGCAACTTCCAGTAATTTTAATAATTAATTTATTTATCCAAAAATTATGAAATTTATTATAGCACTGTTATAAGTCATTCTTAACCCATAGAAAAAGTTTGAGCTTGATTAGGTAAAATTTGATCAACTTCTAATTATGCCCTAATTATTAAATAGAAAATAAATATTAATTTGAGAACTTTAAGTGTTGTGTGCCTTTTAATTGAGTGATGTCCTTAGGTCACTACCTTTTTTGTGATCTCTGGCACCTTAATTTCATGATTGAGCTCGTTAGTAACTTGTTAGGTTAAAAGCTGGTATCGCGGAAAAACGTCGCTACTAGTTAGTAGGTTTTCTGTTTACGTTTGTACCGTGAAGAAAAGTTGTACTCAAATCGTAACCGTGGCATGTTATCATCAAGCATCATGTTTATCATTGAGCATCATGTTAAAGCATGTTATGTATTCGTGTAGTCTCCGCTTTCGAGGAAGCCAAAGTCGTCGATCAAGCTTCCGGAGAAGAGCGATCGTCGGTGGGTTCCGGACCAGGGGGTGAAGTCCTCGAGTCTGAGTCGGTCGTCGTGTTTGAGCAAGGCAAGCCCCGGTGCATTTAAACCCTACCTTGAGTTTTACAAATGTTTTATTATTTATATTATGGTTGACTGCATTAAGTAATTAGGAGTTGAGTGATAACCTAATTGCTGCATTATCATCCTTGATTATTGTGATATCAACCTTGATACCTGCTTTACAGAAAATGCGTAGTATGCTTCGCTATGCTTAGAAGTTAAGCTTTTAAATGAATGTTTACATAGCCATGACGGCATATCGAATGAATATTGATATATGTGAATGAACTTGTAAGATCGGGCGGGTGGTTTGGCCACTGCTAACATGCATTGGGAAAGGAGTCCCACTGTATTGTTTCCGCCTTATCAGTTAAGGACCGTACGTTGTTGGCCCTCGCGTCATGGAGTTTTTATTAGTACTAGCCATGTGCCCATGTCGGGTAAGCCTTACTTTGGTTAGTCCATTACGAGAACGTCTAACCTCGCACTGGGAGTGGAGAGATGGCGAGAGTAATGTGTACCCTCGGGGCTAGAATTGGGCCGGGTTCGAGGAGTACTGTGCTCTCGGGTGGCGATGGACACGTTCTGGTTTTGGGTTATTCGGGTAAGAGTTGATATATGCAAGATTCAGTTCTACATATGTCGTGTGGTTAGGAATCCCCAGCTGGGTAAATGAAGCGGTTCAAATCGTCGTTACTCCACGAGAAAGGAGTCTTGGCCTTGCACCAACATCGTAGTTAAGAACTAGAATTGAAAGAAAGAATGAGAAAGGTTTTGATGATAATTACTTTGATCTAGATTAGGATCACCTAGAATTGGTTAATGAACCATCAATGGTAAAAGTAAAATGTTGAAGATAAGGACTTACTTTAATAAGCTTTTCTGCAAAAAGAAAATTTGATTCTTGATTACCCGTACCTTGATTCCCTAAAGCTAGCATGCCCTTGGAGTCTTTGTCTTAGTCGGGTAAGTCTTGTTGAGTACTCTCGTACTCAGGGTTTGTTAACCCCTTGTTGCAAGTGCGGTTCATGAACAAGTCTGCTTCGAGCCTTGTTGCATGACCGTCGTGGTTGAAGACAGTGACGACGAGTAGATTGTGTGGCCTTTGGGCAAGGCATCTCGCTTGTGTGTTGTAATAAAGTTACTACCGATACTTCTCTACTACTGGTTTGTAATAATGTTACATAAGGTTTTAAGTTTGAAAACTGGTTTGTAACCTAAGTTATTGTAAGACTTCCGCTACTTTACTCTGTTGAATATTTTGAATAAACTGTTGTAATATTGCAATACTCCTGTGATTGGATCCTGTTCGGAGGAAAGCAGGCCTTTTAAGTTATGGTGAACATAAGTACGACTGTCAGAGGTCATTATGGCAATGACGTGTGCTTGTGGGCCATCATAATTAGGAGGTTCTGTGACATCGGCCGTCGCCGACGACCTGGGCCCCGCCTCGACCGCACCGAGCGCCACCATCTCCGCCGGTTCGGACCCCTCCACGGCAGGATCAGGGCTAGCAACCACTATGGCATCCGCTGCCCCCTGCCGTTGTCGCAGGCGCCCCTTTGCGGCCTCGACCTGCCAGACCCAGGCCGCATCCTGCTCCGTCGTCCGGTTAAGAACAACGGCGCTGGCCTGCAGCGACTTCACGGGGGTAGGCCCCATCGGCTCCGCCTTCCGCTTTAACCTGCAAAGTGAGAAGAAATGTCAGCCAACGGATCCAGAGAAAGGCAGAACAACCAAGCAGAAATGCTTACCCGGAAATCGACACCAAGGGCCTTGACCCCGTGCGATCCGAGCCTCCCGGGGTGGCCGATTGTGGCCTCGCAGCAGCCCCACTAGCAGCCCGGGCACTCCTTGGGGCCCTGACCGACGCACCGCCCTGCGCCTTCTGTGCCTCCGAGGCCAGCTGGCCTTGGGTTCTCACGCCTGCCGCCGCCGCCGCCGATGACGACGCCGGTACCGCCGTCCCAGCCCCTGCCTGAGCTTGCGGGGCCTAGGCTGGTGCGGGCGTCCCCGTTGACCCCTCTTGCTGGGTCCGGGGTAAAGTGGCCCCTCCCGTCGAGGGGCCTGTCTCCTTCTCTGTCTTCTCCTCCTCCTCGGACTCCTCGTCCACGACGACCGAGGAGGACGCCCCCCTGATGGGCTCCAGTAGGGGGCAAATGTCGGGAAGGTCCCCCAGTCTGGTCACGGTCTCATACCACGACAGGGCGTCGTCGTCTTTGCCGCTGCTGTCGTCGTCCTCCCCCGAGATCGTCTCGGAAGGCGACGGCGCCAGGGGGACCCCATCGATGGTCTGCTGGCGCCGGAGCTTCTTCAACGCCTCCGCCTCTTTGGCCTTGCGGATTGCCCGCTTCTTGGCCGTCTCCTTGGTTTGCTTCTTCTTGGAGGCATGCTGGCGTCGAGCCTCCTGGGCGGGCCAGTCCTCTGGGACTGGCGGACGTGTTTCCCACAGCGCCGACAAATCCTACGCGCCGGCCTCGACCAAATTAGTGAAATCCAAAAATAAACAAAATTAGCTAACATACTAGCCCTAAGATACATACCATGGGCTCAAACCCTTCGGTAGGTCTCATGGGGACCCGGTTGGCCTCCTCCACCTTGAAGTTCCCAACCATTCGGCGTGCTCGCCGGAGGACCTCCTCGAGGGCAAGGGATTCGTGGGACATCCGGGTCCCCTCTAGAGATGCCTCCAGAGTCATCTGGTTGAGGCGGAGACGACGTCGGCACAGCGGCATCACTCTGCGGCGATGGAAGGCCGCGGCCACCGCCGCAGCTGTCAAGCCCCGAAGGCGAAGCTGCTGCAGCGCCGCCAGCAGCGGGTCCAGGCGCGGCTTCTCGGCTTCCGGCACTCCGTACATCCAGCGATCCTCTCGAGCGGTCAGCACGCGGCCGGTGTACCTCGGCAACTGATTTTCATCGTTGTGGAGGTACAACCAACCCTCGTGCCACCCGCTGTTCGAAGAGATGAGGCGAGCCGGGATGTACAGATCCGCCCGGCTCGACCTCACCTACAGGATGTAGCTCCCTACTCGAGCCGCGCACAGGACGCCCTTCTCCCCCGCCTTCTTGGCGAAGAGCTCGGCCTTGAAAAGGTGAAGCCACAGGTTCCACTGCGGCTCCACCCCAAGGTAGCCCTCGCAGACCGCCGCGAAGATGGCGGCCTGCGCGACGGCGTTGGGGGCAAGGTGGTGAAGTTCCACCTGGTAGTAGTGGAGGAGCACGCGCATGAAGACGGACGCCAGCACGCCAAACCCCCGCTCGTGGAAGCAGACGAAGCTCACCACGTACCCTTCAGGGGGTGCCGGCTCCCGGTGGGCAGGAGGCGGCGCGATCCACTCCGGCTGCGACCGACTCGTCCTTGGCCGCAGCAGCCCATCCTTGACCAACTCTTCCAACCTCCTCTCCGTCACCGAGGAGGCGACCCAGTCATCGCGCGGGGAGGATCTAGATCTTTCCTGCCATCGGTGCTGTCGGAAGGGGGGTGGACGGAGAGGATGCGATGGCGGCAGCGATGCGGGCGGAGAGCGCAATAAGGCAAGGGTTGTCTGAGGCAGAAGATTGCAGGAGCGCAAGGGACCGGTGGGGAACGCAGACCCCTAGTCCTTGATTTTATATGCCCAGGCGGAAGCCCAACGGCCACGTGAAAAGGTAGGAACAGTTTCCCGCATTAAATGCGCCCACCTAACCGTTTCCTTACATCTCACAGGAGTTGGGCACGTGGCCGTCCCCCACTTCGTAACCGTACGCCATGTCGCCCACTACCGCGCCGATCTCGCCTCCTCTCCTAAAAAGACGCGCCCGGCTAACGGGCGAGGGAGGGATCCGCGGACGGATATTCCCAAATACCTGGGAAACGGGCCCCGAGCCCGGTATGAGCCTCGAGGGAGCGGAAGCTGGCCCTTGACCAGGGTTCGACAGCTGCCCTCGAGCAATAGAGTTAGGGACAACCAAGGGTGCGCCCGTACATGGCCAGAGCTCGGGCCATGCTCTCGAGGCACCCTAGGACGTATTTGAGGCCAAAGGAGGAGGTCGACGTAGGAATCCCCTCGGGGGAGGCACCGAGCCCTTGAATCTTGTCGCAGGGAATCGAGATCCACACGACCACTTCTTGGCATCTTTGAGAGCGCCTCCGAGCCACTAGCCGACCCCTAACGACTGGGGCACGGAATCTCACTCGAATTCCCCCGTTAGCAGCTCACCAGAGGCCGTCGAAACTCGCCCAAACGAGGGTAGTACGACGTTCTCCACCCCTCCTCCTTTTTTTGGAAAAGGAGTGTGAGGGACGAACAGTAAAAGACGGTCCGGACTCTGATCGACCTCACGCGCGCGAGGCTCGGGGGCTCGACCGCAGAAACCTAAACCTTGAGGGATCGAAAGCTGGCCCTCGACCAGGGTTCGACAGCTGCCCTCGAGTAACAGAGTTAGGGATGACCAAGGGTGCGCCCGTACATGGCCAGGGCTCGAGCCACGCTCTCGAGGCACCCAGGACGTATTCGAGGCCAAAGGAGGAAGTCGACGTAGGAATCCCCTCGGGGGAGGCACCGAGCCCTCGAATCATGTCGCAGGGAATCGAGATCCACACGACCACTTCTTGGCATCTTTGAGAGCGCCTCCGGGCCACTAGCCGACCCCTAACGACTGGGGCACATACTCTCACTCGAATTCCCCCGTTAGCAGCTCACCGGAGGCCGTCGAAACTCGCCCAAATGAGGGTAGTACGACGTTCTCCACCCCTCCTCCTTTTTTCGAAAAAGGAGCGTGAGGGACGAACAGTAAAAGACGGTCCGGACTCTGATCGACCTCACGCGCGCGAGGCTCGGGGGCTCGACCGTAGAAACCTAAACCTTGAGGGATCGAAAGCTGGCCCTCGACCAGGGTTCGACAGCTGCCCTCGAGTAACAGAGTTAGGGACGACCAAGGGTGCGTCCGTACATGGCCAGGGCTCGAGCCACGCTCTCGAGGCACCCCAGGACGTATTCGAGGCCCAAGGAGGAGGTCGACGTAGGAATCCCCTCGGGGGAGGCATCGAGCCCTCGAATCCTGTCGCAGGGAATCGAGATCCACACGACCACTTCTTGGTATCTTTGAGAGCGCCTCCGGGCCACTAGCCGACCCCTAACGACTGGGGCACAGGCTCTCACTCGAATTGCCCCACTAGCAGCTCGCCAGAGATCGTTAGAACTCGCCCAAACAGGGGTAGTACGACGTTCCCCACCCCTCCTCCTCCTTCCTGAAGGAGGAGCGTGAGGGTCGCACAGCAAAAGACGGCCGTGACTCTGATCGACCTCGTGCGCGCGAGGCTCGGGGGCTTGGCCGCAATGAATCATTCCCCAATAAAACGAATACAAGACCTCGGAGGAGTCTCAACACTCCACCGAGGCCTCGGGGGCTACACCCGGCGGGTGCGCTCGCGCGCCCCCACCGGAAAAAATCACGACGCTACGACTCTAGTTCAAACAAACCTCTGGGAGAGTGATCACACACTCACCCAAAGGCTCAGGGGCTACTGTCGGTACCAACAGTACGGGGGTACCCACATCCATCGCTAATAAAAAACTAAAACGACTGAAACCGCAATAAAAGGCAGCCCGCCTCGACCGCGTATCCAGTCCGCCTCGTACGAGGCCCGCTCGACGGGGCGCCTCGACCGCGCTCCGGCTCCGACTCGTACGAGGCCCGCTCGATGGGGCGCCTCGACCGCGCCCCATCCCGTACAGCAAGGTACCTCGACGGCGCTCCGACCCGCGCGAGGCTCGTCCGCCCACTGGGAAAAAACTCCGACTCGCGTGAGCCCGGGTCGAGCGCCTCGGCTCCTTCTCTTTACCTACCCTAGGACAAAAGTCATAGCATTTAATGCGGTTACCTACTACCACCTATCGGCATGGCTGTGACCAGGATCGACGTAGGAACAATGCCCGTGTCAGATCTCACTGTTTTACCGCCCATCCCGTGATGGGAGGTGAAAACCGTCACTGTACCCACCTTACCGCGCACTGTTTACCATCGATCACCCTCGAGGGAGGATAAGACAAGGCCCGTTCTCCGTAATCTCGGGGATTCGGTCTTATCCATCCGGTCTTGACCCGGCCTCGACCCAACCTCGACGCTCGGCACAGTTCAACGGCAAGGGAAGGACGGTGTGGCACGGCGCTCCGGGTCATTTCGCCGTCTCGTCTCCCACGACGCCATGGTGTCCAGGGATGGCCGGCCATTCCCAGAGCACGTCGCTACGGTCAGCTCAACAGAAATCGACAAAACATCACCTCAAGGCTCCCCGTCGTCTTGGCCTCCTCTCGCCCTATAAAAGGGCAGGCCAGGGTTCTACAACGGGGAGGAACAACGAAGAAAAACAAGTGACAACAGGCAAGACGCAAGATAGAGATCGATATCTCAAGCAATCACCCTTGTCCTCTTTTTCCTCTCTTTGAGACTTGGGCTCGACGCCCTCTCTCGCATGCTTGTAACCCCTACACGAGCACTTCGGTGTAAGGAAATACAAACTTCTCCCCCCCGCTGGAAGTAGAGCCTTCTTTTGCCCGAACCAGGATAAACCCCCGTGTGTTCTCCTTGCATCACCATCCAGGAAAGAGACACGCAACATTTACTCGTTGGTTTAGGACCCCCTCGGGTCCGAACACCGATAGTTACTGTAATATTTTTGTTTGTATTTATCAATTAGTGTTCAATCATAGATTAATTAGGCTTAAAAGATTCGTCTCGTGATTTTCTACCAAACTATGTAATTAATTTTTTTGTCTATATTTAATGCTCCATACATGTGTCTAAACATTTGATGTGACGGAGAATGTTGAAAAATTTGGGTAACTAAACACCCCAGCTACGCTGGTGCGCGGCATGGAGGAACGGAACGGGACGGAAACGGGAATCACACTCCAACCGCCCGCAGCCCACTGTGGCTAGGCGACTGCTGACCGCATTCAACACCGCAAAAGACTGCGTCTGACCTCACTGACGCACGCAACCTCTCTCTCTGTCGCAGGCAAGCGGCACGCACAGCTGCACACGCAACGCAATACGAGGAGGAGGTGGCCGCGTCCGCGTGGACGCCGGACGGGACGGAGGGCTGCGTGGACTTTGGAGTCCGGACAGGACTGACGCTCCCTCCACAGCAGAGCAGACCTTTCCCCCTCCCTCCGGCCTCCGGCTCCTCCTTCCCTTTCCCTGCTCTGCTTCGCTTTCGACCAACCTACTCACGCCCACTCCACTCCCCTCCCCTCCTCGCACTCTCCATCATCACCACCACAAGCTCCTGCGCTGCGCGCTCCCTCCTTCCTCCACGGCACGCGAGAGCAACGTGCCAAGGAGCAGAATTCCACAACGCCGCCGCCGAGCCCGCATTGCTCCCCTCTCTCCTCCTCCGCCGCGTGACCGGCTCCCTTCCATTCCCGCAACCACACAGTCGCGCCTCCGCGGGTGCCAGCCCAATCCCCTGAATCCTGAATCCGAATCCATGGCACCCAAGCGCGCGCCGCCACTGCTCCTGCTCCCGCTCCTCCTCGCCTTCCTCCTGCCGCCACTCATCCCGCGGGCGCGCGCCGCCGCGGACCCTAACCCGGCGCCGTGCCACCCGAACGACCTGCGCGCGCTGCTTGCCTTCGCCGGGAACCTCACGTCCGCGGCGGATGCCCTCCTCTGGCCCTCCTCCCCCTCCTCCTCCCCCGGGTGCTGCGCGTGGGACGGCGTCGCCTGCGACGCCGCCGGCCGCGTCTCCGCATTGCGCCTCCAGGCGCGTGGCCTCGCGGGCCCGCTCCCGTCTCCGTCCCTCACCGCGCTCCCGTTCCTCCGGGACCTCGACCTCAGCCGGAACGCGCTCACGGGCGCCGTCGCCGCGGTCCTCGCCGCCTTGCCGGGGACCCTCCGCGCCGCCAACCTCTCCTCCAACCTCCTCCTCGGCGCGTTCCGGGGGATCCCCCTCCCGGACCACCTCGACGCTCTCGACGCCAGCAACAACTCCATCTCGGGCGTCCTCGCGCCCGACCTCTGCGCCGGCGCGCCCAAGCTCCGGGTGCTCGACCTCTCCGCCAACCGCCTCGCCGGCGCGCTCCCGTCGTCCTCCGCCTCCCCTCCGCCCTGCGCCGCCACGCTGCTCGAGCTCAGCCTCGCCAACAACGCGTTCACGGGCGACCTCCCCGCCGCGCTCTTCGACCTCACCGCCCTCCGCAAGCTCTCCCTCGCCGGCAACCGCCTCACCGGCCACCTCACGCCTCGCCTCGGCGAACTCAAAAACCTCACCTTTCTGGATTTGTCCGGGAACCGCTTCTCCGGCGACCTCCCCAACGCGTTCGGCGGCCTCACGTCGCTCGAGAACTTGGCCGCGCACTCCAATGCCCTCACGGGCCCGCTGCCGCCGTCGCTCTCGCGGCTCTCGTCTCTCCGTGTTCTTGATCTCCGGAACAACTCCCTCTCCGGTCCGGTCGCTACCGTCAACTTCTCCGGGATGCCGTCGCTTGCTTCCGTCGACCTTGCCACGAACCAGCTCAACGGCACGCTCCCGGTCAGCCTCGCCGGCTGCAGGGAGCTCAAGTCGCTCAGCCTCGCCAGGAACAGTCTGACGGGCCAGGTGCCCCAGGATTACGGCCGGCTCGTCTCGCTGTCGATGCTCTCGCTGTCCAACAACAGCCTGCACAACATCTCGGGGGCGCTCGGCGTGCTCGGTGCCTGCAAGAACCTCACCACGCTGATCCTCACCAAGAATTTCGTCGGCGAGGAGCTGCCGGACGATGGCGTTGCTGGGTTCGGTGGCTTGGAGGTGCTGGCACTAGGTGATTGTGCGCTCAGGGGAAGGCTTCCGAAATGGCTGACACAATGCAAGAAGCTGGAGGTGCTTGATCTGTCCTGGAACCAATTGGTTGGCACCATCCCGTCATGGATTGGCGAGTTTGAGTACTTGAGCTACTTGGATCTCTCCAACAATACCTTGGTTGGTGAGATTCCAAAGAGCTTGACGCAGCTCAAGAGCCTCGTTGCTGTCACGCAGTCACCGGGTATGGCGTTTACTAGCATGCCATTGTATGTGAAGCATAACAGAAGCATTAGTGGCCGGCAGTACAACCAGCTCTCAAACTTCCCGCCGTCGCTGATCCTGAACAACAACCGCCTGAACGGGACTATATGGCCTGAGTTTGGAAACCTGAGGGAGCTGCATGTCCTGGATGTGAGCACCAATTTCATATCTGGGAGCATTCCTGATTCACTGTCGAGGATGGAGAATCTGGAGGTTCTTGACCTTTCATCAAATAATCTCAGCGGTGTGATTCCGTCATCCCTCACGGAGCTCACCTTCTTGTCAAAGTTCAGTGTGGCTCACAATCACTTGACGGGGCAGATTCCAAATGGAGGGCAGTTCCTGACGTTCTCCAATTTGAGCTTTGAGGGTAATCCTGCTTTGTGCAGATCAAGTTCCTGCAACCCAATTCTGTCTAGGGAAACTCCTAGTGACACGGACGTAAAGCCCGCACCGAGTATCAGGAACAGGAAAAACAAAATACTTGGGGTGGCCATCTGCATAGGTCTGGCTCTTGCAGTATTTTTAGCTGTTATTTTGGTGAACATGTCAAAGAGGGAGGTCACTGCTATTGATTATGAAGATACCGAGGGCTCCTGTCATGAATTGTATGACTCTTACTCAAAGCCAGTGCTGTTCTTTCAGAATTCTGCAGTGAAGGAGCTAAGTGTCAGTGACCTAGTCAGATCGACAAATAACTTTGATCAAGCCAACATAATAGGCTGTGGTGGATTCGGTCTTGTGTACAAGGCCTATCTCCCCGATGGAACAAAGGCAGCGGTGAAGAGGCTCTCTGGTGACTGCTGGCAGATGGAGAGGGAGTTCCGCGCTGAGGTGGAAGCACTGTCACAGGCGCAACACAAAAACCTTGTAACCCTCAAAGGGTACTGCCGCTATGGAAACGATAGGCTGTTGATCTACTCTTACATGGAGAATGGCAGCCTGGACTACTGGCTGCACGAGAGGTCAGATGGTGGTTATATGCTGAAATGGGAATCAAGGCTCAGAATTGCCCAGGGGTCAGCCAGGGGGCTGGCATACTTGCACAAGGTTTGCGAGCCCAACATCATCCATCGAGACGTGAAGTCCAGCAACATTCTTCTGAATGAAAATTTTGAAGCGTGCCTGGCAGATTTCGGGCTAGCAAGGTTGATACAGCCGTATGGCACTCATGTGACTACCGATCTGGTTGGTACCTTGGGTTACATCCCACCAGAGTACAGTCAAGCGGTGATCGCCACTCCAAAAGGGGATGTCTTCAGCTTTGGTGTAGTCTTGCTTGAACTGCTCACGGGTAGGCGCCCCGTGGATGTGTCCAAGTCCAAGGGATCCAGGGACCTGATCTCCTGGGTTCTTCAGATGAAGTCTGAGAAGAAGGAAGAGCAGATTTTCGACAGCCTGATATGGAGCAAGGTGCATGAGAAGCAGCTGCTGTCTGTCCTCGAGACGGCGTGCAAGTGCATCAGCACTGATCCTCGGCAGCGGCCGTCGATTGAACAAGTTGTGAGCTGTCTTGACAGTGTGTGACATTCATCATACCATGCTGATTGCCAGTTTCTTCATTTTTTAAATCAATCAAAGGCTAGGAGGTATTGACATGAGAGAAGAAGTATAGAAGCAGTCTGAGTAAATTCAGATAATGCAGGTGCAGGCTAGGCATGGTGTCGTGGGTCGTGCTATTATATAGCTAACCAGAAGATAACTTGGGTCTGGTTTTCTTTCTCAGTAACTCAGTGTTGTGTAAAAGTTATAAATAAATTCCCAAATCAACCGATGTTTTTATGAGCTGCTGTGCTGTGCCTCAAATGGTTTATCCTGTGAATACAAAACTGAATTTCATCATCAGAACAGTGATGTTTTCGCCATGAAAATTTTCAGTTATGTTATGGCGCACTTATCTTATAGAGAAAATTGAATCTGTGTTGTGGTGGGTTGGATACTTTCAGATACTGGGGGAGGATGTGCAACGTTGAGTATACCTGACAAATAATATTCTTCCCAATGCAGTTTGTTATCCCGGCAGCACTTGCACTTGTTGCAGAAGTACAGTGTTGATCTACTTTCTTTTGTGGTGTTCGCAGAGATGAACGAACAGAGAATAGAAAAGCAAACTGAGCAAGGGCCTGTTTGGTTAGAGGTGTTAAAGTTTAATAAATATTGTAGCACTTTCGTCTTATTTGATAAAAAGTTTTTAATTTTGGACTAATTAGGCTTAATAGATTCGTCTCGTAAATTACTCCTAATCTATGCCGACATGTATGCAGTTAGTCTATATTTAGTACTTCATGCATTTGCCGCAACATTAATATGATAAGAGTTAAACTTTAACATTCATGAACCAAACATGGCCTAAATAAATTCGGATGACGTAGATTAAACTAAATTAAAATAAGATACACGACTAGCATTCCACTGCCTGTCTGCTAGTGATCGTTTTGAGGAGTTTTAATTTTCAGACTGAATAAGCTCCGGCAATAATCAGGGATGGCAGAGAAGGCTGAAAACTGGTAGGACACAATTTCACAGGTACAAAAGAGAGGCTATGGTGGGGATGATACGTGAGTAGGCGGGTGAACTGAATGACGCGTCATCACAATTTAAAGGACGAACATAAGGGAAGCTAAAACGAGCTAACCCACTAGATATTTCGATATTTAACCCTTAATTTGTAAACCTTTTTATATTTGACATCTAATTTGCAAGCCTTTCGATATTTGATCTAGCGCACGCGAATTCTTACGATCCGAGGGATTACGAAGGATTTCTCTCTTTTCTTATTTTCTATGGCCACGAGATATTTCGATATTTAACCCTTAATTCGTAAACCTTTTTACATTTGACACATAATTCGCAAGCCTTTCGATATTTGATCATGCGCACACAAATTCTTACTATCCGAGGGATTATGAAGGATTTCTCTCTTTTCTTATTTCCTATGGTCTCTTCTCACCTCCCAGGACATGAGAAATGACCAAACCACCCTCCCCTCTTATCAGGTGGCCTAGACACTCGCCAAGCCCTTTTGGTTTGCTTGGTTTACGGACGTTCCTCGCCGACATTTCCCTGGCTCACCCGTTCTCCTTCCCTAGCAGTCCTGATGCTCCCCAAAAATTAAATTTTACATAGATCTAACATAATTAATAAAAAATAATGTAAATAAAATACAAATTATAATCAATTTTTCAGCATAGACAAAGAAACCATCTAGAAAATTTAGTATATAGGTTCATATAGAATACTAGTTCATATTAGGTTCACATAGATAATACAACCATCCAAACACAATTTAAGAGTACAGGCACACATAGATTGACATAGAGACAATAGAATCATCCAGCTAATTTAAGACTACATGTTCATATAGGCAAAAGAACCATCATGATGTCGGGGAATCTAGAACAATACAAAAGTCTCGTAACATTGTTCTAGGATTATTCAATCATCGATCTTCTTCCCTTTCCTTGTAGTGAGTTTTTTCTTCAAGCCTGGCCTCTTCCTTGGAGCGGTCATAATATTACTTGCCCCAGTTTGATTGAATACCATAGCAAAATGTAATGGTTTAGTACATGAACTAAGATAAGCACATACATGTTAAAAAGAGTGAATCATTTTACCTTCTTGTCACTCCTCTAAGGCTTTGTAGTGTTCTGATTCCTTCTTGTCACTCCTCTAAGGCTTTATAGTGTTCTGATTTGTCTCTCCAAGTTCCACCCTTGTTAATTGTCATTGGCTAATAAATGAGACAAACATTTAGCCTAAAAAAGAGACTAGTGTTCCAAGTTCGAAGTTAACGTTCAGTTTATAGAAATTGACCTCTTATAACACATGGGACTAGTGTTGATTTGACTTATGCCTTCTAGTTGTTCCACAGGTCCAGGACTATTATGCACTGAATTTTCTTGCACGTGAACCTTCTGCCTTTTGGATGGACTAGGAGTTGCATCACCATTGGTATAACCAGCAGGCCTACTTGCCTTCCCTTTCTTGGCTCGACTTTTCCTGTAAATGTAAAATTGAGATAAATTCAAAATATGAAGCAAGTATGAGTTAGTTCAAAAAAGGCATATACACATTTACCTCTTCTTTGTTCTATTGAGAGGGCACTTTAGGAATGTTGTCCTATGGCCAAGACCCAATCAATTTTGACACTTCACCTGCCACATGCCTTTGCCCCTAGGATTGCTTCCCTTGTTCTCAATGCAGCTAGGTTCTCTGAGTTTCTTTTGTCTTCCAACATTTTTCTTAGTGAGTGGTGGCGGCACTTTAAATCCAGGATCCACATGTACCCATTGAGACTTATCAAGTAGTGTTTTGATCACACCATTATAGGCTAGTATAAAATGGTACATTGAATAGTATGGGTCAAGGTAATCTTCCATCTTAGGATTTCTATGTGTGGTGATGAGAGCCAAAGCATGTGCACATGGTTTCCCTGATACTTGAGTTCGCCACTATTTTAACTTCATCGACAATGTGTTCGCCAATGTCTCAGAGACGGGCTTCGACTTCAACATCATTGGCTAGTTCGCTACACCATCGTCAACATTTCGGCAAGGGGCTTTGCCATCAGCTTTACCGTGATCGACAACGCCTTTACCGTCAATTGGAGTGAGGGGGGTCCCCATTTATGACTTTTGTGACATCAACCATGCCTATGTCATCTACTTCAAGCACGTGAAAGAATTTCTCACAAGCGCCAGCCAAGAGGGGGCTGGCGAGGAGCACTTTGGACAAGCAATCCACCCAAAGAAAAAAGCCTTGCCTGGCGTGCGCGAGTGAAAGCTTGAAGACGTGTCATGATCATCTACAACTACCTCGCCTATGTTCGCCTACCTTGATGAAAGTCCCTAGTTTGGTTTTGGCTAATTGATGAAACATAGGACTAACCTTTGTATCTAAGTGGATGATTTAGATAAAGGTGGTCATTGAATATGAGACATGACATTTGTAACAAAACCGACCAAATTATAAGAGCACAAGTACAAAAACAAGCACCGAAGCGCTCAAATTTTTGAACTTGAGCCCATATAATCCCGGTAGTCAATCGAAACCACGAAGGATTTCAAACTAACTTGCTTACAACCAGGATCGCATCATTCAACATACAACATCATACGTTACATTTCACCAGTGGTTCTGAAATAAGTTTACACACACGGAGTCGCAATTATTACAAACCAAGTTTATAAAAGTAGCGGAAGCAAACGCACACCAGTTGTTTAACTACTGCCAGTTTTGTTGATCAACATCCCACAAAAGCATCAGGAAAGTACATAAAAGATGATCACGCCCAAGTGATCTAGTCTTCGTCACCCGCAGGGTGGAGACAAGTTTTGCAGAAGCCTGGATAGAGCATATCATCTGCAACAGGAGGGAATAAACCCTGAGTACTGGAATGTACTCAGCTAGACTTACCCATCGAAAACCAGAAATAAGATGACACCAAGGATTATGCAAGGCTTACACAAGAGGCTAGCTGACATCACATTTTTGCATAAAGGCATAAGTAATTGAGACTCTTATAACCTGTACTAGCAGTTATTTTTAGCATTTACCTGTCATCTATCTTAGCACCTGTACTAAACATGCACTTGATTATAATCAAACAATTATCATCATTATATCCAGAGCAGGTATGAATTGTGGCAACATTGTATCATTCCCTTAACCACCGGTTCATTTAATGAGATCTACGTTGCCGCTGCTCAAGTCAAGTGCTCACTAACTGGGAGCGACGGCGATTCGAATCGAATTCCTATCCAGCTGGAGGGGTATTTCTAACACTCACCGCGCAGGCCCCTGCCAGGGTCGCACAAGCCACCTTTTCATATGATTCAGGAATCGCGGGTCCGAATGATGTCGCGACCCCAAGAGCGACACTCTGCCAGGTGATAGGGACTCTAACCCCCCCCCCCCCTTGGTCTCACGTCAATGTCCCCAAGCACATCATTTCTCTCCTCCAAGAAGCAACCTACCATTCGATTCCAGGCCTGAACCACATTACTCGGCTTCGCGGTCAGAACGACTTATCCGGCCAACTAAGTGTTAGACTGCGTTCAACATGACTCAAGGACGTACAGCGAATCGGTCCTTAAACGACTCAGACGGGCATAGCTCCACACCCAAGACGTGAAGTGTCTTGCGGCTGTACTATCGAACTCCCGCCCGGTCTCAATTTCATTTTAAGCATGGTTCCATTCACGATAGCCATAAAGCCAC
This sequence comes from Saccharum hybrid cultivar R570, assembly GCA_038087645.1. Lineage (NCBI taxonomy): Eukaryota > Viridiplantae > Streptophyta > Magnoliopsida > Poales > Poaceae > Saccharum > Saccharum hybrid cultivar. The sequence continues at coordinate 991,024 of JAQSUU010000368.1, forward strand.
TCGTGACTCCTTTTTACATCTCGCGGATGACCGGAAATCACTCGACTTCTACCGTACTAAGTAGGGCTAAGCATTGACACGTGCCTAAACCTAATGTAGGATTAAGTACGATATCTGGACAAGGACAGGTATAATGCAACAAGTGTTTTTATATAACTCCTACAACTTAATGCAGTAAACAATTAAAAGTACTCAAGATTAATTTATAAATCAGTAGGTTCATCATGCACCGGGGCTTGCCTTTTAGAAAGGTCGAAGGCCGGTGGTCAGGACACAGACATGTCTTATGCGGGAACTTCTCCGCCGGTTGGTTCCTCTAGCTGCTCCGGCTGGTCCTGGATTTCCTCCGGAATCACCGGCTCGAATTCGAGGAGAGTTACCCCCTCCGGAACACCTATTGCATGAGTGCACAATAAATATCATGGGTGCATAATGGTGCAACATGCTCGGAATGAAATGCATTTCAGAAATAAAATACTCTATTCAAGTTACTTCATTAAAATGTGCAAATCTCTTCTCCGGTGGAGAAGTACTCACCTAATCTACCCAACCTAAGATATAGTTGTTCGTCTTCGGTTAAGGCCCTAACACCTAACAAACACAAGAGTGACATTATTTAGGTTACCACATCCAACCCAAAATATCACGGTAAGACATTCTGGACAGCAGCTACTTGTTTCTAACATAACTGGAGATTCCCAAATCCAAAAGATATGATCTAAGACAATCTGGAAAGCTTAAGAAATGTACCACAAAATGTTTTCAGACCACAACACTTAATTCCAAAGTTTACCTAGTCGAAATTCCAAAGTTCCAGAATCTGTTCTCTCTAAACAGAGAGCAGTCAATTCTGGACTGTCACTTTAAACAGCAATAACTCCCAAACTACTAAGCCAAATGCTCCCAAATTTTGACACAGGCTCATTTACAAATTTTACTACAACTTTGGTATTTACAAGTTTTCCAGCAACCACCTTTATCCAAGGTCAAACCTAGAAATACTATCAGCTGTCCAGAAAACCTAGAATTGCAAAGATTAAATAATTATTTATGTGGCAAACATTCTCTAAGACCAAACTAATACTACTATAAGTTCACAAAGGTCACAAAAACACCAGAAAATAAGGTGTGCCCACCTAGAATATTTATTTAAACTCATTTCTTAATTTACTTAAGTAATTAAGTGGAATTTCAAACATATATGTAAACTGCTCTTACAATTCTACAAAAATTACAGGAGACTCTCTGACCCAAAAAGAGGCTACTATACAAATTTGAACTAAATTTATTCATAGGAACTTCCTACACAAAATTCACAAGCCAAAAAGGCTGATTTTTGTATAAATAACAAAGCATAGTAAAAAGTGTCAAACAACAGATTTCCTAATTTTCTTAGACACTCTAGGGTACCAAGACATTCTCCAAAATTTTATATGAACATTGCACATGTAGAAAAATTACAAAAATTCATTTAAGTATTTTCTAAAATAATAAGATAGCATTATAACTTGAAAAGTACTTAAGCACTACTACCCACATTTTTACCAGAGCTAGAGCAAGTATAAATTAGTCTACCCACCAAATTTCATAATTTTGGGAACACTGAAACTCAAGATATAATTTAAACAAGTTTGCATGTGCTTTAAAACACATTTTAAAGACCTATTTAAATACCCCAAAAACTAAACATCACAGAGCAAACTCATATTTTTCTAAAATACTACACATCATGTAGATCCTAACAAAATTTATCTCATGATTTTTGAGCAAGTAAAACCCTAGGTCTACATTTTCCAAAACTTAACCAAAACTGTGATAGAATAAATAAAAATCAAACAAATCTTATTCGTTACTGGGTCGGCCCGGGAAAGACGCGGCCCATGACTCGCGCGCGCGGCCCGCTCTCGCGCGCGGCTTGCTACGGCTCCCGCCCGCGCGCGTATGTGACTGACCAGGTGGCCCCACCGGTCAGAGAGAGAGACGGAGGGGGAGGAGACGGCCGCGACTCCGGCGAGCTCTAGCTCGCCGACGACGGCGCCTCCGGCGAAGCTACGGTACCAGTGCGTTCACCTCAACCTCGCGCACCTAGGGGTACCCTCAATTGCTAGGATTATGGCGGCCAGAGAGGATGGCAGCGGTCATGGCGGCGTGCGGCCGCGGCTCGACCAACTCCGATGAGTCGCCGGCATCCCGGCTCAATTTGCCTACCCTATGAGCTTCAACATACCTAACTATACCTACAGCATGGAGGAGATAGGATAGGGGGGCCCGAATGGCATGGCCACGTGCGAGCTCGACGGCGGCGGACATGGCGGCCCGGTGGAGCCGCCTTCGCAGTGTAGCTCACCTGAAGCGATAGCGAGGGTTCGGTGAGGGCGAGGAGGTGGAGGGGCTCACGGTGGTGCGGTGGTCTAGCTGGTTTGGTGAATGGAGCTGCAGTTTGGGAGAAAGGCTCGAACGCGGTCGCCGTTCCGCTTCTCTGGTCACCGCCCGCGCGCGGAGGAGGAAGTAGAGGAGGGAATGGTGAGCGCGAGTGTTGGGGGTTGAGGTGGCGGCCCCAACTTCACGCCCGCGCGCATGCGTGCGATGTGGAGGCGACGGCAGGGCGCGAGCGCCACGCGGCCACCAAGCTCTGTCCGAGCGCCACGACGCGACGCTGTCGGTGACAGTCGACTGAATGACGCCCGGCGTGGTGGCCTGACAGCGAAAGTTTGACGTTGATTAACTCGTAAACGAGTTCGAATTAGTGACACCTCCAATTAGCAAAGTTGTAGACCTATGTGAGCACTACAAGTTTGTAAAAGACCTCATGAGCTGGTTCGGTTTAGTTAGTAACATACAGGGCCCTAAAGTGAGGTACCCAGAAACTGAAACCGAGTTTCAGTTAGCTAACCGATTGAAACTCGTTTTTCCAGGCACCATATCTCCTAAACCATTTAGAACTAGGTGATGGTGATATTGACAATGTTGTAGAGCTATGTGTGGACAACAACTTTGTCAATTGGCTCAAGGACTGGTTCGACCTAGTTTGGGAGTTACCAGTTGCCAAAGTGAGGTACAGTGAAACGGTTTTCAGCTTCACACTTAGCCAAAATTTGCTAAGTCCCAAAACAGCCCCTAATACTGACTTGTGGGCCATTTTTGAGCATGTTCTGGTCATTTTCATGAGATGGCCATATTAGAACTTTTGTTCCTTATGAAATTCTCTACAACTTTGCTTAAGGTTGCTCCTCCATGCAAGATCTCTAAACTAGACTTTTTAATTGGTCAAACCAGATCACTCTAGGGGTCCAACTTAGTCAACAACATTTGGAAGGGCAATTTGGTAATTTTGGTCAACATGAACATTGCTCCACTACTTACCCTAAATGTAATTAAGGTGTTATAAGACCTAATTAGCCACTCTACATATTGGTTGCACAAAGTTCCTAGTGTCACATACTTTGGAACAAGTAATTCCACACTTTCACCCAAATGTTGCAAGCTCATATTGCACATGTTGCATGAGTGTGTTGCATAACATTTGCTAATTATGTTACACTAAAGTGGTTGACATGTCTCACAAAGGAAATTGCACATAAGGTACTTATGTTTTGCACACTACTCACTTCTTACTTCACATGAAATATAAACATATGTGGCAATGTTTCCAAAGTATGTTTTACATATTATAAGCTTATGCATGAAATGAATGATGCTTGCTTATGCTTATGCAAATGCAATGCAATTAAGGAGCTAAACACCTGAGGTGTTACAACATTGACTCATATGACCAAGATGATGAAGACCAAGATGATGCTTGGCTCGATGGACCGGTTGTGAAGGTGAAGGGCAAGTCGAGGCTTCGAAGTGAAGGACCATGCGATAGTGAAGCTTGAGCAAGACTTGGCGCCGACGGACCGATGCAACAGTGAAAGGTCCTTGTTTGGTTTTGGTAATTGAGTGACAACCTTAGGTGGACTAATTGTGTTTAATGAGAGATACACAGGAGATTAGTCCACAGGTGATGGTGTCATGGAGGAGCTCATTGCATATGAGACATGACATAGATGTGCGGCATCCGCTGAGGGTTTGACTCTTGATAGTCAATTAGCTCGTGATCCATCAAGTGGGTGTATCGCCACAACGGGGACTAGCTTGGTGGCAACCAAGTGAACCTCGGTGAAAAACCGCCGTGTCAACATTGTGTACATCTTCTCGGTGGTTTGCTTTCGATTCACAAGCTTGTATTTACTTTCATATACTTGTGCTTGTGTAGTTGCTCTTGTAACTAGTTTGCTTATGTAGTTAGCTAGTCACCTTCTTGCTTGTGTAGCATAGAAGTAGCTCCCGTTGCGTGGCTAATTTGGTTTGTGTAACCTTGTTAGTCATATTGCTTAGTTTGTGTAGCTAAGTAATTTACGCTCTCTAGTTTGGCATTAGTTGCCTTGCTATTGAGCATTGCTAGTAAGCATAGGTGGCTTTGTGCTTTTGCTTACTAGAATTGTAGGAGCTCCACGGCTTTGCTAAAGTACTAGTGCATAGGTTTGTGTGACCTTGCTCTAGAATTGTTTAGGAGATCTCTTGCTAAGGAAAGCACCTTAGTTACATAATTAGGATCTTTGTGAGGTGCTTGTGAACTTAGATAGAGGGGTGTAGTCTTGGCTAGACCGATAGTTTTAATTCCGTATTTGTTTCGGTTTGCTAACACGATTAGTTTTAGAAAGGACTATTCACCCCCCTCTAGTCCGCCATCTCGACCCTTCAATTGGTATCGGAGCCGGGTCTCTCATTTGTGGTCTTCACCGACCCGAGAGGATGGCAGAATATGGACTAGATATTGATTGTCCTCACATGTTTGATGGCACACACTTTGCATGGTAGAAAAATGGGATGATATGCAATTTTAAGTTTATTTGCCCTCAAATGTGGTGGATGGTAGATGTAGGCTTTTCTCATGTGTTGGATGAAGATAATCTAACTCAAGCACAAGAGAAATGCCTAGATCTTGACATCCAAGCTACTAACATCATGTTTAGATCTTTGGATGATAGCATCTTTGGTAAGATCATGGACCTCAAATCCGCTCATGAGATATGGGCCTATCTCAATGAAAAGTATGGAGCTATCACCGATGATGACGATGATGTCAAGCCCAAGGAGGTTGCACATGATGATGTTGAGCATGACCACAACACGATGGTTGTGGAGGATTGCTCCACCTCATGGTCAAGTGATGATGATGATCGATCTACCACAAGTTCACTTGACAAGGATGGTGATGATGCATCAAGTGTTGCAAGTGATGTTTCTATCCCAAGCACACTTGATGGTGACAACGTTGGTTCATGCTCGGGCCTTAATGATGCTACTACAAGCCCATCCACTACATCACATTGCTTCATGTCACTAGGTGACACAAAGGTATCAAATGATAATGTGATTGATCATGTTGATTCATATGATGAGCTTGTTAGTAGACTTGCTAGCATGAACATGTCTTTAGAAAATGAGAAAGCTAAAACCATGAAATTAGAAAATGAAAACTCATTTCTAAAAACCACATGTGAACAACAAAAGCATCTACTTTATGTTACTACTTGTTCACATGAGGAGCTAAAATTGGCTCATGAGGAACTTAGTGTTGCTCATGATAATTTAATACAAGAACATGCTTCTCTCTTTAAGATGTTATTAAAGAAAATTAAAATTAATGAGAGCTCATCACATGAATCAAATGATCAATTGCAAAATGTGACTAACCCATGTGATGTAGGGAGAAAGCATGTATCCACCTCTTGTGATGACTTATTAGATATGCCATGTTCTTCACATATATATGCTTGTTCTACTTCTATGTCTTGTGAGACTAACATTTTGAAGGAGAACAATGAGCTCAAAAGTGAAGTGAAGAAATTGAGCAACAAGTTAGAGAGGTGCTACAACTCAAAAGTCACCTTTGAGCATATGTTGAAAACTCATAGAAACTTTGGTGACAAGAGTGGCCTTGGTTTCAACAAGAGCAAGAAGAATATGACCAAAGGGGAAAAGAAAAGAGAAAGGAAGATGATGAAGCTAGCTCGAGAGAAGCTCTCTCATTTCATGTGCTACCGATGCCATGAAGTGGGTCATCTTCACCAAACATGCCCCTACTTAGAGAAGCTCAAGTTGAAGAAAGAAGAAGAAAGGCTCAAACGCAAGTGCTTCAAGTGCCATACATGGGGTCACTACACCTTAATGTGCCTAAGCAAGAAACTAGTGAAGCAACAAGAAGAGAATCAACCAAAGCCACACGTTGAGCATGAGAAGAAGAAAAAGAAAACAAGAAGGGGTGGAAGAGGAAGGCATCCAATGCAAATCCAAGATACCAAGATGATGAGCAAGAATCAAATTGAGAAAAGAAATTTGGCTCACATCATGTGCTTCAAGTGTGAAGATATAGGACACTTTGCCTCGGGGTGTCCTACCAAGCGTGAGAAGAAGGCTCAAGCAACTCATGAGAGGCAAGGCAATGAAAAGCATCACATGAGCAATGAAGAAAATGCTCAATCAAAGAGAAGATGCTATTCATACCGGGAAAGGGGACACATGGCACATTCATGTCCCCTAGGTAACATTTCTAAGCATATTTCAATTTATGATACTAAAGTGCTTAGAAAGGATGTAAATGGTACCTCTATTGTTGCTATTGCAAAACATCCCGCTATTCATACTAAGGCAATGCCTAAGTATGTTGCACCTAACTTGAGAGGACCCAAACTTGTTTGGGTACCATCAAAGAGTGGATGATTGTTTGTAGGTACCATCGGCATTGGAGGCTTGATTCAATTGGTTTCATTTTGTTCATTATATATTGAGTCAAGTTATGAAGCTCAATGCATATCTAATCCCAATGCCAAGTCAAAATAAGTGAAGTCCAAGTGCTACAACATACAAGTGCAATGTTAAAGATTGTGGTGATTTATTGGATATATTTGATGGCTTGCAAATATTTAAGTTAGAGCTTGCTAAAAGGATGATCATGTGATAACCAAGGTATATCTCTAGTTGATCATTTTATTTGGGTGCATATGAGTTGATTGAATTGGATATATATGCAATGTTGCTTGCTATGAGATGTTTGAATGGATTAAATGCTTAAGTAATCAAGTTTGAATTGATTTGTGTTGGATAAATTCATGAGATGATATTTATTAAGTGAATTGAATGAATATATGTCTTATGAAAGTGCTCAAACAAGTTAGTTTCAAGTTTGATTCAATTTGGTGAAGTATTGCTCAATGTATTGAAATCTGTCCAAAGTTAAAAATCTGAGCTAGCAGTGATCAAGTATGAGTTTGGATGATCAAATCTACTTTGATTGGCATGAATTTTGGTATGCATGCTCTAGACTTATGTTATAAGATTCTGTACAAATTTCATGAGAATTGGATAAGAGATGCTTCGGCTTTGGAGTACATCTTGTCAGCTATAGTGCAGCAGTTTTTAGCATATAGCAGTGGTGGAAGATTTGAAATCTGGTAGCAATCTAGATGTCAAATGAATATTAAATTTTTACAGCTGCTAGATGACTTAGTGAATCACATCTCCACCAAATTTCATGGCATTTGAATCTGTACATTGGGAGATATGAATTATTCTTTCAAGGGTACAGAATCTGCCAGAAAAGTAACAATTATTGGATTGATCTAGAGTCACTTTAAGTGAAAGGTCCTCAAGTTGGAAACATATTTATAAGAGTTTGAGGCACCTAAGTTTGGTTTTGAATTGATCTATAAGCATGACAAGAAATGAGTACAAGGGCATTAATTGTGGAATGTACTTAGTGTACAAATTTGGTACTCAAATTTGAAAATGAAGATCAAACTCAAGATGAAGATGAGGTTCAAGTTCTAGTAATGATTGGAGATCATTTGGTAGAAAGAAAAGGATTTAAAAAATAATTCAAGGTTACTCATCAAGTTAAGTCCATAGATCAATCAATCAAAGGCAATTCAAGTAAGTGTCAAGGATGGTTCTTTGGAGAGAGGTCACTTCTCCCTGCTGAGGGGGCTTGCCGCCCATGGGTGGGTAAACCGAGCACCGGCTTGGAAGGCTAACATGGAAGTGATGAATTCAAGGGACATTTGAGATGCTTCATTGAAGCAATCAATAGGGTTGATCAAGAAAAGCAAGCAACACCCAAAAGAGAGCTAGTCATAGTTATAAAATTGGTATCATAAATACTTCTCTGATGCAAGCATTGATCAAAGAGAAAAAGCAAGCTAACCACAACAAGAGATAATGCACTTGATTATTAATTGTTCTCATTTCATATGGGTGAAGAATGGATTTCTCTATAATGATTGGTCTTCACCAAGCTTATAAATTGGACTTCACATTGCTATTGGAGTAATGAATTGGAATCTATGTTACTATCCTCTACTCCAACATAACAAAGGTATCATTGTAATGAGCATTTCATCCCTTACTAGTATGCGATTAGTGCATATAGTACATGCTTACTAGGATCATGCATAACAAATGAAATGTTTAAATTCATAGCCTACCACTATTGCTTGAATTGTTTAAATGATCTAGTGGTATGTGTATGAATTTGTTCATGAGCTAGTAAACCTAAGTACTTGATCTAGTTTGGATTGCTAACAAGTGACAAGTACAATATTGGCAAGATAACCCTTAGTATGAGGAGTGAAGAAGCTTGTCATTGGATCAAACCAGACTTAGAATCTTAGGCAAATCAACTTAGTTCAAGTCATACTAGAAGCTCATGACAATGATATGGGTACAAGCACAAGACAACAATGCAAATGAATATCTAGGATGTTTCAAATGGTATCTAGACTCAAAGTATTTCTTCAATTGGTATTTACAAGTGGTGTCTAGATCATGATCTACAAGTGATATCCTACAAGTGGTACTCATAAAGATAGCAAATGTTCAAGAAAATATCATATTGACAAATCCTATAAGTGGTTCCATGATAGAGGATTCTTCAAATTGGTATCGCACACTTATTCATGGTATTTCTACACATGATATCATTTATACAAGACGGTGGTTCCACAAGTGATCCTCAACTTTAAGTGATCATCAAATGAAGAAAGTTCCCTCACACACAAGAGCTCAAGATTATCAAGTGAATGACCCATGCTATGACATAGGGGGAGGAGCCCCACCTAATGGTATCAAGGTCAAAGATCCTTAGTGGTATCTCAAGAGCAACATACAAGTAATGTCATTCCAACATGTGCGGTGATGTCCATCAACAACACAATATTCAAGTCTCAACCATCTACCCCAATGCAAGCCTTTGTATCAATGAGAAATTGATGACAAAGGGGGAGAAGCTGGAACAAAGATATGTCAATACACCAAGAGAGGGGTTTGGGGACATCATGAGAAGATGGGGTTTGGACATGGAAATGGACAAAGAGGGAGCAACAATGAAGAAAAGAGAAGGATCAAAATTCTTGGATAAAAGAAGCATACAAGTAGGGGGAGCAAGCTCATGAACTTTGATTGATTACATTTGATATGTGCATATTCATGTGCTTGCTAGCATTGCATAAGTTTTTATATTTAACATGCATGCTTGTGTGGTGTTTGCTAGTTATAGAACTTGAATGATGATATGATAACTAGCATGCATAGGATGGTAGCTAGACTTGTGTTTATCATGAAAAACTAGAACCTTGCTTATAATGTTGATCTCACGGGGTTTCTAGTGTTTTTGATGTCTAGCTATTCATGATGCTAAGGATGATGGCAAACTTGTGATTTTCAAATGATATCGAGCTATCAAATGGTATCGAACTACAAAGGTTTATTCTATACACCTTAGCATCACTTAGTAGTGCTCACCCTCCCACAAATTTCATATTTATGCATATGTGCAAGTTTGAAATCAAACCATTTGAGCACATATGTAGGGAGAGTTATCACTACCAAGTCGGATTTTATGGTGCTTATCCAAATCCTAACATAGAGCTTAAATGTTGGATAAGTGGCATAAAGTCCAAAAGAACTTAATTTTCATATCTTTGTTGAGTTGTCATCAATTACCAAAAAGGGGGAGATTGAAAGGTCCTTGTTTGGTTTTGGTAATTGAGTGACAACCTTAGGTGGACTAATTGTGTTTAATGAGAGATACACAGGAGATTAGTCCACAGGTGATGGTGTCATAGAGGAGCTCATTGCATATGAGACATGACATGGAGTCATGTGGCCAAGGTGGCAAATATCAAGATGAGGCTTGGCTCGACGGACCTGTTGCAAGTGTGAAGGGCAAGTCGGAGGCTTTGGAGCGATGGACCGTGGGGCGGTGAAGCTTAAGCAAGACTTGGCATCGATGGACCGACGCAACGGTGAAGAGCAAGTGAGGTCAAGATCGATGGACCAAGGTCACATGATGATATGAAGTGGATCATATCATTTGTGATATGGTTGGTGCATGTGTTGCATCAACGTCAGAGGAGATGGAGTGGATTGCGCAAGGCAAAGGTATAACCTAAGGGCATTTCCATTTCACCGGTCATAGGTGTGTAGAGAAGTTTATGACCAGGTTTAGGATAGATGGCCGTACTATCAAGAGGGGCAAACTTGCTTGCATATCGGTCATCTAGTGCCACTCGTGTGATCTAACTATGCATCGTTGCTAGGATCGAGTAAAATTCTAACACACGTACACAAGGTGGTGTTCACTTGTTGGTGTTAGCACATTTGCGAAGGCGGTGGAGATTAAGCGGTAAAGAGGGGTTTGGGTTCCTCTCTCCCTCCCGCCGAGCTTGCGAGGCGGGATTCAGGCGTTTTTGAAGAGTTGAAATGCCTATTTTCCACTATGCCGAAAGTCGGAAAAGAAACGGAGGCGAACGAAGGTCACAGAAGTGACCGGACGCTGCACCGGACGCGGTCATGGTATGACCGGACGCGTCCGATCAGTACAGCGTAGGCGCGGGTGCTAGGGTTTGCAACCGGCGCGTCCGGTCACTCGCGGGACCGGTGCGTCCGGTCATGCGCCTAGAAGGAACTGAGGTTCGCAGAGGACGATCGGACGTGGGGCGCGTCCGGTCACACATGATTAGACGCGTCCGATCGTTGAAGGAGCTTACTAGACTCTAACCGGACGCGGGCACTATCGCATCCGGTCATCACAAGGAGCGCGTCCGGTCGTTTGCGTCACGGGCGCGTGGGTCAGTGCGATCGGCGCGTCCGGTCGTTCGACAGGCGCGTCCTGTCATCGGGACCGGCGCGTCCGGTCGTTATGAGAAGCGCGTCCGGTCATAGGGTTTGACCGTTGGCACAGTGACCATTGGAGAATCAGACGTGGCTGGGCGCGTCCGGTCAGTTATGACCGGCGCGTCCGGTCATCCCGAAAAGAACCCAGTGAAGGGGTAACGGCTCTATTTGACCGTGGGGTTATAAATAGATGCCTTGGCCAGCCTTGGCCGGAAGCAGAGCACACTTTGGCCTTGGTGGCTTATGTGGTAGTGCTTGGAAGCCCTCTAACTCATGCTTGATAGTGTTCATCGGATCGAGTGAGAGAGCGATTCTAGTGCGTTGCATCGAGAGGATTGCATCGAGTGGCACTAGGTGATCGTGTTGCAAGCCAGTGGTGCTTGTTACTCTTGGAGGTTGCCACCTCCTAGACGGCTTGGTGGCTTGCGACTCTATTGAAGCACGCGTGGAGATTGTGCGTGGCTCCAGAGGAGGATTTGTGAGGGGGATTGTGCTCACCCCGCGGGGATCGCGAAGAGCAACTCTAGTAAAGCTCGTGGCTTGGAGGATCCCCATCTTGAGAGTGGATGTGCGGCACCCGCTGAGGGTTTGACTCTTGAGAGTCAATTAGCTCGTGATCCATCAAGTGGGTGTATCGCCACAACGGGGACTAGCTTGGTGGCAACCAAGTGAACCTCGGTGAAAAACCGCCGTGTCACCATTGTGTACATCTTCTCGGTGGTTTGCTTTTTATTCACAAGCTTGTATTTACTTTCATATACTTGTGCTTGTGTAGTTGCTCTTGTAACTAGTTTGCTTATGTAGTTAGCTAGTCACCTTCTTGCTTGTGTAGCATAGAAGTAGCTCCCGTTGCGTGGCTAATTTGGTTTGTGTAACCTTGTTAGTCATATTGCTTAGTTTGTGTAGCTAAGTAATTTACGCTCTCTAGTTTGGCATTAGTTGCCTTGCTATTGAGCATTGCTAGTAAGCATAGGTGGCTTCATGCTTTTGCTTACTAGAATTGTAGGAGCTCCCCGGCTTTGCTAAAGTACTAGTGCATAGGTTTGTGTGACCTTGCTCTAGAATTGTTTAGGAGATCTCTTGATAAGGAAAGCACCTTAGTTACATAATTAGGATCTTTGTGAGGTGCTTGTGAACTTAGATAGAGGGGTGTAGTCTTGGCTAGACCAATAGTTTTAATTCCGCATTTGTTTCGGTTTGCCGACACGATTAGTTTTAGAAAGGACTATTCACCCCCCCTCTAGTCCGCCATCTCGACCCTTCAAACGGTGAAGAGCAAGTGAAGTCAAGGTCGATGGATCGAGACGGTCATGTGATGATATGAAGTGGATCATATCTTTTGCGAGAACAAAATGGGCTCAAGGCAAAGGTATAACCATAGGGCTATTTTGTTTTGCACTCAAGACACCATAGAGGGTGTGAGTGGTTTAGAATCGATAGCCGAACTATTAAGAGGGGAAGTCTTATCGGTTATTCGATGCACGGGTGCCACTAGGTGAATTCATGAAGTGCATTGCATGTAGGGCCTAGTGAGCTAACTGGAAAACCTTCGAAAATGATTATGAAAAGGCTAACACACGTGCACAAGGTGGTGATCACTTGTTGGTGTTGGCACATTTACGAAGGCAATGAAGTTTGAGTGGTAGAGAGGGTTTGGGTCTCTCTCTCCCTCTCGCCGAACTTGCGAGCGCGGGATTCAGGCGTTTTTAGGAACTTGAAATGCCTATTTTCCACTACGCCGGAAGTCGGAAAAGAAACGGAGGTGAATGGAGGTCACAGAGGTGACCGGACGCTGCACCGGACGCGTCCGGTCAGCAATCACTCGCGGGGCCGACGCGTCCGGTCAGGTGCCCAGAAGGAACTGCGGTTCACGAGGACGATCGGACGCGAGGCGCGTCCGGTCACACGCGATCGGACACGTCCGATCGTTGAGGGAGCTTACTGGACTCTAACCGGATGTGAGCACTGTCGCGTCTGGTCGTTGCGTGGGGCGCGTCCGGTCGTTACTTCGCGGGCGTGCGATGCTGTGTGATCAGCGCGTCCGGTCGTTGACTGGTGCGCATCCGGTCACTTGGGACCAGCGCGTTCGGTTGCTATGAGAAGCGCGTCCAGTCACTGGTTTGACTGTTGGGGTCAGTGACCGTTGGAGGATCGAACGCGGTTGAGCGCGTCCGGCCAGTTATGACCGGCGCGTCCGGTCATCCCAAAAAGACCCAGTGAAGGGGTATAACGGCTCTATTCGAATGGGATGCTTATAAATACTTGTTGGCCGGCCCTTGGGGAGGTCTCTCATGATTTCTAACATACTTGTGCATCCTTTGAGCTAGAGCATCTTCTCTCACTCATCTCTCTTGCTTGATTGCAAATCAAAAGTGAGATTGAGTGCTCCCAAAGTGCATTGCATAGCTTGAGGGCATCTAGTGGCACTTGTGGGTGGTTTAGCCGGTGGATTTCTTGTTACTCTTGGAGAGTACCGCTCCTAGCCGGCTTGGAGATTGTTGGAGGCGTTGGCAAGAGAAGGTGATTGTTCTTGACCACCTCCGGTTGATTGTAAGAGGTTCTTGTGCTTTCCTCGGCGGAGCGCCAAAAGCATCTCTAGTGGATTGCGCATGTCATTGAGTTACCTCACTTGAGAGTGGTGTCTTGTGGTGCCTTGTGGGGCGTGCCTTGATGGGCAAGTGACTTGAGGGTCACACTAAGGAACCATCTAAGTGTTGGTCGACACAACCGGTGACGTAGCTTGTTGGTGCACAAGTGAACACCAGGTGAACAAAAATATTGTGTCACTTGTCTCCCGGTGATTGGTCTTCATATTGTGTTGTTGTCAATATTGATTGATTGATTGTATATCATCTTGGTGATTGGCAACATCTTCACTCCACCGTCGGTATAAGATTCACAATCCTCTCTCTCGCATTTACTTTACTAAGTTTATCTTGTGTAGCTCTAGTAGTAGCTTTGCTAGTAGTTGCTAGCTTGCTCACTAGTGTAAGTTTAGTAACTTAGCCCTTGTGTGAACTAGAGATTATAGTCTACTAGACTTATGGATAGGAGGCTTGCATCACAACCGTAGGCTAAGTAAAACTCGCTTTATGCCGTTTGTTATTCTAATAAGTTTGCTTAGTGGTTCTTGTAGAATTTTTTATAGGCTATTCACCCCCCTCTAGCCATCTAGGACCTTAAAAGTGGTATCGGAGCCGTGGTCACCGTTTTAATCAAGGCTTAACATCCTTCGGTGTGAAAAATGGCTCAAATTGTGTTCAATCATGTTGGAGGTAAGCCACCGTTCTTTGATGGTTTTAGTTCTTTTGCTCATTGGAAGAGAAAAATGACAATGTACCTTGGTTCTATTCATGAGAGAGTTTTGCAAGTCACCGAGAATGACTTTGCTATCATTGATCCCGATCATCTCACCGATGAAGATAGAGCAAATAGAACATGCAATAGAATGGCTCTCAATACACTTTACAATGGTATTGACACAAAAGTATTTGAGGGCATCAAAGATTTAGAATTGGCAAATGAAGTATGGATAAGGTTGAGTGAAACATATGAGGGCACTAAGGTTGTGAAGAGTGCTAAGCTATATGGGCTCAAGAGTGAGTTTGAGAACTTCAAGATGAAAGAAGAAGAAACAATCTTAGAAATGTTTCATAGATTGCAAGTCATTGTGAATGATCTCAAGAGCTTAGGGCACAAGACATAAGACCAAGACTTTTGCCACAAGTTATTGTTGAGCTTACCAAGAAGATTCAAAATGTTGATCATGATGTTACAAAGAGATGGGCTTGATGCAATGAAGCCCAATGATTTACTTGGTGAAGTCTTGACATATGACAAGTATGATCAAGATGCCGATTAGAAGGAGAAGAAGGAGGAAGAAAAGAAAAAGAAGACCGTGGCATTCAAGGCCACCTCCTCTAAGGGCAAAGCTTTAATTCAAGAAGAAGATGAAGAATTGGAAATTGATGATGAGGCACTTGCTCTAGTTGTCAAGAATATTGGCAAGATGTTTATCAAAAGAAGAGGCTTCAAAAAGAGAAATTACTATTTCAAGAGCAATGAGCAACAAAGGAAGTGCTTCAATTGTGATAGCACCGAACATCTTCAAGCCGAATGTCCCTATGACAAGAAGAAGAAGAACAAGAGGGGCAAGTTTGAGAAGAAAAAGAGAGAAGCCAAGATAACTTTCAAGAAGGGCAAGAATGGAGCCTATGTGGTCACTTGGGAAAGTGATGATGATGAAGAATAAGAATCATCATCCAACAAGGCTTTTGCTTCCATTGCTATCAATAAGAAGCCATCACTATTTGATTCATCCTCATCGTGCCTCATGGCCAAAGAAACTAAGGTAATATATGATGAGAGTGATGATGAAAGTGAAATGGAATATGCTCATGATAGTGATAATGATAATGATAATAAAAATGATGATGATGAACCAACTAAAGAACAACTATATGACTTGATACAACAAACTAGAGACATAGCTATTGCCAAGAACAAGGAGTGTAAGAAGCTTTCAATGAAAGTAGCAATACTTGAGAAAGTTCTTAGTGAGCTTAAGACCACTCATGAGAGTCTAGTGGAAGACCATGAGGATCTTGGTAAGGCTCATTCCAAGCTTGAAAAGGCTCACTTATTGCTACTTGAGCAACAAGCAAAGAAGGAGGTTGTTGTATCATGTGATATAGGTGTTACATGTGATATAATTGATGAATCCTCTAATGAACCTATCATCATGTCAAATGCTAACCCTTCTTGTAGCTCTTCATCCACCAACACCAACTCTACCTCCACTACTAGTGATGGTTTCACTTGTGATACCTCACTAATGGTTGAGAATGAGACTCTCAAGAAAGAGGTGGATGAGCTCACTCACACCCTAGGCAAGGCCTATGGTGGTGAGGCCCGCTTGCTTAAGTGCTTGGGTAGCCAAAGGTTCTCTCTTAATAAAGAGGGATTGGGCTACACCCCCAAGAAAGGCAAGTCGGCCTTTGCAACTCCAAAGCCTAGCTTTGTGAAGGGCAATGGTCGGTTTTGTAATAGTTGCAAGCAAGTTGGGCACCTAGAGCATAATTGCAATAAAAAGAACCAAAGCAAGAACCTTGTTAATGCTATACCTTTTGATTTTTGCTATGTGCTTACCAAAGGTGTGAAAGATGTGAAAGCTAAGTTTATTGGTACACCCATTGTTGGCCCAAAGAAAAAGGCTATTTGGGTATCAAAGAGCTTAGTCACTAACCTACAAGGACCCAAGCAAAAATGGGTACCTAAGCTTCATTGATTTGCTTGTAGGTCAATTACAAAGCCAGAGGAAGGCATTGGATTATTGATAGTGGGTGCACTCAACACATGACCGGTACATCAAGAATATTTGACTCAATCAATGACAATGATAGTGGTGTTGATTCTATCACATTTGGCAATAACAAGAAAGGCAAGGTTATTGGCTTGGGCAAGATTGCAATATCAAATGATTTGAGTATCTCCAATGTGTTGCTAGTTGAAAGCTTGGATTTCAATCTCTTATCCGTAGCACAAATATGTGATCTTGGTTATAAATGTATCTTTGGGGTTGATGTTGTGGAAGTCATTAGTATGGATGGCTCAAATGTGGCATTCAAGGGCTTTAGATATGAGAATCTCTACCTAGTTGACTTTAATGCTAAAGAAACTTCTTTGACAACTTGCTTAATCTCCAAATCAAGCATGGGTTGGCTTTGGCATAGAAGGCTTGGTCATGTTGGCATGAAACAATTGAAGAAGCTTACAACTCACAATCTTGTCAATGGTTTAAAAGATGTTGAATTTGAGAAGAATAAGCTTTGTAGTGCATGTCAAGCCGGGAAGCAAGTTGGAAGCTCACATCCAAAGAAGAGTACAATGAGCACATGCAAAGTATTTGATTTGATGCACATGGATCTATTTGGCCCAACAACATACTCAAGCATAGGTGGTAATAAGTATGGTTTTGTCATAGTGGATGACTTCACAAGATTCACATGGGTATTCTTTCTTAGTGACAAAAGTGAAGTGTTTGACACATTCAAGACATTTCTCACTAGAGTTTACAATGAGTTTGAGATTAGAATCAAGAAAGTGAGAAGTGACAATGAAAGTGAGTTCAAGAATACAAGAATTGAAGAACTTTGTGATCACTATGGCATTGGACATCAATTTTTGGCCAAGTACACTCCACAATCAAATGGCCTAGTTAAGAGAAAGAATAGAACATTGCTTGATATGGGTAGATCAATGCTTCATGAGTATAATGTGAGTCAATCATTTTGGGATGAAGCAATCAATACCGCTTGCTACTACATCAATAGACTATATTGTCATCCATTGCTAGAGAAGACCCTATATGAGCTACTTCATGGAAGAAAGCCCAATATTTCTTACTTTAGAGTGTTTGGTTGCAAATGTTATATCTTAAAGAATGGCACTAGATTGGGAAAGTTTGACAAGAGATGTGATGAGGGGTTCCTACTTGGTTATTCAACTACAAGCAAAGCTTATAGAGTTTGGAACAATTCAAGTGGCATTCTAGAGGAAGTCCATGATGTGCAATTTGATGAAACCAATGGGTCACAAGATGAAGAAGAGAATCTAGATGATGTTGGTGGAACTCTATTGGTGGAAGCAATGAAGAACATGGATATTATGGACATTAGAGCAAAGCAAGTAATTGATATTCAAGATGATGACAAAGATCAAGTGCTTAATTCTCCATTCAAGCTAGCTAGTGACTCTCAAGTACAAGATCATGGTGCTAGTTCATCTCATCAAGATACATCAAGTGATCAACCAAGCTCAAGCAATCAAGTGCAAGTACTCCAACCATAACATGTTGCAAGAGATCACCCCATTGATAGTGTTATTGGTGATATTAGAAGTGGTGTGCAAACAAGATCAAGATTGGCTATGTTTTATGAGCATGCATCATTTGTGTCAACCATAGAACCAAAGAAAATAGAAGAAGCTTTGAAGGATGCCGATTGGATCATGGCTATGCAAGAAGAACTTAACAATTTCACAAGAAATGATGTTTGGGAATTGGTAGAAAGGCCAAATGACTACAATGTGATTGGAACCAAATAGGTGTTTAAAAATAAGCAAGATCAAGATGGCATTGTGGTGAGAAACAAAGCAAGACTAGTTGCTCAAGGTTACACTCAAGTAGAAGGTCTTGACTATGATGAGACATATGCTCCCGTGGCAAGATTGGAGGCAATAAGGATTCTATTGGCTTATGCTTGTGCACACAGCATCAAATTATATCAAATGGATGTCAAAAGTGCATTTCTCAATGGGATCATCAATGAGTTAGTCTTTGTTGAGCAACCTCCCGGATTTGAAGATGACAAGAAACCCAACCATGTATACAAGTTGAAGAAGGCTTTATATGGCTTAAAGCAAGCACCTAGAGCATGGTATGAGAGGCTAAGGGATTTCCTTCTCTCTAAGGGATTCAAGATGGGCAAGGTTGATACAACTCTATTCACCAAGAAGATTGGGAATGATCTATTCATAGTGCAGATATATGTTGATGATATCATCTTTGGATCAACCGATCAAGCTTATTGTGAAGAATTTGGTGCTATGATGGCCAAAGAGTTTAAAATGTCTATGATTGGTGAACTTAGCTACTTCCTTGGTCTCCAAGTCAAACAATTGAAGAATGAGACATTTGTGAGTCAAGGAAAATACATAAGGGACATGTTGAAGAAATTTGGAATGCAAGATGCAAAGCCAATTTCAACTCCAATGGGTACGAATGGCAATTTGGATAGTGATCTTGATGGCAAAATGGTGAATCAAAAGGAATATCGATCTTTGATTGAAAGTCTACTCTATGTCACCGCATCAAGGCCGGATGTCATGTTTAGTGTTTGTATGTGTGCTAGATATCAAGCCTCACCTAGAGAGAGTCATCTCACGGCCGTAAAGAGAATATTGAGGTACTTGAAGCAAACAAGAGATGTTGGACTATGGTATCCCAAGGGGTCAAAGTTTGAATTGATTGGATATTCGGACTCCAACTATGGGGGTTGCAAGATCAATAGAAAGAGCACAAGTGGCACATGTCAATTACTTGGAAGATCACTTGTGTCATGGTCCTCAAAGAAACAAAATAGTGTGGCAATCTCTACCGCCGAAGTTGAATATGTGAGTGCGGGGAGTTGTTGTGCACAATTGCTATGGATGAAATCAACTTTGAAGGATTATGGTCTCAACTTCAAGAATGTGCCATTGCTATGTGATAATGAAAGTGCAATCAAGATGATACAAAACCTAGTTCAACATGGAAGATCAAAGCATATTGACATAAGGCATCATTTCATTAGAGATCATCAATAAAAGGGAGATATTGCCATTGAAAGTGTTGGCACCAATGATCAACTTGCCGATATTCTCACCAAGCCACTTGATGAAAAGAGGTTTTGCAAGCTAAGGAATGAATTGAACATTCTTAATTTCTCAAACATGAGTTGAATGCACCCCACCCACTTATTGACATGCCTCTCCTTCGACGTTGCAAGGTAAAGTTGATTGACATGTCATTCATCCTATGCTAAGGACTTGCTAGAGCATATAGACATAATAAGTGGTATGCATGAGCATTCATGATAAATCAAATGAATTTGATGGATATATGTTACCACTATTGCTTCTATGCTTATTTTGATCTAGTGGTGGCGTATGACATGTTTGTGAGCTTGTAAACCTAGTGTTGAATCTAGAAGATTTGCTATACGTGTTTAATTCAACATAGGCAAGATAACCCTTATTATGAGGTGTGAAGAAGCTTGTCTTTGGTTCAAATCGAATTAAATATCTTTAGCAAGTGTTCTAGGTTGAACCAAATTTAATAAATTCTAACCTACTCTATCAAACATTGTTTTCTCTCCACAATTTGATCCCATTTTTGGGTAAGTTGTTGACAAAGGGGGAGAGAAAAAGATGATTCAATATGATAAAGGGGTAAATAAAATTTTGATGCACACAAGTAGGGGGAGCAAGCTCATAAACAAAGTTGTTGCATTTGTTTGTGCATTCTCATATGACTTGCTCATTGCACATGTATTTAAATTCAATATACATGCTTGTGTGGTGCAATGCTAGTATAGAACTTGAATGATGAAATGATCTACTAGCATGCATAGGAATAGTTTACATGTGGTATCTAGACGTGCCTTAAACTTTACAAGTGGTCTAAGAACCTTTACTATAATGTTGATCTCACGGGGTTCTTGAGTTGTGATGGATGTCTAGTTACTTCATGATGCTAAGGATGGTGTAAAAGGCAACTCCGATTGGTATCACGCTTCAAAGGTCCATTTCTTACACCTTAGCATCATTTTGGTAGAATTACTCTCTCAACACTTCTATCCATGCATATGTGCAAAGCTTTCAATCCAAACTCTATGCACATATGTAGAGAGAGCTGATGCTACCAAAACCGAGCTTGTGATAATTGTCCAAACTTTACTTATGAGCAAAATGATTGGACAAGTATGACAAGTTCAAAGCTTTTATTATCAAAATCATCTTTGTGAGGGTTGTCATCAATTACCAAAAAGGGGGAGATTGAAAGTCCCTAGTTTGGTTTTGGCTAATTGATGAAACCTAGGACTAACCTTTGTATCTAAGTGGATGATTTAGATAAAGGTGGTCATTGAATATGAGACATGACATTGACTCATATGACCAAGATGATGAAGACCAAGATGATGCTTGGCTCGATGGACCGGTTGTGAAGATGAAGGACAAGTCGAGGCTTCGAAGTGAAGGACCATGCGATGGTGAAGCTTGAGCAAGACTTGGCGCCGACGGACCGATGCAACGGTGAAGAGCAAGTGAAGTCAAGGTCGATGGATCGAGACGGTCATGTGATGATATGAAGTGGATCATATCTTTTGCAAGAACAAAATGGGCTCAAGGCAAAGGTATAACCATAGGGCTATTTTGTTTTGCACTCAAGACACCATAAAGGGTGTGAGTGGTTTAGGATCGATAGCCGAACTATTAAGAGGGAAAGTCTTATCGGTTATTCGATGCACGGGTGCCACTAGGTGAATTCATGAAGTGCATTGCATGTAGGGCCTAGTGAGCTAACTGGAAAACCTTCGAAAATGATTATGAAAAGGCTAACACACGTGCACAAGGTGGTGATCACTTGTTGGTGTTGGCACATTTACGAAGGCAATGAAGTTTGAGTGGTAGAGAGGGTTTGGGTCTCTCTCTCCCTCCCGCCGAACTTGCGAGCGCGGGATTCAGGCGTTTTTAGGAACTTGAAATGCCTATTTTCCACTACGCCAGAAATCGGAAAAGAAACGGAGGCGAACGGAGGTCACAGAGGTGACCGGACACTGCACCGGACGCGGTCATGGTATGACCGGACGAGTCCGGTCAGCAGTCAGGCGCGCGGGTGCTAGGGTTTGCAACCGGCACGTCCGGTCACTCGCGGGACCGGCGCATCCGGTCAGGTGCCCAGAAGGAACTACGGTTCACGAGGACGATCGGACATGAGGCACGTCCGGTCACACGAGATCGGACGTGTCTGATCGTTGAGGGAGCTTACTGGACTCTAACCGGACGTGGGCACTGTCGCGTCCGGTCGTTGCGAGGGGCGCGTCCGGTCGTTACTTCGCAGGCGCGCGGTGCTGTGCGATCAGCGCGTCCGGTCGTTGACTGGAGCACGTCCGGTCACTCGGGACCGGCGCGTCCGGTTGTTATGAGAAGCGTGTCCGGTCATTGGTTTGACCGTTGGGGTCAGTGACCGTTGGAGGATCGGACGCGGTTGAGCGCGTCCGGTCAGTTATGACCGGCGCGTCCGGTCATCCCGAAAAGACCCAGTGAAGGGGTATAACGGCTCTATTCGAATGGGATGCTTATAAATACTTGTTGGCCGGCCCTTGGGGAGGTCTCTCGTGATTTCTAACATACTTGTGCATCCTTTGAGCTAGAGCATCTCCTCTCACTCATCTCTCTTGCTTGATTGCAAATCAAAAGTGAGATTGAGTGCTCCCAAAGTGCATTGCATAGCTTGAGGGCATCTAGTGGCACTTGTGGGTGGTTTAGCCGGTGGATTTCTTGTTACTCTTGGAGAGTACCGCTCCTAGCCGGCTTGGAGATTGTTGGAGGCGTTGGCAAGAGAAGGTGATTGTTCTTGGCCACCTCCGGTTGATTGTAAGAGGTTCTTGTGCTTTCCTCGGCGGAGCGCCAAAAGCATCTCTAGTGGATTGCGCGTGTCATTGAGTTACCTCACTTGAGAGTGGTGTCTTGTGGTGCCTTGCGGGGCGTGCCTTGAGGGGCAAGTGACTTGAGGGTCACACCGAGGAACCATCTAAGTGTTGGTCGACACAACCGGTGACGTAGCTTGTCGGTGCACAAGTGAACACCGGGTGAACAAAAATATTGTGTCACTTGTCTCCCGGTGATTGGTCTTCATATTGTGTTGTTGTCAATATTGATTGATTGATTGTATATCATCTTGGTGATTGACAACATCTTCACTCCACCGTCGGTATAAGATTCACAATCCTCTCTCTCGCATTTACTTTACTAAGTTTATCTTGTGTAGCTCTAGTAGTAGCTTTGCTAGTAGTTGCTAGCTTGCTCACTAGTGTAAGTTTAGTAACTTAGCCCTTGTGTGAACTAGAGATTATAGTCTACTAGACTTGTGGATAGGAGGCTTGCATCACAACCATAGGCTAAGCAAAACTCGCTTTACGCGGTTTGTTATTCTAACAAGTTTGCTTAGTGGTTCTTGTAGAATTTTTTATAGGCTATTCACCCCCCCCCTCTAGCCATCTAGGACCTTACACTTGACCACATCAATGTCATCGACAAAGGCTCAATTATGAAAAGAAGGTATCAAGGGCTCAAGGCCATACGAAAGAGCAAGTTGCCAAAGATAGTCATGGAGATTCTAACGAAGGTTGATACTGAAGACTAGCTAAAGATAAATCATCTATAGAATATCTTTGTATAGATGAGAGCTGTGTGTCGAAACTGAGTTGTAATTGGGCCATATTTAGTTGTATTCAGCTATTGGGTCTTTTACTTTCGATCAAAACCGAATAGCTGAGGGGTTATTGTTAGGGGTATGTTATATGTTAAGGACCCCATTAGTGTTTTATAGGGCCCAATTACATAGCTAGGGGTTTGTAAGATAATATTTAGGGCCTATTTGTATTCCCTATATGTTGTTTTGTAAAATACAAGCCCTATTAGTGAAAATAATAAAAATCTCCCCTCCCACCTTCCTCCGTATAAAGGGGGAGAGGGGGAAGATGGAGGGGAACTTGGGTTCTCTCATTCATTTGGCTCACTCTCTTTCTCTCCACTCACATCTCTCGTCTTCGGTTAGTGACCAACACCAGTCCTAGGTGTAGTGCCTTAATTTCCTAAAAAATAAAAAACTAGTCAACTAGAGATGAAACAGGAATATGATCATAGTTAAGCATAGAACCATAGGTTAGGAACATCCACATACTTTGAGATCTAAGATGATACAAACATGGGACCAGAGCAAGACTATAAGGCCAGTTGCACCAATATAATGAGATTGTGCCAAATAGGTGGTAGGAGAATAGTGAACCTGATTGCTATGAATGCATACAGAAGACTGAGAACAAGTGAACAACCATTGTGCTCAATACTATGGCCTTTAGGAAAGAAAAAACAATTAGAATCAATGAATGAGAGCAAAGTTCAAAGGACAAAGATCCGATCATCCGAAACAAGCCAACCAACATATGTGAAAAGGTAAGAAGTAGTAGTGGAAAGCTAGCATAGCAGCAACATTCATCTAAAATCTAAAGCGAACAGCCTAGTATCAAACTATCAATTGTCTATTGTCAAGCCGTTTCTCACCGTTTCACCAAAATTATCTCTCCTCGGTGATATATAAAACATTCATCTTTACCGATCAGCCTTTCTTTCTTCAATATACTTGTACTTCTGCTCACGTTCTTGGTGCCCTTTAATACTATGCGCGTTCGGAACAGAGATTTTTAACTCTTGGGTATGCAGTGTTGTCCCTCAACTTCTGAGGCTGGAGGGCTCTTCTTGGTGGTTTTGCCTGAAACAAAAGTCATAAAAAACAATTGGTTATGAAAGGATCAAGATGCCCAAGAAGAGGGGTAAATTGAGCTTTTCTACAAATTATTGCAAGAATTAAATCCAACTAGCCCATGTTCACCCCTCGGCGCCTAAGTGTGTTTTTAGTGATTCTACCAGATAAAAGTTTTGCACCCTAGGTTCCAAGACCTAATCTAGCATGGAAATTCTAGGAATGTAAATTGCAAGAATTGAAGTGCTTGAAATTAAATTTGCTTGAAAGTAAAGGGCAAGAAACACGGCGATGTTTTCCCGAGGTATCAGAGAGTCGCCACTCCCCACTAGTCATCGTTAGAGCAACCGCGCAAGGGTGTAGTTCCTCCTTGATCCGCGCAAGGATCAAGTGCTCTCTATGGGCTGATTCTTCAACACCCCGTCACAGTGAATCGCCCAAAACCGCTCACAAGATGAGTTGGGTCATCGACAAGCTCCGCCGGATGATCACTTAACTCCCAATCGCCACCGAGCCGTCTAGGTGATGGCGAACACCAAGAGTAACAAGCAAGAACTCTCCTTTGACCGTGGCAAGCCTAATGAGATGGGTGGATGCACACTTGCTACTCCCTATGCACTAATGAGGTCCTTAATCTTGGATTCTCAAATCACAATCTCCTCACTAGGCTCTTGCACTTGAAAGGTGTTTCTCAGCTGAACAAATGAGTAAGAGAGCTCCAATGGACGAGCGAGAGAAGTATTTATACACCCTTCACACAAATCCAACCGTTATGTGCCAACTCAGAATTTTTCGTATTGACCGGACGCACCGGTCGATGTGACCGGACGTGTCCGATCGATGGCAACAGTCGACTTCAGATTCAAACTGCGCTGAGTGATCGGACTCATAGCCGAGTTCGGTCAGGGGTGACCAAACGCGTCCTGTCACTTAAAACCTTCTCTGGAACCTCTCTGTTCCATTTTTACGGCCAACCGGACGTACTGTAGCCACGTCCGATCAGTAGTCCACCGCGTCCGGCTGCAAACCCTAGCAAGGTTGACCGCAGATTGCACCACCTGCACATCCGGTCAAGTACTTATCAACGTCCGGTCACTTGAGCTTATGCTGCTGCCATCCAATACACTGACCGAACGTGTGCGGTCAAGTAAAGGACCGCGTCCGGTCAAGCAGTAATGCCACAAATCACTCTAGATCGCGTCGCGACTTGAACGAAACTTGTTCCGAAAGATCTTTGGGCTTCACCTGAGCTACCTAGCGCTAAGTTTGACAAGTGTGCACCACACCTAAACCATTAGACTCACCTAGGTCAAGCTACCCGCTCATGCCCCCCTTTATAGTACGGCCAAAGAAAAAAAGTCCTAAACTACTCTAAGTGCCTCTCCAACACCAAACGACACTTAGAACTAGTTCGTCCTTAACCTTGCCGCTAATCCTTTGAAAGCCAAAATGATTTCCATCGATAGGGGCATGAAAACCATATTGCCCAAACAATCACCATTACCATGACCTAACTTATTAAAGTTTCTGCAAAACACACGTTAGTCAAAGTAATTTCCGTCGTCATCAATCATCGAAACCCAACTAGGGGCCTAGATGCTTACAAGTTATACTAAGGGTGTGTTTAGTTCCCACCCAAAATATTTACACCCCATCCCATCGAATGTTTGGAGACATGTACGAAGCATTAAATATAGATAAAAAATAACTAATTGCACAATTTGCATGTATTTTACGAGACGAATCTTTTAAGCCTAATTAGTCTATGATTGGACACTAATTGCTATAGTTACACATGTGCTACAGTACCACGCAAACTTTACAACCCCTGAACTAAACACGCCCTAATATGTAAATGACAAGTCACAAACAATTTTAGCCTAAATAATGTTGGAAAAGTTGTGGTCCGTTGATAATGATTGACTGCTCAAACTTATTATGCTTCTATGGTGCTGGTGGGGGGACAAAAATAAAACAAGAGAAAATTCATGGACGGTCTTTTAAGTTGACAAGAGGTGTCATCTAGGTCCTTCTACTTTTAAAATGTTATTTCTAGGTTCGTAAACTTGGCTTCGGGTGTCATCTAGGTCTAAATGGGTCATAACCGCTCTAGATATTGACGTGGCATGCTGTTTATGTATTTGAGAACTTGGTAAATCTTTTGCGTATTCAAGAAAAAACAATTTTTTAATGAGTTATATTCCTCCATTAGTTTCTATTAATTTTTGTTAGACCATGAATAGTTCGTGTTTAGGCCTTCTATTTGGTATCCAAAACATGGGCTAAAGTTTAGTTTAATCCATCCAAACACCCTACTAGGAGACCCAAAGAATTCCTTGGTCCTTGGTTCCTTGCTGTACCTCAGGAAAAAAATCAAATTCAAGCTGGATGGATGCATACGGTGGCAACCTTGGTCCAACAAATTACCACTCTAGTTGAAGTGGCAATTACACCCTCCCCCCTCCCCTCCTCCGTCCACAACATATTGTAAATTATTTCATTAGAGCATCTCCAAGAGACTTTCTAAATTTCACTCTCTAAATCATCATTTGAAGAGTGGTTTGCATAAAAATTGCTCTCTATATCTTTTCATTGTGGTTTGCATAAAAAATGCTCTCTATATCTTTTCATTCTCCAATAGTTCTTCTATATCTCATACGCACTCTAGATAGTCATTCTTATCTTCTATTTTTGGCTAGCGAAAAATCCAAAATAGCAGACGGCTATATTTGATAAACATCTAGAGAAGCTGTTGGAGGGTAATTTTTCACCAAGATCTACCATTTAGAAAAGATATGAAGAGTCTGTTAGAGATGCTCTTATAATAGCATATCAAGCCAAAACATTGTAACTTTGGCTTGAGTTTATACACGTAACATTGAGCAAGTTTATACAAGAAAATTGGAATATTTATGTCGTACTTCATCCCTTTTAAATCGGAAGCCTTTTTTTTTTTGAACTTGGCCGATTCATTACTCAGCTGACAAATCGTCAGACACAATTACAAATACATCATCAGAGATGGTACTCGTGATTAACGCCTCTCCTTCAATGCAGCTGTAACCTAAACCCGTCAAAGCATGGGCAGCTCTATTACCATCTCTACCTAGAAAGTTACAGACAAAAGCCATTTTTAGATACACAGCGGCTGTTTGGAAGCACTAAAAAAAGTGTTCCCGCTGCGGGCTGAGCTGCGCCTACAGTAATTTGCCGAGGGAGGAAAAAGTCATGGTCGCAACAACGATTGATTTAGCTGCAAAGAACGTGTCTTTGTATCTGAACATAACACATATATGTCTAGGTGTGTAGGCTTTGTAGTGCTCCTAGATATATGTACCTAAAAAATAGCCAGAATGACTTATGACTTGGAAGGTAGTTAATAATAAATATGTGTCACTAGATTTAGAACATATTTGCATTATATATAATAGATATTGATACTACTCCCTCCATTATATATAATTTATAATTTATAAGACATTTTTGGTTTTTAGATATATAGGTTTTTGCTATGCATATAGACATACACTGTGTCTAGATACATAAGAAAAAAAAAACAATATATCTAGTAAAACACCAAAATGTTTTATGATTCGTAATGAAGAGAGTACCTTTTTTATAAAGTTAAGCTTAGAAAGTTTGACTAGATTGTATTATTTTGTACGCAAAGGTAGTATTTGATTATCTCTGAATAAGGGCCTGTTTGGTTAGAGGTGTTAAAGTTTAACAAACACTGTAACACTTTCGTCTTATTTGACAAAAAGTTTATAATTTTGGACTAATTAGGCTTAATAGATTCGTCTCGTAAATTACTCCTAATCTGTGCCGACATGCATGCAATTAGTCTACATTTAGTAATCCATGCATTTGCCACAACATTGATATGATGGAAGTTAAACCGAATGATTCACAAACCAAACATGGTCTAAATACATTTGTTGCTATACATCTAGATAAATACCAGTACTGCATCAGAAATACTATATTTATTTTTGAGATCGAGGTATCTGCGCTTGGGAAAGAGGAGGCGTGAATTGATTATATTATATTAATTAAGGAGTACAGTCTTAACAGGGAGATTGTATGGCTCTGACAGCCAACAACCAGTAACCTCCGCCGCAAACTTGTGGCTGCTGCTGGTGATAGCTAGGAGTATGGCACTATGGCCTAGAGCTAGGCCTGGGTGGTGGTGGGTGCGTGGCATCGAGGAATGGAACCGAACGCAACGGGACGGAAACGGGAATCACACTCCAACCGCTCGCAGCCCACCAGAGTACAGTCAAGCGGTGATCGCCACTCCAAAAGGTATGTCTTCAGCTTTGGTGTAGTCTTGCTTGAACTGCTCACTGGTAGGCGCCCTGTGGATTTGTCCAAGTCCAAGGGATCCAGGGACCTGATCTCCTGGGTTCTTCAGATGAAGTCTGAGAAGAAGGAAGAGCAGATTTTCGACAGCCTGATATGGAGCAAGGCGCATGAGAAGCAGCTGTTGTCTGTCCTCGAGACGGCGTGCAAGTGCGTCAGCACTGATCCTCGGCAGCGGCCATCGATTGAACAAGTTGTGAGCTGTCTTGACACCGTGTGATCATCATCACACCGTTCTGATTGCCAGTTCCTTCATTTTTCTAATCAATCAAAGGCTAGGAGGTATTGACATGAGAGAAGAACAGAGTAGAAAAGCAGTCTGAGTAAATTCAGACAATGCAGGTGCAGGCTAGGCATGGTGTCGTGCTATTATATAGCCAGGCCTCGTTTAGTCGGTGAAAAGTTTCAATTTTTTCTAACCGTATCACTTTCATTTGTATTTGATAATTAGTGTCCAATTATAGATTAACTAGACTTAAAAGATTCGTCTCATGATTTATAACTAAACTGTACAATTAGTTGTTTTTTAATCTATATTTAATGCTTCATGCATGCGTACAAAAGTTGATATGACAAAGAGAGAGTGAAAAAATTTCAACTTTAGCCTACCGCCCTAACCAGAAAATAACGTGGGTCTTGTTGTCGTTCTCAGTAACTCAGTGCCGTGTAAAAGTTATAAATAAATTCCCATATCAACCGATGTTTTTATGAGCTGCTGTGCCTTGAATGGCTTCTCCTGTGAATACAATGCTGAATTTCATCATCTCAGGGCAGTGATGTTTTCGCCTTGAAATTTTTCAGCTGTGTGATGGCGCACTTCTTATCTTATATATTGAAAAACTGAATCTGAGCTCTGGTTGATACTTTCAGATACTGGGGGAGGACGTGCAACGTTGAGTATACTTTGACAAATAATCTTCTCCCAATGCAGAATGTCATCCCTGCTTAAGGCACATTGAGTCATGCTGCTGCTTTCCTTTTCTGGCTGCTATTTACAGAGTCAGGCCTGGTTTAGTTTCAGGGTATAAAGTTTTGGGATGTCACATCAGATGTCATATGGGGTATTCGGATACTAATAAAAAAATAAATTACATAAACTGTGAGATGAATTTATTAAGACTAATTAATCCGTCATTAGCATATGTTTACTGTAGCACAACATTGTCTAATTACGGACTAATTAGGCTCAAAAAATTCGTCTCGCAAAATACACACAATCTGTGCAATTAGTTATTATTTTAGTTTATATTTAATACTTTATGCATGTGTCGAAACATCCGATATGATAGGGTGTAATATTTTGGAGAAGAAACTAAACAAAGCCTTATTTACTTTCTTTGTGGTGTTTGTCTTTTCAAAACTGGATGGTAGCGTATGGCTTCTATATTGACTAAATAGTACTTAATGATGCCATGTTACAGTACAGCTGCTGGAATGTTGTTTGCCGCTGCTAGATTTCTCTACTCCAAAAACTGAAGCAATCTGAGTAAGTTTGGATAATGCAGATGCAGAGATGAACGATCGAACAGAGAGTAGAATGCCTTCGACGCCCTTTCATGGCCATTCTTGATGGAGCTACTGCAGGCGCGCGGATTCGGGGACAGATGGTGCGCCTGGATTGCCTCTTTACTGTCCACGGCCTCATCCAGGATGATGCTCAATGGGAAACAAGGTCCGCCGATCAGGCACTACCGGGGGTACGTCAAGGTGACTCCCTCCTATGCTCTTCATCATCGCCATGGACGTCCTGCACAAACTCTTCGCCAAGGCTACCAGAGATGGGGTCCTGCGCCCGCTGCCAATATCGGAAATTAAATTTCATTGCAGCCTGTACGCGGATGACGTGATTCTTTTCATCCGGCCCACGGTGCAAGAAGCTACAGCAGTCAAGCGCATTCTGCAGGTCTTTGGCGAGGCTTCGGGCCTTATGACAAACCTGTCAAAATGCTCTGTGACACCGATCTTCGGAGGGGGCGACACTTTGCCTGAGATCATCAGTATCCTCGGATGCCAGATACAAGAGTTCCTGATTAGGTACCTGGGTCTGCAGCTCAGTACCAAGAAGCTGCCCAAGACCCACGTGCACTCGATTGTCGAAGCGGTCGCAAGGAAGCTGCCTCCCTGTCATGGATCACTTATGGCCAGGAGCGGAAGACTAGTATGGATAAAATCGGTGCTCAGAGCAGTTCCCATCTACTCTATGATGGCAGACTCCCTACCACCGTGGGCCATCAAGGAAATTGACTCAATCTGTCGGCGTTTCTTCTGGGTCGGCGGTGACGCTCCAATCCGCGGGAAGGCCATGGTGGCTTGGCCAACAGCTTGCGGGCCAACCGAGTATGGAGGACTTGGCATTTCAGACCTCAAGCTAGCAGGTTACGCCCTACAAGCAAGGTGGCTTTGGCTCCAAAAGACCGACACTTTGCGGGCATGGAGCCAGCTGCCGTTAGACATCAACCCGCACGTCAGGGCATTCTTCAGAAGCTCGACTTTCACTAAGCTGGGAAACGGTAACACCGCCTTGTTCTAGGACGACCGCTGGCTAAACCGTGAGGCACCAGCCGACCTAGCCAGGAATCTCATTCTGCTCGTGCCAAGGAGAGTCAGGGAGCACCTCACGGTGCGACAAGGCCTAGAGGACCAGCACTGGACCATTGACATCACTGGGAGCATGTCTCCTGCGGCCATCGCGGAGTTTCTGGAACTCTGGGTGGCCACAGAAGACATCCAGCTCAATGACCGGGAGGACAAACTTGTTTAGCGCTGGACAGGAGACGGGGAGTACACCGCTAAGTCGGCTTACAAAATGCTACATGGAGGCTCCATTCCATTCCGAGGGCACTCCCTGATCTGGAAAACCTGGGCGCCGCTAAAGGTTAAGATCTTCTTGTGGTTGGCGTTCCGGAAGCGACACTAGACCGCGGACTGCCGGGCACGCCATGGCCTGGAAGCTAAGGTGGACTGCTACCTATGCGACCAAGCACCAGAGACGATCGACCACCTGCTCTGTGAGTGCCCGTTTACCAGGGAGGTGTGGTTCCACATTCTCCATGCCATCAGCCTGCAGCTACCGCCTCCAGCGCACTCGGTAAGGCAATGGTGGCATCGGCTATGTCATTCCGCACCTGCATACCGGCACAGGGGGCTGGACACCCTCTTCGCCCTCACTAGCTGGGAGATCTGGAAAGAGCGTAACGCGAGGTGCTTCAGACAGGCCGAGACATCGGTTGCGCAAGTCCTCCAAGTCATCAAGGCGCAAGCGGATTTTGTGGGCGTTGGCCGGGGCGAAACATCTCAAGAGTCTAGCGTGGGGGGTAACCCACCGGGAGCTTCAAATCACGTTCTTTTCTTCCAACCGGTCTTCGAACCGGTCTTGTACTTTGACTTATTCTTTTTCTTCTTAATACAAAGATACGCATTTCTCTTGCGTATTCGAGAAAAAAAACAGAGAGTAGAATAGCAATCTGAGTAAATAAATTCAGAAGATGCAGATTAAACTAAACTAAATTAAAACAAAATACACGACTAGCCTCCCACTGCCTGCCTGCACAGTGATCGCTTTTGACTAGTAAGCTCCGGCAACATTATTATCATTCTACTGTCAAGCAGCATCAAGCTGACTGTTTATTACTCCAGTATAAACGTGTCCTTGGAGAGGCAATATACTCTTTATTTTTATTCTAGACTACTGCTATCAGCATCAAGCTTTTACTCTAGGCCTTGTTTAGATCTCAAAAAAATTTACAAAATTTTTCAGATTCCCCGTCACATCGAATCTTTGGATATGTATGAAGCATTAAATATAGATAAAAAAAAATAAAACTAATTACACAGTGTAGACGAAATGGATGAGACGAATCTTTTAAGCCTAATTAAATAATGATTAGACACTAGTTGCCAAATAACAACGAAATTTGCTACGGTGTCATTTTGCAAAAATTTTAACTAAACATGCCCTAGACTACTGTTTGCATGCCTGCATCTGCATCCATGCCCAAGGAACCTAGCTGCATACTCATACAATAGTCGGCTATAGAGATATGCTAAACCGTCAATGACCGCCTCTCCACAGCTGCTGTTCGTCTCTCGTCGTTCGCCGCCGCCGTCACCATAGGTCCGAAGGAGGCAGAGCCAGAGGGCAATGGTGGAAGCAACAAGTAGTCCGAGAAGGTAAAAACAGGCGACGAGCAGCAGCCAGGCCTGGTCAAGCATCAGCATATGTAAAGCGCCAAAGTTCCGAAGGAGGTCAATATGACGGGGGGGCCCATCGCCCTGACACCGACGTTGAAGACAGCTTCCCACGCGGCGTAGGGCGTCTGCGGCGCGAAGAGGTCCAGGTGGCCCCACGCCGCCGGCACCACCGCCAGGTAGACGTTTGGTAGGACTAGAACCGCCAGGAAGACGAAGCCGCCGCCGCCGCCCGAGATGACCTCGTAGTCGTCGTCACATAGTACGTCATAGGTCAAAAGTGCCGCTAGGGCGATGAACACGGACGGCAGGAAGACGAGCTTTATCCACGCGAAAAAACGGTCCACCCCGTGTTCCCCGATCGTCTTCATCGATGCAGTTGTAGAAGGCTCCAAACGAGACGAGATCGTCATTACCAACTGAATAGCACGGGGTAGGGGCATCATGGTCTTCACTACTGCTTCGCCATGACCAGACGTGGTGGTGGCGGTTGTGCTGCTGTCGGCCGGTGCCACCATGTTTGATTCCTACTGAAGCTCCGATGATCCGATCCTAGCTGGCTGAAGGTACCTATCTATATAGATTGGCCGGCCGATCAGGTCAGGGAAGTGAAGTTTGAGTCTTGATTGATGTCGGTTTCTAGTTTCCATCCATATATGTCATTGTTGTTCAGGGAGGTGATACATCGAGGTTTCCATCCATGTGCTGCACGGCGCACGCCTCGCCCGGCGGTCCGGTAGGTTGGCTTCCCATGTTTCGCAATAAGAAAGGACAGTGTCCATTTATCGACGTAGCAACTTTTTTTTTTGGAATTCCGCTTCATTGATTAATCAGCATTATTACAATCAAATTGCAAGCAATGTTTTTATCAAAAAATTGCAAGCAATGTTGCAAGAAGCTAGGAGGATTAGACCAAACAAAGGAGGCTAAAGTAGAGGAACGAAGCATGTTGGGCACATAAGTGTGCTGCAAAATTCGTCTCTCTTCTGGCTGAAGGAGCTTAAACGAAGTTAAACGAAGTGAAGTTAGAGACGCTCTCCTCCACGTCATCAAGAATCGCCTTGATCTCTGAATGGTGTTTTCCCTTGTTCTTCCACAAAAATACCAGCTCTAGACAGTCATATTCCACTATGATGTGCTCCCTGGTACCCTCTGGAATTATACGAATGCCATCTCGAAAAGCTTCCGCTTCTGCCATTAGCGCTGAGCCGCTGACTCAATCGACTCTTTCCATCAAGCTGAAGCTGCTAGCATGGCGCCGCAATTGTTGCACATCACCACCCTCGTTGCTCCGGAGTTGGACTTATGGTGGTACGCCCCATCAACATTAATTTTCACCGTCACCTCCCCAGGCAGTTGCCAATGCTTCACCTGCCTCGACATTGTCTGTGAATTTATCTGCTTGCCACTAATCAGCTGGTAGCAGGTCTCAATCACCCAAGCCAAAGCCTTGCCTGGATCACGCCCCTCTCCTCCTCACTGCAAAAGGAACTCTCTAGCAAGTCCCTTGCCAATGTTCTCGGACAAAGCGCAGACAACTTCACTCCTGTGAGTATTCTGAACATGTTCCAAAGCTCAGTCGCAAAGGTGCAATGTAAGTGGGTGGTGGTAAGTAGTTTCATCCTTCATCCCGCAGAAACCGCAAGTTCCCATCGTTTCTATATGTTTACGGTGGAGGTTAGTGATCACTTTTGGAGTTCTCATTTTTTAGACTAATTAAGTAAGCTCTGGCAACATTATTATGGCGCATTCTAATGTCAGGCTGCATCAAAGCTGACTGTTTATTACAGTATAAAGGTGTGCCTGAAGAGGCAACGTACTCTTATTTTTAAGGACAATGCTACGGTACATCATTCGCTTGCTAGGAGGTAATCACTACTGGATTCGGGTTCTTTGCCGAGTGCCTGATGCACTCGGCAAAGGCCTAATTGCACTCGGCAAAGCCTTTGCCGAGTGCGGCACTCGGCAAAGAACACTCGGCAAAAAATTGATCGGTAAAGATCTCTTTGCCGAGTGTCTTTTATCGGACACTCGGCAAAGGCTTTGCCGAGTGCCCCGGGGACACTCGGCAAAGAAAAGCGACCGTCACGGCGCCGGCCCCGTTGACGGTGGCTTTGCCGAGTGCCAACCCTGCAGGCACTCGGCAAAGATTTTTTATTTTTTTTAAAAAAAATTCTTTGCCGAGTGTCCATTGACCGGCGCTCGGCAAAGACGTTTTATTTTTTAAAAAAATCCCGCACTCCGCAAAGATGGTGACGCGCTTGGCATGGATGGCGCAGAGGTTGGTGTCCTCGAAGAGCCCAACGAGGTAGGCCTCGGCGGCCTCCTGCAGCGCGGCGACGGCGGAGGACTGGAAGCGGAGGTCGGTCTTGAAGTCCTGCGCGATCTCGCGGACCAGGCGCTAGAACGGGAGCTTGCGTATAAGCAGCTCCGTGCTCTTCTGGTACTTGCGGATCTCGCGCAGCACCACGGTGCCTGGGCGGAAGCGGTGCGGCTTCTTCACGCCGCCTGTCGCCGGGGCCGACTTCCGCGCCGCCTTGGTCGCCAGCTGCATCCTCGGCGCCTTGCCGCCTTGCCGCCGGTGGACTTACGCGCTGTCTGCTTCGTGCGGGCCATCGCTGGGGATTGGGCTAGGGAGAAGGGAGAGTTGTTGCTCGGGTGTTTGAAATGGAGATGGGGCTCTGGATTTGCTGTGGTGGGGGAATGGGGCGAGAAGAGACGGTATTTTGCTGCGGTGGGGGAACTGCGTGGACACCAAGGAGGGAGGCGGGGCGTGGAAAATTTTGGGGCAGGGTGGGGATCAGGCTGGACGGGCGCCGTCGGATCGCGTGGGAATGGAGGGCTCCGATTGATTTGGTAGGCTCTCACGCGGATCGCGATCCGTGGGTGGTGAATGGTAGCGAATGGCAGACCACCATCTGGCAGCTCCGCTTCGGATTGGTTTCGCTGGTTGTTCACGGCTGCATGCGGCCACACAGCGGGAACCTGAGTACACGTGCCTACAGTTTTTTTTGTTTTTTGAGGGGAGAGTACACGTGCTTACAGTATGCCGCGCTACCACTCTACCACCGGACCTAAACTGGAATCACAGATTAACAGTAATTTCGTTTCACTCCAAATTCAGATAGAAAATCTTTGCCGAGTGCCCCGATCTGGCGCTCGGCAAAGTATATTTTAATTTTTTTTTGTTAAATTAAGAGTAAATTGCTTGTTTGAGGCCCTAAATGAATTCAAATCAAAATGTGGTCAACTACAAAGTTTTATAACTTTTCGAGATGTACAATTTTTATTTAGAAAGTTTTTCCATCCGAGGTCGTTTGAAAATTTTGAATTTCAAATTTGAGAGATTCAAACGTAGTTTTGCATGATAAGATGATTTCAAATTAAAAAGGTGTCAACTACATAGTTTCATAACTTTTGGAGATCTACCATTTTCATTTAGGAATTTTTTTCCATCCGAGGTTTTTTGAAAAATTCAAAATTTAAAATTTTCAAATTCAAACGTCGTTTTTGCATGACAAGATGATTTCAAATCAAAATGTTGCCAACTACAAAATTTTATAACTTCTCAAGATCTACAAAGTTTATTTTGGTCATTTGTTCATCCGACATAGTGGTAGTAACATTGTTCACAAATCTTATATATCTCTCTTCTACTTTCATGAAACTAATATGAGAGATATGAGAGATGTGGATTTTATGAACAACGTTATTGTCGTTTTGTTAAATGAAGAAATGACCAAAATAAACTTGTAGATCTCGAGAAGTTATACAACTTTGTAGTTCAAAAGTTTTTCATTTGAATTCATTTAGGGCCTCAAAAATTGCTTTGAAAAAATGATTTGCCGAGGGCAAAAAAAATGCACACGGCAAAATGCCTCTTTGCCGAGTACCAATACAAAGGCACTCGGCAAAGACGCATTTTTCCGTGTGCCAGGAAAATAGCACTCGGCAAAATGCGTCTTTGCCGAGTGCCAAAAAAAACACTCGGCAAAGCCATCTTTGCCGAGTGTTTTTTTTTGCCGAGTGTATTCTATTAGGCACTCGGCAAAGACCGTTTTTGCCGAGTGCCCGATAAAATACACTCGGCAAAGCCTCCGGCACTCGGCAAAGTGCCGGTTTCCGGTAGTGAATACCTCAAATAAATTAAATCTGAGCCTTTGATTTCTTGGATTACACACCCACAAGCTAGTGACTAAATCTCATACCCATGCAAATCAGCTACATGTCACGTTGGCACACACATGCAAATCACATCCATACAAAGTGTATTATATTAATTCACATGTAAAATTACATATTAACCAAACTCAAGTCCAAAGTTGAAAATAACAAAAAAGATTTACTATATCCGTCAGCTCACGCATGCATCAAATAAATCTAGAAAAAGGATTTTTATATCTAAAAATTTCCTAATTTATTCTACTTTACAAGATAAAAAATCAAATAAATATATATGTCACATATTACCTCTTGTAAGGTAATAGGTCATATAGGTGATCAAATAAGTGAACACACAGCTCACATTAATTTGGGGTACTGCAAAGCCCAATCTCTTACTACGAATCTTGCACCAAAAAAAGGCCAGGCAGCGTGGCCATGTCGCCTGCTTTTCCCGGCCGTCGGATCAGCCGGGCGGACGGCCCAGATCGTGCGAGCTCCGGTCTTTTTACAAAAAAACCTCGAACGTTAGTCGAATCAACCCGTAGTCCAGGCCTCCTCTCAAGTTTTTTTTTCAAAAATGTCCTTGAACTTTACCGAAATCAACCCGCAATCCCGGCCTTTTTTATGGGCCGACCTGTCTCCCGCTTGGGCCTGCATAATGTCGGACATGGGTCTTAGTGGGCCGAATTCGGCCCGATGCCGTTTTTCTATTTTCCTACGAATTTATAATTTATCTAAATCGGTTGAAATTTTGTAAAGATCATAATAAAACAAATTAAAAAAACACAAAACAAGTACTTTGAACTCTACACAACTAGCACTGCACTGTAAACACATAACATCACATTTTTTAGTGTAATTTTTTTGCTATTAATGTGGATCTAGATTTCTCTAGAGTTTTATATAAATAATTAATAAAGTTAGTTTCTTTATTCAAATTGCTATGAAATTTTTACAGTAGCTTACCCTTACCACACATAAAATAACGGTTTAGTGACTTTACTGGCTTTACGATCCTAAAAAAAATATATGTTCGCCTATGCATAAATATTACCCCACGTATGAAATAACAGTCTATCAGATATAGTAATATAGTGCAAAAAACAGGCATAGTTAATGAACTCTGGTGCAACAAGATCACCAAACCTAACCAGATGCGCGTAGCTCAATTTGTAAATTTAAATAATTGAAATAATACTTGCTATGTTGCATCTTTGTTACATGCTCCCATCCGGGAATAATTTGGTCACTCAGAGTTCAATACTAAAACTGGTACATACAATACAAAAACAACTGCAACCTATTGGAATGACCACTTTCCCTAACGTTTGGCCTTGTCCGGAAATACAACAAACAAACCAATACTTGTACCTAAGTTATTTTCAAATAAATTATCAATTAGTTAAATGTATTACAGTAAAATGGTCTCATACTGGCCTGCGCGGCCACGCGGCGTGCCTTTTCTAGTTTTTAATTCTAGACTAGACTGCTACATCAGCAGCATCGAGCTGCTGCATGCCGCTTGCATCTGCAACTCCATGGAACCTAACAGCAAACTCATACAATAGTCGGCCAAAGGGATATTCTATAAACCGTCAATAACCGCCTCACCGCAGCTGCTGTTCTCTCGCCGTCGTTCGCCGCCGCCATCGCCATAGGTCCGAGAAGGTCATTCCAGGCGACGAGCAGCGGCCACGCCTGGTTAAGCATCACCCTAAGCAAACAAACTCCGATGGAGATCACCATGGGAGGACGCCGATCCACTCGTAGCCCTTACGGAAAGCGTCCCACGCGGCGTAGGGCGTCCGCGCGGCCCACCGCCGCCAGCAGCACCGCCATGTACATGTAGACGTATACTAGGATGGGAACCGCCAGGAAGCTGTAGCCGCCGGCGCCCGAGATGAGCTCCTCCACCGCGTCGTCGTCACGTAGTATGGCGTAGGTGCTACTTGCCGCGGCGGCGATGCAGAAGGACGGCAGGACGACAAGCATGATCCACAGGAAAACACGGTCCGACCCGTATTCCCCGATCGTCTTCGTCGACGATGTAGATGTAGAAGACTTCGAACCAGACGAGATCGCCGTTGCCAACTGAATAGCACGGGGTAGGGGCATATGCATTATTTGGGTGTGCTGCTGCTGTCGGCCGGCGCCCTGACCAGCAGTGGTGGCGGCGGTTGTGCTGCTGCTGTCGGCCGGCGCCGCCATATTGATTCGTAGCTCCGATCGATGATCTGATCCTGGCTGGCTGAAGGTAGGTATCTATATATATATATATATATATATATATATTGGCCGGCCGATCAGATCAGGGTGATGTTTGAGTCGACATTGGTTTCAGTTTCGATCCATATATTCAGGGAGGCCGGTGATACATCGAGGAGTCCTGCGTTTCCATCCATGCGCACGCCTCGCCCGGCAGATGTAACAACTTCCAACAACGTTTGACCTAAATCCAACTGAACAGACAGAATTTACTAACAATATCATCATTTTTTTAGACTATCATACAGGTATACTATATGGCATCAGTTCCCAAAATAGGCCATTCATATATTTTCACATCCAAGCTCATGTTAGTTATGTGGCCCATTTTATCGCTATCCAGGGCCCAGGTCCAAACATTGGCCCTGTTTCGTTGTTAAATAGGGATGGGCATAAAAGCTGATACTATAGCATGTTTACAAACACGGTTTTAATTCAGGTAATTCGAGTATTAGAGCATCTCCAAGAGCTTGACATATAGGTTTGGCATCCTAAAATTTTTAGCAAAATAAGAAAAATACTTCTCCAATAGTTTGGTATTTGGGTTTCACATCTTTGGCAACTTGGCAAATCTCGGTCGATTGCGCGCATGTATGCGCGCGGGGCACCGGCCGCGCATAGTAGTTTCCTCGTGCTTAGCGGGGCTCTTCGTTCGCTTAACGGGTCTCTTTGTTCGCTTAGCGGGTCTTTTCGTTTCGTTAGCGGGTTTTTGAGTTTTTGAAACAAAATTTGCCAAATTGTTAGAGATGAGATCTTTTTTTCCTTCCCATATTATTTTAGGAGTTGGCTAACAATGAGATTTGGGAAACAAAATTTGCCAAACTGTTAGAGATGCTCTTAGGTCCCGGTACCCAGTTTTAATTCAGGAGATGGGCATAAAAGCTGATACTATAGCATGTTTACCTGAAATTTGTAGAGGAAGACTATATGCTATTTTAGTATATATGTATTTTTTGTACAGTACTAAAATGCTAATAAGAGTTGGTTGTTTATATTGCTTAAACTTATAGCTATAGTTCTAAAAATTGGTTGTTTTCTTAATTTCAGAGAGTAAAACCAACTCAAAATTTCAAGTAGCCGAAACATCAGGTACTATTTTCTCAAAACAAATACCGCATATCAAATTTGGAAACCCGAATTTCTTAAAACCCGAAATACTTAGCCTGAACTAATTGGGTAACCTGAATGCCCAACCCTGTTGTTGAATTTCTATGGCATCTACCTCGAGTCAAACTCGGTCATCCAGACAGTTCATGCCTCCACACATGCCGGTGATGCCAGACATTGCTATATTGTTAGATCATCCCCTTGTTTACTTCCGTAGTCTAACTGATCTCGAGGATGAATTTGCATCCATGCGGCTTGATTTGAGAGTTGAGGCATGTACACACTACCCCAGTCCAGTTTTTTCCTGACGGCCCGTTCCGTCAGGAAAAGTCGCGAAACCGTCAGAGAAGGGTATCCGTGACGGTTACCGTCAGGGATAACCCGTCAGGGAAAATCGACGGGGAAAGTCAAGTTTCCCTGACGGTAACCCGTCACGGAATAGTCCATGACGGCTGAGACCGTCAGGAAAAATGTCCACCGTCGGTTTTTATTCTGCCGTCATTGAAGAGTTTCCCTGGCGGTCACGGAACGTTAGGGATAGTTTCAATTTTCCCCGTCGGCCGACCAGCTGTCAGCGAAATTTCAAACTTTCCCTGTCAGTTCACTACCGTCAGGGATTATTTAAGCTTTCCCTGTCGGTTCACCAACTGTCAGGTATGAAAATGGCTTTCCCGTCGGTTGTCCAACCATCAGGCCTGGGATCCTTCCATCAGGGAAGATATTTCCAGTCATTTGGGTGCCAAAAATAATTGATTATTTAGCCATTATAAGGCCACTGTTCACAACAACTAATTAGTCACTAAAAACACTATTACAACTGATGTAGCCATTCATTCATCCACACTTAAGTAACAAATATTATATTCAACAATCTTAGAACATCATTCAAGTTGTACATGAATACAAAGCTATATAATAATTAGTGCCTTCTAGTTAGGTACCTAACAGGGAGCAGCACAAGTTAAAAGTGCTAACTTCCAACTAGCTGCTATCTATCTCCAAACACAACTAGTAGCTGGCTGCTATCTCATGACAGTATACAGCCACTTGTGCACAAGATAGCCAAAAGAAATCGACATTCCTTGACCCAGGAAGTCTACAGGTAGCAATCTGCTTTTTGATGGCAGTATGCACCCTCATCTGCACAAGGCACATGCAGTGAATAGGCAACATGTAGCTGCCACTCCACAACTAGCATGCATGCCTTGAAGCGCGATGGAATCCACAACCAAAATACCTCCCTTGCACAAAATACCCAGCATAACACATGCATGGCCTTCGAACTTCTTGTTTGTTGCCATCAGCCCTAGTAGATAAACAAAGACTACAGCTTCACAAAATACTTCCTGCCACCTCATAACTCAATGGCCATCAGTGTTCTCCCTGTCCATGTTGGCTGAAGCACGAGATGATCCATCTATAGTCCCTCCCTACGACCAAAAAAAAATTATAGGATCATTCCAGGAGGGTAGTAACAGGCAGGGTAGTAACAGGTAGAGAAGCTTCTGTAATCAGGTAGAGAAACATCAAACTGGTGGTTTGAACAGAACACCCATGTTGTTTCTAACATGTCATCCTCAATGTCTAACAAACTGAAGTAAGAGACTAAGGCTGGATACTCAATTGTTGGAAGCAAATGACTAAGAAACTAGGACAGGAAATAAATTGGAAAAATGGATAGCATTTAGTTAGGAACCAGGACTCTATTTACATGATTAGCATGAGTACAGTAGGAATTATTTCATATGTAGCTCTAAAATAGCTCAACCATTCCCAGCTCTTTCAGTGTTCAGTAATCTCTATTGATCCTTAGCACAAAAAAAGAACTTACTAGCAACAACACACATGCCAGAAACCAATAAGCAAGATAATGAGAGTTAGTGGTATCTCTATTTTGAGCACATGCACAAGCAAGTCATATTGGTACAGCAAGAAAACTTTGAGCACAAGCAGCTGCAGGTCTAGTAATATTAATCTTACCATGTCATTTTCTTCTTCCTGAAGCAAATCTGGTGGCATCTCTATTTGTACTTTGTCAAGAATGAGCTGCAGGTTAAGATACATAATTAATATTTACGAACCTTGAACTGTAGACAGATAGTGCACCAAAACAGAACTGTACCTCAAGTAAACGACCATTACGCTTCACATCTCGAGTCAATGCAGCATTCTTTTCAACCAAGGCATTGTTTTGTTCAGTTAAGCGACCAACGTTGGCAACTGATTCCTCATATCTTGCCATCAGATTTTGAAAAGCCCTTGAGGTTGCTGGCCTTGTTCCACTTGCCTTGGCAGCATGAATTATTGTAGCCTTGTTGACAGCACCATTTCCTATTGCAAGACGACCATGCGGCAAGCCACCACCAATTTTATATGCAATTTGACCATCAAATGGTTGCTCTTGCCAATTCTCTGGATACTTTTCTTGCAATGCTTCATTGTAGTCATCCTAGAAATAACAGAAATTATTTGTCAGAAACTACAAATGGAAAAGCATGAAACTAGATAGAAAGTGCTTCTACATACAACAAGTTTCTTTGCCCGTTCTGGAATTGGGCCAGCATTCCCATTGGCATCACAATTCTTAAGGCCAGCTAACATGCAGGAAAAAGCATTTATTATAGTACCCTTCCCAGGTCCATGCTTAGCTTCCTTCAAGGCATAAAAGAAGTGACCAATGTTAATGCATATAAAAATTTCAAAGTTATTCAGAAATTTATGGTTATAAAGGAGATATATGCTACATAATGATTTGTGTAGAGAGAAAGGAAACCAGGAAGGGGAGACAAGTCGTTGTCTGACCTCTTGCTGTTCGACAGTGACAGGAGAGTTCTTCCAGATGGGGGTGAGAGAGTTGGTGTCCAGGTTGCTCCTGCGAGACGTTGGCTGCTGCAAATACAAACAAACCCCGAAGCGAGCAGTCAAAATGGGAGGCAAAACCAAATCAGATGAATCAATCAACAAAGAAGATACAAATGATTTAAATAGGGCAAAATCGCTGGGGAAAGAAATCGAAATCGAAGTCAGCACCTTGGGGCGTCGGAGGGAGCTGCTGCCTGAGGCTTGGTCGCGCCGCTGGCTCGACGACATCGTGGATGGGGGCAGCGGGCGGCGCTGCTGGTTTCTGGGGCGCGCCCGCGCCGGTCGCTAGGGTGACGGCCGGCGCCGGAGGAAGGTGCAGCGGGTGGCAATGGCGTGGTGTGCTAGGCGGCGCCCGGTGCAGGTGGCTTGGCCATAGGGGCTGTGCGGCAGTGGCGCCGGAGAGTGGCTGGTGGCAGCGGCGGCTCTGGATGTGCGAGGAGAGAGAATTTGGGGAGGGGAAAAGATAAGGTCACGGGCGCTGGCTGGCTGGGTGTTTGGCGGGTGGCCAAAATAATTTCCTCCGTTCGCTCTCTCTGTTGGTGGGCCAGACGGATCCGCGTGCGCGCGCTCATCCAATTGCTGGGCGCGAAAGACTTGAGGAAAGTGCGTGCAAGTGCTGTTGCTGCGTGCGAAAAGCACCAGGCAGCTTCTTGACGGTTTTGGTGCCACGCCAGGGATACTTGAGTGTTGCTGACGGAGGATGCGGGGCTGAGGGTGACCGACGGGAAAAAATGTGTCTGGGGTAGTGACACAGAAATTTTCCAATTGTCACTTTCGTTGTTTTAGATATCGGGCTAGTTCGGTTGGTATAAAAGCCGGCTGATTTCGGCTGATTCAATAGTGTTCTGTGAGAGAGAATAAGCTGAAACAAGCCGAAACATGACCAGCAGAACAGGGCCATCATTAAAGGATTAGGAGGTACTAGACCTTAGTGGTCGGAAATATGAAACATGAGTACATGACCGTGTTCCTCACCTCAAAAACATTGTTTCGGGAACGGTCAGTTCCGTCCCAACAGTGCAAAAACCTTAGCACCACTCTTGTTTTAATTTCATGTTTCTCATTCATGAGAGATAAACTGAAGGACCGAAAACGGCGATTAAAGGGAAATGAATGGGAGCCTTAAATTTTCTTTCAAAACTTTTTGCCCATTGTCCCAAATTCACCACAAAAAAACAAACAATGACAATTGTTTCCAAATATATAATAC
The DNA here is from genome assembly GCA_038087645.1 of Saccharum hybrid cultivar R570. Taxonomy (NCBI): domain Eukaryota; kingdom Viridiplantae; phylum Streptophyta; class Magnoliopsida; order Poales; family Poaceae; genus Saccharum; species Saccharum hybrid cultivar. Next base: position 1,035,483 of record JAQSUU010000368.1, read on the forward strand.
CCAAGACAACCGGTGGCGAGAGTACCTAGATAGCTTCCATGAAACGAAAGAAGATCAACGCAAAAGACGGAAAACAATTTGGATCTCAAACGCGCAAATCACAAATGAACAAATTGCCAGCCCGAAATTTCACCTGGATATCAGGTAGCAGCACTGCACCCAAAATCGAGCAAGCAATCAAAAGGCTCTGTAGCTTGAAGTGACTACTCAGGAATTTAGAAAAATAAATTACGAGCAAGCAAAGCTCTTGCTTCTGGACAGGGCGTGCTGCTGCTCCTGACGGCACTGCTTGCCTGCAGCCTGCCTGCTGGTGCAGGTCTGCTCCGCTCGGTCAAACACGCACAGAGAGAGAAGGAGATGAACACGGTGCTGCTTGGCTTTTGACCGAAGGTGCACAAACTGCACAGGATCTGCTCGGTGACGCGGCTGCAGAGCGAACAAGTGATGGAGGTGCTACACTTCGAAGAACTGGAGCTGCTGCAGATCTTGCGACACAGGAAAGAAACAACAAGGCGCTGGACGTTGGTCTGCACACGCACGGAGCCAGAAGCTGCAAGAAGAACAAGCACCTGGAGGACTCGGCCTCTGAAACCCAACTCGACTCCCAGCTTGGTGCTGAGCTCAAGCTCGGCGAGCAGCCCACCAAGGGCAAGCACACTGAAGTGCTGATTTGCTCTAGCCGGAATACAGGGGACCAACACTTAATCACACGAAGGGAGACCGACGAAAAGACAGCACGAACAGGAGGGAGCGGCTACCAAAATCGATGGAAACACCAAAACACACCGAAAAGCTCCCAAAAATTGCACAGACCAAATTCAACCTAGCACGAACTCAACCCCAAGAAATCATTGCTTAGAATTGATCCAAACTCAAAAAAAAACAGATCTTAGCCAATCACGAAAAAGAGGAAAAAAATAAAGAACGAAAATCACAGCTTCAAATAGGAACCCCAGAGGGCAAGAGGAGGATTTGTGCCTCCATTCCCACTCCAAATCACAAGAATTACACCACGAATTTTTTATTTCATGTGACCTCTCTCATGAACACTAGAAGACCTAACCCTAAGTGGAAAAGAGGAAAATGAGAGTGGGGAGAGAGGTGAGGAGGCAATGGGGCTGCCATCATCTATTTAACAGGGCTATTTTACATTCTCCTAAATGCCCCTGATACATAAGAGCTAAACCAATAAGCCCAAGGACGTAGAGGTCTAACCCGGTCTTCATGTTGCTCCGACGGCCACCGCGCCTCCTCACCAATAGCTTCGTCTCGACGCGAACTCCCCGATGCCGCCACGTGCCGTCCGTTCCTCCTCGGAACCTCCGCCCGAGTTTTGAGGTCCAAACCCGTAAACCCGTCTTCGATGGTTTTGAGGCCCAAACCATCAAACTGTTCCGCGAGTAGCGTACTCCGTACGCGTCCCCCGCCATCCGACGCGTGTCACCTCCACGGACAACACGATCACTCCCATGTCTTCTCGCGCTTGTCGATGTCCCAAGTGTCAGCAACCACGGCTAGCCATCCGGCCTCTAGGTCCCTCGGTCCAAGCCTCACGTCCGTCCTTCACCCTTCCGGTCCATCGGCATGGCACGTCCTCCTTGACCTTCACCTCGCCGTCGGCTACCGCCTCCGTGCTCCACACCTGCACAACACAAGCCAAGAGACATGTTGTACACAAGACTTTCGTTAAGGTAGGGTTAGTCACCACTCAACCTACTTCGTGGATCACATTGACAATCACTCATCACAAAACGAACACACAAGGATACTTGTCAACCTTGTGTTCGCATAAACTCATAAACAGAATAGGAAAGCAATCTGAGTTAATTTGAACGCCTTTGCCTTGTCGTAGAATGTAGGTGGTACTACCCAAACATAGAACGAGAAGCATTTGAACTACTATATTTTTTTCAAAATAATAACAACAGTAACAACAAAAGAACCAAAATATGAAAAAAAAAAGTTTATACTATAATGACCAAATATATTAGTTTGTATATGAACATAACATAGTATATATACTATGCCGTGTTGAATTCTCTAAATGTTACAAAATGTGTAATGAAGGTTTCTGTGAAGATATCTGAGCGTCATAAAAAATTACGAGCCTGCTTGGTTGGCATCCAATTGTTGCTCAACCAAAACCATAGCATGCCAAAATTTTTAGTCATCAATTGGTTCACTGCCAAAGAACTGGCACACCAATGTTTATGGCCAAAGTTTTGGCAAGTTTCTAGAAAGTTCTTAGACTGCATAAAAGAGAAAAAATGGTTTTCATTATTGTTATGGCCCTAACTTTGGCAAGCCTTGAATTTGGTAAGCCTAAGTTTTGGCTTGCCATGATTTTGGTTGGGCAAAAATTGGCAGCCACCAATCAGGCCCTACGAAACTAATTGCAATAAGAAACATAGTTTGAGTTTATGAATTCCTACAATAAGAAGCTAATTTGGATGCCTACGATGTTTATCTAGTTCATTATTTTTAGAAATTACTTAGAATTGTGGATACTACGGAGTAAATTACTGTTTAGATTAATAATATATTACGTATCGTGAACAACATTTTGTTTCTTACGCCTTTGTAAGAACTTATGCTTATCAGTCTATTCATGTAACCAAATAGTGTGCAACTTCTCCTAATTTCTAATAAAAGAATATTGTTGAGATTGTACGGTGACATGTACAATTATTAAAACTCGTACCACTAAGTCATTGTGTTGTGTTCTGTCTATGCTCTATATTAGATACTCTATATACCCCATTTTTCATCTTTTGACATTTATATGAACATTCATATTCTGCTTCATCGGCTTGCACCACTAAGTCATAGCGCATGGTCTACTGACTTGACAGAAGCTAATGTTATTTTTAATTTTATAAGCAATGTAATCAAATTTTTTTATTGTCTAGATAATATGTCTAGAGAAATTCCTTTTAAGGTAAGTATCTACGTAGTAAATAATAGTGTGGATAGGCCTATGGCTTGTGGACTACCACAAGACCGCTTAATGTCACTAGACGACAGGTTTGGTGGCTTGTGGATGGTCCACAACCCGCATCGCTTGCTATCGTGGATTCAACTAAAAACTTGGCCAGAGTTAGCTCCACCAGCTTCATCAGATCCACTAAAAACTGTTTCACTCCACAAAAAGTTAGCCAAATACTCCAGCTCCATCAAATCTGGATTCACCAAAAAAGTGGATCTGAGGGCCAGATTCACCAATTTGGTGGATCTCCTCAAGAGGTGCTTCACCAAACTCAAATTGGTGGAGTTGGGGGAAATTATTACCCACCACTGCCACTCATTACACAACGTAATGGTTCGTTCTAATTTTTTTTCTTTCTTCTGGATGTTTTCTAATTCACGTAATGTTCCCCACCTTTTCAGTTAGTTGACAGTGGCCTGGATGGATGCGTTTCGGTGCTCTGAATCTGTTTGAATCTAGTGTTGCTGAATGTTAAGGAGGTCAAGAACCTCCAGTTGTGACAAAAGCTTTTATCCGACGTTTCTATTTAGCTACTATTGTTTGCATAAGACATACTTCACCACTAGTTTTGCGAGGTGCTGACAATGATATCAGTGACTGATGTTTTTGTTAATGTCAAACCTGCTGGAACTCTCAGCTGCTGAGAAAACGTTGGTGTTGGACTTGCGCTGTCAGATTCTGAGGATTCAGACATATATAAAGCAGAAAGGTAGACATTTCTGTGTGCGTCTGGTGATGCCATATCTGCTTCTCTTATGTTTAGTTCAGATGGTCATTGACACCACCTCTTCTTTTCCAGGGCGATGGTTTTCAATTGCTCAAATTGAGAAGCTGTGCACACGGATCCTATCCAATCTGTATCAAATGACCAAATTCATGAAATAGTTGTGTTTTTGCATCAGTCTGATGGCATGTCAAAGCATATATGGACACTTTTAATAATGACATGTCTTCACTAAAAGTCTCGGAGAGACCTTTTATTTTCACCTGTGCCAAATGGAGATTTCCAGGGCAGTATGTCCATCAATCCCATCATTCCCTGCCCTGTGTGCTAGTGATCCTTTTTTTTTTTTTGAGGATTCTAGAGGGGCCGCACCCCCTACAGCTTTATTAACAATAAAAAAGAAGAGTTTAATAAAGATACAAAGAAACAAAAGGATTAAAACAAATCAAGAAACAAAAAAAAGACACAAAAAAGAGGCGGCTAACCAGCCAGACTAAAACAGATTGTGGATCCATGAATCAAACAAATCTGCTACAATAGCTTTTGACGAGTTCTCAATTTTTTTTAGACTAAGTAAGCTCCAGCAACATTACTATCGTGCATTCTACTGTCAGGCTGCATCAAAGCTGACTGTTTATTACAGTATAAATAAAGGTGTGCTTCAAGAGGCAACGTACTCTTATTTTTATTCTCTTATGGTCAGTTGAGATGGTCATTGACACCACCTTTTCTTTTGAGAGAATTATATATTTGGCATTGAAACAAACCAGTCTTTTCTATTTGGCACTCAAAAAATTGAACTTTCTTATATGTTATCGAGTTGAAATTTCCTTTCTTAAACAGCACTGCCGTCCATTTTCACCGCCGTGTCAGTTTTTTCTCCCTCTACCCAACATACCCCTCTATTACAGAAGTCTGAAATTTGGCCGAGCCCCCAGATCCCACGACCTTCTTCCTCGTGCGGCCGAGCGCTCCAGCAAGCTTCTTCCCCAGCTCTGCCGCGCCACTGTGCGAGGCCTCCCTGGCTCCACGGCCGGAGCGTGAGCAGGCCACCCTGCGGGAGGCCGCCCCTCGGCCTCTGTTTGACGAGCCGCGGCCTGGGGAGGGGGCCCCGTGGCCTGAGCCGCCCCGGCCGGCTAGCGAGGCTGCTCGACGAGCCGCGGCCTGGGGTGGTGGCGTCGGAGATGGTTATGGCCGTGCGAGCAGCTGTGAACGCCGTGGTGGAGCTCGAGCGCGGCAATGGCGACAGCATGGCGCGGCGAGCAGAGGTATAACTGCGAGCGAAAGGGAGAGCAGCAGCCAGCAGGGTAGCGCCCATGGTATCTCAGCAGGCTGCTGCGCGGGCAAGGGCGTGGGTTCAGGTACGTGCGGCGGCGCAGGCGCGTGTGACGGCATGGCCGCGGACTCGTGGCTGCGGGCATCTGCATGCGGGGCTTCGACTTCGTAGGGGACTCCGTGGGGAAGAAAGGAAGATGTCCTGTGAGGCCTGCATGTCAGAGAATAGTTTTTTTTAGAAGATCATGTCAGAGAATAGTAGAAGGGCAGTTTACGCAATACAAGAATACAGTAACCTGCTGATGGGCTCGATCTATAAAGTCTATAATAAAGACTTTAAAAAGATTATATTGGCCTAAATAGTAATGGTTTATTTCCAATCCGTAAAAATTGTAATGTCATCAATTCAAATATACCTTTTATGATTTCCTTATTTGACAACCTGTTTATTTATTCTTTCCCTATTTAGCACCATGAGCTTCTGCTACAAACAAGGGCATTCATGTCATTTTACCGGCCACTTGACACCGTTATTGTCCCAAATGGATGGTAGTGCCATTTACGAAAGAAAATTTTAACTTGGTGCCAGATAAGAAAGTTCAAATTTTCAAATGTCGTATATAAAAGACTGATTTGTTTCAGTGCCAAATAGATAATTCTCTCTTTTCTTTTCCAGGGCAATGGTTTTCAATTGCTTCAGTTGAGAAGCTGTGCACGGATCCTATGCATTCTGTATCAAATGACCAGATTCATGAAATCGTTGTGTTTCTGCATCAGTCTGATGGCATGTCAAAGCATATGGACACTTTTAATAATGTTATGTCTTTACTAAGGGCCTCTTTGGTATGGATTCCATGGAATCCAGCCCCTGCTGACACAACTACTGTAGATGAAATCTATTTTTCTCTCTCATCTCCTCTCTCACTGACACACAAGGAGCTACTGGAGCAAAAAAAAATTTAGCTTCACTATCTCATATTAGCTCTGTGAGAGGAAGAGTGAAGAGAGAGAAATTCTGCTTCAATAAATAGTAGCACTATAGTGAAAATGTCAGGAGAGCTGGAGCTGCTAGAATCTCTACAAAGGGCAGTACGTCCGTCATGCCCTGCCCCGTGTGCTAGAGATCAGTTTTTTTTAGAATCTGGAGGGGCCGTAGACCCTACAGCTTTATTAACAATAAAAAGAAGAGCTTAAATAAAGATACAAAGAAACAAAAGGACCGGAACAAATCAAGAAACAAAAAAAGAGGCGGCTAACAAGCCAGACTAAACACAGATTGTGGATCCATAAATCAAACAAATCTGTTACACTAGCTTTTGATGAGTTCTCAAATTTTTTAGACTAAGTAAGCTCTGGCAACATTATTATCGCACATTCTACTGTCAAGCTGCATCAAAGCTGACTGTTTATTACAGTATAAATAAAGATGTGCTTGAAGAGGCAACATACTCTTATTTTTATTCTAGACTAGACCTAGACTACTGCTACATCAGCATCAAGAAGCTGCTGCATGCCTGCATCTGCAACTGCAACTGCAAGGAACCTAACAGCATACTCATACAAGAGTCGGCTATAAAGATATGCTAAACCGTCAATAACCGCCTCACAGCTGCTGTTGCCTCGTCGTTCGCCGCCGCCGTCGCCATAGGTCCGAAGGAGGCAGAGCCACAAGGCAACGATGGAAGCAACGAGTAGTCCGAGAAGGTAAGTCCAGGCGACGAGCAGCGGCCACGCCTGGTCTATCAGTCTAAGCACCCAAACTCCGAAGGAGGTCGACATGACGAGGAAGCCCATCCCCTCGTGGAACGTCCCCTTATGGAAAGCTTCCCACGCGGCGTAGGGCGTCCGCGGCGCGAAGAGGCCCAGGTGGCCCCCCGCCGCCTCCAGCACCGCCATGTAGACGCATAGTAGGACGGGAACCGCCCGGAAGCCGAAGCCGCCGGCGCCCGAGATGAGCTCGCCGCCGTCACGTAGTATGCAGTAGGTCATACCTGCCGCAGCAGCGATGTACATGGACGGCAGGAAGACAAGCTTGATCCACAGGAAAACACGTACACGGTCCGCCCTATGTTCCCCGAGTTCCCCGATCGTCTTCGTCGATGCAGTTGTAGTTGTAGAAGACTTCCAACGAGGCGAGATCGTCATTACCAGCTGAATAGCACGGGGTAGGGGCACGGGCATCGTGGTCTTCACTACTGCTTCGTCCTGACCAGCAGTGGTGGCGGCGGTTGTACTGCTGCTGTCGGCCGGCACCGCCATGATTGATTCCTAGCTCTGATGATACGATCCTGGCTGGGGAAGGAAGGTATATATATATATATATATATATATATATATATATATATATATATATTTGGCCGGCCGATCAGATCAGGGAAGTGAAGTTTGAGTCGATGTCGGTTTCAGTTTCGGTCCATATATTCAGGGAGGCCGGTGATACATCGATCGAGGATTCCTGCGTTCCCATCCATGCGCACGCCTCGCCCGGCAGATGTAACAACTTCCAACAACGTTTGACCTAAATCCAACTTAATAGGCAGAATACTAACAATATCATCATTTTTTTAGACTCTATCTCATACTTCCTTCGTCAAAAAAAAACACAATCCTAGCTTTGAACCTGGAGCTTCAAGCTAGGATTACGTTTTTTTTTTTTTTTTGGACGAATGGAGTATATACTATATGACATCGTTTAAAAAATAGGCCATTTATATATGGGCAACTGCGACTACCCACTGGTCTACCTAACTGGCCCCTAATTTCACACCCAAGCTCATGTTAGTTACGTGGCCCATTTTATCGCTATCCAGGGCCCAGGTCCAAACATTGGCCCTGTTTCGTTGTTGGGTAGGGATGGGCATAAAAGCTGATACTATAGTAAGTTTACAAACATGGTTTTAATTTAGGTAATTCGGGTATTAAGTCCTGGTACTCGATCTACCCATTTTACCTTCAATTTGTAGAGGAAGACTATATGCTATTTTAGTATTTGTCATTGATTGATTGATTACTATTATCTAGTGTTAATTGTGATGTAATTGGATCTACTAATCTATGATATTATGCTTGTGTTTTTTTTGTACTAAAATGCTAATAAGAATTGTTTATATCGCTTAAACTTATAGCTATAGTTCTATCTCTTTTGAAATTTGGTTGTTTTCTTAATTTCGGATAGTTCGGGTATGCCCAAAAATGTACTCAAAAATTCAAGTAGCCGAAACATCAGGTACTATTTCCTCAAACAAATATCGCATATCAAATTCAAAAACCCGAATTTCTTAAAACCCGAAATACCTGGCCTGAACTAATTGGGTAACCTGAAGTTGTTGAGTTAGGGCATGTTTGGTTCCACCCACTAAAGTTTAGTGACCCCTCATCTAAAGTTTAGTGGCCCCTGTTTGGTTCCACCCACTAAAGTGGTTGTTCCATGTACATTTTAGTCACTTTTAGCTACTCCTTGGTTACTAAAACCACTAAACTTTAGTGGGGGCGTTTAACATTTTAGTGACTAAAAGTGACTAAACTTTAGAAGGGATGAACCACACAGGCCCTTAGTATGTCATCTACCTCGAGTCAAACTCGGTCATCAAGACAGTTCATGCCTCCACACATGCCTGTGATGCCACTATGCCAGGCATCGATATATTGCTAGATCATCCCCTGGCTTAATTAGTTCCCTAGTCTAACGGGATCTCGAGGATTAATTTGCATCCATGCGGCTTGGTTAGAGAGTTGAGGCACGTACGCAGAAATTTCCCACTTACCACTTTCATTGTTTTAGATATCACTAAAGGATTAGGAGGTACTACTAGACCTTAGCGGTCGGAAATATGAAACATGAGTACATGACCATGTTCCTCGTCTAAAAAATGTCATTCCGGGAACAGTTAGCTCCGTCCCAACAGTGCAAAAACCTAAGTATAGCACCACTCTTGTTTCACGTTTCTCATTCCTATTGGTACGAGAAGGTGGCTGCTAAGGTACTACTTCCTCCTTCCTATAACAAAAGTCGTTATGGGATGCGTGCAGATCAAACTTTCTCAACTTTAATTAGACTTGTAGAAATGCGTGTAATATTTATATTTTCAAATACATTTATTATGACAGTATATTCAACAATCTATCTAATGATACAAATTATGTATTATAAATATTAATATTCTTTTATATATAATTGGTCAAAGTTAAAAAAAAAGTGACTTTTCGGGAAGCAAAAATAACTTCTATTTTAGGACATAGGGAGTCCTGGACATAAGAGATAAACTCATAAACAGAATAGGAAAGCAATCTGAGTTAATTTGAACGCCTTTGCCTTGTCATAGAATGTAGGTGGTACTACCCAAACATGGAACGAGAAGCATTTGAACTACTATTATTTTTTTTCAAAATGACAACAACAACAAAAGAACCAAAATATGAAAAATAGTTTATACTATAATGACCAAATATATTAGTTTGTATATGAACATAACATAGTATACTATGCCGTACCTAATTCTCTAAATGTTAAAAATGTGTAATGAAGGTTTTTGTGGATATTTGAACGTCACAAAAAAATTACGAAAATAATTGCAATAAGAAACATAGTTTGAGTTTATGAATTCCTACAATAAGAAGCTAATTTGGATGCCTACGATGTCTATATAGTTCATTATTTTTAGAAATTACTTAGAATTGTGGATACTATGGAGTATACTACTGTTCAGATTAATAATATATTAGGTATCGTGAACAACATTTTGTTTCTTGAGCGCCTTTGTAAGAACTTATACTTTCAACAATATATTCATATAATCAAATAGGGTGCAACTTCTCCTAATTTCTAAAAGAATATTGTTCAGATTGTAGGGTGACATGTACAATTTTTCAAGAAACTCGTACCACTAAGTCATTGTGTTGTGTTCTGTCTATGCTCTATATTAGATACTCTAAATACCCCAATTTTCGTCTTTTGATATTTGTATGACCATTCATATTCTGCTTCATCGGCTTGCACCACTAAGTCATAGCGCATGGTCTACTGACTTGATAGAAGCTAATGTTATTTTTAATTTTAAGCAATGTAATCAAATTTCCTTATTTTCTAGATAATATGGCTAGAAATTCATTTTAAGGATGTCAGTACTCTATTAGTGTTCACGATCTCCAACAGACACTAGTGAGTTTTAAGCATCTATGTATAGAAAGTCATGCAGCCCGAGGCCCGGCGGCCCGGCCCGAGGCACGACTTTTTGGCCTGACACGGGCCCGGCCCGGCCCGTAGGCCACCGGGCTCGGGCTGGCACGACACGCCGCACCAGGCTGTGCCTGGGCCGGCAGTCGAGCCCGCGGGCTGGCATGACCCAACACGGTATTTAGGGGGAGGCCCGGCAACGGCCCGTCTCCCATCTCCACCCCGCGGCCCAGCTAGCTGCCGGCCCAGCCGCCCGGCGCTCGCTATATAAGCCAAGCGATGCGACGCCCCTCTCCCCAACCCTAACCCTCAGTCCCTCACGGCCTCACTCGTCTCCCCCGCAGTCGCCACTCTCGCACTCGCCTCGCAGTCGCACTTGCCTGTGCTCGACGCCGCCGTCTTCGACCTCAACTCCGGTGACCTTGACGCTTCCCGACTGCCACCGGCGTCCATGCCTCCTCTTTGCCTCTCCCTTCTCCCTCTCCTACCCATCTCCCCCTCTATATCTTGGTGATATGTGAGTTTGTTGTCCCCAGTCCCCGTCTGTCCCTCGGCCACCGCTTGCCATTGTTGTTGATAGTGTATCGTTGTCTTCTCTGGCCTCTGGAACGACATTCTCTCTGGCACCGGGCTTCGGTTACGCAGGTATTCCCTAACCCTAACCCTAACCTTCCCTGTCCCTGCTGGCTCCAGGCTCCAGCTCCGTTCATTTTTTCTGATCATTTGCTTCGTTTCTTTTGCAGGTCAGTAGCTGATGCTTCGTCCTCTAGCTGCGGCATAGAGCGAGCATGGCGGCCACCCGCACCGTCGAGGGACAGAGCTAGAGGGACCTTGGCTGAAGATGATGGCCTGCCACCTGGCCTGGCTCCAGAGGGAGAGAACGACGATGACATTAGAGACGACGTGGCTGCGTTGTTCGGCATCGATGTTGGGGACGGCTCTGCTGTTCCAATCGATCTGGACGGCGATGGTGGCGAAGGAGCGATGGGGCTTGTGAACTCCAATAGCTCTGCTCCTTCAGTTGCTAGTAAAGGTAACATTGGTAAGCGCAAATCGCCTGTTTGGGCTGATTTTACCGAGATATTTGAGGATATCAATGGTGTGTCTACTTGCACTAAGGCTGTTTGTAAGATGTGTAAGGCCACCTTGTCTGTTAGATCAGCAGCTGACACTGGTCATTTAAAAAGGCACCAAAAATCATGTAAACTTAAAACTAATCAACGTGTTAGGGTTTAGTCTAGGTTGTCTTACAATCCTGATGGCTCTGTTTATAACTGGGACTGTAAACCTGAAGTTGCTCGTGCTGAACTATGTTGTTTAATCACTAAGCTTGATCTACCTTTAGGAATAGGTGATACTGATGCATTTGAAGAGTGTATCCAACGTGCTCATAATCTTAGGTTTGTTAGGGTCTCTAGGCAGTCCACAACTAGAGATCTTGGCAAGCTTTTCACTGAACGACGTAATATGATTAAGAACTGTATTTTGTCTGCTACTTCTGCTGTTGCATTGACATCTAACATTTGGTCAGGCAATGCAAAGGAAGATTATATAAGTGTTGTTGCTCATTATGTTAATGCTGACTGGGACTTGCAGAAAAAAGTAATTGGTCTCAGATTGATTAAGGTAAAGCATACTAGTGAGAATATAGCTGAAAAAATTAGATCCGATATTCAAGAATTTGGTCTGGTTGATAAGATGATGTCTGTTACACTTGATAATGCATCTGCTAATACTAAAGCCATGGAAACACTGTCACCTATGCTTGCTGGTTACCTTGGTTATAAACCTGCATCTACTGATGAAGATCCTACTCATGTTAAGTATAATCTGCTTCACCAATGTTGTGCATGCCATATTATTAATCTCATTGTGAAATCTGGTTTAAAAAGGATGAATTCTTCTGAGGATTTTAGGACTGCTATCAATTTTTTAAATTCTTCTAACCAAAGAATTGCCATGTTCAAGAACTATTGCATTGCTAAGGGTGTTAGGCCCAGAAAATTTGGTTTGGATATGGATGTTAGATGGAATGCTACATACCTTATGCTTAAACACTTGTTGCCATATAAATATGTGTTTTCTGTGTTCATTAATTTAAATTATGGCTCAACTTTGCTGACTGTCAGACATTGGTATGTTGCTATGAAAATACTTGAGTTCATGAAAAATTTTTATGATTCAACTGTTACTCTATCTGGTGTTTATTATCCAACTAGTCCACTTGCTTTGCATCATCTGCTTGAAATTATAACTCACTTGACTGAATGTGAAAAAGATACAAACATGTTTCCAATTGTGTATCCTATGAAGCTTAAATATCTAAAATATTGGAAGGAGATACCTCTCCTATACTCAATTGCATTCATTCTTGATCTCAGAGGTAAAATGAGAGGCTTGTTTAATGTTCTTCAAATAATGCAACTAAAAATTGATCATGATTACACTGTCTATTATGCTGATGTTAAAATTAAGATTTATAAACTGTTTAACAAGTATGAGGAAAAGTTTGAACCTGCTAGGACTTAGAGGAGGACTACACAGACTGCAGGTAACACAGGTAAAAGGAAGCATGCATGGGGAAGGATTTTTGAGGTCCTAGAGCCTCTGGTGTTGTTGGACCTTTACCTGCCTCTGCTTCCAATCCATCCCTATCAGCATCTGTTGCTACTTGTGAGCTAACAACATACTTAGATAGTGACAATATCACTTCATATGAGGAAGATTTTGATTTACTTCTCTGGTGACGTGACCATAAGCTAACCTATCCTGTTCTTTCTATCATGCCTAGAGATGTATTCTCTGTTCCTGTTTCTATTGTGTCTTCAGAATCTTGTTTTAGCATGACTGGCAGGATTCTCGAGGAGCGGCGCCGAAGACTAAAGCCAGAACATGTGGAGATGCTTGCTTGCGTTAAGGACTGGGAGCTTGTAAGGTCCAAATAGGCTAGAGGGGGGGGTGAATAGCCTAATTAAAACTTCTATAAGAATTACTTAACCACACGTTAGTACGAAAAGTGGCGAAGCAAATGCACTAGCTCTAACTAATTAAGCAAGCCACCTACACAAGTCTAGAACAAGGCTATTCACTAAACACAATAACAACTACAAGCTAGATAGAAGAAGTAATGCGAGAGAAGAGTTTCGAGTGATTATACCGCCGTGTAGAGATGAGAAATACCAATCAATCAATCAATCAATCATACAATAGAAAACCTCAGGAAGAGAATGACACAAGAATTTATCCCGAGGTTCACTTGCTTCCCAGCAAGCTACTTCCCGTTGTGGCGATACACCTACTTGTCGATTCGCGAGCTAATCGACTATCAAGAGTCGAGCCCTCGGTGGGCGCCGCACAACCGCACACAAGATGGGGATCCTCCAAGCCACGAGCTCCACTAGAGTATCCAATTTGCGAACTCCCACGGGGAAGGATCAAGAACCCCTTACAACACTTAGTGAGGGCTCCAACAATCTTTAATTGTGAGCTCAATCACCTCCACTGTTCCAAGCCATCTACCGTGTCGGGAAATACAGAAGAGTAACAAGAAATCCGCAGCAACTCGAAGATCAAGTACCTCTAGAATGCAACTCTCAAGCAATGTACTTGAATATCACTCAATCTCACTCAAGATGTGCAACTAAGCAAAGAGATGAGTGGAGTGGTTGTTCTCTAGCTCAAAGGATGTCTCTAGTTCTCAAAATGTGCAAGAGTTACCCTCAAACCCCGGACATCCTCTATTTATAGCGAAAGGGTACGCAGCTGAAAGTCCTATGTTTGGTGTTGGTAATTAGTGACAATACCTAAGTACTAATCCTATGCCTAAGTTGTATGTAGCATATGAGGATTAGTACATTCCAAGGTTGGTGGCAAGATGGACATGGTGATCATGATGGCCACACTTGGATTTGGACGCAACCCTATGTGATCAAGGCAAAGGTATATGCTTAAGGGTTGTGTTTTAGTAACCAAGATACCTAGTGGGTGTGGTTACATTATAGGATAGATAGCCGTACTATAAAGAGGGGAATGACGCGGCTATTGAACTCCTAAGTGGCTCTAGATGTGCATTTCATGATCATATGCATTTGGATAGAACTAATATCGCCTCGAAAAATGATTGTGAAAATGCTAACACACTCACACATGATGAGATCACTTGGTGATGTTAGCACGTTTGCGACGGCGGTGGAGTTTGAGCGGTAGAGAGGGTTTGGGTTCCTCTCTCCCTCCCGCCGAGCTTGCGAGGCGGGATTCAGGCGTTTTCGAGAAATTGAAACGATCATTTTCCACTACGCCGGAAGTCCAGAAAAGAAATGGAGGCGAACGGAGGTCACAGAGGTGACCGGACGCTGAACCGGACGCGGTCCTTGCATGACCGGACGCGTCCGGTCAGTGTTCAGTGTCTGCGTATTTTTCAGTTTGATTATCGGACGCGAGGCGCGTCCGGTCACTAATGATCGGACGCGTCCGGTCATTCAGGGAGCTTACTGGACTGTAACCGGACGCTGGCACTGTCGCGTCCGGTCATTTTCTTCAGCGCGTCCTGTCACTATTTCGTTGAGCGCTGCTCAGGCGACCAGCGCGTCCGGTCCTTCACGGGACCAGCGCGTCCGGTCGTTCCCGGCGCGTCCGGTCAGTTGGACCAGCGCGTCCGGTCGTTGCTTCACAGTTAGCCGTTGGGCAACCAGCGCGTCCGGTCGTTTGGACCAGTGCGTCCGGTCAGTACTTCATGAGTTAGCCGTTGGGCGACCGGCGCGTCCGGTCAGTTAGACCAGCGCGTCCGGTCAGCTCGATTTTGGTTGTTTAAGTTTTTAACGGCTATATTCGAAGGGGTACGTCTATAAATACTCGTTGGCCGGCTCAAGGCTCTCTCTCTCTCGAACATTTGACATACTTGTGAGCACTTTGAGCTAAGCAACTCCCCTTCCACTCATCTCTCTTGCTTCTTTGCATATTCGAAGTGAGATTGAGTGATCCAAGTGCATTTGCATTGTAAGATAGCATCTAGTTGGCACTTGGTGGTTGATTTGTTGCGGGATTCTTGTTTCTCTTGGTGGTTGCCGCCACCTAGACGACTTGGAGCAGCTTGGAGGCATTGGCAAGAGTTGGTGATTGTTCTTAGCCACCTCCGGTGATTGTGAGGAGTTTGTGCCTACCTCGGCGAAGCGCCAAAGGCAACATTAGTAAATTGCTTCGTGTCATTGCAACCTTTTGCCATTTGGTAGGTTCTTGTGGCGCCTTTTGAGAGGCTCGGTGTGTGACCGATTAGCCACCGAACCACGTGGTGAAGAGGGACACAACGGGGACTAGCGTGCCGGCAAGCACGTGAACCTCGGGATAAATCTTCGTGCCATCATTCTTATTGTGTTTGATCGATCTCGGTGGTTGTATATTATGGTATTCATCTCTTGTTCATATTGATTGGTTGGCTCAATACTTCGCCCCTCGGTGATACCCTCCTAACTCTCTCTTGTATTAATTTCTTAGTTACCTTGCTAGCTTGTTAGTGTAACTCTTAGCTTGAGTAGCTAGCTAGCTTTAGTTGTAGTTAAATTGCATGGTTTGACTTGTGCGGTTGAGTGCAAATATACTAGAATTGTGAATTGGTTAGGTGGCTTGCAAACACCCCGTAGGCTAAGCAAAACTCGCATCTCGCTATTTGTTTTATTGATAAACTTGTTTAGCTTGTCTTTGTAGAAATTTTTAATAGGCTATTCACCCCCCTCTAGCCATCAAGACCTTTCAAGTGGTATCAGAGCCGTGGTCACCATTTGTAAGGTTTAACAACCTCGGTGTAAGATGGCTCAAGTTATGTTCAATCATGTTAATGGCAAGCCTCCATTCTTTGATGGCGTCTCTTCCTTTGATCATTGGAAAAGGAAGATGAAGCAATATCTAGGCAATATACATGAGAAGGTTTGGGATGTGACCAAAGAAGGATACATCATTCTTGATGAGGAAAACCTCACTCCAAATGACCGCATCAACAAACAATGCAATACGGCGGCACTTGACACAATCTATCGTGCCATTGATGATAAAGTATTTGAGCAAATCAAAGATCTTGAAAAGGCAAATGAGCTTTAGATAAGGCTTGAAGAAACATATGAAGGTACTTCAACGGTAAAAAGTGCCAAACTATATATGCTCAAGGACAAGTTCTCCACATTCAAGATGAAGGATGATGAATCCATCCCGGAGATGTTCTATAGGCTCCAAGTCATTGTCAATGATCTCAAGGGGCTTGGGGAGAAGGTTGAGGACAAGGACTTCTCACACAAGTTCTTGATATGCTTACCCAAGAAGTTTGCCACCTTGAGAAGAATGATCTTTAGAGAGGGATTGGACAAGGTCAAACCAACCAATGTGCTTGGAGATATAATGACCGATGCCCAATACAATGATGATGAAGATAAGGTAGAAGAGAAGAAGGAAACCAAGGTCAAGCAAGAGAAGCCCATTGCATTCAAGGCTTCATCCTCTAAGGGCAAGAGCAAGGTAGAAAGTGATGATGATGATCCATTCGATGATGAGACCATGGCCCTCCTTGTGCACAAGATGGGAAGGTTCATGAAGAAGAAAGTATATGGGGCAAGGAAGAGGAGAGACACTATAAAGGCAAAGACCCTTTGCTACAATTGCAATAGCCCCGATCACATAGTGGCGGATTGCCCCTATGAAGATAAGAGATTTCATAATGGGGACTTAAAGCTCAAGAAGAACAAGAAGGATAAGAAAGAGAATGAGAAGAAAGCAAAGAAGAGCTTCACTTTCAACAAGAAGAAAAAGGGTGGTGGTTATGTAGTCACTTGGGATAGTGACAACTCCGATAGTGATGATGATGAAAGCTCTAGTGATGATGAGAGGATCACTCGACGAGCCATTGCAAACATCGCCCTCTCCAACAAGCCATCCATCTTCGACACTTCATCAACATGCCTTATGGCCAAGCCTACAAAGGTAAAATATGATGATAGTGATGATGATTCTTGTGCTAGTGATGATTGTAGGAATGATGATGAGGAGGATGAGGACTACTCCAAGGATGATCTATTAGGCATAATAGATCAAATGAGTAAGGGCTATAAGAGGACAACCAAGAAATATAAAATCTTGGAACAAGAGCTCATTGCCAAGAGCAATGAAAATGATGCCTTGATGGAGGAGCTTGTTGCTCTCAAAAAGAGTAAGGAGTGGCAAGGAATTGAACAAGAGCTCAAAGCTCTTAGAAAATCCTTTGATGAGCTAGAGGCTTCTCGTGAGTGTCTAAAGGAAGACCACGAGGATCTTGAAATTGCTCACACTAGGCTTAAGGAAGCCCACTCCACTCTACTTGAGCTCATCAAGGAAAAGGACCTTAAGTTGGAGAAGTTCATGAAGGAAGCTAAGGAGGAGCAAGTGATTGTCACTTGTGATATTGGACTAACATGTGATATTATTGATGATTCTTTATTTGTTAGTCCTACTAATGCTTCATGTAGCTCATCATCATCCACCACAACCAACTCTACCTCTACTACTAGTGATTCATCACTTGTGGTTGAGACTCTCAAGAGAGAGGTGGATGATCTCACCCGCGCATTAGGCAACGCCTATGATGGGGATGCCCGCTTGCTAAAATGCTTGGGTAGCCAAAGGTTCTCTCTTAACAAAGAGGGATTGAGCTATACTCCCAAGAAGGGCAAGGCGGCCTTTGCTACTCCAAAATCTCGCTTTGTGAAGGGCAATGGTCGTTATTGCAATAGATGCAAGCAAGTTGCACATCTAGAGATTAATTGTAATAAAATGAACAAGAACAAGAAAAATGCTAATATACCTTATATTCCTTTTGATTCTTGCTATGTGCTTACCAAGGGTGATAAAGGTGTGCATGCTAGGTTTGTTGGTACACCAATTATGGGCCCAAAGAAGAAGGCCATTTGGGTACCAAAGAGCTTAGTGACTAACCTCCAAGGACCCAAGCAAGTATGGGTACCTAAAAGACATTAAATTGTTTTGTAGGTAAATTACAAGGCCGGAGGAAGGCATTGGGTGCTTGATAGTGGGTGCTCTCAACATATGACCGGTGATTCAAGAATGTTCAACTCTCTCAAATTAAATGACAGTGGCATTGATAGTATCACATTTGGTGACAATAGCAAGGGTGATGTAAAGGCTCTTGGAAGGATTGCAATCTCAAATGATCATAGCATTTCCAATGTGCTCTTAGTTGAAAAGTTGAACTTCAATCTTCTCTCGGTTGCTCAATTGTGTGATCTCGGTTTTAAGTGCATATTTGGTGTTGATGATGTGGAGATAGTTAGTGTTGATAGCTCAAATTTGATCTTCAAAGGTTTTAGATATGAGAATCTATACTTGGTTGATTTCAATGCTAGTGACACTCAACTTTCAACATGCTTGCTCACCAAATCAAGTATGGGTTGGTTATGGCACAGAAGACTTGGTCATGTTGGCATGAAGCAATTGAACAAGTTAGTGAAGCATGACTTAGTTAGAGGCTTGAAGGATGTCACATTTGAGAAAGATAAGCTATGTAGTGCATGTCAAGCCGGAAAGCAAGTAGGCAACACTCATCCATTGAAAAGTATTATGAGTACTTCCAAGGCATTTGAGTTGTTGCACATGGATCTATTTGGGCCAACTACATACACAAGCATTGGTGGCAACAAGTATGGTTTTGTGATTGTGGATGATTTCACTAGATACACATGGGTATTCTTTCTTGTGGACAAGAGTGATGTATTTAACATATTCAAGAAGTTCATCAAGAGAGTGCAAAATGAGTTTGAGACCACAATCAAGAAAGTAAGAAGTGACAATGGAAGTGAGTTTAGAAACACAAGAGTTGATGAGCTATGTGAGGAGCTTGGAATCAAGCATCAATTCTCGGCCAAGTATACACCTCAATCAAATGGCCTAGTTGAAAGGAAGAATAGAACCTTAATTGATATGGCAAGATCAATGTTGAATGAGTATAATGTGAGTCATTCATTTTGGGCCGAAGCAATCAACACGGCTTGCTTCTATAGCAACCGCCTTTATTGCCACAAGTTTCTAGAGAAGACACCATATGAGATCTTAAATGGAAGAAAGCCCAATATTGCATACTTTCGGGTATTTGGTTGCAAATGCTATATCTTGAAGAAGGGCACTAGATTGAGCAAGTTTGAGAAGAAATGTGATGAAGGCTTCCTACTTGGTTACTCAACTACTAGCAAAGCTTATAGAGTATGGAACCTAGCTAGTGGACAACTTGAAGAAGTGCATGATGTTGAATTTGATGAAACAAATGGCTCTCAAGATGAAGAAGATAACTTAGATGATGTGAGAGGAACTCAATTGACCAATGCTATGAAAGAAATGGATATTGGTGATATTAGGCCAAAGCAAGTGATTGATGTGGATGACAAAGATCAAGTGCTCCAAAGTCCAATTACACAAGCTAGTGGTTCTCTAATGCAAAATCAAGCTAGTACATCATCTCAAGTGCAACAAGATCAACAAGTGGCTAGTTCATCATCTCCAACTCATGATCAACATCAACATCCAAGCAATCAAGTCCAAGTGCTTCAACCAACTAACATTGCAAGAGACCATCCATTGGATTCCATCATTGGTGACATACAAAGAGGAGTTCAAACTAGATCAAGATTGGCATCATTTTGTGCTCACTCATCTTTTGTGTCAATGGAAGAACCCAAGGACATTGATAAAGCATTGAGAGATCCGGATTGGGTAAATGCAATGCATGAAGAGCTCAACAACTTTAAGAGAAATGAAGTATGGGAACTAGTTGAAAGGCCTAAGGATCACAATGTCATTGGAACAAGATGGGTCTTTTGCAACAAGCAAGATCAAGATGGTATAGTAGTAAGGAACAAAGCAAGACTAGTGGCTCAAGGTTACACACAAATAGAAGGTCTTGACTTTGGTGAAACTTATGCCCCGGTTGCAAGATTGGAAGCAATTAGGATCTTACTTGCCTATGCTTGTGCTCACAATATCAAGCTATATCAAATGGATGTAAAGAGTGCATTTCTCAATGGGTACATTCAAGAGGAGGTGTATGTGAAGCAACCTCCCGGTTTTGAAGATGACAAGAAACTCAATCATGTATACAAGTTAAGGAAGGCTTTGTATGGATTGAAGCAAGCACCTAGAGCATGTTATGAAAGATTGAGGGACTTCTTGCTATCCAAAGGATTTGTCATGGGCAAAGTTGATACAACACTATTCACCAAGAAGATTGAGAAAGACTTGTTTGTGTTGCAAATATATGTTGATGATATCATATTCGGTTCAACCAATCAAGATTATTGTGATGAGTTTGGGAAAATGATGGCAAAGGAATTTGAAATGTCAATGATTGGTGAACTTAGTTTTTTTTCTTGGACTTCAAATCAAACAAATGAAGGAAGGAACATTTGTAAGCCAAACCAAGTACATCAAAGATATGCTCAAGAAGTTTGGCATGGAAGATGCAAAGAGTATTACAACCCCAATGGGCACTAGTGGAAGTTTGGATAGTGACAAGAGTGGCAACATGGTGGATCAAAAGCTATATAGATCAATGATTGGTAGCCTACTCTATGTGACGGCATCAAGGCCCGATGTGATGTTTAGTGTATGTATGTGTGCAAGATTTCAAGCCTCACCAAGAGAAAGTCATTTGAAGGCAACAAAGAGAATATTGAGGTACTTAAAGCATACACAAGATGTTGGATTGTGGTATCCTAAAGGTGCAAGTTTTGAGCTAGTTGGATATTCGGATTCTGACTATGCCGGTGATAAAGTGGAGAGAAAGAGCACTTCCGGGACATGTCAATTGTTGGGAAGATCACTTGTCTCATGGTCATCCAAGAAGCAAAATAGTATTGCACTATCTACCGCCGAAGCTGAATACATCGCCGCGGGTAGTTGTTGTGCACAAATCTTGTGGATGAAGGCAACATTGAAGGATTTTGGAATCAATTTCAAGAATGTACCATTGCTATGTGACAATGAAAGTGCCGTGAAGCTAACTAACAATCCGATTCAACATCAAAGAACAAAGCATATTGATGTTCGCCATCACTTTATTAGAGATCATCAACAAAAGGGTGACATTGCTATTGAGAGTGTGGGCACCGAAGATCAATTAGCCGATCTATTCACCAAGCCACTTGATGAGAAGAGATTTCACAAGCTAAAGAATAAGTTGAACATACTTGATTTCTCCAACATGAGTTGATGCACCCCATATATGACATGCCTCTCCTTCGAGCCCCAAGGTACAATTGGTTGACATGTCATACATTCTATGCTAAGGACTCGTTTAGTGCATCTAGTCATAATTTACATGTTATAGGCTCATTCATGAAAATCAAATGAATTTGAAGTTTATATGGTGCCACTATTGTTTCCATGACTTGTATGATCTAGTGGTAGCATATAACTTGTTTAAGTAGCTTGTGATCCTAAGTGTTTTAATCTAGAAAACTTGTCTAAATATTTGCTTCAACTTGGTGCATGATAACCCTTCTAGTGAGGTGTGAAGAAGCTTGCCCTTGGATCAAACCGAAGTATTTTATTTATGCAAGCAATCTAGGTTGAATCATAAACTTGATCCTCACCCCATATTTCAACATGATAATCTATCTAAAGTTTGCTCCTTGTGGTCAATTGGTGCCAAAGGGGGAGAAAATATTGTTCACAAAGATAGAACTCAAAGGGGAAGAAAATGTTGTGGGGGAGAATTGATAAAAGAAGGGGATCAACTAAAATTTTGAGCACATAAGTAGGGGGAGCAAGCTCTTAAGCATGAATGTTGCATTTACATGTGCACGTCATTTGTATGATGCATAGTTATGCATTCCGTTTTCTCTGATACTTTGCTTGTGTGGTGACTTGCTAGTATAATTTGAATGTTGCATTAAGGTACTAGTATGAATAGGAAGTAGTTAGATTTTTCTTGCTTCATGTTTTTCAAAGTGGTACTAGAACCTTGCTTATATTGTTGATCTCACGAGGTTTCTAGTTATGTTTGTGCTTTTCCAAGTGGAATCTAACTACATAAGGTGCTAAGATGGTGTTTATCGCTACTCCGATGGTATCACGCTTCAAAGGTCTATAATCTAAAACACTTAGCACCTATTGGTAGACAATGCTCCTAATCTTTCCTATCTAACATGTATGCTTCCAAAATCCAAACATATAGCATACATGTAGGGGGAGCCATTGCTATCAATTTGAATTCATGATCACATGTCCATAATTCTTACACATGGTAATATACTTGGACAATGTGACATGGGTTCAATCAAAATTTTATCATAATATCTTTGTGAAAGGTTTGTCACCAATTACCAACAAGGGGGAGATTGAAAGTCCTATGTTTGGTGTTGGTAATTAGTGACAATACCTAAGTACTAATCCTATGCCTAAGTTGTATGTAGCATATGAGGATTAGTACATTCCAAGGTTGGTGGCAAGATGGACATGGTGATCATGATGGCCACACTTGGATTTAGACGCAACCCTATGTGATCAAGGCAAAGGTATATGCTTAAGGGTTGTGTTTTAGTAACCAAGACACCTAGTGGGTGTGGTTACATTATAGGATAGATAGCCGTACTATAAAGAGGGGAATGACACGGCTATTGAACTCCTAAGTGCCTCTAGATGTGCATTTCATGATCATATGCATTTGGATAGAACTAATATCGCCTCGAAAAATGATTGTGAAAATGCTAACACACTCACACATGACGAGATCACTTGGTGATGTTAGCACGTTTGCGACGGCGGTGGAGTTTGAGCGGTAGAGAGGGTTTGGGTTCCTCTCTCCCTCCCGCCGAGCTTGCGAGGCGGGATTCAGGCGTTTTCGAGAAATTGAAACGATCATTTTCCACTACGCCGGAAGTCCAGAAAAGAAATGGAGGCGAACGGAGGTCACAGAGGTGACCGGACGCTGAACCGGACGCGGTCCTTGCATGACCGGACGCGTCCGGTCAGTGTTCAGTGTCTGCGTATTTTTCAGTTTGATTATCGGACGCGAGGCGCGTCCGGTCACTGATGATCGGACGCGTCCGGTCGTTCAGGGAGCTTACTGGACTGTAACCGGACGCTGGCACTGTCGCGTCCGGTCATTTTCTTCAGCGCGTCTGGTCACTATTTCGTTGAGCGCTGCTCAGGCGACCAGCGCGTCCGGTCCTTCACGGGACCAGCGCGTCCGGTCAGTTGGACCAGCGCGTCCGGTCGTTGCTTCGCAGTTAGCCGTTGGGCGACCAGCGCGTCCGGTCAGTACTTCACGAGTTAGCCGTTGGGCGACCGGCGCGTCCGGTCAGTTAGACCAGCGCGTCCGGTCAGCCCGATTTTGGCTGTTTAAGTTTTTAACGGCTATATTCGAAGGGGTACGTCTATAAATACTCGTTGGCCGGCTCAAGGCTCTCTCTCTCTCGAACATTTGACATACTTGTGAGCACTTTGAGCTAAGCAACTCCCCTTCCACTCATCTCTCTTGCTTCTTTGCATATTCGAAGTGAGATTGAGTGATCCAAGTGCATTTGCATTGTGAGATAGCATCTAGTTGGCACTTGGTGGTTGATTTGTTGCGGGATTCTTGTTTCTCTTGGTGGTTGCCGCCACCTAGACGGCTTGGAGCAGCTTGGAGGCATTGGCAAGAGTTGGTGATTGTTCTTAGCCACCTCCGGTGATTGTGAGGAGTTTGTGCCTACCTCGGCGAAGCGCCAAAGGCAACATTAGTAAATTGCTTCGTGTCATTGCAACCTTTTACCATTTGGAAGGTTCTTGTGGCGCCTTTTGAGAGGCTCGGTGTGTGACCGATTAGCCACCGAACCACGTGGTGAAGAGGGACACAACGGGGACTAGCGTGCCGGCAAGCACGTGAACCTCGGGATAAATCTTCGTGCCATCATTCTTATTGTGTTTGATCGATCCCGGTGGTTGTATATTGTGGTATTCATCTCTTGTTCATATTGATTGGTTGGCTCAATACTTCGCCCCTCGGTGATACCCTCCTAACTCTCTCTTGTATTAATTTCTTAGTTACCTTGCTAGCTTGTTAGTGTAACTCTTAGCTTGAGTAGCTAGCTAGCTTTAGTTGTAGTTAAATTGCGCGGTTTGACTTGTGCGGTTGAGTGCAAATATACTAGAATTGTGAATTGGTTAGGTGGCTTGCAAACACCTCGTAGGCTAAGCAAAACTCGCATCTCGCTATTTGTTTTATTGATAAACTTGTTTAGCTTGTCTTTGTAGAAATTTTTAATAGGCTATTCACCCCCCTCTAGCCATCAAGACCTTTCAGCAGCTAGCCATTACCGAACGACATAGTTCAAAACGTGCTGACCGGATGCACTGGTCAGGGTGACCGAACGCGTTCGGTCACTACAGGACAAACGTGAACAGTGCACGTCATAAGTTACCGTTGTTGTGACCGGACGCGCTCTAGCGTTTGACCGGACGCGCTGCACCTGGCGTCCGGTCGGAGTCCAGTAAGCTCCCACCGCGACTGGACGCGTCGCGCGTCCGATCAGAACTCCGCAGCGCTCTGCCCCTCTGGACGCCTGACCGGACGCTCCGGTTCCGTGAGGGACCAGACGTGCCGGTCGTGCGTTCTTTCACGCACAGGTGAACTGACCGGACGCGCTGGTCAGGCCAGACCAGCGTCCGGTCAGAAACCCTAACACCCGCGTGCCTAACAACTGCTGAGAACTGACCGGACGCGTCCGGTCAAACTGCGACCGCGTCCGGTGTAGCGTCCGGTCACCACAGTGACCGCCATTCGTCTCCGTTTCTTTTCCGACTTCCGACGCAGTAGAAAATAGGCATTTCACTTCCCAAAAAAGCGCCGAATCCCGCCGAGAGAGAGAGGAACCCAAACCCCTCTCTACCGCTCAAACTCCACCGCCTTCGCAAACTGTGCTAACACCACCAAGTGTACACCACCATGTGCATGTATGTTAGCATTTTACAAACATTTTCCAAGGCGTTATGTTAGCTCTCAACTAGATCCTAATGCATATGCTTAAGACAATGATCTAGTGGCACTTGATTCTCGAGCTAACCGTGATTGTCCCTCTTGATAGTCGGCTATGTATCCTAAACCTGGTCAATCACTTCTCTACTCATCTTAGACCGGCAAAAGGAAAACCCTAAGGTTATACCTTTGCCTTGCACTCTTAGATCCTTCTCCTCCACTTGATCATCATGTCCTTCATTTTATGTGCATCTCCACCATGATCATCATTTCATGCCCATGCACCATCTATTTGTGATCTTGTGGCCACCACTCCTTGCCACATACACCTTCATCACATGTGTTGCTTATGCCTAACTCAAAACACTTAACACATGGCATTAGCAACTTGGTGTCATTAATTACCAAAACCAAACTTCAGCTTTTAATCTCCCCCTTTTTGGTAATTGATGACAACCATCACAAAGATATGAAATGAAATTAATTTTCAATTTCGATAGTATTAGCTCCCCCTACATATGTGCTTCCATGAGTTTGGTTCAATTGTGCACATATGAATGGATTTGAATTTTGGGAGAGTTACTACTATTAAATTGATGCTAAGGTATATAGAATGGACCTTTGAAGTGTGATACCAATCGGAGTTGCTTTTATATACCATCCTTAGCATCGATGTAGCTAGACACCACTTATAATACATCACTTGTAAAGATCACAAACACTAAAATACCCCGTGAGATCAACATTATAAGCAAATGTGTCTAGATACCACTTGTAAAGCTACTCTCAACAATTCATCATTCAAGTTCCATTTCTAGCATACACCATACAAACATGAATATGAATTTAAGCTTTGCAATGCAACAATTCATCATGTTAATGCACATATAAAAGCAATAAATAATTCATGAGCTTGCTCCCCCTACTTGTGTGCTCAATTTTAATTGATCCCTTTCCAATGTCATTCTCTCCCCCTTACTATATCTTCCCCCCCTTTGCAACTTAACTTTTTTTTTAATCTTTGTGACTTTTCCATCTTTGTGACTTTTCTCTCCCTCTTTGTCAACAATCACAAAAAAGGTGCCAATTTTAGTGAGAGATAAGTCAATTAATATGAGGGAGTCCAAATTATGGTTTAATCTTGATCACTTGCCTAGAATATGTAATTCGGTTTGATCCAAGCACAAGCTTCTTCACACCTCATAAAGTATAAGGGTTATCTTGAGCAAGTTGAATTACACATCATGAGCTCATTTTCTAGATTTAACACTAGGTTTGCAAGCTCATAAACATGTCATATGCTACCACTAGATCAATCAAACATAGAAGCAATAGTGGTACCATATATACATCAAAATCATTTGATTTTCATGAATGAGCCTAATTGTCATACAAATATGTCTATATGTTCTAACTATGTCCTTAGCAAAGTATGGATAATATGTCAAACAACTTTACCTTGCTATGTCAGAGGAGAGGCATGCCATATAAGAATGTGGGGGTGCACTCATTTCAAGTTGGAGAAGTCAAGTATGTTCAATTCATTCTTCAACTTGTAAAATTTCTTTTCATCATGTGGCTTTGTGAATATATCGGCTAGTTGATCTTCGGTGCCAATGCTCTCAATACTAATATCACCCTTTTGTTGATGGTCTCTTATAAAGTGATGCCTTATGTCAATGTGCTTCGTTCTTGAATGTTGAACAAGATTTTATGTCATCTTGATAGCACTCTCATTATCACAAAACAATAGCACATTCTTGAATTTAATTCTAAAGTCATTTAAGGTTGCTTTCATCCAAAGCAATTGTGCACAACAACTACCGACACTAATGTATTCGGCCTCAGCGGTAGATAGTGCAACACTATTTTGTTTCTTTGATGACCATGAAACAAGATACCTTCCAAGCAATTGACAAGTGCCAATTGTGCTCATTCTATCAATCTTGCATCCACCATAGTCGGAGTCCGAATATCTAATCAACTCAAAATTAGATCCCTTGGGATACCATAGTCCAACATCATGAGTGCCCTTAAGATATCTCAATATTCTCTTGGTTGCTTTCAAGTGACTTTCTCTAGGTGAAGCTTGATATCTTGCACACTTGCACACACTAAACATCACATCCGGTCTAGAAGCGGTAACATAGAGCAAACTTCTAATCATAGACCGGTATTGCTTTTGATCTACCATGTTTCCACTAGCATCAATACCCAATTGATCAATAGTGCCCATTGGTGTACTCATTGGCTTAGCATCTTGCAATCCAAACTTCTTGATCATATTCTTGATGTACTTGCCTTGACTTACAAAAGTGTCATTCTTCATTTGTTTAATTTGAAGTCCAAGGAAGTAACTAAGCTCTCCAGTCATAGACATCTCAAACTCATTAGCCATCATTTTTTTAAACTCTTCACAAAAGTCTTGATTGGTTGATCCAAAAATAATGTCATTCACATAGATTTGCAACACAAACAAGTCATTTCCAAGCTTCTTGGTGAAGAGAGTGGTGTCAACCTTTCCCATCTTGAACCCTTTAGAGAGAATAAAGTCCCTCAATCTCTTATACCATGCTCTAGGTGCTTGCTTCAAACCATACAATGCCTTCTTTAGCTTGAAAATATGGTTGGGCTTATTGTCATCTTCAAAATCGGGAGGTTGCTTAACATAGACTTCTTCATTGATGTAGCCATTGAGAAATGCACTCTTGACATCCATTTGATAGAGCTTGAAGTTGTGTGCATAAGCATATGCTAATAAGATTCTAATAGCCTTCAATCTTGCAACGGGTGCATATGTCTCTCCAAAGTCAACACCCTCAACTTGAGTGTATCCTTGTGCTACTAATCTTGCTTTGTTCCTCACAAACATGCCATCTTGGTCTTGCTTGTTTCCAAAGACCCACTTAGTACCAATTACATTATAGTTCTTTGGCCTCTCAATAAGTTTCCAAACTTGATTTCTAGCAAAGTTGTTTAATTCTTCATGCATGACATTTACCCAATCGGAATCCTTCAAAGCATCTTCTAATTTTTTAGGTTCTTTAAGTGACACAAATGAGTAATGCTCACAAAAGGATGCTAGCCTTGATCTAGTTTGAACACACTTTGAATTCCACCAATGATTTGGTTCAATGGATGATCTCTTGCAATGCTAGTAGGTTGGAGTATTGAGAGTTGATTGCTTTCACTTGTTTGACCTTGAACTTGAGCTTCATCATGAATACCACTAGAGCTTGCTTGATTTGTATCAATTTGCACACTTTGGTTGATCATATAAATATCATCATCATCAACTTGCCTTGGCCTAATATCACCAATGTCCATGTTCTTTATTGTATTTGACAATTGATCTCCTCTCACATCATCAAGGTTTTGATATTCATTTTGAGACCCTTGGGTTTCATCAAACTCAACATCATGAACTTCTTTCAAGGTGTAATTTGTGAGATTCCAAACTCTATATGCTTTGCTTGTGGTAGAATAACCAAGTAAGAATCCTTCATCACATTTCTTTTTAAACTTGCTCAATCTAATGCCTTTCTTGAGAATATAGCATTTGCAACCAAACACTCTAAAGTATGCAATGTTGGGCTTTCTTCCATTCAATAGCTCATATGGTGTCTTCCCAAGCTTCCCATGGCAATAGAGACGGTTGCTACAATAGCAAGCCGTGTTGATGGCTTCACTCCAAAAAGAATGACTCATATTGTATTCACTAAGCATTGATCTAGCCATGTCAATCAAAGTTCTATTCTTTCTTTCAATTACACCATTGGATTGAGGAGTGTAGGTTGGAGAGAATTGATGTAAAATACCAAGATCATCACACAATTCCTCAATTCTTGTGTTTTTGAACTCACTACCATTGTCACTTCTAATCTTCTTGATGGTGATTTCAAACTATTTTGCACTCTCTTGATGAAAGACTTGAATAAATCATAAACATTACTCTTGTCATAGAGAAAGAACACCCAAGTGTATCTAGTGTAGTCATCCACTATCACAAAGTCATACTTGTTGCCATCAATGCTAGTGTATGTTGTTGGCCCAAACAAGTCCATGTGCAATAGCTCAAATGCCTTTGATGTGCTCATTTCACTCTTACTAGGATGTGCATTTCCAACTTGTTTGCCGGCTTGACAAGCACTACATGGTTTATCCTTTTCAAAAGTCATATCTTTCAAGCCTCTAACTAAGTCATGTCTCAAAAGTTTGTTCAATTGTTTCATTCCAACATGACCAAGCCTTCTATGCCATAACCATCTCATACTAGATTTGCTAAGCAAGCATGATTTCAATTGTGTCTCACTATCATTAAAGTCAACCAAGTATAAGCTACCATGTCTAAATCCTTTGAATATCAAATTTGATCCATCAACACTTATGACTTCAACATCATCACTACCAAATATGCACTTGAAGCCAAGATCACAAAGTTGTGCCACCGATAAAAGATTAAAATCCAAGCTCTCAACTAGCAACACATTAGATATGCTCATGTCATTTGAGATAGCAATTTTACCAAGCCCTTTGACCTTGCCTTTCTTGTTGTTACTGAAAGTGATAGCATCAAAACCACTATTTTGACTTGTATCAATTAATTTGAACATACAAGAATCTCTGGTCATATGTTGAGTGCACCCACTATCAAGCACCCAATGCCTTTCTCCGGTTTTGTAATTGACCTACAAGACAAGATCAATTCTTTTTAGGTACCTAAACTTGTTTGGGTCCTCCAAGGTTAGTGACCAAGCTCTTTGGTACCCAAATGGCTTTCTTCTTTGAGCCCATCCATGGTGAACCAATGAACTTAGCATGAACACCATTTGTACCCTTGTTAAGCATATAGAAAGAATCAAACTTAATTGAGGATACATTAGCATTGGATTTCTTATTCATGCATTGTTGTTCTATGTGACCAACTTGCTTGCACACTTTGCAATAGCTACTATTGTTCTTCACAAAAAGAGTCTTGTGAGGAGCAAAAGCGGCCTTACCTTTCTTAGGGTTATAGCCTAATCCCTCTTTGTAGAGAGAAGCTCTTTGGCTACCCAAGTACATAAGCAAGCGGTCCTCACCACCATAAGCCTTAGCTAAGGTGTGATTGAGCTCTTTTACCTCCTTCTTGAGATTTTCATTCTCAACTATAAGTGTGGAGTCACAAGTGAAACCATTACTACTAGATGAGCATGATGTAGATGAGCTACATGAAGGGTTAGTAGGAGCAACAACAATAGGCTTATGAAAGGATTCATTAATTATATCACATGATATGCCTATGTTGCAAGTTTTAGCTTTCTCGACATTAGTTGGCATGTTTTCATATTTTTCAACTGGGGAATGAGCTTCTTCAAGCTTGGTGTGAGACTTTTAAAGCTTCTTATGGTCTACCTTTAGACTCTCATAAGATACCCTAAGCTCATCAAGTTCTTGCATAAGGTTTTTCTTATCCTTAAGCAAGCCCTTGCACTCCTTTCTAGATTCTTTAAAATGTTGAGTGCAATCTTCTAGCATAGTGATTAGTTCATCTTTAGTGAATTCTTCTTCATCACTATCACTATCACTAGCATTATCATGATCACTCTCATCGTCGGATGATACCTTAGCGGCCTTAGCCATGAAGCACGATGGAGTGTCGAAGAGGGAGACCTTTTCTTGGATGGCAATGCTAGCATGTCCCTTCTTCTTGCTCTTGTTGTCATCCTCATCATCACTATCCCAAGTAGCAACATGAGAATCATTCTTCTTCTTATGAGAGCTCTCCTTCTTTTCTTGCTTCTTCTTTGGCTTATTCCTTTCCTTCTTGATAGCATCTTCATCATCACTATCATAAGGACACTTTGCAATGAGATGGTCCTTGCTATGGCATCTAAAGCATCTCATGGTATGCTCATTCTTCTTGGAAGAGTTCTTCCTCCTTCTTGCACGAAAGCCCCTTTTCTTCATGAATTTCCCAAATTGCTTGACAAAAAGAGCCATCTTCTCATCAATGTCATCACTATCACAAGAGCTTGAGTCTTCATCACTTGATGATTCAATCTTGGATTTGCCCTTAGATGTGGTGGCTTTGAATACCACACTCTTCTTCTTCTTCTTCTCATCATCCTTCTTCTCATTTTTCTTCTTCTTCTTTTTGACCAACTCCTCTTTCTCATCATCTTCTCTATATGAATCATCAGTCATCACTTCTTGGAATACTTGTTGAGAAGTTGAATCCTTCCATGTAGTCCTTACTAGCACGATGATCAATGTATCAAATCTCTTGGGCAAGCTTCTCAAGAATTTCATAGAGAATTGGTTGTCCTTGACCTCCTCACCAAGTGCCTTGAGCTCATTCACAATGACTTGCAATCTATGTAACATTTCCGGTATACTCTCATCTTCTTGCATCTTGAAACTAGAAAACTTTTCTTGCAAGATATATGCTTTAGCGGCCTTTATGCCTTCGGTGCCCTCAAAAGTTTCTTCTAGCTTGGACTAAGCATCATGCGCAATCTCAATGTTCTTCACTTGCTCAAAGGTCTTGTCATCTAGTGCCTCATGAAGAGCACTACTGGCAATGTCATTGCATTGGAGCTTCTTCTCTTCTACCGGTGTAGGTGCTTCCGGATTAGCAACCTCAAATTTTGTTTCGGTGACCTTCCACACTTCTCTATTGATTGACTTGAGGTGTGCGGTCATCTTAACCTTCCAATATGCATAATTTGTGCTATCAAAGTGAGGTGCCTTCTTGGTGTTGTTGATGTGCAAGCTTAATTGAGCTATTTCTTTTTCACCGTAGGTTGTTAAGCCTCAAATAAACGTTGCCTCGGCTCCGATACCACTTGTAAGGTCCAAATAGGCTAGAGGGGGGTGAATAGCCTAATTAAAACTTCTATAAGAATTACTTAACCACACGTTAGTACGAAAAGTGGTGAAGCAAATGCACTAGCTCTAACTAATTAAACAAGCCACCTACACAAGTCTAGAACAAGGCTATTCACTAAACACAACAACAACTACAAGCTAGATAGAAGAAGTAATGCGAGAGAAGAGTTTCGAGTGATTATACCGCTGTGTAGAGATGAGAAATACCAATCAATCAATCATACAATAGAAAACCTTAGGAAGAGAATGACACAAGAATTTATCTCGAGGTTCACTTGCTTTCCGGCAAGCTACTCCCCGTTGTGGCGATACACCCACTTATCGGTTCACGAGCTAATCGACTATCAAGAGTCGAGCCCTCGGCGGGCGCCGCACAACCGCACACAAGATGGGGATCCTCCAAGCCACGAGCTCCACTAGAGTATCCAATTTGCGAACTCCCGCGGGGAAGGATCAAGAACCCCTTACAACACTTAGTGAGAGCTCCAACAATCTTCAATTGTGAGCTTAATCACCTCCGCTGCTCCAAGCCGTCTACCGTGTCGGGAAACATAGAAGAGTAACAAGAAATCCGCAGCAACTCGAAGATCAAGTGCCTCTAGAATACAACTCTCAAGCAATACACTTGAATCTCACTCAAGATGTGTAACTAAGCAAATAGATGAGTGGAGGGGTTGTTCTCTAGCTCAAAGGATGTCTCTAGGTCTCAAAATATGCAAGAGTTACCCTCAAACCCCGAACATCTTCTATTTATAGCGAAGGGGTACGCAGCTAGCCGTTACCGAACGACATAGTTCAAAACGTGCTGACCGGACGCACTAGTCAGGGTGACCGGACGCGTCCGGTCACTACAGGACAAGCGTGAGCAGTGCGCATCAGAAGTTACCGTTGCTGTGACCGAACGCGCTCTAGCGTTTGACCGGACGCGCTGCACCTAGCGTTCGGTCAGACTCCAGTAAGCTCCCACCATGACCGGACGCGTTCGATCACATGTGACCGGACACGTCACGCGTCCGATCAGAACTCCGCAGCGCTCTGCCCCTCTGGACGCCTGACCGGACACTCCGGTTCCGTGAGGGACCGGACACGCCGGTCGCACGCTCTTTTTCCGCGCATAGGTGAACTGACCGAACGCGCTGGTCAGGCCAGACTAGTGTCCGGTCAGAAATCCTAACACCCGCGTGCCTGACAACTGCTGAGAACTGACAACTGCAGCGTCCGGTCACCACAGTGACCGCCGTTCGTCTCCGTTTCTTTTCCGACTTCCGACGCAGTAGAAAATAGGCATTTCACTTCCCAAAAAAGCGCCGAATCCCGCCGAGAGAGAAAGGAACTCAAACCCCTCTCTACCGCTCAAACTCCACCGCCTTCGTAAACTGTGCTAACACCACCAAATGTACACCACCATGTGCATGTATGTTAGTATTTCACAAACATTTTTCCAAGGCGTTATGTTAGCTCTCAACTAGATCCTAATGCATATGCTCAAGACAATGATCTAGTGGCACTTGATTCCCGAGCTAACCGTGATTGCCCCTCTTGATAGTCGGCTATGTATCCTAAACCCGGTCAATCACTTCTCTACTCATCTTAGATCGACAAAAGGAAAACCCTATGGTTATACCTTTGCCTTGCGCTCTTAGATCCTTCTCCTCCACTTGATCATCATGTCCTTGATTTTATGTGCATCTCCACTATGATCATCATTTCATGCCCATGCACCATCTATTTGTGATCTTATGGCCACCACTCCTTGCCACATACACCTTCATCACATGTGTTGCTTATGCCTAACTCAAAATACTTAACACATGACATTAGCAACTTGGTGTCATTAATTACCAAAACCAAACTTGGGCTTTCAGAGCTGGGAGACAGAAGACTTCAACATTCTAGTGACTGCCAAGAACTGGTGGAAGAGTTTGAGAATCTATACCTTGATGTTCCTGAAGATGATGGATCTGGACCTCCCTCTGCTAGCACTTCGGCAAATGCATCTGTTGCATCTGGACCTGCTGGTACTTGAGAGTTGAGAGTTGAGTGAGTGTGAGTGTAATCTGTGAGCTGAGAGTTGAGAACCGTGAGGTTTGAGAGATGAGAGTTGAGACTTATCTGTGATGTTGTGAATCTTTGAACAATTTTCTTTAATTATAAGAGCTGTGCTGCACTCTTTTTTCCTTTCTAGGGTTTCTCACAAGGGTGAGTTTTACCCAGAAAAAGTTTTTAATGAGGTAGCATTGCACACAACTCATTTATCCTTTTAAATCTTCTCATTTTGCCTATGATTTTCTTTGGTTATTTTGTTCTTTACTTAGGATTTGATATCTGATGAGATTCTGGTAGTAAGGACCTCAAATTTGAAGTATGCAAACTTCACTGTTTTCTGTGATGTGTTTTTAAGGTAACGTGTCCGTGCTGGCATGGCACACCATTCTGGCCGTGCTTTTCAGGCCGACACGGCACGAAAACTAGCCCGCAGGCCCGTGCTTGGGCCGATGCCAAGGCACGAGGCACACATCGGCACGGCCTGGCAGGCACGACGTGCCATGCTGGCTCGACAGGCCGCGTGTCGTGCCTGGCCTGTGCCTGTGCCGAGCCGGGCCGGGGCGGCCCGATGGCCAACAATGCATCTATGTAGTAAAATAATAGTGAGGATAGGCCTATGCCCTGTGGACTACCACAAAGACTTCTTAATCTCTAGACGACATGTTTGGTGGCTTGTGGATGATCCACAACCCGCTCGCTTGCTATCGTGGATCCGACTAAAAAATTGGCCAGAGTCCTATACATATGAATCAGAGAAGTGAAGTCTTGCCTACTAGACTTGCTGACAAGGCTAACCATTAACTTTTTTTTTGAAAAAAAGTTTTTTTTTTGAAAAAGATAGACATCAACTAGGGTAGAGTAGACGACGAGGTATCCTAAAGATCGAATAGTCAACAGTAATTCATTAGGTCGGTTTAGATGTGGAGATGATGGATGTCCTATGGATTATATTTGATGCTAGATGATATATCTGGATGATGTTTGCTCGGTAAATAACTATTTCAAGACAAATTTGATGTTAAAAACATCATCTATTATTATCGAAGGGAGTTGCATAGGCAGGGACATTAGCATACCATTTTGGCCAGAATTGGATCTTGGCGTTAACTGGCAGAGTTATTTCCAAGATGAAATTGAACTAGCACATCCTTCTCATGTTAGGCCATTTTTTTTAAATTATGTTAGGCCATTTTTAGTAGTGATAGATATGGCCCAACACCCGAGACTGATCGCTTTGCCATGTCTAGTCATGCGTCACACCCTTGGCATGGGAGAAGGAGACATTTTTATTCATACATAGCCATATCACACACAGGGAATATACAAAGTTGAGGATTCGTTTCATCAAAAGACAAAAAAAAAGTTGGGAATTCGTTTCGGAAAGAAAAAGATTGGGAATTTGCTCACAACAAACATAGGACTGTACCAAAACATAGGAGCATATATATATACAAGTATAGCAAAGGAGTAGGACGTAACATAGAACCTCTTGTTTGTCTGTCCAAATCCAATCCAAATCCAAAAGAGAGTTTTTTTTTGAGTGGAAAATCCAAAAGAGAGGTGTCCCCACCTGTCGGGACTCGGGAATCCTGGGATCCTTTCTCTTTATTATCCACCAAAAGGAGCCCGTGTGGCCTGGCCCCCAGCCCCAGCCAAGAAGAGAAGCCCGGCCCGGCCAGCAGGGACACGGAGGTGCGGCCGCCGCCCGAACTCCTCCACTCCTTCCGTCGGCCGTCGACCGATCCATCTCCACTCCTCCAGGTTCACTTCGCCTCTCCCTCACCCTCTCTCTCCTCGTGCTTCTGTGCCGCTCCCCTCCAGGCTCCAGGTGCCCTGCGCCCCTGCCGCCGGCCGGACCGGCGCCCGCCTCATGAAGACCAAGGCATCTGCCGCCGACGAGGTAACCGTCGCGGCCCGCATATCCATCTTTCTCCTTTTATTTTACACTCCGGTCGGTTTCTTAAAACCTAGCTAGGGTACCTAACTCTGGTTCTTGAGAACAAAAATTCCTTTTTTTTTTGGGTAGGAGTCGACAACAAAACTGCTGCTTTACTGTACTCGCACTATAGATTCACGATTCTTCCCCACATCGATTAGGATCATGTGTTTTTTCACCTCGTTTAAGATGCCGATTCTTTCATGTGTTCATTCATAACAATTAGATAGAGAAGCCCAGAATTCAGAACAACAACAACAACTACATAGCCTTTTGTCCCAAGCAAGTTGGGGTAGGCTAAGCCTAGAATTCAGAAACCACGCCAAAACGAAATTAACTGTCAAATTGAGGCGCCGATTCTTCAACCGTGTATATTGCTGTATCTTGTCCCAAAACCCTGCTGACTGAATTTCCCCCTTTGTTTGTTTGCTATATATATATTAGGATGATGCCGAGCCCAAGAAGATCCGGTCCTCATGCAGTAAGCGCCGGCGACGCCGTCACAGCCGCTCCTCCTCTAGTTCTGAATCTCCGCCCCGCAAGCGCTCCAAGAAGCACAGCAAGAGGGTTCCTGACAAGAAGAGCAAGAGGAGAAAGCCCAGCGGCAGCAGCAGCCACAGACGCCGGCAACGTAGTCTTAGCCCTAGCCGTAGCCTCAGCAGCAGCAGCAGCCCTTCCTCAGTAGCCCGACGCAGCTGCTCCTCATGTAGCAGCAGCGGTGCCTCTGGGAGGTCGGTGAGCCCGCTGCCAAGGAGCCGAGATGTTAGGAAGAAAAAGGTGAGGGGGAGGGGGAGGGACAGAGAGAGGGATCGCAAGGGGAGAAAGCTGCGGAGATCGGCAAGTTCGTCTAGCACCTCAGCAAGTAGTGGCAGTAGCAGGAGCAGGAGTAGGAGCAAGAGCAAGAGCAAGAGCAAGAGCAGGAAGCGGAGGACTGTTGGTGGCACTAAGGATGGTGCTACAAGGGATAAGATGGAAAAGGACTACACCGATCGCCGTTCTTCTTGGTCTGACATGAATGTGGATGAGGATGTTGATAAGGAAGAAGACAAACTTGCCATTGCCAAGGAGGCGGACAATGATATTGACAGGCACAAGAAGAATTCAGAATTGGAGAGCTCACCTTCCAAGAATGCCAATGAAATGGAAGAGATAGTACCTGCCAGTGGTGGAAATTCAGATGCTCAGGATCTGGAGCTGATTCTTAGGCAGAAAGCTCTTGAGAACTTCAGGAAGTTCAGGGCAGCAGCGACCATGGGAGGCAAAACAGATAATGGAGCTGCAGTGAAGGAAGCATTAACAGATGATAGCCTAAAGAATTCCGGCACAAAGGTTGCTGAAGCCACCCATTTTCAGAGTCAGGGAAGCAGTCTTGGAGCCAGACTTTCTGCTGGATCACCTAGATCACAGAATTTTGGGAATGGTGCAAGTCATTCTTGGAAGCAGGAAAACAGTGCTGGCATGAGTTGTGGGACTGGATCACCTCGAATACTTGAGCCTGCTGAGACTGGTGGCCGTACCCAACTGAAGGGAAGAACAGTAGAATCAACGCATTTGGCTTCTCAGTTTTTGTCACCACTGGATGCTAGGAATGGTCGCAGTGTTATGCAAAGGCTCGTGCCCCCTCCAGGTAGTTCTGCTAGTGTAAATCAAAGGTTAGGAAGCAGTGCAGGGCTGAATCATGTCAATGGAGCTCCAAGGATTAGATCAGTTGTGAGCATACCCAATAGGGAAAGGCTCGATGGTAGCACACATACTACACCCCCTAGGCTCAGTGAGGATTCTTCCCCTGTTGAAAGCAGTGGCAAAGTTGGACTCCCTCTGAATGACACTAACAAGGCTGAAGGAACTAATGGAGAGAACAGAAAAACAAGTGAAGCTCCAGCGTCTAACGGTTCTGTATTGTCACCTGCCGAGGACAGGAGCCAGGCTAGGATTGAGGATAAAGATGGTTTCCAGAAGAAGACTTTCTCTAGAATGCATGATGGAGAGACAGTGGAGGTGAGGAGCAGACCTTCGCTGTGGCTTCCCCTTGAATTTTCATGCTGAAACTATATTCATCCAATCTAATTCCTTTTTTCTCTGTTTTTATAGGTCAGCTACAAGGTCTACATACCCAAGAAGAACCCGGCCCTTGCAAGGAGGAAACTGCAGCGCTGAAAACGCCAAACGCCAAGAATATATAATTCATTACTTTCTGTCTGCACTATAGGTTTGGCTGGATATACGTATTTTTGTGAACCACGAGTCCACGAGTACACAGTATACACGTCTTCTGGAATCTGGATATCTTTGGCCACATCAAAATCGCCCTAAATTGCAGTTTTGATGGCCGACAGAAGCATTGACACTTGTTAAAACATGGCATATCTGTTGTTCAACTGAATGATCAGTTTCCTACAGCAAAGCTATTAATTTTCCTGGGAATTGGGTCATTGTAATCAGCAAAATTGACGTCCAATACTGAAACTCTGCCATATGCATCTATTGGTGTTGGCATATATTCTTTAGACATGCAGTGGCTACCTTGTAGCAAGCAGATGTTGGACAGACACTGCAGAATGCAGATTTGCCTTTTGTGCCTGAAACGATGTCAGATACTGGAATGAATCCTGTTTCAAGAGATGTGCGTGTGCTCGATTATTAAGTTTGTTCATAATATTGCTGCTTTATTGTCGTTTTGATTTGTTTGACTGTGAGTCGTGTGGGTTGTGTGCGCGTCGAGGAGCATCAGATCCGCTTGCTTGCTGAGCATTGGATGCTTCCGGCTGCCCTTTTGTTTCCTGTGCCTGGTTGCTAGTTCAAATCCTGATGAACATAGGTGTTTTAATCATTTTCCGTTTTCGCTTTGTGTTGTCAAGGAAATTGGAAATACGTTCTTGTTCCCCTCAAGAATCAAGATGTTTGTTGCAGGTTGAGTTTGGATCATAGCAGCAGGAAGTAGCCACAGTAGCATGATTTTTACAGCAAAATATGTGCTTTTCATATATACAAAAAAAATAAAAATAATAAAATTAACAACGTCTATAACCACCCATTATGGGCCCGTTCCAGCCCGGCCTGCTACGATAAAAGTGGCCCGCGCCCCTGGGCCCTCTCCTTCTCCTTCCTCGCCTCGCTTCCCGAACCGCTCCACCGCCGACGCCGCCGCCCCTCGGTATCCCGTTCCAACCGCCGCGCCGGCGACATGCCACCCAAAGGTCCGTCCTCTTCTCCTTCTCCTCCTATTGTCCTACCCTTCCCCGCGCTTCACTGACGTCGAGAGACGACGACCGCTTGCCTGCAGAGCTGCCGGGGTTCTACTACGACCCAGAGAAGAATCGCTACTTCCCCATCAGGGGCCCCATCCCGGGCGCTGCTGTCCGCCGCCCTCCCCCTCCCGCTCCCGCAGTGCCACCGCCGCCCGCGGACACAACGGGATGCAGCAGGAAGAGGGCGAGGCGGCCCGAGCTGCTCAGCGCTAGGGAGATGTACGGCGGTGGGGTCATCTTCTCCAATAACGCCGCCAGGTCCACGTTCAAGCAGCAGTGCCACTACGCGCAGGCGTCTCAACCCATGGTGATTGCCCGAGCTACTTAGTCCTTGCTTTCTTGTGCATTACTGTATTATTATAATCTGAGGTATGATCTTTCATCATCGTGCGGCTTGGCAGGTCTGGAAGTACCAAGCCACCACCTCTGTGGCTGATAAAGCCCTCGAACAATTGGACGCCATGGTTCAGACACCGCAAGGGTTGAAAGAGTCCAGGATGCTAGTCACCGGCAGCATGAATGGTTCGATTCGGTAAGAGCCTTTGTTTGCATCTGTTTCTATTTATATTATCTGAATAAACCTAGTATTTGAATCCATCCATTTTTATTTTTGTTCAAGCTATGTAGATTTAACATTACCATATGTTGCCTGAGACTGAAATTGTAGTATGCAAGCCTTGTTGAGCCTATCTTGGTATCACCATGTCACAGCCGCTGTATTGCCTGCTCACACAAATTTGGCCGCTCTAAGTGAACATGCGCTGTTTATTTATCCTTCAAGTCTCACAATCAGTTGATCTGTTTCATCTTTCATTGTTCTTCACTTTTACTGATGTCAAATGCCATGGTACATTTTCCTGTAATCCTCTCACAGGTTATATGGATTAGGGACTCCTCTGAATAACTCTGAGAATGAGGCAGAGTTTTTGCCCCAACCTGCTTGGACTCCCGCGGGAAAGCACAAGGCAGGCGCACTCCCCAGCATTTGGTCATCTGAAGTAGGCTACACAACTTTCTCATCCAGTATATCATGTATAAAGAAGCTTGGATGTCATGTCCCTGATGCATCCAACACCAATTCATCAGTTCGGCGAGCATTGTATCCTAAACTTTTTACTTATAGTATTCTCTATATATTTGGTGTTGCCATAGATGCACATGTTTTGCATTCTGTTTT
This sequence comes from Saccharum hybrid cultivar R570, assembly GCA_038087645.1. Classification (NCBI taxonomy): domain Eukaryota; kingdom Viridiplantae; phylum Streptophyta; class Magnoliopsida; order Poales; family Poaceae; genus Saccharum; species Saccharum hybrid cultivar. Next base: position 1,075,898 of record JAQSUU010000368.1, read on the forward strand.
CTTTATTCTTAACTGGAAATATGCTGTGAGCTTGGGTCCCTTGACATTGTGAAACATGGTGGCTACTCTTGGATCTGGAGAATCTGGTGGCTCTATATATACTATGGATCTTTCTGAAGCTATTGACTCGGCAATGGAATCATGGACTACCTATAGAGTTCATTCACTTGATCGTACAATGTGGACAGCTGATTGTAGTTCTGATGGCACACATGCAGCTTTCGGTGAGTTCATTGAGTCAGAGCTTAAATGTAGGAGACAACTAAAATTTCCCTTGGACATAGATACACTATTGTTGTAACTTGTTTCTGTTTTAACTTTGTGTTACATAACTCTATCAAGTTGGATGCATTCACTGACAATTTTGCTACCGAATCAGCATTCCTGAAATTTTTTGAGTATTTAAACTTGACAGTTGAGTATTGAATCCATATAGCGAGACCTTGTTTTGGTACTTGTATACCTATATACTTTTCTTCCACCGTAACTCAGTTAATTTTGGTTCTTGTGATGCCTTTTTTCAATTAAAGGTTAGTCATTTCTATAATTGGAGCAATTAATTTAATTGTCATAACAAGATGTTCTCATTCTTACAGTTTTTGCAATTCGCAGCCTGCTTATGTTACTGGCACAATACAGTATCCTTTTCGCTTGGGATTCACTTTTCACTTGTTCATCTTATTTCTAGGTTCAGACATTGGTGCCGGTCTACTCGATTTGGAAACAAGGAGATTATCGTGGCTATGTCGATCTAAAAGTGACGTTCTTTCCCTGAAATTTGTGCACTCGGTAATAATCTAAATCTACGTAAACTTCTTCCCACTTTGTAGTTTTAACTGGTTCAGATATCATTTTATGGTTTGTTGTCAAATGAGAGTTATTGGAAATTTTGCTTGCCTCAACCTTTTGCTCCCACTTCCCAATTAGCTTAAATTTGGTGGTGTCTAATGCATGACTACATGATTCTCAAAGTTTTGAAAGGAAAGCAATATGCTACCGATGTGGCCATTCGTATTGCAGCATATGTGATAATCTGCAGAACTAAGTAATATGGATTTTATTCTTTCTTGTTGACCCTGTATCTGTGTTATGATTAATTTGGAATTTACTATGACATGCTGTTCCTGTCTCTGCTATGCTCACTGAATTTTCTCACTCTATTAAGGGAAAAGTTGTGCTATGTGGTCTACGGAATGGGAGTATAGCCCCTGTTGATGTACGGCAACAGCAGCATAATCAGCCTACTGGAGTAGCTTCATCTAGCAATGCTAGGATGACAGTTCCCATGCTGCCAACAAGGCATGCTGGGAAGAAGAGAAACCAGGTGTGTAATACTAGTATAAACAACATCCATTATTACCATACATGTTCGCCACATGGAATCAGTTGATTCGTTTGTTGAAGTGGTTATCTAGGGCACATGACAGGATAGGTCCAAGATCTATATGCTGTACTTCTCTGTTTTATGGCTTATTGTGTCAGAGGTCAGACTCACAGTGCAGGTGGAACAAGTTTTTCTAGAGCACTGTGTTTACATGACATCCTAAATGGTTAATAGGATTGGAAAAATTTAGATTTTTCAATTTCAATTCTGTAACATGTGTTTACTGTAGCAACTGTGAATCACCATCCTGTGAATCACCATCTATTAGACTGCCTGCACCGCGTCCGGCATCGGCATCCGCTATCAGGCCACGTTGGCGTATAGAGGAGAAAATGTGCTGCACCGGGACCTCCATCTGCTTCGCCATCGCGAGTACGTCCGTCATATATAGGAGACACAGTGCCATTTAGCGGTCATCCTTTAGCGGCTGGAGCCCACACGCGGAAGCAGCATGCGCGTGAGAGCAGGCAGCAGCGAGCGTGCCGCGTGGACAGCCAGCGCGAGGGAGGGAGGGAGCAGAGGAGAGAGAGTGCGGGCCCCACTATTTTATGTAACAAAAAATGCTATAACTCACAAACCAAAAGTCCAAATGAAATTCCGATTGCACCATTAAATTCAACAACAACAACAACATAGCATTTTGTCCCAAGCAAGTTAGGGTAGGCTAGAGATGAAACCAAAAAGAGACGAGAAACAGGGAGACACATAAAGGGACATAAAGGGCACAAGACAAAAAGAGGTCACGGTTCAGGCACGTTGATTGCCAATCTCCAAGCGCTCCTGTCCATAGCTAAATCCTTGGAGATATTCCACTCCTTAAGATCTCTCTTAACGGACTCGTCCCAAGTTAGTTTAGATCGACCTCTACCGCTCTTTACATTATCGGCCCGCTTTAGAACTCCACTACGCACCGGCGCCTCAGGAGGCCTCCGTTGGACATGTCCAAACCATCTCAACCGATGTTGAATCAATTTCTCCTCAATTGGTGCCACCCCAACCCTATCCCGAATATCGTCGTTCCGGACTCTATCCCTCCTTGTGTGCCCACAACACCAACGCAACATACGCATCTCTGCTACACTCAATTGCTGGACATGTCGCCTTTTTGTAGGCCAACACTCAGCACCGTATAACATCGCCGGACGAATCGCCGTCCTATAGAACTTACCTTTCAGCTTCTAAGGCACCCTTTTGTCACAAAGAGCGCCAGAAGCTTGACGTCATTTCAACCAGCCGGCTGAAATTCTATGTCTAACATCTTCATCAATGTCTCCATCCTTTTGTAGCATCGACCCTAAATACCGAAAAGTATCCTTCTTGGCCACCACTTGCCCATCGAGGCTAACGTCTCCCTCTTCGTGCCTAGTCGCGCTGAAATCGCACCTCATGTACTCGGTCTTAGTCCTACTAAGTCTGAACCCTTTCGACTCTAACGTGTGCCTCCATAGTTCTAACTTTCTATTAATTCCCGCTCTACTGTCGTCAACTAGCACCACATCATCAGCAAAGAGCATACACTAAGGGATATCACCTTGTATGTCCTTTGTTACCTCATCCATCACCAAAGCAAATAAATAAGAGCTCAAAGCTGACCCCTGATGCAGTCCTATTTTAATTGGAAAGTCACTGATGTTGCCATCACATGTTCGGACAAACGTCACCACATCACTGTACATATCCTTGATGAGGGTAACGTACTTAGTTGGGACTTTGTGCTTTTCCAAGACCCACCACATGACATTTCTCGGTACTATGTCATATGCCTTCTCTAGGTCAATAAAGACCATGTGTAAGTCCTTCTGCTCCCTATATCTCCCCATCAATTGTCGTAATAAGAAAATCGCCTCCATGGTCGACCTACCAGGCATGAACCCAAACTGATTTTGGGTCACATGTGTCACTCTCCTTAGGCGATGCTCGATAACCCTCTCCCAGAGCTTCATCGTATGACTCATCAACTTAAGCCCACGGTAGTTAGTACAACTTTGAACATCTCCCTTGTTCTTGAAGATATGTACTAATATACTTCTCCATTCTTTAGGCATCTTGTTAGACCTAAAAATAAGGTTAAAAAGCTTAGTTAACCATACTATCGCTCTGGCGCCTAGGTATCTCCACACCTCAATGGGGATACCATCAGGGCTCATCGCTTTACCTCCCTTTATCTTCTTCAAAGCCTCTCCGATCTCTACCTCCTGAATTTTCCTCACAAAGCGTCTGTTGGTATCGTCAAATGAGTCGTCCAACTCAAGGACATGACTCTCATTCTCCCCATTAAACAGCTTGTCGAAGTACTCTCTCCATCTGTCCTTGATCTCCTCATCCTTCACCAGAAGTCGATCTGTCCCATCCTTGATGCATTTATTTGGTTGATGTCCCTTGTCTTCCTCTCGCGGATTCTAGCCATCCTATAAATGTCCTTCTCTCCTTCCTTCGTGCCTAGCCGCTGATAAAGGCCATCATACGCCTGATCTTTTGCTACACTCACAGCTCGCTTTGCAACCCTCTTCGCTATTTTATAGCCCTCGATGTTGGCTACACTTTTGTCATGGTAGAGACGCTTGAAAAACTCCTTCTCCCTAACAACCCTTTGCACCTCGTCATTCCACTACCATGTGTCTTTCGCTTCTCGTTTGCCTCCTCTACTCACGCCAAACACTTCCGAAGCCACCTTCCGGACACATGTTGTCATCTTTAGCCACATGTCGTTGGCATCTTCTCCTTCTTCCCAAGGCCCCTCGTCTAGCATCCTCTCCTTAAACGTTTGCGCTGCTTCCCCTCTAAGTTTCCACCACTTCGTTCTCGCAATCTTAGCCCGTTTGTCCCGGTGGACACGTACCCGAAAGCGAAAGTCCGCCACCACAAGCTTATGTTGAGGGACAACACACTCCCCAGGTAACACCTTACAATCAAAGCAAGCACGTCTATCCTCCCTCCTTGCAAGGATAAAGTCGATCTGGCTCGAGTGTTGTCCACTACGAAAGGTTACTAGATGAGATTCCCTCTTCCTAAAGAGGGTGTTCGCTATCAACAAGTCATAGGCCAGCGCGAAGTTCAAAACATCCTCCCCCTCTTGATTCCTACTACCATACCCAAACCCCCCGTGCACCCGCTCGAAACCTACATTAGTCGCACCAACATGGCCGTTGAGGTCTCCTCCTATAAAGAGTTTCTCGCTGATAGGCACGGTACTAACCATGCTATCAAGATCTTCCCAAAACTGTCTCTTGGTGCCCTCGCTAAGACCTACCTGAGGGGCATAGGCACTGATCACATTCCGAGCCGAATCTCCAACTACCAGCTTGACCAAGATAATCCGGTCGCCTTGCTTCCTAACTGTTGGAGTATATGTTTAGGCCCATGAGGCAAGGCCCATGTGGCCCATGTATGGAAACTATATAGCTACCCTTCTAGGGTTAGCCAAGCAATGAAAAATAATTCCTCAAACATGGTATCAAAAGCCTAGGGTTAGGTCCTCTCCTCTCTCTCCCCCCGCCGCCCCTGCCTGGCAGTGCCGCCACCGGCCACTGGGGCGCCGCCGCCGGCTCCTCCCGCCATGGATGGCCGCCCCCACCTCCTCCCTCCCTCTACTCCTATTTCCCACCCCTTTCTACTCCTTCCTGGGCGCAGGTTCTCTCTGGAGCCGCCTATACCGCCGGCGCGCCGCCCATGGCTGCTCCAGCCGCCGGCGGCCAGCCCAGCCGCGCCCTTCCTCCTCAAGGGGCGACGCTGCTAGGGGGCCTTCCTGGCTCCTCTGCCGCCCTCTTCCCCACCTCTGCCGCCATATTCCACCACCCTGCTGCTACTCCTGCTGGATCCACCCGCCCGCCCCTTCCTGGCGCTTCTGCCGCCCACCCCATACTAGATCCGTCCGCCCACTCCTTCCCTGCCGCCCTGGGGGCCGCCGCTGCAGATCCTCGCACGGCTGGCGCCCTGGGGGCAGTGGCCCTCTCCTCTACCCCGGGCGCGGATGCGGAGACTGCCGAGGGCGTTGTGGTTGCAATCCTTCTTCATCGGCGGCTCTCCCTTCCTCCTCGGCTTCACTGCCCGACGGTGGAGTCCAGCCGCACCACCCTGCTGCAACTCCTGGCGCTCCACTTCCATCGCCATCCGGTGTCACCGCTGCCGCTCTCGGCCTCGCTCCGTGGCCGGACTCCGCACTCGCCGCGGCCCTCGTCGCTGCCCGGGCCGCCGCGGCGGAAGGGCAGGCCCGGGTGCGCGCGGCTGCCCTTGTGTGGGAGCGCGAGCGCGACGCGGCCGACGCCCTGGCCCGTCAGATTGCCGAGGCCGAGCAGCTCCTCACCTCTCCCGCGGGCCCGGACGCCGGAACCACCTCTGCCTCGTCGGGGCGCCGTGTGTCACACACTGCCGTTCTCTGGCACGACCCGGCCGACCCGCTCGTGGCTCAGCTGCACTACCAGGCGGGGGGTTCAGAACATTCGTCTTCTCGTCCCAGTCGTCCTCGAGCCGGAGTCGCCCTCCTACGCCCGGTGGCGGGATCTGGTGCTTCTCACCCTTCGCCGCTATGCCCTCGACGACCACGTCCTCGTCGAGGCCTCGGTCTCCGTCCAGACGCCGTCGTGGTTCCGTCTCGACAGCATCGTCCTCTCCTGGATCCTGGGGACGATCTCTCTGGACCTCCACGACCTCGTCCGCACCTCCCCTGACGCGCGCCGGGCGTGGCTCGCTCTTGAGGGCCAGTTCCTGGGCAACGCCGAGGCCCGGGCTCTGCGTCTCGACGCGAGCTTCCGCACCTTCGTCCAGGGAGACCTCTCTGTCGGCGAGTTCTGCCGTCGGATGAAGGGCATGGCTGACTCTCTGGGGGACCTTGGGTGGCCCGTGGAGGATCACATCTTGGTCCTCAACGTCCTCCGGGGGCTCAGCGACCGCTTCGCCCACCTCCGGACGTGGATCACCCGCCAGCGGCCTTTCCCCACCTTCCTGGAGGTCCGTGACGATCTTGTCATGGAGGAGCTCACACAGGGCCCCCAGCCGGGTTCCGCTGCCTCACCAGGGGCCTCGTCGGCGGCTCTGGCTGCTACTCCGCCGCGTCCTCCTACACCGCGGCCGTCTGCTCCGCCACCGTCGTCTCTCCTGGGCCCTCCTCCCTCCGGGCCGAGCGGAGGTGGCGGGGGTCGTGGCTCTCGTCGTCGCCGTGGAGGGGGCCGCGGGGGTGGCCGGGGAGGTCACCACCAGGCTCCGGCACCGGCCGGACCACACGGGGGGGCACCATGGCCTTCGTTCCAGAACCCGTGGTCCGGTCGCATCTCCATGTGGCCCTACCACGTCCCTGGAGCCGACACTCGCCCACCAGTGGCCATGCTCACCGGAGCTCCTCCTGCTGGTCCACTCGACGCCATCCCTGCTACACCATGGGTTCCACCCTCCGGGACTCCACCGGGGGTCACCGGCTGGGATCAGGCGGCCCTGGCTCGCTCGTTCAGCACCATGGGCCTGACACCTCCGGTCGGACCCGAGTGGATCACTGATTCGGGGGCCACCTACCACACTACTCCTGACCCTGGTATACTTTCGTCGATTCACTCTCCCTCTTCTTCTCTTCATTCGTCCATTATGGTCGCAAATGGTTCTTGTATTCCAGTCTTATCTGTGGGTACCGCCGGTGCTCATGGCTCCTTTCGTCTTCCTGATGTTCTTGTTGCTCCTTCTATGGTTCATAATCTTCTTTCTATTCGACGTTTTACAGCTGACAATTCTTGTTCTGTGGAATTTGACTCTTCTGGTCTTACTGTAAAGGATTTGGCTTCCCGGCGTCCACTGCTCCGATGTGACAGCACCGGGCCCCTTTACACCCTTCGCTTTCCGGCGGCTCCTTCGTCTTCTTCGCCGCCCGTTTTGTCAGCTGCCTTCGTCGCTTCTTCTTCCTGTACTACCTGGCACCGGCGCCTCGGCCATCCTGGACGTGATGCCTTGATACAGCTCAGTCGTAGCTCCGGTCTTCTATGTACTCGAGCTCATGATGAGCAACTGTGTCATGCGTGCCAATTGGGCCGACATGTTCGTCTTCCTTTTTCTAGCTCTACTTTTCATGCGGCCCGTATTTTTGATCTTGTACATTGCGACCTATGGACATCTCCTATTCTGAGTATTTCTGGTTATAAGTACTATCTTGTGGTTGTTGATGATTTTTCGCATTATTCGTGGACTTTTCCTCTCCGTGCGAAGTCTGTCACGTTCACCACGCTCCTCCACTTCTTTACTTGGGTATCCACACAGTTCGGCCTCACCATCAAGGCCGTCCAGTGTGACAATGGTCGCGAGTTTGATAACTCCACCTCCCGAGCTTTCTTCCTCTCTCACGGTGTTCAGCTCCGCATGTCTTGTCCATACACCTCTTCGCAGAATGGCAAGGCTGAGCGGATGATTCGCACCACCAACGACACCGTGCGCACCCTTCTGTTTCAGGCCTCTCTTCCCGCTCGCTTCTGGGCTGAGGGTCTGCACACCTCCACCTACCTTCTTAACTGCCTTCCTTCCGCGGCCTGCCCCGCTCCCACTCCTCACCACGCCCTCTTCGGTACCCCGCCTCGGTACGATCACCTCCGCGTGTTTGGGTGTGCGTGTTACCCTAACACCGCTGCCACTGCTTCCCACAAGCTGGACCCTCGCTCCACGCTCTGTGTCTTTCTCGGGTACTCCCCGGATCACAAGGGGTACCGGTGCTTTGACCTTACCTCCCGACGGGTTCTCATTTCTCGCCATGTGGTGTTCGATGAGTCCGTCTTTCCCTTTTCCAGCACTACCACCCCTCCGGTACCTGACCCACCCTCCCTGTTTCCTACTGACCCGGTGGTCCAGCCACTTCTTTCGTGGTCTCCTGCAGGTACCGCTTCGCCGCGCGCCGGGCCGACCCCCTGTCCCAGATCCCCAGCGGGTCCGGGCCCGTCGTCCTCAGGCGCGGCCCCGTCCTCTCTGGTTGGTGCAGACCCGGGGCCTTCGTCACCCGCTTCTGCCCCCGGGGGGGTCGTGTCGGTCGCCGACGCCGGATCCCGTCCCGGCACCTGCCCCGGCACCTCCGTCGAGGTTCGCCGCGCCGGTACGGGTGTACCAGCGCCGGCCGCGGCCGCCGCCACTCGCGCTCCCTTCTCCATAAGGGACACCGACACCACCGCCGCAGTCCCCGCCGGCTAGTGGTGTCCCGCCGGTCTACCACCCGCCGCTGCTTCACCGACACCCGCGGCATGTTCACCCGATGGTGACACGACACGCGGCTGGCACACTGCCGCCTCGTGTCCTCGAGGCTTGGACCGGCGACGTGGTGGTCTCTCCGGTACCCTCTTCCGTCCGCGACGCCCTGTTGGACCCACACTGGCGCCGCGCGATGGAAGAGGAGTACGCCGCGCTACTCACCAACCAGACGTGGGAGTTGGTGCCCCGGCCGCCAGGCTCCAACGTCGTCACCGGCAAGTGGATTTGGACCCACAAGCGCCGGGCCGACGGTTCTCTCGAGCGCTACAAGGCTCGATGGGTCCTCCGGGGTTTCACTCAGCGCCCTGGCGTTGACTACGATGAGACCTTTAGCTCGGTGGTCAAGCCGGCCACCGTCCGTACCGTGCTATCGCTGGCACTTACTCGGTCTTGGCCCGTCCACCAGTTGGACGTCAAGAACGCCTTCCTCCATGGCCTTCTTACCGAGACGGTGTACTGCAGTCAGCCGGCGGGGTTCGTCGACACCACCCGTCCTGACATGGTCTGCCGGCTCAACAGGTCCCTCTACGGCCTCAAGCAGGCACCTCGGGCGTGGAACCATCGGTTCGCCGCTTTCTTGCTGACCCTGGGGTTCATGGAGGCCAAGTCTGATACGTCCCTGTTCGTCTACCACCATGGAGCCGACACTGCATACTTGCTGCTCTATGTTGATGACATTGTCCTCACCGCCTCTAGCGAGCCACTTCTCTGCCGGATCATCACCGCTCTCCAGCAGGAGTTCGCGATGAAGGATCTGGGTGAGCTCCACCACTTCCTCGGTGTCACTGTTGAGCACCGTCCTACCGGGCTCCTCCTTCACCAGCGCCAGTACACTCGGGACATCCTGGAGCGGGCTGGGATGACTGACTGCAACCCCTGCTCCACTCCGGTTGACACTTAGGGCAAGCTGTCTGAGGCTGAGGGACCACCGGTGGCTGATCCTACTGCTTACAGGAGTCTCGCCGGGGCCCTTCAGTATCTCACCTTCACCCGGCCGGACATCACCTATGCAGTTCAGCAGGTCTGCCTCCATATGCATGACCCCCGGGAGCCTCACCTCACGGCTCTCAAGCGCCTCCTCCGCTACCTCCGGGGCACGCTCGACTACGGCCTCCTCCTCCACCGGGCCTCCTCCGGCTACGCCGTCTTCCTGGGCGGCAACCTGGTGTCTTGGTCGTCCAAGCGCCAGCCCGTGGTCTCCCGGTCCAGCGCCGAGGCGGAGTACCGCGCCGTTGCTAACGGCGTGGCGGAGGCCGCCTGGCTCAGGCAGCTACTTGCTGAGTTGCACACTCTGCCCTCCCGGAGCACACTGATCTACTGCGACAACGTCAGTACGGTCTACCTCTCCACCAACCCCATCCAGCACCAGCGGACGAAGCATGTGGAGATCGACCTCCACTTTGTCCGTGATCGGGTGGCCATGGGCGAGGTGCGGGTCCTTCATGTTCCGACGACCTCCCAGTTCGCGGACATCTTCACCAAAGGCCTCCCGTCCTCGTCCTTCGCCGAGTTTCGCTCCAGCCTCAACATCACCGGTGGCTAGTTGCGTCTGTGGGGGGTTGTGTGTGTTCTTTCTTGTTCAGCCTCGAACTCCGCTGCGTCGGTAGTTCAGACTGCGAGGGGGTGTAGTATATGTTTAGGCCCATGAGGCTAAGGCCCATGTGACCCATGTATGGAAACTATATAGCTACCCTTCTAGGGTTAGCTAAGCAATGAAAAATAATTCCTCAAACACTAACATCAACGACTCCATCCTTAAGGCTCCTATCGATCAAGATGCCTACACCATTCCTACCTGATGTTGTCCCCGTGTACCAAAGTTTGAAGCCAGTATCCTCCACCTCCTTCGCCTTCTGGCCCTTCCATTTAGTCTCCTGAACGCATAGAATATTTACACTCCTTCTAATTGCTGCATCGACTAGCTCTCTTAGCTTACCCGTTAGGGACCCTACGTTCCAGCTACCTAGACGAATCCTAGTTGGCTCGGCTAGCTTCCTTACCCTTCGCACCCGTCGAGGGAAGTGCGAAGACCCTTGCTCATTTTTCACTACGCCCGGGCGTAGATGTAGCGCGCCACTAAGGTTGCGACGGCCTGACCCTTGCTCATTTTTCATCGTACCCAGGTCACGATACGACGCGCCACTAAGGGGATGACGACCCGGCCCTTGCCCATTTAACACCACACCCGAGTTCCGATGTAGCGCGTCGCTAAGAGGGTTACGCCCCAACGAATCTCTTGTGGGTTTCAAATCCATGAGAGTGGCTGTTTTTTTTTTACTGTTGGTTCGCCAGACCTTAACACACCCTCCTCCTTTACCCGGGCTTGAGACCGGCTATGTTGAGACGACTTAAGAAAGTCTTCCAGTCAACATAGGCGGAGTTTGCACCATTAAATTCGTTTCAATAAATTCTTCAAAGCAAGATCTCACATGGATATATTTAGATAAAGTGATAAGTGAGCCCCACAGTGGATAGAGGATGATATAGAGAATGGATGGGTGCGGAAGAATTGGATATAGAGGAGAGAATCTTGATGACTAGGATGTATAGAGGATGAATATAGAGGTCCATGAGTGCGGATAGCCTTATACTGGTCAAGTTAGGTTCCTCCTAGTTGACATAGAGCTACAATAAAATGTATGATGGGAAATATATTTATTTATTTTGAATGCATAATTTGCCACTGTGATGCTATTGTTGTCTCTTGGAAACTTGTCATGCAGGCTGGCATGGATAAATTTTCAAGAGTTATTTCTATGTCATCAGCAGTTTGTAGGTAACACTAATGTTCTTTCCTTGGTGCTGGACAATGTTTATGTTCCCTAGTACTGAAACTGACATTGTTGCACAGCTTGGTTACACTCTCATCAGATGAGAACTACTTCTTAGGAAGCTCCATGGATGGATCTGTAAGTTATACTCAGATCATTTTTTTAGTGTTATGAGCAAGATTTTTTTTTTCTCTCGAACATGCAGAGGAGAGCTGTGTATCATTATATTAAGAAGAGAAAAAAGGGGTGAGAGCCCTTACAAATCCGCACGAACTCAACACAAACTCACACACATACCCAAGGTAAAAATGACATGACCTAAAAAACTCAACAACGGCAAGAAGGATTGAAACGCCTCTAGCCCCGGTTAAACTCCAAAAATAGAAATCCTCACTAGCAAGCAAAAGAGCTCTAGCTAGATTAGGTGACAAACTCTCAAACACACACTTTGCTCAGAATCTGCTAGGATTGCTTTATTTCAAAGCTAGAATTGTTTGATGACACCACACATCGATGTGGTAACAATATTTTAATTAGAGTTGTGTTTATTCTCTTCCCACTTATCTGTTGTAATCATGTAATGTGCCATATTTGAAATTTGACACTTGAATATCATGCATGAAATTAATTTCACGGATTTGGTTCATCTTTATTACAATGACAGGCACATATATTGAAATAAAACATCATTGATTGAATAATAAATTGGACATGGATATTTCAAATATTTTGAGGGCAAACAACGTCCATCGCTGTGAACTAGTTATTAGTTTTAGTTATCTTACCTAAAATTATTGTCTCGTATTTTTGCACCTCTTTATGATTAAGAGTTTGAAGTTGACACAAAAGCTTGGCCTTGGTTCCTTGGCGCCCCAACTGTTAACAGTTTCTCCGGCTGGTGGTGCAAGGCCATTAAAGGTTTGCCAAAAGACACAAAGAAGGGTCTGAACAGTTTGATCATTTTGGGTGCCTGGGAGATTTGGAAACATAGGAATCATTGTGTCTTTGAGGGAGGTAGCCCTTGTATTCAGTTGGTGCTCCAGAATGTGAGAGAGGAATGTGGTCTCTGGTGCTCTGCTGGAACCCAAGGCCTCAGCAGATTGCTATCCTCTTCCCTTTTGTTGAGCTGAGTTGGGTTGTGTGTGTTTGCTGGTTTTAGTTTTGGTGCTGTGTGGGTTTTTGGGATTGGCCTCTTGACCCTCTCTTTGCAACATTCTGGTGGTGGGGGGTGGGGGGGGGGGGGGGGGGGGGGGGGGTGTCAGGATTGGTCTTTGACCTCTCCCTTGTAGCTCCCTTTGTTCTTTTTCTTAATGAAATGACACGCAGCTCTCCTGCATCGTTCGAGAAAAAAAAAAGTTGACACAAGACCTTAAAATTATTTTGTTGTACAGATCAAACTCTTCGATCTTCGTCTCATTCAGAAGGGAGGTATACAGTCGTATGAGGGGCATGTGAACTCACACACACATTTACCAATTGTTGTTGATCCATCTGAGACCTTACTTATGTCAGGTTTGTTCATTTTTAGCTGTGTATGTGGCTATGTGCAAATAAGTGTTTATGTTTTTTATTTTGCCATTTAGTGCTAGGGGATGCTCTTTGAAGCTTATGCAATGGTTTGTGTTATTTAAGCTCTACATTTCACTTGAAGTGGTTATTGATCAGTAGAAACATACACAGTGGTTTGTTTGCATTCTCACTTGATGACCTAAATCTATCTACTGCTGTAGTGGAAGGGTTATGGCTTACTGCATGGCTGCATCTGGATTTCTGAATTGCTGCATGATAATATTACCAAGGGATATAGATTAATGTTGAATTACAGATTGTCTAGGTTGAATTGTGATTTACGAAATTATTTGAGTACTAGTTGGTTTGTATGCGAAATTAGCAAATTACAATGCCTATTTCAAGGGCATGAAGTCCTCATTTCACAAAACATGCCCATTCATTGCCAGGTGGGGAAGACTGCACTGTTCGCATTTGGAGCATCAAAACAGGGGAGCTACTATTTGCACAGAGCATGGCAGACACTCTCTTCACGGCATTTTGTTGGCCCGAAAGCCGCCATGACTTGTGCAGTTCTTCGCTGTTTGATCTAAACCACAGCTGGGGAGCTTGGTTGGGATCACGTGCTGGGCTGTTCTATATGCATGGGACTTGAGTGATTCTGCACTTGTACTACTACACTACTAACTTGGAGCCTTGGAGGCTGGAGCGAAAAATGGTGGCTGTATTCTCAAAGAACATGAAGCCACTGAGCATACTGGTTTTGCTGGAGCTCTGGACTGAATGAAGAGCGCCGTCTTTGGAAGTCAAACATTTCCTAGGATATCCAGTCTTAATAGGAATTAGACATGTTTTTCTTAGTGATAGATGGATAACCTGTTTACTAGGAACAGAGTTTTCCTTTCCTTAGAAATAAGAGATGGTTGTGCGCCATATGCTTTGTTAAGGACTTGAGATGGTGGTCCAGTATACCATACATGGGATAGTGACAATGTGGTTTGCAAGTCCACGCTCTGTTAGTGTTAGGGAATATAGCATTGCAGTGCCCTGAAAGTGTACATGATGCACATTGTTCCCTGAACTAGTTTTGCTTTTTTGTTGTTATCTGGCCTATAACCGAGCTCTAGATCATGTGCAAGGAATAGTTAGTAGCTCTGAAGTTAGTGCCCCTACTAGCTTCCTAGTAGGTGTAAAGTTTTGTTGGGCCCATCTGGAAGATGGTAACCTCTGCAGTACCTGCTCCTGAAACTCTGCTTGGTGTTAGACTACCCGCAGTGGATACTCTAAAACGATACTCTAAAGCTTTAGAGTATGAATATAGAGTAAAAACTGTTGCACTGGGTACTCTAAAACGATACTCTATCCTTTCTCTCACTCTATATTTAGAGTAGTACTGTGTTTACTCTATACTCTATAGTGGCGGACCTCACTAGCTAAACAAAGGAAAAAATGCTATAACTCACAAACCAAAAATCCAAATTAAATTTCGATTGCACCATTAAATTCGTCTCAATAAATCCTTCAAAACTAGATTACACATGGATATATTTAGATAAAGTGACAAATGGGTCCCATAGTGGATAGAGTGGATAGAGGATGATATAGAGAATGGATGGGTGTGGGAGAATTGAGTATAGAGGAGAGAATCTTGCTGACTAGGACGTATAGAGGATGAATATAGAGGTCCATGAGTGCGGGTAGTCTTAGTTCCAGGAATGGATGTACGGTCATTCATTTTGAAACTAGTGCTTGCTTAGAAAAAGATTGAACCAACATTTTGCTTGAGTATAGAGGAGAGAATCTTGCTGACTAGGACGTATAGAGGATGAATATAGAGGTCCATGAGGGGGGGGTGTCAGGATTGGTCTTTGACCTCTCCCTTGTAGCTCCCTTTGTTCTTTTTCTTAATGAAATGACACGCAGCTCTCCTGCATCGTTCGAGAAAAAAAAAGTTGACACAAGACCTTAAAATTATTTTGTTGTACAGATCAAACTCTTCGATCTTCGTCTCATTCAGAAGGGAGGTATACAGTCGTATGAGGGGCATGTGAACTCACACACACATTTACCAATTGTTGTTGATCCATCTGAGACCTTACTTATGTCAGGTTTGTTCATTTTTAGCTGTGTATGTGGCTATGTGCAAATAAGTGTTTATGTTTTTTATTTTGCCATTTAGTGCTAGGGGATGCTCTTTGAAGCTTATGCAATGGTTTGTGTTATTTAAGCTCTACATTTCACTTGAAGTGGTTATTGATCAGTAGAAACATACACAGTGGTTTGTTTGCATTCTCACTTGATGACCTAAATCTATCTACTGCTGTAGTGGAAGGGTTATGGCTTACTGCATGGCTGCATCTGGATTTCTGAATTGCTGCATGATAATATTACCAAGGGATATAGATTAATGTTGAATTACAGATTGTCTAGGTTGAATTGTGATTTACGAAATTATTTGAGTACTAGTTGGTTTGTATGCGAAATTAGCAAATTACAATGCCTATTTCAAGGGCATGAAGTCCTCATTTCACAAAACATGCCCATTCATTGCCAGGTGGGGAAGACTGCACTGTTCGCATTTGGAGCATCAAAACAGGGGAGCTACTATTTGCACAGAGCATGGCAGACACTCTCTTCACGGCATTTTGTTGGCCCGAAAGCCGCCATGACTTGTGCAGTTCTTCGCTGTTTGATCTAAACCACAGCTGGGGAGCTTGGTTGGGATCACGTGCTGGGCTGTTCTATATGCATGGGACTTGAGTGATTCTGCACTTGTACTACTACACTACTAACTTGGAGCCTTGGAGGCTGGAGCGAAAAATGGTGGCTGTATTCTCAAAGAACATGAGGCCACTGAGCATACTGGTTTTGCTGGAGCTCTGGACTGAATGAAGAGCGCCGTCTTTGGAAGTCAAACATTTCCTAGGATATCCAGTCTTAATAGGAATTAGACATGTTTTTCTTAGTGATAGATGGATAACCTGTTTACTAGGAACAGAGTTTTCCTTTCCTTAGAAATAAGAGATGGTTGTGCGCCATATGCTTTGTTAAGGACTTGAGATGGTGGTCCAGTATACCATACATGGGATAGTGACAATGTGGTTTGCAAGTCCACGCTCTGTTAGTGTTAGGGAATATAGCATTGCAGTGCCCTGAAAGTGTACATGATGCACATTGTTCCCTGAACTAGTTTTGCTTTTTTGTTGTTATCTGGCCTATAACCGAGCTCTAGATCATGTGCAAGGAATAGTTAGTAGCTCTGAAGTTAGTGCCCCTACTAGCTTCCTAGTAGGTGTAAAGTTTTGTTGGGCCCATCTGGAAGATGGTAACCTCTGCAGTACCTGCTCCTGAAACTCTGCTTGGTGTTAGACTACCCGCAGTGGATACTCTAAAACGATACTCTAAAGCTTTAGAGTATGAATATAGAGTAAAAACTGTTGCACTGGGTACTCTAAAACGATACTCTATCCTTTCTCTCACTCTATATTTAGAGTAGTACTGTGTTTACTCTATACTCTATAGTGGCGGACCTCACTAGCTAAACAAAGGAAAAAATGCTATAACTCACAAACCAAAAATCCAAATTAAATTTCGATTGCACCATTAAATTCGTCTCAATAAATCCTTCAAAACTAGATTACACATGGATATATTTAGATAAAGTGACAAGTGGGTCCCATAGTGGATAGAGTGGATAGAGGATGATATAGAGAATGGATGGGTGTGGGAGAATTGAGTATAGAGGAGAGAATCTTGCTGACTAGGACGTATAGAGGATGAATATAGAGGTCCATGAGTGCGGGTAGTCTTAGTTCCTGGAATGGATGTACGGTCATTCATTTTGAAACTAGTGCTTGCTTAGAAAAAGATTGAACCAACATTTTGCTGAGCGTTGGAAATTGTCTTTGATGCCAAATGGTATGCTGAAGTCTATGCTTCCATGGCTGTGTTCAGTTCCTCAAAAAAATCACTGTGCAAACAAAAGATTCCCCGTCACATCAAACTTGCGATACATGCATAGAGTACTAAATGTAGATGAAATCAAAAACTAATTGTACAGCTTGGTTGTACTTTGCGAGACGAACGTTTTGAACCTAATTAGTCAACGATTGGACACTATTTACCAAATAAAGCCAAAACGTGTTACAGTACTTTTTTTACACCTTTTCGTGGAACTAAACACACCCCATGTCCATTTGGCACTGCAATGCCCTCTGAAACTTTGCACAGTCCATAGCACTTCCATCGACTCTGTTTTACAAGTGAGCATCAGTGTTTCAGGGATTGATGGACGCATTTTCCTCAGAGTAAGCTGCTTCTCTATATTGTATTACTACTCGTACTATCTGTAGTGTTAAACTATGATGGCTCATGAGCAAACATCAGACAGCTCTGTCAAGCCTGAAACTCTGCTTGCAGTCAGAGCCTGAAACTTTGCACGGTCGACGAATTTGCTCAACTCTGCTTTACAAGTGGACATCAACAGTGTTATGGATGCATTCATTTTCCTGAGGGTAAGTTGCCTCTGTATATTACTATTAGTGCAATCTGTAGTGTTACGCTTACAATATGATGTCTCATGGGCAAACACCAGACAATTGTCAATCCTGTTGCTCAGGGTTCAACAAAGTCAACCACAGCACAAGGCAAAAGAATACATGGGAACTAGCATGCTTGCATGCCTCTTTTTGGATTCTCAGCGGACAAAATCGTTGCCATTGTTGAACATGGTGAGGTCTAACTCGTCCCAGTTGGTTCGCAGGGTGATGAAGAAGAGGACGCAGTTCTGGCAGAGGAGGCCGCATATCTGGCCCATCCACAGCCCCTGCAACAGGCATTGGTACATCACTGGTGAGTAAACAGAAACATTACCCCAAAATCAAAAGTCTGAGACCTCGGTTTGGTTCAGTTCGATTCGACATTCGAGTGTGTTGTAGCAAGCATTGTGAGATGCAAGAAAATTCATTCAGAAGAACAGAAGGCAACTGCACCGCAGATACAAAAAAGATACCTTGGTCTGGAAGCCAAGCCTGAACCCGAAGAGGATGGCGAGGGGCAAGCCGATGACGTAGAAGGCCACCAGGTTGGTCCAGGCCGCCAGGTGCTGCCACCCGCAGCCTCTCGCGACGCCGGACAGCACCCCCTGCGTGGAGTCCAGCACCACGGAGCCGATGAGCAGCGGCGTCATGGAGGCGAAGGCGCTCACCACCGCCTCGCTGCTGCTGAAGAGCCTCACCCACACCTCGTGGCCGAGGCCCAGGAGCAGCAGGAACGCCACCCCCAGCATCAGGGACAGCGCCAGCGACACGGCCAGCGCCTTCTTCGCGTTGGCGATGTTCCGGGCTCCCAGCTCGTTGGACACCCTCGTGCTGATGACGGCGGCGAAGCCATAGGTGATCATGTATGATATGGCTTCAGTGTTTTGGCTGTCAAATAGAAATAGCCATTGCAGTGATGTAAGAACTACTTAATATATTGTAAAGACACGAAGACAGGATTTTTAATCAAATTGAAATGTACTTACCACATTGCAATGATGGAAGTGCTGAGCTGTGACTCGGGCATCAGCACTGCAAACAGCACCAGGATCTCGAACGACCAGTACTCGAAGCTGCATGCCATTTTTATATATTCAGAAAAAAAAAAAATCTCAAAACCACCACGAATTTGAGTAGCTGACATCTGACAATGTGTGAGGAGATCATCAGACTAACCAGACCATGACCGCGGAGGGGATGGCGAGCTTCATGCCAGGCAGGACGTGGCGGAAGGCCTCGGCGGTGAGCCCCGGCCAAGTCTCCCTGAACCTGGCCGACAACATGACGTACGCGGCGAGCATGAGGCAGGACAACCAGAGCGAGACCGAGGTTGCCACGGCGGCGCCGGCGAACCCCATGCCGAGCACGTTGACGAGCGCGTGCGCGACGCCGACGTGCGCCGCGAGCGGGAGCAGCGAGAAGGCGACGAGCGGCGCCACCACGGACTGCGCCTGCAGGAAGCGGAGCGCGCACTGGATGAAGCCGTAGGCGAACAGCGCGGGGACCGAGTGGCGGAGGAAGTCGGCGGCCAGGCGCGACGTCTCCGGGTCCTGGCCGAGGAGGACGAGCAGCGGCTCCGAGTAGAGCCAGAGGAGGGAGACGACGGCGGAGGCCAGCGCCGAGGTGAGGAGGGACGCCTGCAGGTGCACGCCCATCGTCCGGTACGCCCGCGCGCCGTACCCTTGCCCGCACAGCGTCTCCAGTGCAGTGACCCGCTCAGCCCAGTCTGTGTGCATCAGTGCATGCATTCACATATATCGTCAGAGTTCATTGTTCGTCATGTCCTGCTGTATGCATGTACTAGTACCAATCACCATGTAATATCTTCTTTTAATTTGTTATTTTAAGATAGAAAAAAGTTATTTTTTTGGCGGAATGTTTCGTGGAGTATGATTGTAAAATTCTAACTTTGAAGCCAAATTTGCACCTATTCAGTATGCACACATTAGCAAGTTGGTTAATTAGTTTTAGTCAATAGAACTATAGAAGGCACAAGGACTACATAAAGGGACATTTTTAGTTTCTTTGTTTGTTTGGGCCCCAAAATGGAAGCAAGGGACCGGATTCATATTTGTCTAGTGTAAGATGTATAAGTGCACTTCACTATGGTTTTTTGGGGGTAAATTTCTTTATATTATTTCTGAAGTCCACTTTGATTTTTTTTTTGTTCAAAGTTTTAAAAACAAGACTAATA
Source organism: Saccharum hybrid cultivar R570 (assembly GCA_038087645.1). NCBI lineage: Eukaryota > Viridiplantae > Streptophyta > Magnoliopsida > Poales > Poaceae > Saccharum > Saccharum hybrid cultivar. Next base: position 1,095,503 of record JAQSUU010000368.1, read on the forward strand.
TGAGTATTAGATGTATTTAATTTACGACATTCTTCAAACCAGGCTTTGCTATAATTGCTAAAGAATTAATCTGTGGTTGGTAAACCCTGTCAGTTGCACTGCCATTTTTAATTCAGACAAGTAGTGGCCTGCCCGTTTTCCTATTGTTTTTCTTTTTCTTTTTTTGTGAAGGAATCTGCATTGGAATTAAGTGCTCGCTCGTCGTCAATCTCGATCTAAAGTTGGATTAGTCGATATTGAATTTGAAACCGATCGGTGGCTCTCCGATCCGATCCAGATGATGACGTACGTACGTACCATGAGCGCGATGCCAGTGACGGTGCCCCAGGAGTTGCCGAGCGTGGCGGCGGCGAGCTGGAGGTCGCCGAGGCGGCCGGCGAACATGACGGAGACGAGCGGGATGGCGTAGTAGGCCATGCTGGTGGCCACCATGGGCGCCGCGAAGGCCAGCTGCCCGGACACCTCCGCCCAGTCCCACCCCGGCAGCGCATGATGCCTCGCCGACGACGCCGCCTCTCCTGCAGCTTTCCGCTCATCATCATCTCCATCTCCTTGGATGGTGCGGGTGAGGTCGACGCGGAGATCGTCGTCACCATTGTTGCCCGGCAGCAGCAACGGAGCAGCTGCCTCCTCCTCACCCATTGCTATTGTTATTGCTATTGCTACTAGTAGATGGAAGAAATGCTAGCTTGCTTTGCTTGTCTGTATAGAACTATAGATATAGCAGCAGTTACAATTCCAACTCTGTTCGATGGCTTTTTGGCTCAGCACTCCTCCTAGGCTCCTAGCGTATGGAATGGTATCGTGTGTGTTGTGTGTGCTCCGTTCGTTCGTCTCTACTCTGCACGCCAACCAACCGCAGTGCACTATATATATATATATAGGAATTCCCTATAGGCTATATATAAACTATAAAGCCACCAGCAGACCAGACGATGGAGGGCCCCAGCAACAATAGGGAATGGTCAAAATATGTATGCACGGTGGGCTAGTTGCAGTTCGAGACTCGCAGTTAGCCAGAGTCTGGTCTGGGGGCCAGACTCTTCTCGCTCTGACTGAGCTCACCACTTACAGACTGATGAGACTCGTTCCTGTCAAATGTCTCTGCATTCAGAAAAAAGAACATTCGCAAAGACCTGCACTGCCTTTATAGATTCATACACCAGCCGGAACGATCTGACATAGTAACAGGGTCTCATGCATTCCTTGCTCCCCAACAAAGTATCTCGTACACTAGTATGACATGTAATCCCACTCTGCTTTACTTAACATGAATGAAATGATTAATTAGTACAAGAATTCCATAAACAATATTAGTATAGTATCAGACTCTTGCTTAGCAGCCATGACTATATACTGAAAATCCGAAATGCAACTTGACACAGGCCGGAGGAGGGGCCAGCTGACTGGGTAGGTGCTACAGGTACACACAGGAGTCAGGACCTTGGCCAAGTCACAAGTCAGACACGAAAAAATTTCATAACTCACTGCTCCGGCTCCACGATGTCATCACAACATGTTTAAGACACTGGGTCTCTGAAATCTGAATTGGTTATACGCCTGCTTAGTCTCTCTGAGTTTTTGAAACGAGCAAGCAGCCAATATAATAGGGCACCATATGTTGGCTGCCGCAACAACAGGTTACCACTGTACGTAAATACAACCAAAACAACATCTAGTAGCCACACCAAAACCAAACTCCCCAACTGAGCAACAGTAATTTTGTGCTGGAGGAAGCAGCAAGTTCCCAGCAGTTATAAGAGGACAGTGCAACCAGCAGTGAATTGGCCGCACGATGCATGCGCAGATTGAGCAACCAGCAGACAACCCTCTCCCTCCCATTAGTCCTATCAATATTGGAATGGAGGGAGCAAACAAGCTTTGCAGGCATACAGACTGTTGTCAACTGTGATAGTTGTATACTTGTATGGCATAATGGTCCAACAGCAGCAGCAGCATACATCTTCCAGCAGGTACAAGACATTATATACTATGGCAGTAGAAGCAAATGGCAGACTGTTATTCAATAATATCCCACAGAAATTCCGTTCCCTATACATATCATCAGAGGCAGCAATTGCTTATTTTTAAGAGAGTTACAACTAATCAACTTGCAATTGATAATGTCTTCAGAAATGCTCCATCGCACTGAGACTGGAACAACGAATCTCAGCTGATCCTTCGGTATATCTTGTTTCTGCTCTTGTTCACATCCTGGAGTAGCCTTCGTATTGCTCCATGAACGAGTCGTTGAACTTCTTGAAGCTCGACATGATGGCAGGGAAGTCTTCCTCCGCTGGAAGGATAGTTGTCCGAAGGTGGAACACCCTGTGTTCAGAGAAAAACAACAAATCCATCACTTCAGTAACGTCCTCTCAGATTTCCTACTCTGTTGTTGTTATTTACAGACCACAGAAGAAAATCAAAGTAACATGTCTCAGAAGATACTGGTAAGAATAAAAAAATTGGATGAAGGTCAAGGGCAGCAGATTCAACTACGCTTCATTTTTTTTTTGAAAAAAAAGCTACGCTTCATTCTCTTCATTTTTTTCAGTGACACAAACTATATACATTCCGTTCTGAGGTCTTAAATTTATGAAACTTCATACATCATAGATAAGTCATCATATAAAAAAATCACTTACCCTTCCTTTTGCCCAAAACCAGAGCCCGGAACAGTGGAAATTCCTGTTGCCTCCAGGAGCTTGAGGCAGTAGAAAACGTCTGCTGCTTTGCCGGCTCTTTTTGCCGCCTCAATCGCTCTTGGTGGCAGCCGTATTTGGGGGAAAGAGTACATAGCTCCTGCAACAACACAATCAATTGCAAGAGAATCTAGTAAAGTAAGCAATAACCATACTCTAATTGCTGTAAACCAACAAAGTTTAGAATTTTGATGTTACCTTCTGTGAAATTGCACACGACATTTCGGCAACTGTTGAAACCATCTGTCATCATGCGTGCTCTCCTCCTCAAAGATTCATGGACGGACTTGCTGCAACATCATTTGGGACCACATCAAACATCAAACTTGAAGAATGTACAAAAAAGAAAAATAAGTATTCAGTATCCCGCATAGTTTCATTTTTCTACTGAAATTGGATGCAGACTAAAACTTCTGAGGGGCAGTATGTTTAACCTTTCAGCAGCGAACTTGGCGTATGAGATATCTCCAGGTTTAGGAGGGTTAACCATTACTCCCATCTGTAAAAGGAAAACTTATTCAGAACCCCCATTTTTCCAGAAGCAGCTATTCAGAACTGCTTTGTAATTTGGTAAAGCAAAGAAACGAAGCTTCAAGCAAATTAGCATAGCTTGAACTGAATTAGGTTAAGAAAAATTGGTGTAGGTCCAAAGAATGAAAAAATGCATATTTTTTAGTAATAACATGTACAAGATTGCAGGTTAATGTGAACGAACAAACTTGTCAGTAAACAAACCACAAAAAAGAAGAGATTATTAAGATGCTCAATCAATTATCTGCATCCCATAACTATACTGATCCATAGAATTTTGTAGAATTTGCTTGATGCTTCATGAAGAAAATCAGTGATTGACATAATTTGAATTTGAAAACTTCTAATTGAGGTCCTGAGATGAATCCAAACATATGTCATTCCAAAACCAATGTTTTCCTAAACGCTAAACGGTAAACAGCCGGTCACCCTTCGTTCAGCGTTTAGACTGTTTAAACGGAGTTAAACGTCCTAAACGGTTTTGTACAATAACAATAAAATATACATATTTATATAGGTAAAAATAAAATTTGCTAGAACCCATACATATTTACACATGTAAAAAACAAATATTCTACCAAATAATCTTGTTGGAAGAAATCTAAATCCCACAACACTTCGTATAATTACAATGTTAATTAGTTTCATGTTGATTGTGATAGACGTAGTCCTTTAATTCACTTAATTATGGATTAAATGGTTGTTTAGCTCATTTAATCACGTTTAATCTGATTTTGTTTAGACCGTTTAGACGGGATTAAACGGTTTAAACGGGTTTAAATGGCCCAACCATTTAATTCACCGTTTAGGGCCTAAACAACACGACTGACTTCTGTTTACCATTTAAACGGTGTTTAAACGGACTAAACGACCATTTAGGTGAACAGTGTCCAAAACAGAGTACTGGGTTTAGTGAAGGGAAAAATGGAAAAAGTCTAATTGACCCCCCCAACTATCGGGGTGGTCTAGTTTACCCCCTCAACTATGAAACGGTCTAATTTACCCCCTGAACTTTGCAAAACCGGCCAAATCACCCCCTCGAGCGGTTTTGGACGGTGGTTTTGCTACAGTAACAAAGGATTGCTACAGTAACCGTGGTTTTGTCCTTTTCTTTTTATTTATTTCGTCTGAATCTTTGAAAAATCATAGTAAATCACAAAAAAATTATAAAATGGAAAATCCAATTTTGTTGGACTCCACGTTAGTATATCTACACAGTAAATATATAATATAGTATGCTTTAGTACAAAGTTTTTGTTGTATGAATTATTCAAATTAATTACAGAAAAAAATAGATCAAAATTTACAGCAAAAACTTTGTACTAAAGCATACTATATTATATGTTCACTGTGTAGATCTACTCATGTGGAGTCCAACAAAATTGAAATTTTCATTTTGTGATTTTTTTGTGATTTACTATGATTTTTCAAAGGTTCAGACGAAATAAATAAAAAAGAAAAGGACAAAACCACTGGTACTGTAGCAAACCGTTGTTGCTGTAGCAAAACCACCGTCCAAAACCGCTCGAGGGGGTGATTTGGCCGGTTTTGCAAAGTTCAGGGGGTAAATTAGACCGTTTCATAGTTGAGGGGGTAAACTAGACCACCCCCAATAGTTGAGGGGGTCAATTAGACTTTTTCCAGGGAAAAATAAATAAAGAATCAAACATTGAGTAGTGTTTCACTTACAAAAATTTGCCCAGGAACATTTGGACTCAGTGCTATTGATGCAACCTTGTAGATCTCATCTACTGTCTGCAAGCTCAAATCAACAGAGTGGTTAGCATCAGACCTGAACATTATATTCAGAAAATGACCTTCAAAGTGCCTTTTTGTACAATAGAGTCTAGCATAAGCCTTATTTAAGTGCCTAGCTTGTTTAAAGGGAGAATCTTAACTGACAAAGTTTAAAGGTTTCCAGAGCGTTTAACACTACTCTGCAGTTTAGACTGGACAAGGAAACCAGTTGTAAATGTACATCGTGGTGGCATAAATATGTAACTCCAGTAGACCCTACTGATTACTCTAAAGTTTCCGGAAGTTTGTCAAAGGAGACTTTGGTAAAAGTAAGACATTGATGCAACAAATGTAATAACAGCACTCTAGTCAGTTGGATGGACCATTGGCCCAAATTGCATTGTGCAAGATATTCACAATTAACAAAGTTAAACGGCACAGCATGGCCAATTAATTATGCTGTGCAGTTTACTTAATGTGTTTGCAGCTGGGTGTGAACAATTCAATATTTTCGAATATCTCATTTACATCTTTTCATACACTCATTGTCTCATTGACTTTACGTAGCTAGGAACTTTTCAATGATACTTGGGACAAGTGACATTCTGACATGCTGCAATGAAATATTACCTTGGGAGGAAGATTTGTCATTTCAAAGTATCCACCACGTTGTCCACACTCTCCCCAGTTCCCTTTGGACACAGTGTGGAAAGAAACAAGCTGAAGCTCCCTGCTTAGTGGCGGACCCATGTCAAACATAACCTGGAAAAAGTCGAGAAAGGCAACATCAGCAGCGAGTTTTGGAATTCCCAACAATATTTTAGTGTACCATGTTAGAGAGATAATCTTTTATTTTAGTTCTTAATATATTGTCCATATTGCCAAAGGATGTTAGATCAGTTGGTCTAGCACTCCGGCGGCACCCCTCAGGTCCCGAGTTCGACTCCCGGTGGGAGCGAATTTCAGGTCTGAGGGTTAAAAAAAAACCCCCTCGCTGGTCCCGTGTGCCAAAGCACTAGTGGTGCGGCCCGTCCGGCCTGCGGCAACGGAAGTCTGGGCAACGGATGACCCGGCCTACGGGCAACGGAAGTCACCGGCCCGGCACCGGCCCAGGTAACGGTCCCCGCGGTGTCCGCTCCTAGTGTCGGGACGGGGCCAGGGTTCGGGGGTTTTCTCGGCTCGGGGAACTGAGAGTTCCTTCTTATTAGAAAGCCGTGGGGGCGGTCTTTCCCCCACCGGGTCGAGTTTTTTTTTAATATATTGTCCATATTTGGTTCTAAGGGATGTTTTGGTGAGCCCAAATATTATAGGATTGTCAGATGAAAACCATAAGTTTAACTCAAGTTGCAACCATGAGTTCATGACAAAGAATCATTGGTCAGAAAACAAAAGTACCTTTCTTGAGCTTATAAATGGGCGCTCATCTTGAAAAACGTTCTGCTGATACACTTCATCTGCAAGCAGAACTAAGTTTTCATGGTAGCAAAATTGCAGAACTTCCTTTATATTCGCTTCACTAAGGCATTGGCCAGTGGGATTTCCTGGATTTATAATCACCATTGCTCGAACCTAAGCATCATAGGTAAGGAAAAGGAAAAGATCAGAGCAGAATTCATATATAAAAAAGGCCCCATTTTTACATGAGTAGTATTGAGTATTGACTATGTGATCATCAGAGCAGAATACATATAAAAAAGGAGAGAGACCACATTTTTACATGAGTGGCATGACTATGAATCTATGATGGTTTTAAAAAGATAAAAAGAACCAAGAACTGCAAGAAGCTGAAATGATGTTTAGTGATCAATATTAATCATTAAGACCAAAATTCTACATGCTACCTGTTAGTTGCTAGGTGATCAATACCAAAGCCCTCCTACAAGTTTGCTCCACATGACAAGTTGTTGAACTAAGGGGCACGATTTGAAGCCCATGGCACAAAATATTCATGAGTGGTTCCACAAAGGAAATGCTGGAAATGGCTCGATGAGACTTAGAATCAGTCAATGATATGGTATTGACATTTTACTTGGTATCACTTTCTGTATCCATAACTACGGATGGGCAAAGGCATGCTCATAATGCCATGTGCAAAAAATTGCAGAAATCATGTAGCAAGAGAAGGAAAATTTTGATTAGCATAATGATGACTAATAAAACACTCACTGTGATTCCCTTTGACCGTGCCTCCGCCACTGTTTTTCGGATATTTACAAAGTCAAGGCTCCAGTTAGCCTCTTCTTCCAAGTAGTAAGGGACCAGAGAACCACCATAGAGGGCAATGGAAGCAGAATAAAGTGGGTATTGAGGAACAGGGACCAAGATCTGCCACAGAAGATTTATCAACAAAATTAGTCTTTACTCTTGAGTAGAAATAGCATCACATCGATATGTGGAAAAAGACATGTTTTTGAAGAACAATCATACCCCATCCCTCTCGTTTCTGATGATGGTGTTCAGAATTTGCATCACACCTTTGCTGGCACCATCTGTCAGGTAAATGAGTTCTGGATCACTGCAGTAAGCAGAGCATAGAAGGTTAGAGATAAAATGGTCTACAGCTCTGATAAAATTAATTTTCAGCAGTTCTTTCTAAAAAAATAAAATTTTCAGCAGTAAAAAATTCAACGTCGGATATCCATCACGCTTGTAGATGAAGTCAGCAACTTCCTTCCTAATTCCAGGGATACCACGGGAATCACTGTACGCACCTGATGGTCAGATGAAAAGTTTGGTCAGACAGAGTACTCATAATCTCATATGGCTATGAACCTACGACAACACATACAACTGATAAAAGCTGCTTCTTTTTTCGATCATTATTCAGACTGCAAAAGGTTTGTTACTTTGTGCTCGTTTTACGAACCTTGCAGGAAGATAACATTACACAGGATATGAATATGATAAATCCAGGAGACCTAAAACAAATGCCCCCCCCCCCCCCCCCCCCCCCCCCCCAAAAAAAAAACAAGAATACTGTATGGTATGGTAACGCACCTAGACCGCCCTGAGCCATGGCGAGGTAGTGCTTGGCCCTAGCGATGGCATCCGCCGGGAACATGAGGCCGACGTGGGGATCATCGAGGAGGAACGGAGCCTGGCACAGCGCCACCACCTGCGCACGGGATGCATTCACACACAGCGTTCAGCCGTCTGGGTAAGAATAGAATAGAAGGCGTCGAACAACCTACTCCACGAGGATGCGAAGCGGAGATGGATGGTCCTGACCTGGCGCCCGAAGGTGAGCGGCTTCTGGCCGAGGGCGTGCGGGTTGCCGACGTTGGTGAAGATGATCTTCTTGCCCTCCTTCTGGAGCTCGGAAGCGCGGAGGTAGAGCTCCCCGCGCACCGCGTACCGCACCTTCTTGACGTTCTCGTTCAGCTCCTCGTAGTCCAGAGGCTTCCTCGCCATCTTGCCCCGCTGCCGTCACTCCTCCGCCGCCGCCGTTCCCCTTCCTCCCGTGGAGTGGCTGGTGGACTGGATGGATGAGTCACGGGCCGCGGGGAGAGAATGGTAAGGCAGGTGGGGACAAAAACCAGGAAGCAGGGGAGCAGGTGAGGATTTGTACTCTACTGCTGTGCTGACTGCTGTCCGTCGTGCCTCGTGCGTATGGGTGGAGGCCGGAGGGAGAGAGATTTGGAATATGGACTTGTCGCGTTGCGGCCGTGCAGATTGATTCATCGACGGATAAGGAAACCAGAATGGATGGATTAGCATTTTTCTGGGCAACCAAATTGGCAGAGGAGCAGCGAGAATTTTGGCCACTGGTTGGGTTATCGCCTTGCCCGGTCGCCATGCGGTGGAGAAGCCCCCGGCGACGAGACGACGAACCGTGCCGCGGCACCCTGACCGTGCAATGCCAATAATGAACAGCAAACTTCCAACCAAACTTCCTTTCTGACGCGCCAGGTCATCCAACTTTTGCTTTTGCGATCGCTCCCACACAAAAGTGGAAGCACGATTCACAGCACTGAATTGCCCCATCAGCGTGAACCACGGCAACAACAGTCCACTGGCACTGATGAGAACGGAGCTTGTTCAGAAATTTCAGACAGGAATCATAGTGAACATTGGTTCCAGCTAATGCTATACACTGGTACACTACTCTGCATATATTCTCTCTCTCTCTCTCTGTTTTTTTTTTCAGAAGAGTATATGATCATATTGCGGTAGGAATTTCATTGTGCCACATAGTACCACGACAGACATTTGTTATCAAGCAGGATCCTACCACTTGACCTTTTTGGAAGGATCTGAAGGGGCTTTAGTCCCTACACCATTTATTTAAAGAAATATAAAAAGTTGGGAGTACGAATACGTGGAGGTTTAGAAGACAAAGAAAGAAAGGAAGAAAAAGGTCCAAAGCAACGTATTACACAAGATTTTCTTGAGGTCGCTGTTAAAGTGAGCAAGGATAATTCATTTTTGAGTAACATCTTGCTCTCTTGTACATTTTCTTGGAGTCCTTTGAAAATCTTGTCATTCCTTGGTCCTCGCTGACCATATTGTCCAACACAGCAGTACTATTGCATTCATGAAGAAGATATAATTAACTTGATCTTTCAAATAGCTCACAATGTCTGGGAAACTTGCCTGGGCTGGTATGGTTTTTTTTTGACCGAAGCCAGCAGGGGAAAACCCCAACCTATTTTTTTTATAATTTTTTTCTATTTCACGTCTTTTTAATTCGCTCGCACGGGGAGTCAAACCGAGGGCTGGTGGATGGTGGTATGGTTATATTTAGAAGATTGGAGCATGAACTTGCAAAAGGATAGTATAGGGAGAGATCGTCTGCACTTTCTTCCACTTGGACTGAGCAAAGGGCACGGTCATATGAATCAAAATGCATGTTCTTCCGTTTTAAGATATTCTTTTTTCTTAGTCTATCTTTGACGAGGAGCCAGAAAAATATATAATGTGTTTCGTCTCACAGATAGATTCCCATAACCATTTGTGCGCTATATGTACCTGCCTTTGTCTAACCAAGGCCTTGTATGCATCAAAGGAGAAAAATTTTCACCCCCAAATGTAAGTCCAGGTGTCCTCTCTATCAAATAAGATTGTTTCTTCCATCATATAGCTAAGAGGATCTGTAATTGAGCAAAAGCTAGTTCTGAGAGAGGTACATGAAACAGTTTAGTGATTTGTTCTTGTTGGAAGACTTTGCTGACTTGTAGAGACTTGTTCTTTACAAAGGAGTATAGCTCTACGAAAGTGTTTTCTAGAGCCTCGACGTTCCATTTGTCTTTCCAAAAGAAGATACTCAACCCATTGCCTAAGTGCACCTTTTCAATGCCTTTGTAGTTCTCTAGAATTGTCAGATTTTCCCGCCACCAAAAGGATCCTTTTTTGGGTGTGGTTTGGTAGTTTTCCATTGAAGTATAACTTTCCTCAGATCAGTTTTACCCATGGAATGTCCAATCTGTTGAAGAACTTGTGAAGGTTCTTGAGCATCATGGCTCTGTTGTGTTTCTTGAGGCTACGACTTAACTTCAATTATGTTGCCCCAAACTTTACAAATCATCATGTCCATCCTCTAACTCATAATCCGTGTCCAAGAAGTATTCATCTTCAATTTATCACCAAGATTCTTTTGCACATAATTAACTCTCTTTGGGCTCGAAACTTTTGGCAAAGATGATATTTGGATTGTGTTGAGATACCCTGCCTAATATGGAAGCGATTGCTTGGATCCCTTCTGCATCCTGTTCTGCATCACAGAATTAAAGAAAAACACAGAGACTTGGGCCTCATCAACTCATTGTATAAAGGTTCTGAATCCCATTTCTGTCGCAATCGCGACGCCATCCTTCTCGATCATTGTGGCATGCTTGTCTAGCTTCGGTCCCTCCTCCAATAATCTCCTCCGTGTGCGGACTCCCTTGCCAGCGATATGATGCCAACGGCACACCCCGAGTCCGCCACCATCGGAGAAGACCAAGAGCCAGGGTCGGGAATGGCCAGCAATGAAACACTTTTATAGATAGGAGGGCTATTACACAAAATTATACACCGGCTTGGCTCCTTGGTACACATAAGACGTCCACGGTGGGAAGGCACGTAGGCACTATGCTGGTTCACACCCGATTGGATGTTGAGACCCAAACATCGATTATGGACTGAAATGATGCAATCTGTGAGTACTGTACGGGGACCGGCCTGACACTCGCACACGTAGTACTGTGAATATATATGTTTTCTTTCGGGGTATGTTAAGTTTGTGGTAGGAATTCCATTGTTCCGGTCCAGACAAAGATACGGTGTTTGTTAAGAAACAGGATCCTACCACTTGACTTCAATTATGCTGTCCCAAACTTTACAAAGCCGTGCGTGTCCTGAGCCCGGATATATACATTTTGGCAGCGCCATCCGACATTATTTTCCTCCTTTTTTTTTTCTTGTTTCTTCTCCCCCCTACGAAGCAACACATCAACTACCCTGACCCCATTGCTGGTTAAGTTACATACAATCCGACATTCACAAGAGGTGAAAATGCGATTGAAACGGAACGCTTCATTTCGCGGATGAACAGAGGCAGGCATCCGTCCCGTGCTCATCGATTCAGAGAATTCCTGTGCCTGTCAGGCAATGACAGGAACAGCAGCTACGATCGGATGATGCAGGTCACTTCACCTGGTTGCAACAGGAGGAATGTTTACCCATTGCAGCTGCAGCTGTATCTCCCCGCTCTCGACGTTCTTGAGCCGGAGGATCATGTCCTGCACGAACTTGCCATTCCTCCAGCACACGTGGCTCTCGTCGGCGAGGCAGTTCTTGGTGCTCGGCCTCACGGACCTGATGATGGCGCCGTTCTTGATATCCTCCGGGTTCATGTTCACCACCTCCATCAATGGCGCGACGTCGATCTCCGCGTCTCCCATCGGGTCATCTCTGCTGAAGGTGTCCTTGTCAAACACCTCCTGTATGCAGATAAATGTGCGTGAGTACTCATACTATATACTCAGAAAAGGAATACATTGTACATGACAGTCTAGGATGAATGCATGGCAACAAACAAAATCGATCGGCTGTACGTGCTCACTCACAAGCTTGAGTGGTTGGCTGGGATTTGTGACGGTCAGAGTTAGCTCCTCATGCCAGATGGGGTTCACAGATCTCTTCTTCACGCTTGTCTTCAGTTTCTGCATGCAGATCATAAAACACAACACTTGGCTAGGTGAGATAAGGACACATACATTATCTGAAATATAATCAAACGCTAAGGAATTGACAATGCCAAAAAAATGCTGGATACTCCTAGATGGAACAAAAAGTTAAGAACGCAACAAGAACACACAGACCTTCTTGCCAAGTCGTATGACGACATATGGATCGCTGCCTCTTGCGTCGCGGTAGGCAAGGTTGATCCCCCGGACCACCCGGACTTTCAAGAGGCCTACCAATCCGTCCATAATTGAATCAAGTGTTTCTTAGATCCTGCAGATTAGAAGTTAGCGTGCTAAATTACAAATAAAGAGAGGAGCGTGGGACGAAGAAGGCGCCTAATTCGATCGAAGAATTAGGCGACTTCTTACGTCCCTTGCCTCTCACTAGAGCTGTGTGTTCTGTTTTGCGTCCCTGTTTTCGTCAACCTAAATAGTTTTGCGCAACGGGAGTCTAAACAGGAGCCCCTCAACCGTAGGAGGCTAGTTTGCCATTTATTCTGTGGCCTGAATTGCTAGTTTGCAAGCAGCCAGCCAAAAGCTTCCGGGTTTACTAATTTTAGGACGAGGCAATGTCTTTTTTTTTTTTTGGTTTTGCAAACTTAGTTATGATTCCTGTTTTGTTTTTTCAAGTACACACACAGAAGAGGCTTTTGTTAGGTTGGAATGTGTAAGCTTGAGGGTCTGAGGACGTTAGGGTTCCTGCTCCACCTGGCTGCCGCCACTTCAATGGCCGTGAGGGCTGCCCGGAAACTAGGATTTTGAGAGCCCGGAGGCTGCTGTGGCGGCTGAGGAATGGGAGTGGCCAGTCAGGCACATATATTACGGCTCGAGGCAGTATTGCCTATATAGATTCCAGCGCATATATAATGAATTTGGGGAACACATATGCCACAACAGCTGAAGTAAATAAGCCATGAAGAACAACAGTGCCTGTCACTGACAAAAAAACAAAATTGTGAATTCGATCCTAAGTTCAACCTGTATATCACGATGGCAAATGGGCTCTACATGTTTGTCCTAGCCACATAGCAAATGAATGCAAAACATTTATTACCTCCTCAGTACAAACAAAGAGGCCATTGACAGTAAAAAAAACAGAAATTGTTTACCTCAACACTCCTAATCAAGAAAGGATCTTCGATCCTACAAGGAAAATGAATGCAACTTATATGGAAAATACTTTAGCACTTAGAGTATCGACGCACCTAACGCCCGGACGTCCGGCGCGAGCGCACATCCAGACGCACCTCGGCGACGTTCGATTCGATCCCGACGCACCTACTAGGAATCGTCCGACCTAGAGCCCGTAATGTAACGATTGGATCCCGACCAACCACTGCAACATAACGATTCGATTCAGAGCGATACAAGCGAGAGTGTCCGCCCACGCTCGTCGCGGCGGCCCATTCCCCCGCCACTCGAGCATGGCCTGTTCCCCCTCCGCACAGCCATCCGCGCCACACCCCCTGTCCCCACCGCGCCCCTTGTCCTAAGAGCACAAAACACTTTCAAGTGTAACATCGCAAAAAATATAGTGCAACATCGGGATATAAATACTACAACATCACAAAACTATGCATTGTAGCAACGAAAAAAATGTAATGTAACATAGGAAATTATGTAATGCAACATTGACAAATTTGTACGATAACATCTAAAACAGTAGTACTGCAATGTCGCAAAAATCAACCATGAAACATGGAAATGAAAACATCTCAAAAATCACCTTTTAGTGCTGCAACATTTGGAAAAGGTAATTTCAACAATTAAGATCCGCTATTGCAACAATCCCAACATTAGAACCCCCTTTCTGCAATACATGAAATCACCTATTGCAACATACGAAAATCATTTGTTACAACATCAAAAAAAAACCCCTGAGAAACAACAAAAAAAGGTGTACAAAACAGCAAGGGGATAGGTTCGAGGTACAGGCTGCTCCAGCCCTAGACCCATCCCCTTTGAGCTCGTCAGAGGGAGGAGAGAATAGGACCACAGAGGTCGCCGAAACCCTAGCCAACGCCGCGTTCCTCAGATCCAGAGGAGGAGGAGGAGGAGAGCTCAGATCTAGAGGAGGAACAACCTACCTCGTCGGTGCCGCCGTCATCGTCCTCGTGTCCGGTGGGGGGAGCGGGAGTCGGGTCGCTGAGGGCGTGGGGTAGCAGGTCACGGAGGGGGAGAGAGGGATGGAGGGAGCGCCAACGGGCGGGGCGGCCACCGCGGCAGTAGAATAGGAGCGCGAGCACTATGGGAGTACAGTTTGAGGAAAGGATAAGGAGGAGTGAGGGAGGCAGGTGAGTTGGTTCGGCCGGGTCGGGTGTGTCCGTCCCCATCCGGATGCCCACTGTACATCAGTTTCGTCAATAATAAAATATTTAGAGCCATCAACTAGGAGATTTGCATACGGCTCGGTTCGTTGATAGTATTTTTAATGAAGATCATTTTTCGGCATTAGGGGGAGGAAAGTACCTTGCTAGGGATGAATGCCGAGACATAATATGGGAAAGCACTGAGGTCCTTGGAATGGATCCTCGCACTAAAGAAAATGAACTTGAAGTTCAGAATATAATAGATTTGTAAAGAATTGCAAACGAGCTGCCTGAAGTCTTCACTAATACTAAAGGGATTATGAAATCTCACGTACATGCAGTAAACACACTAGAAAAAATAGAAATACCACATGAAATGGATCAATTGGAATTCCAAATAAAATCTACACTGACTCCTCCTACCTTATAGAGCGGGAGACAAAGTAGAAATACTAATAAAGAAAAAGGTGCATCTACTCAGTGTATTGCTACATGGCCACGTCCTAAAAAGCTTAAGACTGGCAGAAAGAAAATAGAAATAAAAGTGAAAGCACACCTGTAGTGACTCATCTTGAAGATGAACAACCCAGTGAGAATGTGCACATAAAAAAACTCACGATGGGAGACCAGAAATTCCTTATTTAAATATACCAGTTCATCAGGATGAATGTAAAAGAATAATAGAGAATTCAACAAATTATGTTGAAACAAGAGAAGTATATGATAGAAAAATTACTAATGTCAACATTTATTTTGCTGAGAAGATTGCTAAAATTGATCTAGATCCTGAGCCAAAAACATTGATAGAATGCAAGAAGCATTCTGATGGGCCTAAGTGGAAAGAAGCAATCGCAGCTAGATTACTCTCGTTAAATAAAAGAAAAGTATTTGGCCCTGTAGGCCGAATCCTGGAAGGGATATTCCCTGAAGGACATAAATGGGTTTTTGTTCAGATGAGGAACGAAAACAATGAGGTGGTAAGATATAAAGCGAGATTAGTAGCACAAAGGTTTACGCGGAGACCCGGTATCGATTTTGACGAGACATATTCACTTGTAATGAATGGAATCACATTTCGATATTTGATATCAATGGCAGCAAGTATGAACTTGCGGATGAAATTAATGGATGTCGTGACCGCATATTTATATGGGTCATTAGATGCTGAAATTTATATGAAAGTCCGAAAGGAATTACCATCCCTAAACCAAAAGAGCGTAACATGTATAGTGTAAAATTACAACGATCACTTTATGGCTTAAAACAATTTGGAAGAATATGATATAATCGTCTTAGCGATTTTCTTGAAGAGAAGGGATTCCTGAAGAATGCAGATTGTCCCTGTGTATTTATACAAAAATCTAAGAAAGGTTTTTGTATAGTATCAGTCTGTGTAGATGACTTGAATGTCACTGAAACTGCAAAAGACATCATAGAAGCGAGTACTTACCTAAAATCTGAATTTGAAATGAAAGATTTGGGTAAAACTAAATTTTGCTTAGGCTTACAGTTTGAGCATACCCACGAAGGGATTTTAGTACACCAATCTGCATATACCAAGAAGGTATTAGAAAAATTCCATCATGAAAATGCACATCATGAACGTACACCCACAATGGGAGAAGAAATATTAGGATCTAGATATCCCTATTTAAGTGTCATTGGTGCGTTAATGTACCTTGCAAATGATACAAGACCTGATATTGCATTTGTTGTTAACCTATTGGCAAGGTTCAATTCAGCACCAACCAAAAGGCATTGGAGTGGTGTAAAAAGAATTTTTAGGTACCTTCGAGGTACTATTGATATTGAATTATATTTTTGGAAAAAACAAAATCTTAGCATAATTGGGTATATGGATGCAGTATATTTGTCTGATCCCCATAACGGATTATCACAGACTGGGTATGTATTTCTTAGTGGTGGAATTGGTATCTCCTGGAAGTCATCTAAGCATACTACGGTAGCTACATCCACTAATTACTCTGAAATAATTGCATTATATGAAGCAGCCAAAGAGAACATTTGGCTTAGGCGTGTTCATCAGCATGTTCAGAATGCATGTGAAATTAGTATTGCGCCTACCCCTACTATTATCTATGAAGATAATTTAGCTTGTAACACAAGTTCAATCGGGTTATATTAAATCAAATGTCACGAAGCATATTTCACCTAAATTTTTCTATACACATGAATTGCAAAAGAATGGAGAAAATTATGGTAACTCGTGTCAAATCTTGTGATAATCTTGCAGATATATTCACAAAGGTTTTAGCTCCACCAATTTGTGAAAAGTGCATACATGGGCTTGGCATGAAGAGACTAAGAGAAATACAAGGATCAGGGGGACAACTCCTTGATTAAATAATCCTAATTGTTGTGTCTAGAAGGCACGGTGACCATTCTAGAAGAATGTTCAATGAAATCTTGAAGATTATTATTGTACTCTTTTTCGTATTATGAGTTTTCCTGAAGTTTCTTATAAAGGTTTTAATGAGGAAATATATGTGCAATTAACAAGAACGATATATATGTACTCTTTTCTCCATAAACCGTTTTTCCCACTGGATTTTCGGATGGAGTTTTTAACGAGGCATAATATCGTGGTAATCACCCAAGGGGGAGTGTTGTAAAACGTACAGACTTTGTATTATAGAAAGAGAAGAAGAAGGAATCCTAATCCTAGTTTGTTTGTCATGTGGGCACTTATTAGACAACACACCTAGCGCTTGGACACCTGGCGCAAGCGCGCGTCCGGATGCACCTTGGCAATGTTCGATTCGATCCCGACGCACCTACCATGAATCGTCCGATCCAAAGCCTGTAATGTAACGATTTGATTTAGAGTGATACGAGCGAGAGCGTCCGCCCACGCTCGTCGCGATGACCCGTTCCCCCACCGCGCCGCCATCCGCGCCATGCCCCCTGTCCCCAACACGACATCCCATTCCCCACGGCGCCCCTGTCCCCATTCCCCACCACACCCCCGTTACCCTACCGTGCCCCGTTCTCCACTATGCCCCTGTCCCAAGAGCACGAAACACTTTCAAGTGCAGCATCAGAAAAAATATAGTGCAACATCGGTATATAAATACTGCAACATCACAATACTATGCATTGCAACAACGAAAAAAATGTACTGCAACATAGGAAATTGTGTAATGCAACATTAAAAAATTTGTACAACATCTGAAACAGTAGTACTGCAACGTTGCAAAAATCAACCATGAAACATGGAAATGAAAACATCTCAAAAATCACCTTTTAATACTGCAACATTTAGAAAAGGTAATGTCAATAATTAAGATCCGCTATTGCAACAATCCCAACATTAGAACTCCCTTTCTGCAACACATGAAATCACCTATTGCAACATACGAAAATCATCTGTTGCAACACCCAAAACCCCCCTTGTAACACGGAGAAACAACAAAAAAAAGGCGTACAAAACAGTAAGGGGATGGGTTCAAGGTGCAGGCTGCTCCAGCCCCAGACCCATCCCCTTCGAGCTTGCCAGGGGAAGGAGGGAATAGGACCGCAGAGGTCGCCGGAACCCTAGCCAACGCCGCATCTCTCAGATCCGGAGGAGGAGGAGGAGGGCTCAGATTCAGAGGAGGAATGGCCTACCTCGTTGTCGCCGCCATCGTCCTTGTGTCCGGTCGGGGAGCAGGAGCCGGGTCGCTGGGGGCGCGGGATAGTAGGTCGCGGAGGGGGAGAGAGAAGAGGGAGGGAGGGAGCACCGGCGGGCGGGCGGGGTGGCCGGCACGCTGTGTTCGCCATGGCGGGAGAGTGGGCGCGACAATAGAATGTGGGTGCAGCTCATGGAAAAGATAAGGAGGAGCGAGGGAGGTGGGTGAGTTGGTTCGGCGCGGGTCGGGTGCGTCCGTCCCCCAGACGCCCGCTGTATATCAATTCCGTTAGAGTATGTACCTTATCCCTGCTTCATCTGGGGCCTGGGGGTGCATAATGCTATTCTGATCATATATTGATTCATGTTAAGATGATGCCGGGCTATTGTTCTAGCATCTCTAGAAATGCCCACAGAAGTACTTAGGGTGGGGGGGGGGGGGCGTCTCAAGCCCCTTGTTGCCAAAAGAAAGTACTGCCAAACAAGCTTCATGTTTGGCTTATTATCCAATGATGAGTAAGAGTAAAGAAGCCCAAGCATTGGCACTGCCTTTATCTCCTTGATGAGCTCTCCTCCCAATCGTAATTTTGGATCCATAATGCATATGACCAAATCTTATTGCAAGAACTTAAGGACATAATCAAAAAAAGAGTTGTTATTCATTTTGAGAGTCTGTCCAAAATGTTTGTCTGCCACATTCCTCTTCTAGGATGAATGCAGACACATAGGATAAAGTAGAGCTGATGCAATGTCATTGAGAATCCGAAACCTAACAACTAAATTCAAAGATGGTTTACTATGGTCATGCAAGTGAGTATACAATTTATTGTTCAACACGTGCTTGTAAACTAGTAGTAATTCACATTTCCAGAGGCACAAGCCATATAAAGCAACTAGGTTCCTATCATTGCGGATCTAGCATCACATTGTAGGAGGTTGAGTTCTTCCTCCTTTTCCAATGCCTCTCTTTCCTTCTTCTTACTATTCTTTCACACAATCTTTATGAGATTAATCCTTTATTGCACTAGATTCCACTCTTTTTGCATGCTAATGCATGCCTTGCTAGCTTCTCTTTCATTGCCTGCATGCGTCAACACCGGGGCTCTATCAACTGCATATCTGATAGATATTCATGTCAGCTAAAAACCAGAATACGGAACAATTCCTGAGAATTATTCAATTATATGTATATACACACACTGGCGCGCACACACACCATCAACCTTGAGAAATACCATGTATATACATCATTTTAAGCAGAGAACAAACATGACTCTTCATTGTTAGCTTTTGATAACATATCTGGATGTGTCCAGGCAATCTGATAATTTTGGACTCTTCTCTTCTTTTATTAATGTGGTAAAGCAACATCAGTTAATCTTACTAAGATATGTGTTCCTTGTTTTTTAGACAGAAACCGCATGCTCATCAGGTTGTATTTGCGATCAGCTGCCAAAGCTAAACTGGAAAGCCGAGGAACTCCTGTCGAATCACCTAGAAGTACAATTAGAAGGATGACAGTAACATTTGATTATCGTGTTTCCCCTCCAAAAAAAACATTTGATTATCGTGTCATTGAAAGCGTAATCAATGAGTGTTGCCAGCTGCTTCGGAGCTGCTCTCAGTCAGAACTATGACTTCAATTTTACATTACTTCTTTCATATGTCCCATCTTGTTTATTTTGTTGTGAAAAGGAGTCAGTTCATCATCTGTTCTTTGAGTGTGTAGTAGCCAAGCAACTGTGGTAATGGTATATTTCAGGTCCATGCAGTAGATTGTGGTAGTGATCTGATCATTTCTCTACTGAACAGATGTGGCTTATTAATAAGAAATTTCTAGATATAAATGTTTTAACTGATCTTATGCCCTACGCGTCTTGTGGAAACTGAAATCTCTTGTGTCTTCAGAACGTCTTTTAGAGGATATGTTGCTCAAAATAGTAGTAGTTCAGAACAGAGACAAGACAGATGATGTGCCAAAAATTGCAAGACTTGAGGCAAGTAGGAAACAGCCCTATGAGGATTGGTTGGCAAGGAGGTTGTCTTTAACAAATGCTCTGGTGCAGAAATTTTACGCTGGAGAAAGCTGTGGTTGAAGCTGAAGAAAGGGTGCAAAGAGGAGAGATGGCTTCTGCTTTGAAGCATAACATTTTTTCACTGAGACAAGACTGAGGTTTCAGAGACTCTGAAGCCTCTGATCAGTGAAGCTAACGATTTCGAAGATAGAAGCTAGCTACTGTCTGGGAACTGGACTAACATTGAAAGCTGTTCGGTGGTCGAATGGCTTCGGAGAAGTGTGTCCTTTGAGTTCAGCTTGCTTTTCGGTGCTCGAATGGCTTCAAAGAACTAGCTTACTTCTGTTGCTCTGTGCTAGTTCATTTCATCACAAGCTAAAAACTGTACGACATCCCAATGTTTGCGCTGATGATCAAGAACTAGCTTACTTCTTTCCATGGTATGTATGTTTAATGAACAAGAGTACTAGACCTTCTAGTGAGAAGGGGAGTCATCCCTTGATTTGAACAAAAAATATGATTTTATTATGGATCTATCTGTAAAATATTATTGCCATAAGGGTAAAATTTAATAAAGGAAAAAAAAGCTCACTGCTCACGTACTCACGCTGTCACGCAGTCGACTAGGGTTTACGGCTGGCTATTTCCGATTCCCCTTTCCCAACCTCGTCGGCCGCCGGTCGCCGCGCCGTCATGTGGAAGGTTGCCGCAGCCAAGTGGAGGAGAAGGCTGGAGGAAGGGGAAGAAGGAGAAGATCGCGTCGAGGACCGGATTAGCCGCCTCCCCGACGGCATCCTGGAAGACATCGTCTCCCTCCTCCCACCCAAGGACAGCGCACGCACGCAGGTGCTTTCCTCCCGCTGGCGCCCCCTATGGCGCACCTCTCCTCTGAACCTCGACCTCGGCGCTCTGCTGCCCTACGATCGCCTCTCCCTCGGTGAGATCTCGAGCATCCTTTCCTCGCACGAGGGCACGGGCCGCCGCTTCACCGTCCCCGCGCTGTACTTAGACAAGCTGCGCGAGCGCGACAGCTCCGCCGCGACCTTGGAAGGCTGGCTCCGGTCCCCTGCCCTCGACAACCTCCAGGAGCTTGGGTTCCACTACGGCTGTCCTCCACATGTTGAGATCCCGCCGCCGCTGCCGGCATCGGTTCGCCGCTTCTCTTCCACTCTTCGTGTTGCCAACTTCGGTGGCTGCAGTGGATTCCCGGATGGAAGCAGCGATGCCAGCGCGCTATTTCACTTTCCGGTTCTCAAGCAGCTCAGCCTTTTGGATGTCACAATATCCGAGAGCTCTCTACAATCCTTGCTTGCTAGCTGCCCTAACCTGCAGAGCTTGATGCTATCCTACGGCATTGACTGCTCCCAGGTCCGAATCGCATCTCCTACCCTTAGAAGCATTTGTGTGGTGCTGGCTCTGAGAAGCGGCGGCATGAGCAAACAGATCACAGTGGAGGATGCCCCATGTCTAGAAAGATTGATACTTTTTCCACATTGGAAATATATGGAAATGGTCGTCACTATAGTCTCAGCACCAAAGTTGCATGTTGTGGGGCAACTCTCTATAGACAACCCCATGCTCGAGCTTGAGTCTGCAATTTTTCAGGTATGTCTGTATCTCCTCACTTTCACTTTCAGAGGAATCCAAATTTCTTTGACCGATCAAGATCTTACTTACCCTTTGTACGTATTCTGTGCTTATTGTAGGGATCACGCCTTGTTAGCTCAATGACTGTGATGCCCACTGTGAAGATTTTAGCTTTGATGCAAAGCCATCTTAGTTTGGATGCGGTTATTGACATCATGAGATGCTTTCCTTGCTTGGAGACCTTGTACATCAAGGTGAAAGAACCTACGTACTCCCATCTGCATTAATTCTTTGAGATCTTTTACAATGGTTGGAAAGTACCACGGTACCTCTAGGTACTTCCATCTTTTTTTTATTTTATTTTCTAAGTAATTAATTGAGAAATATATTATAGAGGGTATTTTAGTAATTGATGTTGTGCCCTTAAGTAAACCCTAGTCGTGGCGGACGAGGCCCCGAAGGCCGTCTCATTGGTGGCGCGTGACCCAGTGGAGGGCGCGGTCGGCGGCAAGTGCACCACGGCGGATCGACTATGCTGCAACCAGACTCAGGATGGTGAGCGCGCGGCCATTCTCAGGACCACACATTTTACTCTTCGCCTCTCCCATCGCGCACTAGCTTCCTGGTGAGAACTTCATGCAGATCGGAGGCTTCACCTTGGCAAGAGAGAGCGACAAAGCGGGAAGGTCCATATCCGTCTCCGCGGATGAAACCATAAGCGACGACGGGCACCAGCAGGCAGCAGCTCCGCCTCCATACGCTGCTCATCTTGTGTCAGGCGAATACGACCAGGCTCCCCACGCACATACATGTCGACGGCGAAGTTGGCGCCCACGAGGAACGGCGCGGCCATCGCGGTCGGGAGGGGCACGTACCTCCTGTACCTGTGCGGCATGAAGTCCCTTGCGACGTTGGTGGCCACCACGAACGCGAAGAAGCCGATTGACAGCTCCAAGCAGTGCGTCGGCAGCGCCGAGATGCCCTGGACGCCGAGGATGGCCATGTTCCTAAATATCAGCATGTAGGAGCCTTCCAGTATCCGTCCGGGTTTCCAATGTCAAACGCTCTGAAGAAGAGCGTGAAGGTGGTGAGCGCTGAGATGATGCAGCTCATGGCTGTGCTGATCACCTGCCGTTCTCAGGACCATGCTCAACTCAAGTTCCTGTTCGAGCTCGAGAAGCCAGACGGCCTGCTCCCCGACACGGCCAAGCTGCCACTGCCACCACCGCATGTTGCCGGAGCCCGAGGTGAAGTGGGAGCGGCTAGTCGAGGTGCTCGGAGCCTGAGCCGTGTCGTGCGCCATGCTAATGGTCTTGGTCCATGACGTCATGATAGTATCATATACGCTCTTTTTCCCTTTGATGAAAAATTAAAGAACAAATGTCTACAAATACAAGTACACGTGTCTCATCCAGCAGCTATATATCCCATTTTTTCCCATGACTGATTTACCCTTATTCAAAAATAAAATATAAAATGAAAAATATATATAGCCTCACATATTTTGGTACTGGTCCCACCTAATTTGGTACTATCCCCATCTATTTGGTACCTCCAGGTACTTTCAGTTGGGTACCTCCTATTTTTCTACCATCCGATCTTAGTCGATGGACGGTCCATATTTGTTCCAACCATTGTAAAATTTCTCTAATTCTTTTGTCACTTACAATCACATCGATGCCTTTTCTATTGCCTAGATTTTCACCATTTTTATGTCGCTTGTGCTTTTCCCAGACAACA
This sequence comes from Saccharum hybrid cultivar R570, assembly GCA_038087645.1. Classification (NCBI taxonomy): domain Eukaryota; kingdom Viridiplantae; phylum Streptophyta; class Magnoliopsida; order Poales; family Poaceae; genus Saccharum; species Saccharum hybrid cultivar. The sequence goes on from JAQSUU010000368.1 coordinate 1,118,918, forward strand.
AAGGCAGGGGAGACAAATGGGTGGTCTCGTAAATACCGGAATCTTCTCGGGACCATTGACATTCCACTGAAGAAAATTGTGTTGATAAACTACAGAGGCAACAAATCACATGTCAACTTTGCCAAGTTCTTCATGCTTAATGCAAGGTTGATGGAGTCGATGGTTTTTCAGATATATTGTGGGTCAATGTATTATGAGATAGATTATTGTCGAGTGCCTAGCACTACCAATGAATGGATTGAAAATCAGCACAAACTTCTCCAGACGAAAAAGGCGGACTCCAGGATTGCGCAATTTGATTTTATTTATCATGTCTACGGGCACATGGATAATGCGCTGGCACATGATTTGTCAACAAATGACCCCTTTGTAAGGTTTGAGGAGTGGGTTGATTGTTAGGCTATACTGTTTTACAGAAACCTGATTAGCCATTTCTTTGCATTGTTTGACATTTGGCATCTCAGTTCCAAGAATATTGTAGTTTGTCACAGACTAAGTGCTATATTTTGTTTTAACCGTTGAAGTGCTTGATGAGTAAGCAACGACTGGGTCTAATTTCTTTTCATGTGTTTGCTATACTTTCCTTCCCAAATTTGATTAGTTACTTGCATGCTGTGTTTTGACAATTGACGCCTTTTTCCCTGGAACACTGAGGTTTTTTCTTTTGTTTTAACTGGAGAAGAGTTACCTGAGTTGTCCATTGAGATTTGCCACCTGTTTGTCGTTGGAATATTGCACAGGATGGCATATGTACCATTTTGTTGTATAAACCCTTTGGTATCTCTCAGAAAGAAACTTCTTTGGTAAGAACAGGAGGGTATTGTTTAGAAGTTGAGCATTTTTTTGTATTTAGTAGTTACATATTGATTCCATACCTATGTACATATGTTGAACGACTCAATACTCAGTTTGTTTTTCCATGTCCTAATTTCTGTGCATGTGTTTTCATATAAAGAGATAGAAATGTCTTGACTAGATTTAGGGGTGGGGGTGGGAATGACCACCGCTCCCAGGGAGGAATTCACAGGCGGGTCTCTACCTAACCTTCATAATTCGTAACAAGTCTCAGATAATCTGAGATTCCAGGTGGGACCCAAGTGCAATGTGGAGCTACTGAACGTCCAAAGGTGATCGAACATTGCTGCCTTCTGAGACGAAGGAACACATTGCTGCTTTTATTATCGACGGGTACTAGAGCTGCCATAACAGCGCAAGTGTGAGGAACACATTGCTGCTTTATCGACGGGGCGCTAGAGTCACCATAACAGCACAAGTGTGAGACTTAGTACAAAATTAACAATGATGGAAATTAAGGGACAATCAACGTCATGTAAGGGATGAGTTAAAAAAATATTCTGATGGAATTTATGAAATTTTACTGGGTGTGGTCCAAGGGTTGAAATTTGGAGGTGAGATGACTCATTGTGGTGCTGGTGCGAGCTATAGATTTAGAGGAATTTATTGGTGTAGTGACTATGAACTAGATAGATAGATTGGTAATAAATATATAACCTTTTATAAAAAAAAACTCTGCATGCTAGTGGCTACAAGGTGCCCATACGAGGGAGGTTTGTAAGGTAAACACTTATTATTGCGTAGGTATGATTTAGGCATTTGGGACGCATAAAGAAAACAATAAAGAAAAAGGATGAAGAACTCACCTGCTGCCGTTGGAGACAAAGGAGTTCACTAGCGCTAGGGTTCGGGGTTTCCTATGAGGAGAGAGAGAGAGGGGGGGGGGGGGGGGGAAAGGGGGCATGTCCATGGTTTCCAGGCTTAGAATGGGTCACAGGACGAGCGGCGGTGGTACAAGCGACGACGGTGAGGCGGTTTGTCGGGGGATGGCGTTTGGATGGGGATGTTGGTGCGTCAAGATCCGTCGAATTTTACATCGGGAAGTGATGGAGGCCGGCGGTGAACCGGGGAGGGCATTGGATCTAAGGGAGCATGCTTGGATTAGGACGACCATGGTCGAGGGTGAGGTGGGGAGTGCAGGTAGTGTGGGACGGTGGCGGCGGAGATGCAAAGGAGGAAGGGGTGTGTGGACCGAGTTGACTTGGTGTGCGCAGGAAACCCTAGTCAGGGCCCTATTTATAAAATAGAGAGAATTTGTTTCATGCCCCTAAATGTTGTCAAAATTTTCTATAGCCCCCTAGAAAAATTCCCGTAACATTTGTACCATCGTTGTAGTTTTTTGTTTTCTTTATGCCACTGCCATCAACACCGTTACCTCTTTTCATCATCATCCGCAATCAGCTAGCATAATTTTTTAGAAATTGTCATTTTGCCTTTAACCATTCATTCAAGTTATACAGGGGTTAGGCCTAGCCAATATTCAATCAGGCTCTTCGCCTTCACTCCACTCCATCCCGCAATGTGTAATATATAGCCAATATTCAATCAGGCTCTTCGCCTTCACTCCACTCCATCTTCGCCTAAGTTTGGATTCAAATTAACCATATCGGGCATTATGAAAGATAATGTAATGTAATATATAGCTATATAATTTGTACCTAAATTATCCATCTCAACTGTTGCAAAAAGGTTAACAAAAATCTCTCAAATCTATATGTAAATGCTAATATATGCTATTATGAAAAATAATTCAACATCCACAAGCACAATATATGCACAACGCTATTTGAAATACACACTTCTGTCAAATATTAAGTTGAAACCATGCGCAAAGCTATGTTACACTGTGTGAAGACCAATGAAACATGTATACATTAGGATAATATCTATTTTATAAGGTTATCAAGCGGAGAAAATATCATTAGCAAACCATATAGTAATGACACTTACGCTTCACTTTAAGTTATATTAATTCTCACGATAATAAATTTGTTATCTCGAAAAAGGTTTAAACAATTTGATTGGAACATTATATCATATGAATATCAGTAATTTAATTCCAAGGATTATTTGTTTAATAAAACAATATTAATACAATATAATAAATTCAACACCTTGAGTACCATGGTGTATGGTATGGTGAAACAACTATTTATGACATTGTAAGAACTAAGAGGATTAGCCTAGGACCTAGACTATTCTTTGAATAAAATAAAAAAATGAAAAATTTGAATAAGAGATACAATAACCATTGGAATTTCAAACTAACGGGTGATCAAAAGATGAAGGTTAAAATATAGATTTTTATGATCACATAAAGTGATAAGAGTTTATATACTTTAAGTTTTTGTTTCAACTAGACACATATCGTGCTAGAAAAAAAGATCAATCCTAGAAAATATTACTCATGAAACCGCTAGAAACAAAAAAGATAGATCCTAAAATTCTTACAAAAACCTAAAACATTCAGATTGGTATACTATAATCACCATTGTAAATAATAGTTGTTGTTTCTAAGCAATTAATAACCTCAAAATTTTGGAAAAAGAATCAAAATCACCATTATAAATAATAGTTGTTGTTTCTAAGCAATTAATAACCTCAAAATTTTTGAAAAAGGATCAAAATTTAGGTTCATGTCGATATAGACCGTAGCTAAAGACATCATAATTTAAACAAATGTTTCAACTAAATGTATATTGGAGATAAACATACGTGCTTTGTAAAGGAAAAAACTGATGTATATGGATGAAAAGTACCTAAAAATCAATAATTGATAGATTATCGAAACTGAATATAAACATTAGTGAAGATAATTTTTTTAAAAAATAAGTAATTTTTATTAGTTAGTGTCTCTTAAGATTCTAACCCGTGCCTGGGTTGATGAACTAGTGTCATCAGAATGCGAGGCACGTATTGCACTTTGTACTTTCTAACATCATGAAAAATAAACTTAACAATAAGTTATCTGCCATTTGCATCGACGAATTGGTGTTGGCTGACTGCATATCTGAGCAGTGGCAAGGGATGCCATTTTTTTCAGACTTGCTAGCGCCCGAACATATTATCCGGGGTGCTAGTGTTGGGCGATGCCGTGCGCGCAAGAAAAGGAGCCTGCACCGCCCATTTTTTGCGCGCTCCGCAGCGAGGGCCCCCACGCTTGCGCTCGGTTTCTCACGTGCTCATCAGCACCCGCTCGGTGGTGCCCCTAGCAGTGGCCCTACACCACCCGGACGTCACCCAGCACTGCAGCAGGTGGCTGCGATAGGTGGGGTCCCATTGCAACATGTGCAAGACCATTAAATCTATTTTTGTAACACCCAGATAAAACATTTGCAACATACGCCCGAAAATAGCTGAAACACTTGCAACATACATCTAAAACACTAGGGGCGTGTGACCATCAATGTGTTCAACGGCTGCATTAAGAATTCCAATGTGACGGTCCGAAATCAGACAAATGGTGCGAGAAGGGCCAAGCACATGAACACGGAGCAGACGCATAAACCATGACCATGAATCATTATTTTCCCCCTCCGCCAAAGCAAAAGCCATTGGCACTATCTGATTCTCTGGGTCTACAGCAGCAGCCATCATCAATGTGCCCCTGTATTTGCCGGTGAGGAACGTGCCGTCAACAAGAACAACTGGCCGACAATACTGAAATGCATGTTTGCACTGATCGAAATACCAGAACACACGGTACAGAATATGCCTCAACGGGTTCTGAAGATACAACCCTCCTGTGTATATGAACGATCTCATGCCAGGGTTGAAGTGTTCCATCGCACATAAAATGTGTGGAACCCTGTTATAGGCTTTCTCCCAGCTACCCCAGCGAATTGCCAGGGCAATTTGCTTTGCCCGCCAAGCCTTTCCATATGTGACCTCATACCCAACAAATGTGACTATGGTCTCCTGCAAGAAAGACACCGATACGTCGTTGTCATTATCTACAAGACCCAATATACGTCGGGCTAGGTACCGAGCCGTCAACTGCGGATGGTACCTTTTACCCTCATTAGTCTGGCATCTGTGCGGCTGTTCCACTGAAGTTACCTTCCACTTACCATCACTCTGCCTCTTTCGTGCATTCAACTTCCACGAGCACGGAAATCCAGCCTTACATAATATGTGGAATTTTACCTCCTTGTCAGAATGTCGAACCATGTAAGGCCAATGATAATACACAGCATAGTCCTGAAGGAACAACTTCATCTCAGACATCGTATTGAAAAGCATTCCCTTCCTCAATATTAAGTTTTTATGGTTGTACAATGATTCCTTACACATCTGCAAACCCGTGTCACAAACTGCCATATGCGACATACTTACATCGTTATAATTTGGCACACCGGTAAAGGACAAGCCAGCCTCCCTCAGCTGTGTAAGCTCTGCCGATGTATAAGAGGGTGGTGCAACGTATTCTTGTGGCTCCCTAACCCTGCTCCATCCTTCATATTCCACTCCATCATCTGGATAACCGGTGGCTAATGTGCCCTGACTCTGCATGCCATGAAGTACCTCAAGCGGTACTTCTGAGGGCATGCCACGAACTGGTGTACACATGGCAGGTGCACCTCGAGAGGGCATGGCTTCAACCGGTGCTCGCATGGCATGTGGACCTCCTTCCTCATTTCCTGAATCGTCAGAATCAGTGCTAACATCATCACCAATCATTTCCTCCTCTGCCGCCTCCTCCTCCTCCTGTTCAAACTCGTCTACATCAAAATCATTGCTTATATGACCAACTGGAGGAGAATGAACCCGCTCCTGCGTCAAATTACCATCCAAGTCCATACTCTCCATAGTTTGTTGCATCTGCACACCACAATCTCCTAGAGTACCACTGTCGAAGGACGGCTCCTCGTTTTCAACATTCTACAGCACCAACTCAGCCATGCCGACATTCGAACCTTGGATGACCCTATTGTATCGGGACCACTCTGCTTGGTTGCACAAGTCCATCATCACATAGTGTGCCCTATTCTTTCCAACATCGAACCTACCCTTTAGTGTGAAAGCCTCGCCAAACTTCAAACTCAAACGGTCACATAGATCGCGGAAACTAGGGGTGCCATCAAACCATTCTAATTCTTCATACATATCCTCAAACTGGCAATCCTCTCTCCTAACACTTCCTCCGTAAAAAACTCTTACACCGTAATCCATCTATAAAACGATTTGACATCCGATTATCAACTGACCAATATGGTAGCACTAATTACTACATAACTAACTAACTAACTTTACTTACCTACCACGTAACTAACTTACTTAATATCTAAATAACTAATATTAACTAATAACATCTGAATAACTAATAATCGTTAACTAATTAACTAATAACTGAATAACTAATAATAACCGATTAACTAAAACATAATATTAGCTAACTATCAAAAAAATCGTTAACTACAAATGATCGTTAACTAACTAAATAACTAATATTAATCGTTATCTAACTAAATAACTAACTAACTACAAATAATATTAACTAACCAACTAACTAACTACAAATAATATTAACTAACTAAATAACTAAATAACTAACTAAATAATTCAATAACTAACTAAATAAGTAATGTTAAATAACAACTAAAGAATATTAAATAACTAATTAAATAAATATATAACTAATTCAATAACTAACTAAATAACTACAAAGAATATTAAATAACTAACTAAATAAATAATATTAACTAAATAATACTTACTACAAATAAATAATAGTAACGACAAAATAAAAAATTACCGTAAAACAGGTTGCGGCGGCGCGACGAGGTTGGCCGGACGGCGGCGTGCCGGGGTGCGACGGTCGGCGGCCGGGGGTGGCGGCGAGGGAACGGCGGTCGGGGACGCGGCGGGGGCGCGGTGGCAGGGGACGTGTGGCGGCGGGGCCGCGGCGGCCGGGACGCGGGGGACGGCGCGGCGGCGCGGACGGCGGCAGCGGCGGCACGACGGGCTCGGCATCGGCGGCGGGGAGCGGCACCGGCGGCGACGGCGGCGCGGCGGGGCGGCAGCGGCGGTGCGGCAGCGGCGCGGCGGGCCGCGGGGGAGGAGCTCTGGGCGACGGTGGCGGCGCTCGGGGCATCGGTGGCGGCTCCGGCGGCGGTGAGGCGTCGGTGGGGGCGATGGCGATGGCGGCGGCGGTGAGGCGGTGGTGCGGAGGACGGGCGCGGCCGAGCGGGCGTGGCGGGGCGCGGCTTTTATTTAGGCCGTGCCCCGCCATGATGGGCGGCGGGGTGTAACCCGCCATGATGGGTGGCGGGTTTGGAGTACCCCGCCATGCATCATGGCGGGGTACGCCCGGGTGGCTTTGCCACGTCCCCCGCCACGTGGGACCTGTACCCCGCCACCATGCATGGCGGGGTTCAGTGCATTTGCCCCGCCATGCATGGTGGCGGGGCCAAACGGGTTAGATTTTAAAAAAATTTCAAATGCGGGTTAAATTTAAAATTTGTTTCAAATTTGGGCTAAAAATAAAAAAATTCTCCTAAGTGCACAAAACACTTTCAAGTGTAACATCGCAAAAAATATAGTGCAACATCGGGATATAAATACTACAACATCACAAAACTATGCATTATAGCAACGAAAAAATGTACTGTAACATAGAAAATTATGTAATGCAACATTGAAAAATTTGTACTATAACATCTAAAACAGTAGTACTGCAATGTCGCAAAAATCAACCATGAAACATGGAAATGAAAACATCTCAAAAATCACCTTTTAGTGCTGCAACATTTGGAAAAGGTAATTTCAACAATTAAGATCCGCTATTGCAACAATCCCAACATTAGAACTCCCTTTCTGCAATACATGAAATCACCTATTGCAACATACGAAAATCATTTGTTACAACATCAAAAAATCCCCCCTTAACACGGAGAAACAGCAAAAAAAAAGGTGTACAAAACAGCAAGGGGATAGGTTTGAGGTACAGGCTGCTCCAACCCTAGACCCATCCCCTTTGAGCTCGTCAGAGGGAGGAGAGAATAGAACCACAGAGGTCGCCGAAACCCTAGCCAACGCCGCGTTCCTCAGATCCAGAGGAGGAGGAGGAGGGCTCAGATCCAGAGGAGGAACAACCTACCTCGTCGGTGTCGCCGTCATCGTCCTCGTGTCCGTTGGGGGGGAGCGGGAGCCGGGTCACTGACGGCGTGGGGTAGCAGGTCACGGAGGGGGAGAGAGGGATGGAGGGAGCGCCAACGGGCGGGGCGGCCACCGCGGCAGTAGAATAGGAGCGCGAGCGCTACGGGAGTACAGTTTGAGGAAAGGATAAGGAGGAGGGAGGGAGGTAGGTGAGTTGGTTCGGCCGGGTCGGGTGTGTCCGTCCCCATCCGGATGCCCACTGTACATCAGTTTCGTCAATAATAAAATATTTAGAGCCATCAACTGGGAGATTTGCATACGGCTCGGTTCGCTGATAGTATTTTTAATGAAGATCATTTTCCGGCATTAGGGGGAGGAAAGTACCTTGCTAGGGATGAATGCCGAGACATAATATGGGAAAGCACTGAGGTCCTTGGAATGGATCCTCGCATTAAAGAAAATGAACTTGAAGTTCAGAATATAATAGATTTGTAAAGAATTGCAAACGAGCTGCCTGAAGTCTTCACTAATACTAAAGGGATTATGAAATCTCACGTACCTGCAGTAAACACACTAGAAAGAATAGAAATACCACATGAAATGGATCAATTGGAATTCCAAATAAAATCTACACTGACTCCTCGTACCCTGAAGAGCGGGAGACAAAGTAGAAATACTAATAAAGAAAAAGGTGCATCTACTCAGTGTATTGCTACATGGCCACGTCCTAAAAAGCTTAAGACTGGCAGAAAGAAAATAGAAATAAAAGTGAAAGCACACCTGTAGTGACTCATCTTGAAGATGAACAACCCAGTGAGAATGTGCACATAAAAAAACTCACGATGGGAGACCAGAAATTCCTTATTTAAATATACCAGGATGAATGTAAAAGAATAATAGAGAATTCAACAAATTATGTTGAAACAAGAGAAGTATATGATAGAAAAATTACTAATGTCAACATTTATTTTGCTGAGAAGATTGCTAAAATTGATCTAGATCCTGGGCCAAAAACATTGATAGAATGCAAGAAGCATTCTGATGGGCCTAAGTGGAAAGAAGCAATCGCAGCTAGATTACTCTCGCTAAATAAAAGAAAAGTATTTGGCCCTGTAGGCCGAATCCTGGAAGGGATATTCCCTGAAGGACATAAATGGGTTTTTGTTCAGATGAGGAACGAAAACAATGAGGTGGTAAGATATAAAGCGAGATTAGTAGCACAAAGGTTTACGCAGAGACCCGGTATCGAATTTGACGAGACATATTCACCTGTAATGGATGGAATCACATTTCGATATTTGATATCAATGGCAGCAAGTATGAACTTGCGGATGAAATTAATGGATGTCGTGACCGCATATTTATATGGGTCATTAGATGCTGAAATTTATATGAAAGTCCGAAAGGAATTACCATCCCTAAACCAAAAGAGCGTAACATGTATAGTGTAAAATTACAACGATCACTTTATGGCTTAAAACAATATGGAAGAATATGATATAATCGTCTTAGCGATTTTCTTGAAGAGAAGGGATCCCTGAAGAATGCAGATTGTCCCTGTGTATTTATACAAAAATCTAAGAAAGGTTTTTGTATAGTATCAGTCTGTGTAGATGACTTGAATGTCACTGAAACTGCAAAAGACATCAGAGAAGCGAGTACTTACCTAAAATCTGAATTTGAAATGAAAGATTTGGGTAAAACTAAATTTTGCTTAGGCTTACAGTTTGAGCATACCCACGAAGGGATTTTAGTACACCAATCTGCATATACCAAGAAGGTATTAGAAAAAATCCATCATGAAAATGCACATCATGAACGTACACCCACAATGGGAGAAGAAATATTAGGATCTGGATATCCCTATTTAAGTGTCATTGGTGCGTTAATGTACCTTGCAAATGATACAAGACCTGATATTGCATTTGTTGTTAACCTATTGGCAAGGTTCAATTCAGCACCAACCAAAAGGCATTGGAGTGGTGTAAAAAGAATTCTTAGGTACCTTCGAGGTACTATTGATATTGAATTATATTTTCGGAAAAAACAAAATCTTAGCATAATTGGGTATATGGATGCAGTATATTTGTCTGATCCCCATAACGGATTATCACAGACTGGGTATGTATTTCTTAGTGGTGGAATTGGTATCTCCTGGAAGTCATCTAAGCATACTACGGTAGCTACATCCACTAATTACTCTGAAATCATTGCATTATATGAAGCAGCCAAAGAGAACATTTGGCTTAGGCGTGTTCATCAGCATGTTCAGAATGCATGTGAAATTAGTATTGCGCCTACCCCTACTATTATCTATGAAGATAATTTAGCTTGTATTACACAAGTTCAATCGGGTTATATTAAATCAAATGTCACGAAGCATATTTCACCTAAATTTTTCTATACACATGAATTGCAAAAGAATGGAGAAAATTATGGTAACTCGTGTCAAATCTTGTGATAATCTTGCAGATATATTCACAAAGGTTTTAGCTCCACCAATTTGTGAAAAGTGCATACATGGGCTTGGCATGAAGAGACTAAGAGAAATACAAGGATCGGGGGGACAACTCCTTGATTAAATAATCCTAATTGTTGTGTCTAGAAGGCACGGTGACCATTCTAGAAGAATGTTCAATGAAATCTTGAAGATTATTATTGTACTCTTTTTCGTATTATGAGTTTTCCTGAAGTTTCTTATAAAGGTTTTAATGAGGAAATATATGTGCAATTAACAAGAACGATATATATGTACTCTTTTCTCCATAAACCGTTTTTCCCACTGGATTTTCGGATGGAGTTTTTAACGAGGCATAATATCGTGGTAATCACCCAAGGGGGAGTGTTGTAAAACGTACAAACTTTGTATTATAGAAAGAGAAGAAGAAGGAATCCTAATCCTAGTTTGTTTGTCATGTGGGCACTTATTAGACAACACACCTAGCGCTTGGACACCTGGCGCAAGCGCGCGTCCGGATGCACCTTGGCAATGTTCGATTCGATCCCGACGCACCTACCATGAATCGTCCGATCCAAAGCCTGTAATGTAACGATTTGATTTAGAGTGATACGAGCGAGAGCGTCCGCCCACGCTCGTCGCGATGACCCGTTCCCCCACCGCGCCGCCATCCGCGCCATGCCCCCTGTCCCCAACACGACATCCCATTCCCCACGGCGCCCCTGTCCCCATTCCCCACCACACCCCCGTTACCCTACCGTGCCCCGTTCTCCACTATGCCCCTGTCCCAAGAGCACGAAACACTTTCAAGTGCAGCATCAGAAAAAATATAGTGCAACATCGGTATATAAATACTGCAACATCACAATACTATGCATTGCAACAACGAAAAAAATGTACTGCAACATAGGAAATTGTGTAATGCAACATTAAAAAATTTGTACAACATCTGAAACAGTAGTACTGCAACGTTGCAAAAATCAACCATGAAACATGGAAATGAAAACATCTCAAAAATCACCTTTTAATACAGCAACATTTAGAAAAGGTAATGTCAATAATTAAGATCCGCTATTGCAACAATCCCAACATTAGAACTCCCTTTCTGCAACACATGAAATCACCTATTGCAACATACGAAAATCATCTGTTGCAACACCCAAAACCCCCCTTGTAACACGGAGAAACAACAAAAAAAAGGCGTACAAAACAGTAAGGGGATGGGTTCAAGGTGCAGGCTGCTCCAGCCCCAGACCCATCCCCTTCGAGCTTGCCAGGGGAAGGAGGGAATAGGACCGCAGAGGTCGCCGGAACCCTAGCCAACGCCGCATCTCTCAGATCCGGAGGAGGAGGAGGAGGGCTCAGATTCAGAGGAGGAATGGCCTACCTCGTTGTCGCCGCCATCGTCCTTGTGTCCGGTCGGGGAGCAGGAGCCGGGTCGCTGGGGGCGCGGGATAGTAGGTCGCGGAGGGGGAGAGAGAAGAGGGAGGGAGGGAGCACCGGCGGGCGGGCGGGGTGGCCGGCACGCTGTGTTCGCCATGGCGGGAGAGTGGGCGCGACAATAGAATGTGGGTGCAGCTCATGGAAAAGATAAGGAGGAGCGAGGGAGGTGGGTGAGTTGGTTCGGCGCGGGTCGGGTGCGTCCGTCCCCCAGACGCCCGCTGTATATCAATTCCGTTAGAGTATGTACCTTATCCCTGCTTCATCTGGGGCCTGGGGGTGCATAATGCTATTCTGATCATATATTGATTCATGTTAAGATGATGCCGGGCTATTGTTCTAGCATCTCTAGAAATGCCCACAGAAGTACTTAGGGTGGGGGGGGGGCGTCTCAAGCCCCTTGTTGCCAAAAGAAAGTACTGCCAAACAAGCTTCATGTTTGGCTTATTATCCAATGATGAGTAAGAGTAAAGAAGCCCAAGCATTGGCACTGCCTTTATCTCCTTGATGAGCTCTCCTCCCAATCGTAATTTTGGATCCATAATGCATATGACCAAATCTTATTGCAAGAACTTAAGGACATAATCAAAAAAAGAGTTGTTATTCATTTTGAGAGTCTGTCCAAAATGTTTGTCTGCCACATTCCTCTTCTAGGATGAATGCAGACACATAGGATAAAGTAGAGCTGATGCAATGTCATTGAGAATCCGAAACCTAACAACTAAATTCAAAGATGGTTTACTATGGTCATGCAAGTGAGTATACAATTTATTGTTCAACACGTGCTTGTAAACTAGTAGTAATTCACATTTCCAGAGGCACAAGCCATATAAAGCAACTAGGTTCCTATCATTGCGGATCTAGCATCACATTGTAGGAGGTTGAGTTCTTCCTCCTTTTCCAATGCCTCTCTTTCCTTCTTCTTACTATTCTTTCACACAATCTTTATGAGATTAATCCTTTATTGCACTAGATTCCACTCTTTTTGCATGCTAATGCATGCCTTGCTAGCTTCTCTTTCATTGCCTGCATGCGTCAACACCGGGGCTCTATCAACTGCATATCTGATAGATATTCATGTCAGCTAAAAACCAGAATACGGAACAATTCCTGAGAATTATTCAATTATATGTATATACACACACTGGCGCGCACACACACCATCAACCTTGAGAAATACCATGTATATACATCATTTTAAGCAGAGAACAAACATGACTCTTCATTGTTAGCTTTTGATAACATATCTGGATGTGTCCAGGCAATCTGATAATTTTGGACTCTTCTCTTCTTTTATTAATGTGGTAAAGCAACATCAGTTAATCTTACTAAGATATGTGTTCCTTGTTTTTTAGACAGAAACCGCATGCTCATCAGGTTGTATTTGCGATCAGCTGCCAAAGCTAAACTGGAAAGCCGAGGAACTCCTGTCGAATCACCTAGAAGTACAATTAGAAGGATGACAGTAACATTTGATTATCGTGTTTCCCCTCCAAAAAAAACATTTGATTATCGTGTCATTGAAAGCGTAATCAATGAGTGTTGCCAGCTGCTTCGGAGCTGCTCTCAGTCAGAACTATGACTTCAATTTTACATTACTTCTTTCATATGTCCCATCTTGTTTATTTTGTTGTGAAAAGGAGTCAGTTCATCATCTGTTCTTTGAGTGTGTAGTAGCCAAGCAACTGTGGTAATGGTATATTTCAGGTCCATGCAGTAGATTGTGGTAGTGATCTGATCATTTCTCTACTGAACAGATGTGGCTTATTAATAAGAAATTTCTAGATATAAATGTTTTAACTGATCTTATGCCCTACGCGTCTTGTGGAAACTGAAATCTCTTGTGTCTTCAGAACGTCTTTTAGAGGATATGTTGCTCAAAATAGTAGTAGTTCAGAACAGAGACAAGACAGATGATGTGCCAAAAATTGCAAGACTTGAGGCAAGTAGGAAACAGCCCTATGAGGATTGGTTGGCAAGGAGGTTGTCTTTAACAAATGCTCTGGTGCAGAAATTTTACGCTGGAGAAAGCTGTGGTTGAAGCTGAAGAAAGGGTGCAAAGAGGAGAGATGGCTTCTGCTTTGAAGCATAACATTTTTTCACTGAGACAAGACTGAGGTTTCAGAGACTCTGAAGCCTCTGATCAGTGAAGCTAACGATTTCGAAGATAGAAGCTAGCTACTGTCTGGGAACTGGACTAACATTGAAAGCTGTTCGGTGGTCGAATGGCTTCGGAGAAGTGTGTCCTTTGAGTTCAGCTTGCTTTTCGGTGCTCGAATGGCTTCAAAGAACTAGCTTACTTCTGTTGCTCTGTGCTAGTTCATTTCATCACAAGCTAAAAACTGTACGACATCCCAATGTTTGCGCTGATGATCAAGAACTAGCTTACTTCTTTCCATGGTATGTACTAGTAATTTGCGCGCGCCCATGCGCGCGTGATAATTTTGCAATTCTATTTGGCAAATGGAATAATCTTGACATACATATGATAAAATAAATACGACTCAAAGACACAATATTTGGTAACAGCCCATTATATTGAAATAATAGGTTGATATAATGATATGTACATAACACATTACAGGAGACAGTCATTCTCAAAATGGCAACATAGATAGGCTACTGTTCTTGATAAGGTAGCCGGTGGACACAAAAATTTGAATGTAAGCACAGAAAGCTTGTCCAATGACGTAATTAATGAGTTGTGTAAACCAATGTAACCAATGCACTAATAAACTGTCTACCATATTTTGGGCCTGCGATGTCATAATCCTGGCAATACCAACACTGTTCTCAGAAGATGATTCTGCAGAGTGCATCTAATTTGGAGATGTTAGCTTAGAGTAGATGATACAGGAAAAATGTAAGGTAAGCACTATATTTTTTTCCTAGAATACGTATTAGAATCAGCAAAGCATTATCACAAGGAGCGTTTTCTTTTTCTTTGAATAATTAGTCTTGAAAGGAAGGATCATTCGCTCATTCAGCATTATTCTTGCAAGGGAAAACAAATATATTGGTAGATTATAAACTGAAACACACATATTTCTATGATAAAAGAGCCAAAGAGAGTATATACATTCGTCATTCCAAATTTCTATCTCCGAGAAGAAAAATTGCTAATCTTAAGTTGTGGACCTGCATAATAAAAAGAAACAGTGAATTCATCTCAATTATAGCAAACACAGTATAGGTATGAAGGATTGAGGTATGAACCCCATTACATAACTGAAACGCATGGTCTGGTATACAGATTTTCATCTGACCGAAAAGTTTTAAAGTGGTGGCTGCGTTTAGATTATTGGCCTTTACCTACTATTTTCTACCTTCCTAAGAAATCAGCTGGATTAAAATGCATGTATGAATACATTAAATGATGACACACTTTGCGGCTTACTTTTAAAGCTTAATTTGGAAATCGTTAAGGCAGTAAACCCCAGTTAAATGCATAAAGTTTAATGGAAAACATAAGACGAAGAAGCAATGCAAGTAATTTTTGGCACTAATTATGTATACAATACATACACCATTTCTGTAACACTGAAGTTTTGCTACCTTTCGGGCTCACTCTCTTCGACTCTCTCCAGACATTTAAAAACCAGGAAAAAGAGAAGTTGCTATGTCTAATATTTTATTAGTAGGGAAAACATGTCATATAATGCAAAACTAATTTTACTGGTAGGTAGGCAATATTGATGAAATAAATTTCAGATATGCTTCAGTAAAATAACCAAAGTTTCAAGTTTTCTTTTCTTATAGCAACAATACCAAAGCTAATTGTTTTCCATCTAAACCAATAATTAACCATGAATTGCATTCTTAATTCGACATGTATCAGGATGTGTCATCGAAGAGTTTGAGCAAAAGGATGTGTCATAAAAGGTCCCTGGCTTTTTTAACTGCACAACACACCTAGGATCCTAAATTATAAAAGCAAAAGGATGAACCAAGGAGCTACACCAAAAAAAGTGAGGAAATATGAGCAGATCCACGCTTACCCAATTCATGTATCAGGAAGAGGACAGTGCGCAGTGCCCCGGAGGGAAGGCGTTCTTCTATTGGCTTTTGGCTTCTGCTCCTACGACTTGCGATGACAGGGAGTCATGCAGCAAAGAGAGAGCTCTCACCCCCTCATTTCCTGACCCTTTTGGCACTTCACTTCCTTCTGGTTGACTAACATGCTCAACATCTTTTTGTCAGTGTACAGTTTTTCCAATTCCTTCAAGAAGCTCATTTGTCTAGGAGCAATTTCAGATGTTCATTCTTGCTCTCCTCGGCCATCTTCATATATGCTACCCGATCACCAATTTTCAGAAGATTCAACCTATTTTTCTCTTGTCATGAGATACATTGACGTGCCCGAACCTGCCATGCCTGCAATTCGCAAGTGAAAAAGGCTCTCAAGCACTGAAGTGGCACATCCGGATCATGAGTATCTATAGGAATAAAATCATATTACACAGGAATATGGTCTACTGTGGAAAAATGCAACAATGTGCTAACAAAGTAGAAATTAGAAAACAAGATGGTGCACATACTTTCTAAACATTTCAATTTTCTGTTGAAATTTGACCTTCCATAATCACAAGAGGCAAGCTATAGTCTACTGACGAGGCTAGACAGATTGCTGGTTTAGACTGTGGGCCTTAGCCTTGTGGGTGTGAAGGATATAGGACCATACCTGAACTCCATCATTCAGCTGCTTTCTTTGCTTGAATGTAGTAGCTAATTGCACCTGGTGTTTCCCTAGAAGCATTTAGAATTTCTGCAAAGAACTTTCACTTCCTGATATCTGCCTGATTTTTTTCTTCCTCTTTGAGTCTTGACATCCTCTGAAGTCCGACAGCACCAACATTGGGATCATGGTTTCAACTAAATATAAATTGCCACAAATATACGAAGATATATTGCGCAAACCTCTGTAAATCTCTTTTTGCGGTGAACATCGTCAGCATCCATTGAAAAAGGATCTCCTATTCCATACATGGAAAGAGGATACTGTATCCGCATCAGCCCCAATCAAAAAGTTGCCTCTCCGGATATGCACATTTCTTGTGTAGCCAATATTCTACACTGATATAAACATATGCATCAATGGTTACCAAACGTGCTTCATAGTTTCACAACCGGTACCATCAATGGTTGGCACATTGAGTATGTACAAAGGCGGCACCAACGAAAAGAAGACAAAATCATCAATAGCTTCATAGGTGAAAGAATCAGATGCTCACCTGAAATTTGCAGCACTAAGATGTACAGAGAAGGCACTGAGGAGATTTGGCAGCAAGCTCATCAGGTTTGGTCCTCCGTTTCTGCAAATTGTTACTACAACCTTTGTACATCCTGAAAATACAATTTCGAATATCATGAAACTTAATACCTCCTAAGTTCAAACGCATCAAATGAAATGGGAATGGGAATTCAACTACAGAATCTGTAACTTGCACACAGTCCTACAGAGCATCAAACTGTATGATTGCAAAGATAATGGTGCAAAAGGTGTTTCTGAATCACTAAAGAACAACCAGCATATGTAGTAAGCACAAATGTAATGTGCCAGCGCCATTGACCAAAGGTATCCTATAAAAATAAACTATAGATGGGGAGGAGGAAGAAGGGAGAGAACCCATCACCTGGATCTAGTTGCGCCGGTGGCCTGGCGCACGCCGGCGACGGGCTTGTGGCCGGAGACTGCCCGCGCCGGGGCTTTGCGCCTCCGCCGTTCGCGCGCGCTGGCGCTGGTGCGCCACCACCTCGCGCCGTCTGAGCGAGGGGGTGGAGTGCGGGGTGCCGGGAGGGGCGGAGGCCGTCGCGGAGGGCGAGTCAGAGAGGGCGGAGCGGCAGCCTCGTGGCGCCAGGACCCATGGCCGCGTGCAGTGTGGGGATCCAGCCGTGCTCGAGTCCGCCCGCTGCGCCGCCACATCGGAGGAGAGGGAGAGGGAGAGGGAGTGGAAGGGGAGGCCTGGGCGAGGGCGGAAGCGGCAGCGTGCTGCCGGAGGAGCCGCCTCGGGCCTAGGAGAGAGGAGGGAGAGGGAGGAGAGGCGGCTGCGGATGCGTGCGAGAGAGGTAGGGTTAGGGTTGGAGCCGTATATATTCAACGTGAAGGAGACAGGAGGACCATCGATCTCTAGATCAAACGCACCAAAATATTTTTGTTAACGTGGCCACCCTGGGAGCGCGTTGTGTCCAAACGTTCTCTTGTCTTTAAATGTTTAATGAACAAGAGTACTAGACCTTCTAGTGAGAAGGGGAGTCATCCCTTGATTTGAACAAAAAATATGATTTTATTATGGATCTATCTGTAAAATATTATTGCCATAAGGGTAAAATTTAATAAAGGAAAAAAAAGCTCACTGCTCACGTACTCACGCTGTCACGCAGTCGACTAGGGTTTACGGCTGGCTATTTCCGATTCCCCTTTCCCAACCTCGTCGGCCGCCGGTCGCCGCGCCGTCATGTGGAAGGTTGCCGCAGCCAAGTGGAGGAGAAGGCTGGAGGAAGGGGAAGAAGGAGAAGATCGCGTCGAGGACCGGATTAGCCGCCTCCCCGACGGCATCCTGGAAGACATCGTCTCCCTCCTCCCACCCAAGGACAGCGCACGCACGCAGGTGCTTTCCTCCCGCTGGCGCCCCCTATGGCGCACCTCTCCTCTGAACCTCGACCTCGGCGCTCTGCTGCCCTACGATCGCCTCTCCCTCGGTGAGATCTCGAGCATCCTTTCCTCGCACGAGGGCACGGGCCGCCGCTTCACCGTCCCCGCGCTGTACTTAGACAAGCTGCGCGAGCGCGACAGCTCCGCCGCGACCTTGGAAGGCTGGCTCCGGTCCCCTGCCCTCGACAACCTCCAGGAGCTTGGGTTCCACTACGGCTGTCCTCCACATGTTGAGATCCCGCCGCCGCTGCCGGCATCGGTTCGCCGCTTCTCTTCCACTCTTCGTGTTGCCAACTTCGGTGGCTGCAGTGGATTCCCGGATGGAAGCAGCGATGCCAGCGCGCTATTTCACTTTCCGGTTCTCAAGCAGCTCAGCCTTTTGGATGTCACAATATCCGAGAGCTCTCTACAATCCTTGCTTGCTAGCTGCCCTAACCTGCAGAGCTTGATGCTATCCTACGGCATTGACTGCTCCCAGGTCCGAATCGCATCTCCTACCCTTAGAAGCATTTGTGTGGTGCTGGCTCTGAGAAGCGGCGGCATGAACAAACAGATCACAGTGGAGGATGCCCCATGTCTAGAAAGATTGATACTTTTTCCACAT
The DNA here is from genome assembly GCA_038087645.1 of Saccharum hybrid cultivar R570. Taxonomy (NCBI): domain Eukaryota; kingdom Viridiplantae; phylum Streptophyta; class Magnoliopsida; order Poales; family Poaceae; genus Saccharum; species Saccharum hybrid cultivar. The sequence goes on from JAQSUU010000368.1 coordinate 1,138,025, forward strand.
TGGAAATATATGGAAATGGTCGTCACTATAGTCTCAGCACCAAAGTTGCATGTTGTGGGGCAACTCTCTATAGACAACCCCATGCTCGAGCTTGAGTCTGCAATTTTTCAGGTATGTCTGTATCTCCTCACTTTCACTTTCAGAGGAATCCAAATTTCTTTGACCGATCAAGATCTTACTTACCCTTTGTACGTATTCTGTGCTTATTGTAGGGATCACGCCTTGTTAGCTCAATGACTGTGATGCCCACTGTGAAGATTTTAGCTTTGATGCAAAGCCATCTTAGTTTGGATGCGGTTATTGACATCATGAGATGCTTTCCTTGCTTGGAGACCTTGTACATCAAGGTGAAAGAACCTACGTACTCCCATCTGCATTAATTCTTTGAGATCTTTTACAATGGTTGGAAAGTACCACGGTACCTCTAGGTACTTCCATCTTTTTTTTATTTTATTTTCTAAGTAATTAATTGAGAAATATATTATAGAGGGTATTTTAGTAATTGATGTTGTGCCCTTAAGTAAACCCTAGTCGTGGCGGACGAGGCCCCGAAGGCCGTCTCATTGGTGGCGCGTGACCCAGTGGAGGGCGCGGTCGGCGGCAAGTGCACCACGGCGGATCGACTATGCTGCAACCAGACTCAGGATGGTGAGCGCGCGGCCATTCTCAGGACCACACATTTTACTCTTCGCCTCTCCCATCGCGCACTAGCTTCCTGGTGAGAACTTCATGCAGATCGGAGGCTTCACCTTGGCAAGAGAGAGCGACAAAGCGGGAAGGTCCATATCCGTCTCCGCGGATGAAACCATAAGCGACGACGGGCACCAGCAGGCAGCAGCTCCGCCTCCATACGCTGCTCATCTTGTGTCAGGCGAATACGACCAGGCTCCCCACGCACATACATGTCGACGGCGAAGTTGGCGCCCACGAGGAACGGCGCGGCCATCGCGGTCGGGAGGGGCACGTACCTCCTGTACCTGTGCGGCATGAAGTCCCTTGCGACGTTGGTGGCCACCACGAACGCGAAGAAGCCGATTGACAGCTCCAAGCAGTGCGTCGGCAGCGCCGAGATGCCCTGGACGCCGAGGATGGCCATGTTCCTAAATATCAGCATGTAGGAGCCTTCCAGTATCCGTCCGGGTTTCCAATGTCAAACGCTCTGAAGAAGAGCGTGAAGGTGGTGAGCGCTGAGATGATGCAGCTCATGGCTGTGCTGATCACCTGCCGTTCTCAGGACCATGCTCAACTCAAGTTCCTGTTCGAGCTCGAGAAGCCAGACGGCCTGCTCCCCGACACGGCCAAGCTGCCACTGCCACCACCGCATGTTGCCGGAGCCCGAGGTGAAGTGGGAGCGGCTAGTCGAGGTGCTCGGAGCCTGAGCCGTGTCGTGCGCCATGCTAATGGTCTTGGTCCATGACGTCATGATAGTATCATATACGCTCTTTTTCCCTTTGATGAAAAATTAAAGAACAAATGTCTACAAATACAAGTACACGTGTCTCATCCAGCAGCTATATATCCCATTTTTTCCCATGACTGATTTACCCTTATTCAAAAATAAAATATAAAATGAAAAATATATATAGCCTCACATATTTTGGTACTGGTCCCACCTAATTTGGTACTATCCCCATCTATTTGGTACCTCCAGGTACTTTCAGTTGGGTACCTCCTATTTTTCTACCATCCGATCTTAGTCGATGGACGGTCCATATTTTTTCCAACCATTGTAAAATTTCTCTAATTCTTTTGTCACTTACAATCACATCGATGCCTTTTCTATTGCCTAGATTTTCACCATTTTTATGTCTCTTGTGCTTTTCCCAGACAACAAAGGCAGGGGAGACAAATGGGTGGTCTCGTAAATACCGGAATCTTCTCGGGACCATTGACATTCCACTGAAGAAAATTGTGTTGATAAACTACAGAGGCAACAAATCACATGTCAACTTTGCCAAGTTCTTCATGCTTAATGCAAGGTTGATGGAGTCGATGGTTTTTCAGATATATTGTGGGTCAATGTATTATGAGATAGATTATTGTCGAGTGCCTAGCACTACCAATGAATGGATTGAAAATCAGCACAAACTTCTCCAGACGAAAAAGGCGGACTCCAGGATTGCGCAATTTGATTTTATTTATCATGTCTACGGGCACATGGATAATGCGCTGGCACATGATTTGTCAACAAATGACCCCTTTGTAAGGTTTGAGGAGTGGGTTGATTGTTAGGCTATACTGTTTTACAGAAACCTGATTAGCCATTTCTTTGCATTGTTTGACATTTGGCATCTCAGTTCCAAGAATATTGTAGTTTGTCACAGACTAAGTGCTATATTTTGTTTTAACCGTTGAAGTGCTTGATGAGTAAGCAACGACTGGGTCTAATTTCTTTTCATGTGTTTGCTATACTTTCCTTCCCAAATTTGATTAGTTACTTGCATGCTGTGTTTTGACAATTGACGCCTTTTTCCCTGGAACACTGAGGTTTTTTCTTTTGTTTTAACTGGAGAAGAGTTACCTGAGTTGTCCATTGAGATTTGCCACCTGTTTGTCGTTGGAATATTGCACAGGATGGCATATGTACCATTTTGTTGTATAAACCCTTTGGTATCTCTCAGAAAGAAACTTCTTTGGTAAGAACAGGAGGGTATTGTTTAGAAGTTGAGCATTTTTTTGTATTTAGTAGTTACATATTGATTCCATACCTATGTACATATGTTGAACGACTCAATACTCAGTTTGTTTTTCCATGTCCTAATTTCTGTGCATGTGTTTTCATATAAAGAGATAGAAATGTCTTGACTAGATTTAGGGGTGGGGGTGGGAATGACCACCGCTCCCAGGGAGGAATTCACAGGCGGGTCTCTACCTAACCTTCATAATTCGTAACAAGTCTCAGATAATCTGAGATTCCAGGTGGGACCCAAGTGCAATGTGGAGCTACTGAACGTCCAAAGGTGATCGAACATTGCTGCCTTCTGAGACGAAGGAACACATTGCTGCTTTTATTATCGACGGGTACTAGAGCTGCCATAACAGCGCAAGTGTGAGGAACACATTGCTGCTTTATCGACGGGGCGCTAGAGTCACCATAACAGCACAAGTGTGAGACTTAGTACAAAATTAACAATGATGGAAATTAAGGGACAATCAACGTCATGTAAGGGATGAGTTAAAAAAATATTCTGATGGAATTTATGAAATTTTACTGGGTGTGGTCCAAGGGTTGAAATTTGGAGGTGAGATGACTCATTGTGGTGCTGGTGCGAGCTATAGATTTAGAGGAATTTATTGGTGTAGTGACTATGAACTAGATAGATAGATTGGTAATAAATATATAACCTTTTATAAAAAAAAACTCTGCATGCTAGTGGCTACAAGGTGCCCATACGAGGGAGGTTTGTAAGGTAAACACTTATTATTGCGTAGGTATGATTTAGGCATTTGGGACGCATAAAGAAAACAATAAAGAAAAAGGATGAAGAACTCACCTGCTGCCGTTGGAGACAAAGGAGTTCACTAGCGCTAGGGTTCGGGGTTTCCTATGAGGAGAGAGAGAGGGGGGGGGGGAAAGGGGGCATGTCCATGGTTTCCAGGCTTAGAATGGGTCACAGGACGAGCGGCGGTGGTACAAGCGACGACGGTGAGGCGGTTTGTCGGGGGATGGCGTTTGGATGGGGATGTTGGTGCGTCAAGATCCGTCGAATTTCACATCGGGAAGTGATGGAGGCCGGCGGTGAACCGGGGAGGGCATTGGATCTAAGGGAGCATGCTTGGATTAGGACGACCATGGTCGAGGGTGAGGTGGGGAGTGCAGGTAGTGTGGGACGGTGGCGGCGGAGATGCAAAGGAGGAAGGGGTGTGTGGACCGAGTTGACTTGGTGTGCACAGGAAACCCTAGTCAGGGCCCTATTTATAAAATAGAGAGAATTTGTTACATGCCCCTAAATGTTGTCAAAATTTTCTATAGCCCCCTAGAAAAATTCCCGTAACATTTGTACCATCGTTGTAGTTTTTTGTTTTCTTTATGCCACTGCCATCAACACTGTTACCTCTTTTCATCATCATCCGCAATCAGCTCGCATAATTTTTCAGAAATTGTCATTTTGCCTTTAACCATTCATTCAAGTTATACAGGGGTTAGGCCTAGCCAATATTCAATCAGGCTCTTCGCCTTCACTCCACTCCATCCCGCAATGTGTAATATATAGCCAATATTCAATCAGGCTCTTCGCCTTCACTCCACTCCATCTTCGCCTAAGTTTGGATTCAAATTAACCATATTGGGCATTATGAAAGATAATGTAATGTAATATATAGCTATATAATTTGTACCTAAATTATCCATCTCAACTGTTGCAAAAAGGTTAACAAAAATCTCTCAAATCTATATGTAAATGCTAATATATGCTATTATGAAAAATAATTCAACATCCACAAGCACAATATATGCACAACGCTATTTGAAATACACACTTCTGTCAAATATTAAGTTGAAACCATGCGCAAAGCTATGTTACACTGTGTGAAGACCAATGAAACATGTATACATTAGGATAATATCTATTTTATAAGGTTATCAAGCAGAGAAAATATCATTAGCAAACCATATAGTAATGACACTTACGCTTCACTTTAAGTTATATTAATTCTCACGATAATAAATTTGTTATCTCGAAAAAAGGTTTAAACAATTTGATTGGAACATTATATCATATGAATATCAGTAATTTAATTCCAAGGATTATTTGTTTAATAAAACAATATTAATACAATATAATAAATTCAACACCTTGAGTACCATGGTGTATGGTATGGTGAAACAACTATTTATGACATTGTAAGAACTAAGCGGATTAGCCTAGGACCTAGACTATTCTTTGAATAAAATAAAAAATGAAAAATTTGAATAAGAGATACAATAACCATTGGAATTTCAAACTAACGGGTGATCAAAAGATGAAGGTTAAAATATAGATTTTTATGATCACATAAAGTGATAAGAGTTTATATACTTTAAGTTTTTGTTTCAACTAGACACATATCGTGCTAGAAAAAAAGATCAATCCTAGAAAATATTACTCATGAAACCGCTAGAAACAAAAAAGATAGATCCTAAAATTCTTACAAAAACCTAAAACATTCAGATTGGTATACTATAATCACCATTGTAAATAATAGTTGTTGTTTCTAAGCAATTAATAACCTCAAAATTTTGGAAAAAGAATCAAAATCACCATTATAAATAATAGTTGTTGTTTCTAAGCAATTAATAACCTCAAATTTTTTTGAAAAAGGATCAAAATTTAGGTTCATGTCAATATAGACCGTAGCTAAAGACATCATAATTTAAACAAATGTTTCAACTAAATGTATATTGGAGATAAACATACGTGCTTTGTAAAGGAAAAAACTGATGTATATGGATGAAAAGTACCTAAAAATCAATAATTGATAGATTATCGAAACTGAATATAAACATTAGTGAAGATAATTTTTAAAAAAAATAAGTAATTTTTATTAGTTAGTGTCTCTTAAGATTCTAACCCGTGCCCGGGTTGATGAACTAGTGTCATCAGAATGCGAGGCACGTATTGCACTTTGTACTTTCTAACATCATGAAAAATAAACTTAACACATAAGTTATCTGCCATTTGCATCGACGAATTGGTGTTGGCTGACTGCATATCTGAGCAGTGGCAAGGGATGCCATTTTTTCAGACTTGCTAGCGCCCGAACATATGATCCGGGGTGCTAGTGTTGGGCGATGCCGTGCGCGCAAGAAAAGGAGCCTGCACCGCCCATTTTTTGCGCGCTCCGCCGCGAGGGCCCCCACGCTTGCGCTCGGTTTCTCACGTGCTCATCAGCACCCGCTCGGTGGTGCCCCTAGCAGTGGCCCTACACCACCCGGACGTCACCCAGCAACTGCAACAGGTGGCTGCAATAGGTGGGGTCCCATTGCAACATGTGCAAGACCATTAAATCTATTTTTGCAACACCCAGATAAAACATTTTCAACATACGCCCGAAAATAGCTGAAATACTTGCAACATACATCTAAAACACTTGCAAAGCACCTGGAAAACACTTGAAAGCTATTGTAAACATATACAACATCTAGATGAAACACTAGGGACAAACATATGAAACAACTGAAATACTTAAAGCATACACTTGCAATATGCATGTATTTGCAACATCCACATCTACTTTTGCAACATCTAGATGAAAACACTTGCAATATACGTCTAATACAGATAAAATATTTGGAACACAATACACCTGAAACATACATGTATAGCCATTGCAACATGTGCAATATCCCGGTCTACTTTTGCAACATCCTGATCAACTTTTACAACATCGATATAAAACAGTTGCAACATATATACCTCTGAAACACCTGAAACATACGTTTGCAACATGCTCTTTCAGCACAAACATATCCTTGGAGCTTCGGCGAATGGAGACTCGTTAGCGCGTGGAGGTTACCGGTGTGCTCGCCGTTGGCGCGGAGCTCGCCACCAACACGGAGCTGGGCGGCGGCGCATAGAGGGTGGGTGTGGGGGCGACACGGGGCGGCGATGGTGCAGAGGGCGGGTGGGTTGCGCGTGGAGATCACTGGTGTGCTCACCGGCGGCACGGAGCTCGCCGACAACGTGAAGTTGGGCGGAGCGTACAGAGGGTGGGTGTGGAGGCAGCGGTGGTTTAGAGGGTAGGTGGGTGATGCGTGGAGATCACCGATGTGCTCGCTGGTGACGCAGAGCTCACCTGCAATGTGGAGTTGGGTGGTGGCACACAGATGGACAGGGTGGGGTGGCACGGGCGGCAGCGGCGCAGAGGGCGGGTGGCACAGAGATTGGGTGGAGCGTCCAGACGTCGGACACTTGGGTTGGACTGTTTCCACATTTTTTCCCCTAAAAAAAAGGACACCATTTTTTTCCGCATCTGCCACTGAAATTGGCCATAGCACAAACCCTAGCATGCAAATAGCAACTAAAATGTGGCGCTTAACTTAATTAGTCATCGAGATAATAATACTAACACAGAATGAACACTACCAAGATCGTCAAAGCACCAAACATTTGTGGAATATATAATACATCATATCATGTCATCTGTCCACAAACAGCACTACACGTCAAATAAAGATAACAATACAATCAGTGAGCAACCGCAACACTAGCTGGCAGTAACGGGAAAGGGTAGAAGAAAAAAGAGAGTCTAAACATGATTATCCAAATGAAGCAATAACGTGATGATCGAATCCAATACATATGGAGGTAGCAATCAAATCAAACACTGTCAACAGTAGTAGACGGAGGGGCCTCTGTGCTGCTAGGCCTGCTGTCAATCCCGACGTTCATCAGCAACGCCCAGACCAGTGTTATGAGCTCGCCGCCGCGGGCTATGGCCTCCGCGTGCCCCTTGAGGTTATCCGATGGAGCTATGTACAGGGTCATCTGTGACCAAAATCCTGCGAGGAACTTCCATGCCACCGCGGCCTCCCCTTGTTGCAGCAGCTTGTTCACCAGCATGGAAGTTCCTCGCATGATGCTTCGGTTCCAGCTCCTGCAGCAACGACAGCAGCTTTCTGTACCTAGTATATAGTAGCCTCTGCCGTCGGCGCTGGTGCTACCCAGGCATCAAGCACACGTGTGCAGTCCTTCTTCACGGCCTTGTACAAGCTCTTGCACCATTCATCGTCGTCTGGAAGCAGCTCCGGCACGTAGGCCACCAAGTAGGCACAGTACCTGTATCACCTTGATGTAACAATCTTGAAAATCAATAAAACTTAACATTTCGAGAAAAAAAAAGTAGGCACTGTACCTTGACAAGTGTGTGGCAACAATCATGTCGTCAGAAAGGCGATGTGGGTGTTGTTTCCCTTGCCCCTGCGCCTGCCTCGTCTCAAGGATGCTTGTCGCGATGTGCCATGTGAGCAGGAGATCAGAGATACCTTCACTCTCACAAGCCCAGAGGAAGTCGTTGCTGCTGTTGCTGCCAGTGCCATCTTCTTCTTCTAGGATCCGGCAGAGGAACGTCTTGGGATCAGTCAGGAGCCCATTGTTACTTGTGAGGGCATTGAAAATCCTAGCCTTGAGCACCCCTGGAACTTTGACGTTCTTCTTTCTGTCGGGCAAGCGGAGGAGACGCATGACAAGGGAAATTACTGCATCAGTTCTTCTTGGATGCAGCACTAGCACTGAGCATTGGTACATTTTGTCATCCCAATGGGTCATCAGCTTGTTAGACCGACATCGCAGGACACGCCCAGTCCATTTTTGCATGCGAGGAGATCGCTGCCAGGCATCATGGTTATTTACTACACTACACAGCGACTGAAGAGGGCTACTTTGGTCCAGTTAGAGCAGATGTAGGAAGCAATCTCCCTTGCCTCAGCAAGCACAACTAATACAAGGAGTATCGCTACTGGAACCACATCATACACTAAATTTCCATAATTCATCCCCTTAGAATCGTAATCATTGGAGATCCTACTATCGCAATCTAGTTGGCAGTTAACCTGAACTAGATCTTGAACACTGGAAATGTAACCCCCCATTCCAGCTAGCAACAAACAGCGGCTTATAGTCAAGATTGAAATACAGATGTTTACTATGGGCAGCCAGAAATTTGAGTAGTGGATTGGGATGGATGAATAGTAATAATCATGTAGAAAAGAAAGCTCATCTGTTATCATGCCATGCACCCTTTCATGATCCTTGTCCTTAAGCAACACATGCATGAAGAAGTCACGGACTTGCTGAAAGCCAGCTTGAGCAACCGTGTAGCCTGCAAACCGACACCTTAACAGCTTGAACAACATGAATGAAAGGCAAACTTCTTTGAGCCGCCAAGTTGTTGACGACATCAGGCCCGTGTCGTCATTGAACTGCCAGACTTTGTCCATAGTCACCAAGCCGGTACCGGAACTGCCACTAGTCATGCTGGCATCTTGGTTATGGCACATCCGTTTGAAGAAAAAACCATGAGCCCCCTTGTCTACTTCATCTTTGTCCTCTCCCATAACTATAAGTGGAGGAGGACAATGCCCAACTTCTGGTGGTATACCACCATATTTGCTCCCCCCTTGCAGTTGCTTCATATATCCGACAATAAGAGGAGGGTTGCGTCCAAACGCAAAAGAGGGCCGAGTCTTTTGGAATGCATAGTACTTAAAGGCTATTTTAGCGAAGATAAGAGCAAAGGTGATGGATAAGAGAGTTGTGATGATGGGATCACCGAGAACAAAATATGAGGGGGAGAATAAGTAAGTGGAGTCCTGCTCCACTGAATTGATCGAAGAAAAATATGACTGGGGAGGTATGAGTGATGATACCACAAGGTAAGATGACCAAATTGCCTGTACAAGCAGTACCATAGGGAGCCCAATAATTCGACCGTCTCTTTTGCTTGCAGCGACTGTGGTACATGTATTGATGCCAACAATGTGTACAAGGCCTGCCCAAATTAGGACCAGAAACAAGTGGAACGATGCATCGCAGAAGCTCCAGATATAGACAGTCCCTGATTTTGAAACGGTGGATGGGACGGTGGTTGAGGCCGCATTGGAGGCAACATAGGAGAGGATTGGCAGGAATAAGGTGTTGGCTTAATAGGGCGCGAACGAAAGCACGGTGCCGATAACGAGTCCCATAGTTTCCTATTCCGACAAGGATTCCGGCCAGGACGGCGTTGCCGAGCGTGAGCCCGCTCACTCGCATCATCTTCGGTCCTATCCGAGCCGCAGCCACACGCGTGCTGAATTCCGCTACTGCGGAACTGGGACAGCTGAAGTTCGTCATCTAATTGACACAAGTTGGATAGAATGTATAAGTACTGGTCCCATGGTTACTCACACAGCAAATAAGTTGTACACTGATGTTTTTTCTATAACAGTACATACTTAATTTGATGTTAGCACATAATATGCGGAGGCCACAACTCTCTATAACTTAAAAAAAAAACAGGGGAAACTCTGTTTCGTGTGTGAATAATTAATATTACAAGTTGACACGAGGCGGATCTAGAAAATAAGTTAGAAGAGGCTTATCTCATAATCTTTCATCTCTAGCATCTCCTTCTAAGCTTGAATATGTACAAATTTGTAGCGGAGGCTTAGGAGGGGCTCCATGGTCCGAGCGGCGATAGCGGGGGCTCGAGCCCACCCCGCCCCGGTGCTGGATCCGCCCTTGGACACGGCGATTGTGCAAGAAATGAGGAAGCTAATGTGATATGGCCATGGCCTCCAACACGCATGCACGTAATGTAGTATATATAGCTTTGGCCATATTATATGCAAGTGAAAGTTGATAACTATATTGCATCATGAAAATAGGATACGTGTAACGAAAAAAATCCAACTGATTGGTGTCTAACGAAGAACCCAAACTTAAATTGCGCAAACCAAACTTAAATTTATTATTTTTTATTGTATTATATTATCAATAAAGCTAATAAAATGTTAGGGTGTGTTCACTTCGCGAAAAGTAGCTGAAAAGTTACTGTAGCATCTTTCGTTGTTATTTGGCAAAATTTATCCAATTATGAACTAACTAGGCTCAAAAGATTCGTCCCGACATTTACAGACAAACTATGCAATTAGTTATCTTTTTTACCTACGTTTAATGCTCCATGCATGCGTCAAAAGATTTGATGTGATGTGTGTAAGAGGAAATATTTTGGGTTGGGAGAGGGAAGTGAACGCGGCCTTAGAGAAAGGCATGCATCGCGATTTCCAGGCTAACAAACATAATACAGTTTCGTATGAGCACATATATACTAGTCTTAACAAACATACTAAAAGGACGTTAGGCAGCATGAAGAGACAAGAGAGTGAGAGGAACAAATAAAGCAGGCAAAAACAGGAGTAAACATATATAGCCCGTGTTTAGATCCCGGATTCGGCCACCTGAATCGGCTCTGGCTGCTACAGTGTTCCTGCCGGAACACTGTAGCAGCTTTTGTTTTTTAGTGTAAAAAATTGTCCAAAAAATGATTAATTAGACTCAAAATGTTCGTCTCGCAAACTACAACAAAACTGTGCAATTAGTTTTTGATTTCATCTACATTTAGTACTACATGCATTTGCCGACATTTTGATGTGATGGGGAATCTCCTTTTTGCATAGTGCAATTTGGGTGCCCAAATTGGGAACTAAACAAGGGCATAGTTTAGGACGCATTGAATAAACGAATTAACTTACCGCGGGCCAGCTGCTGAACGGTACGTGATAAACGCACGATGGCCCCGTTGGCTTATACCGAAAAATAAGCTAAAAAGTACGACGGCTGAACAGGGTATATATATATACACACACTAGCTCCGTACTAGCTAGCTTCTTCGATCTTGTTGGTGGTGGACGGTGGTGGTCACTGGTTGTATGTGTGCCTGATCGATCGATCGATGTCTGCAGCTACTATTAGTAACTCTCGTTTCTCTTGATACGATGATGATATGAATGATGCATGCCCTCTAGCAGCAGCTTCGGACATATTCTTTGCTTGCGGTAGTACCCTAATGCTGCGTGTGTCTCATTGGAAATGGAAAATAAAGTTGCTCGACCCATCGCCTCGCCCCTTTAGTAATTTATTATTTGGGCGTTTTGTGTTTACGTTGCTTTTCACACACACCGATGTCACAGCACACAAGTATGGACATGCACACGCGAGATTGTTCTCAATCGCTAGACGGACAACATATTTCGCTTCCATTATTCTAGGTCATTATATGTACGTTTTTCTACGGCTTCAATAAATATATTCACTTCGGGACGGAAAACCGGCTTTCATCTTAATAAACCGTACATCCATGAATTCATGTCCATCTCTTAATTAGGACCTGAAAGGGAGAGAGAGAGGAATCAATTGATATAAAGAACAATAATTAGTATACAATACCAATAATTGGTGTATGTAACAATTGTGGAAGTATCAAGGCAGCTCCAGTTTAAGCCGCCTTTAACCTAAATTGCGGACGTTACAAAAAAATTTTTGTTTCTGTGGCAGCGGCCCTCGATGAGATCATCTTGATAAACTATACTCACTCCGTACTAGCAAGCTACTTCTTCTGAGTGGCCGTGTTGTGTGTTTGTCTCTGCAGCTATTTATATAGACTATTAATCGTCTCTTTTCAGATGATGATGCCCGCTAGCTACCTTTGGATATATTCTTTGGCCCACGGCACTTTTTCATTGGAAAAGAAGTTTCTCGATCCATCGGCCCTTTAGTAACTTAGTTATTTGAGCTCTTTATTTTTGGTGTGAGCTATAACCGTTGTTTTTCACAGCGATCTCAGCTAAGTCTGGAGCTGGACAAATAAATCAGCTCAGTCTTGATCTCATAGCTGTTTTTATTATTTGAGCGTTTTGTGAAAATGGCAACGCTGCTGATTTCTCACCCCGCAGTGATGTTTGACACTCTATAGGGGGTTTGCCAACCAACAATGATGGGCTTATTATTATGTAGTAGTAATATTTGCCAAGACTCTACCTACCTAATATAAAATATCTAAAAGTTTGACCAAGTTTATGGAGAATAATATTAACATCTATTGCATCAAAATGGAACAATATGAAACTAAATTCCATAATGTATCTAAAGTAAGTATAAATGCTATGTGGCATCATGTAGACTAAGTGAACATACAACGTCAGGATAAATATTTATTTTAAGTTTATCTTCGTGAAAAAATGTGCCCTTAACGCAGCCAGAAAGTTAACACCACGTCAGTCAAGATGACATACCCCTGGTGCTAATTTGGTGGGCCAGGGCAGAACCCTTGCAGTGGCCATCTCTCAGACCATTGATGCCCCCCCCCAAGTCGGTCTCGCCACCTCCGACGACCACGTCTCCAGCTATGACTACTGAGGCATGTCGTTGATGGCCTCCCCTAATTCGTTCATGCTGACTCTGACTATACACCATGTTCGCTGGATGGTTTCTGCGGCTGATAAGCCGGCTGATGCTATTTTGTTGTGAGAGAAAAACACTGTACCATGGCTGATAAGTTCAAGCGAACAGGGTGATATGTCTTCATATATGACTGGTTAGAAATAGCATGTGCAGGCTCCTCCAAGCCAGTTTTACCACCATCTCGGCAATGTCCTTGACCACAACTGCTCGGACATGATGCCATTAGGCCTCAACCGAGTCATCGCACCGCACCATCTATGTGTGCTCGTCGCATGCTTAGGATTAGGAGAAGACAATGACTTCAAGTTTACCCTCTGATCGACTCTTCGAATCTCTCGGAGGCTCGGGGCCTAGACCCACTGGGTCCACTCGCACAAACACGATCAACTATGGTGATAGAAAAACATTCGGACTTTAATTACAACTAACCCTCCACTTGATTCTCCAAAATTGCACAAAAGTTGGGGGGCTACTATCGTTATATTGATACACTGGTACCCTCATCTCAAGGAGAAACACTCAAATGGGTTGGGGTGCACTGAGAAGGCTATACAAGTGGCCCAAACCAGATAGGGTATCTCATCTGCTTGGTGGACAAGGCATAGTAAGATGTACATAGAAACCAACTCTATCTGATTAGATTTTCTTGTAACAGACTTGGAAATCTACATGTAAACCGATCAAGACTCTATCTGTATCCCTACCCCTGGACTATATAGGAAGGGTATCCCAAGATCGTCTTCGGATGGGTCAAGCTCATTCTCCGGATAGCTCCACCAATAGACACATTATTGCGATCTCTCATGCTTCTCATGCTTGGCTTATTATGCAGTGACGAGTATGAGTAAAGAAGGAAGCCCAAGCATTGGCACTGCCTCTATCTCCTTAAGATGTCCTCCAAATTTGTAGTCTTGGATCCATAATGCATATGACCAAATCTTGTTTCTAGAACTTAAAGACAAAATCAACAAGGAGTTGTTATTCATTGTGAATGTCCGCCCAAAATGTTTGTCAACCACATGCCACCTCTAGGATGAATGCATACACATATGTTCCTTTAGTGGGTTTACTAAGCATTGCTTACTGTAGGATAATTAGCATTGTCATAGCCAATTTTCTCATTCACCGACATGTCTTGTGGTGGAACCACATATTGTGAACTTATAGCCAATGAATAAGGATTTACATGTTGTACTCTCTCCGTCCCAAAAATACAGTCGTTCTAGGACTCCGCACGCAAACCAACACCTATGGCAAAAGACACGTGTACCCCTACTCCCTCTGTCACCATCTCAATTTTTTCTTCTGTGCTTCTCCTCATCCTCGACCAGATCTGGTGAGCGGGCGGCCTCCACCTCGCCGGCGCGAACTGTGCCCGCCCCACCGACCTCCGCGTCCAGGCGAGCAGCAGCACGCCACCACCGCGCGTAAAGATGGCAACGGGTAGAAAATATCCGCGTACCCGCGGGCACCCAACCTCGCGGGCGAGGATATGGGCGCGAACTTGTGCCCGCGGGCACGAGCGCGGGTAGGCTGTTGCACCCAATGGGCAAAGCTTCACGGGTAAGAAAAAATCGTGCCCGCACCCGCAAACCCGCCAAACCCGCGCTGACACATGGGGCCACTGTCGAGGAGGTATATAAACTCAGATTCTAGGGTTTCCTCATCCAAATTCCCAATCCCACCACTCCACCACTAGCCGCCGTCAGTTCCTCTCCTCAGTCCTCACCCCCGCGACCCCTCCTCCCCACTTCACGAGTTCAAGGTCGAGACTCGCGACGCGCGGTCGCGCCTCCATTGCGGGCGTCCGGCACTCCGACCTCCCCACTCGTGGGCTGTAGCGACCGACGAGCGTGGCTGCTCCGCTCGTGGCGCACCTCTCCTGCCCCACTCACTGCCTCCCCGCTCTAGGAGCTCCAGACCGCCACTCGCGCACCTCCAACCTAGGACGCCGCCTCCGCCGCACAGGAAGCCGTCTCCGCCCTGCAGTCCGCCGTCGTCTTGCCCGCTGTGCAATTTCAAAGGCAAGTTCACTTGTTCTTGATGCCTCCCAATAGATCTTGTGGCTTTTTAGTGGTTTTCTTGATGTCTCCCAGCAGATCTTGTGCTTTTTAGTGGTTGTGTTCATATTCCAGATCTCGTGCTTTTGTGATTTGCAGCTACAATGGCGACCCCTGGTAGCTCCCAAGTTCAAACATCCCATGCAATGGCAACCCCTGTTATTCTTGATCCACGCCTTAAGATGACAATGTTACATGCTTGCTATATTGCCCTTTTTGGAGAAGAGGCTGCTGTAACATATGTTACAGAGGCCCATGAATTGCTTACTGGTTTGATGAAACATTATAATGTGAACCAAGACTCTGTGGCTACATCCTCTGGTGGTGCCCCTTCTTCTACAGTTAGTGCAACTGCTGTGTTGTCCATATTTAAAACCCTTGCTGCAAATAAGAAGACTACAAGCTTTGTTAGAAGTAAGAATGAGCTTGATCACTACTTGGAAGAGGAAACTCTTCCTCATGATGAGAATGATTATTTTGATATCCTTGGCTGGTGGAAGTTGGAGGGAGCTCGTTATCCTACTTTGAGGCTAATTGCTCGTGACATTTTAGCTATTCCAATCACCACAATAGCTTCTGAATCGGCTTTCAGTACTAGTGGGAGGGTTTTAAGTGAGCATCGCAGTCATCTTACACCTAAAATGTTGGAAGCTTTGATGTGCAGCCAAAGTTGGCTTCGTCACAATCTCAAAGGTACAAAGATGTGCATTTACAATTAATTATTTTCATTAATACATGAACTGTATGTTGCAGCTACTAATGTTTGAACTTGAATTTAGATGAGGGTGATGGAAGGTTCAATAGCTTTTGGTCATGCCTTGAAGACAATGAAGAAGATCTGAAAGATGAATCTTGCATCACTAGAGCAGATTCCGACTAATTAACTTGTTCATGTCTTGTTTATTTGCATCACTTGGAAGACTTTGCTGTTGGACAATGTGTTCTTGTATGGTTGGCTTGTACTGTATTGTTAATTGTGTATGTGTGATGAACTACTGAACTGAGATCTGTGATCTGTGATGAACTAAGACTACTATGTATGTGAATGTCACAATGTGTGATCTATTAGTTGTGTCATTCTGTGTATATATTAGACATGTATGTATGTGTTAGCTGTCACATTTTTCTGTTAAATGTGATGTATTTATACTTCTGGCAGGTATGCGGGCATGCCCGTGGGCGAGCCATGCCCGCGGATAGCGGGGACAGGCACAGGTTGCTGCCCGTGGCGGGTGGCGGGCGCGGGCGCGGGCATGAGATTTTGCTCGCGGGCGCGGGCATGCGAAGCCACTATCCGCGCGGATTTTGCCCGTTGCCATTTTTAGCCGTGCGGCCCGTCGGCGAGATCTCGATTTTTTCTCTCCTGTGCTTCTCCTCGTCCTCGACCAGATTCGTCGAGCGGGAGGCCTCCACCTCACCGACGCGAACTGTGCCTGCCCCGCCGACCTCCGCGTCCAGGCGAGCAGCAGCACGCCACCGCCACGCGGCCCATCGGCGAGATCTCGATTTTTTCTCTCCTGTGCTTCTCCTCATCCTCGTCCAGATCCGGTGAGCGGGCCACCTCCACCTCGCCGGCGTGGTTTGTGCCCACCCCGCCGACCCCCGTGTCCAGGCGAGCAGCCGCACGTCTCCGCTGCGAGGCCCGCCTGGCCTTCGTCGGTGGTGGAGCAGAGGATCAAGGGCGGTGGCTCCCCCTGGCATGCGGATCTCAACAATGGAGTGCCGCCAGCGCAAGGTCCTCGCCCAACCTCGACCTCGCTGGCGCCTCGCCTGGGATGTCGCTCCACCTCGTGCCCGCCTGCCTCACCCACGCGCGTGACGAGAAGAAGAGGGGGACGCTGCCGAAGGAGAAGGATGAAGGCCGCAGCCACGGGCCTCGCCCGCCGAGATCCACTCTGCTTCTGCCTCGACTCCAGCGGGGCCGGATGCGTGGAGTGGCGACAATGGATGTGAATCCGAATCTCCGATGCAGCCATGGCCATGCGGGCGAATGGTGAGAGAAAAGCAAGCGGAAGGGAAGATGGGAGAGAAGAGAAAGGTCATAGGCCTGGTAGTGGTGGGATCCACCTATATACAGGCTAAAACGACACTTGTCGTGGGACAAATTTTGAAAGCCAGGACGACAGTATTTTTGGGACGGACGGAGTATGTTTGCTAGTAGCATTAAAACTCAAAGAATTCATAGTAGATATCGGTTCTTTACAATAATATCCATAATTATGATGTGTATGATGAGGATCATTAACAAAAAGTGTTAGCCGATGCAATATATCTAGCATCATTATGACTATCAACACCAATATGAGAGTTAATAATGCTTGCAAGATAATTATTAAAATCATGATGCGTCATATACCTCGGTATTTGTGATAGTTTTGAGGTGTCATACATTGGTACTCCATGATTTAGAAATTGACCACCTTGCTGAATTTTTCAATAGCAAGCGCAACATGCTCCAGAATCACAAGCAAAATCACAAGGGGTCAACAGGATGTGATCGGCCTTTTGGGCCAGATCAATGGTAAGGGCGAGCACAGGAAGATAGATCAATGAAGATCATGGCTTGGGCAAAGAGATTTGACTACAAAGTAGAGCCGGAGAAAATTCTTTTCCAGCGGAGTCACCAAAAAGTGTGTTGACGCCAAATAGGATCTGGATCACACACCAGCAAGGGCTATAAATTGCCCAGGTAGCCACGGACCAAAAAACGCAGCGAGGATATCACACTTACGTGGTGAAAAATAGATAGGTTTACAAGCAAACCACCAAAGGATAACCAATCGCGCTTACGTGACGAAGAACGGCTAGTTTGCAGGCAAACTAGTAAAGGAACAGCTGAAGCTCTCACCCAGGAGGGACCCCGTTAGGTCAAGGACGTTGTCAGGTTGCCCTAGGTCGGCCAACAAGCCTAGGACGCCATCCTTGGTCATCGGATCAAGAGATAAATGGCATGAGGTTGAAAAAGAGGGTAAAAGAGTGTTTGTAGATTGATTTTGACAATTGAATAATTGGGGTCTCAATCGGCCATGATCCTCTCATAAATATAAAGGGGTGGTCTTATTTTAGTAGGAAACCTTCCCGAGACGTTTTTTACAAGTTTTCCACGAGTCTAGAACAGTTTGGATCGGAATGAAAAAAGCCAGATCCACGTCCAAGTTTGTGCCAATTGTCGGTATTACCGACGTCTATCGATACTACCGTTGTTCAGATTTACGCCAATCGTCAGTAGTACTGACGTCTATCGGTACTACTGAAGATGAAGTGTCTTCTCGAAGGCATAGCTCTCCGATCTGAACTCCGAATTAGACGTTTTATATACGTTTTTTAATCAGCTCAACACGAGGAACGCAATGGTAAAATCTATTCTTGCATTTGAGGAAGTTGGGAAGGGGGCTTAGCCGACTTATGGAGTCGACTAAGCTGACTCTGGCTGGTTCAGCTCCCAAAAAGTCATTTTCTTCACCCAGGCTCCAAATGCGATGATCCAAGTCTGCTTTCTGACCGTCTCAATGACAGAAACTTGATGGTGGAGTCCATTATTCACTTTGGACACTTTTGAGTGTCAACAGTATCATGGTAATAAGCGTCAGGACGTAAAGGAGATGGCCATGCATCATCATCAAACACTTAATTAATACTCCCTATCTCCTGAAATATAAGAGATTCTAATTTGGTCAATTTATGCTAAGTTGTTGACTAAATTTATATAAAAGAAGAATATTTTTTACTAACACCAGCTAGTCCCATATATGAAGGTCCAAATATCAGTTCTCTTGTCTCTGATCACCTCATCACCAATAATGGTCTGGCATCCATTGGGGACATCATGGCTTTCAGCAAAATTGATCTCCTGTACGTCTCAGAGGGGCGAATCGAAGATGCATACTTTCATGATGAACCGAATGCGAGAAAGTTCTTTTTTGTTGGCCCTAATCAGCGAGTTGAAATGTTCTTGTGGCCATCAATACCTCTCCGATCCGGTTTTCCATGTTATATATCACCAGTGGTTTTATTAGTGGATTGGACTCGCAGGGCCAATGTCAGAAGGGTGATGAATCACCGATAATCTTCATGATCCAAGCTCAAACAGGAACTGTCGTTGTCAGTCACCTCGGCACAGGCTCCCTCATTGGCTTTCCATGCGAAGTTTGGTCTATTTAGCTAGGCCATCGATTTGACACCAGTCAGTGGCATATAGTGCAAGCAGAAACAGATTAAATTAAATATAGCTCAGGCAGCTCCGTCCTATTATTATTACCCACGGAATGTTTATCAATCACCTTAGCAAGTGTGCCAAGGTAATGTCATATTCGAAGGTCCTAACCTATTTATGAGTATTTCTCATTTATCTTTTGATGCCTAACCATTTTAATCTGTTCAAATGACTAATCTTTTTTTAATCATATCTTACCCTTCGCTTGGCCTTAAGCGAAATGCAAAATCCTAAACTTTTTTGCATGCAACGAGTTACCAATTGGTGACCCAAAATACTTGCAACAAAATTAGTTGTGTGGACAAAAATCGCCCCAACAGGCTTTCCCGCTTTGCCTAAGTGGATGTTTTGAAATGATCATATTTTGCATTTCACAATTTTTATCTCTAGAGATCTTTTACAATGGTTGGAAAAGTACCACGATACCTCTAGGTACTTCCATCTCTTTTTTATTTTCTAAATAATTAATTGAGAAATATATTATAGAGGGTATTTTAGTAATTGATGTTGTGCCCTTAAGTAAACCCTAGTCGTGGCGCACGAGGCCCCGAAGACCGTCTCATTGGCAGCGCGTGACCCAGTGGAGGGCGCGGTCGGCGGCAAGTGCGCCATGGTGGATCGACTACGCGGCAACCAGGCTCAGGACGGCGAGCGCGCGGCCGTTCTCAGCAGGACCACACTTTTTACTCTTCGCCTCTCCCATCGCACTAGCTTCCTGGTGAGAACTTCATGAAGATCGGAGGCTTTACCTAGGCAAGAGAGAGCGACGAGGCGGGGAAGGTCCATATCCGTCTCTGCAGATGAAACCGTAAGCGACGACAGGCACCAGCAGGCAGCAGCTCCGCCTCCACGCTGCTCATCTTGTGTCAGGTGAATACGACCAGGCTCCCCACGCACATGTCGACGGCGAAGTTGGCGCCCGCGAGGAACGGCACGTACCTCCTGTATCTGTGCGGCATGAAGTCCCTTGCGACGTTGGTGGCCACCACGAACGCGAAGAAGCCGATTGACAGCTCCAGGTAGTGCGTCGGCAGCGCCGAGATGCCCTAGACGCCGAGGAGCCATGTTCCTGAATATCAGCGCGTAGGAGCCTTCCAGTATCCGTCCGGGTTTCGATGTCAAACGCTCTGAAGAAGAGCGTGAAGGTGAGCGGTGAGATGATGCAGCCCGTGGCTGTGCTCAACTCAAGTTCCTGTTCGAGCTCGAGAAGCCAGACGGCCTGCTCCCCGACACACGGCCAAGCTGCCACTGCCACCGCCGCATGTTGCCGGAGCCCGAGGTGAAGTGGGAGCGGCTAGTCGAGGTGCTCGGAGCCTGAGCCGTGTCGTGCGCCGTGCTAATGGTCTTGGTCCATGACGTCATGATAGTATCATATACGCTCCTCTTTTTTCCCTTTGATGAAAAATTAAAGAACAAATGTTTACAAATACAAGTACACGTGTCTCATCCAGCAGCTATATATCCCATTTTTTCCCCATGACCGATTTACCCTTATTAAAAAATAAAATATAAAATGAAAAATATATATAGCCCCACATATTTTGGTACTGGTCCCACCTAATTTGGTACTATCCCCATCTATTTGGTACCACTAGGTACTTTCAATTAGGTACCTCCTATTTTTCTACCATCCGATCTTAGTCGATGGATGGTCCATATTTTTTCCAACCATTGTAAAATTTCTCTAATTCTTTTGTCACTTACAATCACATCGATGCCTTTTCTATTGCCTAGATTTTCACCATTTTTATGTCGCTTGTGCTTTTCCCAGACAACAAAGGCAGGGGAGACAAATGGGTGGTCTCGTAAATACCGGAATCTTCTCGGGACCATTGACATTCCACTGAAGAAAATTGTGTTGATAAACTACAGAGGCAACAAATCACATGTCAACTTTGCCAAGTTCTTCATGCCTAATGCAAGGTTGCTGGAGTCGATGGTTTTTCAGATATATTGTGGGTCAATGTATTATGAGATAGATTATTGTCGAGTGCCTAGCAATACCAATGAATGGATTGATAATCAGCACAAACTTCTCCAGACGAAAAAGGCGGCCTCCAGGATTGCGCAGTTTGATTTTATTTATCATGTGTACTGGCACATGATTTGTCAACAAATGACCCCTTTGTAAGGTTTGAAGAGTGGGTTGATTGTTAGGCTATACTGTTTTACAGAAACCTGATTAGCCATTTCTTTGCATTGTTTGACATTTGGCATCTCAGTTCCAAGAATATTGTAGTTTGACATAGACTAAGTGCTATATTTTGTTTTAACCGTTGAAGTGTTTGATGAGTAAGCAACGACTGGGTCTAATTTCTTTTCATGTGTTTGCTATACTTTCCTTCCCAAATTTGATTAGTTACTTGCATGTTGTGTTTTGACAAGTGACGCCTTTTTCCCTGGAACACTGAGGTTTTTTCTTTTGTTTTAACTGGAGAAGAGTTACCTGAGGTGTCCATTGAGATTTGCCACCTGTTTGTCATTGGAATATTGCACAGGATGGCATATGTACCATTTTATTGTATAAACCCTTTGGTATCTCTCAGAAAGAAACTTCTTTGGTAAGAACAGGAGGGTATTGTTTAGAAGTTGAGCATTTTTTGTATTTAGTAGTTACATATTGATTCCATACCTATGTACATATGTTGAACGACTCAATACTCAGTTTGTTTTTCCATGTCCTAATTTCTGTGCATGTGTTTTCTTATAAAGAGATAGAAATGTCTTGACTATATTTAGGGGTGGGGGTGGGAATGACCACCGCTCCCAGGGAGGAATTCACAGGCGGGTCTCTACCTAACCTTCATAGATAGATTGGTAATAAATATATAAATTTTTATTAAAAAAAACTTTGCATGCTAGTTGCTACAAGGTGCCCATACGAGGGAGGTTTGTAAGGTAAACGCTTATTATTGCGTAGGTATGATTTAGGCATTTGGGACGCATAAAGAAAACAATAAAGAAAAAGGATGAAGAACTCACCTGCTGCCGTTGGAGACAAAGGAGTTCACCAGCGCTAGGGTTCGGGGTTTCCCGTGAGGAGGGGGTGGGGGGAGAAGGGGGCAGGTCCATGGTTTCTAATCTTAGAATGGATCACAGGACGAGCGGCGGTGGTACAAGCGACGACGGTGAGGCGGTTCGTCGGGGAATGGCGTTTGGATGGGGATGTTGGTGCGTCAAGATCCGTCGAATTTCACATCGGGAAGCGATGGAGGCCGGCGGTGCGCCATCGGAACCGGGGGGCGTTGGATCTAAGGGAGCATGCTTGGATTAGGACGACCATGGTCGAGGGCGAGGTGGGAGTGCAGGCAGTGTGGGACGGCGGCGGCGGAGATGCAAAGGAGGAAGGGGTGTGTGGACCGAGTTGAGTTGGTGTGCGCAGGAAACCCTAGTTAGGGCCCTATTTATAAAACAGAGAGAATTTGTTACATGCCCCTAAATGTTGTCAAAATTTTCTATAGCCCCCTAGAAAAATTCCTGTAACATTTGTATCGTCGTTGTAGTTTTTTGTTTTCTTTATGCCACTGCCGTCAACACCATTACCACTTTCCTTCATCATCCGCAATCAGCTTGCATAATTTTTTAGAAATTGCCATTTTGCCTTTAACCATTCATTCAAGTTATACAGGGGTCAGGCCTAGCCAATATTCAATCAGGCTCTTCTCCTACACTCCACTCCATCCCGCAATGTGCCCCTCCCATCCCTCCTCTCCACACTACTAAGAAAGAGAATGAACCAACCCTACATCCCTACCCCATCGACAAGTGCCTCAAGTCCAGCCGCAACGTGACAAATGCGACATCCTTGACATGGAGTGTCTTAGAGGTGGTTGCACCATGGTGTCTATGGACCACAAAAGTGCCTAGTTCTCACACATGTATTAGGCCTCAAGGTGCACCGAGCACCGTTCGGTTCGCATCCGGCAATGGCAGGTCCCCCGTCCCTCCCCTCATGATCCGCTTGAGCTCCTACAATCGCCAGAGGTCAGACATCATGGCAGCATCCACAGCCACTGACGCATCAAGCAAGGCAACCACCGTGGGTTGCTTGCAAGTTGGGGCAGAGCAAATCTACGTAGTGGTGGCCCAATTAGTGCCCCAACGCTCATAGTGTGCATGTGGCCCTTGCTCCTTTTGGTGGGCAGTGTTGACGACATGGCCCTAGATAAGGGGCGTAGCGGGTTAGCATCCACCACCGTACATATGCGATTGTAAGATGCCAAGGGTGAGGAGCGCAGCCGTGGTCAACAATAGACACAACCATCGGCACAGGCAGAGCAAGGGTGCTAGTGTGATATTGGCAAGGTAGATATGTGGCTGGCATATAGCGGCCGCACAGAACTAGCGCATCGTAGCCATGGCCGCCATCATATAGGACAAGCGGAGCAGGAGCATGGCGGCAGCATGCATGCGGGGAATGGATACTAGCATAGGCTTGAGTGTGCTTGGCACTGTGGGGCGGGGAGGGCACAAATATC
Source organism: Saccharum hybrid cultivar R570 (assembly GCA_038087645.1). Taxonomy (NCBI): domain Eukaryota; kingdom Viridiplantae; phylum Streptophyta; class Magnoliopsida; order Poales; family Poaceae; genus Saccharum; species Saccharum hybrid cultivar. Next base: position 1,161,696 of record JAQSUU010000368.1, read on the forward strand.
AGCATGGGCTAGGCGGAGCTCTACACGGTGTGCCATGGGCGGGGAGGGCACAAATACCAGCATGGGCTAGGTGGAGTTCGACACGGTATGTAGGGCGCTACCACCACAGGTGTAGGGTGGTCGGTGGTCAGACACTATAGCAGTATGTCGAACAGGGTTTTTTTTTAGAAATCAGGAGGAGCAAGGAGCTCCTACTGTAATTTTATTAAAAGAACAACAGGTAATACAAAGTACACAGAAAAAGGAAAAAGACAAAGAGGGAAAAAAGGGAAAAAAGAGAGAGGAGAAGCTTATGTCGAACAGGTTGTGGCACTAAAGATGGTTGTTGGACTCCTAGCTAGTCGCTTGCGCTCTCTATTGTTGACTTGGCAGGACATGAAGCTTGTATAGAGAGCAAGTCGATGATGTTTACTGTTGCGGGTGTCCTAAGCTGGCCTGGTTGATGAATGGCAAGTGATTCAGGTGTTTCATTGTGATATGTGAAGGAAAGGCAGATGCTTGGCTTGTTATTAGCTCAGTGGACAGGGACCGCAACCATGCATGGCTTGCTTGTGACCGCCAGTGGATCGGATGTGGTTGGGGAAGCAAAAGAATGGCAAATACAGAACTCAAAAACTTCTTTGACATTGTCCACTATTTTGCACAAAATCCCTATTTAGAACTTCCGGAAGCCAAAAGCATGCCAGATGAATCAAACAGATAAAGAGCCATGCATGTTCAGTCATTCATGTCAGGCATCGCGATATGAACGGGTCACACGTACAGCCGGTAGACTCCGGCATGCTCGTGACGTGAAGATAGCTAGGAGGTAGGACGTCGGCGCGTGAAGGACACGTACCATACGTCCATGTTGACAAATGCATCTGCCTGATCGACATGCATGCATATGCGCGTACCTCTAAGCGAGCAAGGAGGCCCGCATCCGTACTCGGCAAGTACGTGCAAGATGGGCGGCCGTACGTGCGGGACAGATGCCAACACGCAGGCTGCCGGTGCCACGACGTCCATGGCATCTACATCAATGTTGGCACCGGCGGCACCTGCAAACTAAAGGTGTGATCATCTTTCTAGATCCCATAATTACAATTTAATTTCTCTCCTTGGATGTACTAAATTTGGTTATCCGGCCCATAATTACAATTTAATTTGTCTTCTCTGTATACTTATGTTATATAATACTGTTTAGAACTTTAGGTGAGAATACACCAGGGAAAGAATTGTGAAAAATGAAAACAAGAGTCTCTGATTACTCTGAACAAATAAGTCTTGATATAATCCCTATTGACCATAACTTATAATTTTTTTGTTCACTTTAATATAATTTCATTAGATTACTTCAAGTTTATGTGTGAATGACGCTAAAAAATTAGGGGACCATGATCCATGGAGTTATAAATAAAGCCTATTGGAAAAACACAAACCTCCACAAATATAAAAGATAACTATCTAATCCCATAATATTTCTTTTTATAAATTATCATGACCCCTAAGTTTGGATTCAAATTAACCATATTAGGCATTATGAAAGATAATGTAATGTAATATATAGCCATATAATTTGTACCTAAATTATCCATCTCAACCATTGCAAAAAAGTTAACAAAAATCTCTCAAATCTACATGTAAATGCTAATATATGCTATTATGAAAAATAATTCAACATCCATAAGCACAATATATGCACAAAGCTATTTGAAATACACACTTCTGTCAATATTAAGTTGAAACCATGCGCAAAGCTATGTTACACTGCGTGAAGACCAAGGAAACATGTATACATTAGGAAAATATTTATTTTATAAGGTTATCAAGCGGAGAAAATGTCATTAGCAAATCATATAGTAATGACACTTACGCTTCACTTTAAGTTATATTAATTCTCACGATAATAAATTATGCAAGTTGTTATCTCGAAAAAGGTTTAAACAATTTGATTGGAACATTATATCATATGAATACCAGTAATTTAATTCCAAGGATTATTTGTTTAATAAAACAATATTAATACAATATAATAAATTCAACACCTTGAGTACCATGGTGTATGGTGAAACAACTATTTATGACATTGTAAGAACTAAGAGGATTAGCCTAGGACCTAGACTATTCTTTGAATAAAATAAAAAATGAAAAAATTGAATAAGAGATACAATAACCATTGGAATTTCAAACTAAGGGGTGATCAAAAGATGAAGGTTAAAATATAGATTTTTATGATCACATAAAGTGATAAGAGTTTATATACTTTAAGTTTTCGTTTCAACTAGACACATATCGTGCTAGAAAAAAAGATCAATCCTAGAAAATATTACTCATGAAACCGCTAGAAACAAAAAAGATAGATCCTAAAATTCTTACAAAAACCTAAAACATTAAGATTGGTAGACTATAATCACCATTGTAAATAATAGTTGTTGTTTCTAAGCAATTAATAACCTCAAAATTTTGGAAAAAGAATCAAAATCACCATTGTAAATAATAGTTGTTGTTTCTAAGCAATTAATAACCTCAAAATTTTTGAAAAAGAATCAAAATTTAGGTTCATGTTGATATAGACCGTAGCTAAAGACATCATAGTTTAAACAAATGTTTCAACTAAATGTATATTGGAGATAAACATACGTGCTTTGTAAATGAAAAAAAACTGATGTATATGGATGAAAAGTACCTAAAAATCAATAATTGATAGATTATCGAAACTGAATATAAACTATAGAGTACCTATTATATAGCTATTATTTTATAACATTAGTGAAGAGATTTTTAAAAAAAATAAGTAATTTTTATTAGTTAGTGTCTCTTAAGATTCTAACCCGTGCCCGGGTTGATGAACTAGTGTCATCAGAATGCGAGGCACGTATTGCACTTTGTACTTTCTAACATCATGAAAAATAAAAGTTATCTGCCATTTGCATCGACGAATTGGTGTTGGCTGACTGCATATCTGAGCAGTGGCAAGGGATGCCATTTTTCCAGACTTGCTAGCGCCCGAACATATGATCCGGGGTGCTAGTGTTGGGCGATGCCGCGCGCGCAAGAAAAGGAGCCTACACCGCCCATTTTTTGCGCGCTCCGCCGCGAGGGCCCCCACGCTTGCGCTCGGTTTCTCACGCGCTCATCAGCACCTGCTCGGTGGTGCCCCTAGCAGTGGGCCTGCACCACCCGGACGTCACCCAGCAACTGCAGCAGGTGGCTGCGATAGGTGAGGTCCCATTGCAACATGTGCAAGACCATTAAATCTATTTTTGCAACACCCAGATAAAACATTTGCAACATACGTCCGAAAATAGCTGAAACATTTACAACATACATCTAAAATACTTGCAAAGCACCTGAAAAATACTTGAAAGCTATTGTAAACATATACAACATCTCGATGAAACACTAAGGACAGACGTATGAAACACCCGAAATACTTAAAGCATACACTTGCAATATGCATGTATTTGCAACATCCACATCTACTTTTACAACATCCAGATGAAAACACTTGCAATATACGTCTAATACAGATAAAATATTTGGAACACAATACACCTGAAACATACATGTATAGCCATTGCGACATGTGCAACATCCCGGTCTACTTTTGCAATATCCTGATCAACTTTTGCAACATCGATATAAAACAGTTGCAACATATATACCTCTGAAACACCTTAAACATACGTTTGCAACATGCTCTTTCAGTACAAACATCTCCTTGGAGCTTCGGCGAATGGAGGCTCGTCAGCGCGTGGAGGTTACCGGTGTGCTCGCCGCTGGCGCAGAGCTCGCCGCCAACACGGAGCTGGGCGGCGGCGCATAGAGGGTGGGTGTGGGGGCGGCACGGGGCGGCGATGGTGCAGAGGGCGGGTGGGTTGCGCGTGGAGATCACTGGTGTGCTCACTGGCGGCACGGAGCTCGCCGACAACGTGAAGTTGGGCGGCAGCATACAGAAGGTGGGTGTGGAGGCAGCGGTGGTTCAGAGGGCAGGTGGGTGATGCGTGGAGGTCACCGATGTGCTCGCTGGTGACGCAGAGCTCACCTGCAATGTGGAGTTGGGTGGTGGCGCACAGATGGACAGGGTGGGGTGGCACGGGCGGCGGCGGCGCAGAGGGCGGGTGAGCGTGACATGGGTGGCACAGAGAGTGGGTGGAGCATCCGGACGTCGGACACTCGGGTTAGACCGTTTCCACATTTTTTCCCCTAAAAAAAGGACACCATTTTTTTCCGCATCTGCCATTGAAATTGGCCATAGCACAAACCCTAGCATGCAAATAGCAACTAAAATGTGGCGCTTAACTTAATTAGTCATCGAGATAATAATACTAACACAGAATGAACACTACCAAGATCGTCAAAGCAGCAAACATTTGTGGAATATATAATACATGATATCATGTCATCTGTCCACAAACAGCACTACACGCCAAATAAAGATAACAATACAATCAGTGAGCAACCGCAACACTAGCTGGCAGTAACGGGAAAGGGTAGAAGAAAAAAGAGAGTCTAAACATGATTATCCAAATAAAGCAATAGCGTGATGATCGAATCCAATACATATGGAGGTAGCAATCAAATCAAACACTGTCAACAGTAGTAGACGGAGGGGCCTCTGTGCTGCTAGGCCTGCTGTCAATCCCGACGTTCATCAGCAACGCCCAGACCAGTGTTATGAGCTCGCCGCCGCGGGCTATGGCCTCCGCGTGCCCCTTGAGGTTATCCGATGGAGCTATGTACAGGATCATCTGTGACCAAAATCCTGCGAGGAACTTCCATGCCACCGCGGCCTCCCCTTGTTGCAGCAGCTTGTTCACCAGCAGCTCGCCAAGCTTCACGCCGTTCATCAGCACCACATGATGCTTCGGCTCCGGCTCCTGCAACAACGACAGCAGCTTGTTGTACCTAGTAGTAGCCTCTGCCGTCGGCGCTGATGCTACCCGGGCATCAAGCACACGTGTGCTGTCCTTCTTCACGGCCTTGTACAAGATCTTGCACCATTTATCATTGTCGGGAAGCAGCTCCGGCACGGAGGCCACCAAGTAGGCACAGTACCTGTATCACAACCTTGATGTAACAATACAATCTTGAAATCAATAAAACTTCCCATTTCGAAAAAAAAAGTAGGCACAGTACCGTGACAAGTGTGTGGCAACAATCATGTCGTCAGAAAGGTGATGTGGGTGTTGTTGCCCTTGACCCTGCGCCTGCCTCATCTCAAGGATGCTTGTCGCTATGTGCCATGTGAGCAGGAGATCAGAGATACCTTCGCTCTCACAAGCCCAGAGGAAGTCGTTGCTGTTGTTGCTGCCAATGCCATCTTCTTCTAGGATCCGGTAGAGGAACGTCTTGGGATCAGTCAGGAGCCCATCGTTACTTATGAGTGCATTGAAAATCCTAGCCTTGAGCACCCCTGGAACCTTGACATTCTTCTTTCTGTCGGGCAAGTGGAGGAGACTCATGACAAGGGAAATTACTGGATGAATTCTTCTTGAATGCAGCACTAGCACTGAGCATTGGTACATTTTATCATTCCAATGGGTCATCAGCTTGTTGCACCGGCATCGCAGAACACGCCCAATCCATTTTTGCATGCGAGGAGATCGCTGCCAAGCATCATGGTTGCTTACTACACAGCGACTGAAGAGGACTACTTTGGTCCAGTTAGAGCAGATGAAGGAAGCAATCTCCCTTGCCTCAGCAAGACCAACTAAAACAAGGAGTATCGCTATTGGAACCACATCATACACTATATTTCCAAAATGTGCATCCTTGGAATCATGATATTCAGTTTGGTCCTTATTATATTGATCGCAATTTAGATTGCAGCAAACCTGAAATAGACCTTCTTCTCCTTCGTGAAGATAGTATAAAAGGAAGTGAGCCATGCCCATTCCAGCTAGCAACAAGCAGTGGCTTATAGTCAAGAGTGAATACAGATGTTTACTATGGGCATCCAGAAATTTGAGTAGTGGATTGAAATGGATGAATAGTAATAATGATGCAGAAAAGAAAGCTCATCTGTTATCACGCCATGCACCCTTTCATGATCCTTTTCCTTAAGCAACACATCCAAGAAGAAGCCACGGACTTGGTTAAAGCCCGCTTCAGCAACCGTGTAGCCTGCAAATCGACATCTCAGCAGCTTGAATAACGTGAATGAAAGGCAAACCTTTTTGAGCCAAGGTGCTGATGTCAGGACCATATCATCCAACACCCAGACTTTGTCAATAGTCACCAAACCAGTACCGGAACTGCCAGTAGTCGTGCTGGCATCTTGGCTATGGCACATCTTCCGTTTGAAGAAGAAACCATGAGCCCCCTTCTCTACTTCAGCTCTGTCCTCTCCCATTACTGTAAGTGGAGGAGGACAATGCCCAACTGGTGGTGGTATACCACCATATTTGCTCCCTCCTTGCAGTTTCTTCATATATCCGACAATAGGAGGAGGGTTGCGTCCAAATGCAGAAGAGCGCCGTGCCTTTTGGAATTCATAGTACTTTAATGCTATTTTAGCGAAGATAAGAGCAAAGGTGATGGGTAAAAGAGTCAAGATGGGTTGAGAGAGTAGAAAATATGAGTCAAGAGGTACGAGTGAAACCACAAGGTAAGTTGACCAAATTGCCTGTACAAGCAGTACCATAGGGAGCCCAATAATTCGATCTTCTCTTTTGCTTGCAGCAACAATTGTATATGTATTGATTCCAACAATGTGTACAAGGCCTGCCCAAATTAGGACCACAAACAAGTGCAACGATGCATCACAGTCTGTAATGGTAAAGAGAGTATCTGTTTTTGAAAATGTCGATGCAAAAATGTGGCAATACGAGCAACACGCAGCAAGCGGAAGACCTGAGTGGAATGAACTCCGAAGATCTGCTTGGCTTCAACGCCGGGCTGGTTGGATCTGAGAGAAAACCTGAAGACGTGCCAGTCAATTTGACCTACAATTGACAAGGAAAGGAAATTTTATCAGTAACACAAAGTGGAACATGCCGGTGTTGCTCCATACAGTTCCAAATATGTGGCTTTGAAAGCCAGCGAATGAGGCCAACGACTAAATAGTTGATATCCAAAGATTATTATAAAAGAAAGCTTCTTTGAAACAAAAGAAATCAGCCAATTATTGATGCGGATCATGGCAAATAGTTTCTTGGACCATGGAGTATTTATGACAGCAGTGTGACTAGGGTGGCAACAAGCACAATACACCCGAATACAACAGATCAGAGATTTTACTTTTAAAGATCCAATTCTCAATTAAACAGCCGAATTTGTGGTAAATAAGATCATGGCTACAACTGTTGGACACAAATAAACTTATAAACGAATTAAATCTAATCCATTACAATTCAACAGTGAGGTTCGAGCGGATCGTGCAGCTATAATTATTATAACAAACTTCGAGATAATAGGTTCACAGGTCTACTCATATCTAACGGCTTCATGTTATGAACTATGTATGTGAGAGCGCATGCAATCGGCTAAAACAGCCGATTTCAGACATAGAAGACAAACGGAACGCGTGACTCACCCGTGGTTGAGTTCGTTAATTAACGGGATCCAATCTAAAGCTCTAGCAGTGAGCTTCGAGCGGATCGATGTAGTTATAGTAATAACTATAGATCAAAACCCGTTGATCATTGAATTCTTCCATGAACAAATCATGTTTCCGAATGCGTTCCATGCGAGGTTAAGATTGGTATAGAACAACCGATCTAGTAAGATTAATCATATTTAGGGTTTGGCCATGATACGCATGAACGGCGATTAATTAGGATGATATGATGCCGATCTATTCCAATCTTAACCGGGTAAGTGATTTTATTGTGAATAATAAAGCATTGATTACAATAAAATCGATAACCGGTGAATCAACCAAAAACAGCAAGAAAAGTCCTACTAATCTCGGCAGATTCGATAACTAGTGATGTTGTATTAATTAATGGATTACTTAATACAAGATCGATAACTGTGATTATTATCAAAAACTCACAAGGGATCAATCGGCTGATGCAGCCTTGCGACTTTGAGATACAATCGATAACTAATTTATATTACGATTGCAAGAGATCAATTGGCTGATGCAGCCTCACAATGTAACACAAATCGTGACGGTACTTATTAATAATCTAGAGGTCGATCAGCCGATGTAGCCTAACTCATTGAAGAACTCGTCGAGATCAACAATACTCCTACTCCTAGGGTTTTGGCGTGATGCCGAAAGTTGTATTGATTAATGTGTCCGTGTCCTTGTACAATAACCGGGGCTTAGTATTTATACCTGGGGCCTAAACATGAATCCTACGCGAATATGACTCATTACAATTTTTGGAATAAAAGAAAACTCCCTAATTTAAATGGTAACTTGGACCCTAATCTTTCCCTTTGGTAGAGTCCGACGCGTCTTTCTTCGATGCCGCGAAACTTGCCAATGTGATCCACAAAAATAGCTGATTCCATCCTGTCCTCAAAATCAGCTGATACCGATCCTTGCCTGATCGATTCCTCAACAATGCAACTTTTCAAATTTTGGTGTAAACACATGTCCCCAATTTTGGAATAAAATTGATTTTATTCCAAAATTACCTCTTCTATGCTGCCTTGATGGTTCCGCAACCAAGGGTCGAGAACTTTGCCTTGGGGCCTACTGTATGTCACCTTTTCTGATGTCCTCGCTTGTTTGCGAGCTTCACGTGTGCACCACCTCTTGTTGGTATCCCATACTCCAAAACTTCACAAGTGCACTATTGCTTCATGGGCGCTTGGACTCGGTCTCTTAGACCGACTACAAATGCCCATCCGATCCTGGCGAGAGCAGCTCAACAACTTAGCCATGCTTCTCTCCTGCTCGTTCCTTCAAGTGCTTTCAGCTTTGCTAGACTCTCCATGGCCTAATTCTTTACTATGAGGATTTCAAGCGGTTAGAAGAATTATTGTGTCTAGGGCGATTCTGTCGCTCATTTCAACACCTTGTCGAGCAAGAGAATCAGTTGCTGCAGTTAGAAGAATTCTTGTGATATCACCTGAGTCTTCTCACCATCAGCGTAAAGCTATTCTACTGTTTGCAAGGGTTCAAATGTGTGGACACCTTCCCCTTTTTTGCTCTGCCTACGCCAAGAAACCTATCAAATATACTAGGCACCTTCTTGGCAGGCCGGTCTTCTTCCTCTCCTGATGCTACTTCCATCTTTTAGCCAATATGACTTGGTCCACGACGTCCCTCGGCCTTGTGGGGGTTCAGACTCCCTTCAATCCAATGAAGTTTTTGTGGGTCGAGCGTCGGTTTCAATGTAACCCTTTTGTAACAATCCTATGGTATTTGTAATTATGAAAAGCAATAAATTTGAATCCGTTACGTTTCTAAACTTCACGTGAATCGTTCCTTGAATCTTTGGAGTGCTGATCTGTTTCCATAACCGATTTTGATTCCATAACCTTGCCGAAGCCTATCTGTGCATCTTTCGGGCTATATATACGGGCCATGATTTTGGAAGAAAAAACCAATTTGCTTCGTCCCAAACCTTCTATGTTTTTGTTGCGATTTGCTCTCTAATAGGCCCGAAGATATAGAGAACGGCAAGAGGTCGGCTGAGGAGATCCTCGATGAGTCCATGCCCCACACCAGCACCCTCGTCATTAAGAGTAAGGATGATCGTCGCTTTATGATCCCTTTGATTAGATTGATCTAATCTCCCTATCTGCAGAATCAACTTGAACGGCAATCCTCTTCCTGGCACAATCTATGGCCCTGGTGGTGTGCTGACAGTAGCTCCAGTAGGTCCTTCCATTGTACCTGCCGATCCTAATGGCAATACTGTTCGCCGGCTCCTTCAAGAGAGGGATGAGGCTCGAGCCTTGTACTCCAATGCGTCCCGTGATCTTGGGCAATTGGACTTTCACCTGAACGTGTTGCAGGACGCCCTCACCATCTCGGAACACAGGGCCAACTCCACTCAAACGAGGCTGGCCGAGGCCGAGGCTAGAATCATGGGTGAGATATTTATTACAATCCTTCGTTCTTCTAATCTTGCCTTCAAGATCCTGATCACCTCTTCCCTGAATTTTTCAGACCTATCGGCTCAGCTGGAAAGCCTCCGATCAACTACGGAGTATGCGGCAGGGTTCGTCAACGCTAGGGGCGCTGTTCCGGTGGTCTGCCTGCATGACGTCCAGAACCAGGTCAGGGAAGTCGCCCTTTCATGGTGTCCATCATGGCGCCACTGCAAGTCTGCTCTGATCATGAGCTTCGCCTTCTTCCCCACGGTTTCCCAGCCACTGATCACCCTGAGGACCATGAGCGCCTGGTTGAAGATTTCTTCAATGCTGCCTACTCTATAGCTCTTTCTCGTATGATGCAGTTCAGATTCCCTTGCACAAGTTTCCAATTTCTTAATACAAGTTATTCAAGTCATCTCCACTAATAAACATGAGCGGGAAGGCAACAGTCAAGGTCTGTGACATCCACGGCCACCCACGCGAGTTGCGAGCGACGGAGAAGGGAAGACAACATGGACTATTTGATTCCCTACACTTTGCAATCTAACACTAACGCTGAATCACCGTATGAAATGGCGACGGGAGCTGCAATAATGATGCATCATCTCAGTGAGGTGCTTTAGCTCACGTCTATGTAGCCAAGGAAAATACTACGACACTTCAAAAAATGGAGTAACACGCATCACAACCACTCAGTTATTAATTGTTTTTAAGGCAAAAACTATATATAAATGGCATAGTAACAATAATCATAGCAATTTCATTGATAACTTCAGTTACATTCCAATTGTACAATAACAAAGACCTATCGAAGACTACTAGGTGTACAATAACAAAGACCTATCGAGTACTGCTACATCCCATAGTCGAGTCTAGAGACAGGCAGTGCGCTAAGGACGAGGCAGCACCTCGCAAAACTTCCACTAGCATCTGGACCTCTCACGGTCGAGAGAGAGAGAGAGAGAGCAAGAAGAGGAGCATCTCAGTGAGGTGCTTTACCTTCCCTGCTGCACCTCTCACGGTCGAGAGCGAGAGAGCAAGAGGAGAATCTCCACCTCTCATGGTCATGAGCATGTGCATTCCTGCATAGGATGACTAATTGTCAACATATAAGTTTAGTAGTAGGAAACAATGAAGAAAACCATTTTTTGTCCACCTTTCTTGTGTAGTAACTTCCTTGTCAATTAGGATATGGTGGTGCTCATGTCTCATGGTCGCGAAGAGGGCGTGGAAGAGAAGCGCCGCCGTCGTCACTGCTACTCCAGAGGAAGGAGGATCGCCAGGGCGCCGGGATGGTGAATCGGCACAAGAAATGCGCATGGCAAATCAGGGATACCAAAGTGCATTCGGTACCCCTTGGGTTGTCCAAATAAGCGAACCTCCTTAATAGAAAAACTTCCACTAGCACCTAGATCGAGCAGCCTCTGCTGCACCTAGATGCCGGTAGTACCCAATCTTGAAGGCCTTCTCCCAACGCCGCTGCCACCACCAGAGGAGTTGGAGAAGGAGCGTCATGGCGATGAAGAAAATATAGATGGTTGGCTCAAGAGCTTTGTCTGTATCTATCTGTATCTAAGGAGGAAGGAGTGTGTGGATTGCCAAGAAGCGCATCCAGCCCCCGCTTAAATAGGACAATCTTGAAGATGGAGAAGCAGAGAGGAGTAGTTAATATAAACATCAGGGAACATGAGGAAAGTAATGGTGATGCAACTGTGTTGTGGGTAGTTGGGGAATGAGGAAATAACTCACGCTGAATTTACTACCACCGGTACACCAAACGGTCGTGTAGGGCCGGCGGCCATAACGCCTATCCCAGTCGGCTCGACGTTCCAAACGACGGTGAAATTCAACCCCACTACCACCGCCGCATTGATGGTTTTCAACTGCCAGTTTCATTCTTTACGAGGACTCTCTATCGGTTCAACTGACGGTGGAAGTATCACACCAACGCTTTTGTCGCTACGGCAGTGAAAGTGGCGATAGTGATAAGTCAATCTGTAGCAGTGATATGCAAAGGGCGCCACTGGCAATGTTGTCACCGAGGATCGATGTCGTGTACATACTCCATGGTCTGGGGATAGAGACCAGCGTCCACCTCAACAAGCTCATGGTGGCGGGCGATTACATTTCCAAGCAATTGGGCAAGCCATTGGGTTCCAAGACTGCAACTACTGCTCTGAGTCTGTGCAAGCTAACCACAGAGTCCCTCAAGACCTTTTCAAGCACTCCGAAGAGATGTATCAGTGTGAATGCTCTAAAGTTTTAGTTTGCAATTAGGTGGACATACATAAGAAACATTGATTCACATAGTTGTACCTGTCCTTGCATGAAGCTGGAATAATCTGGGTATTCCTACTCCCTCCATCCTGAAATATAAGGAATCTGGTTTTGTCCTAAATCAAACTATAGTAACTTTGACTAAATTTATAGAAAAGAATATTAACATCTACCACATCGATCAAAGAGGTATGTTACAAAAATATATTCCATGTTGTATCTAATTAATAAGCTAATTTGAAGTCCTACTTATTTTTCTTATTTTCTATAAATTTGGTCGAAGTTACTACAGTTTGACTTTAAGACAAAAATAAATTCCTTAAATTTCAAGATAGAGGGAGTAACTCAGAACGAGTCATTCAAAAGTAGTTAAACTACTGTGATTTCATTTATAGCGCCCACTTGATACTGTGTTTCCAGACGTCCTGATGAGACCATCTCCACACCAGTGAGCAGAGCTAATGATCTGCCTATGTCATCTGAGTAACACATGCCACACCAGTCGTCCTCGTCGTGCATCACACATCTTTGATCATCTTATTAATGCAAAACCTGCCATCGCCAAGGTTTATGATACGATTTCCATGACACACAAAGCTCACTATACTCTATTCTGTTCCTGGCATATTCCCATTTTTGTGCAACTTCTCTGCAAATTTTATGGACTCATAGCTAACAACAATAATCTTTCTCTCTGATGTTTGTTATCTTGCATTTATAGCATCAATCGTGTCTGCGATCCTTAAACAACTACATAGTACTCTTCTGCTTGATAATTAGCCCCCCCCCCCCCCCCCCCCCCCCTTTTTTTGCTGATATTGTTGTCCTTGGCCTTACATGTGTAACCAAAATGTATATCTACGGTTTTCTAGCTAGAAAACCTTTGGAATGTGTACATCGCAGATTGCAGTATGTATTTCTCTCTGTATTAGAATATGAATAGCTTAGCATATGAAGAGTCATCTAGAATGTGAACAACGCTTAGCATATGAAGAGTCATGATGTATTGATGTATCCTGTAATTATAAAACCACTGGCTAATGAATGGAAACTCAAGGACAATTATGACTCTAAAAATATATTCCATGTTGTATCTAATTAATAAGCTAGCGGAAGTCTAAATTTTCTGAAGAAAACAATCCATGCATCAGAGCTGTTGTCCTCAATTATATGCTGTGGCAATCACATCGGTGGCACAAAGGACTAATTAAATGTACTATCCAGGCAGTGGCGGACCCAGGAATTGAGAGCAGGGTATGCCTATGACAAAAAAAACTCCAATCGAATCCGGTGGGTCACTGGGGGCCTGGGGCCGCTCGGGGTCGGGGAGCGGGGCTGCGGGGCGGCGTCCGCCGGCATGGCCGCGTGGGGGCGTGGGGCGCGCCGCACGCCGGGCGCCGGCGATGCGAGCCGGCGAGCGTCCGGGGCTCCACGCAGGCCGCAGGGGAGCTGGGGAGGTGTGGTCGGGCAGAGCGCGCGGTCCGGCGGTGAGGCGCGAGCCGGCGTCCGGCGGTGGCGACCGGCGAGCAGTCAGCAGTGGTGAGCGGCGGCGTGATGCGTGAAATCACCAAATCGATCGAAGCCGCTGCCTACGGGCTTACGATGGCCTGATTTTTTTTAGTGGAACCTACGATGGCCTGATGGATTGGCCGATTGGGGGCAGTGGAGAAGTGATTGGGAAGGCTAGATGGGCCATGGGCCGTCCGAATAGGCATGGCATGTGGGCTGATTTTAAGTTGGAGTGTTGGACGCGAATTGAAGCCATAAAATGGCAAAGAAACGCAAAACGTAATTTTAACATCTTAACTATATTATACATGTATATACCTCAAATACCTATTAAAATTTTTCCAAAAATATAGGGTATGCCCGGGAATACCCGGGCACAACTGTAGATCCGCCCATGTATCCAGGTTAATCCTTAATGTAGCCTGCTGGAAACTCAACTGCTCTCTGAAACTTATCCATTGTGTAACTCTAGTGCTCTCTGAGACTTATCCATTGTGTTAATACAGTAAATCCATGCACATCAAACGTATGCCTATCAAGCTCATAAGGCCACGGGCGAGGTGGAGTGCGCCTATTATCCTAACTAACAAACAAAGTAAATACATGCATGTCAACGGCAGCAGACACTGCAGAGAGGGCCTATCATCCTAGTATAAAGACTTAAAAGAGAAGTAGATTAAGACCATGTTTGGATCCAAATAAACAGATCTAACTAATAGTTTAGCTAATTGTTAGCTGAATACCAAACTAACAAATAATTTTCACTAGCTGAACAAAACTAGATAATAGTAGCTAATATTAGTTGTGGTCCATTAGCTAGCTAACTACTAGCAGCTAATAAATCCAAACAGGGCATGAGACAATACATAGAAGATTGCAGAGTCAGGCATACACGGAAATCGAATCGAAAGGGGGGAAATGTACAAAATGAAGTATGCGATTCCAAAATCAGGATGGAAAAAAATCCCATGCATACCACCAGGTTTTGGACGCTAAACCCACCAGATTATAATGACCAGTACTTGATTATTCATTCTTTCATGTGACTAGACAGTACATCAAACACCTATTCTTCCTCGATGGTTTATAGATTTATAGAATCTTGGTAGGTGAGCAGCACATACATCCTATGCATAACTGGATCTAGGACTCCTCCTGCCAGCCTAAACATAAAGTATTTTTTTTGTTGCTCATTAAGGACAGCTTAAGTACAAGAAACATCTTGAGAAGAAGACACATGGTTTTTTATTCTTATAGCTGTGTTTTATGTTAGCAGTCAGTTGAAGAGACATTGGTTCATTTTTCCTTTGGATGCCCCATTGCAAGAGACTGCTGGAGCTTATTGAACCTGACAGTGCAAGCTCAAGGGAGCCTAGCAGACATTTTGGAAAGTTTTAAATTACAGATGATCTCTCCCTTCATGAACTCAATAATCCTTATGGGATAGATAATTTGGACTGCTAGAAATGACCTTATATTCAAAGGGCTGCAACCAAGTTTTCAGCCTAGTTGGAATACTTTCCAAAAAGAAATCCGTTTGCTCCTCTTTAGGGCAAAGCAAAGCTCTCTTCACTCCTTTGAATCACGGTGTCTGCGTCTGTTGTAATTGCAGTTCTCTTCCTTATTTTCTTTCTTTGTTTCTTGAACCCTTGTTGTAACTTGCAGCCTGCGGACCTGTTCTCTGTAGGAGCTACGGCTCCTCCAATTTCCTAAAAAAAGTATAGACTGCTAATCTTCAATATGAAAATGAGAAACTATTCCATGCATCTTGGTACGAATGAAATTCATAGATAGCAGCACCTGTCCTTTCAAAGAAAAGCAGAGTAGAACAGGGGCAGAAAATTCCATTTTAAAAGAAGCAACAACAATGAGTAACCAACAGGACTTTATTTAAATCAGTGAAGAGCCCCTCTCACGGATCAGTTCAGTTCTCATTTCAATTTCACATAAGAAAGATGACGATGCATCTATTCTAATACTAGTACTGGTAGGGAGGAGAATAGTTAACAACTCACGAGTCATTCAAAAGTACTTAAACTGTGATTTGGTTCGATTTATAGCACCCACCGGATACTGTCATTGCCGAAGATATAACTCAAGGATTTATGGGTGACCATCTTGAATCCTCCTCCTTCTCCGCGAACCATCTCCATACCAGTGAGCACAGCTAACATTCTGCCTGTGGTACTGACACCACAGAACTGACGCCAGTCGTAGTCCTCGCCGCTCCACTCCTCTTGGATGATCTTGGCAATGCAAAACCTGCCGTCGCCAAGATTAAGGAGGTCGACCTTTATTGACTCCCACTCCTTGGGCATCTCGACGACTTCCCCGAGATGCTTCAATGTCTGAGGTTCGCCGGCAGCTGATGCAGCAGAAAGTAGGTCATACGCACACAGCTGGTGCTCGTCGCGGCAGAGGCCCAGCCAGAGCTTAAGGTCGGGGACGTACTCGGCGCCGCCCGAGAAGGGCAGATCCCAGCGGCCACCGTCGGCTTGCCACCATTCGCGGTTCACCGTGTCGAAGAGATAGGTGACGACGGATTCTTCATATTCTTCGCCGCCCTCAACGTCGTCGCTGTAGGTGGAGCAGGTCGCCGTCACGCAGATCGTGACGCCATCGTCGAGCACCGTGTGGGAGCTGATGCCGAAGTCCTTGGGCAACGGCGGGGGTGGGAGCGACTCCCACTGCCGTGGCTTCTCTTTGTACGATCGTCGCAATGGCGATTTGTAGGTGCGGCGGCCGCTGAATGGGAGGACTTGGAAGCAGGGTAGGATGATCTGCTGGAGCTCAGGACGTAGAGGTCCTCTTCTTCGGGGGCGGTGTCTGTGTCAGCGTCGGCGTCGGGGCGGGGGACGGAGATGGTGACTGGCTCGCATCCCTTGTGCACCAAGCTGGGCATCGCATGGCAGCAGTTGGAGTCGGCGTCGTAGACGATGGTGACGCCCTCCGGGCTGCTCCAGAGGATCCTGCTCTCGCTGCTCCGCGGGTTCACCAGCGCGAAAAGCTGCTCCATCCTTCGTAGTCGCGGCTCCGGTTGGAAGCTGAAGGTCGGCTCAGGAAGCGACTCCACGCTCGATATCGCTGCTGCTGCTGTTGGCTTGGCCGCTTCTTCTTCCGCCGTCGCCGTCGACGGGTAGAAGAGATGCTCCGACATGTCCAGGCGGTGCAGCGAGCACGTGGCGCTCTTGAAGTTCTCCGATACGATGTTCACAAACCGCCGCCGCAGGAGATTCATCATCTCCGTCTCTCCCCGCGGCAAGATTTCCCCTCCATTGCATCTCGATTCAAAATCAAAATGGAGAAAGATCAAATATTTTTAGGACATAAATCAGGAATTCAAAGGATAGGAGGAGCACGCGGGAGGATCGCGCAAAGCAAGCCTGCCTACCTCTTGCAGATCCAGCTTCAAGGAACACGGGGTACGAGGAGCGTCGGCAGCGTCAGGGCACAGAGATATGAGATAGATTCAAAATCAAAATGGGGAAAGATCAAATATTTTTAGAAAACTCAATGAATCAGGAATTCAAAGGACAGAAGGAGCACGCGGGAGGATCGCGCAATGCAAGCCTACCTACCTCTGGCAGATCCGGCTTCAAGGAAGGAGAGCGTGGGGTACGAGGAGCGGCAGCGGCATCAGGGCGCATAGATATGGGATAAATTCAAAATCAAAATGGGGGAAGGTCAAATATTTTTAGGAAACTCAGATGAATCAGGGATTTAAAGGACAGAAGGAGCACGCGGAAGGATCGTGCAATGCAAGTCTGCCTACCTCTGGCAGATCCAGCTTGAAGGAAGGAGAGCATGGGGTACGAGGAGCGGCGGCGGCATCAGGGCGCAGAGATATGGGATAAATTCAAAATCAAAATGGGGGAAGGTCAAATATTTTTAGGAAACTCAGATGAATCAGGGATTTAAAGGACAGAAGGAGCACGCGGGAGGATCGCGCAATACAAGTCTACCTACCTCTGGCAGATCCAGCTTCAAGGAAGGAGAGCGTGGGGTACAAGGAGTGTCGGCGGCGTCAGGGCGTAGAGATATGAGATAGATTCAAAATCAAAATGGGGAAAGATCAAATATTTTTAGGAAACTCAGATGAATCAGGGATTTAAAGGACAGAAGGAGCACGCAGGAGGATCGCGCAATGCAAGCATGCCTACCTCTGGCAGATCTAGCTTCAAGGAAGGAGAGCGTGGGGTACAAGGAGTGTCAGCGGCATCAGGGCGCAGAGATATGAGATAGATTCAAAATCAAAATGGGTGAAAGATCAAATATTTTTAGGAAACTCAGATGAATCAGGGATTTAAAGGACAGAAGGAGCACACAGGAGGATCGCGCAATGCAAGCCTGCCTACCTCTGGCAGATCTAGCTTCAAGGAAGGAGAGCGTGGGGTACAAGGAGTGTCGGCGGCATCAGGGCAGAGATATGAGATAGATTCAAAATCAAAATGGGGGAAAGATCAAATATTTTTAGGAAACTCGGATGAATCAGGGTTTCAAAGGACATGAGGAGCACACAGGAGGATTGCGCAATGCAAGCCTACCTACCTCTGGCTGATCCGGCTTCAAGGAAGGCGAGCGTGGGGTACGAGGAGCGTCGGCGGTGTCAGGATGCAGAGATATGGGATAGATTCAAAATCAAAATGGGGGAAAGATCAAATATTTTTAGGAAACTCAGATGAATCAGAGATTCAAAGGACAGGAGGAGCACGCGGGAGGATCGCGCAATGCAAGCTTGCCTACCTCAGGCAGATCCGGCTTCAAGGAAGGAGAGCGTGGGGTACAAGGAGCGTCAGCAGCGTCAGGGCACAGAGATATGGGATAGATTTAAAATCAAAATGGGGAAAGATCAAATATTTTTAGGAAACTCAAATGAATCAGGGATTCAAAAGATAGGAGGAGCACGCGGGAGGATCGCGCAATGCAAGCCTGCCTACCTCTGGCAGATCCGGCTTCAAGAAAGGAGAGCGTGGGGTACGAGGAGCGTCGGCGGCATCAGGGCGCAGAGATATGGGATCAATTCAAAATCAAAATGGTGGAAAGGTCAAATATTTTTAGGAAACTCAGATGAATCAGGGATTTAAAGGACCGGAGGAGCACGCGGGAGGATCGCGCAATGCAAGCCTGCCTACCTCTGGCAAATCCAGCTTCAAGGAAGGAAAGCGTGGGGTACAAGGAGTGTCGGTGGCGTCAGGGCGTAGAGATATGGGATAGATTCAAAATCAAAATGGGGGAAAGATCAAATATTTTTTTAGAAACTCAGATGAATCAGGGTTTCAAAGGACATGAGGAGCACACGGGAGGATCGCGCAATGCAAGCCTGCCTACTTCTGGCTGATTCGGCTTCAAGGAAGGAGAGCGTGAGGTACGAGGAGCGTCGGCGGTGTCAGGACGCAGAGATATGGGATAGATTCAAAATCAAAATGGGGAAAGATCAAATATTTTTAGGAAACTCAAATGAATCAGGGATTCAAAGGACAGGAGGAGCACGCGGGAGGATCGCGCAATGCAAGCCTGCCTACCTCTGGCAGATCCGGCTTCAAGGAAGGAGTGCGTGGGGGTATGAAGAGCGTCGGTGGCGTCATGGCGCAGAGATATGGGATAGATGAGATCGAGCTAGGGTTTTAGAGCGTCTCCAAGAGTTCCCTAAATATTCCCTAAAAACTCCATATTTTCAACTTCTAAAAAGGTATTGGGAGAAAAAAAAGGAAGAAGATTATCTCCAATAATTCCCAATATTTCACTTTAAAAAATTAAAATTTGATCCCACTAGGTTTTTTTTGCGGTACTTTCTTTTCAGTGCGAGAGTCTTCCTGGTCGAGCAACCCTATGCCGCCGCCGCCTCCTTCCTTCGTGGCGCCATCTAGCAGCAGCAGCAGCTAGGCATCAGCAGCTTCAGCAGTAGTTGCCAGCCATCAAGTAGCAGCAGCAGGTAGGCATAAGCCATCAGCAGCAGCCGGCAATCAGTAGCAGCAACAGTAGCATGCAGCAGCCATCAGCACCCAGCGATAATTACAGGCACACATCGCCAGGAATTCTTCATACATACCGGGAATTCTCGCCTCACGCATAGTTTTGTGCCATACTTCTTCTTCTTCTTCTCGGACCTCCGATCATAGCACTTGGGGTCTTTCACGTACTTCCTGTAAGCGTTGTATGAAAACCACTAGTGTCAACAACAAATTTGATATGTACTTTTGTGTGCATAAAAGAAGATGTGTCATCACTTACTATCGCAGACAGCTTTCGAAATCCCTGTACGCTTCTTTCTTCGTAACCCACAAGGAGTCGAATATGACAGCCTTTTCATCCTAAGGATAGATTATAAATACAATCCAGTGGCCTATGACGCCCAAGCTACACCATTGAAAGAATATGGATCTCAAATCTTGAATTATGAAAAGTGGTGAACCTAATAGCTATTGCAAGTATCATTTTGACTTACCCGAACTGGTGTGCGGCAAGGACACACCCATTTCCTCGGATCTTCTTCATGGCTTATAAGATGTACTATCCCTTTCTATACTTGATCTCGCCTTGCATTTTAGTCTAGACTAGCACTCGATGCATCCTGTCCAAGTTCACCAGCCTCGGATTCGTGTCTGGTACATCGTAGCCAATGATGGCCCTCTGGGTAATATGCATAGGAGATAAGTAGAAAATAGGTTGCCCTAGTTCCTTGCATACATATGATTGCATCCTTCAAGCACAAGTCGTCGTCATGGCATTGTTAGTTTGATCCTAATGAACATACCTTCAGCGATGCAAAGGTGTAACCACTTACATCGCAAAAAGGGTGAATTGGGTGACGTCGAGGTCCTTGCGCCGCAGCAGCCTATGCATGTCGTGGAAGACTACAGAGAAATAACAATCATCTTCCAAGTGAAAGTACTCCTTGGGGACCCTCTGATGAGGACATCGCCACGCTGGACACACCGACGCTATGGTCTTCTCCAAGTTGCAATTCGTCCCCAACTCAGCTGTCACGTCACCCTCGGATTCAGCAGACACGTCGTCACTGTTTTGGTCATAACTCTCTCATACGACATCGAAACGGGGCGTTCTTAGATGCATTGGAAAGGGGACGACGACGCCGTTGTTTTTGATCTGGTCCCAGCTCCAGAAGGTCCGTGGATCATTCTGTGTGACCACGGCAAGGTGCTGCGTCACCTATTTGGGCCAACTTGACCATGTATCGTGTCGGGCCTTAAGCCCAAGTTGTGGGCGCCCAACCCCTGGCCGTCCTCAACCCTAGGTCGAGTCTTAGACTATAAACACAGCCGCCGCCGCTGCTAGACAATTAGGTTTTGTTTAGAGTTTAGTTTTTCATCGAGAAACTGAATCGTTCATTGTAACTGTGGTGACAAATCCTTTTACAGTGATCCAGGGCCCCTGTTCTTGATCTCCTCCATTGTGTCGATTAGTCCTTTGGAACCGAGTTCTTGAACCTTCTATTGATATTCGCATCATTCATATTTACAATTTCAGATTGCATGTCTTTACCTTCTTGCTTGTGTTCTTCGATTCGCTTGCAGGAAAAGCCTTCTTGGCGAGGTCAATCAAGTTATGCTTGTTTGATAACCAACGGAACAGTGGTGTAACGGTTGCAGGGTTCGAATCGTGTCTGATTTGAAACCGGATCGCCAACGTCGAGATCTCCACAAATCGAACTTACCGGTTACCTCTCGGAAGATCGGGCCTCTATCTCATCAATTGGTATCAGAGATTTTAGGTTTACCGCGATGTATATTCTCATTTGCCTTAGATTCATATTTGTTCATTACCTAGAGTCCATAAAAAGCCCAAAAATATTTTAATTTCCGCTGTCCTATCACCTTTTGTGCCTTTGCAATTTCGTTTTAGATTCGCGTTGTTCAGTTTGTGTCCGTGGTCGAGTCTTGTTGCTGGTTTAGGATTGTGATCGTAGTCGTAGTTCAATCGCCCGTTGCTGTGATTTTGGTTTTTCCGCCGCTATCCCATCCACTGTTCCCAAACAACAAGTCGAAGCCACCACATTACTCGACTTGCCCCCGCTAGCCGCCTTGTGTAACTTCTTGCCGCCGCACAAACCCTAGATAGGTTGCTAGCCGCTCTTATTTTGCCTGCATCGCAGCCCTCCTTTCATCATCAGACGAATATCTACTGTCGCTGTTGGATTCACAGGGACACTCTTGTGATCGGTGTTGGAGTTTAGGGACGCTTTGCCCTAACTGCCGCTGTCGTGTTGTGCCTCCAGTAAAAACATAACTTGAGATACCTTCGGTAAAACAGGCATAACTTTTCGCTCGTTTATCAGAAAAATCTGAAATTTTTACAGCAGCTTCTTAACACCGTTTGGAGCTGACCCAAGCTTCGCCCTGTTTGGTTTCATCAAAATTGCCAAAAAAAATCAGGAAAATAAAGAAAAAAAAATTGTCAAAGTTTTTGCACGCTTTTCAGATAACGTGCTGTTTTTCTGTAGACCACATCCCACCTCAGTTGTAGGTGCCAATTTTTGTGGTTGCATCTTTTGTGATCCTTGTTCAGAGAAAAATATAAAAAAATAGTGAAAAAATAAAAAAAAAATTGATTCCTACTAGTGCCTTTTGGAAAAATCAGGGAAAATTCAGGAAAAAGAAAAAATCTGGTTATTTGCTTGTTCTGTGCGTTCTTTCCATCGTCCTTGTTTTCACCTTGTTGCGCTACGTCTCGACACATCTTAGCCAGCAGCTGTGATTTGTACTTTAGATCCGGATTGAACAATCGTTAATCTGCATTCGTTAATTGCTAATCCTTGCTGTCATATTGTGTGCCTACCCATAGCTCCACATATTCTTCTGTCAGCACAGGTTCATCTTGCAACTGTTACCCACGCTCAACAACAGATTACTTTGTCACTTTGGTTTTGCTCTTGTTTGGCGTTGGTAAGAATACAGGCAAGACGGTGGTAAACCGCTTGTGATTTTGCATTTCACTTTCACCACCACCACCACTTGTTTGCTTTTAGTTGATAGGGATAATACTTTGGTGTTGTCTTTTTCTATCTTCTAACCATGGCAGGATCTCCGACGGACTTCAATAAGTTTGTGTCCAAGGGTGAGCTTACAACGTTCATGACTGAACAACGCAATCTTATGACCGAGCTGACGCGTAATGTGAACAATCTGGTCACCCGCATTGAACTACTCGAGCAACGTCCTCCACCTCATCGTGCTGCTGATGACGATGCCGGTGATTTTGGTGATGACGATGCGGATGCTGACGGTTATGCCCGTCGCCGCCTCAACTTCAACCGTCGTGGTATGGGAGGTAATAATCATGGTAATAACGATCCTTTTGCTAAAATTAAATTTAGCCTTCCTCCTTTTACTGGTAATGTTGATCCAGAGGCTTATTTAGATTGGGAGCTTGCTGTTCAATAAAAATTTAATTCTCATAATGTTCCTGCTGAGCATAGAGTTAGACTTGCTACTAGTGAGTTTACTAATTTTGCTTTGTTCTGGTGGAGTGATCTTTGCAATGCTAATAATGCTGCTGTTGTGCCTCAAACTTGGAATGCTTTAAAGCAACGTATGAAATATCGTTTTGTTCCTCCTTATTACCAACGTGATTTACGTTTGAAACTACAAACTTTAAAACAAGGTGATAAAGGAGTAGAAGCTTACTATCAAGAATTGCTTATTGGTTTAGCCCGTTGTGGTATAAATGAATATGATAATGATGCTAGTGCTAGATTTTTTTGTGGTCTAAACCATGATATCCAGAACATACTTGATTACAAAGAATGGCGCAATTTTTCCCAATTGTATCATCTTGCTATTAAGGCAGAACGTGAAGTACAGGGCCACAAACAACACCAGCCTTTCAGGTCTAACAATGGGAGAAATTTTCAGCAGCGTTCAGCGCCGGATACGCCCAAGATTCCTATTGCGTCACAGCCATCTACACCTCCATTGTCTTCCGGGGTAAGTCAATTGTCTAATGTGCAGAAGAAAGGTGCCACTCGGGTGCTTCTACTAGCTCCTCCTCGTCCAACGCTAAAATCATTTGCCACCGATGCAAAGGCATGGGACATGTCATGAAGGATTGCCCCAGTCATCATGCTTTCATTGCTACCGAGGATGGATATGTAAGTACTACTGATGTTGAAGATGATTTAGCCCTTGCTGCTAACATTGATGCAGATTCCACCGAAGGTGATCAAGACAAGGAGGCTATCATCATTGACTCTGTGGCTGCTACCGCGGACTACCCTAGCCTTCTTGTGCAGCGTGTGTTGAGTACACATGTGGGACAAGAAGAAGAGATGAAGATCCAACGAAACAATTTATTCCACATGTATTTTCATTATGTAGGGTTGTCGTGTTCTCACTATAATTGATAGCGGAAGTTGCAATAACTTGGTGAGTTTAGATTTAGTTGAGAAGCTTGGCTTGACCACATGACAACATTTGTATCCATATAAACTTCAATGGTTCAATAATAGTGGTAAGACTAAGGTAACTAAATCAGCACGCATTAGCTTTTTCACAGGTTCTTATCATGATACTGCTGATTTTGATGTTGTCCCTATGCAAGCTTGTTCTATTTTGTTAGGTCATCCATGGGAATTTGATAATGATGCTTTACACCATGGTAGAACTAATACATACACTATCGTACATAAGGACAAGAAAATTACATTGCTGCCTTTGTCTCCTACGGAAATTATTAAACATGCTAAAGAGATTAAAAATAAACCTCCAACTAACATTGCTAAAAATAATGGGATTAAGTTAAAAGCAGGTACTTTTCTTGCTACAACTTCTGCTACTGCTGAGTTATGTGATAATCCTGATGCACCATGTTATACTATGTTTTGTCAACCTATTATGTCCGGTGCATTGCCTGCTGTCACTAACCTTTTGCAGGAGTTCACTGATGATGGGATGAAGTCGAGGGCGATTCCAATTCTAGAAGGAGGGGATGATGAGGACATCGCCAAGATGGAGTCGAGGATGACTCCAATTCAAGAAGGGGAGGATGATGAGGACATCGCCACGCTGGACACACCGACGCTATGGTCTTCTCCAAGTTGCAATTCATCCCCAACTCAGCTGCCACGTCACCCTCGGATTCAGCAGATACGTTGTCACTGTTTCGGTCATAACTCTCTCATACGACATCGAAACGGGGCGTTCTTAGATGCGTTGGAAAGGGGACGACGACGCCGCCGTTTTGGATCTGGTCCCAGCTCTAGAAGGTCCGTGGATCATTCTCTGTGACCATGGCAAGGTGCTGCGTCACCTATTTGGGCTAACTTGGCCATGTATCGTGTCGGGCCTTAAGCCCAAGTTGTGGGCGCCCAACCCTTAGCCGTCCTCAACCCTAGGTCGAGTCTTAGACTATAAACACAGCCACTGCCACTGCTAGACAATTGGGTTTTGTTTAGAGTTTAGTTTTCCATCGAGAAACTGAATCGTTCATTGTAACTGTGGTGACAAATCCTTTTACAGTGATCCAGGGCCCCTGTTATTGATCTCCTCCACTGTGTCAATTAGTCCTTTGGAACTGAGTTCTTGAACCTTCTATTGATATTCGCATCATTCATATTTGCAATTTTAGATTGCGTGTCTTTACCTTCTTGCTTGTGTTCTTCGATTCGCTTGCAGGAAAAGCCTTCTTGGCAAGGTCAATCAAGTTGTGCTTGGTTGATAACCAATGGAGCAGTGGTGTAATGGTTGCAGGGTTTGAATCGTGTCTGATTTGAAACCGGATCACCAACGTCGAGATCTCAACAAATTGAACTTACCGGTTACCTCTCGGAAGATCGGGCCTCTATCTCATCACCCTCACAACGAATTCCTTCATGCCTAACTTCGCAGCATGCATATACCAGAGATGGAACCTCCGAACCTCCCATGGCTCCTCCTAGATGAGCTGGCCCAAGGGCAACATGAACTTGCCATTCTCATAGTTTTTGGGGCAATCTGGAGTAAGGGGCCAAACTGATGGCGGGGTTTGCGGCCTATAATTGAGACAAGGAGGAGTGGAAAAGTCTATTAGCATCATCTACGCACACATAATATGTTGACTATGTTTGGTTGCCATTAGCATATATACCTTTCGAACATCGTTGAGTACCAGAACTCGTTTGCTATGTTGAACGCCACCCAACTCTCCGGGGTGATGTTCTCAGGTCTGCCCTCCGCTTCTTCTGTAGGCTTCTTCGGCGCAAGAGGACATTGCCCTTTGCTCTCCTTTGGACCACTTGCAGGTGGTGTTTCATTGCCTCCTTATGGTTTGCTCGTGTCGAGAGGTGGGCTACATCGAGGACTACTGCCTGGGCCACCAACATTGTCACTGCCATCGTCGTCGTCGCCACCATCATCATCATCACCCGGGGGAGACGTCAGGGGCTCTGAGGGTTGTGATCGAGGCATCAGCATGTCCAAGATGATGTCTTCCTTATTCCATAGGACACAAGAGCTGATAATACCTCGGATGTACCTGTCCCCCTCTTCAGTGGGAAAGTCAATTTCTTCTTCTTCATAATCATCGTGGGTCCAAGTCATGTTCACTCTAGCATAGTCAGGTGGGATCGGCCTGTTGTTGTACATGGCACTGCTTTTGGGGGGAGTGCAACTCCCATGGCTACTTCATTCTTCCTCGCCATCTTGCGGCTGATGAGAATTAGGAGCGTGCAAGTCCTCGGTTCCATGATGTCATCGATCGGGTACCTGCGGAGTCCTCCAGTCGACGACGAGTCTGGTACTATAGCCTAACTCTGTGGTAGCTGCACACCAGCCTAGAGAAGCATCTATGCCCGCAACTCCACCATCTTGGGGTTGATGCTGGTGAAAGCCTCTTGTATTACTTGTTGATCATGTCCTTCACTGCCGCCTCGCGGCCTTGCTGCACGCCTTGCTGGATGAGCCCTTCCTTGTACGCCTACCTCGTGTGGTGTGATCTCGTGTCGGATTGCTAGGACTCCATGTTCTTCTAGCTCTGTCTTGAGGATACACCCTAGACACAGCCCTGGTGCTCGGGGTTTCCTAGCGCCTCGGTCAGCATGTAAAGATCCCTGCGAGGTTCGAACACCCCGTATTCCTTGGCCGCATTGATCACGAGCAAAGCCTTCTCTACCTCCTTGGTCTATGGCTCGTTGTACTTGGTCCTGCCCTCTTTTAGCTTCTTCAGCCGACGGGCATAGAAGAAGTCACGTGACCTCTCGTCGATGCCTTCAAGCAGATTCTCATGCCTAGTCATAGATGCCTCCCTTTCTTCTTACTGCCACTTTGGCCTCTTAGAGGCATACCCTATCATGCCCAGGTGGTGGTGGAGCATGTTCCTCTTTGCGAGCTCGGTGAACTTCTTGCTCTTGGCCTTTGCTTCTTCGCTACTCATTTGTTCGACAAACTCTTCCTAGACGTGACGCTTGATGAAGTTGTAGTCTTCGAAGGGTGTCTTCCCTTTCATCACGTAGTTCTTATTGAGTTTTGACCGCAAGTTGGGAAGTGCTTTGCCTGCAATATACATAGCATGCCCCTTGCATAGTTCTTCATCATATTGGTCCGGTGGATACTAGAACTGCCTCTTCACGTCTCCCCACACGGCACCCTTGAGGTCTTTTGGGACTTTCCTCCAATTCAGATATGTGATAGGCACGTGCTCCTTGACTATACAGGAGCACTGGTTGCTGAAGGTGCCGATGAAAATTTGTTGCTCCAAGGGCTCTCCATGTGGCCCTATCTTGTATATGGCATGCACCTTCTTGTGCACCTTGTGCCTCCCGTGTTGGCCCCTCTTCAAGTCTGTCTTCTTGCCACTGGCCATTGTAGTTGAAGCACTCGGGGTGGGACCGGATGCATGCCCCTCCTCTTCTCCCTCCTCGAGGTACTCCAAACATAGGCACCACTGATATTTGTCGAGGACAAGAACTGAAAGGATCTAATTGGCCTAGAGGGAGTGAATAGGCCTTTTTGCAAAACCTGAAACTCACAAACTTGAATTTGTGGAAGTTAAATACCAGACCGGAAGTTTCGGTGGTCTAGATCGGAAGTTCCGATAAGGGGGACCAGAACTTCCGGTGCAGACCTTCAGAACTTCTGGTGCCCTAAATGAGCTACGAAATCAAAGTGAATCGAGTTGGGATTTCAGATCCAAGTGTTACCACACCCTCCTAGAGGTTGTTGATGAGTATGTCGAACTCCTCAAGGCTTGGCACCACACCAAATCGTAGATCAGGACCTCCCACCTAAGAAGTTGGGGGTAGAGAGGAAGAACGACAAGAACACAAGAACAAAGGGTAGTCAATGCTACCGCCATAGCAAGACAAGCTATTTTTACTGAGGTTCGGCAATCCCCACTAAGGAGTTCCTACGTCCTCGTTGTTGAGGTGACCACTAAGGTCCGACCACTAAGGTCTCCTCCCTCAAGCAACCACGAAGGCTAGCTTGAGATTTCCACTAAGGATCAAAGAGTGATACAAACACTTCAGGGTGCCCTCACAAATGGATCAATATGGGCAACCACGAAGAACGCCTAGCCGGCTAGGGTTCCAAGAACCCAAGAGAAACAAACACAAATCAAGCCGGCAAAATGAGGAATCCAAGTGCTCAAGTCGAAGATCGATGCTCCCGCTCTCAAATCTCACGTCCCTAGCTCAAACAATCGAAGATTGAAGCTTGGAGGCAAAGGGGGAGAGAGAGAGTGGGTGAGTCACAGCTTGGAGAGAGTTGGGAGAGCAGAAATGAATGTGCAAAGCTCAGGCAACGGTTAGAAATGAGGTGAGTAGCTTATATACTCGGGCTCGGATGAGCCACCGGAAGTTCTGGTGGAAGCCACCAGAACTTCCGGTCAAACGAGATCAGACCGTTGGGCTTGTCAGTCAACTCGGATTCATCGGAACTTCCGGTGCCAGGACCGGAACTTTCGGTCCGTATCGGAACTTCTAGACGGAACCCGGAACAAATCTCTCGCATGCGAGCGCGCGCGCAAACTGCACCAACCAGAACTTCCGGTGAGTACCAGAACTTCCGGTGCCTGACCGGAACTTTCGGTGAGTACCGGAACTTCCGGACGGAGACCGGAACAAAATACTCGCACGTGGACACGCGTGGGCGCCAGCGACCGGAACTTCCGGTGCAGCTCATCGGAACTTCCGGTGCACGTCTCTCCAGCCTACTAAGCTTTCGACAAGAGCACTTTTTATCCCCATTTTGCCAACTAGATTTGTATCCCTCTTGATAGTGCGGCGTTGTCTACGACTCAAATCAAAATAAACGATGTTGAAGCCCTTGAGTCGAAGCGCCTTTTGTCCATCAAAATTTAGGGTGCTATAAGTCACCAAATATTCTCTTTCAATTCCATCAATGGACTAACACCTGTAGATTTCACTTGATAAATATGTTAGTCCCTAATTTGATTGTCATTAATTATCCAAAACCCACACCGGGGGCGAATGCACTTACAAACTCCCCCTTTTTGGTAATTGATGACAACCAACTTAGGCTTACAATAGATAGAAAGAATTGAAGCTTTTGAATTCCAAAAATTCAAGTTGAGCTCCCCCTTAATGTATGCATAGGATTTGAAATTTCAAATCTTGATTCAAGTCAAGATTGCATACATTAAGAGTAAGCTCCCCCTAAATTTTGCAATTCGTGGGGTGCCTAAGTGTGTGTGAAACAATAAAATGGTGATGCATATGACAGGTTATATCACAAGAATAAAACAAGAGAACTTGAATGGTTATGTAAGAAAGAGAAAGACTTAAACTCATCATAACCATTCTAAATAAACAACCACCATAAGCATCAACACAAAAGGCTAAACAAGCTAAGATAGACATTAAGCATAAATGTTTTAGCCTACACTCAACCATCACACACACACAATTCAAGTTTACCACATGGTCCACCACACGAGATAAAAGCCTAACATTTCTCCCCCTTTGGCATCAAATGCCAAAAAGGGTAGGCTCCGAGAGGCTCCAAGGGGCAAAGCCCGCCTCCATAGGTGGGATCAATAGTAGCACGGAGCAAATTGTTGAGCACATAGATGGGATCAATACCACCCATGCCACAAACCAGCGAGAAACAGTCCTAGAAGTGGTGAACAATATGATATACTCAAACCAACTCAAATATGTCCAGATTTCATGACATCAGTACATAACTATGGACACATTGGAGCTGTGAAAAATAGGTTTTGAAAGTTTCACACAACTTTTCACAAGAATTTTATCCAATTCTAAATCATACAAGTGTGCACAAGATGTCAAGCCACGTTATGAGAATCAACGATATTGAGCTCACGCCTTAAAGCACAAAATCTTGACTCATCTAAAGGCTTTGTGAAGATATCGGCTAGCTGAAATTCAGTTCTCACATGTTGCACATCGATATCTCCTTTGACTTGGTGGTCTCTCAAGAAGTGATGGTGAATGTCTATGTGCTTTGTTCTTGAGTGGTTTACAGGATTGTCAGCTAGCTTGATTGCTCCCTCGTTGTCACACAAGAGAGGAATCTTACTTTGCTCACAACCAAAGTCTCTCAAGGTTTGCTTCATCCAAAGCAGTTGGGCACAGCAAGCGCCGGCCGCCACATACTCGGCCTCAGTGGTGGATAAGGCAATAGAGTTTTGCTTCTTAGAACTACATGACACCAAAGACCTACCAAGAAATTGGCATGTCCCGGATGTATTCTTTCGCTCTACCCTGCAACCGGCATAATCCGAATCAGAATAGCCAAGTAGAGTGAAAGTAGAGCCCTTAGGATACCACAAGCAAAAATTAGGAGTGAGCATAAGATACCGAAAAATTCTCTTAACGGCCATGAGATGACATTCTTTCGGATTGGCTTGAAATCTTGCACACATGCACACGCTAGGCATAATATCGGGCCTAGATGCACAAAGGTAAAGCAAGGATCCAATCATGGAGCGATATACCTTTTGATCTACGGCCTTGCTGTCTCCATCAAGGTCGAGATGTCCGGTTGTAGGCATTGGGGTCTTAATGGGCTTGGCCTTATCCATGTCAAACTTCTTTAGCATGTCGGTGGTGTACTTGGTTTGACTTATGAACGTGCCATCCTTGAGTTGCTTGATTTGAAATTCAAGAAAGTATGTCAACTCCCCCATCATGGACATCTCAAACCTTTTTGTCATGATCCTACTAAATTGCTCACAAAAATCTACATTAGTACTACCAAATATAATGTCATCGACATATATTTGGCAAATAAACATATCATTATTGACTTTGCGAGTAAATAAAGTAGGGTCGGCCTTCCCAATCTCAAACCCTTATTTGAGTAGGAAGTCCTTAAGACAATCATACCAAGCTCTAGGGGCTTGCTTAAGCCCATAGAGCGCTTTGTCAAGCTTGTAGACGTGATCGGGATGATGTGGATCTTCAAAACCCGGTGGTTGCTCCACATACACGGTTTCGGAGAGGGGGGCGTTGAGGAATGCACTTTTCACGTCCATTTGAAACAACTTGAAATCATGGTGAGCAGCAAAGGCAAGTAATATGTGAATAGATTCAAGCCTAGCTACAGGTGCATAAGTCTCCCCAAAATCCAAACCTTCTATTTGAGTGAAACCTTTGGCTACCAACTGTGCCTTGTTCCTTGTGACCACGCCATACTCATCTTCTTTGTTGCGGAAGACCCACTTGGTACCTATCACATTTTGCTTGGGCCTTTCCACCAAGGACCAGACTTCATTCCTAGTGAAGTTGTTCAATTCCTCTTGCATGGCCATCATCCAATCCGGGTCCTTCAAAGCATCCTCCACCCTTTCTGGCAATTTGGAAGAAACAAAAGAGTAATGCTCACAAAAAGCTACTAAATGAGAGCGTGTTGTTACCCCTCGTTGTATGTCTCCCAATATGCTATCAACGGGATGGTCCCATTGAATGGATTGATGAACTCTTGGGTGAGGGATGATTGTTCTTGTTTGGATTGGACCATCATCTTCATCTTCATTGTCTTGATTGATTAGAGGATCAAGATCTTGTTTGTCTTGATCACCACCTTGGTTGTCTCCTTGAGCTTGTGGTGGATCTTGACTAGCTTGTTCTCTTGAGTCATGACCCCTTCTTGAGATGGAAGCATCACCATGGGCATTGGTTGACCCATGATGCATGTTTGGATCATGAGGAATTTGCACATGCACATCATCATCTTCATCTTCAACGGGTCTCACTTCACCGGTGGCAAGCTTCTTGATCACTTGATGAGATGGTTCTTCTTTACCTAAAATTTCAGCATTGACTTGCTCCTTTTGAGAGCCATCGCTTTCATCAAAAGTCACGTCTACCGCTATTTCAATTTGGCCGGTGGCCTCATTGAAAACACGATAGCCATGTTTGTTAGTAGCATAACCAAGTAAGAACCCCTCATTAACCTTTGGTGCAAACTTAGAGCTTTTGGATTTCTTATTAAGTATGAAACACTTGCATCCAAAAACTCTAAAGTAATCCACCTTAGACTTTTTACTGGTTAGAAGCTCGTAGGCGGTCTTGTTCCTTATCTTGTGGAGGTACAAGCGGTTGATGGCATGACATGCCGTGTTGACCGCTTCCGCCCAATAATCTTTCTTCGAAATCTTGTACTCATCCAACATTGCTCTTGCGGCTTTAATGAGCATTCTGTTCTTCCTCTCCACAATACCATTTTGTTGTGGAGTGTATGGAACCGAAAACTCATGCTTGATGCCTTCTTCATCAAGGAATGCTTCAATGTTAGTGTTCCTAAACTCCATCCCGTTGTCACTTCTCACTTTCTTGATCTTTAATTCAAACTCATTTTGAGCTCTCCTTGCAAACTTCTTGAAGATCCCTTAGGTTTCGCTTTTATCTTTCAAAAAGAACACCCAAGTGAAGCGAGAAAAATCATCAACAATTACAAAACCATATTTGTTACCTCCAATGCTTATATAAGCATTGGGTCCGAATAGATCCATGTGAAGTAACTCAAGTGGCCTTGTTGTAGTGATGATGTTCTTGGCGGGATGTTTGGCTCCAACTTGCTTACCCGCTTGACATGCACTGTAAATTCTATCTTTCTCAAAAGAAACATTTGTTAGTCCAAGGATGTGTTCGCCTCTTTGAAGATCGGCCAAGTTCCTCATGCCAACATGAGCTAGTCGGCGATGACATAACCAGCCCATGCTAGATTTTGCCACAAAACAAGTTTCGGACCCCACTCTATTAGACGAAAAATCAACTAAATAGAGCTTGCCCTTTAATTGACCCGTAAAAGCAATAGAGGAATCTGATCTTCTAGAGACTTCCACACCCTTATCCATAAAGAGACAATTGTAACCCTTCTCACAAAGTTGTGAGATGGATAACAAATTGTATCCCAACAAATCCACAAGTAATACATTGAAAATAGAATTATCATTTGAGATAGCAATTTTACCCAAACCGAGAATGTCCCCCTTACTATTATCACCAAAGATAATCCTTTCACTTGTGATTTGATTTGGTTGAAAGGAGGTGAACATGTTCTTCTCTCCGGTCATATGATTGGTGCATCCACTATCAAGCACCCAACTTGGCCCGCCGGAGGAATATTCCTACAAAACAAGATTAAGCTTTTGGTTTAGGTCCCGAGATGGAACCTAGGGGGTTAGAAACATAAGACTTGGGCACCCAAACACTCCTCAAGATTTGTCTCTTCTTGAGGGCGTCCACATACTTCACAACAATCTTGCCATCCTTGTCCCAACAACACATGTAATCACAAATGTGATTGCGTGAATTAGGCACTTGTTGCTTGGACACCTCCACTTGCTTCTTCTTATTGTTCTTGTTGTTGACAAGTGGAGTTGTAGGTGTAGCAACATTGTTCACCTTGTTGATAAGGTCAATAAGCGGCACACTCTTGTTGAACTTCACACAAGCCACCCCATTAATCATTTTTCTTCCATTGGCTTTGCCATCATACCTATTGTAATCAATGCCATCCTTAATCATGTGGTGCCTTGATGCCTTGAACACATTTGTCGGTTGCTTATCCTTGCACTTGCAACCATTCTTGACAATTGTGTTCAACCTTTGGATCTCCTTATCCTTCTTGGCTAGCTCATCAAGGTTAGTAGCACAAGCATGTATATCAACATTAGAGCATCTTCCACAACCTTTACTAGTTGTAGCTTTGGCATCCTTGGAAACGGTAGAAGTGCTAGTCCATAGTTTGTCATAGTTTAGTTCAAGCTCATGATATTGATTTGTCAAGCTTGTAAGGCTTTCTTGAGCCAAACTATGATCATTCTTTAGACTTGCTAAAGAGTCATTGAGTGAAGAATGTTCCTTAGCCAAGCGCTCATTAGCATCCTTGGCTAAAGACAATTCTACACTCAACTTCTCAACCTTCTCCTTCTCCTTGGAGAGACAAGCCTCAAGTCCTTGGGTTTTCTCCCTTTCCTCTAGGAGCAATTCCCCTTGCGACTCAATGCATGACTCAAGCTTATCTTTGGCATATATTAGCTTCAAGATTTTAGTTGCAGCAATGTTACCATATCTTTTGATGAGATTATAAGCATAGTTTTCATCATCTTCATCATCACTATCACATTCACTAGTGGTATGTGTAGGAGGATCAAGTTGTACCTTATCTCCTAATGCCATAAGGCAAGTAGGAGCATCATAGTCATCGTCGGAGAGGTTGGCGAAGAGTCTAGGTGATGAAGAAGTGTTGGTGAAGAGAGATGTTGATGAAGCATTGTCGGTGAAGACCTTTGTTGAGGAAGAAGTTTCTTGTATAGCAATTGCGGCCACACTCTTCTTCTCATTGTCATTGTCATCATCACTATCACTATCCGATTGCCATTCTTGACCTAGATGTGCTTCACCTCTCTTCTTGTCCTTGTACTTCTTGTCATCTTGTTTGTTATATCTTGACTTCTTCACCTAGTTAGGACAATCGGCCGCAAGATGGCCAGTGTCACCACACTCATAGCAAAACCTCTTCTTGTATGGCTTGTTCCCTCCATATCTCATCATCTTTTCTTTCTTCATTCTCAAATACTTCTTGTAATTTCCCACCAGCAAAGCTTGCTTTTCGTCAAGGTCATCATCATCATTGTTATGCCTATGCTCACAACACCCTTTGTGGCAATGACTTGACTCACTTCCATGTGATGCCGTGAGGGCAATGCTCTTCTTTAGCACACTTGCTTCCTTGGCTTCATCATCAAGTACCTCATGATGCATCAACTTGGCGAGCATCTCTTGTGGTGTCATTGTGGTATAGTTGTCTCTCTCCATTATGACCGAAGCAAGCATGTTGTTCTTTTGTCTATACACTCTACATATCTTCCTTGCGGTGGAGTTGTCATCCCATCTTGTTTCCCCAAGTGCTCTAATTTTATTGATTAAGGTCGTGAACCTATCAAACATTGCTTGAGTAGTTTCTCCTTCAATCATGGTAAAGTTCTCAATCTTTCCTTGCAAGAGCTCAATGTTTCTAATTCTTACACTCTTGTCTCCTTCAAATGACATCTTCAAAGTATCCCAAATTTGCTTTGCATTGACCATTCCATTAACCTTGTTGTTGTCTTCCGGAGTGAGGCATTGCAAAATCAAGGTAGCCACCGTTGCATTGAGATGAAAATCTCTCTCATCTTCGGGTGACCACTCACTAGGATTTTGAGGTGGCGGATTGACTCTAACATCCACTACTTCCCAACATCTTGCGGCTATAAGATGCAACTTCATCCTATGAGCCCAATCGGTGTACCTTATACCATCAAATGAGGGTGGCTTTCCGAGATTGATCATGGGCAAGGTAGGATTGTTGTTCTTGCTTGATCCACCATAATCAAAATTGGCTCTATTGTAACTCTTCGGTGTCTTGCTTGCATCACCACCATCACTTGATGATTCTTGACTTTTCTTGTTTAGGAGCTCTTGCATCTTGTCTAGTTGCTCTTGCATCTTGGTCATTTGCTCTTGTTGCTGTAGCTGCAGGGATGCGGTGATTTGAGCTACAATTTGATCAATAATTTGCTTTTGTGCTTCCGGGTCCATCTTGGCCAATGTTACTCCTCACGTGGTGAAGCGTTTATCCGAGGGACCAAGGCTCTGATACCAATTTAAAGGATCTAATTGGCCTAGAGGGGGGTGAATAGGCCTTTTTGCAAAACCTGAAACTCACAAACTCGAATTTGTGAAAGTTAAATACCAGACTGGAAGTTCCGGTGGTCTGGATCAGAAGTTCCGGTAAGGGGGACCAGAACTTCTGGTGCAGACCTTCAGAACTTCTGGTGCCCTAAATGAGCTACGAAATCAAAGTGAATCGAGTTGAGATTTCAGATCCAAGTGTTACCACACCCTCCTAGAGGTTGTTGATGAGTATGTTGAACTCCTCAAGGCTTGGCACCACACCAAATCATAGATCGGGACCTCCCACCTAAGAAGTTGGGGGTAGAGAGGAAGAACAACAAGAACACAAGAACAAAGGGTAGTCGATGCTACCGCCATAGCAAGACAAGCTATTTTTACCGAGGTTCGGCAATCCCCACTAAGGAGTTCCTACGTCCTCGTTGTTGAGGTGACCATTAAGGTCTCCTCCCTCAAGCAACCACGAAGGCTAGCTTGAAATTTCCACTAAGGATCAAAGAGTGATACAAACACTTATGGGTACCCTCACAAATGGATCAATACGAGCAACCACGAAGAACGCCTAGCCGGCTAGGGTTCCAAGAACCCAAGAGAAACAAACACAAATCAAGCCAGCAAAATGAGGAATCCAAGTGCTCAAGTCGAAGATCGATGCTCTCACTCTCAAATCTCACGTCCCTAGCTCAAACAATCAAAGATTGAAGCTTGGAGGCAAAGGGGGAGAGAGAGAGTGGGTGAGTCACAGCTTGGAGAGAGTTGGGAGAGCAGAAATGAATGTGCAAATCTCAGGCAATGGTTAGAAATGAGATGAGTAGCTTATATACTCGGGCTCGAATGAGCCACCGGAAGTTCTGGTGGAAGCCACCGGAAGTTCTGGTGGAAGACACCGGAACTTCTGGTCAAACAAGATCAGACCATTGGGCTTGTCAGTCAACTCGGGTTCACCGGAACTTCCGGTCCGTATCGGAACTTCCGGACAGAACCTAGAACAAATCTCTCGCACGCGAGTGCGCGCGCAAACTACACCAACCGAAACTTCCGGTGCCTGACCGGAACTTCCGGTGAGTACCGGAACTTCTGGACAGAGACCGGAACAAAATACTCGCACGCGGACGCGCGTGGGCGCTAGTGACCGGAACTTCCGGTGCAGCTCACTGGAACTTCCGGTGCACGTCTCTCCAGCCTACTAAGCTTTCGACAAGAGCACTTTTTATCCCTATTTTGCCAACTAGATTTGTATCCCTCTTGATAGTGCGGCGTTGCCTACGACTCAAATCAAAATAAACGGTGTTGAATCCCTTGAGTCGAAGCGCCTTTTGTCCATCAAAATTTAGGTTGCTATAAGTCACCAAATATTCTCTTTCAATTCCATCAATGGACTAACACTTGTAGATTTCACTTGATAAATATGTTAGTCCCTAATTTGATTGTCATTAATTATCCGAAACCCACACCGGGGGCGAATGCACTTACAAGAACTCGCATTAGTTTTGTACTTACGCGAGGCCCATCGATGTTGTGTTAGTTATATACTTACGTGGCCCTCATCATCTCGTCCTGGGGTGCGAGATGCTTGTGTTGAAGGCCCCGTTGGACTATAGGTCAGATCATCTTCTTCTTCCGTACGAAATTTCTTCTTCGGCCTCGGTGTTAGCACCTCCTCCTCATATGAGGTGCTCTCGTTTGAGGGCGAGCCTTCATCATCACTCAACACAGGAGTAGGCTCACACCATACTTCAGTAGGCTCGGCCACCATTGGAAGCTATGAAGGAGAGAGTTATATGGACATTTCACAATTATATAAAGACAATGTTATCTACATTCATCTCAAAACATATGGGCAAGGAATCTGGAATTATATTCATCTGAAAACAAGATTACATCCTTTTTCATTTACATTGGGAGTAGGTGTACAAGATTTTAAGAAAATTACAAAATTGTATAAGAAAAGTACAAAATTGGCTCATATTTGCCCCATTGCAATCACATCACTTCTAAACTGGTTGCTTGTATATGGCAAACAAGCCATCCTAGTTTAGTGGCTCACAAGTATGGGGACATTTCATCATCATAGCCACTACCACAGCATAAAAAGTTTCACATCATTGTATATGCCACTGCCTCAGCACATTTTGTTTAGAAGTTTAAAAAAATTCATCATTGCAAATGCCACAAAGTTTGAGAACAAGCCAACAACCACAATAGTAGGTAGAGTAGTAGGAGTAAGTAGTAAGTAGTAGGAGTAGTAAGCAGCAGCTAGCCACCATAATAGTAGGTAGAGTAGTAGAAGAGTAGTAAGTAGTAAGCAGCAGCCAGCAGGAGATTAGTAGGTAGAGTAGTAGAAGAGTAGTAAGCAGCCAGTAGCCAGTAGGTAGAGTAGTACAAGAGTAGTTGTTTGAGTAGCAGAGAGCAACAGCCAGCACTAGCAGTACATAAGAGTAGTAGCCAGCAGGCATAGAAGAGTAAGTGTAATAGTAGTACAGTAGGAGATAGTTGTAGTAGTATAGTAGGAGATAGTAGTAAGTAAGCAGTCAGTAGTAGGAGTAAGTAGGAGGAGGAGGAGTAAGCAGTAGTAAGCAACCAGCCAGCAGTAGTATAGAGTAAGCAGCCAGCAACCAACAGTAGTAAGTAAGTAGTAGTAGTAAGGAGTGTTGCTGAAATTGGAGATAAGGGCATGTAGAAGATAGTAAACTTAGGCACCATCATAGGATGCACTAAGTAGTAAAGATCAAAGCCAATGCCAGTGATCTCATGGTGGGATCTCATGGTAGGAACTTGCATCATGTGGGTCTATTTTGTTTGGATTGAGTCCTCCCAGGCAGCCATCACAGCCTAGGCATCCAAAATCGGACGCCATGTAACAGAACCGTCCAAATTATAAAAGCACAAGTACAAAAACAATCACCGAAGTGATCAAATTCTCGCACTTAAGCCCATATAACTCCGGTAGTCCAATGAAATCACGAGGGATTTCAAACCAACCAACATACCAGCCAAGATCGTAGTGATTCAACATAACAAGTCGCATGTTACATCCATTTCACAAGTAATCAAATATACATCGGAGTTCAACATAGTTATTACAACTTAAGTTCAAAAGTAGCGGAAGCAAAGTAATTTGAAACTAACATTAGTCTTATTTCAAATACATGCTAGTACCAAGGTCGACTTCCAACAAAAGCATTAGAGATAAGGTAAATAAGAAGGACCATGCCCATGATCACACTCCGCCACTAAGGCAGGAGCCAACCAACTCGTGCAGTCGCCATGATACATCATAACCTGCAACAAGTGGGAAATAAAACCCTGAGTACGAGAGGGTACTCAGCTAGACTTACCCGTCATAAACCAGAAATAAAGTGACACCAAGGATCATGCAAGGCTGATATGAAGTGGGCTAGCTTGACAACATTTTGCATAAAAGCTTAACATGGATAAGTAATCATTAATGCTTAAGCATCAAGTTAATTATCATTAACCTGTCATCTATATTAGAACCTGTACTAGAGCACTCACTTTATTAGGAGCAAACAATATTAACCATAGCAGGTATAAATTGAGGCAACCTTTCCATCATTATCCAATTAACCATCCGTTCAATTTAATGGAATCTACGTTGCCGCTGCTCAAGTCAAGTGCTCACTAACCGGGAGCGACGGCGATTCGAATCGAATTCCTATCCAGCTGGAGGGGTATTTCTAACACTCACCGAGTCACGCCTGGCGAGGGCTGCTCAGGTCACCTTTCGTACAGTTCAGGAATCGCTGGTTCGAATGATGTCGCGTCCCCAAGGGCGACACTCTGCCAGGTGATAGGGACTCTAACCCCCCTTGGTCTCATGCCAATGTCCCCAAGCACATTCTTTCTCTCCTCCAATATGCAACCTACCATTCGATTCCCGGCCTGAACCATACTACTCGACTTCGCGGTCGGAATAACTTATCTGGCCAACTAAGTGTTAGACTGTGTTTAACATGACTCAAGGACGTACAGCGAATCGGTCCTTAAATGACTCAGACGGGGATAGATCCACACCCAAGACCTCCATGCCTTGTTGCTTCACTATCATCATCCCGCCCGGTCTCATTTCATTTTATTAACACATGGTTCCATTCCACGATAGCAATATAGCCAACCGTGCCATATATGAATATCCCTATATCTCGCAGGTGATAGGAAATTACCTGACTTCTACCGCTTAAAGCAGGGCTAAGCATCTACTCGATCCTAGTCTAGGTAGGATTCAAGGATTCAGATATCTGGACAAGGAATGATATAATGCAGCAAGGGTTTCCAACCAACTCCTATCACTTAATGCAACAATACTTATAACATATATATAATTAATTGCTTTGAAGATAGGAGGCTTATAATGCTCCGAGGCTTGCCTGGGATCCGACTCAAGTTAGTATTGGTCAGATGAAACTCGCTGAGCACTTCCATCATCGGAATAGATCCACCAAACACCGTCTTCGGTTTGGCTCCAATGCCACATCATGTCCTTCACGTTGTGCATCTAGCGTACCTAATGAAATGCAAGATGCAAGTGCATGAATACAAGGAAATGCAATAGATGATGCATCACACATCAATCAAGGCAAGTATAAGGTTATAGTAAAGACACGTAAGCACATCACATTACTTAAGTAACCTTACACAAACAAACATGCTAAAATAGCAAAGAAAGCAATACCAAGCATGACATAAGATTTACAAAGTCTTAGGTGTACTAGCTTAATCACCAAAGACATGAATCACACTTAGCAATACGCAAGCAAAGTAACCAAGCAATCATGTATTTTCAACAATTCTGGACATACATGCAGTAGCTGAGTAAATCAAGCATATCTGAAGTTCTACAAATCCAAATGACTTGCAAGAAGACATCCTAGAAAGCTTATGAAATTGTCCACATTTCATTTATAAACATCTAAGCCTGATTCTAACATTTACCAGGTCGAAATACAGAAGGTACAGAATATGTCCTGGATGGACAGAGAGCAACATAAATCTGAACCCAACTTAGAACAGCTGTAGTTTCTAAACCACATGGCCAAATGCCACCAAATTTTAACAGAGGCTAGATACATAAATTATCTACAACTTTTGTATAAACAAGTTTTACAAGAAAGCACATTATCATGAAGAACTTTGCTAAGTTTCCAGATCTGTCCAGAAACCTCATTTGCAAGAAATAATTATTAACTTATGTTGCAAACATATACTTGGACAAAACTAACTTTACCAACATGTCACCCATGACTAATGAACACCAGAAAACATAGTGTCCATTCCTAGATAAATTATTTTAATACATTTCTTAATTTATCTTAGATAATTAGGTGGAATTATGAACACATATCCAAGTTCCACAATAAATTATACCAAAATTACAGTGGCCTACACATGCTCCCACAAGTCTACTGTCCAAATTTGAAACCATTTGGACATGTATATCAACCTCTATGAAAAAGACAAATTGTTATTGCAATAAATCATGTGAGAGCAAGTTAAACCTAAAACTCAATATTTTCTATGAACACATGGCCATAGAATGAACCAACATCATATAGCAACATCATAATAAGGTGATGGGACAACATTTTCTATTTTATCACTTATATATTATTTATAAGCCATTTATCAAGCCATAAACAAGTTAACTCAATAACTTGAGCATACAGTAAGCAATGGCCATGCAATTTATACCACAGTACATCCATAGCATGACAAGCCTACCATAAAAATTTCACATCAATTGGAGCAACACAACTCAAGATATAAAAATAACAAGCAATATAATGTAGATTTCCTTATTTATCAAGGTCCAATCAAAACCCTAAGAAAACAGTGAACAACTAGTGTGTTTAATATTTTTCCTAGTAAGTACATGTCATCACAAAATTAACAAAACAAGAATCACTATTTTTGGAGTTCTAAAACTCCAGATCTTGCTCTGGTCAAGTTTAGAGGCATTTTTAGAGCACTTTTAAAACTTAAATAAGGACATCAAAAAACATCTACAAACATGTAACATTTTATGACTCTATTACATAGATCTCTTCTCAAGGTTTCCAAAAAGTCCACTTTTACTATTCTTGGAGTCTCCTAGCATGAGATATGAATATTTGAAGATTTACATGAAATCTGAAATTCAAAATCGGAATTACTCAAACCCTATTGAAATCGCTAGGCGTACCCGAACGTGTACCCCATCCCTGCCATTCATAACGCTGACCCGTGGGACCCGTTACCCAGTTGGGCCCGCCTATCATTCCCATTAACAGCGTACACCGCACACCCTCTTCCCTTTCCTTGGAACGAAGCAGAGGAGGGGGGAGAAGGCGGGCTACGGCGAGGTGAACAGCCGTCGTGCGGCTCGCCGGCGGCGGATGAACGGCACGGGAGCTACGCGGTGGTAAGGCGCTTCCATGGCCACCCGCAGCGTGGCCTGCGGACGTCCGTGGCCTTCTGGCCACGTGAGCCGGGCTCACGGCAGAGGCTTCGCCGCGGCGGCAGCACGGAGGTGCCGCGCAACGGCCGAGCGGCGGTGGCGTGGCCCGCCCAGGCCCGCATGAGGCCGAGGGAGGTGTCAGTGAGGAGAAGGGGCATGGAGGAGCAAGAGCGCCGGTGGCAGCGAGCTCTGCTCGGCTGGCCATGGCGCGGCCGTGCTCTGCGCGCGCGTGCCGAGAGAATGGGAGCGGGGAGGCGAGGTGAGTGAGGAGAAGGGCGGAGTACGGGCTGGTCACTCTGATGCTCCACCACGCTGAGGGGGGGGCAAACACATGGCAGAGAGGAGCAGCAACGGTGGGGCGCGGCGTCGGGCATGGTCGCCACGTCCAGAGCACGTGTCGGTGGTTCAGACATTTCGTCGAATACGTGTCACGTGTTGCTGTGCCTGACTTGGAGACCTTTTTCGGGCCTGCTCGGGTCCAAATTTGGACATGGTCCAATTATGAAAGTTGTTCATTTCGTGATGCCCTACAAATTTCATTTAAGCACCATGATCATAAGACCCACATATTAGGAGATAATCAGTCCTCAAATCACCAGTGTCAACCAGTTAAGCTAGGGCTCAGTTTTGGGATTTTTAAATGCCAAACTTGGTCAAATTGATCCCAACTTTTTACATGTTGCTCTCCACTAAATTGTTTCCAACTTTCATTTTTGGGTCAGCTTTAGTTACTTAACGAAATCTCGAGAACACGAGATGCCAACGTCGATGTTACCGGAATTAGGGCTTAAAAATGATCAAGTGCTGAAATCAGCCCTAAAACTAACTTGTGGGCCCTATTTGAGCGTGTTCCACATATTTTCATGACTTGACCTTTAAACAAAATTTGTTCCTTATAAAATTCTCTACAACTTTGTAAAAGGGTGCATAGTCATGCAAAGCTCCTAAGTCCCACTTTTGAAATGGTCAAACCAAAGGGCTCTAGGGTCCATCCATGGTCAACCATCAATTAGAAGCACATTTAGGCAAAATGATCAACATGAACATTGTTCCATTAAATGTCCTAAGTGTAGTTAAGGTGTTGTAGAGTTTATCTAGAGTCATTTGGGTAAATTTTCAAAGCTTGGTTGATGATCTATAGTTCCATTAACTTAATGGGGCAAATTCCAATAGGAATAGAACTTATCATTTCATGTGACTTTTTGATTCCAAACTTCATGAAACTTTTCCAGGGATCAATATAGATAGTTATTGATGTGAGACATGTGAAGATACTTTGATAACAACACCCAAGCATATATCTTTTAATTGAGCCTATATGTAAGCAAGGGTGCAATATCCAAGTTTAGGTTAAGGCTTATTTCCATAGGTTTGACTTTAACATCGTCATCTCCACTAATCTATCATGTTTAAGCTTAAACCCACTACTTAATTGGTGATAAACACCTGGGGTGTTACATCCCTCCCCCTTAAAAGAATCGCGTCCCGAGATTCGGAATAGAAGATCTTTTAAGGAAGAGAGACACGCTATCTGGTTTCCAATATCTGTTATAGCATTCAGCTAAAAGCTTCAACATCGGTGAGCAATTTGACCAAGGGCACTTTCTGATACTTACTCTTTATGGTAAAATTTGTCTGAAGAATTTCCTTCATTGACTTCCATGAAGTATTGTTACTTTGGGAGGAATCCAAGATAGCACATATTGCATTCTCAGGGTACGGAGATCATTTGGTCCATGAGTGAATCACTCACAAGTATCTGACTCTAATGAGCACAACATAGTCCATATGAACTTGACATTAGACCGAAATATCTAGAAGTATACTCGTTAAAATGACTCTATGTTCACAAAGTTTAAAAAACAGTCCTCTACCAAAATGGCTTGAGCACAACCTTCCAAAAGGGTGAGATCATAGACGACAAATATACTCTAAGGCTATAGGATACTGACTAACTAATAGACAGGGTCTACGTTGGTCGTAAATGTTCATTCATTTAG
Organism: Saccharum hybrid cultivar R570; assembly: GCA_038087645.1. Lineage (NCBI taxonomy): Eukaryota > Viridiplantae > Streptophyta > Magnoliopsida > Poales > Poaceae > Saccharum > Saccharum hybrid cultivar. Next base: position 1,206,016 of record JAQSUU010000368.1, read on the forward strand.
GCACCAACTAATGGAAAACTACTTGTGGTTCCATGTGTGTAGTACTCTTTCTCTGATGACAACACTGTATTATCTGAGTCTGTCAAGGGATTAGTACATATGATAACTGACTCAGTTGGCTCCGGATTTCTGCCAAATGTTACCTAAAAAGATTCTCTTATCCAATTGCAATAGTTATCCGGGTGGATTCAGATGCAAGCTCTTGGTAAAAACATGTATAAGATACCAAAGTATGTCATTATTTGGAAAATCATTACCAAAGCAAAATGTAGTGAGGCCTTAAGGACAATAAAAGTTGTAAATATTCACTAAACCGTGGGGAGTAGTCTGCCACCAAGCGGTTGAGTAAAATTTTCCTTTGTGACTTAGTTGCACTGTAAGTTGAGTTGACTTGCAATGTAGCAACTTTGTCAGGCCAACTTTCACCTTAGGCTTCCTCTTTGGGATCAAACAGCAGCTCTAAGATAGGAAATCTGTTGTTTGACACTTCTCAAATTACTTTTGAATTGCAAATTTACTCAGAGAACCCTTGATTGTCCCAATACTTGTTGATAAGAGAACATAAAAGCAAAGCGAAAGGGTGTCCAACAGGATCCTTAAGACCACTTAAGAGATCGTCCAATAGAGTTCTGAACAAAACCGTTTGTGACACCTAAGGGCACAAGGATGTTGGTCGAAACTAGGGCATGCATTTCTCTAATTCTTCACCGCAGCTGTTAGAACACCTTGTACTATCTATGTGATTGTCCAAGATGGAATTGACTTGGTCACAATGGCTGTAGAAGATAGAGTATCACTCAAGTTGTTGGCTAGTTGATTAACTTCTTGTTGGTTATTGCTCTGTAAGACATAGCCTTCGTAGCTACCAAGGAGTTGTTACCTAGCTAAAGATTAACCTTCCTACTAGTAACTAATTAGTTGTCTTTCAACACTAAAAGTTCCAAATCTTCACTCTTGACCACAACAACTGTGGTTGATGCAGAACAGATGGTTGCCATCGAAGTTAACAAATACGAAGTTATTCTAGAGATGGTTGATTTCGATTGTACGGTCATTATGCACCCAAGATTGCGACTTGGATAGCTCCGGTCATATGCACAATGTGACAATCAATTCTCATCCCATAGATAACTTGTCCAACATTAAGTGTTGTGTGTCCTTTTTATCCAACAGAGATGAGATACGTTGCTCACTAGATTGAGTTGTCAATACTCGAACAACTAAGTAGAGTCACTTGTCTACCACCTCTTGTAGTATGTTGATGTTTATGTCGGTGACCTGTTCTTCAAAGATTATCCTTTATATAACTTCAAATGGAAGTTCTACTACTTTCGGTCTGAGATATGGGTCTTACGATAAGATATGGGGAGATAACCAAGGAAGAGTTCACCTGAGAATAACACGTTGATATTGTTCCGCAAAGGATCATGACTAGAAACCACGATACCAGCGCGTGCTGAGCAGCACAACCTTGTCTCGGCCGCCCACAGGAGGCTCTCGGTTTTGTCGCGGCACTGTTAGTTGCTACTCATAACACCATTACCGATCACATCACCAAGGTGAAATTTTAAGTGACCCATTTTGGGTGGTAAAAACAAGCATTATACAAGGAAAGAATAGCAAGCAAAGGTAGTCATAAGGTTTAGAATCAATAGGGAAGCTATTCCCAAATCAAAACGTCTCACAAGAGAACATAGCTCCATTGCCAAAGGCGGCTGAGCCGGTGATTTTTTTGCGTAATTCCACGGATACCTGGCGTCGACTAAGGAAACTACCAGATAATTAATTAACGGAGATTCGATCATGTTGAGCAATAACATGAGATCAAGACTGATAATCATCTCGAGACTTGGGAAGGTTGAGGATGGTTTAAGCAAACTTCATGGAGAAATTTGAGGTACCACTCAAAGATTGAGTTGATATGGTGGATACACGAATTTGCAAACAAATGATTTTGAGGCCACAGCAAACAGACGTTGCGTCGTACTAGCTAACCTTTGGGAGAGGCAACCGGAAGGTCCAACATGGATTTGGGTCCGGTCCCCACAACTGGAAACGTACGAACCATGATCAAAGGCTAGCATTAATAAAAGTTAACTTGGTTGGTCAGTCGATAAGGGTCTTCACAAAAATAGTTGCAAAACACCCACGACTTATGCAAACATATAGGAGAACGAAACTTTGGGCTTTCGGTCAAGCAAAGGCCTGGATACAAACATTCAAGGGCTAACCACCAAGTCTACAGGCTCAGACTCCTAAGAGAGAACCTAATTGAAGACAACAACCATACAATTACGTAACATGAACGTTGTTCTAGGATAAAGCTAGGTGACCCTCGTGTGCTCACCGAGGACAAACGAGGTGATAACTATGGCACTAATTAACTAACAAGCATACCCACAACATCACAATCAAACAGTCATTTTAGAAAATTCAAACAAATGGGCTTAAGCAACCAATACAAGGCACACGACTCACCCAAAATAAGCATTTATCTCAATCACAAACTTACTACGAGTTTAGCCCAAAACCAACGCTGGCTAAGGTGGCTAACTTAGCATGGGCACAGAATCTGGACAATATCGCTATGGTTACTTGTTTCAACTATAGCTGAGGTTGTAGACATCCACAAAGGTGATCCTAGACTTTCTAGAAAGCTTAGGAAGATGACTACACTTTAGTTATTCATACCAAAAGCTAAATCATAGGTTAACATGGCCAACAATGCTAATGTTTCAGATATGTACCAATATGGACAGAAAACTGACAAGAACTTCAAAAATACAAAACTGGAGTTCTAGGGACACAACAAGGCTGAGCCTTCACTTTATGTAAAGCTTATTAAGTTGTCTATAACTTTATTATTATCATATTAAGATGATTCTATAGCTAACAAGTCCAAACAAGATAAAGAAGACATCTCTGCCCAGATTTGGACAGATTCTGTCATTCCACTTTGCATGCTCATAATTAGAGATTTATACCACCACAATTAGTGATATAGGACATTTTGGAAAGCTTAGAAAACGTACTACACTTCTTCTATTATCTCCAAGACATGATTCCCTATGCACATAGGTCAAACAAACCAAACATTCAGATCTATTCAGAGCATAAGCAAAACCTGACAATAAACTTCTAAAATTCGTAACTCCCAAACCATAAGGCCTAGTGTCATGAGATTTCAGGACAAGATAGATGAGTAAGTTAGCTACAACTTTGGTATTCTCCATAACTACAGAAAACACCATTATGACTATGAAAGTATCACTACAACAGAAAACGTTCTAGCAGCCAACATTCGACAAGCAAAACAAAGCTTGCCTTTGTTCTACTTAACAAGAGAGCGTACAAACATGTTATTCTAGCAGCTCTAAATTTTGTTACCTTAGACCAACATCAATTTAATTCACTCATGAGAATCCAATTTACTTAAGTGAGGTCTAAAGCATTTTCAAAAACTTGTAGGAACAACATATCTACCACTTGGCTAAACTAAAGGACATCTATAGGTTCAAGCATGTAACCACAACTATTTCTATCAAGGCTAAGTACACATTTTTCTCAAGCAACATGGGACAAGGCATTCTTGTTTAGCTTCACACAAGAAAGATAGTGTACTACATTGATCACAAGTTACTTATCATTTGAAGAAAGGTGAGAGGAACATAGCCATGTATAAGGCAACAATCATGAATATGCATGCTTCGTCCTATTCGTCCTCACAAGATTGCCAATCCTGAGGTGGCGATCATGTTCTATGTCGGTGGCATAACACGTGCTCTTTCAATATATAGCTAGTCGATAGCTACATTCGACTTACGCATTCGTGGTTAGCGTACCTGCAGAAAAGTTTCATTGCAGCCCAACAATTCCCCAATAAAGCACACAATGAAAGCAGAGAAGTAAAATTCTAAGTACTCCCATGTACATATACCGCTGTATACGTATATGTAGTACCAAAACTACCTGAATCATCAATCATCCACAATTAAGTACCTTCATATATACATGTGTGTAACATGTAAATAATCCAGTAACCAAAACTAGCTCTCCCCTAGACCGACGGTTGGACGGTCATGCTCTCACAACTCACACTTACCTGAGCGTAGGTGTAATGTTGCATAAAAGTAAACTAGCGATATATATGGCTATTTCATATATGAAGGCTACCTCTAATCTGACACACCGAGTAGCATAGTGTGGGAGAGTTATCACACATACATACTTTGTCCTGGGCGTAGATGCATAAATGAAAATCCCCAAGTTAGTACTTATATAAGCCACCTAATAATCCTTATATGGGCATAAGAAAATTGACCACTGGCATACTTAGGTTTAAAATTTAGATTTGACAAACCTATATATAACTATAAGTTGATAAAACTGATTTTATAAAACAAAATCTTTGTTTTAAATACACATATGATAAGTTTAATGTTGAATCTTGCTCCGATGCCAGCTGTAATAGAACCGTCCAAATTATAAAAGCACAAGTACAAAAACAATCACCGAAGTGATCAAATTCTCGCACTTGAGCCCATATAACTCCGGTAGTCCAATGAAATCACGAGGGATTTCAAACCAACCAACATACCAGCCAAGATCGTAGTGATTCAACATAACAAGTCACATGTTACATCCATTTCACAAGTAATCAAATATACATCGGAGTTTAACATAGTTATTACAACTTAAGTTCAAAAGTAGCGGAAGCAAAGTAATTTGAAACTAACATTAGTCTTATTTCAAATACATGCCAGTACCAAGGTCGACTTCCAACAAAAGCATTAGAAATAAGGTAAATAAGAAGGATCATGCCCATGATCACACTCCGCCACTAAGGCAGGAGCCAACCAACTCGTGCAGTCGCCATGATACATCATAACCTGCAACAAGTGGGAAATAAAACCCTGAGTACGAGAGGGTACTCAGCTAGACTTACCCGTCATAAACCAGAAATAAAGTGACACCAAGGATCATGCAAGGCTGATATGAAGTGGGCTAGCTTGACAACATTTTGCATAAAAGCTTAATATGGATAAGTAATCATTAATGCTTAAGCATCAAGTTAATTATCATTAACCTATCATCTATATTAGAACCTGTACTAGAGCACTCACTTTATTAGGAGCAAACAATATTAACCATAGCAGGTATAAATTGAGGCAACCTTTCCATCGTTATCCAATTAACCATCCGTTCAATTTAATGGAATCTACGTTGCCGCTGCTCAAGTCAAGTGCTCACTAACTGGGAGCGACGGCGATTCGAATCGAATTCCTATCCAGCTGGAGGGGTATTTCTAACACTCACCGAGTCACGCCTGGCGAGGGCTGCTCAGGTCACCTTTCGTACAGTTCAGGAATCGCGGGTCCGAATGATGTTGCGTCCCCAAGGGCGACACTCTGCCTGGTGATAGGGACTCTAACCCCCCTTGGTCTCACGCCAATGTCCCCAAGCACATCCTTTCTCTCCTCCAATATGCAACCTACCATTCGATTCCTGGCCTGAACCATACTACTCGACTTCGCGGTCGGAATGACTTATCTGGCCAACTAAGTGTTAGACTGCGTTCAACATGACTCAAGGACGTACAGTGAATCGGTCCTTAAACGACTCAGACGGGGATAGATCCACACCCAAGACCACCATGCCTTGTTGCTTCACTATCGTCATCCTGCCCGGTCTCATTTCATTTTATTAACACGTGGTTCCATTCCACGATAGCAATATAGCCAACCGTGCCATATATGAATATCCCTATATCTCGCAGGTGACAGAAAATCACCTGACTTCTACCGCTTAAAGCAGGGCTAAGCATCTACTCGATCCTAGTCTAGGTAGGATTCAAGGATTCAGATATCTGGATAAGGAATGATATAATGCAGCAAGGGTTTCCAACCAACTCCTACCACTTAATGCAACAATACTTATAACATATATATAATTAATTGCTTTGAAGATAGGAGGCTTATAATGCTCCGGGGCTTGCCTGGGATCCGACTCAAGTTAGTATTGGTCAGATGAAACTCGCTGAGCACTTCCATCTTCGGGATAGATCCACCAAACACCGTCTTCGGGTTTGGCTCTAATGCCACATCACATCCTTCACATTGTGCATCTAGCGTACCTAATGAAATGCAAGATGCAAGTGCATGAATACAAGGAAATGCAATAGATGATGCATCACACATCAATCAAGGCAAGTATAAGGTTATAGTAAAGACACGTAAGCACATCACATTACTTAAGTAACCTTACACAAACAAACATGCTAAAATAGCAAAGAAAGCAATACCAAGCATGACATAAGATTTACAAAGTCTTAGGTGTACTAGCTTAATCACCAAAGACATGAATCACACTTAGCAATACGCAAGCAAAGTAACCAAGCAATCATGTATTTTCAACAATTCTGGACATACATGCAGTAGCTGAGTAAATCAAGCATATCTGAAGTTCTACAAATCCAAATGACTTGAAAGAAGACATCCTAGAAAGCTTATGAAATTGTCCACATTTCATTTATAAACATCTAAGCCTGATTCTAACATTTACCAGGTCGAAATACAGAAGGTACAGAATATGTCCTGGAAGGACAGAGAGCAACATAAATCTGAACCAAACTTAGAAGAGCTGTAGTTTCTAAACCACATGGCCAAATGTCACCAAATTTTAACAGAGGCTAGATACATAAATTATATACAACTTTTGTATAAACAAGTTTTACAACAAGGCACATTATCATGAAGAACTTTGCTATGTTTCCAGATCTGTCCAGAAACTTCATTTGCAAGAAATAATTATTAACTTATGTTGCAAACATATACTTGGACAAAACTAACTTTACCAACATGTCACCCATGACTAATGAACACCAGAAAACATAGTGTCCATTCCTAGATAAATTATTTTAATACATTTCTTAATTTATCTTAGATAATTAGGTGGAATTATGAACACATATCCAAGTTGCACAATAAATTCTACCAAAATTATAGTGGCCTACACATGCTCCCACAAGTCTACTGTCCAAATTTTAAACCATTTGGACATGTATATCAACCTCTATGAAAAAGACAAATTGCTATTGCAATAAATCATGTGAGAGCAAGTTAAACCTAAAACTCAATATTTTCTGTGAACACATGGCCATAGAATGAACCAACATCATAGAGCAACATCATAATAAGGTTATGGGACAACATTTTCTATTTTATCACTTATATATTATTTATAAGCCATTTATCAAGCCATAAACAAGTTAACTCAATAACTTGAGCATACAGTAAGCAATGGCCATGAAATTTATACCACAGTACATCCATAGCATGACAAGCCTACCATAAAAATTTCACATCAATTGGAGCAACACAACTCAAGATATAAAAATAACAAGCAATATAATGTAGATTTCCTTATTTATCAAGGTCCAATCAAAACCCTAAGAAAACAGTGAACAACTAGTGTGTTTAATATTTTTCCTAGTAAGTACATGTCATCACAAAATTAACAAAATAAGAATCACTATTTTTGGAGTTCTAAAACTCCAGATCTTGCTCTGGTCAAGTTTGGAGGCATTTTTAGAGCACTTTTAAAACTTAAATAAGGACATCAGAAAACATCTACAAACATGTAACATTTTATGACTCTATTACATAGATCTCTTCTCAAGGTTTCCAAAAAGTCCACTTTTACTATTCTTGGAGTCTCCTAGCATGAGATATGAATATTTGAAAATTTACATGAAATCTGAAATTCAAAATCGGAATTACTCAAACCCTATTGAAATCGCTAGGCGTACCCGAACGTGTACCCCATCCCTGCCATTCATAATGCTGACCCGCGGGACCCGTTACCTAGCCGGGCCCGCCTGTCATTCCTATTAACAGCGTACACCGCACACCCTCTTCCCTTTCCTTGGAACGAAGCAGAGGAGGGGGGAGAAGGCGGGCTCCGGCGAGGTGAATAGCCGGCCTGCGGCTCACCGGCGGCGGATGAACGGCACGGGAGTTGCGCGGTGGTAAGGTGCTTCCGTGGCCACCTGCAGCGTGGCCTGCGGACGTCTGTGGCCTTCTGGCCACGCGAGCCGGGCTCACGGTGGCGGCTTCGCCACGGCAGCAGCACGGAGGTGCCGCGCAACGGCCGAGCGGCGGCGGCGTGGCCCGCCCGGGCCCGCATGAGGCTGAGAGAGGTGTTAGTGAGGAGAAGGGGCATGGAGGAGCAAGAGCGCCGGCGGCAGTGAGCTCCTCTCGGCTGGCCATGGCGCGGCCGTGCTCTGTGAGCGCGTGCTGAGAGAATGGGAGCGGGGAGGCGAGGTGAGTGAGGAGAAGGGCGGAGTGCGGGCTGGTCACTCTGATGCTCCACCACGCTGAGGGGGGGGGCGCGGACACATGGCAGAGAGGAGCAGCAAGGGTGGGGCGTGGTGTCGGGCATGGTCGCCACGTCCAGAGCACGTGTCGGTGGTTCAGACATTTCGTCGAATACGTGTCACGTGTTGTTGTGCCTGACTTGGAGACCTTTGTCGGGCCTGCTCGGGTCCGAATTTGGACATGGGCCAATTATGAAAGTTGTTCATTTAGTGATGCCCTACAAATTTCATTTAAGCACCATGGTCATAAGACCCATAGATTAGGAGATAATCAGTCCCCAAATCACCAGTGTCAACCAGTTAAGCTTGGGCTCGGTTTTGGGATTTTTAAATGCCAAACTTGGTCAAATTGATCCCACCTTTTTACATGTTGCTCTCCACTAAATTGTTTCCAACTTTCATTTTTGGGTCAGCTGGAGTTACTTAACGAAATCTCGAGAACGCGAGATGCCAACGTCGATGTTACCGGAATTAGGGCTTAAAAATGACCAAGTGCTGAAATCAGCCCTAAAACTAACTTGTGGGCCCTGTTTGAGCATGTTTCACATATTTTCATGACTTGACCTTTAAACAAAGTTTGTTCCTTATAAAATTATCTACAACTTTGTAGAAGGGTGCATAGTCATGTAAAGCTCCTAAGTCCCACTTTTGAAATGGTCAAACCAAAGGGCTCCAGGGTCCATCCATGGTCAACCATCAATTAGAAGCACATTTAGGCAAAATGATCAACATGAACATTGTTCCATTAAATGTCCTAAGTGTAGTTAAGGTGTTGTAGAGTTTATCTAGAGTCATTTGGGTAAATTTTCAAAGCTTGGTTGATGATCTATAGTTCCATTAACTTAATGGGGCAAATTCCAATAGGAATAGAACTTATCATTTCATGTGACTTTTTGATTCCAAACTTCATGAAACTTTTCCAGGGATCAATATAGATAGTTATTGATGTGAGACATGTGAAGATACTTTGATAACAACACCCAAGCATATATCTTTTAATTGAGCCTATATGTAAGCAAGGGTGCAATATCCAAGTTTAGGTTAAGGCTTATTTCCATAGGTTTGACTCTGACATCGTCATCTCCACTAATCTATCATGTTTGAGCTTAAACCCACTACTTAATTGGTGATAAACACCTAGGGTGTTACACGCCAGGCATTACAAACTTAGTACAGTCCTAATATATGTGTACATTGTCAATCCTTTGATTATAAGTTACCAGTACAAAGTATGAAAAAGAAAATGGAGTTGACTTGTATTTATGCTTGCTTGCACCTAAAGGTTTTTGCATGAAGTGTTTCATAGTTTTACATGTATATATATACACAAGAAGACAGGGGATTCCTTTGGATGTTAAAAAAGGGCAGACTAGTAGTATAACTAAAGTTCAATTCGGTGGTAGAAAAAAGCAAAAAAAAAGTCCTTATGTTAAATCTGCACTGAAAACAAGAATTGACATTTTCTTGGACATCAGGACCATATGACCATATGAAGTAAGGGATTAATTTAGAGAGGAACCTAAAATTACAGTAATAAGTAGAACAGTGATAAGTAGATTAATAAAAAGAACATAAACAGAGGAATTGAGGAATCCATCCTATTTCATGTTCCTGATTTGAATTTATCTAGTTTTACAGAGCAAGAGTTGATCCAACTCAAGAACAGAGTACTTGCAGAGCACAAAACGAAACAGAAACACAGGCAACAAATCCCCAATCATAACAATGTTAAGGTGCCTTATAGCCGAAGCACTGAACAACATCATCATCATAAAAATCATAAAAATGGCATCAGAGGGCTCAGCATCATCATAACAATGGCATTTGCTCAGCATCATCATAACAATGGTGTCATGGGCAATGGCATATGCTCAATATTTGAAATTGGCATCACAGGCAGCAATGGAAATCCAAAATTCCAAAAATTTGCATAACATTAACAAGGGTTCGTTAGAATCACCAACCAACAGGGACGGGGAAGATGCTCAAGCCTAGGAAGAGGAGGGCTCGGTGGATGACACAGTGCATCAGAGCTCGGCGCGATGATGAGGAAGGAAGCCAATGAAGGGGATGAGGAACGACACCTGGGACAACGTAGGGCACCTTGGTGCAGTGGCAAATCTCCTCAGCACGGCGGATGGTGATGGGGTAGCGGCTAGGGTTCGCCGCAGATCTTGGTGGTGGCAGCAGCTAGGGTTCGCCGTGGATCTCGATGGCGGCGGCTAGGGTTCCCTAGACCCCGGTAGAGCTGCTAGATGCGGAGGATGAAGAGGAAGAGCTTAGAGTGGTGGCAGAGGCAAGGGCGGGGGGAGCGCAGGACACTAGTAATGGCGGTGGCGGTGGCAGAAAAATCTGACAGCCCTTCGGGAGCACAATGGCGATGGCGAAGCACTTAGGAAAATCACGGGTGGCTAAGGCAGTATATATAGGCACTGATTAACCGAGGCGGTTACCTAACATCGCTCACCTCGGTTAATATTAACTGAGGCGGGCTCCTTAAGATATTTAATCGAGGCGGGCGCTGTAAAGGTAACCGTCTCGGTTAATATTTTTCATTTTTTGTATTTGCTTAAATGCCTCAGCTTATTTCTTTTTATAACATTTTAAAATTGATATTTAGTTTGTAATGCTTCTAAATTTGTATATTATTTATAAGTGACTATTAACTTTCTAGAAATAGTAGTAGGAGTAGTGGAGGTAGTGTCAGGGTACTATCTCAGTAGTAGTGGTGTTGGAGTAATAGAGAGTAGTAGTAGTGTACAGTTGAAGTGGTAGTGCTAGTAGTATAGTTGAAGTAGTAGTGTAGTGTAGAAGCAACAGAGTAGTGGAAGTAGTGTATGAAGTGGTACTAGTGTAGGAGCAATATATGGTTCCATTACAATAAAAGTTATTTACATATATAAAAGTTCTCGTTAATCAATAAGTGAGTACATTATTACATATATAGTGGCATACATATCATTTTGCTGGAAGTGATCCTATGACAGTCTTCTTCTCACCGTCGTGGCGGAACCAGGGCTTCATCTTGGTCTTGTTGACACGGGTCTCGACTTGCTTGACCTTGCGTGGATGATCAGTAAAGAGCGAGAACTCTGCGTAGTGGTTGTATTCTTTGGGACTCTGCACTCCATCATCTCCCACTATCCGCTGCTTTCCTAACACAACCACATGCCTCTTGGAGTCTCTGGGCTTCGCATAGTAGGCTACCTGCGCGACGCGGTTTGCTAGTACCTACTGATCATCTTTGTAGCCAACACTTTGGAGCTCCACGGTGGTTAGCCCATACTCATCCACGACAACCGCCTTCGGCTTGACCCACTAGCACCAGAAGATGGGTATTTGTAGTTCACTGTCGTAGTCAAGTTCCCATATCTCTTCAATCTACCCAAAGTATGTCCTGGTCTCCCCAGTGGCCTCGTCGATGCCCTCATATCGAACACCGCTGTTTTGTGCCACGCTCTTCTTGTCCTTCTCTTTCATGTGGAACCTGTATCCATTGATGTCATACCCTTGCCACGAGGTGATTTGGGTGCATGGACCGGATGCAAGCCTTGCTTCAACATCTTCTCCATAGGGAGGTATGCCCTGATGTTTGATCCACATTATGAAATTGATCTTGTGCTGTCTCTATACCCATGCCTCCATGCGTCCATCATGAGCACGGTGGAACTCCTCCAGATGCTTCTCAACCCACTTGTCCATGACCACTAACTGATTAAGGGCATTGTGATGAGCTTCTTGCACCATTTCGTCCGCTACATCGGTGTGTACTTTCCTCCCCGTGCACCCATCCCCGAGGTTCTACCTTTGTGCAGAGGGACGAGCAACCCAATCGCATTTCCATCCCGGATGTATGTGGTGCAGCAGTTAATGGCTCCTCTATTATGTATGCCTCAATCATAGAGCCCTCTGGGTAAGCACGGTTATGGACGTACCTGTTTAGGGTCGACATGAACCTCTCATACGTCCACATCTAGTGCAGGTAGACAAGCCCAAGTTCTTGTATCTGATCAACCATGTGCATCATCAGGTGTGGCATAATATCAAAGAAAGACGTCAGGAAGCACATCTCGAGTTGGCAAAGAGTCTCCGCGATGAACTGTTTCAGGCCTGGCAGCTCAGCTTCATTGATGACCTTTTGTGTGATGAAGTTGAAGAAGTAACCAAGACGTGTGATGACCATCTTCATGTACTCTGGACCGATAGCCCTGATCACAATTGGAAGGAACACCGTGAGCACGATGTGGCAGTCATGTGCATTGAAGCTGGTTAGTGTGAGGTCCTTCATCGAGACCAGGCTCTTGATGTTGGAAGAGAACTTGGTTGACACCTTCATAGCCCTAAGCCACTAGCACACGGCTCTCTTCTCATCTCTCGTGAGGTTGTAGTTCATGCCTGGAAGGTCCACTTTCCCTCTCTGCACCTCCAGTGTCGGGTGAATTTTGGTCCTAATGTTCTGGTTCACTAGATCCATCTGTGACTTTAGACCATCCTTTGTCTTAATCTTGATGTCTAGCAAGACCCCGATCATGCTCTTGAAGACATTCTTCTCTAGGTGCATGCAGTCAATGGCATGGGGCGTATCTAGCTCCTTCCAGTACGATAGGTACTTGAAGAAACAAGACTGCTTCTTGAAAGGAACTGGGGCGACAGGTGGTTGTTCCTCCTCCATCTCATCCCGCTTCCTCTTCTTTCTTGTCGTGGTCCCATCTTCCTCTTTCTTCTTCTTCTTCCTGAACTCAATGTTTATGCCCTCACCATGTCAAACACCTTTTGCCCATAACTCGTCTTTTTTGGCTCGTTAGTTTGAGGCTTGGCCTGGTTGTCAAAGTACTGATTCATCAAAGGATGCCAGTACCTGTGCTCTTTGTCGAGGAATCACCTATGCCTCATGTACACCAACTTTCTGGATGCATTAAGATAAGTGTAGCAGGTACCATCAATGCAAACTACATAACCTGACTTACCTTTGATCTGCCCCGATAGTGAAAAAAGATCATGGTAATCGATGATGGTGACAAAGATGATGGCTTTTAGAGTGAACTCCTTTAGGGACGCATCCATCATCTTGACCCCATCTTCCTATAGTATCTTCATGTCCTCCATGAGTGGCTCTAGGAACACATCTATATCATTGCCTGGCTGCTTCGGTCTACAAATAACATAGGTTAGTAAAAGATACCTATGCTTATGACATAGCCAGGGAGGTAGGTTGTAGATGGTGAGGATGACCGGCCAAGTGCTGTGGGAGCTGCTAAGGTCACTGAATGGGTTCATTCCATTGGTACTCAGCACGAACCTGATGTTCCTCGCCTTGTCACCAAACTCCTTCCGGAACTTAGCGTCAAAGCGCTTCCACTGCTTGCCATCGGATGGGTGTCGTAGCTTGCCATCATCCTTCGTGTGTTCTATCGATGCATGCCAAGACATCAGCTTGGCATCCTCTAGGTTCCCGAATAGAGCACACAGACGATCGATCATGGGCAGGTACCACATTGATAGTGCAAGACTTTTCCTCTGCATGTAACCCTCTTCTTCCTCGTCCTCAGGAGATGAGATCTGCTTTTGGTCGTCTTCTTCTTCTTTGGCCCTCTCGAGGGTCACTCGTCATCCGCATCCGCGCCACAACCGGCATTCCTTTTGTAGCGACTCGCGTCGCAGTGCAGACAGCTCTACAAGTTCTCATACTTGCCCCGATATAGAATACAGTGGTTAGGGCATGCATGGAACTTTTTAAGCTTCATCGCCACTGGCCGGATCATCTTCTTCGCCCGATAGGTATTGGCGGGCACCTTGTTACCCTCTGGATATGTGTCAGCAAGGATACGTAACAAGTCATTGAAGCTAGTGTCGGACCACCCATAGCGAGCCTTTAGCATCAGCAACTGGAGGTTAAAACGCAACGCCGTCCAATGCTTCGGACAATCCTTATACAGGGAATCAATTGTTGCATGCTTCATCTCTTTAAAATTCTCTAGCCACTTCAGATTTCCAAACAGAATGTCGTCCTAGTCCATACGGTTAGCAAGATTTTGAAAAAGCTCCACATCGTCGGGCTCCAACACATCAGCTTGCTCACCATCCCTACCACATCATTATCTGCTATGTCTTAGAGAAGATCATTGATGCTGATGTAATCATGATTCGAACTGTCGTCGCCCGCGGCTGCTGCTGATGAGGGTTGTTGTCCTCCATCATTCACCGCCACCGCTGTCGATGTCGTCGACGAGTTTCCTCCGGATGCACCGGTGGCACTCGGATCTCTTTCGTCGTGATACTTCCAGACGGTGTAATCCTTGATGAAACCATACTGGACCAAGTGAGATTGCACCACATTGTCTTGCTGGGCAAGCTTGTTCTTATAGCTATTGCATGGACAAAGGGTGAGCTCTTGACCCAGACTCAGACGATGCTTCTTCGCAGCGGTAACAAACTTTCTCACATGACCCAAGAAAGACAAATCGGTGTCTAGCCTTGGTGTCTTGTACATCCATTCCCTGTCCATGACCGCGACCTTGCACACGCAGCGAGAAAGTCATATAAGCAGAGCAGTATAAGAAAAATGCATCCGAGTAGCTCTAGATCCGGTTTTCTCTCTCCTCTATTTAGATCTAGAGAAAAAGCACCTAAATCATGAAAAAGCGAGGAGAATGAGAGTTGGAGAGTAAGAATCAACCTCTTGTGGTGCCCCTCTTCACCAAATTCAAGGGCAAAACCTCCCTCCTTTAAAATAACCACTTCTAGGGTTTTGAGCTCAAAACCCTAGAAAATGGAGGAGGAGCCGCGGGGAAGAAGGGTGGGTGGCTGTTGTTATATAGGTGCAGACTTAACCGAGGCGGGCAGCATAACGTAACCGCCTCGGTTAATCGTACATTAACCGAGGCGGTTGCGTTATGCTGAACGCCTTGGTTAATCAATTAACGGAGGTGGGTTACATGAACAAACCGCCTTGGTTAATCCATTAACCGAGACGGTTGGTTTAGGGAAACCACCTTGGTTAATATATGATTAACCGAGGTGGTTTCCTTATGTGGCCCGCCTTGGTTAATGCATTAACCAAGGCGGTTGCTGGGCTGGCAGCCCGGCCACGATTAACTGAGGCGGGCCGCCAGCCCAACCGCCTCCGAGGTGCGTTTGAAAAGGTCACGGTAAAGTTTTTTATAGTAGTGAGAAAGGACCGAGTGGAGACTTATATGACGAATTGGATGAGTAACTGCATGTCCCATAGGTACAAATTTTGAGCCTCCAGGATTGACTAAGGTTGAGTAGCACCATCCGTTGTAGGGTGAGTTCCTTAGCCTCTCTGTTCTTGGCCAAAGATTGTCTGACAACAGCTATTTTACTAGCTTGATGTATGACTATTGGTGCCTCTATTGCTATCCTGTGGAGGCACAAATCATTCACCATTACATGATACTACCTTGGTGTACTGAATTAAAAACTAGATGCATATTGTTTGCCAATGCTATGAATTGGGTAGTGCAGTTAGGGATGTTGGTCTGAGATAAACCTAGTGTGTTTCACTTTATTAAGTTGAGCTTATGGGATGTTTCCGATGAAAATAAATGGCATCTAAATTATACTCATGTGATTGGAGTTTCTTTTTATTGAATTTGATTTAAGTTCGAGAAAATATGGTCTACCATGAGGAATATGCAGCTATCAATTCATAGGATTACTTCATCTAAAAGTCACCAAATTTAAGCAGCGCTCAAAGGAGGAGTCAAATGTTGTCACATAGGCGAGAAGCATAGAACTCCTCTCAAATGCTGCATCACTAATGCATTCTCATTTCTTTTCTATTTTGTAAATGTAAAAAAGTGCACGAAGAAGGATGTCTATGAAATGATGAAGGTTGCCAGACAGCAAAATCAGAAGTAGATCAACTGAACAAGGATGTTAGGTTGGACCCTTCATGTGAATGCTGCATGTGTCATAGAAAAGCTAGAATTTTGCATGTGTAAGGTGTGCGCCCATATTGGACAAGAACTTTGTTAGTGTCTTTTAACAATTCACTGGGTTTTACTTGCCCTATTGAGCTATTGTTCACATGAATGATTGTTTAACAATCTTGTTGTAGCACATTAAGAAAAAAGGTTGAGGGAACATATATTGTGCTAGGGATTTTTTTGAGAAATTCATGGCTGGTGCTTGCCAGATGCGACGAGATCACAGTGAATGTGCTATCACTTCTGATGGCAACAGTTCTTCAGTAATCCAAGTAAGGTCAATCCAAGAAGCTCCTAAGGCTTTGTAGTATTCTTGTTCTGGCAATCCTAGGACTTCCAGAAATTTAGAACTTTAAAGACAATATGGATAACATAGTTAATGGTCCTCTATTTGAATTAGTAGTGAGAAGATTAGTCAATCAATATCCATTTACATAGTACATGATACGTCTTGCTAGATTACACATTCAATTGACTGTTCCAGTTCTCTGGGGTGAGGTCACAACAACGAAATCGATTGTGTTGATATGTGGTAGCAAGCAACAACGAATGCGATGGATCCTTCTGAATGCTATGGAAGACCCCCTCTGTCTTGGACATTCCTCATGTGATTTGACTACCATAGAAATATATCCTATGTCTTGTACATTCCTCTCATGTGATCTGACTACCATATAAAAATAGATTTGGTTCGGGTGTTCGGTTAATCTTGTGATTTGTTAAAATCGTTGTATTATTTTGGACTAATGAGGCTACAGTAACAGATAATCGAAAAGTTAACTAAGTGCCGGACATCAAAGAAAATAACATTGTTTGTAACAATGATGTATGTAATAGTGATGTTGTGAACATCACGCTTGAAGTATGATGTTCATACTCATATTATCGTGTTGTCATTTGCAACTGCATTAACCTAGTAAAAAGGGGGGGGGGGGGGGGGGGGGGGGGGGGGGACAAGAAACAAACGTACCCGAGTGCTCGGCGGAGGCAATGCTGTGTCACGCCAGGCAACACGGCGTGACTCGCTCCAGGTGACGCGCTGCTCGTATTGGAGTGGCTCTATTCATAGTCACGCCAGTCTTGTGCCACGTCGGTGTCCTATCTGGAAAGTGATCGTCCGAAATGCCTATAACACAATTCATTTGTCATCACGCTATGGTTTCTGGCGTGACAGAAAGGACTGTTCCTTTCGTTCCAAAACAAGTGCACATCTCACTTATCGAGAAATCAAACTATTTTTAAGTTTAACTAAATGAATAGAAAATAATATCAATATTTATATCTTCAAAGAAGTTTATTATAAAAGCATATTTCATAACTAATGTAATGATATTTATTAAATATTATAAGTATTAATATTTTTAATAGATATATTTGGTCAAACTTAGAAAAGTTTGACTCTCAGTAAGCAAGACATGCACTTATTTTGGGACTGAGGGTGTAGTTTCAAAAAATTAAGTTGAGGATGTGCTCTTTTAAATATTTTACTGTTTTTTTGGTTAAAATAAAATATAAATTTTTTTGCGGGTATGGGAAATTCCAGAACATGATATGCATCGTCGCCACTCGCGACTCAGCCCTGATCCTCCGACTGTCCGACATAACACGACGTCTCAGCTCATGATTAACTTGAGTACCTGCAAGGTCAATAGATGTATGGTAAGGGGCGAGCACTTGTCCATGAGGGTCCCGTCGCCGGTTACCTTGCTAGATCTAGCAGAAACTACCGCCGTATGACTTGGATGCTGGTAGGAGCTGCAAAATGATCTCTGGGATCCAATTGCAGTAGCTAAAAAAAATAGGACAGACTATTTTAGTCTATTAGATATCAGATTAACGGGTCTAATGTTAACACGCTAATCGTCATATGCGCGGGAAGATAAGAGTTCTGAAATTCTATATGCGTACAAGCGGGAGCAGCTGCATCCGGGAGTAAAAAAATAATTTTCCACATGTATATACATAAAAATAGAGGAGAAATTTTAAAATTTAATACTAGGTATAAAAAATACGGGATAAATTTTTAATATTATTTTTTATGAGAGGGACTCTTTTAAATATATATTATTATTAGGTATATATACATATACACGTATACGTATATACGTAGGTTGCTTAATTCACCGTGAGCGGCAGCTGGGAGGGCTGGCGGCAAACTGATGCCCGTCGCCCTCCCCCGCCTCCACGCGCATGGCCCAACGAAACTCAATTATTACGGTAAATATGCGGCCCATGGCCCAACTAAAGGGTCCAGCGCCCCTGCCTAGTAGACCTATATATATATATATAATATATATAGGAAAGTGGGGCAGCGAAAACCCTAGCTTGACATTTATCGCAATCTCTCAGCGCCGCCGCCGCCGCTCCTCGTACCACGCGGTCCGCGGTCTCCTGCCTTGAAGCCGGATCTACCCGAGGTAGGCTTGCGCGGTCCTCCTAATCCTGCTCCCCCTGTCCTTTGATTCTCTGATTCATCTGAGTTTCCTCAAAAATCTGATCTTTTTTTTCCCCATTTTGATTTTGAATCGAGATGCAGGGGGCATCTTGCAGCGGGGAGAGATGAAGATGATGAACCACCTGCTGCGGCGGCGGTTCTTGAACATCGTGTCGGAGAACTGCAAAAGCGCCATATGCTCGCTGCACCGCCTCAACGTGTCTGAGCATCTCTTCTACCCGTCGACGGCGACGGCGGAAGCAGAAGCGGCCAAGCCAACAGCAGCAGCAGCGATATCGCGCCTGGAGTCGCTGCCTGAGCGGATCTTCAGCTTCCAACCGGAACCGCGACTACGTAACTTGGACCAGCTTTTCGCGCTGGTGAACCCGCGGAGCAGCGAGAGCAGGATCCTCTGGAACAGCCCGGAGGGCATCACCATCGTCTACGACGCCGACTCGCAATGCACCTATGCGATGCCCATCTTGGCTTTCAAGGGATACCAGCCCGTCACCATCTCCGTACCCCGCCCCGACGCTCCTCCCGAAGAAGAGGACCTCTACGTCCTGAGCTCCAACAGCTCCTACCCCAGCTTCCAAGTCCTCACATTCGGCGGCCGCCGCACCTACAAATCGCTATTGCGACGCTCGTATAAAGAGAAGCCATGGCAGTGGGAGTCGCTCCCACCCCCGCCGTTGCCCCGGGACTTCTGCATCAGCTCCCACACGGTGCTCGACGATGGCGTCACGATCTGCGTGACGGCGACCTGCTACACCTACAGCGACGACGTCGAGGGTGACAACGAAGAAGAAGAATCCGCTCTCACCTATCTCTTCGACACGGTGAAACGGGAATGGCGGCCAGCCAACGGCCGCCACTGGGATCTGCCCTTCTCGGGTAGAGCCGAGTACATCCCCGACCTTAAGCTCTGGCTGGGCCTCTGCCGCGAGGAGCACCAGCTTTGTGCGTACGACCTACTCACTGCTGCAGCTGCTGGCGAACCTCAAACATTGAAGCATCTCGGGGAAGTCGTCGAGATGCCAAAGGATTGGGAGTCAATAAAGGCCAGCCTCCTTAATCTTGGCGACGGCAGGTTTTGCATTGCCAAAATCATCGAAGAGGAGTGGAGCGGCGAGGGGGCCGACCACCCTCTTTTGGCTGGCAGAGTCACCATGTTAGCTCTGCTCACTGGTGTGGAGATGGTTCGCGGAGAAGGAGGAGGATTCAAGATGGTCACGCATAAATCCTTGAGTTATATCTTCGGCAATGACAGTATCCGGTGGGTGTTATAAATCGAATCAAATCACAGTTTAAGTACTTTTGAATGACTCGGTTATATATTACTGAGCTAGTTATTCTCCTCTCTACCAGTACCTGTATTAGAATAGATGCATCGTCATCTGTCTTATCTTTGTGTTTTAAATTAAAAGGAGAACTGAACTGATCCGTGAGAGAGGCTACTCACTGATTTAAATAAAGTTTGTTGGTTACTCATTGTTGTTGCTTCTTTTAAAATGGAATTTCACGCCTTATAATGTATTTTCTGCCCCTGTTCTACTCTGCTTTTCTAAAGGACCTGTGCTGCTATCAATGAATTCCATTCGTACCAAGATGCATGTAACTGTTGTTTTCATTTTGATATTGATGATTAGCAGTCTCTGTACTGTCTAGGCACATGAAAGAAAGTATTTGCTGGTCATTATTGGCCCTGTTCATCCGTCTTTTTCAGCTTTCAGTCGGAACAGTATTTTTCTCTCACAACAAATCAGTCAACAGTATTTTTCAGCCGGCTTATCAGCACAGCCGGATGGGATTAGAGTCGTAGACCTGCTGATATATACATGGGATTTTTTTTTCCAGCCTGAATTTGGAATCCCATACTAAATTTTGTACGTCTTCCCCATTCGATTTGCTAGTATTACCAGACTCTGCAATCTTCTATGTATTGTCTCACTATCTTTTATCTACTTCTCTTTCAAGTCTTAAGTGATTTTAAAACTTATGAAACTGAGCTAATAATAGAAAATAGATAGAGCCCATTGCTAAATTTACGAAGTTGGACTTGTCAAAAGAAGAGTTAAGAAGGTAGAAACATAATAATATATTATTATTGTATACAATTTCCATTGCTAAATTCTCGCAGCTGGACTTGTGATCAAAAGAAGAGTTAGGAAGGTAGAAGCATAATAATTATATTATTATTGTATACTGTACAATTTTACACACAAGCGTATATTGCCACTGGGATCAATCACAGATTATACTAGAAACCACGCCCACGGCGTGATTACCGCGCGTCCGTTTGTGTTGGGCCATTGTAAGGTGGGTATGATTCAAGCGTGCGTGATTACATGGAGACCATCAGTTGTTGATAGAAAGGAATGTATATATATTGTTGTGTACTAATTATCTTTTCCAATGACGGAGGTGGATAATTTAGATGGAGAATTAGAGGTTGCTTTATGTATTTTTTCAATGAAAGAGGTGGGTAATGTAGATGGAAAATTGGAGGTTACTTTATATTTTTTTGCAATGGAGAAGCTAGGTATTTTTTTATGAAACATAACAGATGCAACAAATATTAATAGCAATGATGATTAGATATTAAGAAATTGAAGTCATATGTTTTTAATTGCTGTGAGAACATCTAGTATTAATCAATTTTGTAACGCGTTTTTAGCTAAGAGCTTTAGCGCTTTTTCTAATCAATTGGAAAACTTGATAGCCTTAATAATATATTTTCATGAACCCATACTTTAGTTCAAACATAAAATTGGTATTCAATTGGAGAATCGTAGCTTAATTTCGTAATGGAATATTAATTAGAGTATAAGAAATACACTGCTAATAAAAAGTACTATTTTGTGGGATCTTCGGAATATAGGAATCTGTACTCTCCAAGTCATAGTAAAATTTAGGACTTACTCAAAATCTAAGTGACTAAACCATAGTAAAAATTAGGACTCCTAATCTTATTAAAATTTAGGATTTATTCCTTAGCTTAAGATTTGGTCAAACATAAAGCCTTCGGCATGGCCCAAGGCTTCAGGCCTTGCCACCCTGGCACGTGCTAACATGCACTGGCCGGTCAGCAGAAGCGTAACCGAAGTGCCAGGCTTAGTTGCCGTTCACCCGTTCTGATCCCTTCGGGGGAAGTAAAGTTGGGCATGAAGCTCGGGCCCGCGAGCCCGGCACGAAGCCCGCGATTTTGGCCCGGCCCGAGCTGGCCCGGTCCGAAGAGCAGGCCGTGCCTGGGCCAGACCCCAAGCCCATGGGCTAGCACGGCACGACCCGCTAAATAGGGAAGGCCCGGTAGCGGCCCAGTGCCCCCCAGCCTCATCCCCTCCCCTAGCAGGCCAAAATGGCCACAGACCAAGAATTGGCAGCCCACTAGCCCAACCATATATAAACCGGCCGGAGTCGGGCAGCCCCTTCCTCCCCATCCCTAACCCTAAATCGCAATATCACATTCGGCCATTCCAATCCGCCGCAGAGCCGCTCGCCTCGCTCGCTCCACTCGCTCACTAACCTCACTCGCTCCGCCACACGCCGCCGTCGCCCGTCGCCGATCTCGTTCGTCGTTCGCCACCAGCACGAAGCACCACACGCCGACGCCGCTCTCCCTGTCTGTCAGGCCTGATCCTCTCCTTTCTCGATATCCTTGTTCTGTCCTCCCCTCGGTCACCATGTGAGTTTGCCTTCCATCCGTTTTATCCGCCACCGCTCGCCGTCTTGCTGACAGTGTGGTCGTCTTCTCTACTCTGTTGGGTGGCCGTCTTCTCTGGCCCTGGGCTCCGGTTGCGTAGGTAAGAAGGAACCCTAACCCTAATCTAGATCTAACATCATGAGCAGGCCTAGGTGTAATGTATGGGTTGATTTTGATGAGGTCTTTGAGGAAGTCAATGGTGTGATGATAAGAACACAAGCTATCTGTAAAATCTGTAGGACATCATTGCATGCTAGATCTACTGATGGTCTAGGTCATTTGGTTAGGCATTTGAAAGTTTGCAAGGTAAAGGTTGCAAATACTGCTGATGCCGATGCCTAATCTGCTTCTGATCTGATCCCTAACCCTAATCTGCTTCTAATCTGATCCCTAACCCTAATCTGCTTCTGATCTGATCCCTAACCCTAATCTTGATCTTCTGCTTACTGCTTCTGAGTTTTGAACTTCTGCTGGTACTAATCCTTCTCATTGACTATCATGCATCTCAACTTTGAGCTTGTGTTGTTACTAATCCTTTTCTTATGTTTGTGCTTGTGATGTTGTGCAGGTCGGTGTCAGTCCCCGATGCTGCTTCCTCTAGCTCTAGCTCTGGGATCATGAGCTCAAGGCGACCCCCACCCCACGCACCGTCGAGGAACAGGGCTGGAAGGAGGCCGTCCACGGCCACGGTTGCCATGGCGGATGATGGTGTCCATCCTGCTAGGGGCGACGATGATGTGGACGTGGCGTTGCTGCCCTCAGAGGTGGAGAATGACGACGACCTCACTGAGGACGCTGCAGCGTTGTTCGGTATCGATGTGAACGGTGCCAACGACGCTGCGGCGACGGCCACTGGGTCTGCCAACCCAGTGATGTCGAACACCAACAGCAATGATCATAGTACTCGTACTCCTACCTCTTCTCTTGGTAAGCGCAAGTCCACCTCCAATGTCTGGGTTGATTTTGATCAGGTCATTGAGGAAATCAATGGTGAGAAGGTTCGAACAAAAGCTACCTGTAAGATCTGTAGGTCCACATTAAGTGCTAGATCTTCTGCTGGTACTAGTCACTTGCTTAGGCACCAGAAATCTTGCAAGGCTAAGGCTACTAGGGATGCTATGATTCAGTCCAGAATTGCTTTTAATCCTGATGGTTCTGTGCACAACTGGAATTATGATCCTGTTGTTGCTCGTTATGAGTTGTGTAGGCTGATTGCTAGGCTTGATCTTCCACTAGGCATAAGTGAAACTGATGCATGGGAGGAATATATTCAACGTGCTCATAACCCTAGGTTTATTAAGAGCTCTAGAAGGACCACCACTAGAGATCTTGGTAAGCAGTTTAATGAGCGTCGTGAGGTGCTGCATCATGTGTTCTCTGTTGCATCATGTGTTGCTTTGACATCTGATATTTGATCTGGTAATGCTAAGGAGGACTACATTAGTGTAGTTGCTCACTATGTGAATCTTGATTGGGAGCTACAAAAAAGGGTTATTGGTCTTAGGTTGATTGAAGTTAAACATTCTGGTGAAAACATTGCTGAAAGAGTTGGGGCTGTGGTTGAGGAGTATGGTTTGATTGATAAGGTCTTTTCTGTCACTTTTGATAATGCTTCTTCTAATGCTAAGGCTATGGAAACTTTTTCACCTTTGTTTACTGGTTATTTGGGTCCTGATCCTGCACCTGAGCATACTGATCCTAATCAGAGAACTTATACTCTAGTGCATCAACGTTGTGCCTGTCATATCATCAATCTTATTGTTAAGTCTGGGCTCAAGAGGTTGAAACCTTTCCTGAAAGATTTTAGGACTGCAATTAATTTCTTGAATTCCTCTAATAATAGAATTGCTATGTTCAAGAACTATTGCATTGCTAGAGGTGTTAGGCCCAGGAAGTTTGCACTGGACATGGATGTTAGATGGAATGCTACTTATCTTATGCTGAAACATTTGCTTTCATACAGTGATGTCTTCTCTATGTTCATTAATTCAAATTATGGATCTGCCTTGTTGACATCCAATCACTGGTATGTTGCTGGAAAGGTGTTCGAGTTCCTAGAACTATTTTATGACTGCACAGTTATCCTGTCTGGTGTTTACTATCCTACTAGTCCAATTGTTCTGCACCATGTGTTAGAAATTGCTACTCATTTGCATGAAAATGGAAGGGATGTGAGTCTTAGACAGTTTGTCTACCCTATGCAGCATAAATTCCTTAAGTATTGGGCAAACATACCTCTGTTATACTCATTTGCTTTCATTCTTGACCCTAGAGAAAAGATGAGAGGTTTCTATAATGTTCTAAATTTACTTGCTGAAGCTACTGGTTCTGTCTACACTACTTATTATGATGATGTCAAAGCAGAATTGTACAAACTGTTCGACAAGTATGACAGGAAGTTTGGTGCAGCTAGGAATCAGAGGGTTGCACAACCATCAAACCCATCAGGTAGGAGGGGGCTATCATGGGGAAGAATCTTTGGAGATTCAGGTGTTGTTGGTCCTCCCCCTGGCAGTGCCACCCCGTCATGTTCATCTGCTTCTACTGTTTCTGCTAGATCTGAGCTCTCAGTCTATCTGGACAGTGACAATGTGACCCTTTATGATGATACTTTTGACATTCTTCTTTGGTGGCATGACCACAAACTGACCTATCTTGTCTTATCTATAATGGCCAAAGATGTCATGGCAGTACCAGTTGAAAGTCCCTAGTTTGGTTTTAGCTAATTGATGAAACCTAGGACTAACCTTTGTATCTAAGTGGATGATTTAGATAAAGGTGGTCATTGAATATGAGACATGACATTGACTCATGTGACCAAGATGGTGAAGACCAAGATGAGGCTTGGCTAGATGGACCGGTTGTGAAGGTGAAGGGCAAGTCGAGACTTCGAAGCGAAGGACCATGCGATGGTGAAGCTTGAGCAAGACTTGGCGCCGACGGACCGATGCAACGGTGAAGAGCAAGTGAAGTCAAGGTCGATGGATCGAGACAGTCATGTGATGATATGAAGTGGATCATATCATTTGGAGAAACAAAATGGGCTCAAGGCAAAGGTATAACCATAGGGCCATTTTGTTTTGCACTCAAGACAACAAAATGGACTCGCAAGCTCGGCGGGATTCGGCGCTTTTTGTGGAAGTGAAACGCCTATTTTCCACTGCGCCGGAAATCGGAAAAGAAACGGAGGCGAACGGAGGTCACAGAGGTGACCAGACGCTGGACCGGACGCGGTCTATGTTTGACCAGACCGTTCGGTCAGTGTTCAGCGTCTGCGCGTGTCTCAGTTTTTTGATCGGACGCGGTGGCGCGTCTGGACATTGGGGGAGCTTACTGGACTCCAACCGGACGCTGGCACTGTGGCGTCCGGTCGGTTCTCTAGCGTGTCCGGTCGCTAATTCGTTGGAGCGCTGCTCAGGCTTGACCAGCGCGTCCGGTCCGTTACGGAACCAGCGCGTCCGGTCGAGCTTCGGCGCGTCCGGTCGGTTGAGCAGCGCGTTCGCTCGCGTTTGACCGTTGGGGCGCTGAGTCGACCGTTGAGATCGGGTGGCCACGATTGAATCTGAGACAACACGTGGACGGCACAGGGCGATCGGACGCAGTGCAGCGCGTTCGGTCAATCCGACCAGCGCGTCCGGTCGATGCGAAAAATGCCCAGTGAGTTGCTAACGGCTCTATTTGTTTGGGGTGCTTATAAATACATGTTGGCCGGCCCTTGGGGAGGTCTCTTGGCATTTCTAACACTCTTGTGCATCTTTTGAGCAAAAGCTTCTCCTCTCACTCATCTCTCTTGCTTGATTGCAAATCAAAAGTGAGATTGAGTGATCCCAAAGTGCATTGCATAGCTTGAGGGCATCTAGTGACACTTGTGGGTGGTTTAGCCGGTGAATTTCTTGTTACTCTTGGAGAGTACCGCTCCTAGTTGGCTTGAAGATTGTTGGAGGCGTTGGCAAGAGAAGGTGATTGTTCTTGGCCACCTCCGGTTGATTGTGAGAGGTTCTTGTGCTTTCTTCGGCGGAGCGCCAAAAGCAACTCTAGTGGAATGTGCGTGTCATTGAGTTACCTCACTTGAGAGTGGTGTCTTGCGGTGCCTTGCGGGGCGTGCCTTGAGGGGCAAGTGACTTGAGGGGCAAGTGACTTGAGGGTCACACCGAGAAACCATCTAAGTGTTGGTCGACACAACCGGTGACGTAGCTTGTCGGTGCACAAGTGAACACCGGGTGAACAAAAATATTGTGTCTCTTGTCTCCCGGTGATTGGTCTTCATATTGTGTTGTTGTCAATATTGATTGATTGTATATCATCTTGGTGATTGACAACATCTTCACTCCACCGTCGGTATAAGAATCACAATCCTCTCTTGCATTTACATTTACTAGATTATCTTGTATAGCTCTAGTGGTAACTTTGCTAGTAGTGTTGTTAGCTTTCTCACTAGTGTAATTAGCGACATAGCCCTTGTGTGAACTAGAGATCATAATCTACTAGTCTTGTGGATAGGAGGCTTGCATCACAACCATAGGCTAAGCAAAACTCGCTTTACGTCGCTTGTTATTCTAACAAGTTTGCTTAGTGGTATTTGTAGAATTTTTTATAGGCTATTCACCCCCCTCTAGCCATCTAGGACCTTACAAGTGGTATCGGAGCCGTGGTCACCGTTTTAATCAAGGCTTAACATCCTTCGGTGTGAAAAATGACTCAAATTGTGTTCAATCATGTTGGGAACAAGCCACCGTTCTTTGATGGTGTTAGTTCTTTTGCTCATTGGAAGAGAAAAATAACAATGTACCTTGGTTCTATTCATGAGAGAGTATTGCAAGTCACCGAGAATGATTTTGCTATCATTGATCCCGACCATCTCACCGATGAAGATAGAGCAAATAGAACATGCAATAGAATGGCTCTCAATATATTTTACAATGGTATTGACACAAAAGTGTTTGAGGGCATCAAGGATTTGGAATTTGCTAGTGAAGTGTGGACAAGATTGAGTGAAACATGTGAGGGCACTAAGGTTGTGAAGAGTGCCAAGTTATATGGGCTCAAGAGTGAGTTTAAGAACTTCAAGATGAAAGAAGAAGAAACAATCTTAGAGATGTTTCATAGATTGCAAGTCATTGTGAATGATCTCAAGAGCTTAGGGCACAAGACTCAAGACCAAGATTTTTGCCACAAGTTCTTGTTGAGCTTACCTAGAAAATTCAAGATGTTGATCATGATGCTACAAAGAGATGGGCTTGAAACAATGAAGCCCAATGATTTGCTAGGAGAGGTATTGACCTTTAACAAGTATGATCAAGATGTTGATGAGAAGGAGGAAGAAAAGAAGAAGAAGACCGTGGCATTCAAGGCCACCTCCTCAAAGGGTAAAGCTTCAATTCAAGAAGAAGATGACAATGAAGAAGATGAACAATTGGAAATTGATGATGAGGCACTTGCTCTAGTTGTCAAGAATATTGGCAAAATGTTTATCAAAAGAAGAGGCTTTAAGAAGAGGAATGATAACTTCAAGAGCAAGGAGTCACAAAGGAAGTGCTTCAATTGTGATAGCACCGAGCACCTTCAAGCGGAATGTCATTATGAGAAGAATAAGAACAAGAAGGACAAGTTTGAGAAGAAGAAGAAGAAGAGAGAGGCCAAGATGACATTCAAGAAAGGCAAGAATGGTGCCTATGTGATCACTTGGGAAAGTGATGATGAAGAAGAAGAAGAAGAAGAATCATCCAACAAGGCTTTTGCTTCCATTGCTATCAACAAGAAGCCATCACTATTTGGTTCATCCTCTTCATGCTTCATGGCTAATGAAGTTAAGGTATTATATGATGAGAGTGATGATGAAAGTGAAATGGAATATGTTCATGATAGTGATAATGATAATGAAAATGATGATGATGAACCAACTAAAGAATAACTATATGACTTGATGCAACAAACTAGAGACATAGCTATTGCCAAGGACAAGGAGTGTAAGAAGCTTTCAATGAAAGTAGCAATACTTGAGAAAGTGTAACACCCCGGGTGTTATAGTGCTAATTAATCTGCCATGTCATCATAATGCATTGCAAAGCATCCATGATTAGGTCAACCTTGTTATGCATCAACTAAAACGAGTTTACTTATCTAGATTGGATGTGCTTCTCTGTGGTGTGATTCGAAACCGAAAACCCTAATTTCGAATGCCCCCGCAAATACTTAGTCTGTGCCCTGCGTAATTTGAGGTGCGTGACTATGTTACACACTAGTGTCAAATGTAGGGTATGAGCTCAAGTGCAACACCTAAAATGAAGCTCCAAGTTTGAGTTTGAGTTGGAGTCCAAAAACTTGTCACGGGTTTTTTGATTCGA
Organism: Saccharum hybrid cultivar R570; assembly: GCA_038087645.1. Lineage (NCBI taxonomy): Eukaryota > Viridiplantae > Streptophyta > Magnoliopsida > Poales > Poaceae > Saccharum > Saccharum hybrid cultivar. The sequence goes on from JAQSUU010000368.1 coordinate 1,234,820, forward strand.
ATTCAAATTCAAATTTGGGGAGAATGTTAAAAGAATTTCAAAAGCTAATTTGGTCAACCAAGAGTGGCATTTGGTCAACCATGTCATGTTGGTCCAAATGATGCCCGTGGATGATGGTTTGATCACTAAGTAAACACTAATCAAAGTAGCAACAAATTCCAATTGAAAATTCCTCCGATAAACCTCAATTTCAAAACCTTGTTTTACCCCTTTTGAAATAATTCAAAATCTAAGCTAAATTTGGGAAAACGTTCAAAACCACGTTTGTAGAACTTTTCAAGGGCTACAACTTTGGTGTTTTGAGTTTTCAAAGTTTTAGTGTAAAATGTGGAGTAATTTTGAAAATAAACAAATTTTAGTTTTGATTCATTTTTGTCCCCAAACTAAGATTTCAAAATGGAGGCAGAATTTGAAAATGTTTTGAACATCAAAGTTGTAGGTCTTGTCAAGATGTACAACTTTGGTGTTTGGAGATTTTGAAGTTTCAATATGAAATCCAAAGTAATTTCTAAATTACCAAATCCTCAAAATGTGTCCCCTTTTGAATTTAAACTCAAATTGCAAAATCCAGTGAGAATTTGAAAAAGTGTTCAATACAAAACTTGTAGAGCTTGAAATTCTGAAGATTTCATATATTGGAAGTTTTTCAAGTTTCCACATGAATTTGAGAGTAATTTAGAAAACAGTTTGAAAATTCAAATTTGGGGGGGACAGCTACAGTGCCGGCCAATCGCCGCCGACCACCGCGCGGTATGGGCGCCGGCGAGACGCCGAACGGCTTCGGCCAGCTTCCAGGCGCGCCCTCGACCACCAGCGCGATGAAGTGAGCATTCCCGTGCTGTAGCCGCGACCGCTGCCTACATATATGACCGGGTCACCGTGAACGTTTTTCGTTTTCCCTGTTTTCGCCACCGCCGCCACCGCAGCTCCGCCGCTCGCCGCTGCCGCCGTCAAGCCGCCTCCGGCCACGCTGAAAGCCCAAGTTTGGTTTTGGTAATTAATGACACCAAGTTGCTAATGCCATGTGTTAAGTGTTTTGAGTTAGGCATAAGCAACACACGTGATGAAGGAGCATGTGGCATGGAGTGATGGCCACAAGATCACAAGTGGTGGTGATGCACATAATATGGTGTACATGATGATCAAGTGGAAGAGAAGGAACTAAGAGCGCAAGGCAAAGGTATAACCATAGGGTTTTCCTTTTGCCGGTCTAAGATGAGTAGAGAAGTGATTGACCGGATTTAGGATACATAGCCGACTATCAAGAGGGGCAATCACGGTTAGCTCGGAAATCAAGTGCCACTAGATCAATGTCTTGAGCATATGCATTAGGATCTAGTAAAGAGCTAACATAACACCTTGGAAAATGATTGTGAAATGCTAACACACATGCACATGGTGGTGTACACTTGGTGGTGTTAGCACATTTGCGAAGGCGGTGGAGTTCAAGCGGTAGAGAGGGGTTTGGGTTCCTCTCTCCCTCCCGCCGAGCTTGCGAGGCGGGATTCGGCGCTTTTTGGAGAAGTGAAATGTCTATTTTCTCTTGCGCCAGAAGTCGGAAAAGAAACGGAGGTGAACGGAGGTCACTGTGGTGACCGGACGCTGCTCCGGACGCGGTCACGGTATGACCGGACGCGTCCGGTCAGTGTTCAGCGTCTGCGCGGTTTTTAGTTCGATGATCGGACGCGCAGCGCGTCCGGTCACTGACGACCGGACGCGTCCAGTCATCCAGGGAGCTTACTGGACTCTAACCGGACGCTGACACTGTGGCGTCCGGTCAGTTCAACAGCGCGTCCGGTCAGTTCTCCTGAGCGAATCAGAGCGCGTGACCGGCGCATCCGGTCCTTCACGTAGCCGGAGCGTCCGGTCAGGCGTCCAGAGGGGCAGAGCGAAGCGGTGTGACGATCGGACGCGTGGCGCGTCCGGTCACGTGCGATCGGACACGTCCGGTCGCAGCTGGAGCTTACTAGAACGTGACCGGACGCTGGCACTGTCGCGTCCGGTCACTCGGTTGAGCGCGTCCAGTCAGGGCAACGGCTAGTTCTGACGCACACTGTTCACGTTTGTCATGTAGTGACCGGACGCGTCCGGTCACCCTGACCGTAGCGTCCGGTCAGCGTGTTTTTCGCTGCGTCGTCTGTAACGGCTAGCTGCGTACCCCTTCGCTATAAATAGAGGTTGGCCGGGGTTTGAGGGTAACTCTTGCACATTTTGAGATATAGAGACATACTTTGAGCTAGAGAACAACCCCTCCACTCATCTCTTTGCATAGTTGCACATCTTGAGTGAGATTGAGTGAGATTCAAGTGCATTGCTTGAGAGTTGCATTCTAGAGGCACTTGATCTTCGAGTTGCTGCGGATTTCTTGTTACTCTTTCGTGTTTCCCGACACGGTAGATGGCTTGGAGCAGCGGAGGTGATTGAGCTCGCAATTGGAGATTGTTGGAGCCTTCACCAAGTGTTGTAAGGGGTTCTTGATCCTTCCCCGTGGGAGTTCGTGAATTGGATACTCTAGTGGAGCTCATGGCTTGGAGGATCCCCATCTTGTGTGCGGTTGTGCGGCGCCCGCCGAGGGCTCGACTCTTGATAGTCGATTAGCTTGCGAACCGACAAGTGGGTGTATCGCCACAACGGGGAGTAGCTTGCCGGGAAGCAAGTGAACCTCGGGATAAATTCTTGTGTCATTCTCTTCCCGAGGATTTCTCTTGTGTGAATGATTGATTGGTACATCTCATCTCTACACGGCGGTATAATCAATCAAAGCTCTTCTCTCGTATTACTTCTTGTCTCTAGCTTATAATTGTTGTTGTGTTTAGTGAATAGCCTTGTACTAGACTTGTGTAGGTGGCTTGCTTAATTAGTTAGAGCTAGTGCTGTTGCTTCGCCACCTTTCATACTAACTCGTGGTTAAGTAATTCTTGTAGAAGTTTTAATTAGGCTATTCACCCCCCTCTAGCCTATTTGGACCTTACAAGTGGTATCAGAGCCGAGGCACCGTTTTTTTAGGCTTAACAACCTACGGTGAAAAAGAAATGGCTCAATTAAGCTTGCACATCAACAACACCAAGAAGGCACCTCATTTTGATGGCACAAATTATGCATATTGGAAGGTTAAGATGACCGCACACCTAAAGTCAATCAATAGAGAAGTGTGGAAGGTCACCGAAACAAAATTTGAGGTTGCTAATCCGGAAGCACCTACACCGGTAGAGGAGAAGAAGCTCCAATGTAATGATATTGCCATTAGTGCTCTTCATGAGGCACTAGATGACAAGACATTTGAGCAAGTAAAGAACATAGAGATTGCTCATGATGCTTGGGCCAAGCTAGAAGAAACATTTGAGGGCACCGAAGGTACAAAGACCGCTAAAGCATATATCTTGCAAGAAAAATTTTCAAGCTTCAAGATGCAAGATGATGAGAGTGTACCGGAGATGTTTCATAGGTTGCAAGTCATTGTCAATGAGCTCAAGGCACTTGGTGAGGAGGTCAAGGACAATCAATTCTCTATGAAGTTCTTGAGAAGTCTACCCAAGAGATTTGATACATTGATCACCGTGCTAGTGAGGACTACATTGAAGGATTCAACTCCTCAACAAATATTTCAAGAAGTGATGACTGATGATTCATATAGAGAAGATGATGAGAAGGATGAGTTGGTCAAGAAGAAGAAGGAAAATGAGAAGAAAGATGATGAAAAGAAGAAGAGTGTTGCATTCAAAGTCACCACATCCAAGAGCAAATCCAAGATTGAATCATCAAGTGATGAAGACTCAAGCTCTTGTGATAGTGATGATATTGATGAAAAGATGGCTCTCTTTGTCAAGCAATTTGGCAAATTCATGAAGAAGAAAGGCTATCGTGCAAGAAGGAGGAAGAACTCATCCAAGAAGAGTGAGCATACCATGAGATGTTTTAGATGCCATAGCAAGGACCATCTCATTGCAAAGTGTCCTTATGATAGTGATGATGAAGATGCTATCAAGAAAGAGAAGAAGAAGCAAGAAAAGAAAAAAGGCTCTTATAAGAAGAAGAATGATTCTCATGTTGCTACATGGGATAGTGATGATTCCTCAAGTGATGATGAGGATGATTACAAGAGCAAGAAGAAGGGACATGCTAGCATTGCCATCCAAAAGAAGGTCTCCCTCTTCGACACTCCATCATGCTTCATGGCTAAGGCCGCTAAGGTATCATCCAATGATGAGAGTGATCATGATAATGCTAGTGATAGTGATAGTGATGAAGAGGAATTCACTAAAGATGAACTAATCACTATGCTAGAAGATTGCACTCAACATTTTAAAGAATCTAGAAAGGAGTGTAAGGGCTTGCTTAAGGAAAAGAAAAATCTTATGCAAGAACTTGATGAGCTTAGGGCATCTTATGAGAGTCTAAAGGTAGACCATAAGAAGCTTCAAAAGTCTCACACTAAGCTAGAAGAAGCTCATTCCTCTCTAGTTGAAAAATATGAAAACATACCAACTAATATTGAGAAAGCTAAAACTTGCAACATAGGCATATCATGTGATATAATTGATGAAACTTTTCATAAGCCTATTATTGTTGCTCCTACTAACCCTTCATGTAGCTCATCTACATCATCCTCATCTAGTAGTGATGGTTTCACTTGTGACTCCACACTTATAGTTGAGAATGAAAATCTCAAGAAGGAGGTAAAAGAGCTCAATCATACATTAGCTAAGGCTTATGGTGGTGAGGACCGCTTGCTTATGTGCTTGGGTAGCCAAAGAGCTTCTCTCTACAAAGAGGGATTGGGCTATAACCCCAAGAAAGGCAAGGCCGCTTGTAACACCCTAAAAATTTGAAAAGAAGAAAAATAGGAAAAATATTATTTTTATATTTATTTTTGTGAAGCATGCAAATTTAGAATAAGAATAATTTTTATAAATTTAAAATCAAATATAAGAGTAGAAACATGTTTGTGCACTCATGCTGTTGCATTTAAATTTTTGAGATGAGTGGTTTGATTTAAATTCAAATTTGGATTTGAAAATCTTTTGAAAATTTGCTTTGAAAAATTGGAAAAAGAAAAAAAAAAGAAAAGTCGGCTTATTCCGGATTTCGGCCCGTCTCAGCCTGCCTTGCCACGGCCCGCTTACCTCCCCGCGCCCGCCTTCTCCCGCATGGGCCGAGCCCAGGCACGGCCTGTTGGCCCAGCATCGCGCGCGCGCCTTCCTTCTTCCCGGCGTGACGCTGACATCCGGGGCCCACGCGTCAGCGGCTCAGCCTTCATCTTCTTCCCCACGCCGAACGCCGGCTTCCCTTTCCATGTTTATCGGCACCGAATCCATCTCGAATCCCTCCCTTTCCTTGTTTCCTCGCGCCTCCGGGCTATAAAAATGGGACCCTGTGCTATTCCGCATCCAACCCATCCCTTTTGAGTCGTTTTGGTCGTCTCGTCGAGCCACCGCATGTGCCACCGCCGCCATACCCGCCACCGCAAGCTAGCCGCCGATTTCCGTTCGTCCCTGGCCCTATCTTCACGCAGGGTAAGGTCGCACGGATGCGCTCTTTCTTTCGGTGTTTTCAGTTTGGCGAATGGCGCTCGGGATGATCATCTTCGCAAGCTCCGGCGAGTTCGGGCGATGCCGGCCATGGCGCCACCGCACGGTCACCTTCTCCGGTGAAAGCGCCGCCGGGTTTTACCCCGATTTGATCTGGACCGCCCAATCTAGAACGGACGGATCTTATTTAATGATACCGGTTCGCGTGAACTTTTGTAAAAGAGACCCTGAACTTTTGTGTTATCGAACCCGCAGTCCAAAGCGTATTTCCGGTTTACGTTTTCTTTTCCGTAAAGCGTATTTTGATCGCGTAACTTCTGAAAATACGTTTTGATTAAATGAAAACGTAATTCGTTTCGGAAAAAGAAAAATACGCTTTCTGATATTTACAGTTTTGCCACTGATCTTGTTTTAGTCGTAGAATCTCCGTTTTAACTCCGATTTGATCCATTCAAATTGCGTTAGATTCGTATTTGCGAGCTCTACATGATGATAGACTGTACAGTAGGTTTGAGATAATTTATTTTCAAGTTTATATTAAAGTAATTATTTATCTATAGGAAATCTTAGAAAACTCATAACTTTTACGTTTTAAATCCAAATTTCGTGATCTTTATGTCTATGTGATCGTAGTAATGTGTAGAAGAGTTTTACAAACTTGTTATACTGTTAGTATTACTGTTGGTTAGGTTTTCTATCTTTAAGTTCCGATGTGAGATTTAATCTATTACTTTAATAAAGAAAATCTCATTTAATACATAATTTATTTGTTTTAATTCCGAATTAGTCCGTTCAAATTTCAATAGATTTATAACAATATGAACTATGTACTAGTATTAATGTTTTCTTTATCAAAATCTCTGAAATTTCATAGTTTAGATCTAATTTGATTAATAACTGCGCAACTAGATTTATGAATAAAATATTATTGATTTCTCCTTTAAATGTAATTTAGCCTAAGTCACTTTTGAATGTCTATAAAGAGTATTTTATCCTATATATATGATTTTATATAGTTAAAACAAATGAGACCTATAATTTTTCTGTTTTATACAACAAAATCTTTTGGTAGTCGTTTCTTTCACCGTAGCCCCGATTAGAGTGTTGTTTTTCGCGTCTGTGTGTTCATAGCAATGCGTAGAACATCTTTAAAACCTTTTCATATATTGTTTCATATGTTTGGTGTACTGTTCTAATTTAGATCTATTGTTTGCTTCGTGTATGATTGCTCGATGTGTGTGTGGTGATTTATTGATCAAGTCCAGTCGGTGAGATATACGTGGTTATCAAGAAGAAGAAGATGAACATTGAAGATTAAAGCTTACCGAAGGATCGGTGTTTAAGGCAAGTATAGCATGGGATCATCCTTGTTTCCTATTCACCTTTAATATACTTAATTCATGTGCATGTGTCTATCTTGTTACCACTAAGGATATCCTAGTTTTTGTATCTTGTACCTTGACACCTATGGGACATTGCATTGGGTAGTATTATGCTAGTGCTTAAGATAAATAACCATGATCTGTAACTTGACTAATGGTATATGCAATAAACGTTTAAAAGATGCTTTATAGAAACATGGCTCAAGGGGGCTAGAGCATGGGGTATTTTTGGTGCTCTAGTTTCTCTCCTTAAGGACTTATCTGTAAGCGAACATCCGGGACTTACAGTACAACTGTGAGGGCTATATGGCTCTGGCTTTAGTCAAGTATGAGGACCTTTTCTAGCTTGTTAGTGGTAACCTTCATGGCGTAAGAACGGCTTGACGAATCGGGTATAGTGTGGCCTCTGTCCTTATGTGTATAGGCTGCGCGTTATTGTGCCATTTGGAAGGGGGGCTCTACATCTGTTTGCCGAGTAAATCTAATGGCCCTAACTTGTTAGACGAACCTTTGAAAGACTTCATAGTGAACCCTGCCGACCTTCCATGGAAGTGGGTCAAGAGATTAGCTACCTCGGGCGAAAGGGTAAATCACGACTCACAGTGAAAGTGTACAACCTCTGCAGAGTGTAAAACTGTTATAATAGCCGTGCTCATGGTCACGAGTGGCCTTGGACCCTTACAGAATAAATGATGAACACTGATGATAATGATAACACTGATGATATTGATGTTCACTAATGATTATTGTTTCTTGCTATACATTATTCTCGTTTACATGATCATGAGGTTATTTGGGTTTATGGTAAACTTGTTGCTACTCAATTGCTAAAAGATGACATAATAAAAGCTATCGCAGTAAACCTGTGTCAAACCTTTTTGAGCCTCATGAACCCCATGTTATATTTGTTGAGTTCGACATTGACTCACTCTTGCTATTTCCCCACATCTCAGGAAGGGTACCAAACTGTTAGATTCTGGAATTGTTAGGCTTGTGATCAACCAGTTAGTTTGATCCTGGAGTGAAGGTTGCACCCGGTGTTCGGAGTTGTCTTTCCGCTGTGTTACTCTTTAAGGTATATTTTATACTATTGTGTTATGTATATTAAGCATTTGTCTTTTGATATTACACTTATCTGTGGCTATATGTGAGATTTGTCTTCTTTATTTCACATATGGTGTATGTCTGGTTTTGTCCTTAAAACCGGGTGTGACACCGCTTTTGCTCCTCACAAGACTCGTTTTGTGAAGAATAATGGTAGCTATTGCAAAAGTTGCAAGCAAGTTGGTCACATAGAGCAACATTGCATGAACAAGAAATCCAATGCAAATGTATCCTCAATCAAGTTTAATTCTTTCTATATGCTTACCAAGGGTACAAATGGTGTTCATGCTAAGTTTATTGGTACACCATGGATGGCCTCAAAGAAGAAAGCCATTTGGGTACCAAAGAGCTTAGTCTCTAACCTTAGAGGACCCAAACAAGTTTGGGTACCTAAAAAGAATTGATCTTGTCTTGTAGGTCAATTACAAAGCCGGAGGAAGGCATTGGGTGCTTGATAGTGGGTGCACTCAACATATGACCGGAGACTCTTGTATGTTCAATTCAATTGATAAAAGTCAAAATGGTGGTTTTGATGCTATCACTTTTGGCAACAACAAGAAAGGCAAGGTCAAGGGGCTTGGTAAAATTGCTATCTCAAATGACATGAGCATATCTAATGTGTTGCTAGTTGAGAGCTTAGATTTTAATCTTTTATCGGTGGCACAACTTTGTGATCTTGTCTTCAAGTGCATATTTGGTAGTGATGATGTTGAAGTCATAAGTGTTGATGGATCAAACTTGATATTCAAAGGATTTAGACATGGTAGCTTATACTTGGTTGACTTCAATGATAGGGAGACACAATTGACATCATGCTTGCTTAGTAAATCTAGTATGGGTTGGTTATGGCATAGAAGGCTTGGTCATGTTGGAATGAAACAATTGAACAAACTTTTGAGGCATGACTTAGTTAGAGGATTGAAGGATGTCACCTTTGAGAAGGATAAACTATGTAGTGCTTGTCAAGCCGGCAAACAAGTTGGAAATTCACATCCTAGTAAAAGTGAAATGAGCATATCAAAAGCATTTGAGCTATTGCACATGGACTTGTTTGGGCCAATAACATACACTAGCATTGGTGGCAACAAGTATGGTTTTGTGATTATGGATGACTACACTAGATACACTTGGGTGTTCTTTCTCTATGACAAGAGTGATGTTTATGATCTATTCAAGTCTTTTGTCAAGAGGGTGCAAAATGAGTTTGAGACTACCATCAAGAAGATTAGAAGTGACAATGGTAGTGAGTTCAAGAACACAAGAATTAAAGATTTGTGTGATGATTTTGGTATTGGACATCAATTCTCACCAACATACACTCCTCAATCAAATGGTGTAGTTGAAAGGAAAAATAGAACCTTGATTGATATGGCTAGATCAATGCTTAGTGAATACAATGTTAGTCATTCATTTTGGAGTGAAGCTATCAACACGGCTTGCTATTGTAGTAACCGTCTCTATTGCCATAGGAAGCTTGGAAAGACACCATATGAACTATTGAATGGAAGAAAGCCCAACATTGCATACTTTAGAGTGTTTGGTTGCAAATGCTATATTCTCAAGAAAGGCACTAGGTTGAGCAAGTTTGAAAAGAAATGTGATGAAGGGTTCTTACTTGGTTATTCTACCACAAGCAAATCATATAGAGTTTGGAATCTCACAAATGGCACCTTAGAAGAAGTTCATGATGTTGAGTTTGATGAAACCCAAGGGTCTCAAAATGAAGCTCAAAACCTTAATAATGTGAGAGGAGATCAATTGTCAAATGCAATGAAGAACATGGACATTGGTGATATAAGGCCGATGCAAGTTGATGATGATGATATTCATGTGATCAACCAAAGTGTGCAAATTGATACAAATCAAGCAAGCTCTAGTGGTTCTCATGATGAAGCTCAAGTTCAAGGTCAAACAAGTGGAAGCAATCAACTCCCAATACTCCAACCTACTAGTATTGCAAGAGATCATCCATTGGACCAAATTATTGGTGGAATTCAAAGTGGTGTTCAAACTAGATCAAGATTAGCATCATTTTGTGAGCATTACTCATTTGTCTCATTAGAAGAACCAAAGAAGATAGAAGATGCATTGAAAGATTCCGAGTGGGTAAATGCCATGCATGAAGAACTAAACAACTTTGCTAGAAATCAAGTTTGGAAACTTGTTGAGAGGCCAAAGAACTACAATGTGATTGGCACTAAGTGGGTCTTTAGAAACAAGCAAGATCAAGATGGCATGGTTGTAAGGAACAAAGCAAGATTAGTAGCACATGGATACACTCAAGTTGAGGGTCTTGACTTTGGAGAGACATATGCACCGGTTGCAAGATTGGAAGCAATTAGAATCTTATTAGCATATGCTTGTGCACACAACATCAAGCTCTATCAAATGGATGTCAAGAGTGTATTTCTCAATGGCTACATCAATGAAGAAGTTTATGTTGAGCAACCTCCCGGTTTTGAAGATGATAAGAAGCCCAACCATGTTTACAAGCTAAAGAAGGCATTGTATGGTTTGAAGCAAGCACCTAGAGCATGGTATGAGAGGTTGAGGGACTTTCTCCTCTCTAAAGGGTTCAAGATGGGAAAGGTTGACACCACTCTCTTCACTAAGAAGCTTGGAAATGACTTGTTTGTGTTGCAAATCTATGTGGATGACATTATCTTTGGATCAACTAACCAAGACTTTTGTGAAGAATTTGGAAATATGATGGCTAATGAGTTTGAGATGTCTATGATTGGAGAGCTTAGTTACTTCCTTGGACTTCAAATCAAGCAAATGAAGAATGACACTTTTGTAAGTCAAGGCAAGTACATCAAGGACATGATCAAGAAGTTTGGATTGCAAGATGCTAAGCAAATGAGTACACCAATGGGCACAAATGATCAATTGGGTATTGATGATAGTGGAAACATGGTAGATCAAAAGCAATACCGGTCTATGATTGGAAGTTTGCTCTATGTCACCGCCTCTAGGCCGGATGTGATGTTTAGTGTGTGCAAGTGTGCAAGATATCAAGCTTCATCTAGAGAAAGTCACTTGAAAGCAACCAAGAGAATATTGAGATATCTCAAGGGCACTCATGATGTTGGATTATGGTTTCCAAAGGGGTCTAATTTTGAGTTGATTGGATATTCGGACTCCGACTATGGAGGATGCAAGATTGATAGAATAAGCACAAGTGGCACTTGTCAATTGCTTGGAAGGTCTCTTGTTTCATGGTCATCAAAGAAATAAAATAGTGTTGCACTATCTACTGCCGAGGCCGAATACATTAGTGCCGGTAGTTGTTGTGCACAATTGCTTTGGATGAAAGCCACCTTGAATGACTTTGGAATAAACTTCAAGAATGTGCCATTGTTGTGTGACAATGAAAGTGCTATCAAGATGACTCAAAATCCGGTACAACATTCAAGAACCAAGCACATTGACATAAGGCATCACTTTATAAGAGACCATCAACAAAAGGGTGATATTAGCATTGAGAGCATTGGCACCGAAGATCAACTAGCCGACATTTTTACAAAGCCACTTGATGAAAAGAGATTTTACAAGTTGAAGAATGAATTGAACATACTTGACTTCTCCAACTTGAAATGAGTGTACCCCCACATTCTTATATGGCATGCCTCTCCTCCAACATAGCAAGGTAAAGTTGTTTGGCATATCATTCATACTTTGCTAAGGACATGGTTAGAACATATAGACATATTTGCATGACAAATAGGCTCATTCATGAAAATCAAATGATTTTGATGTATATATGGTACCACTATTGCTTCTATGTTTGATTGATCTAGTGGTAGCATATGACATGTTTATGGGCTTGCAAACCTAGTGTTGAATCTAGAAAATGAGCTCATGATGTGTAACTCAACATGCTCAAGATAACTCTTATACTTTATGAGGTGTGAAGAAGCTTGTGCTTGGATCAAACCGAATTACATATTCTAGGCAAGTAATCTAGATTGAACCATAATTTGGACTCCCTCATAATTGATTGACTTATCTCTCACTAAAATTGGCACCTTTTTGGTGATTGTTGACAAAGGGGGAGAGAAAAGTCACAAAGATATTGCAAAGAGCAAGAAAGATATAAAAAGGGAGAGAGAAAGCACAAAGATAGAAAAGTCACGAAGAGGGAGAAAGATATAGTAAGGGGGAGAGAAAAGATATAGTGAGGAGGAGAGAAATTAAATTTGAGCACATAAGTAGGGGGAGCAAGCTCATGGATTATTTGTTGCATTTGTATGTGCATTAACATGATGAAATGTTGCATTGCAAAAGTTTAATTTCGATATTCATGATTGAATGGTGTATGCTAGATATAGAACTTGAATGATGTTTTGTTAAGAGTAGCTTTACATGTGGTATCTAGACACCTTTGCTTTTAATGTTGATCTCATGAAGTACTTTAGTGTTTGTGATCTTTACAAGTGATGTATTACAAGTGGTGTCTAGCTACTTCGATGCTAAGGATGGTATATAAAGGCAACTCCGATTGGTATCACGCTTCAAAGGTCCATTCTATATACCTTAGCATCAATTTGATAGTAGTAACTCTCCCAAAATTCAAATCCATACATATGTGCACAATCGAACCAAACTCATAGAAGCACATATGTAGGGGGAGCTAATACTATCGAAATTGAAAATTGATTTCATTTCATATCTTTGTGATGGTTGTCATCAATTACCAAAAAGGGGGAGATTGAAAGCCCAAGTTTGGTTTTGGTAATTAATGACACCAAGTTGCTAATGCCATGTGTTAAGTGTTTTGAGTTAGGCACAAGCAAAACACGTGATGAAGGAGCATGTGGCATGGAGTGATGGCCACAAGATCACAAGTGGTGGTGATGCACATAATATGGTGTACATGATGATCAAGTGGAAGAGAAGGAACTAAGAGCGCAAGGCAAAGGTATAACCATAGGGTTTTCCTTTTGCCGGTCTAAGATGAGTAGAGAAGTGATTGACCGGATTTAGGATACATAGCCGACTATCAAGAGGGGCAATCACGGTTAGCTCGGAAATCAAGTGCCACTAGATCAATGTCTTGAGCATATGCATTAGGATCTAGTAAAGAGCTAACATAACGCCTTGGAAAATGATTGTGAAATGCTAACACACATGCACATGGTGGTGTACACTTGGTGGTGTTAGCACATTTGCGAAGGCGGTGGAGTTCAAGCGGTAGAGAGGGGTTTGGGTTCCTCTCTCCCTCCCGCCGAGCTTGCGAGGCGGGATTCGGCGCTTTTTGGAGAAGTGAAATGTCTATTTTCTCTTGCGCCGGAAGTCGGAAAAGAAACGGAGGCGAACGGAGGTCACTGTGGTGACCGGACGCTGCACCGGACGCGGTCACGGTATGACCGGACGCGTCCGGTCAGTGTTCAGCGTCTGCGCGGTTTTTAGTTCGATGATCGGACGCGCAGCGCGTCCGGTCACTGACGACCGGACGCGTTCGGTCATCCAGGGAGCTTACTGGACTCTAACCGGACGCTGACACTGTGGCGTCCGGTCAGTTCAACAGCGCGTCCGGTCAGTTCTCCTGAGCGAATTAGAGCGCGCGACCGGCGCGTCCGGTCCTTCACGTAGCCGGAGCGTCCGGTCAGGCGTCCAGAGGGGCAGAGCGAAGCGGTGTGACGATCGGACGCGCGGCGCGTCCGGTCACGTGCGATCGGACGCGTCCGGTCGCAGCTGGAGCTTACTAGAATGCGACCGGACGCTGGCACTGTCGCGTCCGGTCACTTGGTTGAGCGCGTCCGGTCAGGGCAACGGCTAGTTCGGACGCACACTGTTCACGTTTGTCGTGTAGTGACCGGACGCGTCCGGTCACCCTGACCGTAGCGTCCGGTCAGCGCGTTTTTCGCTGCGTCGTCTGTAACGGCTAGCTGCGTACCCCTTCGCTATAAATAGAGGTTGGCCAGGGTTTGAGGGTAACTCTTGCACATTTTGAGATATAGAGACATACTTTGAGCTAGAGAACAACCTCTCCACTCATCTCTTTGCATAGTTGCACATCTTGAGTGAGATTGAGTGAGATTCAAGTGCATTGCTTGAGAGTTGCATTCTAGAGGCACTTGATCTTCGAGTTGCTGCGGATTTCTTGTTACTCTTCCGTGTTTCCCGACACGGTAGACGGCTTGGAGCAGCGGAGGTGATTGAGCTCGCAATTGGAGATTGTTGGAGCCTTCACCAAGTGTTGTAAGGGGTTCTTGATCCTTCCCCGCGGGAGTTCATGAATTGGATACTCTAGTGGAGCTCGTGGCTTGGAGGATCCCCATCTTGTGTGCGGTTGTGCGGCGCCCGCCGAGGGCTCGACTCTTGATAGTCGATTAGCTTGCGAACCGACAAGTGGGTGTATCGCCACAACGGGGAGTAGCTTGCCGGGAAGCAAGTGAACCTTAGGATAAATTCTTGTGTCATTCTCTTCCCGAGGATTTCTCTTGTGTGAATGATTGATTGGTACATCTCATCTCTACACGGCGGTATAATCAATCAAAGCTCTTCTCTCGTATTACTTCTTGTCTCTAGCTTATAGTTGTTGTTGTGTTTAGTGAATAGCCTTCTACTAGACTTATGTAGGTGGCTTGCTCAATTAGTTAGAGCTAGTGTTGTTGCTTCGCCACCTTTCATACTAACTCGTGGTTAAGTAATTCTTGTAGAAGTTTTAATTAGGCTATTCACCCCCCCCTCTAGCCTATTTGTACCTTACACACGCAAATCACACCAATAGAATCGCCGCATCCTCGCGCACCTCGTGAACCATCAGCGCTAGCTTAACTCCGCCTGGATCGTCGCAGCCACCGCTTCCCGTGCTCAACTTCGGCGACCGAGCTGCCTCACGTGGCCAGCCTCTTCCACCGCCGCTCTGAGCTTCCCGGGCACCTCGCTACAACCACTATGAGCCCCTGATGCTTCCCATGCTCTCGCTTTAGTCGTTATCGCACTGTATCGTTGGGACGTCGGTCACCGTGGCAGTCGTGCCGCCATGGCTGTCAGGGGAGTCCTTCCGAGGCCGTAGGGTAGCCGCTAGGTGGGAAAATGGATTCGCCATGTTGTGCTGTTGCTGTAGAGTCTCTTGGTTGGGTGACCGAAGCAGCGCTCGCCGGCCGGCCACCGTGCGGGCATGGCCAGGTCGCGGGAGAGAAGGAGAGCGGGAGGTTGGCGATGACTGCTGGGGCCGGGCTGTCAGCGAGAGAGGGAGAGAGGGCCGCGCGCGTGAGTGCGGGTGTTGCTGGGCCACACTGCTAGGCCGCACGGGCGAGTGCGGGTGCGAGCGCGTGGGCGCGTGCTGTTGGGCCGCTCGGCTGGGCCGGACCGGAGGGAGAGAAAGGATCGGCCCGAGTTCGGTTTTTGTTTTTCTTTTTCAAAATTTTGAATAGTGATACTATTTGTTTATTTCATTAAAAATTGTGTAGAGTTCCAAAATTCCTAAAAATTTTTGTGTGAGCTTCTCAATGAATAAACTATCTAGGAAAAATGTTAAATCCTGAATTTGCTTACTTTGTGCAGTAGATTTAATTAGTTCCAATAAAGATTAAATGCAACTTCCATGAATTTTAATAATTAATTTATTAATCCAAAAATTATGAAATTTATTATGACACTGTTTCAGGTCATTTTTAATCCATAGAAAAAGTTTGAGCTTGTTTAGATAAAGTTTGATCAACTGGTAATTATGCCCTAATTAGTTAAATAATAAATAAATGTTAATTTGATAACTTTAAGTGTTGTGTGCCCTTTTGATTGAGTGATGTCCTTAGGTCATTAATCATTGGTGATCTTTGGCACCTTAATTCTATGTTTGAGCTCATTAGTAACTTACTTAATGATAAAAGCTGGTATCGCTGGAGTTGTCGCTTCTAGTTAGTAGGTTTTCTGTCTGTGACTGTACCGCGAAGGAAAGTTGTACTCAAATCGTAAATCGTGGCATATCATCATCAAGCATCATGTTTATCATCGAGCATCATGTTAAAGCATGTTATGTACTCATGTAGTTCCTGCTTTTCGAAGAAGTCGAAGTCACCGAGCAAGCCTCCGGAGAAGAGCTATCGTCGGTGGGTTCCGGACCAGAAGTCGGAGTCTGTGAGTCCGAGTCTTTTGTCTTGTCAAAGCAAGGCAAGCCCCGGTGCATTAAAACCCCACCTTGATATTTACAAATCTTTACTATTTATACTATGGTTTACTGCATTAAGTAATTAGGAGTTGAGTGATGACCTAATTGCTGCATTGTCATCCTTGATTATTGCAATATCAACCTTGATACCTGTTTTACGGAAAATGCGTAGTATGCTTCGCTATGCTTAGAAGTTAAGCTTTTAAATAAAATGTTTACATAGCCATGACGGCATACTTAATGAATATTGAAAGATGAGAATGAACTTAAAAGATCGGGCGGGTGGTTTGGCCACTGCTAACATGCATTGGGAAAGGAGTCTCAATGTAGTGTTTCCGCCTTGTCAGTTAAGGACCGTCCGTTGTAAGCCGGCCTGTGTTTCGAGACTTTGCAACTAGCCTCATGCCTTAGGTAAGCCCAAAATGTTGGTGATTCCATTACGAGAACGTCTAACCTCGCACTAGGAGTGGAGAGATGGCGGGAGTAGCGTGTACCCTCGGGGCTAGAATCGGGCCGGGTTCGAGGAGTACTGTACTCTCGGGTGGCGATGGACACGTTCTGGTTTTGGGAGATCTAAATGAGGGTTGATATATGCAAGATTTGGTTCTACATATGTCATGATGTTAGAGATCCCCAGCTAGGTATAATCGGTTCGAATCGTCATTGCTCCTCGGTTATGGAGACTTGATCACCTGACTTACAGCGTAGTTAAGAACTGGAATGGAAAGAAAGAATGAGAAGTGTTATGATGATAATTACTTTGATCTAGATTAGGATCACCTAGAATTGGTTAATGAACCATCAATGGTAAAAGTAAAATATTGAAGATAAGGACTTACCTTAGTAAGCTTTTCTGCAAAAAAAAATTTGATTCTGGAATACCCGTACCTTGATTCCCTAAAGCTAGCATGCCCTTGGAGTCTTTGTCTTAGTCGGGTAAGTCTTGTTGAGTACTCTCGTACTTAGGGTTTGTTGAACCCCTTGTTGCAGGTGCGGTTCATGAACAAGTCTGTTTCGAGCCTTGTTGCATGACCGTCGTGGTTGAAGAAAGTGACGACAAGTAGACTGTGTGGCCTTTGGGCAAGGCACCGCGTTTGTGTGATGTAATAAAGTTACTACCGATACTTCTCTACTACTGGTTTGTAATAATGTTACATAAGGTTTGAGGTTTGAAAATTGGTTTGTAACCCTAAGTTATTGTAAGATTTCCACTACTTTACTCTGTTGAATATTTTGAATAAACTATTGTAATATTGCAATACTCCTGTGATTGGATCCTGTTCGGAGGAAAGCAGGCCTTTTAAGTTATGGTGAACATAAGTACGGCTGTTAGAGGTCATTATGACAATGATGGGTACTTGTGGGCCATCATAATTAGGAGGTTCTATGATAGCTGGTACTAGAGCATAATCACTCGAGTTATTGTAGTATTACTTTGCAAAACTTCAAAATGATTTGGGTCAAATAAACTTAAGATGGATATTTTGGTCCAAATTGCTTTTGCTTATCTTAATCTATTCTATAGTTTCCTTAGCTCATATTTGAAAGTTTCGTAGTGAAGTATCATGCTATAGTGCCCTATGTTATAAATATTGCATGTGTTACTTAATCTTTTCTGCTAGATCGTAAGTACGATGCATGCATCATGTTTAATTAACCTGCTTAAGTTACCTTCCCTTTTAAAGTGGTTTGGGTTAAGTAAGGTTCAATTCTATTCGTGCTAACTTTCAGATCCCTCCTATCTGTTCTTATCGATCTAATTCTATCTTGCTTTAGGATGGCACGTGTGAAGACGACTCCTCGCAAGAAAACGGGTCTGCAAGGAGTGCCACGTCATCAGTTGGCCACCATAGGTGATGGAGCAAGCAGTAGCCGCAATCCGAACCCGGATTCGGAATCAGAGGTTGCAAGGCTTACATCAGAGGTAGAGCGACTGAAGCGCAACATGCGTTTTTGGAAGCAGTTCCAGAACAAGTCTCTAGAAAAGGAGACAGAAGCCAGGGCTCGTGTTCATGAGTTGGAGCTTTATGCGACACACCTAGAGCAGTACAACACCATTCTGCATGAGAAAGTCCATAGGCTACTTGATCTGATGAATCCCAATCATCAGCCTCAGGCAGTAGAAGATGATGTTGGTGTCGTGGTTGTTCCTAGTGGAGAGGACAATGAGGAAGAAGATCCGGAAGAAAATGAACCCATGATGGAAAGTGGGGATGATGCAAGTCATGTCACTGGTGCAAGTGCTCCAGAGAATGAGGATGGAGTGATCGTGATCAGCGATGATGATGAGTGAAGTGTTGACATAGATGGTTATGTAATAAAGTAGTCTTTCCTGTTTTCTAAGAACCTTAGTGGGTAGTTTCTTGCTTGCGAGCAAGTTTGTAATGAAAATAATGTAAGATAAGTTTGATGTGTGCACTAGTACTGTACTAACTACTTTTTAATTCAATAAAGCGATGTAAATAAACATGGTTTGTGTACAACAGATGGACGGTACTAGAACTTCCCAGGATGGGGACAATGCTCTGAATCCCCCACCGTTTTCACCTACTTTAGCAGAAGCTATTGCCGCACTGGTTAATGCCACTACCCTGTTGGCTTAGAATCAGAATCAGAATGGAAATCAGGGTCGTAGAGGTCGTAATAATGGAGGAGAAACCACTTATGTGGATTTCACCGATACCCGTCCACCAGTGTTCTCAAAGGCAGATGAGCCGCTAGAGGCGGATGACTGGCTCCGCACTATGGAGCAAAAGTTTGAACTTCTACAGTGCACGGAGTACCAGAAACCCGTGTTTGCAGCACAGCAACTCAGGGGTGCCGCAGGGGCGTGGTGGGCAAATCTGGTCATCGTACGGCCTGCTGGCCACCGTGTTACTTGGCAAGAGTTTCATGATGCTTTTAGAGCACACTACATTCCTGATGGTGTCATGGCCATGAAGTTAGAAGAGTTTCTCTCGCTGAAGCAAGGGAACCAGACAGTTCTATAGTATGTGGGCAAATTCAATCATCTGTCCCAGTATGCAGCTGAATATGTGAACACCGATGCGAAGAAGAAGAGTTGTTTTATGAGGGGCTTGAGTACTAGGATCCAGGAAGCATTGGTCACCTGCTATAATGCCACGTACCATGAGATAGTCAATGTGGCTATTGCGTCAGAAGAAAAGTCTCGCCTTCACAAAGAGTCGAAGAAAAAGAAGCAAGTGTTGTCTAGCCCATCTGGCGGCATTAAGAAGCGCCAGAAGTTTATTTACCACCCTCAGAACCATTTCCACCCAACTTATCATCCACCGCAATACCAAGCTCGGTCGCAGACATTTTTCTGTACTGCTGCAACCCTGCAATATCCACAGCAGCCGAATGCCCCTGGTATTCGAAACCAGACTCCTGTAACCCATAACTTTCCCTGCTACAATTGTGGAAAGCCAGGCCACTTTTCCAAGGACTGCTCGTATCCAAGGTAGTACAATCCCAATTATCCTAGAGCTCCTGTACCACAACAGCAACAACCTCAGAGCAAGAATAACAATCTGAATGTTCAGAAGGGTAAGAGTGAGAAGAAGAAGGTTGGGCATGTATTCTACACTCAAGCGAGTGCAATTCCAGAGAGAGAACCTGTTATGATGGGTATGTTCCCTGTTGCTAATCATCCAGCAGTACTGTTATTTGATTTAGGTGCATCGCATACATTCATAAATCGCACCTTTGTTGTTAAGCATGATATTCCAATTATGGGAACACAAGAAGATTTCTTTATTCAGTCGCCCGGGGGACGACTGTGTACTAAGGAGATGGTACATGACGTACCTATAGAGTTAGGTGGGCATATATTTCCTACCTCAATGATAATATTACAGAAACAGGATATAGATGTAATCCTGGGTATGAATTGGATGTACCAACGAGGAGCCATTATAGATGCACTGCACAGAACTATAAGGTTGAACTTGCCAGATAATAAATCTTATCTTCTTATCCAACTTCCTATTCCAAAGAGAACAGTTGAAAGGTTATGTGCAACTTCAGTACAGGAGATTTGTGATATACCGGTAGTCTGCGAATTTCTAGATGTATTTCCAGATGATCTACCAGGTCTGCCACTAGACAGAGATGTAGAGTTTGTGATTGAGTTAAAACCGGGTACTGCCCTAATATCCAGGAGAGCTTACAGAATGCCACCCAATGAATTGGCAGAACTTAAGGATCAATTGCAAGAGTTACATGACAAAGGTTTTATCAGACCCAGTTCATCACCGTGGGGATGTCCAGCTCTTTTTGTTAAGAAGAAAGATCAGACTTTAAGGATATGTGTTGATTATAGACCGTTGAATGAAGTAACCATTAAGAACAAATACCCATTGCCTCGCATTGATCTACTCTTTGATCAGCTTGGCGGGGCAAAGGTATTTTCAAAGATCGATCTTCGATCAGGGTACCATCAAATTAAGATTCGACCTGAAGATATCCCAAAGACTGCATTCACTACCAGATATGGATTGTATGAGTACCTAGTTATGTCTTTTGGTCTCACCAATGCACCGGCACATTTCATGTATCTGATGAACTCAGTTTTCATGTTGGAACTTGACAAGTTTGTGGTTGTGTTTATTAATGATATTCTGGTATACTCCAAAAGTGGAGAAGAGCATGTTGAGCATCTCAGAGTAGTTCTGACTCGTCTGAGAGATCACCAACTGTATGCCAAGTTCAGTAAGTGTGAGTTTTGGTTAAGAGAAGTGCAATTCTTGGGATATATGTTGTCAGCCGAAGGAGTAGCAGTAGATCCTAGCAAGGTGAAAGATATTCTGAATTGGAAACCACCAATCTCAGTTCATGAAGTCCGAAGTTTTCTCGGAATGGCGGGATATTACCGTCGATTCATACCTGACTTTTCAAAGGTAGCCAAGCCAATCACAGAGTTATTGAAGAATCGAACTAAATTCATATGGTCTCTAGAATGTGAGAAAGCTTTTAGAATCTTAAAGAAGTCACTGACAACTGCTCTAGTCTTGGCACAGCCAGATATAGAAAAACCCTTTGATGTTTACTGCGATGCCTCGGGTATTGGCCTTAGTTGTGTATTGATGCAAGAAGGCAGAGTAATTGCTTATGCCTCGAGACAATTGAAGTGTCACGAAGAGCATTATCCGACACATGATCTTGAACTAGCAGCCGTGGTTCATGCATTAAAAATCTGGCGTCATTACTTATTGGGTAATACTTGCCACATGTATACAGATCACAAAAGCTTGAAGTATATCTTTACTCAGTCAGAATTGAATATGAGGCAAAGAAGGTGGCTTGAGTTAATAAAGGATTATGATTTAGAAGTGCACTATCACCCTGGAAAAGCAAATGTTGTTGCTGATGCACTTAGTAGAAAGAATCATTGTAATTGTATGACCGTGAAGCCAATAGATTATAGTTTGTGTTACGAATTGGAAAAGTCGAATATTGAAATAGTCCAACCAGGTCAGTTGACTAATGTCACAGTGGAATCAACAATCAAAGATCAGATTGTATCTGCTCAGAGAAAGAATTCCGGTATAGCTCACATCAAAGAAAAAGTTAGAACCGGTCAACAACCAGATTTTAGTATTGATGAGGCAGATGTGTTGTGGTTTAAGAACCGGCTAGTGGTCCCAAAGGTTCCAGAGTTACGTTAGCTCATTCTTAAGGAAGCATATAGTACAAGGTTTTCTATTCATCCAGGGAGTAATAAGATGTATCAGGATCTGAAACAGAGATTCTGGTGGACCAAAATAAAATTTGAGATCGCTAAGTATGTTGCCAGATGTGACACTTGTTGTAAAGTGAAGGTTGTACATTTGAAGTCGGCAGGAATGTTACAACCCTTGCCCATTCCATCTTGGAAATGGGAAGATATCAGTATGGATTTCATTACTGGGTTACCCAAGACCTCAAGAGGCTTTGATTCAATTTGGGTCATTGTGGACCGACTAACAAAGTCATCTCATTTTATTCCAGTCAGGGTGGACTATACTGCTATAACTTATGCTAAAATATATATTTCACGAATCCTGAGTCTTCATGGAGTACCAAAGACCATTGTATCTGATAGAGGTACGCAGTTTGTTAACAATTTTTGGAGACACTTACATGAGTCCCTGGGTACAAAACTTCTACACAGTACCGCTTATCATCCACAAACAAGTGGTCAGACTAAAAGGGTCAATCAAATTATAGAAGATATGTTAAGGTCGTGTGCACTTAATTATTCAGATACTTGGGACAAGTGCTTACCTTTAGCAGAATTCTCCTACAATAATAGTTATCAAGATAGTATCAAAATGGCATCGTTTGAAGCATTGTATGGCCGCAGATGCAGAACTCCTCTGAATTGGTCAGAACCGGGAGAAAGATGGTTTTTTGGTGTTGATCTTGTAAAGGAAACAGAAGAAAAAGTTAGACAGATCCAGAATAATCTGAAAGTTGCTCTGTCCCGATAAAAGAGTTATGCTGACAAAAGGCGTAGACCCTTGGTATTCAAAGTAGGAGATTATGTTTATTTGAAAGTATCACCCATGAAGGGAGTTAACCGATTTGGAGTCAAAGGCAAACTCGCACCGCATTATATTGGCCCAGTTCAAATTGTTGAAAGATGTGGACAGGTGGCATATAAGTTAAAGTTGCCTGAACAACTGTCAGCCGTGCACAATGTATTTCATGTATCACAAATGAAGAAGTGTCTGCAAGTACATGATCAAGTTGTTGATGTTGATGGAGTTGAACTTGAACCGGATTTGACATATTTTGAACATCCTATTCGAGTTTTGGATCAAAAGGATCATGTTACCCGAAGTAGAACAACTAAATGGTACAGGATACAATGGAATCAACATTCAGAAGAGGAAGCCACCTAGGAATCGGAATATTACCTGTTAGAGAATTTCCCCGAGTTCTTTGCTTCTATCTAGGTTGCAAATTCTTCTTTAAATTGTAATCTATTCTTTTAAAAATCTTTGTAGTGTAGAAAACCCCCTACCTGTTTTGTAGACAAGTCTTGGACGTGTTTGCTTGACACGTTTCCTTTTCCATTACTTAACTCAAGGCTTTAAATCTCGGGATGAGATTTCTTTAAGGGGGAAGGGCTGTAACTACCCAGGTGTTATAGTGCTAATTAATCTGCCATGTCATCATAATGCATTGCAAAGCATCCATGATTAGGTCAACCTTGTTATGCATCAACTAAAACGAGTTTACTTATCTAGATTGGATGTGCTTCTCCGTGGTGTGATTCGAAACCAAAAACCCTAATTTCGAATGCCCCCGCAAATACTTAGTCTGTGCCCTACGTAATTTGAGGTGTGTGACTGTGTTACACACTAGTGTCAAATGTAGGGTATGAGCTCAAGTGCAACACCTAAAATGAAGCTCCAAGTTTGAGTTTGAGTTGGAGTCCAAAAACTTATCACGAGTTTTCCGATTCGAATTCAAATTCAAATTTGGGGAAAATGTTAAAAGAATTTTAAAAGCTAATTTGGTCAACCAAGAGTGGCATTTGGTCAACCATGTCATGTTGGTCCAAATGATGCCTGTGGATGATGGTTTGATCACTAAGTAAACACTAATCAAAGTAACAACAAATTCCAATTGAAAATTCCTCCGAAAAACCTTAATTTCAAAACTCTGTTTTACCCCTTTTGAAATAATTCAAAATCTAAGCTAAATTTGGGAAAACGTTCAAAACCAAGTTTGTATAACTTTTCAAGGGCTACAACTTTGGTGTTTTGAGTTTTCAAAGTTTTAGTGTAAAATGTGGAGTAATTTTGAAAATAAATAAATTTCAATTTTGAATCATTTTTGTCCCCAAACTAAGATTTCAAAATGAAGGCAGAATTTGAAAATGTTTTGAACAGCAAAGTTATAGGTCTTGTCAAGATGTACAACTTTGGTGTTTGGAGATTTTGAAGTTTCAATATGAAATCCAAAGTAATTTCTAAATTACCAAATCCCCAAAATGTGTCCCCTTTTGAATTTAAACTCAAATTTCAAAATCCAGTGAGAATTTGAAAAAGTGTTCAATACAAAACTTTTAGAGCTTGAAATTCTGAAGATTTCATATATTGGAAGTTTTTCAAGTTTCCACATGAATTTGAGAGTAATTTGAGAAAACAGTTTGAAAATTCAAATTTAGGGGGGCAGCTAAAGTGGCCGACCAATCGCCGCCGACCACCGCGCGGTATGGGCGCCGGTGAGACGCCGGACGGCTTAGGCCAGCTTCCAGGCGCGCCCTCGACCGCCAGCACGATGAAGTGAGCATTCCCGTGCTGTAGACGCGACCGCTGCCTACATATATGACCGGGTCACCGTGAACGTTTTTCGTTTTCCCTGTTGTCGGTACCAACAGTATGGGGGTACCCACATCATCGATAATAAAAAACAAAACGACCAAAGACACAGCACAACGCAGCCCACCTCAAAACCGCATGACAGGTCTGCCTCGTACGAGGCCGGCTCGATGAAGCGCCTCGACCGCGCTCTGGCTCCGACTCGTATGAGGCACCCTCGACGGGAACGCCTCGACCGCGCCCCATCCCGTACAACGAGGCACCTCGACCGCACTCCGACTCGCATGAGGTTCTTTCACCCACCAGAAAAACTCTGACTCACATGACCCTGGGTCAGAGTGCTCGACCCACTCAATTCACCTACCCCGAGACAAAAGTTAGAGCATTTAATGCGATTACCTGCTACCACCTACCGACATGGCCACAACCAGGATCGACGTGGGGACAATGCTGGTGTCAGCCTTCACAATTTTACTGCCCATCCCGTGATGGGAGGTGAAAGCCATCACTGTACACACCTTATCGTGCACTATCCGTCGCCAGTTACCCTCGAGGGAGGATACGACAAGGCCCGTATCCCGCAATCTCTAGGATTCGGCCTTATCCGTCCGGTCTCGACCCGGCCTCGACCCAACCTCGACGCCCCGCACCGTTCCACAGGAAAAGAAGGACGGCATGGCACGGCGTTCCGAGTCACTTCGTCGTCTCATCCTCTACGTCACCATGGTGTCCGGGGATGGCCTCCCATTCCTGAGGCACATCACTACAGTCCCCTCAACAAGGTTCGACAAAACATCACCTCAAGACTCACCGGGGTCCTAGCCTCCTCTTGCCCTATAAAAGGACCGGCCAGGACCCTACCAAGGGACAACGAACAACAGGCAAGACAGAAGATAGAGATCAACATCTCAAGCAATCATCTTTGTACTCCTTTCTCTCTTTGAGACTTGGGCTCGCTGTCCTCTCTCACAAGCTTGTAACCCCTACGCAAGCACCTTGGTGCAAGAAAATACAAAACTCTCTCCCCCTATTGGACGTAGGGCCTTCTTCCGCCCGAACCAGGATAAACCCCTGTGTGTTTTCCTTGCATCACCATCCAGGATAGGGACATGCAGCATTTACTTGTCGGTTTAGGACCCCCTCGGGACTGGACACCGACACTTGTTTTCGCCACCGCCGCCACTACAGCTACGCCGCTCGCCGCTGCCGCCGTCAAGCCACCTCCGGCCACGCAAATCACACCAACAGAATTGCCGCATCCTCGCGCACCTCGTGAACCATCAGCGCTAGCTTAACTCCGCCTGGATCGCCGCA
Organism: Saccharum hybrid cultivar R570; assembly: GCA_038087645.1. NCBI lineage: Eukaryota > Viridiplantae > Streptophyta > Magnoliopsida > Poales > Poaceae > Saccharum > Saccharum hybrid cultivar. The sequence continues at coordinate 1,260,579 of JAQSUU010000368.1, forward strand.
GCCACCGCTTCCCGTGCTCAACTCCGGCGACTGAGCTGCCTCACGTGGCTAGCCTCTTCCACCGCCGCTCCGAGCTTCCCGGGCACCTCGCTACAACCACTGTGAGCCCCTAATGCTTCCCATGCTCTCGCTTTAGTCGCTACCGCACTGTATCGCCAGGACGTCGGTCACCATGGCAGTCGTGCCGCCATGGCCGTCGGGGGAGTCCTTCCGAGGCCGTAGGGTAGCCGCTAGGTGGGAAAATGGATTCGCCATGTTGTGCTATTGCTGTAGAGTCACTTGGTTGGGTGACCAAAGCAGCGCTCGCTGGCCAGCCATCGTGCGGGCATGGCCGGTTCGCGGGAGAGAAGGAGAGAGCGGGAGGTTGGCGATGACAGCTGAGGCCGGGCTATCAGCGAGAGAGAGGGAGAGAGGGCCGCGCGCGTGAGTGCGGGCGTTGCTGGGCCACGCTGCTAGGCCGCACGGGCGAGTGCGAGCGCGAGCGTGCGGGCACGTGCTGTTGGGCCGCTTGGCTCGGCCGGACCGGAGGGAGAGAAAGGATCGGCCCAAGTTCGGTTTTTCTTTTTCTTTTTCAAAATTTTGAATAGTGATACTATTTGTTTATTTCATTAAAAATTGTGTAGAGTTCCAAAATTTCTAAAAATTTTTGTGTGAGCTTCTCAATGAATAAACTATCTAGGAAAAATGTTAAATCCTAAATTTGCTTACTTTGTGCAGTAGATTTAATTAGTTTCAATAAAGATTAAATGCAACTTCCATGAATTTTAATAATTAATTTATTAATCCAAAAATTATGAAATTTATTATGACACTGTTTTAGGTCATTCTTAATCCATAGAAAAAGTTTGAGCTTGTTTAGATAAAGTTTGATCAACTAGTAATTATGCCCTAATTAGTTAAATAATAAATAAATGTTAATTTGATAACTTTAAGTGTTGTGTGCCCTTTTGATTGAGTGATTGAAAGCCCAAGTTTGGTTTTGGTAATTAATGACACCAAGTTGCTAATGTCATGTGTTAAGTGTTTTGAGTTAGGCATAAGCAACACATGTGATGAAGGTGTATGTGGCAAGGTGTGGTGGCCACAAGATCACAAAGAGATGGTGCATGGACATGAAATGATGATCATGGTGGAGATGCACATAAAATGAAGGACATGATGATCAAGTGAAAGAGAAGGATCTAAGAGCGCAAGGCAAAGGTATAACCATAGGGTTTTCCTTTTGCCGGTCTAAGATGAGTAGAGAAGTGATTGACCGGGTTTAGGATACATAGCCGACTATCAAGAGGGGCAATCACGGTTAGCTCGGAAATCAAGTGCCACTAGATCAATGTCTTGAGCATATGCATTAGGATCTAGTAAAGAGCTAACATAATGCCTTAGAAAATAATTGTGAAATGCTAACACACATGCACATGGTGTTGTACACTTGGTGGTGTTAGCACATTTGCAAAGGCGGTGGAGTTCAAGCGGTAGAGAGGGGTTTGGGTTCCTCTCTCCCTCCCGCCGAGCTTGCGAGGCGGGATTCGGCGCTTTTTGGAGAAGTGAAATGTCTATTTTCTCTTGCGCCAGAAGTGAAACGCCTATTTTCTACTACGCCGAAAGTCAGAAAAGAAACGGAGGCGAAAGGAGGTCACTGCGTTGACCGGACGCTGCACCGGACGCAGTCACGGTTTGACCGGACGCGTCCGGTCAGTTCATCGTGGCGCGAGCGCTAGGGTTTGTGACCGGACGCTGGTCTGGCCTGACCAGCGTGTCCGATCAGTTCAACTGGGCATAAAAGAAAAGCGCACGACCGGCGCGTTCGGTCCTTCATAGAACCGGAGCGTCCGGTCAAGCGTCCAGAGAGGCCGAGCGCAGCGTAGCGCCGATCGGACGCGGGGCACGTCCGGTCACGTGCGATCGGACGCGTCCGGTCGCAGCTGGAGCTTACTGGAACGCGACCGGACGCTGGCACTATCACGTCCGGTCACTCGGTTGAGCGCGTTCGGTCAGGGCAATGGCTAGTTCTGACGCGCACTGTTCACGTTTGTCGTGTAGTGACCGGACGCGTCCGGTCACCCTGACCGGAGCGTCCGGTCAGCGCGTTTTTCGCTGCGTCGTCTGTAACGGCTAGCTGCGTACCCCTTCGTTATAAATAGAGGTTGGCCGGGGTTTGAGGGTAACTCTTGCACATTTTGAGATATAGAGACATACTTTGAGCTAGAGAACAACCCCTCCACTCATCTCTTTGATTAGTTGCATATCTTGAGTGAGATTGAGTGAGATTCAAGTGCATTGCTTGAGAGTTGCATTCTAGAGGCACTTGATCTTCGAGTTGCTGCGGATTTCTTGTTACTCTTCTGTGTTTCCCGACACGGTAGACGGCTTGGAGTAGCGGAGGTGATTGAGCTCGCAATTGGAGATTGTTGGAGCCTTCACCAAGTGTTGTACGGGGTTCTTGATCCTTCCCCGCGGGAGTTCGTGAATTGGATACTCTAGTGGAGCTCGTGGCTTGGAGGATCCCCATCTTGTGTGCGGTTGTGCGGCGCCCGCCGAGGGCTCGACTCTTGATAGTCGATTAGCTCATGAACCGACAAGTGGGTGTATCACCACAACGGGGAGTAGCTTGCCGGGAAGCAAGTGAACCTTAGGATAAATTCTTGTGTCATTCTCTTCCCGAGGATTTCTCTTGTATGATTGATTGATTGGTATTTCTCTTCTCTTCACGACGGTATAATCACTCGAAGCTCTTCTCTCGTATTACTTCTCATTTCTAGCTTGTAGTTGTTGTTGTGTTTAGTGAATAGCCTTGTACTAAACTTGTGTAGGTGGCTTGCTTAATTAGTTAGAGCTAGTGCTTTTGCTTCGCCACCTTTCATACTAACTCGTGGTTAAGTAATTCTTGTAGAAGTTTTAATTAGGCTATTCACCCCCCCCCCTCTAGCCTATTTGGACCTTACAAGTGGTATCGGAGCCGAGGCACCGTTTATTTGAGGCTTAACAACCTACGGTGAAAAAGAAATGGCTCAATTAAGCTTGCACATCAACAACACCAAGAAGGCACCTCACTTTGATGGCACAAATTATGCTTATTGGAAGGTTAAGATGACCGCACACCTAAAGTCAATCAATAGAGAAGTGTGGAAGGTCACCAAAACAAAATTTGAGGTTGCTAATCCGGAAGCACCTACACCGGTAGAGGAGAAGAAGCTCCAATGCAATGATATTGCCATTAGTGCTCTTCATGAGGCACTAGATGACAAGACATTTGAGCAAGTAAAGAACATAGAGATTGCTCATGATGCTTGGGCCAAGCTAGAAGAAACATTTGAGGGCACCGAAGGTACAAAGACCGCTAAAGCATATATCTTGCAAGAAAAAATTTCAAGCTTCAAGATGCAAGATGATGAGAGTGTACCGGAGATGTTTCATAGGTTGCAAGTCATTGTCAATGAGCTCAAGGCACTTGGTGAGGAGGTCAAGGACAATCAATTCTCTATGAAGTTCTTGAGAAGTCTACCCAAGAGATTTGATACATTGATCATCGTGCTAGTGAGGACTACATTGAAGGATTCAACTCCTCAACAAATATTTCAAGAAGTGATGACCGATGATTCATATAGAGAAGATGATGAGAAGGATGAGTTGGTCAAGAAGAAGAAGAAGGAAAATAAGAAAAATGATTCTCATGTTACTACATGGGATAGTGATGATTCCTCAAGTGATGATGAGGATGACTACAAGAGCAAGAAGGGACATGCTAGCATTGCCATCCAAAAGAAGGTCTCCCTCTTCGATACTCCATCATGCTTCATGGCTAAGGCCGCTAAGGTATCATCCAATGATGAGAGTGATCATGATAATGCTAGTGATAGTGATAGTGATGAAGAGGAATTCACTAAAGATGAACTAATCACTATGCTAGAAGATTGCACTCAACATTTTAAAGAATCTAGAAAGGAGTGCAAGGGCTTGCTTAAGGAAAAGAAAAATCTTATGCAAGAACTTGATGAGCTTAGGGCATCTTATGAGAGTCTAAAGGTAGACCATAAGAAGCTTCAAAAGTCTCACACTAAGCTAGAAGAAGCTCATTCCTCTCTAGTTGAAAAATATGAAAACATACCAACTAATGTTGAGAAAGCTAAAACTTGCAACATAGGCATATCATGTGATATAATTGATGAAACTTTTCATAAGCCTATTATTGTTACTCCTACTAACCCTTCATGTAGCTCATCTACATCATCCTCATCTAGTAGTGATGGTTTCACTTGTGACTCCACACTTATAGTTGAGAATGAAAATCTCAAGAAGGAGGTAAAAGAGCTCAATCACACATTAGCTAAGGCTTATGGTGGTGAGGACCGCTTGCTTATGTGCTTGGGTAGCCAAAGAGCTTCTCTCTACAAAGAGGGATTGGGCTATAACCCCAAGAAAGGCAAGACCGCTTTTGCTCCTCACAAGACTCGTTTTGTGAAGAACAATGGTAGCTATTGCAAAAGTTGCAAGCAAGTTGGTCACATAGAGCAACAATGCATGAACAAGAAATCAAATGCTAATGTATCCTCAATTAAGTTTAATTCTTTCTATATGCTTACCAAGGGTACAAATGGTGTTCATGCTAAGTTCATTGGTGCACCATGGATGGGCTCAAAGAAGAAAGCCATTTGGGTACCAAAGAGCTTAGTCTCTAACCTTGGAGGACCCAAACAAGTTTGGGTACCTAAAAAGAATTGATCTTGTCTTGTAGGTCAATTACAAAGCCAGAGGAAGGCATTGGGTGCTTGATAGTGGGTGCACTCAATATATGACCGGAGATTCTTGTATGTTCAAATCTATTGATAGAAGTCAAAATGGTGGTTTTGATGCTATCACTTTCAGCAACAACAAGAAAGGCAAGGTCAAGGGGCTTGGTAAAATTACTATCTCAAATGACATGAGCATATCTAATGTGTTGCTAGTTGAGAGCTTAGATTTCAATCTTTTATCGGTGGCACAACTTTGTGATCTTGGCTTCAAGTGCATATTTGGTAGTGATGATGTTGAAGTCATAAGTGTTGATGGATCAAATTTGATATTCAAAGGATTTAGACATGGTAGCTTATACTTGGTTGACTTCAATGATAGTGAGACACAATTGACATCATGCTTGCTTAGTAAATCTAGTATGGGTTGGTTATGGCATAGAAGGCTTGGTCATGTTGGAATGAAACAATTGAACAAACTTTTGAGGCATGACTTAGTTAGAGGATTGAAGGATGTCACCTTTGAGAAGGATAAACTATGTAGTGCTTGTCAAGCCGGCAAACAAGTTGGAAATACACATCCTAGTAAGAGTGAGATGAGCACATCAAAAGCATTTGAGCTATTGCACATGGACTTGTTTGGGCCAACAACATACACTAGCATTGGTGGCAACAAGTATGGTTTTGTGATTATGGATGACTACACTAGATACACTTGGGTGTTCTTTCTCTATGACAAGAGTGATGTTTATGATCTATTCAAGTCTTTTGTCAAGAGGGTGCAAAATGAGTTTGAAACTACCATCAAGAAGATTAGAAGTGACAATGGTAGTGAGTTTAAGAACACAAGAATTGAAGATTTGTGTGATGATTTTGGTATTGGACATCAATTCTCACCAACATACACTCCTCAATCAAATGGTGTAGTTGAAAGGAAAAATAGAACCTTGATTGATATGGCTAGATCAATGCTTAGTGAATACAATGTTAGTCATTCATTTTGGAGTGAAGCTATCAACACGGCTTGCTATTGTAGTAACCGTCTCTATTGCCATAGGAAGCTTGGAAAGACACCATATGAACTATTGAATGGAAGAAAGCCCAACATTGCATACTTTAGAGTGTTTGGTTGCAAATGCTATATTCTCAAGAAAGGCACTAGGTTGAGCAAGTTTGAAAAGAAATGTGATGAAGGGTTCTTACTTGGTTATTCTACCACAAGCAAATCATATAGAGTTTGGAATCTCACAAATGGCACCTTGAAAGAAGTTCATGATGTTGAGTTTGATGAAACCCAAGGGTCTCAAAATGAAGCTCAAAACCTTGATGATGTGAGAGGAGATCAATTGTCAAATGCAATGAAGAACATGGACATTGGTGATATAAGGCCGATGCAAGTTGATGATGATGATATTCATGTGATCAACCAAAGTGTGCAAATTGATACAAATCAAGCAAGCTCTAGTGGTTCTCATGATGAAGCTTAAGTTCAAGGTCAAACAAGTGGAAGCAATCAACTCCCAATACTCCAACCTACTAGCATTACAAGAGATCATCCGTTGGACCAAATCATTGGTGGAATTCAAAGTGGTGTTCAAACTAGATCAAGATTAGCATCCTTTTGTGAGCATTACTCATTTGTCTCATTAGAAGAACCAAAGAAGATAGAAGATGCATTGAAGGATTCCGAGTGGGTAAATGCCATGATGAAGAACTAAACAACTTCACTAGAAATCAAGTTTGGAAACTTGTTGAGAGGCCAAAGAACTACAATGTGATTGGCACTAAGTGGGTCTTTAGAAACAAGCAAGATCAAGATGGCATGGTTGTGAGGAACAAAACAAGACTAGTAGCACAAGGATACACTCAAGTTGAGGGTCTTGACTTTGGAGAGACATATGCACCGGTTGCAAGATTGGAAGCAATTAGAATCTTATTAGCATATGCTTGTTCACACGATATCAAGCTCTATCAAATGGATGTCAAGAGTGCATTTCTCAATGGCTACATCAATGAAGAAGTTTATATTGAGCAACCTCCTGGTTTTGAAGATGACAAGAAGCCCGATCATGTTTACAAGCTAAAGAAGGCATTGTATGGTTTGAAGCAAGCACCTAGAGCATGGTATGAGAGGTTGAGAGACTTTCTCCTCTCTAAAGGGTTCAAGATGGGAAAGGTTGACACCACTCTCTTCACCAAGAAGCTTGGAAATGACTTGTTTGTGTTGCAAATTTATGTGGATGACATTATCTTTGGATCAACTAACCAAGATTTTTGTGAAGAGTTTGGAAATGTGATGGCTAATGAGTTTGAGATGTCTATGATTGGAGAGCTTAGTTACTTCCTTGGACTTCAAATCAAGCAAATGAAGAATGGCACTTTTGTAAGTCAAGGCAAGTACATCAAGGACATGATCAAGAAGTTTGGATTGCAAGATGCTAAGCCAATAAGCACACCAATGGGCACTAATGATCAATTGGGTATTGATGATAGTGGAAACATGGTAGATCAAAAGCAATACCGGTCTATGATTGGAAGTTTGCTCTATGTCACCGCTTCTAGGCCGGATGTGATGTTTAGTGTGTGCAAGTGTGCAAGATATCAAGCTTCACCTAGAGAAAGTCACTTGAAAGCAACCAAGAGAATATTGAGATATCTCAAGGGCACTCATGATGTTGGATTATGGTTTCCAAAGGGGTCTAATTTTGAGTTGATTGGATATTCGGACTCCGACTATGGAGGATGCAAGATTGATAGAATGAGCACAAGTGGCACTTGTCAATTGCTTGTAAGGTCTCTTGTTTCATGGTCATCAAAGAAACAAAATAGTGTTGCACTATCTACTGCCGAGGCCGAATACATTAGTGCCGGTAGTTGTTGTGCACAATTGCTTTGGATGAAAGCCACCTTGAATGACTTTGGAATAAACTTGAAGAATGTGCCATTGTTGTGTGACAATGAAAGTGCTATCAAGATGACTCAAAATCCGGTACAACATTCAAGAACCAAGCACATTGATATAAGGCATCATTTCATAAGAGACTATCAACAAAAGGGTGATATTAGCATTGAGAGCATTGGCACCGAAAATCAATTAGCCGATATATTCACAAAGCCACTTGATGAGAAGAGATTTTACAAGTTGAAGAATGAATTGAACATACTTGACTTCTCCAACTTGAAATGAGTGCACCCCCACATTCTTATATGACATGCCTCTCCTCCAACATAGCAAGGTAAAGTTGTTTGGCATATCATTCATACTTTGCTAAGGACATGTTTAGAACATATAGACATATTTGCATGACAAATAGGCTCATTCATGAAAATTAAATGTTTTTGATGAATATATGATACCACTATTGCTTCTATGTTTGTTTAATCTAGTGGTAGCATATGACATGTTTGTGGGCTTGCAAACCTAGTGTTGAATCTAGTAAACGAGCTCATGATGTGTAATTCAACATGGTCAAGATAACCCTTATACTTTATGAGGTGTGAAAAAGCTTGTCCTTGGATCAAACCGAATTACATCTTATAGGCAAGTGATCTAGATTGAACCATAATTTAGACTCCCTCATATTGATTGACTTATCTCTCACTAAATTGGCACCTTTTTGGTGATTGTTGACAAAGGGGGAGAGAAAAGTCACAAAGATATTGCAAAGAGGAAATAAGTTATAATAAGGGGGAGAGAAAAGTCACAGGGGAGAGAAAAGTCACAAAGATAAAAAGTTAAGTTACAAAGGGGGAGAAAGGGATCAATTAAAATTGAGCACACAAGTAGGGGGAGCAAGCTCATGAATTATTTGTTGCATTTGTATGTGCACTAACATGATGATGTGTTGCATTGCAAATTTAATTTCGATATTCATGATTGAATGATGTTTGCTAGAAATAGAACTTGAATGATGTTTTGTTGAGAGTAGCTTTACAAGAGGTATCTAGACACCTTTTGCTCATAATGTTGATCTCACGGGGTACTTTAGTGTTTGTGATCTTTACAAGTGATGTATTACAAATGGTGTCTAGCTACATCGATGCTAAGGGTGGTATATAAAGGCAACTCCGATTGGTATCACGCTTCAAAGGTCCATTCTATATACCTTAGCATCAATTTGATAGTAGTAACTCTCCCAAAATTCAAATCCATACATATGTGCACAATTGAACCAAACTCATGGAAGCACATATGTAGGGGGAGCTAATACTATCGAAATTGAAAATTGATTTCATTTCATATCTTGGAAAATGATTGTGAAATGCTAACACACATGCACATGGTGGTGTACACTTGGTGGTGTTAGCACATTTGCGAAGGCGGTGGAGTTCAAGCGATAGAGAGGGGTTTGGGTTCCTCTCTCCCTCCCGCCGAGCTAAGCTCGGCGGGATTCGGCGCTTTTTGGAGAAGTGAAACGCCTATTTTCTACTGCGCCGAAAGTCAGAAAAGAAACGGAGACGAAAGGAGGTCACTGCGTTGACCGGACGCTGCACCAGACGCAGTCACGGTTTGACCGGACGCGTCCGGTCAGTTCATCGTGGCGCGAGCGCCAGGGTTTGTGACCGGACGCTGGTCTGGCCTGACCAGCGCGTCCGGTCAGTTCAACTGGGTGTAAAAGAAAAGCGCGCGACCGGCGCGTCCGGTCCTTCACGGAACCGGAGCATCCGGTCAAGCGTCCAGAGAGGCCGAGCGCAGCGTAGCGCCGATCGGACGCGGGGCGCGTCCGGTCACGTGCGAGCGGACGCGTCCGGTCGCAGCTGCAGCTTACTGGAACGCGATCGGACGCTGGCACTGTCGCGTCCGGTCACTCGGTTGAGCGCGTCCGGTCAGGGCAACGGCTAGTTCTGACGCGCACTGTTCATGTTTGTCGTGTAGTGACCGGACGCGTCCGGTCACCCTGACCGAAGCGTCCGGTCAGCGCGTTTTTCGCTGCGTCGTCTGTAACGGCTAGCTGCGTACCCCTTCGTTATAAATAGAGGTTGGCCGGGATTTGAGGGTAACTCTTGCACATTTTGAGATATAGAGACATACTTTGAGCTAGAGAACAACCCCTCCACTCATCTCTTTGATTAGTTGCATATCTTGAGTGAGATTGAGTTTGATTCAAGTGCATTGCTTGAGAGTTGCATTCTAGAGGCACTTGATCTTCGAGTTGCTGCGGATTTCTTGTTACTCTTCCGTGTTTCCCGACACGGTAGACGGCTTGGAGCAGCGGAGGTGATTGAGCTCGCAATTGGAGATTGTTGGAGCCTTCACCAAGTGTTGTAAGGGGTTATTGATCCTTCCCCGCGGGAGTTCGTGAATTGGATACTATAGTGGAGCTCGTGGCTTGGAGGATCCCCATCTTGTGTGCGGTTGTGCGGCGCCCGCCGAGGGCTCGACTCTTGATAGTCGATTAGCTCGCGAACCGACAAGTGGGTGTATCGCCACAACGGGGAGTAGCTTGCCGGGAAGCAAGTGAACCTCGGGATAAATTCTTGTGTCATTCTCTTCCCGAGGATTTCTCTTGTATGATTGATTGATTGGTATTTCTCTTCTCTTCACGGCGGTATAATCACTCGAAGCTCTTCTCTCGTATTACTTCTCGTTTCTAGCTTGTAGTTGTTGTTGTGTTTAGTGAATAGCCTTGTACTAAACTTGTGTAGGTGGCTTGCTTAATTAGTTAGAGCTAGTGCTTTTGCTTCGCCACCTTTCATACTAACTCGTGGTTAAGTAATTCTTGTAGGCTATTCACCCCCCCTCTAGCCTATTTGGACCTTACAGTGATGTCCTTAGGTCACTAATCATTGGTGATCTTTGGCACCTTAATTCCATGTTTGAGCTCGTTAGTAACTTACTTAATGATAAAAGTTGGTATCGCTGGAGTTGTCGCTTTTAGTTAGTAGGTTTTCTGTCTGCGACTGTACCGCGAAGGAAAGTTGTACTCAAATCATAAATCGTGGCATATCATCATCGAGCATCATGTTAAAGCATGTTATGTACTAGTGTAGTTCCTGCTTTCGAAGAAGTCGAAGTCACCGAGCAAGCTTTTGGAGAAGAGCTATCGTCGGTGGGTTCCAGACCAGAAGTCAGAGTTTGTGAGTCCGAGTCTTTTGTCTCATCAGAGCAAGGCAAGCCCTGGTGCATTAAAACCCCACCTTGATATTTACAAATCTTTACTATTTATACTATGGTTTACTGCATTAAGTAATTAGGAGTTGAGTGATAACCTAATTGCTGCATTGTCATCCTTGATTATTGCAATATCAACCTTGATACCTGTTTTATGGAAAATGTGTAGTATGCTTCGCTATGCTTAGAAGTTAAGCTTATAAATGAAATGTTTACATAGCAATGACGGCATACTTAATGAATATTGAAAGATGAGAATGAACTTGAAAGATCGGACGGGTGGTTTGGCCACTGCTAACATGCATTGGGAAAGGAGTCTCAATGTAGTGTTTCTGCCTTGTCAGTTAAGGACCGTCCGTTATAAGCCGGCCTGTGTTTCGGGACTTTGCAACTAGCCTCATGCCTTAGGTAAGCCCAAAATGTTGGTGATTCCATTACGAGAACGTCTAACCTCGCACTAGGAGTGGAGAGATGGCGGGAGTAGCGTGTACCCTCGGGGCTAGAATCGGGCCGGGTTCGAGGAGTACTGTACTCTCGGGTGGCGATGGACACGTTCTGGTTTTGGGAGATCTAAATGAGGGTTGATATATGTAAGATTCGGTTCTACATATGTCGTGATGTTAGAGATCCCCAGCTGGGTATAATCGGTTTGAATCGTCGTTGCTCCTCGGTTATGGAGACTTGATCACCTGACTTACATCGTAGTTAAGAACTGGAATGGAAAGAAAGAATGAGAAGTGTTATGATGATAATTACTTTGATCCAGATTAGGATCACCTAGAATTGGTTAATGAACCATCAATGGTAAAAGTAAAATATTGAAGATAAGGACTTACCTTAGTAAGCTTTTTTGCAAAAAAAAAAATTGATTCTGGAATACCCGTACCTTTATTCTCTAAAGCTAGCATGCCCTTGGAGTCTTTGTCTTAGTCGGGTAAGTCTTGTTGAGTACTCTCGTACTCAGGGTTTGTTGAACCCCTTATTGCAGGTGCGGTTCATGAACAAGTCTGTTTCGAGCCTTGTTGCATGACCGTCGTGGTTGAAGAAAGTGATGACGAGTAGACTATGTAGCCTTTGGGCAAGGCACCGTATTTGTGTGATGTAATAAAGTTACTACCGATACTTCTCTACTACTGGTTTGTAATAATGTTACATAAGGTTTGAGGTTTGAAAACTGGTTTGTAACCCTAAGTTATTGTAAGACTTTCGCTACTTTACTCTGTTGAATATTTTGAATAAACTATTGTAATATTGCAATACTCCTGTGATTGGATCCTGTTCGGAGGAAAGCAGGCCTTTTAAGTTATGGTGAACATAAGTACGGCTGTCAGAGGTCATTATGACAATGACGGGTACTTGTGGGCCATCATAATTAGGAGGTTCTGTGACAGAAAGTCCTTGGTGAGCTTAAGACCACTCATGAGAGTCTAGTGGAAGACCATGAGGATCTTGGTAAGGCTCATTCCAAGCTTGAAAAAGCTCACTCATTGCTACTTGAGCAACAAGCAAAGAAGGAGGTTGTTGTATCATGTGATATAGGTGTTACATGTGATATAATTGATGAATCCTTTTATGAACCTATCATCATGTCAAATGCTAACCTTTCTTGTAGCTCTTCATCCAACACCACCAACTCTACCTCCACTACTAGTGATGGTTTTAATTGTGATGCCTCACTAATGGTTGAGAACAAAACTCTCAAGAGAGAGGTGGATGAGCTCACTCACGCCCTAGGCAAGGCCTATGGTGGTGAGGCCTGCTTGCTTAAGTGCTTGGGTAGCCAAAGGTTCTCTCTTAACAAAGAGGGATTGGGCTACACCCCCAAGAAAGGCAAGTCAGCCTTTGCAACTCCAAAGCCTAGCTTTGTGAACAGCAATGGTCTGTTTTGCAATAAATGCAAGCAAGTCGGGCACCTAGAGCATAATTGCAATAAAAAGAACCAAAGCAAGAACTTTGTTAATGATATACCTTTTGATTCTTGCTATGTGCTTACCAAGAGTGTGAAGGGTGTACAAGCTAAGTTTATTGGTACACCAATTGTGGGCCCAAAGAAGAAGGCTATTTGGGTATCAAAGAGCTTAGTTACTAACCTACAAGGACCCAAGCAAAAATGGGTACCTAAGCTTCATTGATTTGCTTGTAGGTCAATTACAAAGCCGGAGGAAGGCATTGGATTATTGATAGTGGGTGCACTCAACACATGACCGGTACATCAAGAATGTTTGACTCAATCAATGACAATGATAGTGGTGTTGATTCTATCACATTTGGCAATGACATGAGTATCTCTAATGTGTTGCTAGTTGAAAGCTTGGATTTCAATCTTCTATCCGTGGCACAAATATGTGATCTAGGCTACAAATGCAACTTTAGGGTTGATGATGTGGAAGTTATTAGTGTGGATGGTTCAAATGTGGTATTTAAGGGCTTTAGATATGAGAATCTCTACCTAGTTGACTTCAATGCTAGAGAAACTTCTTTGACAACTTGCTTAATCTCTAAATCAAGCATGGGTTGGCTTTGGCATAGAAGGCTTGGTCATGTTGGCATGAAACAATTGAAGAAGCTTACAACTCATAATCTTGTCAATGGTTTGAAAGATGTTGAATTTGAGAAGAATAATCTTTGTAGTGCATGTCAAGCCGAGAAGCAAGTTGGAAGCTCACATCCAAAGAAGAGTACAATGAGCACATACAAAGCATTTGATTTGATGCACATGAATCTATTTGGCCTAACAACATACACAAGCATAGGCGGCAACAAGTATGGTTTTATCATAGTGGATGACTTCACAAGATTCACATGGGTATTCTTTCTTAGTGACAAAAGTGAAGTGTTTGACATCTTTAAGACCTTTCTCACTAGAGTTCACAATGAGTTTGAGATTAGAATCAAGAAAGTGAGAAGTGATAATAGAAGTGAGTTCAAGAATACAAGAATTGAAGAACTTTGTGATCACTATGGCATTGGACATCAATTCTCGGCCAAGTACACTCCACAATCAAATGGCCTAGTTGAGAGAAAGAATAGAACATTGCTTGATATGGCTAGATCAATGCTTCATGAGTACAATGTGAGTCAATCATTTTGGGATGAAGCAATCAATACCGCTTGCTACTACATCAATAGACTATATTGTCATCCATTGCTAGAGAAGACCCCATATGAGCTACTTCATGGAAGAAAGCCCAATATTTCTTACTTTAGGGTGTTTGGTTGCAAATGCTATATCTTAAAGAAGGGCACTAGATTTGGGAAGTTTGACAAGAGATGTGATGAGGGGTTCCTACTTGGTTATTCAACTACAAGCAAAGCTTATAGAGTTTGGAACAACTCAAGTGGAATTTTAGAAGAAGTCCATGATGTGCAATTTGATAAAACCAATAGGTCACAAGATGAAGAAGAGAATCTAGATGATGTTGGTGGAACTCAATTGGTGGAAGCAATGAAGAACATGGACATTGGGGACATTAGAGCAAAGCAAGTAATTGATATTCAAGATGATGATAAAGATCAAGTGCTAAATTTTCCATTCAAGCTAGCTAGTGACTCTCAAGTGCAAGATCATGGTGCTAGTTCATCTCATCAAGATATATCAAGTGATCAACCAAGCTCAAGCAATCAAGTGCAAGTACTCCAACCACAACATGTTGCAAGAGATCACCCCATTGATAGTATTATTGGTGATACTAGAAGTGGTGTGCAAACAAGATCAAGATTGGCTATGTTTTGTGAGCATGCATCATTTGTGTCAACCATAGAACCAAAGAAGATAGAAGAAGCTTTGAGGGATGCCGATTGGATCATGGCTATGCAAGAAGAGCTTAATAATTTCACAAGAAATGATATTTGGGAGTTGGTAGAAAGGTCAAATGACTACAATGTGATTGGAACCAAGTGGGTGTTTAAAAACAAGCAAGATCAAGATGGCATTGTAGTGAGAAACAAAGCAAGACTAGTTGCTCAAGGTTACACTCAAGTAGAAGGTCTTGACTATGATGAAACATATGCTCCCGTGGCAAGATTAGAGGCAATAAGGATTCTATTGGCTTATGCTTGTGCACACAACATCAAACTATATCAAATGGATGTCAAAAGTGCATTTCTCAATGGGATCATCAATAAGTTAGTCTTCGTTGAGCAACCTCCTGGATTTGAAGATGACAAGAAACACAACCATGTGTATAAGTTGAAGAAGGCTTTATATGGCTTAAAGCAAGCACCTAGAGCATGGTATGAGAGGCTAAGGGATTTCCTTCTCTCTAAGGGATTTAAGATGGGCAAGGTTGATACAACTCTATTCACCAAAAAGATTGGGAATGATCCATTCATAGTGCAAATATATGTTGATGACATCATCTTTGGATCAACCGATCAAGGTTATTGTGAAGAATTTGGTGCTATGATGGCCAAAGAGTTTGAAATGTCTATTATTGGTGAACTTAGCTACTTCCTTGGTCTTCAAGTCAAGCAATTGAAGAATGGGACATTTATGAGTCAAGGGAAATATATAAGGGACATGTTGAAGAAGTTTGGAATGCAAGATGCAAAGCCAATTTCAACTCCAATGGGTACAAATGGCAATTTAGATAGTAATCTTGATGGCAATATGGTGAATCAAAAGGAATATCGGTCTTTGATTAGAAGTCTACTCTATATCACCGCATCAAGGCCGGATGTCATGTTTAGTGTTTGTATGTGTGCTAGATATCAAGCCTCACCTAGAGAGAGTCATCTCATGGCCGCAAAGATAATTTTGAGGTACTTGAAGCAAACAAGAGATGTTGGACTATGGTATCTCAAGGGGTCAAAGTTTGAATTGATTGAATATTCAGACTCCGACTATGGGGGTTGCAAGATCAATAGAAAGAGAACAAGTGGCATATGTCAATTACTTGGAAGATCACTTGTGTCATGGTCCTCAAAGAAACAAAATAGTGTGGCAATCTCTACCACCAAAGCCGAATATGTGAGTGCGGGGAGTTGTTGTGCACAATTGCTATGGATGAAATCAACTTTGAAGGATTATGGCCTCAACTTCAAGAATGTGTCATTGCTATGTGATAATGAAAGTGCAATCAAGATGACACAAAACCCGGTTCAACATGGAAGAACAAAGCATATTGACATAAGGCATCATTTCATTAGAGATCATCAACAAAAGGAAGATATTGCCATTGAAAGTGTTGGCACCGATGATCAACTTGCCGATATTCTCACCAAGCCACTTGATGAAAAGAGGTTTTGCAAGCTAATGAATGAGTTGAACATTCTTGATTTCTCAAACATGAGATTGATATGCCTCTCCTTCGACATTACAAGGTAAAGTTGATTGACATGTCATTCATCCTATGCTAAGGACTTGCTAGAGCATGTAGACATAATGAGTGGTATGCATGAGCATTCATGATAAATCAAATGAATTTGATGGATATATGTTACCACTATTGCTTCTATACTTGTTTTGATCTAGTGGTGGCATATGACATGTTTGTGAGCTTGCAAACCTAGTGTTGAATCTAGAAGATTTGCTATAAATGTTTAATTCAACATAGGCAAGATAACCCTTATTATGAGGTGTGAAGAAGCTTGTCTTTGGTTCAAATCGAATTAAATATCTTTGGCAAGGGTTCTAGGTTGAACCAAATTTGATAAATTTTAACCTACTCCATCAAACATTTTTTTTCTCTCCACAATTTGATCCCATTTTTGGGTAAGTTGTTGACAAAGGGGGAGAGAAAAAGATGATTCAACATGATAAAGGGGTAAATAAAATTTTTTTATGCACACAAGTAGGGGGAGCAAGCTCATAAACAAAGTTGTTGCATTTGTTTGTGCATTTTCATATGACTTGCTCATTGCACATGTATTTAAATTCCATATACATGCTTGTGTGGTGCAATGCTAGTATAGAACTTGAATGATAAAAGTATCTACTAGCATGCATAGGAATAGTTTACACGTGGTATCTAGACATGCCTAAAGCTTTACAAGTGGTCCAAGAACCTTTACATATAATGTTGATCTCACGGGGTTCTTGAGTTTTGATGGATGTCTAGTTACTTCATAATGCTAAGGATGGTGTAAAAGGCAACTCCGATTGGTATCACGCTTCAAAGGTCCATTTCTTACACCTTAGCATCATTTTGGTAGAATTACTCTCCCAACACTTCTATCCATGCATATGTGCAAAGCTTTCAATCCAAACTCTATGCACATATGTAGGGGGAGTTAATGCTACCAAAATCGAGCTTGTGATAATTGTCCAAACTTTACTTATGAGCAAAATGATTGGACAAGTATGACAAGTTTAAAACTTTTATTATCAAAATCATCTTTGTGAGGGTTGTCATCAATTACCAAAAAGGGGGAGATTGAAAGTCCCTAGTTTGGTTTTGGCTAATTGATGAAACCTATGACTAACCTTTGTATCTAAGTGGATGATTTAGATAAAGGTGGTCATTGAATATGAGACATGACATTGACTCATGTGACCAAGATGGTGAAGACCAAGATGAGGCTTGGCTCGATGGACCGGTTGTGAAGGTGAAGGGCAAGTCGAGACTTCGAAGCGAAGGACCATGCGATGGTGAAGCTTGAGCAAGACTTTGCGCTGACGGACCGATGCAACGGTGAAGAGCAAGTGAAGTCAAGGTCGATGGATCGAGACAGTCATGTGATGATATGAAGTGGATCATATCATTTGGAGAAACAAAATGGGCTCAAGGCAAAGGTATAACCATAGGGCCATTTTGTTTTGCACTCAAGACACCATAGAGGGTGTGAGTGGTTTAGGCTCGATAGCCGAACTATTAAGAGGGGAAGTCTTATCGGTTACTCGATGCACGGGTGCCACTAGGTGAATTCATGAAGTGCATTGCATGTAGGGCCTAGTGAGCTAACTGGAAAACCTTCGAAAATGTTTTATGAAAATGCTAACACACGTGCACAAGGTGGTGATCACTTGTTGGTGTTGGCACATTTGCGAAGGCGGTGGAGTTTGAGCGGTAGAGAGGGGTTTGGGTTCCTCTCTCCTTCCCACCGAGCTTGCGAGGCGAGATTCAGCGCTTTTTGTGGAAGTGAAATGCCTATTTTCCACTGCGCCGGAAGTCAGAAAAGAAACGAAGGCGAACGGAGGTCACAGAGGTGACCGGACGCGGTCTATGTTTAACCAGACGTGTCCGGTTAGTGTTCAGCGCCTGCGCGTGTCTCAGTTTTTTTATCAGACGCGGTGGCGCATCCAGTCGTTGGGGGAGCTTACTGGACTCCAACCAGACACTGGCACTGTGGCGTCCGGTCGGTTCTCCAGCGCGTCCGGTCGCTGATTCGTTGGAGCGCTGCTCAGGCTTGACCAGCGCGTCCGGTCGAGCTTCGGCGCGTCCGGTCGGTTGAGCAGCGCGTCTGGTCGCGTTTGACCATTGGGGCGCTGAGTCGACCATTGAGATCAGGTGGCCGCGGTTGAATCTGAGACGACACGTGGACGGCGCAGGGCGACTGGACGCAGTGCAGCGCATCCGGTCAATCCGACCAGCGCGTCCGGTCGATGTGAAAAATGCCCAGTGAGTTGCTAACGGCTCTATTTGTTTGGGGTGCTTATAAATACGTGTTGGCCGGCCCTTGGGGAGGTCTCTTGACATTTCTAACACTCTTGTGCATCTTTTGAGCAAAAGCTTCTCCTCCCACTCATCTCTCTTGCTTGATTGCAAATCAAAAGTGAGATTGAGTGATCTCAAAGTGCATTGCATAGCTTGAGGGCATCTAGTGGCACTTGTGGGTGGTTTAGCCGGTGGATTTCTTGTTACTCTTGGAGAGTACCACTCCTAGCCGGCTTAGAGATTGTTGGAGGCGTTGGCAAGAGAAGGTGATTGTTCTTGGCCACCTCCGGTTGATTGTGAGAGGTTCTTGTGCTTTCCTCGGCGGAGCGCCAAAAGCAACTCTAGTGGAATGTGCGTGTCATTGAGTTACCTCACTTGAGAGTGGTGTCTTACAGTGCCTTACGGGGCATGCCTTGAGGGGCAAGTGACTTGAGGGTCACACCAAGAAACCATCTAAGTGTTGGTCAACACAACCGGTGACGTAGCTTGTCGGTGCACAAGTGAACACCGGGTGAACAAAAATATTGTGTCTTTTATCTCCCGGTGATTGGTCTTCATATTGTGTTGTTGTCAATATTGATTGATTATATATCATCTTGGTGATTGGTAACATCTTTACTCCACCGTCGGTATAAGAATCACAATCCTCTCTTGCATTTACATTTACTAGATTATCTTGTGTAGCTCTAGTGGTAACTTTGCTAGTAGTGTTGTTAGCTTGCTCACTAGTGTAATTAGCGACATAGCCCTTGTGTGAACTAGAGATCATAATCTACTAGTCTTGTGGATAGGAGGCTTGCATCACAACCATAGGCTAAGCAAAACTCACTTTACGCCGCTTGTTATTCTAACAAGTTTGCTTAGTGGTATTTGTAGAATTTTTTATAGGCTATTCACCCCCCTCTAGCCATCTAGGACCTTACACCAGTGTCTACAATATCATCAGAATCTTGCTTTAGCTTGTGTGGCAGGATCATTGAAGAAAGGCGCCGCCGCTTGTCACCTGAAACTATTGAGATGTTGGCCTGCTTGAAGGACTAGGAGTTTGGAGAGAAGAGGGAGCAACATGAAGCTGCTGACGACAAAGACCTCCAGGAAGCCTTCAAGGAGTTGTTTCTTGATGATCAAGGTGGTGCTGCAGCTGCTGATGCTGGTGAGTGAGGTGTGAAGAAGGTGGTGACTCAGCTTTTGGGCTTTTGTGTGAGTTGAGATTGGACTTGCTGTTGTCTCTCACTCACTTGTGTAATAGGGAGTAGTAAACATTTGAACAATGGTCTGGAACTATAATAACTTGAGACAATTTAGAGCTGGTTGTATTTTTTTCCTTTCTAGGGTTTCTCACAATGGTGAGTTTTACCTAGAAATGTTTTTAACGAGACAGCATTGCACAAACAGCTCATTCTAATAATATTAAGTTCAAGTTATCTATTTCCTTGTCTTCATGTTCATGTGATCATGTCTTATGTAGCTTATGTAGCTGTTTTCATGCTTATCAGCTTATGTAGCTGTTTTTAGTGACTTGTGTGAGTGAAAGGAAGAATCTGTTGAAAAATTAGAGTTTGGAGCTGTGTTTTTTTTTTGCCAGGCTATGGGTCGGCCCGGCCTGTTAATTCTTGCGGGCTCTTGCGGGCTGGCACGGCACGAAAGAGGCCCATAGTGTCGTGCCTGGGCCGAATGCCAGGCCCACGTGCCTGGTAGGCACGGCCCGCAGGGCCCGCGTGCTTCCTCGGCCCGACAACATACGGGTCATGCCGGCCCGTCACCGTGCCGTGCCGGGCCGGGCTGGCCCATTGCCCATCTTTAGGGGGAAGAGAAATGACTTTCCCATCTCACATGCATGCACTGGCCACATGTAAACAGATGTCTAGGTGGAAATCCAGCCCGGCACTGTACTCGGCCTGGGAGCGCTCTCTCTCCCATATCTCTTCCAGAGGCACACGGCAGGGAAAGGAGTGGGAGGCGTCGGTCCCCTGGAGTTCGCCCAGGCGGGCCGCACCTGTGCCTCCAGTGCGCTTACCGTCTTGGCCGGCGGCGACCGGCCTCCCGGGTCGGCGCGCCCTGTATCCGGCGCGCTCGCCTCTGCAGCGTCGCTGCGCACGCACGGGGAAGCGGTGTCGGGGGCCGTACGCACGAGGCCTCGCGCCAACAGGGGAGGGGCCTCGCGCGACAGCTGGCCGAGGTCGGGCGCCCGCACGGCGGCCAGCGGCGGGGGTCCGGGCTCGCGGCGCCCGGGGCGGACGCCAGTTTTGCTGCGGTGAGGCCGTGGAAGATTCCGCCCTTGCCGGTGCTGTTGAGGAGGTTCAGGTGGCCATGGAATCACGGTACGAGGTGCGCCCGCGCCGAGGTGCGCTCGCGCCGCCGCCCTGTCCGTTTCGGGAGAGATCGGGAGGAAGAGGGAGGGAGGGGAAGAGAAGTGACGAGGGGAGAGATAGAGAGGAGAGATATTTTTACCGGTGTACTGCAGACAACGGGAGAGTGATTTTGGAGCGTCGATCACGGGATCGAACGGCTGAGAGATTTGCAGGCGATGTGGCTCAATGATGAGCCAGAGGAGGCCGGACTGCGGGTTGATTTCAACAAAGTTCGAGGGTTTTTTTGAAAAATGACCGGTGCTCGCCCGATCCTGGCCGTCTGCTCGCCCGATCGGACGGCCGGGAAAAGCCGGTGACGTGGCTCAATGAGGAGCCTGAGCTTGGCTCAGGATTCATAGGGTAAAGATAAGCACAGGGCTGTATAACATAGTGATACAGCAAATATGGTGACATGAAAGGAGAAAGTAATAGATAAGTTTAAGGTCCCATGTGCTCACGGTGTCATTGGTTCTCAATGATGGCAGAGGTGCATGATATTGATAACAATCTGAGGGAGCAAATTCCAAATCACCACTGATTAAGTTGAATATACATACAGCTAAACATATGGCTGAGGATACAGTGATAACATCAGTATGGCCTAAGAAAATGTGGGCATATTTGTATTTTTCTGAGTTCTATAAGATGCAGGTGTTATCTGTGGTTTGTGCACGAAAATGTTCTTGTATCATCGGCGGCACGTACCCACCCCCACCTTACCTATAGCCGTCCAATCCTGTGTTGAGATTCACGTGGTCTAAGCTTTAGCAAGGCCACGTTTAGATCGCCAGAAGACCAAAAAAAATTGCACAGTACCCGTCACGTCAAATCTTTGGACGCATGTATAGAGCATTAAATGTAGGTAAAAAAATAATTAATTGTATAATTTATCTGTAAATATCGAGATGAATCTTTGGATGGTTGGATAAATTTTGCCAAATAACAACGACGAAAATTTTGCCATCCGAACACGCCCTAATTAAATCGTGGACAGAACACGTAGGATGCATACCATACGTGGCGAGCTACTGTACAAACGATTTAATGCGGCGGTAGTTCAGCGGCTCAGTGAATGCGGTACTTGAGCCTTCAGCGTTGAGCGGCTCCTGCATCTTCAGGCCTGGGCGTTGGAGCAGCAGGTGCAGTGGCGGGCCGCCGGAGCCTCGGCCGACGAGCAGGCGAGCGAGCTGCCAAGCAGGTGCCGCAGCCCGCAGCTGGCCCCATCCCCAGCCATGGAGGCAGGTGCGGCCGAGCAGTGGCCTGACGAGGACGGCGGCAGCCATGGCGTGGACGGGCGGATGGGCGAGCGGCGCGGCCGCACTCGAGACGCATCGGATGCGAAGCACGGACGGGCACGGGGCACAGGCCGTGGAAGAAAATGTTCAACCAATCACGGGCTCATTGATGTAGAAACGAAACTTCTGGTTTGACTTTCCTCGGTAAGCTATCCTTGTTAGCGTTTTCCTTGCTAGTTCTGCAAACTGATATGTTTTTCCTCATGATTGGTGTTCATGCAAAATTATGAAAGAATAAAGCAAATATGGTTATAAGTTTCACCTGCAAGTGCACAAACCGGTTTCTAATAAGGCTGTAACATCGTTATCCATATTATTCCAGCTTCACAAAGCAGGAACGGATCTGATTGCCCTTGCATAATATATTTGGGTTAACTGATCATGTAATAACCAACAAAAGGAAGATATGGATGACTACAACTACTATTACTTGTTTATCTAAACTACTTCCAGAGACGGCAGTGCCATTATAATCCACATTGTTGTAGGATCAGAAAGCAGATACATATCATTACTTAAACTCTCATATAAACTAAAGTAGAACATAGCAAATATGCACTGCAGCAAAGATCCAAATAAACTGTAAATAAACGACAATTCATTTGATTGTCCTAAACGCCAGATATAGGTAGAAACAAATTAGGATCTACACCTTGTCATTGGCAATGGTGGATCAGGAAGGTTCTCATTTTTATTTAAGAAAAAAAAAAGGAACACCTCAGCTTCTATCGCAAGCAATAAACTGAGAGTACAGAGACCCGCTGTGGACACCAGCTGAACAAAGAACAATTCCAAGGGCACAGTAAATCTCCAAGTCAACAAGGGTAGGCAGTCTTCTGACTGAAGCATCAGAATTAGCGGAACTATGCAGATCACGAGGTCGACATGTGAAACCGAAACTACTTCTCTTGATCGATTCTCTGAATAGTAGGTTCCCAAATTTCCAATGCGTGATGGATATTTACGGGCAGCCATGAACTAAATAAATATAGGTTCATATGGCCTGCACTTTTACCTCTCTGTATCAAACATTGGGCTTGGGTTGAAAAAAAATAAAACTTGCAAGTTTTGATTCCAATTTGAAGAGACATGAACTTTATAATTTGAAGAGACATGTATGTATATAATTTGTCGACTACACCAAGAAACTATGGAGCTAGCTGAGGTCATTTCAGGTTTTAAGGCATTCAAATGTGTTAGATTTGTTAAAGGATACATTGTACAACCCCTGTTTAGTATATTATTTGTAGATTTAAATGAGATCATATTTCCTGCTAGAACTACAGAGATCATTATCTTTTCTAATATAACCCTATTTAAAATAAGTTAAATTGCCATGTTTAATGTCCAAGAAACTCAGACTATCTCAATATACTACTGAAACCGTAGATTGATTGACCCTCACCTTTTGATTTACTGATATTTTATTAATTTAAATTATGGTTACAATGAAATTAACTTACAAACATTGTCAGTTATACTTACTATGGGTCAACAATAAGAACTATGCTTGAGTGTAAGCCAAAACGTCTTATAATTTGGAATGGGCAGTGGGCTGAGGTACCGACTCAAATACTCTATCGATAAGGCAATATGCTTTGCCTTTATATAGAAATGACACAACAGTGATAAATGGAAAATGACTAAAATGTACCTCGATGCGAGTAATTAATGTAAGCAAATGTTAGATCTTACTTATTGAACAAACTGTTATTATACTTTTGAGCTTATTCTCAGACAAGCATGTGGCAAACAAGACATTATTAACCAATTTCAAACGCGAAAAGATCCATTGGTCGATTTGCTCCAACATGCGGCGCACAGGGTGGGCAACACACTGATCATCTTTGATCATCTTCAGATGGACTCATCAGTCATCAAACATCAAGGGCTGATACGACACAGGGAGACGCGACGCGCGGCAACGCCGCGCTTTGTTTCTAGTCTATTCTATTTACTAAAAACTAAACATGGCTGTATTTTCAGAGCAGCGCAATTCACTCAGTTAGTTTCATTCCACACTTTTAAGGAAAAATGCAGCATCAATTAACACATCCAGACTTTGTGACATGGGCAGAGTTTTGGGGGATGTACCTTCATTAGGGATTCCTATCCATGTTGAGGTTGAGAAACTTCCACACTTGATGCTGATTGTGAGCACTTATACTGCAGCAAGCCAACGATGTCCTTCCTTGTATACTTCCTTGTTCTGGCAAGTTGACACAGATCCCGATTGTGAGTATGGATAACAGCGTGCCTGTGCATTGTAACTAGCCAACGGCCCAGTTCCACATCTGGATCAGAGGTCCCTGGTACATTGTGCTCATTCATAGCTCTTGAATACTTCTCTGTATGTTTCGCACTTCCCTCGACGGGTGCGAAGGGTAAGGAAGCTAGCCAAGCCAACTAGGATTCGTCTAGGTAGCTGGAATGTAGGGTCCCTAACGGGTAAGCTAAGAGAGCTAGTCGATGCAGCAATTAGAAGGCGTGTAAATATTCTATGCGTTCAGGAGACTAAATGGAAGGGCCAGAAGGCGAAGGAGGTGGAGGATACTGGCTTCAAACTTTGGTACACGGGGACAACATCGGGTAGGAATGGTGTAGGCATCTTGATCGATAGGAGCCTTAAGGATAGAGTCGTTGATGTTAGGAGGCAAGGCGACCGGATTATCTTGGTCAAGCTGCTAGTTGGAGATTCGGCTCTGAATGTGATCAGTGCCTATGCCCCTCAGGTAGGTCTTAGCGAGGGCACCAAGAGGCAGTTTTGGAAAGATCTTGATAGCATGGTTAGTGTCGTGCCTATCAGCGAGAAACTCTTTATAGGAGGAGACCTCAACGACCATGTTGGTGCGACTAATGTAGGTTTCGAGCGGGTGCACGGGGGGTTCGGGTATGGTAGTAAGAATCAAGAGAGGGAGGATGTTTTGAACTTCGCGCTGGCCTATGACTTGTTGATAGCGAACACCCTCTTTAGGAAGAGGGAATCTCATCTAGTAACCTTTCGTAGTGGACAACACTCGAGCCAGATCGACTTTATCCTTGCAAGGAGGGAGGATAGACGTGCTTGCTTTGATTGTAAGGTGTTACCTGGGGAGTGTGTTGTCCCTCAACATAAGCTTGTGGTGGCGGACTTTCGCTTTCGGGTACGTGTCCACCGGGACAAACGGGTCAAGATTGCGAGAACGAAGTGGTGGAAGCTTAGAGGGGAAGCAGCGCAGACGTTTAAGGAGAGGATGTTAGATGAGGGACCTTGGGAAGAAGGAGAAGATGCCGACGACATGTGGCTAAAGATGGCAACATGTGTCCGGAAGGTGGCTTCGGAAGTGTTTGGCGTGAGTAGGGGAGGCAAACGGGAAGCGAAAGACACATGGTGGTGGAATGACGAGGTGCAAAGGGCTATTAGGGAGAAGGAGTGTTTCAAGCGTCTCCACCATGACAAGAGTGTAGCCAACATCGAGTGCTATAAAATAGCGAAGAGGGTTGCAAAGCGAGCTGTGAGTGTAGCAAAAGGTCAGACGTATGATGGCCTTTATCAGCGGCTAGGCACGAAGAAAGGGGAGAATGACATTTATAGGATGGCTAGAATCCGCGAGAGGAAGACAAGGGACATCAACCAAATAAAATGCATCAAGGATGGGACAGATCGACTTCTGGTGAAGGATGACGAGATCAAGGACAGATGGAGAGAGTACTTCGACAAGCTGTTTAATGGGGAGAATGAGGGTCCTGCCCTTGAGTTGGACGACTCATTTGACGATACCAACAGACGCTTTGTGAGGAGAATTCAGGAGGCAGAAATCGGAGAGGCTTTGAAGAGGATGAAGGGAGGTAAAGCGATGGGCCCTGATGGTATCCCCATTGAGGTGTGGAGATACCTAGGCGCCAGAGCGATAGTATGATTAACTAAGCTTTTTAACCTTATTTTTCGGTCAAACAAGATGTCTGTAGAATGGAGGAGAAGTATATTAGTACATATCTTCAAGAACAAGGGAGATGTTCAAAGTTGTACTAACTACCGTGGGATTAAGTTGATGAGTCATACGATGAAGCTCTGGGAGAGGGTTATCGAGCATCGCCTAAGGAGAGTGACACATGTGACCCAAAATCAGTTTGGGTTCATGCCTGGTAGGTCGACCATGAAGGCGATTTTCTTATTACGACAATTGATGGAGAGATATAGGGAGCAGAAGAAGGACTTGCACATGGTCTTTATTGATCTCGAGAAGGCATATGACAAAGTACCGAGAAATGTCATGTGGTGGGCCTTAGAAAAGCACAAAGTCCCAACTAAGTACGTTACCCTCATCAAGGATATGTACAGGGATGTGGTGACGTTTGTCCGAACATGTGATGGTGACACCAGTGACTTTCCAATTAAAATAGGACTGCATCAGGGGTCAGCTTTGAGCCCTTATTTATTTGCTTTGGTGATGGATGAGGTCACAAGGGACATACAAGGTGATATCCCTTGGTGTATGCTCTTTGCTGATGATGTGGTGCTAGTTGACGACAGTAGGGCGGGGGTTAATAGGAAGTTAGAACTATGGAGGCACACGTTAGAGTCGAAAGGGTTCAGACTTAGTAGGACTAAGACCGAGTACATGAGGTGCGATTTCAGCGCGACTAGGCACGAGAAGGGAGATGTTAGCCTCGATGGGCAAGTGGTGGCCAAGAAGGATACTTTTTGGTATTTAGGGTCGATGCTACAAAAGGATGGAGACATTGATGAAGATGTTAGGCATAGAATTTCAGCCGGCTGGTTGAAATGATATCAAGCTTCTGGCGTTCTCTGTGACAAAAGGGTGCCTCAGAAGCTGAAAGGTAAGTTCTATAGGACGGCGATTCGTCCGGCGATGTTATATGGTGCTGAGTGTTAGCCTACAAAAAGGCGACATGTCCAGCAATTGAGTATAGCGGAGATGCGTATGTTGCGTTGGTGTTGTGGGCACACAAGGAGGGATAGAGTACGGAACGACGATATTCGGGATATGGTTGGGGTGGCACCAATTGAGGAGAAATTGATTCAACATCGGTTGAGATGGTTTGGACATGTCCAACGGAGGCCTCCTGAGGCGCCGGTGCGTAGTGGAGTTCTAAAGCGGACCGATAATGTAAAGAGCGGTAGAGGTCGACCTAAACTAACTTGGGACGAGTCCGTTAAGAGAGATCTTAAGGAGTGGAATATCCCAAAGGATTTAGCTATGGACAGGAGCGCTTGGAGATTAGCAATCAACGTGTCTGAACCGTGACCTTTTTGTCTTGTGCCCTTTATGTCCCTTTATGTGTCTCCCTGTTTCTCGTCTCTTTTGGGTTTCATCTCTAGCCTACCCCAACTTGCTTAGGACAAAAGGCTATGTTGTTGTTGTTGTGATGTTTCCACCAACACTCAAAGAACGGGTGCATGTCATTAAGATTTGGATATAAAGAAGATAATCCAGCCAACACAAAATGAGCAGCCTCTTTGTGACCTCTTCTGTAGCAGTATCTCAACTCCATAGTCATGAGCTGGTGAATCCTGATCATCAACTCCGCGCACTTTTCATAGGGCATCAAGGAAGGGTGTCGGCCCGACAGATTTCCTTCTTTATCTTTTGAGCGATCACCAAGAGTATCAAGGAAATGGGATACGTCGTCAGTAAGAAGATCAAAGACACCTTCTCCATACTGCATGACCAGTAAATCAATAAACAGGACCCTAACAGCCTCAAATCCAACAAACTCGCTATTGTTTTCAGGCAACTCCGTCACAAGATTTTCTCTCAATGCAAAACGACCGGTGACAGTTGAGACCACAAGATTTTCCTCTCTGATAGATTTGGCTATGCAATATCCCCTTTCTCTGTTAAGCACCACAAGATCAACCAATGACTGCCACATAGCCTTTGCACTCGGTGACAGCACTAGCGCAGCTGGATCATTCCTGTGGATGAGACAGTTCTGGACATGCAGCCTGCTGTCTTTTCTAGCCATGTTGACAGCCATCACAGCTGGGTATCTGTCCATAAAGCTCCCCGGTGTCACCCACTCAGTAAGGTTGAAGTCTCCTCGAGTAAAACAACTGTGAGATATGCAAAAACCACACGTATCATTATGTATTCATTGGAATTAGTTAACAGAAAGCACAGAACCAAGTACCAAAAAAATAAACAGGCAAACATTCACGAACTATCTTTAGTCACTAGATTAACCTAGTGCATCATCATCATGAACTATCTTAAATTGATGCACTAGATTAACCCTAAAAACACTAAGAAATGCACTAAGAAATAGGCATCACATCTTCAATCACCAATGCAAATAACCAAACAGATTTAAATTGATAAAGATCTTCGGTCACCAATCCAGTGAAATACATCTTCAGTCACCATTCAGATTAAACACTAGATTAACCAATCAGATAAACAACCACTGCATCATTATCCATGAACTATCTTAAATTGATGCACTAGATTAACCCTAAAACACTAAGAAATATGCATCACATCTTCAGTCACCAATCTAGATAACCAATCAGGAAGTCTCCTTGTGTAAAACAACTGTGAGCGATGCAAAAACCACACGTATCATTAATAACTGCACATCTAGAATTTACCCCCTTCCCCCTAATCAAACTATATTCTACACCTAATCAATAAACAATAGAGAATACCTTGTTTGCCATAGGACCGGGGTAGCCTAGGAGGAAGGTTGGGAACCTTCGGCACACCGTGCCCTTGCACCTCAGCGAGAAACGTCTCTCCACAGAGCCCCGCCGGGAGAAGAGGGAACGACGAAGAGGTGCCGAACCGACGCTGGTGCATCCTCCATGGCACGAAACCTGCTGCAGTCGGTGATGTGTTCACGGACCACGAGGGGTAGTCGGATATGGGCAGCCGGCGGAGAGGAGCGGGCCTCTCCGGTCGGAGAAGCTCCGCCGGAGACGAAGAGCGGAGAAGATCCGGAGCCTTCAGTACACCGTGCCCGTTCGCCTCAGCGAGAGACGCCTCTCCGCGGAGCCCCGCCGGGTGAAGAGGGGACGTGAGGGTGCCGAACCGACGGTCGTGCGTCCTCTCTGGCACGAGACCTGCCGTAGTCGGCGATGTGTCCACCGACGACGAGGACCAGTCGCGTATCGGCAGCCGGTAGAGAGGAGCGGGCCAATCCGGTCGGAGAAGCTCCGCTGGCGACCGGTGACGAGGAACGAGCTCCTCCGGCCACACATCATGGAGCGTGGAGGTAGCGCGGACGAGAGATAACTTCTTGATGCGGGAAAGAACCCTCGCCGCCATCTGCGCGCAGCGACGAGGGAGCGGCGGCGGCGGTGGCGAAGGGGACGCGGTTAGGGTTTAGTTTTTTTTTTTTACTTGTTAGGGTTTAGGTTTAGGCGTGAGGACTGGAGGAGAGTCAGCCTGGGTGACTGGCTGTTTGTTTGCCTCTGGATATGCCTGGCCAGTGCGGATGGGCCTAGTTGGGCCAGGTCATCCGTAGGCAGCCCACGGGTGCAATTGGTGGTGGTTGTCCAGATAGGCCTAGTTCTTGTTTGTTTGGCCAAAAGAAGTCCTTCCTATATATACAACAACAACAACAACATAGCCTTTTGTCCCAAGCAAGTTGAGGTAGGCAAGTCCTTCCTATATATAAAACTATATTTTCTTAACCTCGCTTAAATTTTAAAACCATTTGTTTTTTCAGTTTTGATGATAGTTTCGCTGTTATGACACCACCTATATTTTCTTAACCTCGCTTAAATTTTAAAACCATTTGTTTTTTCAGTTTTGATGATAGTTTCGCTGTTATGACACCACGTCACAAGGGGTAAATTGGACTTTACGTGTGCGTGTTGGATATGAGATGAGCTAAGCTAAGCTAGTTATTTCCTTGCTTGATTTCCTTAATTCCTTCTGCTTTCAGCCCGACCAGCGGCGTAGCTTGCGCGCCCCTGCAACTACAGATATACTGTACAGAGCATGCCGTGGAGCCCTTGTTCGTTTAAGCTATTCAGCCAAATCAGCAGCCATCCAGCAGTGTTTTTCTCTCACAATAAACCAGCGAACAGTACTTTCAACCATAATAAACCAGCAAAACGAACAGGCTATAGTTGAGTTGGATTGCACAGTTCCACATTTTGCTTCTTTATTCAACTTGATTGATACACACAGGCAATCAAAATACACCAAAAACTTTGCAGTTATAGCAGCTGGCAGAATTTATGGCAATCTTCGCTATCCGTCAAGTTTAACCGCAAGACTGCAGTTGGATGCCACCCTCACCGTCACCCTCGTACTAATGACAACATTGAGAGGTGTCGGAGACTGACAGGAACGCCGCAGAAAGCTAACTGCAAAACTTATTGGTGTTTAACTGTTTATTACAAAAACCTTGTTCCAATGAAATGAAAATGAATGTTCTCATCTATAAAAGACTTTAAACGCGGTGAGTAGCTACAGTATCTACAGTGTTAGTTACAGCAACAGGTCTCCCTGAACAGTCCCACCCGTTAAGCTACAGTACCGGATCCCGATGAACGGTGCCCGAACAGTAGGCAAAGCTTAGGTGTGTTTGTTGAAACAAATACGCTAACAACTAAAGCAAACATATAACACTTGGACACATTATTCTGTAACCTATGGGTCAACAGAAGTTAGGGCCGCTACAACCGAACCTGTTGTGCTGAACGCGATGCTGACGTCCGTGTAATCTTTCGAACACCTGCTTATTTTTGTGGATGGGTACAGCCAGGGCTTGACAGCATCAACAAATGTGTTGGGATCTGGAGACAGGATCGCCTCCTAATCAACTTGACATCAGGTGGAATGCTGGCAGTAATATCCATGTTTGCTGCCAGGAATAAACCGAGCAACACTACATAGCCAACAATAGCCGAGCCTCTCGAAAGAGGCATAAAATTGTACCTGCAAAATCCACCCACATTGATTGGGATGATTTTGTTGGAGTGAAGAGAGAGGGACAGTAGGAGTTGTGATCATTACCAGTAATATGTCATCCGCAAAATTGCGTCCTTCACAGCATCAAGCATACCAGGGTCTCGTGTGTGGTTTGTGTCATTACAATATGCTTCACAAATAGCCTGCAGATCACAACAAATGTCTTAGGTTTATCATAGACTATAAGTCTATAAGCAATAGAAGTCCCAAGCACGTGTGGTCCGATACGATTTAAACTCTTTCCATTAAATAAGATCGATGAAAAAATCTGGTATTATACAGTTGGAGAATGACATGCTCTACAAACACTTCCCATATCAAAGCTTCTCCAATTCTTAGTGAAAAATTTAAAGTCATAAACAAACATTACCTCCCAGGCTGCAGTCATTTCTTCATCATACTCCTCCCACCTCGATGTCGTGCAAGGTGTTCGTATTGCAAAGTCAAATCCTGTCTTGCCCCTGCAGTACCATCACACAAGTAAGCTGGATAGCTTCAGAATATAGCCAAAGAGCAAAACGGAACAAGATAGGAAACTTGCATGTTTTGAGTGGTAATTCTTGCCCCTTCAAGACGCCTCCTGAAGAAAGCATGTTGCGTTAGTATGTAAGCAAAGGGATAGTGTGATACTCTTTTTCTAAGTACTTTCTCTGAAGTCTGATGTAGGTAAAATCAGCTAATTACCCCCGAAATGCCATACTATCACATCTTGTAGCAACCCAGTAGGTCTCACCAACTACAAGGTACAAATCTGAGCATGACGATGCAATTTCTATCTGCAGGAGCAAAATCTCTCATGAGAACATAGATTTTCAAAGTACAGCATAACTTCCACAGTGCCGAAATGCTGTGATAAATTACTATGAGAATCAATCAAATCCTAGCCATCTTGCTCAACACATCCAAAAGGAAATCATCCCTTGAGATACAGTAAGAAATAGATCTAATGGAGAGATAAACAGATACTATTACCACTCTGATGTGTCAATCCATTTCGAAACATGCTAAAAGGTTCAGCATAATGAGACTCGTGGGGCTGAAATCTGTTGCTCCAATAGGAGGTATACCAGATGGTTTCACAGAATGGTGGCGAAAGGCAACTAAGAGGCTGGTGAAGGAGCAACGCAGAAGACTTCATTCCATGGTCATCTTGTGCGCATGGAAGATCATTTCGAAACAACAGAACATATGCATCTTTGAGAGGGCAGTGCTCAGAGTGCATACTATCATCAGGTTAGTGTTGGAGGAAGTCAAACCTCTGGTGCCTGGCAGGGATGGAGGAAGAATGTTCTCTGCTCTGCTGCACTGATAGCGTTCCTGGGTCATTTTTTTCCCTTTTGTGTGTGGTGCAAATGTTCAGTTAGTAACCCTTGTGTACATTTGAGTGCGTTTTGTTTCTGTTTGTGTCGTGGGATGTTTGTATTTGCAACTTCTTTTCGTCTACTTAATACAGTGACCGAGGAAAAAAAATGGAGACATTGATATTGACCATGAGCTCATGCCACTCGACAGACTGCTGCATGGCTTACCTTTTTCAACTTCTCAATATCTGTAAGAAAAATTGCACGGTCCTCTGCGTTATCGACATACTTCAAGTCAAGCATTATAGTCTTCACAGTTTCCAAGACTCTGTGTATGAGAAAACAAGGCCATTAGTGACTATACAAAGACAACAAATCAGCCTCCTTTTAGTCCCAATCAAGTTTGGTTAGGTAGACCATTAGTGGTTACAAATAACCAAATAGCAAAGTAACAGATGATGTTCCAACCTTTGGTAATATGGATAGTAGCGAACAACTTTTGCTTGACCAAGAAGCATTGGGGTATGAGAACCAAATCCAGAATTGAACTCTTCACTGATAAAAGAGAAAGTAAAGTAAGAAAATTGTTAAACAGTTTAGTATTCCCAGTACAAGCATATAGCTCACCTTAGCTTATTGACCCAAACAACTGGATCACAAGGTTCAGAAATTTGTCTCCACTTAACAGCAATGTTATAGACATCCTGCCAGGAAAGAGAGATCCCAGAGGAGACCCTGTCTTCATCTGGGCTGGAAGTTGGAGATCCAGCCAAAGTGCTAGTGCTACAATAACCTCCCCTGTTCTGGCTCATGTTAAGTTTATCCCTTTTCCTAAGTAACTTTGTGATGTTCTTCGGATTCCTTAGAAAGCGTCAAGCCTTGGACACTTTCTGAGCAATCTCAATAGCAGCCAACCCGGCCATGTGGTACTTCAAAAGTAAAACAGAATGTTAGCAAAGCAGGAAACTTTTGACCACAATGCACCGATAAAGCAAGAGTACTGGAATAAATTTTAAAATACATGAAATGACAACTAGAAAATGTAAGATTAAATGAAATAACCAATAATCTGTACAGAACTCTGACATTCCACAATTCCCAAACTGTGAAGCACTCTGGTATATAAACTCTAAATGTACATAGCACAGTGGGGAAAAGCAAACGTAAATGAGTAGCCAAGTGCATCACTGGCCAACATCATGCAGTTCAGAACTGCTTTACAGCTCAATCTCTGCTAGAATGTCTAGAGAGGCAACTATGTAAAAGGCCATTCATCAAAACTTATCCAGATAAGAAGTGAGCCACAAAAAAGCTACATACGTATATTCTCCCAGCAAGCTTGATTTATCCTTCAGTAATATCCTCAACAAGAATTCTATGTGTTCACCCACAGTGACAGTAGAACAAACTCAACACAGTATTCCTTGCATATCAGCTAAAACAAAGCAAGGTAAGCATCACAATATACTTCCTCTATTGTATATATTGATTGATGCTTTACCATATCAGCTGTTGCCAACCTCTCAAATATGTCAGGTTCTACCCATAAAAAAAATTCTAGGTCCACATCTGTTCCATTTTTAATTGTAATCAATAATAATTCAAACAAATAAAGGAACTGAGGTCTGGTGAAGCACTCTTCTGTCTGGAGAGCAGCAGCAGCAGCAGCAGCAGCAGCAGACTGTCTGGAGAGCAGCAGCAGCAGCAGCAACAACAACAACAAGCAAGTTGGGGCTAGAGTTGAAACCCAACAAGCACCCTCAGTCACGGTTCAGGCACGTCGATAGCTGTTTTCCAAGCACTCCTATTCAGACACAGATCTCTAGGTATATCCCATTCTCTCAAATCTCTTTTTATTGCCTCCCCCCATGTCAACTTCGGTCTTCCTCTGCCTCTCCTCACATTATTATCTTGACTTAGAACTCCACAATGCACTGGTGCCTCTGAAGGTCTCCTTTGGACATGGCCAAACCACCTCAACCGATGTTGGACAAGCTTTTCTTCGATAGGCGCTACCCCTAGACAATCACGAATATCATCATTCCGCACTCGGTCCATTCTTGTGTGACCACAAATCCAGCGCAACATACGCATTTCTGCAACACTCAGTTGTTGAACATGTCGTTTCTTTGTAGGCCAACATTCTGCTCCATACAACATAGCGGGTCTAATCGCCGTTTTATAAAACTTGCCTTTTAGCTTTTGTGGTAAGCTTGGCGCCAATTCATCCACCCAACTTTGATTATATGGCTGACGTCCGCATCAATATCTCCATCCCTCTGTAGCATCGATCCCAGATATCGAAAGGTATCTTTCCTAGGCACTACTTGACCTTCCAAACTCACATCTCCCTCCTCCTGTGCAGTAGTGCCAAAGTTGCATCTCATGTATTCGGTTTTAGTTCTGCTTACTCTAAAACCTTTAGACTCAAGGGTCTGCCGCCACAACTCTAGTTTCCTATTTACTCCTGCCCGGCTTTCATCAACTAACACTACATCATCGGCGAACAGCATACACCAAGGGATATCCCCTTGAATGCTCCATACAGCAGTCGAACAATAACATGCCGGATAATTTTGATGGCAGCAAAGCAATTGTAAAATGTAAAGCTTCAAGAGGGATACCTGACGTTGATTTGGTAAGAAGCCATGGCAATTGTATTGAATCTTCTTCCCAATTGAATCTGCAGCTAGAAGAAGGGTTGTTTGATGCTTTGTGAATTTGAAGTCTTGCTTAAGGCGCCCATTTCTCAATGCGATCCGCAATGGTGGCTGGCGATAAACCTTTTCAGCAACAGTTTTGGGATGTAATCGTTTGCACCAATATTCCTGTTGTCCATATAGAAGCTCTTTTTAGGTTTGATGCACAAATGAATTGCAACAGGCACATGGGATAATCTTAACCTTAAATAGTGGGTCAACATCGTCATCAATATTGAACTGAGAGAACTCTAAATTGGCCTTTGAAGCAATATACAGAGCCATTTCCTTCTGCAAGAAAAACCCGGTAATAAATTAAGAGAGTAAATGAAATCTGAAAAATAGTAAGCTGCCAAAAAATAAGAGACCACATTTAATATAAGCAACTGGGGCTGAGGCAACAGCCAGCAAATGTAATAGTGGATCACGCTAGTCTTTGTAAGAAAACAGAGGAAGAAAGTTTACCCAGAAGAATATATAATTATCTACATAAAGAAAAAGTTGGATCTTGGCTCCATACAAACGTAAGATCAACATGGCTACTACAAGTGTAATGTTTTACTACCACAGTAGGGGATTCCCCTACTCATGCATTTCCCTTAAAAAATGGTAATGATTTACATATCTAATCAATGTGATTCTACAGGATTGCAAATTCATGATAAGTTATGGGTTAGCAACTTCCCAAGCATCTAAGGAAACTAGGGTTTTGTATCTTCGGATTTTAACTCACTTAGTAATGTGACATTGGCAGAAAGCAATTTTGCATGTACTCAAATGACTTTGAAATTTATCCCAGAAATACATGGTTTTGACTTCTGAAACAAAGAGCATGCTCCGCGGTTGAAAGGGGAAAGATTGCATACCTGGTAGAAGGACAAACATTGCAACACAAATTTATCCATGGAATCAAGTTCCAAATCAAGTACATCATCATAATCTTTTATCTTCACAAAAAAAAGAAATAAAATATATAAACATCATGAAGAAACAGAAGTCAAGTAAAAACAGTGACTACATGCTGCTGCTCAAATAGAACATGGGACCAGTAGTATAATGGTATAGATGTATGCAACCAATGATGCACGCAGCCTAGATATACTCCCTCCATTCCAATTTATAGGTTGTTTTGGCTTTTCTAGATACACAATGTATCTAGACATTGTATGTCTAGGTGCAAAGCAAAGGCTATGTACCTAGAAAAACCAAAACGACCTATAATTTGGGACATGCTGAAGATTAGGGTTTCATTACATTGGGCTAACCCTAGAAGGGTAGCTATATAGTAGCCATACATGGGCCACATGGGCCTTAGCCTAATGGGCCTAATACATACTCCAACACCCCCCCGCAGTCTGAACTACCGGCGCAACGGAGTACCAGGCTGAACAAGAAAGAACACACGCGACCCCCCCACAGACGCAACTAGCCACCGGTGATGTTGAGGCTGGAGCGAAACTCGGCGAAGGTCGAGGATGGGAGGCCCTTGGTGAAGATGTCCGCGAACTGGGAGGTAGTCGGAACATGAAGGACCCGCACCTCACCCATGGCCACCCGATCACGGACAAAGTGGAGGTCGATCTCCACATGCTTCGTCCGCTGGTGCTGGATGGGGTTGGTGGAGAGATAGACCGCACTGACATTGTCGCAGTAGACCAGTGTGCTCCGGGAGGGCGAAGTGTGCAGATCAGCAAGAAGCTGCCTGAGCCAGGAGGCCTCCGCCACGCCGTTAGCCACAGCGCGGTACTCCGCCTCAGCACTGGACCGGGAGACCACCGGCTAGCGCTTGGACGACCAGGACACGAGGTTGCCGCCCAGGAAGACGACGTAGCCGGAGGTGGAGCGGCGAGTGTCCGGGCACCCTGCCCAGTCAGCGTCGGTGTAGACGACGAGGTCGGTGGAGGAGGCCCGGTGGAGGAGAAGGCCGTAGTCGAGCGTGCCCCGGAGGTAGCGGAGGAGGCGCTTGAGAGCCGTGAGGTGAGGCTCTCGGGGATCATGCATATGAAGGCAGACCTGCTGAACTGCATAGGTGATGTCCGGCCGGGTGAAGGTGAGGTACTGAAGGACCCCGGCGAGACTCCTGTAGGCAGTGGGGTCAGACACCGGGGGGCCCTCAACCTCGGATAGCTTGCCCTGAGTATCGACCGGAGTGGAGCAGGGATTGCAGTCAGTCATCCCAGCCCGCTCCAGGATATCCCGAGCATACTGTCGCTGGTGAAGAAGTAACCCGGCAGGACGGTGCTCAACAGTGACCCCGAGGAAATGGTGGAGCTCACCCAGATCCTTCATCGCAAACTCCTGCTGGAGAGCGGCAATGATCCGGCGGAGAAGTGGCTCACTGGAGGCTGTGAGGACAATGTCATCAACATAGAGCAGCAAGTAAGCAGTGTCAGCCCCATGGTGGTAGACGAACAGTGATGTATCAGACTTGGCCTCCACGAACCCCAGTGTCAGCAAGAAAGTAGCAAACCGGTGGTTCCACGCCCGAGGTGCCTGCTTGAGGCCGTAGAGGGACCTGTTGAGCCGGCAGACCATGTCAGGACGGGTGGAATTAACGAACCCCGCCGGCTGACTGCAGTAAACTGTCTCGGTGAGAAGGCCGTGCAGGAAGGCATTCTTGGCGTCCAGCTGATGGACTGGCCATGACCGAGCGAGCGCCAGCGAGAGCACGGTACGGACGGTGGCCGGCTTGACCACCGGGCTGAAGGTCTCATCATAGTCGACTCCAGGGCGCTGAGTGAAACCCCGGAGGACCCATCGAGCCTTGTAGCGCTCGAGAGTGCCATTCGCCCGACGCTTGTGGGTCCAGATCCACTTGCTGGTGACGACGTTGGAGCCTGGCGGCCGGGGCACCAACTCCCACGTCTGGTTGGCGAGTAGCGCGGCGTACTCCTCTTCCATCGCGCGGCGCCAGTGAGGATCCAACAGGGCGTCGCGGACGGAAGAGGGTACCGGGGAGACCACCGAGTCGTCGGTCGAAGCCGCAAGGGCACGAGGCGGCAGTGTGCCAGCCACGTGCCGGGTCACCATCGGGTGAACATGCCGCGGGTGTCGGTGAAGAAGCGGCGGGCGGTAGACCGGCGGTGCACCACGAGTCGGCGGGGACTGCGGCGGTGGTGTCGGTGTCCCCGGCGGAGAAGGGACCGCGAGAGGCGGCGGCCGCGGCCGGCGCTGGTACACCCGTACCGGCGCGACGAATCTCGATGGAGGTGCCGGGGCAGGTGCCGAGGTGGGATCCGGCGACGGCGACCGGCACGACCCCCCCGGGGCAGAAACGGGGGACGAAGGCCCCGGTTCTGCGACAACCGGAGAGGGCAGTGTCGTGCCCGAGGACGACGGGCCCTGACCCACCGGGGATCCGGGACAGGCGGCCGGCAAGGAGCTCGGCGACGCGGTATCTGCAGGAGACCACGGAAAAGGTGGCTGGACTACCGTGTCAGCGGGAAAAAGGGAGGGTGGGTCAGTGACCGGAGGGGTAGCGGTGCGGGAGAAGGGAAAGACGGACTCATCGAACACCACATGGTGAGAGATAAGGACCCGTCAGGAGGTAAGGTCAAAGCACCGGTACCCCTTGTGATCCGGGGAGTACCCGAGGAAGACACAAAGCGTGGAACGGGGGTCCAGCTTATGGGAAGACGTGGCAGTGGTGTTGGGGTAACACGCACACCCAAACACGCGGAGGTGATCGTACCGAGGAGGGGTACCGAAGAGGGCGTGGTGTGGCGTGGGAGCGGGACAGGCAGCGGAAGGAAGACGGTTGAGGAGGTAGGTGGAGGTGTGCAAGCCCTCAGCCCAGAAGCGAGCAGGAAGAGAGGCCTGAAACAGAAGGGTGTGCACGGTGTCGTTGGTGGTGCGAATCATCCGCTCGGCCTTGCCATTCTGGGAAGAGGTATAAGGGCAAGACATGCGCAACTGAACACCGTGAGAGAGAAAGAAGGCTCGGGAGGTGGAGTTATCAAACTCGCGACCATTATCACACTGAACGGCCTTGATGGTGAGACCGAACTGTGTAGACATCCAAGTGAAGAAGTGAAGGAGCGTGGTAAACGTATCAGACTTCGCATAGAGAGGAAAAGTCCACGAATAATGCGAAAAATCATCAACCACCACAAGATAGTACTTATAACCGGAAATACTCAGAACAGGAGATGTCCATAGGTCGCAATGTACAAGATCAAAAATGCGGACCGCATGGGAAGAAGAACTAGGAAAAGGAAGACGAACATGTCGGCCCAATTGGCACGCATGACACAGTTGCTCATCATGAGCTCGAGTACATGGAAGACCGAAGCTACGACTGAGCTGTATCAGGACATCACGTCCAGGATGGCCGAGGCGCCGGTGCCAAGTAGTAAAGGAAGTAGAAGCGACGAAGGCAGCTGACAAAACGAACGGCGAAGGAGACGAAGGAGCCGCCGGGAAGCGAAGGGTGTAAAGGGGCCCGGTGCTGTCACATCGGAGCAGAGGACGCCGGGAAGCCAAATCCTTTACAGTAAGACCAGAAGAGTCAAATTCCACAGAACAAGAATTGTCAGCTGTAAAACGATGAATAGAAAGAAGGTTGTGAACCATAGAAGGAGCAACAAGGACATCAGGAAGACGGAAGGAGCCATGAGCACCGGCGGTACCCACAGACGTGACTGGAAGACAAGAACCATTTGCGACCATAATGGATGAAGGAAGAGAGGAAGAGGGAGAGTGGAGCAACGAGAGTATACCGGGGTCAGGAGTGGTGTGGTAGGTGGCTCCCGAATCAGCGATCCATTCGGGTCCGACCGAAGGTGTCAGACCCATGGTGCTGAACGAGCCAGCCAGGGCCGCCTGGTCCCAGCTAGCAATCCCTGGTGGAGTCCACGGCGAAGCAGGTGGTGGAGTCCATGGCGTAGCAGGGAGGGCGCCGGGTGGAGTACCAGCTGGAGGAGCTCCGGTGAGCATGGCCACCGGTGGGCGAGAGTCGGCCCCGAGGGCGTGGTAGGGCCACATGGAGATACGCCCAGACCACGGGTTCTGGAAAGAAGGCCATGGTGCCCCCCCTGTGGCCCACCCGGTGCCAGAGCGTGGGTGAGGCCACCCCGGCCGCCCCCGCGACCTCCTCCGCGGCGACGACGACCGCCACGACCCCCCCACCTCCGCTCGGCCCGAAGGGAGGGGGACCCAGGAGCGACTGTGGCGGTGGAGCGGTCGGCCGTGGTGGAGCAGACGGACGCGGCGGAGTAGCAGCCAGAGCCGTCGAGGAAGACGAGGACCCCGGAGAAGCGGTGGATCCCGGCTGGAGGCCCTGCGTGAGCTCATCCATGACGAGATCGTCACGGACCTCCAGGAAGGTGGGAAAGGGCCTCTGGCGGGTGATCCACGTCCTGAGGTGGGCGTAGCGGTCGCTGAGCCCCCGGAGGACGTTGAGGACCAGGATGCGATCCTCCACGGGCCACCCGAGGTCCCCCAGGGAGTCCGTCATGCCCTTCATCCGACGGCAGAACTCACCGACGGAGAGGTCACCCTGGACGAAGGTGCGGAAGCTCGCGTCGAGACGCAGAGCCCGGGCCTCGGCGTTGCCCAGGAACTGTCCCTCAAGGGCAAGCCACGCTCGGCGCGCGTTCGGGGAGGTGCGGACGAGGTCGTGGAGGTCCAGAGAGATCGTCCCCAGGATCCAGGAGAGGACAATACTGTCGAGACGAAACCACGACGG
Organism: Saccharum hybrid cultivar R570; assembly: GCA_038087645.1. NCBI lineage: Eukaryota > Viridiplantae > Streptophyta > Magnoliopsida > Poales > Poaceae > Saccharum > Saccharum hybrid cultivar. The sequence goes on from JAQSUU010000368.1 coordinate 1,301,269, forward strand.
GGTCTGGATGGCGACCGAGGCGTCAATGAGGACGTGGTCGTCGAGGGCGTAGCGGCAAAGAGTGAGAAGCACCAGGTCACACCAGCGGGCGTAGGAGGGCGACTCCGGCTCGAGGACGACCGGGACGAGGAGACGAATGTTCTGGACCCCCGGCCTGGTAGTGAAGCTGAGCCACGAGCGGGTCGGTCGGGTCGTGCCAGAGGACGGTGGTGTGGGAGAGACGGCGACCCGGCGAGGCAGAGGAGGCCCCAGCACCCGGCGAGGCGGGAGGGTGAAAGGTCTTGATGGCTAGAGGGGGGGTGAATAGCCTATTAAAAAATTTCTACAAAGACAAGCTAAACAAGTTTATCAATAAAACAAATAGCGAGATGCGAGTTTTGCTTAGCCTACGGGGTGTTTGCAAGCCACCTAACCAAATCACAATTCTAGTATATTTGCACTCAACCGCACAAGTCAAACCGCACAATTTAACTACAACTAAAGCTAGCTAGCTACTCAAGCTAAGAGTTACACTAACAAGCTAGCAAGGTAACTAAGAAATTAATACAAGAGAGAGTTAGGAGGGTATCACCGAGGGGCGAAGTATTGAGCCAACCAATCAATATGATCAAGAGATGAATACCACAATATACAACCACCGGGATCAATCAAACACAATAAGAATGATGGCACGAAGATTTATCCCGAGGTTCACGTGCTTGCCGGCACGCTAGTCCCCGTTGTGTCCCTCTTCACCACGTGGTTCGGTGGCTAATCGGTCACACACCGAGCCTCTCAAAAGGCACCACAAGAACCTCTCACAATCACCGGAGGTGGCCAAGAACAATCACCAACTCTTGCCAACGCCTTCAAGCTGCTCCAAGCCGTCTAGGTGGCGGCAACCACCAAGAGAAACAAGAATCCCGCAACAAATCAACCACCAAGTGCCAACTAGATGCAATCTCACAATGCAAATGCACTTGGATCACTCAATCTCACTTCAAATATGCAAAGAAGCAAGGGAGATGAGTGGGAGGAGAGTTGCTTAGCTCAAAGTGCTCACAAGTATGTCAAATATTCGAGAGATGGAGCCTTGAGCCGGCCAACGAGTATTTATAGACGTACCCCTTCGAATATAGCCGTTAGAAACTTAAACAGCCGAAATCGGGCTGACCGGACGCGCTGGTCCAACTGACCGGACGCGCCGGTCGCCCAACGGCTAACTCGTGAAGTACTGACCGGACGCGCTGGTCCAAACGACCGGACGCGCTGGTCGCCCAACGGCTAACTGCGAAGCAACGACCGGACGCGCTGGTCCAACTGACCGGACGCGCCGGGAACGACCGGACGCGCTGGTCCCGTGAAGGACCGGACGCGCTGGTCGCCTGAGCAGCGCTCAACGAAATAGTAACCGGACGCGCTGAAGAAAAAGACCGGACGCGACAGTGCCAGCGTCCGGTTACAGTCCAGTAAGCTCCCTGAACGACCGGACGCGTCCGATCATCAGTGACCGGACGCGCCTCGCGTCCGATCATCGAACTGCAAAACGCGCAGACACTGAACACTGACCGGACGCGTCCGGTCATGCAAGGACCGCGTCCGGTTCAGCGTCCGGTCACCTCTGTGACCTCCGTTCGCCTCCGTTTCTTTTCCGGACTTCCGGCGTAGTGGAAAATAATCGTTTCAACTTCTCGAAAACGCCTGAATCCCGCCTCGCAAGCTCGACGGGAGGGAGAGAGGATCCCAAACCCTCTCTACCGCTCAAACTCCACCGCCGTCGCAAACGTGCTAACATCACCAAGTGATCTCGTCATGTGTGAGTGTGTTAGCTTTTTCACAATCATTTTTCGAGGCGATATTAGTTCTATCCAAATGCATATGATCATGAAATGCACATCTAGAGGCACTTAGGAGTTCAATAGCCGCGTCATTCCCCTCTTTATAGTACGGCTATCTATCCTATAATGTAACCACACCCACTAGGTGTCTTGGTTACTAAAACACAACCCTTAAGCATATACCTTTGCCTTGATCACGTAGGGTTGCGTCCAAATCCAAGTGTGGCCATCATGATCACCATGTCCATCTTGCCACCAACCTTGGAATGTACTAATCCTCATATGCTACATACAACTTAGGCATAGGATTAGTACTTAGGCATTGTCACTAATTACCAACACCAAACATAGGACTTTCAGAGGGGCGAGAGGCTGCTCCGCCTCGGCGATCTGGCGGGCCAGAGCGTCGGTCGCGTCGCGCTCGCGCGCCCAGATGGCGGCGGCCGCACGCACCCGAGCCTGCCCCTCCGCGGCGGCAGCCCGGGCGACGACGAGGGCGGCGGCGAGGACGGAGTCCGGGCGAGAGCCATCGACCGCATCGCGTGGCGCCATGGGGCCGGACCCGCCGGGCAGCAGGGGGCCCAGACCAGCGTCAGGGGTGACGTCTTGGGCGCCGGGGAGCAGACCAGTGGGTGGCGGCTCCTGGCGGGCCGGCTGGAGAGTGGGTGGCGGCGCCTGGCGGGCCGGCTGGAGAGGCTGCTGCTCCCCGTGCGGCAGCAGCGGCTGCTGGCGGGTCGGGTGGTGCGCCGGGCGTGGCTCCAGGGCTGCGTGGTGGGGCAAGGAGCCGCCCGCCCCAGGGCCGGTCCCAGCCGGGTGCAGGGAGCTGCCCGGCGGGGCCGCATGGCCGGCGGCCAGCGCCTGTGCCACCGGTGGACGGGCGCCAGGGTGGGGAGCAGAGGCGTCCAGGGCGGGAGCAGGGGCGGCCAGGACTTGGGCCCAAGTAGAAGAAGAGGAGAGGAGGGGGAAGTGGCTGTAGAGGGAAGGGGGAGGGGGAGGAGCGCCGGCCATGGCCGGCGGCGGCCAGCAGGGGCGGCTGCACCCTGTGGCGGCGGCTGGAGAGGGGAAGAAGCTACCTAGGCTGTTGATACCATGCTGAAGATTAGGGTTTCATTACATTGGGCTAACCCTAGAAGGGTAGCTATATAGTAGCCATACATGGGCCACATGGGCCTTAGCCTCATGGGCCTAATACATACTCCAACAGGACAGAGGGTGGTACTTATCATCTCCGGTGAATGTTTATGCTAATTCACCAAATCAGATGGTAACTTGCTAAAAAAACAGATGGTAACATACTGCAGCTTTATATTCTCCAATTGCATGATGGCATGAGGCACGTTAAGTATAGGCACTCTATACTTGAACCTTCATATGTCAAAGCAATTGATAATTCTTTAATAGCACTCCTGCAAAAAAAAAAAAAAAAAGGTGAAGGAGCACCTTAGGAAGCTACTAAATGAGTATTTGAGATGAACACTTGGATACTAGTACAAGCAAAACTGTTGATGCTAACACTAAGCAAGGAAGAATCAATATGGAAAGACCAGCTTGGGCATGTATTACAAGATAATTTAGTGAATCGCGTTGGGGAAAAAATTTCAAGGTGCCAATTGTAAACTATACATAATACAGAACCCAAGACAGTAGTGTTTGTTATATCCCACTTGTGCTCTAATTAGCATTTGTGTCTGGTACAATTATAATACCTAAACACCAAATTTTCAGCACAAAAAAAAGATAGTAAAGCATAATCACATAGAAAACAGCATCCCTATAAAAAGGCACCTGATTCCATTCTGAACATTAAAAAAACGACGGCTAAAAAGTACAAATACAATTATACCCACCTAAAGCCTCGTTTGGATACCCATGACCTTAATACATTTGTGTTGGAGTGGTTTGTTGTGGAATTTAAACTAAATTCCACACCAAACCATTTCAACACACATGGATTGAGATGGATACATAGGCATCCAAACAAGCCCTAAGCAAAGGTCTAACAATTAACAGGCAGCAGAGAAGTAAAACAACTTAATATGTTTCATCGTTAAACAGTGCCATACTTAGAAGTAGAAGTATCTCTATGACAAACAAGAAATAAAAATCAGCAAAAAAGGATACCTATGTCGACCCATTCCATGGTAGAGAATTCCACGAAGATGGTATGCTTTTGCAAAACCTGGGAAATACTCGAACAAATTAAATAAGTAACTAAATAGATTTTAGTTGGGCAGATGACAAAACTGATTATATACCTTGAATCAACTTGAATAGCTTTCTCAAGGCAATTCAACAACTTCTCTGGATATGCCAAATCAAGATAAAGCTACAACACAAGAAACGGCAGTAGCAATAAATCAATTACTCCCAAATAGCAAATCCACTTCTTGTGTACTGGTACAAAAGCAGAAGCATACGCTTCATTATAGTCTATTACAATTTACAAGGTTACAAACCTATGCTAAAGCCCATTCAAGGTACCGACAGACTATGAACAATATGTGACCCTTCGTTGCCTCTTCTAAAAACATGAGACGTCCTGGAGTAGGCTACCAAATAAAATTTGTTGTTCACTGCATGTTACCTAAGAGATCTGCTACACTCTCAATCAATACTTTTGTCTATAGTGCACCAAATCGTTTGGTGAGCCACAGAGATCAGCAATCCAATGGACACCAAGTAGTTCAAAAACTTAATGCAAACTGTAATCTTCATATAAGTAGAAATATTATACATACAGGTGATTTTCATAAAAATTGAGTGACTATCCATAGCTGAATCTGACAGTACATAGTTGGAACTACTAATAACCTTGAACAGCAGTACCCACAAAACTATATATATTTGTGGTGTGTTTTGTTGTGGCTTTCATGTGCTTTATGATGAAAGGAAATGTGTACAAACTACACGCATATAAGACAAGAACAAAAGACATGGAAATGCAGAGTGTTGGAAAATGGAATATACCTGGGCAAGGTGAGCCCAACAGTCAAGGAAATTCTCGTCATACTTTAAACTAAGGAGATGCTCATCTTCAGCACGTTTGTACTCTCCGAGTGCTGAAAGCGCAAGACCCTATAACAATAAGAAGACATTATTTGACAGCAAAACAAGAGAATCTTTAGAGTCAAATATTTATTTATATTTTCTTGTTTTGCTTTTATGAATTCATAAGCAAAATAATATTAGTAACTGCCTGAAAACTAACAAAAATCAACAGTAGATGTACAATTGCATGCTTTTACAACAACAACAACAACAACATAGCCTTTTGTCCCAAGCAAGTTGGGGTAGGCTAGAGATGAAACCCAAAAGAGACGAGAAACAGGGAGACCTTGTTGCCACTACTAATACCTTGTTCACAAAAAACTAATACCTTGTTGCCACTACTAATACCTTGTTCACAAAAAACTAATGAGATGCTTCATCTCTAGCCTACCCAACTTGATTGAGACTAAATGCTTTGCTGCTGCTGTTATTCTACAGTCTCATAAAATTTCATAGCTCAGATTTAAACATACTTTCTTACACTTAATTTGACACACCATTGAATTACAAATATATACAGATTCACAGGGAAAAGAATTATAGTTGAAATGGACATTGTTGAAGGAAAAAATGGTGGGTGAAACTGTGAAAGGAAGTACTTTGGTACAAATGGAAAGTGTTCCAATCTTATTATATGACCAAGTAGGGAATGGCAAAGAAACATTCGGCAGAAAAGCATCTACTTACTTAATAAGTGTGAGCAGAGCTGTTCTTCTTGTTACTCTCACACACGTCGAAAGATCTTCGAGTGCAGAGTTGTAGTCCTTGAATTTGAAGTTCACAATTCCTATAATGAGTGAAGATATGCTATCAGAAAAATGAGTAGATGGCATGCCCCAGCCCTAGAAGCATAGCTATACAGTTTTATTACTATAAAGACATGAGGTGAGAATAAAGACTTGGTGCCATGTTGTTCCCATCAGAAGATATACGAGAAAGTGGCATCAATGGCGATAAGAATTCAATCATGAGTGCAAGAGTAAGTAACCTCTTTCATGTAAAATATCAGGAGAATTTGGTTCAAATTCCAATGCTTTAGTCAAGTCTTCAATGGCCTGAAAAGTAAAGGATTCATATGTAATATAGATACATGTTTGAAAATGGGTTGCTGGATGATCTTTATTGTTTCTTTTTTCCTCACTGACTAAACACGGGCTGTAATTTTGTTTACTCAATCAACATCAGTTTTGAAATTTAGACAAATAGAGAAAGTGTACCTCCTTGAACTCTCCTAAAGCAGCGCGAGCTTGTCCCCGTCGCTTCCATGCCTCCCCAACCGATGGGTTAGATTGTATAGCCTGCAAGAAAAAGAGAGGTTATTTTATATTTTACTATAACGGACACTAAGGGCGTACTCAATATCTAAAGGTCTACCTTGGTAAAATCAGAAATAGCAAAATCCAATTCTCTTTGAAATGCATAAGCTGTGCCCCTTCCAATCAGTGCCTCAGGATACGTAGGAGTTTCTCGCAATATCTAAATGGCCAATGGCAAATTATCAGGTTCCTTCTTTCATTCTTTGCATAAGGATACATAATGCAGCAAAATCATGGTAACAGATCAAAACCTGATCAAAAATGGATACTGCTTGGTCATACCTTCCTTCATTGACCTGAAAAGATGTAACTCATCCATCATGGTCAAGATAATAATATAGCATCTCTTATATATTGTGAGCACCTTACAGAATATTTTGTCGGAGTAAAATCATTTTGAAAAAACAAATGTAGCTAATTGGTTGTGATGTTTGTTTTCTGCAGTCCTCAGCAAGCATTCCAAATACAGCTTTGGCAAGCTTTTAGGTGTTACTACAATATTTTTTGAAGCAAAGTTCCTTCCGATACTATAAGAAAGGCCATTGTGCTGAATAATCGGATTGTTAGCATGTTTAATACTCCATATCTGCTATTTATAACCATTGGCTGCCTCCTGGGATTCTACCCAGCATGCTGCCAAGGGGCTCTCCCAGCATGTTGCTTGGGATTCTCCTCTTAATTCTCTAGTTTAGCTTCTCCTAGTAATACTTGTAACAGAACTCTTCTTCATCTATTGAGAAATACAGAAGCATGCCAATGCTCTAATATGGACGATACCTGTGCAATGCCTCTTGAAAGTCGGAAATCCAAGCTTATTGATTTTGATGACTTTGAAATTTTTGTAGCAAAGAGTGTTTGATCTAGCGAAATGGTTTCACTTTCATCAGTACTAGTTCTGACAGTTACACCTTCAGCTCGGCCATTTATTTCTTTCACTGCCTTTGCTTTGTTTTTCTTATCTACCTTTGGGGCCTTCTTGGGAGCTTGAGTGCCTGTGCTGTCTTTCACTGGACTGCTAGAGACTTTATTATGGTCCGCTTTTTTATTATAATTTGTCAACTTGGTATCACCATTTGATGAAACTTTGGAACTGCCAATGGTCTCTTCGCAGACAACAGTTTTTGTATCAGCCATTATAGTTGCAGCGAGCGACTTGTCAGCAACACGATCTTCTGAGATAACAACTTTGGTATCACAAGTCGACACATCCATGACATGGTCTGCAGACTCGGTCGTCTCGCAAATTTTAACAGAAGAAACCAATTCTTCAAGCTCAAGCAATTGTTTCAAGTCTGTCGTGTCACAGACAGCGATTTCATATCCTTGCTTCCAAGCAGCGAGAGCATCCTCTTTTTTATCTAATGAAGACAGTGCCTTGCCTGGTAATAGAAAACAGCAGCGTTAAACTTACAGGTGAAACTTGCTCCACAGTACAGGGATAGATCCCTATCCAGGGATGACAAGAAGAAGAAGAATGTGGTGGAACAGCTGCATCTTTGTGTTAAGTTGGAAACGCGATTTGATATTTGAATCCAGGAAGGATCCCAGTTCCTGAAAGACTCAGTGTTTTCCCAAGGAAGCTCGAAGCCAAACATGTTAGTTTCATTAATATGCAGGTGGGGAGTGCTTCGTTTGGAGTGGAAAAAAAGGGGTACTCATGTCATTCACAGTTTATCTACACACCATCTGGAAAGAGTAATCTGAAGCCACTCAAAACGGTATTCCCGAGCTAACAATACAGAATTTACTAATCTTAAATAAAAGTACATATGCAGCAGACTAGTACACAGCCAAACAGAAACTAAGCGAGGCAGACATAATTCCCCACAACCAAGCCAAGGCAAGCCTGACCCCTGGCGAACTAAGCCAAGCCGCAGAGGAACAGAAAGCTGTGATGAACAGGGGAGGGGAGCAGTTATAGGCGAAGCGAACCTTTGAGGACGTAGGCATGGAGCAGGGCGGGGTCGAGCAGCAGCGCGCGGTCGCAGTCCTTGACGACGTGCTTGTGGAGCTCGAGCTGGGAGTAGCAGATGGCCCGGTTGCTGCGAGCGGATTCGACGGGTCAGAGCAGATCGGAGGGATCTCGCGGATCGGGGAAGGGGAGAGCGTGCCATACCAGAGGTCGTGGATGGAGGACGGGGATCGGGCCAGGATGGAGTCGAGGAGGCGGATGGCCTTGGACCAGTTGCGGGCGCTGCAGAGGCGCGCGAGCTCGGCGCGGTCGGAGCCCATGTCGCCGGCGGCCGGCGGGGGCGGGAGACGGGCGCAACCAGCGTGCGGTGGAGGGGAGGATTTGGCGATTTGGGGGTGGGGGCCTCCTCTCTGCTCTTTGTGATGACGACTTGTTCGCCTTTTACGCGCCGGACCCTCGCCTTTTTCGGATTTTCTGTTGCGCTTCTTTTGCTTTCTCTTTTGTTGGTGTGAATGTGATGCAATTTCTTTTTGTGTCTAGTGCTTTTTTGCCGATGGGTCCCTGGTATCGTGGGAGGGGCGTTACAGCACGTGATCTCTTTGCTAGATGCACGTGAGTTAATTCTCAGTATTTACATTTAGCCTTGTTTAGATTGCCTCAAAAAGTTAGAATTTTTTCACTCTCTCCGTCACATCAATCTTTGCACGCATGCATAAAGCAGTAAATATAGATAAAAAATAACTAATTACACAGTTTAGTTATAAATCACGAGACGAATCTTTTAAGCCTAGTTAGTCCATGATTGAACAATAATTGTCAAATACAAACGAAATGTTACAGTTTTAAATTTTTCTAACATCTTCGATCTAAACAAGGCCTTATATGTAACATGCATAATAATTGCATTTATTATGGAGATATGTCACCAGAGCATTCCATCAACTCTAATGATTTAAGGCCCATCCTTGGAATTAAATTTATTGTAATAATAATAATTTAGACACATATTAATTAAGCTAACATGATTGTATATGAATTATATTTGTATATTATTATTATTGGCTATACGAGAGCACGGTTCAAAAAGGTGACGTCTTAGGCGCGCCTAGACGCGACTAGTCTCTAATCGGAGGGTGTCCGCCTGGCCTAGGGGTAGGCGGACCCCTAGGCGGCGCTAGCTCATCGGCGGTGCCGGTGGGGGAGGAGGAGCTTCGGATGCGCGTGGACGGCCGCGAGCACGGGTGTGTGTGGGCGCGCGGGAGGGGCGCGCAGAGGAGAGAGAGATGCCGGAGAGGGAGAGGAACCGGCAGCGACGGCTAATGCGGGGGAGAAGGCAGCGGGCGTCGAGTGCGGGTGCGGCTGGAACCAGAGAGATGAATAAGGTTGGAGTCTGAGTGAGAGATGGGCTGGGCTCTTGCTTCTTGGGTCATTCTATCTATCTAGGTCAGCCTTTCTATCTATCTAGGCTCACTATTTAGTTGTTTTTTCTTTAGAAGATAATATATGTATATTATATATATATATACATATATATATATATAACACCTAGAAAAAACGTTGGAACGCCTAGGCGGGCCTAGGCGCTAGGCTAAGGGTCAGCGTCTAGAAAGCGTCTAGCGCCTTGTTGAACTTTGTACGAGAGATATTTATGTGCTGCATTTCTATCATAGTGGGTAAGTTGAAGAGTATGTTATAAGTTGCAAAGTAGAAACATAGAATTGTGATATATAGAATCAATTTTCACCTCTCACCATATAAATTTAAGATAAACTTATATGTGAACTTTGAAAAGTATGGAATGTCAAATTACGAACCAAATAGCCTAATTTATTAAGAAGGTTTCAATTTCTCCAAATGAAAGGATTCAAATGTCTCATTATGAAAATGATACATAAGTGTGAAAAGCTGGGTTGAAGATCGAAACGTAATAAAACTACTAGTGTATTGGTTCAATGGTCTAACTATTGGTTTTTCATTTACTAATATATATTATTTCTCTTTATTTATATGAAAATGAGTAGTTCTTCTACTATACATGTCAGCCTGGGCACTTTTTACCCGCAAACCGCAAACCGAACCGAACCGCACCGAACCGCACCGAATTTTCGGTTTGTTCGGTTTTCGATTGCGGGTTCGGTTTCTGTTCCTGCACTGTTCGGTGTTCGGTTGCGGGTTCGGTTTTGTACTCAAACCGAACCGAACAACCAAACAAACCGATTATACCAGCAGAGGCGCAGAAGAGCACACTCCGTCCGTGTCTGTCCGTCGCGCGTCAGGCAGGGACGACATTCAGGCGACCACGACCCATCACGGCCCATCAGGAGAGTCCTTCCCTATTCCCCAATCCCCCATCGCAGCCGCCAGCCAGGCAGCCACAATCCCCATTGGCCATTCTGCACGCACTCCGCACTCCGCAGAGCAGAAGTGCGACGCCCGCCGCCCACACGCCCAAACCCTAGCTCGTCCGGTTGTCCCGTCCAGGTCTAGGTGCGGCCGCGCGGGCGCGAGTCGCGACGGCGGGCGACTGGAGCAGCCAAGCAGGTCGCGGCGAGGAGCAGGTCGTCGGCAACACCCTGGTGAAGTTCTCCGACCAAAGCAACGGCGGCGCGGACCGAGCAGTCCTCCAATGTGAGTTTAGATCGATCTCCTGTTCTCTTTCACTCTTTGGCTCTTTGCTTTGTTGTTCTTCAATTTCTGATTTGGGGAATTTTCATTCTAGATGGGGGACACAGATGATACTGTTGCTTGTGAGACCGATCAGACTCAAGGTCAACAAACTGCTGCTGGAGTGTCCTCGACTGGAGTGGTTGATGCAAGCAAGGACAAGGAGGAGTAGACCAGGGATGGAGAGAAAGCGGATGAAGAATCCAAGAAAAGAAAACCCATGGCTCTCAGATCTGATGTATGGGAAAGTTTCAGCAAGGTCAAACTCGATAATGGGGAAGAGAGAGCCAGGTGCAAGTGGTGTACCAAGCTCTTTCATTGCGGCTCAAGAACAAATGGTACGTCATCCTTGAAACAACATCTGAAGATTTGCAAAAAGAATCCTAACAAGCCAGTAGTTGATAATCAAGGAACTTTACAACTGACACCATGTGCTGGCACTAGTAGTATGGGTACTGTAACCACTTGGAAATTTGATCCAGATAGACTTAGAAGGTTGTTTGCTGAGATGATAATTGAAGATGAACAAGCATTTGTCTTGTCTGAACGTTCTGGTCTTAGGAAATTAATGGCAGAAGCATGTCCACGATTTATTTTGCCATCTAGAAGAACAATCACAAGAGCTTGTGTTAAAGTATATGAAGATGAGAAAGAAAAGCTTAAGAAATGTTTTAAGGATAATTGTGAAAGAGTTTGCCTCACAACTGACACATGGACTGCTAAGAATAGCCAAAACTACATGTGTGTTACAGCCCATTTTATTGACAATGATTGGAACCTAAGAAAGAAAATTATAGGTTTTTTCTTGGTTAAGGGCCATAGAGGGGAGGACATTGGAAAATCATTAGATAATTGCTTGGCTGAGTGGGGCATTGACAAGGTTTTTACAATAACAGTAGACAATGCTAGTGCAAACAATAATACAATTAAGTATCTGAGGCGGGTCTTGAATGAGTCAAAAGGTTGTTTTGCTGAAGGAGAGTACCTGCATATGCGATGTGCTGCTCATATTATAAACCTAATAGTAGGTGATGGCTTGAAGGAAATTGATATTTCAATTCAGCGTGTCCGTGCTGCTGTTAAGTTTATCAAGTGTGGAACATCTAGGCAAGTAAAATTCAAGAAATGTGCTGAGTTAGCCAAGGTACAGAGCAAAGCATTTTATGAACTTAGATATTTGCACTAGATGGAACTCAACTTACCTTATGTTAAATGCTGCTCAGAAGTACCAAAAAGCATTTGAAAGATATAGTGATGAAGACCCATACTATAGATTAGAATTAGAAGGAGAGAATGGTCCAGGGGTACCAACAAAAGCTAATTGGGATAAGGCTAGGAAGATGGCTGATTTTCTTGAACACTTTTATGACCTCACTCTTCGTGTTTCTGTACAAAGTCGTCCAACATCTCATACTTATTTTCATGAGATTGCTGAGGTATTACTTCTGCTGAGAGAATGGTGTCATAGTGAAGACAACCTGTGTAAGGAAATGGGTACAAGAATGCTAGTGAAGTACTACAAGTACTGGGGAGAGAAGTATGGTGAGAGGCAGGGGGACAGAGAGAAGAGAGGAGAGAAAGATAAGGGGGATCAGCTGCTCAACTTCATTGTTTTCTTCTGTGTTGCTATTGATCCTAGATACAAACTTTCAAAAGTCATTAGAATGGGAATTAAGGTAATGTTTGGGGATACAATAGGAGAAAAGTTGTGGGAAAATGTGAACACTTATTTTCGTGCTTTGTTTGAAGAGTACATGGAAATGTATGCCCCAAAAGATAAGGCACCACAACCTACTGGATCTGAATCTACAGCTGAAACCAGCAAAAGAAGTAGGTGGATGTCAGTCATTACTCAGCAGATTAACAGTGACGGTGGCACTATCAAATCTGAGGTAGACAAGTATCTATCGGAAGATAATGAGCCGGACACAGCAGAATTTGACATTCTAAAGTGGTGGAAGGCCAATTCAACAAGATTCCCAATATTATCTTATTTGGCCCGCGATCTGTTGGCAATTCCTATCACCTCAGTTGCCTCTGAATCAGCCTTCAGTGCTGGTGGCCGAACTCTTGATGACTTTAGGACCTCATTAACCCCAAAAATGGTTGAGCGTCTTGTTTGTGCAAATGATTGGCTTCGTGGAGGAAGCTTTGTTAGTGTTGAAGAGGACAGTGAACAACTGGCTTTACTTGAGGAAGGTAACATAGTAAATTATTAATTGCTTTGCTTCTAATGTGCTTCATGAATCATGATTCATACACTGTACTAACTGAGATCATCTATTATTTCAGAACTTGGTGGTCTGTCCATTTCTAAGGAAGATACTCCAGCAGCAGATACTGAGTCCTGATCACTTGGTGTATGCATGCAGCATGCTGCTGGGTTCCATATCTGCTGCTACTGCCTGCTGGTTTCCCTATTTGAATAATGAAGAAAAACTTCAATTTCTGTCTGTGTGTGACTGTATTTTTGTATGTTAAGTTGGCTTGATTGCTTCTGTATCTCAAATTGGACCATACATTGCTTTTGCTTGTGTTTGTGACACTGAGACTATATTTTTATCATGTACTGTATTGTTCAATGCCGATGGTTAATGCCTTAATGGCTTATGCATTGTATTTTCTGCATCCTTCACTTACTGATCGGTTGATTCGGTTGAAACCGAAAACCGAAATTTTAAAACCGAAACCGAACTGTGCGGTTTTCTGTTTTCAGGAAAACAGATCAGGTGATGTAGTCTGAAAACCGAAGTTTTTGGGAACCGAATAGACCGAACCGAATTGTCGGTTATAACCGAACGCCCAGACTGATATACATGTAACTAGAACATCTGGCGCCCTTCGGGCGCCCTGCAATGACTTCAAAAACAAAAGTTAGTCCACCATTGAGATGGTTTTGTCAATTAAATGGTAATACTAAGAGCTGATCAGAAACATATTTATTTAATTTATATATGGTCACTGTCACTGTCACTACGTTGTCAACACCTACGGTCAGGCATATGCCGCATATCACAGCAAAAGAATGACAAACTACAAGTTTGCAGTCTGCAGCCATGCGATTTTCGAAAACACAGCTGATCATCACAATGGCAACTGGCATGGTCCCTTGATGTTGAACATTGGACGCTCCTGGTGAATAATTGAATTGACCTGTAAATTGAAAATGTTGTCAGAGATGCAGTTATCAAACATGACAGAGGTAGAGAGCAGAGTACAGAATCAGTTAACAAAAATGACAGAGAGCATATTATAGAATCAGATGGAAACTGTGCAGTTCGCATTCTGTTTAACCATGTTAACCCTAGGTGGATTCATCAACTTGAGGATGCACAATAAAATGCTAATGCACGATATATCCAAGTATTAGACATAATAGCGAAATCTGATGTACACCATAACATTGTTTTTCCCCGGTAGCTGTTTGCCAAAAAGGATCCATGGTGACTAATTAAATCATGTGCACTGGGTGGATATTAGCACTTGTAATGCACTAACTACATGATGCTCATTGGGTGGACATTAGCACTTGTAATGCATTGGAACCATCTAAGGAAACATATATATTCACATTCAAACCCCAAGATATCAACATGGATATGACAATGGCTAATGCTAAATGATTCCTTTATATTAGGTATGTATCTAACAGTTATAAAATTACTCCACAGAAATAAATGGATATAATATAAATAGGGCATCACAATGAACTAAAGAAAGACATGTACGATGGCATAAAGAGGCAGCACAAATGTACAAAAAGTCAATAACACTTTCACAAACAAAATGTAGCAGCTAAATGTAGCAGCAACATTGGTCAAGTTAGCAATACCTTCTCCGATAAAAAGGGCCCTCTTATGGCCATCAGGATCAGTGGTAGCACACTGCACGAGTTCACAATATATTCATGAAAAAGAAATATATGTAATGAATAGAATAGATAGACAGCTGGAAGGTTCTACTGTTCTTACCTGCAGAAGTACTCTAGCATACTCTAGAACCTCCACCTCATTGGAAGTTTCACTCTACTCTGCATAATTTCCTAGCTCCAAAGCATATCCCAAATCACCAACCTGGTATGCAACAACTATGAGATTATTGCACCATGCACCTCACAGATGGAACATTTTATCATTAAATATTAGCTCCTCCTAGAAACCCATTTCATTGTAAATCCGAAAGATGAAAAGGTATCAAGAGTTGCAAAGAAACTTGAAGGATGGTCTCCATGTAATTCAGGCTTACAGTCTCTACATATATGACGGTAGCACCACCACCTGCAACCTTGTCCAAATGCATCATTTTGGTTCAGTAGTATGAATTTCAGGGAAGCACTTGTCTGGAAGAAGAGAAGTGGTTCATTACTTAAATCTCATGGAACATACAGAACTCCCAACATAAGTTAATCCAAATAGAAATGCAAACATTGAACAATGGAGTAGTTACTTCAGGGGGAAAAGGAGATAATATTAGTAGCTAAATAGCAAAACCTTTCCAAAGACATATACAATAACAACAACAACAACAACATAGCCTTTTGTCCCAAGCAAGTTGGGGTAGGCTAGAGATGAAACCCAAAAGAGACGAGAAACAGGGAGACACATAAAGGGACATAAAGGGCACAAGACAAAAGATGTCACGGTTCAGGCACGTTGATTGCTAATCTCCAAGCGCTCCTGTCCATAGCTAAATCCTTGGGGATATTCCACTCCTTAAGATCTCTCTTAACGGACTCGTCCCAAGTTAATTTAGGTCGACCTCTACCGCTCTTTACATTATCGGCCCGCTTTAGAACTCCACTACGCACCGGCGCCTCAGGAGGCCTCCGTTGGACATGTCCAAACCATCTCAACCGATGTTGAATCAATTTCTCCTCAATTGGTGCCACCCCAACTATATCCCGAATATCGTCGTTCCGTACTCTATCCCTCCTTGTGTGCCCACAACACCAACGCAACATACGCATCTCCGCTACACTCAATTGCTGGACATGTCGCCTTTTTGTAGGCCAACACTCAGCACCATATAACATCGCCGGACGAATCGTCGTCCTATAGAACTTACCTTTCAGCTTCTGAGGCACCCTTTTGTCACAGAGAACGCCAGAAGCTTGACGCCATTTCAACCAGCCGGCTGAAATTCTATGCCTAACATCTTCATCAATGTCTCCATCCTTTTGTAGCATCGACCCTAAATACCGAAAAGTATCCTTCTTGGCCACCACTTGCCCATCGAGGCTAACGTCTCCCTCCTCGTGCCTAGTCGCGCTGAAATCGCACCTCATATACTCGGTCTTAGTCCTACTAAGTCTGAACCCTTTCGACTCTAACGTGTGCCTCCATAGTTCTAACTTCCTATTAACTCCCGCCCTACTGTCGTCAACTAGCACCACATCATCAGCAAAGAGCATACACCAAGGGATATCACCTTGTATGTCCCTTGTGACCTCATCCATCACCAAAGCAAATAAATAAGGGCTCAAAGCTGACCCCTGATGCAGTCCTATTTTAATTGGAAAGTCATTGGTGTCGCCATCACATGTTCGGACAAACGTCACCACATCCCTGTACATATCCTTGATGAGGGTAACGTACTTAGTTGGGACTTTGTGCTTTTCCAAGGCCCACCACATGACATTTCTCGGTACTTTGTCATATGCCTTCTCGAGGTCAATAAAGACCATGTGCAAGTCCTTCTTCTGCTCCCTATATCTCTCCATCAATTGTCGTAATAGGAAAATCGCCTCCATGGTCGACCTACCAGGCATGAACCCAAACTGATTTTGGGTCACATGTGTCACTCTCCTTAGGCGATGCTCGATAACCCTCTCCCAGAGCTTCATCGTATGACTCATCAACTTAATCCCACGGTAGTTAGTACAACTTTGAACATCTCCCTTGTTCTTGAAGATAGGTACTAATATACTTCTCCTCCATTCTTCAGGCATCTTGTTTGACCGAAAAAAAAGGTTAAAAAGCTTAGTTAACCATACTATCGCTCTGGCGCCTAGGTATCTCCACACCTCAATGGGGATACCATCAGGGCCCATCGCTTTACCTCCCTTCATCCTCTTCAAAGCCTCTCCGATCTCTGCCTCCTGAATTCTCCTCACAAAGCGTCTGTTGGTATCGTCAAATGAGTCGTCCAACTCAAGGGCAGGACCCTCATTCTCCCCATTAAACAGCTTGTCTTTCCAAAGACATATAATTGGCATTATTTTTTACCATGTGAAAAGCCCCATGAATAATAACTGGTATTTCTAGGGGCAGACCAACACAATATTTTTTTCCTAACCATATTAGTAGAAGGATGTACTAAGTAGGGATGGCAGACTTACATAGGAGAAGGCAGTAACAGTTCTAATCTACACAAAATAGCACCGAACAATTTGAATCCTCAGTTATTCTGAAAAGAGGACGAAATATTACATAAATATAAACATGAATGCTAGCCACATAATTCATTTGTCTGCATATTACCTAGAGGAATAACAAAACAAAGAGAAATCGTTTTTTACGCTATAGCTTAAGCTATTAAAACATGGTACCTCAAGCAACTAACCTCACTAAAACTGAACAATATCAGTAGGATCAATAGAACCATAGCAATGAGGGAGGCTTTCAGGTATGGTATTTTTGGTGGCTTTCGGGAGGAGCCACGAGGCCAGGAGCTCTGGGGCAAGGAACAGCGTGCTTAGGAATGGCCGCTGCAGTTTCTCTCCGGCACCGGCTGGATCCACCTCACGCCGCAGCAGCTGCCACTCGGTGCCGCTTTGCCATAGATCCGGTTGCTGCTGGAGAATTGAAGCTGTCAAAGAGATCGAGACATAGCAATGAGGGAGGTAAAGAGGAAGTCACCGACAGGAACCACAAGATCGTATGAGCCAGTTGACAACCCATGGTTCGTCGATCTGACGCAAAGATGCCATGCGGGAAAGGAAAAAATGGAAATTCCTCAGTTTCTTCAGCATCCTTTCCTCAATCCTCAATCTTCCTCGCAGATCTAGCAAAATAGTAATGTAAGTATAACAAGAAAGGGATGTAAAGTAGGAGAGGAAGGGCAGGAGGATGGAGACTTCGGAGGAGGGGAGCACCTGGTGGATCCACCGTGTGAACTTGACGCGAGCGAGCGGCAACGGCGGCGGAGAGAAGAGAGAGAAAGGAAAAGGAGGAACGCGAGAGGTTAGGGTTCAGGCTGGATGGAGGAAGGTCTGCTCATGCCGGGAAGAAGGGAGGACGGTGTCCGCGGAGATGGAGGACGAGCCGGTCGCGTGCGGCAAGATGCGAGGGGCGGCGGCGGCGTACCGGGAAGAAGACAGGGGGCGGGAACAAGGGGCCGCCGCGCTCTCCGTAGAGCCGGGCACCGCCGTCGCGCTCCCCGGCCGGTGAGGCCACGCACCCGCCGGAGCCCCGTCTGCGGGGCCGCGTCGACCGGTGTCGTGCCCGCGCGCCCGTGGTCCGTGGTGGAGGGGAGGAGCACGACGGCGAGGCGCGCGGTAGAGCATCGCGGGGAGGAGGCGGCGGCGGGATGAAGAGAGAGGGGAGAAAACCTGAGAAGAGATGAGGATGGAGCATTGGCTAGGGTAGGGCTGCGGGTGGCTCTTTGCAAAACTGCCATAGATATTGAATGGATTGCGGGTTGATTCCCTAAATGGTAAAGGGCTTTTTTGCAAAACGTGCAGAGACGCGTGTCGCTCTACGGATGCGCCACCGATGTCTGGAATTCTGTGATGCGAGCAAACCGGAGTGATCTTTAAACAACCCTGATGATCACCACACTATAAAAGAGCGAGTTTTTTTGGAGGGGGCGCTCCCTCTATAATAACCGTTCGATCTATACGCCGTGCTATATGAGTCCTCCATCATCTATGATCTTACTCTTCCTGTATATCAACCGTTTAATTTACACATCATGCTATATAAACCATCCATCATCCGTGATCTTACGTGTAAGATATAAGACTCCTATTTAATATCAAATACGTCTCATGGTACAACCTGCCCACCTATACCCACGCGTTCTTCCTCCTTGCTATTTCTTTTCGTGACCTACCCAACCCGCACGCCTCTCCATCTCATATCCTGGCCGCCTCCGCCCCATGGCCGGACGAGATGAAAGCACGGACGGGCCAACAGGGCATATGCATGCTGCTAGATTCTACGAGTTGCTTGCCCATCGGCCAAGGAATCGAAGCTCGGATGACACTCCAAACGCCGAATTCATCTCGGCATGACCGCATGGCACCACCAAGTCGTGCCTGATCTCTACGAAGAAGCCAATGCAAGAGTTGCGAACTCACCATGTCGTGGACTGCAGTGTGCCAGCGTGGTGTGGTACTAGCGGCTGCATGCCTAGTTACGTGAGCACATCATCAGTGCCTTCAACTCCTTTAGGACACAGTCAGCATGCTCTTTACTCCAGGTACGTGATTGCTTTGCATTTGCACGCACGTCGGCGTGAGAGCGAGATGTGTGTCGTCCAGCCATGAAGGTGCCAAGTGCCCCAGTACAGCAGGAAGGGATCGTTCGTAGAAGAAAAAAATATTTTTGCAAGTTGCAACTCTAATCGGGTAGACTAGAGTACTATTATATTATTGTTGTGTGTATTGTTGCATGATAGCTCATATCATGGCATGATGTAAGGCGCGCATGGGAGATCTTAGCATGCATGATATATTTTTGGTAGAGTATATGGCTGTACTTGCACGCCGAGGATCAACGCACGTACATAGCCCAGCGGCACCAGGACCGAGGCGGACACCTAGGGCGTGTTTGGCAGCGGGTCAAAGACCAACCAGGGCCAGCGGCCATGTTAAAGCCGACCACAGCTGGTCCAAACCGATACAGGCAGCCTTGTTTGGTTGCATGCACTAATTGGACAAGGCCTAGCTGTGGCTGTGTTTGGTGGCACATATTGGAGCCTTGAAGGGTTGAGATGGCGGACTAGAGGGGGGTGAATAGTCCTTTCTAAGAATTAAACACGTCAGCTAACCAAAACAAATGCGGAATTAAACTTATCGGTCTAGCCAAGACTACACCTGTTGACATCGTTTTTTGGCACGTGTCAAGATGGTTAGAAGGGGCTAATCAGCAGAGGAAAAATTACTGTGTAGGTTGATAGCCGAGGAAAATGAGCTTGTAAAGAAGGCTGCCTATGAGTGGTGGCGGTGTATGGAGAAGTTAATTCAAATTGAAGTGTTGCCGATAAGGTTAAGGGTATTATTATCGATGCCGATGAAAGCTGCCGATGAAACAGGGAGTGTGCCGATGAAAAAGACTTGAAGGCTGCTGCCGATGAAACAGGGAGTGTGCCGATGGAAAGGAGGTCGATGAGGATACCATCGTAGTTGAGGCAGACTAGGTGGTAGACTACTCCCCGCGGTTAAGTGAATAAGTACAACTTTTGTTGTCCTTAAGGTCTCGTTACATCATTCTTTAGTAATGATTATCCAATGATGACATACTTTAGTACCTTATAAATGTTTTTACCCAAGAGGTTGCATCTGCTTCAACCCAGATAATTGTTGTCTTTGGATAAAAGAATCTTATTAAATAACTGTTGGCAGGAATACGAAGCCGACAGAGTCAGCTATCACATTCACTAACCCATCAACAGACTTAGATAATACAGTGTTGTCATCAGAGAAAGAGAACTGCACACATGGAACCTTAAGTAGTTTTTCTTTAGTTGATATCAGAAGGATTGAACATTTACGACCAACATAGACCCTGTCTATTGGTTAATCAGTATCCTATAACCTCAGAGGATGTTTGTCATCTATGATCTCACCCCATTGGAAGGTTGCGCTCAAGCCATTCTGGTAGAGGGCTACTTTTCAAACCTTGTGAACATAGAGTCATTTCGACGAGTATACTTCTGAAGAGTTCGGTCTAGTGTAAAGTTCATACGGACCATGTTATGTTCAATAAAGAATCAAATGCTTGTGAGTGTTCACTCATGGACCAAATGATCTCCGTACACTGAGAGTGCAGTACGTGCTATCTTGGATTCCTCCCAAAGTAACAATGTTTCATGGAAGTCAATGAAGGAAATTCTTCAGACAGATTTTTACCATAAAGAGTAAGTATTAGAACGTGCCTTTGACCAAATTGTTCACCGATGTTGAAGCTTTATAGCTAAATGCTATAGCAGATGTTGGGAACTAGATAACGTGTCTCTCTTCCTTAAAAGATCTTCCATTCCGAATCTCGGGACGCGATTCTTTTAAGGGGGGAGGGCTGTAACACCCCAGGTGTTGATCACCAATTAGGCAGTGGGTTTAAGCTCAAACACGACAAATTAAGTGGAGATGACAATGTCAAGGTCAACCTATGGAGATGAGCCTAACCTAAAGTGGATGTTGCATCATTGCTTTACATATAGGTCCCTTTTCAAAGATATATGTTTGGATGGTGTTATTGCCATATCTTCATGTGTCTCACCTTGGTACCTATCTATATTGATCCCTGGAAAAGTTTCATGAAGTTTGGAATCAAAAAGTCACATGAAATGATAAGTTATATGCTTGTTTGGATTATAACTAAAACCTGCCTTACATCCTATGGGAACTAGTGTTGAGCAACATACAAATGCAATATGTGCAACACATCTTGGACACATGTGGAACACCCTAGTGGAACATGTGTAGCATGTATCTTGAAACAAGCACTACAATTATAGTGACTTCTATGTTTCAGTGCATGTGAGTCCTACACTTTTGTGCAACCTATGCATGGTGTGTATGTTTGGCCTCTACAACACCTTAACTACACTTAGGGCACTTAATAGAGCAATGTTCATGTTGATCATTTTGCCTAAATGTGCTTCTAAGTGATGGTTGACCATGTATAGACCCTAGAACCCTTTTGTTTGACCATTCCAAAAGTGTGACCTAGAAGCTTTGCATGACTGTGCACCCTTTGACAAGGTTGTAGGGAATTTTATAAGGAACAAACTTTGTTTAAGAGTCAAGTCATGAAAATGTGAGGAACATGCTCAAACAGGGCTCACAAGTCAGTTTTAGGGCTGATTTCAGCACTTAGCCATTTTTTAAGCCCTAATTCCGGTAACATCGACGTTGGCATCTCGCGTTCTCCGAATTTTTTTGAATAACTCAAGTTGACCCAAAAATGAAAATTGTAAATAATTCGTTGGAGAACAACATGTAAAAAGTTGGGATCAATTTGACCAAGTTTTGCACTGCAAAATCCCAAAACCGAGCCCTAGCTTAACAGGTTGACACTGGTAATTTGGGGGCTGATTATCTCCTAATCCACAACTCTAATAACTTTGCTCCCTAAAGGAAAATCATAGAGCTTTGAATGGGCTTCAAACTTTGTTAAAGGCCCTTGGCCCAAAAATGAACAGAACCGGCCCAAAATCGGCCTCCAAGACGGGCACAGAGGCGCCTGCCACGTGCTCGATGAATTGTCCCCGTGGCGACCGTGCAGCAGGGCACCCCACCATGGCTGGACACGCGCCCCCTTGCCTCTCCACGCGTCTTGCGCCTTGTTGTCGAGGTGGAAGAGCACCAGGATGCGCGCCCAAGCTCCACTCCATCCCCCCTCGCCCTAGAGCTTCCCATTGCCTCCCTGCCTTTCCCAGTCGCACCCAGAGCATGTCCGCCATGGCCAAGCTCCGGAGCTCGCGGCCGCGCCATCGTTCTCGCCGATTCATCAAGTCGCAGGCCAAATTAAGCACACCACCATCTCCGCATCTCACTGCTTCACCCACCGCAACCTTACCCCGCCTTTCCTCGCCATCGTGAGCGCGGCCACCGTGAGCGCCGTGATCATGGCCGCCATGGCCAATCCCGCCGCCGAAGTCGTTCCGCACCTCACGCCATACTTCTGCTCCACCAAGTGCGCCATTGCCGCCGCCTCGTCGTGCCTTACCATGTGCACACTCGCTTGAGCCATCCCCGCCGCCAGCGCTTTGGCCGCGGACGCCTCCGTGGCCGACGAGCAGAGGTCACACCAGTCATCGTGGCCAAGCCACTTTAGTTCACCGCGCTACCAACCAAGGGCTGCCACAGTTTTACCTAGACCTGAGGATGCTGCGCCGCCACTTCACCGCTGCCGGGGTGAGCCGTCGAGCCTGCGCCGCCGTCGCCATGCCGCTCGGGCCGCACTTGCTTGTGGCCAGGTGGCCATGAGCCACCTCTGGCCGAGCTGCTACTGCTCAGGGATGCGCGCGGGCCTCCTGTCACTATGCCACCGCCGCTTGCCGCCAGAGCGCTGCCCCACCGGCCGGAGCCGCGGGCCGGCCGCCTCCCCTGCTTCCGGTGTCCCTGTGAAGGAGAAAGGGGGCGGGGAAGAAAAACTGGTCCGGCTCCCTCTCTCTATGACAGCTGGGCCCAATGGTACAGAGGGTCCCACATGTTGGTTTAAGTAGGGGCTGAGTTGGGTAAACAACCGGGTGCACCTAGCGAAATTAGTTAGGGTTGCTTTTATTCTGGTTTTGAATTTAGATTTCATGTAAATCTTCTAAAATCCATATCTCATGCTATATAATTCCAAAAATAGCAAAAGTAGACTTTTTGGAAACCTTGAGAAGAAATCTATGCAGTGGAGTCATAATATGTTAGATGTTTGTAGAAGTTTTCTGATGTCTTTATTTAAGCTTTAAAAATGCTCTAAAATGCTTATAAACTTGACCAGAGCCATATCTTGAGTTTTAGAACCCCAAAAATAGTGATTCTTGTTTTGTTAATTTTATGATGACATGTACTTGCTAGGAAAAATATTAAACACCATAGTTGTCACTGTTTTCTTAGGGTTTTGATTGGACCTTGATAAATAAGGAAATCTATATTATTTTGCTTGTCATTTTATATCTTGAGTTGTGATGCTCCAAATGATGTGAAATTTTTATGGTAGGTTTGTCATGATATGGATGTACTGTGGTATAAATTTCATGGTCATTGTTTATTGTATGATCTAATTATTGATTTAACTTGTTTATGGCTTAATAAATAGCTTATAAATAATATATAAATGATAAAATAGAAAATGTTGTTCCATTACCTTAGTATGATGTTTCTCTATCATATTGATTCATAATATGGCCTTGTGTTCACAGAAAATATTGAGTTTTAGGTTTAATTTGCCCTTACATGAATTATTGCAATAGCTATTTGTCTTTTTCATAGAGGTTGATATACTTGTCCAAATAGATTGAAATTTGGACAGTAGACTTTTGGTAGCATGTGTAGACCTCTGTAATTTTGGTAGAATTTATTATGCACTTTTGATATGTGTTCATAATTCCACCAAATTATCTAAATAAATTAAGAAAATGCATTAAAAGAAATTATTTAGGAATGGACACTATGTTTTCTGGTGTTCATTAGTCATGTGTGACATGTTGGTAAAGTTGGTTTTGTCCAATGATATGTTTGCAACATAAGTTAATAATTATTTCTTGCAAACGAGGTTTCTGAACAGATTTAAGAATATTGTTAATTACCCTATGCAAATGATGTTTTCATGTCTTGTGTGCTATAACAAAGTTGTTGTGAATTTCATGATCTAGCTAATGCTAAATTTTGGTGGCAATTGGACATATGGTTTAGAAACTACAGCTGTTCTAAGTTGGGTTCAGATTTAGGTTGCTCTCTGTCCTTCCAGGACAGATTCTGTACCTTCTGTATTTCGACCTAGTAAATGTTAGAATCAGGTTTAGATGATTATAAATGAAATTTAGATAATTTCATAATCTTTTCATAATGTCTTCTTGCAAGTCATTTGGAGTTGTAGATCTCTAGTTATGATTAAATTACGCAGCTGTTGGTCTGATGTCCAGAAGGTAGCAATTTCTAGTTCTAGTACTTTGATTAACTTTGTCATGCTTGGGTATTGAAGGGTGACTCATATCTTTGATGATACTTGGGTGGTACCCTGTGATCTTGTGAGACTTGTTTCTTGATTGATGTGCTTGCCCTCTTCTATGTTATGTCTTAATGAGGATTAAGTTAATTAGCTCTAGGTGTTTATGTGAACTTTAGTATGCTTGCATGATTACTTTGTTTATTGTACTTCTATGCATTCATACGTATGCATTATTGCACCTAATTTAGGTACGCTAGCTGAAGCACGTGAAGGACCTGATGTGGATCCAAACCCGAAGATAGAAGGACCGGACAAGTAGTAGTTTGGAGGTTGCTCGCCAAGTGACTTCATCTGACATACTCTAACTTGAGTCGGATCCCAGGCAAGCCCCGGAGCATTATAAGCCTCCTATCTTTAAAGCAATTAATTCTATATATGTTATAAGTATTGTTGCATTAAGTGATAGGAGTTGGTTGGAAACCCTTGCTGCATTATATCATTCCTTGTCCAGATATATGAATCCTTGAATCCTACATAGACTAGGATCGAGTAGATGCTTAGCCCTGCTTTAAGCGGTACAAGTCAGGTGATTTCCTGTCACCTGCGAGATATAGGGATATTCATATATGGCACGGTTGGCTATATTTGCTATCGTGGAATGGAACCATGTGTTAATAAAATGAAATGAGACCGGGCGGGATGACGATAGTGAAGCAACAAGGCATGGAGGTCTTGGGTGTGGATCTATCCCCGTCTGAGTCGTTTAAGGACCGATTCGTTGTACGTCCTTGAGTCATGTTGAACGCAGTCTAACACTTAGTTGGCCGGATAAGCCGTTTCGACCGCGAAGCCGAGTAATGTGATTCAGGCCGGGAATCGAATGGTAGGTTGCTTCTTGGAGGAGAGAAAGGATGTGCTTGGGGACATTGGCGTGAGACCAAGGGGGGGTTAGAGTCCCTATCACCTGGCAGAGTGTCGCCCTTGGGGTCGCGACATCATTCGGACCCATGATTCCTGAATCATATGAAAAGGTGGCTTGTGCGACCCTGGCAGGGGCCTGCGCGGTGAGTGTTAGAAATACCCCTCCAGCTGGATAGGAATTCGATTCGAATCGCCATCGCTCCCGGTTAGTGAGCACTTGACTTGAGCAGCGGCAACGTAGATTCCATTAAATTGAACGGATGGTTAATTGGATCACGATGGAAAGGTTGCCTCAATTTATACCTGCTATGGTTAATATTGTTTGCTCCTAATAAAGTGAGTGCTCTAGTACAGGTGCTAATATAGATGACAGGTTAATGATAATTTACTTGATGCTTAAGCATTAATGATTGATCATCTATATTAAGGTTTTATGCAAAATGTTGTCAAGCTAGCCTCACTTCATATCAGCCTTGCATGATCCTTGGTGTCACCTTATTTCTGGTTTCTGACGGGTAAGTCTAGCTGAGTACTTTGTCGTACTTAGGGTTTTATCCCCACTTGTTGCAGGTTGTGATGTATCATGGCGACTGCAAGAGTTGGTTGGCTCCTGCCTTAGTGGCGGAGTGTGATCATGGGCATGATCCTTCTGAGCTACCTTATCTCTAATGCTTTTGTTGGAAGTCGACCGTGGCACTGGCATATATTTGAAATAAGAATAATGTTAGTTTCAAATTACTTTGCTTCCGCTACTTTTGAACTTAAGTTGTAATAACTATGTTGAACTCCGATGTATATTGAATTACTTGTGAAATGGTTGTAACATGTGACTTGCTATGTTGAATCACTACGATCTTGGCTTGTATGTTGGTTGGTTTGAAATCCCTCATGATTTCATTGGACTACCGGAGTTATATGGGCTCAAGTGCGAGAATTTGATCATTTCGGTGATTGTTTTTGTACTTGTGCTCTTATAATTTGGACGGTTCCGTTACAGCCTTGCCTCTCATGAGTTGCTTGAACCTTCTTCTCAAGCTTGGTAGGACACCCGAGGCAAAGTGTCATATATCTCCACATTTGAAGCACTTGATGTGAGCCAAATCTCTCTTCTCAATTTGATTCTTGCTCAATATCTTGACATCTTGAATTTGCATTGGATGCCTTGCTCTACCACCCCTTCTTATTTTCTTTTTCTTCATCATCATGTCACCAACATCTTCATGATTGATCTTGACTTGAGCTTGGGATATTTTCTCTTGCTCAACTTTTGGCTTCTTCCTTTTATCTTGTGGGCTCATCTTTGGCTTCTTGGTTGGGCAGGATTTGGCAAGGTGACTCATCTCATGGCATTTAAAGCACATGAAATGAGATAGCTTCTTTTGTTCTTGCTTCTTCATTTTCTTGCCCTTGTTCTTGTTGAAGCCAATGTCACTCTTGTCACCATAGCTTCTTTGAGTCTTCATTATGTGCTCAAAGGTGACTTTTAAGTTATAGCACCTCTCTAACTTGTTGCTCAAATTCTTCACTTCACTTTTGAGCTCATTGTTCTCCTTCAAAAGGTTAGTCTCACAAGACATAGAAGTAGAACAAGCATCTAATTGTGAAGAGCATGGCATATATAATAAATCATCACAAGAGGTGGATACATGCTTCTTGCCTACATCACAAGGGTTAGTAATATGTGATTGATCATTTGACCCAAATGATGAGCTCTCACTAGTTTTGGTTTCTTCATTAGAAAGCTTCTTAGTGAGTAAAGCATGTTCTTGTGCCAAGTTATTATGAGCAACATTTAGTTCCTCATGAGCCAATTTTAGCTCCTCATGTGAACAAGTAGTAACATAAAGTAGATGCTTTTGTTGTTCACATGTGGTCTTTAGAAAAGAGTTTTCATTTTCCAATTTGTTTGTTTTTTTCCATTTCCCTTTTCAAGGCTCTTGAGAGTTTATATAGAAGCTCTAAATTTGGATCATCACAATCCACAACAAAACCACCAACATGTATCTTAGTATTACCATGTGATGATGTTGAAGAGCTTGTTGAAGCATCACTCTCATAGCCATCATCTTCACCATCAAGTGTGCATGAAGTAGAATCATTGCTTGCATCACTTGTGGCACTATCATTCTTCTTGTCAAGTGATATTGTGGTATGATCCTCTTTGTCATCACTTGATCGTGAGGTGGAGCAATCCTTGAAAGGACCTAATTGGCCTAGAGGGGGGGGTGAATAGGCCTTTTTGCAAAACCTGAAACTCACAAACTCAAATTTGTGGAAGTTAAATACCAGACCGGAAGTTCCGGTGGTCTGGATCGGAAGTTCCGGTAAGGGGGACCAGAACTTCTGGTGCAGACCTTCAGAACTTCTGGTGCCCTAAATGAGCTATGAAATCAAAGTGAATCGAGTTGGGATTTCAGATCCAAGTGTTACCACACCCTCCTAGAGGTTGTTGATGATAATGTTGACCTCCTCAAGGCTTGGCACCACACCAAACCATAGATCAGGACCTCCCACCTAAGAAGTTGGGGGTAGAGAGGAAGAACAACAAGAACACAAGAACAAAGGGTAGTCGATGCTACTGCCACAGCAAGACAAGCTATTTTTTTACCGAGGTTCGGCAATCCCCACTAAGGAGTTCCTACGTCCTCATTGTTGAGGTGACCACGAAAGTCCGACCACTAAGGTCTCCTCCCTCAAGCAACCACGAAGGCTAGCTTGAGATTTCCACTAAGGATCAAAGAGTGATACAAACACTTTGGGGTGCCCTCACAAATGGATCAATACGGGCAACCACGAAGAACGCCTAGCCGGCTAGGGTTCCAAGAACCCAAGAGAAACAAACACAAATCAAGCCAGCAAAACAAGGAATCCAAGTGCTCAAGTCAAAGATCGATGCTCCCGCTCTCAAATCTCACGTCCCTAGCTCAAACAATCGAAGATTGAAGCTTGAAGGCAAAGGGGGAGAGAGAGTGGGTGAGTCACAACTTGGAGAGAGTTGGGAGAGCAGAAATGAATGTGCAAAGCTCAGGCAACGTCTAGAAATGAGGTGAGAAGCTTATATACTTGGGCTCAGATGAGCCACCGGAAGTTCTGGTGGAAGCCACCGAAACTTCCAGTCAAACGAGATCAGACCGTTGGGCTTGTCAGTCAACTCGGGTCCACCGGAACTTCCGGTGCCAGGACCGAAACTTCCGGTCCGTATCGGAACCTCCGGATGGAACCCGGAATAATTCTCTCGCACGCGAACGCGTTCGCAAACTGCACCAACCGGAACTTCCGGTGCCTGACCGAAACTTCCGATAAGTACCGGAACTTCCGGAAGGAGACCAGAACAAAATACTCACAAGCGGACGCGCGCGGGCGCCAGCGATCGGAACTTATGGTGCAGCTCACCAGAACTTCTGGTGCACGTCTCTCTAGCCTACTAAGCTTCGATAAGAGCACTTTTTATCCCTATTTTGCCAACTAGATTTGTATCCCTCTTGATAGTGCGGCGTTGCCTACGACTCAAATCAAAATAAACGGTGTTGAAGCCCTTGAGTCGAAGCGCCTTTTGTCCATCAAAATTTAGGGTGCTATAATTCACCAAATATTCTTTTTCAATTCCATCAATGGACTAACACCTGTAGATTACACTTGATAAATATGTTAGTCCCTAATTTGATTGTCATTAATTATCTAAAACCCACATCGGAGGCGAATGCACTTACAAACTCCCCCTTTTTGGTAATTGATGACAACCAATTTAGGCTTACAATAGATAGAAAGAATTGAAGCTTTTGAATTCCAAAATTCAAGTTGAGCTCCCCCTTAATGTATGCATAGGATTTGGAATTTCAAATCTTGATTCAAATCAAGATTGCATACATTAAGAATAAGCCCCCCCTAAATTTTGTAATCCATGGGGTGCCTAAGTGTGTGTGAAACAATAAAACGATGATGCATATGACAGGTTATATCTCAAGAATAAATCAAGATAACTTGAATGGTTATGCAAGAAAGAAAAGGACTTAAACTCATCATAACCATTCTAAATAAACAACCATCATAAGCATCAACACAAAAGGCTAAACAGGCTAAGATAGACATTAAGCATAAATGTTTTAGCCTATACTCAACCATCACACACACATAGTTCAAGTTTACCACATGGTCCACCACACGAAATAAAAAGCCTAACATTTCTCCCCCTTTAACATCAAATGCCAAAAAGGGTAGGCTCCGAGAGGCTCCAAGGGGCAAAGCCTACCTATGTGGGATCAATAGTAGCACAGAGCAAATTGTTGAGCACATAGATGGGATCAATACCACCCATGCCACAAACCAGCGAGAAATAGTCCTAGAAGTGGTGAACAATATGATATACTCAAACCAACTCAAATATGTCCAGATTTCATGAAATCAGTACATAACTATGGACATATTGGAGTTGTGAAAAATAGGTTTTGAAAGTTTCACACAACTTTTCACAAGAATTTTATCCAATTCTAAATCATACAAGTGTGCACAAGATGTCAAGCCACGTTATGAGAATCAACGATATTTAGCTCATGCCTCAAAGCACAAAATCTTGACTCATCTAAAGGCTTTGTGAAGATATCGGCTAGCTGAAATTTGGTTCTCACATGTTGCACATCGATATCTCCTTTGGCTCGGTGGTCTCTCAAGAAGTGATGGCGAATGTCTATGTGCTTTGTTCTTGAGTGGTTTACAGGATTGTCAGCTAGCTTGATTGCTCCCTCATTGTCACATAAGAGAGGAATCTTACTTTGATCACAACCAAAGTCTCTCAAGGTTTGCTTCATCCAAAGCAGTTGGGCACAGCAAGCGCCGACCGCCACATACTCGGCCTCAGCGGTGGATAAGGCAATAGAGTTTTGCTTCTTAGAACTCCATGACACCAAAGACCTACCAAGAAATTTGCATGTCCCGGATGTACTCTTTCGCTCTACCCTGCAACCGGCATAATCCGAATCAGAATAGCCAAGTAGAGTGAAAGTGGAGCCCTTAGGATACCACAAGCCAAGATTAGGAGTGAGCACAAGATACCGAAAAATTCTCTTAACGGCCATGATATGACATTCTTTCGGATTGGCTTGAAATCTTGCACACATGCACACACTAAGCATAATATTGGGCCTAGATGCACAAAGGTAAAGCAAGGATCCAATCATGGAGCGATATACCTTTTAATCTATGGCCTTGCCGTCTCCATCAAGGTCAAGATGTCTGGTTATAGGCATTGGGGTCTTAACGGGCTTGGCCTTGTCCATGTCAAACTTCTTTAGCATGTCGGTGGTGTACTTGGTTTGACTTATGAACGTGCCATCCTTGAGTTGCTTGATTTGAAATCCAAGAAAGTATGTCAACTCCCCCATCATGGACATCTCAAACCTTTTTATCATGATCCTACTAAATTGCTCACAAAAAGCCGTATTAGTACTACCAAATATAATGTCATCGACATATATTTAGCAAATAAAGATATCATTATTGACTTTGCGAGTAAATAAAGTAGGATCAGCCTTCCCAATCTCAAACCCTTATTTGAGTAGGAAGTCCTTGAGACAATCATACCAAGCTCTAGGGGCTTGCTTAAGCCCATAGAGCACTTTGTCAAGCTTGTAGATGTGGTCGGGATGATGTGAATCTTCAAAACCTGGTGGTTGCTCCACATACATGGTTTCGGAGAGGGGGGCGTTGAGGAATGCACTTTTCACATCCATTTGAAACAACTTGAAATCATGGTGAGCAGCAAAGGCAAGTAATATGCGAATAGATTCAAGCCTAGCTACAGGTGCATAGGTCTCCCCAAAATCCAAACCTTCGATTTGAGTGAAACCTTTGGCTACCAACCGTGCCTTGTTCCTTGTGACCACGCCATACTCATCTTCTTTGTTGCGGAAGACCCACTTGGTACCTATCACATTTTGCTTGGGCCTTTTCACCAAGGACCAGACTTTATTTCTAGTGAAGTTGTTCAATTCCTCTTGCATGGTCATCATCCAATCCGGGTCCTTCAAAGCATCCTCCACCCTTTCTAGCAATTTGGAAGAGACAAAAGAGTAATGCTCACAAAAAGCTACTAAACGAGAGCGTGTTGTTACCCCTCGTTGTATGTCTCCCAATATGCTATCAACGGGATGATCCCGTTGAATGGATTGATGAACTCTTGGGTGAGGGATGGTTGTTCTTGTTTGGATTGGACCATCATCTTTATCTTCATTGTCTTGATTGATTGGAGAATCAAGATCTTGATTGTCTTGATCACCACCTTGGTTGTCTCCTTGAGCTTGTGGTGGATCTTGACTAGCTTGTTCTCTTGAGTCATGACCCCTTCTTGAGGTGGAAGCATCACCATGGGCATTGGTTGACCCATGATGCATGTTTGGATCATGAGGAATTTGCACATGCATATCATCATCTTCATCTTCAATGGGTCTCACTTCACCGGTGGCAAGCTTCTTGATCACTTGATGAGATGGTTCTTCTTTTCCTAAAATTCAGCATTGACTTGCTCCTTTTGAGAGCCGTCGCTTTCATCAAAAGTCATGTCTACCGCTATTTCAATTTGGCCGGTGGCCTCATTGAAAACACGGTAGCCATGTTCGTTAGTAGCATAACCAAGTAAGAACCCTTCATCAACCTTTGGTGCAAACTTAGAGCTTTTGGATTTCTTATTAAGTATGAAACACTTACATCCAAAAACTCTAAAGTAATCCACCTTAGGCTTTTTACCGGTTAGAAGCTCGTAGGCGGTCTTGTTCCTTATCTTGTGGAGGTACAAGCGGTTGATGGCATGACATGCCGTGTTGACCGCTTTCGCCTAATAATCTTTCTCCAAAATCTTGTACTCATCCAACATTGCTCTTGTGGCTTCAATGAGCGTTCGGTTCTTCCTCTCCACAACACCATTTTGTCGTGGAGTGTATGGAACCAAAAACTCATGCTTGATGCCTTCTTCATCAAGGAATGCTTCAATGTTGGTGTTCCTAAACTCTATCCCATTGTCACTTCTCACTTTCTTGATCTTCACTTCAAACTCATTTTGAGCTCTCCTTGCAAATTTCTTGAAGATCCCTTGGGTTTCGCTTTTATCTTTCAAAAAGAACACCCAAGTGAAACGAGAAAAATCGTCAACAATTACAAAACCATATTTGTTACATCCAATGCTTATATAAGCATTGGGTCCGAATAGATCCATGTGAAGTAACTCAAGTGGCCTTGTTGTAGTGACGATGTTCTTAGCGGGATGCTTGGCTCCAACTTGTTTACCTGCTTGACATGCACTGCAAATTCTATCTTTCTCAAAAGAAACATTTGTTAGTCCAAGGATGTGTTCGCCTCTTTGAAGATCGGCCAAGTTCCTCATGCCAACATGAGCTAGTCGGTGATGCCATAACCAGCCCATGCTAGATTTTGCCACAAAACAAGTTTTGGACCCCACTCTATTAGATGAAAAATCAACTAAATAGAGCTTGCCCTTCAATTCACCCGTAAAGACAATAGAGGAATCCGATCTTTTAGAGACTTCCACACCCTTATCCGTAAAGAGACAATTGTAGCCCTTCTCACAAAGTTGTGAGACAGACAGCAAATTGTATCCCAATGAATCCACAAGTAATACATTTGAAATTGAATTATCATTTGAGATAGCAATTTTACCCAAACCAAGGATATCTCCTTTACTATTGTCACCAAAGACAATCCTTTCACATGCAACTTGATTTGGTTGAAAGGAGGTGAACATGTTCTTCTCTCTGATCATATGATTGGTGCATCCACTATCAAGCACCCATTTCGGTCCACCGGAGGAATATTCCTACAAAACAAGATTAAGCTTTTGGTTTAGGTCTCGAGATGGGACCTAGGGGATTAGACATATAAGACTTGGGCACCCAAACACTCATCAAGATTTGTCTCTTTTTGAGGGCGCCAACATACTTCACAACAATCTTGCCATCCTTGTCCTAGCAACACATGTAATCACAAATGTGATTGCGTGAAATAGGCACTTGTTGCTTGGACACCTCCACTTGCTTCTTCTTGTTGTTCTTGTTGTTGACAAGTGGAGTTGTAGGTGTAGCAACATTGTTCACCTTGTTGATAAGGTCAACAAGCGGCACACTCTTGTTGAACTTCACACAAGCCACCCCATTAATCATTTTTCTTCCATTGGCTTTGCCATCATACCTATTGTAACCAATGACATCCTTAATCACGGGTGCCTTGATGCCTTGAACACATTTGCCGGTTGCTTATCCTTGCACTTGCAACCATTCTTGACAATTGTGTTCAACCTTTGGATCTCCTTATCCTTCTTGGCTAGCTCATCAAGGTTATTAGCACAAGCATGTATATCAATATTAGAGCATCTTTCACAACCTTTACTAGTTGTAGCTTTGGCATCCTTGGAAACGGTAGAAGTGCTAGTCCAAAGTTTGTCATAGTTTAGTTCAAGCTCATGATATTTATTTGTCAAGCTTGTAAGGCTTTCTTGAGCCAAACTATGATCATTCTTTAGACTTGCCAAAGAGTCATTGAGTGAAGAAAGTTCCTTAGCCAAGCGCTCATTAGCATCCTTGGCTAAAAACAATTCTACACTCAACTTCTCAACCTTCTCCTTCTCCTTGGAGAGACAAGCCTTAAGTCCTTGGGTGTTCTCCCTTTCCTCTAGGAACAATTCCCCTTGCGACTCAATGCATGACTCAAGCTTATCTTTGGCATATATTAGCTTCAAGATTTTAGTTGCAGCAGCTTCACCATATCTTTTGATGAGATTATAAGCATAGTTTTCATCATTTTCATCATCACTATCACATTCACTAGTGGTATGTGTAGGAGGATCAAGTTGTACCTTATCTCCTAATGCCATATGGCAAGTAGGAGCATCATAGTCAACGTCGGAGAGGTTGGCGAAGAGTCTAGGTGATGAAGAAGTGTTGGTGAAGAGAGATGTTGATGAAGCATTGTCGGTGAAGACCTTTGTTGAGGAAGAAGTTTCTTGTATAGCAATTGCGGCCACACTCTTCTTCTCATTGTCATTGTCATCATTACTATCACTATCTGACTGCCATTCTTGACCTAGATGTGCTTCACCTCTCTTCTTATCCTTGTACTTCTTGTCATCTTGCTTGTTATATATTGACTTCTTCACCTTGTTAGGACAATCGGCTGCAAGATGGCCGGTGTCACCACACTCATAGCAAAACCTCTTCTTGTATGGCTTATTCCCTCCATATCTCATCATCTTTTCTTTCTTCATTCTCAAATACTTCTTGTAATTTCCCACTAGCAAAGCTTGCTTTTCGTCAAGGTCATCATCATCATTGTTATGCCTATGCTCACAACACCCTTTGTTGCAATGACTTGACTCACTTCCATGTGATGTCGTGAGAGTAATGCTCTTCTTTAGCACACTTGCTTCCTTGGCTTCATCATCAAGTACCTCATGATGCATCAACTTGGTGAGCATCTCTTGTGGTGTCATTGTGGTATAGTTGTCTCTCTCCATTATGACCGAAGCAAGCATGTTGTTCTTTTGTCTATACACTCTACATATCTTCCTTGCGGTGGAGTTGTCATCCCATCTTGTTTCCCCAAGTGCTCTAATTTTGTTGATTAAGGTCATGAACCTATCAAACATTGCTTGAGTAGTTTCTCCTTCAATCATGGTAAAGTTCTCAATCTTTTCTTGCAAGAGCTCAATGTTTCCAATTCTTACACTCTTGTCTCATTCAAATGATACCTTCAAAGTATCTCAAATTTGCTTTGTATTGACCATTCCATTAACCTTGTTGTTATCTTC
Source organism: Saccharum hybrid cultivar R570 (assembly GCA_038087645.1). Lineage (NCBI taxonomy): Eukaryota > Viridiplantae > Streptophyta > Magnoliopsida > Poales > Poaceae > Saccharum > Saccharum hybrid cultivar. The sequence goes on from JAQSUU010000368.1 coordinate 1,336,584, forward strand.
TAGAGTGAGGCATTGCAAAATCAAGGTAGCCACCGTTGCCTTGAGATGAAAGTCTCTCTCATCTTCGGGTGACCACTCACTAGGATTTTGAGGTGGCAGATTGACTCCAACATCCACTACTTCCCAACATCTTACGGCTATAAGATGCAACTTCATCCTATGAGCCTAATCGGTGTACCTTATACCATCAAATGAAGGTGGCTTTCTAGGATTGATCATGGGCAAGGTAGGATTATTGTTCTTGCTTGATCCACCATAATCAAAACTGGTTCTATTGTAACTCTTTGGTGTCTTGCTTGCATCACCACCATCACTTAATGATTCTTGACTTTTCTTGTCTAGAAGTTGTTGCATCTTGTCTAGTTGCTCTTGCATCTTAGTCATTTGCTCTTGATGCTGCAGCTGCAGGGATGCGGTGATTTGAGCTGTGATTTGATCAACATTTTGCTTTTGTGCTTCCAGATCCATCTTGGCCAATGTTACTCCTCACGCAGTGAAGCGTTTATCCGAGGGACCAACGCTTTGATACCAATTGAAAGGACCTAATTGGCCTAGAGGGGGGTGAATAGGCCTTTTTGCAAAACCTGAAACTCACAAACTCGAATTTGCGGAAGTTAAATACCAGGCCAGAAGTTCCGGTGGTCTGGATCAGAAGTTTCGGTAAGGGGGACCAGAACTTCCGGTGTAGACCTTCAGAACTTCTGGTGCCCTAAATTAGCTACGAATTCAAAGTGAATCGAGTTGGGATTTCAGATCCAAGTGTTACCACACCCTCCTAGAGGTTGTTGATGATAATGTTGACCTCCTCAAGGCTTGGCACCACACCAAACCGTAGATCGAGACCTCCCACCTAAGAAGTTGGGGGTAGAGAGGAAGAACAACAAGAACACAAGAACAAAGGGTAGTCGATGCTACCGCCACAGCAAGACAAGCTATTTTTACCGAGGTTCGGTAATCCCCACTAAGGAGTTCCTACATCCTCGTTGTTGAGGTGACCACGAAGGTCCGACCACTAAGGTCTCCTCCCTCAAGCAACCACAAAGGCTAGCTTGAGATTTCCACTAAGGATCAAAGAGTGATACAAACACTTCGGGGTGCCCTCACAAATGGATCAATACGGGCAACCACGAAGAACACCTAGCCGGCTAGGGTTCCAAGAACCCAAGAGAAACAAACACAAATCAAGCTGGCAAAACAAGGAATCCAAGTGCTCAAGTCAAAGATCGATGCTCCCGCTCTCAAATCTCACGTCCCTAGCTCAAACAATCGAAGATTGAAGCTTGGAGGCAAAGGGGGAGAGAGAGTGGGCGAGTGTAAGTGCATTCACCCCCGATGTGGGTTTTGGATAATTAATGACAATCAAATTAGGGACTAACATATTTATCAAGTGTAATCTACAGGTGTTAGTCCATTGATGGAATTGAAAAAGAATATTTGGTGAATTATAGCACCCTAAATTTTGATGGACAAAAGGCGCTTTGACTCAAGGGCTTCAACACCGTTTATTTTGATTTGAGTCGTAGGCAACGCCACACTATCAAGAGGGATACAAATCTAGTTGGCAAAATGGGGATAAAAAGTGCTCTTGTCGAAGCTTAGTAGGCTGGAGAGCTGGACCGGAAGTTCTGGTGGGCTGGACCGGAAGTTCTGGTGAGCTGCACCGGAAGTTCCGGTGGCTGACGCCTGCGTGCGTCCGCTTGCGAGTATTTTATTCCGGTCTCCGTCCAAAAGTTCCGGTACTTATCGGAAGTTCCGGTAAGGCACCGGAAGTTTTGGTTGGTGTAGTTTGCGCGCGCGTTCGCGTGCGAGAGAATTGTTCTGGGTTCCATCCGGAGGTTCCGATACGGACCGAAAGTTCTGGTCCTGGCACCGAAAGTTCTGGTGGACCCGAGTTGACTGACAAGCCCAACGGTCTGATCTCGTTTGACCGGAAGTTCCGGTGGCTTCCACCAGAACTTCTGGTGGCTCATCCGAGCCCGAGTATATAAGCTTCTCACCTCATTTCTAACCGTTGCCCGAGCTTTGCACATTCATTTCTGCTCTCCCAACTCTCTCCAAGCTGTGACTCACCCACTCTCTCTCTCCCCCTTTGCCTCCAAGCTTCAATCTTCGATTGTTTGAGCTAGGGATGTGAGATTTGAGAGCGGGAGCATCGATCTTCGACTTGAGCACTTGGATTCCTCGTTTTGCCAGCTTGATTTGTGTTTGTTTCTCTTGGGTTCTTGGAACCCTAGCCAGCTAGGCATTCTTCGTGGTTGCTCGCATGATTCATTTGTGAGGGCACCCCGAAGTGTTTGTATCACTCTTTGATCCTTAGTGGAAATCTCAAGCTAGCCTTAGTGGTTGCTTGAGGGAGGAGACCTTAGTGGTTGGACCTTCGTGGTCACCTCAACAACGAGGATGTAGGAACTCCTTAGTGGGGATTGCCGAACCTCGGTAAAAATAGCTTGTCTTGCTATGGCGGTAGCATCGACTACCCTTTGTTCTTGTGTTCTTGTTGTTTTTCCTCTCTACCCCCGACTTCTTAGGTGGGAGGTCCCGATCTACGGTTTGGTGTGGTGCCAAACCTTGAGGGGTTCAACATACTCATCAACAACCTCTAGGAGGGTGTGGTAACACTTGGATCTGAAATCCCAACTCGATTCACTTTGATTTCGTAGCTCATTTAGAGCACCAGAAGTTCTGAAGATCTGCACCGAAAGTTCTGGTCCCCCTGACCGGAACTTCCGATCCAGACCACCGAAACTTCTGGTCTGGTATTTAACTTCCGTAAATTCAAGTTTGTGAGTTTCAGGTTTTGCAAAAAGGCCTATTCACCCCCCTCTAGGCCAATTAGGTCCTTTCAGCGAGTCACAGCTTGGAGAGAGTTGGGAGAGCAGAAATGAATATGCAAAGCTCGGGCAACAGCTAGTAATGAGGTGAGAAGCTTATATACTCGGGATCAGATGAGCCACCGGAAGTTCTGGTGGAAGCCACCGGAACTTTTGGTCAAACGAGATCAGACCGTTGGGTTGTTAGTCAACTCGGGTCCACCAGAACTTCTGGTGCTAGGACCGGAACTTCCGGTCCATATCGGAACCTCCGAATGGAACCCGGAACAATTCTCTCACACGCGAACGCGTGCGCAAACTGTACCAACCGAAACTTCCGATGCCTTACCGGAACTTCCGATAAGTACCGGAACTTCCGGACGGAGATCGGAATAAAATACTCGCACGCGGACACGCGCGGGTGAAAGGATCTAATAGGCCTAGAGGGGGGTGAATAGGCGGATCTAAAAACCTGAAACTCAAAACTCAACGCGGAAGTTAAAACACTGACCGGTACTACCGGTTGGTTTGGACTGGTACTACCGGTGAGGGATCACCGGTACTACCGACGCAGACCACCGGTACTACCGGTACCCTATTGAAACTAAGAAATCAGAGATTTGCGAGTTGTGATTTCAGATCTGAGTTTTACCCCACTACCGAAGATGATGTTGATGAAGTTTATGAACTCTCCTTTCTTGTTCCTTCACCAAGTAGTAGATCGAGCACCCACAACCTATGAAAGAGATATGAAAGAGGGAGAACACAAAGAACACGTAATATCTCAAGTGAACACAAATAACAACAACAACAAGCACGCAGGACACACGATTTAACCCGAGGTTCGGCAACCCCATAAAGGAGTTCCTACGTCCTCGTTGTTGAGGTGACCACTAAGGTCGGAGTCTATTCTACCTCCTTGCCTCCCTCAAGCAACCACAAAGGTTAGCCCAAGATTTCCACTAAGAATACAAGGGTAATACAAACACTTCGGGGTGCCCTCACAAGTAGAACAACACGGGCAACCACGAAGAACACCTAGCCGGCTAGGGTTCCAAGAACCTAAGAGTAACAAACATAAACCAAGCCAACTAGGAGGGGAACCAAGTGCTCAAGATGTGAAACGAAGCTTTCCACTCTTAAATCTCTCCTCTCTACTCAGATCTTGCAAGGGATTGGATTTGAGACCAAAGAGGAAGAGAGAGTGGGTGAGTCAATGCTTGAGAGCTGTTTTTCTGAAGGTTGGTGGGAGTAAATGGCGTGGGTAACGGTTAGAAATGAAGGGGAGAGCTATTTATACTCTTATCTTCGAAGCGGTACCGGTACTACCGGTGAGTACCCACCGGTACTACCGGTCCTAAGGGTTCCGACCGTTACAGCCAACCTACTGGAGACTTTGTGAGAAAATAGCCTACCGGTACTACCGGTCTTTCACCGGTACTACCGGTCAACGACCGGTACCACCGGTAGTAAAGTTTTTGGCGAAGACAAGTTTTGCGGGAAAAAGACTTACCGGTACTACCGGGCTTTCACCGGTACCACCGGTCAACAGCCGGTACTACCGGTTAACCACCGATACTACTGCTAGAACAAAAACTCGCAGAACTAAAGTGCTGACACCGGCGGGATTTATGCCTACCGGTACTACCGGTGGTTCACCGGTACTATCAGTACTCACAGGCATAAAAACACTTCTCTAAGTGTCCGTGAGTGCAAAGGTGTCTCTCAAACGCTTAAACAAACACAAATTGAGCACAAGTTTTCCCTCTAGATAGCCTAATTTGTATCCCTCTTGATAGTGCGGCGTTTCCTATAACTCAAGTCAAAAGATAAAATCTAATCGACCCACTTGAGACGGAATGCTTTCCAACCAAAGGAATTGAGGGTGCTAACATCACCAAATGTGACCATACAAATTCTTTCATTGAACTAACACCTGCATATTCACTTAGATAGACATGTTAGTCCCTAATATGATTGTCATTAATTATCCAAAACCCACAACGGGGGCGAATGCACTTACAAACTCCCCCTTTTTGGTAATTGATGACAACCAACTTAGGCTTACATAAGGTGTAAAGAATTGAAGAAATTGAATTCCAAACTTTACAAGAGGCTCCCCCTCAGTGTATGCATTGAACTTGAATCTCAACATTGATCATAATCAATATGCATACATAAGGGAAGCTCCCCCTAAATTTTGCAATTCGTGGGGTGCCTAAAAGTGTGTGACAAGAAATATAACGTGATGCATGAGACATGACTTATCACACAAAAACAAGAAAAGGCTAAGGTAGAAAGAAAAAGACTTAAAAACAACAAAGCCAAACTAAGCCAACAAACAACATCAGAAAAAAACATCTAGGCAAACATAACAAATAAGCATAAGTGATTAGCCTACAATTAAGTGATTAGCCTACAATCATCCATCATCACACCAATAGTTCTTAGTCCACCATACATAGTTCACCACAAGGTTTGGAATTATTACATGACCATTAACTACCTATTACATAGATGATAAGCCTAACACTCCCCCTTTGGCATCAAATGCCAAAAAGGGTAGGCACGGAAACGACCAAGGTAGCGAAATCTAATAAGGCTCCGAGAAGTCGCGGTCATCATCACTGTCGTCACCGTCGTCGTCATCATCGGTCGAGTAGTCAACCAACCCTAGCGATGGAGGGACCATCTTCTTACCACGAGGGTCATCGGACGGGCCAGCCTCCTCACTAGGACCAGAGACGGGAGCACCATACGACTCATTATACTCGACAAAGGGATCCCTAAACTCACGGAGAGGACTCTCAGGAGAATCAACCTGTAGGTGCTGCTCAATACGCCTTAGGCGACGATCATCCTTCTCGGCCTTGTAATAGAAGGCCTCCCAAAGCTTCCCCAAAGCATACTTGATGACACCGCCACCACGCCGACGACGCTCCGAGGAGGAGCGAGTAGGAGCAGTAGCAGTACCATCACGGTAAGCACCGCGGGAGGAAGTACGAGTGGTCGGACCACGAGTGGGAGAAGGAGCGGAACCACCACCAATACCTCTGGGGCCCAAATGACGCACGGAGTAGGACTTGTGCACAGTATTGTGATGGAATGAACGACTCACCACTTACTCAATGATATACATGAGATATGGAGCATAAGGCACAGACTTGTGGGGATCATTTGCAGCCTGCTCAATCTTGCGCCACATGAAGTCAGTGATGGAAAAACGATCACCACCAGTGCCAAAACGGCAAAGGACCTTAGGAGCATCAAGCATGAGATGAATAGAATCTCCAATCTTCGGGTCCAAGGTGAGGCGAATGAGATTGTTGAGGACATAAAAGTACAGCTTCAAATGAGTGGTAGTGAAATCAACAGTCGCACCAGGCTTGTATACCTCAGCAGCCTCTAAGTCATCGTGAGAGACAGAATCCAGAAAGATATCAAAAAGACTAGAAGCACCCCTGTCCTCAGCAGTAAACCCAAGAAGGCGTGAAAAAGTCCGATAATCACATCTGTAATGGACGCCTTGGGTAAGCCAATGTAGTACAAGGTTCTGAGAATCAATCCATAGAGTTGCATAAAACTGACAGATAATCTCATCATTCCAATTATGCTGGAACGTCATAAGAGGAAGCAGATGACAAGCATCAAGATCAGCAACCAAACGGTGAATGTCAGGATTGTTCAAATTATCAAGAGAGGCGCGCTGCACCCACTTGTGCTGGAATATCGGCGGAGAAGAGCCACGCTGCCCACTCTTGAAAAGAACCTTGTAATAATAATCTGAATGCATGCGGCTCCAAAAACGAACATCCACACTAGGATTGCGGATAAACTGATAGGGATTCTCACTGCGCTGCACCCTTAAATCACCCGCTCTCTTAGAATAATCAACAGGAAGAGAGGGTTGATAACCACCTTGATTTTAAGGACCGGACATACGAGGATTTGCATTTTGATGAAATAAAAGCATCCGGTTGGCAGTGGCAAGACCAATTTGAATGGGGGATTGAGCCACAATGTTAGGGTCAATAGAGCGACCCTCAATTTGCATAGCGGCAAGCTGTGGATTCTCACCTGCCGGACGCTGACCTTGCACTTGCTCGCTATGACGACACGGAGGATTGGGGCGTCCCATACTCGAGAGAGGAGCAGGCACACCCTGGGGCTCAACATCATCTTCATCTCCAATGCCGCCACCACCACCACGACCACTAGAACGAGCAGCAGTCCTTCCACAGACAGGCTGGGAAGCACTACCACCATCACCTCCACTGGGACGAGCGGCCCTCTTAGGGTTCTTCCTTTGCATGCTTGAAGATGAAAGAAGATCGAATCACAGCAAAGGAAGAAGTTTGGGCAACTCCAAAGCACCTCCACACGGTCCCCATGACAAGGGGAAACTTCTCCTCAAAGATCAGCAAGAGTGGTGGAGGGAGAAGGGAGATCGAGTGAGGGTTGGAAGGGGCGGCGCCGACGGTGGTGGTATGGTGCGGGCACGGGGAAGAAGAATGAGAGAAGAAAGGTCACAGCCCCTATTTATACCCAGCCGCAACTTACACTACCGGTACTACCGGTGGAGATGCACCGGTACTACCGGTCAGGTCGACAACGGCAGCAGGCGACGCGAGAAAAAGAACTACCGGTGCTACCGGTGGCTAGTCGGTACTACCGGTCAGAGACCGGTACTACCGGTCACCCGGCGGTACCACCGGTGGTTCCAGTGCAGGAAGAAGTGAGTGAGAGATGGTGAACATACATGATGAACTAGAACCAACTCAAACATGTCCAGATTTCATAGAAACAACACAAAACTAAGAACATGCTTGAGAAGTGAAAATAGATTTTGAAAACTCATCCAAACTTTTTCAAAGAGTTTTCGCCTAGCTAGAATCAAACAAAATATGTCCAAAAAATCAAGCCACGTTACGAGAATCAATGATATTTAGTTCACTCCTCAAAGCACAAAATCTTGACTCATCTAGGGGCTTTGTGAAGATATCGGCTAGTTGCTTTTCGGTGCTCACATGATGTAAAGCGATATCTCCTTTGGCTTCATGGTCTCTCAAGAAATGATGCCGGATGTCTATGTGCTTTGTACGAGAATGGTTTACGGGATTGTTAGCCAATTTAATGGCACTCTCATTGTCACACAAGAGGGGAATCTTGGTTAGCTCACAACCAAAGTCTTTCAGGGTCTGCTTCATCCAAAGTAGTTGGGCACAGCAAGCACCGGCCGCCACATACTCGGCTTCGGCAGTAGACAAGGCAACACTATTTTGCTTTTTAGAGCTCCACGACACCAAAGACCTACTAAGAAATTGGCAAGTCCCAGTAGTGCTCTTTCGATTTACCCTGCAACCGGCATAATCCGAATCAGAGTAGCCAAGTAAATCAAAAGTGGAGCCCTTAGGATACCACAAGCCAAGATTAGGAGTGTGCACTAAATATCTCAAAATTCTCTTAACAGCCACTAAGTGACATTCTTTCGGATTAGCTTGAAATCTTGCACACATGCACACACTAAGCATAATATCGGGCCTAGATGCACAAAGGTAAAGTAAGGATCCAATCATGGAACGATATACCTTTTGATCGATGACCTTTCCATCCTTGTTGAGATCAAGATGCCCATTGGTTGGCATCGGTGTCTTGATGGGTTTTGCTTTCTCCATGTCAAACTTCTTCAACATGTCAAGAGTATACTTCATTTGACAAATAAAGGTCCCTTCCTTGAGTTGCTTGATTTGAAAACCAAGAAAGAACTTCAACTCTCCCATCATAGACATCTCGAATCTATTCGTCATAATCCTACTAAACTCCTCACAAAAAGCCACATTAGTACTACCAAATATTATGTCATCGACATATATTTGGCAAATAAAGATATCATTATTGACTTTGCGAGTAAATAAAGTTAGATCGGCCTTGCCTATCTCAAACCCTTGTTTGAGTAGGAAGTCCTTAAGACAATCATAGCAAGCTCTAGGGGCTTGCTTAAGCCCATAGAGTGCTTTGTTGAGCTTATAGACATGATCAGGATTCTTGGGATCTTCAAAACCCGGTGGTTGCTCTACATATACCACTTCGGAGAGGGGGCCGTTGAGGAATGCACTCTTCACATCCATTTGATATAGCTTGAAGTTGTGATGGACGGCATAGGCAAGTAAGATCCGTATTGACTCAAGCCTTGCCACCGGTGCATAAGTTTCCCCAAAATCCAAACCTTCAATTTGAGTGAATCCTTGAGCTACCAACCTCGCCTTGTTTCTTGTGACCACACCATGCTCATCTTGCTTGTTGCGGAAAACCCATTTGGTTCCAATCACATTTTGTTTAGGTCTTTCCACCAATGTCCAAACTTCATTGCGAGTGAAGTTATTCAACTCTTCTTGCATTGCAATCATCCAATCCTCATCATCAATGGCTTCTTCAACCTTTTTAGGCTCTTTTGGAGACACAAATGAGAAGTGTTCACAAAAGCTTGCAAGCCTTGACCTTGTGACGACTCTTTGAATGCTTCCCAAGATGTTGTTAACGGGATGGTCTCGTTGAATGGTATGATGTACTCTTAGGTGAGGCATTTGAGTTCTCCTTTGGATTGGACCTTCATCTTCATCATCCTTGTCTTGGTTGATTGAAAGGTCAAGATTAAGATCTTGTGTGAAGTTGTATTCATTTCTATTTCGATCATCAACTTGGTTGCTATCTTCGACTTGTGGTGAATTTTAAATGACTTGAACACTTAAATCATGTCCATTTCTTGATGTAGAACAATCATCATGGACATTTATTGACCCATGATACATATGCGGATCATGAATGGTTTGCTCTTGTGCATATTCATCATCTTCTTCAACGGGCTTTACTTCACCGGTAGCAAGCTTCTTGATCACTTGAGAGGATGGTTCTTCTTTACCTATAATGTCAACATTGACTTGCTCCTTTTGAGAGCCATCGGTTTCATCAAATGTCACGTCAATCGCTATTTCAACTTGACCGGTGGTCTTGTTGAAAACACGATAGCCATGTTCGTTAGTACCATAACCAAGCAAGAAACCTTCATCAACCTTTGGTGCAAACTTTGAGCTTTTGGATTTCTTGTTAAGTATGAAACACTTGCATCCAAAAACTCGAAAGTAATGCACCTTAGGTTTGTTACCGGTAAGAAGCTCGTAGGCGGTCTTTTTCATGATTTTATGAAGATACAAGCGGTTGATTGCATGACATGCCGTGTTAACCGCTTCCGCCCAATACTTGTCTGGAGTCTTGTATTCATCCAACATTGCTCTTGCCGCTTCTATGAGTGTTCAGTTCTTTCTCTCCACAACACCATTTTGTTGAGGAGTATAGGGAACCGAAAACTCATGCTTGATTCCCTCTTCATTAAGGAACTCTTCAATGTTGGTGTTCCTAAACTCCGTCCCGTTGTCACTTCTCACTTTCTTGATCTTCACTTCAAATTCATTTTGAGCTCTTCTTGCAAACTTCTTGAAGATTACTTGAGTATCACTTTTATCTTGCAAAAAGAATACCCAAGTGAAGCGGGAATAATCATCAACAATAATGAAACCATATTTGTTACCTCCAATGCTTATGTAAGCATTGGGACCAAATAAGTCCATGTGAAGTAGCTCAAGTGGTCTCATTGTTGATACAACATTTTTGACGGGATGCTTGGCTCCAACTTGTTTGCCCGCTTGACATGCGCTGCAAATCCTATCTTTCTCAAAAGAGACATTTGTTAGTCCAAGGATGTGTTCGCCTCTTTGAAGGTCGGCCAAGTTCCTCATTCCAACATGGGCTAGTCAGCGATGCCATAGCCAACCCATGCTAGATTTTGCCACTAAACAAGTCTCTGGCTTCACTTTACTAGATGTGAAATCAACTAGATAAAGTTTGCCTTTCAAACGACCCGTGAAAACAATGGAGGAGTCCTTCCTTTTAGAGACTTCCACACCCACATTGGTAAAGAGACAATTGTAGCCCATCTCATAAAGTTGTGAAACGGACAACAAATTGTATCCTAACCCTTCCACAAGTAATACATTTGAAATAGAATTATCATTTGAGATAGCAATTTTACCCAAACCAAGGACGTCTCCTTTACCATTATCACCAAACACAATGTGTTCACTTGTACTTTGATTTGGTTGAAAGGAGGTGAACATATTCTTCTCTCCGGTCATATGATTAGTGCATCCACTATCTAGCACCCAACTTGTTCCACCGGAGGAGTATTCCTACAAAAACAAATTAAGCCTTGGTTTTAGGTACCCAAATTGAATTGGGTCCTAAGGGGTTAGTCACATAGGTCTTGGGCACCCAAACACTCCTCATGATTTGCTTCTTCTTGAGTGCACCAACATACTTCACAACAATCTTGCCATCCTTGCCCCAACAACACATATAATCACTAGCATAGCTTCGTGAAATGGGTACTTGTTGCTTAGAGGTAAGCACTTGCTTCTTTTTGTTGTTGGCCTTGGTCTTGACAAATGTGCTTGAAAGAGTGGCAACGTTGTTGACCTTGTTGATAAGATCGACTAGTGCCACACCCTTGTTGAATCTCACACAAGGCACTCCATTGATCATGTTCCTTCCATTTGCTTTACCATCATACCTATTGTAGCCAAGTCCATCCTTGATGAGGGGGTGTCTTGATGACTTGTACATGGTTGTTGATTGCTTCTCCTTGCAACCATTCTTGATAACCATGTTTAATCTTTGAATCTCCTTATCTTTCTTTTCTAGCTCAACAAGGTTAGTACCACAAGCACTTATATCATGATTATAACATCTTTTACATCCTCCACTAGTTGAAGCATTGGAATCACCGGATTCCTTAGGATGGATGGAAGTGCTATTCCAAAGAGTTTCATAGCTAAGTTCAAGAGTATAATATTTATCTTTGAAGCTTGTGAGGCTTTCTTGAATCAAGCTATGTTCACTCTTTAAACTAGCTAAAGAGTCATTAACCAAAGAATGTTCCCTAGTCAAATGTTCATATGAATCTTTAGCTAAGGATAATTCTTTGTTTAATTTCTCAACTTCCTCCTTTTCCTTAGAAAGGCATGCTTCAAGTTCAAGGTTCTTCTCCCTTTCCACTAGGAGCAATTCCCCTTGCGACTCGATGCATGCTTCCCGTTTTTCTAGCTTATGGATTAGCTTTATTATTTGAGAGCCGGCCGATTTGCCGAATTTCTTTATCATGTTGTTTGCAAGTTCATCATCATTTTCATCACAACTACTACATTCATTACTAGAGTGAGTTGGAGAGTTGTGTGGTACCTTCTCTCCCTTTCTCATAAGGCAAGTAGGAGTGTAGTAGTCGTTGTCAGTGAGATTTTTGAAGAGCCTAGGTGATAAAGATAAGTCGGTGAATAATGATGGTGACGAAGAATGGTTGATGATGCACTTGGGTTGAGAGGAAGAAGTCTCTTGAATAGCAATCGTTGCTACACCCTTCTTCTTCTCCTTGTCTTTGTCATTTGAATCATCACTTTTATCGTTTGATTCCCATTCTTCACCATCTCCGTCACCACCACTTGCCACATCTTCAATCTTCTTACTTACGGCTTCCTTCAACTTGTTCATCTCATCTTGCATCTTGTTTATTTGCTCTTTTTGTTGCTCTAGAAGCCTGTCACTGAGTTTCCCGGCAAGCAGCTCAACTAGCTTGTTCAAGGTGTCATCATCAAAGGTAGCCATGCTTTCTCCTCATGCGGTGAAGCGCTAAACTCGAGGAAACCTCGCTCTGATACCAATTGAAAGGATCTAATAGGCCTAGAGGGGGGTGAATAGGCGGATCTAAAAACCTGAAACTCAAAACTCAATGCGGAAGTTAAAACACTGACCGGTACTACCGGTTGGTTTGGACCGGTACTACCGATGAGGGATCACCGGTACTACCGACGCAGACCACCGGTACTACCGGTACCCTACTGAAACTAAGAAATCAGAGATTTGCGAGTTGTGATTTCATATCTGAGTTTTACCCCACTACCGAAGATGATGTTGATGAAGTTTATAAACTCTCCTTTCTTGTTCCTTCACCAAGTAGTAGATCGAGCACCCACAACCTATGAAAGAGATATGAAAGAGGGAGAACACAAAGAACAAGTAATATCTCAAGTGAACACAAATAACAACAACAAGCACGCAGGACACACGATTTAACCCGAGGTTCGGCAACCCCACAAAGGAGTTCCTACGTCCTCGTTGTTGAGGTGACCACTAAGGTCGGAGTCTATTCCACCTCCTTGCCTCCCTCAAGCAACCACAAAGGTTAGCCCAAGATTTCCACTAAGAATACAAGGGTAATACAAACACTTCAGGGTGCCCTCACAAGTAGAACAACACGGGCAACCACGAAGAACACCTAGCCAGCTAGGGTTCCAAGAACCCAAGAGTAACAAACACAAACCAAGCCAACTAGGAGGGGAACCAAGTGCTAAAGATGTGAAACGAAGCTTTCCACTCTTAAATCTCTCCTCTCTACTCAGATCTTGCAAGGGATTGGATTTGAGACCAAAGAGGAAGAGAGAGTGGGTGAGTCAATGCTTGAGAGCTGTTTTTCTGAAGGTTGGTGGGAGTAAATGGCATGGGTAACGGTTAGAAATGAAGGGGAGAGCTATTTATACTCTTATCTTCGAAGCGGTACCGGTACTACCGGTGAGTACCCACCGGTACTACCGGTCCTAAGGGTTCCGACCGTTACAGCCAACCTAATGGAGACTTTGCGAGAAAATAGCCTACCGGTACTAACGGTCTTTCACCGGTACTACCGGTCAACGACCGGTACCACCGGTAGTACAGTTTTTGGCGAAGACAAGTTTTGCGGGAAAAAGACTTACCGGTACTATCAGGCTTTCACCGGTACCACCGGTCAACAGCCGGTACTACCGGTTAACCACCGATACTACCGCTAGAACAAAAACTCGCAGAACTAAAGTGCTGACACCGGCAGGATTTATGTCTACCGGTACTACCAGTGGTTCACCGGTACTATCAGTACTCACAGGCATAAAAACACTTCTCTAAGTGTCCGTGAGTGCAAAGGTGTCTCTCAAACGCTTAAACAAATACAAATTGAGCACAAGTTTTCCCTCTAGATAGCCTAATTTGTATCCCTCTTGATAGTGCAGCATTTCCTATAACTCAAGTCAAAAGATAAAATCTAATCGACCCACTTGAGACGGAATGCTTTCCAACCAAAGGAATTGAGGGTGCTAACATCATCAAATGTGCCAATACAAATTCTTTCATTGAACTAACACCTGCATATTCACTTAGATAGACATGTTAGTCCCTAATATGATTGTCATTAATTATCCAAAACCCACAACGGGGGCGAATGCACTTACAGCGGGCGCCAGCGACCGGAACTTCCGGTGCAGCTCACCGGAACTTCCGGTACAACTCACCAGAACTTCCGGTCCAGCCCACCAGAACTTTCGGTCCAGCTCTCCAGCCTACTAAGCTTTGACAAGAGCACTTTTTATCCCCATTTTGCCAACTAGATTTGTATCCCTCTTGATAGTGCGGCGTTGCCTATGACTCAAATCAAAATAAACGGTGTTGAAGCCCTTGAGTCGAAGCGCCTTTTGTCCATCAAAATTTAGGGTGCTATAATTCACCAAATATTCTTTTTCAATTCCATCAATTGACTAACACCTGTAGATTACACTTGATAAATATGTTAGTCCCTAATTTGATTGTTATTAATTATCCAAAACCCACATCGGGGGCGAATGCACTTACAATCCTTCACAACCACCTTGTTGTGGTCATGCTCAACATCCTCATGCGCCTCCTCCTTGGGCTCATCATCATTGGAGATCACCCCATATTTATCATTGAGAAACATCCAAATCTCATGGGTGGACTTGAAGTCCATGATCTCACAAAGTATGCTACTATTCATAGATCGATAGAAAACGTTAGTAGCTTGGCTATCGAGATGGAGGCATTTACTTTGCGCTTGAGTTGCATTCTTTCTATCAATCGCAAAGGAAAAGCCCACATCTACGATCCACCACATTTGAGGAGAAATAAACTTAAAATTGCATTGCATCCAATTTCTCTACCGTGTAAAGTATGTGCCATCAAAAATGTGTGGACACTCAACATCTAGCCCATAAGCCGCCATTCTCTTGGGTCGGTGAAGACCACAAATGAGAGAATGGGCTCCGATACCACGTGAAGGGTCGAGATGGTGGACTAGAGGGGGGTGAATAGTCCTTTTTAAGATTAAACACGTCGGCTAACCGAAACAAATGCGGAATTAAACTTATCGGTCTAGCCAAGACTACACCCCTCTATCTAAGTTCTCTAGCACCTTGCAAAGATCCTAATTAAGCAACTAAGGTGCTAAGCTTAGCAAGAGTTCACCTAATCAATTCTAGAGAAAGGTCACACAAACCTATGCACTAGTACTTTGCCAACCGAGGGAGCTCCTACACAACTAGTGAAGCAAAAGCACAAAGCTCCTAAGCTCACTAGCAATGCTTAATAACAAGGCAACAAATGTCAAATTAGAGAGCGTAAATTACTTAGCTACACAAACTAAGCAATGTGACTAACAAGGTTACACAAACCAAATTAGCCACGCAAGGGGAAGCTTCTAGCTACACAAGCAAGAAGACAACTAGCAAGCTACACAAAGCAAACTAGTCACGAGAGCAACTACACAAGCACAAGTATACATGAAAGTAAATACAAGCTTGTGTTGCACGAAGGCAAACCACCGAGAAGATGAAGAACAAAGTTGACACGGTGATTTTTCTCCCGAGGTTCACTTGGTTGCCACCAAGCTACGTCCCCATTGTGTCGACCAACACTTCGTAGTTCGGCGGCTAATCGGTCACACACCGAGCCTCTCAAAAGGCGCCGCAAGAACCCACCATCATGTGTGGTAGCTCAATGACATGCTCAACTAGAGTTGCTCTTCGCGATCCCCGCGGGGTGAGCATAATCCCCCTCACAAAGCTTCTCCGGAGCCTCACATAATCTTCTTGTGAGCTTCGACGGAGCCACAAGCCACCAGCCGTCTAGAAGGTGGCAACCTCCAAGAGTAACAAGCACCACTGGCTTGCAACACGATCACCTAGTGCCACTCGATGCAATCTCTCAAAGCAACGCACTAGAATCAACTCACTCGCAATCGATTCGCACTCTTGCAAGAACAAGTGAGTTAGACACTCTCTAAGCACTGCCAAAGCATGGACACTAAGTCCCAAGGGTGCTCAGCTACAAGCCAAGGCTGGCCACCACTTTTATTTATAGCCCCACAAATAAAAAGAGCCGTTAGAAACCTCACTGGGTGTTTTTCGTGAGCGACAGATGTGTCTATCACTACGCCGACAGACGTGACCAGCGTTCGTCGCTCCTGTGCCAGCACCGTTCGATCGCTACCACGTGTCCCACTTTAAATACGAGCCGTTGATCTCCAACGGTCGGCTAACTTCAACGCGCTCTCGAACCAATCGACGGACGTGTCCTACGCTCACACGCCCGGGCGTCTATCGCGCCGACAAACGCTGTCCAAAGAGGTCCTGCGACCGTCTTCAGGCCGACAGACACGCTCGGTGAATGCCCGACAGACGTGCCTGAGCGTCTGTCACTCTGAAAGGTCCTTGTTTGGTTTTGGTAATTGAGTGACAACCTTAGGTGGACTAATTGTGTTTAATGTGAGATACACAGGAGATTAGTCCACAAGTGATGATGTCATGAAGGAGCTTAATGCACATGAGACATGACATGGAGTCATGTGACTAAGGTGGAGAAGATCAAGATGAGGCTTGGCTTGATGGACCGGTTGCTAGGGTGAAGGGCAAGTTGTGTGATGGCTTGGCACCGAAGGACCGAGGCAATGGTGAAGAGCAAGTGAGGTCAAGATCAATGAACCAATATGGTCACGTGATGATATGAAGTGGATCATATCATTTGGTGAATGGTTGGTGCATGTGTTGCATCAACGTCGGAGGAGTTGGAATGGAATACGCAAGGCAAAGGTATAACCTAGGGCATTTCCATTTCACCGGTCATAGGTGTGTAGAGAAGTTGATGACCGGGTTTAGGATAGATGGCCGTACTATTAAGAGGGGCAAACTTGTTTGCATATCGGTCATCTAGTGCCACTCAAGTGATCTAACTATGCATCGTTGCTAGGATCGAGTGGCGTGACAAGTTGAGTGGTTAACTCCTTCGGTAAAATGATTGTGAAAATGCTAACACACGTACACAAGGTGGTGATCACTTGTTGGTGTTGGCACTTTTTGCGAAGGCGGTGGAGTTTGAGCGGTAGAGAGGGGTTTGGGGTCCTCTCTCCCTCCCGCCGAGCATGTGAGCGCGGGATTCAATCGATTTTGGGGAAATGAAATGCCTATTTTCCACTACGCCGGAAGTCGGAAAAGAAACGGAGGCGAACGGAGGTCACAGTGGTGACCGGACGCGGTCACGGTGTGACCGGACGAGTCCGGTCAGTACAGTGCAATAGTCAGGCGCGCGGGCTAGGGTTTGCAACCGGCGCGTCCGGTCACTCGCGGGACCGGCGCGTCCGGTCAGGCACCTAGAGGAGCAGTGCATGGCGAAGGTCGATCAGACGCGATGCGCGTCCGGTCACACACGATCAGACACGTCCGGTCATTAAAGGAGCTTACTAGACTCTGACCGGACGTTGGCACTGTCGCGTCCGGTCGTTGCTTCGCGGGCGTGCGGTACTATGCGACCGGCGCGTCCGGACGGTTGAAGCAGCGTGTCCGGTCATTGCGTTTGACCGTTGGTGCGCAGTGACCATTGGAGGATCTAACGGTCGCGTTTGAATTCGAGGGACACGTGGACGGCCCAGGGCGACCGGACGCGGTTGAGCGCATCCGGTCAGTTTTGACCGGCGCGTCCGGTCGTCCCGATTTTTGCCCAGTGAAGGGGTAACGGCTCTATTTGACCGTGGGGTTATAAATAGATGTTGTGGCCAGCCATGGCTGGTAGCTGAGCACACTATAGTCTTTGTGACTTGTGTGGTAGTGCTTGGGAGCCCTCTAACTCACTCATGCTTGATAGTGTTCATCGGATCGAGTGAGAGAGCGATTCTAGTGCGTTGCTTTGAGAGATTGCATCGTGTGGCACTAGGTGATCGTGTTGCAAGCCGGTGGTGCTTGTTACTCTTAGAGGTTGCCACCTCCTAGACGGCTTGGTGGCTTGTGGCTCCGTCGAAGCTCGCAAGAAGATTGTGCGAGGCTCCGGAGAAGCTTTGTGAGGGGGATTGTGCTCACCCCGCAGGGATCACGAAGAGCAACTCTAGTTGAGCGTGTCATTGAGCTACCACACTTTATGGTGGGTTCTTGCGGTGCCTTTTGAGAGGCTCGGTGTGTGACCAATTAGCCGCCGAACCACGAAGTGTTGGTCGACACAACGGGGACGTAGCTTGGTGCCAACCAAGTGAACCTCGGGAGAAAAATCACAGTGTCAACATTGTTCTTCATCTTCTCGGTGGTTTGCCTTCATACAACACAAGCTTGTATTTACTTTTATATATACTTGTGCTTGTGTAGTTGCTCTCTTAACTAGTTTGCTTTTGTAGCTTGCTAGTTGTCTTCTTGCTTGTGTAGCTAGAATCTTCCCCTTGCGTGACTAATTTGGTTTGTGTAACCTTGTTAGTCACATTGCTTAGTTTATGTAGCTAAGTGACTTGCGCTCTCTAATTTGGCATTAGTTGCCTTGTTATTGAGCTTTGCTAGTGAGCTTTGGAGCTTTGTGCTTTTGCTTCACTAGTTGTGTAGGAGCTCCCTCGGTTGGCAAAGTACTAGTGCATAGGTTTGTGTGACCTTGCTCTAGAATTGAGTAGGTGAGCTCTTGGTAAGCTTAGCACCTTAGTTGCTTAATTAGGATCTTTGCAAGGTGCTAGAGAACTTAGATAGAGGGGTGTAGTTTTGGCTAGACCGATAAGTTTAATTCCGCATTTGTTTTGGTTAGCCAACGCGTTTAAGTTTTAGAAAGGACTATTCACCCCCCTCTAGTCCACCATCTCGACCCTTCAATTGGTATCAAAGTAGGGTCTCTCATTTGCGGTCTTCACCGACCCGAGAGGATGGCGGCTTATGGGCTAGATGATTGTGTAGAACACATTTTTGATGGCACTCACTATGCACGGTGGAAAAATCACATGCTTGATCATTTTCGTGCTCTTGGCCCTAAGTTTTGGTGGATCATAGTTGTTGGCTTTTCTCATGACTTGGATGGGTGTGGTAACCATACCCAAGCTCAAAAGGATTGCCGAACACTTGATGCACAAGCTAAGTTTTATCTAATCAAAGCTTTGAATGATGAGATTTTTGACAAGGTGAGGGGTCTCTCAAGTTCACATAGCATGTGGACGGCGCTCAAGCATCACTATTGTGACTCCGCAATTTGGGATGATGGAAAATTCAAGAAGGATGATCACATAGTGATAAAGGTACATGAGGATGTTGAGCATGACCACAACGAGGTGGTTGTGGAGGATTGCTCCACCTCAATGTCAAGTGATGATGATGATGATCATACCAAAAGATCACTTGACAAGAATGATGATAATGCCACAAGTGATGCAAGCAATGATTCTACTCCATGCACACTTGATGGTGAAGATGATGGCTATGAGAGTGATGCTTCAACAAGCTCTTCAACATCACCACATTGTTCCATGTCACATGGTGACACTAAGGTATCTATTGGTGGTTTTGTTGTTGATTGTGATGATCCAAATTTTGAGCTTCTATATAAACTCTCAAAGGCCCTAAGAAATGAGATGGCAAAAACAAGTAAATTGAGAAATGAAAACTCATTTCTAAAAACCACATGTGAACAACAAAAGCATCTACTTTATGTTACTACTTGTTCACATGAGGAGTTAAAATTGGCTCATGAGGAACTAAGTGTTGCTCATGATAACTTGGCACAAGAACATGCTTTACTCACTAAGAAACTTTCTATTGAAGAAACCAAAACTAGTGAGAGCTCATCATTTGGGTCAAATGATCAATCACATATTACTAACCCTTGTGATGTAGGCAAGAAGCATGTATCCACCTCTTGTGATGATTTATTATATATGCCATGTTCTTCACAATTAGATGCTTGTTCTACTTCTATGTCTTGTGAGACTAACCTTTTGAAGGAGAACAATGAGCTCAAAAGTGAAGTGAAGAATTTGAGCAACAAGTTGGAGAGGTGCTACAACTCTAAAATCGCTATTGAGCATATCATGACCAATCAAAGAAGATATGGTGATAAGAGTGGTATTGGCTACAACAAGAGCAAGGGCAAGATTATGAAGAAGCAAGATGCAAAGAAGCTATCCCAACTCATGTGTTACCGATGCCATGAAGTGGGACATATTGCCAAGTGTTGCCCTACCAAGAAGTCTCAAGTTGAGCCAAAAGCAAAGCCCCAAGCTCAAGTAAAGATCAACCATGAAGATGATGATGACTTGATGATGATGAAGAAGAAAACAAGAAGGGGTGGTAGAGCAAGGCATCCAATGCAAATCCAAGATGCCAAGATGATGAGCAAGAATCAAATCGAGAAGAAAGTACATGCTCACATCAAGTGCTTCAAGTGTGGAGATATAGAACACTTTACCTCGGGGTGTCCTACTAAGCTTGAAAAGAAGATTCAAGCAACTTATGAGAGGCAAGGCAATGAAGAGCATCACATGAGCAAGGAAGAAAAGGCTCAACAAAAGAGAAGATGCTATTCATGCCGGAAAAGGGGACACAATGCTCATTCATGTCCCCTAGGTAACAATTCTAAGCCTATTTCAATTGATAATACTAATATGCTTAGAAATGATTGCAATGGTACCTCTATGATTGCAATTGTAAAACATCCCGCTATCCATACTAAGGTTTTGCCTAAGTATGTTGCTCCTAACTTGAGAGGACCCAAACTTGTTTGGGTACCATCAAAGAGTGGATGATTGTTTGTAGGTACCATTGGCATTGGAGGCTTGATTCAATTAGTTTCATTTTGTTCATCATATATTGAGTCAAGTTATGAAGCTCAATGCATATCCAATCCCAATGCCAAGTCAAAATAAGTGAAGTCCAAGTGCTACAACATACAAGTGCAATGTTAAAGATTGTGGTGATTTATTGGATATATTTGATGGCTTGCAAATGTTCAAGTTGAAAGCTTGCTATTGGATGATCATGAGCTAACCAAGGTATATCTCTAGTTGATCACTTCATTTGGGTGCATATGAGTTGATTGAATTGGATAAATATGCAACGTTGCTTGCTATGAGATGATTGAATGGATTAAATGCTTAGTAATCAAGTTTGGATTGATTTGTGTTGGATAAATTCATGAGATGACATTTAGTAAGTGTATTGAATGGATATATGTCTTATGAGAGTGTTCAAACAAGTTAATCTCATGTTTGATTCACATTTGATGAAGAATAGCTCGTGTATTGAAATCTGTCCAAAGTTGAAAATCTGAGCTAGCTGTGATCTTAATCATGTTTGAGTGATCAAATCTATTTGGATTGGCTTGAATTTTGGAATGAATTCTCTAGACTTATGTTATAAGATGCTGTACAAATTTCATGAGAATTGGATAAGAGATGCTTCAGCTTTGGAGTACATCTTGTCAGCTATAGTGCAGCAGTTTTCAGCATATAGCAGTGGTGGAAGAATTAAAATCTGGTAGCCATCTAGGTGTCAAATGAATCTCAAATTTTTACAGCTGCTAGATGACTTAGTGAAGCACATCTCCACCAAATTTTATGGCATTTGGATCTGTATATTCGGAGATATGAATTATTCTTTGAAGGGTACAGAATCTGCCAGAAAAGTGACAATCATTGGATTAATCTAGAGTCACTTTGATTGAAAGGTTCTCAAGTTGGAAACATGTTTATAAGTGGTTGAGGTACCTAAGTTTGGTTTTGGATTGATCTAGAAGCATGAAAAGTAATGAGTACAAGAACATTTGATTGTGGAATGTACTTGGTGTACATGTTCAGTACTCAAATTTAAAGATCAAGATCAAATTTAAGATGAAGATGAAGTTTAAGTTCTAGTGAAGATTAGAGATCATTTGATAGAAAGAAAAGGACTTAAATATGTAGGAAGAGTTGGACTCAAATGTAGATTCAAGGATTATTCATTAAGATTGAGTTCATCATTTGGATCAATCAAACTATATCATTTCAAGTGAGTATCAAGAGTGGTTCTTTGGAGAAAGGTCACTTCTCCCTTGTGAGGGGCTTGCCGCCGTGTGTAGGTAAAACTAAGTTTGGGACTTAGAAGGCTAATATGGAAGTGGTAATCCGAGGAACTTGTGATGCTTAGTTGAAGCAATCAAAAGGGTTGATCAAGAAAAGCAAGCGACACCCAAAAGAGAGTTAGTCATGTATTTCAAGTGATATTCTAAGTAGTTCTCTCATGCAAGCATTGATCAAAAAGATGAAGCAAGCCAACCACAACTCAAGAGATAGTGCACTTAATCATAAGTGGTTTTCATTTCATATGGGTGAAGAATGAATTTATCTATGATGATTGGTCTTCACCAAGCTTATAAATTGGACTTCACATTGCTATTGGAGTAATAAATTAGAATCTATGTGACTATCCTCTACTCCAACATAGCAAAGGTATCATTATAATGTGCATGATCATTTCATCCCTTACTAGTATGCGGTTAGTGCATATAGTACATGTTTATTAGGATCATGCATAACAAATGAAAAGTTTTAAATTCATATCCTACCACTATTGCTTGATTGATTAATTGATCTAGTGGTATGGATATGAGTTTGTTCATGAGCTAGTGAACCCAAGTATTTGATCTAGTTTGGATTGCTAACAAGTGACAAGTACAACATTGGCAAGATAACCCTTATCATGAGGTGTGAAGAAGCTTGTCATTGGATTAAACCGGACTTAGAATCTTAGGCAAATCAACATAGTTCAAGTCATACAAGAAGCTCATGACAATGATAAGAGTACAAGCACAAGATAACAATAAAAATGGATATCTAGTTTGTTTCAAGTGGTATCTAGACTCAAATTGATCTTCCAAGTGGTATTCACTAGTGGTGTCTAGATCATGATCTACAAGTGATATCTTACAAGTGGTACTTATTAAGATAGCAATTGTTCAAGAAGTGAATATTATTGCCAAACCCTTCAAAGTGGATCCATACTAGAAAATTCTTTCAAATGGTATCACATTCCTACTCATAGTATCTTCATGTGGTATCATTCATGCAAGACGATGGTTTCACAAGTGATCCTCAACTTTAAGTGATCAAATCAAGAAATGCTACCCTCATCTTCAAGTGGTATCTCAAGTGAATGACACATGCTATGACATAGGGGAAGGAGCCCCATCGATTGGTATCAAGGTCAAAGATCCTATGTGGTATCTCAAGAGCAACCATAAAGTTTGTCATTCCAACATATGTGGTAATGTCCATTAAAAATGCAAGATTCAAGTCTCAACCATCTACCCCAATGCTAACCTTTACATCAATGAGAAGCACATCTTTTATGGAAATTGATGACAAAGGGGGAGAGATTGGACAAAGATATGTAAGATTTCCTTTGGGGGAGAGATTGCTTTGGGGAGAGATAGGTGATATTGGACATGGATATGGACAAAGAGGGAGCAACATTGAAGAATGTAAGGGGATCAAAATTCTTGGACAAAGAAAGCACACAAGTAGGGGGAGCAAGTTCATGAACATTGATTGATTGCATTTGATATGTGCATAATTCATGTGCTTGCTTGCATTGCATAAGTTCTTAAATTCAATATGCATGCTTGTGTGGTGTATGCTAGTTATAGAACTTGAATGATGATTTGATGACTAGCATACATAGGATGTTAGCTAGACTTGTGATTATCATGCAAAAACTAGAACCATGCTTATAATGTTGATCTCACGGGGTTTCTAGTGTTCTTGATGTCTAGCTACTCATGATGCTAAGGATGATGGCAAACTTGTGATTTTCAAATGGTATCAAGCTACTAATTGGTATCAAGCTACAAAGGTTTATTCTATACACCTTAGCATCACTTAGTAGTGCTAACCCTCCCACAAATTTCATATTTATGCATATGTGCAAGCTTGAAACCAAACCATTTGGGCACATATGTAGGGGGAGTTATCACTACCAAGTCGGATTTTATGGTGCTTATCCAAATCTTGACATAAAGCTTAAAAGTTGGATAAGTAACATTAAAACCAAAACAAGTTAGCAATTTACACTTGTGTGAAGTGCTAGCTTAAAAAAAGCTTAATTTCCATATCTTTGTAGAGTTGTCATCAATTACCAAAAAGGGGGAGATTGAAAGGTCCTTGTTTGGTTTTGGTAATTGAGTGACAACCTTAGGTGGACTAATTGTGTTTAATGTGAGATACACAGGAGATTAGTCCACAAGTGATGATGTCATGAAGGAGCTTAATGCACATGAGACATGACATGGAGTCATGTGACCAAGGTGGAGAAGATCAAGATGAGGCTTGGCTTGATGGACCGGTTGCTAGGGTGAAGGGCAAGTTGTGTGATGGCTTGGCACCGAAGGACCGAGGCAACGGTGAAGAGCAAGTGAGGTCAAGATCAATGAACCAATATGGTCACGTGATGATATGAAGTGGATCATATCATTTGGTGAATGGTTGGTGCATGTGTTGCATCAACGTCGGAGGAGTTGGAATGGAATACGCAAGGCAAAGGTATAACCTAGGGCATTTCCATTTCACCGGTCATAGGTGTGTAGAGAAGTTGATGACCGGGTTTAGGATAGATGGTTGTACTATTAAGAGGGGCAAACTTGTTTGCATATCGGTCATCTAGTGCCACTCGAGTGATCTAACTATGCATCGTTGCTAGGATCGAGTGGCGTGACAAGTTGAGTGGTTAACTCCTTCGGTAAAATGATTGTGAAAATGCTAACACACGTACACAAGGTGGTGATCACTTGTTGGTGTTGGCACTTTTTGTGAAGGCGGTGGAGTTTGAGCGGTAGAGAGGGGTTTGGGGTCCTCTCTCCCTCCCGCCGAGTGTGTGAGCGTGGGATTCAATCGATTTTGGGGAAATGAAATGCCTATTTTCCACTACGCCGGAAGTCGGAAAAGAAACGGAGGCGAACGGAGGTCACAGTGGTGACCGGACGCTGCACCGGACGCGGTCACGGTGTGACCGGACGTGTCCGGTCAGTACAATGCAACAGTCAGGCGTGCGGGCTAGGGTTTGCAACCGGCGCGTCCGGTCACTTGCGGGACCGGCTCGTCCGGTCAGGCACCTAGAGGAGCAGTGCATGGCGAAGGTCGATCAGACGCGGTGCGTGTCTGGTCACACACGATCAGACGCGTCCGGTCATCGAAGGAGCTTACTGGACTCCGACCGGACGCTAGCACTGTCGCGTCCGGTCATTGCGTAGAGCACGTCCGGTCGTTGCTTCGCGGACGTGCGGTACTGTGCGACCGTTGGCACGCAGTGACCGTTGGAGGATCTAACGGTCGCATTTGAATTCGAGGGACATGTGGACGGCGCAGGGCGACCGGACGCGGTTGAGCGCGTCCGGTCAGTTTTGACCGGCGCGTCCGGTCGTCCTGATTTTTGCCCAGTGAAGGGGTAACGGCTCTATTTGACCGTGGGGTTATAAATAGACGTTGTGGCTGGCCATGGCCGGTAGCTGAGCACACTATAGTCTTTGTGACTTGTGTGGTAGTGCTTGAGAGCCCTCTAACTCACTCATGCTTGATAGTGCTACCGGTCTTTCACCGGTACTACCGGTCAACGACCGGTACCACCGGTAGTACAGTTTTTGGCGAAGACAAGTTTTGCGGGAAAAAGACTTACCGGTACTACCGGGCTTTCACCGGTACCACCGGTCAACAACCGGTACTACCGGTTAACCACCGATACTACCGCTAGAACAAAAACTCGCAGAACTAAAGTGCTGACACCGGCGGGATTTATGCCTACCGGTACTACCGGTGGTTCACCGGTACTATCAGTACTCACAGGCATAAAAACACTTCTCTAAGTGTCCGTGAGTGCAAAGGTGTCTCTCAAACGCTTAAACAAATACAAATTGAGCACAAGTTTTCCCTCTAGATAGCCTAATTTGTATCCCTCTTGATAGTGCGGCGTTTCCTATAACTCAAGTCAAAAGATAAATTCTAATCGACCCACTTGAGACGGAATGCTTTCCAACCAAAGGAATTGAGGGTGCTAACATCACCAAATGTGACCATACAAATTCTTTCATTGAACTAACACCTGCATATTCACTTAGATAGACATGTTAGTCCCTAATATGATTGTCATTAATTATCCAAAACCCACAACGGGGACGAATGCACTTACAGCGGGCGCCAGCGACTGGAACTTCCGGTGCAGCTCACCGGAACTTCCGGTACAACTCACCAGAACTTCCGGTCCAGCCCACCAGAACTTTCGGTCCAGCTCTCCAGCCTACTAAGCTTTGACAAGAGCACTTTTTATCCCCATTTTGCCAACTAGATTTGTATCCCTCTTGATAGTGCGGCGTTGCCTACGACTCAAATCAAAATAAACGGTGTTGAAGCCCTTGAGTCGAAGCGCCTTTTGTCCATCAAAATTTAGGGTGCTATAATTCACCAAATATTCTTTTTCAATTCCATCAATTGACTAACACCTGTAGATTACACTTGATAAATATGTTAGTCCCTAATTTGATTGTTATTAATTATCCAAAACCCACATCAGGAGCGAATGCACTTACAATCCTTCACAACCACCTTGTTGTGGTCATGCTCAACATCCTCATGCGCCTCCTCCTTGGGCTCATCATCATTGGAGATCACCCCATATTTATCATTGAGAAACATCCAAATCTCATGGGTGGACTTGAAGTCCATGATCTCACAAAGTATGCTACTATTCATAGATCGATAGAAAACGTTAGTAGCTTGGCTATCGAGATGGAGGCATTTACTTTGCGCTTGAGTTGCATTCTTTCTATCAATCGCAAAGGAAAAGCCCACATCTACGATCCACCACATTTGAGGAGAAATAAACTTAAAATTGCATTGCATCCAATTTCTCTACCGTGTAAAGTATGTGCCATCAAAAATGTGTGGACACTCAACATCTAGCCCATAAGCCGCCATCCTCTTGTGTCGTTGAAGACCACAAATGAGAGAATGGGCTCCGATACCACGTGAAGGGTCGAGATGGTGGACTAGAGGGGGGTGAATAGTCCTTTCTAAGATTAAACACGTCGGCTAACCGAAACAAATGCGGAATTAAACTTATCGGTCTAGCCAAGACTACACCCCTCTATCTAAGTTCTCTAGCACCTAGCAAAGATCCTAATTAAGCAACTAAGGTGCTAAGCTTAGCAAGAGTTCACCTAATCAATTCTAGAGCAAGGTCACACAAACCTATGCACTAGTACTTTGCCAACCGAGGGAGCTCCTACACAACTAGTGAAGCAAAAACACAAAGCTCCTAAGCTCACTAGCAATGCTCAATAACAAGGCAACAAATGCCAAATTAGAGAGCGCAAATTACTTAGCTACACAAACTAAGCAATGTGACTAACAAGGTTACACAAACCAAATTAGCCACGCAAGGGGAAGCTTCTAGCTACACAAGCAAGAAGGCAACTAGCAAGCTACACAAAGCAAACTAGTCACGAGAGCAACTACACAAGCACAAGTATACATGAAAGTAAATACAAGCTTGTGTTGCACGAAGGCAAACCACCGAGAAGATGAAGAACAAAGTTGACACGGTGATTTTTCTCCCGAGGTTCACTTGGTTGTCACTAAGCTACGTCCCCATTGTGTCGACCAACACTTCGTAGTTCGACGGCTAATTGGTCACACACCGAGCAACTCAAAAGGCGCCGCAAGAACCCACCATCATGTGTGGTAGCTCAATGACATGCTCAACTAGAGTTGCTCTTTGTGATCCCCGCGGGGTGAGCATAATCCCCCTCACAAAGCTTCCCCGGAGCCTCACACAATCTTCTTGTGAGCTTCGACGGAGCCACAAGCCACCTCCAAGAGTAACAAGCACCACTGGCTTGCAACACGATCACCTAGTGCCACTCGATGCAATCTCTCAAAGCAACGCACTAGAATCAACTCACTCGCAATCGATTCGCACTCTTGCAAGCACAAGTGAGTTAGACACTCTCTAAGCACTCCCAAAGCATGGACACTAAGTCCCAAGGGTGCTCAGCTACAAGCCAAGGCCGGCCACCACTTTTATTTATAGCCCCACAAATAAAAAGAGCCGTTAGAAACCTAACTGGGTGTTTTTCGTGAGCGACAGATGCGTCTGTCACTACGCCGACAGACGTGACCAGCGTTCGTCGCTCCTGTGCCAGCACCGTTCGATCGCTACCACGTGTCCCACTTTAAATACGAGCCGTTGATCTCCAACAGTCGGCTAACTTCAACGCGCTCTCGAACCAATCGACGGTCAGTACAGTGCAACAGTCAGGTGCGCTGGCTAGGGTTTGCAACCGGCGCGTCCGGTCACTCGCGGGACCGGCGCGTCCGGTCAGGCACCTAGAGGAGCAGTGCATGGTGAAGGTCGATCAGACGCGGTGCGCGTCCGGTCACACACGATCAGACACGTCCGGTCATCAAAGGAGCTTACTAGACTCTGACCGGACGCTGGCACTGTCGCGTCCGGTCGTTGCGTAGAGCGCGTCCGGTCGTTGCTTCGCGGGCGTGCGGTACTGTGCGACCGACGCGTCCGGTCGGTTGAAGCAGCGCATTCGGTCATTACGTTTGACCGTTGGCGCGCAGTGACCGTTGGAGGATCTAACGGTCGTGTTTGAATTCGAGGGACACGTGGACGGCCCAAGGCGACCGGACGCGGTTGAGCGCGTCCGGTCAGTTTTGACCGGCGCGTCCGGTCGTCCCGATTTTTGCCCAGTGAATGGGTAACGGCTCTATTTGACCGTGGGGTTATAAATAGACGTTGTGGCCGGCCATGGCCGGTAGTTGAGCACACTATAGTCTTTGTGACTTGTGTGGTAGTGCTTGGGAGCCCTCTAACTCACTCATGCTTGATAGTGTTCA
The DNA here is from genome assembly GCA_038087645.1 of Saccharum hybrid cultivar R570. Classification (NCBI taxonomy): domain Eukaryota; kingdom Viridiplantae; phylum Streptophyta; class Magnoliopsida; order Poales; family Poaceae; genus Saccharum; species Saccharum hybrid cultivar. Next base: position 1,365,474 of record JAQSUU010000368.1, read on the forward strand.
TCGGATCGAGTGAGAGAGCGATTCTAGTGCGTTGCTTTGAGAGATTGCATCGTGTGGCACTAGGTGATCGTGTTGCAAGCCGGTGGTGCTTGTTACTCTTAGAGGTTGCCACCTCCTAGACGGCTTGGTGGCTTGTGGCTCCGTCAAAGCTCGCAAGAAGATTGTGCGAGGCTCCGGAGAAGCTTTTGTGAGGGGGATTGTGCTCACCCCGCAGGGATCGCGAAGAGCAACTCTAGTTGAGCGTGTCATTGAGCTACCACACTTTATGGTGGGTTCTTGCGGTGCCTTTTGAGAGGCTCGGTGTGTGACCAATTAGCCGCCGAACCACGAAGTGTTGGTCGACACAACGGGGACGTAGCTTGGTGGCAACCAAGTGAACCTCGGGAGAAAAATCACCGTGTCAACATTGTTCTTCATCTTCTCAGTGGTTTGCCTTCGTACAACACAAGCTTGTATTTACTTTTATATATACTTGTGCTTATGTAGTTGCTCTCTTAACTAGTTTGCTTTTGTAGCTTGCTAGTTGTCTTCTTGCTTGTGTAGCTAGAAGCTTCCCCTTGAGTGACTAATTTGGTTTGTGTAACCTTGTTAGTCACATTGCTTAGTTTATGTAGCTAAGTGACTTGCGCTCTCTAATTTGGCATTAGTTGCCTTGTTATTGAGCTTTGCTAGTGAGCTTTGGAGCTTTGTGCTTTTGCTTCACTAGTTGTGTAGGAGCTCCCTCGGTTGGCAAAGTACTAGTGCATAGGTTTGTGTGACCTTGCTCTAGAATTGAGTAGGTGAGCTCTTGGTAAGCTTAGCACCTTAGTTGCTTAATTAGGATCTTTGCAAGGTGCTAGAGAACTTAGATAGAGAGGTGTAGTCTTGGCTAGACCGATAAGTTTAATTCCGCATTTGTTTTGGTTAGCCAACGCGTTTAAGTTTTAGAAAGACTATTCACCCCCCCTCTAGTCCACCATCTCGACCCTTCACACTCGCGCGCTCACCCATCCACAAAACCCTGGGCGACAAACGCTAACGTAGCGCATCTGTCGCTTAGGCGTCCGTGCGTCTGTTGCGTGCGCGCTGAGGGCCGCAGCTAGGGCTGCCCGACAGACGCGCCCACGGCGTCTGTTGCTCCCGGAGCCGGCGTCTGTCGCCTCTAACTCAAGCAAATTTCCATCTTTTTCTTGCTCCACTTGTTCCACCCTTTCACATATGAGCTATCCCAAGTATGTGTATTACTAAAGCACATGTTTTAGCTCATGAAACACCTCCATGATTTCACCTCTAATTCTCGACATCGGCGTAATGGAAAATAGACATTTCATTTCTATGAAAACGCCTGAATCCCGCCGAGCTTGCGAGGCGGGAGGGAGAGAGGATCCCAAACACCTCTCTACCCTCAAACTCCATCGCCTTCGTAAATGTGCCAACACCAACGAGTGATCACCACCTTGTGCACGTGTGTTAGCATTTCACAATCATTTTCTTCGAAGAAATTAGGCACTCAATTTGCCTCGCCACTCGATCCTAACACGTATGCAAAGTTAGATCGCTCAAGTGGCACTAGATGACTGATATGCAAACAAGTTTGCCCCTCTTGATAGTACGGCCATCTATCCTAAATCCGGTCATCAACTTCTCTACACACCTATGACCGGTGAAATGGAAATGCCCTAGAATTATACCTTTGCCTTGCGCATTCCATTCCATCTCCTCCGACGTTGATGCAACACATGCACCAACCAATCATCAAATGATATGATTCACTTCATATCATCACGTGACCGTATTGGTTTATCGATCTTGACCTCACTTGCTCTTCACCGTTGCCTCGGTCTATCGGCGCCAAGTCTTACCCAAGCTTCACCGTCACACGTGGTCCCTTGCTTCAAAGCCTCTGACTTGCCCTTCACACTTGCAATCGGTCCATCGAGCCAAGCCTCATCTCGATCTTCTCCACCTTGGTGTTGACAGTAGATAAGTGCCAATTTTAACCGTCAACGAAACATGAAAAAGGACCTAAAACATATTTACCACTTAGATATAGGGGGTCTACTGACATAATTCCACAAGTTTTGGTGAATGTCTATTTCTGCAGGGTGTCAACTGAAAAGAACCAAGGAAGGCCCACATGTTAGGTTTACATAGAGACAAAGGGGCTACGCATAACTTTTCTGGAATGTGGAAGGTACGAGAAGACTCTGGAAACAAACGAGAGGTAAAACGGCCCCGGAAGCCGGGCGGCCGCCCAAGGGGTGGGGGCGCCCGCCCCACTTGTAGAGCCAATCAGGCTCTGTCTCGTGGATCATGCCTCCACCGCCTTTGAGGATCAATAATAATCATAGATCAAGGTCGGTTTGATCTGAGGGCTGTGGTGCTTCCTAGAGGGCTATATAAGCAAGGCCCCTGGCCCCTAGAGGAGGCATCCCATAAACCCTAATTTCATTATCTCTCAGCTAGGATCAGAGGCAGATGTGTCCCATGAAAGGATGACCTCTTCTCCCTAGAGAATTAGGGCTAGACATTCCAATGTAGTAGATTAGATATAGATGAGAGTCAGGGAGAGTGGAGCTGCGCTCTAGTTCTGGAGAAGTCTTCAGAGATTTGGTATGTCTTTGTATCTATTCTTTGCAAGACTTATGCGTTATATATTTTCATCTTCTCTATTTACTTTATGCCTTTATTATGTATGGTTAGTATAGTTGTTATACCTTGGCATGGGATCTTAGCTCGTATTGAGTGCTTTAGTTATTGCGCATAGCTAGAGAGTAATCGATAGTTTAGGCATGGTGTCTAGGCTATAGGTTACTTGAGGTTGCGCTCAACCCCGCGTATAGTTGTGGTAGCCCCAGAGGTGACAGCTCTGTAAGGCCTTCGTAATCCACCACATTCGGGTTGATGTTTGTAGAGCTTTTGGCAGCCTTCCCCCGACTACTTTCTTCCCATTCTCTTTCGAGAGTCAGAAAGGTACTATTGCTCCAAAGTGTCATGTGTATAATTGCTATATCTATTTATGCTTTAGTTATTAAAGAACCAAAGTAATAGAGAAGTACATAGGAACCTTGATCTGTCCCGTTGTCCTCTCACTTTAGCTAGCTACTCATTTATCATAGAATTCTTCTATGTGTGCTTTTATTCATATACCTATCATATATCATTTACCCCCTGCTTTAGTCTAGTTGGTTTACTAAGTTAGTAGATACATGATGGTGAATTATCAAATTCTTTAACCCTTGCTTCCCAGTGGTAAAATATAAATAACGATACCTGGTTTACTCCCGGTAAAATGCTACAATGGTATATTCTATGCGCTTGCGGAATCCTTCATATTTTAGTTGCACTTAATTTCTACCAACACTTGGTCACATGACTCCATGTCATGTCTCATATGCAATAAGCTCCTTCATGACACAATCACCTGTGGACTAATCTCCTGTGTATCTCACATTAAACACAATTAGTCCACCTAAGATTGTCACTCAATTACCAAAACCAAACAAGGATCTTTCAAGCCTGCCCTAGGGCCAACAAACTCTAACTACCTCTTTCAGATGCTGTTTGATTCTCGGCCAAGCCCAGCAACCCATAGCAAAGGAACAATAGCACACAAGTAATGGAGGAGATAACAGAGGAGGAAACCATAGTTTGCAATGAATCTAACAACACTAATACTTGGATTAGAGTAGTTCCATTACACCAACATACAAATTGGCCTCAGTCACAATTACAATTTTTTCATCGAATCATTGCTGGTACTAATCAAAACACTAAGATCAAACTTGTAACACCCCTGGTGTTACTATACTAAATAAAACCAGATTAAGTAATGATCATGCATTATCATTATGCATCAAGGCATAAGATGCATTTCATGTTGCATAAGCAATGTTTCATATATCAGGTCTCTGTTGCATAGTAATGTTTCATGTGTTGCTTGGTAGTGTTTCATATGTTGCAATAGAATGTTTCATGTTTTATATACGTGTTTTACATGTTTCAATAGTGATGTGATATGTTATTTTTATTAGTATACTTAATACGTTAATAATGCCATGTTTCTTATCAAATGAAATAATGTTTTATTAGTGTTATAATTAATCGTATTTTAGTTAAAAAGAATAATCAATTGAATTCAAAACCCTGATTTTCAAAACCCTGATTTTACCCCTTCTAAAATAATTCAAAATCTAAGCAAAATTTGGGAAAAAGTTTAAAACCAAGTTTATAGATCTTTTCAAGTCCTACAAGTTTGAAGTTTTGAGTTTTTAAAGTTTCAGTGTAAAATTTTGGAGTAATTTTGAAAGGAATCGAATTTTAAATTTGACCCCTTTTCATTTCCCTATTCCAATTTCAAAATGGAGATAGAATTTGAAAATGGTTTAAAAAGCAAAGTTGTATGTCTTACGTAGATGTACAACTTTGGTGTTTTAGGTTTTCAAAGTTTCAATGTAAAATTTTGAATAAAATTGAAAAGATTCAAATCCCAAATTTGAATTTCAACTCAATTTCAAAAACTAGGCATAATTGGGTGATGGCCCAATTATGAAAGTCGTAGATCTTCAAAAGTTATGTTTTTTCTCTTTTTACAGATTTTCAAGTTGCATTCAAAAATTTGAAGTAATTTTGAATTTACAGAAACCCTATTTTTGTCCCCTTTTTAATTCAAATCCAAATTTCAAAAACTATTCAAAATTTGAGTTTGGTCACAAAAGCAAAGTTGTAGAGCTTGAAATTATGAAGATTTCATATCTTGAGAATTTTTCAAGTTGCTACATGTTTTTGAAAGTATTTTTGGAAAAACTATTCGAATTCAAAAGCTCGGTGGGGGGGGTGCTACAGTTCATCGACGTATCAGGGCAGGGCAGCAAGCGGCATGGGTGCCGGCGACTGCCGTGGCTCTTCCAGGCCGTTCCAGCATGCCTGAGCCATCCACCTCGATGTCGCGCGTCTTCTCATGCCTTGCGTCGTGGTCACTCGTCTTTTAAAAGCCCAGAGCCGACTGTCGTTCTTTTTCTTCTTTCTCTCACTGCTGTCGTCGAGCCTCCATCTGCCGGTGCAAACCACCGCACCAGCTCGTCCTCGGGCCAAATTGATCACGCAGCCACGTTCGCCTCTGCCTCACGCACCTCTTGAGCTAGCCCACACAGCCTCGCTTCGCCTAGCTCGGTCGGGCGCCCTGTTGCCACCACGGTCAGCCGCCATGGCCGCCGAGCTCGCCTTGCACGTGGCCAGCCGCGACTAGCTACCCTCTCGCCCTCGCCTTCCTTGTTTCGTGTTTCCCTTGATGTCGTGAAGCTCTCCGGCTTGACGGTTGATCCGTTTATCTACCGGCACCATCGTGACGTGCATCGCCGCTGCCGCCGTGCCGCTGCTCGTGCGGCCACGCCTCCTCGGGCCATCGCGAGGCAAGCTGCGGGCACCAGTGTGTGCGCATGAGCATCGGGATGCTTCCCCACCACTCCATCGCCGTCGGAGAGCACCCCCATCGCTAGACATCGCGGTCCCGATGCCCTCCTCTGTTTCAATCGCGCCAAGGATGTCGTGCAACAATTCGACAAAAGGCAGGGGTCTAAGTGCGAACTCTGTGACTCAGGTGAATAGCGCCAACAGTGCAGTTTTTCTTTTTCTTTTCTTATTTCGGCTGGAACTTTGGAAATTCATAGCAAATCATAGAAAAATCATAAAATAGCAAATGGAGATATTTTGGAATCCTCATGACTAGCTCTATGCATTAGAGTCATAATATGATAGGTTTTAGTAGAAAGTTTTTGCTGTGGGAAGATGGTTATTTATTTGTCTTGGAAATTAGAGTTTTCAAAGAATAATTAATATCTGTAGATTTCATGCTCCAATTGATGTGAAATTTTTAGGGTAGTCTCCTGATGCTATGTATGTGCTGTGGTAAAACTTTCATGACCATTGGATGTGATATGATTGATTTATTGCTTCTTCTTACTTAGTGATGGATAAATAGTGTTAAATTGATTTACAGTTAAATTGAGGAAGCAAATTGTGTTTTCTGTAGATATGGTAAATACAAGAGTTGTTTAGAACTTCCATATCTTTCATTTCCTAGAATTTCATGGTTTTAAGTCTAATGTTTTGAGAGTTATAGATTTTGCAAGATGCCTATTAAATTCTGCTTACTTTCTGACCTGATCTACAAGATGCAAATGTTTGGGCTATTTAGCTTGTGAATCATCTCTTGGCAATATTTATAAAGTTGTAGTAATTTTTATGAGCTTTCTAAAATGTTAAGAACTACTATTTTTGGTAATCTAGAACTCTATTTATAGCTGTTGCAAGTGAGGTAACAATTTCTGTCCAAATCTGGACAGAGATGTTTTTGTGGTGTTGTTTGACCTTGTTAGCTATAGGATCGTCTTAAGGTGATAATAAGAAAGTTATTAACAAATTGATAAGCTTTCTAGAAAGCTAAGGGACATGTCTTGTGGATGGGTAAAACTCCAGATCTACTCCTCTGAAGTTACTGTTAGTCTTTTGTCTAGAATTTTGCGAAGACCTAGAACTTTGGCATGTTTGCCCTGGTTAACTTTGAAATTAGCTTTTGATGCAATTAAACAAATGTAGTTAATTATCTAAGCTTTCTAGAAAGTCTAAGATCACCTTTGTTGGATGCTTAGATCTTTAGTTATGGTTGAGTGAAGTTGTGTATATGCTGCTGTCCTGATTCTATGAAAGTCTTAAATTGGTTGTTTAAGTTAACTTATGTGAAGATCATAAACGATTCTTTAAGCTAAGATATGATTGACGTTACATATGCTTGTACATACCTTTTCGTAATGTAGCTTTAGTCAGTAACTTTGTATGTCAAATAAACTCATAACTTGTATGTTAAGTGTGAGATACTTCATTATCTTAGCATAATAAGTTGTGTAATGCTTGGTTGTCTAACTTAACCTCTAGTACTTAAGTTAAGTTGATATGATCATAACTTTGACTTGCTTAACTAATGTAGTAAGATAAGTGTTGCTTTCATGATGAGCACATGATTAACTTGCTTATAATAATAAGTAACATGTATGTTGTTAAACTTGATTGTTTCTTAGATGCAACCTCTTGGGTAAAAAGTAAAAGTTATATATTTTTATGTATGTTGTTTGTGCGTGTTTTCCCCTAGTAACAACTTTAGTTGGTAAGCATGTTTTGATAAGTAAACCTTTGTCTTGTTAGAAGAACAACTAAAAATGCTTTATGATAATTACTTGCAACTGTACTGTCAAGGAAAGTTATACTCAAGTAGATAACTAATGTTTATCCTTTCTAAATGTCTCTTGTATGCTATGTCTTGTTCATCATCATGCATCATGGCATACATTCCATCATGTTAAGCATCGCATCATTTATTACGTGTAGTGCTTACGAGAGTGAAGAAGCTTGTGTTGATCTAGTCTCGGAGTAAGGCCATTCGCCAGAGGTGCTGGTGTATATTGGAACTCTATGAGGAAACTAACTTCTCTACAACGAAGGCAAGCCCCGGTGCATTTAAACCCTACCTTGATATTTACAAATCTTTACTATTTATACTATGGTTTATTGCATTAAGTAATTAGGTGTTGAGTGATAACCCAATTGCTGCATTGTCATCCTTGATTATTGTGATATCACCCTTGATACCTATTTTACTGAAAATGCGTAGTATGCTTTGCTATGCTTATGAATTAAGCTTTTTTAATGAAATGTTTCCATAGCCATGACGGCATACTTAATGAATATTGAAAGATGAGAATGAACTTGAAAGATCGGGCGGGTGGTTTGGCCACTGCTAACATGCATTGAGAAAGGAGTCTCAATGTAGTGTTTCCGCCTTGTCAGTTATGGACCGTCTGTTGTATAGCCCGCTTGTGTTTCGAGACTTTACAACTAGCCTCATGCCTTGGGTAAGCCCAAAATGTTGGTGATTCCATTTCGAGAACGTCTAACCTCGCACTGGGAGTGGAGAGATGGCGGGAGTAGCGTGTACCCTCGGGGCTAGAATCGGGCCAGGTTCGAGGAGTACTGTACTCTCGGGTGGCGATGGACACGTTCTGGTTTTGGGAGATCTAAATGAGGGTTGACATATGCAAGTTTTGGTTCTACGTATGTCGTGAAGTTAGGGATCCCCAGCTAGGTATAATCGGTTCGAATCATCGTTGCTCCTCGGTTATGGAGACTCGATCACCTATCCTACATCGTAGTTAAGAACTGAAATTGAAAGAAAGAATGAGAAATGTCTTGATAAGAATTACTTTGATCTAGATTAGGCTCACTTAGAATTGGTTAATGATCCATCATTGAGAAAAATAAAATGTTGAAAGCAAGGACTTACTTTAGTAAGCTTTTCTGCAAAAGAAATTTTGATTCTTGAATACCCGTACCTTGATTCCCTAAAGCTAGCATGCCCTTGTAATCTTTTCTTTAGTCGGGTAAGTCTTGTTGAGTACCCTCAAGTACTCAGGGTTTGTTAACCCCTGTTGCAGATACTGACTGGTGCTATTAACCGGGGTCATGTCGGTGGGTTCGATATGATCTGGTCGACCTCTCCTAACTTAGGTGCTCTGCCTAAGTTGTCTTTTGTAGTTCTACTCGACTTCCGCAATACAAGTTAAGTTTGTAAAAAGTTAACTTAACCATGATTTATAAATTCATTATTGTTATTCTTCCGCACTCTGATGTAAAGTTTTTATACAAATGTTGTAATGTTGTAGTTACTCCTTTGTTGATCCTGGTATGAGTTGTCAAATGTAGTTGAATCGAGGTCCTGTGAGGACACCCGACAGATCTTCTTAGGTTATCTGGTGTACATGCATAGCCGTCAGAGGTCTTAGGGACAATGATAGGTGCATGTGGGCCATATAGTTTAGGAGGTTCTGCTACAAAACTAAACCAGAGCAAAAGCATGAGTAGGCCGAGCAGCAAAAACAGGTGACAGAAATGCATCACAATGCAAAAGCAAAACACAGAACCAGCTCAACAGGTACCAGTGTCTCATCATCAGCCTAAGAAGTTCAAGCTATAAACCGACAACCTCAATCAAATCACAGAGACCAGTGCTGTTAGGGCAACAATGGCCACATTTTTCCAAGAACCTTGCTTACCATCAACAGGAGGAGGCAACAGCTAGGAACCATGCTTACCATCAATAGGAGGCACCAGATCACAATCATGCTTGTCATCAAAGTGGTTTAGCCTCAGTCAAATGTAAGGAATGTATTAAACATATGTGACATCACATGTGAAAGGTCCTTGTTTGGTTTTGGTAATTGAGTGACAACCTTAGGTGGACTAATTGTGTTTATGTGAGATATACATGTGATTAGTCCACAGGTACATGTGTGTGAGCAACATATGCCATGAAGGTGGAAATGGCTTGGAGATGTTGAGAAGCTTGCACATGTGATGATGGTGGAGCTTATTGCACATGAGACATGATATTGAGTCATGTGATCAAGGTGGAGAAGATCAAGACATGACTTGACTCGATGAACCAGTTGCAAGTGTGAAGGGAAAGTCGGAGGCTTTGAAGCGAGGGGTCGCGTGTGACGGTGAAGCTTGAGCAAGACTTGGCACCGATGGACCGAGGAAATAGTGAAGAGCAAGTGAGGTCAAGATCGATGAACCAATACGGTCACGTGATAATATAAAGTGGATCATATCATTTGGTGATTGATTGGTGCATGTGTTGCATCAACATTGGAGGAGATGGAATGGAATGCATAAGGCAAGGGTATAACCTAGGACATTTTCATTTCACCGGTCATAGGTGTGTAGAGAAGTTGATGACCGGGTTTAGGATAAATGGCCGTACTATCAAGAGGGGCAAACTTGTTTGCATATCGGTCATCTAGTGCCACTCGAGTGATCTAACTTTGCATCGTTGCTAGAATTGAGTGGCGTGACAAGTTGAGTGGCTAACTCCTTTGAAGAAAATGATTGTGAAAATGCTAACACACTTGCACATGATGATATACACATGGTGATGTTAGCACATTTGGGAAGGCGGTGGAGTTTGAGCGGTAGAGAGGGGTTTGGATTCGGCGCTTTTGTGGAAGTGAAATGCCTATTTTCCACTGCGCCGGAGGCAAAGAAACGGAGGTGAATGGAGGTCACTGGGGTGACCGGACGATAAATCGGACGTGGTCTCGGCATGACCGGACGCATCCGATCAGTGCTCCGTGTGTGCGCGTAGTTTCAGTCGTGTGACCGGATGTAGTGGCGCGTCCGGTCGTGCATGGATGCTTACTGGAAACGATCGAACGCTGGCACTATAGCGTCTGATATGAAGGGCTGGCGTGTTCGGTCTTGGTGCTTGGTGTGTGACTCGGTTTGACCAACGCGTCTGGTCAGTCACGGGACCGGTGCGTTCGGTCATGCTTCGCGCATGCGGTGGTGTGCGAACCGTGCGTCCGGTCTGTGTCACTGGCACGTCCGGTTGCATCTGACCGTTGGAGCATTGAGTTGACTATTGAGATCGAGCAGTCACGGTTAAATCCAGAGGGACACATGGACGACTGCGAGTAACCGGATGCGGTGCAGTGCGTCCGGTTGTCCCGAAATTCGTCCAGTGAAGGGGTAATGGCCATATTCGTTCGTGGGGCTATAAATAGAAGTGGTGGTCGGCCTTGGCCTTGGCCGGTAGCTGAGCCATATTCGTTCGTGGCTTGTGTGGTAGTGCTTGGGAGCCTTCTAACTCACTCGTGCTTGGTAGTGTTTATCAGATCGAGTGAGAGAGCGATTCTAGTGCAATTGCATCGTGAGGTTGCATCGAGTGGCACTAGGTGTTCGAGTTGCAAGCCAGTGGTGCTTGTTACTCTTGGAGGTTGCCACCTCCTAGATGGATTGGTGGCTTGTGGCTCCGTCGAAGCTCGCAGGAAGATTATACGAGGCTCCAGAGAAGCTTTTGTGAGGGGGATTGTGCTCACCCCGTGGGAATCGTGAAGAGCAACTCTAGTAGAGCGTATCATTGAGCTACCACACTTGATGGTGGGTTCTTGCGACGCTCTTTGGGGGAGCTCGGTTGTGGATACCGATTAGCCACTGAACCATGAGGTGTTGGTCGACACAACAGGGACGTAGCTTGGTGGCAACCAAGTGAACCTCAAGAGAAAATCACCATGTTAACATTGTCTATTCTTCTCGGTGGTTTGCATTCGCTTTACACAAGCATTGTATTTACATTCGTATATTTATCTTGCTTGTGTTGTTGCTCTTGTATCTAGTTATGCTTGTATAGCTAGCTAGATATCTTCTTGCTTGTGTAGTTAGAAGTATCCCTTTGCGTGGCTAATTTGGTTTGTATAACATTGTTAGTCACATTGCTTAGCTTGTGTAGCTAAGTAATTTGTGCTATCTAATTTGGCATTGGTTGCCTTATTATTGATCTTTGCTAGTAAGCTTAGGAGCTTTGTGTTTTTGCTTCACTAGTTGTGTAGGAGCTCCCCGGTGTGCAAAGTACTAGTGGCATAGGTTTGCATGACCTTACTCCTAGAATTGGATAGGTGAGCTCTTGTTAGTTCGGCACCTTATTTGCTTGATTAGGATCTTTTGTAAGGTGCTAAAGTTATAAACAGAGGGGTGTAGTCTTGGCTAGACCGATAAGTTTAATGCCGCATTTGTTTCGGTTAGCTGGCTCGATTAAGTTTTAGAAAGGACTATTCACCCCCTCTAGTCCGCCATCTTGACCCTTCAACAGGCAGTAAGAGGAATATGAGTGGCCTTAGCTTATGAATTTGGTGGTTTTATTGATCTTATCAACTCATTGGTGGCTGCCATCCAAATAAAAAGAATAAACAGAATAGGCAAGCATGTAAAAAACCAAAGTCATGGAACCCTACTGACCATCCATTCTCTGCCATCAGCTTGGACTTCTCCAATTGTTGCTAGAGAATGGATGGTTCAGATGAATTTGATGATAGACATGAAAAAACAACAACTGTAATTGAGAAATAGACAACCACCTCATTATTTTTTTGTGCATCATAGGCCTAGTAAGGTTCCCACAGTTACCACCAACTCTTAAATCAGATAAAACAAGACTTTCAAGAAGCAAATGAAACAACTGCAACTACGAATAGGTCTCAAATATAGCAGCCAGCAGAGGCTGCAAATTGTGCATTACAATAACAAGTTTAGCCCAACAAGTCATGGCTCAAATGTTGTCCATGCTACCTATCTGGCATAAATAGTTAGCCACCCTCCTAGTTAACAAACCCAAAAGAACAAGTGTGAGTCAGCCATTCTACGTGCACAAAAGCCTGCAGCAAAGTGTATCCAACTGTAGTCAAAAGAAGATAGGTGTGGAGGAGGGGGGTGAAGGAACTATACATCTCAACAATCAACCCTCTCTTTGGCCTTGCAGACCTCCTTATGCCAAGATCTACATGTAGTAGTTCTTGGCTAGGAAGGTCTTAAGTCAAAGGGCCTTGTGGCTATCACTCATGCCAACAAAGCCCTTGCCTTAGGCCTTGTTGTCTAGCAGGAAGGTGTAGGCACAGACGAGATCTTCCTCAGTGAAACCAGGCATCTCCATAATAACAAGGTACATGTTAGCATCAATATGGGTAGGTCTAGTCTTCCTCAGGGGTATTGGCAACATTGTTAACTGCATCACTCATGTTGATGAGCATGAGCATCTCATCCTCTGTAAAGTTGCCCCTCTTCCTCTTCCCACCCAACTGAGATGAGAGGAGCTCTATGGCCTTGCTATCCTCCCCAACCTCAGTGGGGGTTTTCTCATCACCCACATGGTTGAAGGCACTGCCTTCAGCCTTAGCAGCCTCACCTGTGTCTTGTAAGGATAGAATGGTTTGTTGTCTAAAATCCTAAACCTCCCCTTCAAAGCCCCAAAAGCCCTCTTAACATGCACCCTAAGTGAAGAGTGCCTCAGGTTGGACAGTTCCCTTGCATTGGTTGGGTGGTTCCTGTTGCCATACTCAATCAGATGGTACCTCACCCCCCTGTAGGGAGGGAGGAAGCCACTACGACATGCATATCCTGCATCTACAATGTATAATTTACCCATAAATGGACCAAAGATGGGCTAAGGTGAATGTGTTTGACATAAAATGAATTAAGTGTAGTGGACGGTTGGTTTCATTTACTTTTAGGAACTATGAACCCATCATATCTCTCAATGGCATCAGCTAGGATGAGGGCATCATGTGCTGAGCCCTCCTATCTAGCTAATACATAAGTGAACTTGAGGTCAAAGTCCACAACAGTCATCACATTCTGTGTAGGGTTTGTTTTCCTACCCCTGAAAGCTTGTTGCATGTGTCTAGGCACCCTTGCCAACGCATGGGTACCATCAATGGCACCAATACAGTCTAAAAAATTGGTGCAAGTTGGATAAGAACATTTTGTTCATACCTAAATTATTTTGTGTTCAATACAATTGAAGTGACTATTACCTTCATGTAAGGGTTCCATCTATGGCTCCCAAGGATCTTTGGATGTATACCAGCGCTTGGAGGCTTAATCATTGCATTTCTAAGCTCTCCAACAGCATACAAAACTTAGTGGAAGTGCCTATGGATAGTCTCAATGGATCTCCTAAAGGACTAGTGAACCACCCTAAATCTTTGGTTATGTCCAACTACATGTAGGAACATAGCAACTTGCTCCTCAACTATGCACCCAACAGACTCAAGTACAAGTCCCCTACTCCTAAACAGGTTACACAAAGCAAAAAAAAAGGAGCTCTAGCCATCCTTAACATGGACAGACACTCTGCACCTGTGGAGTTGTAAATGAATTGCAGGGTCTTTTTTCTATAATGCTCAGCATCACTCCTAATATGATACAACAATGGGTCTGGCTCAGGCCTAGTCCTTTTAAGCCTAGTAACAACAAAAGACACCATAACTACAACCATGATAACTACCTGACTGGCCATCAGTTCACGGTTTTGGGCAGAATCCATTTATATGCATGAACAATCAAGATAAAACACAGTTCATAAAACCCTAACTGGCCTCAATATGATAGTGTAAGGAGGTTAAAAGAGAAAGCAAGCACGGCTGCATGCTTCAACATGCGTCAAAGTGCATTGGACATCATCATCGCCCATTCATTGCATAGGCAAAAACCAATATAATCCATAAAATCCAACATTAACAAGTACTGACAGAAGCAACGAATGCAGTAACCAGGTGAAGAACAAATTAATCAAACAATAGCAGTAATTGATAGACCACCAAGGTGAACAAGTAAACCCTAACCCTAGCATCGACCAAATCAAGAAATGCGGGGTTCAAGGATCGATTTCACCCAACAGTGGTCGTCGGAGCAAACGAGAAGCACAAATCGGAGATGAAGAAGCCGAGGCGACGAAGTAGAAGTAGATCTGGACGAAAATGAGGTAGATCCGGTCCACACCACCCTAACCGAGGAAGATGAGAGGAAGAAGACGACCGCCTCCTGGAGACCCAACACAGCGGATGGTGAGGCGCCGCGTCGGAGCAGATCCGGTGGGACGGAACGTTGAGGAAGCCGCCAGGAAGAAGAGCACCCTCGCCGGACACCACACCACAGCAATGCCATCGGTCTCTCACGGGAGTGGGTGGAGGAGCAAGCGAGAAGAAAGAGAAGAGAGCGGCGCCGGGGAGGGGCACATATATAGGCGGCGGTTTTCACCGGAGGTGGGAGCGCGCGCGGAGCTTTCATGGTTCCCGCGCGAGTCAGTCGTCGCCCCCCCCCCCGAATCGCTCGAAATTCACCCGCGAGGAGCCGCGCGCGGTCGAGCCCCCAAAAAACGAAGGAGGGTTTCGTTGCCCGGGAGCCAGGCGGAGGGAGGGGAAAAGCAGCTGAGCACCCAGGCTGTGAGATGGGCCAAGGGAACCAAACACGAGCAACTGCAGCTGAGGAGCTCGGGCCACCCCTTTGGACCGCTGCCAAACATGCCCCTAGAGAAGAGGCACCAACACCTACACGCCTGTTTTGTTCGTTCCTAAAAATTTACACCCTATTCCATCGAATTTTTGGACACACACATAGATTATTAAATATAGACTAAAAAATAACTAATTGTACATATTGCGACTACTTTGCGAGATGAATCTTTTAAGCCTAATTAGTTCATGATTTGATAATAAAGTGCTATAATAACACATATGCTAATGACAGATTAATTAGGCTTAATAAATTCGTTTCACGGTTTACTCACGAATTTTATAATTTGTTTTTTATGAGTACCCGAACACAACACCGCACGTGACAACTCCGGGAACTGATTCTTTCAAACACAAAGGAAGGCGAGAATTCACTCACGTGCATCTAGCAAAGAGATCACGTGCTGTAACGCCCCCCCCCCCCCCCCCCCCCCCCCCCCCCCCCCCCCCCCCCCCCCCACAATGGACCAGGGACCCATCGGCAAAAAAGCACTAGACACAAAAAGAAATTGCATCACATTCACACCAACAAAAGAGAAAGCAAAAGGAGCGGAACAGAAAATCCGAAAAAAGCGAGGGTCCGGCGCGTAAAAGGCGAACATGTCGTCATCAGAAGGGATTAGGGAAGAGTAGCAGCAGAGAGGAGGCCCCCACCCCCAAATCGCCAAATCCTCCTCTCCACCGCACGCTGGTTCCGCCCCGTCTCCCGCCCCCGCCGGCCGCCGGCGACCGGCCGCCGCCGCCGCCGCCATGGGCTCCGACCGCGCCGAGCTCGCGGGCCTCTGCAGCGCCCGCAACTGGTCCAAGGCCATCCGCCTCCTCGACTCCATCCTGGCCCGATCCCCGTCGTCCATCCACGACCTCTGGTATGGCACGCTCTCCCCGGCCCCGATCCGCGAGATCCCTCCGATCTGCTCTGCCTCCCTGACCCTGACCCCGCCGAATTCGCTCGCAGCAACCGGGCCTTCTGCTACTCCCAGCTCGAGCTCCACAAGCACGTCGTCAAGGACTGCGACCGCGCGCTGCTGCTCGACCCCGCCCTGCTCCAGGCCTACGTCCTCAAAGGTTCGCTTCGCCTATGACTTCTCCCCTCCCCTGTTCATCTCAGCCTTCTGTTCCCTCTGCGGCTTGGCTTAGTTCGCCAGGGGTTGGCTTGGCTTGGCTTGGTTGTGGGGGAATTATGTCTGCCTCGTTTAGTTTCTGTTTGGCTGTGGACTAGTCTGCTGCATATGTACATTTGTTAAGAGTAATAAATAAATTCAAATTCTGTATTGTTAGCTCAGAAATATCGTTTTGAGTGGCTTCAGTGCTTAGGATTACTCTTTCCAGATAGTGTGTAGATACACTGTGAATGACATGGGTACCCCTTTTTTTTCCACTCCCAACCAAGCACTACCCATCTGCATATTAATCAAACTAACATGTTTGCCTTCGAACTTCGTTGGGAAAACACCGAGTATTTCAAGAACTGGGATCCTTCCTGGATAGAAATATCAAATCACGTTTCCAACTTGACACAGATACAGCTGTCCCACCGCATTTTCTTTGAACTCCTTTTTTTTTTTTGGTAATAATACAACACGTAATCCCTGGATAGCTATCTATCCCTGTATTGTGGAGATTATTCTGAAGCAAGTTTCACCTGTAAGTTTAACGCAGTTGTTTTCTACTATTACCAGGCAAGGCTCTGTCTTCATTAGATAAAAAAGAGGATGCTCTAGCTGCTTGGAAGCAAGGATATGATATCGCTGTCCGTGACACAACAGACTTGAAACAATTGCTTGAGCTGGAAGAATTGGTTTCTTCTGTCAAAATTTGCGATACAACTGAGTCTGCAGACCATGTCATGGATGCATCGACTTGTGATACCAAAGTTGTTATCTCAGAAGATCGTGTTGCTGACAAGTCGCTCGCTGCAACTACAATGGCTGATACAAAAACTGTTGTCTGCGAAGAGGCCATTGGCAGTTCCAAAGTTTCATCAAATGGAGATACCAAGTCATCAAATTATAATAAAAAGGCGGACCATAATAAAGTCTCTAGCAGTCCAGTGAAAGACAGCACAGGGACTCAAGCTCCCAAGAAGGCCCCAAAGGTAGATAAGAAAAACAAAGCAAAGGCAGTGAAAGAAATAAATGGCCGAGCTGAAGGTGTAACTGTCAGAACTGGTACTGATGAAAGTGAAACCATTTCGCTAGATCAAACACTCTTTGCTACAAAAATTTCAAAGTCATCAAAATCAATAAGTTTGGATTTCCGACTTTCAAGAGGCATTGCACAGGTATCGTCCATATTAGAGCATTGACATGATTCTGTATTTCTCAATAGATGAACGAGTTCTGTTACAAGTATTACTAGGAGAAGCTAAACTAGAGAATTAAGAGGAGAATCCCAGTCAACATGTTGAGAGAGCCCCTAGGCAGCACACTGTATTTGGAATGCTTGCTTAGGACTGCAGAAAACAAACATTACAACCAATTATCTACATTTGTTTATTGACAAAATATTCTGTAAGGTGCTGACAATATATATGAGATGCTATATTATTATCTTGACCATAATGGATGAGTTACATCTTTTCAGGTAAATGAAGGAAGGTATGACCAAGCGATATCCATTTTTGATCAGGTTTTGATCTGTTACCATGATTTTTGCTCCATTATGTATCCTGATGCGAAGAAGGAACCTGATAATTTGTCATTGGCCATTTAGATATTGCGAGAAACTCCTACGTATCCTGAGGCACTGATTGGAAGGGGGACAGCTTATGCATTTCAAAGAGAATTGGATTCTGCTATTTCTGATTTCACCAAGGTAGACCTTTAGATATTGAGTACGCCTTCAGTGTCTGTTTAGTAAAATGTAAAATAACCTCTCTTTTACTTGCAGGCTATACAATCTAACCCATCGGCTGGGGAGGCATGGAAGCGACGGGGACAAGCTCGCGCTGCTTTAGGAGAGTTCAAGGAGGTACACTTTCTCTATTTGTCTAAATTTCAAAACTCATGTTGATTGAGTAAACAAAATTACAGCCTGTGTTTAGTCATTGAGGAAAAAAAGAAACAATAAAGATCATCCAGCAACTCATTTTCAAACATGTATCTATATTACATATGAATCCTTTACTTTTCAGGCCATTGAAGACTTGACTAAAGCATTGGAATTTGAACCAAATTCTCCTGATATTTTACATGAAAGAGGTTACTTGCTCTTGCACTCATGATTGAATTCTTATCGCCATTGATGCCACTTGCCACTTCTCCTATATCTTTTGATGGGAACGAAACGGCACCAATTCTTTATGCTCACCTCATGTCTTTATAGTAATAAAACTGTATAGCTATGCTTCTAGGGCTGGGGCATGCCATCTACTCATTTTTCTGATAGCATATCTTCACTCATTATAGGAATTGTGAACTTCAAATTCAAGGACTACAACTCTGCACTCGAAGATCTTTCGACATGTGTGAAGCGTGACAAGAAGAACAGCTCTGCTCACACTTATTTAGTAAGTAGATGCTTTTCTGCGGGATGTTTCTTTTGCTATTCCCTACTTGGTCATATAATAAGATGGGAACACTTCCCATTTGTACCAAAGTACTTCCTTTCACAGTTTCACCCACCATTTTTCCTTGAACGATGGCCATTTCAACTATAATCCTTTTCCCTGTGAATCTGTATATATTTGTAATTCAATGGTTTGTTAAATTAAGTGTAAGAAAGTATGTTTAAATTATGAGACGTAGAATAACAGCAGCAGCAGCAAAGCGTTTTAGTCTCAATCAAGTTCGGTAGGCTAGAGATGAAGCTCAACATGACCTACTAATACCAGTAAAGAGGATAAAAGAGTGAACAAGGTATTCGTTACAGTAACAAAATCATGGAAATTTTGTTCTTCCTGAGCTACCAGTAATAAATAATAAAGAGGATAAAAGAGTGAACAAGGTATTAGTAGTGGCAACAAGACAACAAGATCATGGTAAATTTTTGTTCTTCAAAAGCATGCAATTGTACATCTACTGTTGACTTTTGTTAGTTTTCAGGTAGTTACTAATATTATTTTTCTTATGAATTCATAAACGCAAAACAAGAAAATATAAATATTTGACTCTAAAGATTCTCTTGTTTTGCTGTCAAATAATGTCTATTGTTATAGGGTCTTACGCTTTCATCGCTCGGAGAGTACAAACGTGCTGAAGATGAGCATCTCATTGCTTTAAAGTATGACGAGAGTTTCCTTGACTGTTGGGCTCACCTTGCTCAGGTACATTCCATTTTCCAACACTGTGCATTTCCATGTCTTTTGTTCTTGTCTTATATGCGTGTAGTTGGTACACATTTCCTTTCATAAGCACATGAAAATCACAAAAAAAAGACCACAAATATATATAGTTTTGTGGGTACTGCTGTTCAAGGTTATTAGTAGTTCCAACTATGTACCACAAATATATATAGTTTTGTGGGTACTGCTGTTCAAGGTTATTAGTAGTTCCAACTTCCAACTATGTACTGTCAGATTCAGCTATGTACAGTCACTCAGTTTTTACGAAAAAACAGCTGTATATTATAATTCGACTTATATGAAGATTGCTGTTTGCATTACTTTGGTCAAGTTTTTGAACCACTTAGTGTCCATTGGATTGCTGATCTCTGTGGCTCACCATATGATTTGGTGCACTGTAGACAGAAGTATTGATTGAGAGTGTAGCAGATCTCTTAGGTAAAATGCAGTGAACAATAAATTTTATTTGGTAGCCTAGACGTCTCATGTTTTTAGAATAGGCAACGAAGGGTCACATATTGTTCATAGTCTGCCGGTACCTTGAATGGGCTTTAGCATAGGTTTGTAACCTTGTAATAGACTAATGAAGCGTATGCTTATGCTTTTGTACTAGTTAACAAGAAGTGAATTTGCTCTTTGGGAGTAATTGATTTTTTGCTACTGTCGTTTCTTGTGTTGTAGCTTTATCTTGATCTGGCATATCCAGAGAAGTTGTTGAACTGCCTTGAGAAAGCTATTCAAGTCGATTCAAGGTATATAATCAGTTTTGTCATCTGCCCAACTGGATTTTTTAAAATCTGTTTAGTCAAGTTATTTAATTTGTTCGAGTATTTCCCAGGTTTGCAAAAGCGTACCATCTTCGTGGAATTCTCTACCATGGCATGGGTCGACATAGGTATCCTTTTTTGCTGATTTTTATTTCTTGTATGTCATATAGATACTTCTACTTCTAAGTGTGGCACTGTTTAACGATGAAACATATTAAGTTGTTTTACTTCTCTGCTGCCTGTTAATTGTTAGACCTTTGCTTAGGGCTTGTTTGGATGCCTATGTATCCACCTCAATCCATGTGTGTTGGAGTGGTTTGGTGTGGAATTTTAGTTTAAATTCCACAACAAACCATGGGTATCCAAACAAGGCCTTAGGTGGGTATAATTGTATTTGTACTTTTTGGCCATCATTTTTTAATGTTCAAAATGGAACCAGGTGCCTTTTTCTTGCTGCTGTGATGCTGAATTTTCTATAGGGATGTTGTTTTCTATGTGATTGCAATGCTTTACTATCTTTTTTGTGCTGAAAATTTGGTGTTTTGGTATTATAGTTGCACCAGACACAAATGCTAATTAGAGCACAAGTGGGATATAACAAACACTACTGTCTTGTGTTCTGTATTATGATGTATAGTTTACAATTGGTACCTTGAAATTTTTCCCCAACGTGATTCACTAAATTATCTTGTAATACATGCCCAAGCCGTTCTTTCCATATTGATTCTTCCTTGCTTAGTGCTAGCATCAACAGTTTTGCTTGTACTAGTATCCAAGTATTCATCTCAAATGCTCATTTGGTAGCTTCCTAAGGTGCTCCTTCACCTTTTCTTTTTGCAGGAGTGCTATTAAAGAATTATCAATTGCTTTGACATATGAAGGTTCAAGTATAGAGTGCCTGTACTTACGTGCCTCATGCCATCATGCAATTGGAGAATATAAAGCTGCAGTATGTTACCTTCTTTTTTTTTTGAGCAAGTTACCATCTGATTTGGTGAATTAGCATAAACATTCACTGGAGATGATAAGTACCACCCTCCTCTGTCCCAAATTATAGGTCATTTTGGCTTTTCTAGGTGCATAGCTTTTGCTTTGCACCTAGACATACGATGTCTAGATACATAATAAAAGTTGTGTATCTAGAAAAGCCAAAACAACCTATAAATTGGAATGGAGGGAGTATATCTCTCTAGGCTGCGTGCATCATTGGTTGCATACATCTATATCATTATACTACTGGTCCCATGTTCTATTTGAGCAGCAGCATGTAGTCACTGTTTTTACTTGACTTCTGTTTCTTCATGATGTTTATATATTTTATTTCTTTTTTTGTGAAGATAAAAGATTATGATGATGTACTTGATTTGGAACTTGATTCCATGGATAAATTTGTGTTGCAATGTTTGTCCTTCTATCAGGTATGCAATCTTTCCCCTTTCAACCACGGAGCCTGCTCTTTGTTTCAGAAGTCAAAGCATATATTTCTGTGATAACTTTCAAAGCCATTTGAGTACATGCAAAAAGAATACTTGCTTCTGTCATTGTCACACTACTAAGTGAGTTAAAATCCCAAGATACAAAACCCTAGTTTCCATGCTTGGGAAGTCGCTAACCCATAACTTATCATGAATTTGCAATCCTGTAGAATCACATTGATTAGATACGTAAACCATTACGCTTTGTTTAGGGAAATGCAGGGGAATCCCCTACTGTGGTAGTAAAACATTACACTTGCAGTAGCCATGTTGATCTTATGTTTGTATGGAGCAGAACCAACTTTTTCTTTATGTAGATGATTATATATTCTTCTGGGTAAACTTTCTTCATCTGTTTTCTTACAAAGACTAGCATGATCCACTATTACATTTGCTGGCTGTTGTCTCAGCCCCAGTTGCTTATATTAATGTGGTCTTTTATTTTTGCAGCTTACTGATTTGAAACTATTTTTCAGATTTCATTTACTCTCTTAATTTATAAAAATATTACCGAGTTTTTCTTGCAGAAGGAAATGGCTCTGTATATTGCTTCAAAGGCCAATTTAGAGTTCTCTCAGTTCAACATTGATGATGATGTTGACCCACTATTTAAAGTTAAGATTATCCCATGTGCCTGTTGCAATTCATTTGTGGTGCATCAAACCTAAAAAGAGCTTCTATATGGACAACAGGAATATTGGTGCAAACGATTACATCCCAAAAATGTGGCTGAAAAGGTTTATCGCCAGCCACCATTGCGGATCTCATTGAGAAATGGGCGCCTTAACAAGCAAGACTTCAAATTCACAAAGCATCAAACAACCCTTCTTCTAGCTGCAGATTCAATTGGGAAGAAGATTCAATACAATTGCCGTGGCTTCTTACCGAATGAACGTCAGGTATCCCTCTTGAAGCTGTACATTTTCCAGTTGCTTCGCTGCCATCAAAATTATCCAGCATCTTATTGTTCAACTGCTCCAGACAGAAGAGTGGTTCACCATGACCTCAGTTCCTTTATTTGTTTGAATTATGATTGATTACAATTAAGAATGGAATAGATGTGCACCTAGAATTTTTTACGGATTGAACGTGACATTTGAGAGGCTGGTAACAGCTGATATGGTAAAACATCAATCAATATATACAATAGAGGAAGTATATTGTGATGCTTACCTTGCTTTGTTTTAGTTGATATATGCAAGGAATACCGTGTTGAGTTTGTTCTACTGTCACTGTGGGTGAACACATAGAAATCTTGTTGAGGATATTACTGAAGGATAAATCAAGCTTGCTGGGAGAATATACGTATGTAGATTTTTTGTGGCTCACTTATCTGGATAAGTTTTGATGAATGGCCTTTTACATAGTTGCCTCTCTAGACATTCTAGCAGAGATTGAGCAGTAAAGCAGTTCTGAACTGCATGATGTTGGCCAGTGATGCGCTTGGCTACTCATGCGTTTTCCCCACTGTGCAATGTATATTTAGAGTTTATATATACCAGAGTGCTTCACAGTTTGGGAATTGTGGAATGTCAGAGTTCTGTACAGATTATTGGTTATTTCATTTAATCTTACATTTTCTAGTTGTCATTTCATGTATTTTAAAATTTATTCTATACTCTTGCTTTATCGGTGCATTGTGGTCAAAAGTTTCCTGCTTTGCTAACATTCTGTTTTACTTTTGTAGTACCGCATGGCCGGGTTGGCTGCTATTGAGGTTGCTCAGAAAGTGTCCAAGGCTTGGCGCTTTCTAAGGAATCCGAAGAACATCGCAAAGTTAGTTAGGAAAAGGGATAAACTTAACATGAGCCAGAACAGGGGAGGTTATTGTAGCACTAGCACTTTGGCTGGATCTCCAACTTCCAGCCCAAATGTAGACAGGGTCTCCTCTGGGATCTCTCTTTCCTGGCAGGATGTCTATAACATTGCTGTTAAGTGGAGACAAATTTCTGAGCCTTGTGATCCAGTTGTTTGGGTCAATAAGCTAAGGTGAGCTAAATGCTTGTACAGGGAATACTAAACTGTTTAACAATTTTCTTACTTAACTTTCTCTTTTACCAGTGAAGAGTTCAATTCTGGATTTGGTTCTCATACCCCAATGCTTCTTGGTCAAGCAAAAGTTGTTCGCTACTATCCATATTATCAAAGGTTTGAACATCATCTGTTACTTTGCTATTTGGTTATTTTTATCCACTAATGGTCTACCTAACCCAACGTGATTGGGACTAAAAGGAGACTGATTTGTTGTCTTCGTATAGTCATTAATGCTCTTGTTTTCTCATACACAGAGTCTTGGAAACTGCGAAGACTATAATGCTTGACTTGAAGTATGTCAATAATGCAGAGGACCGTGCAATTTTTCTTACAGATATTGAGAAGTTGAAAAAGGTAAGCCATGCAGCAGTCTGTCGAGTTACATTACATGAGCCCATGGTCAATATCAATGTCTCCATTCATTTTCTTGGTCACTGTATTAAGTCAATGAAAAGAAGTTGCAAATACAAACACCCCACGGCACAAAAACAAAAGCAAAAACACTCAAATGTACACAGGAGTTACTAACTGGACATTTGCACCACACAGACAAGGAAAAAATGACCCAAGAATGCTATCAGTGCAGCAGAGCAGAGAACATTCTTCCCTTCCATCCCTGCCATGCACCAGAGGCTTAACTTCCTCCAACACTAACCTGGTGACAGTATGCACGCTGAGCACTGCCCTCTCAAAGACGCATATGTTCTGTTGTTTCCAAATCCTCCATGTGCACAAGATGACCATGGAATGAAATCTGCTGCGTTGCTCCTTCAACAACTTCTTAGTTGCAGTTTGCCACCATTCTGTGAAACCATCTGGTATACCTCCCATTGGAGCAAGAGATTGCAGCCCCACCTAGTCTCATTATGCTGAACCTGTTACTCTGTTAGCATGTTTCGAAATGGATTGACACATCAGAGTGGTAATAGTATTTTTTATTGCTCCATTAGATCTATTTCTTACTGTATGTCAAGGGCTGATTTCCTTTTGGATGTGTTGAGCAAGATGGCTAGGATTTGATTGATTCTCATAGTAATTTGTCATAGCATTTTGGTAATATGGAAGTTATGCTGTGTTTTTGAAAATCTATGTTCTCATGAGAGATTATTCCTTGTGCAGATAGAAATTGCATCGACATGCTCAGATTTGTACCATGTAGTTGGTGAGACCTACTGGGTTGCTACAAGATGTGATAGTATGGCGTTTCGGGGGTAATTAACTTATTTTACCTACATCAGACTTCAGAGGAAGTACTTAGAAAAAGAGTATCACACTATGCCTTTGCTTACGTACTAACACAACATGCTTTCTTTCAGGAGGCATCTTGAAGGGACAAGAATTACCACTCAAAACATGTAAGTTTCCTAGACACTTTCTTCTTCTGTTTTGCTCCTTTTGACTATATCCTGCTGCTATCCAGCTTACTTGTGTGATGGTACTGCAGGGGCAAGACAGGATTTGACTTTGCAATACGAACACCTTGCACGCCATCAAGATGGGAGGAGTATGATAAAGAAATGAGTGCAGCCTGGGAGGTACAGTTCTGATTTGTCGTAATGTTTCTTATGACTTACATTTTTTACTAAGAATTGGAGTTTGGAGAAGGTTTGATATGGGAAGTGTTTACAGAGCATGGCATTCTCCAACTGTACAATACCGAACTTCCCATAATACCAGATTTTTTCTTCGATTGCATTTCTAGAATGGATGTAATGGAAAGAGTTATCGGACCACACATGGCTTGTATTGCTTTCTATGATGAAGCTAAGACATTTGTTGTGATCTGCAGGCTATTTGTGAAGCATATTGTAATGATACAAACCCCACACGAGACCCTGGTATGCTTGATGCTGTGAAGGACGCGATATTGCGGATGACATACTACTGGTAATGATCACAACTCGTACTCTCCCTCTCTCTTCACTCCCAACAAAATGATCCCAATCAATGTGTGTGTGGGGGTGGGGGGGGGGGGGGGGGGGGGGGGGGTTGCAGGTACAATTTCATGCCTCTTTCGAGAGGCTCGGCTGTTGTCGGCTACGTAGTGTTGCTCGGTTTATTCCTGGCAGCAAACATGGATATTACCGCCAGCATTCCACCCGATGTCCAAGTTGACTGGGAGGCGATCCTGTCTCCAGATCCTGACACATTTGTTGACGCTATCAAGCCCTGGCTGTACCCATCCACAAAAATAAGCAGGTGCTTGAAAGACTACACGGACGTCAGCATCGCGTTCAGCACAACAGGTTCGGTTGTAGCGGCCCTAACTTCTGTTGACCCATAGGTTACAGAATAATCTGTCCAAGTGTTATAGGTATGCTTCAGTTGTTAGCGTACTTGTTTCAACAAACACACAATCAGCTTTGCCTAGTTTGTCAGAGTTTTCTCGCAGCTTGCTAAAGTTTGTATGTTTCAGAGTTGTATACAGGCTTGCTGTAATGTTGTAACTTAGAAAAATAAAGAACATTCATTTTCATTTTCATTTTCATTTTCATTGGAACAAGGTTTTTTGTAATAGGCAGTTAAACAACAATAAGTTTTGCAGTTAGCTCTTTGCGTTACTGTCAGTCTCCGACACCTCTGAATTTTGTAATTAGTCTCAGGCGCCAGTTTATTCATTAGAATGAGGATGACGGTGAGGGTGGCATCCAACTGGAGTCTTGCGGTTAAACTTGAGGGATAGCGAAGATTGCTATAAAGTTTGCCAGCTGCTATAACTGCAAAGTTTTAGGTGTATTTTGATTGCCTGTGTGCAATAGGGAAACAAAATGTGCAACTGTGCAATCCTAACTAACTTGTCTTTGGATAGAGTGGACGTTGGAGGCGACAAAGTGTAGTGCTCGAGTGGTTGGGCTCCACGGGATGCTCTGTATTTATATTTGCAGGGGCACGCAAGCGACGCCGCCGGTCGGGCTGAAAGTGGAAGGAAATCAAGCAAGGAAATATGTAGCTTAGGCCTTGTTTAGATTCTAAATTTCATCTCTAAATTTCACTATGCAAAAAAAAAGATTCTCATCACATCAAAATATCGGTACATACATGGAGTACTAAATGTAGATGAAATTAAAAACTAATTGTACAGTTTTGTTGTACTTTGCGAGACGAACATTTTGAGTCTAATTAGTCAAAGTTTGGATAATTTTTACCAAATACAAATGATTGCTACAGTGCGTATTTAATACGCACTGTACAGATTCGGCCCCCAAATTAGGGATAAACACGGCCTTAGCTCATCTCATATCCAACACGCACAGGTAGACGTACTCGTACTGTGAGTTATTACTATTACCTTATGAAAATAGATGGATTCGATTTCGACTGTCCTGGCTGGCTGCCTGCCTGCCTGGCCAATACATATAAGAAGCTAGAATACAAGATGGACGAAACCATCGATCGATGAAAAGCCGAGGCGAGATATAAAAATCATAAGAAAGAAGAATCGCTCGTCTCGATCCATCGTCTTCGCAGCTCGGAACCAACAAACTAAACTGCTGAATGGTGTGAATCGGATCATCGGAGGGAGGTAGCCATGGCTATTCCGGCGGCGGCATCGACGAGTTGGAATAATCAGCCGGACATACCACCACCCTGTGCGGCTATTCAGTTGGTAATGGCGCTGCCGTGGCTGTCACGATCGCCGCCGCCAGCAACAGCAGCAGCAGCAGCAATGACGATCGAGGAGTCGAACGTGTGCCGTCCCGCGGAGTGGCTGGCCCTCGTCGCCTTGACGTCTGCCTTCATCGGCACAACAGTTTTTTCGGCGATCATCGGCGGCGCCGGCGCCGACGCCGACACCACGTGGCTGGTGCCGGGCCACATGCTCACGTGCGTCTACATGGCGGCGACGGTGCTGGCAAGGGGCCACCTGACGCTTTTCTTGCGGACATGCTACCGCCCGGACGTTCGATGGGATTAAATCTCATCAGACGCCCTTAATCCGCACGGCCCCGCCCCCGCCCCTGTGGAAGAAGAAACGAAAAGAAAAACCGCACGCTCGCCCCCCCCCCAAAAAAAGCGCACCCATGCCCCCCGCGTATGGACGCCTGCCCGCCCCACCCCGCGTCCCGCGTCCTGCCCCCAGCATGCGCGCCCGCGTCTGCGTCCGGTGTCGGGAAGGGACAAAAGGTTGGGGGAACAGGCGTCGCGAGTTGCAGCATCGAAAGAAACATGTTGCAACATTATGCAAAACATGTTGCAACATAGAAAAAAAAACATATTGCAACATCTTAAAAAAATCAATTGTTGCAACAACTTAAATCGACTGTTGCAACATCTTAAATCGATTGTTGCAACATCCAGAAAAACATGTTGCAACATCGGGAAAAACATGTTGCAACATAAAGAAAAAGATAATGCAACATCTTAGAAACCACTGTTGCAACATCCTAAAATGACTAGTGCAACATCCAGAAAAACACATGTAGCAACACCCGAAAAAACATGTTCCAACATGGAAACATGGTCTGTTGCGACATCTTAAAACGGCTATTGCAACATACAGAAAAACATTGTTGCAACATCTCAAAAAGGATAGTTGCAACATGCAGAAACAAATGTTGCAACATGCAGAATAGGCTATTGCAACATGGTGCAGATCGAGCCGCCTCCATGGATGGGGGATGGGCCGTCGTCGCCTGCTGGGTGGAGGAGACCACCACGCCACTGGATCTGCATCGTACTCCAGGGATCGACCACGGGGAGGGCGCTGCTCCATGGATCCACCACGGGAACAGGGAGCCGACAGAGACCGCAAGGACGAGGAGGCCCGGGGAGGGGAGGGAACGGAGGGCCACGAGCCGAAGGAGGGGGAGGAAGCGGAGGGCCACGAGCCGGAGGCTGGTGGTGGGTCTTCCGGGACGGCGGCGAACTGGAGGAGGAGGAGCGTGACGACCGAGAGCAACGCGAAGGGTAGGGAGAGCGCGAGCGCGAGCGCCAGGTACGGGGCGCGAGCACTGCGGGCACGGCGGAGGAGGAGAGCGGCAGCTGAGAGCAGCACGAGTAGGCGGAGGAGCACGGCGGCTAAGGGGCGGAGGATGGTGAGGCGGAGGCGAAGGGCGAGCGTTCGGTGGGCTGATAAGGCAGTGGAAGAGGATAAGGCAGGGGGAGGAGTGGAGGAGCGTGAGCCACGTCGCGTCTGGAAAGAGTGCACGTGTCGGACGCACGAAGGACAGTATTTCCGCTCTTCTTGCCGCGGGCGACCTTGGTCGCCTGCCAAGCTCTCCACTACGCCGGTTTCTTGCAGATTGGGGTCCCTGTCATCGTCTCCAATGCCGTCGTGTCTCTCCTCTTCCACGGTTCCACCAGGTGGCGCCGTGTGCGATGGTCGCCTGGTTTTGCCTTGTCGCTGCCCTCGTTGCTTCCGTCGTTGCCTTCTGGCTCTGCCTCGTCCGGACCTACTCCTGCGGCGACTGGTTGTTGGAGATGGCACGACGCAGTAGTAGTGGGCCAATTGGTGATGGTTTGGCGTATCTCCATAGCCGACTGTTATACGAGTGTGCTATCAGGTTGTCCACAACTGTAGATGCGGGGCTTGATGGTAAAATAGTACTCTACTCTAATAATAATAGTAATGTTGCCTCTTAATAAGGATCGGAGTCACTAATATACACTATTGTTACGTGTGAGACGTCGTGTATCTTATTCTAATTTGGCGGTCTAACCTGCTGTGTCTAAATTTGCTCAGATTGCTTTTCTACTCTCTGTTCGTTCTGCATTATCCAAATTTACTCGGATTATTACTTCGGTCTTTGGAGCAGCAGCAGCAAAGAACGTTCCAGCAGCTCAACATGTCATCGTTAGTCAATAGACACGCTACTCTACTCATCCGTGGTAATCAAATACTTCAGTTTGCCACGGAGCTCATCATCGTGCCCTGTCAAGCCCATGGCAAGAGCCCAGTGAAATGCCATGGGTCTCCAGGGCTCTCTTTACTATTATCATTGGGCACGTCTTCCAGTGTTAGGAGAGTCAAGGGTCTATTGGGCCTTAGCCCGTTAGGGTTAAATAGTCGTTTGCTTAGAGATTAAGTAAGAGTTCTTCTCTATATAAGGAGAGGAGATGTATCAATCTAATTAAGCAAGAGATTAGAAGGAAAAACCTTCTCTCTTGTCGGCCGTGGGCGAAGCCCCGCGGCCGGCGTTCCCAGCGCCCCCCACAGCCCTAGCCGTCGGCCCTCTGCCTCTCCCACATGTGAACGTACCGTGGGGTACTGTAGCGCCACCGTTCCTCTCGCGCGTGAACAGTACCGCAGGTCCCGTAGCTCGCGGGTACTGTAGCTCCGGCCTCCGCCCCTCTTCCTCCTCAATCCTCCCATCCCAACGACGTCCATAACAACATGACTGTTGATAGTCAAGTGCGAAAGGAATTAAGTTGCAGTGTAACAATACTAGAATTATGTATAGCAAGGTTTGTTTCGAATGCTTTTAATAATTTTGATTTCAAACTAAAACTTATTTTTAAGCATGTGCTTTGTTACCGAACTTAAGATTTCACTTACAAACATCCATAAAGCTCATGTGTCAAATGACATACATCCATAAAGCTCAAATACATGTCTCTCTCATGATACAAAGATAAAGCTCATATATGTCTCATCCAACATAAGATACAAATATGAAGCTCATGGATACATAAATATCTCAACTAATCAAAGCTACAACTGTAGTGCAAATATGCAGGCAATCTCTCTTCCGTTTCCCTTAAGGATCTCTTCCCATTAAGGAAGCAACCTTTGATACACTTAAATTCATACAACAAATCTAAAAGTGCAAGGGAAAAGTTCATCTAGTGGAGATGAGGATAGTGGTCGAGAGGGACCTGACACGAGCACGAGCTTTATGAGTTGCTCACTGCCACCTCAATGGAGACATAGTGTTTAACTAGGAACCCAAACTTTGGTGAAACAAAATCGCTTGTCTCTCGTGTGTGTTGAATTGCAATATTTCCTTTCCACTCGATATACTTGGTTGTATGTGTTTGTAAGTGCAGGTACTTCATGGACTTTTTAGTGGACATGTCCAAGCACATCTACACATTTGGTTTGAGCTTGATGTCTATAGCGTAGCAAACTTTGTATTATTCTGTTCTATGAGATTGTGAGAAAGTTTTGTGGAATTACGTGAAAGTTGCACACTCTACTAATCCACTATGAATTTTTTTTTGTTAAATTTCATAATAATATATTCGAGTGTATGCATAAAGGTTCTTTCAAAATAATATATCCGAGTGTATGCATAAAGGTTCTTTCAAAATAATATATCTGAGTGTATGCAACACAATCAAATCCCTAGGCAACACTTATCAAACCTGTTAGACCTTTAGTTGTGTTATCATTCAAACCACCAAAAACCCACTAAAGGGCTAGGTGCACTTATTGGGGCAAAGTAGAATTTCTAGATGAGTGCGACAAGTAGGAAGCCTAGCATGACGGGGATGGTGATGGACATGACGTGATGGTGTAGTTTCTTCATGCACTGGAAGATGGTGCGGCCCGTGAGCATGCTGTTCAGGATCATGCTCAACCTAGGCTATGTAAGCATGTGTAAGCATGATGTATGACATGCTCTAGGTCATGCCCATAAGCATGATGACTGACAAGTGTGCTTGAGATTAAGTTAAACTAGGCGGTTCTGCCACAAGTCATGTCATGCTATGTTGGGCCATGATGCCCAACTCTCTGCCTAGGCATGACCCTACAAGCAGTTAGTCGTGTCATGTCATGCCGATGGGCATGGTGACCCACCGTGCTAGTGTCGGCCCATCGCCTCACGCCATCGTCACAGCTATCACCGTCGTGCCGCCACTCCCCCACGTCGAGCACTTCACGGCGACGTCACCCCTAGTGTCTTGCCCTCGCCACGCCACCGAGAGAAGCCAGAGAAGAAGTTGGTAGAGGTGGTCATGCCGCTAAGAGAGAGGCCGAGGAAGTAGAGGGTGGAGAGGTTGGCCGAGGAGGCAAAGGGTGGTGGAGGTCGAGTGCCAGGGTGGCTGGGGTGGGGAAGGGTGGCAGGCGCCATCAAACGAATCGGGAGGGAGTCGCGTGGGATCGGGATGCGGAGGGTGTCTGCGACTTGTGAGTTCGAGACAACGGCAGTGGCTATGGGATGAGATGGGGAGTTGGGAACATGCGGTTGTTTATATCTAGGATTGAGAGGGATGTCGGCCCATTAAGTGTGTGTCATGCCCATGCCCGTGCCGACACTACGGGCTGGACTTGCAGTTCAGGAACGGTACTACGCCCGTGCTCCTGCTAGCACTAGCACTTTGGACTT
This sequence comes from Saccharum hybrid cultivar R570, assembly GCA_038087645.1. NCBI lineage: Eukaryota > Viridiplantae > Streptophyta > Magnoliopsida > Poales > Poaceae > Saccharum > Saccharum hybrid cultivar. The sequence continues at coordinate 1,397,175 of JAQSUU010000368.1, forward strand.
CATGTTGGGCCATGCTTTTTCGGGTCGTGCCTAGTGCCACCCAACAGGCTAGGCCCATTTGGGCATCTACGCCTTTTTCCTTTGCTTTTGGATGCAATATAATGTTGTGAATGATAATCCTATGGGTAGGTGCAGGAGCAGATCCAGCTGGATGAGGCGTTCCAACACCTAAGATGCAACAAGTAGGGCTTCTCCCTCGATGAGGGTGAGAATTGGCTCTAGACCTTCGAGCCCTACAGGCTCGAGGAGAAGACCAAGAACAAGGTTGTCAAATTTCTAGGATTCATGTGTGGAACCAGCTCTCCTGGGTCATGGTCTAGGCTTTTGTGGAACGAATGAAAAGCGAGGCACGGTCTGGTCGCCCTCCCATATGGTATGCTGGGTAGTCGGACACGGTTTTTTTTACTCTCAGGGACATGTGCCCCCATCCCCAATACCATTGGATGTGCATGGGGATGGATGCATGCACATCCAAAGGTGCTGGGATGGGAGCACATGTCCTTGATGACAAATTTGACTTTAGTTTCCTAAAAATATAAATTTAACTTTACCTTGGGCAATCGTCTCTACTAGCAAGAGGTATTAAGGAATATAATGGACAAAATGACAGAGTTGGTCGCGTACTTGTATTCCTATATGGATGATCACAACCACCTCTTTTCCATCTATATGTTTTTTGTTTTACTATATATATATATATATATATATATATATATATATATATATATATATATATATAAATAAACATTTTTTTTGCGAAAACACTTAAATAAACACTATGTCTAGATACATATCAAAATATATCTAAAAAGCCAAAATGTCTTCTAATTTGGAATGGATGGATTGTATTGATATTATTCTTGCGAAGACAAGTGTCAATTCATAGGGAGGGAGAGTGTACCAAAGTGTGTATATGAATCAGATAAAACAAAAATATGTTTTTTTTCCAAAACCAGTTGCGAATTTAACCCTTACAAAGATGAACCGGTCGCCGAGAAGCTAGACCATCCACGATAGCAAAACTAATTTCTACCGTTTGATCTCCATCCGACTACCCTCCTTTCACCATCTCCATCATTCTCTAGAGTCTTCGTGCCTTTTCCCGAATCCAAAACAGTGTCGCTCCCTCCCACACACTGCCGCTCCCTCTCCATACAGCGGCCCTCCCAGCGATGCTCTTACCTGCACCGCCGTCTATCCCTCTCCGGATCCCGGCCGTGGCCGCAGCCAGGGCGTCCTCTCTCTCTTCCCATCGCCCTCTCCCTCTCCCTCTCCATCGCGACGTGGACAAGGCGACGATGGCTGTCGCAGGCGGGCGTGGTGGTTGCGTCCTCCTCCTCCTCCCTCCTCGCGACTAGGCCCCACCGGTGGTCGTCAGCGTCGCTTGCCGCCGGCGCTGCCTCCTCCTTCTACTCCGTGTGTCTCCATGCGATGCAGGTGCTACAGGAAACCCTAGCAGCCTGTGCTATGGGTCGCGGTGGCTCAGCTTCGACCCAACCCCCGGCGGCGGTGCCCTTGTCCGATGTGGACGCGCTCGCCAGCTGCAGCAGCGGCGACTACCAGGTTGTTGTCCCTCCGCCGACTGTGTGGCCGACGAGGTAGCCTCTCATCCCCTCCCTCTCTCTCGACCTTTTTTATTGGAGGTTTCGGTGGCTGGAGCCCCAAATTATTGGCCTATTTATCAAATTTTGGTGACATTTTTTCTATATTCCTGGTACAGGTGATGCTAATTTGTTTCGAGAGGCTCACCTCCCTTCAATCACTCACAATGTTCCCCAAGTGCCAAATTTGTGAGTACCCAGGCCTGTACAAACCATTTTAGTTTATTCATGTATGTTCCTCAATATTAGATCGTCACATTTCAGACTAATGCTTTGAACAACTTAAGAAATTTTCGATAGGTCAATGCTTACTATGGCAGATGGCATGGTTTTCTTCCTTTCAAATTTGTGCCTCAATGTTATCCTGTAGACATGTATGCATTTTTTTCGAATTTGTTCCAGTTTGAGAAGCGAGTGCTCTTTGTTGAGGTTCCAGATAAGATCTATCTTTGAGCTAATTCTAAAAAAAGGTTTTATTTATTTTGTAAGGCAACCATGGTGCAGGCTCACATTTACCTTTGTCCCATATTGACCAGCATAGATGTTATACTTAAACATTTGCTATGGCAAAACATGTTTTAAAATCATTTTACCGATTTGATTTTAGCATCCATCTTTACTTTTGTGGGTGAAGTAATTCACTATAACATTGTTGGGAAATGTTGGGTTGCTTCTTATATGTGCACTCTATACTCATAACAAGAACAAAACTTTTTGCAGGACCGTCATGATGCTCTTTTTACCGGAGAGGATGATACTTGGGAAGATTGCGTTCTCATTCATAAAATTCCTAAGCTTGGTAGCAGCACAATCAAATTAAGGCGCTGATTTTCGCCGACTGAATCTCTAGGTACAAGGCCTTCACAGGTAGCCTAACAATATATCTGTTGTACCTGATTAGCTGCTAACTTAATTAGCACATATCAGCTGTTTTTGAAGCTGTACCATGACCATGTGACCCCTTCTTTGTCCGTATGATGTCCTACAGAGTGTCGTGATTTTTGATGAAATGTCTACATGGAACTATTAGACATAGATGTCAAGACACTAAGGTGTAGCATCTTTGCTTTGCTTGTGCTATTTGTTTTGATGTCGGTTTCAAAGGCAAGACATATTAGTGTTACCATTATATATCCTTTTTTATGACTAGCAAAAAGATTCAGGGTTTTGATGTCAGTTTCAAAGGCAACACCTATTAGTGTTAGCATTATATATCATTTTAATGGCTACCAAAAGATTTAGTGCTGACATAGAATTGAACTTTCTTCTAGGCGTAGTCTTTGTTTTTTTCCTACCTGTTACTGACCATGAGTACCATAGTTAAACAGAGCTGCTTTGCTTCATAACTGACAAAGGTTAAACAACTCTGCATTCTCTCCTTCACCTTTGATGTGTTTTGTGCCTACGAGGAATATTCGTGTTTACCTTAATAGGATCTTGTGTTTCATATCATATTTGTCTTTTCATGCAGTGCACCATATGTCTCTGTCACAATTCCTTTGTTTTTGGTCATGGCCGAGTCCCTGAACAAAAGCAGGTTAATCCTCTACGTTAAGGGAGAGATCATGCTAACTAAAGAAAATAATTGAAATCACAATATATAGCTATCATCCTAACAAGTGAGGTTGTAGGTGTCATGCTTCAAAGGTAAGCTGTTTGCCTATCCATTGTATATGCGTATACGCTCATCTTGTCGTTCAATGCGCAGACACCTGCTCCATCAATTTCCTGATGAAACACCCCTAAAACACCTCACCACTGGGTCAGCGACACTACCATGTCAGAGTTAGTCAACCAACCTGAAAGCATCTAGGCCCCAAGGTTTGGTTTCGGTAATTAATGACAACACTTTATTACCATGACTAACGTGTGTTTTGCAGAAACATTGGTAAGTTAGGTCATGGAGGTGATAACTGCTTTGAGCACTGTGGTTTCGTGTCCCTTGATGGAAATCGTTTCGGTTCTCAAAAGAGTGACGTCAAGATTAAGGACGGTTAGTTCCGGATGACGAAGTGTTGAGACACATTCGGAATAGTCGTTAGGATCTTCGTTTTTCTCTTTTGGCCGTACTATAAAGGGGGGCATGAATGGGTAGCTTGACCTAGGCGAGTCCTATGTTTAGGTGTGGTGCACACTTGTTAAACTTGGCGCTAGGCAACCCTAGATTGGCTCAAGGTTCAGTTAGAAGCAACTTGGTTGAAGTTGCGACGCGTTTCGGGCTGTTTTCTAGGCACCGGACGCGGTCTTCGGGAACACCGGACGCGTCCGGTGTATACGTTACCGCGACTAGGTTTCGGCCTCGATCACCGGACGCGGTCCTCGCGAGGACCGGACGCGGTGGTCAGCGACCGACACATGTCACCGAGAGAGAACGCCCGTCGGACGCGACCTGGACTTGATCGGCGCGTCCGGTGCGAGTCCAGTAAGGTCCAGAGAGGACCGGACGCGTCCGGTCTTCAGGCATCGGACGCGGCCTCGCGTCCGGTGTAAGTCCAGTAAGCACCCTTGCACGTCGGACGCGTCCGGTGCTACCTGACCGGTGCGTCCGGTGTTTCGATTTCGAAATCGCGTTTTGACCGTTACGGGGGACCGGCGCGTCCGGTGCGTTGCACCGGCGCGTCCGGTGACCCCGTGTCAGAAAGTAACGGTTCGTTTTCTTTGAGGGGTGTATAAATACAACCCCTCCACCTCTTTTAGAGGTCTCTTGCTCATTCAAACATCTGAGAAAACCCTTTAGAGTGCAAGGTAGTGCAAGAGCACTAGTGAGGATAGAGATTTGAGAATCAAAGCTTGTGAGTTCCTCACTAGAGATTAGAGAGTAACAAGTGTGCATCCACTTTCTCATTTAGGCTCGTAGAGGTCAAGTGAGAGTTCTAGCTTGTTACTCTTGGTGATCGCCATCACCTAGACGGCTTGGTGGTGATTGGGAGTTTGGAGTTCATCCGGCGGAGCTTGTGGATGACCCAACTCATCTTGTGAGCGGTTGTGGGTGATTCACCGCGACGGAGTGTCAAAGAATCAACCCGTAGAGAGCACTTGATCCTTGCGCGGATCAAGGGGGAGCGACACCCTTGCGCGGGTGCTCCAACGAGGACTAGTGGGGAGTGGCGACTCTCCGATACCTCGGAAAAACATCGCCGTGTTCCTTGCCCCTTTACATTCAAGCATTTACTTTCTCGTATTTACTTACATTGCTTGTTTACATTCCTAGACTTGCCATGCTAGACTAGGATTGGAAACTAGGGTGCAAAACTTTGTATCGGTAGACTCACTAGGAACACAAGTAGACACTAGGGGTGAATCCTAGCTTGTAAGTTTTTATCCTTGCTTTTATTTTTAGAAAAGCCCAATTCACCCCCCCTCTTGGGCATCTTGATCCTTTCAATTGGTATCGGAGCCGGGTCTCTCATTTGTGGTCTTCACCGACCCGAGAGGATGGCGGCTTATGGGCTAGATGTTGAGTGTCCACACATTTTTGATGGCACACACTTTGTACGGTGGAGAAATTGGATGACATGCAATTTTAAGTTTATTTCTCCTCAAATGTGGTGGATCGTAGATGTGGGCTTTTCCTTTGCAATTGATAAAAAGAATGCAACTCAAGCGCAAAGTAAATGCCTACATCTTGATAGCCAAGCTACTAATACTCTATATCGATCTATGGATAGTAGCATACTTTATGAGATCATAGACTTCGAGTCCGCCCATGAAATTTGGGTGTTTCTAAATGAGAAATATGGGATGATCTCCAATAATGATGAGCCCAAGGAAGAGGTACATAAGGATGTTGAGCATGACCACAACAAGGTGGTTGTGGAGGATTGCTCCACCTCACGGTCAAGTGATGACAAAGATGATCATATCACAAGATCACTTGACAAGAAGAATGATAATGCCACAAGTGATGCAAGCAATGATTCTACTCCATGCACACTTGATGGTGAAGATGATGGCTATGAGAGTGATGCTTCAACAAGCTCTTCAACATCACCACATTGTTCCATGTCACATGGTGACACTAAGGTATCTATTGGTGGTTTTGTTGTTGATTGTGATGGTCCAAATTTTGAGCTTCTATATAAACTCTCAAAGGCCCTAAGAAATGAGATGGCAAAAACAAGTAAATTGAAAAATGAAAACTCATTTCTAAAAACCACATGTGAACAACAAAAGCATCTACTTTATGTTACTACTTGTTCACATGAGGAGCTAAAATTGACTCATGAGAAATTAAGTGTTGCTCATGATAACTTGGTACAAGAACATGCTTTACTCACTAAGAAGCCTTGTAATGAAGAAATCAAATCTAGTGAGAGCTCATCATTTGGGTCAAATGATCAATCACATATTACTAACCCTTGTGATGTAGGCAAGAAGCATGTATCCACCTTTTGTGATGATTTATTAGATATGCCATGTTCTTCACAATTAAATGCTTGTTTTACTTCTATGTCTTGTGAGACTAACCTTTTGAAGGAGAACAATGAGCTTAAAAGTGAAGTGAAGAATTTGAGCAACAAGTTAGAGAAGTGCTACAACTCAAAAGTCACCTTTGAGCACATGATGAAGACTCAAAGAAACGTTGGTGACAAAAGTGGCCTTGGCTTCAAGAAGAAAATGACAAGGGGTGAAAGAAAGCAAGAAAAGAGAATGAAGAGGCTACTCCAAAAGAAGCTCTCGCATTCCATGTGCTATCGATGCCATGAAGCGGGACATCTTGCTAATGGTTGCCCAAACATTGAGAAGCTCAAGAAGATGAAAGAAGAAGAGAGGCTAAAGCATGTCAAGTGTTTCAAGTGCCGCACTTGGGGTCATCTCACCTCAATGTGCCCAACCAAGCAATTGGTGAAGCAACAAGTAAAGCCTCAACCAAAGCCACTAGTTGAGCAAGAGAAGACACCCCAAGAGCAAATCAAGATCAACCATGAAGATGATGGTGACTTGATGAAGAAGAAGAAAACAAGAAGGGGTGGAAGAGCAAGACATCCAATGCAAATTCAAGATGTCAAGATGATGAGCAAGAATCAAGATGAGAAGAAAGTACATGCTCACATCAAGTGCTTCAAATGTGGAGACATGGGACACTTCGCCTCGGGGTGTCCTACCAAGCTTGAGAAGAAGGCTCAAGCAACTCATGAGAGGCAAGGGAATGAAGAGCATCATATGAGCAAAGAAGAAAAGGCTCAATCAAAGAGAAGATGCTACTCATGCCGGGAAAGGGGACACATGGCACATTCATGTCCCCTAGGTAACAATTCTAAGCCTAGTTCAATTAATAATACTAATATGCTTAGAAAGGATGTAAATGGTATCTCCATGGTTGCTATTGCAAAACATCCCGCTACTCATACTAAGGCAATGCCTAAGTATGTTGCACCTAACTTGAGAGGACCCAAACTTGTTTGGGTACCATCAAAAGGTGGATGAATGTGTGTAGGTACCATGGCATTGGAGGCTTGACTCAAATTGATTTCATATTTATCATTATATGTTGACTCAAGTATTGAAGCTTATTGCAATTCTATCCCAATGCCAAGTCAAAATGAGTGAAGTCCAAAGTACTACAACATACAAGTGTCATGATCAAGTTGTGGATGATTTATTGGAATTATTTGATGGCTTGCAAATATTCAAGTTGAAAGCTTGAATAATCATGAGCTAACCAAGGTATATCTCTTCTTGATTATTTCATTTGGGTGCATATGAGTTGATTGAATTGGATAAATGTGCAATGTTGCTTGCTATGAGATGATTGAATGGATTAGAAAGTTTTGTAATCAAGTTTGGATTGGTTTGTGTTGGATAAATTCATGAGATGACATTTAGTAAGTGGATTGGATGGATATATGTCTTGTGAAGGTTTTCAAACAAGTTAGTTTCAAGTTTGATTCACTTTTAATGAAGAATAGCTCATGTATTGAAATCTGTCCTACATTAAAAATCTGAGCTAGCAGTGATCTTAGCCATGTTTGAGTGATCAAATCTATTTGGATTGGCGTGAAATTTAGTATACATGCTCTACACTTATGAAAGAAGATGCTGTAGAAATTTCATGAGAATTGGATAAGAGATGCTTCGGTTCTGGAGTGCATCTTGTCAGCTATAGTGCAGCAGTTTTCAGCATATAGCAGTGGTGGAAGATTTGAAATTTGGTAGCAATCTAGATGTCAAATGAATCTCAAATTTTTACAGTTGATATATGACTTAGTGAATCACATCTCCACCAAATTTCATGGCATTTGGATCTGTACATTGGGAGATATGAATTATTCTTTGAAGGGTACAGAATCTGCCAGAAAAGTGACAATCATTGGATTAATCTAGAGTCACTTTGATTGAAAGGTCCTCAAGTTGGAAACATGTTTATAAGTGGTTGAGGAACCTAAGTTTGGTTTTGGATTGATCTAGAAACATAAAGAGCAATGAGTACAAGAACATTTGATTGTGAAATATACTTGGTGTACTTATTTAGTACTCAATTTGAAGATCAAGATCAAACTTAAGATGAAGATGAAGTTTAAGTTCTAGTGATGATTAGAGATCATTTGATAGAAAGAAAAGGACTTAAACAAGTAGAAAGAGTTGGACTCAAATGTAGATTTAAGGATTATTCATCAAGATTGAGTTCATCATTTGGATCAATCAAACTATATCATTTCAAGTGAGTATCAAGAGTAGTTCTTTGGAGAAAGGTCACTTATCCCTAGTGAGGGGCTTGCCGCCGTGTGTAGGTGAAACCAAGTTTGGAACTTGGAAGGCTAACATGGAAGTGGTGACCCAAGGAACTTGTGATGCTTAGTTGAAGCAATCAAAAGGGTTGATCAAGAAAAGTAAGCAACACCCAAAAGAGAGCTAGTCATAATTATAAAATTGGTATCATAAGTACTTCTCTCATGCAAGCATTGATCAAAGAGAAAAAGCAAGCCAACCACAACAAGAAAGTGCACTTGATCATAAGTGGTTTTCATTTCATATGGGTGAAGAATGAATTTATCTATGATGATTGGTCTTCACCAAGCTTATAAATTGGACTTCACATTGCTATTGGAGTAATGAATTAGAATCTATGTGACTATCCTCTACTCCAACATAGCAAAGGTATCATTGTAATGTGCATGATCATTTCATCCCTTACTAGTATGCGATTAGTGCATATAGTACATGCTTACTAGGATCATGCATAACAAATGAAATGTTTAATTCATAGCCTACCACTATTGCTTGAATTGTCTAAATGATCTAGTGGTATGAGTATGAATTTGTTCATGAGCTAGTGAACCCAAGTACTTGATCTAGTTTGGATTGCTAACAAGTGACAAGTACAACATTGGCATGATAACCCTTAGCATAAGGTGTGAAGAAGCTTGTCATTGGATCAAATCGGACTTGGAATCTTAGGCAAATCAACTTAGTTCAAGTCATACAAAAAGCTCATGACAATGATAAGAGTACAAGCACAAGACAACAATGAAAATAGATATCTAGTTTGTTTCAAGTAGTATCTAGACTCAAATTGATCTTCTAAAGTGGTATTCACTAGTGGTGTCTAGATCATGATCTACAAGTGATATCTTACAAGTGGTACTCATGAAGATAGAAAATGTTCAAGAAGTGAATGTTATTGCCAAATCCTTCAAAGTGAATCCATACAAGAAAATTCTTTCAAATGGTATCACATTTTTACTCATGGTAGCTTCACATGGTATCATTCATGCAAGACGATGGCTTCACAAGTGATCCTCAACCTTAAGTGATCAAATCAAGAAATGCTTCCCTCATCTCCAAGTGGTATCTCAAGTGAATGACACATGCTATGACATAGGGGGAGGAGCCCCACCGATTGGTATCAAGGTCAAAGATCCTATGTGGAATCTCAAGAGCAACCATAAAGTTTGTCATTCCAACATGTGTGGTAATGTCCATCAAAAATGCAATACTCAAGTTTCAACCATCTACCCCAATGCAAGTCTTTGTATCAATTAAGAAGATCACCTTTTATGGAAATTGATGACAAAGGGGGAGAAGTTGGACAAAGATAAGTTGGACAAAGATATGCAAGATTTCCTTTTGAGGAGAGATTGCTTTGGGAGAGAGATAGATGATATTGGACATAGACATGGACAAAGAGGGAGCAACATTGAAGAATATAAGGGGATCAAATATTCTTGGACAAAGAAAGCACACAAGTAGGGGGAGCAAGCTCATGAACTTTGATTGATTACATTTGATATGTGCATAATTCATGTGCTTGCTTGCATTGCATAAGTTCTTAAATTCAATATGCATGCTTGTGTGGTGTATGCTAGTTATAGCACTTGAATGATGATTTGATAACTAGCATGCATAGGATGATAGCTAGACTTGTGATTATCATGCAAAAACTAGAACCATGCTTATTATGTGATCTCATGGGGTTTCTAGTGTTTTTGATGTCTAGCTACTCATGATGCTAAGGATGATGGCAAACTTGTGATTTTCAAATAATATCAACCTACTAATTGGTATCAAGCTACAAAGGTTTATTCTATACACCTTAGCATCACTTAGTAGTGCTAACCCTCCCACAAATTTCATATTTATGCATATGTGCAAGCTTGAAACCAAACCATTTGAGCACATATGTAGGGGGAGTTATCACTACCAAGTCGGATTTTATGGTGCTTATCCAAATCTTAACATAGAGCTTAAAAGTTGGATAAGTAACATTAAATCCAAAACAAGTTAGCAATTTACACTTATGTGAAGTGCTAGCTTGAAAAAGCTTAATTTCCATATCTTTGTAGAGTTGTCATCAATTACCAAAAAGGGGGAGATTGAAAGGTCCTTGTTTGGTTTTGGTAATTGAGTGACAATTTAGGTGGACTAATATGTGGTTATGTGAGATACACAGGAGATTAGTCCACAAGTAATGGTGTCATGAAGGAGCTCATTGCATATGAGACATGACATAGAGTCATGTGACCAAGATGGAGAAGATCAAGATGAGGCTTGGCTCGAAGGACCGGTTGTGAAGGTGAAGGGCAAGTTGAGGCTTCGAAGCGAGGGACCATGCGATGGTGAAGCTTGGGCAAGACTTGGCGCCGACGGACCAATGCAACGGTGAAGAGCAAGTGAGGTCAAGATCGATGAACCAATACGGTCACGTGATGATATGAAGTGAATCATATCATTTGGTGATTGGTTGGTGCATGTGTTGCATCAATGTCGGAGGAGATGGAGTGGAATGCGCAAGGCAAAGGTATAACCTAGGGCATTTCCATTTCACCGGTCATAGGTGTGTAGAGAAGCTGATGACCGGGTTTAGGATAGATGGCCGTACTATTAAGAGGGGCAAACTTGTTTGCATATCGGTCATCTAGTGCCACTTGAGCGATCTAACTTTGCATACGTGTTAGGATCGAGTGGCGAGGCAAGTTGAGTGCCTAATTCCTTTGAAAATGATTGAGAAAATGCTAACACACAAGCACATGGAGATGTACACTTGATGGTGTTGGCACATTTGCAAAGGTGGCGTTGGTCACGCTGTGGTTTGCGGGTAGAAAGGGGTTTTGGTTCCTTTCTCTCTCCCGCCGAGCGTGCGAGCGCGGGATTCAGGCGATTTCGGGGAAGTGAAATGCCTATTTTCCATTGCGCCGGAAGTCGGAAAAGAAACGGAGGCGAACGCGGTCACGGAAGTGACAGGACGCTGCACCGGACGCCGCACCGGACGCTGCACCGGACGCAGTCACTGTGGACCAGCGCGTCCGGTCAGTGCAGCGCGGGCGTCAGGCGCGCGGGCTAGGGTTTGACACCGGCGCGTCCGGTGACCCACGGGACCGGCGCGTCCGGTCTGGCGAACAGCGGGTCACGAAGTCATCGGACGCGGTGCGCGTCCGGTGACACACCATCGGACGCGTCCGGTGGTCTCGGGCGCTTACTGGACTCGCACCGGACGCGGGTACTGTGGCGTCCGGTGGTTGCGAGGAGCGCGTCCGGTGATGTCTTCGCGCGCGCGGGAACTGTGCGCACCGGTGCGTCCGGTGGTTCGCAACAGCGCGTCCGGTGTGTCGTTTGACCGTTGGCGCGCAGTGACCGTTGGAGGTTCTAACGGACGAATTTGAAATCGCTGGGGCACCGGACGCGGTTGAGCGCGTCCGGTCTGTTACGACCGGCGCGTCCGGTGCTCCCGCGGAAAAACGGACAAGTGGGGTAACGGCTCTATTTGACTGTGGGGTTATAAATAGACCTTGTGGCCGGCCTTGGCCGGGAGCTGAGCACACTTTAGCCTTGGTGGCTTGTGTGGTAGTGCTTGGGAGCCCTCTAACTCACTCATGCTTGATAGTGTTCATCGGATCGAGTGAGAGAGCGATTCTAGTGCGATTGCATCGTGAGGTTGCATCGAGTGGCACTAGGTGTTCGTGTTGCAAGCCGGTAGTGCTTGTTACTCTTGGAGGTTGCCACCTCCTAGACGGCTTGGTGGCTTGTGGCTCCGTCGAAGCTCGCAAGAAGATTGTGCGAGGCTCCGGAGAAGCTTTGTGAGGGGGATTGTGCTCACCCCGCGGGGATCGCGAAGAGCAACTCTAGTTGAGCGTGTCATTGAGTTACCTCACTTGAGAGTGGTGTCTTGCGGTGCCTTGCGGGGCGTGCCTTGAGGGGTAAGTGACTTGAGGGTCACACCGAGGAACCATCCTAGTGTTGGTCGACACAACGGGGACGTAGCTTGGTGGCAACCAAGTGAACCTCGGGAGAAAAACACCGTGTCAACTTTGTCTACTCTTCTCGGTGGTTTGCATTCATGCAACACAAGCTTATATTTACTTTCATATATACTTGTGCTTGTGTAGTTGCTCTCGTAACTAGTTTGCTTGTGTAGCTTGCTAGTTGTCTTCTTGCTTGTGTAGCTAGAAGCTTCCCCTTGCGTGACTAATTTGGTTTGTGTAACCTTGTTAGTCACATTGCTTAGTTTGTATAGCTAAGTGTTTTGCACTCTCTAATTTGGCATTAGTTGCCTTGTTATTGAGCATTGCTAGTGAGCTTAGGCTTTGTGCGCTTTGCTTACTAGAATTGTGTAGGAGCTCCCTCTTGCTTGCAAAGTACTAGTGCATAGGTTTGTGTGACCTTGCTCAAGAATTAAATAGGAGAGCTCTTGCTAAGGAAAGCACCTTAGTTGCTTAATTAGGATCTTTGTGAGGTGCTTGTGAACTTAGTTAGAGGGGTGAAGTCTTGGCTAGACCGATAAGTTTTATTCCGCATTTGTTTTTAGTGTTAGCCAACACGCTTAAGTTTTAGAAAGGACTATTCACCCCCCCTCTAGTCCGCCATCTCGACCCTACACAACCATATGAAAATTATTATTTCAAAATTATTTGTTTTCAAGTTTCATATTTGTGCAATCTGAACCAAATCATCGGCAGTAGCCACGCATGCTCGCATGCAACTGTTCACTTAGAGCATTGATGGGAATGTAAATGTGCTTTGCTAACTTATTCTGAATAACCATGGTCAACTCTTGTCATTTCAATAGTTCGTACTAAAATTTGTACAAATCATACACAAATTAGTCCCAAACTTGAATATATACTATCTGCGCGTTCATGGTCATCCTTTGTCCTATATCATGCCTCAAGTGTACTGTATACATGTATGTATTTATGTTGCGCTCATCTACCATATTATGTTGAGCTCATCTACGATATTAACTTGGCCGATACTTTTCTACCTTTTTCTTATAAATTTTTCAGATACATTTCTCGGGCCTTTGGCAAACACTTACACTATCTTTGATGCTGCACCTCCACTAAGATACCAACAAATAGTATGGCACTGAAAAATTAGCTTATGAAGTTCAATTTGTTTTGTTCATTCTCTTGGAATTTACAAAAAAATGCTCACCTCCGTCCTTGCATTTTTTGGCTAATTGGTTGCTAGCTAATTGGTGCTTTCTTTTCTGTTTTCCTCAGTTTGGCGAAAGCTTAAGCAAATTAATCCTCTGTTTTCAAGGCGTACTATGTGATGCTAATGTTCCAAAATTGAAGAAAAAAGGTCTTCAACAAGCTTCTTGAGGGTCAGTTCGAGATTATGAATACATGTTTTCTTCAGGTGACCCTTCTATGCCTGTCCTATTGATCCAATTCCCATTCTATGTAAGATCTTTCTTTCCTGTCATATGTGGGGTTGCTCATCAGGGATAAGCGGGAGGAACATGTGAGGAACAAATGCCATTTCTGATCAATGGCGAATTATTAGAGTAATGCATCAGGTACAATTTGCTGACAACCCATGAGTCTTTTCTTAAACTAAAAGCCACAATAAACACATCAACACTCGCAGGCCCATATATCTGAAATCATTCCATCTTAAACTAAAATTGATGTGCTACTTCTTGCTACTTAGCCTATGCTATTACCACGCATGATATATTTGTGCAATTAACACTTAAATTCTTTAAAAAGCCATATCTAAGCTTGGTAGCAGCACAATATAGTTCTAGGATTATGTAATGCCAGTGTCTCCATAACTACATTTTTATGCTGAAAATTACCAAAGCTTGATATGATTATTTCTCCAATGCTAACAGGCAAAAGAATGAAAATATCTGTCTTAGTTGATTCTACAATTTATTTTACAACCTAATATAGTTTCTAGGATTATGTAATGCCAGTGTCTCCATAACTAAATTTTTATGTGCTTAAAATTACCAAAACTAGATATGATTGTTTTTCCAATGCTAACATAAGAATAGTTCCAGTTTGTGCACAAACTCAAGAAGCTATGTGAAAGTTGGAAGGATCCAGCTGTTGTCGCAAAATTTCTATCTCAGAGGTACTTCCTTTCATGGTCATGACTTAAAAATGTATAGTTACATCAAACCACCTCATCTGCTTTGTGAAATGCAGTGACACCACAGGCGTCTCTAAAAGTGAAAGTGTTGGTCAAACGAGCACAAAAAACTCCAAAGCAACCTAAGGATGCATTCCAGGTTTCTTCTCTTCCACAAGCCTTCCCTTTTGAATGCCCTAATCATGCTAGATAAAACACATACATGTGATGGACTCTATTCTTGCTACATCAACTCCGCAGACCTGCTGTCTCTGATACTTGGACAATTTCCATATTTCCAGGTCCGCTTCAGATTTATCCAAGCGAAGGGCTATATTTTGAACGGTGCATCAGCCTTTTGTGAGGTCCAAAGCTCTGCAGATAGCGGCCTCACTCTGTCCTGCCTATCTGTTATTATGTAATTTCTACGCATGCACCACCTGTAGGTCTCAGACTCTACATAAATAACATGCCATGTATGCATGTTCTAAGATCTACATTAAACCTCTCCGTAGAACTCTTTGTTAGTGTGTAAACATATTATGCAACAACTATATATGCTGTGTAAAGAATTCCTACCACTGCCAGATACTTTTATGTACTACATCTCGCAGAAACTAGCCTCCATGTCCTACTGATGTTATGTAATATCGCTACCTGGCACTCTACAATGCTTTCATATGACCACCAAAACTTCATATGTGATAAACCTAATATCTATAACTGTTGCATGACCTGCTCTATATACATAGTTGTGTTCTCCGCGATACTCAGTGTATATAACCTGCTTTGATATCCAACCATAGAGAGAATGCACATATATATCATCAAGTGCATCGTACAGATGCACATATCCACAATATTGCCGTGTGCATCTTCTCCCAGCAACAATCATCAGTATCCTTTCCAATCGCGCGCAGGGGCGCGCGGTTGCCACTAGTAATAATTAAACTAGAGCGGCTAGCCAAGTGCTTGCGCATCTGTCTAGCTACTTTTAATGGCAGCTACATCAAATCATCTAATGTATCCTCTCTCCACTGATCCTTTAGTTATAGTTCCTTGCAAGAATCAAGGGAGCCAGCCAGCCAGCCTACTACTGATTGAGCTCACAACTTAATTCTCCATGCTTGCAATATTCATTTCAATACACTACTACAAGGTCACGGTAAATAGATCTTTTCCGAGGTGGTTGAAATCCCTGCCTCGGTTAATCAAATAAAAAAAAGAAAAATCCATGGATAGGCCCGCCGAGCCCATCCACGGTTGCAGCATCCGCCCATGCGCACCGCCGCTCGTCAGGACCACCCTCCACCAGATCCGCCGCCGGAGAGGGCCCACCATCGGCAGGTGGTGCAGGTCGCCAGATCCTCCACCCACCCATCGGATTTGGAGCTCGCCGGATCCACGCTGCAGGTCGGAGGAAGCTCGTCGGAGGGAGAGAGGAAGGAGGGCGTGCCGGAGATGACGCAGAGCTGAGGTGGAGGAGGAGCGTCGCATCACCGGCCCGACGCCGGTGGAGGAGCGCCGCCACCTCGCTCACGCCTGCCGGATCCAGGCTACTCCACGCGCGGATCCGAGCTGCTCCTCGCCAGCACGCGCCAGATCCATCGCCGGAGCGCCACCGGAGCATACCTCCACCCCACCCGCCGGCCGCCGCCTCCATCCCGAGAGAGAGAGAGAGAGGTGAGAGAGAGGCTTGGTGAGGAGAGGGAGAGGGAGACGACCGCTACTGGAGGGGGAGGAATGAGAGGGGCGCTCGATGAGGAGAGGGAGATAGGCGCTCAGTGTGGGCGCTTGCGTAGTCACGCTCGGTGTGCAGGTCGGGATGAGGAGTGCTCGGTGTGCAGCTGAGAGAGGGAGGAGAGGTTGAGTGAAGTGAAACCCTAAGTCGCGTATATATACTCAGAGCAATATATCGGGCTGAGATAAGCTTTTCTAATTTAAAGTGGGCTTGGCCACATTAACGGAGGCCCGCCTCGAAAAATGGCTCTATTTTCCTAGGCGGGCTTCTTATAAGGCCCGCCTCCGTTAATATATTTTAGGAGACGGTTATAACCGCCTCGGTAAATCTATTTTACGAGGCGGTTAATTGTGACCGTCTCGGTTAATAAAAAATGATCGTCTCAGTTAATTCTAGACATTAACCAAGACGGTTGAAATTCCTACTCACCTTTGATGCCAGTTTCAAAACGCCTCGCATATTTTTTTTTCCTGTAGTGATGCCTAAGCGCTTGAGAGAGGTCCGGCCGGTACATGGTTGCTTTACACACGCAGACGCGATGCTGGTTCGTGTCTCCGTCCGGTGGCGTGTGTGAATAGCGCCGCGGCCCGATCGATGGACCAGGCCAGCATGAACACCGTCTATCACCCTGTTCGTTTCGTTGGTTTATTGTGGCTGAAAGTACTGTTCGCTGGTTTGTTGTGAGAGAAAAACACTGTTGGATGCCTGCTGATTCCGCTGATCCAGCAAAACGAACGGGGTGTGTCTGTGTCTCCATGTTGATGCACATGCACGGGCTCGCAGTCAGGCGTGTCGGCGTCGCACGAATAAGAAAGAAAGACTAGTCCATTGACAACGATGACCACAGGACGCGGGGACAAAACGGGCTTAGACCAAATTAGTTTTGCAGGCCGACGAGGAATTAAAGCATTCATAGTTTATCTAGCTATATCTATCTATCTATACTATAAAGTAAGCACGATTTTGCAAAAAAAAAGGTTCTGTAGCTCGGTGGTATCTCTAGGTTTCCTGGAGCACTAGCTCGCATGTGTGACCCTTGAACGAATGGGGCATTTTTTTTGAGCTCACACACTGATATCCGGAGCGAGCGGCGGGAAGCACGATGACTAAGTGTCGGTGTTTAGACCCGAGGGGGTCCTAAACCAACGAGTAAATGTTGTGTGTCTCTTTCCTGGATGGTGATGCAAGGAGAACACACGGGACTTTATCCTGGTTCGGGCAAAAGAAGGCCCTACGTCCAGCGGGGGGAGATGTTTGTATTTCCTTGCACCGAGGTGCTCGTGTAGGGGTTACAAGCATGCGAGAGAGGGTGTCGAGCCCAAGTCTCAAAGAGAAAAGAGGAAAAAGGCGGTTGCTTGAGATGTCGATCTTCTGTTTTGTGTTTTTCGTTCCGTCTTCGTCCCCCTTTCCCCGTTGAACCCTGGCCTGCCCTTTTATAGGGTGAGGGGAGGCCAAGACGATGGGGAGCCTTGAGGTGATGTTTTGTCGATTCCTGTTGAGTTGACTGTAGCGACGTGCCTTGGGAATGGCCGGCCATCCCTGGACACCCTGACGTTGTGGGAGACAAGATGGCAAAATGACCCAGAGCGCCATGCCATACCGTCCTTTGAACTAAGTCGAGCGTCGGGGCTGGGTCGAGGCCGGGTCGAGGCCGGATGGATAAGGCCGAATCCCCGATATCACGGAGAACGGGCCTTGTCTTATTCTCCCTCGAGGGTGATTGATGGTGAACAGTGCGCGGTAAGGTGGGTATATTGACGGGTTTCACCTCCCATCACGGGATGGGCGGTAAAACAGTGAGATCTGACACGGGTATTGTTCCCACGTCGATCCTAGCCGCAGCCATGCCGGTAGGTGGTAGTAGGTAATCGCATTGAATGCTATGGCTTTTGTCCTAGGGTAGGCAAAGAAAAGGTGTTGAGGTGCTTGGTCTGGGCTCACGCGAGTCAGAGTTCTCCCCAGCGGGCGGTCGAGCCTCGCGCGGGTCAGAGCGCTGTCGAAGTACCATGCGGCACGGGATAGGGCGCGGTCGAGGCGCCCCGTCGAGCGGGCCTCGTGCGAGTCGAAGCCGGGGCGCGGTCGAGGCGCCCCGTCGAGCGGGCCTCGTACAAGTCGGAGCCGGGGCACGGTCGAGGCGCCCCGTCGAGCGGGCCTCGTACGAGACTGACTGGGTACGCGGTCGAGACGGGCTATCTTTTATTGCGGTTTTGGTCGTGTTAGTTTTTTGGCGATAGGTGCGAGTACCCCCGTACTATTGGTATCGACAGTAGCCCCCGAGCCTTTGGGTGAGTGTGTGATCACTCTCCCAGAGGTTGGTCAGAATCAGAGTCGTAGCGCCGTGATTTTTTTCGGCGGGGGCGCGCGAGCGCACCCGCCGAGTGTAGCCCCCGAGGCCTCGGTGGAGTATTGACACTCCTCCGAGGTCTTGTACGCGTTTGATTGGGGAACGATTCATTGCGGTCAAGCCCCCGAGCCTCGCGCGCGCGAGGTCGATCAGGGTCCCGGCCGTCTTTTGCTACGCGACCCTCACGCTCCTTTTCCGAAAAAAGGAGGAGGGGTGGAGAACGTTGTACTACCCTCGTTTGGGCGCGAGTTCCGATGATCTCCGGTGAGCTGCTAGCGGGGGAATTCGAGTGAGAGCCCGTGCCCCGTTCGTTAGAGGTCGGCTAGTGGCCCGGAGGCGCCCTCAAAGATGCCAAGAAGTGGTCGTGTGGATCTCGATTCCCTTCGACAGGATTCGAGGGCTCGATGCCTCCCCCGGAGGGATTCCTACGACGACCTTCTCCTTCGGCCTCGAATACGTCCTGGGGTGCCTCGAGAGCGTGGCTCGAGCCCTTGGCCATGTACGGGTGCACCCTGGGTCATCCCTAACTCTGTTGCTCGAGGGCAGCTGTCGAACCCTGTTCGAGGGCCAGCTTTCGCTCCCTCGAGGCTTATTCCGGGCTCGGGGCCCGTTTCTGCGGTCGGGACCCCGAGCCTCGTGCGCACGAGGTCGATTAAAGTCCCGGTCATCTTTTGCGACCCTCACGCTCCTTTTCTGAAAAAAAAGGAGGAGGGGTGGAGAATGTCGTACTACCCTCGTTTGGGCGCGAGTTCCGACGATCTCCGGTGAGCTGCTAGCGGGGGAATTCGAGTGAGAGCCCGTGCCCCGTTCGTTAGAGGTCGGCTAGTGGCCCGGAGGCGCCATCAAAGATGCCAAGAAGTGGTCGTGTGGATCTCGATTCCCTTCGATAGGATTCGAGGGCTCGATGCCTCCCCCGGAGGGATTCCTACGACGACCTTCTCCTTCGGCCTCGAATACGTCCTGGGGTGCCTCGAGAGCGTGGCTCGAGCCCTTGGCCATGTACGGGCGCACCCTGGGTCGTCCCTAACTCTGTTGCTCGAGGGTAGCTGTCGAACCCTGTTCGAGGGCCAGCTTTCGCTCCCTCGAGGCTTATTCCGGGCTCGGGGCCCGTTTCTGCGGTCGGGACCCCGAGCCTCGCGCGCACGAGGTCGATCAAAGTCCCGGTCATCTTTTGCGACCCTCACGCTCCTTTTCTGAAAAAAGGAGGAAGGGTGGAGAATGTCGTACTACCCTCGTTTGGGCGCGAGTTCCGATGATCTCTGGTGAGCTGCTAGCGGGGGAATTCGAGTGAGAGCCCGTGCCCCGTTCGTTAGAGGTCGGCTAGTGGCCCGGAGGCACCCTTAAAGATGCCAAAAAGTGGTCGTGTGGATCTCAATTCCCTTCGACAGGATTCGAGGGCTCGATGCCTCCCCCGGAGGGATTCCTACGACGACCTTCTCCTTCGGCCTCGAATACGTCCTGGGGTGCCTCGAGAGCGTGGCTCGAGCCCTTGGCCATGTACGGGCGCACCCTAGGTCGTCCCTAACTCTGTTGCTCGAGGGCAGCTGTCGAACCCTGTTCGAGGGCCAGCTTTCGCTCCCTCGAGGCTTATTCCGGGCTCGGGGCCCGTTTCTGCGGTCGGGACCCCGAGCCTCGCGCGCACGAGGTCGATCAAAGTCCCAGTCGTCTTTTGCGACCCTCACGCTCCTTTTCTGAAAAAAGGAGGAGGGGTGGAGAATGTCGTACTACCCTCGTTTGGGCGCGAGTTCCGACGATCTCCGGTGAGCTGCTAGCGGGGGAATTCGAGTGAGAGCCCGTGCCTCGTTCGTTAGGGGTCGGCTAGTGGCCCGGAGGCGCCCTCAAAGATGCCAAGAAGTGGTCGTGTGGATCTCGATTCCCTTCGACAGGATTCGAGGGCTCGATGCCTCCCCCAGAGGGATTCCTATGACGACCTTCTCCTTCGGCCTCGAATACGTCCTGGGGTGCCTCGAGAGCGTGGCTCGAGCCCTTGGCCATGTACGGGCGCACCCTGGGTCGTCCCTAACTCTGTTGCTCGAGGGCAGCTGTCGAACCCTGTTCGAGGGCCAGCTTTCGCTCCCTCGAGACTTATTGCGGGCTTCGGGCCCATTTTCCACATACCTGGGGATATTAGTCCGCGGATTCCTCCCTCGTTCGTTAGCCGGGCGCGTCTTTTGGGGAGGCGAGATCGGCGCGGTAGTGGGCGACGTGGCGTGTGGTCACGACGTGGGGGACGGCCACGTGCCCGACTCCTACGAGATGTAAGGAAACAGTTAGGTGAGCGCATTTAATGCGGAAAACTGTTCCTACCTTCTCGCGCGGCCATTGGGCTTCCGCCTGGGCATATAAAGTTAAGGCCTAGGGGTCAGTCGACGCCGCGGTGGTTGCTGGCCCGGAGCCTGCTGTCGAGGGGTCCGAACCGGCAGAGGTAGCGGCGCTCGATACGGTCGAGACGGGGCCCAGGTCGTCGGCGACGGCCGAGGCTGCCGTTGAGGTCGCGACGGGCGAGGCACCCGTCCACGACGCGGAGCGGGCGGGTGCGGACGTGACCATATAGGAGGTCGCGTCGGCGTCAGGACAGGATTCGGCCCTGGCGAGGGGGTCGCGGCCGCAACAAGACCCGTTGGCAGAGCCAGCGGGCATGGTGGAGGGCGGGGCGGTCGAGCCCCTATCCGGAGCACCGGAAGAAGAGGCGCCGGCTCCGGAGGTGCCAATGGTCGAGGCGCGGGTACCGGAGCCATCGTCGGTCGAGGCGCCGGCTCCAGAGGCGCCGACGGTTGTTGGTGCCGGACCGGGGGACCCCATCGCCCTCCGCGGGGTGAAGACGGTGGCTGTACCGGGCTCATCGTCGTCGGGCGGCCCGTGCCCG
Organism: Saccharum hybrid cultivar R570; assembly: GCA_038087645.1. Classification (NCBI taxonomy): domain Eukaryota; kingdom Viridiplantae; phylum Streptophyta; class Magnoliopsida; order Poales; family Poaceae; genus Saccharum; species Saccharum hybrid cultivar. The sequence goes on from JAQSUU010000368.1 coordinate 1,418,525, forward strand.
CCTGGAGCGACGGTGCCAGTGGATTGCTCCCTCGGGCTGGGAGAGCTCGTAGTCCTCGTCGGTTGGATGCCTGGGCGGAAGTAGGACCATGTCGTAGCCAGGGCCGAGCGACATGAACTCCAAACTCCCGAACCAGATCACCGTGGCCGATGGGATAGGGCGTTCCGGGTTAGCCAACCAGGAAGAAAGGCGAGAAAGCGACGTTTTCACGCAGCGATCCCCTACCTGGCGCGCCAACTGTCGGTGTTCGGACCCGAGGGGGTCCTAAACCAACGAGTAAATGCTGCGTGTCTCTTTCCTGGATGGTGATGCAAGGAGAACACACGGGGGTTTGTCCTGGTTCGGGCAAAAGAAGGCCCTACGTCCAGCGGGGGGAGATGTTTGTATTTCCTTGCACCGAGGTGCTCGTGTAGGGGTTACAAGCATGCGAGAGAGGGTGTCGAGCCCAAGTCTCAAAGAGAAAAGAGGAAAAAGGCGGTTGCTTGAGATGTCGATCTTCTGTTTTGTGTTTTTCGTTCCGTCTTTGTCTCCCTTTCCCCGTTGAACCCTGGCCTGCCCTTTTATAGGGTGAGGGGAGGCCAAGACGACGGGGAGCCTTGAGGTGATGTTTTATCGATTCCTGTTGAGTTGACTGTAGTGACGTGCCTTGGGAATGGCCGGCCATCCCTGGACACCCTGACGTTGTGGGAGACAAGATGGCGAAATGGCCCAGAATGCCATGCCATACCGTCCTTTGAACTAAGTCGAGCGTCGGGGCTGGGTCGAGGCCGGGTCGAGGCCGGATGGATAAGGCCGAATCCCCGATATCGCGGAGAACGGGCCTTGTCTTATCCTCCCTCGAGGGTGATTGATGGTGAACAGTGCGCGGTAAGGTGGGTATAGTGACAGGTTTCACCTCCCATCACGGGATGGGCGGTAAAACAGTGAGATCTGACACGGGTATTGTTCCCACGTCGATCCTGGCCGCAGCCATGTCGGTAGATGGTAGTAGGTAATCGCATTGAATGATATGGCTTTTGTCCTGGGGTAGGCAAAGAAAAGGTGTCGAGGTGCTCGGTCCGGGCTCACGCGAGTCGGAGTTCTCCCCAGCGGGCGGTCGAGCCTCGCGCGGGTCGGAGCGCTGTCGAAGTACCTTGCGGCACGGGATGGGGCGCGGTCGAGGCGCCCCGTCAAGCGGGCCTCGTGCGAGTCGAAGCCGGGGCGCGGTTGAGGCGCCCCGTCGAGCGGGCCTCGTATGAGTCAGAGCCGGGGCGCGGTCGAGGCGCCCCGTTGAGCGGGCCTCGTACGAGACTAACTGGGTACGCGGTCGAGACGGGCTATCTTTTATTGCGGTTTCGGTCGTGTTAGTTTTTTGGCGATAGGTGCGGGTACCCCCGTACTGTTGGTACCGACACTAAGGGTCTATTTGGTTCAGGCTACTAAAGTTTAGTCCGTGTCACATCGAATATTGACCGGGTTGATCATGGGTTTTCGGATACTAATTAAAAAATAAATTACATATTCAATGGATAATCCGCGAGACGAATTTATTAAGGCTAATTAATCTATCATTAGCACATTTTGTACTATAGCAATTAGTGCTAATCATAGACTAATTAAGCTTAAAAAAATCATTTCGCAAATTATCCTCACCCTATATTTTAAATTTCATAAATAGTCTATATTTAGTATTTCATACATGTGTCCAAACATTCCATGTGACGGGGACTAAAGTTTATGCTCCGAAACCAAACAGGGCCTAATTTCAAACTAGGGAGGTAGTATGCACAAAAAAAACTTTTTTGTGACGTGCATCCTTTTCCGTGTCACTAAGCGCTGAAATGACTCAAAAAAGTTAAACCAATTGATTTAATGATAATTTTCACCTTTGGTCATGCCATAAACGTTAAAGTGCCACAAGGCAACATGATAGAAGTATGGGTGGGTGGGGCAGGGAGAGGAGAGAAAGATGTCACTGGTCAAGTATAGGTAATCCGTGCTGATGGACGAGAGGAGGTGAATGAGGAAATAAAATTTTGACAGAACCTTCTGATAGGATCACCTTTTACACAGAGAGATTATCAAGAGCACAAACTTCATACCGGAGGCTCGTCCGACCCTAGTTCGGAGAGTCCGATGGACCCAGAGAGCCAATATCCCACTAAGTCCAAGTAACCACCGGACCGTCCGACACCCACGTCGGACTAACCAATAGTTACCAGTAAGCAGATCACTAGTGTCTAGCTATACACTCACTCATGTGTCACCTAAGCTTAATCAACTAAGAAGCATTGCATGGCATGAGCATTTACTTTATGCAGTTCACTCATCAAGCATCATGCATGTATAGGTGACCCGATTCCCGAAGAACCTGTTGAGGAGGAGCCTCGAGAGAAAGAAGCCGACGAGCCTAACAACGACGTCCAAGGCAGTCCCCTATGCATCCCTATGCTTTACAAATGCATAATGAACTATGTTTATCTATTGCATCGCTATATTACTATATGACTAGTGAACCGGGAGGGAACTACCTATGTCAAGCCTTGTCCATATATTGCCACACCAACTAACCATATATGTCATGTTTAACAACCATGGTTAGTATGCTTAGATCTTAGAAGTCAAGCTAATGATGAGTTTCTCATTACTCGTGCAATGATAGGATGATTATCCACTAAGCAACACCTTGGGAAGGGATCAACACTTGCTCCACTTAATGAATGGTATGGGCTTTGGTCGGCAAAGGGTATGGTCATGGCAAGATGGGGATTCTTGAATGACATAGCTTGCTTACCGGTTAAGGACCGTGTATCCGTGGTAGCGAGTACCAACATAAAACTGTACATAACACTTGTTGCCAATGAGGGTGACAAGCCAAGTAACTGATTGCGACCATCTTATCCATAAAACTGGCAAGGGGGATGGCGGCGGTCGGGAATGTCCGGAACATTGACCGGGAATCCAAGCCAAACCTTTCATAGGACATTATGGCCGGATTAGGGAAAGGTTGAGACATCGAGATATCCCTTCTGTACCGACGAGTCTTATGGGCGATATCCCTTGTTTTGAGTGGGGTTTACTTGTACCCCTCTGCAGAGTATAAAACATTGAAAGCAATAAGTTCTACTTCTAGATATGGACTAGAGTTGTGCTTGGAGATCAGGACTCGTGGAAGATCGAGTTCCCACTTGTTTATGCTTAACTTGATTACCTATGCTATGCTTAGTAACTGCTACGTCATAGATCACCTTTACTTTACAGTACAAATGCTTTTATGCAAAGTAGTTATGCTACTACCCCAATGCATAATCCTTGTTTAATATATTGGGTAAGTCCTACGGAGTACACCCGAGTACTCACCCTGTGTGATCTTAAGTTTTGCAGGTATCGTAGCCCCTACAACTCCTCGTCCCGCCGTCACTGGAGCTTGAAGCGTTAAATCTAATTATACTTATATACAATTTTTTTAGCCCTATTACTGGCTAACCACCGGGGGCTGCACCACCACTTAGCGTGTCGTGTACTCGGGGGTTGAGATGCGGGCTTCGCCTTACTGTTTGAAGTGCCACCCCCTCAACGCGTTAGTAGCAACAGCCCCCTGAGCCCACCTGAGGGAGAGGAAAAGTGACCTGGTCGACATCCAAAGTGAGGTGGCCCATGGAATCCCGAAGGGCTGGCTGGAAGAGACATCACTAGCATCATTAGAAAAACCTGAAAAATCATCTATATCAGGCAAAGAGGAAGCTGGTTGGGCTGGAGAGAATTGAGTTGAAGACCCAGGACAAAGCAATTTAGTACTATAAAAATAAGAAAAGAAACAAGGTGCGGAGCGTTGAGGCCGCAAGTTGCTAGCAAGGCGGCAAAAAACTTATAAAGATGCGGTGCCCAGTCCACAACGAGATTTGCGCGATGCCATCTCTATGGACTTGTGTTCTTTCCTCACATTGGGAGTGCTACCCTGATGCAAAAAGAAATTTGTTTGTGCTTAAGCCGTTTCACAGCTCATAAGAAAGAAGAAAAGTAAATCAGAAAAGGTTTTGAGTCTTTCCCTAGAAACACGAGAAGGTGCATTTTGACCGACAGGCCAGAAACGGATCTATCCGTTATCATCACACAAGCAAAGCAGCTCTCTTGGGGTGGAAATCCAAAGAGGTGACTTGAACCCACGAAAGTTTGTATAAAGCCACCCCTCTACAATGGAAAAAATCGAAAAATCAAAATAAATGAATACATAACTAAATAATGAGCCTAGGTGGCCGGTTCCATAAATGCTATCTGGTAAGGTTTTTCTACAAAGGCCGCTAAGGTGGATTACTGGTAAAAGCACACACCATTTGTGTTGTTGGCCTTCGCTGCGCGCCTGGATTTGACTATTCCTAAACCCAGAGCATGGGAAATTGCCGGCGGGAAGGCAATTAGCAGCGCGTCCAACACGGTTTCACTGGCCGGTCTCGCAGCGAAATGGCCGATGCAGATCAACAAACGCAGGCACGCCGCAACAAATCAAAAGGCTCATCGAGTCATCGTTATACCTGACGGGGCTTTAGGTACTCCTCCCCTGTCACCGCCACATGCCCACGTAGCTGGCCAATTCATTCCATCCATTCTCTCCCGTGTCCCGACCCTGTCACCGCCGCCGCCGCTTAGGCTAGGCACATTTTAACCGCAAACCGAAAACTAAATCAAACCGAGCTAAACCAAACCGAAATCTCGGTTTTTTCGATTTTTGATTTTGATTTCGGTTTTTATGCGTTGTTCGGCTTCGGTTCCATGAGCCAGAAAACCGAAGCAACCGCAAAACCGAAGAAAGCAACAACCTCCGAACGTCTACCAGCTGCCTTATTACATCTCCGTCCCCCGATGGCCCAAACTAGTAGAGCCCATCTGGCACCTCGGCCCATCTCGACAGCTCCAGAAGACCACAGCCCCATCCCCACCCCCCACCGCGGCCCCTTCTCACGAGACCACATCCCCATCCCTAGCTGCCAGGCGCGGCGGCGGCGCGCAGCTCGCAGTGGCGCGAGGAGCAGCTCGAGGCGGCGGTGCGCGGCTCGACGCGAGGAGCGGTGAGCGCGCGAGGCGGTGGTGCGCGAGCAGGACAGGCTGCCGGCGGCGCGCACACAGGTTCGCGTTCGCGGGCCCGCTGCGCAGGGTTTAGGGTTCAGCAGCGGCGTCACTAGCTTTTCTCCTCAAGAGAGCCGCAGCCACCGCCGACGAGACGAGCTGTCGGCGATGTCGTCTATCGCATCGCAGCTAAAGGCCATCAAGTCGGCGCTCGGCGCCGCGCCGGAGCCGGCCCGGCGGTCCGTCACCCGGCCGTCTGTGCTCTTCGACGCAAAGGAGGCCGCCGACATCGACCTCCGTGCCATCCTGCCCATCGCCCTCTCTGGTTCGTACCACCGACTTGATTGATTCGTGCATGCTGTTGCTTTATTAGCTCTGCTCTTCTAGAGTAGCCAGCATTTCATGAAGGACAAGCTTGGTGACATTTTCCGCCAATCCGAGCATTCTAGAATTTTGTTTGGTTCGTTTGGTTCTTACTAGGTAAATGCCCGCCCGTTGCATCGGGAAAAATAATGCCACAATAATGTTAATATGAACACGTGTTGTACTGTTAAAAAACGATACTTAATGTTTCAGTCAGTTATCAATATTACATGAGGTCATGAACAATTAGAATATAATTCAAATTTACATGTTAGTGCTCAATGAAGTTACAGGACGGTGCTACTCAGTGAACCTTTTGAAATTTTCAGAGTACATACATGAACTGCCGATGGAAAATTCAAGAATGAGCACTTCTTGATGCTGAGATGCTTAATATTCTTCAAATTGATCTGTGTGACAATTTCAAATCTGTTCCTGGCTTCCTAGCAGCCCAATGATTTAATAACAGATAAAATACAGCTGATCCCACGAGAACACTAATAAGATTCAAAGATCATAAACAATTCAGTGAGATAGTGACAAGAAATCACTGTGTGTTCACAGAGATTCATCTGATTGACAGATAAATATTTAATCCAACGCATGCATATTTAAACCACCCTGACTATTGCAACTCTGATCCCTGTTACTACATGGTTTGCCCGTTATGTAATATCTAGAACTACCGCCTACAAGCTCTGATAAAGTACATAGAGATTGAACCTCTATGAATCTTTGAATGTCCAAAGCAAAGAAATAAATACACAGATTGAACTACTGCTACCTAGTCATCTCTAGCAGTAAGTTACAATAAAACAAATGTCTTAATTATTGTAAAACGGCCACTTTCAACACAGCACCGTATATTCATACACACTGGGTATTCAGAGTTCCAAATGCCTGAACATTCAGATTACCGAAAAGTCTGCAAAATTATTCTTAATGTGCAGACTTGAATAATCTTTCCATATTTCAGAATAAGATGCAAAGTAGTAAAGGAAAGAAAATTATCCAGTATCAGCCTGAGCTATTTAAGTTGAAGGCAATCATTCCAGATACTCAAGATGCAAATTATCTCAAATGGATGAAGAACACATGCATGCATGTACCAGTTTCCTATGAAAAAAATAATTTTGAGTTCTAAGCTGAGATTGGAACTCACTAACCCCTTCTATCAATGCTGGACGTGGGATGCTGCTGCACCTCAATCATTGGCCACTGGTCCGATATGGGAAGTGAAGGCCACACCCACTGCTGGCCCTCTCATCTCCCAATAGCCGTGACATGATTAACCAATAACATGACGAACTCCAAAACATAACCCATTGATGTTCATTGCACAACAACAACAACAACAACAACAACATAGCCTTTTGTCCCAAGCAAGTTGGGGTAGGCTAGAGATGAAACCCAAAAGAGACGAGAAACAGGGAGACACATAAAGGGACATAAAGGGCACAAGACAAAAAGAGGTCACGGTTCAGGCACGTTGATTGCCAATCTCCAAGCGCTCCTGATGTTCATTGCACATAGCAAAAAATCATTTATAAAATAAAATTGCATTATTTGGGCCACACTATTCCTGCAAAATGTTGTATTTGGGTCACCATGCAGGTACAAGTGCTAGATTGGTCTAGTGACCAAAGCGTAAGTATATAATCCAAAACAACATAAGTACTAATATCACATATAAGTCAGCTTCCAATGGATATTACTGAAGAAAAAGAGATTTTCATAGCAGCTCTTTAGTAACAGGCTTTATATGTTAATGAAGAAAAGTACATTGATGCATCTTTTCTCACTGAACTAAGAGGGCCTGCCAAGGTATCTGACTGAAAATTGCCACAATGCATCTATCAGAACATTGCAAAGAGACTATCAAATACAGTTATGGGGATAGCTCTGAATTTTGGTGGTAGCAACTAGCAATATGAACTAATCGAACTCAAGTCAATTATTCACTGAATATTTGACAAAAAAAAATCAGGATCATGATGGTTCCCACATCAATGGGTTTCTGTTGAACTCCACTCACTCACTGTATGATGTACCACAGCACAGGGTAGTATTGGATTGAAATGAAAGGGTGATGGCAGTGAGACTCACCTGGATTATTAAGGGCGTCGAACACGTTGTAGGCGTGGAGGACAAACTGCTGTGACAACAGACCAAATCCGCCGCTTGAGTTGATATATCAAAATCTGAACATCAAAATTGAGGATATAAGTGCTTTGTAACAATCTCACACGGATATGGTATGTCTGAATATATCAATAGATTAAACAAAAATTGAGGGTCACTCATGTATTAAATTAAACCCATAGCCTTGGTGCACTGATTTAAACAAAAATTGATCATATAAATTCTGAGAAGCAGAACACAACAAAATCCGCATTCGAAAGCAACACCTTCAAGTGCCTTTCGTTTCAAATTATAGAATGATTTTCCTTATATTATCATTTCAGTCTGCATAGTGGAGGAAAACTCAACCAGGGCCTTTGCAGTGCTAACTTGTCCTCGCTCAGATAGTCAAGCGGTGCACCATAAAATGCAATAGTCTAGAAAAAAAATGCTTGCACCAATATCATTAAAGGCTACATGAGGTATATAGCCCCTGTTTTGGAAAAAAAAACAAATGCTTCCCCTGAAATGCAGAATTAGGAACCAACAAATAACACAAGGTTAAGATGCGCTTATATTGATATAGGATGCATATTAGCCATCCAAGGAAACGTGACTTCCAGAAAACCTTCAATATAGCACATAAGGAAAGTGGAAGTGAAATCACAGATTGTATAATTACAGATTCTTATTCATCTCATTTCATAAACAGCTAAGCTTGGATTTGTGTGTGAGGAAACTTATAAACAGCTAAGCTTGGATTTGTGTGTGAGGAAACTTATCCCCCGTTCCATCACTGTAAAAAAAAAAGAAAAAAGAACAAACAAGTAGTCAGCAAGAAGAGGAACACAAAAGATAATCTGGTAGGATGATCCATTTACACTGTCGGTCACTACATGAGTAATCCAAGTCTGTCAGAAAGCCTTTTGATTCAACCAATTGCTGTACACCATTCAATAAACTAGGAGGATTCCCCGCGCATTGCCGTGGGTGTGAAGGAGGAATCTATATGTATGGTGTTGGTAATGCAGGAACATGATATAATATATGTATAGATTTATTAGCATAATCGTGGAGATTGCATCCATAGTGGTTAGTGGATGATGTGTCTCATTGACGTGGATATCATAATTCTTGTGCTAGTGAACTTTAATTGCAAATGATAGTGGACTGCTGAGGTGGACACCTTGCATGTCAAAAGAAATTGGTAGTGGACTGCTGAGGTGGACGCCTTGCATGTCAAGAGAAATAGCTAGTGGAGTTTTGCTTTATAAGAGTTCTAGATGAGCACATACTCGCAAGCATACATTTGGCCATCGAAATACTTTGATTCATGAGGCACAGGATTCAAAAAAAAAAACATTGTGAAACCAACGTTGCTTGATAGCAAACAGCACGATGCTGTCCTCAATCAGGTGTTGTGGTCTGCTATAGCCTGCTGCAGCTAGCTATTCCCGCTGACAGATTCCCAGTCCAACCTGATCTGAAATTCTGAATCTACATGAGACAGCCTAACACCAAAGGAGAGCAGGAGCCACTTGGAGAGAAGATTCAGTTTAGGAAGGGAGGAGAAGGGATGGCATACCTCGTCAGCAAGGAAGGGGCAACGAAGACCTGGCGTATAGGGCGGTGGTGGTGCTGCTTCAGTCGTCTCTTGAAGGTTACACACGCGCCGTACGCGGGGCGCCAGAGACCGGGAGCACAGGCCGTGGGACGCTGGCGGCAGCGGAGGCCAGGCGCGCGGTCCGCAGGGCGCCGATGTGCGTTGATTGGGGGAGCTAGCGCGCGATTGCCGTAGGGGACGAGAGCTGGGCGCGAACGGAAGCACCGGAGGGCAGGGTCGGAGGAGGTCGCTGAGTGTCATCTCAGGAGAAGCAAGAGGACTTGACTCCAGCCCCCGCGGCGGCGATGAAACACTGGGGTGGAGAAAGAGGCGACAACTCGGAGAGCCACGGGACGCTGGGCGGGGCGACGACATCGACGGGGGAGGCGTCGGGGGCAGCACTGGGCGGCAGATAGGGCGGGGCTGGACGGGGCTCGACAGGAGCAGAACGGGGCCTGCAGCGCCTCGGCCTCCACGATGGCAGTAGATCGCATTGTTGCCGCCACCGGAGGAGGCCAGGGGTTACGGGGAGAGGAGAAGTTGCGCCAGGGAGCGAGTGGGGGGCAGTTCCTGATTGCACGCAGCATGAGCGGGCATCAGTTTTGCGGAGGCCACGCGCAAATGGAGTGAGCGGAGCGGGGAGTGGGTTTAGCACGGCGATTACGAGAGTGGTGAAGCAATTAGTAGCAATCAGACGATGACCTCCGGGTCTTTTTAGTAGTAGAGATTTGAGCTCCCATATAATACTTCAATCAGCTTTCTCCGAATTGCCTCTGGAGTTTAGCTGCTACTTTTAGGTTGATCCCAGTACACCTAGTTGTTTATGCTTGTGCAGTTGTTCATGTGATTTTTTGAAACTTTACTAAAAACTCAAATCGAACTAAGTTTTGAAAAGCAAAACCAATTTAGTTTTGCATATGAGGTACTTCAATTAAAAAGCTTCTCTTCCTTTACAGTATTTGAATCAAATTGCTTTTCAGGTTTGGAGCACCTTACCAGCATAGACGAGAGGTTTGCAAGATACAGCAATACTCTGTTCAGGGAGACTAGCCTTGAGGTGAACCGCGAGCAGCTGACTCCCAAGGAGAACGACAAACTCAACAAGTCCATCTGCACCTACCTTCGCCTTCTAGCTGGCTATTTGCATCTCCCCTCTGCCCTCAAGACCCTTGAATACCTTATCCGCCGATACCTGTATGAACTTAGCTCAGCTACTTTTGACGATGGCTCCTACGAGCTCTAGCTTATTCTCTTGTTTCTTGTGGAAACATTCATGCAGGGTACATGTATACAATTCGGATGAATTGCTGCTGAGCGCACTGCCATACCATGATACACATGCGTTTGTTCGGATCGTGCAGCTGGTCAACCTAGGGTGAGTGTGGCTCTGGTCTGGATTGATGCTTATTTTCTCCATTTGTCTTCAATATTAACTTGTGCTCGATGATGTGTTTTTTTTCAGGAATAGTAAGTGGGCATTTCTTGGTGGCGTCAAGTCCTCAGGTGCGCCACCACCCAGGAGTGTTCTAGTGCAGCAGTGCATCCGTGATAAGGCTGTGCTGGAGACCCTCTGCAGCTATGTAAGGCCGAAATTAATAACCCTTTTAATGGTTGGATTCTGTCATGATTTTGGATCTTATTTGTTGATAATTCATTTTACTTCCAGGTTACACCAACAAAGGAATTCAGTCACTCAAGGACGGTCGTCTGCTTTTGCACCGCTGTGATTGTTGAGTGCTTGGGTGCTGTCCCTAAGCTTGACACAGATGTAGTGCAGAGGGTGTTGGGATTTGTGTTTGACTCTCTTAATCCTGCAGTGACACGAGACCAGGAATACAAGGTTACCTCAAATGATTTGTAACTTTTTTGGCCCCTTGTCAATGATTGAATTCGTAACCTTATATTTTTCTTTTTCTTTCCCTTTTAATTTGCAACCCTCAACTGGATAGTGCGTGTACACTATTTCGTATCCCTCGTTATGAACCTTTTATTGTGCTATCTGGATTTACTTACCGTTAAAGAACTATTGACATCCTGCTTTCTGAACATAGTTATAACTACAGTTATGTTGGATCTTTATGACCAGGCTGGCGCTCTTATGATTGTTGGAGTACTTGGAACCCGGGCGACTCTAGCGCCTAAACTTGTCCAAAATTTGATTTTCTTTGTTGCAAGGACTGCGCAACATGATGCATCCGAGTCAGTTGACTTGCCATGGCTTCGTGTCTCAGTGATGGCTCTTATAAGTCTTGTTCAGGTCTGGATTCAACTTCTTGTCATACATATCCTTGGGAAGTTTTGGCTTGCTATGTAAATAAATTGAACTCAATATAGGTGATGCTGAGCTAGAAGTATTGATAAATGTCTGCTAATTTTGCAGTCCCAATCTGTCCACGATTTCCCTAAGAAGCCATTGATGATTTTGAAAGACAACAGGTTTACTGCTGTTTTCCCAGCATATATTTGCTCTTTTTCTGTTTCTCCTTCTGGTGTTGAAGTGTTGAATTCTTATGGTAAACTTTTTTCAGGGATTTTTCTGGTATACTTTCTGTATTATCCAGTGAATACAACATCGAGAGATTTATTAGGCTTTATGTTGAATCATTAATTGACTACAGGTGATTTTTTTGCTTATCTGATATGGTTATATTGATTATATTTGCATATTTCTCCCTGGCTTTTTATGAATGTTTATGTTTATAACTCTTAACATGTGAACAGTATTTCCGACGGTTCCTGCCACACACACCTGATTGAAACTATTGAGACTCTGCCGGTGAAGAATTTCATTGAAAGTATTGTGTGCAAGGTTCTTAGAAACTGTGTCAAGGTATCTCAGGCCACAGGAAACCCAGATATCAATCACACAGGTAGCTGGAACGGCTGCTTCAATCCCATTTTTAACTTACCAAATAATTTTCTTTTCTTTTTTGTGCATACATTTATTTTAAGCATATCATGGTTTTCTGTACTGTATGTACTATGTAGTATTTCATATATATTGTTTCATCTATTTTCCAGAATTATGGGCTAAGAAAATTTTTAGCGCAATTGAAAGAAAATATCCCCTGGAGCTACGTGATGCTATTCGTAAATTTCTTGAGGTACAAGATGACACACTTTCCACTTATGGAACTTGTCAGTTCTTTTTGCCGTTGTTTGACCCTTCTTTCTCCCTGTTCTCAGAACTCTGAAATTAATTCATCGGGAGGGGATTCTATATCTGAGGTTTTCGGCATAGTGTTTGATGAAGGCAAGAACTTGCCAACTGAAATATCCGACTTGAACATTTGGTTCAGTCTGGATCATCCAAAGGTACATATATGATATGAAACTTGGTGTAGAATTTTACTTTCCATGGAAACTCTGGTGAATTTTATCCTATCTTAATGCCTCTAGAATGATTTCTTGCCCTTCAAATCATATTTTGGATCGTGTGTTTTCTAGTCTTTGATGCAGTGCAATTTTATATATGGTGCAGGCTGCGATTCGTCAATCTGCTCTCTCAAAAGTTGCTACATCTGGCATCTTCAATAACAGTATTCTAAATCCACAGGTAACAAATTTTGCTTTCTCGTAATGTTTGCTTTTATATGTTCATTGTTTTATTGAAGCTTTCCTCAGATGATGATCTACTGGCTTATGTTTCTAATTCTGAGTTCGTGCAGAAGTTTATCAATATGCAAGATGCTATATTACGCAGTCTTTATGACGATGATCTAAGTATTGTCCAAGCTGCTTTATCCATAGAAGGACTAGCTGTTGTTGCCAATCCTGATAGCCTGTTAAAAGCATATGATGGCGTGCTCACCAAATGCATCAAAATCATTAACAAAGGTGGGTATTCTTCAATGTCTGCTTGTTTTTTGGCCCAATTGAATGGTTTTTTTTTTCAGTTTCTAGGGAGGAGGTCTGTAGAATTATTTATATGGCCTTCTACCTTTTTCTATCCATTTACATGAGATCTATAGCTAGTGTATAGTGCACTTTAAATATAAAGCACTGGTAAAAACTAATTTATTCATGAAGGATCTTAAATAATAGAGATCAGCATTGACAGAGTGCATCCATTGATGTCTTCTAGCCTGGACTGGACCACCAAACCAGATGTTTTATGCCACTTCTTTTGCAGTATATTCATTGTAGCTAAGGTTCATTAGGTTGTACGTTGGTTTAATATTTCTATGTTTGCCCTTGTTCTGAACCCTAATCTGTGATTTGATCTGAATTTCTATGGTACGGATGTATGGTGATATACCACATTGGAAAGTATTTTTTTAATCATGGCTATATGAATTTTGTTTATGATTCTCCAGGTGGTTCAAAAGCATCAAAAGCTTCTGATGTTGCTGTTTCTTGCTTGGAAAAGCTGGTAACGGAATACCAATCGCATCATATGGAACATGCCAAGGATATGGCTACATTAGTGTTTCATCTCCTTATTGTTCACCCAAAGGTTACCTAGTTATCTTCCATTACTCTATCTACCCTTTTTGTACTGTCATGTGTTGATTCTAACTTTCAGTGTTGAAATGGAACACAGACCCTTAGGGTGAACTTTAAGGCCTTGGAGCTAGCTAAGAAAATACAGTGGGAGTTCTACACAAGTAGTTCTCTTGTATATGATGGGGTCAATTTTGATAAAATGAAGGTGAGGTTTCTTACTGGTCAGACTAATTGTGCCTCTTGCTATGCTGTGTTGATCTTTAGTGTAAGCCTATCATATGGACACAAGTGTGCCCCCCCTCCCCAGCATTTGTGCATGATTGCTCTTATTCTTAATGCCCATATCTTGAACCCTTAGATATTTGAGGCTGTGCTTTTTATGATTGAAACTATAAACTTTTGTGAGCCTTGCGCGCCCTATCCACCAAACTATACAGTACTTTACTCCATGAGAGGTTGGTGGTAAATGAAATTGACCAATGATATGAACTGAGCTAATTGAAGAACATAAAGCTATTTATCTAGCTACAATATCCAAGAGAAGAAATAGCAGTAGTTATATTGTATCATTGGACCAAAAATAACACAGAGACCATCTATTTCAGTACATACCAAAAGTAACACCGAGACCATCTATTCAAGTACATACGTAGTCTTGCAGCCATAGGGTTCTGTCAAATGACAGCCAATTGGATTCTGTCCAATGACATATTACATACACAATCAGAATTAATACATAGCAAAGGTTCTGTCAGTTCTGAATACTAATCCAAATCTACATCCAGTACTAAAGCAGATCTATGATACTAATAAGAAAGGAAGACACCATCAGCGGCCAATCAATTTATAAAAGTATTCAGTCAACTAAAACTGAAGCAGTTCTTTCCAACAGTATACAAGATGCGACTGCTAAGCATATGAAGGCATGACCTTGGCTGACCTTGCTTGCTTGGTACGGTGGTCTTCGCCACTAACGAGCGAACCTTTGAGGACTGAAAAGCTATCAGAGAGAGAGCACTGCATGATGAGCAATGGATGATAATCAATGGTAGCGAAGGGCTCATAGAATCTCATAAAATGTAGGAGGAAAAAACAAACTTGGGAAACATAAATAATAATTAATACAAAGGGGAATGCATTGGCTTTCCATAATCAACACGTATTATGGAAGGAAATAATATTGTGGTGGGGTGGAGGCCACATTTTTCTTTGTAGCACTCCTCTGTCCTGGTTGTAGAGCCACCAGGTGGGTTTATACTGGGTAAGATCTGCAGAAATCTGTGATTAAGCTTGTGGATAATGAAAGAGGAATCTATTTTTGGAGCTTTGCATCATTGGACAGTTCTACTTTCAGTTCAACTCATAAAGATGAAAAATGGAATAATGGATCCAGATATTCTTCTTGTTCTTGAAGATGCTTCGCAAACATTTGTATACTCTGATGAAATTTCACCATAATATACACGGTTCGTTAGATAACAAAAAAGACCAATACTCATGTCAAACATGCATCTACCTTTAAAGACAAGCAATGTGATAACGAATGGCACCTAAGCAAATGCAACTCAATGAATCTCAGCATCACTGGTCAAAACAATACAGAATAATGATGGCTCTATATTTCAAGCAACGTAATATTTACAGCTTGAGTTTATACCTGTCTTCAATGAAAAATTTATCCTATGGGCAAAGTTCCTTGTCAAGCACTTCTTCCCTATCACCACACTTAGATGTCAGATTGAATCCACAAGCTAACATGTTAGAGCCAAGTTATTACACATGTTTATCGAAAAACGGAATTTCTTAAAGACCAAACCTTTCAAAATTTGGCAAATAGAAACATCATGTGTCAGACACATTTCATCGAACATATAGTGCCGTTCCTGCCATGGGGGCTTCAACTGCATTTGGCAACAGACAAAACGACTACGCACACTACTGAAAGTTACCTCCTAAGCAAGAATCACAGGCAAGCAAAGGGACATGGTGCTTGGAGCTGGAGGGACACTGCTTGGCTTTGAGGTTGATGCCGACCATCCCCTACGGGCTGGAGCGCTGGAGGACTGCCTCACCATGTCGCGGATCTGGAATCCACAGGCCACAGCACCCTCACCAGCGAGTGGATAGCCGAGGAGCATGAGCACACTCTGTAGATGTAGAGGAGGTGCAGCTCTAGATTTCGAGCTCCAATGATGCATGGATCCTTGCCATCGCCGCGCCCATCGATTCAGGCCCCGTCCTCGCTGCCCCCCACAAGATCTATGGGGAGGGGCCCCTTTGCACCATGAGTAGAAGCACCGGATCGGGTGGAGAGGGGCAACAGGAATGGTACCTGGAGCTCGGCTGCTTGAGACAACAACTGAAGCTGCTAGCCGTAGACCCAAGACCCGTCGCCCGCGTTGCACAAGATTGCCTTCGCCTTCAGGAAGGCCAGCTCGTGGATGGCCAAAGGATACACTGCGAAGGCTGACGAGCTCCGTCTGCCCTGCTCAAGCGACGACGGCGGCGCTCAAGCGACGCATGAGCAAGCAGGAGAGGGGCGGCGTTGTGAAGAGAATGAATGGGAAGGGGAAAGGAAGGGTAGGGCTGGGGCCTCCAGGGGGTTCTCCGCAAAACTGCCTGCGGGCGTT
This sequence comes from Saccharum hybrid cultivar R570, assembly GCA_038087645.1. Taxonomy (NCBI): domain Eukaryota; kingdom Viridiplantae; phylum Streptophyta; class Magnoliopsida; order Poales; family Poaceae; genus Saccharum; species Saccharum hybrid cultivar. Next base: position 1,434,731 of record JAQSUU010000368.1, read on the forward strand.
TTCATGCAAAAATGATGTGAATCCCAAATTTCTCCATCACATTGAAATAAATTTTAAGATAGGGGGCTACACGAGAATTAAATAAACGTGTATACTGCACATCGGAGGAAAAATGAATTGTGGGTTGATTTCCAAGAACATGGAGGTTTTTTATTTTAAAGTGGCAGGACGCGTGTCAGCACGCAGAGGCCACGCTGGACGCGTGAATTGCTCTGGTGCAAGGAATCGGGAGTGGTCTTTAAGGAACCTGATGTCTATTTTCTTGATGTTTCAATCTATATGATCATATTTTGTTCTGTTTATTTGTATGTAATTCTTCTACCCATATGTTGTTACAGAACATGAGTGCAGACTCCATTGCTTCTATTAACATGAAGAACATCAAAGCTTTTGCTGAAACTTTCCTAGCTGACCCAAATAAGCATGTGGAGTGGTTGGCTAACCCTGGAAGTGGAAGTAGATTTTCTAAAACTTTGTTTCTACTCATAGTATTGCAATCACTTGTTTCCACAGAAGGTATGCCCATCTTTGCTGTTCGCTTTGCTATACCATTCTGGTAGAACTTATGATGGTTGCAATAACAATTCTGTTCTAATTATTATCTATTATCATGTGCTACTGATAACGCTGTTATTTACTCCATGAAATCCTTAACAATTGTCAATTCTTTCTCTTGGTATAGCACCTGTCATCTCATAGTTCCTACCTCCCTTGCGCATGTATACTAAAAAATATCTCTTGAATGATATATAAATGCTGTATATAACAGACTCCTGTGATCCTGATATGTTGGCTTCTGTGCAAGACAACCATATAGGCTGACTATTTACTTGTTCCTTTTCAGTTTTGGATGAGCAGGTGAATCTTTGTCATGCTTGTTTGCCAGTCCTGAAGGATGAATGGCGTAACATACAGCCCAAAGATAGTGGTGTTGGTGATGAGGTATTTATTCTTTACTTTACCATTCAATGTTGAATGATATGCCAATATTGTAAGGCCATAAACTTTACTTTTTTTTTTCTTTGCAGATCAACATTGACAACCTTGAGATGTGCAGTTTAGAATTGGTGAAGCATTTTTTCAACAGAGACACAGAGGCATTGAATGTTAGAATCCTTGTCTGTATTTTTTGGGGTATCCTAAGGGTGCAGTCCTCCTGTTTTAAGCAGAATCCCGTGGTATGTAACTGTTAAGCAATAGCAGCTTCACCTATTCTTTTCACTTCCCTTCCGAGAATATGTCATGATGTTTGCTATATTTCTGTTATATATATCCAGGTTGGCGGCGGTGGAAACACAATGCTGGATGATTTGTTTCTCTTCTTCCTTGTATCACCTGCCAAAAATATCTTCCAGAAGCACCTACAGTATCTTGTTGTTAATTGCATTGGAGCACCTTTTCAATTTATTTCGAAGTACTTTCTGGATGAAGGTTTGCTACATTGTTCTCCCCCTTAAGCAAAGCTTATTCTGTTACTCTACCCGACTAAGCATGTGGTAGATGGGTATTTTTCATTCTTAGTGTTGTGCTTTTTGTAGCTGTAAGCCCTGCTTCCCAGGCACATTTAGTGATCTGTAGCTGTAAGCCCTGCTTCCCAGGCACATTTAGTGTATTTAAGTTTTTAGTTAATCTATGTCATTAAGTCCTTGGGTAGCCCAAGAGTTGTGCGGGTACCCAGGCAGCTATTCTGTCTAGTTAAAGCTCTAGTGAGCTGTATGTAATCAATGCAGTACTTATTCTATATATATTGCAATGCAGTCGCCTGGGAGAAAAAGCCCTGGCTGATTATTTCTCTGTTACCTCCAACAATTGGTACCAGAGCTAGGTTAGACACCTTCTCACCTACTCATCTTCTCCATGACGTCAACCTCCTCTGAGCGCCGGGCTAGGAAGACCAAGGGAGCCAGTGAGGGCGAGCTGGGCGACCCCTCTGGCAGGGCTGCGCGCCTGAAGGCAGCAGAGGAGGCGGCGGCGCTGGCTGTCAAGGCAGCACAGCAGGCTGCAGCAGCCGCGGAGGCGGCGGCCAGGACAGCGCAGGAGCTGCGGGCGGAGATAGCAGCAGAGAAGGGAGATGAGGAGGAGGAGGAAGAAGAAGAGGAGGACCGGAGGAACCGGCGGCCGTGGACTCCGCCGCGGGACAGGCGCCGTTCGCAGTCACCACTGCGTGACCGAAGGCGTCGTGGCGGCGGTCGCTATGAGTCGCCGCAAGGCAGGGTGGTCTACCGCGATTCCGGCAGCGGCACATCATGGCCAATGCTGGACAAGACAAATTATTATGAGTGGAGCCAGACGATGAAGCTCAGGATGCAGGCGCGTGACCTCTGGGAAGCTGTCGAAGGAGGCCCAGTGCAGTTTCGCGACGACAGGCGAGCTCTGGAGGTGATCGTCGCTGCTGTGCCCAAGGAGTTGGGGCTCCCGCTCCTCGACAAGGCGACGGCAAAAGAGGCATGGGATGCCATCGCTGCGACTCGTATCGGTGTGGACAGGGTCCGCCGAGCGACGTTGCAGCGACTGCGTCGGGAGTGGGAGAACATTGACGTCAAGCCTGGCGAGCCGGTGGAGGATTTTGCCCTGCGGCTGTCAACTCTGCACCAGCAGCTAGTGCTTCATGGAGACAGGGACATCGATGAGGCGCGTGTCGTGGAAAAGTTTCTGCGCACGGTGCCGACCAAGTACGCGCAGATCGTCGTCGCCATTGAGCAGTTCCTCGACTTCGAGGCGCTCACGCTTGAAGAGGTGACAGGAAGGCTCAAGGCGGTGGATGACCGTGAAGCGCAAGCTGTGACAGAGCCGGTGTCCATCAATGGCAAGCTGCTGTACACTGAGGAGCAGTGGCGTGCGCGTTTGAGGAAGGAGAAGAAAGGCACAGAAGAAGCTGGCGGTTCTGGTTTCAAGAACCAGCGCGGCGGTGGCGGAGGACGCAGCCGCGGAGGTGGACGCGGACGGGGCAGAGGTGCTGGCCGTGGCGGCAGACGTGGAGAAGGCAATGGCGCCGGCCGTGTTGGCCCCAACACGTGCCTCAACTGCCATCAGGAAGGGCATTGGGCGCGTGAATGTCCCCAGCCGCGCCGTGATGGAACAGAGCGCGGCGGCGGGGGAGGAAATCGTGGTGGACGCGGTGGCGGAAACCGTGGAGGAGGCCGTGGCGGCGGTAACCAAGATGGGCAGCAAGGAGGACATGAAGGGCGTGCTCAGTTTGCTGAGTGTGAGGAAGATGCAGCTCTGTTTCTGTCTCACGGCTTCATTGAGATGGAACAGAGCATGCCGGAGCTCAACTATACAGTGCAGCGCGTTGAGTTCTTTGAGCCACGTGCGCGTGCTTATCTGGGAGCAGATGATGAAGAGATGGCTGGCGGCTGGTACCTTGATTCAGGCGCAACACACCACATGACTGGGCGGCGTGACCTGTTTTCAGACCTGAACACGGACGTTCGAGGCACGGTTCGGTTCGGGGACGCGTCCAAGGTGGAAATCAAGGGCGTTGGCTCAATTGTTTTTGAAGCAAAGACTGGTGAGCATCGTGTTCTTCATGGAGTTTATTTCATTCCGGCGTTGAAAAACTCTATCATGAGCCTCGGTCAACTTGATGAGAATGGCTCAAAGGTGGTGATTGATGATGGAGTACTGCGGATTTGGGAACGCAGCAGCGGTCGCCTACTGGCCAAGGTGAGGCGTGGCGCGAACCGGCTGTATGTACTGCATATGAAGACAGCACAACCAGTGTGTCTTGCTGCGCGCAGGGATGAGGAGGCGTGGAAATGGCATGAGCGTTTTGGGCATCTGAATTTTGAGGCCCTGCGGAGGCTTGGCAAGGAGGAAATGGCAAGAGGGATGCCAAAGATCGATCATGTTGAGCAAGTGTGTGACACTTGTGTCACCACCAAACAGAGGAGGCGATCATTTCCTGCCGCAGCAACATATCGTGCTCAGGATCACCTTGAATTGGTGCATGGTGATCTCTGTGGGCCAGTTACACCAGCAACTTCGGCAGGTAATCGCTATATTCTGCTACTTGTAGATGATGCCACACGATTCATGTGGGCAGTGCTGCTGTCATCTAAGGATGCTGCAGCAGATGCTATCAAGAAGGTGAAGGCTGCTGCAGAGGTGGAGAGTGGGCGTAAACTGAAAGTTCTGCGCACAGATAATGGAGGAGAGTTTACTGTTGCAGAATTTGCTGCTTATTGGGCCAATGAAGGAGTCAAAAGGCATTACAGTGCTCCTCATTCACCACAGCAGAATGGCGTGGTGGAGCGTAGAAATCAAACCGTAGTGGCCATGGCACGTGCCTTACTCAAGCAGCGCCAAATGCCAGCCAAGTTTTGGGGGGAGGCAGTGATGACTGCTGTGCATATTCTGAATCGGTCACCAACCAAGGCTCTAGGTGATGTCACTCCCTATGAAGCATGGCATGGCCGAGCACCCACTGTTGGCCATCTGAAGGTGTTTGGTTGTGTGGCATATACTCGTCGTTTGTCTCAGCTCAGGAAACTTGATGATCGTGGTGAAGCTGGAGTATTTATTGGCTATGCTGAAGGAGCCAAAGCCTATCGAGTTTTTGATCCAGCATCTCAGCGTGTACGTGTCAGCCGGGATGTGGTTTTTGATGAAGGAAGAGGTTGGGATTGGACATCACCAGCAGCAGGTACGTCTGGGGCAGCTGGTAGTGATTTTGTGGTGGAATTTCCTTGGGAGGAAGAAGTCCCTGGGGCTGGAGGTTCAGTGCAGTCACACTCATCTCCTCAGCCCCATTCTGCCTCACCTGAAGCTTTCCCAGCAGCAGAATCGGTGCTTGGTGCAGGAGAAGAGGTGTCTGAGACATCCAGAACGCCTTCACCACCACCAGCTCCAGCCAGCCCACAAGTGGAGCACGTGACTCCTTTGGAAGATGATGAGGAACGGCTGGACACTTATCACAACGACGAGCAGCTGCGCTATCGTACCATAGATGGCATATTGGGCGGGGAACAGGAAGTTCCGCCGCCGGCGCAGCGCTTGTTCGCAGAGCTCCATCTCACCCACTCTGGGGAACCCATTTCTTATGCAGAGGCAAAAGATGATCCTGCATGGCAGGCAGCAATGAAAGAGGAGCTGCGCGCTGTTGAGCGCAATGGCACCTGGGAGCTTGTGTCTCCCCGAGCTGGCCATCGGCCAATTTATCTAAAATGGGTCTACAAGCTGAAGAAAGATGAGAAAGGAGATGTGATCAAGCACAAGGCTCGGCTTGTTGCTCGTGGGTTTGTGCAGCAAGAGGGTGTTGATTATGAGGATGTGTTCGCTCCTGTTGCGCGCATAGAATCAGTGAGACTGCTGCTTGCTCTAGCTGCCCAGGAAGGATGGACTGTTCATCATATGGATGTCAAGTCAGCTTTTCTAAATGGAGAGCTCAAGGAAGAAGTATATGTCCAACAGCCACCTGGGTTTGCTATTCCTGGGGAAGAAAGCAAGGTATATCGCCTGCACAAAGCTTTGTATGGGCTGAAGCAGGCACCCAGGGCGTGGAACGCTAAGTTGGACTCTACTCTGAAGGAGATGGGGTTCAAACAGAGCAAACATGAAGCAGCAATTTACAGGAAAGGTTCAGAGGGCTCAGTGTTGCTGGTTGGGGTCTATGTTGATGATCTGATCATCACTGGAGCAGTCAATGATGAAGTAAAGGTTTTCAAGGAAAGGATGAAATCCACCTTTGAGATGAGTGACTTGGGTTTGCTCAGTTTCTACCTTGGCATTGAAGTGCAGCAAGGCAAGAATGGGACCACCATGAGGCAGACTCACTATGCCAAGAAAATCCTAGAACTGGGAGGCATGTCTGATTGCAATCTAGCAACTACACCAATGGAAGAGCGCCTGAAGCTCAGCAAGCATAGCACTGCCAAGGAGGTGGATCCAACTCAGTATAGGAGGCTGGTTGGAAGCTTGAGATATCTGGTTCATACCAGGCCTGATTTGGCTTTCTCAGTGGGCTATGTGAGCAGATTCTTGGAGAAACCGACCACTGAGCACCAGCAAGCAGTCAAGAGGGTGCTGAGGTACTTGGCTGGAACATTGGACTATGGTCTGCAGTTCAAAAGAGCACCAAATTCTGCTAGGTTTGTGGGCTACTGTGATTCAGACCTAGCCGGTGATATTGACTCCAGCAAAAGCACAACAGGTTGTCTGTTCTTCTTGGGCAACAGCTTGGTCAGCTGGCAATCTATCAAGCAGAGGGTGGTGGCTTTGTCTAGTTGTGAGGCTGAATATGTGGCTATGACTTCAGCAGCAACACAAGCCCTGTGGCTGTCAAGATTGTTGGCTGATTTGTTGGGAAGAAAGGTGGAGACTGTGGAACTGAGGGTTGACAACAAGTCTGCAATTGCACTTGCTAAGAACCCTGTCTTCCATGACAGGAGCAAACATATCAGAGTTAAGCAACATTTTATCAGGGATTGTAATGAAGAAGGCAGCATCAGGACTGAGTACATTCCTACAGCTGATCAATTGGCAGACATTCTCACTAAGGCTTTGGGCAAGGCCAAGCTTGAAGATATGAGAAGCAGAATTGGCATCAAGCAGATCAAGAAGGGTTGAAGCAGGTCTTAGGGGGAGAACTGTAGCTGTAAGCCCTGCTTCCCAGGCACATTTAGTGATCTGTAGCTGTAAGCCCTGCTTCCCAGGCACATTTAGTGTATTTAAGTTTTTAGTTAATCTATGTCATTAAGTCCTTGGGTAGCCCAAGAGTTGTGCGGGTACCCAGGCAGCTATTCTGTCTAGTTAAAGCTCTAGTGAGCTGTATGTAATCAATGCAGTACTTATTCTATATATATTGCAATGCAGTCGCCTGGGAGAAAAAGCCCTGGCTGATTATTTCTCTGTTACCTCCAACACTTTTGTCTAAACTTGATATTTTATACTTTGACTTTGTTTTTAGGGGCATAGTTTTCTATTGTTTTGCAGTCAACCAACCTGTAATATGTTCGCATGGTTTCCAGTGTTCCACATCCCAACAGCAAATAGTGTGTTTAGTTTTTCAAAAGATAACAATAAGATATTTCAATTACTGTATGGATTGTCAGTATCCATTAAATATGATACCAAAAAAAGTGTAGCAGTCATATAGTTGTGGATGGCTGAATCCTTAGCGAACTAGTCTCGGCTAACCCATAACCAGTTGAGGAATCTCTTTTTTCACACTATTCCTGTTTTGATGCTTCTATTTCCTAGCTGATCTAGTGTTTCCAAAAATGGTCCGTTTTGATGCTTCTATTTCCTAGCTGATCTAGTGTTTCCAAAAATGGTCATATGACACCCAAAATCAATAATATTTAGAAAGGGCTTTGCCCACCAATCCGGCATCAATCAGAACCTCAAGTTACAAGGGAGAACCCTGGCAACCTGAGGGTGATCAGGCCTTATCTTGCCGTCACTATTTCGTCTGCATACCGCATGTCCACATTGCATGTACTGGTTCTATTTGGTTTTATTTACTAGTAAAAAAATTAAGGATTGAACTTCTGCAAGTGCACACAGCATTACTTAAAGTGTAGTATGGCCACAATTTTTTTTCCCTCTTTGTGTGTTTTTTAAGGGTGCTTGCAATGTAGACATGGGCTCAAGGGGACACCAGAATCATTCTATTCCTCTTGTTAAATGCCTGTGCTTTTGCAATGGATTTTTTTACATTAATATCATATTACCCAGCACCCAGCGTGTTAAGCTGTCAGCCATGCTTCATGGGAGCTCACATTGATGACTGGCTGAGTTCCATAGCTGACCTACACAACACCCTTTTCTCTGCCTTGATGACTGGCTGAGTTCCATAGCTGCAAGTGTTACACCTCCATAGCCATGCCTTGTCTTTCATTGTTGTAACCAAGTTCATCGGCGGCCGATTGCTCTTCTAATATTTTAGAGTAACTCGTTATTCCTTAAGCAACTTGCCCATCCCTTTATATTCATCTTTTGTAAATTACTGATGATAATCCTGAAGTTTATGTAGATTTATCAGAAAGAGTTCAAGTGGAGAGTCTTCTTGTGCTTGCATCTATTTGTTCCAAGTGCGCTTCCTCTGAAAGTAATAGCTTGGATGAAAGCATCTGTATGCAGCTTCTACTAGGCTTTCCTTCCATTATTCCCCCACTTGCTCATGATAACAAGGTATGAATACACCTCCAATATTTTTTATGTTTGGTAATCTGTGAGCTAGCTCCTTCTGTTGTCCTGCTTACAGCTCTTCTATCTAGATATTGAACATGTTTATTGTCTTATATGTTGTAGGATATAAGGTCATCTGCGATTAAGTGTATTGAGGGATTATCTTTGGTGTGGCAGCGCTTGAGCACTTCAGTACCAAGAAATGGTCTGTTAACCTTATCTTCATATTTATTTCCATGTGGACCAATTCGATGTCGATATTTATTATCTGATCTAACATATACAGGAAACAACATCAAATTACCTCAATACTTGTCGTCTCCAACTTTTGGTAGCTTCCTTGATTTGTTGGTTAACCAAAAGACCATGATCTCCTCGGACGCAAAATTTCTTCCTGCATATATTTCATCTATGCTGAGTCCATGTAATGATATGCTGGTTCCCGAGAATCTCCATGAAAGGTTGTCCTGGTTTCATTCTTCTACAGATACACTTCTCTTGTGTACTCATTATTAATTGGGTTGTAACACTCTTTTGTTTCTATTATCAGATTCGACCAGCATACAAAGGATACTATTCTTACTTTCATCTTGCGCTCTGCTTTGAAGCTCCCTCCTTACAGAAAGGTTGGTTGATCTGCAATCTCGAGTCAAATCACTAAGTCAGTCTAGCCTACTAACACACTCCCACACATTATAATTCATTCACTTAGCCCCAATCACTACCACAGAAGCAAATGCATATGCATGGTCACCTATTTTTTTGATGGTGGTTGATATTTTGAAACATGTTGCAGTTTATGGTTCTGTCGGTCCTGAAAGGTGTAGGAAGCATCTTATTTCATGCAGAAGATGTGAAGTCTCTGTTCTTTGATCTTCTGGACCGCCGTGATCAGTATCAGAATCGACATAATTGCAAGCAGATTCTATCCACCCATGAATTGCATACCTTATGCTTGCTTTTGGAGGTAAACACATCATCATGATTTGTATATATGTCCATGGATGATATTAAGTAAAACCTTCTGTTTAGAATAGCCATTATGCATATTTACTGCTGCTTTGTATTTTGTAGGTTTTGATCTCAACGCCTGATCATGCAAATATTGGTTTTAACATGTTCAAACCTCTGATGAAAGCTTTAAAGGTGAGCAAAACCTTCTGTTAAGTACAGATATCAAAATTATCTTCTGGACTCAACTAACTGTATAGAACTTTAGGTTGATGCTCCGTCTCCAGGTGATCCTGTTGTTGTGATGCCATGTCTTACTGTCCTGCAGAATCTTCAACCAGGGTTCTTTGATAATTTAAAGACTGATACTAAGGTTCTTTTCTTGCATTATATCATCCCACATTACATTTTCTTTATTTTAGAACTGCTTGTTTGGTGCCATTTCAATTATCTGCACATCTTAACAGGAAAAAACTTGGGAGTCCTTTTTTTTACTGTCTAGGAATTTTTCTTGTATATGCAACTAAATTGTTCTGCATACAGTAATTTGCCATTGGATAATTTACTGAACAAAAGCAGTAATATATTTTTGGCATTGCTAAAGGTTATATTTGTAGCAAGTGATATTGCTTGTCTTGCGTATCCATTTATGTTAACCCAATAAAAAAATTGTTGGGTGTGCGATTGTGCATCATGTCTTAGTATATCACAATGTCATTTTTATATGACTGATGTACCATGAGCCTATGAAATTTGAGTGCAATTATGCTAATGGGTAATCGTCACTTTTCCTGAATTTCTTTTGAACTTGCCACCATTCCTAGTTTTTTGTGTTCTATACTGTATAACTAGCTAGGTCTCACTTTGTCACATGTTTGGTTCTGATATTATTTATACTTTTGGACATATTTGATCTTAAATGTTATAATTTCTGACATGTATGTGATCATAAATGAGGTTACTTTGGCATATGTTTGTACCTGTCGAGATTACGATTTCTGCCTGATATATGATTTTTTTTGTTTGGAAATTAGTAGATCAGGTAAACATGAACCTTTTAACTATGCTTATTTAGGTAATGTGCTTTTGCAGGAAAAAGTTGTTGGACGCCTTATTTCCTTGGTTCGAACTCAGAGTTTCGAAGTTCGAAACGCCGCACGGGATGCTTTACTGCGTATTAATGTTTGTATCTATACCCTTTTCTTTATTTTTACATTTTCCAGAAGACCAATACATATGTCCTGTTGCTTAAGTGTTTCTTTTGTGTCCTGGATTTTTACATTTTTGCATGTGGCAGGTTCATTCTTCCACTTTGGTCAAGTTTATTGAATTAATTTTAGCACTTGATGGCGCAAGAGGACATTCAAAAAGGATAGAGAGAAATGAAGATCGGAATCTTGACGTGTTTTGCAGTTTTGAGGAGATATTTGGAGAAAAGTCTGTAGCTTCTATTCTTGTTTCTCTTCTGGATATCTTGTTTCTTAAGAAAGATGTGAAGCAAAGGTCTGGAACTACATAACTATTTTTGTGTAGTACCCTATGTTGTCTACGGCTGACATGTCACCCTCATGCAGGTCGTGTTTATTGCAACCTCTTTTCCAGATTCTATCGAAGCTCCTTTCTGATCAATGGGTCTCAGTAATTGTTAGTCAGTATAACAACCAACAAGATACCTCATCTGAAATCCCTGATTTACCCGGTTTTGTAAAAGAAGTTCAACACTTGATACTGCTGGCCCTCAAAGATATTACAGATACACTACAATCGGGTCACCATGTACTTGCTTTTGTTATTTTCATTTGATCACTCCAGTTGTTCTTTTGAGGTTCCTTTATCTGTTTGGACTTATGGATTACATATCTTCCTGCAGGATGCAATGTTCAGCAGCTCTAATGTAGGTCTTCTTATTGATTGTATACGGTCCATTAGCGATGTAGGAACTCGGAATCATGGCTTTTCCTTGATAGCTTCTTTGGGAAAGGCTTGCCCGCAACTGGTCTCAGAAAATATTGTTGATTTGTTTGTCGTTATTGGGGATGCTATTAAACAGGTCTGTTTAAATTTTCTGGGGGCACATATGATCTTTCTGCAGTCCATTATTGACAGACCTTCATTTCAGAATGGAGTTTCTTTTTAAATTCTTTCTTATTCTAGGAGACTTCTTTCTGTGTGTTGCTTTATACTACCACAATCATAATCCTTGCCAATGTTTATTTTGATTTTGAAATAGATCCACTTTTAATGTATTTTCTCATTTGTTTGTGAAAGTAATGCTACACAGATCCTTTTGGTTTCCTAGTAACACCTTTTTTTTTCCCCTTCTGTCTGATATTTGCAGGATGACAGCCACTCACAACGTGTTTTGGAGGATTTATTATCTGTCTTAGTCCCATGCTGGTTGTCAAGGACCACAAGTATAGAAAAGCTTCTTCAGGTTCTCTATAGTTTTCCTTGAAGTTCCTTTCTGTTTTTCATTTTCTTGAACAGCAATGCATTAAAAGGTTGTGCGCTGTTGCTGTTGCAGATATTCATTAAGGCTTTAGCAGATGTGCCTGAACATAGGCGATTGACGCTCATTGTTTACCTCTTAAGGTAGTTTTCTATCCTAAGTTCATTAACATTCTCTTATTTCTTGCTCACTCTATTCCAAAAAGAATTGCATTCTAGTTTTATCCTAAGTTGAACTATCTTAGGTTTGACTAAGTTTATACAAAGAATACCAATATTCATATTACTAAATAAGTGTCATTAGATTCGTCATGAAATGTAGTTTCATGATGTACTACATGAAATGTTAATAATCTTCTGTATAAACTTGGTCAAACATAAAATAGTTTTGACATAAGACAAACTGACAAAGTTAAAGTGTGATTCTTTTTGGGACAAAGGTAGCATATGACTAACTAGCTAAATTTATTATACTATTTTCAGGACCTTGGGGAAGGAAAATAGTTTGAGTACTGTGATCATGCATCTATTACACTCGTTGGTTGAGCGGATTTCACACTCTTTTTCTGAACATCATGGGAGCGATTATAGATTGGCTATGTCACAGGAGTGGGAGTATGGATTGGCAGTAAATGTGAGCGACCAATTTTCCTATAAATTATGGTTTCCTTGTTTGAGTAAGCTGCTAAAAGACATCAGGGTTCATGAGAAGCAAGATCTACATCTTATGCTACATTTGGCAATGAGGCTTATTCTATTTAAGTTGCAAGATACAGAATTGATTTTTGAACTTGAATCTGAGGAAGCTGCTAATTTTATCCAGGTAGCTCATTTGGTTTAACTATTGCTCTATTAGCGTTTTTCTCTATGCTATGTTCTATTTTGCTCTATGAGTCTAATTAGTATTGTTTTTGTCATTCATTTACTGGCAAGTTAACAGTGAACTCCAGAAATTGTTTAGTTTTTATTTTTATGTGCCGTTTTCTTTTGCTCTTGTAGGGTTCTCTTGGGGCACTTATGGAGGAAGTTGTCTTGTGTGGTGTGTGTGCCAGAGATAAAAAAAGAGATGTCTCTAGTGACATTACTAAAGAAGTCAGAGATTTTACAAATACAATACTCAAAACTATTACAGGATGGATGAGTGCTTCAACATATTTGACAGGAATTACTCGGCTGTTGGATCATTCAGATAGTCATGTGAAAAGAAAGGTACTTGATGGTTAGCAGATTTTTTGTTCTATTGGTTATGTTGTAATTTTCACTAATTGATTTCCTTGGAAAATACCTTTTTTCCAACGTGATCGCAATTGATTTGTACTTCTCTACAGACACTTGGGATGTTGTCTGAAACGGCCAGAGGAAACAGTTTGGTCCAGAAAAATCAAAGGAAAGCACGAAAACTGAAACATATATCTGGTACTACTGCTATCAAAGTAGACAAGAGCCCTGGTCCTTATTTCAGCAAATTGTGCTTAAAGATTCTGGAGTTGATTGACAGAGATGGTGATTCGGACACTTCAGTGAAAATTGCTGCTATTTCTTCGCTTGAAACACTAGCAAAAGAATATCCCTCTGATAATCCTGTTTATAGCAACTGCCTTGCAACAATCATTGATCAAATTAGCTCTGAGGAGGCAGCTGTGTCTTCTGCGTTAATTCATACTGTGGGCTCTCTGATAAATGTGATTGGATCAAAAGCATTACCACAACTCCCATTAATCATGAAAAATATAATGCTAATATCACATCAAATTTCATGTTGCCCTAGTGGAAATTATGCTCATGATTCCACTAGAACTGCCGCTGAACTTTCTAACCAAGACATAGCTGTGCTGCTATCAGCACTGACAACATATGAGGTGATTGTGGAAAAGCTGGGTGAATTTGTTAATCCATATCTGAAGGAAATACTTGATCTGGTAGTACTGCATCCTGAATGTAGCACTCAAATGCATCCCAAGTTAGATGCAAAAGCAGCACGTGTTCGAGAGCTACTGACTGTAAAAGTTCCAGTATGTTCCATCTAAATTTATTCAGTTCTTTTCTTTTGTCAGATGATGAAACATAGATGTGCCTATTTTTCCTTGGATCTCATCGAGTTATTGGCTGCAGGTCCGGCTTATCCTCTCACCTTTACTGAATCTGTACTCCCTTGCTGCAAATTGTGGAGATGCAAGTCTTTCGTTGGCATTCAATATGCTTGCTAGTCTAGTTGGTACAATGGACCGGCTGGCTGTAGGAACTTACCATTCGAAATTATATGAACATTGTTTAGCAGCTCTTGATCTCCGTCGCGAACACCCTGACTCTTTGAAGAATATAAATATGGTGGAGCAAAGTATTATTCATGCCATAATCTCTCTCACCATGAAGCTTACAGAGGGCACTTTTAGGCCACTTTTTCTTCGCACTTTGGAATGGGCTGAGTCTGAAGTTGATGAGTCCTCATCAAAGAAAAGTTTGGACCGTGCAATTGTTTTCTACAAATTGGTTAACAAACTTGCTGAAAAACACAGGTACCTTCATAACTGCATCAAGTACTGTATCCTAAGTTGATTTCACCTTTCTTTAACTCAGTATTGACGCTATTGGTCTGTTGTATTAAGCTCATCATTATTAACAACCCCAACTAAGGCATGCTTTTGTCAACTACCAGCTTCCATATATTTTCTGTCCCTTGATTATTTAATTTGTCTGTGAAGGTCCCTGTTCACACCTTACTTCAAGTATCTACTTGAGGGATCTATACAATATCTCTCTGAAGATGATGCTTTGGCTGGTTCAAAGCAAAAGAAGAAGAAGAAGGCCAAACTTGAAGATGTTCAAGTTGAACAGAAGGATAAATTATTGAGGTTAAAACTGTGGAATTTAAGAGCTCTAGTTTTGAAATCCTTACACAAATGTTTCCTCTATGATAATGACCAGAAGATCCTTGATTCCTCTAATTTCCAGGTTGGTTGGTCCATAGTACAAGTGTTTCCTTTTTTGTTGTCGGCATGCTTTTGCAAGTCACAGGAAAAAAAAGTGCATGGCTGTGACCTTTCATGTTCTGTTACCATTCTTTGTTCCTATGATATTAATACCATCTGCGGTCTGCCTTCAACCCATGCAGTTTTTCCCAGTGATATCTTTGTATTTTAATATATTTTTGGTGTTTGCAGGTTCTTTTGAAACCTATTGTCTCCCAGTTTGTTGTGGAACCACCAGAATCTATTGAATCAGTTCTTGATGCTCCATCAATTGAAGAAGTAGATGAAACTATAATTTTGTGCTTGGGCCAAATGGCAGTCACTGCACGGTCAGATGTTCTTTGGAAGCCTCTTAACCATGAGGTGGGAATCTCTTCAGGTTTTCAGTTTTTTTTGCCTAATAGAATCATTTATGTGCAAAGCCGTGGTTTAGAAAAAAGAGGTCTAGAGTTTGTTGCACCCAAACACTTCATGCCACTCTAAAACCAAAGTATTTCATAAAATCATGGTATTTTTCTAAAACCCCCCAAAAAAAACTTTGTATCCAAAGAGGGGCCTTAGTGATATACCTGCACCAACTAAAGTAATTTCGTAGCTCACAGGATTTAGGTTACCGTAATAAAGTAATAATATAAAGAAATAGTAAAGACTAAAGACTGTGAACAAGAGTGTGTACAGGATTTATCGTTCACTCCCTCAGTCTTACAACTTTCTCATAAAATTGCAGGTGCTGATGCAGACCAGGAGCGATAAAGTTCGCCCCAAAATGCTGGGCCTGAAGGTTATCAGGTACATGGTCCAACATCTGAAGGAGGAGTACGTGGTTCTCGTACCAGAGACCATCCCGTTCCTAGGCGAATTGCTGGAGGACGTGGAGCTTCCTGTCAAGACACTGTCGCAGGAGATCTTGAAAGAGATGGAAACCCTCAGCGGTGAAAGCCTCCGGCAGTACCTGTGAGGCTGTGAGGTCTCAGCTCCTCGCAATAGTACCCTCTGGTTGATGAAGTGTAGAACATCTGCTCATTTCCTGTAGAACAACAGCTCAACAGGTTGTCTGATGCCTGGAAACTGAAATCACATGTTGTCTGTCTTCATGCAAAACAAGTGCAATGAACCAAACCTTCAAGGAGACAAAAGAAAAATTATATATATTTCAAATTCGAAAGCACCCACATATATGTTCTTGGATGGGTTTCTATGTAGTTATGTAGAAAGTATACCTTTTTCTATACAACGCTTGCTGCTGCAAATGCTCCAATAAAATGTTGCCCAAGTCCGCAGTGGCGGTGGGAGGCGGCCTGTCAGGCCTTCTCGTCCGCGCCTCTTAATTTTGAACCATTTGCTTGTGCGCGTCTCTGCTTAATTTTGTGAGCTGGACCGGTACCCACAAGGCCGCAGCGAGGGGTGTTCGTCTCGGTCTTGGTCACGCACTCGCTTGGCACCTCCTCCTACAGCAACCAAACTGCTGGCCAGACCAGGCATCGGCGTTGCTCCGGCTGAAGAGTTCCTTCTCCACCGACGGCTGGCGGGCACGGACTGCTGTGACTGGGGAGGGTCGGCACCCTTGACCTGTTACAGAGTGGCATCCTGCACCCCGCACTTAACCTCCCTCAGGCATCTGGACCTTTTCTTCAATGGGTTTCAACGACTCACTCACTGCCCTTGTTCGTCTCAACCTCTTCATGTGGATTTCGATTTGATGGCCAAATACCACATGCAATAGGACAGCTCACCAAATTGGTAACCCTAGACCTCTCTACTAAAATGTATCTTCTTGATGAATATGATGATTATTTGTCCCTTGCTTCCTGGTCACGTGAATGGGAGCTGGTAAGTTGCCAACCTTAGTAATCTGAAAGAGCTTTATTTTGGCAGGGTCCATTTGTTCAGCAATGGGGCATTGTGGTGCGATACTTTCGCTAATTCCACTCCTCAACTTGAGGTTCTTAGCTTACCACTTCGCCATCTCTATGGTTCAATTTGTGGATCACTGTCCAGCATAACCCCGCTCGTTGAGATTAACTTACAGTATATAATGAGTTACAAGGTCCAATTCCAAAGTCCTTCGCTGACCCTTAGTATTCTTAAACTTACGAAAAAATCAGATAGAGGGAAAGTTACCGAGATCCCTAGTTGCTTGCAGAGACTTGGATGGGTATGCTTCCGAAACTTCAAGTACTTGTTTTCAAATCCAATAAGTTTTTTGGGAATGTGGGGCGTTCTGTATTAGGAGGAAAGAACAGTTGTGAGTTCATCAAACTCCGAATTCTCGACTTGGCTTCCAACAAATTCTCTGGCACTTTACACGATGGGGGGTTTATGACCATGAATTCCATGGTAACAAAATCTGCAGATGACAGCATGGATAATCGGGTGAGTCAACTTGGGCAGACATATCAGTTTGCCGCTGCAATCACATATAAAGGGTAATGAAGAAGTCATGCTTTCCATGATTTTGGAGACCCTTGTACAAATCGATGTTTCAGACAATGAATTCCATGGTGCAATCCCAAAGTCAATTGGTGATCTTGGTCTACTAAATGGTGTAAACATGTCACACAATGCCTTCAGTGGCCCAATCCCACCTCAGTTTGGTGCTCTGAATCAACTCGAGTCATTGAATCTGTCTTCAAATAATCTGTCGTGGGAGATTCCTCAGGGATTAGCATCACTGAACTTCCTCTCGATGTTGAACCTGTCCTACAACGAGCTGGTGGGGAGAATACCAGACTCGCCTCACTTCTTGACATTTACCAACTTCTCGTTTCTGGGCAACATTGGTGTCCAGAGCATGCAACAACACTACACCATATGTGGAGCTACACCATTCAGAGAAGAAATCCGTCGACCTTGTGTTATTGAGAGCATGTATATGAGTTAACACTTAACAAATGCATGTCATGATTAGATTGTGCCCTCCCTCCCTCTCCCCCCACCCAAAAGATTGTGCCCTCCCTCCCTCTCCCCCCACCCAAAAAAAAAAGATTAGATTGTGCCCTCGCGCTGTCGGTGAACTTAGGCACTAGCGAGCTCAGGGGCTCGGGCCGCAGGGGCGCCGGCCCTGGTAGCGACGAGCCGCAGCGGGCGCTGTGGGGCCGGGTTGCCCCTTCTGTATGGCCGGTGGTGGCGGATGCCGGGCTAATTTGTACGAAAATTTAATAGTAATTTAAGGCTTTTGCTACAGTAATTTAGTGGTGATTAGATGCTCCTAAGTAGGGTTGCAGCCCCGCCCCCTGGATCCGCCACTGATTGGCCGGCCATGGCCATGGTCGGAGCTCGAACTTGTGTAGTCGACAGCGAGGAAGAAATGGATGAGGAAGACACGGGATGTGCGCAGCAGGTCGACCGGAGGCGGCGGCGGGCCGGGATTGGAGCTCGTGCGGGCGACAGCGAGAAAGACGGAGGAGGATGTAGAAAGGGGGAACATGCAAAAATGTCATTTGCCGTGTCCTGAAAACGTAGAGTCGCAGATTGAGTTGATGAGTAATAATTAGAGAATATATAGCTACAAGTACAAGCCTAGGGCGGGTCTAAAGTTTACTTTAACCATAGTTTAAGGATTAAAACTTTAGATACCTTAGCTTAATTGCGTGGTCTAAAATTTTATGAGACGGCTAAACTTTAGAAAGCACTTCAGACTTTCTATTTAGAGCCAGGAGAGTTAAAGTGATATATATTTTAGACCATAGAACCTAAACAAGATCTAAGATCTTTTCTGCCATGATAGTTTTATATAAAAATACAAATTCAATACAATAATAGTCCCTTAATTTTAAATTATAAGATGATTTGACTTTTCTACATACATTGATTTTATTATATATTTAGACATAGTGTATATCTTAATCGGTAAACATAGTGTATATGTAGGTACACAGTAGGCTAAAATGTATTATTATAATTTGGAGTAGATACCAGAAGGATTTCTTTTCTTAAAGGGTGTATGCATTAGAGTGTACCTGCTTGGTAGGTATGAAATCACTGACAAAGAGTTGTTTAGTTCCGATGAAATTGCAAGCATAATTTGGAATTTGATAGTAGCAGCCATAGTTGGGGGTCAACTACGAGAAGTTAGAGCAAGAGCTTGATGAGGACATCCTCCACTATTACCCGCTGGCAAAGACGCAACAAAAAAGGGCCAAGTGGCCTAGTTGTAGTCGGGCGGAGACCGTGTGAGCCTCTGAATAATTCCACCTTGCTTAGCTTGGGAGGAGAAAACCACCTTAAAAGATAGAGCCACCCTTCCCCTATCAGACTAGTCTTTTAGGGACATTGGACCTTTCCCCGAGTGGGTGTGCATAAGAACTGTTGGGGTCCGGGCAACCTTAATTTATTGGGCCTCGGCCAACCCCACCTGGGCCGGACGTATCATTTGGTATCAGAGCTGTGCCCTTGTTTAAGGGGGTGGGAATGATGAGGACATCCTCCACTATTACCCGCTGGCAAAGACGCAACAAAAAAGGGCCAAGTGGCCTAGTTGTAGTCGGGCGGCGACTGTGTGAGCCTTTGAATAATCCCACCTTGCTTAGTTTGGGAGGAGGAAGCCACCTTAAAAGAGAGAGGCACCCTTCCCCTATCAGACTAGTCTTTTAGGGACATTGGGTCTTTCCCCGAGTGGGTGTGCATAAGAACTGTTAGGGTCCGGGCAACCTTAATTTATTAGGCCTCGGCCAACCCCACCTGGGCCGGATGTATCAGAGCTCCGTTTAGGTATCGTGAACATCCCGAGTCTAGGAAGCAGACGAAGAAATATAAATGTTTTTCTTTTATTTTAGCCGATATAATGACTGTTACTCCCTCCATCCTAAATCATAAATCATTCTAAGAATTTTATAGTGGCAAAGGATCTCAAGTTTAATCAAATTTAATATTTATGATACCAATTAAAGCCTGGTTTAGTTCCTCAACTTTGGGGCCAAAATTCACTATGCAAAAAGAAGATTCCCGTCACATCAAAATACCGGCACATGCATGAAGTACTAAATATAGATGAAATCAAAAACTAATTGCACAATTTTGTTGTACTTTGCGAGACGAACATTTTTAGCCTAATTAATCAATGTTTGACATTTATTACCAAATAAAAACAAAAATGTTACAGTGCGCTGCAGTGATTTGTCCATCCCCAAATTGGGGAATTAAACAAGGCCTAAATATCATTAGATTCTTCATTAATTATATTTTCATAGTATATCTATTTGATGTTATAAATCTTTGTAATTTTCTCTATAATTTTGGTTAAACTTAAGATGTTTTAACTCTCTAAGATTTTTTATATGACTTATAATTTGGAATGGATGGAGTACTAAGTAATGTTCTTGTACCTTATGCCGCGAGGCTCTTAGTGGTGAATCGGGAGATGATGTGGCTGCGATGAATAATGAAATTGACACATATTTTTGTGAAGATTACAATTTGATAATACCTTTCCTTGAATTAAGGCGTACTAAAATGTATTATTAGTCTATGTGCCATGTGTACCCTTAGGGCATTCTCAATGTACAAACCATCATAGTTTTTATGATATTAATTGTACTGCCACCTAATCGTTTGCTGATGTGGCAAGGTAGTTATTGAAGAGAGGAAAAATCATAGAAATCAGGTCTAAGTTAGAAACTACTCCGTATGTTTATACGAGAACCCAGACATGAAGGAAAGTGATTGATAGAGAATGAAGAGAAAATGTACGTGATTGGATAAAAAATTATATATATATATATATATATATATATATATATATATATATATATATATATATATATATATATATATATATATATAACTAATACACTGTAGCTAGCTACAAAACAATTTTATTCTGTAGCCAGGCCGCATATCCGCACCATCACCGTGCGTCAGCGCTCCACCCAACAGGATCCGTCTAATCCCCTTGGCGCTTGCGTCTCTGGTCCCATCCAATTAAGCCAGCAATTAATTCTGCTAATTAGTCGCTGGTTTCCTTTTTCACCCGCATAAACCATATGGCACAGAACAACTCGCAAAAAGAAACATATCGGAGGCGTGGCGGCTGCGTCGATCCTGTCGGCGACACCTTCCTCTTCGCGGCGGCAGCCTCACCTGTTGCAGCTAGATGGCGATGGTCACAGTGACTCCAGGCCAACCATATCTGCAGTCTGCACGGCGGCGATGGCGTGCCTTTCTGCTCGTGGATGGGCGACAGCGCAGCCCTCGCGCGGATGCCCCTGGCGGCGATGCGGCTCTCGTCCGTGCCCATGGCAACCCTCGGCGGTGACGTGGCCCGCCCCGTGCGGATCGCAGCCCGGGCGGTTGCGCAGCCCGCGGCGGGCAGATGGTGCCCTTCGGCAGTGTCACCTTGCTCCCGACGCCGATTTGCCGCGGGGATCCGTTAGGCAAGGCTCGGCGGCGGTGCGGCCTGGTCTACGCGGATGGCACACCTCGGCGGCGGCGGCCCAACCCGCGCGTATATATGTCTCCTCCAATGGCGGCAGCGCTCACTTCCTCGGCAGATGACGCACATCGGTGGCACCACGGCCCGGCCTACACGGAGCGCGTCGTCCCTAGCCGTGATCCATGGTGTTGCCGCCACCGAACTGCTGTGCGACGCTCCATGCTGTTGCTGCTGTCTCCATGCTGTTGTGCGACCCTCCACGCCCTTGCTGCCACCGAGCTGCTATGTGACGCTCCATGTTGTTGCGGCTGTGCGATGCCTCCGCGCGCCACACGTCGTCTCTGACCACCACCGAGCTCTCCACGTCCTTGTTGACCGCGGCCGACGCTCTGGCCACCGACCTCCCGCTCCCACCATTCTTCTCCCCGGGGTTGCGCCGGCGCTGCTTTGGCATGCCGCTGACGGAGTAGAAGGTGTCGTCGATGCGGAGGCGGCCGAAGACGTCGCCCACGGCGCGGCCCAGACGTCCCCCGCACGGCGGCGGCCACGCCGGAGAGCTGCTGCTTTTGCGGCAGCGGCAGGAGCGGGACGAGAAGGAACGCGGCGAAGCCGCGCGCGAGGTCATCGGCTGCGGCGGTCATAATTTAGAATTCTTGTAAATACTATTGGTGAAAATTCTAGTAAATATTGTTAGTATTGTTGTAAACAAAATTCTCGTAAACATGATGTAAATGCTGATGTTATGGTACTACTTTCGATCATTTTTGTTAGCTTTTTTCTTCAGCCATAATAAAAAAATTCTTGTAAATACATAAATTCATAGTACCCATTTTATCGTAAATACCAATGTAAGTTATGTCAATGGAGAATTCATAATATAGAATTGTCGTAAATATTATTTTTAGCGTTCAAATTGTCGTAAATATTATTAGTGCATGTTCTCCTAAATATTATTTGTATTGTCGTAAACAGAATTCTTGTAAATATGCATTGGATCAGCGTTCAAAAGAAGTATAAGGAAAGCATTCTCGTAAAAGAAATATCAAATCTAGCAACAAAAATACTACACGTTCACCCTGTATGGAAAGGAGTAACTACGCCATGCATGCATGTCCGGAGTTAATTACGACCTGCATGCATATGCGTTAATTACCGCATGGGCCTAATGCCGCATGCAAGGCAGGCTCGGCCAGGTGCGCTGCTTGCGTGAATGCTAGTGCGCCAGATGGCCTGGCTACAGAATAAGGTATTACGTAGCCAGCTACAAGTATACTTTTCCTATTTATATACAGGGAATATATATATATATATATATATATATATATATATATATATATATATATATATATATATATATATATATATATATATATATATATATACGCGCTATTCTACACTATAGGTGTAGAATACTATTTTACACTGAGCTGTTATACTGAACAAAATTCAGTAGTCGCGTTTCAGTATTATTAAGTATTTTATGGTACTGTGCGTAGTACTGACTGATACTGAACACGGTTTAGTAGTACTCAGTATTTTTTAGGTCAATTTTGGCTTGTGGTGTAGAATAATTATTCTACACCTAGAGTGTAGAATAGCGCTGCCGTGTGTATATATATATATATATATATATATATATATATATATATATATATATATATATATATATATATATATATATATATATATATATATACACCTCGTCTTCGGCCCGACCAACTCCGACCTCAACCTCGTTCTCAGTTCTCACCATGCCGCGCGTCCACGTCGTGTTCAACGAACCCGCCGCCGTCCTCGTTCTGGGCGAAGCTGCCGCTGATGCTGGCGCACCCGGAGGTGGAGATCCTCTGGTGGGTGGACTCCGACGCCGTGTTCACGGACATGGCGTTCGAGCCGCCGTGGGAGAGGTACGAGCGCCACAACCTGGTCCTCCACGGCTGGCCCGCCAAGGTGTTCGAGGAGAGGAGCTGGGTCGGCGTCAACACCGGCAGGTTCCTCATCCGCAACTGCCAGTGGTCGCTCGACCTCCTCGACGCGTGGGCCTGTCCGCGATGGCTACGGCGAGCTCTTGGCCCAGGAGCTCTCCGGGCGCCCGCCGTTCGGGGCGGACGACCAGTCTGCGCTCGTGTTCCTGCTCCTCACGCAGCGGGGCAGGTGGGCGGACAAGACGTTCATCGAGAGCACCTACGAGCTCAACGGCTTCTGGCCTTCTGGGAAGGGATAGTGGACAGGTATGAGGAGCTGCGGCGGAAGGGGCGCCCCGCCGGGGGCCTTGGTGACGACCGGTGGCCGTTCGTCGGGTGCAAGCCGTGCCGGCGGTACGCGGACAGCTACCCGGCCGACCGGTGCCGCCGGCGCGGCATGGAGCGCGCATTCACACTCGACCTCGCGGAATGCGAGCTGCAGAGTGCCGGGTTCGTCCTCACCTAGGCCTGCTAATGGGTCAGGTAATATTTGGAGTTTTTGGATTGGATTGGGTTGTGTTATGGAACTGTTTGGATCGGTTGTAATGGGTTCAGAGGTCAGACAGGTTAGGTTTGCTAGCAAATTGGGTTGGAATGGGTTAATTTTTTTTCGGGTTTGTGTGGGTTACCCGCAGTGGCGGACCCAGCTGTGTTCTGGGTAGGCTCAGGACTACCCTAGATTTCCGGCGACCAAGGTAACGGAGCACTGTAGCGAGAACTGTAGCGTATTGTGGAGCACTGTTCCTATACTGTATGCCTACCCAATGAAATGATTCTGGGTCCGCCACTGGTTACCCGTGGGTGGTTTCAATCATATCGCATCATTTTCCCAATCCTCCGCCAGCGTCTAGTCGCACGACGGCGATGCCGGCATCGGCGCTGGCCGCCGCACCGGCCGCAGCGCCCACACCACCGACGCCAAGATCTCATACCTGCGCCCCTAACCCCTCCCGAGACAAAGCGCATTGAGGTTCTACTCCCTCCGCTGGCCAAGAAGCATGTCACAGAACCGCTCAAATTATAAGAACAAAAGTACAAAAACAATCGCCGGAGCAATTAGATTTCCGTACTTAAGCTCCTATAACTCCGGTAGTCCAATAAAATCACGAGGGGTTTCAAATCAACCAACATACAAGCCAAGATCGTAGTGGTCCAACATAACAGGTCATATGTTACATCCATTTCATAAGTAATTCAACATATATCGGAGTTCGGTAGAGTTATTACAACTCAAGTTCAAAAGTAGCGGAAGCAAAATAGTTTGAAACTAATATCACCTTAATTCAAATACATGTCAATACCAAGGTCAATTTCCAACAAAAGCATGAGAGGTAGGAGACATCCAATTCTTGCAGTAGCCAAGATACAACACCACCTGCAACAAGTGGGAATAAACCCTGAGTACCAGAAGGTACTCAGCTAGACTTACCCGTCATAAATAAAAAATAATGACATCAAGGACTATGCAAGACTTTCTTTCAGTGGGCTAGCTTGACTCATTTGCGAAAAGCATAAGTTATCATGAATAAACCATTTTGAGCACTTTTGCATCATCTTTATTATAACATGTTAATCTAGGTAAGCACCTATGCTAAAGCAATTACTTGATTAACCATTAACATCAAAGGTTACCATTTCAGGTTTAGAATTTCCAACATCATCCACATAACCATCCATGTTCCATCATCATTACTACGATGACGTAACTCGAGTCAAGTGTTCACTATCCAGTGAACGATGGCGATTCGAATCGATTATTAACCAGTTGGTAATTTATTCCTCACACAAACTTCACTCATCCGCTAAAGTGAGATATTGGTCACCGAGTCAACTATCCAGGTAAAGTCTCGAGTTTGCCAGGAACCACATGTACCCGGGGGCCGCCCGACTGCTCTTTGGCCTTATCATCGCGCCCCCGTATCCTACCACACCTGCTCCGGTACAGTGCGCTGCGGGCAATCCACTCGGCCCGAATAATCTCCTAGTTTCGCGGTCGGAAGGTACTTTATCCGGCCAGCTAAATGTGAGGCATGCGTTCAACATGACCCGAGGCCCAACAACGGTCGGTCCTTAATCGATAAAGACGGAAACTACAAGCACCCCAGAACCCTGTCTGGTTGCCCAATACTTATTCCGCCCGGTCTCCAATTATCCATCAACACTTGGTTATTTCCAGGATATCATCCATTTCTTAGCTAAAATATTCCAGTAACCACCTATAATTGCAGGTGACCGAAAATCACCGATCGCTACTGGTCTAAGCAGGGCTAATCAATATTTTCGATCCTGAACCAAAATAGGATTTCAGGCATATTTATGGGATAAGTAAAGGGTATATATACAGCAAGTGTTTCCAATCAACTCCTATAACTTAATGCAACAATACATATATAACATATATATACTCAATTGCTTTTATAAAGTAGGAGGCTTAGAATGCTCTGGGGCTTACCTAGGATCGAACACTAGGTTAGTGATTGACAGATGACACTCGCTTGGCGAGCATCTCCCATCCCGACACTTGCTTAATCCTTTCATCTTCGGGATAGGTCCACCAAACACCGTCTTCAAGTTTGGCTTCAGCATCTCATCCTTCACGTGGTGCATCTAGCGTACCTAGATGAGATGCAAGATGCATGTGTATGAATATGATGAATGGTAACACAAGATGCATCACATAATCATTCAAGTAAACACATGATTAAGACATAGACACCAAAAGCTATTTAACTAACATCACATAACCAATTAAAGAGGGCAAGCACATCAAGCATCACAAGTTTAACAATATCACAAGTATCTTAACTTGACCATCATCAAGGGCATAGGCCACACTTAGCAACACATAGAGTAAACAACCACAACTATCATCTATTTATTTCTAGACTGCAAACAACAGCTGCATGTTTGGATCATAACTGGAGTTACACAAATCCAATAGCCATGCAACAAGACATTCTAGAAAGCTTATGAAATTTTCTACAATTCATCTTTAATCCTCTTAGCATGATTCTCAAGTTAACTAAGTCAATTATACCCATTTACAGAAACTGGTCCACAATTGACAGAAAGCAGCCATTTCTGAAACCTAACTTTAAACATTCATAACTCACAAACCACAAGGCCAAATACCACCAAATTTTAACATAAGCTAGATACATGAATTATATACAACTTTGTTATTCTCATATTAAGATGATTTTACAGTTAGAAGGGTCAACTAATGCAATAATTGCATCTCTGTCCAAAACATAGACAGAAACTGACATGCCACTTTAAACAGCTATAAATGGAGTTATACATGTCCAATAAATGTGGTTCTAGACTTTTTAGAAAGCTTAGCAAATTATAAACAACTTTGTTGTAAACACCTAAAGCTAATTCTACTACTAAGAAGGCCCCACAATAAGAACAAGGAAAACCCTCTCTGGTTTTGGGCAGAAACAGCCACAGAGATTTAAGCAAGTATAACTCTAGATCTACTTAGCCAAAAAATCATGATATTTAACTTTTTGGAAAGCTTAAGAAAAGTACCACAAGTCATGTATTTTCACCAAGTCATGATTCATAACTTAACTGGGCCAATTAATTCAAACATGCAGAACTGTTCAGAGTAGAAGCAAAGCAATACAGGGCAATTGTTATTTTTATAACTCTTCAACTATAAATCCTAAACTCCTGAAATTTTTACCAGACAACAACAATCACCTTAGTAGCACTCCAAAAAAAATTTCACTTCATTTGGAGCCCTAGATCTGCAGTTATGAAAATGACAAATACAATTAACAAAGAAAACCTAGATGCAAAGATCTATTTTTAGAACTAAAAATTTAAACTAAAACATATCATATTATAGATCTAATGCATAGAGAATTTCACAAGGATTCCAAAAAGTCCTCATTTGCTATTTTACGAATTTCCTATGATTTACTATGAATTTCCAAAAATCAGCAAAAACTACCATAACTAGGTCCTTTAGGTACTATTCATATGAGTCTATGACATTGCACTTAGGCCCCTGCCTTGAGTCAAATTCTTGCATGCAGTCCTTGACGCGAATTTGGAACAGAGGAGGGCGCTGGAGCTCATGGAATGATGAGGACATCGCCACGCTGGACACACCGATGTTATGGTCTTTCCCAAGTTGCAATTTGTCCCAAACTCAGCTACCACGCCACCCTCGGATTCAGCAGACACGTCATCACTGTTTTGGTCATAACTCTTTCATACGACATCAAAACGGGGCGTTCTTGGATGCGTTGGAAAGGGGACGACGACGCCGTCGTTTTGGATCTGGTTCCAGCTCCAGAAGGTCCATGGATCATTCTGTGTGACCACGTCAAGGTGCTGCGTCACCTATTTGGGCCAACTTGGCCATGTATCATGTCGGGCCTTAAGCCCAAGTTGTGGACGCCCAACCCCTGGCCGTTCCCAACCCTAGGTCGAGTCTTAGACTATAAATACAGCCGTCACCGCTGTTAGACAAATTGGGTTTTGTTTAGAGTTTAGTTTTCCATCGAGAAACTGAATCATTCATTGTAACTGTGGTGACAAATCCTTTTACAGTGATCCAGGGCCTCTGTTCTTGATCTCCTCCACTGTGTCGATTAGTCCTTTGGAACCGAGTTCTTGAACCCTATATTGATAATCGCATCATTCATATTTGCAATTTCAGATTGCGTGTTTTTACCTTCTTGCTTGTGCTCTTCGATTCGCTTGCAGGAAAAGCCTTCTTGGCGAGATCAATCAAGTTGTGCTTGGTTGATAACCAACGGAGCAGTGGTGTAACGGTTGCAGGGTTCGAATCGTGTCTGATTTGAAGCCGGATCGCCAACGTCGAGATCTCCACAAGTCGAACTTATCTGTTACCTCTCGGAAGATCGGGCCAGTATACATCAATTGGTATCAGATATTTCAGGTTTCCCATGAGGTATAATCTCGTTTGCCTTAGATTCATATTTGTTCATTACCTAGAGTCCACAAAAAGCCAATAATATTTCAATTTCCGCTGTCCTATCACCTTTGTGCCTTTGCAATTTCGTTTCAGATTCGCGTTGTTGAGTTTGTGTCCGTGGTCGAGTCTTGTTGCTGGTTTAGGATTGTGTTCGTCGTCGTAGTTCAATCGCCCGTTGCTGTGATTTTTTGTTTTCTGCCGCTATCCCATCCACCGTTTCCAAACAACAAGTCGAAGCCACCACATTACTCGACTTGCCCCGCTAGCCGCCTTGTGTAACTTCTCGCCACCGCGCAAACCCTAGATAGGTTATACTGGCCCGATCTTCCGAGAGGTAACCGATAAGTTCGACTTGTGGAGATCTCGACGTTGGCGATCCGGCTTCAAATCAGACACGATTCGAACCCTGCAACCGTTACACCACTGCTCCGTTGGTTATCAACCAAGCACAACTTGATTGACCTCGCCAAGAAGGCTTTTCCTGCAAGCGAATCGAAGAGCACAAGCAAGAAGGTAAAAACACGCAATCTGAAATTGCAAATATGAATGATGCGATTATCAATATAGGGTTCAAGAACTCGGTTCCAAAGGACTAATCGACACAGTGGAGGAGATCAAGAACAGGGGCCCTGGATCACTGTAAAAGGATTTGTCACCACAGTTATAATGAACGATTCAGTTTCTCGATGGAAAACTAAACTCTAAACAAAACCCAATTTGTCTAACAGCGGTGACGGCTGTATTTATAGTCTAAGACTCGACCTAGGGTTGAGAACGGCCAAGGGTTGGGCGTCCACAACTTGGGCTTAAGGCCCGACATGATACATGGCCAAGTTGGCCCAAATAGGTGACGCAGCACCTTGACGTGGTCACACAGAATGATCCATGGACCTTCTGGAGCTGGAACCAGATCCAAAACGACGGCGTCGTCGTCCCCTTTCCAACGCATCCAAGAACGCCCCGTTTTGATATCGTATGAAAGAGTTATGACCAAAACAGTGATGACGTGTCTGCTGAATCCGAGGGTGGCGTGGTAGCTGAGTTGGGGACAAATTGCAACTTGGGAAAGACCATAACATCGGTGTGTCCAGCGTGGCGATGTCCTCATCATCCTCCCATTCTTGAATTGGAGTCGTCCTCGACTCCATCTTGGCGATGTCCTCATCACGGAAGCCGACCGTAGGAGACTCGTCGGCCGCGGCTGAGGGGCGGGGGAGCACCAGGGGGTCTCCGCGCACCTGCTGGTTCCCTTGGCTCGACCGGAGGTGGCGTGAGGCCTGCTGCCCACGAGCAGCAGCGGCAGGAGGCGGCGGCGACCTACAGCTGCGGTGCTGCGGGGCGTGGCAGCCGGCGAAGGCGGACCGCACGGCATCGGGCGACCACGGAGCACCTGCGGCTAGGCTCCACCAGGGCCAAGGAAGGGTGCAGCGGCTCGGCCACGGCGCGGGCTGCCCGTGGCGGTGGCCATGGTGGCAGCAGCCTCCGGCGATGATTAGGGCCGGGAAAAGGGTGTCGGGGTGCACCGCGCGACGTTGAGGGTGCTGGTTTTCATGGCTTAGGATGGGGAGGCATGGAGCGGAGGAACGATGGTGGCGGACGAGCTCAGCATGATGACCATGACGGGGTGCTCTGGCGTGAGGCGCGGCGCAGAGAGCGAGAGAGATGTGAGCGGGGGAGAAGGGCAGGGTGCTCGGGTTTTCTACATCATCTTGACGACGCGTGGTCGCGAGGTGGCGAGTGGAGTCAGCGCGAAGGAGCCACGCGGCGCGCGGGAGCAGAGCCGATCGGCCATTGCTGCTGCTTCTGAAATTTCAAATTTTCAATACCACCTCAAACGTACAACTAAAACTCCATATTTCGTGCCTCCGTAACTCCTAAACCACGATGAGTTAGCAAAAACTCTATTAATAAAAGTTGTAGATCTACGCGACATCTCCGACTTTTCTTAAAGCGTCAAAGTGTGATTCGGCCTGGATGGAGAGATACAAGGCTCCAAAGAAGGGTAAACAAAAACTGAAATCTCAGTTTCAGTCCATTAGGGACTTAGCCAAATTTTTGAGCTCCAGAATAGCCATGGATTCCAACTTGAGGGCTCGGTTTGACTTGCTTCAAAGCTGATCTAGCTCTTGACCATTAAACAAAGTTTGTTCTACTCTACTCAAACTTCAACTTTGATTTAAGGTGCAACTCCTTGCAAGCACCATAAGTGATTGGTCAACATAGGTCAAAGTAGCATCACGGTAAAGCTTAAATCCAAGTTTTAGACCGATGGAGGTATTTTCTTGTCCTCTGTTCAACACGAACCCTTTATGACTTTTGTTGTAGAGTCCATCTAGAGTCTTTTGGGCAAGGTTACAAGGTTTGGTTGATGACCTATATTTCCATTCACTTAATAGTGCAATTCAAGCACTTAGTAAAACCATTCCAATAAGGATATAACTTATCATTTCATGTGACTTTTTGATTCCAAACTTCATGAAACTTTTCCAGGGATCAATATAGATAGGTACTAAGGTGAGACACATGAAGATATTGCAATAACACCATCCAAGCATATATCTTGAAAATAGCCTATATGTAAAGCAATGGTGCAGCATCCAAGTTTAGGTTAGGCGCATCTCCATAGGTTGACCTTGACATCGTCATCTCCACTTAATCTATCATGTTTGAGCTCAAACCCACTGCTTAACTGGTGGCAAACACCTAGGGTGTTACAAAGCAGCTCGTGCAATGCTTCTTGCCGAGACCACCGGCCGCCGCCGCCACTGTGCCTTGTCTAGCTCTCCCCTTCGCCGACAACTAGCACTCATCAGGTTCGCTTGCCCCTTGCTTCCCCTTCCTGTACATTCACAACTTGTATTTGGTTCTCCAAGTCCCTAGGTTAGGCTTCCCTTTTGTATTCGGATCTAATCTAGTTAAAGGTGTTGCATATTTCACAACTTATGGCATTCGAGCGAAAGAGTCTGTGTCCTGCTTTTCCATGACCATTATGTAATGTAATGGTAGAGCACTCACATGTACCTAGCTACATCTTAATTCTTGAAACTATATGCAGCCTCTGTTATTCTTTATAATTATGTTAAGTCTCTCTGTTGTGTTATGCACCAGCCAGAGCATCATATATTTTTTGGGCTATAACTTTGTATCCTATGTTATTACTGAGTAAAAGATGATGGATACCTATCCAGAGCTGTTTGGGGATATGGATGTTGACAATTTCTTAAGCTGTGATTTTGCAAAGATCTGGCCAAGATTCTTGAGTCTTATTCGTTGAATGTGCAACAGATTGTTGCATATTCTTTGCATTTTTTATGAGCCTTTGTTTGTTATTATTAATTGAATGTGTGATGGATTAATATCACCGACAGTAGTTAGGGTGCAGGATTATTTTGCCAATCTGACAACATTACTTTATTGGTGACTATCTGAATGTCTTTTTATCTGATTATTTAGGTGGACCTTTGCAATCTCATCAACCTCTACATGGACTGTGCATCTTTGAGTGATCCCTTGAGCTCACTGTCTAGTTAGCTACCTTGGCAGATACGGTGGTTAGCTTCCAGCAGTAGTTGATTTGATGGAAACGGTAATTCCCTCAAGCAATAATATGGTTTTTTATGTGCCTTTCTTTATTATTATTAATTGAATGTGCAATGGATTATTTGAAGAGTAAAGCTCACTAATTATTCTACACAGATGTCTTCTCATCCGTCTGAGGCCTCCGACACTAATACAAGCAATGATGACAATTCATTGGGAACACCAAATAGGAGGTTTAAAGTTTGGGAACACTTTGAGACAGAGCTGGTTGAGGTGAATGGTGCTCTGAAGGCTGTTTGCAGATATTGTGGCATGAAGATGGCTAGTGGAAAATCAGGTACAAACAGTTTGAGAAATCACATAAAAGATTCATGTCAAAAAATTAGTGAGGATGATAGGCAATGGTTTATTGCCACAATTAAGAAACAACCACCTTTAGGTCCAATTACCTTCAATCCTCAAAGAAGTCATGAGTTAATGATAACTTGGTCCATTCGGACAGGGGTTGCATTTAATAAATTTGAGGACCCAAGTTTTTCACCATGGATGGCCTCATTGCTGCCCACATTTAATTGCATTGGGCGCCAAACAATCCGCAATGATTGTGTTGGTATGTATGATCGAATAAAGCAAACACTAGAAAGTGAACTACAAGGCCTTCATTCTCGTATCTGCTTCACTTCTAATCTATGGACATCTAACCAAAAGCTAGGATATATTTGTCTAACAACCCATTATGTCGACCCTAACTTTGCCTTGCATAAGAAGATAATTTCTTTCAAAGCTGTGAAGTATCCGCATAGTGGTCTAGCCATTGAGGAAGGAATTACAAGATGTATGACAAAGTATGGAATCAAAGAAAAGATGTTTACTATCACCCTTGACAATGCATCTAACAACAAAACAGCTTGTGACCTTTTGCAAGAGAGTGGCAAGTCGGACATGCTGTTTGATGGTCAACATCTTCGAGTTAGGTGTTTTGCTCATATTTTGAATATTCTAGTCCAAGATGGCTTGACTATTGCTATGCAACAATAGAGATAATTCGGGATTTGATTAGGCACATTAATTCCTCATCGAGAAGAATCCAAGCTTTTAATGAGATAGCTGAAAGAGAAGGTCTTGCTAAAAAGGTTGGTTTGGTTCTCGATATTCCAAACCGTTGGAACTCAACTCATGCAATGATTATTGAGGCTGTGAAGTATAAGATCGTGCTAAAGCGGTATGCTGCATCAAATCAAGAACCTTTTCCAGCAGATGATGAGTGGACAAAAATCGAGGCCATAGGTGAGTTTCTTGGGGCTTTCGAAGAAGCTACAAGGGCTTTCTCAGCTGATAGATATCCTACAGCACACATGAAAGGATCAAGATGGCTAAGAGGGGGGGGTGAATTGGGCTTTTCTAAAATTAATTGCAAGAATTAAATCCTACAAGCCAAACTTCACCCCTAGTGCCTACTAGTATTCCTTGTGATTCTACCGATAAAAGTTTTGCACCCTAAGTTTCAATCCTAGACTAGCATGGCAATTCTAGGAAAGTAAACAAGCAATGAAAGTAATGCACAAATGTAAATGCTCAAAAGTAAGGGTTAGGAACATGGCGATATTTTGCCGAGGTATTGGAGAGTCGCTACTCCCCACTAGTCCTCGTTGGAGCACCCGTGCAAGGGTGTAGCTCCCCCTTGATCCAGGTAAGGATCAAGTGCTCTCTACGGGTTGATTCTTTGACACTCCATCGCGGCGAATCACCCAAAACTGCTCACAACTTGAGTTGGGTCACCCACAATTTCGTCGGATGATCACCAAACTCCCAATCACCACCAAACCGTCTAGGTGATGGTGATCACCAAGAGTAACAAGCTAGAACTCTCACTTGACCACAACAAGCCTAATGAGAAGATGGATGCACACTTGCTATACTCTTGTCACTAGTGAGGAATCTCAAACTTTGATTCTCAAATCACTATCCTCACTAGGGCTCTTGCACTCCCTTGCACTCCAAAGGTGTTTCTCAGCTGAACAAATGAGCAAGAGACCTCTAAAAGAGGTGGAGGGGATGTATTTATACACCCCTCAGACAAATCTAACCGTTATCTGTCGAGTCAGCAAAAACGCGCACTGACCGGACACGCTAGTCGACATGACCGGACGCGCCGGTCAAGTGTAACGGTCAGAAACCGAAAGTTACGCTGAGTGACCGGACGTGCCGATCATGCAAGAACCTTACTGGAAACTGATCTGACGTGTCCGATCATAGATAACCGGATGCGTCAGGTCAGCTCGGGACCTTACTGGAACGTGACCGGACGCGCTGATCACTTCACAGTCGCGTCCGATTACACTGTTTACCCTCTAGAACATATGTCAGACTGACCACCGCGTCTGGTCCTCTCAAGGACCGTGTCCGGTCGATCAGTTAACTCCGCACTGAAGTGTTAGTACTGACCGGACGCGTCCGGTCATGACCAGGACTGCGTCCAGTCATGGGTAAACTGCTTAAACGACTTCTAAACGCGACGCAACTTGAACCAAGTTGCTTCCAACTAAACTCTGAGCTTTTCTAGAGCTACCTAGTGCTAAGTTTGACAAGTGTGCACCACACCTAAACAGAAGACTCACCTAGGTCAAGCTACTCGCTCATGCCCCCCTTTATAGTACGGTCAAAGGAAGAAACAAATATCCTAACGACTATTCTAGATGTAACTCAACACCTTGACATCCGGAACTAACCGTCCTTAATCTTGTCGTTGATCCTTTGAAAACCAAAACGATTTCCATCAAGGGACATGAATATCATATTGCCCAAAGCAGTTATCATCTCCATGACCTAACTTACCAACGTTTCTGCAAAACACATGTTAGTCATGGTAATAATGTGTTGTCATCAATTGCCGAAACCAACACTGGGGCCTAGATGCTTTCAATCTCCCCCTTTTTGGTGATTGATGACAACACTTAGATTCAGAAGATATGAGTTGAGGTTTTCGGTCATGCTTGGTTCACATAAGCATAAAGCTGTAAGCATAAGGGGTTAGTCATTGCTTATGTGTTCCAAGCCAACTGAGTGTACTCATAAGATAAAACATGAAGAGTTAGTACACATAAAATATAGCTCATATGAAATCGGAGTAAGGCACGGAAGCACAACCTTATGAGCTAAACACCATTAAATGACATAAATATTAAGACATAGTCTCACAAACTCATAGTCACACAATGCAGGGCGAGAAAGTAAACATGATGCATGAAGTAGCACACATAAGAATGAAACCCTATATCAACACTCCCCCTGAATCTACGCTCTCTCTCCCCCTTTGACATCAACCGCTAAAAAACTAATCTAAGAATATGACGGGGGAACAGAAGCTGTCGTGTCGGGTGCCGAGGAGCGCGGAGTGATCACGAACTCTGAAGTATCTTCCTCAAACTCTGAACTGTCAGGCTGACCCTCGGTAGATGGACATGGCAGTGAAGCAGTCTGGGTCTGTAGAGGAGGTGCAGCAACTGAGGGTGTAGAAGCAACTATAGGATCAGTCACTATCGCCTGAGCCTGAAAGACACCAAGAGTGGGAGGATCTGTCGAAGCGACCGAAGAGGGCAGAGTGTCTGTAGTGGTGGCCCCTGTCACTAGAAACGCAGTAGTCTCTGAAGCTGACATGTCTAAGGTAGTTACAAAGGTAGAGTACGATGGTGTCGGCTGTCCAGTCAGCTCACTGTATGTGGCACTGAAGTCAGGGAATGCAGTGCCTGAAAGGAGGTGAGGTCCCGGCTGAGCTGGTGGAGTGAATCCTGTCTAGATAGGCGTATAGCTCAGAGACTAAAATATCTGTGGTACCTGCTGCTGGGGGGAGGTGTACTGAAAACTCAGCTGCCCCTGACTCTGAGGTCCACTGGACTGTAAGGCTGGAGTCAGGACAGACGGTGGTGGCGGTACTCCCATAGTGACAAGGTGGCGCATGAGCTCTAGGTACTGCTGCTGAGTGGCTGCCTGCTTCCTCTACATCTTGAACTGCTGTCGCTAGAACTCGAGCTGCTGCCTCTGGAGCTCATCCTGGCGAGCCTGAATCTGAGCGAACGCTGCAGCTGAGTCCTGAGCCTGTCGCTGCATCTAGATCTCCTGTCTCTCTTGGGCCTGGGTCAACCTCTCAAGTATAGCCACCATGGCTAGATCTGAGCGGGAGGCTGAGCCAGAGCCACCGGCCTCATGGTCGTGAGGCCGAGGAGAGCGGTATCGGGGGATGGGCTGATAATCCTCATCTGTGTTGTCAGTGGCCACATCCTCGGCTGGATCAGCTGGCTGAGCATCTAGATCTGCTAACTCTGCCTTAGCAAGACCCTCAATGGTCTCGTCCTGCTCAGCAGCTGTCTCTGGTACCTCTGGCCTCTGACGCTATCTTGGGCCAGGTGCCTGCTCTCTGGTAACTGATGCCCACAGCTGGCGGATGTCATACTCTGGAAAGGCTGTGGTGGTATCAGAAATTTCTGCCCTAATCTCTGCAGGCAACTCACAGGCAGACCTGATGATGAAGCAAATCTAGTGAGCATATGGTAGCTGCCTGTGACCCTTGAAGCCCTCTGCCAAGGTGTCCTCCATCTCATAAAGCATCAGATCCCAAAGGTCAAATGGGGTCTATGAGACGAGGTGATGTACAACCCATAGCTATATGCGAGTCAGACCCTCTCTGTATCCAAGCCTCGGAAGAAGTGTCCTCCTCACTATAGCATCCATGACTCTGGCTATGGGTGTCAGGCTGGCTGGTGTACGTCGAGACCCCTCGCCAAAAGGCTCATGGAAACAGGGTCAGATCATATCAGTAGGGGGCACTATCCCACCGTGAGGGCGTCTTAGAGGAGCAGTCTGTCCAAAACACAGCTGATGGATCTTTGTCTCTGAAGCAGAGAGTCTGAGAATCTCCTGTACCCTGGTGATGTATAATCTACGATCACGGCCTCTGAAAGCAAAGTGAATGAACTGATATGCTGGGTCAATCCACAATGAGGAGTAAAACTCTCTGACCCAGGTCCTGCAGTACACTCCAGTCCGTCCAAGAAGATCTGATAGTCTAGGCAGAAAGGACAGATACAGACGAAGCTGCTCACCAACCACCTCAACTAAGGCCTCCAATCGACAGACTCTCTGAGGTCTGAAAGCAATCTCGCTGTCGACATAGGCCCTGTAGAAGTCCTCGTGCAGAGGAGTGTAGAAACCCTCTGACGCCCGGGGATCCCGCTGAGGTGGGAACCACCGAGTGACCTCAACAAATATGAGGGCCTAGACCTGTCTGGCTATAGCACCCCTGAGGTCAAAATGCTCAACAGGGGGGGTGACCTCTAGCCCTGGGAGGTGGACGACCTCCACGACGCTGACCCTCTGGCCAGGGAGTCACCTAAGCTCGCGTACGTCCTGAGCGACGACGTTGTGGAGTCTGAACTGTCTGCTCCTCAGTCTCCTCTGGATCCTCTGTAGGCTGCTCTGCAGGGGCATCCACAGTCTCCTCTATGGCCTCTGTACCGAGTTGTCGACCTTCAAGGTGAAAGCGACTCTCGCCAATACGAATACCACTGCTCCTGCCACCTCTCTCTGCTGCCTCTGCTGCATCTGCAACTGCCTGAGCTACCTCTGCCTCTGTATGAGTTCTCTTTCTTTTCTTGGCAGCAATCTTTACTCGCTTGTCGTGAGCTACCTCTGTCCTCCTGGGGGGACTATCATCCCCGTCACTAGGTGCCCCACCAGCGTTCTTGCAACGAACCATACTGACAAGCGGCTGTACTAAGACAAATTAGAAACTAGCAGATGATGTACTAACACTCGTGAGGCTTGGCCTCAATCCGTATCTGTAGGCTTGGCCTCGGATTCACAACTAATCACCTGACACACTCAGCACTGACAGGACAAACTGAAATGATAGAATAGATGGATCTACTATAAGCAACATATATTATCTAAAAGATAAGAGAGATCCTAATAAGAACAAGCATGTAAGGTAAGATATGAACGAACCACGATAGCTACCTCGATGAGCGAAGATCCAATGAGCGGAAGATGATCTCAACGCGCTAGGGTTACCCAGAGACGGCGATCGAAACCCTGGAATACCGAGAGATCGACGATTGAATTAGTAATTCACTAAAAAGTCGACGGTAAACCCTAATCCAAGGAAAAGACGTCACCTTGCGGAGACGGAGACGATCGCAGAGACGAAAACTCATGAATAGCCTCGGCGAACGAATCGAGTGGCTAGGGTTAGGGTTTTCGCGGTGGTGGGCGAGGACCTCAGAGCTGTGCGCGCGGCTGGGAGAGAGCACGAGGGTGGAGCTAGGGCTAGGGTGCAAGACTTCTCCGAGGGGCTCTAGCGGCTCTGGTGGCGCAGCTGCGGCGGTGGAGAGGCGAGCTCACGGTGGCGGCTACGGAGGCACTGCGGAGCTGGGCTGCACAGCGCGGGCGCGGGCGAGGAAGATGCAGTCGCGGCGAGGAAGGCGCGGGCACGGCTGCGGCTGCTAGCAGGGGCGTGCTGCGGTGGTGGCGCGGCGGCTCGGCGAGGAAGACGGCGCTCAGGATACAGTGAGTATGGGCGGCGGCAGATGAAAAAGAAGGAGCGAGATCCAAACATACGGTTAAAAAGGGGTGAGATCCACTTTTCGCGTGATGACCGGACACGGTGGTCGAATGACCGGACGTGGTGGAGGCAGCATCCGGTCATATTCCAGTAAGCTCCTGGAACGACCGGACGCGTCCGATCATGCACGATCAGACGCTGACAGCGTCCAGTCATGACTTGCCCGAAAAACTGAAACGGATGACTAGACGCGGTGGTGGTTACCAGGACCGGACGTGGTGGTCGGCAGAGGCGCGTCCGGTGCAGCGTCCGGTTAGAGATTTCAAAGAAAAACTTCGGGAATGACCGAACACGCTGGTGTACGCTAGGACCGGACGCGGTGGTAAAGCTGAACCATGTCCGATGCAGCGTCCGGTCCAGCATCCGGTCGCTGTAAAACGCTCTTTTTCAAACCGATTTTCGACGTGACTTCTCCCAATCAAGTTCCAATTCAAAGAGACTCAAATAAATACCAATTGGAATATGATATGAGTGACCTCTCTCAAACCCTCAAAATTTTCAAAATATTTTGCCTTAGGCTAGTATTATTTTTCAGAAAATATTCAATAAACACCCAAGGAGCAACGTATGGCCATGCAATAGAGTTTATGAACCCTTGGGAGCTTCAAATGCTCACTCTATTCATGGACGAACACAGAGGTTACTCAAAGCTAAACCAAAAATAAACGACAAAGCAACAACCATGCATATGCAATGCAAAACGAGAAAGGTAGGCTAGTTGCTTGTCAAGTTTGATACATGGTTAGGCTTCTTCACTCCTCCAAAGGAGAGTTATCGTAACTGTCATAGAACCTCTTAATTATGATGGCCCACATGTACCTATCATCGTCATAATGACCTCTAACAGCCGTACTTATGTTCCTCATAACTTAAAAGGCCTGCTTTCCTCCGAATAGGATCTAATCACAGGAGTATTGCAATATTACAACAGTTTATTCAAAATACCATCAGAGTAAAGTAGCGAAAGTCTTACAATAACTTAAGTTTACAAACCACAGTTTCCAAACTTCAAACCTTATGTAACATTATTACAAACCGATAGTAGGGAAGTATCAGTAGTAACTTTATTACAATCACACAAACGAAGTGCCTTGCCCAGAGGCCACACAGTCTACTCGTCGTCACTTTCTTCAGCCACAACGGTCATGCAACAAGGATCAAAGGAGACTTGTTCATGAACCGCACCTGCAACAAGGGGTTTAACAAACCCTGAGTACAAGAGTACTCAACAAGACTTACCCGACTAAGAAAAGACTCCAAGGGCATGCTAGCTTTAGGGAATCAAGGTACGAGTATTCAAGAATCAAAATTTTCTTTTGCAGAAAAGCTTACTAAAGTAAGTCCTTACATTCATTATTTTACTTCTACCATTGATGGTTCATTACCCAATTCTAAGTGATCCTAATCTAGATCAAAGTAATTCTCATCAAGACATTTCTCAATCTTTCTTTTTAATTCCAGTTCTTAACTACGATGTTGGTGCAAGGCCAAGACTCCTTTCTCGTGGAGTAACGATGATTCGAACTGCTTTATTTACTCAGCTGGGGATTCCTAACCACACGACATATGTAGAACCGAATCTTGCATATATCAACTCTTACCCGAGTAACCCAAAACCAGAACGTGTCCATCGCCACTCGAGAGCACAGTACTCCTCGAACCCGGCCCAATTCTAGCCCCGAGGGTACACATTACTCTCGCCATCTCTCCACTCCCAGTGCGAGGTTAGACGTTCTCATAATGGACTAGTCAAAGTAAGGCTTACCCGCCAGGGGTACATGGCTTGTACTAATAAAAACTCCATGACGCGAGGGCCAACAACGTACGGTCCTTAACTGATAAGGCGGAAACATTACATTGAGACTCCTTTCACAATGCAAGTTAGCAGTGGCCAAACCACCCACCTGATCTTACAAATTTATTCTCATATTTCAATATTTATCAAGTATGCCATCATTGCCATATAAGCATTCATTTAAAAAGCTTAACTCATAAGCATAGCGAAGCATACTACACATTTTTAGTAAAACAGGTATCAAGGGTGATATCGCAATAATCAAGGATGATAATGCAGCAATTGGGTTATCACTCAACTCCTAATTACTTAATGCAGTAAAACCTAGTATAAATATTAAAGATTTGTAAAACTCAAGGTAGGGTTTAAATGCACCGGGGCTTGCCTTGCTCTGACGCGACGACTGACTCAGACTCGAGGACTCTGACTTCTGGTCCGAAACCCGCCGATGACAACTCTTCTCCGAAGACTTGCTCGCCAACTTCGACTTCTTCGAAAGCGGGAACTACACGAGTACAGGACATGCTTCAACATGATGCTTGATGATAAATATGATGCTTGACGATGCTATGCCACGGTTTACGACTCGAGTGCAACTTTCCTTTGCGGTACCATCGCAAAGCAGTAAAACCTACTAACTAAAAGCGATAACTTAAGCGACGCTAACGTTTCTTACTAGACTTGTTACTAACGAGCTCAAACAAATAATTAAGGTGCCAAAGATCACCTAGAATTAGTGACCTAAGGACATCACTCAATCAAAAAAGCACACAACATTTAAAGTGATCAATTCAACAATTATTCAAACATTTAATTAATTAGGGCACAATTAATAATAAATCAAACTTCATCTAATTGAGCTTAAACTTTTTCTAAGGATTAATCATGGCCTAGAATAGTTTTAAAATAAATTTCATAATTTTTGGATTAATAATTTAATTACTAAAATTCATGGAAGTTGCATTTAATATTTACTTGAACTAATTAATTAACTTGCAAAAAGTAATCCACTTTAGCATTTAATATTTTTCCTAAGTAGTTTACATCTTGAAAAGCTTACACAAAAATTTTCACAAATTTTGGAGCTCTACAGAAATTTAAACGAAATAAACAAATACTAGTACTATTCACATTTTTGAAAAAGGAAAACAAAACTTTTCTCTCGGGCCGACTCTCCTTTCTCCCTCCGGCTCGGCCCAGCCGAACGGCCTGCCCGCGCGCTCGCGCCCGCTCCTGCGCGGCCCAGCAATGCGGCCCATCCGCGCCCACGCCCGCGCGTGCGCGTTTTCCCTCTCTCTCTCTTGCTGACACCTTGGCCCCACCTGTCATCCCCTTCCTCCGCTCTCTCGCTCTCTCCCGCGCGCTCGGCCATGCCCGCACGGCGGCCGGCCGGCAATCACACCTCTAACGACTCAACCATCATGATCAAAGCGATCTACACTACCCTGCGACTCCATTACGCCCTTCTGCAACTAAGCTCGAGCTTCGGCGACCCCTCACCGATGACTATGGCGGACCACGGTCGACGGTGAGCCGCGAAAACGCGTCCCCAACAGAGTAGTGGCTAAATTAACACGAGGAAAATGTTTAGGGGCTCACAGCGGTCAAGGTGGTGCTCTTGGTGATGATGGCGACGAGCTGGAGTGGCCTGGCCACGTGGGGGCGGTGGTGGCGATGCTCCGACCGGAGTTGGGCACGGGAAGTGGTGGTGCGGTGGTTTGGGCGAGAAAACGGCTAAACCCGTTGGACCACGAGGTGTGCGAGGGCGAGGCGAACTTGCTGGTGCGATTTGCGTGGCTGGTGGCGACTCAACGGCGGCAGCAGCGAGCGGCGGAGCTGCGGTGGCGGCGGCGGTAAAAACAGAGAAGCAAAGACGGTTCACCGCGAGCTCGATGTATTTATAGGAACGACGACAGTGAGGGTCACTGGAAGGCGTGAGACGTCGCGCTGGCGGTCCTGGCGCGCACGAGAAGCTCCTGGACATCGCCCGGTGGCTCGTCGGCGCCCATGCCGCGCGGTGTCCGGCGGTGATTGGTCGCAGCACTGTAGCTCCCCCCCAACTTTTGAAATTTTGAGCTATTTTCTCAAATTACTCCCAAAATCATGTAGCAACTTGAAAAATTCCCAAGATATGAAATCTTCAGAATTTCAAGCTCTACAAGTTTTATATTGAACACTTTTTCAAATTCGAACTGAATTTTGAAATTTGAGTTTAAATTCAAAAGGGGACACTTTTTGGAAATTTGGTAATTTAGAAATTACTTTGGATTTTATATTGAAACTTTAAAAACTCCAAACACCAAAGTTGTACATCTAGCCAATACCTACAACTTTGCTACTCAAACCATTTTCAAAATCTGCCTCCATTTTGAAATTTGAGTTTGGGGATAAAAAGGGGTCAAATCTGAAATTTGCTTATTTTCAAAATGTCTCCACATTTTACACTAAAACTTTGAAAACTCAAAACACCAAAGTTGTATCCCTTGAAAAGTTCTACAAACTTGGTTTTAAACTTTTTCCCAAATTTTGCTTAGATTTTGGATTATTTGAAAAGGGGTAAAATAGGGTTTTGGATTTTAGGGTTTTCGGAGGAATTTTCAATTGGAATTTGTTACTACCTTAATTGGTGATTAATTAATGATCAAACCATCATCCAAGGGCATCATTTAGTCAATTATCACATAGTTGACCAAATGCCACTCTTGGTTGACCAATTTAGCTTTTGAAAATCTTTTAATATTTCCCCAAATTTGAATTCAAATTCGAACCGGAAAACTCGCGACAAGTTTTTGGATTCCAATTCAAACTCAAACTTGGAGCTTCATTTTACGTGTTATACTTGAGTTCATACCCTACACTTGACACTAGTGTGTAACACAGTCACACACCTCAAATTACGCAGGGCATGGACTAAGTATTTGCGGTGGCATTCGAAATTAGGGTTTTCGGTTCGAATCACACCACTGAGAAGCACACCCAACCTAAAAAGATAAACTCATTTTAGTTAATGCATAACAGGGTTAACCTAATTATGGATGCTTTATAATGCAATATGATGACATGGCAGATTAATTAGCAACTATAACACCCGGGGTGTTACAGCCCTTCCCCCTTAAAGAAATCTCGTCCCGAGATTTAAAGCCTTGAGTTAAGTAATGGAAAAGGAAACGTGTCAAGCAAACACGTTCAGAACTTGTCTACAAAAAAGATAGGGGGTTTTCTGCATTACAAAAATTTGAAAAGAACGGGTTACAATTTAAAGAAGAAATTGCAACCTAGATAGAAGCATAAAACTCGGGGAAATTTTCCAACAGAAAATCTTCCGATTCCCACGTGACTTCTTCTTCTGAATGTTGATCCCATTGTATCTTGTACCATTTGATTGTTCTACTTCGGGTAACATGATCCTTTTTATCCAGAACTCGAACATGATATTCCGAATATGTCAAATCAGGCTCAAGTTCAACTCCACCAACATCAATAACTTGATCAGGCACTTGAAGACACTTCTTCAATTGCGATACATGAAATACATTATGCACGGCTGACAGGTGTTCACGCAACTTCAATCTATATGCCACCTTTCCACATTTTTCAATGATTTGGAATGGTCTAATATAACATGGTGCGAGTTTGCCCTTGACTCCAAATTGAGTAACTCCTTTTCTGGGTGACACTTTCAGATAAACATAATCTCCCACTTTAAACATCAAGGGTCTACGCCTTTTGTCAGCATAACTCTTCTGTCGGGACTGAGCTACTTTTAAACTCTTTTGAATCTGCTTGACTTTTTCTTCTGTTTTCTTTACCATATCAACTCCATAAAACCATCTTTCACCCGGTTCTGACCAGTTCAACAGAGTTCTGCATCTACGGCCATACAATGCTTCAAACGGTGCCATTTTGATACTCTCTTGATAACTATTATTATAGGAGAATTCTGCTAATGGTAAACATTCATCCCATTGATCTTGATAAGTGAGAGCACAAGATCTTAA
Source organism: Saccharum hybrid cultivar R570 (assembly GCA_038087645.1). Taxonomy (NCBI): domain Eukaryota; kingdom Viridiplantae; phylum Streptophyta; class Magnoliopsida; order Poales; family Poaceae; genus Saccharum; species Saccharum hybrid cultivar. Next base: position 1,478,466 of record JAQSUU010000368.1, read on the forward strand.
CATATCTTCTAGAATTTGATTTACTCTTTCAGTCTGTCCCCCAGTTTGCGGGTGATAAGCTGTGCTGTAAAGAAGCTTAGTACCTAATGACTTTTGAAATTGTTTCCAAAATTGCGAAACAAACTGAGTACCTCTGTCAGTAACAATTGTTTTGGGTATTCCATGCAAACTCATAATTCAGACAATATAAATTTCTGCATATCTGGATGCTCTATAGTTACTCTTCACAGGTACAAAGTGAGCTGATTTAGTCAACCGATCCACAATAACCCAAATTGAATCAAAGCCTCTTGTGGTCTTGGGTAAACCAGTAATGAAATCCATACTGATATCTTCCCACTTCCAAGATGGAATGGGTAAGGGTTGTAACATTCCTGCCGACTTCAAATGCTCAACCTTCACTCTACGACAAGTATCACATCTGGCCACATACTTAGCAATCTCAATTTTCATTTTTGTCCACCAGAATCTCTGTTTTAAATCCTGATACATCTTATTACTCCCTGGATGAATAGAAAACCTTGTATTATGTGCTTCATCAAGAATGAGTTGTCGTAACTCTAGAACTTTTGGTACCACTAGCCGGTTCTTGAACCATAACACATCAGTATCATCAATACTGAATTCTGTATGCTGACCTGTTCTAACTTTTTCTTTGATGTGGACTATACCAGAATTCTTTCTCTGAGCAGATATAATCTGATCTTTGATTGTTGATTCCACAGTAACATTAGTTAACTGACCTTGCTAGACTATTCCAATATTCAACTTTTCCAATTCATAACACAAACTATAATCTATTGGCTTCACAGTCATACAATTGCAATGATTCTTTCTACTAAGTGCATCAGCAACAACATTTGCTTTTCTAGGATGATAGTGCACTTCTAGATCATAATCCTTTATTAACTCAAGCCACCTTCTTTGCCTCATATTCAGTTCTGACAGAGTAAAGATATACTTCAAGCTTTTGTGATCTGTATAAATGTGGCAAGTATTACCTAATAAGTAATGACGCTAGATTTTCAATGCATGGACCACAGCTGCTAATTCAAGATCATGAGTTGGATAATGCTCTTTGTGACGCTTCAACTGTCTCGAGGCATAAGCAATGACTCGGCCTTCTTGCATTAATACACAACCAAGGTCAATACCAGAGGCATCACAATATACATCAAATGACTTTTCTATAGCTGATTGTGCTAAAACTGGAGCAGTTGTTAGTGACTTCTTTAGAATTCTAAAAGCCTTCTCACATTCTGGAGACCAGATGAATTTGGTTTGATTTTTCAACAATTCCGTGATTGGCTTGGCTACCTTTGAAAAGTTAGGTATGAATCGACGGTAATAACCCGCCATTCCCAAAAAACTTCGGACTTCATGAACTGAGATTGGTGGTTTCCAATTCAAGATATCTTTCACCTTACCAGGATCAACTGCTACTCCTTCGGCTGATAACACATGTCCTAAGAATTGTACTTCCTTTAACCAAAACTCACATTTACTAAACTTAGCATACAGTTGATGATTTCTTAGACGAGTCAGAACAACTCTAAGGTGCTCAACATGCTCTTCTTTACTTTTGGAGTATACCAGAATATCATCAATAAAGACAACCACAAACTTGTCAAGCTCTGGCATAAAGACTGAGTTCATCAAATACATGAAATATGCCGGTGCATTAGTGAGGCCAAAAGACATAACTAGATACTCATACAATCCATATCTGATAGTGAATGCAGTCTTTGGAATATCTTCTGGTCGGATCTTGATTTGATGGTACCCTGATTGAAGATTGATCTTTGAAAATACCTTTGCCCCCGCAAGTTGATCAAAAAGTATATCAATGCGAGGCAACGGGTACTTGTTCTTAATGGTTACTTCATTTAACGGACGATAGTCAACACACATCCTTAAAGTCTTATCCTTCTTCTTGACAAAAAGAGCTGGACATCCCCACAGTGATGAACTGTGTTTGATGAAACCTTTTTCAAGCAACTCTTGCAATTGAACCTTGAGTTCGGCCAATTCATTTGGTGGCATTCTATAAGCTCTCCTGGATATCGGGGCAGTACTAGGTTTTAACTCAATTACAAATTCTACTTCTCTATCCGGTGGCAAACCAGGTAGATCATCTGGAAACACATCTGAAAATTCACAGACTACTGGTATATCACAAATCTCCTTCACTGAAGTTGCACATATCCTTTCAACGGTTCTCTTTGGAATAGGAAGTTGGATAAGAAGATTAGATTTATTATCTGGCAAGTTCAACCTTATAGTTCTGTGCAATGCATCTATAATAGCTCCTCGTTGGTACATCCAATTCATACCCAGGATTACATCTATATCCTATTTATGTAATATTATCATTGAGGTAGGAAATATATGCCCACCCAACTCTATAGGTACATCACGTACCATTTCCTTAGTACACAGTCATCCCCTAGGCGACTGAATAAAGAAATCCTCTTTTATTCCCATAATTGGAATGTCATGCTTTGTAACAAAGGTGCGATTTATGAATGTATGCGATGCACTAGAATCAAATAACAGTACCGCTGGATGATTAGCAACAGGGAACATACCCATCATAACAGGTTCTCCCTCTGGAATTGCACTTGCTTGGGTGTAGAATACATGTCCCGTCTTCTTCTTTTCACCTTTACCCTTCTGGACATTCAAATTATTATTCTTACTCTGAGGCTGATGTTGTTGTGGTACGGGAGCTCTTGGGTAATTAGGGTTGTACTGCCTTGGATACGGGCAGTCCTTGGAGAAGTGGCCTGGCTTTCCACAGTTATAGCAGGGAAAGTTATGGGGTATTGGGCTCTGACTTCGAATACCAGGGGCATTCGGCTGTTGTGGATATTGCTGGTTTGCGGCAGGACGAATAAACGTTTGTGGTCGAGCTTGGTATTGCGGTGGACGATAAGGAGGGCAGAAATGATTCTGAGGGTGGTAGATAAACCTTTGACGCTTATTAATGCTGCCTGATGAGCTAGATAACACTTGCTTCTTTTTCTTTAACTCTTTGTGAATGCGGGACTTCTCCTCTAAAGCAATAGCGACATTGACTACCTCATGGTATGTGGCATTATAGCATGTGACCAATGCTGTCTGAATCTTGGTATTCAAACCTCTCATGAAACAACTCTTCTTCTTTGCATCAATGTTCACATACTCGGCTACATACTATGACAGATGATTGAATTTGCCAACATATTGAAGAAATGTCTGGTTTCCCTGTTTCAAAGAGAGAAACTCTTCTAACTTCATGGCCATGACACCATCTGGGATGTAGTGTGCTCTGAAAGCATCATGAAACTCTTGCCAAGTGATACGATGGCCAACGGGCTGTGCGGCAACCAGATTCACCCACCATGCCCCTGCGGCACCCCTGAGCTGTTGTGCTGCAAACACGGGTTTCTAGTATTCCGTGCACTGGATAAGTTCAAACTTTTGCTCCATTGTTCGGAGCCACTCATCCGCCTCTAGCGGCTCATCGGCCTTTGAAAACACCGGTGGATGGGTATCGGTGAAATCCACATAAGTGGTTTCTCCTCCATTATTACGGCCTCGACGACCCTGATTTCCATTCTGATTCTGAGCCAACAGAGTAGTGGCATTGACCAGTGCTACAATAGCCTCTGCCAGAGTAGGTGGAAATGGTGGGGGATTTGGAGCATTGTCCCCAGCCTGAGAAGTTCCAGTATCGGCCATCTGTTGTACACAGACCATGTTTTATTTACATTGCTTTATTGAATTAAAACGCAGTTAGTACAGTACTAGTACACACACCAAACTTATCTTACATTATTTTTTTATTGCAAACTTGCTCGCAAGCAAGCAGCTACCCGCTAAGGTTCTTAGAAAACAGGAAAGACTACTATATTACATAACCATCCATTTCGACACTTCACTCCTCATCATCATCACTGATCACTATCACTCCATCCTCATTCTCCTGGACACTTGCACTAGTGACATGACTTGCCTCATCCCCACTTTCCATCATGGGTTCATTTTCTTCTGGATCCTCTTCCTCATTATCCTCTCCACCAGGAACGACCACGACACCGACATCATCTTCTACCTCCTGGGGCTGATGATTGGGATTCATCAGATCATGTAGCCTATGGACTTCCTCATGTAGAATTGTGTTTTACTGCTCCAGGTGTGTCACATAAAGTTCCAACTCTTGAACACGAGCCCTGGCTTCTGTCTCTTTTTCCAGAGATTCGTTCTGGCACTGCTTTCAAAAATGCATATTGTGCTTCAGTCGCTCTATCTCTGACGTGAGCCTTGCGACCTCTGATTTGGAATCTGGGTTCGGATTGCGACTACTGCTCACTCCATCACCTCTAGTTGCCAATTGATGACGTGGCACTCCTTGCGGACCAGTTCTCTTGCGAGGGGTCGTCTTCACACGTGCCATCCTAAAGCAAGACAGAATTAGGACAAAGAGAACAGATGGGAGGGATCTGAAGGTTAGCATGAACATGATTGAACCTTACTTAACCCAAACCACTTTAAAAGGGAAGGTAACTTAAGCAGGTTAATTAAACATGATGCATGCATCGCACTTATGATCTAACAGAAAAATTTAAGTAACACATGCAATAACATTTATAACTTAGGGCAATATAACATGATACTTCACTACGAAGCTTTCAAATATGAGCTAAGGAAACTACAGAAAGTAGATTGGGATAAGCCAAAAGCAATTTGGACTAAAATATCAATATTAAGTTTGTTCGATCCAAATCATTTTGAAGTATTGCAAAGTAATACTACAATAACTCCATTAATTATGCTCTGGTACCAGCTGTCACAGAACCTCCTAATTATGATGGCCCACATGTACCTGTCATCGTCATAATGACCTCCGACAGCCGTACTTATGTTCCTCATAACTTAAAAGGCCTGCTTTCCTCCGAACAGGATCTAATCACAGGAGTATTGCAATATTACAACAGTTTATTCAAAATACCATCAGAGTAAAGTAGCGGAAGTCTTACAATAACTTAAGTTTACAAACCACAGTTTCCAAACTTCAAACCTTATGTAACATTATTACAAACCGGTAGTAGGGAAGTATCAGTAGTAACTTTATTACAATCACACAAACGAAGTGCCTTGCCCAGAGGCCACACAGTCTACTCATCGTCACTTTCTTTAGCCACAACGGTCATGCAACAAGGCTCAAAGCAGACTTGTTCATGAATCGCACCTGCAACAAGGGGTTTAACAAACCCTGAGTACAAGAGTACTCAACAAGACTTACCCGACTAAGAAAAGACAACAAGGGCATGCTAGCTTTAGGGAATCAAAGTACGGGTATTCAAGAATCAAAATTTTCTTTTGCAGAAAAGCTTACTAAAGTAAGTCCTTACATTCATTATTTTACTTCTACCATTGATGGTTCATTACCCAATTCTAAGTGATCCTAATCTAGATCGAAGTAATTCTCATCAAGACATTTCTCAATCTTTCTTTTTAATTCTAGTTCTTAACTATGATGTTGGTGCAAGGCCAAGACTCCTTTCTCGTGGAGTAACGACGATTCGAACTGCTTTATTTACCTAGCTGGGGATTCCTAACCACATGACATATGTAGAACTGAATCTTGCATATATCAACTCTTACCCGAGTAACCCAAAACCAGAACGTGTCCATCACCACCCGAGAGCACAGTACTCCTCGAACCCGGCTGAATTCTAGCCCCGAGGGTACACATTACTCTCGCCGTCTCTCCACTCCCAGTGCGAGGTTAGACGTTCTTGTAATGGACTAGTCGAAGTAAGGCTTACCCGCCAGGGGTACATGGCTAGTACTAATAAAAACTCCATGACGCGAGGGCCAACAACGTATGGTCCTTAACTGATAAGGCGGAAACATTACATTGAGACTCCTTTCACAATGCAAGTTAGCAGTGGCCAAACCACCCGCCCGATCTTACAAATTTATTCTCATATTTCAATATTTATGAAGTATGCCATCATTGCCATATAAGCATTCATTTAAAAAGCTTAACTCATAAGCATAGCGAAGCATACTACGCATTTTCAGTAAAACAGGTATCAAGGGTGATATCGCAATAATCAAGGATGATAATGCAACAATTGGGTTATCACTCAACTCCTAATTACTTAATGCATTAAAACCAAGTATAAATATTAAAGATTTGTAAAACTCAAGGTAGGGTTTAAATGCACCGGGGCTTGCCTTGCTCTGACGCGACGACTGACTCAGACTCGAGGACTCCGACTTCTGGTCCGAAACCCACCGATGACAACTCTTCTCCGAAGACTTGCTCGCCAACTTCGACTTCTTCGAAAGCGGGAACTACACGAGTACAGGACATGCTTCAACATGATGCTTGATGATAAATATGATGCTTGATGATGCTATACCATGGTTTATGACTCGAGTGCAACTTTCCTTTGCGGTACTGTCGCAAAATAGTAAAACCTACTAACTAAAAGCGATAACTTAAGCGACGCTAACATTTCTTACTGGACTTGTTACTAACGAGCTCAAACGGATAATTAAGGTGCCATAGATCACCTAGAATTAGTGACCCAAGGACATCACTCAATCAAAAAAGCACACAACATTTAAAGTGATCAATTCAATAATTATTTAAACATTTAATTAATTAGGGAACAATTAATAATAAATCAAACTTCATCTAATTGAGCTTAAACTTTTTCTAAGGATTAATCATGGCCTAGAACAGTGTTAAAATAAATTTCATAATTTTTGGATTAATAATTTAATTACTAAAATTCATGGAAGTTGCATTTAATATTTACTTGAACTAATTAATTAACTTGCAAAAATAATCCACTTTAGCATTTAATATTTTTCCTAAGTAGTTTACATCTTGAAAAGCTTACACAAAAATTTTCACAAATTTTGGAGCTCTACAGAAATTTAAACGAAATAAACAAATACTAGTACTATTCACATTTTTGAAAAAGGAAAACAAAACTTTTCTCTCGGGCCGACTCTCCTTTCTCCCTTCGGCTCGGCCCAGCCGAATGGCCTGCCCGCGCGCTCGCGCCCGCTCCTGCGTGGCCTAGCAACGTGGCCCATCCACGCCCACGCCCGCGCGCGTGCGTTTTCCCTCTCTCTCTGTCGCTGACACCTTGGCCCCCACATGTCATCCCCTTCCTCCGCTCTCTCGCTCTCTCCCGCGCGCTCGGCTATGCCCGCACAACGGCCGGCCGGCGATCACACCTCTAACGACTCAACCATCATGACCAAAGCGATCTACACTACCCTGCGACTCCACTACGCCCTTCTGCAACTAAGCTCGAGCTCCGGCGACCCCTCACCGACGACTATGGCGGACCACGGTCGACGGTGAGCCGCGAAAACGCGTCCCCAACGGAGTAGCGGCTAAATTAACGCGAGGAAAACGTTTAGGGGTTCACAACGGTCAAGGTGGTGCTCTTGGTGATGACGGCGATGAGCTGGAGTGGCCTGGCCACGTGGGGGCGGTGGTGGCGGTGCTCCGACCGGAGTTGGGCACGGGAAGTGGTGGTGCGGTGGTTCGGGTGAGAAAATGGCTAAACCCGTTGGACCACGAGGTGCGCGAGGGCGAGGCGAACTTGCTGGTGCGATTTGCGTGGCTGGTGGTGGCTCAACGGTGGCAGCAGCGAGCGGCAGAGCTACGGTGGTGGCGGCGGTAAAAACAGAGAAGCAAAGACGGTTCACCGCGAGCTCGATGTATTTATAGGCACGGCCACAGTGAGGGTCACTGGAAGGCACGAGACGTCGCGCTGGCGGTCCTGGCGTGCGCGAGAAGCTCCTGGACATCGCCCGGCGGCTCACCGGCGCCCATGCCGCGCGGTGCCCGGCAGTGATTGGTCGCGGCACTGTAGCTCCCCCCCAACTTTTGAAATTTTGAACTGTTTTCTCAAATTACTCCCAAAATCATGTAGCAACTTGAAAAATTCCCAAGATATGAAATCTTTAGAATTTCAAGATCTACAAGTTTTGTATTGAACACTTTTTCAAATTCGAACTGAATTTTGAAATTTGAGTTTAAATTCAAAAGAGGACACTTTTTGGAAATTTGGTAATTTAGAAATTACTTTGGATTTTATATTGAAACTTTAAAAACTCCAAACACCAAAGTTGTACATCTAGCCAAGACCTACAACTTTGCTACTCAAACCATTTTCAAAATCTGCCTCCATTTTGAAATTTGAGTTTGGGGATAAAAAGGGGTCAAATCTGAAATTTGCTTATTTTCAAAATTGCTCCACATTTTACACTAAAACTTTGAAAACTCAAAACACCGAAGTTGTAGCCCTTGAAAAGTTCTACAAACTTGGTTTTAAACTTTTTTCCCAAATTTTTCTTAGATTTTGGATTATTTGAAAAGGGGTAAAACATGGTTTTGGATTTTAGGGTTTTCGGAGGAATTTTCAATTGGAATTTTATACTACCTTAATTGGTGATTACTTAATGATCAAACCATCATCCAAGGGCATCATTTAGTCAATTATCACATAGTTGACCAAATGCCACTCTTGGTTGACCAATTTAGCTTTTGAAAATCTTTAAATATTTCCCCAAATTTGAATTCAAATTCGAACCGGAAAACTCGCGACTAGTTTTTGGATTCCAATTCAAACTCAAACTTGGAGCTTCATTTTATGTGTTGTACTTGAGTTCATACCCTACACTTGACACTAGTGTGTAACACAGTCACACACCTCAAATTACGTAGGGCATGGACTAAGTATTTGTGGTGGCATTCGAAATTAGGGTTTTCGGTTCGAATCACACCACTAAGAAGCACACCCAACCTAAAAAGATAAACTCATTTTAGTTAATGCATAACAGGGTTAACCTAATCATGGATGCTTTGCAATGCAATATGATGACATGGCAGATTAATTAGCAACTATAACACCCGGGGTGTTACAGTAACCGTGTTAGACAAGTTCTAGATGCATTGCGGGAAATTAAACATGACATAAAATACAATGCAATGCAAGGGACAACACAAGCTCATTTTTTAAAGTTACTTGAATCAAGCACATTTAGTTCACTTCTCAACCTATAAAAAGTAGCCTCATCTAAAGGTTTAGTGAAGATATCCGCTAATTGATTTTCACTTCTCACACCTTCTAGTGATATATCATTTTTAGAAACATGATCTATTAGAAAGTGGTGGCGGATATCAATGTGCTTGGTGCGTGAGTGTTGTACCGGATTATTAGCAATTTTAACGGCACTTTCATTGTCACATAAAAGCGACACCTTTTCAAGAACAACTCCATAGTCTAGGAGGGTTTGTTTCATGTATAAGATTTGTGCACAATAAGCCCCCGCGGCAATGTATTCCGCCTCGACGGTGGACAAAGCCACACTATTTTGCTTCTTAGATGACCAAGATACTAAGGACCTCCCAAGCAAATGGCATCCTCCGGATATGCTTTTTCTATCAATTTTGCAACCGACATAATCCGAATCAGAGTAGCCAACTAGTTGGAATCTAGCTCCTTTGGGGTACCAAAGTCCGATGCTTGGGGTGTACTTGAGATATCTTAAGATTCTTTTTACAGCACTTAGGTGAGGTTCTTTTGGGCACGCTTGAAAGCGAGCACACATGCACACACTAAACATGATATTGGGCCTAGATGCAGTAAGGTACAACAGGCTACCAATCATAGAACGGTAAAGAGTTTGATTGATTGGTTTACCTCCCTCATCTAGGTCGAGATGTCCATTAGTTGGCATTGGGGTCTTAATTGGCTTGCATTCTTCCATCTTGAATCTTTTGAGAAGATCTTTGGTATACTTTTCTTGAGAGATAAAAATCCCTTCTCTCATTTGCTTGATTTGAAAACCAAGGAAGAATGTTAGCTCACCAATCATTGACATCTCGAACTCTTTCGACATCAATTCACCAAATTCTTTGCAATAATCTTCATTTGTTGACCCAAAGATAATATCATCAACATAGACTTGACAAATGAAGATCTCTCCATTAAACTTCTTGGTGAATAGTGTGGTGTCAACCTTCCCAATAGTGAAGCCCTTCTTAATGAGGAAGTCCCGGAGGCGCTCATACCACGCTCTAGGGGCTTGCTTGAGCCCATATAGCGCCTTGGACAACCTATAAACATGATTAGGATATCTAGGGTCTTCAAACCCGGGAGGTTATTCAACATAGACTAGTTTAGTTATGAAGCCATTTAAAAATGCATTTTTCACATCCATTTGATATAATTTCATTTCATGATGTGATGCATATGCAAGAAGGATACGAATGGCTTCAAGTCTTGCAACGGGTGCAAAAGTCTCTCCAAAATCAAGACCTTCAACTTGAGAGAACCCTTTTGATACTAGTCTTGCCTTGTTTCTTACTACTATGCCTTGATCATCTTGCTTGTTACGGAACACCCACTTGGTTCCAATGACTCTTACACCTTTTGGATGCTCTTCAAGTGTCCAAACTTGATTGCGGGTGAAGTTGTTCAATTCTTCATGTATGGTATTCACCCAATCCGGATCTTGAAGAGCTTCTTCTACATTCTTAGGTTCAAGACAAGAGACAAAAGAGTGATGTTCAACAAAAGAAGTAAACTTTTGAGATCGAGTCATTACACCCTTTGTAGGACTCCCTATGATGAGATCTTGTGGATGTGCTTGAAGTAGGGGTAAGTTTCTTCGATCAACCATTTGAGGAGTAGGATGGGGAGCATCAACATCTTGAGCTTGTGCCTCGGCTTGTTGATGAGAGACATGAGTATCTTCATTTTCAACTCTCTCATTCTTGTCATCATCTTGAGGCACATATGATGAAGATGGTGGATTAACAATTTGTACATCGTCTTCATCATCTTTAGGCTTGATGTCTCCCATCGGCATGTTCTTCATGGCCTCCCTCAATGGTTCATCACCTACATCATCACAATTCTCAATTGCTCCTTGGGAGCCGTTAGATTCATCAAATTCCACATCATATGTTTCTTCAACCAAACCGGTGGCATGGTTAAATACTCTATATGCTTTGGACTTTGATGAGTAACCAACAAGAAAACCAATATCACAATGTCTTTGGAACTTCCCTAGGTGTTGACGCTTCTTGTAGATGTAGCATTTGCAACCAAACACCTGGAAGAATGAGACGTCCGGCTTCTTCCCATTTAGCAACTCATAAGGGGTCTTGCAAAGGAACTTTTGTAGGAAGAGGCGATTTGAAGCATAGCATGCGGTGTTGATTGCCTCAGCCCACAATTTCTCTGGTGTATTGTACTCATCTAGCATTGTTCTTGCAAGAGTGATCAAGGTCCGGTTCTTTCTCTCAACTACACCATTTTGTTGAGGAGTATAGGTTGATGAAACTTCATGCTTGATTCCAATCTCATCACAATAAGCTTCAATGTTGGTGTTATCAAACTCTTTGCCATTGTCACTTCTAATTTTCTTTATCTCGACTTCAAATTTATTTTGAGCTCTCTTTGCAAACTTTTTGAAGCAATTTGCCACTTCGGATTTGTCATGAAGAAAAAAAGCTCAAGTGTATCTTGAGTAGTCATCCACAATCACTAGGCAATAGAGATTTCCACCCAAACTCATGTAGGTTGTAGGACCAAACAAATCCATGTGTAGAAGTTCTAGTACTCTTGATGTTGACATGTAGGCTTTGGTTGGATTAGTATTTGCAACTTGTTTGCCGGCTTGACATGCACTACAAGGTTTGTCCTTCTCAAATTTTACATCCTTCAAACATCTTACTAATTCTTTCTTCAATAGCTTGTTGAGAGTATTCATTCCAACATGAGCAAGCCTCCTATGCCAAAGCCATCCAAGTGTAGTTTTGGTGAATAAACATGTCATCAAGTTTGCATCTTTGGAGGTGAAGTCAACAAGATAGAGATTATTGTATCTAAAGCCCTTGAAAATCACTTGCTTGTCATCTATCTTTGTAACAACCACTTCATTTGGACTAAACAAGCATTGGTAGCCAAGATCACAAAGTTGCCCAACGGATAGTAAGTTGAAACTCAAAGAAGCAACATAGAGCACATTTGAGAGAGAGTGATCATTTCATATTGCAATCTTGCCTATACCCTTGACTTTGCTCTTTGAATTGTCCCCAAATGTGATCTTGTCTTGACATACCCCATTCTCTTCAAGTGAGGTGAACATATGAGGATCACCGGTCATGTGTTGTGTGCAACCACTATCAATCACCCAATGAGATCCACCGGTCTTGTAGTTCACCTACACACAAGAGATCAAGCCTTTTATTTAGGGACCCAAACTTGAGAGGGACCCTTAACTTTCTCAACTAGTGACTTGACAACCCATATTTTCTTTGGCCTATTTTTGTTAGGGGGACCCAAGAACATGACTTTTATCTTTCCACTTGAATCTTTTCTAAGCATGTAATGAGCATTGAAAGCAAAGGGTCTAGCATGCTTGGGCAAGGGTTGTGGTGGTGGAGTTTTGCACTCATGAGCAAAGTGGCCTTCTTGTCCACACTCAACACATCTTTTTGGCTTGGGCTTTGACTTGCTTTGTTGTTGTTGAGCTTTGACCTTCTTATCTTGATTTGCCAAGTAACCAATGCCACTCCTATCCATTTTCATGATGGTGTTCATGAGTAGCTCACTTTGCAAATGTTGGCCTCTTGTGAACTTGCTTAGGCCGGTCTTGAGATGCTCTTTTTCTTGCTTGAGCTTCTTATTTTCTTCAATAAGTGACTCATTTGAAGCTTGCTTTTCAAGAGCCATCAACTTCTTGTTCTCATTCTTAAGCGTCTCATTTTCACACTTGAGCTTGACATACTCATCATAGTTGTCGGCCTCAACCACACTCTTGCCTTTGCCACTAGAGCCTTGCTCAAAGTTCTCAACAATCAAATCATCACATGATGTAGCTATATCAATCTTAACAACTTGGTTAGTAGCATCATGTGTCTCAAGAGCAAGTTCATTAGCAATGATAAGAGTATCATAGTTGATTTTCAATGTAGTATATTCTTCTTTTAGCAAGTTGAGTCTAGTGATGAGTTCATCATGCTTCTTCTCAACTTTATCATGTTTATCTCTAAGCTCCTTGTTAGAAGTTTTGAGCTCCTTAAGAGAGGAAGACATAGTTTCATTTTTATCTTTGAGCTCATTACTAGTCTTATGTGCATTCTCAAGCTTAGATGAGAGTGATTCATTTTCATGTTGAAGCTCATTATTTTTATTTCTAGTTCTTCTTATGATTTTAGAGTATTTGTTCAACAATTTTACAAGTTCATCATAAGAAGGTGCATCATATTCATCATCACTATCACTATCATCATCATCATCACTATCACTATTTTGTACCTTTCAATCACCCTTAGCCATGAGACATAGGTGAGAAGTAGATGATGATGGTGAAGATGGCGGTGAAGGTGGTGATGAAGACGTCGATGAAGATGATGATGGCCCAATCACAAGTGCAGCGATCTTCTCTTTTTCATCGTCGCTTTCATCGTCGGAGGACTCACATGATGATTCAATGTCGGTGAGCCAATCACCAACAATATAAGCTTTGCCTCCCTTCTTCTTCTTGTAGAACTCTCTTTTCTTGCCATCTTTCTTTTTATATGGCTTGTTCTTTCTTTTCTCATCTTCTTCATCACTTGAATCATCTTTCTTGCCCTTGTACTTGTTCTTATACTTGTCTTTTGGAGGCTTCGGGCATTGATGAGCTAGGTGGCCAAGTTCTCCACAATTGAAGCAATCCATTTCGGAGATTGGCTTCCTTTTGCTACTTGTGAAGAATTTCTTCTTCTTGCCATCGAACTTGATGCCACTCTTGTTGAGCTTCTTTAGCATCTTGGTGGTCTTCCTCACCATGAGTGCAAGTGATGTATCATCAATATCACTTTCACTTGAGCTTTCTTGCACTATCATGGCTTGGCCCTTCTTTTTCTTTTCATGGCTAGCTTTGAAGGTCAGGTCTTTTTTCTTGGAAGATGATGAGCCCTCTTTCAGAGTAATGTGCATGTACATCTCATGTGCATTGATCTTTCCCAATACTTGTGTCGGTGTTGCGGCGAAGAGATCACTTTGGTGAAGTACGATGACAATGTGTCCATACTTCTCAACGGGAAGAACACTCAAGATCCTCCTTGCAACATCCGATTGACTCATTTGAGTGAGTCCAAGAGCATTGAGATCTTCTACAAGAACATTCAAACGAGTGTACATTTCATTAGCACTTTCTTTGGGAAGCATCTCAAAAGAATTGATTTTCTTTAGAGCAATATGATAGCGTTCCTCATGCTCACTCTTAGTTCCCTCATGGAGAGCACAAAGATTTTCCCATAATTCATGAGCGTTTTTGGCATTACGCACACGATTAAAGATATCTTTGCCTAGGGCCCGGTAGAGTGTATTTTTTGCCTTTGTATTCTACTGGTCGTATTTCTCCTCGTCACCACTTGGGTTGATGGGATCCCTTATAGGAGGAAGCCCTTCGGTTGCGGCTCTAAGGCACCCAACATCTATGGCTTCAAGGTACGCCTCCATACGAATTTTCCAATATGGAAAATCGTCTCCCTCAAAAGTGGGAGGTGGTCCTTCCCCATTAGACATCTTGCTCTAGGCAGTGAAGCCTAAATAAAGAGCAACACGGCTCCGATATCAATTGAAAGGATCAAGATGCCCAAGAGGGGGGTGAATTGGGCTTTTCTAAAATTAATTGCAAGAATTAAATCCTACAAGCCAAACTTCACCCCTAGTGCCTACTAGTGTTCCTTGTGATTCTACCGATAAAAGTTTTGCACCCTAAGTTCCAATCCTAGACTAGCATGGCAATTCTAGGAAAGTAAACAAGCAATGAAAGTAATGCACAAATGTAAATGCTTGAAAGTAAGGGTTAGGAACACGTCGATGTTTTGCCGAGGTATCGGAGAGTCGCCACTCCCCACTAGTCCTCATTGGAGCACCCGCGCAAGGGTGTAGCCCCCCTTGATCCGCACAAGGATCAAGTGCTCTCTACGGGTTGATTCTTTGACACTCCGTCGCGGCGAATCACCCAAAACCGCTCATAACTTGAGTTGGGTCACCCACAATCTCATCGGATGATCACCAAACTCCCAATCATCACCAAACCGTCTAGGTGATGGCAATCACCAAGAGTAACAAGCTAGAACTCTCACTTGACCACAACAAGCCTAATGAGAAGATGGATGCACACTTGCTATACTCTTGTCACTAATGAGGAATCTCAAACTTTGATTCTCAAATCACTATCCTCACTAGGGCTCTTGCATTCCCTTGCACTCCAAAGGTGTTTCTCAGCTGAACAAATGAGCAAGAGACCTCTAAAAGAGGTGGAGGGGATGTATTTATACACCCCTCAGACAAATCTAACCGTTATCTGTCGAGTCAGCAAAAACACGCACTGACCGGACGTGCCGGTTGACATGACCGGACACGCCAGTCAAGTGTAACGGTCGGAAACTGAAAGTTACGCTGAGTGACCGGACGCGCCGATCTGAGATGATCGGACGCGCCGATCAGGGATGACCGGACACGTTCGATCATGCAAGAACCTTACTGAAAACTGATCTGACGCGTCCGATCATAGATGACCGGACGCGTCAGGTCAGCTCGGGACCTTACTGGAATGTGACCGGACGCGCCGATCACTTCACAGCCGCGTCCGATTACACTGTTTACCCTCTGGAACACATGTCAGACTGACCACCGCGTCCGGTCCTCTCAAGGACCGCGTCTGGTCAATCAGTTAACTCCGCACTGAAGTGTTAGTACTGACCGGATGCGTCTGGTCTTGACCAGGATCGCGTCCGGTCATGGGTAAACTGCTTAAACGACTTCTAAACGCGACGCAACTTGAACCAAGTTGCTTCCAACTGAACTCTGAGCTTTTCTAGAGCTACCTAGTGCTAAGTTTGACAAGTGTGCACCACACCTAAATAGAAGACTCACCTAGGTCAAGCTACTCGCTCATGCCCCCCTTTATAGTACGGTCAAAGGAAGAAACAAAGATCCTAACGACTATTCCAGTTGTAACTCAACACCTTGACATCCGAAACTAACCGTCCTTAATCTTGTTATTGATCCTTTTAAAATTGAAACGATTTCCATCAAGGGACATGAATATCATATTGCCCAAAGCAGTTATCATCTCCATAACCTAACTTACCAACGTTTTTTGCAAAACACACGTTAGTCATGGTAATAATGAGTTGTCATCAATTGCCGAAACCAACACCGGGGCCTAGATGCTTTCAACACATATTTTTGGATAACGTTCTCTGTATTCACCAAGCTCTAAAAAAATTTAGAATGGCAAACTAATCAACCCATACAGAATTTGGCTAGAGCAATGGAAAGCAAGTTCAGTAAGTATTGGGATGGGAACTATAATATGGCTCATGTTATTGCCATGATACTTGATCCAAGAAAGAAAATAGAATTCTTAGAATTCTTTTATCAAAGGGTGTGCAAATACTTTATTGATATTGACACAAGCATGAGTTTAACTAGAGAGTGGATGACTAAGTATTTTAGGAAATATGAAGAGATCGTTAGGACAAATGGTGCAGATCCAGTGTTTCATACAACTGTATCTAGGGGCATTGTGGGTTCACCTGTGCTAAGTAAAAGAAGAATGCACCAGGAGTTTGCTCAGTTTAGAACCCAAAAGAGAGCTAGCACCATTCAAAAGTCTGAACTTGATGCATATCTGGAAGATGAACATGTGAGAGATGATGAAAACTTCAAGATCTTGAGCTGGTGGAGGACAAATAAGGACAAGTATCCTGTCCTATCAGCTATGGCACAAGACTTCCTTGCAATGCCATTGAGCACTGTGTCTTCTGAGTCTACGTTTAGTTTGAGTGGTCGGATTCTTAGTGATAATCGAAGTTCAATGACACCTGAAACCCTTGAAGCCCTAGTTTGTGTTAAGGATTGTGTCGATGTTTGGACCCGAGGGGGTCCTAAACCAACAAGTAAATGCTGCGTGTCTCTTTCCTGGATGGTGATGCAAGGAGAACACACGGGGGTTTATCCTGGTTCGGGCAAAAGAAGGCCCTACATCTAGTGGGGGAGGAGAAGTTTATATTTCCTTGCACCGAAGTGCTCGTGGAGGGGTTACAAGCATGCGAGAGAGGGCGTCAAGCCCAAGTCTCAAAGAGAGGAAAAAGAGGAAAAAGGGTGATTGCTTGAGATATCGATCTCTTGTTTTTCTTCGTTTGTCCGTCGTCCGTCCGTAGAACCCTGGCCTGCCCTTTTATAGGGCGAGAGGAGGCCAAGACGACAGGGAGCCTTGAGGTGATGTTTTGTCGATTCCTGTTGAGCAGACCGTAGCGACGTGCACTGGGAATGGCCAGCCATCCCTAGACACCATGGCGTCGTGGGAGATGAGATGGCGAAATGACCCGGAGCGCCGTGACATACCATCCTTCCCTTGTCATTGAACTGTGCCGAGCGTCGAGGTTGGGTCGAGGCCGGGTCGAGACCAGATGGATAAGGCTGAATCCCCGAGATTGCGGAGAACGGGCCTTGTCTTATCCTCCCTCGAGGGTGATTGATGGTAAACAGTGCGCAATAAGGTGGGTACAGTGACGGTTTTCACCTCCCATCACGGGATGGGCGGTAAAACAGCGAGATCTGACACGGGCATTGTTCCCATGTCGATCCTAGTCGCAGCCATGCCGATAGATGGTAGTAGGTAACCGCATTAAATGCTATGGCTTTTGTCCTAGGGTAGGTAAAGAAAAGGAGTCGAGGCGCTCGACTCAGGCTCACGTGAGTCGAAGTTTTTTCCAGTGGGCGGACGAGCCTCGTGCGGGTCGGAGCGCCATCGAGGTACCTTGCTATACGAGATGGGGCACGGTCGAGGCGCCCCATCGAGCGGGCCTCGTACAAGTCAGAGCCGGAGCGCGGTCAAGGCGCCCCGTCGAGCGGGCCTCGTACGAGACGGACTGGATATGTGGTCGAGGCGAGCTGCCTTTTATTGTGGTTTTTAGTCATTTTAGTTTTTTATTAGCGATGGATGTGGGTACCCCCGTACTTTTGGTACCGACAGTAGCCCCCGAGCCTTTGGGTGAGTGTGTGATCACTCTCCCAGAGGTTTGTTTGAACTGGAGTCGTAGCGTCGTGATTTTTTCCGGTGGGGGCGCGCGAGCGCACCCGCCGGGTGTAGCCCCCGAGGCCTCGGTGGAGTGCTGAGACTCCTCCGAGGTCTTGTATTTGTTTTATTGGGGAACGATTTGTTGCGGTCAAGCCCCTGAGCCTCGTGCGCACGAGGTCGATCAGAGTCCCAGCCGTCTTTTGCTGTGCGACCCTCATGCTCCTTTTCCAAAAAAAGGAGGAGGGGTGGAGAATGCCGTACTACCCTCGTTTGGGCGAGTTTCGACGATCTCCAGTGAGCTGCTAGCGGGGGAATTCGAGTGAGAGTCCGTGCCCCATTCGTTAGGGGTCGGCTAGTGGCCCGGAGGCGCTCTCAAAGATGCCAAGAAGTGGTCGTGTGGATCTCGATTCCCTGCGACAGGATTCGAGGGCTCGATGCCTCTCCCGGGGGGATTCCTATGTCGACCTCCTCCTTTGGCCTCGAATACATCCTGGGGTGCCTCGAGAGCATGGCTCGAGCCCTGGCCATGTACGGGCGCACCCTTGGTCGTCCCTAACTCTGTTACTCGAGGGCAGCTGTCGAACCCTAGTCGAGGGCCAGCTTTCGTTCCCTCAAGGTTTAGGTTTCTGCGGTCGAGGCCCCAAGCCTCGCGCACGTGAGGTTGATCAGAGTCCGGACCATCTTTCACTGTTCATCCCTCACGCTCCTTTTTCGAAAAAAAGGAGGAGGGGTGGAGAACGCCGTACTACCCTCGTTTGGGCGAGTTCCGACGGCCTCCGGTGAGCTGCTAACGGGGGAATTCGAGTGAGAGTCCGTGCCCCATTCGTTAGGGGTCGGCTAGTGGCCCGGAGGCGCTCTCAAATATGCCAAGAAGTGGTCGTGTGGATCTCGATTCCCTGCGATAGGATTCGAGGGATCGATGCCTCCCCCGGGGGATTCCTACGTTGACCTCCTCCTTTGGCCTCGAATACGTCCTGGGGTGCCTCGAGAGCGTGGCTCGAGCCCTAGCCATGTACGGGCGCACCCTGGGTCGTCCCTAACTCTGTTGCTCGAGGGCAGTTGTCGAACCCTGGTCGAGGGCCAGCTTTCGCTCCCTCGAGGCTTATATCGGGCTCAGGGCCCATTTCCCAGGTATTTGGGAATATCCGTCCGCAGATCCCTCCCCCGCCCGTTAGCCGGGTGCATCTTTTTAGGAGGGGAGGCGAGATCGGCGTGGTAGTGGGCGACGTGGCGTACGGTTACGACGTGGGGGACGGCCACGTGCCCAACTCCTGCGAGATGTAAGGAAACGGTTAGGTGGGCGCATTTAATGCGGGAAACTGTTCCTACCTTTTCGCGCGGCCGTTGGGCTTCCGCCTGGGCATATAAAATCAAGGCCTAGGGGTCTGCGTTCCCCACTGGTCCCTTGCTCTCCTGCAATCTTCTGCCTCAGACAACCCTTGCCTTATTGCGCTCTCTGCCCGCATCGCTGCCGCCACCGCATCCTCTCCGTCCACCCCCCTTCTGACAGCACCGATGGTAGGAAAGAGCCAGATCCTCCCCGCTGACGACTGGGCTGCCTCCTAAGTGATGGAGAGGAGGTTGGAAGAGTTGGTCGAGGATGGGCTGCTGCGGCCAAGGACGAGCCGGTCGTAGCCGGAGTGGATTGCGCCGCCTCCTGCCTACCGGGAGCCGGCGCCCCTGAAGGGTTCGTGGTGAGCTTCGTCTGCTTCCACGAGCGGGGGTTTGGTGTGCCGGCGTCCGTCTTCATGCGCGCGCTCCTCCACTACTACCAGGTGGAGCTTCACCACCTTGCCCCCAATGCCGTCGCGCAGGCCACCATCTTCGCGGCGGTCTGCGAGGGCTACCTTGGGGTGGAGCCACAGTGGAACCTGTGGCTTCACCTTTTCAAGGCCGAGCTCTTCGCTAAGAAGGCGGGGGAGAAGGGCGTCCTATGCGCGGCTCGAGTAGGGAGCTGCGTCCTGCAGGTGAGGTCGAGCCGGGCGGATCTGTACATCCCGGCTCGCCTCATCTCTTCGAACAGCGGGTGGCACGAGGGTTGGTTCTACCTCCACAACGATGAAAATCAGTTGCTGAGGTACACCGGTCGCGTGCTGACCGCTCGAGAGGATCGCTGGACGTACGGAGTGCCGGAAGCCGAGAAGCCGCGCATGGACCGGCTGCTGGCGGTGCTACAGCAGCTTCGCCTTCGGGGCTTGACGGCTACGGCGGTGGCCGCGGCCTTCCATCGCCGCAGAGTGATGCCGCTGTGCCGGCGTCGTCTCTGCCTCGACCAGATGACTCCGGAGGCATCTCTGGAGGGGACCTGGATGTCCCATGAATCCCTTGCCCTCGAGAAGGTCCTCCGGCGAGCGCGCCGGATGGTTGGGAACTTCAAGGTGGAGGAGGCCAACCGGGTCCCCATGAAACCTACCAAAGGGTTCGAGCCCGTGGTACGTATCTTAGGGCTGGTATGTTTGCTAATTTCGTTTATTTTTGGATTTTGCTGATTTGGTCGAGGCCGACGCGTAGGATTTGTCGGCGCTACAGGAAACGCGTCCGCTAGTCCTAGAGGACCGGCCCGCCCAGGAGGCTCAACGCCAGCATGCCTCCAAGAAGAAACAAACCAAGGAGACGGCCAAGAAGCAGGCAATCTGCAAGGCCAAAGAGGCGGAGGCGTTGAAGAAGCTCTGGCGCCAGCAGACCATCGATGGGGTCCCCCTGGCGCCGTCGCCTTCCGAGACGATCTCGGGGGAGGACGATGACAACAGCGGCGAAGACGACGACGCCCTGTCACGGTATGAGACCGCGACTAGACTGGGGGACCTTCCCGACATTCGCCCCCTGCTGGAGCCCATCAGGGGGGCGTCCTCCTCGGTCGTCGTGGTCGAGGAGTCCGAGGAGAAGAAGACGGAGAAGGAGACGGGCCCCTCGACGGGAGGGGCCGCTTTACCCTAGACCCAGCAAGAGGGGTCAACGGGGACGCCCGCACCAGCCCAGGCCCTGCAAGCTCGGGCAGGGGCTGGGACGGCGGTATTGGCATCGTCATCGGCGGTGGCGTCGGCAGGCGTGAGAACTCGAGGCCAGCTGGCCTCAGAGTTACAGAAGGCACGGGGTGGTGCGTCGGTCAGGGCCCCAGGGAGTGTCCGGCCTGCTGGTGGGGCCGCTGCGAGGCCACAATCGGCCGCCCCGGGAGGCTCGGATCGCACGGGGTCGAGGCCCTTGGTGCCGATTTCTGGGTAAGCATTTCTGCTTGGTTGTTCTGCCTTTCTCTGGATCCATTGGCTGACATTTCTTCTCACTTTGCAGGTTAAAGCGGAAGGCAGAGCCGATGGGGCCTACCCCCATGAAGTCGCTGCGGGCCAGCGCCGTTGTCCTTAACCGGACGGTGGAGCAGGATGCGGCCTGGGTCCGGCAGGTCGAGGCCACGAAGGGGCGCCTGCGACAATGATAGGAGGCAGTGGATGCCACAGTGGTTGCTGGCCCTGATCCTACCGTGGAGGGGTCCGAACCGGCGGAGATGGTGGCTCCCGGTGCGGTCAAGGCGGGGCCCAAGTCGTCGGTGACGGCTGAGGCTACCGTCGAGGTCGTGACGGGCGAGGCACCCGTCCGCGACGCGGAGTGGAGGGGTGCTGACGTGACCATGAAGGAGGTCGCGTCGGCGTCGGGGCAGGAGACGGCCCTGGCGAGGGGGTCACGGCCGCAGCAAGACCCGTCGGCGGAGCTAGCGGGTATGGTGGAGGGCGGGTCGGTTGAGCCCCTAACCGGAGCACTAGGAGAAGAGGCGCCGGCTCCGGGGGCGCCAACGATCGAGGCGCCGGTACCGGAGCCATCGTCGGTCGAGGCGCCGGCGGTTGAGGGGCTAGTTCCCTTAGGAGGGTGGGCACCCATGACCGTGGACCTTACCCTCGACGACACCCCCCTGGACAAAGGGAAACAAGTGATGGGGGTCGAGGGGGGTGAGGCCGCGGATCAGGCCGGTGCCTCGACGGCCATTGGAGAGGCGGGAACTGCGGACGAGGCCGGTCCTTCCTCGGGACCGGGAGACGCCCCGGCCGGGTCATCATCGTCATGGCCCGACATCGCCGCGCTAGCGATAACGCGGGCAGAGACGGAGATACCGAGGTGGGGGGCCGTCCCTCCAGTTTAGGGACGCCGCGAACCCCGACGCCGAGCCCATCTTCGTCCTGAACGACAAAGATGAAGTGCACCGATGGGAGTACCTCGAGGGCATCCGTCAGCACCTTGATCGGTTGCTCCGAGTGGCGTCCGAGGCCGTGTGGAGTATGGGGGATGCCACCGAGGTATGATAGACCCGTCGTCTTTCTCCGTGGTTTTCTTGGTGTCTTTTTCCCTTGGCTTTTTAACCTTTTCGGTTTTTTCGGATTGCGTTCAGGAGCTGAAGGAGTACTCCCGCCGCAAGTCACTCTTCATTTGGGATGAGAGTGGCGTGTGGGCCACGCTGTCTCAGCAACGGGTCTTGGTCGAGGAGGCCTAGAAACGGCTTTCCGATCGGAACGTCGAAATGGCTGAGCTGCGCGTCGCGTACGCGGTGGTGAAAGAGGAGGCGATGCAGGCTTGGGCGGCCGAAGCCGCGATGCGCACTGACATGGACAAGGCTCGGGAGGAGGCTGCCCAGGCCCGCAGGGATCTCGAGCCCCTGTCGGGACGGGTGAAGGAGCTCGAGGAGGATGTCTCCCAGGTTAGCCGTCAGCGCGACGCCCTCAACGTCGAGGTCAAGCAGGCCACCGCTCGTTCTGATGCTCTGAAGGACAAGGTCACGACGCTGAAGAGAGCCGTCCAAGAGAAGGACGCAGCTCTCGAGTCTGCTCGGCAGGAGATCGAGGTGCTAAAGGCGACCATCAGTGACAAGGACAGCGCCCTCCTAGGGCTCGAGCGGACGTGCGGGGGGCTTCGCAACGAGGTCATGGGCCTGCAGACCCATATCGAGGGTAAGTGTGATTGTTATGGCCACGACGTTGAGGGCCTCGTGTTGGGTATTAATTTGTTTATCGTGTTTCAGAGCTGGAGAGGGAGAATCGAGAGGCCCAATCTTCTGCCAACTCCTTCCAGAGCCTCCTCGAAGCCGAGATCCGGAGGACCCAGCTGCTCTAGTGCGCGATCACCACCGTGTGTGATGGCCTGGGGGTCGAGCCCGATGCCGACACCGGGGAAGATGTTTCGAGGAACTCCTTCGTCCGTCGGATGGTGGCACTGGGCCGCCTTGCCTGGGAGAAGATACGGGACGGCCTCCATCACGACGTAAAGAGGGTGCTGGCCATCATCCGTTCAGGGTTTGTGTTCGACATGAAGCTCGTCGCTGATGGCTTCATCATAGACCCAGATCGGACGGATGAGGAGAACGAGGATGCCTGCGTGGAGCTGATTGAAGCCGCGGAAGAGCCTGGAAGCCGTCCGGCCTCGCTTTTTGAAGCCGAGGTGGTTCCGCCTGCTGACGATGAGGGCCTATGAGCCAAATCTGGAGATGAAGGCCCATGTAATAAGTTAGTATTTCGAATTTTGGTCGTGGTGGCCTCGAAGGCCCTAAGAACTCGAAACATAAATCGTTTCGTGGTTAATTCAGTTTTACTCGAGCTTTTCTTCCCTTTGTCGCTTGGATCGTGTTCTCGCATGATTTACTTAGCACGCAGCTGCATCCTTTGGCGTAAGGGAGTGAGTGGAGGTACCGTAGCCTCAGGGGCGTAAGTGATCTCACGGCTCAACTGCCCTCGAGCTTCAGGGTGATGTTGCGGCCTTGTAAATCATGTGAGAGCCTGATCTAAGCGAAAGGGGGTATGTTCTTTTTCAAATTTAGGAACCGTTATTTAGATCTCCCTAGCGTGAAGTCGCACCTCTAAAAGGTGTAAGGGGTGAGTGGAGGTACCGTAGCCTCGGAGGCGTAGGTGATACTCCTGACTCGAGAGCCCTTTCGAACCTTAGGATGCTCTTGCAGCGAAGTCGATCTAAGAAGCGGTTCTTAAATTTAAAAAAAAAGCATAAGTTTTTTCGGGGACTCAGGGGTCCCCCCTTGTAGCCCTTGAAGGAGGGTCGATTCTGGGAGTGCAGAGTTGATCCTTCCTCATTGTGAAACGAAAGTTTAAACATTGTTGTATTCTTTATTGATGAAAAAGAAATTACAGAGCCTCGAGGCTTTTTAAGGAAAGAAGCGACGTAGCTGTTCAATGTTCCAAGCGTTGGTGAGGATTTCGCCCTTCTCGTTGGATAGCTTGTAGGTGCCTGGCTTTAGTACTTCTGCGATGATGTACGGCCCTTCCCATGGTGGTGTGAGCTTGTGCCGTCCCTTGGTGTTCTGGTTCCGCCGTAGCACCAAGTCGCCAACGTTGAGGTCACGCTTGCGGACGTGTCTGTCGTGGTAGCGTCGGAGACCCTGCTGGTACCTGGCAGAATGCAACAGAGCCACATCTCGGGCTTCCTCGAGCTGGTCGAGGGTGTCCTGTCTTGTGGCGTCGTTATTTCTTTTGTTGTAGGCCTTCAACCTTGGGGATCCGTATTCTATATCAGTTGAGAGTATAGCCTTAGACCCGTAGACTAAGAAGAACGGAGTGAACCCCGTGGCTCGACTCGGCGTTGTTCTTAGGCTCCACATGACCGAGGGTAGATCGGCAGCCCATCTTTTGCCATGTTTATTTAGTTTGTCAAAGATTCTGGGTTTCAGGCCTTGTAGGACCATGCCATTGGCACGTTCCACCTGACTGTTTGTTTTTTGGATGGGCCACGGCTGACCAGAGCACTCGGATGTGGTGGCTGTCGCAGAAATCCAAAAACTTTTTACCAGTGAACTGGGTGCCATTGTCTATGATGATACAGTTGGGGACCCCAAAGCGATGAATAATGTCGGTGAAGAAGAGCACAGCTTGCTCGGACCTGATGCTGGTGATAGGGCGGGCCTCGATCCACTTGGAGAATTTGTCGATTGTGACAAGCAAGTGGGTGAAGCCGCCAGTTTTCCTTTTCAATGGTCCGACAAGGTCGAGCCCCTAAGCGGCAAACGGCCATGTGATGGGGATAGTTTGCAGGGCATGTGCTGGAAGATGGGTTCGTCTCCCATAGTACTGACAACCCTTGCAGGAGCGTACTAGCTTAACAGCGTCGGAGACCGCGGTCGGCCAATAGAATCCTTGTCGAAAGGCGTTTCCGACGAGGGTTCGAGGTGCTGCGTGGTGACCGCAAGCCCCCGAGTGGAGATCACTGAGCAGGTTCCTGCCTTGCTCATTTGTGATGCATCGTTGGAGGATACCAGTAGGGCTACGGCGGTAGAGCTCTCTGCTGTTGCTAATGATGACAAAGGTTTTGGCCCGGCGTGTGATCCGTCGAGCCTCAGTCTTATCCGAGGGGAGGTCTCCTCGGCTGAGGTAGTCGAGGTACGGGACGCGCCAGTCAGGCTTGAGGTCAGACGGTGGGGTCAAGTTTTCCACCTGCATGGCTTCAGCCCCGGTCGAGGGGGCTTTTGCCTCAGGTGGAGGGTCGAGTGACGTCTCGTCAACCCCTCCGTCTGGCCCGAGGTCGACGGATGGCTGCTGAAGGTCCTTTGCAAAAACGTCCGGTGGAACCGTAGCTCGACTGGACGCGATTTTTGCCAGTTCATCGGTGGCCTCATTATACCTGCGTGCGATGTGGTTGAGCTCAAGGCCGTGAAACTTGTCCTCGAGGCGCCGTACTTCTTGGCAGTAGGCTTCCATCTTGGGGTCATGGCAGCTCGAGCTCTTCATGACCTGATCGATCACGAGTTGGGAGTCACCTCGAACGTTAAGGTGTCGGACCCCGAGCTCGACGATGATTCTTAATCCCGTGACAAGCGCCTCGTATTCGGCGACATTGTTAGACGCAGGAAAATGAAGCTGGATGACGTAGCGCATGTGAACCCCGAGGGGTGAGACGAAGAGCAAGCCCGCGCCTGCTCCCGTTTTCATCAATGACCCATCGAAGTACATGGTCCACAGCTCCGCCTGAAGCTGTGCAGGGGGAGTTGGGTGTCGGTCCACTCAGCTAGGAAATCTGCTAACACCTGTGACTTGATAGCTTTTCGCGGCGCATAGGACAAGGTCTCACCCATGAGTTCGACTACCCATTTGGCAACCCAACTCGAGGCTTCCCGGTTCTAGGCTATCTCTCCCAAGGGGAAAGAAGAAACCACAGTAATCGGGTGACCCTTGAAGTAGTGTTGGAGCTTGCGCCGTGTCAGGATGACGGCATATAACAGTTTCTGGATCTGTGGGTATCGACTCTTGGTTTCTAAGAGCACCTCGCTAATGAAATAGACCGGCCTCTAGACGAGCAAGGTATGTGCCTCCTCGGCCCGTTCGACAACCAGGGCAGCACTGACTACTTGTGATGTCGCGGCGACATAGAGTAGGAGTGGTTCCCCCGGGGTCGGAGGGACGAGGATTGGTGAGTTAGAGAGTGTGGCCTTAAGTTTTGTGAGAGCCTCCTCAGCCTCAAGGGTCCAGGAAAAATGCTCCAATTTCTTCAAGAGACGGTACAGAGGGAGTGCTTTTTCGCCGAGGCGCGAAATGAAATGGCTGAGCGCCGCCAAGCAACCGGTGACCCTCTGTACACCCTTTAGATCTCGGATGGGGCCCATCTTGGTTATTGCAGAGATTTTTTTAGGGTTGGCCTCGATGCCATGTTTAGACACGATGAACCCTAAAAGCATACCTCGTGGGACGCCAAAGACGCATTTCTCTGGATTGAGTCTGATGTTTTTTGCCTAGAGGCATTTGAACACAACGTTGAGGTCGTTGACCAGATCATTGGCTTGTTTGGTTTTGACAATGATGTCGTCGACATAAGCCTCGACGGTCGACCCGATGTGCTTTCCGAAAACGTGCTGCATGCATCGCTGATACATAGCCCCCGCGTTCTGGAGACCGAAGGGCATCGTAACGTAGCAATACATGCTGAAAGGGGTGATGAATGAAGTCGCAAGCTGGTCGGACTCCTTCATTTTGATTTGGTGGTAGCCGGAGTATGCATCTAAGAATGAGATAGTTTCACATCCCGTAGTGGAATCAACGATTTGGTCAATGCGTGGCAAAGGAAAGGGAACTTTTGGACATGCTTTATTCAAACTGGTATAGTCTACACACATCCTCCATTTCCCACTCTTTTTCCTAACTAATACAGGATTAGCTAGCCACTCGGGATGATGAACCTCCTTGATGAATCCGGCCTCCAACAGCTTGTGTATCTCCTCGCCGATGACCCTGTGCTTCTCTTCATCGAAGCGACGCAGGCGTTGCATCACCGGTTTGGATCTGGCCCAGATCTCCAAGGCGTGCTCGGTGACTTCCCTGGGTATGCCCGGCATATCCGAGGGACTCCACGCAAAGATGTAGACGTTTGCGCGGAGAAAGTCGATGAGCACTGCTTCCTATTTAGGATCGAGGGTGGCGCTGATGTTCAGCGCCTTTCCCTTGGGATCAGCGGGGTCGAGGGGTACGAGTTTGACATCTTCCGTGGGCTCGAAGCTGTCGGCATGGCGTTTTGGTCAGGAATCGCATTGGCGAGGCCGTCGAGGTCTACAGCCAAGATCGCCGACTCCAAAACAGCCTCGCCGTGCTCGACGCACTCGACGTCGCACTCGTAGGCATGTTCATATGAGGGCCCTACAGTGATGACACCGTTTGGGCCTGGCATCTTGAGCTTGAGGTAGGTGTAGTTCGGGATTGCCATGAACCTGGCGTAGCATGGGCGCCCTAGGATAGCGTGGTACGTTCCACGGAATTCGACCACTTCGAAAGTGAGAGTCTCCTTTCTGAAGTTGGCCGGTGTGCCAAAACAAATAGGTAGATCGACCCGCCCGAGGGGTTCCGCCTGTTTCCCTGGCACGACTCCGTGGAAGCCCCCGACGCTAGGTTGGAGGCGCGCTCTCTCGACCCCTAGAAGGTCGAGGGTCTGGGAGTAGATGATGTTGAGGCTGCTTCCGCCGTCCATGAGCACCTTGGTGAGGCGTGTGTTGGCGATGACGGGGTCAACAACGAGCGGATAGACTCCCAGGTTGGGGACGTAGTCTGGGTGGTCGTCACGGTCGAAAGTGATGGCCACCGCAGACCAATCAAGGAAGCGGGGGACTGCCATTTGTACGGAGAAAACCTCACGCCGTTCTCGCTTGCGCTGGCGCGCCGAGAGGCGGGTCGAGGGCCCTCCGTAGATCATGAAGCAGTCGTGGATCTCGGGGAATCCCCCGTCCTTGTCGTCACTCTTAGGGTCCTCCTTCTTGTCGTCCTTCTTGACGTCGGCACCCCCAAAGTACCTACGAAGCATATGACAGTCTTCGAGGTTATGGTTAGTAGGTCCCTTGTGGTAGGGACACGGCTCTTTGAGCATTTTGTCGAGGATGCCCCCGCCGGGGGGGGCTCGAGGCTTCTTGTGCTCGGTAGCAGAGACGAGCTCATCGGCCGGGGCCTCGAGCTTGCCCTGCTGGCCTTTCTTCTTCATGCGGTTGTTTCTCTTGGAGCCCCGGGTGGAGCTCGCGGGATCGTCGATCTTCTGGTTCCCCCTTTCCGGGTCACCACCAAAGATTGCACCAACCGCCTCCTCGCCAGCGGTGAAGTTGGTGACAATGTCCATCAACCCGTTGGCAGTAAGTGGAGTGTTATGGCCCAATTCTTGGACCAACTCCTTACAGGTGGTGCCGGAGAGGAAGGCCATAATTACGTTGGAATTGGTGACGTTGGGGAGCTCGGTACGCTGCCGGGAGAAGCGCCGGATGTAATCCCGAAGGGATTCACCTGGTTTCTGCTTGCAGCTCCGGAGGTTCCACGAGTTGCCGGGGCGCATGTAGGTCCCCTTAAAATTTCCCTCAAACACCCTTACGAGATCGTCCCAGTCGTGGATCTATCGAGGTGGAAGATCCTTGAGTCAGGCTCGGGCGGTGTCGGAGAGGAACAGGGGGAGTTGTCGAATGATGACCCGGTCGTCGGTGGCCCCGCCCAGCTGACACGCCAAGCGGAAATCGGCGAGCCAAAGTTCGGGTTTGGTTTTGCCGTTGTACTTGGTGAGAGTCGTGGGGGCGGAACCGAGCCGGGAGCACCATCTCACGGATAACCTTACTGAAGACCCGAGGACCCGGGGGCTCGGGTGAAGGGCTACGATCTTCCGAACTGTCGTAGCGTCCGCCCCTGTGGACGTGGTAGCCTCGAGGCACGCCGTCACCGTGCCTGCGCGTGTGGCACTCGACGATGTTGCCACGGGTGTCTCGAGGCTCGTGGTCGTTGGTGGTGGGCTCAGGGGCCGGAGCTACCCGGTTTCGCCAGGCAGGCTCGGGGTGAACCGAGGCTTCTCTCTCCTATCGGGAGGGCTCGATGATCCGCTCCAAGGCTGCCTCGCGTCGCCTCGAGGCAGAGCTCTCGGCCTACTGCATGGCGGTGGTCTCGAGGAGTTCTCGGATTTCATCTCGAGCCCGATGGGCGTCGGGGTTTGACGGCTCAGGCATGTTGCGGAGGAGCACGGTGGCGGCGATGACGTTCTGGCTAGCTCGAGCGAAAACCGGGGGGTCGACCACCCGGTCCTTGTCGATGCGATGGTTGACGTCGCGAGCTCTCCCGCCAAGTGCGCGTTCCGCATGCTCACGCTCGAGGATTTGTTGGAGTAGATCCAGGTTTTCCCGTTCCTCGTCAAGCCTATCCTGCAACTCATGAATCTGCTTGAGCTACGTTCCTTGATCTGCAAGGAACTGAGGGTTGTCTCGCTCAGCAGGAAGCTCGACATGAGGTGGCGTGTGCCTTCCTTCGACTGGCTCTTCGTCCTCTGATTTCGAAGTGCTTTCAACATCGATGTTGAAGCATTCGCGGGTCGAATCATAGGTGTCGTCAGTCGAGTCGGAGTCAGGAGCGCCAAAGTAGTAGTATGACGGGGGAATGTGTGGCCGTTGCAAATCATCACTGGGGTTGCGACGTTGAGAAGCAGTCACATGGGGCTCTGTTTCCGGTGTCTCCGTAGAGTCCCGATAATCAGAAGCCGGTGTGGATGCAACGAGGTCCAGAGTAGAGCGTAGATGGTGCCCGGAGAGTTCCTCATAAGCACTCATGCGAGTGCTCACGGAAGATGCGTATACCCGGGCAGCCGAGTCTAGCCCAAACAGGAATGGTGATGGAGATGTTGCTGCCCGTGCCGGAATGGATGCTCCGGACAGTGGTGTCTCACCGGATGGGGGAGCGGCGGGACTCTCCGTCGGCATGTTACCCTCAGCCAAGCTCGTCCTACCCAAACCTTCCACAAGGAGATCTGGGTCGGCGCCTGGCTAGGGGTGCCGGACCGGGGGATCCCATCACCCTCCGCGAGGTGAAGACGGTGGTTGTACCGGGCTCGTCGTCGTCGGGCGGCCCGCGCCCGCCTAGAGCGACGGTACCGGCGGATTGCTCCCCCAGGCTGGGAGAGCTCATAGTCCTCGTCGATTGGGTGCCTGGGTGGAAGTAGGACCATATCGTAGCCATAGCCAAGCGACATGAACTCCAAACTCCCGAACCAGATCACTGTGGCCAACGGAATAGGGCGTTCGGGGTCAGCCATCCAGGAAAAAAGGCGAGAAAGCGATGTTGGCACGCAGCGCTCCCCTACCTGGCGCGCCAACTGTCGGTGTTCGGACCCGAGGGAGTCCTAAACCAATGAGTAAATGATGCGTGTCTCTTTCCTGGATGGTGATGCAAGGAGAACACACGGGGGTTTATCCTGGTTCAAGCAAAAGAAGGTCCTACGTCCAGCGGGGGGGAGAAGTTTGTATTTCCTTGCACCGAAGTGCTCGTATAGGGGTTACAAGCATGCGAGAGAGGGCGTCGAGCCCAAGTCTCAAAGAGAGAAAAAAGAGGAAAAAGGGTGATTGCTTGAGATATCGATCTCTTGTTTTTCTTCGTTCGTCCGTCGTCCGTCTGTAGAACCCTGGCCTGCCCTTTTATAGGGCGAGAGGAGGCCAAGACGACGGGGAGCCTTGAGGTGATGTTTTGTCGATTCCTGTTGAGCAGACCGTAGCGACGTGCGCTGGGAATGGCCGGCCATCCCTGGACACCATGGCGTCGTGGGAGACGAGACGACGAAATGACCCGGAGCGCCGTGCCATACCGTCCTTCCCTTGCCGTTGAACTGTGCCGAGCGTCGAGGTTGGGTCGAGGCCGGGTCGAGACCGGATGGATAAGGCCGAATTCCCGAGATTGCGGAGAACGGGCCTTATCTTATCCTCCCTCGAGGGTGATTGATGGTAAACAGTGCGCGGTAAGGTGGGTACAGTGACGGTTTTCACCTCCCATCACGGGATGGGCGGTAAAACAGCGAGATCTGACACGGGCATTGTTCCCACGTCGATCCTGGTCGCAGCCATGCCGGTAGGTGGTAGTAGGTAACCGCATTAAATGATATGGCTTTTGTCCTGGGGTAGGTAAAGAAAAGGAGTCGAGGCGCTCGACTCGGGCTCACGCGAGTCAGAGTTTTTCCCAGTGGGCGGACGAGCCTCGTGCGGGTCGGAGCGCCGTCGAGGTACCTTGCTGTACGGGATGGGGCGCGGTCGAGGCGCCCCGTCGAGCGGGCCTCGTACGAGTCGGAGCCGGAGCGCGGTCGAGGTGCCCCATCGAGCGGGCCTCGTACGAGACGGACTGGATACGCGGTCGAGGCGGGCTGCCTTTTATTGCGGTTTTTAGTCGTTTTAGTTTTTTATTAGCGATTGATGTGGGTACCCCCGTACTTTTGGTACCGACAGATTGGTTGTACAAGTTCCCAGACAATGAAGAAAGCTTTCTGATTGTGGTTTCCTAGCACAGGTCAGTACAATCATTTACCATAGTACGGAGTATTGTCTTAGTTCAACATTTAACTGGGTTCGTTATTTAGATTGTGAATAATATTTTGAGCACTCCATTATTTGAAGAGTAGGACTGTTCTAAATATGCACAATTAGAAGGTTCTTTCATTTAGCGCTAGTGTGATTTTAAGCTCCGTCAAGCAAGATAAGTTATACTACATGACAATGTAATTCTTCCCACAAATTTGACATTCAACTATTTTCTTAAGTCTTGGGCGATCCCATTCTCTGGTACAAACCACTCTCTGCCTCTCTAGATGCTCTGCTCTCGTCTTGGGCGGCAGAGTGGAGGGCACAAACCCGAAAAGGATCGTCTTGTGGCTCTTTTGCTGCTGCCAACTTTGGAAAAACAAGGAACGGGTTCATCTTCAGGGTACCTGAGAAGGAAAAACAGTAAGTTGGATAGGTTTTATGTTTGCTACGTAGTTGATGACTCTGGTGTGGTATGAAACTATGAATATACAGAGTGACCTTGTTTTTTGCGGTCTTTTTGCTTGTTTTTCTGCAGTCCCTGACTATTTCTATACATTTTATTTTGATACACATAAACCCACTGAAATTTTGTAGTCCAACTGAACTTTTGTCTCTCTTATAACATGACTTTGTGTTTCCCATTAATATCTGCAAATTCCGCTGCGTCACCTCGCTGCCTGCCTGCCTGTATACATTCAAATTACAACTGTATGTGCAGTCACCCAGCTGCCATCCTGAATGCATCTCATCACCATTCACCGGTATGTTTGATTTAATCATTCTAAAATTGAACACGTGGTAACTTTGCTCTAGATTTATATTAACATGGATTGCTATTTCTTGAAAGCTAGTGCAGTCTTCCATTTGCTCTGTACCTTAGGATTTGAAACTCTGAATATTTCTCTCAAGCTTTGAAACTCTGAAGATGTTGTCTAAACCTTTGAAACTCTGAAGATTTGTAAGAATGAAAAAAAAATGTACGCCGTACTTCCATGTTAACTTTGTGTTATTTCAACTCCTCAAAAAAAAAACGTCCATGGTTAATTCAAAGTTTTTTTTTTGTTCCGTGTCTAGCTTCATCGTGTGCTTCAGAAATTTGTAACTTGGCTCAATCGCTCTAATGTTTGATCAGACATTTTTGTCCCTTATTTTCAGAATCAGTGCCCCTAATGGCTTCAGATGTGACCTTAATGCTTTATTTATGCAGCAAACAATAGTATATAAACGGTGTGTTCCTGTTACATTATATTGACAACAATCAAAGATGAGCTCATTTGTTATCCTTTCATATTGAAAAGGAAAAGATAGTTACACTGTTGCTTCGTTATACCAAAATCAGTTAATTGTTTATATTAACACCACTTCAGATGTCAATGTCATTTATTTTTATGCTTAATCAGACTATCTTGTGCACTAATTACACATTGTTCAGCTGCCATCCTGCATGCATCGGCCCATCGCATCACCAGTAATCCCCGCAAGTGCAGGACCCGTCCACGAAATGGTGGAACCTGTTCCTATCCCTGAACACGATCCTCCTCCCCGTCACCTCCGACACCAGCTTCAGCACGGCGTGGCAGTCGGCGCACGCCCGGAGGTTCTTGACGATCTTGATCGCCGTCCTGGGCGGCGTGCTGATGAGCCCGAACGCCAGGGCCAGCTTCTCGCTGTGCACCGCCAGCGCCTGCTCCTTGGCCGCGGCGTCGGCGTCGTCGAGGTCGTGCAGCACCAGCTCGGTCCGCGGCACGTGCCCGCGCGCCCGCGCCATGCCGTTCACCTCCTCCAGCTTGGCGTAGATCTCCGCCGCGCGCGGGTGGCTCCGGTCCCCGGCCACGAACTCCACCACCCGCCGCCCCACCTCCACGGCGCTGCACCCGGGCTCCTTCTGGATGCCGCTCGCCCTCATCATCGCCCGCACCCGCCCCACCTCCCGCCACTTCCCCGCCGCAGCGTAGATGTTCGACAGCAGCACGTACGTGCCGGAGTTGGCCAGCCCGTTGGCCACCAGATAGTCGGCGATCCGCTGCCCCAGCGCCGTATTCTTGTGGAGCCGGCAGGCAGCGAGGAGCGACGCCCACATCACCGCATCAGGCTTTGCCGTCGTCGTCGTCATGCTCTGCACGAGGTCGAACGCTTCCTCGACGCGCCCGGCGCGGCCGAGGAGGTCCACCATGCATCCGTAGTGCTCCACCTTAGGCTCGATGCCGTACTCTTCCTCCATCGACCTGAACAGCTCGCGGCCTTCGTCGACCAGCCCGGAGTGGCTGCAGGCGTTGAGCACGCCGATGAAGGTGATGTCGGTCGGCCAGAGCCCCTGCGCCCGCAGCTGGCCGAACGCCTCCAGCGCCTCCCGGCTATGCCCGTGCATGGCATACCCGTTGATCATGGCGTTCCACGCGACGATGTCCCTGTCGCCGCCGCCGAGGTCGCGGAACACGGCGACGGCGTCCTCCAGGCTCCCGCACTTGTAGTACATGTCGATGAGCGCCGTGCCGACCCTGGCGTTGAGCCGGACCCGGCGGCTGCTGTTGTTCACGAACGAATGGAGCCACCTCCCGGACTCCGCCGTGCCCAGCTGCGCCACCGCGGACAGCGCCAGCACCACCGACACCTCGTCGGGCTCCACCCCCGACCTCAGCATCCGCCGGAACAGACGCAGCGCCTCGCTGGGCCGCCCATGCTGCGTGTACCCGTCCATCATGGCGTTCCAGCAGATGAGGTCCTTGCTGGGCAGCGCGTCGAACAGGCTGCGCGCGTCATCCAGCAAGCCCATCTTGGCGTAGCAGGTCAGCATCGCCGTCACGGACACCACGTGCGGGTCCGGCGGCATCCCGTCGAACAGCGAGCGCGCCGCCGCGGCGTCCCCGGCGCGCGCGTACATGCCCAGCAGCGCGGTGGCCACGTACGGTTCGCCGGAGAGCGCCAGCTTCACGGCATACCCGTGCAGCGCGCGCCCGACCGCGAGGCTGCCGCACGCGGGGAGGGAAGCCGAGAGGGTGTGCGCGGTGGGAAGGAGGCCGTGGGAGAGCAGCATCTCGGAGAGGAGCGCGAGCGCCGCATGGTGGTGGCCCCGGGAGGAGTGCGCATGGATGGCGGAGGTGTAGAAGATGGCGGTCGGGTCGGGCGTGCGGCGGAGCAGCGCCACGGCGAGGTCCAGGCGGCCGGACGCGGCGTACGCGCGCTGGAGACGGAAGGCGACGGCTTTGTCCTGGTCCACGCCGGCGCGCACCGCCGCGGCGTGGAGCTCCGAGGTGCGGCGCGCGGACGCGCAGCCCGCCAGTAGCGCCGCCGCGCGGTCCGCCGTGAGGGCGCCATGCTGGACACCGCCGGGCGGGTGTCTGGTCGATGCCGGAGAGGGGAGCACGGCGGCTGCGGCGGTGGACATGGGAGAAGCTGAATGGCCCATGGGAGTAGCTTATCTTCACTGAGCTATCGTGAAATAAGGCGCCAAATGAGGACGGGGTCTTGTTTGGAATGGAACTTAAATAAAATAAAATAAAATACAAGTTTTCAAATTTTAAAATATAAGTGAGAAAGTACTTAGTTTACGTATGAAATTTGCACAGCTAACTAGGTAATGTCCAGTTTGAAATACAGAGGATACAAAGTGGCACACATTTCATCATCATTTGAGAAATGACAGAAAGCAACCAACTGGATTGTATCCACAAAAGTGCTTGGTTCATTTTTTGCAGCATTCACCACCAGTCCACCGGGGCACACCACAATCAACACGGGGCCAAAGCCAAATCAAATAATTCAACGAATATATATTGTAATTCGCATGGATGCACTACCAGAGTTACACCATGACTCAGTTCAAAAGATACCAGAGATGGATAACCAAGTACCACAAAGTACTAACACCATCTCATAACATTCCAGGTAAACCCAAAACCACAGATAACTTATATGCCTATGTATGCATCTCAACCTCAGCTTCTCAACTCTAAGCACAAGACAACAGGTATTGCCCACAAACAGCCGGAGCCAAGCAGCAGCTTTAGTTCTTGCCCCCAATCTCTTTGACAGCACAGATCTGTTCCTCACCCATGGCAGACATCACGGTCAGGAGGATGTCCTTTCCTTCATCATATCCACTCTTGATCTGCAGATGTCAAGCAAAGTGTCTAAGAGATTTGGAACAGAAGTGATAGAGGCAATAGGCTTGTGCGGCTAACTGACCTGGGCTTGCAGACCTTCATCACTGGGAAGCCTGGTGTCATCTTTAGTGCTGCCATTCTCAGTCAAAAGGCTGACCTGTAAAATGCCCTCATCGATTGTTATAAACCAGAAGGTATTGCCAAAAAGACAAAGTTGAATGGATAGACAGAAAGGCAAAGGTTGGAATGGAAGCAAACGCACAAATCCATCTTCAGAAATGTCAATCAGCTGATACTCAACACGATTAACATGTGGAACCTGTACAATGCAGGCATGAGACAAAAGGTTACCAAATTATGTGCACTTAACTGAACAAGCAGCGCAAGGAGTGATACTGATAGCTTACATCACAGTTGTGAGAAGAAGGAACAATATCCTCAAGCTTCTTTCCAGTGAAAATGTCAATGCCAACAAAGTGGCACTTGGCATGGCCATGCTTCCCAGTCTTGGAAGTGGAGACCTCAACAACCTAAAACAAAGCGTATACCAAAATTATTGTCAGATCAAGGTTTGCTTGACATGAGCATCACACTTAGTGAATTGATAGATCTAATGAGAGAATATAGCTACCATACCAGATGTGCAAACCAGAAAGGAATATAATAAAGCAATAAAAATGTCATTCTAGTTATCATCCCCAACTCCAGGTAAGCAAATAGGGTAGCAAGAAAAATATTGGAGTCCAGTATGAAAACATGTATAACCAAGCTAGACACTATTGACAGAAAAGTTGAATGTTGCCTATCAACTCATACCACCACAAGTAGATAATGACTCCAAACAATAATTCATCAATAATGGACACTGCTACAAATAGCGACTATGTGGAAGGAAAGGTGCCAGGAGCAAAAAAGAACTCCTTTGCCAAGTAGAAGCCAGGAAAAAACTACATGGAAATAGTTCTAGTTTAACCAGCATTGTTGAACTGAACATATCATTCAGAACCACCAAATGGCAAGTCCTAGTTTAAGTCTGCTTTCTCCAATTAATCTTGCAGGACCTTGTTGTCTCATAAATGAATATCCAACTGAAACACCTTTTTGAGACAGGTATGTGATATAATTCAGGATGGATAGCTTGCTAATCCACAAGGCTGTCTAGTTATTCAGTAATAATCATCATTACGTACAGAAATTGTTTAGACAGATTCAGAGGACATGGCATACATATTACAGAACCACTACAGGGAAATAGCCCCATGGAGCACATAAGCATAAGCCAGATGGAAATTGTTGAAAAATTGACACCTTACTAAAGGCACCAAACTAAAGATCAAATCTTTATCCTACAGAGCAACACTCTAAGCCAATGGTATAGATATCTGTCCACATCTGCAGCAAAATCCTTCTCTTTCACGGGTGGAAGTAGCAGATCTAGCATTTATGCATCTCTGAGCTACGGGAATGAAAACAAAAGGCTACCAACAAGAAAGCTATTTTTTCCCAACAATATAAGAATCCATAAGATCAACTGCATGCCGTAACAAGCGACAGAGTGGGAGATGTGACTCTCACCTTGCAGGGACGGCCCTTGATGACGATGTACCCGTTCTTGCGGATGGTGCCAGCCTGCTGCGGATAGGTCTTGGAGGCGCCGGCGTCGGCCTTGGACTCGAAGTGGTGCTCCTCGGAGTCCGACATCTCCGGGAATCTTACAGCGGTCCTGTAGCAACAGTAACATAAGAAGAACAGCGGCAGCAAGAAGAAGAAGAGCGCAGAAAATATCTGAAAAAAAGGCTGAGAGCTGACGAATTTCAAGAGATCTGAGTCGAGGAACAAGCTGCTCGCTGCTCACCTGCTGAGAAGTGGGGGAGGAGATTTGCAATGCAGGACGGATCCGCGACCGCGAGGCTAGGGTTCTACGGCTCGGGTTCTGCCAGATTTTTATCTGAGGGCGACGGCCGACGGGATGTGGATTGGGACGGGTATTGGGCTGTCTCTCGTGATGGGCCAGCCCATGTCGATTTGGACGGGTATCTGAGGACCGCGTTATCTGATGGGCCAGCCCAGCCCATTGAGATCTTTGCTACCGGTTGCTATCTTCAATTCTATATATATCTTCCACGGTCCACGCGAAATGATTTTCTACCCTAGGGATGAAACTCCTCTAAAAAAAACCTAGAGATGAAACCGATATGCGATGAAGCGGTACCATATTATGATATATGAAATAGAAATTTGTTCGCTCAAGAGTTTTTTAAAAGTGACAATCGAAAATTGCCATGAAGTCGGTTGAAAATGACAACTTTTTATATGTTGCTAAAATCAAAAGTGGCTCGAAATAGCATAATATATGGCCCTATTCATTCGGCTTATAATCCGTCTTTTTTAGCTTATTTTTTTTCAGCCGGAACAGTATTTTTTTCTCACAAAAAATCAGTCAACAGTGTTTTTTAGCCGGCTTATCAGCACAGCCGAACAGCTCCATATAGGGAAATGGTGCATGTGTCCGAAGTTGGAACCAGAGAAATCAAAGTTGGCTCTAGGAAGGGTAATCCCTCGAATAGGGATGTTGCTAGAGGTAAAGCAGGGCTCAAGCATATGTGGTAGTATATAAGGTTCTTCTCACATATCCAACCAGTTTTGCTTTCTTTTTTCTCGAATACGCAAAAGATTGGCGTATCATTGGATTAAGAAGAAAAGTTCAGACGACATACAACGCGCATCAAATGAGCGCCGAAGGAGGTCAACGTGCACAGCCGTAGCTGGACCATCCTAGAGAAAGATCTTTATGGCGATATTACATAAAAGGAACAACCAAGCGCGAGCATCGACGCGCCCTACGTGTCTTCAATGAAGAGCTCCGACGCGCGCCCGTTGAACGCTGGAAACATCGCGTCAAGGGCCTCCACATGGCTCGACGACAAGGTCCCCGAACGCAACGCGTCGAGTATACTCTTGGGCGCAGGTGAACCCAGGTTGGCCGGCGACGCTTTACCGAACCGCTGCTCGAGGAGTACCGCGCCCCGCTAGGAGGTCGGTATGTGAGCCAACGGTTGGGCGGCTATCTGTCTGCTCCTGTGCCTAATAGGCAAGAGCTTCCTGGTTCTCGGCCTCTGTCGTGGTGGAGAGACAATCAGGGGAGGTTCCCACTGGACCAGCACCTCATCCCAAAACCGTGCGAGGCGTCGAGCGGCCTCACGCGGCGTGGGCGTCTCGTCGACATCGATGCCGGATTGACCAACCCGAGGAGGCGTCTGCTGCGCCAACTCGTGTGCCGATGACTGAGGCAAGGAGACATCCGTGGACCCCGTGGGGGTGGCTACGTCGCCAGCCTCGACGCCGGGTAGAGCCTCCTGAGGCGCCAACTCCTGCGCCAACGGTGTAAGGTCCAAAAAGGCTAGAGGGGGGGAATGAATAGCCTAATTAAAAAATTCTACAAGAATTACTTAACCACACGTTAGTACGAAAGGTGGCGAATCAAATGCACTAGCTCTAACTAATTAAGCAAGCCACCTACACAAGTTTATAACAAAGCTATTCACTAAACACAACAACAACTACAAGCTAGAAATAAGAAGTAATACGAGAGAAGAGCTTTGATTGATTATACCGCCATGTAGAGATGAGATGTACCAATCAATCAATCACACAAGAGAAATCCTCGGGAAGAGAATGACACAAGAATTTATCCCGAGGTTCACTTGCTTCCCGGCAAGCTACTCCCCGTTGTGGTGATACACCCACTTGTTGGTTCGCGAGCTAATCGACTATCAAGAGTCGAGCCCTCGGCGGGTGTCGCACAACCGCACACAAGATGGGGATCCTCCAAGCCACGAGCTCCACTAGAGTATCCAATTCACGAACTCCCGCGGGAAAGGATCAAGAACCCCTTACAACACTTGGTGAAGGCTCCAACAATCTCCAATTGCGAGCTCAATCACCTCCACTGCTCCAAGCCGTCTACCGTGTCGGGAAACACGGAAGAGTAACAAGAAATCCGCAGCAACTCGAAGATCAAGTGCCTCTAGAATGCAACTCTCAAGCAATACACTTGAATCTCACTCAATCTCACTCAAGATATGCAACTAATCAAAGAGATAAGTGGAGGGGTTGTTCTCTAGCTCAAAGTATGTCTCTATATCTCAAAATGTGCAAGAGTTACCCTCAAACCCTGGCCAACGTCTATTTATAACGAAGGGGTACGCAGCTAGCCGTTACAGACGACGCAGCGAAAAACGCGCTGACCGGACGCTCCGGTCAGGGTGACCGGACGCGTCCGGTCACTACACGACAAACGTGAACAGTGCGCGTCAGAACTAGCCGTTGCCCTGACCGGACGCGCTGAACCGATTGACCGGACGCGACAGAGCCCACGTCCGGTCGCGTTCCAGTATGCTCCCGTTGAGACCGGACGCGTCCGATCGCATGTGACCGGACGCGCCGCGCGTCCGATCGTCACTCCGCTTCGCTCTACCCCTCTGGACGCCTGACCGGACGCTCCGGCTACGTGAGGGACCGGACGCGCCGGTCGCGCGCTCTGGTTCGCTCAGGAGAACTGACCGGACGCGCTGTTGAACTGACCGGACGCCACAGTGTCAGCGTCCGGTTAGAGTCCAGTAAGCTCCCTGGATGACCGGACGCGTCCGGTCGTCAGTGACCGGACGTGCTGCGCGTCCGATCAACGAACTAAAAACCGCGCAGACGCTGAACACTGACCGGACGCGTCCGGTCATACCGTGACCGCGTCCGGTGCAGCGTCCGGTCACCACAGTGACCTCCGTTCGCCTCTGTTACTTTTCCGACTTCCGGCGTAGTGGAAAATAGGCATTTCAACTTCACAAAAACGCCTGAATCCCGCGCTCGCAAAGCTCGGCGGGAGGGAGAGAGGAACCCAAACCCCTCTCTACCGCTTGAACTCCATCGCCTTCGCAAATGTGCTAACACCACCAAGTGTACACCACCATGTGCATGTGTGTTAGCATTTCACAATCATTTTCCAAGGTGTTATGTTAGCTCTTTACTAGATCCTAATGCATATGCTCAAGACATTGATCTAGTGGCACTTGATTTCCGAGCTAACCGTGATTGCCCCTCTTAATAGTCGGCTATGTATCCTAAATCCGGTCAATCACTTCTCTACTCATCTTAGACCGGCAAAAGGAAAACCCTATGGTTATACCTTTGCCTTGCGCTCTTAGTTCCTTCTCTTTCACTTGATCATCATGTCCTTCATTTTATGTGCATCTCCACCATGATCATCATTTTATGTCCATGCACCATCTCTTTGTGATCTTGTGGCCACCACTCCTTGCCACATACACCTTCATCACATGTGTTGCTTATGCCAAACTCAAAACACTTAACACATGGCATTAGCAACTTGGTGTCATTGATTACCAAAACCAAACTTAGGCTTTCAATCTCCCCCTTTTTGGTAATTGATGACAACCATCACAAAGATATGAAATGAAATCAATTTTCAATTTCGATAGTATTAGCTCCCCCTACATATGTGCTTCCATGAGTTTGGTTCAATTGTGCACATATGTATGGATTTGAATTTTGGAAGAGTTACGACTATCA
This sequence comes from Saccharum hybrid cultivar R570, assembly GCA_038087645.1. Lineage (NCBI taxonomy): Eukaryota > Viridiplantae > Streptophyta > Magnoliopsida > Poales > Poaceae > Saccharum > Saccharum hybrid cultivar. The sequence goes on from JAQSUU010000368.1 coordinate 1,520,037, forward strand.
AATTGATGCTAAGGTATATAGAATGGACCTTTGAAGCGTGATACCAATCGGAGTTGCCTTTATATACCACCCTTAGCATCGATGTAGCTAGACACCATTTGTAATACATCACTTGTAAAGATCACAAACACTAAAGTACCCCGTGAGATCAACATTATAAGCAAAAGGTGTCTAGATACCGCTTGTAAAGCTACTCTCAACAAAACATCATTCAAGTTCTATTTCTAGCAAACATTATTCAATCATGAATATCGAAATTAAAATTTGCAATGCAACACATCATCATGTTAGTGCACATACAAATGCAACAAATAATTCATGAGCTTGCTCCCCTATGACTTTTCTCTCCCCCTATGATTTTTCTCTCCCCTTTATTATATCTTATTCCCTCTTTGTAAAATCTTTGTGACTTTTCTCTCCCCCTTTGTCAACAATCACCAAAAAGGTGCTAATTTTAGTGAGAGTTAAGTCAATCAATTATGAGGGAGTCCAAATTATGGTTCAATCTAGATCACTTGCCTAGAATATGTAATTCGGTTTGATCCAAGGACAAGCTTTTTCACACCTCATAAAGTATAAGGGTTATCTTGACCATGTTGAATTACACATCATGAGCTCATTTTCTAGATTCAACACTAGGTTTGCAAGCCCATAAACATGTCATATGCTACCACTAGATCAAATAAACATAGAAGCAATAGTGGTACCATATATATATTAAACTCATTTAATTTTCATGAATGAGCCTATTTGTCATGCAAATATGTCTATATGTTCTAAACATGTCCTTAGCAAAGTATGAATGATATGCCAAACAACTTTACCTTGCTATGTTGGAGGAGAGGCATGTCATATAAGAATGTGGGGGTACACTCATTTCAAGTTGGAGAAGTCAAGTATGTTTAATTCATTCTTCAACTTGTAAAATCTCTTTTCATCAAGTGGCTTTGTAAAAATGTCGGCTAGTTGATCTTCGGTGCCAATGCTCTTAATGCTAATATCACCCTTTTGTTGATGGTCTCTTATGAAGTGATGCCTTATATCAATGTGCTTGGTTCTTGAATGTTGAACCGGATTTTGAGTCATCTTGATAGCACTTTCATTGTCACAAAACAAAGGCACATTCTTAAATTTGATTCCAAAGTCATTCAAGGTGGCTTTCATCCAAAGCAATTGTGCACAACAACTACCGGCACTAATGTATTCGGCCTCGGCGGTAGATAGTGCAACACTATTTTGTTTCTTTGATGACCATGAAACAAGAGACCTTCCAAGCAATTGACAAGTGCCACTTGTGCTCATTCTATCAATCTTGCATCCACCATAGCCGGAGTCCGAATATTCAATCAACTCAAAGTTAGACCCCTTGGGATACCATAGTCCAACATCATGAGTGCCCTTGAGATATCTCAATATTCTCTTGGTTGCTTTCAAGTGACTTTCTCTAGGTGAAGCTTGATATCTTGCACACTTGCACACACTAAACATCACATCCGGCCTAGAAGCGGTGACATAGAGCAAACTTCCAATCATAGACCGGTATTGCTTTTGATCTACCATGTTTCCACTATCATCAATACCCAATTGATCATTTGTGCCCATTAGTGTACTCATTGGCTTAGCATCTTGCAATCCAAACTTCTTGATCATGTCCTTGATGTACTTGCCTTGACTTACAAAAGTGTCATTCTTCATTTGCTTGATTTGAAGTCCAAGAAAGTAACTAAGCTCTCCAATCATAGACATCTCAAACTCATTAGCCATCATATTTCCAAACTCTTCACAAAAATCTTGATTTGTTGATCCAAAAATGATATCATCCACATAGATTTGCAACACAAACAAGTCATTTCCAAGCTTCTTGGTGAAGAGAGTGGTGTCAACCTTTCCCATCTTGAACCCTTTAGAGAGAAGAAAATCCTTCAATCTCTCATACCATGCTCTAGGTGCTTGCTTTAAACCATACAATGCCTTCTTTAGCTTGTAAACATGGTCGGGCTTCTTGTCATCTTCAAAACCGGGAGGTTGCTCAACATAAACTTCTTCATTGATGTAGCCATTGAGAAATGCACTCTTGACATCCATTTGATAGAGCTTGATGTTGTGTGCACAAGCATATGCTAATAAGATTCTAATTGCTTCCAATCTTGCAACCGGTGCATATGTCTCTCCAAAGTCAAGACCCTCAACTTGAGTGTATCCTTGTGCTACTAATCTTGCTTTGTTCCTCACAACTATGCTATCTTGATCTTGCTTGTTTCTAAAGACCCATTTAGTACCAATCACATTGTAGTTCTTTGGCCTCTCAACAAGTTTCCAAACTTGATTTCTAGCAAAGTTGTTTAGTTCTTCATGCATGGCATTTACCCACTCGGAATCTTTCAATGCATCTTCTATCTTCTTTGGTTCTTCTAATGAGACAAATGAGTAATGCTCACAAAATGATGCTAATCTTGATCTAGTTTGAACACCACTTTGAATTCCACCAATAATTTGGTCCAATGGATGATCTCTTGCAATACTAGTAGGTTGGAGTATTGGGAGTTGATTGCTTCCACTTGTTTGACCTTGAACTTGAGCTTCATCATGAGAACCACTAGAGCTTGCTTGATTTGTATCAATTTGCAAACTTTGGTTGATCACATGAATATCATCATCATCAACTTGCATCGGCCTTATATCACCAATGTCCATGTTCTTCATTGCATTTGACAATTGATCTCCTCTCACATCATCAAGGTTTTGAGCTTCATTTTGAGACCCTTGGGTTTCATCAAACTCAACACCATGAACTTCTTCCAAGGTGCCATTTGTGAGATTCCAAACTCTATATGATTTGCTTGTGGTAGAATAACCAAGTAAGAACCCTTCATCACATTTCTTTTCAAACTTGCTCAACCTAGTGCCTTTCTTGAGAATATAGCATTTGCAACCAAACACTCTAAAGTATGCAATGTTGGGCTTTCTTCCATTAAATAGTTCATATGGTGTCTTTCCAAGCTTCCTATGGCAATAGAGACGGTTACTACAATAGCAAGCCGTGTTGATAGCTTCACTCCAAAATGAATGACTAACATTGTATTCACTAAGCATTGATCTAGCCATATCAATCAAGGTTCTATTTTTCCTTTCAACTACACCATTTGATTGAGGAGTGTATGTTGGTGAGAATTGATGTCCAATACCAAAATCATCACATAAATCTTTAATTCTTGTGTTCTTGAACTTACTACCATTGTCACTTCTAATCTTCTTGATGGTAGTCTCAAACTCATTTTGCACCCTCTTGACAAAAGACTTGAATAGATCATAAACATCACTCTTGTCATAGAGAAAGAACACCCAAGTGTATCTAGTGTAGTCATCCACAATCACAAAACCATACTTGTTGCCACCAATGCTAGTGTATGTTGTTGGCCCAAACAAGTCCATGTGCAATAGCTCAAATGCTTTTGATGTGCTCATTTCACTTTTACTAGGATGTGAATTTCTAACTTGTTTGCCGGCTTGACAAGCACTACATAGTTTATCCTTCTCAAAGGTGACATCCTTCAATCCTCTAACTAAGTCATGCCTCAAAAGTTTGTTCAATTGTTTCATTCCAACATGACCAAGACTTCTATGCCATAACCAACCCATACTAGATTTACTAAGCAAGCATGATGTCAATTGTGTCTCACTATCATTGAAGTCAACCAAGTATAAGCTACCATGTCTAAATCCTTTGAATATCAAATTTGATCCATCAACACTTATGACTTCAACATCATCACTACCAAATATGCACTTGAAGCCAAGATCACAAAGTTGTGCCACCGATAAAAGATGAAATCTAAGCTCTCAACTAGCAACACATTAGATATGCTCATGTCATTTGAGATAGCAATTTTACCAAGCCCCTTGACCTTGCCTTTCTTGTTGTTGCCAAAAGTGATAGCATCAAAACCACCATTTTGACTTGTATCAATTGAATTAAACATACAAGAGTCTCCGGTCATATGTTGAGTGCACCCACTATCAAGCACCCAATGCCTTCCTCCGGCTTTGTAATTGACCTACAAGACAAGATCAATTCTTTTTAGGTACCCAAACTTGTTTGGGTCCTCCAAGGTTAGAGACTAAGCTCTTTGGTACCCAAATCGCTTTCTTCTTTGAGCCCATCCATGGTGTACCAATAAACTTAGCATGAACACCATTTGTACCCTTGGTAAGCATATAGAAAAAATTAAACTTGATTGAGGATACATTTGCATTGGATTTCTTGTTCATACAATGTTGCTCTATGTGACCAACTTGCTTGCAACTTTTGTAATAGCTACCATTGTTCTTTACAAAACGAGTCTTGTGAGGAGCAAAAGCGGCCTTGCCTTTCTTGGGGTTATAGCCCAATCCCTCTTTGTAGAGAGAAGCTCTTTGGCTACCCAAGCACATAAGCAAGCGGTCCTCACCACCATAAGACTTAGCTAATGTGTGATTGAGCTCTTTTACCTCCTTCTTGAGATTTTCATTCTCAACTATAAGTGTGGAGTCACAAGTGAAACCATCACTACTAGATGAGGATGATGTAGATGAGCTACATGAAGGGTTAGTAGGAGCAACAATAATAGGCTTATGAAAAGTTTCATCAATTATATCACATGATATGCCTATGTTGCAAGTTTTAGCTTTCTCAACATTAGTTGGTATGTTTTCATATTTTTCAACTAGAGAGGAATGAGCTTCTTCTAGCTTAGTGTGAGACTTTTGAAGCTTCTTATGGTCTACCTTTAGACTCTCATAAGATGCCCTAAGCTCATCAAGTTCTTGCATAAGATTTTTCTTTTCCTTAAGCAAGCCCTTGCACTCCTTTCTAGATTCTTTAAAATGTTGAGTGCAATCTTCTAGCATAGTGATTAGTTCATCTTTAGTGAATTCCTCTTCATCACTATCACTATCACTAGCATTATTATGATCACTCTCATCATTGGATGATACCTTAGCGGCCTTAGCTATGAAGCATGATGGAGTGTCGAAGAGGGAGACCTTCTTTTGGATGGCAATGCTAGCATGTCCCTTCTTCTTGCTCTTGTAGTCATCCTCATCATCACTTGAGGAATCATCACTATCCCATGTAGCAACATGAGAATCATTCTTCTTCTTATAAGAGCCTTTTTTCTTTTCTTGCTTCTTCTTCTCTTTCTTGATAGCATCTTCATCATCACTATCATAAGGACACTTTGCAATGAGATGGTCCTTGCTATGGCATCTAAAGCATCTCATGGTATGCTCACTCTTCTTAGATGAGTTCTTCCTCCTTCTTGCACGATAGCCTTTCTTCTTCATGAATTTGCCAAATTGCTTGACAAAGAGAGCCATCTTCTCATCAATGTCATCACTATCACAAGAGCTTGAGTCTTCATCACTTGATGATTCAATCTTGGATTTGCTCTTGGATGTGGTGGCTTTGAATGCCACACTCTTCTTCTTTTTATCATCTTTCTTCTCATTTTCCTTCTTCTTCTTCTTGACCAACTCATCCTTCTCATCATCTTCTCTATATGAATCATCGGTCATCACTTCTTGAAATATTTGTTGAGGAGTTGAATCCTTCAATGTAGTTCTCACTAGCACGGTGATCAATGTATCAAATCTCTTGGGTAGACTTCTCAAGAACTTCATAGAGAATTGATTGTCCTTGACCTCCTCACCAAGTGCCTTGAGCTCATTGACAATGACTTTCAACCTATGAAACATCTCCGGTATACTCTCATCATCTTGCATCTTGAAGCTTGAAAATTTTTCTTGCAAGATATATGCTTTAGCGGTCTTTGTACCTTCGGTGCCCTCAAATGTTTCTTCTAGCTTGGCCCAAGCATCATGAGTAATCTCTATGTTCTTTACTTGCTCAAATGTCTTGTCATCTAGTGCCTCATGAAGAGCACTAATGGCAATATCATTGCATTGGAGCTTCTTCTCCTCTACCGGTGTAGGTGCTTCCGGATTAGCAACCTCAAATTTTGTTTCGGTGACCTTCCACACTTCTCTATTGATTGACTTTAGGTGTGCGGTCATCTTAACCTTCCAATATGCATAATTTGTGCCATCAAAGTGAGGTGCCTTCTTGGTGTTGTTGATGTGCAAGCTTAATTGAGCCATTTCTTTTTCACCGTAGGTTGTTAAGCCTCAAATAAATGATGCCTCGGCTCCGATACCACTTGTAAGGTCCAAAAAGGCTAGAGGGGGGGGGGTGAATAGCCTAATTAAAAAATTCTACAAGAATTACTTAACCACACGTTAGTACGAAAGGTGGCGAAGCAAATGCACTAGCTCTAACTAATTAAGCAAGCCACCTACACAAGTTTATAACAAAGCTATTCACTAAACACAACAACAACTACAAACTAGAAACAAGAAGTAATACGAGAGAAGAGCTTTGATTGATTATACCGCCGTGTAGAGATGAGATGTACCAATCAATCAATCACACAAGAGAAATCCTCGGGAAGAGAATGACACAAGAATTTATCCCGAGGTTCACTTGCTTCCCGGCAAGCTACTCCCCGTTGTGGCGATACACCCACTTGTCGGTTCGCGAGCTAATCGACTATCAAGAGTCGAGCCCTCGGCGGGTGCCGCACAACCGCACACAAGATGGGGATCCTCCAAGCCACGAGCTCCACTAGAGTATCCAATTCACGAACTCCCGTGGGGAAGGATCAAGAACCCCTTACAACACTTGGTGAAGGCTCCAACAATCTCCAATTGCGACCTCAATCACCTCCGCTGCTCCAAGCCGTCTACCGTGTCGGGAAACACGGAAGAGTAACAAGAAATCCGCAGCAACTCGAAGATCAAGTGCCTCTAGAATGCAACTCTCAAGCAATGCACTTGAATTTCACTCAATCTCACTCAAGATATGCAACTAATCAAAGAGATGAGTGGAGGGGTTGTTCTCTAGCTCAAAGTATGTCTCTATATCTCAAAATGTGCAAGAGTTACCCTCAAACCCCGGCCAACGTCTATTTATAACGAAGGGGTACGCAGCTAGCCGTTACAGACGACGCAGCGAAAAACGCGCTGACCGGACGCTCCGGTCAGGGTGACCGGACGCGTCCGGTCACTACACGACAAACGTGAACAGTGCGCGTCAGAACTAGCCGTTGCCCTGACCGGACGCGCTGAACCGATTGACCGGACGCGACAGAGCCCGCGTCCGGTCGCGTTCTAGTATGCTCTCGTTGAGACCGGACGCGTCCGATCGCATGTGACCGGACGCGCCGCGCGTCCGATCGTCACTCTGCTTCGCTCTACCCCTCTGGATGCCTGACCGGACGCTCCGGCTACGTGAGGGACCGGACGTGCCGGTCGCGCGCTCTGGTTCGCTCAGGAGAACTGACCGGACGCGCTGTTGAACTGACCGGACGCCACAGTGTCAGCGTCCGGTTAGAGTCCAGTAAGCTCCCTAGATGACCGGACGCGTCCGGTCGTCAGTGACCGGACGTGCTACGCGTCCGATCAACGAACTAAAAACCGCGCAGACGCTGAACACTGACCGGACGCGTCCGGTCATACCGTGACCGCGTCCGGTGCAGCGTCCGGTCACCACAGTGACCTCCGTTCGCCTCCGTTACTTTTCTGACTTCCGGCGTAGTGGAAAATAGGCATTTCAACTTCACAAAAACGCCTGAATCCCGCGCTCGCAAAGCTCGGCGGGAGGGAGAGAGGAACCCAAACCCCTCTCTACCGCTTGAACTCCATCGCCTTCGCAAATGTGCTAACACCACCAAGTGTACACCACCATGTGCATGTGTGTTAGCATTTCACAATCATTTTCCAAGGTGTTATGTTAGCTCTTTACTAGATCCTAATGCATATGCTCAAGACATTGATCTAGTGGCACTTGATTTCCGAGCTAACCGTGATTGCCCCTCTTGATAGTCGGCTATGTATCCTAAATCCGGTCAATCACTTCTCTACTCATCTTAGACCGGCAAAAGGAAAACCCTATGGTTATACCTTTGCCTTGCGCTCTTAGTTCCTTCTCTTTCACTTGTTCATCATGTCCTTCATTTTATGTGCATCTCTACCATGATCATCATTTTATGTCCATGCACCATCTCTTTGTGATCTTGTGGCCACCACTCCTTGCCACATACACCTTCATCACATGTGTTGCTTATGCCAAACTCAAAACACTTAACACATGGCATTAGCAACTTGGTGTCATTGATTACCAAAACCAAACTTGGGCTTTCAAACGGCTGAGGCGAGAGGGCACCTGCGGGTAGAGGCGAGGAGACATCGGCCACCGGAGGGGGGTCCGTGGATCCCGCAGGTGTGGCTACGTCGTCGGCCTCAACACCGGGTAGAGCCTCCTGAGGCGCAAACTCCTTCGTCGACGGCTGCGGCGAGAGGGCAGCCGCGGCTAAGAGCTCCTCTAGCATCGGGGCGAAAAGAGACGACCAAAGCAAGAGGACTGTCGGTCGCACATATCGCCTCCACGAGCGGGTCGTGCTCAGCGAGGCACTGCACGGGCACCCACACGGTGGAATCCAGCGGTGCTTGGGCAGCCCCAGCCGGTAGAGCTTCAGAGGCAATCGAGGTGGAGGCCGGTGCAGTCCGCGCGAACTCAGTCGACCGCCCGCGATGCCTCCGATGCTTGCGTCGCCTCCGCCTATGTCGTCGTCGACCATTAGTGATGGGGACGATGGTGGTCGTCGTGGCTCCTCTAAGCTCACATGAACTGTGTGAACCAGCATGGTCTATCGGCCCATCATGACGACCCAAGACACAGTTGCCCGATACACGGTTGCCCACGTGCCTTGGCCGCTTGCAGTCACGCGTGATGTGTCGAAAGCCCCTGCACCTCAGACAACACTGGGGCAGCTTGCAGGTGGCCACCCGGTGCGCGGAGGAGAGGCAATTGCGGCACTTGCCAGGGAGATCTGCCGGGATGCGCCTCGGTGGTCGATGACCTACAGCCCGACCCCTGCGAGCTAGCCCAGGTGGCACAACCAAGACGGTTGAAAGGTCTTGATGGCTAGAGGGGGGTGAATAGCCTATTAAAAATTTCTACAAAGACAAGCTAAACAAGTTTATCAATAAAACAAATAGCGAGATGCGAGTTTTGCTTAGCCTACGGGGTGTTTGCAAGCCACCTAACCAATTCACAATTCTAGTATATTTGCACTCAACTGCACAAGTCAAACCGAGAAGGTAACTACAACTACAACTAGCAAGCTACAAAAAAGAGCTACTCTAGTAAAGCTAACTAGCTAGCAAAGATAACTAAGAAAGTAATGCGGAGTTGAGTTAGGAGAGTTTCACCGAGGGGCGAAGTATTGAGTCAACCAATATGATCAACAATGTATACCAAGATAACCGAACACCGGGATCAATCAATCACAATATGAAAGTGATGACACGAAGATTTATCCCGAGGTTCACGTGCTTACCGGCACGCTAGTCCCCGTTGTGTCCCTCTTCACCACGTGGTTCGGTGGCTATTCGGTCTCACACCGAGCCTCTCAAAAGGCGCCACAAGAACCTACCAAATGGCAAAAGGTTGCAATGACACGAGCAATTTACTAATGTTGCCTTTGGCGCTTCGCCGAGGTAGGCACAAACCCCTCACAATCACCGGAGGTGGCTAAGAACAAACACCAACTCTTGTCAACACCTCCAAGCTGCTCCAAGCCGTCTAGGTGGCGGCAACCACCAAGACAAACAAGAATCCCATAGCAAATCAACCACCAAGTGCCAACTAGATGCAATCTCGCAATGCAAATGCACTTGGATCACTCAATCTCACTTTGAATATGCAAAGAAGCAAGAGAGATGAGTGGGAGGGGAGTTGCTTAGCTCAAAGTGCTCACAAGTATGTCAAATGATCGAGAGGTGGAGCAATGAGCCGGCCAACGAGTATTTATAGACGTACCCCTTCGAATAGAGCCGTTAGAAACTTAAACAGCTAAAATCGCGCTGATCGGACGCGCTGGTCCAACTGACCGGACGTGCCGGTCGCACAACGGCAAAGTCGCGAAACACTGACCGGACGTGCCGGTCGCCCAACGGCTAACTGCGAAGCAACGACCGGACGCGCTCATCACGCAGACCGGACGCGCTGGGAAAGACCGGACACGCTGGTCCCGTGAGTGACCGGACGCGCTGGTCGCCTGAGCAGCACTCAACGAAACAACGACCAGACGCGCTGAAGAAACATGATCAGACGCGATAGTGCCAGCGTCCGGTTAGAGTCTCGTAAGCTCCCTAAACGACCGGACGCGTCCGATCATCAGTGACCGGACGCGCCTCGCGTCCGATCATCGAACTGGAAAACGCGCAGACACTGAACACTGACCGGACGCGTCCGGTCATGCAAGGACTGCGTCCGGTTCAGCGTCCGGTCACCTCTGTGACCTCCATTCACCTCTGTGACCTCTTATCATCACTAGAGCTTTCATCATCATCGCTATCGGAGTTGTCACTATCCCAAGTGACTACATAACCACCACCCTTCTTCTTCTTGTTGAAAGTGAAGCTCTTCTTTGCTTTCTTCTCATTCTCTTTCTTATCCTTCTTGTTCTTCTTGAGCTTCAAGTCCCCATTATGAAATCTCTTATCTTCATAGGGGCAATCCGCCACTATATGATCGGGGCTATTGCAATTGTAGCAAAGGGTCTTTGCCTTTATAATGTCTCTTCTCTTCCTTGCCCCATATCTTTTCTTCTTCATGAATCTTCCCATCTTGTGCACAAGGAGGGCCACGGTCTCATCATCGAATGGATCATCATCATCACTCTCCACCTTGCTCTTGCCCTTAGAGGATGAAGCCTTGAATGCAATGGGCTTCTCTTGCTTGACCTTGGTCTCCTTCTTCTTTTCTACCTCATCTTCATCATCATTGTATTGGGCATCGGTCATTATATCTCCAAGCACATTGGTTGGTTTGACCTTGTCCAATCCCTCTCTAAAGATCATTCTTCTCAAGGTGGCAAACTTCTTGGGTAAGCACATCAAGAACTTGTGTGAGAAGTCCTTGTCCTCAACCTTCTCCCCAAGCCCCTTGAGATCATTGACAATGACTTGGAGCCTATAGAACATCTCTAGGATGGATTCATCATCCTTTATCTTGAATGTGGAGAACTTGTCCTTGAGCATATATAGTTTGGCACTTTTTACCGTTGAAGTGCCTTCATATGTTTCTTCAAGCCTTATCCAAAGCTCATTTGCCTTTTCAAGATCTTTGATTTGCTCAAATACTTTGTCATCAATGGCATGGTAGATTGTGTCAAGTGCCGCCGTATTGCATTGTTTGTTGATGCGGTCATTGGGAGTGAGGTTTTCCTCATTAAGAATGATGTATCCTTCTTTGGTCACATCTCAAACCTTCTCATGTATATTGCCTAGATATTGCTTCATCTTCCTTTTCCAATGATCAAAGGAAGAGACACCATCAAAGAATAGAGGCTTGCCATTTACATAATTGAACATAACTTGAGCCATCTTACACCGAGGTTGTTAAGTCTTACAAACGGTGACCACGGCTCCGATACCACTTGAAAGGTCTTGATGGCTAGAGGGGGGTGAATAGCCTATTAAAAATTTCTACAAAGACAAGCTAAACAAGTTTATCAATAAAACAAATAGCGAGATGCGAGTTTTGCTTAGCCTACGGGGTGTTTGCAAGCCACCTAACCAATTCACAATTCTAGTATATTTGCACTCAACCGCACAAGTCAAACCGAGAAGGTAACTACAACTACAACTAGCAAGCTACACAAAAGAGCTACTCTAGCAAAGCTAACTAGCTAGCAAAGATAACTAAAAAAGTAATGCGGAGTTGAGTTAGGAGAGTTTCACCGAGGGGCGAAGTATTGAGTCAACCAATATGATCAACAATGTATACCAAGATAACCGAACACCGGGATCAATCAATCACAATATGAAAGTGATGACACAAAGATTTATCCCGAGGTTCACGTGCTTGCCGGCACGCTAGTCCCCGTTGTGTCCCTCTTCACCACGTGGTTCGGTGGCTAATCGGTCTCACACCGAGCCTCTCAAAAGGCACCACAAGAACCTACCAAATGGCAAAAGGTTGCAATGACACGAGCAATTTACTAATGTTGTCTTTGGCGCTTCGCCGAGGTAGGCACAAACCCCTCACAATCACCGGAGGTGGCTAAAAACAAACACCAACTCTTGTCAACGCCTCCAAGCTGCTCCAAGCCGTCTAGGTGGCGACAACCACCAAGAGAAACAAGAATCTCACAGCAAATCAACCAACAAGTGCCAACTAGATGCAATCTCGCAATGCAAATGCACTTGGATCACTCAATCTCACTTCGAATATGCAAAGAAGCAAGAGAGATGAGTGGGAGGGGAGTTGCTTAGCTCAAAGTGCTCACAAGTATGTCAAATGATCGAGAGGTGGAGCAATGAGCCGGCCAACGAGTATTTATAGACGTACCCCTTCGAATAGAGCCGTTAGAAACTTAAACAACTGAAATCGCGCTGACCGGACGCGCTGGTCCAACTGACTGGACACGTCGGTCGCACAACGGCAAAGTCACGAAACACTGACCGGACGCACTGGTCCAACTAACCGGACGCGCCGGTCGCCCAACGGCTAACTGCGAAGCAACGACCGGACGCGCTCATCACGCAGACCGGACGCGCTGGGAACGACCGGACGCGCTGGTCCCGTGAGTGACCGGACGTGCTGGTCGTCTGAGCAGCGCTCAACGAAACAACGACCAGACGCGCTGAAGAAACATGACCGGACGCGATAGTGCCAGCGTCCGGTTAGAGTCTAGTAAGCTCCCTAAACGACCGGATGCGTCCGATCATCAGTGACCGGACGCGCCTCGCGTCCGATCATCGAACTAGAAAACGCGTAGACACTGAACACTGACCGGACGCGTCCGGTCATGCAAGGACTGTGTCCGGTTCAGCGTCCGGTCACCTCTGTGACCTTCGTTCGCCTCTGTTTCTTTTTCGGACTTTCAGCGTAGTGGAAAATAGTCGTTTCAACTCCTCGAAAATGCCTGAATCCCGCCGAGCAAACTCGGCGGGGAGGGAGAGAGGATCTCAAACCCTCTCTACCGCTCAAACTCCACCGCCTACGCAAACGTGCTAACACCACCAAGTGATCTTCGTCATGTGTGAGTGTGTTAGCATTTTCACAATCATTTTTCGAGGCGATATTAGTTCAATCCAAATACATATGATTATGAAATGCACATCTAGAGGCACTTAGGAGTTCAATAGCCGCGTCATTCCCCTCTTTATAGTATGGCTATCTATCCTATAATGTAACCACACCCACTAGATGTCTTGGTTACTAAAACACAACCCTTAAGCATATACCTTTGCCTTGATCACGTAGGGTTGCATCCAAATCTAAGTGTGGCCATCATGATCACCATGTCCATCTTGCCACCAACCTTGGAATGTACTAATCCTCATATGCTACATATAACTTAGGCATAGGATTAGTACTTAGGCATTGTCACTAATTACCAACACCAAACAGCGGTCGCTGGACGCAGCTCCTGGCGGTGGAGGATCTCACACCACCCATCGGCATCAGGGGCGGAGACCCGTCGACGGCGACTAAGGCGCTGGCATGCCGGGATGCAGCCCTCCACTGGGCGAGACGGCAGGCCGTGCACCAGCTGTGGCCGCGGCCGACGACGCTTCGCCCCCCTCCGGCCAGCACCCTGGCGGCCCGGCACAGCGCCGCCAACCAGTTTTGCTTTCAAAGACCACCTCCTCCACATCAGCATACCACTAGAGGTCGTGCCCCCCCCCCTTCTCATGCCCACCACTATCTAGACACTTGTTGCTTAAATTGTCATTTGTTAACCCTAACACACTGGCATGGATATCTTGCTACTAAGCAATCCATTTATGAATATATATTTGTTCCATCTATATTTTTTAATCCAATTATATTTTCCCAATCTTGTAAAAAGTTTATTTCTCTAGATATTTTCCCTTCTTTTATTTGTTTGGTGTATCATGGAAATATGAATCTGCAAGCTATTGATTTCGCATATACGGACCAAATGAAAATACTGATGATACATCTAGTCTATTCATAGACTTGTTGATTATTAATAAGGTGATATAGACCACCAAATTTTTTGTTTGGCCCCTCCTATGCCTAATTCCTGGCTCCGCCAATGGGGGTGCCAGCCACAACCATCTTGGAAAAGGTAGTGAGGTTGATTAGTAGAGGGTGCAATATTGAGGCAATAGTTGGGTGGCATGACATGGCGAGATGAGGCTAGGGGCGAATCTACATGTTGTTACCGGGGTCAAATGACCCCGATGACTTCCAGGAAATTCCACCATCACACTGCTATTTTTATAAGAAAAGTGTCACATATAAGCATAGTTATTATATGTTGACCCCGGTGGTTAAAATATCTGGCTTCACCCCTGAGGCCAGGCGGATTGGTGGATAGAAAGTACCCTTTGCTCCAATGAACCCTTGAGGCTCGACCCAAAGCATGTATTGGTGCTTCAATCACCAACCTTTGATAGGGTGGGCACTTTGCATTGGAGATCTGGATCCGACTTCTTCACGTGAGCCCTGCATTTGCGTGCTCAGAGAGACAATGCAAATGCAATGCAAGGAGATGTGTTTCCTTTGCTTGCTTTGCTGTAAATTAGAGGACGAACAGAGAGAGTATATATATATATATATATATATATATATATATATATATATATATATATATATATATATATATATATATATATATATATATATATATATATATATATATATATATATATATATATATATATATATATATATATATATATATATATGGCATGCAGGGGAGCACCTGAGAAACGAAAAGATGCCTGACTGGTAAAGACTTGGAGAGAAGAGAGGGGCGGTCCAGCAAGTTGCTGCCCATGACCATGAGCAAGCAAAGCAAAAAGAGGCTCATCACATGGCCATGGTGCCATCCTGCATTCTTTGATGAGATATGGGATAGATATGTGTGTGTGGAGCCAGCCAAGAAAGTAGATGATCAGTTGAACGTAAAGGCACACTGATGAGTGATGAGCGCCACAGGTTGCTGCTGAACTTCAGTGGCATTGTCGGAAACAAAGGAGCATATGGCCCGGCATCTCCTCGCTCACCTCACATGGCCGGGCCTAACTAATAACCTGCCCCCTCTTTCCTCATATCATGCACAGGTCTCTCATCTCTCTTGGATGTTTATAGTTGGTTTATTTATATCATTATTAAGAAGCTACTACCAAGCTTCTGTGCCTGTATACCATTATCACTAGGTTACTATCTACTACCCCCTATGTTTTTTACATGTTGTATTAGTTTTGTACCAAATTAAATATTTCTATCTTTGACTATCGATTTTAGAAATTTATATAAGTTAACAACACAAGATTTATATTTCTACATATTCAGTATAAGAAATTTTAAAAATTTATGTAAGTTAACAACACAACACACGATTTATATTTCTAGATATTCACTATAAAAAACACCTTCATAATATATAGTTCCCATGTTGTGAACCACGTGGCTTTTTTCTAAATCTGATCATCTAATACGACATGTATAAAAGTAAATGGAGGGAGTAGTAACGAATCTTTGAGACGGTGAATCTTGCAAAAGGCGGGTATTGTTTTATATACAACTATTATAGTTATTAGTATGTAACGATGGTCCATTGCTGAAGTTGTTCGTCTTTCTCTGGTTGCATTGGTGGTTTACATTATTCTTTTGTTAAAAATGCAAGTAATTGTAAGTTTATTATAAGTGAAATTTCTTTAGCATTGATTGAGCATATAGAAAAGTATACTAGTATCCACAATAACAAAGAAATGCACTACTAAAACATAGTAGTTGATGGTGGATTTAATCGAACTAGCTTCATTTTATAGATAGATGTTCATGTATTTTTGTAAAAAAAATTCAAAGCTAGAAAATTATGACTTAAGATAAAACTATATATATATATATATATATATATATATATATATATATATATATATATATATATATATATATATATATATATATAGAAGGAGGTGTAATAGGCGAGACTGATTTATTATATATATAGTGTACTTAATGAGCTTCCACCATCTAAACGTGTTGCGCAATGACCAATGAGACCCAAATGCTAACAACCAGGCATGACTTTTGAGTTGCGACGAGATCACCAACATGTCAATTCGGAGATGAAAATAAGTGACTTTCAGTATCACCCGCCAGGAGTCACAACCATCATGATTTCTTTTCTTTTCTTTGTGCTTTTTTCTTTGGACGAATTGAAACGTGTGCTTAGAAAGAAAACCATCAGATTGGTTATAAACGTCATTCATGTGGAAATAAATTAAAAGAATGCATTGGGTACGGTAGGTTGCTTGCTTCTGAAACACTCCACGGCTTAAATGAGCAACCATGCATTAGCTAGGGCTGCGTTTAGTTTACGAAAAGAAAATTTTGGATGTCACATCGGATATGTCGGAAAGATGTCGGGAGGAGTTTTCGGATACTAATAAAAAAATAAATTACAGAACTCGTCAGAAAACTACGAGACGAATCTAATGATAATAATTAATCTATCATTAGCACATATTGGTTAATGTAACACTTAAGGCTTTTCATGGACTAATTAGGCTTAAAAGATTCATCTCGCGATTTCCCCGAAACTATATAAATTTTTTTTTCGTCCACGTTTATTACTCTATATATGTGTCCAAACATTCAATGTGATGAGTGGAGGAAAAAAATTTTGGGAACTAAACCAGGCAAGTATAGGAAGAAGGAAACTGAAAGGAAGAAAAGGCCTTGCGTTGCATTGATCGTGCAGTTCTCACACGAAATGCATTTAACGCCAGTCGCTAGCAATTTTACTGTAGACCCTCCACCATCATGAGTTCGTGAACAATACTGTTACTACATACAGACAATGATGATGGACCGAGTGCCAATCAAGGTAGCACTGTTCCAGGTGATGCTCAATTGACTGACTGCGCGAAATGATGCATCCACGATCATGACTACATGAGTCCATGACATATGTATAGTTAGCCATATACCATATGGCTAATTACTCCATCGATTACCAGATGTCTGAATAATTGCTGCACACGCCCACCTTTATTAGCCTTTAGGTAGTACTTCAGTAATATCTCTGTCTCAAAAATAGAAGTGTAGTTCTCTTTTTTTTTGAAGGAGTTAAACAATTTCAATCTTAATTAAATCTATAAAAGACTAACATTTATATATCTACGTAATAGGTATTGTTAGATTAATGATGCAATATATTTTTTACAGTAGTCTACCATGAGTTTTGACACCATTTTCTAAAATTTAGTCAAAAATTTAGAATTGTATTTTTTTACTGTGGGAGTAATATATTACTGTACACGTGTACGGCGTAGAAACGTGTGAATCTCAGTCGATTTGATCTGCCGTCGTCCATGCTAGTTACTGAGTCGTACTGACAGATTTTATAAATCCAAGTCCTCCTATTCATTCATTCAGATCACAGCACGCAGAGCAGAGGTCACCAACTCAGCTCGTCGTCACTCTGCTGCACCCTTCCCTACCGTCCGTCCGTCGGTTCAATTCGTCCCCACCCACGAGGTCGCCGCCACCACCAGCTCCTCTCTTCCTCCATCTACCTGCAAGCTCATCCGGCCCACGAGTCCACCTCACATCCGTGGGCCACAGCCAGCAAGATCAGAGGAATGGCGGCGACGCGACTGGCGCTGGCCCTCCTGCTGACCGCCGCGGTGGCGGCGTCGCAGCTGCCGGCGGCGGCGGTGGCGGCCAACTACACGGTGGGCGACGAGAAGGGCTGGAACCCGGACGTGGACTACACGGCCTGGGTGAAGAAGCACAAGCCCTTCTACAAGGGAGACTGGCTCAGTAAGCATGCATCTTCTTCTTCTTGTTCTTCCTCGATCTTCTTGTCCATGCACCTGCACGGCATTGGCATGGATCTGATCCATGGTGATGATATCGTCCGCCATTGCTGGGTGGGTCCTTGCAGTCTTCCAGTACCAGAACGGGCGGTCGGACGTGGTGCAGGTGGACGAGGTCGGGTACGACAACTGCGACAAGGCCAACGCGCTGAGCAGCTACAGCAAGGGCAGCACCTACGCCTTCCAGCTCAAGGAGGCCAAGGACTACTACTTCATCTGCAGCTATGGCTACTGCTACCACGGCATGAAGGTCCACGTCACAGCAAAGTCCTCCGGCTCCTCCTCCTCCGGATCCGGATCCGGCTCCTCTTCCGGTGATGATTCCTCCTCCTCTGACACCTCCTCCTCCGATGACTCGCCCTCGCCGCCCGCCAAGAAGTCCAAGGCCAAGTCCAGCGCCGCCTCGCCACCGCCGTCGCTCCTCGCTGCCACGCCCATTGCCGCCGCCGCCGCCGCTCTGCTCCTCAACAGGATGCTCTGATCTGATCTGAGGAGTAGTCATGTGGCTCCATCAGTCGGTCGGTTCAGGTCCAGATCTTCTGTGCTGATGAGTTGTGGTGCTACACGTACCTGCACTACAATTTTCTTCTTCTTTATTAGTTTTTAAATTTTTTTCCTTGAGATCGATGATCTCTACTACTAGTAGTTTTTTACTGCTTCTTGTTCTTGAATTGATTGCGTGATTATTGGTTGGTTCTTGCTTCCATTTTCCTTTCTCTCCGTTTCCTTGCTACTGTAGTCCAGTCCAGTTTGTTGATGCAGTTTCCAGACAAGATTAGTATAATGTCAAGTGTGAATGAAGAGCTCTATTTATTTATTTTTATTATCTACTAGTAGACCATAAATTATACTGCTACACACTGTTCTTATTTATTTATTTACTCCTTGAGTAAAAACTACTCTGCTCCTCCGTTTTTTTTGGGTGTATTATTTCATTTTATTAGCCTGATGATAAGGGCATTGATGAGCTGAGTGAGATGCATCCATGGGCAGTCCAGCAGTTGCGTCCAGGCCACATGTGGGCAGGGCACTTCTACTGGCCATGGTGCCTCACTCCTACTCCACTGACCCTTTGCGTTTGCTGCCTCGTCAGCACACCACGTGCTGAGGTGCACCGACACCCGCCACACACAGTTCCAGACTTCCAGCACCATCTTGTCGCTACTCCAACGATTCGTTCCCAACCTTTCCACCTAAATTTCACTATTCAAAAAGAAGATTCTCCATCACATCGAAATGTCGGTATATGTATGAAGTACTAAATATAGATGAAATTAAAAACTAATTACATATTTTTATTGTACTTTGCGAGACGAACATTTTGAGTCTAATTAGTCAAAGTTTAGACAATTTTTACCAAATAAAAACAAAAATTACTACAGTACAATGCGACCTACACTATTCCAAGTTGGGGCATCTAACTTGGCAACTAAACACGGGCTTCATTTTTACACCGTCATTCCAACAAATTTTAAGTCATTTTTTTACCTCCCCTGGCTATTTTTAGATTGAGCATCTGGTTGGCACAGCTTCTCTACTAGTAATTGTGCTTGTGCTCTTCATAAGACCCGTTTCTTTCTATTCTTGCAAAATACTAAACTACAGGTCCATACAAGCTACTCCCATTTTATGGCTCCTTTGACTCCAGCTCTTCCTGTAGTATACATATAGCACAGAACCAGAATCAGAGAGAGTCCAGCTAAACAGGGGTCCTGTAACACCTCGGGTGTTATGGTTGCTAATTAACCTGCCATGTCATCATATTGCATCGCAAAAGCATCCATGATTAGGTCAACCCTGTTATGCATTAACTAAAATGAGTTTACCTTTCTAGGTTGGATGTGTTTCTCAGTGGTGTGTTTCGAACCGAAAACCCTAAATTCGAATGTCACCGCAAATACTTAGTCCATGCCCTGCATAATTTGAGGTGTGTGACTGTGTTACACACTAGTGTCAAGTGTAGGGTATGAACTCAAGTACAACACGTAAAATGAAGCTCCAAGTTTGAGTTTGAATTGGAATCCAAAAACTTGTCGCGAGTTTTCCGATTCGAATTTAAATTCAAATTTAGGAAAATATTAAAAGATTTTCAAAAGTTAAATTGGTCAACCAAGAGTGGCATTTGGTCAACTATGTGATAATTGACTCAATGGTGCCCTTGGATGATGGTTTGATCATTAAGTAATCACCAATTGAGGTAGCAACAAATTTCAATTGGAAATTCCTCCGAAAACCCTAAATTCAAAACCCTAGTTTTACCCCTTTTGAAATAATTCAAAATCTAAGCAAAATTTGGGAAAAATTTTAAGACCAAGTTTGTAGAACTTTTCAAGGGCTACAACTTTGGTGTTTTGAGTTTTCAAAGTTTTAGTGTAAAATGTGGAGCAATTTTGAAAAGAAGCAAATTTCAAATTTGACCCATTTTCATCCCTAAACTCAAATTTCAAAATGGAGGCAGAATTTGAAAATGGTTTGAATAGCAAAGTTGTAGGTCTTGGCTAGATGTACAACTTTGGTGTTTAGAGTTTTTGAAGTTTCAATACAAAATCCAAAGTAATTTCTAAATTAACAAATTTCCAAAAAGTGTCCCCTTTTGAATTTAAACTCAAATTTCAAAATCCAGTTCGATTTTGGAAAAATGTTCAATACAAAACTTGTAGAGCTTGAAATTCTGAAGATTTCATATCTTGGGAATTTTTCGAGTTGTTACATGAATTTGAGAGTAATTTGATAAAATAGTTTGATTTTGAAAATTTGGGGGAGGGGGAGAGCTACAGTAGCATGACCAATGGCGGCCGGGCACCGGCCGGTATGGGCGTCGGCGCGCCGCCGTGGCCGTCCAGACCCTTCTCGCGCGCCCAAGACCGCCAGCGCGACATCGCGCGTCTTCCAGGGCTGTTGCTGAGACCGTTGCCTATTTATAACCCGAGATTACCGTGGAGCATTTTTCTTCTCTATTTTGCCACCGCCGTCGCCGCTTGGCTTCGCCGCTCGCCGCTGGCGCAGTTGAGCCGCCACCAGCCACGCAAACCGCACTGTCACGTTTGCCTCACCCTCGCGTACCTCGTGGTCCAACTGCTCTAGCCCTTTTTTCTCGCTCAAATCGCCGCACCACCATTTCCCGTGCCCAACTCCGGCGACCGAGCCGCCTTACTTGGCCAGCACCCTTCACTGCCTCCTAGCGCCTCCTTGTGGCTTCACTGCGACCGCTGTAAGCTCCTGTTGCTCCCCGTGCCTTCATTGTAGATGCTACCGTAGTGGATCACCGGGACACCGGTCACCGTGACCGCCGGTCCGCCATGGCCGTCGGGAAGGTCTTTCCGAAGTTGTAGCGTAGCTGTTAGGTGTTAAAATGGATTCGCGGTGAAGTGTAGATGGTGCTAAGCAGCTTGGTTGGGCGACTGTAACACCCTAAAAATTTGAAAAGAAGAAAAATAGGAAAAATATGATTTTTGTATATTTTTGTAAGCATGAAAATTTAGAATGATAATAATTTTTATAAATTTAAAATCAAATATAAGAGTAGAAACATGTTTGTGCACTCATGCTGTTGCATTTAAATTTTTGAGATGAGTGGTTTGATCAAATTCAAATTTGATTTGAAAATCATTTGAAAATGCTTTGAAATAATTGAAAAGGAAAAAGAAAATGAAAACCTTCTTTCTTCTCGCTTTCGGCCCGGCAGCCCATTTTCCCCGCGCGCGGCCCGTTTTCTCCCGCGCCGGCGCCCCGCTCCCGCTTGGGCCGAGCCCAGCCGCGCGCGCCTTCCTTCTTCCCGGCGTGACGCTGACATCCGGGGCCCACGCGTCAGCGGCTCAGCCTTCATCTTCTTCCCCACGCCGAACGTCGGCTTCCCTTTCCAAATTTACCGGCATCGAATCCATCTTCGAATCCTTCCCTTTCCTTGCTTCCGCGTGCCTTCGGGCTATAAAAACGGGACCCCTGCATCGTACCGCCCCCATCCCATCCTTTTGGAGCCGCTCTTGTCGTCTCGACGCGCCACCGTGAGCACCACCGCCTCCACCGTCCGCCTCTCCAAGCCGCACGCCTCCCTCGGTTCATTCTCGGCTCCGTTTTCGCGTGAGGTGAGATCGCCGTGCTTCGCTCTTTCTCCCGGTACCTTCTACTTGTTGAATGATGCCCGGAAGCGAGGTATAGCATGCTCCGGCCATGGCGCCGCCGCGGAAGGGTCGCCGTCGCGGCCCTGTTCCGACCGGAGCGCCGCCGGCTCTCCCCCGATCCGATCTGGACCGTTCATTTTAAATCGGACGGCCGTTATTTAAAGATACCGGTTCGGCCGACGTTTTTGCTAAAGAGTCCCTGAAGTTTTTAAGTTCTTAACCCGCAGTCCAAAGCGCATTCTCGGTTTACGTTTTCTTTTCCGTAAAGCGTATTTTGATCGCGTAACTTCGGAAAATACGTTTTGATTAATTGAAAACGTAATTCGTTTCGGAAAAAGAAAAATACGTTTTCTGATATTTACAGTTTTGCCACTGAGTTTGTTTTAGTTATAAATTATCCGTTTTAACTCCGATTTGATCCATTCAAATTGCGTTAGATTCGTATTTGCGAGCTCTACATGATGATAGAACTGTACAGTAGGTTTGAGATAATTTATTTTCGAGTTTATATTAAAGTAATTATTTATCTATAGGAAATCTTAGAAAACTCATAACTTTTACGTTTTAAATCCAAATTTCGTGATCTTTATGTCTATGTGATCGTAGTAACGTGTAGAAGAGTTTTACAAACTTGTTATACTGTTAGTGTTACTGTTGGTTAGGTTTTCTATCTTTAAGTTCCGATGTGAGATTTAATCTATTACTTTAATAAAGTAAATCTTGTTTAAATCATATCTTCTACGTTTTAGATCCGTTTTAGCTCATTCGAGTTGCGTTAGATTCATAGCAACGAGATCTACACGTTAGTAACAGTGTTTACCATATTACTAATTCTGAAATTTTATTGTTTAAATCATATCTTGATTAATAATTATGCAACTGGGTTTTGTAAATAAAATATGATTTGTTTTACTTTAGTTTCATAATTTGAATCTAAAATTTGACTTAATTCCATATATAGTATCTATAAAATATCTTATATATGTTATTATATAATTAAAACACATGAAACTAATAGTTTTATATTTTCTTCTATGAGCAAATCTTTCGGTAGATGTATCTTTTCAACCGTAGCTCTGATTAGTGTGCTTTTCGCGTCTGTGTGTTCGTAGCAATGCGTAGAACATCTTTAAAACCTTTTCACATATTGTTTCATATGTTTGGTGTACTGTTCTAATTTAGATCTATTGTTTGCTTCGTGTATGATTGTATGGATACGTGTGTGGTGATTTATTGATCAAGTCCAGTCGGTGAGATATACGTGGTTATCAAGAAGAAGAAGAAGAAGAACGTTGAAGATTTAAAGCTTACCGAAGGATCGGTGTTTAAGGCAAGTATAGCATGGGATCATCCTTGTTTCCTATTCACCTTTAATATACTTAATTCATGTGCATGTGTCTACCTTGTTACCACTAAGGATATCCTAGCTTTTGTATCTTGTACCTTGACACCTATGGGACATTGCATTGGGTAGTGATGCTAGTGCTCTTTTTGAATAATCATGATCTGTAACTTGACTAATGGTATATGCAATAAACGTTTAAAAGATGCTTTATAGCAACATGACTCAAGGGGGCTAGAGCATGGGGTATTTTTGGTGCTCTAGTTTCTCTCCCTAAGGACTTATCTGTAAGCGAACATCCGGGACTTACAGTACAACTGTGAGGGCTATATGGCTCTGGCTTTAGTCAAGTATGAGGACCTTTTCTAGCTTGTTAGTGGTAACCTTCATGGCGTAAGAACGGCTTGACAAATCGGGTATAGTGCGGCCTCTGTCCTTATGTGTATAGGCTGCGCGTTATTGTGCCATTTGGAAGGGGGGCTCTACATCTGTTTGCCGAGTGAATCTAATGGCCCTAACTTGTTAGACGAACCTTTGAAAGACTTCATAGTGAACCCTGCCGACCTTCCTTGGAAGTGGGTCAAGAGATTAGCTACCTCGGGCGAAAGGGTAAATCACGACTCACAGTGAAAGTGTACAACCTCTGCAGAGTGTAAAACTGGTATATCAGCCGTGCTCACGGTCACGAGTGGCCTTGGACCCTTACAGAATAAATGATGAACACTGATGATAATGATAATATTGATGATATTGATGCTCACTAATGATTATTGTTTCTTGCTATACATTATTCTCGTTTACATGATCATGAGGTTATTTGGGATTATGTTAAACTTGTTGCTACTCAATTGCTAAAAGATGACTCACTAAAAGCTATTGCAGTAAACCTGTGTCAAACCTTTTGAGCCGCATGAACCCCATGTTATATTTGTTGAGTTCGACATGGACTCACTCTTGCTATTTCCCCACATCTCAGGAAGGGTACTAGACTGTTAGATTCTGGAATTGTTAGGCTTGTGATCAACCAGTTAGTTTGATCCTGGAGTGAAGGTTGCACCCGGTGTTCGGAGTTGTTTTTCCGCTGTGTTGCTCTTTAAGGTATACTTTATACTATTGTGTTTTGTATATTAAGCATTTGTCTTTTGATATTACACTTATCTGTGGCTATATGTGAGATTTGTCTTCTTTATTTCACATATGGTGTATGTCTGGTTTTGTCCTTAAAACCGGGTGTGACAGATTGGTATCAGAGCAATGCTGACTGTAGGACGCAAGCCTAGTTAGAACTGGATGTTTAGCATGTTCTCATTGTTGCCTATCTCTTGCTTCTCTTTAACTTTGTTATTTTCTCAAAGTTATGCTTAATTCTATCCCCGTTCTGTTATAAAAACCTTGTCTCTATTTTGAACCTTTTCTCCTTGTCTATTAGACGGCTCGTGACGAGAAGACTGTGGATTTCAGAGGTTAAGAGGACTGAATTGTGTCGCTCTTGCTCACTTTTGACAAGAAACCATTAGCGATGCAAAACCAATTACTAGAAGAAATGGCTCAACATGGGAATTCTCAACGATGCTCATCTCAAGGTCAAGCCAACATATCCAAGGGGTCAGAGAAGATACAAGTAGCAGAAGTTTGGAAGAATATGAAATCCAATAAAGATGTTGATAATAAGGCATTGGGAGAGCAGGAACAATGTCACTGCTGTAAGCATTATGGTTTTCCCTGTCTTCGAAATGAGTCTAATAAGGGGAAAGTCAAGGTGGATCCAAATTTTGAGATCAACATGGACAAGAAGAGAAAGGCAATCTCATTAGAACCACTTGTGGAAAGCAATCACAAAGCGAGTTATACTACATTATCACATGCAGCCCTGATCCCCTGTCAAACAAATCCAAACCCTGAAGAGTTAGAAGCCCCTCCTGCTAAAACTACTCCCCATGAAGTAGTCATAGATGGGTGGACAATTACCTATAAGGAGTATCAACCCCGAAAGGCCAAACAAGCTAGGAAACAAGCCAAAGGGACGAAGGTGAACTTTTATGGCCAGCAAGATAGCAGCATACCAAACAACAGTTCCGTAGAGTATGACATCACAAAAGATCCAGCTAAGAGAAAGTGTTATCATTGCCAGCAGGAAGGACATTATATCAAATCTTGCCCACAGAAGAATCCACAACAGCAAGACCCAGGTGAAAGCCCAAGTTTGGTTTTGGTAATTAATGACACCAAGTTGCTAATGCCATGTGTTAAGTGTTTTGAGTTAGGCATAAGCAACGCATGTGATGAAAGTGTACGTGGCAAGGAGTGGTGGCCACAAGATCACAAAGAAATGGTGCATGGACATGAAATGACGATCATGGTGGAGATGCACATAATATGATGAACTTGATGATCAAGTGGATGAGAAAGATCTAAGAGCGCAAGGCAAAGGTATAACCATAGGGTTTTCCTTTTGCCGGTCTAAGTTGAGTAGAGAAGTGATTGACCGGATTTAGGATACATAGTCGACTATCAAGAGGGGCAATCACGGTTAGCTCGGGAATCAAGTGCCACTAGATCAATGTCTTGAGCATATGCATTAGGATCTAGTTGAGAACTAACATAACGCCTTGGAAAATGTTTGTGAAATGCTAACACACATGCACTTTGTGGTGTACACTTGGTGGTGTTAGCACATTTGCGAAGGCGGTGGCGTTTGAGCGGTAATAAGGGGTTTGGGGTTCGCTCTCCCTCCCGCCGAGCGTGCGAGCGCGGGATTCAGGCGTTTTCGAGAAAATGAAATGCCTATTTTCTATTGCGCCGGAGGCGAGAAAAGGTGGCGAAAGTCCGAATTGTTTTTCACTGAAAAACGGCGATCGGACGCTGCACCGGACGCTGCACCGGACGCGGTCTCGGTTTGACCGGACGCGTCCGGTCAGTTCAACGCGGCGCGAGTGCTAGGGTTTGTGACCGGACGCGGGTATGGCCTGACCAGCGCGTCCGGTCAGTTCAACTGGGCGTAAGAGAGAAGCGCGCGACCGGCGCGTCCGGTCCTTCACGGGACCGGAGCGTCCGGTCACGCGTCCAGAAACACAGAGCAAAGCGGAGTGACGATCGGACGCGCGGCGCGTCCGGTCACGTGCGATCGGACGCGTCCGGTCGCAGCTGGAGCTTACTGGAACGCGACCGGACGCGGGCACTGTCGCGTCCGGTCACTCGGTTGAGCGCGTCCGGTCAGGGCAACGGCTAGTTCTGACGCGCACAGTTCACGGTTGTCGTGTAGTGACCGGACGCGTCCGGTCACCCTGACCGGAGCGTCCGGTCAGCACGTTTTTCGCTGCGTCGTCTGTAACGGCTAGCTGCGTACCCCTTCATTATAAATAGACGTTGGCCGGGGTTTGAGGGTAACTCTCGCACACTTTGAGACATAGAGACATACTTTGAGCTAGAGAACAACCCCTCCACTCATCTCTTTGCATAGTTGCACATCTTGAGTGAGATTGAGTGAGATTCAAGTGCATTGCTTGAGAGTTGCATTCTAGAGGCACTTGATCTTCGAGTTGCTGCAGATTTCTTGTTACTCTTCCGTGTTTCCCGACACGGTAGACGGCTTGGAGCAGCGAAGGTGATTGAGCTCGCAATTGGAGATTGTTGGAGCCTTCACCAAGTGTTGTAAGGGGTTCTTGATCCTTCCCCGCGGGAGTTCGTGAATTGGATACTCTAGTGGAGCTCGTGGCTTGGAGGATCCCCATCTTGTGTGCGGTTGTGCGGCGCCCGCCGAGGGCTCGACTCTTGATAGTCGATTAGCTCGTGAACCGACAAGTGGGTGTATCGCCACAACGGGGAGTAGCTTGCCGGGAAGCAAGTGAACCTCGGGATAAATTCTTGTGTCATTCTCTTCCCGAGGATTTCTCTTGTGTGATCGATTGATTGGTACATCTCATCTCTACACGGCGGTATAATCAATCAAAGCTCTTCTCTCGTATTACTTCTAGTTTCTAGCTTTTAGTTGTTGTTGTGTTTAGTGAATAGCCTTGTACTAGACTTGTGTAGGTGGCTTGCTTAATTAGTTAGAGCTAGTGCTTTTGCTTCGCCACCTTTCGTACTAACTCGTGGTTAAGTAATTCTTGTAGAAGTTTTAATTAGGCTATTCACCCCCCCTTCTAGCCTATTTGGACCTTACAAGTGGTATCAGAGCCGAGGCACCGTTTATTTGAGGCTTAACAACCTACGGTGAAATAGAAATGGCTCAATTAAGCTTGCACATCAACAACACCAAGAAGGCACCTCACTTTGATGGCACAAATTATGCTTATTGGAAGGTTAAGATGACCGCACACCTAAAGTCAATCAATAGAGAAGTGTGGAAGGTCACCGAAACAAAATTTGAGGTTGCTAATCCGGAAGCACCTACACCGGTAGAAGAGAAGAAGCTCCAATGCAATGATATTGCCATTAGTGCTCTTCATGAGGCACTAGATGACAAGACCTTTGAGCAAGTGAAGAACATTGAGATTGCTCATGATGCTTGGGCCAAGCTAGAAGAAACATTTGAGGGCACCGAAGGCACAAAGACCGCTAAAGCATATATCTTGCAAGAAAAAATTTCAAGCTTCAAGATGCAAGATGATGAGAGTGTACCGGAGATGTTTCATAGGTTGCAAGTCATTGTTAATGAGCTCAAGGCACTTGGTGAGGAGGTCAAGGACAATCAATTCTCTATGAAGTTCTTGAGAAGCTTGCCCAAGAGATTTGATACATTGATCACCGTGCTAGTAAGGACTACATTGAAGGATTCAACTCCTCAACAAATATTTCAAGAGGTGATGACCGATGATTCATATAGAGAAGATGATGAGAAGGATGAGTTGGTCAAGAAGAAGAAGAAGGAAAATGAAAAGAAAGATGATGAAAAGAAGAAGAGTGTGGCATTCAAAGCCACCACATCCAAGGGCAAGTCCAAGATTGAATCATCAAGTGATGAAGACTCAAGCTCTTGTGATAGTAATGACATTGATGAGAAGATGGCTCTCTTTGTCAAGCAATTTGGCAAATTCATGAAGAAGAAGGGCTATCGTGCAAGGAGGAGGAAGAACTCATCTAAGAAGAATGAGCATAACATGAGATGCTTTAGATGCCATAGCAAGGATCATCTTATTGCAAAGTGTCCTTATGATAGTGATGATGAAGATGCTATCAAGAAGGAGAGGAAGAAGCAAAAGAAGAAGCAAGAAAAGAAGGAGAGCTCTCATAAAAGGAAGAATGATTCTCATGTTGCTACATGGGATAGTGATGATTCCTCAAGTGATGATGATGATGACTACAAGAGCAAGAAGAAGGGACATGCTAGCATTGCCATCCAAAAGAAGGTCTCCCTCTTCGACACTCCATCATGCTTCATGGCTAAGGCCGCTAAGGTATCATCCGATGATGAGAGTGATCATGATAATGCTAGTGATAGTGATAGTGATGAAGAGGAATTCACCAAAGATGAACTAATCACTATGCTAGAAGATTGCACTCAACATTTTAAAGAATCTAGAAAGGAGTGCAAGGGCTTGCTTAAGGAAAAGAAAAACCTTATGCAAGAACTTGATGAGCTTAGGGCATCTTATGAGAGTCTAAAGGAAGACCATAAGAAGCTTCAAAAGTCTCACACTAAGCTTGAAGAAGCTCATTCCTCTCTAGTTGAAAAATGTGAAAACATGCCAACTAATGTTGAGAAAGCTAAAACTTGCAACATAGGCATATCTTGTGATATAATTGATGAATCTTGTCATAAGCCTATTGTTGTTGCTCCCACTAATCTTTCATGTAGCACATCCACATCTTCCTCATCTAGTAGTGACGGTTTCACTTGTGATTCCACACTAATAGTTGAAAATGAAAATCTCAAGAAGGAGGTAAAAGAGCTCAATCACACCTTAGCTAAGGCTTATGGTGGTGAGGACCGCTTGCTTATGTGCTTGGGTAGCCAAAGAGCTTCTCTCTACAAAGAGGGATTGGGCTATAACCCCAAAAAAGGCAAGGCCGCTTTTGCTCCTCACAAGACTCGTTTTGTGAAGAACAAAGGTAGCTATTGCAAAAGTTGCAAGCAAATTGGTCACATAGAGCAACAATGCATGAACAAGAAATCCAATGCTAATGTATCCTCAATCAAGTTTGATTCTTTCTATATACTTACCAAGGGTACAAATGGTGTTCATGCTAAGTTCATTGGTGCACCATGGATGGGCTCAAAGAAGAAAGCCATTTGGGTACCAAAGAGCTTAGTCTCTAACCTTGGAGGACCCAAACAAGTTTGGGTACCTAAAGAGAATTGATCTTATCTTGTAGGTCAATTACAAAGCCGGAGGAAGGCATTGGGTGCTTGATAGTGGGTGCACTCAACATATGACCGGGGATTCTTGTATGTTCAAATCAATTGATACTAGTCAAAATGGTGGTTTTGATGCTATCACTTTTGGCAACAACAAGAAAGGCAAGGTCAAGGGGCTTGGTAAAATTGCTATCTCAAATGACATGAGCATATCTAATGTGTTGCTAGTTGAGAGCTTAGATTTCAATCTTTTATCGGTGGCACAACTTTGTGATCTTGGCTTCAAGTGCATATTTGGTAGTGATGATGTTGAAGTCATAAGTGTTGATGGATCAAATTTGATATTCAAAGGATTTAGACATGATAGCTTATACTTGGTTGACTTCAATGATAGTGAGACACAATTGACATCATGCTTGCTTAGTAAATCTAGTATGGGTTGGTTATGGCATAGAAGGCTTGGTCATGTTGGAATGAAACAATTGAACAAACTTTTGAGGCATGACTTAGTTAGAGGATTGAAGGATGTCACCTTTGAGAAGGATAAACTATGTAGTGCTTGTCAAGCCGGCAAACAAGTTGGAAATATACATCCTAGTAAGAGTGAGATGAGCACATCAAAAGCATTTGAGCTATTGCACATGGACTTGTTTGGGCCAACAACATACACTAGCATTGGTGGCAACAAGTATGGCTTTGTGATAGTGGATGACTACACTAGATACACTTGGGTGCTTTTTCTTTATGACAAGAGTGATGTTTATGATCTATTCAAGTCTTTTGTCAAGAGGGTATAAAATGAGTTTGAGACTACCATCAAGAAGATTAGAAGTGACAATGGTAGTGAGTTTAAGAACACAAGAATTGAAGATTTGTGTGATGATCTTGGTATTGGACATCAATTCTCACCAACATACACTCCTCAATCCAATGGTGTAGTTGAAAGGAAAAATAGAACCTTGATTGATATGGCTAGATCAATGCTTAGTGAATACAGTGTGAGTCATTCATTTTGGAGTGAAGCTATCAACACGGCTTGCTATTGTAGCAACCGTCTCTATTGCCATGGGAAGCTTGGGAAGACACCATATGAGCTATTGAATGGAAGAAAGCCTAACATTGCATACTTTAGAGTGTTTGGTTGTAAATGCTATATTCTCAAGAAAGGCACTAGATTGAGCAAGTTTGAAAAGAAATGTGATGAAGGGTTCTTACTTGGTTATTCTACCACAAGCAAAGCATATAGAGTTTGGAATCTCACAAATGGCACATTAGAAGAAGTTCATGATGTTGAGTTTGATGAAACCCAAGGGTCTCAAAATGAAGCTCAAAACCTTGATGATGTGAGAGGGGATCAATTATCAAATGCAATGAAGAACATGGACATTGGTGATATAAGGCCGATGCAAGTTGATGATGATGATATTCATGTGATCAACCAAAGTGTGCAAATTAATACAAATCAAGCAAGCTCTAGTGGTTCTCATGATGAAGTGCAAGTTCAAGGTCAAACAAGTGAAAACAATCAACTCCCAATACTCCAACCTACTAGCATTGCAAGAGATCATCCATTGGACCAAATCATTGGTGGAATTCAAAGTGGTGTTCAAACTAGATCAAGATTAGCATCATTTTGTGAGCATTACTCATTTGTCTCATTAGAAGAACCAAAGAAGATAGAAGATGCTTTGAAAGATTCCGAGTGGGTAAATGCCATGCATGAAGAACTAAACAACTTTGCTAGAAATCAAGTTTGGAAACTTGTTGATAGACCAAAGAACTACAATGTGATTGGCACTAAGTGGGTCTTTAGAAACAAGCAAGATCAAGATGGCATGATTGTAAGGAACAAAGCAAGATTAGTAGCACAAGGATACACTCAAGTTGAGGGTCTTGACTTTGGAGAGACATATGCACCGGTTGCAAGATTGGAAGCAATTAGAATCTTATTAGCATATGCTTGTGCACACAACATCAAGCTCTATCAAATGGATGTTAAGAGTGCATTTCTCAATGGCTACATCAATGAAGAAGTTTATGTTGAGCAACCTCCCGGTTTTGAAGATGATAAGAAGCCTAACCATGTTTACAAGCTAAAGAAGGCATTGTATGGTTTGAAGCAAGCACCTAGAGCATGGTATGAGAGGTTGAGGGACTTTCTCCTCTCTAAAGGGTTCAAGATGGGAAAGGTTGATACCACTCTCTTCACCAAGAAGCTTGGAAATGACTTGTTTGTGTTGCAAATCTATGTGGATGACATTATCTTTGGATCAACTAACCAAGACTTTTGTGAAGAATTTGGAAATATGATGGCTAATGAGTTTGAGATGTCTATGATTGGAGAGCTTAGTTACTTCCTTGGACTTCAAATCAAGCAAATGAAGAATGGCACTTTTGTAAGTCAAGGCAAGTACATCAAGGACATGATCAAGAAGTTTGGATTGCAAGATGCTAAGCCAATGAGTACACCAATGGGCACAAATGATCAATTGGGTATTGATGATAGTGGAAACATGGTAGATCAAAAGCAATACCGGTCTATGATTGGAAGTTTGCTCTATGTCACCGCTTCTAGGCCGGATGTGATGTTTAGTGTGTGCAAGTGTGCAAGATATCAAGCTTCACCTAGAGAAAGTCACTTAAAAGCAACCAAGAGAATATTGAGATATCTCAAGGGCACTCATGATGTTGGATTATGGTTTCCAAAGGGGTCTAATTTTGAGTTGATTGGATATTCGGATTCCGACTATGGTGGTTGCAAGATTGATAGAATGAGCACAAGTGGCACTTGTCAATTGCTTGGAAGGTCTCTTGTTTCATGGTCATCAAAGAAACAAAATAGTGTTGCACTATCTACCGCCGAGGCCGAATACATTAGTGCCGGTAGTTGTTGTGCACAATTGCTTTGGATGAAAGCCACCTTGAATGACTTTGGAATTAAATTCAAGAATGTACCTTTGTTTTGTGATAATGAGAGTGCTATAAAGATGACACAAAATCCGGTTCAACATTCAAGAACCAAGCACATTGACATAAGGCATCACTTCATAAGAGACCATCAACAAAAGGGTGATATTAGCATTGAGAGCATTGGCACCGAAGATCAACTAGCCGACATTTTTACAAAGCCACTTGATGAAAAGAGATTTTACAAGTTGAAGAATGAATTGAACATACTTGACTTCTCCAACTTGAAATGAGTGCACCCCCACATTCTTATATGACATGCCTCTCCTCCAACATAGCAAGGTAAAGTTGTTTGGCATATCATTCATACTTTGCTAAGGACATGTTTAGGACATATAGACATATTTGCATGACAAATAAGCTCATTCATGAAAATCAAATGATTTTGATGTATATATGGTACCACTATTGCTTCTATGTTTGATTGACCTAGTGGTAGCATATGACATGTTTGTGGGCTTGCAAACCTAGTGTTGAATCTAGAAAATGAGCTCATGATGTGTATTTCAACATGGTCAAGATAACCCTTATACTTTATGAGGTGTGAAAAAGCTTGTCCTTGGATCAAACCGAATTACATATTCTAGGCAAGTGATCTAGATTGAACCATAATTTGGACTCCCTCATATTGATTGACTTATCTCTCACTAAATCGGCACCTTTTTGGTGATTGTTGACAAAGGGGGAGAGAAAAGTCACAAAGATTTTGCAAAGAGGAAATAAGATAATAAGGGGAGAGAAAAGTCATAGGGGAGACAAAGATAAAAAGTTAAGTTACAAAGGGGGAGAGAAAAGCAAAAGATATGACTTTGGGAAGAGAAACTAAAATTGAGCACACAAGTAGGGGGAGCAAGCTCATGAATTATTTGTTGCATTTATATGTGCATTAACATGATGAAATGTTGCATTGCAAAGTTTAATTTCGATATTCATGATTGAATGGTGTATGCTAGATATAGAACTTGAATGATGTTTTGTTAAGAGTAGCTTTACATGTGGTATATAGACACCTTTGCTTTTAATGTTGATCTCACAAAGTACTTTAGTGTTTGTGATCTTTACAAGTGATGTATTACAAGTGGTGTCTAGCTACTTCGATGCTAAGGATGGTATATAAAGGCAACTCCGATTGGTATCACGCTTCAAAGGTCCATTCTATATACCTTAGCATCAATTTGATAGTAGTAACTCTCCCAAACTTCAAATCCATACATATGTGCACAATTGAACCAAACTCATGGAAGCACATATGTAGGGGGAGCTAATACTATCGAAATTGAAAATTGATTTCATTTCATATCTTTGTGATGGTTGTCATCAATTACCAAAAAGGGGGAGATTGAAAGCCCAAGTTTGGTTTTGGTAATTAATGACACCAAGTTGCTAATGCCATGTGTTAAGTGTTTTGAGTTAGGCATAAGCAACGCATGTGATGAAAGTGTACGTGGCAAGGAGTGGTGGCCACAAGATCACAAAGAAATGGTGCATGGACATGAAATGACGATCATGGTGGAGATGCACATAATATGATGAACTTGATGATCAAGTGGATGAGAAAGATCTAAGAGCGCAAGGCAAAGGTATAACCATAGGGTTTTCCTTTTGCCGGTCTAAGTTGAGTAGAGAAGTGATTGACCGGATTTAGGATACATAGTCGACTATCAAGAGGGGCAATCACGGTTAGCTCGGGAATCAAGTGCCACTAGATCAATGTCTTGAGCATATGCATTAGGATCTAGTTGAGAACTAACATAACGCCTTGGAAAATGTTTGTGAAATGCTAACACACATGCACTTTGTGGTGTACACTTGGTGGTGTTAGCACATTTGCGAAGGCGGTGGCGTTTGAGCGGTAATAAGGGGTTTGGGGTTCGCTCTCCCTCCCGCCGAGCGTGCGAGCGCGGGATTCAGGCGTTTTCGAGAAAATGAAATGCCTATTTTCTATTGCGCCGGAGGCGAGAAAAGGTGGCGAAAGTCCGAATTGTTTTTCACTGAAAAACGGCGATCGGACGCTGCACCGGACGCTGCACCGGACGCGGTCTCGGTTTGACCGGACGCGTCCGGTCAGTTCAACGCGGCGCGAGTGCTAGGGTTTGTGACCGGACGCGGGTATGGCCTGACCAGCGCGTCCGGTCAGTTCAACTGGGCGTAAGAGAGAAGCGCGCGACCGGCGCGTCCGGTCCTTCACGGGACCGGAGCGTCCGGTCACGCGTCCAGAAACACAGAGCAAAGCGGAGTGACGATCGGACGCGCGGCGCGTCCGGTCACGTGCGATCGGACGCGTCCGGTCGCAGCTGGAGCTTACTGGAACGCGACCGGACGCGGGCACTGTCGCGTCCGGTCACTCGGTTGAGCGCGTCCGGTCAGGGCAACGGCTAGTTCTGACGCGCACAGTTCACGGTTGTCGTGTAGTGACCGGACGCGTCCGGTCACCCTGACCGGAGCGTCCGGTCAGCACGTTTTTCGCTGCGTCGTCTGTAACGGCTAGCTGCGTACCCCTTCATTATAAATAGACGTTGGCCGGGGTTTGAGGGTAACTCTCGCACACTTTGAGACATAGAGACATACTTTGAGCTAGAGAACAACCCCTCCACTCATCTCTTTGCATAGTTGCACATCTTGAGTGAGATTGAGTGAGATTCAAGTGCATTGCTTGAGAGTTGCATTCTAGAGGCACTTGATCTTCGAGTTGCTGCAGATTTCTTGTTACTCTTCCGTGTTTCCCGACACGGTAGACGGCTTGGAGCAGCGAAGGTGATTGAGCTCGCAATTGGAGATTGTTGGAGCCTTCACCAAGTGTTGTAAGGGGTTCTTGATCCTTCCCCGCGGGAGTTCGTGAATTGGATACTCTAGTGGAGCTCGTGGCTTGGAGGATCCCCATCTTGTGTGCGGTTGTGCGGCGCCCGCCGAGGGCTCGACTCTTGATAGTCGATTAGCTCGTGAACCGACAAGTGGGTGTATCGCCACAACGGGGAGTAGCTTGCCAGGAAGCAAGTGAACCTCGGGATAAATTCTTGTGTCATTCTCTTCCCGAGGATTTCTCTTGTGTGATCGATTGATTGGTACATCTCATCTCTACACGGCGGTATAATCAATCAAAGCTCTTCTCTCGTATTACTTCTAGTTTCTAGCTTTTAGTTGTTGTTGTGTTTAGTGAATAGCCTTGTACTAGACTTGTGTAGGTGGCTTGCTTAATTAGTTAGAGCTAGTGCTTTTGCTTCGCCACCTTTCGTACTAACTCGTGGTTAAGTAATTCTTGTAGAAGTTTTAATTAGGCTATTCACCCCCCCCCTTCTAGCCTATTTGGACCTTACACCAGGACAGGATGTCCAAAAGGAGCATGTGCAGGGAAATAAATTAAAAAGAAATTACATCCATGGAAGGTTGAAACATGTGGATATTTCCACCATTCCTGGAGCTAAGGAGGTCGTGTTTGGATCAATTCCAGTAAGTTCAGGAAATGCCAAGGTTTTGTTTGACCCCAGTGCCTCACATTCATTCATATCTAGACAATATGCAAAAGATCATAACATACTTATGCTTCCAAGGGGGAAAACAGTTATGGTTGAAACTCCAAGAGGTGAAATAAAGGCAGACCGCGTATGCCCAAAAGTTAGTCTTGACATAAAGGGGGTAAATTTTAAGGTAAACCTCATTGTTTTGGAATTAATGGGCATTGATGTTATCCTTGGAATAGACTGGTTATCTACTTGTAAAGGAGTGATTGAGTATGCCCAATGTTCAGTGTTTCTAACTACACTTTCAGGAGAAAGGATTGAGTATGAGGGTATTAAATCTACACCTGAGGGATACCAGGTTGACCCATCTCAAGGTATGAGTTATAAGAATGGTAAAGAGGGATGCAGAGATTCAAATGTTCATATAAAGCAATAAGGAATGTAAGAGATGTTATCTACTTTGGAAGCTGCTACAATCACATCATGTTTAAGGAATAGGAGTTATGTCCCGTGTAATAAAACCGTTAGTAGCCAAGTTGAGTCGTCTTAATGTGTGGCTTATGAACATTTAAGTGTTTAGTTGCTTTGTGCTTATGTTTATGCTTGAGTTGGAATTTTGTAATGAGTGGAATGATCTCGTGGGTTTTGACCATGATTTCATTTAGTTTATATGTATAAGGTATAAGGATTAATGAAATAAATAGTTGGGTTTTGGTTATCTCCTGCTTTCTATATCTTGTCTTTCGAAGCAGCCTGTCTTTATCAACTTATATCTCTGTTCTTGAAAGACCAAAAATCATGAGAGAATTCTGGACAAGAGTGGACTTCAACATCTCTCTCTAAATGCAAGAACCACCCTCATAGCTATTTTGGATTGGGAGATACAAAAATCACAAGACGATGCAACTGTGCTGTCTGAAACCTAGAACAGAATCTGTTGTTTTCGGACAAGTTAGCTGCAGAATATGGAAGTGTGTTCTATAAGTAAGTTGCAGAGAATTTTATAAGCTTTCCATCGGTGTAAACTACAGCTTCATTGGATTAACAGAATGAGAGTTACAGCTGTTTTACTGCACTGCTGATTTTCTGCTCGTGAGAAACTTCAGATTTCTTGTTCTTACCCATACACAGGAGTATCATTGGGATGTCAGAACACTTTTTAACTCATCTAGAAGAAGGGTTCAAGCTACCCTATTTGGTGTCCCTTATTTTAAGGGGGTAGCCAATGTAAAGAAGGATTATTAAGATTGAACTCTTTAGTTGGAAGTATTGGTTAGTCTCCATGATTGAGTTGCCACTCTTGAACAAAAATGTTCTGTGAACAAGGTTGATAATTTTGGATCCATGGAGACAAGAGTTGTCCTTTTGGATAGTTCATGATTATGATCATCTATACTTGCTCGTGTTGCTGATGTTGGTCACTTGATGACAGGAAGTGTAGTGTCTCATGACTCAGGAGCCCTATATGACGTCTCGCATTGGTATGTGGGAAAAGATTGATGTTTCTGCCATTGAAGGATGTTATGGGTATGATGAAGCCGAGCACTATTAAAATAACAATGTTGAAGAGCAAGTTGGGAGTGAACTAAGTCAGAATCCACAACAACGAAAGCGAAAAAGGAAAGCCCTTAAGAAGCCTGCTCAAGGAAGCCAAGCGCAGCAAAACTATGTCAATGGAAGACTGAGCAATGTGGATATGGATAAAATTCATGGAGTTACCAAAGTAGTAGTAGGTTATATTCAAGTAAGCTCAGTACAAGTTTTTGCTTTATTTGACCCTAGTGCTTCGCATTCTTTCATTTCCGCCGACATGGTAGAGACGTGCAAGATGGTGAAGTGTCCAATGAGGAGGCCTTTGCTAGTTCAAACCCCAGTGGGAGAAATGCAGACAGATTAGATATGTCCGAATGTCAGTCTTGTCATAAACAAAGAAAACTTCACCGCGACACTCATTGTGTTGGAATCACTTAAAATTCGCGTGGTTCTTGGTAATGGATGGCTCTGTGCATACAAAGGAGTGATTCATGGTACTCGGTGCACAATGCTTTTAACAACACCGTCAGGGAAAAGAATTGAGTATCAAGGTGGTCGACTTTTACCTGAGGGAGACGAGAATGATCAATTAGAAGATAGGTACACCAAGGATAGCAAAGTGGACCATGAGTTTACTGAAGTCATAGCAGAGGAACAAATAACTTTGGAGGAGCTCAATAGGAGAGATGGTTATGTTTAGGCAGATTAGTCAGTCGGGATATGAGAAATTGTCTCATGACTCTGAGCGAAAAAGAGTAATTTGGAAAATGAGGATCAAATAAAGACAAAGTGTCATTATCTCTTTTATCATCATCTTCCGAATCTCGGGACGAGATTCATCTTAAGGGGGGTAGAATTGTAACACCCTAAAAATTTGAAAAGAAGAAAAATAGGAAAAATATGATTTTTGTATATTTTTGTGAGCATGAAAATTTAGAATGATAATAATTTTTATAAATTTAAAATCAAATATAAGAGTAGAAACATGTTTGTGCACTCATGCTGTTGCATTTAAATTTTTGAGATGAGTGGTTTGATCAAATTCAAATTTGATTTGAAAATCATTTGAAAATGCTTTGAAATAATTGAAAAGGAAAAAGAAAATGAAAACCTTCTTTCTTCTCGCTTTCGGCCCGGCAGCCCATTTTCCCCGCGCGCGGCCCGTTTTCTCCCGCGCCAGCGCCCCGCTCCCGCTTGGGCCGAGCCCAGCCGCGCGCGCCTTCCTTCTTCCCGGCGTGACGCTGACATCCGGGGCCCACGCGTCAGCGGCTCAGCCTTCATCTTCTTCCCCACGCCGAACGCCGGCTTCCCTTTCCAAATTTACCGGCATCGAATCCATCTTCGAATCCTTCCCTTTCCTTGCTTCCGCGTGCCTTCGGGCTATAAAAACGGGACCCCTGCATCGTACCGCCCCCATCCCATCCTTTTGGAGCCGCTCTTGTCGTCTCGACGCGCCACCGTGAGCACCACCGCCTCCACCGTCCGCCTCTCCAAGCCGCACGCCTCCCTCGGTTCATTCTCGGCTCCGTTTTCGCGTGAGGTGAGATCGCCGTGCTTCGCTCTTTCTCCCGGTACCTTCTACTTGTTGAATGATGCCCGGAAGCGAGGT
This sequence comes from Saccharum hybrid cultivar R570, assembly GCA_038087645.1. Lineage (NCBI taxonomy): Eukaryota > Viridiplantae > Streptophyta > Magnoliopsida > Poales > Poaceae > Saccharum > Saccharum hybrid cultivar. Next base: position 1,559,332 of record JAQSUU010000368.1, read on the forward strand.
ATAGCATGCTCCGGCCATGGCGCCGCCGCGGAAGGGTCGCCGTCGCGGCCCTGTTCCGACCGGAGCGCCGCCGGCTCTCCCCCGATCCGATCTGGACCGTTCATTTTAAATCGGACGGCCATTATTTAAAGATACCGGTTCGGCCGACGTTTTTGCTAAAGAGTCCCTGAAGTTTTTAAGTTCTTAACCCGCAGTCCAAAGCGCATTCTCGGTTTACGTTTTCTTTTCCGTAAAGCGTATTTTGATCGCGTAACTTCGGAAAATACGTTTTGATTAATTGAAAACGTAATTCGTTTCGGAAAAAGAAAAATACGTTTTCTGATATTTACAGTTTTGCCACTGAGTTTGTTTTAGTTATAAATTATCCGTTTTAACTCCGATTTGATCCATTCAAATTGCGTTAGATTCGTATTTGCGAGCTCTACATGATGATAGAACTGTACAGTAGGTTTGAGATAATTTATTTTCGAGTTTATATTAAAGTAATTATTTATCTATAGGAAATCTTAGAAAACTCATAACTTTTACGTTTTAAATCCAAATTTCGTGATCTTTATGTCTATGTGATCGTAGTAACATGTAGAAGAGTTTTACAAACTTGTTATACTGTTAGTGTTACTGTTGGTTAGGTTTTCTATCTTTAAGTTCCGATGTGAGATTTAATCTATTACTTTAATAAAGTAAATCTTGTTTAAATCATATCTTCTACGTTTTAGATCCGTTTTAGCTCATTCGAGTTGCGTTAGATTCATAGCAACGAGATCTACGCGTTAGTAACAGTGTTTACCATATTACTAATTCTGAAATTTTATTGTTTAAATCATATCTTGATTAATAATTATGCAACTGGGTTTTGTAAATAAAATATGATTTGTTTTACTTTAGTTTCATAATTTGAATCTAAAATTTGACTTAATTCCATATATAGTATCTATAAAATATCTTATATATGTTATTATATAATTAAAACACATGAAACTAATAGTTTTATATTTTCTTCTATGAGCAAATCTTTCGGTAGATGTATCTTTTCAACCGTAGCTCTGATTAGTGTGCTTTTCGCGTCTGTGTGTTCGTAGCAATACGTAGAACATCTTTAAAACCTTTTCACATATTGTTTCATATGTTTGGTGTACTGTTCTAATTTAGATCTATTGTTTGCTTCGTGTATGATTGTATGGATACGTGTGTGGTGATTTATTGATCAAGTCCAGTCGGTGAGATATACGTGGTTATCAAGAAGAAGAAGAAGAAGAACGTTGAAGATTTAAAGCTTACCGAAGGATCGGTGTTTAAGGCAAGTATAGCATGGGATCATCCTTGTTTCCTATTCACCTTTAATATACTTAATTCATGTGCATGTGTCTACCTTGTTACCACTAAGGATATCCTAGCTTTTGTATCTTGTACCTTGACACCTATGGGACATTGCATTGGGTAGTGATGCTAGTGCTCTTTTTGAATAATCATGATCTGTAACTTGACTAATGGTATATGCAATAAACGTTTAAAAGATGCTTTATAGCAACATGGCTCAAGGGGGCTAGAGCATGGGGTATTTTTGGTGCTCTAGTTTCTCTCCCTAAGGACTTATCTGTAAGCGAACATCCGGGACTTACAGTACAACTATGAGGGCTATATGGCTCTGGCTTTAGTCAAGTATGAGGACCTTTTCTAGCTTGTTAGTGGTAACCTTCATGGCGTAAGAACGGCTTGACAAATCGGGTATAGTGCGGCCTCTGTCCTTATGTGTATAGGCTGCGCGTTATTGTGCCATTTGGAAGGGGGGCTCTACATCTGTTTGCCGAGTGAATCTAATGGCCCTAACTTGTTAGACGAACCTTTGAAAGACTTCATAGTGAACTCTGCCGACCTTCCTTGGAAGTGGGTCAAGAGATTAGCTACCTCGGGCGAAAGGGTAAATCACGACTCACAGTGAAAGTGTACAACCTCTGCAGAGTGTAAAACTGGTATATCAGCCGTGCTCACGGTCACGAGTGGCCTTGGACCCTTACAGAATAAATGATGAACACTGATGATAATGATAATATTGATGATATTGATGCTCACTAATGATTATTGTTTCTTGCTATACATTATTCTCGTTTACATGATCATGAGGTTATTTGGGATTATGTTAAACTTGTTGCTACTCAATTGCTAAAAGATGACTCACTAAAAGTTATTGCAGTAAACCCGTGTCAAACCTTTTGAGCCGCATGAACCCCATGTTATATTTGTTGAGTTCGACATGGACTCACTCTTGCTATTTCCCCACATCTCAGGAAGGGTACCAGACTGTTAGATTCTGGAATTGTTAGGCTTGTGATCAACCAGTTAGTTTGATCCTGGAGTGAAGGTTGCACCCGGTGTTCGGAGTTGTTTTTCCGCTGTGTTGCTCTTTAAGGTATACTTTATACTATTATGTTTTGTATATTAAGCATTTGTCTTTTGATATTACACTTATCTGTGGCTATATGTGAGATTTGTCTTCTTTATTTCACATATGGTGTATGTCTGGTTTTGTCCTTAAAACCGGGTGTGACAGCGACCGACGCTGTAATCGCAGGCCGGGCACCGTGCAGGTATGGCCGGGTCACGGGAGATAAGGAGAGAGCGGAGGAGGAAGGGGATGATAGATGGGGCCGAGATGTCAGAGAGAGACGAGCGCGCGGGCGTGGATGGGCTAGGCCACGTTGCTGGGCCGCGCAGACGCAGGCGCGAGCACGCGGGCGCGAGCGAGCGGGCCGGCCATGCGGTTGGGCCGAGCCGGAGGAAGGAAGGGAAGGCGGCCCGAAATGAAAGTGTTTCTTTTTCTTTTTCTAAAATGTGAATAGTGTTGGTATTTGTTTATTTCATTAAAAATTCTGTGGAGCTCCAAAAATAATGAAAAATTTTGTGTAAGCTTTTCAAGGTGTAATCTACTTAGGAAAAATATTAAATTCTAAATTTGATTACTTTTTGCAAGATATTTAATTAGTTCAATTAAATATTAAATACAACTTCCATGAATTTTAGTAATTAAAATATTAATCCAAAAATCATGAAAATTATTGTAACACTGTTTTAGGCCATGATTAATCCATAGAAAAAGTTTAAGCTCATTTAGATGAAGTTTGATCTAATATTAATTATGCCCTAATTAATTAAATGTTTAAATAAATGTTAAATTGTTAACTTTAAGTGTTGTGTGCCCTTTTGATTGAGTGATGACCTTGGGTCACTAATTCTTGGTGATCCTTGGCACCTTAATTTCATGATTGAGCTGGTTAGTAACATGTTCAATAAGAAACGTTGGTGTCGCTTAAGTTATCGCTATTAGTTAGTAGGTTTTACTGTTTTGCGACTGTAGTGCGAAGGAAAGTTGTACTCAAGTCATAAACCATGGCATATCATTATCAAGCATCATGTTTATCACTGAATCATGTTGAAACATGTTATATGCTCGTGTAGTTCCCGCTTTCGAAGAAGTTGTAGTTGGCGAGCAAGTCTCTGGAGAAGAGTTGTCGTCGGTGGGTTCTAGACCGGAGGTCGGAGTCTTTGAGCCCGAGTTAGTCGTCGCGTCAGAGCAAGGCAAGCCCCGGTGCATTTCCCTACCTTGAGTTTTACAAATCTTTATTATTTATACTAGGGTTTACTGCATTAAGTACTTAGGAGTTGAGTGGTAACCCAATTACTGCATTGTCATCCTTGATTATTGCGATATCAATCTTGATACCTGTTTTTACTAAAAATGCGTAGTATGCTTCGCTATGTTTATGAATTAAGCTTTTAAATGAAATGTTTACATAGCCATGACAGCATACTTAATGAATATTGAAATATGAGAATGAACTTGTAAGATCGGGCGGGTGGTTTGACCACTGTTAACTTGCATTGGGAAAGGAGTCTCAATGTAGTATTTCCACCTTATCAGTTAAGGACCATACGTTGTTGGCCCTCACGTCATGGAGTTTTTATTAGTATTGGCCATGTACCCATGTTAGGTAAGCCTTACTTCGACTATTCCATTACGAGAACGTCTAACCTCGCACTGGGAGTGGAGAGATGGCGAGAGTAGCGTGTACCCTCGGGGCTAGAATTGGACCGGGTTCGAGGAGTACTGTGCTCTCGGGTAGCGATGGACACGTTCTGGTTTTGGGTTACTCATGTAAGAGTTGATATATGCAAGATTCTGTTCTACATATGTCGTGTGGTTAGGAATCCCCAGCTGGGTAAATGAAGCGGTTTGAATCATCGTTGCTCCACGAGAAAGGAGTCTTGGCCTTGCATCAACATCGTAGTTAAGAACTAGAATTAAAAGAGAATGAGAAAGGTCTTGATGAAAATTAATTTGATCTAGATTAGGATCACTTAGAATTGGTTAATAAACCATCAATGGTAAAAGTAAAATAATGAAGGTAAGGACTTACTTTAGTAAGCTTTTCTGCAATTTTTTTTTTGATTCTTGAATACTCGTACCTTGATTCCCTAAAGCTAGCATGCCCTTGGAGTCTTTTCTTAGTCGGGTAAGTCTTGTTGAGTACTCTCGTACTCAGGGTTTGTTAAACCCCTTGTTGCAGGTGCGGTTCATGAACAAATCTGCTTTGAGCCTTGTTGCATGACCGTTGTGGCTGAAGAAAGTGACGACGAGTAGACTGTGTGGCCTCTGGGCAAGGCATCTCGTTTGTGTGATTGTAATAAAATTACTACTGATACTTCCCTACTACCGGTTTGTAATAATGCTACATAAGGTCTGAAGTTTAGAAACTGTGATTTGTATACTTAAGTTATTGTAAGACTTCCGCTACTTTACTCTGATGGTATTTTGAATAAATTGTTGTAATATTGCAATACTCCTGTGATTGGATCTTGTTCGGAGGAAAGCAGACCTTTTAAGTTATGAGGAACATAAGTACGACTGTCAGAGGTCATTATGACGATGACAGGTACATGTAGGCCATCATAATTAGGAGGTTCCGTGATAGGTCCATCCCATATAATGGGATTTGTTCTTTTAGTTCGTTGCACAAGTTGGTTTCATATTGTGATGATTAGAGATGACACTATAACTTACTGTACTCCCTATGTATAGTTTCATAATTATTCTTCTCTTGGACAAGGCTCGAGTTAAGCTTTAGACATAACTTCTAAAACATTGGCCCTCAGCAGTAATTTTTAGCAAATAAACAGTGTTTTTCTCTCATAATAAATCAGCAAAAGTATCAGCATAAGCCAAATTTCAGTGAAAGGAACAGGGCAGAGACGACATGTAATATGTGTTTTTCTCAAAAAAAAAAAACTTATGCATTATTATAGTTAATCGTTATAGTCAAAGCTATGATTTGAGACCTTATTGACGTCTTAAACGACAAGAATTATGGAACCAGCAGCAGGAGTATATGACAAAATTTAACTCCAACACAGTCACTTGAGCCACCTCAATTCCCTTAAGCAATTAGTCTATAAATTAAGACCAATATAGATTACAGTCCGGTACTAGGTGCTTTCAAACAAGTTGGACCCACATGTCACACTAACAGCCAACAACCTTTCTGATTTTGGCACGGTCACAAACCAAACAAACATCTCAACATCTCATTTTGGCCATTTCAATCTGGCGTGGCATGACAGGGACACCACTGTACATGCATTTCAAATACGATTTTCTTTCTCAATCGCGCAAAAGGTGTACGCATATTTGTATTAAAGGTAGAGAAAAAAATTAATATAACACGTTTTAGTGGCGCCTAGGGGGTCAGAATAGTTGTACGGGCGACCGTCCCTAGTGTGTATAGAGAAAGAAAGGGTAATTTTTTTTTCAAGCACAATTTTAGGAGAAGGAAATAGAGAAAGGACAAATATCATTAGTCGCTTCAGTTTTACAAGTGTAAGTGAACTATGTGAACTGTTCGGGTGTATAATACATACTAAGTTCAATTTTTGTTAAGAAGACTAAAGTAAGCAGTTGTATTAAAAAAAGAATATTGTGGCAACTACCTACCAATATCATGAATTTGTTTATTGGCTCACCAACCTGCTAGGTGGTGGTAGCGTTAGGTCCTGTTTGGTTTGGTTTTATTAAAGTTTAACTCCCATCACATCAATGTTTCCTCAAATGCATGGAGTACTAAATGTAGACTAATTGCATACATATCGGTACAAATTAGGAGTAATTTACGAGACGAATCTATTAAGCCTAATTAGTCTAAGATTAGAAACTTTTTGTCAAATAAGACGAAAGTGCTACGGTGTTCGTTAAACTTTAACTTCTCAAACCAAACACCCCCTTAGATGATGTGGACGTATGTTTTGTTAGGCTGTCAATGTGTCTGTTGGTTATGTTTAGGATTTGGAACGCAGAAATTTGATTACATGGCGTGCCAACTGCCAAAGCTAAGTTAGCTTTCCTAACTACTATGCTAGTACTACATGCTAGTACTACTAGTTTGTCCTATACAAAAAGAAACGTTCGTAAATAAATAAAAGAATGACCTGTACCTTTTTTTTTTGAAAAGTCACGAGCTGTATTTCATGTTAGTGACTGTATAAGCAAAAAAAAGGACTGATGTGATGTCTACAGTTTCACTTTCACCTGCCGACAAAAACAAGATGGGCCTGTTCCTTTTGCGGCCCGCTAAGAGGCCCATTGAAACTGTTTATCTGCCAGTTGCGGGCCTAGCCAACGAGCTCGAACGCTTCTTAACACAGGAACCGGATACCTAATCCAATCCAAACTAAACATGCCTACATCATAAAGTTCTGTTTGGCTGTAAAAAAGAGATATTTACTTGCGCCTAGATAGAGCATCACAATGCACAACTTGAGGAGACGACTTCTTATATAACATGCTAATGTGCAACATACTTCTCACGACACAAAGCAAAATTACTGTCATCAAGAACAAAACCCAATTATCACAACAGATCCATACAGAAGCTCCGCTATAGTTTGTTGTTCCTCGTTCACAGCTGATGACCTAAATAAGAGTCACTGAACTCTTAACTCAGTCTTGTCTATCAGCCACACGGCAGATTACGAGCTGGACTTGCAACAGCAGTCCCACCTCTTACCATTTGCATCTACTCGGTGTCGGTGTCGGAAGGGGCCTGGGGGTCGGTGATGGTAAAGGATTCCACCTTGGACAAATCCGGAACCCAGCAGGACAGTTCAGTTGTTCCTGTGACGAACATCAAGGATCCTGGAGACCACCTTACCCGTGGCGGTTTGGTATCTGTGCTTTTCCAGCATGCAACCTGATGTCGAAGAAAGACCGTACATCAGTCAAACAGATATATAACATATAGGTAGTTTCAATACCAACATGGCATGTTCTTCTGCACCTTTCCGCTCTCAACATTCCAAGCACAGACACTACCGTCACCAGAGCCTGCAAAGAGAAGACGATTACGCATTACTACGTAGAAGAGAAGACGGCAATGACTGCAAAGGGTGATAAGGAATGATTTCTAACCAGATATGATATGGTTTCCCTCAGGACAGAATGATGCCTCCAGTGTTGAATTGGTTAATATTGGCTTCGCATGAAACCTTGCAATCTGAAAGAAAAAAAGAAAAAGAAAAAGAAAACATAAGAACCACATTTTACTAGAACTAGTATGCATGATATAAACTAGTAGGTTGCATGCTTACCCTATTGCCTTCAAATGAATCTAGCACATGAACACGCCCAGCTTTAGTGGTTAACAGAATCCGCCTACCATCACTGCTGAACTTTATAACATGGGGTTCTGAATCATCAGTACCAACAGAGAAGGTCGCAAAAGGCTCCTATGGACATAATAGCAACTTAGAAGAGCTAAACACTAAAGCCCAACAACACATTCAATCACAACTACCTTTCCAAATTTTCGAGTATCATACATCCTTATTCGACCACCAAAGGCAACAGCAAATACCATGCCCTGGTCATCATATGAAACTGCAGGCCTCCTTTGCACACGCAGTACGCCCTGAAAAAACATGACATGATTTTGCTAGTCACCAGCAAAAAATAGTAATTCAATTAATGCCAACCAATGCTCAATGATCCCTCTTGATCCAAATTGTAGCTTGTTTAGGACACCGACAGGACTCCAAAGTGATACGTGGACTAGAAAATACTGTGAAAATTGGTTATCTCATATAAAAAGTGCTATCATGAACGAATTTTCATTACAAATCCAGTAACATCAGTCTTATATGGTCAATCTACATACATTTATATATGTTTATTATGGTCAAAGCCAAAATGGTTTAAGCGGAAAAAAGAATCCTAAAAACGACTTATATTCTTAACAGAGGAAGTAGACATTGTGGATTTCAGTTAAACAAAATGACCAAGCCCAAGATACTTCATTTTTTTACTTTTTACAGGAATGTCCTGAATTCAATATCCATCATCCCAGAAGTAACAAAAAATACAGTACACAACAACAAGGGTTTTAATGATTCAGTTGCAAAAATGATACATATTGGGTTCCAACTTCCAAGTGATTCAAGGAGTTCATTCAACAGGGAACAAGTAATATAAGAGAAGAGAAATCCAAAATAGCCTTCCTCATCGAAAACTGCATTTCATCAAGTTGGTCGTAAACAGGTAGTGAAGCAGAATCTGGAGTTTATCTCGTGTCACATAACTGTGTGCAGCATCATTAGTTTACCTGTGATTTTTCAGCCCGATGATCCCATAATAGAACCTTACGGTCAAGTGAAGCAGAGAGAAAAAATTCTTTTCCAGAGCAAAGTGTGATGCAGACAACCCTGGACAAGGCAAAACACATTAGCATCCCCCCACTGGTATTAGCATAGGCGACATTTAACTATAATTTATTGTAAGATAGTGTAGCATACCTGTCAACGTGACCTTTATAATATCTAATAAACCGGTTATCATTCATTGAGAGTAGACGCAGAGATTCTGCATTATTACTTCTTCTCAGTACATGACATAAATCATTTTTAAGTTGACATAACACAGGACTTACCATCCCAGCCATTGTTCGATGAATATAAGACAACAGATGGGTTATCAGTGAAGCACACAAGTTCAGCCCCATATTTTTTGCTATTAATAGTATGCAAACACCTGAAAACTTACATGAGTGAAAAAACAATACATATCACAAAGAAAGAAATAGTTTAGAGCGAAAAAAATAATATCACTACAAAAAGGTAATGAATCATTGCCATAAATGACAGTTTCTTGTGTAGAATACTAAAGTTGAACAGAAGTTTCAAATATTAGTCACTAAAATAAACTAATAAATACACACAAGAATTTGCATTAGTGCAGTGTTATTGTTAGGAAACTGAAAATAAAGAGTAAATTCTACAGAACATTAACATGCCAACTAGACAAAACAACTACTGAACTACAAGAATGTAAGAAATTGCATCTTTTATAAGACAAATAAAAAAATCAATAGTGACTGTATTTACTCAAATATAAAATTCCAAAGACAGAGTAATGATCCACACTCACACTGCATCTTGAGTGTCGTATAGACGGATTGTTTCATCATCGCTAGCTGTCACGAGATACTTGGTATCCTTGCTGTGAAAATCCATAGAACTAACTCTGCCATTCTGAAATAGAATTATGATACCCCAAAAGAATCAAATGAGTAGTGTGCTTAGGTATGTCAGTGTATATTGAGCACTTCTCTTAATAGAGATGTGCATTTTAAAGGGATGCAACAAAGATATAAGTCAAACAAGTCTTTCAAGTCATAGAAAAACACCATGAAATCTTTTTTTTTTCTTTTTTAAACTGGTCATGTCCATTACGATCCACTGATAGTTGGGTTCTCCAGTCAGACATCAATCTGCTAGTACATGCCAAGCTAATTGAAAATTTAATACTTGGCACATGGTAGCAAGGGCACACTATTTGATTCATTTTGCGCTAGGATATATACATAATTATATCAAGAAAATTTCCAGTACAGCTAAAGAACAAGAACCCCAATCCCATCACCACATATGGTAACACGATAAATAACGGCTAAACCCCTTTGGGCAATATAAAGGAACCAATGCACCTTCCAAGCCCTTGCGTTCACATTCATGCAGCAGTCTAAACTGAACTCCATCAAGAAAGCGAAGTAAATTTAATAAGAAAAGCAAGTCAACTCAAGTATCAAATTAGTACTGATTTCTCTAAAAAAAGAATTTTTGGACCCCAGGGGTGTAGAATAGTTTAATTTCCAGCAGGCAATTGCCATGGGTAATTTGGGAGAAGAACAGAGGCTTACATAGCCTTGGAAGACCAGCCCTATCTTCATGCTCTTGACCACCTCATCGGTGATCTCCATGCTCACCCTGGGTGGAGTTGTCATGGCAGCAAACCCTCCAAAAATCTTTGGAAAATAAGCTGCGACTAATCAATCAGGTACCAAGGATATGGCCTTGGCAACTGAAGAAGAGGAAGAACCTAATCAAACCATAGATGGATGGATTCAGATTAGTACAGCGCAGAAATTCACGATAAAACTGACTGAGAATCCAACCATAATAAGAACTGGATACATCAAGTCAAAGGAAGGAATTCTCACCAATAGAAAGAACGAGGTCGGGATGGATGGATTCAGATTTGTAGCTGTAAGCGAATCCGCAACAAAATGAGTGGGAATCCAACTCTAAGAAGAACAGAATCCATCCAAGCAAAGGAACGAGTGCTCACCAGCAGAAGGAACCAGCCAATCCAGGCCAGGATGGATGGATCTCTCCTCAACTTGGCTGAAGGAGAAACGGCGCTGTGGCGGCGTGAGGAGCGGCTGGAAGAGAGGAGGGGAGGGACTAGCGGGCGTCTGCTTGGCTGCGGCAGCACAGGATTCTCGAGGGCTATTTGGTTTGGATCCCCACAAGCCTTACCAAGTTTGGCAACACCAACGAAATTTGGCTAGCATTTTGATTGCTGCCAAAATTGGTGTGCACAATGCTAACGACAAGTTGTCCACCAGTTCATTTGCGAATGGAAGCCATTTGCCTGCCAAAATTTTGGCTGCGCGAATGGCCATAGTACTGGTGCAGTGGTGCTACCAAATCAGCAGCATTAAATGTTGAACTCTTGGATCATCTAGCTTCAAAGGATCACACATAAACCTTGCACCAATTTGGGGACCATTTTCACTATTGTCTTCCCTGCTATGAAATCTACAAAAGAAAATGTCCCCCTTGCTATATTCTAGTAAAGAAACATCGGATGATAATTGAGTCCTACATATCAAAATCACAAATGCGGCAAGCTTTGGTATCACTGCAGTCCAAACAACACTATTTTCTTCAAGTTTGGCATCACTAAAGTATGACAGGGCTGACACGTGTCTCGGTTTATGGCAATAATGGTAGGCTTCGAAGGAGAAATTCGAGAGGAACTGGAAAGAGAGAGCAACTGAGTTTGATAATTATTTGGGAGCAAGGGAAATGAAGCAAAATTTAGCATGTTCTGGCTGTTCAATGTTCAAGCTGTACTATGTTCCACCCTGGGAATTTAACTATATACGCGGACATTAAGAATGTGACGTGTTCAAATGCCTATTTTAGCAATTGACAGCAATTTCTCACCACTGGAAATATAAGGTTCCTTGATCCACAGCCGATTTCACCACATATTGGGCGGCAAAAAGGTTATGTTGTCCATGGTCAAGAATATGAATTGGAGTGATGAAGAAGAAAAAACAGGCTACTCACGTAGTCTTGGCAGGCCAGGCCGACCTTCATGCTCTTGAGCATCTCGTCGGTGATCTCCAAGCTCACCCTTGGTCCAGGGGCCGACCCAGCAAGGTGCATGGGGTGTACACATGTCCACCCGATAATTTTAGCAAAAAAAAACGAAGTTAGTACGAATAATACTACATATACCACATTTGTAATTGGATCAAATCCGAATACAGATAGCCAAACAGTTAGGGTTTGGTGCTGGATTTCGTAGAGCAAGAAGGGGAGAGAAGGGGCGGTCGTACATGGTGGTGGTGTGTTTTTGTCGCCGGCGAAGGGCCCCACAAAGACCTGGGCACCTGGAGGCAGACGCGTAGGGCGGCGGCGGCGGCGGTCGTCGAGCCGTCGCCGAGGGAGACAACGCGGGGCGGGTGAACGGCGGTGGGGCTGTCATCCTCATGGGCCGTTCTTTTCCTGGCCCGTGTTTTTCCTGGGCCTTTCCTTTTCCACGCAATTATTTTTGCAGTTTTGTGTCTTCTCTTTATTTCTTACTTGGAACATGGGAAATGGGCAGTGGAACATTTTGTATTTCATAAATTAGTGATACAAGTAATAGTAATATTTATTAGGACATTTTCTCATGTATCTGGAGCATTTTTATTTTAAATATGGAGCATTTGTACCATGAACTCAGAACATGGTTCCTCAACATAAGAAAATGTTGAATCGTTATTAGAAAATGTTCTTCGAGGAAAAAATCATTGAGATATACTCAAGTGGGGTTTTATTTATAGCTTTTATTCTAAGAATCATAATGATACAATCTTAATTTATCTAATTTGGTTGTACGATCTGCAAACTATGTTTTTTTATGTTTCACAAGTTTTTGCGACGTCACTGGTGACTCGTCAACTTTCATGCTTGTTTTCATTATGACTAGTTCATTGACTACTTGGTGCCATCAAAATTTGTTTTTGTCATCTAACATTACAAACTTCCTTTTTTCAAAGTTTCAACTTCGGGAAGAATCACACTACACTATAGCTGCACGCCAGCTCTGTGAAAGTTCCTAGTTTGGTTTTGGCTAATTGATGAAATCTTAGCACTAACCTCTATGCTAAGTGTGTGAATTAGATGAGGTTGGTACATTCCAAGTGATTGAGCAAGATGAAGTCCATGGTGATGAAAGTGGACATGAAATGATGATCAAGTGCTCAACTTGAAAAAGGAGAAAGAGAAAAATAAAACCCTATAGAGATCAAGGCAAATGTATTGCTTAGGGTTTTCGTTTTGGTGATCAAGACACTATAGAGGGTGTGATCACATTTAGGATCGATAGTCGTATTATAAAGATGGGAATTCTTTGGCTAAACGGTTTATCGAGTGCCACTAGGTGACATGATTCTTGCGTATGCATTAAGGACCTAGTGTGTTAACATGTGACACTTGTAAAATGCTTTAAAAAAATACTAACATACGTGCACATAAGTTCTACACTTTGTGGTTAGCAAGTTGGAAGTAAGGGTGAAGCGATCGTGGACTTAGAATAAGAGAAAGAGGAGTCAGACTGTGACCGGACGCTGAGCAGGTCTAGACCAGACGCTCGCTCTATGTCCGGTTAGTGCTGAGTTGAGGCACGCAGAGGGCTGAGCGCTAGGGTTGAGTATCGGACGCTGACTTCGACGCATCCGGTCACTTCTTGGAGACGAACAGACGCTACTGACCGAACGCGGGATGAACACCGCTCATCGTCCGGTCAGGCTGACGTGGCACGCGAGCTGAGAGGCGTAGTGCTGACCGGATGCCGGGCGCGTCAGGTCACCTCTGACCGAACACGTCCGGTCATCAAAATCCCTCTCTGGTGTCTTACTGGAGTCAACCGGACTTTGGGGGTTTGGCGTTCGGTCGTTTCTACCTGCAAGTCCGGTCGTGACTTAACCACGCGAGTGAGATCGATTCGACCGTTGAAGATCTGATGGCTAAGGTTTAAACGTGGACACGTGGCAGCCATCAGAGTGGTTAGCAGCCAGTGACTGGACGCTGAGGCTACGTTCGGTCGATCTGACCGGTGCGTCCGGTCACCCCAAAAACTATGAGAGCAGAGAGCCAACGACTCTATTTGTTTAGGGGCTCTATAAATAGGTGGTGACCGGCTTGGGGCTCACTCTCTTAGCACTTTGACATACTTGACATCCTTGTGAGTCTAAGCAAACACCTCTCACTCATCTCCATCATTGATTCATTATCATAGTGAGATTGTGAGTGATTCCTAATGTATTTGCTTGAGTAATTGCATCTAGTAGCACTTAAGAATCGTTGTGGCTATAGAATTCTTGTTACTCTTGGTGGTTGCTACCACCTAGATGGCTTGGAGCAGCGAGGAGCATCCACATGAGTTGGTGATTGTTCGTGGTCATCTCTTGGTGGTTGTGAGGGGTCTTGTGCCTTCCCCGGCGGAGCGCCGAAAGGTAACTCTAGTGGATTGCATGTGTCATTGAGCTACCTCACTTGTGGGTAGGTTCTTGCATGTCCAATTGTGTGGACAAGGTTTGTGCAACACCTCTTAGCCACTGAACCACCAAGTGTTGGTCGACACAACGGGGGTTAGCGTGCCGACAAGCACGTGAACCTCAGGAGAAAAATCTTGGTGTCCATCTTGTGTTGATTGGATTTTTCCTGATGATTGGTCTTCATATCTTGTGATTGGTTCACTCCCCGATGCGGCGATATAATCACTCTACTCACCTTTACTTTCCCGCAAACTAGTTGTCAAGCTCTTTAGTGTAGCTAGTCATGAGAGCTTGTTAGTTTGGTTAGTGTGGCTCTTTTAGCTAGCTCATCGAGAGCACACTAACATTAGTGAGTAGCAACTTAGCCATTATGTGACTAGAGATCATAGCAACTAGAATTGATTGGATAGGTGGTTTGCAACCCTTGTAGAGCTAGAGCAAAACTTGCATTATGTCGTTTGTCTTACTAATCACTTTGCTCTAGTGCTTTATAGAAATTTAAATAGGCTATTCACCCCCTCTAGCCATATGAGGATCTTCCAAGTGGTATCAGTGTCGTGGTCACTGTTTATTGAAGACTTAACAACCTTGGTGCACAAGATATGGCTCAAATTGTGTTCAACCATGTTTGGGGCAAACCACTGTTCTTTGATGGTATATTATTTGACTATAGGAAGAGAAAAATGAAGATATTCCTTAGTTCAATCAATGACAAGGTGTGGGATAGGATAGAGAATGAGTTTGTGCTCATTGACCCTACACATCTCACCAACAATGACAAGATCAACAAGCAATGCAATACCATAGCACTCAACACTATATACAATGGCATTGATTCAAAGGTGTTTGAGCAAATCAAGGATATTAAGGCAAGTGAAGTTTGGGTGAGACTAGAAGAAACATATAAGGGCACTTCAACGATAAAAAGTGCCAAGCTCTATACGCTCAAGGACAAGCTATCCAACTTCAAGATGAAGGATGATGAGTCCATCCCAGAGATGTTCTATAGGTTCCAAGTGATCATCAATGATCTCAAGAGTTTAGATGAGAAGGTAAAGGATGAAGACTTCTCTTATAAGTTCTTGATGTGCTTGTCTAAGAGATTCAAGACATTGAGAACTATCATCTTTAGAGGTAGATTGAAGGATGTCACTCCAAATGAGGTGCTTGGAGATGTGATGACTAATGTCCAATACAATGATAGTGACAATGATGAAGTTAAGAAGAAGGATAATGACAAGAAGAAGAAAAGTGTGGCATTCAAGGCCGGCACGTCATCCTCCAAGAGCAAGGGAAAGTCAAAGAAAGAAGCATCAAGTGAAGATGAAGATGCAAGTGATATTGATGATGTGGCTATGGCTCTTCTAGTGTGCAAATTTGGCAAGTTCATGAAGAAGAGGGGCTATGGTGCAAGAAAGAGAAGAGATCACATGAAGGAATATGTGAGATTTATGCTACAAGTGCAAAAACCTAGATCACATTATAGTGGATTGTCCCTATAATATTGACAATGAGGAGGATGAGAAGAAGAAAAAAGAAGAAGGACAAGAAGAAAAAAAGAGAAAAAAGAGAAGAAGATGACCTTTAAGAAGAAGAAGAAGAAGAAGGGAGGTGGCTATGTGGTCACTTAGGATAGTGATGACTCCAATGATAGTGATGATGATGACTCTAGTGATGATGACAGGAAAGCTATCAAGAGGGCACTAGCAAGCAATGCCATCAATAACAAGCCCTCCCTCTTCCACACTCCTTCGACATGCCTTATGGCAAAGCCCACTAAGGTAAAATATGATGAAAGTGATGATAAATGTGAAAGTGATGATTATAGGAGTGATGATAAGGAGTATACCAAGGAGGAGCTCATAGACATGAGTCAACAAGTTCACACTTGCTTTGAGATGAAGAGAAAGGAGTGCAAAGAATTACACAAAAAAATAAAATCTCTTGAGCAATCCTTTAAGGAGCTCCAAGCCTCTCATGAGCTTCTAAAGGAAGACCATGAGGAGCTTGGTATTGCTCACACTAGGCTTGAAGAGGTCCACTCTTCCCTTCTAGAACAAGTCAAGGAGAAGGAGACCAAGAAGGAGGCAATTGTGACATGTGACAAGGGCTCTACATGTGATTTGATTAATGAACCTTTCTTTGAGCCTATTATTGTTGTCTCTACTAACTCTGTTGATGATCACTAACGTCAATTATAAATCATCAATATAACATGTATATGTACTTAATTTCATCACCAAACATAGGTATAGGGGTTTAAACTAATGAATTCCACGAGCTTTGGTGAATATTTTTATGTTGGAGGGTTTATTCAGAAAACAGCCATGGAACCACTGTCATACACCCTAAATAGGCCATCCGACGACAACAAGTGACTCTACCTGCGAAAACTGCAAAAGACAACTCTAGAAGGTTTCAGAAGACACCACGACGAAGCCTGGGCCAAATCTCCACCATAGTGGGCTAGCCGACCCACTAGGGAGGGCGCCCAGCCTAGTGTGGGGCCCACTCACCCTCCGCCGCCTCATACTCCTTCCTATGATCTACTATGTTGATTTTAAGGCAGTTTTAGGTCGGTTTATCCAACGGTAGTCAAGGAAGGTGGCGTGGATCGATGACGTGGTAGTTTCTTGGCCTCTACTCCACCTCAGCATATATAAGGATGCCCTACCCCCTCTAGGAGGCCATCTCTCATTCAGATCAAGGCTAACTGTAACAGCCCCAAAATGGGCCAAGTGGGCCCAATTCGCGGAATGGGCTGATGGTACTGTAGCTTGGGCAGTGGGCCGGCTGTAGCTACAGGTTACCATACATCCGGACTCCGAGCACTGCAGCAACGTGGCACTGTAGCTCGAACGCTGTAGCAGCCCGACATTGTAGCACCGAATTGGGCCGGGACGAAGTCGTTTACTGCAGCGCGGGTACTATTCATCGGCTACTGTGGCATCATGAAACACTGTGCAACCGGTGTTTAGTACCATACTATGAATCTTGAGGGAGATAGATCGACTTAAATACCAGGGCGAGGGACACATAGTAACCTTCGATTAACCGTTTTGAGCGAAGCGCGGACGAAAGCTTAAGCGGGTTGCTACGTAGGTGGGACCACTCTTCGGCAGAGTGGGTCTAGGCCGTGTATGCCGGGACTGGATGTTACATTTGGTATCAGAGCCGACTCTCGTGGTTTCATGGGCACGTGGGGATCAGATGCACGGGCATAATGTGTGCATGCGCGTGGGCCCGTCATGGACACGGAATGGCATGACACATGCGCCGGCATGGGAACACACAAACATGGTCAAGAGAGGAGGATCCTTGATTAAGTGTCCTGAAAGGGTAAGCCGATCTGGCATTCGATGGGGATGTCGAATCCTTAGGGGGGTGATTGTAACAACCCCAAAATGGGCCAAGTGGGCCCAATTCACGGAATGGGCCGATGGTACTGTAGCTTGGGTAGTGGGCTGGTACTGTAGCTGCGGGTTATCGTACATCAGGACTCCGGGCAATGCAGCAGCGTGATACTGTAGCTCGAACGATGTAGCGGTCTAACACTATAGCACCGAATTGGGCCGGACCGAATTCGTGCTGTAGTGCGGGCACTGTTCACCGGCTACTGTAGCATCGTGAAACACTATGCAACCGATGTTTAGTACCCTACTGTGAATCCTGAGGGAGATAGATCGACTTAAATACCAGGGCCAGGGACACGTAGTAACCTTTGGTTAACCGTTTTCAGCGAAGTGTGGATGAAAGCTCAAGCGGGTTACTACGTAGGTGGGACCACTCCTCGGCAGAGTAGGCCTGGGTTGTGTATGCCGGGACTGGATGTTACATCAACACCAGAAGAATTAGGGCTAGACTTTCCAATGTAGTAGATTAGTTCTAGATGAGAGTTAGGGAGAGTCGAGCTACGCTCAGGTTCTGAAGAATTCTTCGGAGGTCTGGTATATCTTTGTATCTTACCTTTGCAAGACTTATGCTTTAATATATTTATCTTCTCTATTTACTTTTATGCCTTTCATATGCATGGTTAGCATAGTTATCATACCTTAGCTTGGGATCTTTGCTCGCATCGAGTGCTCTAGTTATAGATCGTGACTAGAGTAGTAATCGCCAGCATAGACATGGTGTCTAGATTAGAGTTTACCTGAGATTGCACCTAATCCCACAGATAGTTGTCGTAGCCCCAGAGGTGACAACTTTGACTAGGCCTTTGTAATCCACCACGTTCGGATTGGTGTTTGTAGAGCTTTAGGCAGCCTTTTCCCAACTAATCTTTCTCATCCCCCTCGAGAGTTGAAAAGGTACTGCTGCTCCAAAGTGTTATTATGTGATCGCTATATCTACCCATGAATTAGTTATACCTTATAGAACCAAACTAATAGAGAAGTATTTAGGAACCTTGAACTCACCCGTTGTCCTCTCAACTTAGTTAAACTACTCATTTATTATAGAATTCTCTCATGTGTGTGTCATTATTCATAACTAATATCATTTACTATTTATCTCCACTTTAGTCTAGTTGGTATACTAAGTTAGTAGATACATAATGGTGAACTATCAGTTTCTTTAACCATTGCTTTCATGTGGATAAATACGATACTCTGCAATACTCCCGGGTAAAAGCTATAATGGTATCCGTGCGCTTACAAAATTTTCTATGTGCGTTAATAAATACCAACAAACTCTTCTTGTAGCACTTTCACTTCTTCCTCATCTACTAGTGATGGTTTTACTTGTGATGCCTCACTAAAAGTTGAGAATGAGACCCTCAAGAAGGAGGTCAATGAGCTCACTCACGTCTTAGGCACGACCTATGATGGTGAGGACCGATTGCTTATGTGCTTAGGTAGCCAAAGAGCATCTCTCAACAAAGAGAAATTGGGCCACACCCCTAAGAAAGGCAAGGCCACCTTTGCTCCTCACAAAATTAGTTTTATGAAGAACAATGACTGGTATTGCACTAGTTGCAAGCAGTTGGTCACATAGAGCAACATTGCAAGAACAAGAAATCACATGCCAATGTAACCTCCTTTAAGTTTGATTCTTATTATTTGCTTATCAAGGGTACCAATGGTGTGAAGGCTAAGTTTGTTAGTACATCCTTATTGGCCCAAAGAAGAAAGTTATTTAGGTACCAAAGAGCTTAGTGACTAACCTTCAAGGATCAAAGCAAGTTTGGGTACCTAAAAAGAATTAATATTCTTTTATAGGTCAATTATAAAGCCGAAGAAAGGCATTAGGTGCTTGATAGTGGGTGCACACAACATATGACCGGTGATTCAAGAATATTCAATTCAATCAAGTCTAATGATGAAGATGGTATTCAAAGTATCACATTTGGGGACAATGGTAAAGGCAAGGTCAAGGGATTTGGTAAAATTGCTATATCTAATTATTTGAGCATTTTCAATGTGCTACTAGTAGAGAGCTTAAACTTTAACCTATTGTCGGTAGCTCAACTTTGTGATCTCGGCTTCAAGTACATCTTTGGTGTGGATGATGTAGAACTCATAAGTGTAGATGGCTCCAACTTGATCTTCAAAGGCTTTAGATATGAGAATCTAGACTTGGTTGATTTCAATGCTAGTGAAACCCAATTGTCAACATGTTTGATCACTAAATCTAGCATGGGTTGGCTGTGGCATAGAAGACTTGGTCATGTTGGGATGAAGCAATTGAACAAGTTAGTGAAGCATGATCTAGTTAGAGGCTTAAAAGATGTTACATTTGAGAAGGATATGCTTTGTAGTGCATGTCAAGCCAGAAAGCAAGTAGGCAACACTCATCCAAAGAAGAGTATCATGAGCACATTCAAGGCATTGGAGCTATTGCATATGGATTTGTTTGGGCCGACCACATATACAAGCATTGGTGGCAATAAGTATGGTTTTGTGATTGTGAATGATTTTACTAGATACACATGGGTAGTCTTTCTTATTGACAACAGTGATGTGTTTGCTACATTCAAGTTTTTTATCAAGAGAGTTCACAATGAGTTTGAAACCACAATAAAAAAAAGTGAGAAGTGATAATGGTAGTGAGTTCAAGAATACAAGAATTGATGAGCTTTGTGATGAATTTGGCATTAGGCATCAATTCTCGACCAAGTATACTCTATAATCCAATGACCTTATTGAGAGGAAGAATAGGACACCCATTGGTATGACAAGGTCTATGCTTAGTGAGTATAATGTGAGTCAATCATTTTGGGCCAAAGCAATCAACACCGCTTGCTACTACATCAACTGATTGTATTGCCATCCATTGAAAGAGAAGACACCATTGTTAGGTCTGAATGGCTAGAGGGGGGGGTGAATAGCCTAATAAAAACTTCTACAAGAATTACTTAACCACAAGTTAGTATAAAAGGTGGCGGAGCAAAATGCACTAGCTCTAACTAATTAAGCAAGCCACCTACACAAGTCTAGTAAAATGCTATCCACTAAACACTACAACAACAACAAGCTAGATACAAGATGTAAAACGAGAGAAGAGCTTCGAGTGATTATACCGCCGTGTAGAGATGAGAAGTACCAATCAATCAATCACACAATAGAAATCCTCGGGAAGAGAATGACACAAGAATTTATCCCGAGGTTCACTTGCTTCCCGGCAAGCTACTCCTCGTTGTGGCGATGCACCCACTTGTCGGTTCGCGAGCTAATCAACTATCAAGAGTTGAGCCCTCGGCGGGCGCTGCACAACCGCACACAAGATGGGGATCCTCCAAGCCACGAGCTCCACTAGAGTATCCAATTTGCGAACTCCCGCGGGAAAGGATCAAGAACCCCTTACAACACTTGGTGAAGGCTCCAACAATCTCCAATTGCGAGCTCAATCACCTCCGCTGCTCCAAGCCGTCTACCGTGTCGGGAAACACGGAAGAGTAACAAGAAATCCGCAGCAACTCGAAGAACAAGTGCCTCTAGAATGCAACTCTCAAGCAATGCACTTGAATCTCACTCAATCTCACTCAAGATGTGCAACTATGCAAAGAGATGAGTGGAGAGGTTGTTCTCTAGCTCAAAGGATGTCTCTATATCTCAAAATGTGCAAGAGTTGCCCTCAAACCCCGGACACCCTCTATTTATAACGAAGGGGTACGCAGCTAGCCGTTACGGATGACGCAGCGAAAATCGCGCTGACCGGACGCTCCGGTCAGGGTGACCGGACGCGTCCGGTCACTACACGACAAATGTGAACAGTGCGCGTCAGAACTAGCCGTTGCCCTGACCGGACGCGATGAACCGAGTGACCGGACGCGACAGTGCCAGCGTCCGGTCGCGTTCCAGTAAGCTCCCGTTGAGACCGGACGCGTCAGATCACACGTGACCGGACGCGCTCAACGAGTGACCGGACGCGACAGTGCCAGCGTCCGGTCGCGTTCCAGTAAGCTCCAGCTACGACCGGACGCGTCCGATCGCACGTGACCGGACGCGCCGCGCGTCCGATCGTCACTCCGCTTCGCTCTGTGTTCCTGGACGCCTGACCGGACGCTCCGGTCCCGTGAAGGACCGGACGCGCCGGTCGCGCGCTTCTCTCTTACACTCAGTTGTACTGACCGGACGCGCTGGTCAGGCCAGACCCGCGTCCGGTCGCAAACCCTAGAGCTCGCGCCGCGTTGAACTGATCGGACGCGTCCGGTCAAACCGAGACCGCGTCCGGTGTAGCGTCCGATCGCCGTTTTTCAGTGAAAAACATTTCGGACTTTCGCCACCTTTTCTCGCCTCCGGCGCAATAGAAAATAGGCATTTTATTTTCTTGAAAACGCCTAAATCCCGCGCTCGCACGCTCGGCGGGAGGGAGAGCGAACCCCAAACCCCTTATTACCGCTCAAACACCACCGCCTTCGCAAATGTGCTAACACCACCAAGTGTACACCACAAAGTGCATGTGTGTTAGCATTTCACAAACATTTTCCAAGGCGTTATGTTAGCTCTCAACTAGATCCTAATGCATATGCTCAAGACATTGATCTAGTGGCACTTGATTCCCGAGCTAACCGTGATTGCCCCTCTTGATAGTCGACTATGTATCCTAAATCCGGTCAATCACTTCTCTACTCAACTTAGACCGGCAAAAGGAAAACCCTATGGTTATACCTTTGCCTTGCGCTCTTAGATCCTTCTCCTCCACTTGATCATCAAGTTCATCATATTATGTGCATCTCCACCATGATCGTCATTTCATGTCCAAGCACCATTTCTTTGTGATCTTGTGGCCACCACTCCTTGCCACGTACATCTTCATCACATGTGTTGCTTATGCCTAACTCAAAACACTTAACACATGGCATTAGCAACTTGGTGTCATTAATTACCAAAACAAAACTTGGGCTTTCAACCATATGAGCTCTTGAATGATAGAAAGCCTCATTACATACTTTTAGGTTTTTAGTTGCAAATACTACATATTGAAGAAAGACACTAGATTGAGCAAGTTTGAAAAGAAATGTGATGAAGGTTTTTTGCTTGGTTACTCCACTACTAGCAAGGTTTATAGAGTTTGGAATTTGGCTAGTGGTACTCTTGAGGAGGTCTATGATGTGGAATTTGATGAAACCAATAGTTCCTAAGAGGAAAATGAGAATCTAGAAGATGTGAGAGGCACTCAATTGACCAATGCAATGAAGAATATGGATATTGGTGACATACGGCCTAGAGAAGTGATAGAAGTTGAAGATGACAAAGATCAAGTGCTCTCTAACTCAAATGTGCAAGCTAGTGGTTCTAATGATCAAAATCTAGCTAGTTCATCATCTCAAGTGCAAGATCATCAAGTGGCTAGTATATCATCTCAACCAAGTGGTCAATCAAGTGCAAGCAATCAAGTCCAAGTTCTCCAACCAACCAATATTGCAAGAGATCATCCATTGGACAAGATAATTGATGATATCTCAAGAGGTGTACAAACAAGATCAAGGCTAGCTCATTTTGTGAGTATTTCTCATTTGTGTCATTCATCGAGCTAAAGAAGATAGAAGAAACTTTGAGAGATGTTGATTGGGTCAATGCTATGCATGAAGAACTAAACAATTTCATAAAAAATTAAGTATGGGAATTAGTTGAGAGGCCTAAAGATCACAATGTCGTTGGTACTTGATAGGTCTTTCACAACAAGTAAGATCAAGATAGGATAGTTATAAGGAACAATGCAAGATTAGTGGCTCAAGTTTACACTCAAGTTGAAGGTCTTGACTTTGGTGAAACAAATGCCCCGGTTGCAAGATTAGAAACAATTAGGATCTTGTTAGCCTATGCTTGTGCCCACAACATCAAGCTCTATCAAATGGATGTGAAGAGTGCATTTCTCAATTGCTACATCAATGAAGAAGTTTATGTTGAGCAATCTCCTGGTTTTGAAGATGAGAAGAAGCCCAACCATGTGTACAAGTTGAAGAAGGCTTTATATGGCTTAAAGCAAGTACCTAGAGCATGGTATGAAAGACTGAGATATTTTTTGCTCTCTAAAGGGTTCAAAATGGGAAAGGTTGACACCACTCTTTTTACTAAGAAGATTGTCAAAGACTTGTTTGTTTTGCAAATGTATGTTGATGACATCATATTTAGATCAAACAATCAAGATTATTATGAAGAGTTTAGGAAGATGATGGCAAATGAGTTTAAAATGTCAATAATTGGTGAGCTTAGTTACTTCCTTGGTATTCAAATCAATCAAATGAAGAATGGTACATTTGTGAGTCAAGACAAGTACATCAAAGACATGCTCAAGAAGTTTGGCATGGAAGATGTAAAGGCTATTAGTACACCTATGGGGATAAATGGAAGCTTGGATAGTGATACAAGTGCCAATATGATGAATCAAAAGATGTATCGGTCTATGATTGTAAGCCTACTCTATGTGACCGCATCAAGGCCGAATGTGATGTTTAGTGTATGCATGTGTAAGATTTTAAGCCTCACCAAGAAAAAGTCATTTGAAGGCAACAAAGAGAATATTGAAGTACTTGAAACATACACAAAATGTTGGTTTGTGGTATCCCAAGGGAGCTAAGTTTAAGCTAATTGGATTTTCGATTTGGACTAAGAGGGATGCAAAGTTGAGAGAAGCACTTCAGGCACATGTCAAGAAAGATCACTTGTTTCTTGGTCATCAAAGAAGCAAAATAGTGTTGCACTTTCAACCACCGAAGCCGAATACATAGCCACCGGTAGTTGTTGTGCACAAATACTTTGGATGAAGGCTATTTTGATTTTAGAATCAAGTTCAAGCAAGTGCCATTACTATGTGACAGTGAAAGTGCCATGAAGCTCACAAATAATCCGGTTCAACACTCAAGAACAAAGCATATAAATGTTTGCCATCATTTCATAAGAGATCACCAATAAAAAGGGGACATTCATATAGAGTGTGGCCAGCAGCTAGCGACCGGACACTAAGGTTGCGTCCGGTCGCCACGAAAACTGTGAGAGCATAGAGCCAACAACTCTATTTGTTTGGGGGCTCTATAAATAGGTGGTGACCGGCTTGGGTCTCACTCTCTTGGCACTTTGAAATACTTGATATCCTTGTGAGCCTAAGTAAATATCTCTCACTCATCTCCATAATTGATTCATCATCATAGTGAGATTGTGAGTGATTCCTAGTGCATTTGCTTGAGTGATTATATCTAGTGGCACTTGGGGAGCGTTGTGGCTGCGGAGTTCTTGTTACTCTTAGTGGTTGCCGCCACTTAGATGGCTTAGAGCAGTGGAGGAGCATCGGCATGAGTTGGTGATTGTTTGTGGCCGTCTCTCGGTGATTGTGAGAGGCCTTGTGCCTTTCTCGGCGGAGCACCGAAAAGGTAACTCTAGTTGATTGCGCGTGTTATTGAGCTACCTCACTTGTGGGTAGGTTCTTGCGGTGTCCAATTATGTGGACGAGGTTTGTGCAACACCTTTTAGTCGCTGAACCACCAAGTGTTGGTCGACACAACGGGGACTAGCGTGCCAGTAAGCACGTGAACCTTAGGAGAAAAATCTTGGTGTCCATCTTGTGTTGATTGGATTTCTCTTGGTGATTGGTCTTCATATCTTATGATTGGTTCACTCCCCGACGCGGCGGTATAATCACTCTACTCACCTTTACTTTCCCGCAAACTAGTTGTCAAGCTCTTTAGTGTAGCTAGTCGTGAGAGCTTGTTAGTTTGGTTAGTGTGACTCTTTTAGCTAGCTCATCGAGAGCACGCTAACATTAGTGAGTAGCAACTTAGCCATTGTGTGACTAGGGATCATAGCAACTAGAATTGATTGGATAGGTGGCCTGCTGCCCTTGTAGAGCTAGAGTAAAACTTGCATTACGTCATTTATCTTACTAATCACTTTGCTCTAGTGCTTTGTAGAAATTTAAATAGGCTATTCACCCCCTCTAGTCATATTAGGACCTTTCACTCTGTACGGGATTCCCAAATTCCATATCAGAATAGTCTCAAAGTCTTGTAATCTAAATGTAAAGAATAAAGATTTAGGACACACAAAACTCAAAACATAGATGATTTAACATATATACATCACAGTCGTGAAAAAATAAACATATAGACGTAAAGGCTTGACGTAGATGCAACAGATGTCTCGTCGTCTGATCGTCTTAGCTGTTCACGTCGAGTACTCGGAGTCGACAACTCGACGACAGCGTAACGCTCATTGACAAAGCAACACTAGAGTTGCGGAAGCAAATCGACTTGCCTGTATGCATATTTCTTACTGGGCCAGAGATCTCATACACCTTTTCTTTAGTGCAAGAGATCTCATACACCTTTTTTAGCAGAAGAGATCTGATACACTGACAATATATATATCTGGAATTGGGCCCCTTGCTTTTAAGGGCCTAGTGCGGCCACCCAACTCGTCCCCCCTTAGGGCTAGGCCTGCGCACGGCACTAGGAGACCAAAGGCCCAAGGAAAGAAGACGCACCCTCCATGATGCCCTCCTGCGCGGCGCCTGCATGGTATGCCATCAGGGCCTCCACGTCCGGCATGGAGGCAGAGGCCACAGCCACATCCATGCCAAAGAAGGTGCCTTGGCCCCGCCACCCTGTAAGGTAACATCGCTCACTCCCACTAGTCGCTGCCACAGTCTCCTCGGCATCCGATCCGGCGAATCCAGTGACTCCGTGACGCACACCAAACCGACAGCCTGCTTGACCCGTGACAGCCTCCTACACCCGTTGATTGAATGTTGTTCTTTCTGTACTCTAATACCTCTCCACCTATGTGCAGTTTTCCATGTCCATAGATGATTGGAGTGTATTCATGCAAGTTAATTCTAAGTTTGATTCAAATTTGATAAAGAATGGCTCAATATTTGAAATTTGTCCTAAATTAAAAAATCTGAGCTAGCTGAGATCAAGTCTGAGTTTGAGTGATCAAATCTATTTTGATAGGCTTAAAATTTGGTATGCATGCTCTAGACTTATGGTATTAGTTTTTGTGTGAATTTCATGAGAATTGGATAAGAAATGCTTCGGTTTTGGAGTTGATCTTGTCAACCTTCGTGCAATAGTTTTCAGCACAGAGCAGTGGTGGAAGATTTGTTTGCTGGCAGCTCATATGAAGTCAAATGAAGCCCACATTTTTATAGATGCTAGATGACTTAGTGAAGCATATCTCTACAAAATTTAGTGGTATTTGTATCTATACATTGGGAGTTATGGATTATTCTTTGAAGGGTACAGAATCTGCCAGAAAAGTGACAATTATTGGATTGATCAAGGGTCACTTTGATTGAAAGGTCCTCAAGTTAGAAACATGTTCATAAGTATTTGAGGTACCTAAGTTTGGTTTTGGATTGAGCTAGAAACATGATAAGTGATGAGTACAAGGCCATTTGATTGTGGAGTATATTTGGCACACTTTTGATACTCACATTGGAGATCAAGACCAAGCTCAAGATGAGGATGGTGTGTTCTAGTGATAATTGTAGATCATTTGATATAAAGAAAATGACTTAAACAAGTATAAAGAAAAGGACTTGAAGAAGGATTCAAGGTTATTCATCAAGTTAGGTCCATTCCATGGATCAATCAAACAAAGCTATTTCAATTGGGTATAAGAATGGTTCTTTAGAGAGACCATCTTTACTCATGTGTGGATGTCACCCAATGTGTGGGCGAACCGAGCATGTGGCTTGGAAGGATAAACAAGGATGATGATCTAGGGACATTTGAGATGCTTAATTGAAGAAAATCAAAAGGATTGATCTAGAAAGTAAGCAACACCCAAAAGAGGGCAATTCATGAAAATTCAAGTGGTATTCTCACAAGTGGTGCTCTCAAGCAAGCATTGATAGATGATGAAGCAATCCAACCATAATAAGATAGTGCACTTGATCATACAAGTGGTATTCATTTCATATGGGTGAAGTATAGATTTCATATTATTGATGATTGGTCTTCACTAAGCTTATAATTGGACTTCACATTGCTCTTGGAGAAACAAATTGGAATCTAAGTGACTATCCTCTTCTCCAAAATAGCAAAGGTATCATTGTAATGTGCATGATCATTTCATTCCCTTACTAGTGTGCGGTTAGTGTATATAGTATATGCTTTATAGGATCATGCATTATAAATGAAAATTTAAAATTCATAGCCTACCACTATTGCTTAAATGATTAATTGAATCTAGTGGTAGTGTATGAGTTTGTTCATGAGCTAGTGAACCAAGTATTTGATCTATTTTGGATTGCCAAACAGGTGACAAGTACAACCTCGATAAGATAACTGCATAATATGTGTGAAAAAGTTTAGAGATGGTTCAAACTAGACTTGAAAGCTTAGGCAAATCAATCTAGTTTGAGTCAATAATAGAAGCTCATGAAGATAACAAGTGTTTAAGAAATGGTTATAATTGACAAATCCTACAAGTGGTTCCATGATTGTTCTTACATGTGGTATATCTAGATTATCACTTTGGTACAAGTGGTATTCATACAAGTGGTATCTAACACATCAAATAGTGGTTCCACAAGTGATCCTCAACTTTAAGTGATCATAAAATGAAGAAAGTTCCCTCACATATAAGAACTCAAGTTTATCTAGTGAATGACCCATGCTATGATATAGGGGGAGGTGCCCTACTAATTGGTATCAAGATCAAAAGACCCTACATGAGGTATCTCAAGGGCTACAAGTGGTATCATTCCAACATATGAGGTGGTGTCCATAAAAAATTCAAGATTCATGTGTCAACCATCTATCCCTAGAACAACCCTTTGTATCAAAAGAGGCATACCTTTTATGGAAATTGGTGACAAAGGGAGAGAGATTGTACAAAGATATGAAAGCCTTGGGGGAGAAGTAGTTAATTTGGATATGGACATGGACAAAGAGGGAGCAACATTGAGGAAGGATCAAAATTCTTGGAAAAGAGAAGCACACAAGTAGGGGGAACAAGCTCATAAACTTTGATTGGTTGCATTTGATATGTGCATAATCATGTGATTGCTTGCATTTGCACAAGTTTTAAATTTGATATGCATGCTTATGTGGTGTATGCTAGTGATAGAATTTGAATGATGATTTGATAACTAGCATGCATAGGATGATAGCTATTTACACGTGGTACTAGAACATTGCTTATAATGATCTCACGGGATTTTTAGTGTATTTGTTATCTAGCTACTCATGGTGCTAAAAGTGCAACTCCGATTGGTATCACGCTTCAAAGGTTATTCTATACACCTTAGCATCACTTAGTAGTGCTAACACTCCCACAAATTTCATATTTATGCATGTGTGCAAGCTTGAAACCAAACCATTTGAGCACATATGTAGGGGGAGTTATCACTACCAAGTCGGGTTCTATGGTGCTTATCCAAATCTTAACATAGAGATTAAATGTTGGATAAGTAGCATAAAATTCAAATCAAGTTAACAATTTACACTTGTGTGGAGTGCTTGAAATGAACTTAATTTTCATATCTTTGTAGAGTTGTCATTAATTACTAAAAAGGGAGAGATTAAAAGGTCTTTGTTTGATTTTGGTAATTAAGTGACAACATAGGTAGACTAATATGTTTAAATGTGAGATATACAGGTGATTAGTCCACAGATACACTTGTGTGAGCAACACATGCCATGGAGGTGAAATGGCTTGGATATGTTGCAAATCTCACACATATGATGAAGGAACTCATTGCATATAAGACATGACATGAAGTCATGTGACTAAGGTAGAGAAGATTAAGACTAGACTTGGCTTTACGTAGATAAAAAAATGGCAATGACTGCAGAGGGTGATAAAGAATGGTTTCGACCAGATATGATATGGTTTCCCTCAGGACAGAATGATGCCTCCAGTGTTGAACACTAGAGCCCAAACAACACATTCGATCACAATGTGTTGGCCCTCGATCTCCCTGCACATGTGAGCAGCAAGCTCACCTACACTCACACAAACTCACACGGCTGTAGGATGAAGAAAGGGTGAGCACAGAACACAGCACTTTCCTGTGTGCTGCTGCTGTGCTCTTGAGAACAGAATACTCACTCACAGGACACTCTGCAGGTTTAGCAAACTGAACTAAATATTACATTACCATGGCTGCAATTATATACACAGAGGTAGCTAGGCCTCGTTTAGTTCGGTGAATTGGGGAGAAAAACACTGTATCAGAATTCCTGTAGCATTTCGTTTGTATTTAGTAAAAATTATCCAAATTTTGACTAACTAGGCTTAAAATGTTTATCTCGCAAAGTATAACAAAACTGTGCAATTAGTTTTTGATTTCATCAACATTTAGTACTCCATGCATTTGCCGACATTTTGATATGATAGAGAATCTTCTTTTTGCATAGTAAAATTTGAGGGAGAATTGGGGGAACTAAACACGGGCCTAGTGGAGGTTGACTGCTGTAGCAGTCAAGTCTAGTCTACAGACCTACCTGGCAGCTAGGAAGTTGCTCTGCAGTTGCAAGGATGTCGCACTGCAGTAGCAAGGAAATTACACTGCCTGTGCTTGCAGCCAGTAGTGGACATAAGGTATTGACCTACTGTCAACCTTCTATCCAGCAAAACAATCAAGGGCAGCAGCAGATAATCTTAACACAATGGCCAATTTCTCCGTAGATAATGGATAGACAAAACAGATGACAACGATTCGCCAATCACCAATGCACTGACAGGCTGCCACATTATGAGACAACAATGCCAGCGCAACAACTTGAGCCAAACCAAGATCAGATCAGGCGTAGCAACCTAAGACATTATTCTCCAGTTCCTATCTTGCAAACGCAATCAGAACAGTTGAGCCGCATCATTCAGGGACAACGGATTGTAATGTTCCGAGGTGACATGATGTCCATCCAAAAGACGACCGATGACTTCACCAGTTCAATCGCATGGATATTATCTTATATGATCTATTCATTCAAAAACAAACTGTATTTAATACATCAACCAAAAATGCCCACAAGAGGTGCTTTTAGACTGCTTAAGATCTCACGGGCCAAAGCAAAAAAAAAAACCTACATCTCACATTGCAACCGGAAAACTACTATCAACTCACCAAGAAACTAGCATTTCAACTCCATGAGCGTGAAACATAGAAAGAAAAAGTCGATGGACTGTACAAGCTATTTGAAGCAGGATACCATGTTTATAACTTTTGCAAGACTTTGGGCTAACATGGAAACACCTAGATCTCTTACTTCAAGAAGGTTGACGATATGAAAAGGAGCACAAAAGTAACACACGCGGTGCTCACTTCCAAGTTTCTTGGACCGGGGAGTATAGGAGGAATTACAGATACCATCAAGAAGGTGCCAAGGAACCAGGAAGCAAAGAAAGAACCAAACCTGAAAAATCAAATAAATCTTAGCGTGTCAGGAACCACCTAAAGCATAAAACAATATATTAAAAAAAACAACTAAAGTTTCTTTCAAAAGAATCACTTGAAGCAATGTACACAAATGTTAATATTCACAAATTAAGATGCCAAAGACTGCTTACTTTTTAAAAAAGAAAAATTAAAGCAAGCACTGAGAATAGTGTGTTAATCTCAGCAATAGCAGTTACAGTGAATTGACAGGAAATGTTGGTGGGCCCACTAAGACGACGCTATTCAGCCAAAACTGTTATACTCTGCTTATTATTATCAAAGACAAAAGATTATAATAAGCTCTAATGGCCCAACCCAAACTAAATAAATTCTAAAAAATGCCAGCTACTGCAGTGCTCAATCACAAATATCTACCCTCTGGGCAATCTGGTGTGTCTGGCCCATGACCCAACATCTTTAGCAATATCTGAATATTTTAGACTCGAGTTGCGCTCCCTACGAAGCAAAACAATACTTTTAAATCAAGAACGGGTAAACAAGAAAGGAAAATGGACAAAACCACTTGGAATTAAAAAAATGCATATCTATGGTGTATTTCTCTGTGGTCATTAGAGTTCATCCATTTAACAAATGCACCTCTGTTGTCTTCGATTCTAAGGAGATTGGGGACTTAAAAGCAATGACCACAGACATTTTTTTTAGAATATGCACCTTTGTATATTTAATATGAAGGATAAAGTTCCAATATGGAATACAACCCGGGCCCATGAAGCGCACCATTCCAGGATCATTGACAAGAGACTTATGGTAACACAGTTACAACCAAGACTAAGAAACAATTGCTAGCAGCAAAACCTGAACACTACCACTAGACCACATGATTCTCCTGAATGTAAAGCTACTACCCAATACAATATCTAGACCATTTCAATCAATGCAACAAACAAGTCACAGATTCATAGTAATTCAAAATGAACACCTGTTTTTTTGTTATCTGGAACTTAAACCGCACCCACACCGAAAGCCTACGGCACCACCTGAGATGGACCTAACGCATACTAAAGAGGTCAATCGAGATCAACATAACCGCGGATGGATTAATAGCCACATTAGTACTCCACCAAGCAACAAACAAACCCCAAGGTATAAATGGAAAGAAAAACATTTAGATTTAATTGCTCGCAGGAGCGAATAATCTCGCGGGAGAAATCAAAACTCTGAGAAAAATTGAACTCTGCAAAGTTGGGAAATCCTAACTTTGCAAAGTTCGATTTTCTCAGAGTTCCATTTTCTCCCGCGAGATTATTCGTTGCTACAAGCAATTAAATCCAAACATTTGTTTCTCCCCATCGGTACCTCGGGATTTGTTGCTTGGTGGAGTACTGATCTGGCAGTCAATTCATCTGCGGTTCTGTTGGCCTTGATTTAACCTCTTCAGCACGTGCTAGGTCCATCTCAGTTGGTGCCGTCGGGCTTTGGGTGTGGGTGTGGTTTAAGTTCTAGATAAGAAAAATAGGGTTTCAATTGAACATTATGCCCCTATTCAGCAATTGTTTCTTAGTCCTGATTGTAACCTGTCAATGATCTTGTAAGGGTTCGCTTCATGGGCTCGCGTTGTATTCCATTTTGGAATTTCATCCTTTTTATTAAATAAACAAAAGTGGATATTCTCAAAAAAATGTTTGTAGTCATGGATTTTAAGTCCCCAATATCCTTAGAATCAAAGACAATGGAGATGCATTTGTTTAATGGACGATCTCTAGGACATGGACATTTGACCACAGAGAAATACACCATAGATATGCATTATCAGAAACACTAAACAGAGAATAAAGTTGTTGCTGTTTATGAAAACTACTGTTTCAAAAACACCAAACAAACAAGAATGCATAGTCATAATTTTTGCAGAAATCAGCACAGAGAAATAATGCTGAGCAGACCAGCATCGCTTGAAACTACATAACAAATATATCCAATAGTATAATCTGCGCATAGTTAACTGAAGATAGGCATGCAATTAATTAATGTATCACATCCCTAAAGCGTATGAGAGCATACATCCATCCAAAGTAATGACCATAATAATTCTTTTAACTTGAAACATATTCAGACAAGAGAACAGAACTGACCAAAGGTTTGGACAGGGTTCCAAGCACGGCGAACACAAAATTATTGCATGCACTAGGAAATCATTTGGCTAGGTTAGGCTTTGACAACTTATTTTTTTGCAGAAATCAGCAGCCACTACTAGTAATGAATTACACTACTACTAATGAACACAGAGCACTATCTCAGGAAATGTCTCCTGGAAAAAGCTTACTAACACCAGACCAAGGTGTGTTTTTTTTTAAAAAAAAAAGAACAGCAGTGTGCTCTCCTGCAATCCCACTTGTATTGGACATATGTTGATACCCTGACCACTTGTGGGTTAGCTAAGCCTTATGTATCAAGTGATTGCACTTGACAAAGACATTGATGCTACTGGTGATTGGTGACATTCAGGCTTTGGTTACACTATCAGTCCAAAAATACAACTCTGAACATAAGATCCAGAACTCAACCAAATAATATGAACACCTGCATGTAATCAACGATGAAATCAGAGATTCCAGAATAGTCTAGAAGAAATAGCGTGCAATCTGACTCCCTCCAATTCCTCGACGGCAGTGCAGAGAAATGAAGACCAACATATCTAACAAGTAATAATATTTTGCAGTTGCAGATCCACTTCTCCCACGACGGATCTAACCCACGGGCGGACCCAGTGAAGGACATGGGTGTACACATGTACACCCAATATTTTTTTTTTGCAAAGCAATCGAAGTTAGTAGGCATATACATACACCTGTAATTAGATTCAGATCCGATTACGAATAGTATGTTAGGGTTTGGACACCTACGGATTACGTTAAGGTTTGGGCGCACGGCTTCGCACAGCAGGAAGGGAGGACCAAGGCGAGGGAATACCTGCTGTCCTGGTGGTGCTCGTCGCCGGCCAAGGTGGCGAGTGGCGAAGTAGGACAACAACGACGGTCGCGGGGGCGAATGGCGAGTGGCTGCAGAGGGCGGACGCCGCGCCGGAACCGGTCGCCAGAACGCTGAGCCCCAGGTGGTGCTCGACCTAGCGTAGTCTCCTCTCCGGATTGCGGCGCGGCGAGCGCATGGAGGAGATCAGCCGCGGGCGAGACGGTGGCGGGCCAAACGTCGAGCAAGGTTAGAAAAAGCGGCGGTATCTAATTATCTATACGGTGACCTTGCACTTGGTGTGTCATATATATATATATATATATATATATATATATATATATATATATATATATATATATATATATATATATATATATATATGGAAAAAGTCCAAATAATCCCTGAACTATGGATCCTGAAACACATAACCCTCTGAACTATGAAACGGTCTAATTTACCCCCTGAACTATTCAAAACCGTCTATTTTTACCCTTTGGGCGGGTTTCGACGGCGGTTTTGCTACAGTAATAGTGGGTTTGCTACAGTAATGGCGTTTTTGTCTTTTTTATTTATTTTCGCTGAATGTTTCAAAAATCATAGTAAATCACAGAAAAATCATAAAATAGAAAATCTAATTTTGTTGGACTCCACATAAGTAGATCTACATAGTAAATATATAATACGGTACGCTTTAGTATAAAGTTTTTGCTGTAGCTTTAGATTAATTGGAAAATCCAATTTAGACTAAAGTTACAGCAAAAACTTTGTACTAAAGTGTACCATATTATATGTTCACTGTGTAGATCTACTCATGTGGAGTCTAACAAAATTAGATTTTCTATTTTATGATTTTTCTGTGATTTACTATGATTTTTCAAATATTCAGCGAAAATAAATTAAAAAGGCAAAACCATTATTACTGTAGCAAACACACTGATACTGTAGCAAACCCGCCGTCGAAAACCGTCCAGAGGGTAAAATAGACGGTTTTGGATAGTTCATGGGGTAAATTAGACTGTTTCATAGTTCAGAGGGTTATGTGTTCCAGAGTCCATAGTTCAGGGGGTTATTTAGACTTTTTCCTATATATTATTACGTTAAACTTAAATAAAAAAAATAAAAAATTATGAACTTAAAGTTGTAAAAAAATTAAAAAAAAGTTCGGTCCACCTTATCTATTACATATTATTCTTTTCAATGTAACTCACCATTCCATCTAATCTTGTACCCATTTCTACCCCTCTCATCCGCGCTCCTCGCCTACCGGCGCTATTATCTCCTCTTGGTCGTGCCGATCACTATGCAACCTTGTGCCCATCGCCTCTGCCCCGCCCCCTCCAAACCTCCGCCCATTACCTTCAGTTGCGCCCGCAGTGCGTCTTACTCTTGGACACGCTTGCCGCTAGCCTTCTCCAGGCGCGCTCGTCACCTCCGCCGCCACCGATCGTCTCTCCCTAAGCAGTGCAGCACTAGGATCTAGGGCACGCCGTCCATCTATCCCCTTGGGCAGGTGATGCCCCTTCTCCTAGCACATAAGCACAGAGGCGAGCATCTTGCAGAACATCGAGGTGAGCTTAGCCACAAGGGGAGAGGAGGAGGTCACCATCCTCTGCAGATGGATCGAGAGTAGGAAGAACCGACCAAGGAGAGAGAAGAAAGAAAATAGAAAGATCATAGACTTACAGATAGGGATGAAAATGGATCAGATACAAATGGATATAACTGATATTGTATTTGTTTTCACATTTCTGTTCGGATTCAGACACGGATAGCTATCAGGATACATATACGAATATGGTTTGTCTCGGTTACGGATACGAAAAATGAGTATCGAATACGATATGAATCGGATTCGAGGAATATCAGATACAGATATCTATTCGGATATTGAGTAAATTAACATTTATATATATCATAGGTGCACTAATAATTACGCTGCTCTATGAGTCCAGAATCCATCTTGATAAAGCCTGAAGAGTAAAGCAACAAATAAGAGATAAGATACAGATACACCATACAAGCACCGATCTTTATTGCACATTTCGGGGAGAATGGTGGACCATGCATACAATACAAACGATTACTTCTCCGTACCAAAATAAGTGCACTTCTAGTTTTGAGGTGAACAGATCAATGTTATTGAGAAATTATATATATATACCCTTATAAAGATATAATCATTGCAATTTAAAAAGAGAGAAAGTAGAAAAAACAAGTAAAATTAGGTTGTCTCGTACCCATATGTACATTTATTTTAGGATAAATTTTAAAATCTAAGTGTTTTTATTATGGGACGGAGGGAGTGTTGACATTAATTAACGCAATCACTAAATAGCAACGACGCTAAAAATGCATGATAATAAATTAACATGTCTCTAAATAATAGTCACCTTTTATATTTACCTATACTTTTTAGCATGGAACTAGGTTGTCATCCCTAATGAATAAAATTTAGAAGTATATAAGTGACACTATGATTTTATATGACTAGGCAGAAATATAAATGATATAAAGATATGATCAATTAAGATTACGAACGATTAAAAAAATCTGCAAGCGGACAGATAATTATAACATTGTAATATTTTACCTAGAGTATTATCCAGTTATCATTTATAATTTTACCACTGAGAAGGTCTAGCTAAACTTCTATCTAGAGTATTGATAAACTTTATATTCATGATAAAGAGAGTAAACCAATGTTATGCACTCTTACTGAATAACAGAGATAAGTCACATGATAAAAGATATATATAGGATAAGTAATGATCAGTCTTCATAAATAAATAAGTAGATACACTCCGAGCTCCCTAACTATTACTAATAACATAATCTAATCAGAATATTAGAGGAATAATTCCTAAGTATTCAAGTTACATGTCAACCTACTACAACTAATAATCATCGTCAAGTAATACTACCATATGTTCCAACCACAATAGAGCCATGAACAGGAAAAGTTGAGTTCAGAAACCTCTGATATACGAATATATCCTTAACCGGACAATGCTCTACTAATATTCCACTGCACATGGGGAGGACTACAAAGGACTAAATAGGCCTATAAAATTCACACTCACAATCTACCACACGACTGTAACACCTCTGGTGTTAAGCATGCATTAGGCACTGCAAATCATGATCATAATGCACCATCAAGCATCATCATCATGCATGCATAATCATGTTAAATAATAATTGGAACAATGCCTTGAAACCTTTATAACATAGGCTTGAAACATTAGTGTTGCATTTGTTTATTTAAATAAAATTATGCCATGATTGTACTTGATAGGTCAATAAACATGTTTGTTTGGTAATGCAAATAATTTAGAAATGTTTAGCATGTAAATTGGAGCATGTTTTGTATTCAAAGTTTTCTCAAAATTTGCTTTTAAAAATAACTTCGAAAAATGAGTTTCTGATTTAAAATGGACTTTAAATCCCTATTTCAAAATCTATCCAGAATTTCAAGATGCACCCTCAATCAAAGTTGTAGAGTATATTTTTCTGAGCAACTTTCATTTTGGGGTCATGGCTTGAAACTGTTTTGAATTTTGCTCAAAATTTGATTTGAATGCGTTGTCATTTGAAAATAAAATGAAAAATCAATTTCTCTGCTTAACGGGTCGCGCCCCTCTCTTCTCAGTCCAAGCTACTTCGCTGGCCTAGGCCCACGCGCGCCTCCCCGCCGCTCGCCTTCGCGTCACGTCCCGCCTCGCTCCTGCCCGCACGCGCCACGTGGAGCGTACCCACCGGCGGCGAGGGACGGTGCCCGCTCCGACCACACCTGCGCGGCCTTCAAGGGCTGACAGCACCGCGCCCCGCCTACCACACGTCACCCCGCACTCGCCTTGTCCCCCTCCCTGCCTCTCGCGCGCCCGCAGTCGCAGCAACGCTGCTCTGCCACGCCGAGCTGGCCGGAGACGAGCGTTCCGGCCACGCTAGCCCACCAGCGACCACTACATCTTCGCTCCGGTTCCACCTCGCCCTTGCGCAGCTGGTGCCTGCCTCCGTTCACCGTGGTAAGGCTCGGGTCGTCTGAAATCTCTCACCGGAGCTCCACATGCCTTGCCGGAGCTCTCGGTTGTGACGAGCTCCCATCTCCGCTCATCGTCCCCCCTTTTCTTGCGTGCATTCACACTAACCAAGCACCGTGAAGCCGTTGCGCCTCACCCTGTGCCCCCCGTGCCCCCTCTCAGTCGGGAATGGCTAGCCATCGGGGAGCAGCGTCGCCGCTCCACCATGTGCGACGACGAGCTCCTTCCCGAGCATACTAGGCCATGCCAGCTACACCATTGGACTCGCCGCACGATGTAGGTCACGGCCATGGTCACCCTCTCGCCGGAGGACTCACCGACGGCGAGGACTCACCGACGGCGAGGACTGGCCGGTCAGCGCCGCCTCTGCCCCTGTGCGACTGACCCGTGGGGTCCGGTTGACCTAGGGGCCTAGTTGCAGCGTCTCACTGTGGATCTGGGTGCACTGCACCGGGTGCTCGTAGTATTTAGGATTCGTGTGATTTTTGGTTTTAAGGAAAAATGATTTCTAGAATTTGTTCAAATGCTTCTAAAAATCATATCTTGAAGAATATGTGTCCAAAAATTATGAAACAAGTTTTGCTGTGTTTTTCACGACTAGATCTACAGTAAAAAAAATATTGTATGTCAAATTTGTGGTAATTTTGTATAGGGCTTTATTTAATTCTTGAAATTGCTGTTTTCTTAAGAAATGCATAATAAATCATAGGAAGCTCAGAAAAATATAGTTCTAGTTTTGTTAATCTTCTTTAGTGATGTACTTTACATGAAAAATATATGTCATGCATGTTCTGTAGGAAAATAGTGATGCCTAGTTCAAGTGCTATTTATGGCTGATTTTTGTTATTTTTTCTAGAGAGCAAAATTTGTATAAAACATGTATGTGATAATTTTTGTACAGTGATTATTTACTATGTAGAACCTAGAAAATACTAAATCTATTGTTTGATACTTTTCATAATACAAAGTATTTTCATACTCATATTTATGCCATAGCTTGTTATTTTTGTGTAGGCTATTTTACTTATCCAAATGCTATGAAAATCTTATGGTAGTCTACTTGGAGTAGTACTATGCTATTGTAATTTTCTCAGATTTTTTTGTGCTATCAAAATAGATGTTGCTATTCAAACCTAGTGTTAATTAGGGTTTAATTAAATCTTGCTTTATGCATGATTAGTAAATTAGTAAATCTTTAGTGTATCTTTGAAGCATTTTAACTTGATGTGGTGACTTAGCATGTTAGTACCGTGGTTGTAGTATTAGGGTAGCAGTACTTGAGTGTGGCTACATGGTAGTTAGTAGTAGAAGAGAATGCAGTAGATGACATGTACTTATAGTACATATTCTTGAATGATGTTGACTACCTTGTAGAAGAATTTTACTTCTACTCTACCCCATAAAGCAAATCATGTTCATCTACCTTGCATGCAAGCATATTCATGGTGTGCACTTTCATACGATGCACCTTTTTCATAAGCACTCACGCACATGCATCATACAGGATCGCCAGCAGAGAATCCAATCGTCGCACCCGTGGAGCCGGAAGAGCAGCTCGAGGTGCAGCCACAGGAGGTGCCCTACGCTGACGAGGAGGACATTGAGGAACTTCTAGAGTGTCCCGATCACCGCGTGAGTTCCTTCGAGAGAGGCAAGCCCCGGAGCATTTCTCCCTCGGTTTGTAAATATTTAATTAATGTTTTACTTTAATTGGTACATTATGTTTAGGAGTTGTTTGTAACCGTTGCTGCATTATATCTTGATTACCTTCGTTATACTATATCCTTGCTACCCTGGTATTCACAGTCGAGTCAATGCTTAGCTGGCTTAGACCGGTAGAAGTCGGGTGATTTCCTATCACCTGTGAGCCATAGGTGGTTACCTGGATCTACTTGGATAATTATGTCATCATAGGATAACTAAGTGTTAATTTGAAGTTAAGACAAACTTATAGGGTTTCGGACTGTAGTGATTTTCATCTGTGTCGATTAAGGACCGACCGTTGTTGGGCCTCAGGTCATGTTGAATGCATGCCTCACATTTAGCTGGCCGATTAACGTACCTTTCGACCGTGAAGCTGGGAGATTATTTGGGCCGAGTGGATTGCCTACAGCACACTGTACCGAAGAAGGTGTGGTAGGACACGGGGGCGCGATGATAAGACCAGAAGGCAGTCGGTCTGCCCCCGGGTACATGTGGTTCCTAGCAAACTCGAGACTTTACCTAGATAGTTGACTCGGTGACCAATATCTCGCTTTAGCGAGTGAGTGAGGTTTGTGTGAGGAATAAATTACCAGCTGGATAGTGAACACTTGACTTGAGTTACCTCATCGTAGTAATGTTGATGGAACACTTGGATAATTATAATGGATATGACATTATGGAAAGTGCTAATGATAATTGGTTATCATTAATTGCTTAATCACATGCTTGCTCTAGTATAGGTGCAAATGTAGCCGACAGGTTAATAATGATTAACTTGATATAATGCTTTTGGAAAAGGTTCTTGAAATGCTAAAAATGCCTTTTTGCAAAGGAGTCAGCTACACTACTATAAAGCCCTTCATAATCCTTAGTGTCACTTTATTTTTGGTTATGTCGGGTAAGTCTAGCTGAGTACCTTCTCGTACTCAGGGTTTTGTTCCCACTTGTTGCAGATGGGCAGATGTATTACGGCTACTGTATCAATTGTCTTTATCCTGCGATGGGTGATGCTTAGGACCATAGGCAATGGTCAATCCTTACGTCTCATCTAATGCTTTTGTTGGAGATGATCATCAGCTGGCACTTTATTTCGAACTCTGTGTGAGTGTGTGTGGATTTGAACTAATTGCTTCCGCTACTTTTTATTTGAACTCAGTTTGTAATAACTATGTTTAAATTCCGATGTATCTGTGATGCGAACTTTTATGTAATATATGATGGTAACTGCTAAACTTATTACGATCTTGGCTTGTGTGCGAGTTGGTTTGAAATCCTTCGTAATTTTATGGACTACCGGGTTATATATGCTTAAGTTTGCGAAATTGTCTGCTCCGGTGGGTGATTTTCTTACTTAATTTCGTATAATTGGTCGGTTCTATTACAGCTGGTATCGGAGCAAGGTTTAGCATGTTACTATTCACAAGTGTATTTAAAATAAAAAGGCGTTTGAAAAATGTGATTTCAAAACTAAAGAGTATGCTAGTGGTCATATCCTTTATGTCCAGTTAAGGACTCTAGGTGGCTTAATTAAGTACTGACTTGAGGTTCTTGCATCATATTTCTATTTCATTGCTCATACGACATGCTATTGTATGAGTGACATTCGCTTGAGTGGTAGTGTATGGATCAATTGCCTCTATGCCTAGGTAAGTGTGAGTTGTGAGAGCATGATCAGATACACCGCTGATCTAGGGAGAATGCTTATATGATGTGGAGTATTTATATGTTCTACGCATGTTTTACAAATGTATCTCATGTGTGGGTTGTTCCGTCCGTTGAGGCGATGCTGTCAATAGGACGATAGTTCGGGTAGTTACTACCGTTGTACGCGTATCTAGAGATGCGTGTAGTGCGTGTAGATAAATTACTGCTTTCATGCATTCATTGGGATTTGGGTTGAAATGAATCTTCTGCAGGTACATAACAGCGTTATCGTGTAGAACGTATTAGTTACGTATATGAGAGATCATTTGTATGCCACCGAATATATCACTAGAATTTATCTATTTTATAAGTTTGTGAGAACGTACGGCACGTACATACATCATGTTGTTTGTGCATTTCATGCATGTCATTCATTTCTTCCCTTATAAATTGATTATCTCATTTTGATAAAAATTGTATCACCTAAAATATGTTCTCATGAGGTAATAAAAACTTTTACTACAGATGGCCCGCACAAAGCAGACTGCCCGTAAGTCCATCGAAGGAAGAGCACCTCGACACCAGTTGGCCCCGAGGGAGTGTCACACACATTTAACGACCAAATGGAGTGTATACCCTTATGTGTGCCCAGAGATCAATCACACATAAGTTAACAAATTATAAAAGGATGTATCACCACAAATGTTATTACATCACGATTAATAACACATAGTCTTTACAAAAATATAGCAGAAGTAAAATATAAAAACTCTCGTGGTAGCTCCAATCACAGGCACATTGACTGGTTGACAGCAAGTCTAGTAATCTTCCGGGAAGTAGAAGTAGTCACTACTCGCACCATCTGTTACCCATCCAGGATTTTTATCCAAGTAAGAAAAATAAACAAGCGTAAGTACATCTCGTACTCAACAAGTGTAACATGGGGTTCATGAAGCTCAAAGGCATAACATAGGTTTATCAGCATGTAGTTTTTAATTAACATTAATTTAGTATATCAATGATATCAAAGTGTCTCAACGTGAACAATAAACATATGATCCATGTGAAATGATTAACAAATAGCAAAAACATAATCATTATTAATGATCCACTATTCCATAAGGGTCCAAGGCCACTCGTGATCGTGAGCACGACTGTTATAACAGTTTTACACTCTGCAGAGGTTGTACACTTTCACTGTGAGTCATGTTGCCCATATGCCCGGGTTAATTACTCCCAAAACACTTTCAAGATGAGCAGGCAGGGAAACACTATGAAGTCTTTCAAAGGTTCGTCTAACATGTTAGGGCCATTAGATTTCACTCGGCAAATAGATGTAGAGCCCCCCTTCCTGATGGCACAATAACACGCAGCCTATACACATGAGGACAGAGGCCGCACTATACCCGATTCGTCAAGCCATTCTTACGCCATAAAGAAATACTTCTAACAAGCTAGAAAATGTCCTTCTATATGACTAAAGCCAGAGCCATTTTAGCCCTCACAGTTGTACTATAAATCCCGGATTTTCGCTTACAGATAAGTCCTTATGGAGAGTAATAAGAGCACCAAAGTAACCCCATGCTCTAGTAACCTTTAACAATAATAAAATCATCTTTTAATGTTTATTACATATTCCATTAATTAAATTACATGATCATAGTCCATGTTGAGCACTAGCAATACTAATCCATGCAATATAATAGGTATCAAGGAATAAGATCAATACTAAGTCATCCTTAACAAGGAATATATGCATAATGATATTATTTGTTAAATGTGAATAGGACAACAAGGATAATCCCATGCTATACTTGCCTTGCTCAAACTGGTCCTGGTGATCTTGTTCGTAGTAAAACTCTTGATCTCCAACGAATTGCTCATCGTCTATACTCGATCAACAACAGCAACAACACACATTCAGAGGCAATCATGCATAAACAAACAAGACTATAATTAGAACAGTACACCATCAGTAAGAAAACAAAATAAAAAGTCTTTAAAACGAATCTATGACTCGCTAGGATCACACAGACGCGAAGATCATGAAAAACGGAGCTAAAACGACAAAGTTATGAATTTACGAAGATTTCCTATAGAAAAATAAATACTTTAATAAAAACTCGAAAATAAATTAATCCAAACCTACTGTACAGTTCTATAGTCACTTAGATCTCACAAATATGAATCTAACGCAATTTGAATGGATCAAATCGGAGTTAAAACGGAGATTCTACGACTAAAACAAGTTGAGTGGCAAAACTGTAAATATCAGAAAACGTATTTTTCATTTACCGAAACGAAATACGTTTTCAACCGATCAAAACGAACATGGGTTATTACGTTTTGGACTGCGGGTTCTAAACTAGAAAAGGGCAGGGACTCTTTAGCAAAAATTACAATCGAACCGGTATCAATGAATA
The DNA here is from genome assembly GCA_038087645.1 of Saccharum hybrid cultivar R570. Lineage (NCBI taxonomy): Eukaryota > Viridiplantae > Streptophyta > Magnoliopsida > Poales > Poaceae > Saccharum > Saccharum hybrid cultivar. The sequence goes on from JAQSUU010000368.1 coordinate 1,603,045, forward strand.
ACATCCGTCCGATTCAAAACGGACGACCGAGATCAAAACAGGGAAGGAGAGAGAGAGCAGCCGGCGGGCTCCGGCCAGTTCCCGGCCGTCGGCGAGCTCTCACGGCGGCGCCATCATCGGAGAAGGCCAAAACACCACTCCGTCCACCAAACGATGAAAGGAGAACACCGGGAGATCGAGAAGGTCACGGCGAACTCACCCCGCGCGAAGATAGGACCGGAGGATGACTGGACAACGGCAGCTAGCTCACGACGGCGGCTATGGCGGTGGTGGTGCTTGCGGTGGCGATATTTGACAGCTACAGCGGCCCCAAAGAGGTGGGATGAGGGCATAGGGATGCGGGGGCTCCGTTTTATAGCCCGAAGGCATCGGTATACAAGGAAAGGAGAAGATTTGAGGCGGATTCGGATCACCGAATCGAAGAAGTCGGTGCTCATGGTTGGAAAGAACCGGAGGAAGAAGAAAGGAAAGGGGAGACGGTCGCTGACAGGTGGGACCAACTCGTCAGCGGCTCGGGTGCGGGAAGCGGCCGCGCACGCGCGAAGTGGGCTAGCTGGCCGTGGCGTGGGCTCGGCCCAGAAACCGGAGGCGGGCGCGGGAGAAGGCGGGCCGAAGAGTTGGGCTGCGGTATGAGAAGCGGCCCGAGCAGGAAGAATTCCTTTTCTTTTTCTTTTCCAAATTTTCAAAGCCATTTTTCAAGAGATTTTCAAATCCAATTTGAATTTGACTAAAACCACTCAACACAAAATTTCAAATGCAGCAGCATGAATGCTCAATCATGTTTCTACCCTTATATTTGATTTTAAATTTATAAAAATTATTATCATTCTAAATTTGCATGCTCACAAAAATATATAAAAATCATATTTCTCCTATTTTTCTTCTTTTCAAAATTTTAGGGTGTTACAATTCTATCCCCCTTAAGATGAATCTCGTCCCGAGATTCGGAAGATGCTTACTCAAACAGTTTCAGGTAGGTTTTTCTCAGATCCTCTTCTCTTTCCCAAGTGGCCTCACCCTCGGTGTACCGATTCCACTGAACTTTACACATCTTAATAGTTTGACTTCTCGTAACTTTTTCAGCAGTCTCTAGAATTTTAACTGGAAACTCTTCATATATGAGGTCCTCTCTAACAGTAAGCTCTTCTAACGGGATCTGTTCCTCTGGTACTCGCAAACACTTCTTAAGTTGGGATACATGAAACACATCATGTACACCTGCCAAACTTTCTGGTAATTCCAACTGATATGCCACTTCACCACGTCTCTCTATAACCTTGAAAGGTCCAATATACCTTGGTGCCAATTTACCTTTCATATTAAATCTCTTCACACTTCTCATGGGAGACACTTTTAAGTAAACATAATCCCCTACCTTAAAAATCAACTCTCTTCTACGAGTATCAGCGTAACTCTTCTGTCTGGACTGAGCTATTTTTAGATTATCTCTAATCATTCTCACTTTCTTTTTAGCATCCTTTAGTACATCAGGCCCAAACACTTGACTTTCCCCTGTCTGATTCCAGAACAACGGGGTTCTACACTTTCGTCCATACAGAGCCTCAAACGGTGCCATCTGAAGACTCTTCTGATAACTATTGTTATATGAGAATTCCGCATAAGGCAAGCTCTTATCCCAACTAGTACCATATTGTAAAGCACAAGCTCTCAACATATCCTCCAATATCTGATTAATTCTTTCCGTCTGTCCATCTATCTGTGGATGGTAGGCTGTACTAAAGTTCAGCTTGGTTCCTAGTGATTCATGTATCTTTTGTCAATAATAAGATGTAAACTGGGTACCTCGATCAGACACAATTTTCTTGGGCACTCCATGCAGACTCACTATTCTTTCCATATACAATTCTGCCAACCTTGCACTGCTATATGTAGTCCTAACTGGCAGAAAATGAGCAACCTTTGTTAAGCGATCTACTATTACCCAAATCGAATCATACCCTCTCTGAGTACGTGGCAATCCAACTATAAAATCCATACCAACTTCTTCCCATTTCCATTCAGGTATCTGCATAGGCTGTAACAATCCTGCAGGTCTCTGATGTTCAGCTTTCACCCTTTGACATGTGTCACACAAAGCAACATATTCAGCAACATCTCTTTTTAAACCATACCACCAATATTTCTCGCTCAGATCTAGATACATCTTAGTACTCCCCGGATGTATGGAATAAGCTGACTCATGAGCTTCACTCAAAATTGCCTTTCTGATAGTCTTATCCTCTGGCACACACAGCCTTTTTCCAAACCATAATGTACCCTTATCATCCTTATGGAATCCTGGTGATTTACCCTTCACTATATTTTCAGCTATCTCTCTCAACTTTGCATCTTTCATCTGATTCTTGCGGATTTCTTGCTCCAGGGTAGGTTCTAGTACTAATTCTACTGCATTGGTGGTAAATCCTAAGTTAAGATGCTCACATTCAGCACACAACTCTCTTGACCAGAGCATTAGTTGCATCTCATTAGCGTAGCTTTTCCTACTAAGAGCATCAGCAACAACGTTAGCCTTTCCTGGGTGATAATGCACCTCTAGATCATAATCCTTTATTAATTCTAGCCATCTACGTTATCTCAAGTTCAGATCTGATTGAGTGAAGATGTACTTCAGACTCTTGTGATCAGTGTATATATCACTCTTATGTCCAATCAAATAGTGTCTCCATATCTTTAGTGCATAAACCACTGCAGCCAGTTCCAAATCATGAGTAGGGTAATTCAACTCATGCTTCCTCAACTGTTTCGATGCATATGCCACAACTCTACCCTCTTGCATAAGAACACATCCCAAACCCAAATGAGATGCATCACAGTAGATAGAGAATTGCTTACTCAGATCTGGTAAAACTAATACTGGTGCAGTGGTCAATCTTTTCTTCAATTCCTCAAAATTAGTCTGACACTTCTCAGACCACACAAACTTAGTATTCTTCTCTAATAATGCAGTCATAGGCTTTGCAAGCTTAGAAAATCCCTCTATAAATCTCCGGTAATAGCCTGCTAATCTCAAGAAACTACGGATCTCACTTGCATTTGTTGGTGGCTCCCAGTCCAATACATCTTTCACTTTGTTAAGATCTACTGATATTCCTCCGTTTGAAACAACATGACCAAGAAAAGAAACTTCCTTCTACCAAAACTCACATTTACTCCGCTTGGCATATAGCTGTGTTCTCTGAGCTTTTGCAAGACCAACCTCAAATGTTCAGCATGTTCTTCTCCGTCTTGGAGAATACTAGAATATCATCAATGAATACCACTAGAAACTTGTCTAGATATTCCATGAACACCTTATTCATTAAATACATAAAGTATGCAGGAGCATTAGTCAAACCAAAAGACATCACTGTATACTCATATAACCCATACCGTGTGGTAAAAGCTGTCTTTGGTATATCACTAGCATGAATCTTTAATTGATGATATCCAGAACGTAGATCAATCTTGGAGAATACACAAGCACCTCTTAACTGATCAAACAAGTCATCAATCCTAGGCAACGGGTACTTATTTTTGATGGTGACCTCATTGAGAGACCGATAATCTACACACATTCTCTGAGTACCATCTTTCTTATCCACAAAAATCACTGGTGCTCCCCAAGTTGAAGAACTAGGATGAATGAAACCCTTATCCTGCAATTCCTTAATTTGTTTCTTAAGTTCTTCTAATTCATCTACTCCCATTCTATATGGACGCTTAGCTATGGGTGCAGTTCCAGGTAATAATTCAATAATAAATTCAATGTCACGGTCTGGTGGCATACCTGGCAATTCCTCAGGAAACACATCGGAGAATTCCTCCACAACCTGGTCCTCCTTATTGGCACCATCAGTAAGCTGGTTCACTGTAGCGGTCTCCTGTTTTTGAACTTTCACATCAACTCTGATCCTATCTCCCTTTGGTGTTGTCAGTACTACTGATTTACCTTTGCACTGAATCTCTGCTTGTTGTTGCATCATCCAATCCATTCCCAAGATAAGATCGATCCCAGCGGTTCTCAATACTATAGGACTCACCTTAAACTCTACCCCCCTTAGAATGAGACTAATCGGGAGACAACGATAAGATGCTGGCATACTTCCACCAGGTGAGTTTACTAATATAGGATCCTTCATGGCACACAAATGAATTCTATGTATTCTAACAAATGATTGTGATATGAAAGAATGTGATGCTCCAGAATCAAAAAGAACAGTGGCAGGAGTGGAATGGACATCGAACGTACCAAGCATAACTTTGGGTTCCTCCACTGTGGTTTCCTGGGACAAGTGATTCACTCTTCCAGTGTTAGATGCAGGCTTCTGGTGATTACCCTGCCTCTGCGGAGTCTGCTGATTGATCTTCTCAGGGCAGTTCTAAGACAAGTGACCTTCTTTTCCACATCAGAAATATTTGTTGGGGGTATTGGGAGCACTGGTCTTCATTGGAGTATTATTGGAAGGACCCTGGCGCTGAGGTTGATTTCCATTCTGCTGCGGAGGGCGTTGGTTACCATTCTACGGCTGAAATGGGGGACGTTGCGGAAACTAATTGCGGAAAGGGACCTGACCACGATTCCACTGACCAGAAGGAGGCCTCTGTTGATTAACCTGCTGGAAACCAGTACGAGGACGAGTGTTACTACCAGAAGTCTGTCCCTGAAGCCTTTTCCTCTTAGCATCCATCTCCTTGCGCTTGTTGTCCACCACGATAGCGCGGTTCACAAGCGTCTGAAAATTGGGATAAGTATGGACATCAGCTGCAGTTGTAATCCATCATACAATCCCTTCAAAAAGCGGCGCTGCTTATCATTGTCATTGGCCACCTCATGTGGAGCATATCGTGACAACTGGGCAAACCTATCACGATACTCAGCTACAGACAATGACCCTTGGGTCAAATTCCTGAATTCCTCTTCCTTCAGTTCTATTATCCCTTCTGGTATATGGTAGGCTCTGAAGTTCTCTCTAAACTCCTGCCAGGTGACTGCGAGAGCATTGGCAGGACGACCATACTCATATGATTCCCACCAGTCCTGAGCTTCTCCCTGGAGTTGTCCAGAAGCAACAACACCTTCTGTCGGTCATCACATTAAGCAATGTTGAGTTGCTTTTCTACGGCACGAAGCCAATCATCTGCTTCTAAGGGATCAGCAGCGTGAGTGAACACCGGGGGATGACCCTTCAAAAACTCACCACGCTTATCACATGGTGGTGCCCCAACAACTGGATGATTATGTTGGTTTTGCACCAATTGTTGCATAAGTTGTGTCTGCACTGCCAGAAGCTGCTCAATAGTTGGTGGCGGTGGTGGTGGTGGATTTGGGGGAACACCTCCACGACCCCTGCCTCTTCCTCTTCCGGCCATCTGCCATCCATAAGAATGCAAACTTTAAGATTTCCATGTTATCAACCACTTATAAGATAAAGAATAATATCTCACACCCATATTATAATGTGATTAGTTCAGTAAATCAATCATATCTCGAACTACAGAAGTCTAATAGAGGCGTGCTTTATATGGTTGGAAAGCTTATGAAGTTCCCCACAACTTCTATTTAGACCATAAGACCAGATTCTGTCGTTAAGTTAATGAAAATTAATGCGCAACAGAAACTATTCTAGATTCTAGACTGTGCAGAAACTTTAACTTGTGACAGTTATATCTCTCGAATCAGATCAGATAAAAAGGTGATTCCAGTGGAATTTGAAAGGTGCTTAAGCCTAGTTTCTCTCATAAAAATTTCATAAATGTTGCACGAACCGTTTTTGAACCATATCAGAAATATTGCAGACTGCTCCAGAAAACAGCAAGGACAGAAACGAGACAATACCAAACCCAACTATTATTCCCTTGACTAATAGACTTTTTATTCTTAAAAATAGAACTTGTAGACATGCCTACAAGTCCCAACACTCAAACAAAGATCCAACTCACACATAAGCATAATAATAAAGCAACTAGCACACTAAGGTTCAAACCACACGACAGACTCGATTGACTCAACTGACGTTACTAAGAACGTTCTTATTACATAAAGGACTCCTATTTTCTACTGGTGTGGCTCATGCTCTAATGTCTCATAAATCTTTGCCATGCCTTGGTTAGCTCGGAGTTCATCAATCATTGCTTGGCACCTCTTGATGGTCTTCCCCTGTGCCTTCACCATCTCCTCTAACTGCAGCTTCCTCTCCATCATGTCATAGACAAAGTTCACCATCACCCGAGGAAGTGGTTCCAACTGCACTGGATCCATCATGGCCCATCCAAGGTCAGGGTGTGCACGAGGGAGGTAGCGGTGGATATCATGCTTCATGCTGTCAAAGCGAAGGTAGCGAAGGCCCATACATGCTTCAAAAGCAGCATCTTCAATACTATCCTCCATGGTAGCTCGACGACCCATGTGAGCATACATCTTGTCCAGCTGGTATGCTCCTTTTTCTTCATCCTTAGGAAAAATGCTCGCTCTTGCCTTCCAGTAAGTGTCCTCCAGCGGATGGGTGTACTCCCAACAAACATACTCCACAGCTGGGTGCCAATCAGCGAAGTAGGCAGAGAGCATTCCCACAAGTCGATGATGAGAAACAGCATTTCCTCCTGCCTTGTGGAAGATCTTCACAGTCCAACCCATTGGAGGGGGTGGCACATCCTCAGCAGCTGCACTAGGTGGGGGAGACAGGGGTTGCTCTCCTCCATTAGCTTCCTCCTCTTCATCATCTTCAATCTCGATGATCTCAGGGTCTTCTTCAGGCTCGGGTTCTTCCTGAGGAGGTGCTGACACTTGGATTGGTACTTCAAGGGTCTGCTCATTCTCCTGGGGTACTTCCTCTTGTGGCTCTTCAGGTGCAATCAAAGCACGAGGTGGGTAGTGTCCTCCAGTGGTGATGCGGGCAGTCTTGCGGCCACGAACCATCTACAGAGTTTTTAGATGTAATTAGAATAGAGACAAAATTTCGTAATAGAATGAGACATAAGAAGCATAAAATTTATCAAATAACAAGAGCAAGATAATGAGCATAAAAATAGTGAAAAGATGACACTAAATCGACCATTTCTATCTAGGCTTGCGTCCTACAGTCAACAATAGCTATGATACCAATTTGTCACACCCATTTAACGACCAAATGGAGTGTATACCCTTATGTTTGCCCAGAGATCAATCACACATAAGTTAACAAATTATAAAGGATGTATCATCACAAATGTTATTACATCACGATTAATAACACATAGTCTTTACAAAAATATAGCGGAAGTAAAATATAAAAACTCTCGTGGTAGCTCCAATCATAGGCACATTGACTGGTTGACAGCAAGTCTAGTAATCTTCCGGAAAGTAGAAGTAGTCACTACTCGCACCATCTGTTACTCATCCGGGATTTTTATCCAAGTAAGAAAAATAAACAAGCGTAAGTACATCTCGTACTCAACAAGTGTAACATGGGGTTCATGAAGCTCAAAGGCATAACATAGGTTTATCAGCATGTAGCTTTTAATTAACATTAATTAAGTATATCAATGATATCAAAGTGTCTCAATGTGAACAATAAACATATGATCCATGTGAAATGATTAACAAATAGCAAAAACATAATCATTATTAATGATCCACTATTCCATAAGGGTTCAAGGCCACTCGTGACCGTGAGCACGGCTGTTATAACAGTTTTACACTCTGCAGAGGTTGTACACTTTCACTGTGAGTCATGTTGCCCATATACCCAGGTTAATTACTCCCAAAACACTTCCAAGGTGAGCAGGCAGGGAAACACTATGAAGTCTTTCGAAGGTTCGTCTAACATGTTAAGGCTATTAGATTTCACTCGGCAAACAGATGTAGAGCCCCCCTTCCTGATGGCACAATAACACGCAGCCTATACACATGAGGACAGAGGCCGTACTATACCCGATTCGTCAAGCCATTCTTACGCCATAAAGGAATACCTCTAACAAGCTAGAAAAGGTCCTTCTATATGACTAAAGCCAGAGCCATTTTAGCCCTCATAGTTGTACAGTAAATCCCGGATTTTCGCTTACAGATAAGTCCTTATGGAGAGTAATAAGAGCACCAAAGTAACCCCATGCTCTAGTACCCTTTAACAATAATAAAATCATCTTTTAATGTTTATTGCATATTCCATTAATCAAATTACATGATCATAGTCCATGTTGAGCACTAGCAATACTAATCCATGCAATATAATAGGTATCAAGGAATAAGATCAATACTAAGTCATCCTTAACAAGGAATATATACATAATGATATTATTTGCTAAATGTGAATAGGACAACAAGGATAATCCCATGCTATACTTGCCTTGCTCAAACTGGTCCTGGTGATCTTGTTCGTAGTAAAACTCTTGATCTCCAACGAATTGCTCACCGTCTATACTCGATCAACAACAGCAACAACACACATCCAGAGGCAATCATGCATAAACAAACAAGACTATAATTAGAACAGTACACCATCAGTAAGAAAACAAAATAAAAAGTCTTTAAAACGAATCTATGACTCGCTAGGATCACACAGACGCGAAGATCACAAAAAACAGAGCTAAAACGACAAAGTTATGAATTTACGAAGATTTCCTATAGAAAAATAAATACTTTAATAAAAACTCGAAAATAAATTAATCCAAACCTACTGTACAGTTCTATAGTCACGTAGAGCTCACAAATATGAATCTAACACAATTTGAATGGATCAAATCAGAGTTAAAACGGAGATTCTACGACTAAAACAAGTTGAGTGGCAAAACTGTAAATATCAGAAAACATATTTTTCATTTACCGAGATGAAATACGTTTTCAACCGATCAAAACGAACACAGGTTATTATGTTTTGGACTGCGGGTTCTAAACTAGAAAAGGGCAGGGACTCTTTAGCAAAAATTACAATCGAACCGGTATCAATGAATAACATCCGTCCGATTCAAAACGGGCGACCGAGATCAAAACAGGGAAGGAGAGAGAGAGCAGCCGGCGGCGCTCCGGCTAGTTCCCGGCCGTCGGCGAGCTCTCACGGCGGCGCCATCATCGGAGAAGGCCAAAACACCACTCCGTCCACCAAACGATGAAAGGAGAACACCGGGAGATCGAGAAGCTCACGGCGAACTCACCCCGCGTGAAGATAGGACCGGAGGATGACCGGACAACGGCAGCTAGCTCACGACGGCGGCTATGGCGGCGGTGGTGCTTGCGGTGGCGATATTTGACGGCTACAGCAGCCCCAAAGAGGTGGGATGAGGGCAGAGGGATGCGGGGGCTCCATTTTATAGCCCGAAGGCATCGGTATACAAGGAAAGGAGAAGATTCGAGGCGGATTCGGATCACCGAATCGAAGAAGTCGGTGCTCACGGTTGGAAAGAACCGGAGGAAGAAGAAAGGAAAGGGGAGACGGTCGCTGACAGGTGGGACCAACTCGTCAGTGGCTCGGGTGCGCGAAGCGGCCGCGCACACGCGAAGTGGACTGGCTGGCCGTGGCGTGGGCTCGGCCCAGAAACCGGAGGCGGGCGCGGGAGAAGGCGGGCCGCGCGTGGGGAGGCAGACCGAAGAGTTGGGCTACGGTATGAGAAGCGGCCCGAGCAGGAAGAATTCCTTTTCTTTTTCTTTTCCAAATTTTCAAAGCCATTTTTCAAGAGATTTTCAAATCCAATTTGAATTTGACTAAAACCACTCAACACAAAATTTCAAATGCAGCAGCATGAATGCTCAATCATGTTTCTACCCTTATATTTGATTTTAAATTTATAAAAATTATTATCATTCTAAATTTGCATGCTCACAAAAATATATAAAAATCATATTTCTCCTATTTTTTCTTCTTTTCAAAATTTTAGGGTGTTACAGGGAGCTCCGCACCACGGACACCTTTTCTGAGCGAGTTTGGCATGCCGACCTTGCTTTGGAGAGTGCTCCATGATGTGGGGTACCTAGAAGGTCAGGAGCCGGTATACTCTTGGAATGAGAGTCAGTTGGCAGAAGATGGGATTGCAGTGGTGGAGATCACAGTTCCTGCTCTTGGTGATGTTCTGGAGTGGGATGGCTGACACTTGGAGTTTGAGGGTCGCACTTCTGTCGAGGGTGCAGAGGGAGCGGCTTTCCATGTCATTAGGGACATCATGAGCCATTTCCCTAATGAGCTTGCAGTGGCTCTAGCTGGTACTTTTCCTAGGGATGATCCTCATGATGCTATTTGGGTTCAGCCTCAGCGAAGTGCATTGGTCAGAGGTCCAGATGAGGGATAGGCTAGTGACAACCATGCTATGAGTGCTATGTTTGTAGCTTTCAGAGCTTATGAGGGTCTTGAGTGCACCTACTAGACTTTGACTGGCTTGCGTGGTGATGATAAGCTCAAAGCAAGGAAGCAGAAGAAGCAGGCACGTGCGATAGCGAGTTTGCAGGAGCAGTTGGCTAATTTGAGTTTGCAGGAGCAGTTGGCTCATACGAACATGTGATCGAACTAAATAACAACCTAACTATACTATAATTGAAGTAGACAATGAATGATGCATTCAAAAACATAATAAAGATGAAGAATAATGTTGACATTGCAATAATTATGCAAAGACAGAATTACAATAAGAGCGGAGAACTAGAACATTACCAAAACTCCACGCTCGCCAACGATCGGGAATCTAAGCTAGGTTGACTCAGCTTGACTTCCTCTAGACCTGATCTAACTATGTTAAAGCTATGAACTAGAGGAACTCTGATGATCTAGGGTTTCTGGCTCCGGATGAACTGATCTTCAAATGACTTGATGCCTTTTGGGGGGTCTGCCCTTGTATTTATACCCTAGTGGGATGCACGCGAGCCATTGGATCAAACCGACTTCACGTAGGGCTAGGATTGATCCTCAAGATCGGTAGAAGGATACTCCATAAGCTCGTGGAAGGGGGGAGAAGGCCCCCTGGCCGGCCGGCCCCACCTGGTAGGTACTCGGTCTCCGCTTTGTTCCGGTGTCTTCTGAGGTCTTCTATAATATACTAGTATTTATCTCGCGGCGAAATTCCAAAAATTCTTTTAATAATTAGGTATCTCTCTTCACTTTTCTGCATAACTCCCTGCAAACATTAAAATTCAACAAAGCTATGAAATTCATCAAATCTTACAAAAAGACGATATGTCCAGCAATTGAGTGTAGCAGAGATGCGTATGTTGCGTTGGTGTTGTGGGCACACAAGGAGGGATAGAGTTCGGAACGACGATATTCGGGATAGGGTTGGGGTGGCACCAATTGAGGAGAAATTGATTCAACATCGGTTGAGATGGTTTGGACATGTCCAATGGAGGCCTCCTGAGGCACTGGTGCGTAGTGGAGTTCTAAAGCGGGCCGATAATGTAAAGAGTGGTAGAAGTCGACCTAAACTAACTTGGGACGAGTCCATGAAGAGAGATCTTATGGAGTGGAATATCTCTAAGGATTTAGCTATGGACAGGAGCGCTTGGAGATTGGCAATCAACGTGCCTGAACCGTGACCTCTTTTTGTCTTGTGCCCTTTATGTCCCTTTATGTGTCTCCCTGTTTCTCGTCTCTTTTGGGTTTCATCTCTAGCCTACCCCAACTTGCTTGGGATAAAAGGCTATGTTGTTGTTGTTGTGAAATTCATCAAATAACACCCTAGTCTTCTATGTTTTCATGTATTTTGACCATTCTCTCATGTTTATTTCACTATATATTGTTGACGTTAACGACCATCAACAGGGAGTACGTGATATTTTCCTTGCACATACTATTTCAGACATGGATACAAGACTTCTGACATTTCATTTGACATATACATATAATACCCATAACAATAAAAGTATTATATTTTTAGTTGTCACAAAGCAATTAGAAAATACAATGTACGGAATTGCAAAAAAACAAATGAAAGAAAGGGGATGCTCCTTGCGTGAATGCTACAGCTAGCTAGTGGGCCATGGTTGCATGCACAGTCTGTCACACGGTGTGCCACTGAGCATTAGCAGGCCATGGCCCATGTATGAATGCGCCAGCCACTAGCCGTGTGTTTGCATGCGTAGTGCTCAGGTGCAGGGTGGAAGTCCCACCTTGCCAAATGATTCAACGCTGGCCATCCCATGAGCTATAAAGCAGACTAAGGCCTGATTCGTTTAGGCCCAAAATGGCCTGGAACACAGCCTGATTCACCTAGATTGACATGGCCCGGTTTGAAATCAGGTTGGGCCAGGATTGGTCGTTCAGTTAGATATGGCCCGGAATAAAAATAGGTCAATCTTGGCCTTTCTTCCCCCTCTTTGGCCCGGAACAGAGATGAACCTTCGTAGGTCCAGAACTTATCCTGGTGGCACTGGCGTGACTCGAGCGGACGCGAATAGCATGAGGCGACAGCGTAGCGCATCGCGGGGACGCGACGGCGCGGCACGAGGCGACGACGACCGCTTCCCATCGAAGGTCCTCGCTCTTCGCCGCCTTCTCGCCGGTAAGGCATCACCCTCGTCTTCCTCGCCCTCGTCTCTCGTCAGTGCTAGGGTTCTTGTTCTTGAGGAACGCCGGGAGGTGGCCTAGGAGTGGGTGCAATTTGAGGCTGTGGGTTGTGGGCTTCTTCATCTTCTTGGTCAGCTTCAGGGGCTGTAGATTAGTCGTTTAGTTCTAGGGCCGTACTATGCCACAAGGTCCTTGAGCTTGGCATCCTTGGCTGCCCACCAGTGGCCTCTCGCGTGCCTAGCAGTGCGGCTGTTGCTATGGCCATGGCTCTCTGCTTGTCCCTCATGGAACGGAGATAGAGCAGCAGCTAATGGTGCAGCAGGGCCGAAAAAGCAAGCCATCTCATGAGCCTTTGGGGTCCAAGCTGCAAACGGAGAGTAGTGGTAGTGGAGTCCTGCAAGTTTAGAAGGCGGCTCTAGCAGCCTTGCTCTAGCTTCAACAGTCTAACAAGATTCCAACAAGAAAAATGTCTACTTAGGTGAGGATGTTTATGATTTGTTTTTCTTGGGTCCAGGTTTAGAAGTATAGAGAAACCTACCGCTTGTGTGGAGCTCGTGCATTGAAACAAGTACCTATCCATTAATCCACTCAGTTTCTGTCAATATCTCAAATGGAAATTAATAGAAGTTGTATGTTTTCCCTTCGTAGAGATTCTCACTTCTGTGCCTCTCGTGTTCGATTTTTGTTTGGTGGCATAATCCTTAGGAGGCGAGTTTTGTTTCAGTTACTCCTGTTGATTAAGAATGTAAGATAAATGGTTTGGTTGTGTGGTATGCTGTAAAATTGGGATGAATCAAGGTTACTTGAGATTATTCTGTGTGCCTTGATCTTTTAGTTATATGATCTGGAATTTGATTTGTTATGCACGGGAACTTGTCCAGTTGGCTTCATGTTATGAGTTTATTGGCTGCTCTATGATGGAGTTTGTTTCTGTTACACCTTGGTTTCAGGATGTGCAATAAGTGTCATGTGGTTTAGATGCAGGACTTAATTATCTGTTTTTGCTTCATTAATTTGTGAATCAATGAGGTGACAAGTGCTATAGATTTATGCCATACACTGTACATATTAATTGGTTATTGGATTGTTACTATTGATTGGGCTATATAATTTGGTTTTGATGATTCTCGATTGAGAAAAAACTCTGTTTTTAGTTGTTTTTCAAATTGCCTTGCTATTAATTGTATAGCTTTTGGGTAATTTGTTAATTTGACACCAGTATTGCAATATTGTTAGTTGGTTGAGTCCTGCATTTTTCAGAATACCTAAAATTCGGGCAAATAATGACATATGTATGAGTTGGTAGTTGGTGAGTTCATAATTGGGGCTACATGAGAACTAGTTTTTTTTAATGTTACCATGCACTTTGAACTATTCTTAATTTTGCACTGTTGGCTGTTGCAGCACCGTAGCTCTGTCATCATGCACTTTGAACACAGACATAGACATGTCGTATAGAAGCTCTGTGAACTAAAGTTGCTCTGTAAACTTAAGCTGTGTGAAACAATCTAGTCCTTTTGCTACACCTCATTTGGCTCAGAATTAACTCTTATTTGACTCAGAAATGGTTTCTTGTTATTTGTAGATCTCTCCACCACCATTTAGAGTTGGGAAAGGTGAACCTCCGCCTTCTTGGAATCCAGTACCAACTCCAGAATGTACTCCAGAATATTTAGCTTCTATACGACATGGTCAATAATATTTAGCTTCTATATGACATGGTTAATAATATTTAGCTTCTATATGACTATTGGGCAATGTCAAACTTAAATGCTACTATACTAAATAATAAAATGTTTATTAACAATCGTTATATAACTGAATTAGATAGCCAAGAGTGACACACCTGTGCTATTTTCTATTAACAATCGTTATATAACAATGCCAGTTCTATTTGGTTTAGAGTTGAGATCACTATAGTCTCCATTTCATGATCTGAAGTCAGAGCTTTTTTCATGCTCATTAACACTTGCATGACTAGAATCTTTATTATAGCTTCTATATGACATGGTCAATAATATTTAGCTTCTATATGATATGGTTAATAATATTTAGCTTCTTTATGACTATAAAATTATATGCTTCAGTTGTACAATGCGTCTCTCACTGCGAGATTGCATTAGAAAGAGGAGGGAGGAAGAAGATGCTATTTATTTTCCCCGTGTTATATCTTATGAATTCTACTAGAGGGGGAGAAAGGAAGAAACATCATACTTCGGAAGAAACAGGCGAGGTTAAAGTTCATAGACTCCTCAAGGGACATGTCAAGAACTGTCAAATTATATTTAGGATGGAACCACACATCTTTAGAGAATTGGCAACTTATCTTAGAAGGAAAAGGCTTGTTGTTGATAATAGGATCATGGTGGAGGAGAAGTTGGGTTTCTTCCTATACATGTTAAGTCACAATGCCTCTTATGAGGATCTCCAAGTGTTCTTTGAGCACAACAATGACACCTTCCATCATCACATCAACACTTCTTCAAAGTGGTCATTCCTGCACTCTCTTGCCATTTCCTGCAAGCTCCTGATCCTAATCAAGTGCATCAAAAAAATCCAAGACAATCCTAGATTTTATCCATTTTTCAAGAATTGTCTAGGTGCCATTGATGGAACTCATATTCCTATTTCCATAGCCTATAAGAAAGCTTCTCCTTTTAGAAATAGGAAGGGCACACTAAGCATTAATGTGATGGTGGCATGTGATTTCGATCTCAACATCACTTTCATTTCTAGTGGATGGGAGGGATCAGCTACAGATTCTAGAGTGCTACGATTAGCTATGAGCAAGGGCTTCCAAGTACCTCCAGGAAAATTCTATCTAGTTGATGGAGGGTATGCGAATACTCCATCTTTCCTTACTCCATATCGGGGAGTTCAATACCATTTGAAAGAATTTGGGGCTGTACATCGAAGGCCACAGAACCCAAAGGAGCTCTTCAACCACCGCCATGCACTACTGAGGAACCATGTGGAAAGGGCTTTGGGGTGCTTAAGAAGCACTTCCCCATTCTGAAAGTTGCCACATTCTACATGTTGGAAAATCAAGTAAAGATACCTATAGCTGCTGCCATCATCCATAATCTGATCTGATTACTTCATGGGGATGAGGAATGGTTAGATCATCAGCCGGATAATATCCCTCCAAGTACCTTTGTTGATTTACCAAGTGGTGATGAATTGGATGACCTAAATGTGGGTTCAGTACAAGGCAACGCTTTAAGAGACACCATTGCGCAAGAAATGTGGGCTCAGCACCAGCAACATCGAAATTAGTCTTTGAATAAGTTGTAATAAGTTAATAAGCTTATTTGGATTTAATGAGCTTTTGTCATGAATAAGCTTGTAATAAGCTTGGCTTGTAATGATTGAATAAGCTTGTAATAAGTGAATAGGCTTGTGTCATATTTGACAGCGATGGTTGCAAAAGGCTCCCCAAAGTTGAACATGATTGCAAGGGGGTCGCCAAAGTTGCATAAGTTCCTGGGTATAACAAGTGGTATAAAAAAGAAGGCTTCTCCTAAATGCAGTAAGGCAAAGAAGACTAGAGGTTCTCCAAGAGGTATGGTGTTTCATTCTCTGTTGTTATTGTTCTTATTTCTCTGCTATTAAAAAGAACTTTCTTGTCTTGAAGTAATTCTCTTCTGCATAGTTTATTTTTATTTTCTGATTGTTGGTAACCTGATCTCTAACTATTGTTTCATAGTAGTAAAGCAAAGAGCGGACTGGAATCGGGCCCTTGAGAAGTCCCTGGTAGACATTCTCCATGAGTATAAAGATAGTGGCTACAGAGGTGACAATGATTGGAGCTTGGAAGGGTGGAATAAGATGGTGAAGGAGTTTCATCTAAGGAACAAGTATGTCAACTATACAAAGAGTCAGATTCAAGACAAAGAAGTGCAACTAAAGAGAGACTATAGGATGCTGAAAGAGGCAAGGCAACAGAGTGGGACCAGCTGGAATGAAGATAGGCATATGGTTGAAGGAACACCAACTATGTGGGCTAACCTCGAAGTGGTAAGTTGATTTCTTGAAGTAATTCTATGTATGTCCTAATAGTGATAACCTCATATTTGATCAATGGTTCTCTTTGAAAGTGCAGTCATACCCTAAAATCAAGAAGTTCCGAAACAATAAGGCAAGATTTCCACTATTTGATGCTTTGGGAGATCTTTATGATGGTAGGTTCTTTTTCCTCATATTCTTTGGGATATCTTGCTGCTCTATCTTTTGTCATCTTATGTGGGCTATGGAATTTTGGCTATCTGTCATTTTGTGCATTGTCTTGGATTGTTTAATCGTATATTATAGATCTGAGTGCTTTGCAAGTTTACTGATTTAGGAACATTTTATATGGATGCTTGCTGTCTGTCATTTTGTGCATTGACTTGTTTTATATATATCAAAATGTCTCTTGTAATCGTAAAAATGGATATTTTTGGCCTGCTTTAGTTTGTCTAAAAAACTCTCTCTTTGATGGTGATAGATCTGATATTCCATTTATTTTGGTGTTCATGCATATTCACAGCAGTGCCCTTTGTTCTACTTTTGTTATGCAATAATCATGCATATATAGGCAATCCATAGTGGAATCTAATAAACAATCTGCTTTAATACGAGGCATACAGATTTCTAACTCAACTGTAGTGTGTAGACTTAGCTAATGCACTATTTTAGGGCCATAGTACAGAAGGTGATAAGATTTGTCTACTGCTTCCATATCGTCCTTCTTTGAGTACTGGAGTCTGGAGGCACTTAGATGTCACACCTGGTTTTCTAAAGAACAAAACCAGGCTAATCATATGTGTGCCCAGGAAGTCCACACATATGCCAGAATGAAAAAAATATCAGAAACAATGTTATTATATAACGTATACATAGCTATATTAACACTTACATCAGAGTATCGCGGAACGGTGACTAAACTTCGGGCTCCATTCTTCTCAGGGACGGCTGACTGGGGGTAACATATGCCTAGCACTTCTACTAGTCTTCTAGAAACTCCACTACACCTTTGTCCTTTTTCCGAGTAGCATCTTATTACACACTGGAGTGTTGGGGAAATAGCAAGAGTGAGTCCATGTCGAACTCAACAAGTATAACACAGGGTTCATGAGGCTCAAAAAGGCTAGACACAGTTTGACTGCGTTTAGCTTTTAATCATCATATAATTAGCAATTGAGTAGCATCAAGGTAATCCAAATCCCATTAATGAATCAATTATCAATTGTAATAAGGATAATGAATAGCATTAACATGAGCATAATAATAATCAACAATAATTAAGCATGATATAACAATGGTGATCAACTATTCTGTAAGAATCCCCAAGGCCGCTCGTATCCGTGAGCACGGCTAGTATACCAGTTTTTAACTCTACGCAGAGGTGTACACTTTCACTGTGAGTCATGATTTCCAAATGCATGGGTTTGCAAGGCCCAAAACATCAGAGACCATATAAAGCCATTCAAAAGTTCGTCTAACAAGTTAGGGCCATTAGATTCACTCGGCAGGCAGATGTAGAACCCCCCTTCCCGGTGGCACAACAACCGCAGCCTATACACACTAGGCCAGGGGCTCGCACTACACCCAACGTGGCAAGCCTTTCTTACGCCATTTAAGGTAACCTCTAACAAGCTAGAAAAGGTCTCTTAAACAACTAAAGCTAGAGCCATATAGCCCTCACAGCTGTACTGTCAATCCCGGTTATCACTTACAGGTAAGTCCTTACGGAGAGTAACTAGAGCATCAAAATAACCCACATGCTCTAGCCCCCTTTCAATAGAAATAACATCATCTTAATTGGTTAATTGCATAATCCATTAGTCAAATTACAAGATCATTGTTCATAATTAAGCGCTAGCAGTAGCTACCCAAATGCATAACCCATAGGTGACAAGGAAACAAGATATCAATAGCTAAGTTATAATCTCTATGGTTGTCAAGGAAGACACATGCATATGTATAATAATTTCAGTGAATAGGTAACAAGGATGGTCCCATGTTATACTTGCCTTAATCAAAGCTTTCCTGATGATACTGCTGGTCTGGCTCAAAATAATACTCCTGATCGTCAAGAAATTGCTCACCGTCTATACTCGATCATCAATCAACAACACACATGCATCCAATCAAACATACACGAAACAAACAAAGAGATACAATTAGAACAGTACACCAACAATAACAAAACAGTAATAAAAGTTTATAAAACTCTTCTACACATTTCAACGATCACACAGACGCAAAGATCACCAAATTCAGAGTTAAAACGTGAAAATTATGAATTTTCTAAGATTTCCTATAGATAAATAAATACTCAATTATAAACTCGAAAAATAAATTATCAAAACCAACTGTACAACTACACTAACATGTAGAGCTCGCAAATACGAACCTAACGCAACTTGAACGGATCAAATCGGAGTTAAAACGAAGATTTTATGACCAAAACAATTCTAGTGGCAAAACTGTAATTTCCTGAAAACGTATTTTTGAATAAACCGGAAGAAATTACGCTTCCAAAACGCGAAAACATTCTTTCAGTTTTACGCTACGGACCGCGGGTTGATTACTAAAAAGCTAAAGGTCTCTTTAGAAAATTTGCCATGTGAAAAGGTATGTTCTAATCCTGATCGTTGATACATGAACGGAGGGCTCACATTGTTCCAAAGCAAAAGAAAGAGAAGAACCGGCCGGCTACAGTACCTCTGACCGGTGGCCACCATGGACGCCGCCATGGACTCGCCGGAAAGCTTCGGACCCACCTCACCCGACCATGGTTCACCACGCATCCGACCCCAATCGGAAGAGGAGATCTCCGCGGACCCATCTATGCGATCTAGGGAAGTTACGACGGCTTGAGAACGAGACGCGGCTCGGGAAGAACGGCGACGCCATTGCCGGCTCGCGGAAAGCTTCAATCTCGCAGTTCAAAGCACCAAAATTCAAAAGAAAAGCATGGGGAGGGAGAGAAGAAGATGGCAAACTCACCCAAGCGAATAAAAAAACGCAAATCCACCCGTAAGCTTCGACGGCTTGTGACCGAACACGCCTAGGGTTCCAAGCTTCGAGGCTCGATTTCACGGGACCAAACTCAGGTTTTTAGATGGAAAAAGGGGTGAGAGGGTCACGGCTTCTCTCTTATAGCACCAAAATCTTGTATTCGGGTAGGAAATCCCGATTTATGTGGTGGAGATACGGTGGTGGCAGTGTTCGTGTCTGACTTGGCCATGGCGCGAGGAAGAAGAGGCGCACTGACAGGCGGGCCTGGTTCGTCAGTGTCACCAGAGAGGAATAGGAGCACGTGGTCTTGTCTGGGCTGGCCCACACGCGCACGGGGAAGAGCAGCTCGGCCCAACAGCGGGGGAAACGGCCACAGACCGGCCGAGCGGGCCTCCAGGCCACCTTAGCACATGTATGCCCCTCTCTTTTTCTTTTTTTTTATTTATTGATTTCCAAAACCATTTAAAGAGATTTGAAATTCCAAATCAAACAAAATAAAAACCACACCACTCAATAAAATAAATGCAACAGCATGAATGCATCATCAAGTATTTCATCTAAAATTTTAAATCTTAATTCCCCATTAATTATTATCTAAATTATTTAAACCCATACCAAAACCCTTCCAACTCTAATTTTTTTTCTTTTAATTCTAAATTTTAAAATTTTTGGGTGTTACAAATTCTACCCCCCTTAAAAGAATCTCGTCCTCGAGATTGAACTGCTTACTCAAACAACTGCGGATATGATTTCCTCAATTCATCCTCTCTTTCCCAAGTTGCCTCTGCCTCTGAATATCGATTCCACTGCACCTTGCACATTTTAATAACCCAACTTAAAATTGACTCGCAACTACTATCGTTCTTATTACATAGGGATTTTTCCTATTTCCTAGTTAAGCTTCTAATAAATCTTGGGACGACCTAACTCCGCCCTTAATTGGTCAATCTCCTTATAAGCTTGCTCCTTAAGTTCTTTTTCCTTCAGCAACTCTTATCCAATGATGATGCCACAAGCTCATAACTAACTTTATAAATGTCTCCTTTAGACCCTTATGATTCTTGTCAATGGTTCCAACAGGTTACCAACCCTAAGAAAAGATACTTGCGCTCGATAGTGACTTTACAACCATGTAGCTAGCTGATGCTTCCAGGTGACGAAATAGAACATATAAACCTCCATCTTGTATCATCTTTTAGTTCGACAAACCCTCTTAAGAAGAGATCAACTAGAGTACACCAAAGGATAGCTTGCATTTGTTTCTGAGTGATAACTACTATCGTGTCCTTCTATCATGTCAAAGAGACTCATGAGCATATGCAAGAACAAGTAACCTGCACTTCCTCGCGAGCAGAAAAATAGCAGTGCAGAAATACAGTTATATCTCGAGTTCTACGAATCCGATGATATTGTAGCTTATACCGTTAGAAAGCTTATCAAATTTACTACAACTTCCTTATAGAATTCTTCTCCAGATTCTGCAGTTAAGGTAGTCGAAAACTGTGAACAACAGAAACTATTCCAGATTGCTGACAGCACAGATGCGTCGCCTTGTGATTTTCATAAATCCCAAACCATAATAGATATCAGGGTGGTTCTTATGGTCAGAGAAAGATATTAAAATCTACTATTGTCCAGAATTTATCCATGATTTTTGGGCATCCAAAAATAGAGATATAAGCTAAGGAAGACAGACTGCTATAAAAAAATAGGATAAGGCAGAAACGAGATTCGAAGACACTAGAGAGATAGATAACACTAATCTTCAAGTCTTCATGCTTCTTTGCTTTGTGTTGATGAGATATAAGACATGGATCGAGGATAGCCAAAAGATGACAAGAAAGATAAGGTTTGATCTTGAGTTCTTTGTACCTCCTCATGCCTCGTCGCTTGAGATATTCAGGACTTGCTGTTGTTGATAGCAGATGCTACCCCACTTAACAAAGATCTTGTTTCACCTGACGATGTCATTGAAGGCAACACTTTCTCTAAAGCTTGCTGCTAATGATAAGTCCTTCATGTGTTGATCATCCATTAAGATGAGATTAATAAGGTAGCATGACAACCAAGGGTAGACAGGAACGGTGTAAGAGAAAATGGCAAGAATTAGGATCGATTGAAAGATAAGTAAGATACAAGATGTCACTACCCCACTTAACATAGATCGAGCTACTTCTCAAGACTTATACCTTCCGGGCCTACCTTTGAAACACGAGAACAAGAACAACACACAAGCAACACATCAAGCAAAACAAGCACACATCACATCATCGGTACTACACGTGCTTCTTCAATAATGGTGGTCATCCTAAGGGAAAAGTATGGATGATGAAAAGCCATCGAATCTTTGAACCAGGTAAGATCAGAAAACTTTTAGTAAAAGCAACATAAAACAAATTCCAAGGGAGTAAGAAATATTAGCTCAAAGGAAGCTATCAAGGATGGGATACAACAAGACAAGGAAGAAGAAATAGTCAAAATCAATGAGTCAAGGGATGACAAAATAGTTTTATAGTAAAATAAGTTTTAGAATACGTCCAGTGCTACTTGGCATACGTCCTACAGTCAACACCGCTCTGATACCACTCTGTCACACCCGGTTTTCTAAAGAACAAAACCAGGCTAATCATATGTGTGCCCAGGAAGTCCACACATATGCCAGAATGAAAAAAATATCAGAAACAATGTTATTATATAACGTATACATAGCTATATTAACACTTACATCAGAGTATCACGGAACGGTGACTAAACTCCGGGCTCCATTCTTCTCAGGGACGGCTGACTGGGGGTAACATATGCCTAGCACTTCTACTAGTCTTCTAGAAACTCCACTACACCTTTGTCCTTTTTCTGAGTAGCATCTTATTACACACTGGAGTGTTGGGGAAATAGCAAGAGTGAGTCCATGTCGAACTCAACAAGTATAACACAGGGTTCATGAGGCTCAAAAAGGCTAGACACTGTTTGACTGTGTTTAGCTTTTAATCATCATATAATTAGCAATTGAGTAGCATCAAGGTAATCCAAATCCCATTAATGAATCAATGATCAATTGTAATAAGGATAATGAATAGCATTAACATGAGCATAATAATAATCAACAATAATTAAGCATGATATAACAATGATGATCAACTATTCTGTAAGAATCCCCAAGGCCGCTCGTATCCGTGAGCACGGCTAGTATACCAGTTTTTAACTCTGCGCAGAGGTGTACACTTTCACTGTGAGTCATGATTTCCAAATGCATGGGTTTGCAAGGCCCAAAACATCAGAGACCATATAAAGCCATTCAAAAGTTCGTCTAACAAGTTAGGGCCATTAGATTCACTCGGCAGGCAGATGTAGAACCCCCCTTCCCGGTGGCACAACAACCGCAGCCTATACACACTAGGCCAGGGGCTCGCACTACACCCAACGTGGCAAGCCTTTCTTACGCCATTTAAGGTAACCTCTAACAAGCTAGAAAAGGTCTCTTGAACAACTAAAGCCAGAGCCATATAGCCCTCACAGCTGTACTGTCAATCCCGGTTATCACTTACAGGTAAGTCCTTACGGAGAGTAACTAGAGCATCAAAATAACCCACATGCTCTAGCCCCCTTTCAACAGAAATAACATCATCTTAATTGGTTGATTGCATAATCCATTAGTCAAATTACAAGATCATTGTTCATAATTAAGCGCTAGCAGTAGCTACCCAAATGCATAACCCATAGGTGACAAGGAAACAAGATATCAATAGCTAAGTTATAATCTCTATGGTTGTCAAGGAAGACACATGCATATGTATAATAATTTCAGTGAATAGGTAACAAGGATGGTCCCATGTTATACTTGCCTTAATCAAAGCTTTCCTGATGATACTGCTGGTCTGGCTCAAAATAATACTCCTGATCGTCAAGAAATTGCTCACCGTCTATACTCGATCATCAATCAACAACACACATGCATCCAATCAAACATACACGAAACAAACAAAGAGATACAATTAGAACAGTACACCAACAATAACAAAACAGTAATAAAAGTTTATAAAACTCTTCTACACGTTTCTACGATCACACAGACGCAAAGATCACCAAATTCGGAGTTAAAACGTGAAAATTATGAATTTTCTAAGATTTCCTATAGATAAATAAATACTCAATTATAAACTCGAAAAATAAATTATCAAAACCAACTGTACAACTACACTAACATGTAGAGCTCGCAAATACGAACCTAACGCAACTTGAACGGATCAAATCGGAGTTAAAACGAAGATTTTATGACCAAAACAATTCTAGTGGCAAAACTGTAATTTCCTGAAAACGTATTTTTGAATAAACCGGAAGAAATTACGCTTCCAAAACGCGAAAACGTTCTTTCAGTTTTACGCTACGGACCACGGGTTGATTACTAAAAAGCTAAAGGTCTCTTTAGAAAATTTGCCATGTGAAAAGGTATGTTCTAATCCTGATCGTTGATACATGAACGGAGGGCTCACATTGTTCCAAAGCAAAAGAAAGAGAAGAATCGGCTGGCTACAGTACCTCCGACCGGTGGCCACCATGGACGCCGCCATGGACTCGCCGGAAAGCTTCGGACCCACCTCATCCGACCATGGTTCACCATGCATCCGACCCCAATCGGAAGAGGAGATCACCGCGAACCCATCTATGCGATCTAGGGAAGTTACGACGGCTTGAGAACGAGACGTGGCTCGGGAAGAACGGCGGCGCCATTGCCGGCTCGCGGAAAGCTTCAATCTCGCAGTTCAAAGCACCAAAATTCAAAAGAAAAGCATGGGGAGGGAGAGAAGAAGATGGCAAACTCACCCAAGCGAATAAAAAAAACGCAAATCCACCCGTAAGCTTCGACGGCTTGTGACCGAACACGCCTAGGGTTCCAAGCTTCGAGGCTCGATTTCACGGGACCAAACTCGGGTTTTTAGATGGAAAAAGGGGTGAGAGGGTCACGGCTTCTCTCTTATAGCACCAAAATCTTGTATTCGGGTAGGAAATCCCGATTTATGTGGTGGAGATACGGTGGTGGCAGTGTTCGTGTCTGACTTGGCCATGGTGCGAGGAAGAAGAGGCGCACTGATAGGCGGGCCTGGTTCGTCAGCGTCACCAGAGAGGAATAGGAGCACGTGGTCTTGTCTGGGCTGGCCCACACGCGCGCGGGGAAGAGCATCTCGGCCCAACAGCGGGGGAAACGGCCACAGACCGGCCGAGCGGGCCTCCAGGCCACCTTAGCACAGGTATGCCCCTCTCTTTTTCTCTTTTTTTATTTATTGATTTCCAAAACCATTTAAAGAGATTTGAAATTCCAAATCAAACAAAATAAAAACCACACCACTCAATAAAATAAATGCAACAGCATGAATGCATCATCAAGTATTTCATCTAAAATTTTAAATCTTAATTCCCCATTAATTATTATCTAAATTATTTAAACCCATACCAAAACCCTTCCAACTCTAATTTTTTTCTTTTAATTCTAAATTTTAAAATTTTTGGTTGTTACATTAGATAACACGCTATTCTAGGGCCATAGTACAGAAGGTGATATTATTTGGCGAATGCTTCCATATTGTCCTTTTGAGTACTCGAGTCTGGAGGGGACCTAAAGAGATTATATAGTAATGCTTTTCATCTTTTGTCCTAGGTCTGTTGTTGTTCTCAAGCAAGACCACTTTATAATATAGAGCAGCAATAGTAATATTTGAATTTCATCTGAGAAAAGACCACTTTCTATAGCTATTTCATTGTTATCATGTTCGTGTAGGTCACTTGGCTGAAGGTACTTATAATGTCACCTCCCTTGAGCCACCTCAAGAGGAAGCGCCACTTATACAAATTCATGATGTAGATGACTTGGACAACGTTGAGGCTCATGAGGTACTAGATGAAGATGATTCAGTAACTGAGATGCAAACGAGTGAGGCTGTTATTGAAAGAAGTGGACAGCGAGATCAAGAAAATGAGGTCGTAGATGTTGAAAGAAGCGAGCAGCAAAGAACCACTACATCAAGCAAAAAACATGAGAAGCAAAAAAGAGGCCTAAGAACAAGGGTGAAAGGATTGAAGAAATAATGGGGAGATACCTAGACATGAGGACCAAGCAAGTACAAGATGAGTCTGCGGACCTAGCCAAAGAAAAGGAGGTTGCTCAAGGTAATGACTTTTCTATCAAAACATGTATTTCCGTTTTGAGCACAATGGAAGTGATAAAGGAAGAGAAGGCAAAGGCATTTGTTGTGTTCATCAAAAGCAAAGAGAATAGAGAAGCCTTCCTAACTGGTTGTGAACTAGATCCAGAATCAACTTTGATTTGGCTAAAAAATGAGATGGCCTAACAGGTCAGTCTACTTAACTGTTGAAAACTTGATGTTTTCTTTCTCTAGGCATTTTCTATCTAATATGTGCTTCTTCATGCCTAGTGTTTCAGATCCAAGTCATTAGTTATGTGTTGTGCAAATCTGGAAGAAAAGAATTGTCATGTTCATGTGCTCACATGGGTGCTGATCTTAATGTCTTTGCCTAAACTGTATCGGTTTGACCATTTAATTAGGTACTCCGGGTCTTCATCCGCGTTAACTTGTGAGAGTCCCTTGATAGATTAAACTATGGTTTAGGTTTTATCTGCTTGAGATGATCATGGCCTTCTAGTGGAAGAGTTTCAGAGCAGTGCATGATACTGTCGCACCTTGTTTTGGTCTCTGGACATGCACTGCAGTTTTGTAGCCATTCAGGCTCGCCTGACTGCAATTGCAAGATCAATTTCTATTAATTAGCATGAATACAATAATTTGTATAGGTAGATGATAGTGTCATTTCTATTAATTAGCACAAATACAATAGTTCTTTATTCTACGCTGATGCCTATTTAACATTTAGTTAGCTGATAGTTTGATGGGTAAGAATAAGGCTGTAGTAGACTCCTAGTAAACCCCTTTTAGATTTCAGTTTCTTTGGAAACTCCTAGTGAAGCCATGGAGTTAGCTAGTAGTATAGTTTAAGGATGACATGCTACCTATGTAGGATAGGTCCATATTTGTAAGTGAAGCTAGGAACTTATGTACCATTTTGCCTAAGACTTGAAATTACTGCCCTACCAAACCAAGCTAGTAGATTTACTGGATGTAGTGACTAGCATAGCAGCACTGCATTCATGTATAATTTCAAGTTCATGCCAAATGGATGCAATGTTTGTGCTGGTGCTGTACTGTTCAGTTCAGACGTTCAGTAAATTTTAACTTTGATGATCTTTGTGAGATATCATTTGCTCTAAAGCAACCCTGGTTTCTTGGATGGGTGATGATTGATAATCTCATTTCTAAACATGAGCACTAGTAGTGATAACCCCGGTGCTAGCTTGCTGTAGGGAGGTGCCAGCTTAGTAACTGTCCATTCTTTAGTTTGTTCCTAAAATTGATACTTTCGTGTCAACACAGAGTTTTGTATAATGTTGATATATGACTGATTTTTTAGTTTAGTAGGTAGTAGCTTCATGTGTCTATTTTTCTATACTTGGCAATGTACATGATATTATTTGTTGACAATATAAATAAAATAAAAATAATTTTAATTCTAGCATGTTGTTTTTAGCTATTTTCAGTTTCCAGAAATTTATCTTTGGTTTAGTTTTTCATGCTCATTGACACTTGCATGTCCAATGTTCATGTTACAGGTTTTGGAGAACCTAAGGATACTGAAGTAGTACATGGATAAATTTGCTTCATTTATTTGCCAAAAACGTTTCTGTCTCGATCAAGTTGCTGAGTAGAACCCTTTCATTTTATACCTATTTAGTCTAAGATTTGTGCCAGATGTGATCTTATGGAAAGAGGAGATTACTACTGGATACAATAAGTAGAAGACTCCTTTCAAAACTTCAGTACCTTAAATTTTGTTTGTTAGGTGGTCAGTGATATGGACCATATAAATTCTTCAACCACTATATATGGGAAGAGTTCTGAAGGGTGCATGTTCTTCCATGGGACTTACATATCTATGTTATTCTCATGTAAATTTTCAGTACTATGTAATCTTACAACCGTGAGCTCGTGAGGTTTTTTTGCTGCAATGTATTTCATGAGATGTATTTGCAGTATAGCTGGTTCAGTGCCCAAGCAACACCTCATATGTCTAGTAGTGCCAGTAAGATCGCAGAAATGAAACTTAGATCCTGGCTAACCGAACAACACATGGTGAAAGCAGGGATTAATGACAGGCCCAGAATGGTTACAGAGCAGGGAATGAGTGAGCGCCACAGATCAACTCATTCCTGGCCAGGATCCAAACTTGGTCCGGCACCAATCAGGTGCTGCCAAACGAGGCCTAAGGTGGGAACGAAGCCGAGTAGTCGCTGAGATACTAGCTCTCCTGGATAGCCGGTCGGATAGTATCCGAATTGTGCAGGTCGGATAGTATCCGAACATTCTTTTCTTGGATTATCCGTATCCGCCGAATACCGATGGTATTAGATTCATATCTGATATATGTATAAAGTATCCATTTCATTATCCATATTTGGAAAAAAAAATGGATATCCGAATAACTATCCATTTAAGTGTTCATATTTGTTCAGTCGAATGGACGGTCAGATAAATATTCGGTCGAACGGATGGTCAGATGAATATCCATACCATTTTCATCCATACTTACAGATGAATCTATAAGTCAAGTGTGACATCCCATGTTTTTTAACAAAACTTGAGGAGCATCATGTGTATCTAAAGGAGTGATGTTCTAATAAAAAAGTGTACGAGATAAAGGAAGAGCCAAAATTATCACTAGAGTAGGAGGCCACGATGGCAAAGCATAAAAATTTTAAAAATAGTATCATACTCGAGCAATGGAGATAAGCATACATTAAATGGTAGTCCTAAAGATAGCCCTGCATATTTGTGAAACTTTCTAGACAAATAATGAGCATACATGAGATATATCTATCATGTTTCATAGAAAAACTATGATACTCTAGGTCTAGATATTCTTGTATGCTAAAAATATCTAAGAAATAGATAAGTACTAGGAAAAAAATATGAAAATATTTTTGCAATACCATAGTGGCCATGAGCAGCTATAAATAGATGTGTCCATTGGTATGTTCTGTTCACACTCATAACAAGCCACCATAAATAATAGAGTCATAAGATAGCCACCTTATTTATCTTATTTTTTAATATGACAAGATTATCATGTTTGTACTAAAAAATATATACAAATATACATGAGTCCATGTTGTTAAAAACTATTAATAATAGCATATGCATTGTTGTTAACATTTATTTATTAGACATAGTCTTAAGAAATTTTTAAAAAATATCATG
The DNA here is from genome assembly GCA_038087645.1 of Saccharum hybrid cultivar R570. Taxonomy (NCBI): domain Eukaryota; kingdom Viridiplantae; phylum Streptophyta; class Magnoliopsida; order Poales; family Poaceae; genus Saccharum; species Saccharum hybrid cultivar. The sequence goes on from JAQSUU010000368.1 coordinate 1,631,831, forward strand.
TACACCCAATATTATGAAGTTGTGTTCGCCATTGATCTAACCAGAAACAGACGAGCCAAGATTGAGAAAGACAGGGAAAGAGACATGGAGACTCACTACCACGATGGACGATAGGACAATTAGCAAAGACACAACCCTAGAGAGTGACGACGTGCTCTAGGATGATGGTACCTGGGAGTTCTTGGTGAGACAGAACGGGGGCGGCCGCTGCAGATCCACTTCTCCCTATAGATCTACCGCTTCTTGGAGGGCTCGCGCTTCTTCAAATGGATCTGAAGCGGCCTGGTGACACAGGGAGCAGCAAAGGATAGATCAAACCCTAGCCGCCATGGATTCCTTCTACCGAAGAAGGAGCGAGCGCCTGACGGGCGAGAAGAATGCAAGTGAGACGGGGAAATAAATCGACGAGTGCCTTGATGGGGAAGGACCTGCAAGGCAGATGAGGAGCTCGAACCCTACCCGCCATGGCTTACCTTGCGAGGCGGAAGAGGAGGCTACGCCGCGTGTGAGATAATGCGAAGCTAGCATTTGGATAGCAAATGGGAATGGGTTTGGGATACAAAGATGAGCCTTTTACCTGCATGCCATTATAAAAGATCAAAATTAACCGTGTACCATAAAAAAGTTCTCCTACAGACTTACACAAAACTTCTTTTTTCCCTGCGCCACTTCGGTTACCTTACAGTTGATTTTAGGGTTATTTTGATTGGTACTATTGTAATTCTCCAAGTTTTGAAAACTGCCATTTCTATTCACATATTCTGAAATCTACCATTATAATTCTGTTGCTCTATAGAATATGCCACTTTGTACACATTAGATAGTGCCGGGCCTATCTACAGTCAATTGTATTCTTGTGTTGCCCAAAACACCTCCTCTACATTTCTCAATCTTTTGTCACTGCCTTATGGGCCCCACATGTCACCTTCTTCCTCCTTCCTTCTTCCTCCTCCGTTCCTTGGCCCTAGGCCATCGCTCAACACGATGCGGTGCATGAAGCCTGAGCCAAACTCGCACCCATACGAGGAGCGCGTGGGCGGGCTCGTGACCTCGCGGTGGGGTGGCCTCGCGAGCGGGCTCACACAGCCTCATAGCGGTGGCTTCGTGCGCCCACATGAGGAGACCACGGACACCGAGTTGTCGCAGCGGCGACCAGCCTCACGCTTGGGAGCTCACACCACCACCTCTGTCTCCGGCGACGACCATGCCACCGGCCATGCCGTCCTTCTCTAATTCTGATGCCTCCTACTCACCTTCCTTTACAAGTCTGCAGATGAGGCCAATCTCACTGCCTCTAACTCCATAGCGTCAGCATACGCGGCATCCTATTGTGTCTATCCAGTCACGCCGATGGCTGGGTGCGTGTCGTCGACTAGGCCCCTATGCCATACACCTCCTGCGCAGATCCGGCCATCGCCGAGCCGAGGATGGCAAGCACAGGCATAGACACATGCGAGGACTAAGGGAAGGCAAGGAGGATGGCCAAGGACTGGGGCCAGTGATGTGGTGGGAGGAGGAGAGGAGATCGACCGTGATAGCCATGGAGGACGGTGGCCAGAGGAGGAAGAAGAGAGGAAGAGGAGCAGGGGTATATTGTTCCATATGAAATTATGTACCCTGTAGATGGGCCAAAGGTCATGAGAGATGTAGGAAATGTCAAATTTTCAACTACACAAAGAATTATAATGGCAAATCTCAAAATAGGTGAATAGTAATGGTAGTTCTCAAAACCCACAAAATTATAATGGCAGCAATCCAAATAATCCTTTATTGACAGTAGTTAACAACCATTATAAATTGTCAAAGAAACATGTATAAGGGCACAATTGTAATCACCAATAAAGGTCTAGGTTTTAAACTAACGAATTCTATGAGTTTTGGTGAATCTGTGTTACCAACAGGATTTAATCAAAAAACCATCAAGGGGTACCTACATGTCAGAGGAAATCACATAATTCCACCACGGTAACTACGTGAGAAGACTCTAGAAGACTCTAGGAGACTCTCCACTGAGGCAGGGCAAAAGACACTGCCATGTGGGGCCAGTCGGCCCCACCTGCAGGCTGCCCGACCCCCTGGCCCACCTGTCAGCCTCCCCACTACTACGTCGGTTTCCTGCCGCCTCCTAGGTTGCATCTTCGCTATTTCTTAAGTCGGTTTGATCCAAGGGCTCACGTTGCAAGCTCCCGCCTATGTAATCAGGCCATGCCCCCCTGAGGCATCAAGTCATTTGAGAAGACAGAAACCCTAATCATCCTCAGAGCTCCACCATATTCTAGGACATAACTAGTTAGGCTAGGTCTAGAAGGAGGCAAGCAGGCTTCGCTTGAATTCCTGATCGTGTCAAGAGCGTGGTTTGGTATAATCTTTGTACCCCTCTCTATTTTGTATCTCCATTGTTTTTATATGCTAGTTACAATTGCTTTGACAATATTACTATTCATCTTATCTATGTTCTTCATTATGATGTTCATCGTCTACTTTGATTATATACTTAGTATAGCTAGTTTATCATTATGTTTATGCATAAGTTCGTATAGCGCTTACTCCAAAGTACACGAGGTGATTGGTTGACGTTGTGTAAGCGTGGTGCTTATACATTGTTTACCTACAAATACACTCTATATTCTAGGCCATGTGGTAGATTGCGGATGTGACACTCCCGTTGAGTCCTTTGTAGTCCACTCCCCGAATATAGGCATAGAAGTATGATCTAGTTATGAAGGAAGAGAAAGTTATGTTCTTAATCCTCCTTAGTAATATCTCATAGATATGAAGATGATCTTAGCCATTACTACTAGGTATAATTGCAGTAATCAATGTATGCTTTGACTTGTAATTAGGAATAACTTAGGAATTATCTCTCTAATATTCTACCTGACCATGCTATTGCCATAGAAAGGAGTACTCTGAGTGATTTATCATTATCATTAATACTTATCATATATATATATATATATATATATATATATCTTATGACTTACCCCCTGTTGCGAGTAGAACATTGGTTGTGGTTTATTTCTCCATCAATATTATAAGTTATCAATACATGTCCATGCGAGATCTTCCCTGTAGTAAAATATAAATAATGATACCTAAAATACTCTCGGGTGAAGTGCTACAATGGTATAATTATCTGTGCGCTTGCAGATCCTTTTCATTCATATATCTTTATATCCTTTTTGGTCACATGAAATAATGAAGAACTACTTAGTAGTGACACTAAGTAGTACCAACAAGCATCTCTGGCACCATCACTAGGGATGACAACCTAGTACAAGTAATGCTAGGAGATGTAGGTAATTAATAGGTGGCTACTTAAACAAGTGACAAGTTAATAAATACCAACAAGTATTTTTGGTGTCATTGCCGAGGAAGGTAGATAGACAAAGGAAGTATTGATAAACTTATATTATTTGATATGATTGAAATAGCCATTGACCTCTGCTCAAGTAGAATTACCCTTGTTTTATCTACTTGTGTATCTTATGCAGGGTAATGTATGATCGGTTTTAACCTTTCGACAAACTACGTTGACGATCCAGAAGCACTACTCAAGAAGACTAATGCTAAACTCAAGAAAGTTTTAGTTTTAGAGTCAGAAGACAAATAGATAAGGCAAAGCTTAACACCCGAATTTGAAGCCATGGCTGACAAGACTCTTCACGAATTCTCTGCTCCAACTACTGTCAACATTCGAACTGGACCAATAGTCAATGTTGGGGATAATGGATTCGAGCTTAAGCCGGCTCTCATCAACATGGTGCAAGCTAGCCAGTTTTGTGGGAAGGCACATGAAGATGTGAGTGCACATCTCCAACATTTCCTAGAAGATCTGCAACACTTTCACCATCAAGGGAGTAACCAAAAATGCCATTTTACTCCGCCTTTTTCCATTCTCACTCTTAGGGAAGGCAAAGCAGTGGTTCTACGCCAACAAAGATAGAAACACTATACATGGGATAACTGTTCCACTGCCTTCTTAGCTAAGTTTTTTTTCTATAGGCAAGACCAATGCTCTACGTGGAAGAATTTTAAGTTTTTAGCAGCAACATGATAAATCTGTCCCTGAGGCGTGGGAATGCTTTCAAGACTATATAGCAGAATGCTCTCATCATGGGATGGAGAATTGGCTACTCATGTAGATGTTCTACCACGGGTTGACCAATAGTACCCATGAGACAATGGATGCTGCTGCTAGAGGTGCTTTCTTGTCACTTACAATCAGAGATACAGTAGCTCTCGTGGAGAAAACGGCCTCCAACCAAAACTAGAATGAAGAACGTATTCAACCTCGCAAGAGAGGTGGAGGTATGCATCAACTCAAGGAGGTAGACATGTTGTCTACCAAGATAGACCTACTGATGAAGAAGCTCGAAGACCGAGCTAATAAGAAGCAAGAAGTCATGCACATTCTTGACTCCCGCATGACATGTGAAGTGTATGGCAACACTAGGTATTTAGGAAATAGTTGTCCTAAAACCCAAGAGGATGCAAATTATATCAATAACAACAACAACTATCGACCCCAACCGAATCAAGGATGGAACCAACAACAGAGGCCGAACTACCAAGGTAACTATCAATGTAACAATTATAATAACTTCAATCAACCACCCTTGAGAGAATTAATTGCTGGTCAATCTAGACTTATGGATGAATTATCTAAGAAGGTAGCTACCAATGATAAGATTCTAGAAAATATAAATAATAGAATAGATAGCTTTGCTTCTACCATTAAGAACCAATATAGTTTTAATAAAATGATAGAATCATAAATAGCTCAGCTAGCAGTTGTTGTTCCTCCGTTCAACAAAGATAAGATTCCGAGGCAGCCAGAAGATTTAGAAACTGCAAATCTTGTCAATATTCACAATGCTGCTTACTACTACAAGGAGCCATCAGAGGGAAGGTGGATAGATTATTCACTACCCGATAAAAAAGGTGACCTTGGGAGACCTATCATCCCTATCTCTATCGGGCATCGCATTTTTCAAGAAGCTATATGTGATTTCAGAGCAAGTGTCAATATCATGCTTAAGGTAATCTATGAGAAAATTTTAGAAGATCCCTTGTTGTACACAAATATGTGATTACAACTTGCAGATCAGTCACTCTGCTACCCCAAGGGAGTTCTTGAAGATGCTATTATTCGAGTAGGGCAATCATATGTTCCCGTAGACTTTGTGATTTTGGAAATAGATGGAGATGAAAGAGCACCTATCATTTTGGGCCAACCTTTCCTAAGCGTTGCGAAAGGCATCATCTACGCGGATAGTGCCAAGATCTGCTTCACAATTAAGGACAAGAAGGAGAAGTTCTCATTCAATAACCGCATTTTGCAATCTCATTCACATCCACAAAAGGCATACCTGTCTAAAGAGACAACAATGACCAAGAAGAAGAACAACCGGAGAAGGAGAAAGAATAAGACCATTCAGCCACGAGAAGAAACTGTCAACATGATCAACACACTCCGATCTAAGTACGACCACCTCCTCGCTTCACCATTCCTTGCTAAGAAGGATGATCCTGGTGTACCAATGATCGAGTGTACTATTGGGCAAAGAATCTTCCACAAGACCTTTTATGGCATTGGATTGGGCATCAACATAATGTCCAATGTAATGTATGAATATCTATTTGGTAATGAACCTTTGTACCATACATATATGCAATTGCAGATGGTGGACCAATCAATCCGATTTTCGGAGGGCATAGCAAGGGACGTTATGGTCAAGATACAAGATCACTATGCCCCTGCTGATTTCATGATTCTAGACATGCGAGAACAAGAAGATGATACACCCATCATCCTAGGAAGACCATTCCTTAACACTACCAATGCGAGCATCTACGTTAGATCTGGACAAGTCCGCTTTTAGTTTCCTAGAGACAAAGTACGCTATTATTTCAATAGCTATACAACTTATGAACAACCGAAGAAGAGGTGCCCTAGGAGGAGACATCGATCATCCCAACGTCAAGGGAACCAACCTCGATGGAATGAATGGAAAGATTAAGAACTTGAAAGAACCATGAAGGATGAACCTACTCCGTCTATGTCAAGCCCATAGACCATGCAGGTATGGAAAGAGAAGGTAACATCATCATCAGAGCCACCATCACAAGAGGTGAACCATCTAGGTTTCCATCTCCGAGACCGATAGATGCACCCTAGGAATAACAAGACTGGAGAAAAAGTCCTATCCGGGGACTTAAAAATCCGAACTCTCGCTGTGAGGTAACATCGGTAGTTATCCATATTTACTTTCTGGCATTGCATAAATTATTTTTCACACTTTAACATATTTACTTTTCTACATTTGCCTTGGGCCCATAAAATAATAAATAAAAAGTTTATAACTGCATTCCATCATTGCATCATAAAAATTAAAAATACCATGCATACATACGTATTTTCTTTTCTACATAAAATATATATAGAAAGACCAAAAAGATATTACATAGACATCCTGTTAGGACTTTGCCGATAGAAAATCTATTCAACCCACAAGAACAAATCCTCAGACGGCTAATCGCTAACCCCTTATCCTAATCCGAGCCTTGAGTTTTGGTGTTCTTGTTGGAGTATTTTGAGTCCAGCCTATGAAGAAGCTTTTCAAGCGTTGAAGAAGTTCCTTACCTCTACTCTCGTTCTTGCTCCACCAGATATTGAGAAGTCATTTGATGTTTATTGAGATACCTCCAGGACCGGCCTTGGTTATGTGCTTATGCAGGAGGGGTGTGTGATAGCGTATGCTTCACGCCAACCAAAAAATCACGAGGTGAATTACCCAACCCATGATTTAGAGCTGGTTGCAGTGGTGCACGCTCTAAAAATTTGGAGACATTACCTGTTGGGGAATAAAGTGCATATTTTTACGGACCATAAGAGCCTCAGATATATTTTCACTCAACCCAAGTTGAACCTGAGGCAAAGGAGATGGCTTGAGTTGAACAAGGATTACAATTTAGAGGTCCATTACCATCCGGGAAAAGCCAGGGTGGCCGATGCCTTGAGTCAAAAATCACATTTGCCTGAGGAAGAGACTTTGCCTCTCTCTCACTCTGCAGTGTTAGCATAGATTGCTCTAGTCTTGGAGTTACTCGAGCAAATTGTTGCTGAGCAAAGATATGATGACTTGGAGATTCCCCATATCAAAAAGTTGATGGCCGAAGGACATGGTCCGCACTTCAGCATTGATGAGAAAGGTGTGGTAAAGTACAAGGACCGGTTGATAGTCCTCGGTAATGATGAGCTTAGAAGGAAGATTCTGGATGAAGCTCACCATTCCAAGTTATCTATTCACCCGGGGAGTAACAAAATATACCATGATTTGTGCCAGTTGTATTGGTAGTCAAATATGAAGCAGGACATCACTAGGTATATTGCAGAATGTGATATTTGTGGAAGAGTTAAGGCAGACCATCTGTGAAAGTTGGGTTTTCTGCAGCCCTTGCCTATTCTGGTCTAGAAATGGGAGGATATTTCCATGGATTTTATTACCAGATTACCCCGCACAGCCAAGGGATATGATTCTATTTGGGTCATTGTGGACCGTCTCACAAAGACTACTCATTTTCTTCAAGTGGGTACTAGGTATACAGCCTCGCAGTATGCCAAGCTATACTTTGATCGCATTGTGACCCTCCATGGAGTTCCTCTTACTATTGTTTTTTATCGCGGAGCAGTTTTCATGTCGTGTTTTTGGACGCAACTCCAAAAATGCCTTGGTATTAGCCTTCTCAGAAGTTCAGCTTACCATCCCCAGACTAATGGTCAGACAGAAAGGGTAAATCAAGTGTTTGAGGATATGTTGAGGGCTTGTGTTATCTCGTTTCCTAAGAAGTGGGATGAATGTTTGAGATTAGCTGAATTTTCTTACAATAATAGCTATCAAGAGAGCATCCAAATGGCACCATTTGAGGCCCTTTATTGCAAGAAATGCAGGACCCCATTCAATAGGGTTGAAGTAGGAGACCGTGGTTACTTCGGTCTTGACTTTATTCTTGAAGCAAGAGAGAAGGTTGGTATTATTTGGAGTCACTTAAAGGTAGCTCAGAACCGGCAGAAAACCTATGCAGACAAGAGAAGGAGGCCCTTGGAATTTGAAGTTGGGGATTACGTGTATCTCAAGGTGTCTCCCATGAAAGGTGTACATCACTTTGGTGTCCATGGAAAACTAGCTCCTCGCTATGTTGGGCCCTACAAGATTTTGGCCTGGCGTGGTCCAGTGGCCTATCACATCCAGCTCCCTGATATTTTGTCAGTTGTGCACAATGTTTTTCATGTGTCCCAGTTGAAAAAGTGTTTGTGGGTTCCCACTGAGGCAGTAAAAATTGAAGGACTTCCCCTTCAACCGGACCTTTCTTATGAGGAATATCCAGCAAAAATCTTGGATGAAAAAGAGAGTGACCAGGAACAATGTGGTGAAATTTGACAAGGTCCAGTGGCAACATAATTCGGAAGAGGAAGCAACATGGGAACTAGAGAGCTATATTTTGAAGCACTATCCCCATCTCCTGTCTAGCTCCTGAAGGTAATTTGTTGAGTAGAAAGTTACTTCCTACCTCTTTTCCCACACTAGGCATGGGAAATCTCGGGGCGAGATTTTCTTTTAGAGGGGTAGAGTTGTAACACCCTCGGTGTTACCGCGTGTAACAACTCATCAAAACATTCATGAGCATCTTGTAATTGTAGTTTTTGCATATTTGAAGTGTGTAGAACCATTTGAGTGACTTCATATAATTAATGAAAAGGTTAAATGGAAGTTGATGCTTTAGCCGTGTTATATCACTTAGGGTCTAAACACTAATTTTATTGAACAAAAATGATATAGAACATATACGCAAAACGTTAATAAACATTGAAGTACAAACTTTGGAGATTGCAATGCAACTTTTGCTGTGAAAAAGAAAGTTGGAAAGATAGTATTTCTATGAGCCTAGAACTTGGACTTGAAGTAAAATCAGCTTTGGACTAGAGTAAAATTCCAAATGGAAAATAGTTTGACGTCATCAAGTTCGTGAGTTGGTTCTAGGAAATTTAGCTAGGCAGTGGTGTCGGGTTTTGGCTCTAGTTGGTACTCGGATGTACCACGTTTCTCTTGGCGTTGAGGTTGGAGCTTAGTATGCCCTAAGATAGTTTTGGCAGGCGCTTTAAAATTCGTGCACGTGTTCCATCAGCACCCGTTGCCCTCTCTATGCGTGGTCACCACATGGGGCGCCACGTGTTGTGCTGGTCTGTTCGCGCACCGTGCTGTCGGCCGGGTCCTGCGTTGGCTTGGCCATAGTCGGCCATAGCGCGTTGTTGACTCCCCCTCTGGCTAGCCGCAGCCGCTGTCCCCCTTGGCGTTTGCCCCTTTGTGCGTCGCTGAGGCACTGGCGCGGTGGTCGCCCTACCAGTGGTCGCACCCACCCACGCCTCGCTGCCGCCCCCTGTTGCGTTGTTGTGTCATGTCGTGTTGCACGCATGGGATGCATGTGGCTTGTCCGCCTTGTACCACGACATCGTTAGCGCTAGCAGGTCTCCTCTCTCTCCCTCGCACTGTCGCCATGCCGCAGACCCGCTGCTTCTCTTCGTCTGCAAGCGGCCACCATTTTCCAATTCCCCTCGAGCATGACTTCGTCTTCTAGCTTGCTAGCCTACAGACCTCACAGCACCTCGAGCTTGGCCCCACCGTGCTCCAATTGGAGTTTCCCCGTTCTGCCTAGCCTTAAGGCCGAGCTCGGCCATGCATCACGGCAGCCATTTCCGTTCGCCTCGAACCTCTAATTGGTCGCGCAGCTAGGTTCGCCACCCCCACCGCCCTCTTGCCACTGCTGACGTGATCGTGCTGCTGTGGAACACCGTCGCAACCTCGGGTCATTCGTGGCCGGCTCAGTGTGGGTTTTCTATGAGTGGACCGTCACCTCGGGAAGTACTCCGATGAGCCCTAGAAGCTTTTAGCCTAACTCGACTGACCTTTTTGCGCCATTGCACACCGGAATGTCCTCGCCAGCTTTGCAGTTTGGTTGCTATCATGGGAAGGCTGCACTGGTCCACCCTCGATCCCCTAATCGTCGCCCATCATCCCGTGTTGTTAGCCTGGTGAGTATCGGACCCCTTAATCAGAGTAGTTGGGTCTCAGGTGGCCGGCGTGGCGGCTTAGTGCCGGTGGGCGTCACGCCGGAGCACGGGGAGGCACCCAAGGACCTTCCCGTTATAAAGCAGGTAGAGTAGAGGGGTTTTCTTGAAAGGTTTGTGACTCAGAGAATAGTACATAGGATCACAGGTGAGTTTATCTTAAGCGCGGGGTCGTTTTCGCAAAACCACCAAAGCTCACGTATGGGCTGTCCGCGTGGGCCGCCTTGTGCTCGCGTGGGCCGTGCATTGCTAGGCCGTGGCGGCAAGGGTTGGGCCGCGCTGTCAAATTGAGTTTTCCATTTTCTTAAGTGAATCAGGTAGCTTATTATTTCATGTGAATGACTAAACTTTGAGAAATTGTAATAGGTCACATAAGCATCCAAAAATCACGAAACCAGTTTTGTTAGATTTGTAAATTCATGCTCTATCAGTTGATGAAATCATTTTATATATATCTATAGTGATACTAAGTCTATTAAATTGATGCAAAAATGACTATTATTGAGATAGTAAATTTTGTAGGAATTGTTGTGACAAAACCGTGATAGCTTTAACCCTAAAAATTTTACAATAGCTTAATGGCTATGTGATATGCTTACTATAATTTTTGTAGCATTTTAATAGCTTGCTAGATGTGGTAGCTAAGTTCTCCTATTCAGTATACGTTGAATCGATAACAAAAGAAAGTGATGCAATCTAATTGGTAGAAAACATTTAGACCGGTTAGCTCTTGCTTATTAGGAGTAGTGGATGGCTTGGCACATTAGCCATTAGAGTTAGCTAATTAGTTAGTAGTTGTTGTTATTATAAGAGTTACTGTTGTCACCGTATTAAGTGCCACATTATCATTTCATGCATGTAGATCAGGAGTGTTGGTATAAATTAAGTGCAACTAAAATATAAAGGATTCCACAAGCGCACAGAATATACCATTATAGCATTTTACCGGGAGTAAACCAGGTATCGTTATTTATATTTTACCACAGGGAACCAAGAGTTAAAGAATCTGATAATTCACCATCATGTATCTACTAACCTAGTAAACCAACTAGACTATAGCAAGGGTAAATGATATATGAAATGATAGGATTTATGTAATATGACACACATGGGATAAGTCACTAAAGATATGCAACTAGTTAACTTGGGAGGTCAATGGATAAGGTAGATTCCTATAATATTCTTATCACATGATAAAGGTATACCCAACTATGCTAAGACTTACCACACTCTTGTGCACTTCGGGACGCCACTAGACAGGAGAGAGCACCACAAAGGATACCTCTACTGACGTGACTATGGTCCTACAATTTAAGAACCTACTCGATAGATATGGACGGGGCTATCACCTCCCGTAACTACCATATAACTAAGGAACAGGGTGTACTCATAGGCAGAGCATCGTGTAAACACCACGCTTACATGAGGCTCGGCTACTTAGCCCAACCAGTAAAGCCTAGACTAAGCGCTCTATGAACTAGCACACAAAAGCAATGATAAACTCAACTTGAAAGATATATTCAAAGTAAGCATATGCATGTAAATAAGAGAATAAGTATAAGTCTTATAGAATGTTGAAGTGAAGATACAAGGCTTTACCAAGCCTCCATGACTAGATCTGGAACCTTGAGCAAGATCCCAACTCGACCCTCTCTCCCAAGATACTAATCTACTACATTGGAGAAGCTAGACCTAATCCCCTAGAGAGGTCATCCTTTCATGGGACACCTCTCCCCTGATCCCAGCTAGGAGATAATGAATTAGGGTTTAAGGGATGCCTCTTTAGGGGCCAGGGGCCTTGCTTATATAGCCCTCTAGGAAGCACCACGGCCCTCGGATCAAACCGACCTTGATCAATGACTTTTTATTAATCCTCAAAGGCGGTGGAGGCATAATCCGTGAGGTGGAGCCTGATTGGCTCTACCACTGGGGTGGGCACCCAAGGAGGGGGCGGGCGCCCCACTTCCGGGCCCATTTCGCCTCCCGTTTGTTTCTAGAGTCTTCTCATACCTTCCACATTCCAGAAAAGTTATGCGTACCCCCTTTGTCCCTATGTAAACCTAACATGTGGGCCTTCCTTGGTTCTTTTCAGTTGACACCCTGCAGAAATAGACATTCACCAAAACTTATAAAATTCTATCAATAGACCCCCTATATCTAAGAGATAATTATGTTTAGGTCCTTTTTCATGTTTCGTTGACGGTTAAAATTGACACTTATCTACCATCAACAACGAGGTAGTCGAGTACGTGGCCACGGAGGAGTAGGACTACAAGGAAGTCATTGAGGAGTACGAGGAGGAGATCTTCGTGCTAGAGGAGTTCTAGGAGCCACCCATGACTGACACCTCTGACCTTGCACCTGTCCAAGGCAAGCCCCGGTGCATAACCCTTATTTTGCAAACCATTATATATATTTAAATGATGTGCATTTACGTTGCAGGAATTTTATGATACCCACATGCATATATATCTACCCATGAGTCTTACTAGTACAGGATCGTATAGCTGCTTTGCTTAGGTTAAACGGTAGCATGAGTAACATGTCGTTACTCACAATAGGTGGTTATTACTATTACTTTTACATTCATGATAAAATGTTGGAAACGAAATGGTGACCAGGAAGGGATATGGTATGGGTATTGGTGGGTGTAACAAGTTGTGTCCCACAGCCACGGGGCATAGCTGGGTTGCACTGTTTCCCTATCCATGTCAATTAAGGACCGTTCGTTGCATGGACCCTGGTCAAGTCACAGACTTATTACCCCGAGCACATACTTGCTTATGGGAGCGAGAAGGCTTGTTACTCTCTTGTCATGGACTCCGGCTCTTTTTAGACCGACTGATTGGAAGCGAGGATAGGTGGAGGTCTAAGCACCGTATTGAGGCCAGGCCTCAAGTGTGGGGGCTTGGAGTCTAAGTTTGGACGGGGACCTAGAACCCGTGACAGGAGTGGAACGGGTTGGTCTCGTTTGTACCTGGGGTGCAAGCGAGGCATGTATTTTTTGGGGTACCCAGTTGGGCACATTGATTCACAAATCGCCATTTCTACGTGACGGTACGGCTTGACTACGCTCTGGCACCATAGTAAGAAATGACGGTTGAAAGATGAAGAAATGGTTTTGATTGCTAAACCCTGCTTGATTATAGACTAGGTGCTTATATAGAAGGTTGGATAACAAATAAAATACGGCTACTAAAAGTAAGGAATTAAGGACACATTCTTAGTGCTGCTTTCCGCAAACAAGAAACCCACAAGCCATAAAGCCTATCATAATCCTTGAGAGTCAGGAAATATATTTCTCAGTTGGGTAAGTCTTGCGAGTACATTGTGTACTTAGGGTTTATTTTACCCTTGTTGCAGGTGCACCTTGAGCAGATAGGCCTTGTGTGGAGGATTCTTTTGGTGGGCACAGACGGATTCTCATTTCACTCCGCTAGATGTTTCTTTTATTTCCGTTGTTTAATTTATCGCACTCTGAACCCTGATATTGTAATAATTGATTTCTAAGACTCTATGTTGTATGAAATGGACTAAGTGTTGTAAGCTTGTACTTATTATTGGATCCCAGGTGAAAAATATGGATTGTTCGAGTTCTCCCATTGGGTGTGCTCGACGGAATCACTTGGGTTAGCTCACTATCAGGGCACTTAGTATCTAGTGGAAGACAAGTGCCCTGAAAGTGTGTTAAATTGGGCGATTCTGCCACACATGCCTTGTCTCCAACAATCATCATCAATCTAGAACTAAACTGATAGAAACCAGAAATACAAAAGAATAATAAGTTACCCAAATTTGATTTGATGTCATTCAGAACTATAGATAAATACATAAGAGACATGATAGTAACATGGAAGTAATGATATATATAAATTGATTAAAAACATATATCTTCAAAAACTTATATAAATTCGGTAATGCTTCAGTTAGGCCGTCCGTCCGCTTGGACGCTGACTTCCTGGGCCTGCGAACCAGCCTGGCCTGCTCCCCCTCATAGTCCATCTAAAAACAACGAATGCAGTTTTCTTCCTCCTCGCTCAATCGCTCGTTGTGCCGCGATGCCCGCACCGACCACTAAGCCCCGCTCCCCTCCACGCCGCTCCCGGTGTCACCCTCTCCGCCTCCCCCGCGCCCTCCTCCATCGTCCATCTCTGCCACATCCGAGCGCTAGCGGCCACCTTCCTCCCTCTCCACTGTGCTTACTGAGCGCCGCGCAGGCGCTGGCCGCCACGTGTGGCTAGGCGGCCAGAAGAGGCGCAGCTGGCCGCTGCCAAGTCGCGCCACCATCCTCAGCCACCGGCTGGTCGGAACGGTCGTTCCCGAGTCCGCTTTGCGTCATTCAGAAGAAGGGCGAACAACGCATGTTTCAAGAGTATGTTTCAAGTGTTTCAGATGTTCCATAGGTATATTGCAAGTGTTTCATATGAATGTTGCAAAAGTAGTTCGGGATGTTGCATATGTTACAATAGTTGTACACGTATATTGCAAGATTTTGTTTACAATGTTTCATCTGTTTTTCAGACGCATGTTGCAAGTGTGTATATCTAGATATTGCATATGTTTCACACATATGTTGCAGGTGTTTTATCTGGATGTTGCGTATGTTTTGCAATGGTTTTCAAGTGTTTTCAGGTGTTTTTACAAGTGTTTCAGACGCATGTTTCAAATGTTTCATCTACCTTCATACATATGTTTTGAATGTTGCATCTGAATGTTTCAAAAGTATATCGGGTGTTGCACATGAATTCTTGATGTTTTCAAACTTATATCTGGATGTTTTCAAACAGCTATTTGAATTCTTGATTTTTTAGACCGAAATTTTGACACTGATGTTTTTTTTGAATTTCCATTGAAAACAAGAGACTCTAATTTCATGTTTCTTTGTACTCCTGATCTGCAAGAAGAATTAGAATTTATTCCCTATATGGGTGAAGAATATGCGTAGCCATTACACAAAGTATTTAAAAGTGACGACTATTGCCTCCGATGGAATAGCACGAGGATATCTTTCCTGTGCGAGTCTTGGAGGATGGTTGTTCTTGGAGGATGGTTCTTGTCCACTATGGTCTTTGGGATTTGCAAGAACCATGCGTCGTCTCCGACAATCAGCATCAATCAGAATTGTCCTGATTTATGATTTACTAGGTAGCGTGCCCATTGCTACGGAATAACTAAACTTTTATACTAAAAACATACGGATCGCACCACCAAAACCGAACTGTCGACGAAGCCATAGCTCAAGCTTTAAGGGGAAAGATCCATACAAACCAAATGAACAGATGCTGTCGACGAAGCCACAGTTCAAGCAAGGGGAAAGATCCATACAAACCAAATGAATAGATGTTCAATACTGCAATGTGCATATTCTAAGTGGTGCCCAAAAAATTATATATTCTCATGAAACACTATAATATATACTCGATCTTAGCAACATGTTGTTATATATTCTCATGAAACACTATAATATAATCTTTCACTGTAGCATTAGCATGGATGATGGCAACATCTAAGTTAACACACATTAAACAATCATTCATTAAATTAAACTTGATAAACAACTTATCATTAGGAATTTGAAAAATATGGATAATCTACTTAAACTTGATAGTAGCATGTCCGTGCTAACGGACAAATATGTATAAAACAACATAAAATTTATAAAAAGCAAAACAAACAATCATATTTATTAAATTCATGTCTTATATATATTGTAGCATCAATATTGTGTGGTGGACACACAACACACTCAAGGTTCAAAATCCCAATTCAGCTTGCTGACAATAGCACATGCAATTTCACAAAGCATGGTGGCATCGTTGAGTTACTGCATACGGCGAATTTGCTTAGTTGGGATGAGGGTGCAATGACAAAACAATGCTTTCACTGAATCCTTTAACAATGCTTATTAATGTTTATGTTTATTCTATGATGGTGACCTAGACTCTGGTCAAGAGAGAAGAATACAGTGGAAACAATAACCAATCTAAACCAATACAGTAAATGCATCGAACTTTGACAAACACACTACATAGTTTCAAAGTTCAGTTTCTCCAAGACAAAACACGATAAATTTTTGTAAAAAATAAATCTCAGCACCCTTTTCATCCAGAAACTGCTGAGGCACCCCACTGGCATTCTACTGTGCACTGAGGTGGCTCCAGAGCTCCTCCATGAACTTCACTGTGTTCTTCTCCATGAACCCTGTTAGCTGGATCTAAATTCTCTTTCCTTACGCTTCCTGCCACTAAAAAACAAAGGCATAAACACACCTCATTGCCATAAGCTACCATATTTGATATAGCTATCTGTACTTGACTTGTACTTGATTTCACATAACATTAACAAAAATCCAATTCTACGGCTGAGCAACATTGGACTCCTAAACTAAAACATAATACAAAAAAAGGGTAGACCCAGTGCCAGAGGCTCCCACACGAGTGGGGTCTGGGGAAGGGATTACACGAGACGGCCTAGCCTCTACAGTAAACTGCATGAGTGGCCGCTCGAACCCATGACCTGGCACTTCGGTGGGCTAGCGCTCAACCAACTGCACTAGGCCTGCCCTTCTAAAACATAATACAAAGCTGCATTTTTTCATTTCTAATTCCTAAGCTAGAGCACAAATGGCTGAGATACATTAGTCAAGCTTATTAGACTAAATCAGCCCTATCCCGGCATGCCCTACGTGTACCAGGTTTATTATCTTTTCATAGAACCAAATTCAATCAAATTTGATAGCCTGCTTTTCAGAGAACCAGATTCAATAAAATTTGATACCTCCCGGAAAATATGCATGCACAATTCAACAAGGACAATATAAACAACCAACATTGCTGGACTTGAATAAATAATTTCTCGAGGAGGCCATAGATGAAGTTGATGTGAGAACCTTGTCCTGGAACCCAAGGAGCTCAGTGACCGCTTGTCAATCCAGGGCTTCATCACGTCCATCTTGACCTTGACATATCCACCTCTGCAATATAGTTTGAATAAGCATGGGAAAAATATAGCACTGCAATATAACCTCTGTCATACCTGCTTTGTGGATCGATCTAGCACTGCTCGAGGAAGAAGCTTTATAGTCACAAATCCAACACCAAGGCTGCAGTTCATGCATGTCGGGAGGCCACATCATTCCTCGTGGATCCACTGCCAGCATGCCAGAATAGTGTGCTTGATGTCCCAGAGTTGTATGAATGAATAGAGATTTATTCTAATTAGGAAACACTATCTGCATTCACTGCAAAATTAATCAAAGTTACAATAGTATGCTTGATGTCCAGCAGGGAGCCATTTGATGCACCAATTTCCTGCATTTGTTGTGGAAGAAAATTAGGACTGAACAATGTCGAGAGAATTTCAATACAAGGGATCGGAATCGAATGTAGTCCCATGATATGGCTTTACCAACATGACGTTGTTCTGAAAAATGGATATACCAAATATCATGCACAGGAATGGTAAAAGATGACTACAAATTTTAATAGACAAAATGCCAGTCTTTCAACACCACTTTTAGGTAATGCAGACATATGGTACTGCGATACTACTATAATCCCAATGGACTGAAATAGTAAAGCGAGCTGCTCATCTGATATTGTATTGTACTGCTGAAAACCAGAATTGCTCAATGATCTAGCCTAGTCGTACCTAAGGGCAGACCCAGTGCCAGAGGCTCCCACACGAGTGGGGTCTAGGGAAGGGAATAACCGAAGCAAAGTCTTACCCCCGCAAAAATTCTGCAGAGAGACGGCTTCGAACCCAGGACCACATAATTTATTTGGCAAAATACCAGAAGATAGCCTGATGTTCATTTGGTACAGAACCAAAGTTTACGATAATCTGAATCCAGGCAGTTACTATTATAAGATGAAACAAGCTATGACTACCCAATATCCACAAACTTTATGAAGCCATGAACACACAGCGAAGCTCTATAGCTACCTAAATCAAGATAAATCAATGTGAAGGAACCATCTGAATCGTCATTTAAAAAATGAAAATAGCAAGGACAATTCGTTGTGCCATGGACTTATCAGCAACACAAACCCCCAAAAGCAATCATATGATGTATGGTGAATTAATATACCTAGCCTAAGGAAATCACAAACCTGGTGGACGATGCAGATATGGATAGATGATTTCTCCACGAGCAGATCACGGAACTCAAGCGTTGCCCCCGTCTTCAAAAAATCAGATCGGCAGTAAACCATCAAAAATTGGGATCCGAAATAAATATAAAACACAAAATGAAATCTGTCATCCTCGCGTACCCCGATCTGCAACCAAGATCCACTTCGTCCCTGCTGCCACCATGGGACTGGCAACCGGGAGCTCAACATCCGCGCTGTGATACTGATGACGGACAGGAGCTTGTCGGTGCTGGGCGGGGTCTGGGAAGGCGCACTTGGCAGAGATGCTAGCGGATGCGGCAGCCGGCAGCATGCCGAGGGAGAGCGCGGCCGCTACGTCCTCGCAGCAGTCCCGGTCACGGTCGGAGGGACTCGGAGCCCGGCAGGCTGAGGCGGATGGTGAGGCGGGGGACCGGCGAGGAGGAGAAGAGGTCGGGGTCGGCGGCGCAGCCCTGCAGATCACTCGAGATCCCCCACCTCAAGACCTAATTCACCGTCATCCATGCTGGATCTTTTTCATCTCCACCGGATCGGGGCGCCATGACGCCGGATCGGGCGCCGCCATCAATGGAGGCCATCACAGGAAGAGGAAGGGTGTGGCAGCCGGCGTCGTGGGAGACGAAGCGGTCGATGGCAGCACGCACAGGGAGAGGAATGGCGGTAGCAGATGTGTGAGAGAGGGAGAGGGCGGCCGCACCTGGCATGCACGGCAGGCGCTCCAGACTCCGTCGGGGAGCGGATCACCGTAGTATAAGGCCTTCAGTGCACACCAGGAGACAACGAAGGCGTCTGGTGCCCAGAGGTTTCCCACCTCGATGCGCGTGTCCATGAAGCGGAACGGCTTGGCGTTCTGGCGGCGTGCCGTGCAGTTGAGGAGGGCGCTGCCACTGCTCTTGTTCTGGGCGCATGGCCTCCGGGTGCACGAAGTAGACGAAGGCGTGCGGCGGCGCGAGATCATACGGCGTCTTCACTATCTGGGAGCGATGCTGTGGGAGGCACTGGAAGTTAGCACCATGGGGATCGCAAGGATAGCGAGGAGCGAGGAGGAGACCGAGGCAATCGCGGGATGCGGCTCCAATCTTTCCTAATGGGCGAGGCATGCAGGCGCGGTGGATGTGGCTTCAATCGTTCCTAACGAGCGAGGCATGCATGCGCGGTCCCACCTGACGGCGCATGAGGTCGGAGGAGGCGGCAGACGGACGAAGTTCGCACGAAGAGGAGGCAGACGGACGAAGAATTTTGTCGCACCAAAAAACATCCATATTTTATTCGTTTTTAGTCGTAGAAGATGTCACAGATTTATGATTTTTACGAGACAGATTTATGATTTTTACTTAGTCAGATTTGTAACCAAAAGTCTGGATAGGAAATCCGAAAAAATTGCGATAAAACCGCCATACATGTAGTAAAAGTATAATCATAAATTTAGTACCCGGACAGATACACAAGACAAGAGCCCCAAGCAACAAGATTTTTTCTATTTATAAATATCTTCAAGGGACACAAGATTATAGATCTTACAAGACCCATCGAACTCGGTACTACGACAAACAAGGTTGCAACAAGGACAGCGGAATTTGGCTCTGGAAGCGACTACGTGCTCCTAATAGCTACTCAGCAGAACACACTCTACTCGGCTACACTATTTTCTTCAAAGGAAGAGCGCAATGCATCAAAGATTGGTGTCAACGGCAGAGTGGGACAACATGGACCAGATAGGGCTCACAGGTATCAGTCTACCTAAGTCTGATGTGATGCTGGATCAGGTGCTGATCTACACCGGACAGTCACGAGGCAGAGTGGAAGGATCAACCCAGAGCTGCTGGATGAGGGAACGTATCCCACTTCACAAGACTTCTTCCATATGCTAGAATAGACTACCCAACACAATACCGTTGAGAGATTAGTCAACCTCTAATATCTATCATAAGACTTCTTCCATCTACTATAAGCAATACAAGATTCAAACTCACGCTCGGGGGCTGCCCTACCTCACAAACCATCGTATTTATGACCACAAGCTTCAAGCTCCACACCAGGAGGGTATTTATGGACCAAAGAGCGGTGTACATAGACCAAATCCACCAACAGATTCAACCTGACAGCCACCAGAAAAAGGGTTCAGAGCAATGACAGAAAGTCAAAATGGTAAAGTGACCACATGTGAAACTACAGTGCACCAGGACGACATATTCAAAGGAATATTCCAATACTGTGTGACCAGTGACTATGCTCCCTTTACTACGCAACAGCCAACCAGTAACTACCTCTGACAAAAAGACATTAAAAGACTCCAGCTACCTAAATAAACTACAAAAGGACCCTTCATCCGAGTTCTTTTCATAAAAGAAACCGGACACAGGCTCGGGGGCTGCAAGATACATATCCTTAGGAGAGATTTTTAGTTTTTTCAGCTCAGAAGATTCAAGACCCTCAAACTTTTTATTCCAAATAGCAAGAGGCTTGGGGGCTACACTCAATGAGTGCACTTTTCTCCAAAAAAGCGCACATCACTCAAGGATTTTTTTTAGAAAAGACCACTTCAAGATTTCTCTTCAAAGGTACCTGAACCAGGCTTGCTTCTCCTAGCAAGACATGAAGAAGTAAGGAGGCTTTCGAGTTCAACCATGACACGCTCGAGGGTTTATCGATACAGGACCCACAAGGTTCCTCATCAAAATAATTACTGACAGTAGGCCCTGGCCTGGCCCACCGCCAGATAGAAGAGGCATGATGACAGACGACACTGATTCTGAGTAAAACAGGCCAAACTAGCCGGACTCCTAATAGAAAGTACCTTCTGTAATTAGATCAGAACACCTTCTTTATATCCGACTAGGACTGTGTTGGTATAAATTAAGTGCAACTAAAATATGAAGGATTCTGTAAGCGCACAGAATATACCATTGTAGCATTTTACCGGGAGTATTCCAGGTATCGTTATTTATATTTTACCACAAGGAAGCAAGGGTTAAAGAATCCGATAATTTACCATCATGTATCTACTAACTTAGTAAACCAACTAGACTATAATAGGGGTAAATGATACATGAATGATAGGATTTATACAATATGACACATATGGGATAGGTCACTAAAGATACACAACTAGTTAACTTGAGGTCAACGGGTGAGGTAGATTCCTATGATATTCTTATCACATGGTAAAGGTATACCCAATTATGCTAAGACTTACCACACTCTTGTGCACTTTGGGACACCACTAGACAGGAGAAAGTACCACAAAGGATATCTCTACTGACATGACTACGGTCCTACAATTTAAGAACCTGCTCGATAGATATGGACGGGGATGTCACCTCCCGTAACTACCATATAGCTAGGGAGCAGGGTGTACTCATACGTAGAGCATCGTGTAAGCACCACGCTTACACGAGGCTCGACTACCTAGCCTAGTCGACAAACTAGAAGGCTAAGCGCTCTATGAACTAGCACACAAAAGGAATGATAAACTCAACTAGCAAGATATATTCAAAGTAAGCATAACCATGTAAATAAGAGAATAAGTATAAGTCTTACAGAATGTTGAAGTGAAGATATAAGGTTTTACCAAGCCTCCATGACTAGATCCAGAACCTTGAGCAAGATCTCAACTCGACCCTCTCTCCTAAGATACTAATCTACTACATTGAAGAAGCTAGACCAAATCCCCTAGAGAGGTCATCCTTTCATAGGACACCTCTCACCTGATCCCGACTGGGAGATAATGAATTAGAGTTTAGGGGGATTGCCCTTCCAGGGTTCAGGGGCCTTGCTTATATAGCCCTCTAGGAAGCACCACAGCCCTCGGATCAAACCGACCTTGATCAACGATTATTATTGATCCTCAAAGGCGGTGGAGGCATGATCCAGGACGTGGAGCCTGATTGGCTCTATAGGTGGGGTGGGCGCCCCAACCCCTTGGGCGGCCGCCTGGCTTCTGGGCTAGATTCGCCTCCCATTTGGTCCAGAGCCTTTTCATACCTTTCAGATTACAGAAAAGTTTTGCGTGACCCTGTTGTCTCTATGTAAACCTGACATGTAGGCCATCTTTGATTATTTTCAGCTGGCACCCTGCAGAAACAGACATTCACCAAAACTCATGGAATTATGTCAGTAAACCCCCTATATCTAAGTGGTAATTATTGTTTAGTCCTTTTTCATGCTATATTGACGGTTAAAAAATGATACTTATCTACTGTCAACAGACTGTAACCGCACCATAGTCGTCTCTACCTATATAAAGAGAGGCTATGGGCACCCCCCTGAAAAAGAACGATCATAACAATCAATCCAATACAAAGGCTAACACCGACTGGACGTAAAGGCTATTACTCGATCACGAGGGTCTGAACCAGTATAAATCGACTGTCTCTTGCATTAACCATCAAGTTTAGCATACGTTGAAGCCTGAACAACTGTCCTAGGTACCCCCGTGGCAGGCTATTAGTGGTAAAACATTGACAACCACCCTCTTCTTTCTTGGCTTGAACATCTTCCCAAGCCACAAGACATTTGGATCCATGGTATACATCATCGCCAGTCTAGAAGAAGGCCATGCGTCGTCGATCGATGGCCTTGATAACCGTCTTTGGGATATTAATAGACGACATAAAGTGAAGAGGAAGTGAACTAAGGACTACAGTGGAGAGGGTGAGATGGCTGGCTCTGTTGAGCAGGGAGGCACGCCAGGCAGCAAGATGCTTGTCGCAAGAGGAGATGAGAGGAAGGCAATCAACGACAAATATTTTATGAGGGGAAATAGGGAGTCCAAGGTAGGTTTGAGGAAAGGTGGAAACTGTAGTGCCAAAATCACTAGCAAGAGCTTGAACCATATCTAGAGGTTCGCAAATAGGGAGAAAAGTGGTTTTATGATAGTTGATGGAGAGCCAAGTAGCCTCCTCGAAGACCTCCAAAATGTGTTTAGTTTGAGCAATGGATTCAGTAGTGCATTTGAGAAATATGAGGGTATCATCTGCATACTAGAGCACGGGGCAAGGGGCATTGGGAATCAAAGGATGTTTGATGACACTTGCCAGGATGGGATGATGAAGAAGCTAGCAAAGAATGTCAGCAACAATAATAAAGAGGTAAGGGGAGACATGATCCCCTTGATGAAGATCGTTCCAACAGTTAATCCACCTCCCAAGGATGCTGTTGAGGAGGACAACTATTTTGCCGGTGCTAAGAAGCTCATGGATCCATTTGCACCACTTATCAGGAAAGTCGTGACACCGAACAACACAATCGAGGCTATCCAAGTTAACACAGTCGAATGCCTTGTGGAAGTCAAGTTTCAAAATGATTGTAGGCGAGTTACGATGGTAATAGGTGTTGAGCATGTCAGCAGCATAGATAAAACTATCCGCAATGCATCGGCCCAAAACAAATCTAGACTGATCAGTGCCAATGAGATTTGGAATATGAGGTTGCAGCCGCGTTGTTAGGTTGGAAATGGCTTTAATGGTGGAGTTTTGCAGAGCAATGGGACAAAAGTCTTGAGGTTTCCTAGCATTTTCCATCTTAGGGAGGAGGATAAGGCATGAGCAGTTCAACCTTTCAAGATCAGCAGAGTGAGAGTAGAAGGAATCAAAGAGAGTGAAAAGAGCCAGGGAGGTGGTAGACCAAGTGGCTTTGTAGAAAAGGGGGCCAAACCCTCAGGACTAGGACTGGCATTGGCATGCATATGTTGGAAAGCCTAATATATTCCTTCCTGACTGAAAGGAGCAACCAAGTGATCAAGTTGCAAATAGTCGTCATAGTAGAGGTCTTCAATTCGGAAGGACTAATTGGCAGGACGAACAGTGCCAAGAAGGTTGACATAGAATGAGTAAAGGATAACAGCCTTCTAATCGTGGTTATGTATCTCGCACCCATCATGCTCAATCAGTTGAATCTTGTTTCGGTGATGTCATTGATTAGCACAGGCATGAAAATAGCGAGTGTTCTCATCCCCTTCAAGAGCAGCTTACACTTTACTCCATTACCTCCAAAGTATTAGCTTAGCATGAGTGGTTTTGCTTAGGATAGTAACATTGAGGGTACGGAGATGGTGCTCGGGGCAGGAGAGAGCTCTAGACTCCTTGATCCGATCCAGAAGATTAATCACAATGCGATAGTCAGTCTCTTGTTGAGTGAGGTTTGGTTTACTCTTCCCCCATGCTCGTAGCTCATCTCTAGTAACCTTCAGTTTGGTAGCAATAGTAGTGGTCGAGTCACTGTTGATGGTCCGACAATTCCAGGCAGTGCCCACCACTTCGTGGAACTCAACTGCATGAACCCAATAATTTTCAAAACAAAAGAGCTTAGACTTCGGGATGGAGGTGGCACTATCTTGAGAGGAACGTGATCTGAGGTAGTCCTGGTGAGGGAGGAGAGGATGGTGCTGGGAAGTTTTTCATCCCAGGACAGATTAATGAAAACTCGATCAAGTCGTTCAAGGGTAGGGGTGCTATGCTTGTTCAACTAAGTATAGCTTCTATCAAGTAGCGGCACTTCGATAAGACACATGTCGTTTATACAGTCATTAAAAGCTTTAGCCTCAACCATCTGAAAGTTGGAGTTGTTCTTCTCGTGAACATATCTAATCATGTTGAAATCACCGCTAAACATCCTAGGGACATTGGGTGGAGGAGAGATGGTTTTAAGTTCATAAAGGAAGGGGAGTCTATGTTCGGGAATGGAGGGAGCATAGACATTAGTGATGAATAAGGATAGATCAGAGGAGGTAGATTCAAGGTGAACCGAGAGCGTGTTAGGAGTGGAGGTGGAACTGATACAGTTAAGGATGGAGTCAGTCCAAGCAATGAGAATGCTACCAGATGAGCCATTGGTGTTGGAGCAGACAGAGGAGTTAAGGCGACGGGGAAGGAAGGAGTAGAGCTTGCGATTGGTGATTTCAGGGAGTTTTGTTTCTTGAAGTAGAACTAGATCAGGGCTAGAGGAGAGGAGCTCGACAAGAACATCACCACATTTCACAGAGTCACCCAAACCTCTAACATTCTAGCAACAGACTTTTATGCTTCTATTCATAAAAAACATGTTCAACACTGTACATGGGGCAGCGCATAGCAGCAGCTGACAAGATATTTACATTATTCAAGGGGCAACTGAGTTACCGGATACAAGGTGATGAAACTAAGGAGGTAGACCTGGAGCTACGAAGCATCTCAACGGCTAAGGCAGGAGGGGTTTTCCTAGCACCACTACTGACAAAGACAAAATTGGAGGCATGAGGCTCCTAGCTGTTGATGGTGGTGCCACCTTCAGGGTCGTGAACTTGTGGACTCAACACTGCTATGCGAACGGTGACACCGTCACACCAAAGAGACCTGCCAGCTCCTCCTCACTTGCACCGCAGGCAGCAGTAATGTCCAAAAGGGACTCATCATCACCTGAGGGATAGTTATTATCAGATAAGAGATAAGATTTGGTGAGAGCATTACGCAATCTATGGGACAAACCAGTGAAATCAAACTTGGATTGTTGAACACGAACGACTTTGTCCTTAGGGAGCTTTGCACCTGTTCGCGGTCTTTATCAATCAAATCCGACTGCCAATTAAGTGACAAAAAGTGAAGAAATTAGCAAACTTAGTCACATATGCATTTACTATTAACCAAGTTTTACATGCATTTGGAGATTATTATTTTGTAGGACACAAACACACATACATGGAGGATTTCACCAAAAGGCCCTTTCTAAACACCAATTTGCACAAAAGAACAAAGGAGACACCCACCAAAACATTACAAATAGGGTGAAACACCTCGGGGCACTAATCCATGTCTAGCCCAAAGTCCACCATGCAAAGGCGGTGGCGAGATGGCCTAGTCAGGGGCCGGCCGCTCCCTAGGGTCGGCTGCTCCCCTACTAGCGCCTCTTGGCCACTCCTTCCTTCGGCGGTGGCATGGACTCATGCTGAGGCAGTGCATCATGTGTCTCCATGCCAAAGATAGCCAGAAGCACCGCATAGCTCGTGTATAAATAGAGAGGCACACCCCCTCTAAAGGACACACAACACTTGAGCAACTCTCCTCCACATTTTGTACTTTTACTTTCATCCTTAGTAGTACTTGGAGCTAGAGAAAGCTACCTTGGAGGGCTTGACTCCTTGGAGAGGAATTCGAGTATGAATAAGAAAGATCTTTTCTCCAAAGTCATGCCTTTACTTTATGAATATAGCTATGCTATGAAATTAGAGTATAGTTCCTATGATATGATCTTAGCATATAAACTAGTCTATAGTTTTTATGTTATGATCAAGTCATGTAGAACTTTATGCTTAATTATTCATATCATGTAAATAAGTAAGAATAGAGATATATTGATATGGTGGTTCATCATGCTTTTGGGTGTTCCCAAGTCTCTTACCTGCCGATCCGTAGGGTCAGGGACCGCGGGGGACTTGGGTAGATTTTCTGTATGCGGGCATGGTGCTCGGATACAAAGGATCAGGTGAATGCATTTCATGGCCCTTGGTTGAGGGGTAGGTGGCAGGTGGAGACAACCCTGTCCGTCCCTTGTAATCCCCTACATTCAAGTATGGTGTAGGAGTACATAAATTATCACATGAGGTTGATGGCAGACCAGTACTCGGTGGCCTCTCGATCCATATCATGCCTATCTATCTCTTGTTCATGTACATGTATGATTATTAGCTATTCTTTGCATAGCTGTATTAGGATGTATCTGCTCCTGTTAGATTATTCGTTTATTCTTTATTCTTGCTTCCTTCCTCTTCTACCCCTAAGATATGCTCATTGTGTGTGTCCACTATCCAAATCCACTACCGTTTACCCCTGCTATGAGTACTAATCTATCATGTAGTCATGTTATCTTGTCCATATCCATGTTAGAGTTTCTCATACCATGCCTTCCTTTGAGAAAATATAACTGAACGATACCCTAATACCACTGGGTGAAATGCTGCAAAGATAATTCTATGCGCTTGTGGACTCGTTCTGTGATCGTTAAGAACTATCATAGTTGGTGTTTCTTGGCAGCGTTGCTAAGATTAACTCAATCTTAGTAATGGTGTCAAGGATTACCAACTGGCGTTTCTAGCATTGCCTTCCTTCTCTTTGAGCCTCATGCTCCTGCATAGCTTGTTGGCACTGTTCATGGCTCTCTTGCGCCTGGCCCTCCTCTTCTGAGCGTGGCTCTCGTGCTCCTCTTCTATGTGCCCACCAGCAGAGAACGTCGGAGGCACCTCCAAGCTCAGATCCGCGAGCGCTGAGGCTGCATCAACTTCAGTAGAGACCTCCAGAAGCGAGCCGCTTGGCCCATGCGCTTCACGCTCCGGCACCCCACCAACACCATACCAAGGAAGTGCAAGAGTAGAAGGTGTGCGAGCAACAACTGATGGGTGGGGAGTGGCACACCTGGTGTGCACGGGGTGGAGGTTGGGAGTGACACTGGGAACTTCCCACTCTAAGACAGTGGCAACGAGGTTATGAGGATTAGCAGGCATTTGAGTGGGTGGGTTGCCAATAGGGTGGTAAGCAGGCGACATGTGTAGCGCAGGAGTAGGGCCAAAGGTGTAGTTGCTGAAGTCAGGCATGGGATTAGTGTCGAGCCAGGTGCGAATAGTGTAAACTCTGGCAATGGAAGCTAGGCCACTATGGTTGCACACAAGTAGCTGCTCAGGCACCTCACGATCATGATCAAGATGAATAACAGCACGCATAGAGGTGTAATCAACATCAAGGAGGCAGTCGGGATCAATGCAGCAGACATTACCGATTGCGCTGAGCACTTCCCTAGCAAGTGGTTCCTCCTAGTGCTCCAGCAGGAAGTCGACAGCAGCTATCTCGGCATAGAAACAGTTGTTGCCATCATGGGTGATGGTGTTGCCGTCGTGGGTGATAAGAGAAAGCGCGATCACTTGCTCCCACACCTCCTGGCTGGCGAACACCTTGATGCCCACCCCACGAGAGGAGGTAGCAAGGTGGAACGTGGGTGCACCACAGGCCTGCTCCATGGCCTGGCGAATGAAGAGGTGAGGGCTGTGCACCACGTGCTCGAGGTAGACATAAGCGAACACCCTCGACGCCTCATAATTGCCATTGCTAACGTGCACCTCCACCATCGCACGCCTAGGTGGGACAAAGTTAGAGGACCCCGCCCCAGGAGACAGACGAGGGGCGGGTGGCTGGTTTGGCAGCGGCGATTCAGGAGTGGGGCTGGTGGAGTGGCGAACTGGGTTGGCAAATTAAAGTGGGAGTGGAGGAGGTTGGCGGTGGCGGTGATCATAGCAGAGGTGGTGGGAGAGCAACGGATGGAGGCGGAGGATTCAGAGGAGTTGGACATCTTAGTGGTAGTGAGGTTTTTGCACTGGTAGCTCTTGTGTCCAAACCGGAGGCACTTAGCACACTTTATAGGGTCCCGGCAGACAGAGATAAGATGATCGGAGGCCAGGCACCTGAAACACTTCTTCGGCAGAGAATTTCCTTTGTCCTTAAGGAAAATGTCAGGCCGTGGATACGTAGAACGCAACTTGCCATTGGGGTTCACGGCCGAGCCACCTCCGATAACGTGGTGGCGACGTGTCCGTCCTACCCATGTAGGATTGTTGCGGTGGCAACTAGCCGTAGAAACAACACCAGTGATGGTGGATGAGTAAGCAGAGTTGTGATGGATGTTGCATGCTCCCCCACCGGTGACCACTCTGGTCCCGCCGCCCACCTCCCCCTCCCCCTCCGATGGACCGCGGCTCCCCTCCACATCGCTTGTGGGCGGACGAGGTGGAAGAGGAGCTTGCCTCGCCGCGCTCCCTTGGTGCGGGGTCGCCTGGACTCTTCCCGGGCGACTGCTTCGACGGAAGCATCGTGGGTCAGCTCTGCTTCAGTGACTCTGACTCTGATGAGGAGCCACCATCACCGTCGCCTCCTGGCAAAGGAAAGGAGGTCGCGGTGGGGCAGTGACTGTAGGTGCCACGTGCATTGCCATCATCGCCGGTGTCAGACTGAGGGCTTCATGGTGGCAGCGCGGCTGCCCCAGCCGGCTCCTCCTGCCCAGCGCCACCCATCTCATGTGTCGCACCCCGCATGTGTCCTCGTGGAGCCAGATGAGGAGGGGTTCTACGAGGTCCGTAGCTGTCGATGCTGGCGCCGCTGCTCACCACCCAAGCTGGCCAGGCTAGTGCCACCGGAGTTGGTGGGCCTATGTTTCAATTGCTTGGCCAAGAACCATGTCAAGGCGGAGTGCACTTTCCTGGCCAAGTGCTACAACTACTTGGGTGAAGGACATCGGGCGTCTTCCTGCCCTCTGCCACCGCGCTCGTCTGGTGCAAAGCGTGGCCGCTCCCCACCACGGGCAGGTGGGGGAGGGAGGCATCGGGGGTCGAGAAGGCAACGGGTGGATACAGTCGACTAGTGGGCGCGACCAGCTGACAATGATACTACCTCGGCAAGGTCCATCTCTACGGGCCGTTCTACTTTGGTGCCGCATTGCTGCAAGCCTCCGACCCCGCCACCATTTCTGCCGCCTGGTGGCGGTGGCCACGTTTCGACAGACGGCCATGGCGGGCCGTCGCGGGGAACCTCGAAAGATGACTATTCTGCGCGCCAAGACAGCGACAACGACGACTCTATGGATAGCAACTTCAATCGTTTCCACTCTGGAATCGATCGACGTCGATGTGCGCAATCGTCGGCGTCGGTCCTTGTCGGCGAGTTTTGCTGCCTATACGAGCGGGATAAGGACGGGCCCACCGTGTGAGCTGCTATTGGTGAGGATGGCGAGATCCCAAACGTCGCATCGCTGTGGCCTCGGGTGCATGCGCCTATCATTGCCATGCCTGTCTCACCTCGGGAGCAAGCGACCACGCCTCTGCACCTTCAACAGGGGGCCGCGGAGATCCTGTCGGCTCATGGGTCAACTCAGCGGATCCCCTGCAGCCCTTCACCTATGTTGTTGAGGGCACCAATATCCGATCGTGGCATAGTGGGCCGCTTTCTGGATATCACCCCGATCCTACTTCAATGTTGCTGCAGTGTCCAGACACCGCCGCCTAAGGCCCATGATGACTAGTGGGCCCAGTGCGCTGAGGTTGAGCTCGGTGCCCCGTATAGGGAGAGAACCCTGGTGGTTTTGCCCGGGTCACCTTTGAATAGGCGGGGACGGGCCGTGCTGCCGGCCGATTCGCAGGCTCCGGGAGTTGGGCCAAGAGAAGACTAGTGGGCCGAGTTGGTTGACGATGAGTTTGTTGGCCACTCGTGACCTACCGTCGAGTCGACCTGTGCGTCTCGGCGCGAACTGGTCCTGTGAGCGATCCGGTCCCCGAGCCCGTGCCTTCCACACCACCGGCTGGCGAGCGTTTGACGATAGCTGCACCACCTGCGTCACCCTCTGTGATGACTTCAACATGGGTTACCCTTGCTGTTCGATATACTTACAAGCGGTGGCAGGGAGCAACCGGCGAATACCCAGCTGCATGTCGAAGTCCCAAGACTGCTGACGAAGGAGGTAGGGAGATGTCTGTTTTGATGTCGGCTTCACCAACCACGTCGCACCAAGCTAGCACTGCCAGGGGCGGCGCGACCAACTCGACACCGGTTTCTGAAACCCTTGAGCGGCGGCTGTGCACCCCCCTACAGACCCCCTGATTCGTGGGCCGCCAAAGCTGCGCCGATCTCGCACCCCTGCGTCGGTGTCACTTCGGCATAGTGAGCGAATTACGGCTGCACCGAGGGAGGCTGACTCCACTAGGTAGGCCCAGCGAGTCCTCATGCAAAAGCTTGGGGGTGGCGCCGCCCTTAGCGATGATTGGCTCAGACACGGTGCACAAATACAAGTCCGCATTCAGGCAGCCGCTCTCCGACGCCAGCCATGACGCGCTCCAGCTGCTCCTAGGAGACGGCTTCGACCCCATTGCTATGAACCTAGATATGCTTGGGCTGGAGGACGAGCCCAGTTAGTGCCTCGAACTCGTCCACCTGTCGCCAATTTGTTTTCTTATGACGTCAAACCAAAGCTGCTTTGTGTGGAACGTGCGGGGGCTGAACGGAAGGGCGCGTCGTAATGTAGTGAGGGAATTTTTGGTGCAGCAAAGGGCAACGGTGGTGTGTTTGCAGGAGACAAAGCTCTCCAATGTCTGTACTACTAAGGCTGCTGAAATTTTAGGCTTCATGTTTGACTATGAGTTCATCCCGGCTGCAAATATCTCGGGGGCATCATGTTTGCCTGGCACAAGGACTACTGGGCGGGTTCTAGGGTCGTCAAGGGCGCCTACTCCCTCTCGGCGCGTCTCACCCCAGCTGGACAATCCGTGCCATGGTGGCTAACCGTGGTGTATGGCCCACAACATGATGATGAGAAAGTTGAGTTCCTCGATGAGCTCCTTCGCTGTAGCGAAACGTGCCTAGGGCCATGACTGATCTATGGAGACTTTAATATGATTTATCAAGCCGAAGACAAGAACAACGACAGGCTTGATCGGCGAAACATGAGGAGGTTCCGAGCATTCATTAACAGGGCGCACCTACAGGAGGTCACGTTGATGGGACGCCGATTCACTTGGTCCAGCGAACGTGATCATCTGACCCTTGAGAGACTAGATCGTTGCCTGGCAACAGTGGATTGGTACCAGGCGTTCCCTTACCACTGCCTGAAACCTCTCTCAACGGATTGCTCGGACCACTGTTCGCTCCTTTTGATGCTCAACACCTCCCCTGGGGCCAAACGGAGATTTAGGTTCGAATCTTTCTGGATGAAGCTACCGGGCTTTCTTGAAGTCGTGGTGGTGGTGTGGTCGTGCCCCGTGAGTGACGTTGATCCGTTCCGATTGCTAGACTGCAAGCTGAGATACGTCGCGCGGGCGCTAATGAGCTGG
Source organism: Saccharum hybrid cultivar R570 (assembly GCA_038087645.1). Classification (NCBI taxonomy): domain Eukaryota; kingdom Viridiplantae; phylum Streptophyta; class Magnoliopsida; order Poales; family Poaceae; genus Saccharum; species Saccharum hybrid cultivar. The sequence continues at coordinate 1,663,926 of JAQSUU010000368.1, forward strand.
AGTGCGACCAGAATTGGCAGTGTTCGCTTCTAGCTGGCCCTGGCGCACGAGTTGCTGCTCCGTCTGGATGAGACACAAGATTTCAAAGCGTTGTCACCGTGGGAGGCTGAGCTGCGTAAATCTCTGAAGCTAAGGACCTTGGGCCTTGTCTTCCTTGTCGAGGGGGATGCCAACACGAGATTCTTTCACTTGCAAGCTTGCCACAGGAAGAGGAAAAGCAGAATTGACTCACTGTCAGTAGATGGAGTTCTGGTGGTGAATGAAGATTTGATGGCTAAGTCTTTATATGAATACTACAACTCCATCCTGGGCTCCAATTTTGAGAGATCCAGGAGAATCAACCTGGATGCTATTGGGCTTCCTTCTCTTGAGCTAGGTGGGCTGGAGGCATTCTTTACCGAGGAAGAGGTTCACGCCGTTGTCATGGACCTCCCAAATGACAAAGCGCCTGGCCCGAACGGATTTACCGGCATCTTCTACAAGAAGGCATGTGACATCATCAAGGGGGACGTCTTGAACGCGTTTAACGCGTTCTGGTCCCAAGATACTAGGAGCCTCAACCACCTGAATGATGCTTACATGGTTCTGCTCAAAAAGAAGCCACAGCCGACACAGATTCGAGACTATCGCCCAATCAGTTTGATCCATAGCTTCAGCAAGTTGGTTACTAAATGTCTAGCTAATCGGCTGGCCTCGGTACTTGATGGGCTTGTTCACCGCAATCAGAGTGCTTTCATAAAAGGGCGGTGCATCCACGACAATTTCAGAGCAGTGCGCCTCTCTTGCAAGGCGCTACACAAAAAGCATGAGCCAAGTGTGTTGCTCAAGATAGACATCGCCAAGGCGTTCGACTCCATGTCGTGGACCTTTTTATTGGAAGTTCTGCAGCACATGGGTTTCGGGAGGAGATGGAGGAACTGGATCTCCGCCATCCTGAGCACAGCAAGCACCAAAATTCTATTAAATGGTGTGCCAGGAAGGAGAATATGTCATGCACGGGGCTTACGTCAGGGCGACCCCCTGTCACCGATGCTATTTGTACTTGTGATGGAAGTGATCAACCACACGGTGTGCTGGCTAGATACAGAAGGACTCCTGGGGTAGCTTGGCACAGCAGGAACATCGCAGAGGGTCAGTTTATACGCAGATGACATGGTCCTCTTCGTGTCGCCCTCCGATCGGGACCTCAGGGTGCTGAAAACGACACTGGAGATCTTTGGTCTCGCCTCTGGCCTGTTCACCAATCTAGATAAGAGTGTTGCCATGCCTTTGCACTGCAGTGAAGTTGATGTTGCAATGGTTCTACACATCTTGGCATGCCGTGTCGAGTCCTTCCCCAACCGCTACTTGGGTGTCCCGCTATCTATCTTCAAGCTCAAGAAAAGCGACGAGCAGGCATTGATCGATGTGGTCGCCGCCAGGCTGCCTCTTTGGAAGGGAAACCTGTTAAACATTGCAGGAAGAACGACCTTGGTCAGGTGCACTCTGTCGGTGATTCCAGTGCACATGTCCATCGCCTTGTGTTTGTCTCCATGGGCGATTGAGAGCATTGACAAGCTCCAAAGAGCATTCATTTGGTCCGGGGCAGCTTCTGTGTCAGGGGGGCGATGCAAGGTGGCTTGGCAGGTTTGCTGTAGACCGCGTGATCTAGGTGGTCTGGGCATAACGGATCTTCGACGGACAGGTCTGGTGCTAAGACTCAGGTGGCCTTGGTTGTGCTGAGTCGACCACAATCGTTCCTGGACTTTTTTGCCTGATGATGTGGAGGGCCTGGTACTTGATCTATTCAGGGCAGCCACCATCTCGATCTTGGGCAATGGAGAATCCACGATGTTGTGGACTGACAACTGGATTCAGGGATCCAGCATTCGTTGCTTGGCGCCGACGGTATTTGCAGCAGTGCCGAAGCAGAAGTGGGGTGTCACTGTCGTGGAGGCGCTGCAGGAATGAACATGGGTGCTCCATGTCACCGGTCCTCGAACAATGAGGCTTCTCACCGAATTAATTGGCCTCTGCAGATTGTTGGAACAGGTTCAGCTTACGCCGGGGACGCCGGATACATTCGCCTGGAGGCTGACGGCCAGTCAGCAATACTCGACCGCGTCCACGTATGGGGCCATGTTCTTCGGCTGCTCAAGACCGTTGGGCGCTCACCAGGTTTGGAAGACGGCAGCGCCGCCACGCATCAAGCTCTTCTTCTGGTTGGTCCTACATAAGAAGTGTTGGACGGCGGAGAGAAGATGGCGTCACGGCCTTCAGGATAGCCGCTCATGTATCATGTATCATCTGTGATCAGGCGGCCGAGACGATGGATTACATCATCCTCGGTTGTGTCTTCAGCAGAGAGGTCTGGTCATCATGCCTCTGAACCTTTCGTCTGCAAAATCTGGTGAACGTTCAGGAGCTCGACATCATGGAATGGTGGACCAACGTCAGGAAACAGCTGCCCAAGACCATCCGTCAGGGTTTTGATTCTCTTTTCTTCCTTGTTGGGTGGAATCTTTGGAAGGAAAGAAATGCACGGACCTTCGACAGAGCACCTCGGCAACCGGCAGAACTTGTGTAGATCATTCTGGATGAGGCGTCCTTGTGGATTGCAACGGGCTACAGGGCCCTGGGGCAGTGGACGCTCTTCGTCATATGGGTTGATGTAGTCCCCTCCCCCCCTTCTCTCTTGTCGCACTTATCTTGTTTCATGTAATCTACAATCCCGTGTGAGCTGAGTTCAGGAGTAGCATCGGTAATCTTTGGATTACCGTGGTGTGGTAGTTCAAAACTCTATTCCTCTGCTTAATGAAATATATGTCATGCATGTTCTAAAAAAAAGAGTAAGCAGAGTTGTCACCATCGTTCGTCAGTAAGTAGCCTTGAGAGAGGGAGGGCAGCAACAACTGAGTATTAGCTGTAGAATTGGTACTGTAGTTGGGCGGTGCATTAAGAGAGGTAGAATTGGTACTGTAGTTGGGCGGTGCATTTGATTACCATAGACTACCATACCATGATAGCTAAAGTATGTGACAAAATATGATTGCCACGTAATTTTTTGTTACACGTACTTTCCCAACGAACTAGCAATTGGCGCATCTGTGATCTTGGACGAACAACCCATCTAGCTAGGCCTAACTAATATAATAATACATTAATTTTAAAGAATGGTTGCACATATATGGAAAAAAAAGTGACGTCCGATGCTATTTACTACGTGATAAAAGATATAAGAATATTTAAGCATAAATTTTGTAATAAATCACATTTCCATTATATTTGTGCCAAATGAAAAGAATGCAAAGGTATATATACTCAACCCAACGAAACATATCTACTGATGCTCCATTATATATTTATGATGATGAATGAAATACAGTGTACAATATAAGGCAGCATCAGCTGATGGACTCAACCCTAAACTGCTAGCTGATTTTATCATACGCATAAGCAATCATGGACGAAGAATTATTAACTACTCCAAATCTAAGCTAATAGCTAGACGCTAATCTAACTAAGCTATAGTCTTCGTCCATTATAGTTTATTCTATTCCAATGCAGATCAAATCCTAACAACTAACTCAACTCAACTCAAAGTGGTTGAGCTGTGAGATGCCAAGAAACGCCATGATGGGTCCCTGGAGCATCTGCATGACGGCCCTCCACCCGGCCTGCGTCGGGTTGACTTCGTCCCAGTAGAAGTAGTCCTCCGGCCGGTCGCAGAGCCAGTACCGGCCGTCGGGGACGCCGCAGTATGCGCCGTCCTCGTCGTAGCTCTCGCAACCAGGGCAGCAGCCGCTCCTTGAACCGCGCCGACAGCTCCGACCCTTCTGCCGGCGGCGCCACCATGTCCATCATCACCGTGTACACGTCCAGCACCATCACGTCGTCGTCGCCGTCCAGCCGGTCCCGCAGCGCCGCGTTGTGCTTGGCGGGCCCGTCGTTGCCGCCGTCGAGGCACGAGGTGTGGTTGGTCCCCCTCAGCTCGCCAGCCACGGCGAGCACCCGAACGGGGGCAGCGTGCTCACCACCACCTTGGTCACCCCCATGTCCTGCGGCTGCGACACCACGCTCGCCACCTCGTCCACCACCATCGGAATCAACGCTTCGAACTGCATATATATATATATATATATATATATATATATATATATATATATATATATATATATATATATATATATATATATATATATATATACCCTGGATACTAAATATTAATCGGTACCCGAGTCCAACCTACCGAGTACCGAGCCCAGATGACCGCACCCGGGAGCTCCCCGCGCCCGCCTCCTCTTTATCATATCCCGTTTTTTTCCGTTCCAGTTTCAAGATCGTGGGGAGAAGTCGAGGAGACGCCGGTTTCGCCGAGCTCCACCGCCGCCTTCGCCGGTTTCGCCCAGCTCGCCGCCCCCTCCGCCACGAGCCCACCTTCTGCACCGCCGTCTCCTCTGAGGATAGCCACGAGCGGCGATGGCGGCGGCTCCGGGCACCTCGCGTGGCGGCGCTGCAGGCTCCCAGGCGGTCGAGCGAGCGGCAGCGCCGGCGAGCTCGTGGAGGCAACGACGTTCTCCCATCGTCGGAGTTCGGGAAGGCCACCTTGCTCTCGACGTTAAGGAGCGCCGGTGGCACCTCATCCATGACGTGCCCCCTCAGATCCCGTCGACAGCAGGCAGGAGAGGGATGAGGAGCAAGCAGATCGACAAGGTGCGTCCTTTCTTCCTCCCTAGCTCGATAGCTCGATCCCTTCCTACCTCCGTCCAGATTCAACTGATTTTAATTTTTATTATGCTTCCATCCTCGCCTTTGGCTGGGCCACGAACATCGTCGGACGCCGCGGCACTGGGCGCGGTCGCCATGTCGCTCGGTAGCAGCTTCGCCTCACACATGGGCACCGCTTTTCTGCCGCACGCTTGGCTCCCTGGCAAGGTACAGCGAGCCCCTGGAGTCCGAGTTCTCCCCTGACTCCGTCACGGCGAGTAGTATCCCACCGTGCATGCTTGCTTGTTTCCAGATAAATACGTGGGTTCTTCTTTGTAATTCCCAAATTCAAATCAACTTCCATTCCCTTTTTATTCAAATCAATGCATGACCGGATGCACCACACCTAGCATCTGGTGAAACGTCGATTAGTCTGCACAAAAATATTGTGTCCCAATCTTGATCTTTTGCAAGCTCCAGTAGTATAGTTTGTTTGTTTGTTAATATTAATATGCATAAAAAATTGTCGATCTATGACAATACGAGTAGTTCTCTATGAAACTTTGATTGCTTGTATTTTTTCTTTAGCAGATTTGGATGACCAGGCACACCACATACCATACTGTGCTTGTCAACATTTTTTCTGCTAGTAAATCTAGGTAGTCAAGCTGAAGACTTGGGCGGCCAATGAAACGATAGTAAAAATTGGTAGTGGGCTGGTTAATGAGGCATCATTTTTCAAGAAAAAGTGAGATTTGTGAGATAGAAAACAGAGTGAGACTATATATTATAGAGAAAAAACTAGAGCATGATTTGGATGGTGACTTGGCTGACATGGTTGCAACAGCATATCATGATCGGCGACCTATCCATACAAACCGTGTCAACCACCATAACAAAATGAAATTTTGTTTCACATGGGTGCAAATATGAGCTTCCTACCCAAGCATGCTTATTAGAATTTCAATTAGAATAGCAGCTCCCCGTGGTGTGAGCATGATTAAGGGCGCTGTACACTTCTTAACTCCTAAATGAAACCCGTGCTAAGCTTGTTCTCGAAAAAAAAGACAACGAGACCTGGGTCTTTCTCACCCTAGCTCCTTTCTTTTTTTCCTTTTTTCTGTATGTGCATGACTGTATATCCAACTATTTGGTCTATTCATTTTCCCAGCAGGATAGATTTATTTTAGGTAATTTGGATAATTATTTAGTTGTATGACACTACATTTATACTGTATCCGTGCATTTAATTTTGTTGTGATATTAAATGATTCTATTTGCTAGGTGTCTTCCTATTTCAATAAATGTCCTTCATTCTGTTTTTTTTGTTAGAAAATGATGCTTGGTCAGATGCCACAGTTTGCCATGCTGTTCTACTATAGTCTGATGAATATTTCTAATCCTGATTCCAGGTAGCTTGGACATTAATATTACCTCCAATACAAACATTTATTTTTTTTTGTGTATACATACAACACTACCATGTATACATAATTATTTTCTAGTTGGGCGACTCTCCCACTATACTAAATTTTAATTTGATATGCCATGTCCTGAAGATAGAGAAATGTTTGATTTTCACTAGTTGAATGCCGTGCGTTGCTACGGGAATACGTAGAATCATCAGTTATAATCCCATACATAGAATCATTGGTTATAATCCCTAGAACAGGAGCTTCCGTTTAAGCTCCACCAGCAACAGATAATTTGGACCCCCCTACTGCCCTAGATAATTGCAATAGTACTCTGAATATTGTCAGTGGGTTAAGGCTCTGGAGTTGTTCACTTCAGATTGGTTTGTGCCTATGTTTGTGTGCTAGGTTGTTGGTACATGAGTTGCTCCAAATCTTCAATCCACTCTTCTAGTGGCTGTTAACTCAGGAGATACAATATGTTAGATGAATTTTCCAGATCAAAGCTATTGAAAAAATTCAGTGTGTGTTCGCAAAAATATAAAAAAATAAAAAAATAAAAAAATTCAGTGTGTGCTATTCATCGTCTGAAAAGTATGGTTTATGGTTTCTGACATATACTTTTCAATAGCTTATTTGCTCAGGCTAAAGAAGCACCATACTTTCTCAAAAAATTCAAACCGATGCTTATCTGCTCGGGCTAAAGAAGCACCATAGGTGGATGCTTGTTTCTTTATGCTAATTGCGTAGCACTGAATGAAGATGTGGGTAAAAGAAATAGTTAAAATTATGAAACCAGATTCTATGGGCTAGCGGCCAGTGCCAGCGGCTGCCTTCAGCAGGCAGCAGCCAGATCTTTCACTTGCAACTAATGTTTATCCATGAGACGATCTTCAGTTTCATTTATCCGTGGCCAATCTATTGAGCTTTAGTCATTTATAGTTTCAGTCTCAGTATAGTTTTATGCATTAACATGTTTAGTTTATCAAACAATTCTTCAGTTTTGCCATCAAACAATTGTTCAGTTTAGCCATCAGATAATCTGCAGTTTTGCCATTTAGTTATATGTAGCAGGATTTTATCATTCAGTTTGATGTTTCAAAGTTTTAGACTTTTAAAAATGTCTTGCATCAGGATATGCATTTTCCTTGACTGAAAACAGTAAATTTCCCAAACTAAAAACTATACAAGCATGCCTAGTATTTTCTTTTTGTTAAATTGAAACACATACATTATTTGCCTAGATACAAACAATATTTTGCCTGGTTGGGAACAATAGCTTCTCAGATGGCAAATTTATTCCTCCATGGCGATCAAAAACCTTGGTTCCTTAACCTGAAGTCTCAGGACACTAACTTTCTCACAGATGCAGATACACCCATTCAAACAAGCATTTCAAGGGAAAAAAGAGATGTAGATACACCCATTCAAACATGTATTCAGACAGCAGATTACGTGTTCCCAAGGGATGCACTTCCTGTGCAATGGTTCTTATACTAATATTTGCAATTATCACTTTGATATCCTACATTCAGTTTGCGCACGCATAAAAAAACACACACTATTCAGCTTTGATAGACAAGAATAATTGCCAAACTAATAACAGGGGAAATGCAAGCAAGTGTGAGCAATGACATAGACATCAAAGTTACCAGATGAGACTGGCTGCTATATAGGAAGTGTAGACTCTAGCGCAGGTTAGTTACAAAAAAGCTTCCGAGTTAATCAACAACCAGCACAATCATGACAGCAGCAAACATGTTGTGATGCACAATAACAGCTGAACAGGGACTGCAAGGTGAAGGTAAGCACATCTGTCTGAGTGGCTGTGAATTTAGTCTGAAGTTCAGAGTACACACTGATCTGGACGAGGCAGTCTCTCCCTCGGTGGTGGCAGGCAGAGGTTAGGCACTCGAGGAAATAATCTAGTGGGTAGGGCGGACCAGAAGCATCGGCTGCCTGCTTAATCTCCCGTAACTGTCCTCCGGCTGCTTCTTGCTCGCCTGGCTGGTTCTCAAACCGAGCGTCGGCGCATTGAGTGGACCGGGTGCGGATGATGGGGTCTGACAGCTGGGCCCACCGCCAGTGTGTCTTGTGCTGCCAGGTTCGATTGCCATGTAGGCAAAACCGGCTACCAAAACTACTCCAGGGGGTTAATTAAACGGTTTGAGAAATTTTAATGTGCTCGTTAGATTGTTTCAAAGTTCAGGGGGTGAAAGTAGCCGCAATGCCAAAGCTTTGGGGGTTATATAGACTTTTTCCATTTGTGAAATCTAATCAGTAATCAAACATGATTCCTGTAATAGATCTTGAATCGTTAAATTTATGGCTGCTTTAGCTTCCAAATCATCATCACTAGTTATTTCTGTTTTTTTTATTATTTTAGTTAGCCTTCCACCAGTACAAGACGCTTGCTTCATCTGCACTCCATCAGCAACAGTGGCATGCCGCTAGCACAAAAAAGGTATGCTGGAGAATGCTCTACACTTTTTTGGACTTATCACTGTCTTCACCAGTCATAAATTTGGCATTGATTTTAAGATTTATCTATCTTGATCTATGTATGCACTTGTTGATATCACAGATTTAAGGTTCCTGACTGTTAATCATTGTGGTATGCTTTTGCCAATTGCATGTCTGAGCTCATATGCTCTTGAATTCCAAAGCTGATCATTGTTGTCCATATGCTCATGTATTCTACAATTTCCACATCCTAATATGCATGCCACTTTGCTTCTTAAATTAATTATCCAGCAGTCCCTAAAAGTATTTCTGCTATATCAGATAATTTAAACTAGCAGATAATTAATTATCTATTAGTCCTTAAAAGTATTTCTGCTCATATGCTTCACGACAGCTTTTTTTTATAGAAAACCAATGTACCATTACGCACTTGTTAATTTTCAGTGTGTGCAGATCAGCAACCCTTTCAGCTAAAGGATGTTTCGGTTACTCAAATATTATACTAAACCAAGTGAAAATTGATTGTTTGAGGCCCTAAACGAATTCAAATAAAAAAATTGTCAACTACAAAGTTTCATAACTTTTCGAACACTATATTTTTCATATAGAAAGTTTTTCCATCCGAGGTCTTTTGAAAAATTCAAATTTTACAATTTTAAATTTCAAACGTAGTTTTGCATGAAAAGATTAATTCAAATGAAAAAGTGGTCAACTAAAATGTTTCATAACTTTTCGAGATCTACAAACTTCATTTAGGAAGTTTTTCCATCCGAGGTCTTTTGAAAAATTCGAATTTTAAAATTTTGAATTTCAAACGTAGTTTTGCATGACAAGATGAATTCAAATGAAAAAGTGGTAAACTACAATGTTTCATAACTTTTTGAGATATAAAAACTTCATTTAGGAAGTTTTTCCATCCGAGGTCTTTTGAAAAATTCGAATTTTAAAATTTTAAAATTTTGAATTTCAAACGTAGATTTGCATGACAAGATGAATTCAAATAAAAAACTGGTCAACTACAATGTTTCATAACCTTTCGAGATCTACAAACTTCATTTAGAAAGTTTTTCCATCCAAAATTGTGGTACTAACATTGTTCATAAATCTTATATATCTCTCTTATAGTTTCATGAAACTACCAGAGAGACATATAGATTTTATGAACAACGTAATTATTACTTTGTCGAATGAAGAAATGACCAATATAAAGTTTGTAGATCATGAGAAATTATGAAACTTTGTAGTTGAAAACTTTTTTATTTGAATTCGTTTAGGGCACCAAAACATGGTTTGAAAAATTATTTTGCCGAGTGTTTTCCTTTGGCACTCGGCAAAGAAGCCTTTGCCGAGTGTTTTTTTTGCCCTCGGCAAAGAAACTTCTTTGCCGAGAGCCGTTTATCGGACGCTCGGCAAAGCCTTCTTTGCCGAGTGCAGAGGCTTTGCCGAGTGTTTTTTATTTGGCTCTCGGCAAAGCCTACTTTGCCGAGCGTCCGAAAAAAAACGCTCGGCAAAGCCTCCTGCGCTCGGCAAAGAAGCGGATTCCGGTAGTGAAAGAAGTGTTTATTAAACTTTAACTCCTCAAACCAAACACGCCTAAGACGAACAAGTTTGGCTGCGTGCTCTCAACGGGTTGCCGCTGCTCCTATTTATATCCTGCAGAAACTAGCCCTAGCTAGGGATACGGGAAGGCCTTCCCAAATCATTCGGTTTTTATTTTTCTGCGTTGCGGCTGCAGATATCATGTCATAATAACGGCAGTGGTTGCGATTAGGAATATTCTCCTAGTTGTACGGTTTTGTTGTTCATTTCAAATCTTTCTGTTCGTTGCAGGAGTTATTAGATACTCTCGGCATTCCAAACTATAAGTCAATTTGATTTTTTAGGTTCATCTATTTTTCTACCTATCTAGATATATTATTATAATATAATAAAATTGATAACAAAAAGGTCAAAACGATTTATAACTTGGAACAAAGGGAGTATGTTCTGGGTCTTCTCAGGGCCGCAGAGCGTGAACTAGATTGACCTGTAAAATTCATTAGTTCATTCCAAAAAAAATGTTATACTGCTAATTTACACACTTAAATGCATCTATTTTAGTGGAGCTTGTTACTTTTTAATCAAAAGGCAGAATATACTCATTTTGGTTGCAAAAAGGCTCAGTTTGATCTGTACATTTTCAAAATGACCATTCTTTTGAGCTCAGTTTCTTCCCCGAACTACTGAAGTGATCGATTTAGTCCTTAAAGTTCGTATTTTAGAAACAATTTCATCAACAAATTATCAAAGTGCATTTTAGTCCATAAACTTTCTTTTTTACTCAACTTCGCACGTTGTCCAACATTGAGGGCACGTTTGGTTCCAAGGACTACTCCCCTGTCACTTCGGATGTTTAGATACTAATTTAGAGTATTAAACATAGACTAATTACAAAACTAATTACACAGATTGAGACTAATTTGTGAGACGAAAATCTATTAAGTCTAACTAGTCCATAATTTGACAATGTGGTGCTACAGTAAACATGTGCTAATGATGGATTAATTAGGTTTAATAGATTCGTCTCGCAAATTAGTCTCCATCTGTGCAATGAGTTTGCTAATTAGCTCATGTTTAGTCCTCCTAATTAGTATCCAAACGTCCGATGTGACTTTAGTCCTTGAATCCAAACAGCCAGCATTGCCTTGTCAGCTCCAGCACCACCTGCGATTTGAGATGGACAATCATTGTTAGATTCCATTGTCAACATCATCCCAGCTACCGAATCGGATAGCATACTTTCTGCATGTATATTCATATTTTAAAACACCTATGGACAAAAATATTATTTGGTATCTGTGTTATTAGTTGAGCCTAACGCTAGAAGTAGTAAGGAAATATTTTAGATATCCTCTTATTTTAATTTATCCATGTGTTCTTATAAGATAGTAAATAGCATTCATAGCACCTGTAATTGCTCCCCACAAAAACAATGTAGTAGGCTACCATTACAAGGTAACATTAAAAATTACAATTTAGAATTATTAATGGTTGATAAAGAGTTTTTAGATGAATATTATTTTATTATTTTGAATTGTTGGTGATGCTGGAGCTGACTAGGCGCGACAATACATCATTCCATGTAGGGAGAGGGATGAAGTTGAGCTGAAAATAAAAGTTTGAGGACAAAATTGCAATTTAATAGTTCATGGATTATTAAGTGAAGCACAAAATGCAAAGTTTAAGAACTGAAATGGTCATTTTGATAGCTCTGGGATGAAACTAAGCCTAAAAATAAAGTTGAAGTACTAAAACAACTAATTTGAAAGTTCAGGGATGAAATTGAGTCTTGAGCAATAGTTCAGGGACTAAAATGACTTTTTCCTTTTTAAAACTCAGAATATATGCACACGCTATCCTACACTCCCTCCATCCTGGAATACAATGCATTGTGGCTATTATCAGACAAAATAAGAGAGCAGATAATAGACAAATGTACCCCTCATGTAACTCCCTAATCTATTGAAATCTGATCGTATTCCGCATGATTAAAGGGTGGAATCTAAGTTCCTTATAGAAAATATGGTAAGCACTCAATTACTTTGTCTCCTGTACAACATTATTTAAGTAAATTTTATTTTTTTGTTCCCTCAATGCACTATATTTGGGGACACTTCTCAAATGGCAGAACGTACTCTGTTCCAGGACGGAGGGAGTAGACGATTACGAGTGGAGGAAGAAAATTTGGAGGAGAAAAACCTTTTTTTCTCTTTCTTTGGATGAGGCTAATCCACGTGCTAGATGTTGAATACTCCCTCCGTCTCTAAAAAAATCAATTCCTAGAATCCGTGCCAGTCAAACTTTTTGAAGTTTGACCAACTTTATAGAAAAGAATAGCAACATCTATGACATGAAATGGGCGTATTATGAAAATATATTCTAAGATACATTTAATGATACTAGTTTGATATCATAAATCTTGATGCTTTTTCCTATAAATTCGGTCAAAGTTTGAAAAGTTTAACTTAGAACAACTCTAGAAATTGATTCTTTCAGAGATGGAGGGAATATTCAACGTGCCGGTAGTGGAGGTCCATCCCAAAATTTTGTTCCAGGAAATTCCCGAAGTAGTAAAATGCCATCCAATAGTAGTAAAATCGACTAAAAGTTATAACCCGCTTGATTCTATGCGCTAATTCCAGTCCAACGTTTATTCCTGTTTGTTGGGATTATGGGCTGCTACACGTTTAGTGGGCCTCTCTCTTTCATCTTAGTTATTGGGCTTTTCAATTGCACAGAACTTATATCTAACAAGAACGATAGATCTGGTCTGTGTGGGCCTTTTTTGTCTAATGGAATTTGTGTGCTAGCTTCTCCTAAAACACATGGTTTTTTTCCTGTTATAATTTGTGTGATATTTAGGTAGCCAACAACCATGTGCTAGCTTCTCCTAAAACACATGATTTTTTTGGCTGTTGAAATTCGTGTGTTTTTTAGGCAGCCAACAACATGTGCTAGCTTGGCCACTCTTATTGCGGAGACAATGTTAGAATTTGTATAGCAAAACGTAGGCTCCAATAGATGTGCCATCCGACTTTGTAAAATAAGAAGCTGAATATCCTTTGATTTTTGGTGGTTATAGAAAGCCAACCACGCGTGCTCGCTATCCACTTTGTAAAATATATAGCAAGGTTGTTGTGGATTGTTTTCCTTTTTAAGGAGTTTTCTATTAACAATGAAATTTGGCTACTAATTTTAGCAAAGCTAATTGAGCGAGTTGCTCTACACTACCAAAATGATGGAATTATCTTAGTGTTTTTAAGCAGTAATAAAACACTACCACTCGTCATAGTACATGGGAATCTCACCAAGAGGCATTTAGTAGGAAAAATTTGTATTAAATTTTGAATGCCAAAACACTAGGAGAACCCCACCTCACTGGGAGAACTTTAATATTCTGGCTGTGCTAAGATCGGCCAAACCGTTAAAATAAAGTTGTTTTGAGTTTTTCAACCTAAAACTAATGATTCTAGTGGTGTATTTTTTTTAAAAAAATATTTTGCTCAATCTAGACACAATTATATAGTAATATTTTTTCTTATTTGGAGTAGTATCTTATTGATTTAGAGTACTGCCTACTTGTTTTGGAATATTATCTTGTTCGATTATTATAAGATGTAATTGTGAGTTTCGTAAAGAGTCGTAAGTGTCCACTAGCAAACTACGCATTGCAGCTAGCATGCGGCATGCCATTGATAGAGCCCGAGAAAAATAGGCAAATAGCTAGAACACACTAGATTACGACAATAACTAGCTTCTTGAAGCTCCTCAGCTCCTGGTTAGATTTTAGAGCCGCTTACCACATGATGCTACCTAGACCAAACAATATGCCAGCATCAACAGTATAATAATGGAGTAATTTTCCAAATGGCATACAATCCGACAATTGTTCACTAAAATATGAATCCCATTAATTTGATGCTAAAAATTGATGACGATTTTGTATAGTGCATCAGCAGAGTCCGTACTGCTGGGGGCGAACTACAACAACTAGCGACTCTTGAACACCTTAATTAGAGCTCCACCATGTCGACACTCTAGTCTCGACGTTCTTGTCCACTATGGTCTTTGGGATTTTGCAAGAACCATGCCTTGTCTCCAACAATCATCATCAATCTAGAACTGAACTGATAGAAACCAGAAATACAAAAGAATAATAAGTTACCCAAATTTGATTTGATGTCATTCAGAACACTAGATAAATACATAAGACATGATAGTAACATGGAAGTAATGATATAGATAAATTGATTAAAAACATATATCTTCAAAAACTTATATAAATTCGGTAATGCTTCAGTTAGGCCGTCCGTCCGCTCGGACGCTGACTTCCTGGGCCTGCGGACCAGCCTGGCCTGCTCCCCTCACAGTCCATCTAAAAACAACGAACGTAGTTTTCTTCCTCTCGCCCAATCGCTCGTTGTGCAGCAATGCCCGCACCGACCACTGAGCCCCACTCCTCTCCACGCCGCTCCAGGCGCCGCCCTCTCCGCCTCCCCCGCGCCCTCCTCCGTCCTCTATCTCCGCCACATCCGAGCGCTAGCGGCCACCTTCCTCCCTCTCCTCCGCGTTCACTCAGCGCCGCGCAGGAGCTGGCCACCGCGTGTGGCCAGGCGGCTAGGAGAGGCGCAGCTGGCCGCTGCCAGGTCGCGCCACCATCCTTGGCCACCGGCTGGTCGGAACCGGTCGTTCCCCAGTCTGCTTTGCGTCGTTCGGAAGAAGGGCGAACCACACATGTTTCAAGAGTATGTTTCAAGTGTTTCAGATGTTCCATAAGTATGTTGCAAGTGTTTCATATGAATGTTGTAAAAGTAGATCGGGATGTTGCATATGTTGCAATGGTTGTACACGTATATTGCAAGATTTTATTTATAATGTTTCATCTGTTTTTCAGACGCATGTTGCAAGTGTGTTTATCTAGATACTGCATATGTTTCACACAATGTTGTAAGTGTTTTATTTGGATGTTGCTTATGTTTTGCAATGGTTTTCAAGTGTTTTCAGGTGTTTTTACAAGTGTTTTAGACGCATGTTTCAAGTGTTTCATCTACCTTCATATATATGTTTCGAATATTGCATCTGGATGTTTTAAAAGTATATCGGGTGTTGCACATGAATTCTCGATGTTGTCAAACTTATATCTGGATGTTTTCAAACAGCTATTTGAATTCTTGATTTTTTTAGACTGAAATTTTGACACTGATTTTTTTTTTTGAATTTCCATTGAAAACAAGAGACTCTAATTTCATGTTTCTTTGTACTCCTGATCTGCAAGAAGAATTAGAATTTATTCCCTACATGGGTGAACAATACGCGTAGCCATTACACAAAGTATTTAAAATTGACGACTATTGCCTCCGATGGAATAGCACGAGGATATCTTCCCTGTGCAAGTCTTGGAGGATGGTTGTTCTTGGAGGATGGTTCTTGTCCACTATGGTCTTTGGGATTTGCAAGAACCATGCGTCGTCTCCGACAATCAACATCAATCAGAATTGTCCTGATTTATGATTTATGTGGCTGATTTATGATTTTTAAGAGGCAGATTTATGATTTTTACTAAGGCTATGTTTAGTTTCCCATGAAATACAAAATGCAAAATACCAACTACTTTGGGATGATGAAATATAAAATACCAAAATTTTCATGGGTGTGTTTAGTTCCATCTAAAATGCCAAATTTTTCATAGGGTGAGTGAGGGCTTTTTAGCTTTTTTTTTTTTGCCTTTTGAGGCCAAAATCCAAAATGGAGAATGAATACCTTTTTGTCAAAAATTTTGCATGGTGTCTAGTTCCATTCTGTAAAATTACGGGACAAAACTCAAAATTTTTTATGTGAAATAGGAAACTAAACACACCCTAAGTCAGATTTGTAACCAAAAGTCTGGATAGGAAATCCGAAAAAATTACGATAAAACCGCCATACATGTAGTAAAAGGAATCATAAATTTAGTACTCCTCCCCAACCGACTTAGTCTGACTTGATTTAAATAAATAAATAAATTGATCATAATCTGTCTTTTTCCTCTGATCCTCTCTCGTTATTCCCCTTCAGCCCTTCTTCCCCGTCCAAAACCCCAACCCCAAGAAAGAAACCCCCGCCGCCGCCGCCATGGACGACGCGATCCCCGTCTCCACGCGCCTCCGCCGCACGACTCCCTACCACGACGCCTACACGGTCTGCGTCTACGACGAGCGGCTCGCGGCGCTGGCGACGGCGCGGCCCGCCGACGTGCGGCGCTGGGTCGCCACCACACGCTGGCTCCACGGGAGCCTCCTCTACCGGGGCCGCCTCATCGTCGGCCTCGGCGTGCAGTGGACCCCGACCCGCGCCCCGCTCCGCGGCGACACCCCCGTCCCCGCCACGCTCCAGCTCTGCGTCGGACACCGCTGCCTCGTGTTCCACCTCGCCCGCGCCGACGCCGTCCCGGAGGCGCTGCGCCGGTTCCTCGCCGACCCCAGGGTCACCTTCGTCGGGTCGGGGTCCGCGCACGACGGCCGCATGCTGTGGGAGCACTACGGCCTCGACGTCGCGCGCGGGCGGGAGCTCCGCGCCATCGCCGGCATGGGGAACGCCTCCGTCGAGCAGATGGCGGACCGGTTCCTCGGGTACCCCGGGATCTGCAAGCCCAGGGAGGTCTCCATGAGCGCCTGGCACGCGCCGCGCCTCTCGCTCGACCAGGTCCAGTACGCCTCAGTCGACGCCTACCTCGCCTTCCGCCTCGGCGTCGTCCGCCTCTGCCCCGGCGCCGCCGCGCCTCCACCACCTCCCGCCCGGGCCCAGCAGCGCGCTCCCGTCCAACGCGTCCCCGCCATCGTCGACCCCGCGCCTCGTGCTCCCGTGGTCGTCCACGCTGCGCCTCCCGTCCAGCGCGCTCCCGCCGTCGTCCGCCAGGCACCTGCTCCCGTGGTCGTCGTCCGTGCGGCGCCTCCAGCGTTCTTTGGAGTTCCAGTGCCAGCAATGGGTGGCGACGCGGCCATCACCGGCGGCAAGGTCATGGGCACGCACGCCGGCGTGACTGATGATTCTGACACCGAGAGCGAGATGGACTCGTACGACGACGTGTACCGCGCTGCTACCCGTGGTCTGCCCGTCCGAGCTTATGCTTCAGATTCGGACGACAGCCTCGACTCCTCGGATGGCTTCGAGTATGTCAGGTTCGGAGCCTTCACGGATGAGGAGGATGGCAGCTACTCCGGTACTGGATCTCTGGCTGCTGACGACATCGACGACGGCAATGGGGATGACTACGAGGAGGATGAGGAAGGCTGCGATGAAGATGATCAAGATGATGATGAGGAGGGAGACTGCAATGAGGACGATCTGGAGGATGAGGAAGGCTGCAATCAGAATGATGAGGAAGGCTACAATGAGGATGATCAGGAGGGCTACAACTACACTTCTGGGGCTGGAATGGATGGATCAGCAGAGTTGGTCAGCAACGAGGTGGTGATCGATGGCTGCGAGGAGGACGGTGCACTCGCACAAGACGATTGGTATGATCAGGAGGTCGACTATGGGTTTGATCAGGATGACGAACAGGAGTTCGAAGAGTTCTACCTACTGTGACCGCCTCGCCCATGCTGATGATCAAGAACCACCCGCGTCGGCCAAGTTCCATCAATCCATAGTTGCCACGTTTCTGCAAATACGCTTTCTTTTCTGTTCTTTTTATGACACGCACGTGATTTGGATTTGAAGACTGTTATAGGTGTCATTGGTTCCTGCTATGTTTCCACGCTTATATTAATATTAAGTATTAGTATTACTGCTATCAGCTTGTTCTGAATTTCAGAGATAGACGCACGTAGGGTACCAGATAGAATTAGGATCTGTGCTCTGAATGTGAACTTGTCTGTTTGGCTGATGCTTCAGTTCATCAATGTCCAGAGTTCAGTAGTTCAAGTTAGGATTGCTGTTCTACTCATATATCTTGATTCCATGTTATAGATTTAGGAGGACCGGTTTGTTTATTTGCTATAGATGGTTCTATATATGATCATCGTCGATAAAGTCGCACATACTTTCATCGAAATGCCATTGATGTTGATTTCATTCATCGTTGCACGGCGCTGTTTCTGGAATTTTGCTCCTTTTTCCGGAGCTCAGTACTCAGTTTTGCGTTTGCACTGATGACCGTCTGACTACGAACTTGTTCAGTTATGACTCTTGTTCAGTTAGACTAGCCGCAGTGGGTACTTAAAACGATACTCTTAAAGCTTTAGAGTATGAATATAGAGTAAAAACTGTTGTACTGGGTACTCTAAAACGATACTCTATCCTTTCTCTCACTATATATTTTGAATGGTACTGTGCTTACTCTATACTCTATAATGGCGGACCCCACCAGCTAAACAAAGGAAAAATGCTATAACTCACAAACCAAAAATCCAAATTAAATTTCGATTTCACCATTAAATTCGTCTCAATAAATCCTTCAAAACTAGATCACACATGGATATATTTAGATAAAGTGACAAGTGGGTCCCACAGTAGATAGAGTGGATAGAGGATGATATAAAGGATGGATGGGTGCGGGAGAATTGAGTATAGAGGAGAGAATCTTGCTGACTAGGACGTATAGAGGATGAATATAGAGATCCATGAGTGCGGGTAGCCTTAGGACTCTGAACTTTGCTTTGGGTCAGTTCAGTGCCCAAAATTGCAGGGGCCTTTCTGCTACCCATATGCTACATGTAACCTACTTGACGAATCATTTACTTATGTTTGGTGTTAGGATACGCAGTCTTCACTAATCATTTACTTACATTTGATGTTAGGATACGCTGTTTGATCTGTGAACACGACTTGCAAAGCATGCACGGCATGCAGTCATGCGCCGGCTCATTCCCATGACGATACAAGACAATCCTAGGCCCTGTTTAGTTGCCATGCAAACCTAAAATATTTTCTCTTTCACCCATCACATCGAATCTTAAAACGCATGCATGGAGCATTAAATGTAGGTAAAAAAATAACTAATTGCATAGTTTGTCTGTAAAGTTCGAGACGAATCTTTTGAGTCTAATTAATCCATAGTTGGACAAATTTTACCAAATAACAACGAAAAATGTTACAGTAACTTTTCACCCAAACTTTCTCAACTAAACACAGCCCTAGTGCACTGAGTTACACTGGATTTTTAAATTATTAGTAGCACTCTGTTTAATAGCATACACCAAGTGAACTGATCACTCTGCTAAGTACTCCTATTCAGAACAATCTCAGTTGCTGTTTTCAGAGCGCATCCATACACTGTAATAAATAAGCTGATCAAGTGAAATCAAACCAAAACTACAGACAAGTGATGGAACATTTGGGGGATTTTTTTTTGAAATAATATTATTTTAATAATCAATTGTAGATCTAGAAGTTGTAATAACAAAATTACAGATTTAAATGTCAATCGGCGGACTAGATGCCGATAGGAGACCAATCGACATTCTAGAAGCCAATAGGAACCTGTCGACGTTTGGATTACCAATAGAAGACCTTACATAGTACAGGCATCTTGTCCACGTGGGTGTTATCATTGCCAGAGCAATCGGCGCTCCAGGGGCCGACAGCTAGGAGACCACGCACGGCCCCGCAGCAGAACCGGACACGGCGTCATCGCCTACAAGCAGCAGCACGGATGTGTTTTTTTCCTTCTTTCTCTATCAATCGTTTTTTCTATTGATAGTTAGATAAAAAAATAGTATATATTTTAGCCACATATTTTGAAACGCATAAGTATTTACGTTGTCAGAAGATGTAGAATCATAACTTTTTTTGTTCTGCTATAGGACACTCTTCAATGGTGGTGGTATTTGCTAATGGACATCACTCAATGTTTCTTTGCTAAACGACATTCTTCAATTCCGGTAATTAGCTCTTTGACACTATGGCTATTAAAACAACATTATATGGAGTTATTTAAAACAACATTATACAAGTAACCAAAATGCCTAACTATTACAGCACTGCCTTTTATAGTTATTTAAAAAATGTATAACTTTTGTATATGAAATCGGACGAAGACGAACTTTATATCAATATTATATTATAGTGCTCAATGGATATTAGGACGCTTAATAGAAAACACTATGTGTACTGCCTCCCGCATATTGTTCAGCTCAGGGCTCCGGTCTGAGCGCTTCGACCGGATGCTTTCTAGTTGTTTAGGATAACAATGATTAAGAATATAGATTTTGAGCGTGTCTGCCTCCACAAACTCCACCGTGGAGCAGCTTCACGTAAAACCTAGAGTTTGTAGACCACCTTTTTAGGTGCTCTCACAACTCCATTTTTTTTCCCTCAAACTGAGTGAGTGGAGCTGAACTTGTTTGGCTAAAAAATATGGAGTGAAGCTGAAAACATGTTTGCTTGAACTTATCAGCCCGCCTTATCAGCCATGGTACAATGTTTTTCTCTCACAACAAAATGATTAGCCGAACAACATAATGCTAGATCCAAACAAAATGGGTCGCGCTTAATTTTAACATCTACTTAAAATTTTTGACCATTTCTTTAGATTCATAGTACATTTATTTTGGATCAACAAAAGAAAACAAAACATACTGAGTACGCCGAAACTTGTGTCATACCACCATTACCAATTTACCATGCTTCAAATTTGAGCGTATCGTCCTTGATTTAAAAATAATATATACATCATATTAGAATAGCATACCCGTGGAATAAGCCTCTTGGGATTTGGATTAGTGGCAATAGGATAAGTCGGTGCGCAAATTGATCTAGACGAGCTGCTGCAAAAAAAATCCATTCGAAAGTTGTCCATAAGGGTCAATAACAGCGCATAGGTATTAGGGCACGTACAACGGCTGTGCTGGCCGTCGTCTCCGGGTGATGATTTTGCAAAATTCCCCTCGGTCTGCTACTGTAAATGAAGAGAGAGAGTGGAGCCGTCGCGTCGTGAGACGACAGCAAGCGCTCGTGCTCCGAGACGGACTCGACGGCTGCCTTCGCGTTGTATGGAGCCGTCGTCTTCGCCTGACACCGCGGGGATCAAGCTACGCGCGCGAGAGGCGAAACAATCGCGCCAAAAATCGAAGTCGTCTTCTCCGTCGTTTCGTCCTGACCGGCGCGAGCCTACGACAACCTTTAAGCCAGAGTTCGAGCTAGGACTGGGAAGGCCGAGGGGGAGGGTCGGAATGCCGGCTAGTGCTGCTGCTCGCCACTACCGGCCGCCGCTGGGCGCTGGTTGCGCAGCCGCGCAAGGGTGCAGGACCGAGGGGGAGAGCCAGAGGAGGGCCGAGGGGAGGTTGCCGTGCTGCTGCGTGCCTGCGCCGCCGTTTGTCCTTCCGCGGATCCCAGCAGATGCGGGCGAGAGACAAGAGAGAACCGAGGGATGGGGTTTCTGCTAGCTTCTATTGGGCTTACGGACAATGTAACAAACTGCATATGCTGTAAGTCAAAAAAAAAAACTACATACGCTGTACCATTATACATACTCCTATATATATTTTCTCTTCCACAAAAAAAATATATTCTCAAAAAAATATACATATACACATATATTTATTTTTGTTACTAAAACATGAGTATATATATATATATGATTTACTTTGAAGGATTTATTTTGTATCAATTAGCAACATAATGGTATATGAAAATGATATGCATGATTGATCATGGCTACCATGCAAACATTAAATGATTTGTAGACAGCCAAATAGACAGCAAATATCTCTGGGTTGTACGAACTGTCTGTTTAGCTGTCTGTATCGTGAATTTCAAGAACTTATAGACAGCAGCCGTCTCTCTGTTGTACATGCCCTTAAAGCCCTGTGGGTACACCACGAGCCGATAGGCCCAAACGGCCTGCCAGGTGCCGATAAGACCCGATTAGTACTTGCCACGGCTAGATTTGCATTTTCTTAAAAGTAGTATCTAAATTTATAATTATTTATTCAAATAATATTATTTCAAAAAAAAATTCGGAACATTTGTATTTTTTTTGAAAAATTGGTAGGAGCTCTGCCATTCAATTAAGAGGGTAAAAAGTTGATCAAGTACAAGCAAAACTAGGGTTAACACGCCCTGGGGAGCAGGAAAAGGATATGCTCTCCTCAAAACACTAAGCCCCCTCTAGCCGAAAGCTCTCCTTTGCTCAATGTCGTCTTTGGTCCTTGCTGCTACTTGCATCACTGATTCATAGTTGTTGTTGAATATGCGCCTGTTTCTCTCTTTCCAGAGGTTCCAAAAGGTGTATATGACCATGCCGTTGAAGCGTTTCCACTCTGTTAGGGGCACTACAGTCACAACCTTCTCCCACCAGGACATGATCTGCAAGGGGTCCCCTGCAGCTATCCTAGATTAGTATCGAAGTGATCCCATGCAAGAATTTGTCTCCAAACTGCCTTGGCATAGGGACAACAGAGATAAAGATGGAGTCCAGTCTCTAAGTGTCCATTGCATAGAACACAGTGTTCCTGATGCGGCCATTCTCTCTTTTGCAAGTTGTCTACAGTTAGGAGTTTCCCGTGTATTAAAATCCAAGTGAAGACTTTGCACTTGTTTTCAGCATGTGTCTTCCAAATACCATCCCTCGGAAATTTGGCAAAGGAACCTCTGAACTGGACCCGGTAAGCTGAGCGGGTTGAGTAGTTATCATCAGGTGTCCATTTCCAGGTGATGGAATCTTTGACGCCTTGGACCAGATGCACCTCCTGGATCTTGATCCAAAGGGACACAAACTCCTCTATGTGCGTGGCTGTGGTGATATGTCCCCTCAGAGATCGTATCCCATTGTTGTTGCGGAACATTTGTACACTCGTCATAGCAAAACCTCATGCATTCTCATATATACAATCTCGTAAAGCGATACATCATTCTCATTCTCAGAAGAATCGCATACACTGTACATTGCTTGATCTACATTGTACAACCACATGGGAGAAAAGGGCAAGCAACCATGATGCATCGTCATCAGCTCTTCATTTCCGAACACCTGACAACTCTGCATTGTTTGTTTCTTCAGTTGCGAACATGGATCCAATCTTTAACATCTGAAGGCCACGGAGAACGTACTCCCCCATGGGGACTGATTTCCTTCTTCAGTTCTAAACATCTTGCAGCTTTCAGAGATACTAGTAGCAACTAAGGCCAAGCATCAAGTTTAATTATGCTGAGACAGAATTCTGAACTTTTTTGAGCAGTTTAGCACAAGGCAGAAAGATCATGGCCTCGTTTAGTTTGGTCGAATTCGGCGCCGCCGAATACACTGCAAGACACTGTAGTATACTGTAACATTTCGTTTATATTTGGTAATAATTGTCCAACCATTGACTAATTAGGCTCAAAACGTTCGTCTCGCAAAGTACAACCAAACTGTGCAATTAGTTCTTAATTTCGTCTACATTTAGTACTTCATGCATGTACCGCAAGTTTGTTGTGACGAGAAATCTTCTTTTTGCACAGTGCCAAATTCAGGAGTTTAGGGAACTAAACATGGCTCATATACTACTTGGTAAAGAATTTATAGCAAATCACATTAAAAGTACTCATAACAAGGCCTTGTTTAGATTGAAAAAAATTTCAACCTGATGAATAGTACCATTTTCGTTTTATTTGGCAAATATTGTCCAATCATGGACCAACTAGACTCAAAAGATTCATCTCGTGATTTTCAACTAAACTGTGTAATTAGTTATTTTTTTTACCTACATTTAATACTCCATGCAAGCGACTAAAAATTGATGTGATGGAGAGAGAGTGAAAAAACTTGGAATTTTGAGGGAAACTAAACAAGCCCCAAGTAAGATTATACAGTTGGTGCCGGTGAGATCTCCGTGGGGCGTGGGAAGATTTGGCATAGCTGAGACGGGATCGACGGGACAGGAGTCACAGGACAGCCAAAGTATCCTAAAACCTACTTCCTACTCCGTCCTGAACTATAAGTCGTTTTAATTTTCTATAAGCATAAGAAGTATCTAATCTGAATTTAGTTAATATTTGTATGCGCAGCAAAAACTATATGTACTCTATTTATCTAAAAAAAACTACATATCTCGTTTTTTTAATAAGGAGTCAAAGATTTTATTTGATTTATAAAAAATATTATATCAACATTCATATATCCTAATATGTTTATTGTAAAAGTGTATTATACTATTTCTATTGACACTTATTACTTACCATAAATATTACTTAGTTTGATTTAGTTTCGAATATATTTGGTCAAACTTAGTTTGACTTCCCCAAAAACATAACGTGGAGTTATTTTCAGAAGAATGTGAAGAGAGTATTTTGAAAAGACAACCACTTACAATTTAAAATGAATGGAGCACTACATATTACATGTCTCGCTTCATATCTCCATGAGTCAATTGTTTTAAAGTTTAATTAACTAAGTTTATTATAGTAAATAGTATCAACATCTATATCTTCCGTGTTGTACTATTTTGTTTGGTTGTAACATTCTCATTGTTTTAATATTTTATAAGGCATTTTATTTCATTCTTCCATTAGCTTACCTATTTTTGGCACACACAATGACGTAACAATATTGTTTCTAAGAAAGTCCTGCAACAACGCGTAGGGGTATTTTTCTAGTTAGAAAACACTTAGAGCATCTCCAAAAGTTCTTCTTAAATTCACTCTCTAAATCATTATGTGGAGAGCCATTTGAATAAAAGTAGTTCTTTATATTTTTTTCTCACCCTCCAACACTTGTCTATATCTTGTATGTACTTTGGAGAGCTACCTCCGCTCTTCCTTCACCTGGAGTAATGCAGTTTACAAACTACTCAGAGCGCGGGGACAGCTGACAGACCAAGCTTCTTCCTTCATCTAGAGTAATGGCCTCGTTCGGTTAGTTGGTGGCGGGTGGCTGGTGCTGATTTATTGTGAGAGAAAAATACTGCTAACTGGCTGGTGGCGGGTGCTGAAATGATGTGAGAGAAAAGCACTGCTGACTGGCTGACAGCAAGCCAGCCTAACAAGGCCATGCAGCTCCGCCACGGGTCCAGCTGTTCATCTGGCTTCTTATCAAAGGCAGAATTCAATGCAGATCCAATCTTTATCGTAAAAGAATAGTTGATACACCTGGATGCGTGGTCTGCGGAGCAGCAGAGGAAACTCCTAACACCTCATCTTCGAGTGTCCAATCGCAGTAAGCTTATGGGGTGCAGTCAGTCTGCAGTTTCCTCAGGGACTGCATATTCAGGATTTGCACTGCCTGCCATCAGTCTCTTCAGTTCCCCGTGAACAACAAAGGTCCTTCATCGCGTTGTGCTGCTGGCAACTATGGCAGCGTAGGAATGGGGTTGTCTTTCAAAATGAAGCCCTCTCACTACGGCAGTTGTTTCTCTCAAGCAAGGCAGAAGCAAGCCTGTGGCGAGCAAGAATGCCAAGAAAGGGAAAAACGGTTCCTGATAGTTGGTGTAGGCTATTTGAGCAAATAGCCTCAACATTGATGTAATAGAGATCCTCTCATCCTCCCTGTTGTGTAAAATCTTCTCTACAAAGCTCTGTATTGGGAATGCTAACCCACAGATAATGAAATAAAATCAGGCGGGGATTAAAAATCCCACCTAGACTTTCAAAAAAAAAAATCCACTCTTCATCTTTAGTTAGTGAGAAATCCAAAACAAAGAACAATAATATTTGGAGATGTAACTAAAGAAGTTGTTGAGTCTATATAACCCCTGACGTTTGCCTTAGTGTCTACTTCACCCTTTAAACTATAAAACCATATATTCTACATCTTAAACTGCTCCAAACCGTATCTGTAACCCCTTGAGGTGGTTTTGAAACCTGGTTTTGCGTACGTGGCTGTCTATGCTGAAGCACATGGACATCTGGCCCGACTGTTAGGTCGCTGCGGCGCCATTCCCAGCCTCTCGTTCTTCCTGGCCCACCAACGTTGAGCCGCCAAGACCGGCGGGATCTGTGATGCCCTCTCCCCTCTGTGACAATTCTCCGTGGATGCTTGAAGCGGTACCTGCAGCAGGTGCCGGCGAAGAAGACGACGAGGCCGGTGGCGATGGCGGCGGTGCAGGCGCCGTAGTCCCAGTGGCGTCACTGCTATAGATTCAAACATCACTGCAGGCTCATCACTGCCGGATTGTATTGGGCCGGCAGTGATAAATCTTCACTACCGGTTCAAACTCTGACAGACATTCAAATGATTGGGGTAGGGGTCAAACCGGCAGTGAAGCTCATTATCACTGCCAGTTCGTGGCTGGAATCGGCAGTGAATCTTCACTGCCGGTTCGTGGCTAGAATCGGCAGTGATAATGAGCTTCAATGCCGGTTCGTGGCTGGAACCGGCAGTGATAATAAGGTTCACTGCCGGTTTTTGAACCACCAGTGATTACGAGCTTCACTGCCGGTTCCAACCATGAACCGACAGTGATAATTAGATTCACTGCCGGTTCGTGGTTTAAACCGCCTGTGATATGTCCACAGTACATATAGCTCGACCTCCCTCCCTCCTCTGTCCGAACGGAATAGAACACTGCTCGTGAACCCTAACTCCCGGCTCCCCCTCCCTCACGGGATCTCTCATCTCCGCCCCACTGCAGCAGCACTCTCTCTTCCCATCAGCAGCCGCACTCCCTGAGCTCCCTCTCCTCTCCCTCCCTCGACGGCCATGGCGGAGGGGTGGCCTCGCACGCGCACCCAGAGGTGGGGGGCCATGCGCCATGGTAGCAAGCGCTGCCCTCCCCGGCGGCGCCAGGGCGGCCTCGCGCGCGCACACAGGAGAAGGGCGGCGGTGCAGCAGCTCCTTTCTGTGGCCGTCGCCGAGGCCGAGCAGGGCCCTTAGGCTAAAACCGAGCCCAGCGACGTCTTATGTAAGCAATAAGGGTCTTAGCTGATCTTAAGGGTGGCGATTTGGATTAAAATTTGGGGATTTCTTATGTCAGGGTCAGCGCCACGCGCCGGGGCAGATGTCCGAGTTCATCGTTGGGAAGGAGAAGCTCACTCTATTCAACACAGGTAAACACCTGTTCTCCTGGATCCAATCCTCGTGAGTTTTATTTTGTCTCCGTTACCATTTGCTTTATGAGCACCAACGAAACTTGCATCAAGTTACTAATTAGTCTGAAAGCAAGAACTTAGCTGACTACTACATATCGTTTCTGCCTCCAAAACAAGCTGAAGTACCATGGTTAGTAGCGGCAAATCCTGTGAACTATTGTCGGCCATGTGAACTATCTTGTGTGAAAGCTTTATTAGTAGCCCTCATAATATGGTAATTTTTTTAAGTCTTGCCTAATAATATTGTTTGGAATATGTATGTCATATAATCGTGTAGCTTGATTTATAATTAGTTACTGTCAGGCGTCAGCTTATGTTATATACATATTTGCAGTGGGGAGGAAGATACAGCACATTTGCTGCTTGGGAAATTCAAGTGGGGTCATGCATTCTTGTCTCTAAACAGGTCAGTTCAGTAGAATTTTTTTATGTTTCATACCTATACTGACAAATTTTATTAAGCGATGATACACCAATCAACTAGTTTATTGTGATGAAATTGTTTTTCTAGTTTCAAATGATGAGTGTAAAGTATATGGAGGATCTCAAGACCCTAGATCAACCGATGGGGAACAACGAATGCGGGTTCTATGTGATGTGGGCAATGCTAAAATATTTTGGCGCAAAAACAGATAATGGAGATGATATGGTACGTAGGCATCCCATTTCTATTGTTTTGTCTTACGTTTGTGCATCTTAATTTCATCTTGCTTCAATTATAGCGCAAAGCGAACAATCACAACCAGTTGCTAGATTTTGAGATGAGAGGAATTCAAGAGGAGATAGCAAGGTTTGTGATGGACGAGATATTGACCGAGAAAGGATCATTCTCCATTGCGAGGACTAAGAAGTACAAGGCCCAGTACGGAAGAGACCACATCGATAGGCTATTGTAATGCGACTCTTAATTCGATACTTAAAGTTTTTTTTGGAACTTTTGTAATATAAATGTTGATGGGTTTGTATTGTCGCTGATCCACAACCACCTCCACATCGATATCAAATTGATCGATAGCAACCACCTCCACCTCCCTGACCTCCCACCCCACCACCTCCCCTCGAAATGAAAATAAAACAATTATTAAAATACAAATTGTGAAGAGTATATCACTACCGGTTCAAAGAAAACCGGCAGTGATAATATAATCTACACAACCGGTTGGTTAAAACAACCGGCAGTGATGGCTCAAGTATCACTGGCGGTTTGTAACACAAACCGGCAGTGATTGCTCAAGTATCACTGCCGGTTTGTAACACGAACCGGCAGTGATACACGAGCTATCACTGCCGGTTTGGCATAACCGGCAGTGATGTGATCAGCTTATCACTGCCGAGTTGGTTATGACGGTTCAAAATCCGCCAGTGAAGGGGGGGTTTGAACCGCCAGTGATGTCTTTCTCTGGTGTAGTGCGTCCCAGGTTGTCGTTGTCCTGGATGTATAGATGAGCACGGTGACGGGCAGCAGCGAGCCGAGCCAGATGAAGAAGAACCAGTTGAAGAAGCGCATCATCCGATTCTTCTTGCCGCAGTCTGAATCGTCGAACTGGTCGGAGCCGAAGCCAGATACGCTTGACTTGAGCCCGCCCGTGCCCTGCGCCGTCTCAGTGTTCAGCGTGGGCCTCGCGTCGTGGCTCCACGCCACGCGTCTAGACATGCTCCTCTGTGTTCGGTGTGGGCGGTGGGCCTCGCGTCGCGGCTCCACGCCACGGCCGTTTATGCCTCCTGTCTGCGACAACCTTTGCCGTCAGCCTTTGTGCCTTCTCTGCCGTGGCTCACCGTGACACACCACTGCTATCGCTGCCAGATGGAGGCCTCCCTCGTCCCAGGGGAAAGTCTCCCCGTTTGTGTGTGTGTGTGTTGGGGGTGGTCTATCTGGACGCATCTAGCGCTAGGGACCCACACACATAGTGTTTTATTTTGGTCCGAGAGTGGGTAGTTTCTGTTGTGTAATCAGCCGGAGGGGTATTTTTGGTATGGAAAAAGAGCTTGTCTCCATCCCTTCTCGAGCTTTCCCCTCTCCTTTGAGTGCGTGTTTAGTTTGCGAAATTTAGGAATTTGGCTACTGTAGCACTTTCATTTTTATTTGGCAATTAGTGTTCAATCATGGACTAATTAGGCTCAAAACGTTCGTCTCGCGATTTCCACCCAAACTGTGTAATTAGTTTTTTTTGTCTACATTTAATGCTCTATGCATGTATCACAAGATTCGATGTGATGACTACTGTAGCACTTTTTGGGAACTAAACGAGGCCTGAGCTGCTCGGATCTGCGAGGCTTTTACCCTCTCCTTCACCTCTTCTTCTCGGAGCATGCTTTGGTTGTGGGTTGATGGAGCCGGCCAACCATCCATCTATGTATGGAGGAGCTTCTCTTCTTCTCTCCTCCGAGGTAATCTGGAATCGTTTTTATTTTCTTCGATTTTCTTGATGTGTGCTCCAAAATCACTTTGGTGATGATTTCTTGAGGTTTCTACCTGGTGGATTTGGCTATGGGGGTGGGGGTGTGGGTCAGTTGGCGGTCACCGCGGTCACGCTAGGGTGCGAACGGAGCTCTGGTGGCCGCGTCAGCGGTTGTCGGAGCTCTATCCGCACCCTAGCGCGACGCGGCGGGGCGGTGGCAGGGGTGGGTGGCGTTGGCGGTGTTTGTCGTGCTGTGCTTTAGCTTGAACGAAAGAAAATGTTTTTGGAACTCTTGACACACCCTTTCTCGGTATCTAAATATGGCTGCTTTAGAAGGGGGGTTCGGGGAAGGGAGGCCGACCCAGCAGTGGGATGGTCGTGGGGCGGCTTTAGGGTTCTGGCGGCGGCGGTGGCGGCCGGGCCAGGTCGGGGCGGGGGCGACCATGCACGGATCCGGCTGCTGAGGAAGGAGGGTGTAGGGGAAGACCGAGGCTTTCACGGCCCCCCTACGAAGAACGCAAAAGGAATATATGGATGTCCAGAGTGCTGATATGGTTTTCACTAGATATTCTATCTATTTAATATATCTGCAGATCACTTTAACAACTATAAGGACTAGAAGTGTTGCTTAGATATGCAGTGTAATTTTGCACAGAATCAACATATAACTGAAAATGTCTTTGTACTATGCGTAGGGAATGGATGGAGCAGGAGGTTGTTTGCTGGACTCTCTATTCGTGCCGATGAGGTTATTGCAACCCTGGAACCTGTGTATCATCGTAGTGACAACCAGTTTTCTCAGTTACTTGACAGCATGAGGCAGATGTCTGTTCTTCAGAATATTGTAAGTGGTAGTGGGTATGCTTTGCCTTCAAGTGTTAGTTTTTTATTGACTGTTTGAATTATTTGAATCATTCTACATGTGCCTTTTATGCTGTGTAATTTCTTACGTAATGCCATTGAATTGCTTATCAATGTTGCATATGGCAAGATCATTTGAGGGGAGTTTACTGAATTCAAAATATAGGTTGTTTTGTATGGGCTGGATGCTAGGACAAATGTGTAGTTGTAGTCTTGACTAAACCTTTTAGTCAAGAAAATCTGATGTCTTATTGGAAGTTTTGTTCAATTCATTGTACCAGAACACTTGTTATTTAGACATGCAGGTTGCATGTAATCTCAGTTAAATTTTATATTATCCCGTTGTAGATTTTACCGTCATCCGGCCTTCTTACCTGGTTGTTGTTGGACGTCTTAGTCCCATTATTATGTTCCTATGTGCTATGGTGTCTTTATGTGGTTGTGCATGACACTGCAATTATAATTTCGTCTGTTGAAGTGTAGTAGAAGAATAAATCCTTTTACATTGCTGCTTTGTATTTAGGCACAAAAGCAGATCTTTCAGATCCCTCTTAAGATGATATTCATGAATGAACTCAAGTCACTTGAAACCATAACCTTTTATATAAACCGTGATATTGCTCTTGTCCACTCTTAATGGTTTTCAATTTCTATTTAGAGAAACTTTGTTATCCTTTTGTTCAGTACTGACTACTGAGGCATAGTCTCTCATTAATTTGGGCATTTTTGTCAGTATAGTACAAAGCTATTCTGCTTGATATTGAACCATTACCTGAACCAGAAGCAAGGTCTTGTGCTACAAATGCCATCCCTATTTTGTGTTGAGTCTAAGGATGTATTTGGTTGGTTGGACTTATATGGATCAGATGATACCATCCCTGGATTGGTAATGCTTGGTTTGTTGGATCACTGGGATGAGGAAATCCCTAGATAGGGAATATACCATAAGATGTTAGATTTCCTGTTCGTAAAAATCTTTCGAACCAGCTTATCCACGTCTTCTAATCTCTATCATTAGTAAATAAATTAAGAATTATTAACATGTTATATTATTACTTAGTAATTATGATGGTAGGATTAGTTTTGATAAGTGCTCATACATTGATTAGTGCATGTTTCATGTGCTAATTAGGATATTAGTGGTGCTAATTAACATATTTTATTTTAAATTAGTGATTATCTTGACAAAATTAGTATTAGTGCATATTTATCAGTGTCTAATTAGTTGTTATTATTTTAAAATAATACATATAATTAGTGAACTATTCTTATCCCATTCATTTTCATCCATCCAACCAAATAGAAAAATGGCTTATCTCATCCATCTAACCAAACATGCATCATGAATATCCTTATCCCAATATCCATGGATCACCGTATCCCATCCAACTTCGTCCTCCAACCCAACGCACCCTAATGGTGCCATTAGAACTTGGATGAATCTTAGGTTGTGTTCGATTAGCTGTATTTTTTTGGTTGATGCTAATTTATTGTGAGAGAAAAATATTGTTCTATGACTGGCTGATAAGCTTAAGTGAACATAACCTTAGTCATTTATTGCTTCCAGGAGTCACATTTATGTCAGGGTGTGTTTAGTTTCTGGGGTGAAAAATTTTTAAGTGTCACATCGGATGTTTCATGGGATGTCAGAAGGGGTGTTCGGATACTAATAAAAAAACTAATTACATAATTCGTTTGAAAACCGCGAGACGAATTTATTAAGCCTAATTAATCTGTCATTAGCACATGCATGTTACTGTAGCAATTAAGACTAATCATGGACTAGTTAGGTTTAAAAGATTCGTCTCGCAAAATCCATGCAAACTATGTAATTATTATTTTTATTTATATTTAATGTTTTATGCATGTGTCTAAACATTCGATAAGACGAGGTGAAAAGTTTTTGGGTGAAAACTAAACAGGGTCTCTCAAACTATTTTTTATGTAAAAGATGTAATGTCACTCGTCTCTCCACTGTCACTGTTCTATTGATATCATTCACACTGTGACAAAAGTACTTGACCGTACTGCATTCTGTCACTGTTCTATTGCTGGTACTCTTCACCAGTGTGCCAACTCGCTTTCGTCACCCTTGCTCTTGTGCTCTGTGCATTGTCCTGATCAAGTTCCTATTCTGGCTACCTTTATTAGGGCCTTGTTTAGATGACATCAAAATTCCAAGTTTTTTCACTCTCTCTCCATCACATCAATTTTTAGCCGTTTGCATGGAGTATTAAATGTAGATAAAAAAAATAACTAATTACACAGTTTAGTTGGAAATCACGAGATGAATCTTTTGAGCCTAGTTGGTCCACGATTGGACAATATTTGTTAAATAAGACGAAAGTGATACTATTCATCGGGCTGAAATTTTTTCAGCATCTAAACGAGGCCTAGGGGCCCTTCGGAACGGAGGTGAAACCAAGCATAGGATTGAGATTCCATAGAAATAAATTCTATAGCAGCCTTTAGATGGTAGGAAATGCTCATCGAAAATTTAAAGGAAATTTTCCTTTCCCTTCAATTCCATAGGAAAAGTAGAGAAAAAAAAAATCCACTTGGAGCTCATGGGGAAAATCCTGTGCACGAGGAACGAAGCACATAATGGACTAATGGTTGTTGGTGACATCTAATCAAGGGAGTAGAATGGAATAAGTAGGTTGATTAAAGAAAGAAATATTATTTTTGCTCCTAAGATTCCTTTAACGTTCCTGTGTTTTTCCTTTGCCCATCCAAAGGCCTCCTCATGTATTTTTTTCCTATGGTTACAATTCCTATGGGATTAGAGAAACAAAACATCTTAATTCCTACAATTTTCCTATTCCTATAATTTTCCTATCCTATATTCAAAGGGGGCCTTGCTCTGGGAATCGTCGTCCTGCTAGAACCGCTACTGCTCCATCTGGCCTTGTAGCCTTGGTCAAAAAGACACATATATCATTTTTCTGCTCCATCCTATAGCCAGGAGATAGCCAGCCACTACAAAGACTCCATTCTTTCTCTTCTACGCTCTCACTGTGCTCACACATTTCTTTGTATAGTTGTCCTCCGACTCCATGATTTGAACTTGTTATATCTATTAAAAATTTAGAATGTACATGTACTGAACTGTTAATGATCTACTCTCACATGTGCGTAGCAGTGCATATAGTCAATTATTTGAATCTTAAAAATATTTAAAACTTGAGGCCTTGAAATCGAACCTTTAAAATTTAGCACCAAGTAACCATCAGCACAATCTGTCTACTTCACTTAGAGAACTCGGCTCCATTTTTCCTATCTGCAAACTCACTGGTGTTTGATCAATGTACAAATTTCTGTTTTTCACTTGATCTCTGGTTTGTCCCAGTGATGACCTTGGCTGCCTGCTTCAAGCAACGCAGCAGCTTGTCCTGTCGCGACAGTCTACCAACTCTCTACATTTGAAACTGGTAATTCACATTGTCATTTCATACTAACCGAACTGCTTTTGCGTCCGACTTCAATCTAGCCCTTGTTTAGATTGAAGAAAATTTCAACCTGATGAATAGTACCACTTTCGTCTTATTTGACAAATATTGTCTAATCATGGACCAACTAGGCTCAAAAGATTCATCTCGTGATTTCCAACTAAACTGTGTAATTAGTTATTTTTTTACCTACATTTAATACTCCATGCAAACGGTTAAAAATTGATGTGATAGAGAGAGAGTGAAAAAACTTGGAACTTTGAGGCAAACTAAACAAGGCGCTAGTATTTTACTAGACGGGAGGCCCGCGCTTCGCGCGGGCAGGGAGGTGCATTGAATCTGATACTGTTTGTTAACGGGTTAAGACTGTTCACTGAACCCGGTAACTGAATCAACTGTTTGTTAAGGGGTTTAGACTGTTCATCGAGCCTGGTAACGGAATCCGGCACTGCATGTTAACGGGTCGGGACTGTTCACTGAACCTGTCCGGAACCGGCTGCTAACGGGTTGGGACTGTTCAATAAACCCGAGACTGTTTGTTAACGGGCTGGACTGTAGATGAACAGGGGATCTGTGAGAGGGAAACGGGCGGGTACTGTAGCTGACGTGAGAGGGAAATAGTTGCTAGTAAAACCCTAGAGCTTGAATGTTTCTGTTCTGAAATCGAAAGAAGTATCTATGTCTTTGGCAGGCTGTTGTAAAACTATCATATGCTATGGTAGCAACTTTTCTATAATCTTACTCCCTCTGTCCAACAAAACATGCAACTACGGGTTACTTGCCGGTAATAATAGTTTATGTTTGACCAAATTTCTAGTGAATACTATTTACATTTATGACTTCAAATTAATTTATTAAGAAAATACATTTCGTAATGAATCTAATGGTATTTATTTGATATCATAAATATTAATATTTTTTATCTATAATTACTCAAACATGAGATACTAAACCATGATACTGTGCTAGAATTGCATGTTTTTGTCAATGGAGAGAGCAAGTCTTTTCCACTGAACAAGAGGGTGTGTATAAATGTTCAATCAATTATCTGTAAGATTTTATTTACTCTAGTCAACACCTGGTATTTGCGTTTTGTTCAATCATACTAGTACTCTGATCAGCATGGTGACCACTATTCCTGGCACATCTATAAAATCCTCAATTTGCCACTACCCTGAAGATTATTAGTAGTATAGAATAAAACTATATTCCCCTTTCTCCATCCATCTGGATGTGACATGTGTCTAGCAGTGCCTCTAGGCCTTGTTTAGATGCACTCCAAAAGTTGAATTTTTTTCACTCTCTCCATTACATCAATCTTTGGACCCATGCATGAAGTAGTAAATGTAAGTAAAAAAATAACTAATTATACAGTTTAGTTGAAAATCACGAGATGAATCTTTTGAGCCTAGTTGGTCCATGATTGGACAATATTTGTCAAATAAGACGAAAGTGGTACTATTCATCGGTTTGAAATTTTTTCAGCATACACGTGCCCTAGTCACACAACAGTTTCAAAATTTTTAATATGCAAGGCCCCCTTTAACTCAGGGGCGAAGCATAGGCTGGGGTTAGTTTCTAAATTTGGGGTGCCAAGATTTACTGTAGTATTTCGTTTGTATTTGTTAATAATTGTCTAACCGTTGACTAATTAGGCTCAAAACGTTCGTCTCGTAAAGTACAACCAAACTATGCAATTAGTTTTTGATTTTATCTACATTTAGTACTCCATACATGTATCACAAGTTTGATGTGACGGAGAATCTTTTTTTTTCATAGTGCAGTTTTCAATGATCTAAACACAACCATAGAAATTTCATAAGATCAAAGATTCCTTTGGAATAGCCACTGTTGATACCTTTGGTTAACAGGAATGAAGCAGATAAAATCCGTAAGAATACTGTGCCAATCCCTGAAAACGGAGGAAACTTAAAGTCCAATCGGACGTCTTTTTTGTGCTGGACGTGCGAAGACCGAGGCAACTCTCTTGTTTACTCGTACCAAAGACGGGCAACAGTCCGTAGCAAGAATAAAAAAAAAGTATAATGCTGATGACTAGATGACTAAGAAATTGGATTACTGTTACAAGCTTGTGTTGTTCCTTTCCTATGTTCCAAACAATAATTTCTATTCCTATCCTCTGTTTTCCAATCCTCTATTTTACATATATAATCCTATCATATTCTATGTTTTTTATGTTCCTGCGTTTTTTCAACATCTGTTCCAAATGAGCCCTTAGGAGGGAAACACTGCTCCCATGGTAAGCAGAGGTCACTTTATAAAGCCCTCCAACTAGTATTTGAACACACATCTCTACATCATGCTTCTCTGGTTTCTATGCAACTAAGGCTTTGTTTAGTTTTGGATGTCATATCAAATGTTACATAGAGTATTGCATGGGATGTTTGGATACTAATAAAAAACAAATTACGTAATCCGTCAGTAAACCGTGAGACGAATTTATTAAGCCTAATTAATCCGTCATTAGCGCATATGTTACTGTAGCACTTTATTGTCAAATCATGGACTAATTAGGCTTAAAAGATTCGTCTCGCAAAGTGCTCGTAATCTATGTAATTAGTTATTTTTTAGTCTATATTTAATACTCTATGTATGTATCCAAATATCCGATGTGATAAGGTGTAAAGTTTTAACGTGGGAACTAAAGAAGGTCAAGGCATCTGAACAATGAATTCAGCATCCAGATGAGGACTTCCATGCTTGCAGGATTGGAATCCTTTTTTATTTGAATCTTGAGATCTAGGCCATGTTTAGTTACTCCAAACTCCTAATTTTGGCACTATACAAAAAAAAAAATTCCCCGTCACATTAAACTTACGGTATATACATGAAGTACTAAATGTACACGAAATCAAAAACTAATTACACAGTTTGGTTGTACTTTACGAGACGAACGTTTTGAACCTAATTAGTCAATGGTTAGACAATTATTACCAAATACAAACAAAATACTACAGTGTGCTACAGTGATGCACAGTAAATTCGGCGGCCGCCGATTCCGACCAACTAAACCAGGCCCTGGTTCAAATGTCACTGTTTCTGATTGTCCCTGTTTTTGAAATACTTGCTCTGTCTTCTCATTGTAAGCCATGTTCGCTTGTTTTATAAGTTGTACTTTTTCATCCAACGAACAGTATTTTCTCTCACAACAAATTAGCAAACAGTACTTTCATATATGACTTTTCAACCCAGCGAACAGGGCCGTACTTTCCTGGTCAGGCACATCGGCAACTGTTGCCTCTGCTCCTTTTTTACCTTACTACTGCTTGTGTCATGGTTGGCCATGTACTCCCTTCGTCCACAAAAGAATGCAATTTTCGCATATTGAGGAGTCAACCGATTTGAACTTTGACCAAAGTTATATTAAAAAGTACTAATATTTTTATACAAAATAAGTATCATTAGATTAGTTATAGAATATATTTTCATCATAACTTTATTATAAGACATAAATGATAATATTATTTACTATAAACTTGGTCAAAATTAAGTAAAGTTGACCGGCACGGATCCCATAATTGCATTCTTTTATGGACGGAGGGAGTACATCAAATTATATCAAATTCCAATGCTTTGGTTGGCAGGCTCCAATTGAGGCTCTGGTTAGTTCTCACTCAAAAATTTTTTACCCGTCACATCAAATGTTTGGACACATGCATGGAGCATTAAATATAAATTTAAAAACTAATTGTACAGTTTTCATGGATTTTGTGAGACGAATCTTTTAAGACTAATTAGTTCATGATTAGCCTTAATTGCTACAATCACACATGTGCTAATGATGGATTAATTAGGCTTAATAAATTCGTTTCACGGTTTCCAGACAGTTATGTAATTAATTTTTTTATTAGTATCCGAACACTCCTTTCGACATCCTATGAAACATCCGATGTGACACCCCAAAACTTTTCGCCCACGAACTAAACAAAGCCTGGAGAACATGTCCTGTGCTTAGCTCCTGCCCCTGTTCAAGGCGATCCAGACATGTTTTTTTTATTTTTCTTTAATGGTCCAACTTATTTAATGATTGATGATGTCGTTTGCTTTGCACAGCTCAAGCATCATCTTGAAGAAGAAGATCAAGTCATTAGCGATTCAGAATCATCAGATAACCACCCTAGCCAGGGCCCAACGATGAGATAATGTACAAAGCACAGCCCTGGGTGCTGATGAGCCATTAGCTGAATGTACTGTGTCCAGTTTAAGTAGCTACCAGTCCTATGACTTTATACAGACTGCATTGTTAAATTGGTTCTGGATTCTCAGTAACAAACAAAGTTGGATCTGTGTAATGGTTTCTAATAGTGTCCAATGCCAATTAGATAATTTTAATCACCACCATGACAGTTTCCCTATTTCACTTAGATAACTATATGAAGTCTCTAGTGCTTCTATGCAACCTGTGTAGTGTTCCTTTTCTATACACATTTTGTCAATGTGTATATAAGTGTTACATGGTTCCAGGATTGGAACTCCTTTTTTATGTAAAAAATTTTAAATGCCACCACAGCGTTACTGTTCCCCCTCATGTCACTGGTCCTGTTTCAAAAGTATCTGCGTTGTCAGTTTTGCAAAAGGGCCAGCTACCAACGTCATCATACTCTCACTGGTGGTCCAGTCGATCAGCAACTGTTCCTATTTCCCATACTGTACTTGGATATCAAGGCTGTGTTTAGTTCCTAAAAAAACACTGTGCAAACAAAAGATTCCCCGTCACATCAAACTTGCGATACATGCATGGAGTACTAAATGTAGATGAAATCAAAAACTAATTGTACAGCTTGGTTGTACTTTGCGAGACGAACGTTTTGAACCTAATTAGTCAACGATTGGACACTATTTACCAAATAAAGCCAAAGCGTGCTACAGTACTTTTTTTACACCTTTTCGCGGAACTAAACACACCCCAACTTGTTTCTCTCAAAGTGCCCTGATGTACTTTGGTGTTCAAGGCAAGCAGCATGGAGACTGGCTTTTTTAACCAAACTCTTCGTGCCACCTTGGCTGTGTTTAGTTCCTCAAAAAAACACTGTGCAAACAAAAGATTCCCCGTCACATCAAACTTGCGATACATGCATGGAGTACTAAATGTACATGAAATCAAAAACTAATTGTATAGCTTGGTTGTACTTTGCGAGACGAACGTTTTGAACCTAATTAGTCAACGATTGGACACTATTTACCAAATAAAACCAAAACGTGCTACAGTACTTTTTTTACACATTTTCGCGGAACTAAACACACCCCTTGTAGGCTTCAGAGTTCCGCATTTGAATGGCAGGCTCTCGGTCCAGTTGGTTCTCAGAATGGTACTCTTCTGTTTCCAACACGAGACCTACTGGGGTACCTAAACTCGAAATGTGTCCCCAATAGGATATCTATAGCTCTCAACATGATATCTATATGAAAGACCCATTTTAGATGTCATGAGAGACATAACCCAAATTTGAGTATCCTCTCTCCTGGAGATCTATTTGCAGAAAGGGTTGTCTTTTAGGTCTTGTTATTGGAGAAGATTAAAAATAGGTATTGAACCCTTTGTCTGTAGCG
Source organism: Saccharum hybrid cultivar R570 (assembly GCA_038087645.1). Classification (NCBI taxonomy): domain Eukaryota; kingdom Viridiplantae; phylum Streptophyta; class Magnoliopsida; order Poales; family Poaceae; genus Saccharum; species Saccharum hybrid cultivar. The sequence continues at coordinate 1,703,292 of JAQSUU010000368.1, forward strand.
CTACCTATAGAATAAATAGATCTTGTATTTTGGGTTATGATTGTTGGAGATAGTCTTATGCAGGGTTTTTTTTACCGACCGGTTTCCGGTAACCGCCGGCCTCCGGTAGCGGTAAACCGGCCGGTAACCGGCCGAATTCAAATTTAAATTCAAACGCTCCTTCAGTTCGGTTCGGGTCCGGTTTACCGGCCGGTTTGGAGCGGTAACCGGCCGGTTTGACCGGTTTACCGCTCAGTTTGAGTTTAGAATTTTTTTTCTTTTTTTTCAAACTTCTATACGTATAAATAAATACTAAACGAACTCAAATTTGAAAATTTTTTACACCATTGGCTTCTATAAATCATGAACTATTTTTAGGAATTTTTTTCAGTATTTTTTGTTTTTTTTAAAATTTTAAATTTGAATTTGGGGGTCTTAACGGGCCGGGACCGGGATTTTTTTTTTCTTTTTTTTCAAACTTTTATACGTATAAATAAATACTAAACGAACTCGAATTTGAAAATTTTTTACACCATTGGCTTCTATAAATCATAAACTATTTTTAGGAATTTTTTTTAGCATTTTTTTTTCAAATTTTAAATTTGAATTTGGGAAATACCTAACCGGACCGGACCGGAACCGGACCGGCCCGGTTAGGGCGGTAACCGCGGTTTACCGCGGTAAACCGAGCGGTATTTTTAACCCTGGTCTTATGCCTCCACACTTCTAAGCAACACAAGAGGTTGGCAGTGAAGTTTAGCTCACTTGCTTTGCAAGTTATATTATGTTCCACCTCTATGTGCATTTTTATTTATTAGAACTGCAGAATGAGTTTCTTTGTGCTCCATTAGAAGTTGCTTGCAACTGTGTTTCTTTATTCTCCTTCAAAGATGAGTGAGGCTGTGTTTAGTTTCAGTGAAAAGTGCACTATATAAAAAAAATCTCCGTCACATCAAACTTACGTTACATGCATGCAGTACTAAATGTGGATAAAATCAAAAACTAATTGTACAGTTTGGTTGTACTTTGCGAGACGAACGTTTTGAGCCTAATTAGTCAACGGTTGGACAATTATTACCAAATACAAACGAAATACTACAGTGTCGCTACCGTGAATTTTGGCACTCCAAATTTGGGAACTAAGGCCCTGTTTAGATGCTTCAAAGTTCCAAAAATTTTACAAGATTCCCCGTCATATCGAATCTTTGGACGTATGCATGGAGCATTAAATATAGGTAAAAAATAACTAATTACACAGTTTGGTTGTAAATCACGAGACGAATCTTTTGAACCTAATTAGCCCATGATTGGACACTAATTGCCAAATAAAAACGAAAAAGTTACTGTGCTTCTGAAAATTTTACACCGCCATCTATCCACAGCCTAAACACAGAATATTTGTAGAATAGTACAGCTACTGCTGCTGGCGGTGTAAAATTTTTTTTACCCTGAACCTCTAAAATTCGCCTCAGGCTAAGCGCTCTGCTAGTTATATGGGGCGAATTTTAGGGGTTCAGGGTAAAAAAATCCTCTCGCTGGTCCCACTCAAAAGTACAGGCCTGTGGCCGTCCCGTCTCATGAGGATGCGGTGCCGCTATATATGGATAGAGCCGGGGTTCAAAGATTTTCTCGATCTACATGAGAAGATCTTCTTCTTAATAAAATACCCGGTGGAACGTCGTCTCCCGCGGATCAAGTTTTTTTTTTTTTTTGGTATGGACAGAGATCTGTGGCCCCCCCCCCCCAAACCCGTGCAAAGTGGCCAACAGTGTTAGTGCCTTTCGGCACCTGGAGATTCAGTAACAGGACCCCTCGTGAGCGTCTGGGTCTTGTTTAGTTTTAAAATATTTTACGAAATAACAATAGATTTTTCGTCACATCGAATCTTTAGATATATGTATAAAGTATTAAATATAAATAAAAAATAAAACTAATTACATAATTTAAACGAAATGGACGAGACGAATCTTTTAAGCCTAATTAGACCATAATTAGATACTAATTACTATATAATAAAAAAAAATGCTACAGTAGCATTTCGCAAAATATTTCGGGAACTGAACCGGCCCGGGTAATGCACCACTCGTGAACCCATGCATCAAAGTTTGGAGACTACTACACCCACCAATCCCTTCAATACAAGAACACGTGTGTACTAGCAACATGACCATTTTTTTATTCTACAGCCTCAATGAATCTAAAATATTTAACCATCAGACGTAATAATATTCAGAAAATGGTCCTTTAGCTGCCCCAAAGTGTTCACTACGTTTTTAATGCATTTAGTGTTTCTCATCGGTAGTTTTTTTTCCTTAAACTAAAACTGATCAGAGGCTTCTATTAAATTGTGTTGTCTAAAACTGAAAATAGCTACGATCTCTACTGTCACAGAAGTAGTTCTGCCAATTTTTACTGCCAAAGATCTAAAATCTCGTTTACATATAGAAATTCCACTAAGACTTGCTGCTTCACTCGAATGGACATTTGCAGGATTAGTGCACCATCATTGTTGCAGTCATCTTGGCCACATATTAGTTTTACCTGTGTTTAGGACACTTTTATCAGCATTAATAAAGAAAAAGGAAAATAGCACCAACGAGTACATGAACTCAGTAGAAGAAAAAATGGTGATTCTTAGAGAAGTCGTTTCGAGTAGAACATGCTCCTTGATAGAATAGTAATTAAAATCTAAACTAGTTATGGCTAGTAAAGAGACAAAGACACTGCAGTAGTTCATATATAATTAAATGCCACCAGGTCTGACCAAATATACATGTAGCAGTTGTACAATTCTATCTGTTGCACATGACACCTATACATGTAGTAGTTGTATAATTCTATTTGCTGACTCAAACTTGAACCCTTTCAGTGTTCAAGTTACTAGATTATGCCTCTCATGCATTCTGTAGCCCTGCTTCTTTGGTCCTTCTATTTGCCGCACCTTTACGTGGCTACGATTTTTATTCAAGTAACTAGGCATATTGTCAGGCTTTTCTATTTGCACACAAATACAGTAAAATTGCATTATCAAATAGTAATAGTTGCACTAATACAAAGGTGCAATTTTTGTGTGTATGGTCTAAATTTTTTTAGCATCATTTAGATGGTTCATTCTTTACTAAGTAGAAATGATTATGCCTTCATTGTTATGCAGTTCATAATGTCTTCTATCTATACTTGAGTGTGTATTCAACAAATTATAATGTTGATATAGACAGGATATTACTGATTTTTTTTTGTTTATTGTTCTTGTCCATAGTAGTCGTAGTGCTCTGTTCCTATTAATCTTTCCTATTCACGTAAACAAAACAAATAAAATATTCAGTTAATTGCAATAAATAATGATGTAAATTGCAAGTGTAAAGCCCCGTGATTTTAGTCCTGAGGAAATGCAATATGTCCCTTTTTCTTGCAAGGGTTGCCTATTTGTAACGAAATCATTCTTCTACAAGAATCCTTCTAACTTTGTTGACCTGGATAGTGTGTAGTGGGCTGTACATGGTCTAGTTGACCTGATCTCCAACTTTTGCATGGGCCAAAAGGAAGAAGCTGATGATAGAAGACATAAGTTCCAGGGTTTCACGGTTTGGGATTCACAGTTTACCTGGGCACCTTTTTCCCCCTCTGTATCAAACTTTTATCACTCCTTTTTCTTTATTTTTTTGATTTGTGCTACTGTTCAATGTGTAGAAATTGCAAATGGAATGTCAGTAAAAGTTCAGGGCACATGATATTGTTCAATTTCAGATCTATCATCATCCGCCATGCTTGCCATTTCTCCATCCTGTTTTTGCAAAGATAAGTTTACTTTTGATGCCAGTACATATTTGTATTGCTTATAAATGTAATCAAATTGCTTAGCTGTCTGTATCTATCTCATATGGCATTCTTGTAACAGAACCGCCCAATTATACGAAATTAAGTAGAAAAATCATCCAACGGAAGGACAATTCAACAAACTTAAGCCCGTATAACCCGGTAGTCCGTGAAATCTCGACGGATTTCAAACCATTTCTCATAACAGCCAAGATCGTACTAAGTTTAACGGTTACCATCATAAGTTACATAAAAGTTCGCGGCATAAAATACATCGGAGTTTAAACATAGTTATTACAAACCAGGTTTGAATAAGAGTAGCGGAAGCGGTAGTTCAAATCACGCACACACACAACATTTTGAAATAAAGTGCCAGCTTGTGATCATCTTCAGCAAAAGCATCAGACGAGAAGTAGCGAATGACCATTGCCCATGGTCCTAGGCTTCGCCCATTGCAGGATAGAGACAGTTGATACAATAGCCGTAGTACATCTGTCCATCTGCAACAAGTGGGAACAAAGCCCTGAGTACGAGAAGGTACTCAGCTAGACTTACCCGTCATAGACCAGAAATAAGAGACACCAAGGAATCATGATAGGCTTTCTGGTGGGATAGCTGACTCATTTGCAAGAAAAGCATTTTTAGCATTTAGGAAAACCTTTACAAAAGCTTTGCATCAAGTTAAATCTTTATTAACCTGTCAACTACATTTGCACCTGTACTAAAGTAACATTTAATTAATCAGGTAATGATAACCAATGATCATTAACAACTTCCATTATGTCATAATTCATATAACTGTCCAAGTGTTCCATCAATATTACTACGATGAAGTAGCTCAAGTCAAGTGTTCACTATCCAGTGAACGATGGCGATTCGAATCAATTATTAACCAGCTGGTAAGTTATTCCTCACACAAACCTCACTCACCCGCTAAAGTGAGGTGTTGGTCACCGAGTCAACCATTCAGGTAAAGTCGCGAGCTTGCCAGGAGCCACTTGTACCCGGGGGCCGTCCGACTGCTCTTTGGCCTTATCATCGCGCCCCCGTATCCTGCCACTACTGCTCCGGTACAGTGCGTTGCGGGCAATTCACTCGGCCCGAATAATCTCCCAGTTTCGCGGTCGGAAGGTACTTTATCCGGCCAGCTAAATGTGAGGCATGCATTCAACATGACCCGAGGGACAACAACAGACGGTCCTTAACCGACACAGACGGAAAACACTACAGTCCAAAACCCTATAAGTTTCCGCCCGGTCTCAAATTTATTTCACACTTAGTTATACCATGACTTCATAGTCAACCAAACAGATCCAGGTAACCACCTATAGCTCGCAGGTGACATAAAATCACCCGACTTCTACCGGTCTAAGCCAGCTAAGCATTGACTTAACTGCGGATACCAGGGTAACAAGGATATGGTATAACAAAGGTAAGCAAGGTATAATGCAGCAACGTTTGCAAATAACTCCTAAACGTAATGCATCAAATTAAGTAAAGTTAATAATAAATTATTTGCAAACCGGGAGAGAAATGCTCCGGGGCTTGCCTCTCTCGAAGGAGCTCGGACGGTGATCGGGGCACTCCGGGAGATCTTCACCGACCTCTTCTTCGGCTTCTGCCACCTCCTGCTGCTGCACCTCGATCTGCTCCTCTAGCTCCTCGGGTAAGACGACTGGGTTCTCGGTTTGCGATCCTGTATGATGCAATACGCGTAAGTGATTATGCAAGTGTGCATCGAAGGAGATGAATGCAATGAATATGTTGAAATGCAAGGTAGTCAACATCATCCAAGAAACTATACACTACAAGCACATGTCATCTACTGCATTCTCTTCTACTACTATTATGTTAAGTTAACCTATCTTATGAAATGCTTCAAAGATACACTAAAGCTTTACTAATTTCTTAATCACACTTAAAGCAACACTTGCTTAAACCCTAAGTAATAATAGGTTTGAATAGAAACATATATTTCTGATGCTCCTAAAAATCTAAGAAAATTACAATAGCATAATACTACTCTAAACAGACTACCATAAAAATTTCATGGCATTTGGATAAGTAAACTATCCTATACAAAAATGACAAGCTATAGCATAAAAATGAGCATGAAATTACTTTGTACTATGAAAAGTATCAAACAACAGAATTAATATTTTTCCTAGGTTCTTCATGGAATATAATGACTATACAAAAATTATCACATGCATGTTTTATACAAAGTTTGCTCTCTAGCAAAAATAACAAAAATCAGCCATTAAAGGTACTTGAACTACTTCTCCAAAGTTTTCCATAGCACACGCATGAAACATATTTTTCCTAGTAAGTACATGATATATGAAGATTAACAAACTTAAAATCATATTTTTCTGATACATATAGGATTTACTAGCCATTTTACAAGATATCAGCAATATTAAGAATTAATTAAAGCTCTACAGAAAAGTATTCCAAAAATGACATGCAATATTTTTAGATTGTAGATCTAGTTCCAATGAATCTAGATAAATTTATTTCACAATTTTTGGAGCTGAAATGACTGCTAAGATATTTTCCAAAGCATTTTCATCAAGAATAATAAAAGAAAACAGAAAACGGTTTTTAGTATTGAAACTGGGCCGGCCCGTGGAATCAAACCGGCCCATGGCCGTTCTCGGCCTGGCATTGCGCGCACGGGGGAACGGCCGAGCCGGCCTGCTCGGGGCGCGGCCCACAGGGCGTGGCCCAGTGACGACCGACGGGGGGAGACAGGGCGCCCTCGTCGGCGTTCGGAGCCGCGACGGCGTGGCGGTGGCCGACGGCCAACGGCCGGCTCCCGCCAAACCGCGACCAGCTAAGGTGCGCAAAACGCTCGCAAGAGAGTGGCGAACGCGTGAAGGAGACGCGGGAGGGCAGAGATAGGGCGAGCGAGGCGGTGGCGGAGCACGGGCTTGACGGCACCGTCGCGGTGGCGCGGCGAGGCGAGGGAAAAATTGAGCCCTACCGGGGCAAACGAGGAGAAGGCGACACTCGTTCGGAGGAGGGGAGGATGGGGCGGAGCCTCGTGCACGGGCAATTGGACGGAGGTGGTCCACCGGTGCCGGAACAGGGCGATGACGGTGGCGGAGCTCGGTGGCGAGCGGTGTTCCGCTGCGGTTTTCACCGGAGGGAGGAAGAAAGGGAGCAGGCGAGGCGGAAATGGAATGGAGACTAGGTGCCCGGTCGTTTTTGAAGTGGAGCGCGGGCGCGGGGTTCACAGCGGCCACGCGGTGGCGTCGCCGGCATGCGGCCGCCACGCGGCGGGCGTTTGCTGCCGGGGTGCCAGCGTGCGCGCGCGCGGGCGGGAAGAAGGGAGAGGGGGCTGGCTGGGCCGGGCCGCGGCGGAGGCGGACGCAGGCGCGCGCGCGGGAGTGGCGCGGGCCGATTCGGCCAGCGGGCCGAATCCGAGGCGGCGGCCTGCTAAGCTGGTTTTGATCTTTTTCAAAATTTTCATTTCAAATCAAATTCAATCATAGATTTCAAACCCCATTTTAAACAAGAAGAAGACATTTTCTGGAATTGACCCAAAAATAAAAGTTGCTTAGAATTTAATTCTCTACAACTTTGATTAAGGGTCCAACTAAAAATTCCCAATAAATTTTGAATTGAAGAATAAAAGCTAAAATATGGAGTATTTTTGAATATTTTAATTAATATTTTTGAACAAGTTTTTTTTGACAAAACTTTGAGTCATCTAGTTGCTTCCAAAAATTGAACTATAGTTCTAAGTGATATAAGATTTGTAGTTGCAAAATTTTGATGGAATGTGATTAGCACATTAATATATTACATCTTAAATACCACTTTCTAAGCTTTTATTTCACTCAAAGTATAATATTAACATGTATGATTATGATGATATAAAATGTCATGCATATGATTGCCATGCAAATGCTTGCGTAACACCGGAGCGTTACAGCCCTCCCCCTTATAAAAATCTCGTCCCGAGATTTGGGTTACGAACCATTTATTATAAAAATCTTCATATGCTTTTTGTAAGTATTCACCCGTTTCCCACGATGCATCACCCTCATCATGATGACTCCATTGTATCTTATATATTTTCACCATACTGTTCCGAGTAGCCCTTTCTTTGGAATCCAAAACTCAAATTGGCTGCTCACGATACACCAGATCTGACTTAAGTTTTATGCTTCGGGGTTCAATTATTTCCTCTGGAACGTGCAAACATTTCTTGAGATGTGATATGTGAAAAACTGGGAATATAGCACCCATTGATTCTGGTAATTCCAATTTGTAAGCCACTGGACCCTTTCTTTCTAAGATTTTGTAGGGTCCTACAAATCTGGCGGCAAGCTTTCTGCGTAATCCAAACCGCTTTTTCTTCATTGGCGTGACTTTCAGATAAACATAGTCTCCAACTTCAAACACAAGTGGTCTCCTTTTATCCGCATAACTTTTCTGACGTGACTGAGCTGCTCTCATATTTTGCTGAATGATATGAACTTTCTTTTCGGCTTCTTCCACGAAGTCAATACCATAATACCTTCTTTCCCCTGGCTCAATCCAGTTTAAAGGTGTTCTACACTTTCGTCCATACAAAGCCTCAAAAGGTGCCATTTTGATACTTTCTTGATAGCTATTATTATATGCGAATTCTGCTAGAGGTAACCAGGACTCCCATGAACCTCTGGAAGACAACACACAAGCTCTCAACATATCTTCTAAAACAGCATTAACTCTTTCAGTCTGACCATCTGTTTGAGGATAATAGGCAGTGCTACGAATCAGACTAGTCCCCAAACCTTTGTGCAAATGCTCCCAAAAGTGAGCAGTGAATTGGGACCCTCTGTCAGACACTATAGTCTTTGGTATGCCATGCAATCTCACAATCTCCGCAAATATACTTCTCGGCATATTGAGGTGGTCTATAAACTGTCTTGACAGGCAAAAAGTGAGCGGTCTTGGTAAGACGATCCACGATTACCCAAATCGAATCATGGCCTTTCTAAGTCATGGGCAAACCTGTGATGAAATCCATACTTATATCATCCCACTTCCAACTAGGTACTGACAAAGGTTGCAACAATCCGGCAGGTTTCATGTGAATAGCTTTCACTCGACAACATGTGTCACATCGGGCCACATAGGCTGCAATTTCCTTCTTCATCTTTGTCCACCAAAAACGAGGTCTTAGTTCTTGATACATTTTACTACTGCCAGGATGAATGGATAACTTAGAGTGATGAGCTTCATCCATAATTTTATTCTTAAGCTCTCTATCCTTTGGAATAACAAGACGGTTGTCGAACCACAACACGTCCTGCTCGTTCACTCTGAAGTGTTTTGAAGGTTCTTCTTTAATTTTCCTTTTGATGTGGAATATCCCTTTATCTGCTTTCTGACCTTCTATTATCTTACTCTCCAAGGTGCAACTGATCTGAATACTATGTAACACGACAGGGTGCATTAGATTAAAACCATCTTCGAGTAAGGGTTGCATATTCAGATAATGCGACTTTCTACTCAAAGCATTGGCTACCACATTGGCTTTCCCAGGGTGATACTATACATTCAAGTTGTAATCTTTAATTAGTTTTAACCATCTTCGCTGTCTCATGTTCAATTCTGGTTGGGTGAAAATGTACTTGAGACTCTTGTGATCGGTGAAAACATTGCACACATTACCAAGTAAATAGTGTCTCCAAATCTTTAAGACATGCACCACGGCGGCAAGCTCAAGATCATGTGTCGGATAATTGATTTCATGTTTTCTCAACTGACGGGAGGCATAAGCAATGACTCTTCCTTCTTGCATTAGAACACAGCCTAATCCTGTTTTTGAGGCGTCACAGAACACATCAAAAGGTTTCTCGATGTATGGCTGTGCAAGAACTGGAGTAGTGGTCAATAGTTTCCGCAAGGTGTGGAAAGCTGTCTCACACTCCTCTGTCCACACGAACTTATGATCTTTCTGTAACAGACTTGTCATTGGCTTAGCAATCTTCGAGAAGTCTGGGATAAAGCGGCGATAGTGACCAGCTAACCCTAGGAAACTCCTGACTTCTGGCACTGTGGTTGGATTTTTCCAATCCATAACCTCTTGCACTTTGCTCGGATCTACCGAAACTCCATTCTCAGATAGAATATGACCAAGGAAAGGAACTTTCTTCAACCAAAATTCACATTTGCTGAACTTAGCATACAACTTATGATCTCTTAATCTGGTCAAGACAATTCTCAGATGTTCTTCATGATCTTTCTCATTCTCAGAGTATACTAGAATGTCATCAATGAAGACAACTACAAACTTGTCCAACTCTGGCATGAAAACCGTATTCATCAGATACATGAAGTATGCAGGAGCATTTGTTAAGCCAAAGGACATAACAAGATACTCGTACAACCCGTATCTGGTAGAAAAGGCGGTTTTTGGGACATCTTGTGGCCTGATCTTTATCTGATGATACCCTGATCTTAGGTCTATCTTGGAGAACACTCTAGCTTTAGCCAACTGATCAAACAAAACATCGATATGAGGCAAAGGATATTTATTCTTGATAGTTACAGCATTAAGAGGTCGATAATCCACACACATTCTTAGAGTACTCTCTTTCTTTTTCTTCACAAACAAGGCAGGACATCCCCATTCAGACTTACTTGGTCGTATAAACCCCTTCTTTAGCAATTCTTCTAGTTGCTTTTTCAACTCAGCTAACTCATCCGGAGGCATCCGATAGGGTCTCCTCGAAATAGGAGCTGTTCCGGGGATCAACTCGATTCCAAACTCAACATCTCTATCTGGAGGAAGGCCAGGTAACTCTTCTGGAAACACATCCAGGAACTCACACACTACCGGGATCTAGCAGATAGGAACAACTTCCATGGCACAGGTCACACTCACAAGGTCTGTTCTTTTGGGCAATGGTACCTGAAAAGTACCCTCTGTCTGCGGATCCTTAAGGGTAAGCAATCGACTGCTTGTATCTATGACTGCTCCCCAGTCTTTCATCCAGTTCATTCCTATTATTACATCCAAAACTAGTCCCGGCATAACTATCAGGTTCACTCGAAACTTCCGACTATCTAACTCAAGGGTTGCCCCTCTAACCATCTTATTGGTTAGCACATCAGCCCCTGCTGAACTTATGCGATAACCATAATTTAATTATGTGCATAGTTGTTCATGCTTCCATGCAAATGTTTGACTCATAAAAGAATGCGAGAATCCAGAATCAAATAGAACAACTGCAGGGTGATGGTTAATAAGAAACTTACCGGCAGTTACAGGTTCTCCTTCAGGAATCTCATCAACGGTGGTATGGTGTACACAGGCAGTGTAAGTCTGTTGCTTCTTTCTAGGCGGATAAGGGCAGAACTTTGAAAAGTGGCCTGGCTGACCACAATTGTAGCAGGGCCCCTTCACTGTACCAGCAGATCCTATTGCTCCCTTGGAGTTGCTTTGTTCTGCAGCTGCGGTGATCTTTGCTAGCGGCACGGCCATCTTGTACGGCTTCTGTGGTCCCTTGTAGTTCTGAGTTTTATGCTATGGAGGCCTGAACCTTGCACCAGGTGCGGATGGACGATAAGAAAGACGATTTGCAGTGACAACTCTGGACTGTGATGGTCCTGACTCAAACACCCTCTTGCGATTCTTGGATGCAGTGTAGGCGTTGTTGTTCTTTTCTTGTTTCAAATAATCACTGACAAAGTCATTGAACCTGGCGCGGGTATTGGTACCCACATGCTTCATCATCTTCGGACTTAACCCTCTCTTGAAACTAGCAATTCTCTTTGCATCTGTGTCGACCATGTCTGGAGCATAGAGGCACAAGTTGTTAAATGCATGCAAATACTGTGTTACAGTCTTGGTACCCTGATTTAAGGCCAAGAACTCTCCGAGCTTCATCTCAACCAACCCTGGGGGAATATAAGCTCCCTTAAACGCTTCAGTGAATTCTCTCCAAGTAATCTGGGCATTGGGAGGAAAAGTGGTGCGGTGATGCTTCCACCATATCCCTGCCGGTCCCTGTAACTGATGTGCAGCATATTCTGTTTTAAGGACTTCTATCAGTCTCAACACACGGAACTTATCTTCCATAGTGTTGATCCATTCTTCAGCGTCGAGTGGCTCGGCTGCTTCCTTAAAAATAGGTGGCCTAGTATCCATGAAATCCTTGAAATTGCTGTACTGGTTCACTCCATGGCCACCACCTTGATTATTTCCTCTCTGAACATTTTCAGCGATGGTACGCAGAAAATCTTCCATATTCCTTTGTGACTGCTCGGCGTTGCGCTGGCTTCCAAGGAACTGTGCGAAGAACACTTCTACAGTGAGCGGTGGAGGAGGGGGCAATTGTGGCTCTGGCTGTGGCTCCAAGTGGTTGACGTTGTTTGCACCACCCCCACCAGCCCCTGCACCGTTGCCACCAGTTTCAGCGGCCTCATACGTGGCACGGCGAGTGTTTGCCATCTGCATATTTCAGCAACAAGTAATAATTGAGCGAAGTGGTAGTAATTGTATCCGAATGAACAATCATGCCATACTGAATTTATTGGAGAGAACAAGTCATGCAATAAAACAGAGGCACAATAAGCACATTCTAATTAAAACAACATCACTAATCAAATTACTTCGAATGCAACATCGCGTTCCATACAACCACGTTGCCAGCATACATACACTGGACTTTCATGCGTTCAAGCATCACATACACAACCAAGATCCAAAAGATCGCCAGTCTCAAGATCGAACAGGATACAACACGATACATGGGAACCAAAAGAAGGCCATCGCGATAAAGCCTATCACTAATGCAAGGCAACTAGCCTACTCCTTGGGGCCGTCGTCGAGGTCGGAGGCGTCACCATTGCTACCATCAGTGGCGGCGTCATCGTCGACGTCTATCTGGGCGGCGTCCGGAGGAGCATACGGGCCTATCCCGTTGTAGAGGGCATGGAACTCTTCATGCAAGTTGGCGTTATACCCTTCTAGCTCCTCGACCCTTTGCCTGAGAAGGTCCCTCTCGTTCCAGGCTTCATTCCTTTCCTGCACTAGCTGTTCCATCATGCGGTCTGCATTTCTGTTGGCCTGAGTCAATGTCTGTACCCGCTGCATAGCATTCTCACCTCTCTCGAGAGCCCGGTCTCGCTGTAAGCTCATGTCGGCCAACTGCTCCTGCAAGCTAGCTATAGCACGTGCTTGCTTCTTCTTCTGCTTCCTTGCTTCAAGCCGATCATTACCTCTCAGACCGGTCAAGGTCCAATAGGTATTCTCAAGACCCTGGTATGCTTTGATGGCTGCATACATGGCACTCATCGTGTGGTTGTCGCTAGCCTGTCCTTCACTTGGGCCTCTAACCAAGGCACTTCCTTGCGGTTGCACCCAAATGGCATCACGAGGATCATCTCTCGGGAAAGTACCTGCCAAAGCTGCTGCCAACTCATTAGGAAACCTACTCATTATGTCTCGGATGACGTGAAAGGTTGCACCCTCTGCACCCTCAGCTGGAGTGCGTCCTTCAAACTCCAAATGCCAACCAGCCCATTCTGGCGTATCACCAAGGGCAGGGACGGTGATTTCCACTATTGCAAGTCTATCCTCAGCTAGCTGGTTCTCATTCCAAGAGTACACCGGCTCTTGACCCTCTGGGTACCTCACATCATGGAGCACTCTCCAAAGCAAGGTGGGCATGCCAAACTCACTTAGAAAAGTGTCTGTGCTGCGGCGTTCCCGCGGGGCCATCTGGTGACGTGGTGCTCTTCCACCAGTGGACTTACGGGCAGTCTTCTTCGTGCGGGCCATCTGTAGCACAACTTTTTAAATTACCCGGTGAGAACATATTTTAAGTTGATATCACTTTTATCAAACTGGGATAATCCTTTTATAAGGGGAGGAATGCAGGTTATGAATGAAATGCTCAGGCAATATGATGCATGCGCGAGTCTTACGTTCTCACAAACTTAGAAAATAAAGACATCTAACGATAAATTCGGTGGCATACAAACGATCTCTCATATACGTAACTAATTCGATCTACACGATAAACGCTGTTATGTACCTGCAGAAAATTCATTTCAGCCCATTCCCCATGAATGCATGAAAGCAGTAAATCTACCTACGCGCTCTACACGAATCCCCAGATGCGTGTACAACGGTAGTAACTACCCACACACATCGTCCTATTGACGGCATCGCCTCAACGGACGGAACACCCACACATGCGATACTTTCATAAAAACATGTGTACAACATGTAATTATTCTAGTATCATATAAAACACTCTCCCTAGATCGGCGGTGTATCCGATCATGCTCTTACAGCTCACACTTACCAAAGCGTAGAGGTAACTGATCCATACATTACCACTTAATTAAGTGGCACTCATACAATAGCACGCCGTATGAGCAACGAAAGAGAAATATGGTGCAAGAACCCCAAGTTAGTACTTAAATAGCCACCTAGAGTCCTTAACTGGGCATACAGGATATGACCACTGGCACACATTTAGTTTTAAAATCACACTTTTTAAATAGAATTTTATTTTAAATACACTTATGAACAGTAATCACGCTAAACCATGCTCCGATGCCAGCTGTAACAGAACCGCCCAATTATACAAAATTAAGTAGGAAAATCATCCAACGGAAGGACAATTCAACAAACTTAAGCCCGTATAACCCGGTAGTCCGTGAAATCTCGATGGATTTCAATCCATTTCTCATAACAGCCAAAATCGTACTAAGTTTAACGGTTACCATCATAAGTTACATAAAAGTTCGCGGCATAAAATACATCGGAGTTTAAACATAGTTATTACAAACCAGGTTTGAATAAGAGTAGCGGAAGCGGTAGTTCAAATCACGCACACACACAACATTTTGAAATAAAGTGCCAGCTTGTGATCATCTCCAGCAAAAGCATCAGACGAGAAGTAGCGAATGACCATTGCCCATGGTCCTAGGCTTCGCCCATTGCAGGATAGAGACAGTTGATACAATAGCCGTAGTACATCTATCCATCTGCAACAAGTGGGAACAAAGCCCGGAGTACGAGAAGATACTCAGCTAGACTTACCCGTCATAAACCAGAAATAAGAGACACCAAGGAATCATGATAGGCTTTCTGGTGGGATAGCTGACTCATTTGCAAGAAAAACATTTTTAGCATTTAAGAAAACCTTTACAAAAGCTTTGCATCAAGTTAAATCTTTATTAACCTGTCAACTACATTTGCACCTGTACTAAAGTAACATTTAATTAATCAGGTAATGATAACCAATGATCATTAACAACTTCCATTATGTCATAATTCATATAACTGTCCAAGTGTTCCATCAATATTACTACGATGAAGTAGCTCAAGTCAAGTGTTCACTATCCAGTGAACGATGGTGATTCGAATCGATTATTAACCAGCTGGTAAGTTATTCCTCACACAAACCTCACTCACCCGCTAAAGTGAGGTGTTGGTCACCGAGTCAACCATTCAGGTAAAGTCGTGAGCTTGCCAAGAACCACTTGTACCCGGGGGCCGCCCGACTGCTCTTTGGCCTTATCATCGCGCCCCCGTATCCTGCCACTACTGCTCCGGTACAGTGCGTTGTGGGCAATTCACTCGGCCCAAATAATCTCCTAGTTTCGCGGTCGGAAGGTACTTTATCCGGCCAGCTAAATGTGAGGCATGCATTCAACATGACCCGAGGGACAACAACGGACGGTCCTTAACCGACACAGACGGAAAACACTACAGTCCAAAACCCTACAAGTTTCCGCCCGGTCTCAAATTCATTTCACACTTAGTTATACCATGACTTCATAGTCAAACAAACAGATCTAGGTAACCACCTATAGCTTGCAGGTGACAGAAAATCACCCGACTTCTACCGGTCTAAGCCAGTTAAGCATTGACTTGACTGCGGATACCAGGGTAACAAGGATATGGTATAACAAAGGTAAGCAAGGTATAATGCAGCAACGTTTGCAAACAACTCCTAAACGTAATGCATCAAATTAAGTAAAGTTAATAATAAATTATTTGCAAACCGGGAGAGAAATGCTCCGGGGCTTGCCTCTCTCGAAGGAGCTCGGACGGTGATCGGGGCACTCCGGGAGATCTTCACCGACCTCTTCTTCGGCTTCTGCCACCTCCTGCTGCTGCACCTCGATCTGCTCCTCTGGCTCCTCGGGTAAGACGACTGGGTTCTCGGTTTGCGATCCTGTATGATGCAATGCGCGTAAGTGATTATGCAAGTGTGCATCGAAGGAGATGAATGCAATGAATATGTTGAAATGCAAGGTAGTCAACATCATCCAAGAAACTATACACTACAAGCACATGTCATCTACTGCATTCTCTTCTACTACTATTATGTTAAGTTAACCTATCTTATGAAATGCTTCAAAGATACACTAAAGCTTTACTAATTTCTTAATCACACTTAAAGCAACACTTGCTTAAACCCTAAGTAATAATAGGTTTGAATAGCAACATATATTTCTGATGCTCCTAAAAATCTAAGAAAATTACAATAGCATAATACTACTCTAAACAGACTACCATAAAAAATTCATGGCATTTGGATAAGTAAACTATCCTATACAAAAATGACAAGCTATAGCATAAAAATGAGCATGAAATTACTTTGTACTATGAAAAGTATCAAACAACAGAATTAATATTTTGCCTAGGTTCTTCATGGAATATAATGACTATACAAAAATTATCACATGCATGTTTTATACAAAGTTTGCTCTCTAGCAAAAATAACAAAAATCAGCCATTAAAGGTACTTGAACTACTTCTCCAAAGTTTTCCATAGCACATGCATGAAACATATTTTTCCTAGTAAGTACATGATATATGAAGACTAACAAACTTAAAATCATATTTTTCTGATACATATAGGATTTACTAGCCATTTTACAAGATATCAGTAATATTAAGAATTAATTAAAGCTCTACAGAAAAGTATTCAAAAAATGACATGCAATTTTTTTAGATTGTAGATCTGGTTTCAATGAATCTAGATAAATTTATTTCACAATTTTTGGAGCTGAAATGACTGCTAAGATATTTTCCAAAGCATTTTCATCAAGAATAATAAAAGAAAACAGAAAACGGTTTTTATTATTGAAACTGGGCCGGCCCGTGGAATCAAACCGGCCCATAGCCGTTCTCGGCCTGGCATTGCGCGTGCGGGGGAACGGCCGAGCCGGCCTGCTCGGGGCGCGGCCCACAGGGCGTGGCCTAGTGACGACCGACGGGGGGGAGACAGGGCGCCCTCGTCGGCGTTCGGAGCCGCGACGGCGTGGCGGTGGCCGACGGCCAACGGCCGGCTCCGGCCAAACCGTGACCAGCTAAGGTGCGCAAAATGCTCGCAAGAGAGTGGCGAACGCGTGAAGGAGACGCGGGAGGACATAGATAGGGCTAGCGAGGCGGTGGCGGAGCACGGGCTCGACGGCACCGTCGCGGTGGCGCGGCGAGGCGAGGGAAAAATTGAGCCCTACCGGGGCAAACGAGGAGAAGGCGACACTCGTTCGGAGGAGGGGAGGATGGGGCGGAGCCTCGTGCACGGGCAATTGGACGGAGGTGGTCCACCGGTGCCGGAACAGGGCGATGACGGTGGCGGAGCTCGGTGGCGAGCGGTGTTCCGCTGCGGTTTTCACCGGAGGGAGGAAGAAAGGGAGCAGGCGAGGCGGAAATGGAATGGAGACCAGGTGCCCGGTCGTTTTTGAAGTGGAGCGCGGGCGCGGGGTTCACAGCGGCCACGCGGTGGCGTCGCCGGCATGCGGCCGCCATGCGGCGGGCGTTTGCTGCCGGGGCGCCAGCATGCGCGCGCGGGGGCGGGAAGAAGGGAGAGGGGGCTGGCTGGGCCGGGCCGCGGCGGAGGCGGACGCGGGCGCGCGCGCGGGAGTGACGTGGGCCGATTCGGCCAGCGGGCCGAATCCGAGGCGGCGGCCTGCTAAGCTGGTTTTGATCTTTTTCAAATTTTTCATTTCAAATCAAATTTATACACAGATTTCAAACCCCATTTTGAATAAGAAGAAGACATTTTCTGGAATTGACCCAAAAATAAAAGTTGCTTAGAATTTAATTCTCTACAACTTTGATTAAGGGGCCAACTAAAAATTCCCAATAGATTTTGAATTGAAGAATAAAAGCTAAAATAGAGAGTATTTTTGAATATTTTAATTAATATTTTTGAACAAGTTTTTTTTGACAAAACTTTGAGTCATCTAGTTGCTTCCAAAAATTGAACTATAGTTCTAAGTGATATAAGATTTGTAGTTGCAAAATTTTGATGGAATGTGATTAGCACATTAATATATTACATCTCAAATACCACTTTCTAAGCTTTTATTTCACTCAAATTATAATATTGACATGTATGATTATGATGATATAAAATGCCATGCATATGATTGCCATGCAAATGCTTGCGTAACACCGGAGTGTTACAATTCTTGACTCTGATATTGACCACTCAGTTTGTGCTCCAAAGATTTCATCCAGATCCTCAAGGCTCATTCTGTGTTATTTGTTTGTTAATGACAATGGTTATTATTTACCAAAAATATAACACAACTAGATTGACAAGCATATACAATTTTACCTCATTCATGTCATTTCTAATTATCGTCTGTCTCAATGTTCCTTGCATCCATTCATGTAGTTGCACAGTTTATAATGAAGCATTGAAAATTACTCCTATTATGTTGAATTTACATCGCATATATGGGTGTAATTTGCACATGTGTGCACTGTAATTTTTGTATACTTGCAGTATTATTTACCTGCCTATTCCTGTCAGTCTGATCATCTTCCTGTGAGTTCCTAATTTGTTCCAGCATAAATTCAGTGTAGCCTCCCTGCATTGAAATATAATTTAGTTCAAAAAACAACCTTTTTATCTTGACATTTTTGAACCTAAGCAATGATTTGCTCACCTTTTTGTATCTTTAGGTATTTGAAGGGCCGGCATCAGATCCAGTAAGTATTTCTGCATCATAATTGGTGTTCCTACTGTGCTCATCTCTGTCATTGTAATTTATGTCTGATAGATTTGTCAACATAGAATTTGCAAATGCATTTTATCCACCCTGCATCTATTTGAACATATATACTTATTGACATGTCTAGTCGCATTGAGTAAATGATTATTTGAAGCAATATTTTAATCTAACATCTGGTTAGTCTTGTACATCAATTATAGTGTTTCTTGTCGCTTCTTTATCCCATCTGCTGTTGTGAGATCAAAGTTTGGTTCTGAGTTTTCACTTCCATGTGTATATGGTACCTGCAGTAGATGATGTACAGTATAATTGCATTATCAGCAAGTACAAGTTGCACTATGTCAAATGTGTAATTTCCATATTTGTGTTTTTTAATTTATTTACAATAGGAATATAATAAATGCATAACAAATTTATTTGTAATTTTAGTTGAGTATTAGTTGAGGATTGCTGAGTGGTGTGGCTGCAGAATTACATTTAGAAATTGACCCAGAAAATTTGATGTGTGTGTGCGTGATTTCTGCTAGCTACATGTGTGTGACCTCATGCTCTTTGTTTTGCACTGTGCTCTCTGTGTTTCTAGCCTTTTAGACCACGTCACAACCCCCAAGTACAAGCAGCCAGGGCCACGCCTTGCTGTTGGACCAAGCACAAGCAGTGTTCCATCTTTTGCCATTCTGACTTTGTTTATAGCTCCCATGATTACAGATTCCATGGATCTAGGTTCTCCTAGGGAGTGTTTGGTTCCAGGCCACAATCTGTCACGCCGCACTTGCGGCTGCCATGGAGACGTGGCTGGCGTTTGGTTGGCTGCCGAAGCAGAGTTTGTGGCGGCCACTGCTATTGCGGCTGTTGTTTGGTTCTTCTCCAACCTATGGCAGCCACGGAGTCCTCCAGCATAAAAGCACGCCACAACTGCGGTGGCCAAATCCAGCGCCTAACGTTCGGCGCCGCCGTCGCGCAGCGTGGCGAGCCACAGCAGAACAACAGAAGCTTGGGCGGCGCCACACATGCTGTGGCAAACTGTGGCCTCGAACCAAACGCTCCCTTAGTCTTTCATCTCAGCTGCTAATTTGTTCATTGTTGCTTCTTCAGAGAAATTGGTTTACAAGAGAAATTGATTCAAAAGATTGGTGTACTAACCTTGGCTGATGAGGTATGAATCAGACTTGTAGTGCTTGTTCTTCAAATTTCCTTTGCAATCTGATTTCTGCCCCTGCCCCTGAGCAGAGCAGAGCTTTTTCCCACGCAGAGCAGATCTATTTTGTTTACTTTGCTTCTTTCCTAAGTCTTATCTGTTTTATTCCTATAGATTTCCCACACAGAGCATAAGTATAAGTATAAACTAAATTTTAGCGTAAGCGAACAGGTATTTTCAGAATCCTGTCCAAACGGAAACCAAAGCAACCGGCCATTCCTAAAAAAAAACAACCGGTATCGTCTTGTCTATAAATATACGACCATGGCTCGGTTGTAAACAAACCCAAAAAAACACTACCTCGGCCACTAGCCGATCGATCCTTCCATCTATTCTGTTGCCAAGACCCAATAGCTCCGGCAAGTCACCATGGTTGCCCGCCGCGGCCGCAACCCCGCTGTGCCGAGGCGCAGCATGCGCGTGGGCGGCAACCACGTGGTGACCACGGTGACCGCGCACCCGGGCGTGGTGCGCCGGTGGCTGCACACCACCCTGTGGCGTCAACGACGGCAGCACCTCTACTCCGCGGCGGACCTCACGGTGGGGCTAGGCGTGCAGTGGAACACACCGTACCGCAAGCTGCCCGCCGGCACCGAGCCGCGGCCGGGCACGCTGCAGCTGTGCGCGGGCAACCGCTGCCTGGTGTTCCAGATCGCCCGGGCCGGCGGCGCGGTGCCGAGGATCCTGCGCCGGTTCCTCGCCGACGCCCGCGTGACGTTCGCGGCGTACTACGTGGCGTCCGACTGCCGGAAGCTCCGCGCGCACCACGCGCTGGAGGTGGCGTCCACGCTGGAGCTCTGCGGCGCGGACGGCACGGGCGGTAGTAGCAGGGCGTCCCTGGCGGACATGGCGGACAGGCTGCTGGGGATCCGCGGCGGTGGCGGCGTCGAGAAGCCCGCGTGGATCGGCAACAGCAGGTGGGACGGGGCTAGGCTGTCCAGGGGCCAGGTGAGGTACGCGGCCGCCGACGCCTACCTCTCGTGTCGCCTCGGCGAGTGCATCCGCCGCCGTGGCGTGCATGTCGTGGAGAGTGAAGACGAGTACGAGTCCTATGATTCAGACGACGGCGACGAGTCCGCGGAGAGTCGGGAGCCAGAGCCTGCAGATGACGACGACGGTGACTACGGCCGGTGGACGGATCGGTTCGTGGGGTTCATTGGAGGAGGTTGGGTGGCTGGATGAATACGTGAATCATATGTGCCTTCCTTATCAAACCCCAGCTTGTCATATACTAGCATAGTACTAGTATTAGATTGGTGTTGGTAATAACTACCGTCTCATCTCTTGTGATGAGATGAATATATGTGGCGCCACCGACGTCAGCGTCTCTACTCCGCCGACGGCGACGGCCTCACGGTAGGGCTAGGCGTGCAGTGGACGCCGCCGTTCCGCAAGCTGCCCGCCGACGTGCGCGGGCAACAGCTGCCTGGTCTTGAAGATCGCCCGGGCCGGCGGCGCGGTGCGCCGGTTCCTGGCCGACGGCCGCGTGACGTTTGCCGCCTACAACGTGGCGTCCGACTGCCGGAAGCTGCGCGCGCACCACGGGATCGAGGTGGCGTCCACGCTGGAGCTCCGCAGCGCCGGGGACGGTCTGGGCAACGCGCCCATGGCGGAGATGGCGAACCGGCTGCTGGGCATCCCCCGACCCCGTGGCCGGATCGCCACGAGCGAGTGGGACGGGAAGAGGCTGTCGTGGGTCGACAAGCCCCGGTGCAGCTTTCGTCGTATACTAGATTACTAGTGCTATTAGTATTAGAGTGGTGTTGGTAGTAACTACCATTGCATCTGTTCTGATGATGAGATGAATATGGGGATGTATGCGTGAGAAGACAAGCTTTTGTAAGCCTAGGTTTATGGTTCACTGCATGCAATGAAAATATTAGATCTCGTCTCTTGTTTTGGGGTTGAAATTTTGGTGTTATACATTGCGTTGGATGTCAAGAATTCGTTTCGTTGCATAGTCCGCATGGCATTGTTCGTTAGTTGCCTATGTGTCGTGTTACACAATCGATGGTTCTGGCTTATTACCAGAACATAATTAATTGGAGTGGCATATATATATAAGCTCACACGCCGGCAGGGGTGAACGGCAAGCAAGAAGAAAGAGCACAGGGATTAGCGCAGGCAGATGAACTGAGCTGCGTGCAGCTACCTCTTCCTCTTCCTCTTCCTAGTGCATGCACACCTCGATCTTCTCTTCCTACAGGAATGGAGCTGTCAATTGTGTGCTACTGTACACTGTATCAACTACTGCAAGGCTACTTGCTGCCCATGCTGTACCAACCAAACAGTCCGTCATCGGTAACGTTCAGTCACACTCACACAATGCGACTGTAACGTTCAGTCACACTCACACAATGCGACTGTGAGTAGGTACATACAGTATATATGTACCAGCCTCTATTAATTCTTATCAGCCCTTGTTGCAGCCATAAGCATAGTTTGCTTAAACTTGTGCCATATTTGGGATCATGGTTTTTTTTATCGGCCGAAATCTCCGATATATCATGTTTATCCGTAGGTGCCAATAAGAAATAATCTATCTTTTTTGTATAAATTTTATTTAAATTTATTTAAATTTACTTAAATTCAAATTATATTTTATTTGAATTTGGTCCGATATTTCTGATTTATCCTCTTTATCTGTGACCCTCGATAAATTTTAATTTCCAAAAATGAAAACCTTGTTTGAGATACAAACTGAAAACGATCCATCCATCTACTTTCAGAATCAAAATTAATTTTAATTAATGTAACCACATTTCAAAGCTGTACTTATTAGATGTGAGAAATATATTAATTCTAAGGCTGCTGAGACAACCTATAGTTTTGCTTCGCACAGGGATGGGATGCTGCCTTGCAACACCTACTCAACGCTGCTGCTCCGGGCGTCTTTGGTATGGATTCTACCACATTCAGCTCCACCTGACACATGTACTGTTTACTGAAGCCAGTTTTCTCTCTCTTCCCTCCGCCTCTCACAGAGCCATTTGGAGCGGCGGAAGCTAAAATTTTTAGCTTCACCTGCTCTAAATGGCTCTATGAGAGAAAGAAAAAAGAGAGAAAACTGGCTCTAGTGAACAGTACATATGTCAGTGAAGCTGAATCCCTTAGAATCCATACCAAACATGTCCTTCCACATCCCAGTGCGACGGGATCCAAGTGGCATAAATACTCAGTTTGTTATCATTTTTTTCTGACTACAGGGGTGCTATCACGTAGAACTGTAGAAGTAGAAGCCGCATACGGGGGTGCATCTATCCTTATATGCATGTTGTTCTAAGTTCAGAATCAAACCTGTTTACAGGCACTCTTTCAATCTGAAATCGTAAACACCTTTTGACCTGCTGCATGTATCATCAAGCGAAGAGATATGGGTATGTTAGCGCTCGGACATCTGGATGGGGTTAGCATTCGGACGCCCGCACCTGCCGCACCTGCTTCATGTGGGGACCCATGCCGCTCCGTGTCCCATGCCCGCACCGTGTCTCATGCCCCACACCGTAGCCTACGCCACTCTATGTCCCACGCCCACACCATGGCCCACGCGTGCTTTGTGTCCCATGCCCGCACCGTGGTGCCCCCTCCACACCCAAGCGCATGCAGCGCGGACCCAGCAGTTGCAGTAGGTGGCTACTACAGATGAATCTCACTACAACATGTGCAACACCATATATATACTTTGAAACATCTAGATGAAGCACTTGCAACATACGTCTGAATCAATTTAAACACTTGCAACATATGTATGAAACACTAGGGAACACACGTGTGTAGCCGTTGCTAAACATATGCAACATCTAGATGAAACACTTGCAGCATATGTGCGAAACATATGTAACATTCGGATGAAACACTTCCAAATATATGCAACACACAGATAAAACACGTGCAACATACATCTAAAGCATCTGAAACATTTGAAACAATGCACTTGCAACATACGTCTGAAATATATGCAACATTCGGATGAAACACTTCCAAACATATGCAACACCCAGATAAAACACATGCAACATACGTCTGAAGCATCTAAAACATTTGGAACAATGCACTTGCAACATACGTCTGAAACATATGCAACATCCACATGAAACACTTGCAACGTGCAAAACAGATGAAACATTTGGAATATACTCTTGCAATATATACAACATCCCGATCTACTTTTGCAACATCCATATGAAGCACTTGCAACATACCTCTGAAACAATTGAAACATATGCTTGCAATATGCACTTTCAGTGCAACGCAACATTTACTTGCTGCTCGGGAGAATGGAGGCTCGTCGACATTGGAGTTCACCGGAGGCAGCGGTCGAGCGACGCTTGGAGGCGGCGGCTGCACAACGTGGAAAAGAGACAACGGTTGCACGACGTGGAAAGGGAGGCATCGGCCTCGCGATGCGGCCAGGAGGCAGTGGCTGCATGACTAGGAGAGGACAACAGCACGTCGTGCCTAGCAGGGCCGACAGCCGAGTGCCGAGTGCGTCATGCCTAGCAGGCTCAGCGGCCGAACGTTGTGCCTTGAAAGCGGCTCACTGATCTAGCATCGTCACTCAGGAGTGGCTATCGTTGGGGCTTGCCTGCCTCCGCATGAGCTCACCTCTATAAGGAGCGCGTGTCGCGGAGCTCTCCTGCCTCCACACCGTCGCCCGCGCGGCTCGCTGGCCTTGTGTTGTCGTGCACGAGCGATGACTGCCACGCAGGGCTCGCCTGCCTCCGTGTCGATGCGAGCTCGGCTCTGCGTAGACCGCATGCCGCTAGGGCTTTCTTGCCTCTGCGCCGTCACGCTGCGGCTCATTGGCACGTCGAGACCATCGGTGCTCGCTGCTCTGTGTTGGATGCGCACAAGGGAGCAGATTGGGGAGAGAGAAAAGAGGGGCAAGGAAGCGAGCAGATTGTATAGGAATGAGTGGATGAGCTGAGCGTTGCGATCGGAGGCAACAGGCGAGCGGATAGGAGCGATAGGAACGAGTGAATAGGAATGAGTGGATGAGCAGTTTTGAGAAATGAAGAAGTGAGAGGTTATTGGGCTAACGACGCGACCCACCAACGGAGCGTCCGGGCGGAAGGACGCTTGCTTCTCAACATTATCGAAGAGATATATAAGAGAGTCCCAGATCTTACATGTTTGTTCAGTTTAGATTACCTTCTCGACAATCTTCTTGCTTGCTTATTACTTGTTTGGAATATACCTTATGAACAGTCTTCTTACTTGCTTTATCTGCACTGAAATTTCCATCTTCTAAGAGAGAAATCTTTGCCAAGTGTTATAAACGCTAAAAAAGAAAAGAGAGCTCCCTGCAATTTTTCAGTTGTATATACTCCCTCCGTCCGGGAAAGATGCAATCTGCGGTACCGAGGTGAAGACAGCAACCAAGCAAAATTACGCGCTATACCCCCTACTTTCTCTGTCTCCCACTGTCTGCCAAACGCACTACGCACGAAGATCAACACTTTCACTCTCTCCCCATGGGTCACGCCGCTCTTGCTCAGGGCACCTGACATGGCTCTGTTCAGAATTTTTTATCCTGCACAACAGCTAGCCTGTACCTCTACAAGGTCTAAAATTACATCCTTTGTTGGACAAGTCTCTGTTTCTAGAGTTGCATGCTTTATCGGACTGAGGGAGTACTATGTAAAAACGCTCTGCACGGGCGTGCATAGTTGTAGGTTTTCCAGGCTCCAACCTAGAAAAGTGCTAAGACCGGAGTGCAGGCCCAAGTTGAGCAGCCCAGACCTTTTTTTTCCACGAGACGGCAGCCCAGACCACTTCATCTTTTCTTTTCTCCCCTTTTTCCCCACAATGCAGTTTAGTACTGGATTTATTTAGATCTATGTTTTTCTTAGTTTCCTACGCGTTCAACAATACATAGACCCGCGAACTGATCACAGATCAGTTGGATAGGTTCATTGTGGTGAAACCTGCTCATCCGGGTTTAAGTCTTCGACTTGACACATGTGCTCGTATTTTCCTGGATTTATTCTAAAATTTAACGGCGCTACGCTTTCAGTGGTAAGTAACGTCTCCGTCGACAGCGAGGGCCAGTGGTGACTTCGCGAGATTTACCGACTCAGTCTTTCGGATGTGCTCATAGAGGTAGAGTTTACGTATATGTGTTCATAGGGATAAGTGTACGTACGTGTTGTAGGCGTCTGCGTTGTACTGTGTAATTCTAAAGAAAAAAAACAATATGTAAACCCTAGTTATTTCTGCACCTACCAGAGATCCCATACGCCATCATACAAGCTCCGACGGACACTTCACAAACACGTTTGGACTGTGTTGCAACTTGCAAGACTTACTCTCGGTGATGTACGCTTACCAGATGAATTCACATGCAAGACAGAAAAAAGGCAAGCTCTTTGTGGCCACTTCACTTCCGTTGCCTCTGTGATCACTTCCGTCACCTGTGCAACCGATCAATGGAAAATTTTGGTGGTGCCGTGTGCAGGCTAGATTTGCTTTTTTTTCTACGTGTCTTCTCGGCCGGGCTTGTTCTATTTGATGTCTTGGACTAGCTTCTTGCAAGTTTTCAATATGGTAGCTCTAATTTCTTGCTTGAGGTGTTGATTACTTGATCTTCACATTGCCTTTGTCAAAATCCACCCTTGCATCTAATAGACTAAAAACTTGGTATACTTGCAAACAACATTAGTACATTTGATCATGTTGTCAATTAACCACCAAATTCACATATGGCCCTTGCTAGGTGCCATTTTCCTTACATCATGCATCCATGAAACTAAGTCCCCGTATACTAGTAAACATTGGTAGTCCCATCAGTCATGTTGTCACAAAATCACCAAAATTAAAATTACCGTAACAAGAGTATTTGGTTCTTCAATATATAATGTACCATGGCACAAATAAACGAACCAATTAACCACACTGAAGTAATGATAGTACATAGGGTATATAACGTACATCGTCAGTATGCAATGCAGCCTCATGTAATACTAACCCTTCTTGACACTATGTTATAGATACATATAAATTGAAATCTTGCAATATAGTATATTACTATCTAGCAAATACTCAGACTTTGACTTGTAGCTATTGTTTTGTTTTGATCGGCCAACCCCCCTTCTTGCTTGATGTTTTCATCTGCCGTGACGGGTGTGATTGCAACACCACTAGCACTGAACCTAGCATGGTAGAATGCCCTCGTCCTCCACGTCATCACTAGGGACACCACCATGCCGAGCAATGTCACACCGGCGAGGATCTCGAATGATGCCCTGAAGCACTGAACCCCAACGCAGGCGAGATCTTGCCGGAGATGGCCTTGCCGTTGCGCCTCATGGTCATACATACGGCCTGCCACCTGCACGCTCAGCACGTAGGATCCGACGGGGCTTGCCAGCGTTGACAAATTGTAGAGTGTGGAGAAGTGCTTGAGCCCAAACACCTCCGACACTACGGCGAACAACACCGTCCATATAGAGCCAAGGCAGAAGCCCATGATGATCGATGCGGCGTAGAGAGCATCACGCAAACCCAAGGCGATGAGAAGGTGGCCGAAGAAGGCGAGGAGGAGCGTTATCGTGAGCACCAGTGGGCGTGGCAGCTTGTAACACTCTACCACATAGTCAGAGCCCAAGCCAGCCAGCACACGCCCTGCGTAGTTGGACAGGCTCACGAGGGACACCAACATTGAGATGGTGCGTTGTGAGTGCCCTATTGACTGCCCAATCTGGCTCATGTTGTCGACCACCGTCATAATGCCGCCGATGCCACAGGCGGTGGCGACGAAGAGCAGTAGCATGTGCTTACTGCAAAGAGCCTGCAAAACCGAGTAGCTGATCTCTTGCTCTCCCATAGCTGACGGACGAATTGACACGTCTTGCTGCAAGGACGACGGCGGTGCAGAAGAGGATGGAGTCGTCGGCGGGGGCGGCGGATGAAGCGTATATGTCTGGTGGTACTCCTCCTTCACGACGATGATGAGTGGGCCGACGACAAGGACGAAAAGGAGTAAGGTGTTCGTGATGCGGTAGACATGCGTCGGGAGTCGGGATACCTTCACCTCGACGACGTTCAGAACGAGGAGGTAGATGCCAATGAGGACAGAGACACGAAGGAAACCCAACACGCCCTTGCGTTCCCAGCCGAGCCCCTTCGCCATCGCCGCGGTGCTGCTACTTCGTGGGATGACACGAACGGTGAAGCTAAAGAGCAGCGAGACGACAGTGGGGAGCCATGCCAAGATTAGCAAAAGAGTCGCGCCATCTTCGCCACCACCGAAGGCACGGTAGAGCTGCGTGAAGATGGCGCCACTGAAGCCGGCATAGCCCAAGAGCATGCCGAGCACGATGCCACGGTCGTTCGGAAAGTTCTTGACGCTGGTGACGAGGGCTCCCGTGCTGGCGAACGTCTGAGAGATGGCGCCAAGGAATATGTAGAAGCACATGAGCCACACTGGTGGCCGTGCTGCGGCGGGCTCGGATACGGCGTGGTGGACCATGAGGTACCCCGCCAGGTTCATGGCGGCGCCGGCCAGCAGCACGACCCACGCCGGGGTCACCTCGTTGATGAGGCCTGACACGATGCCTAAGCTTATGCCGATGTTCTTCGAGAAGCTAATAGTGTTGAGAGTGTCCTGATCGTACTCTAACGATGCCTTGAGCGCCTTGGAGTAGGCGCCGAAGATGTAGGCACCGCCACTCATGGACATGATCATGGTAGAAGCGAAGAGCATGAACCAGCGGCCGCATAGGATGCGCACCGCGAACTGCACGCCGCCAAGAATTGCTGCAGTGGAGTGGCCGCAGCCGGACGCCGCCATTGCAGCCACCTCCAAGATTGGTATTTGTTGTGTGGGATAGGCTTGCCTTGGGATAATAAGGAGGTGGAGACAGAGAGAGCCGCTTGAAGGTCTATCATTTCCTACGGTACTTATAGCAAGTGCACAAAGGTACGGTGATGTAGGCAGCAGGCTGCAAATCTATGGGCTATGGCTGGCTACAACGTAGGCTCCAACAATTAAGCTTAATGATAGAATGAATGGAGTGAGTGTCCAAAATATTAATATTATATATAGTATCTATTTAAAGTCAACTATTATATGAATATGCTATCTATTAAATTGATTGATATGACAATAAAATAGAGCATTATATAGCCAATTATCAGCCACTATACTGCTCTTAGGTGGTTGACCAATGCATTGACAACTTCTTCTTTTCTTTCTTCTTTTTTAAATGCTACAAAGCCGTGGACGATAGAATACCTCAGTAGCTAGTTTTGTAGTAGACGCTGCCTGCAAACTGAACGCTGCTGCTTATATATCATGCATATCCCTGGGCTACTGTAGTTTTGTTATCATGCATATCCTCGGGATATCATAATATCCATACTAGATATGTTGTCCTAAATTCAGAGGATGAGTCAAACCATTGTCGGTGGGTCCCTTACCTGCAACATCATCATGAGAATATAAATAAAAATGCCACCATTTGTCCTCTGACTGCGTTCTTGCTCCTTTTGTCCGACCTGAAATTTGTAGCATCTTAATATTAATTAGAAATAAATTTTTGTAAAAATTAGGAAGCCATATATCTCTAGATTGGGTACGACTAAGTAGCTAGCGGTTTAAGAAATTTCTGCTGCTAAAGGGTGAAATAATTTTCGGTTCTATATATAAACGCTTTGTACTGATGAACCACTGTAGAAGAATGTCTAGCAGGCATGGTCGGTGCCATGGCTTGAGGTATATAAGAATTGGTTGTACCCCCCTCCCAATTTCGCGAACATGATGGAATAGAATAACTAAAAGAGGAACTATGTTGGATGGGATGTAAAATCTAAACCAAGAGGGTTCTCAATTCAAACTTAATGCGTTTCCAGTTAGGAAAAGCCACCCTTCCTGGAAAAAAAATGCCAAAAAGGGAAAATAAGAAAGAAGTAATAAAATTGAGTTCAAGTTCCAGCAACACCTTCATCGCCACTGAGGGGAGCACCTCCTTCTCCAGTGACCTCATGCAACTCCTGCGAGCTCCGGTTTGGGTCAGCGTTTGGGGTTAGGGTTTCAAGATTTAGGATTAGGGTGGAGATTATGAATGACAAGTCTAGAGGGATTTCCGCGAGTGACTGCCCGACCCATGGCGCTTGTGGTGTGTGGGTGTGGGTGGGCAGGCAACAATGGTGTCGTCGGCTATATTGGTGTCAGAGGCCAGTTGGGGAGGGTTAGGTGGTAGGGGCATCAGATTTATAGTCGTTAGCAGTGACGGCTATGCATGGGGGGAGGTGGGTCCTATGGTAATGCCACTACCGGATTGGGATAGATAGTGGTAGAGACCAGGGAGCGCGGGTGGGGGTCACCATAGTGATTAGTGGTGGAGGTGGTCTTGGGGTGGTTGATCCAATGGCAGCGGCACCGCGAGATTAGGTGCCGCGGGCGGGGGATCATGGATTTGGAAGTAGAAGAGGGAAGGGAGGATGGTAGAGCGAGTGGATGATTAGTTAGGGGCAAGAGTAGTTTGAGAGTCGAACGGAAGAGGAACACGATAAGATTGGTTGTGGGCTTGAAATAAGGAGGGGCACATTGGTGGGGGAAGGTGCTAGGATGTTTCACATTAGTGTTATACGGAAAGTACAAGGGGGTGAATTTAGCCTATGTAATTTTGAAGGTCCATTGACCCTAGACATTCTATAAATTATCTATTTAAGTATTAGATATTCCCAAGGTTCTCTAATAGGCTTGAACCCGTTGTTTAATGCATCTAACCCAGCGTCGTTCTCTACTAGATTGGCCCTTGGATAGTGCTATAGGTATATCCATGTCCTGCTAGGAAATATACCTCCAGAAAGATGTATAGCTATTGTTTCATCTCCACGAGGTGACTCAAGGCGATGCACAATCACTGCCAAAATGCCTCCTCTTGAGGCACCCTTGTAACATTTAGTCCTGGCATACACGGCCTAGGCTCACTCTGCCGAGGAGTGATCCCACCTACGTAGCAACCCGTTTGAGCTTTCATCCTCGCTTCGCTCAAAACGGTTAACCGAAGTTTACTACGCGTCCCTGGCCCTGGTATTTAAGCTGGTCTGTCTCTCTCATTATTCACATGGTACTAAACACCGGGCGCACAGTGTTTCGTGATGCTATAGTAACTCGTGTGAACAGTACCCGAGCTACAGTAACACGACGCTGGCCTGACCCAGCTCGATGATGCAGTACATGCTACTACAGTGTTTGAGTAACAGTACCTCACTGCTACAGCCCCCCCCCCAAAAGAGTTCGGATGTACAGTGCCCCAGTACAACATCGCCCCATCCGCGAATTGGGCCCACTTGGTCCCTGGGGCTGTTACAACCCTCTTCGCCCATCGTCGCTATTGCTGCTTGCTGGTGAGCAATGGTGGTAGCCCACAGTAGTGCTCAATAAGTTGGCTAGCCACAGGCCATAGCCTCCTCCCCTCCACTCCTCCCTTTCATCTTCTCCAAACTTTGCTATGCTTCTACGGGATGGCCGGCGATCGGGATTGCCAACGATGAGTCAGACCCATGCCCTCCATGGGTAGATCTGATGCCTACAACCCTAGGTCTAGTGCCCCTAATCCTATAGTGGTTGTGGTAGCTCGGTGACTTGTCGTTGGTACTGAGTCATTCTTTAGGATGAGGGCAAGAGGTGGAGTCCGGCGAGGACATGACTTCATTGTCACTACTAGCTCCGGGCGGCGCCTGCTTGTCAAACTGCCTCCAATGGTATCGCCTGGACCGTCGAGGCAACGACAGCCGCAGTTGCTGGGAGCAGTGCTAGTGGGTGAAGGGTCGAGATGGCGGACTAGAGGGGGGGTGAATAGTCCTTTCTAAAAAAATCATGTCGGCAAACCGAAATAAATGCGGAATTAAAACTATCGGTCTAGCCAAGACTACACCCCTCTATCTAAGTTCACAAGCACCTCACAAAGATCCTAATTATGTAACTAAGGTGCTTTCCTTAGCAAGAGCTCTCCTAAACAATTCTAGAGCAAGGTCACACAAACCTATGCACTAGTACTTTAGCAAAGCCAGGGAGCTCCTACACAATTCTAGTAAGCAAAAGCACGAAGCCACCTATGCTCACTAGCAATACTCAATAGCAAGGCAACTAATGCCAAACTAGAGAGCACAAATTACTTAGCTACACAAACTAAGCAATATGACTAACAAGGTTACACAAACCAAATTAGCCACGCAACGGGAGCTACTTCTATGCTACACAAGCAAGAAGGTAACTAGCTAACTACACAAGCAAACTAGTTACAAGAGCAACTACACAAGCACAAGTATATGAAAGTAAATACAAGCTTGTGAATCGAAAGCAAACCACCGAGAAGATGTACACAATGTTGACACGGCGGTTTTTCACCGAGGTTCACTTGGTTGCCACCAAGCTAGTCCCCGTTGTGGCGATACACCCACTTTATGGATCACGAGCTAATTGACTATCAAGAGTCAAACCCTCAACGGGTGCCGCACATCCACTCTCAAGATGGGGATCCTCCAAGCCACGAGCTTTACTAGAGTTGCTCTTCGCGATCCCCGCGGGGTGAGCACAATCCCCCTCACAAATCCTCCTCCAGAGCCACGCACAATCTCCACGCGTGCTTCAACGGAGTCGCAAGCCACCAAGCCGTCTAGGAGGTGGCAACCTCCAAGAGTAACAAGCACCACCGGCTTGCAACACGATCACCTAGTGCCACTCGATGCAATCCTCTCGATGCAACGCACTAGAATCGCTCTCTCACTCGATCCGATGAACACTATCAAGCATGAGTGAGTTAGAGGGCTTCCAAGCACTACCACACAAGCCACCAAGGCTAAAGTGTGCTCCGCTGCCGGCCACAGCCAGCCAAGGCATCTATTTATAACCCCACGGTCAAATAGAGCCGTTACCCCTTCACTGGGTCCTTTTCGGGACGACCGGACGCGCCGGTCGTAACTGACCGGACGCGCTCGACCGCGTCCGATCCTCCAACGGTCACTGCGCCAACGGTCAAATCCCATGACCGGACGCGCCTCTCAAAACGACCGGACGCGCTCGACCGCGTCCGATCCTCCAACGGTCACTGCGCCAACGGTCAAATCCCATGACCGGACGCGCCTCTCAAAACGACCGGACGCGCCGATCCGCACAGCACCCGCGCCCGCGAAACAACGACCGGACGCGCTCTTCGCAACGACCGGACGCGACAGTTGTAAGGTCCTAGATGGCTAGAGGGGGGGTGAATAGCCTATAAAAATTCTACAAGCACCACTAAGAAAACTTGTTAGAATAACAAACGGCGTAAAGCGAGTTTTGCTTAGCCAAAGGTTGTGATGCAAGCCTCCTATCCACAAGTCTAGTAGATTATGATCTCTAGTTCACACAAGTGCTATGTCACTAATTTTACACTAGAGAACAAGCTAACAACACTACTAGCCAAGCTACTACTAGAGCAACACAAGATAATCTAGTAAAGATAAGTGCAAGAGATAGGATTGTGAATCTTATACCGACGGTGAAGTGAAGATGTTGCCAATCACCAAGATGATATACAATCAATTAATATTGACAACAACACAATATGTAGACCAATCACCGGGAGACAAGAGACACAATATTTTTGTTCACCCGGTGTTCACTTGTGCACCGACAAGCTACGTCACCGGTTGTGTCGACCAACACTTAGATGGTTCCTCGGTGTGACCCTCAAGTCACTTGCCCCTCAAGGCACGCCCCACAAGGCACCGCAAGACGCCACTCTCAAGTGAGGTAACTCAATGACACGCGCAATCCAATAGAGTTGCTTTTGGCGTCCCGCCGAGGAAAGCACAAGAACCTCTCACAAACAACCGGAGGTGGCCAAGAACAATCACCTTCTCTTGCCAACGCCTCCAACAATCTCCAAGCCGGCTAGGAGCGGTACTCTCCAAGAGTAACAAGAAATCCACCGGCTAAACCACCCACAAGTGCCACTAGATGCCCTCAAGCTATGCAATGCACTTTGCGATTACTCAATCTCACTTATGATTTGCAATCACTCAAGAGAAATGAGTGGGAGGAGATGCTCTAGCTCAAAGGATGTACAAGAATGTTAGAAATCACTAGTTACCTCCCCAAGGGCCGGCCAACGGGTATTTATAAGCATCCCATCCAAATAGAGCCGTTATACCCCTTCACTGGGTTTTGTCGGGATGACCGGACGCGCCGGTCAAAACTGACCGGGCGCGCTCAACCGCGTCCGATCCTCCAACGGTCACTGCGCCAACGGTCAAACCCCATGACCGGACGCGCCTCTCTAAACGACCGGACGCGCTTAACCGTGTCAGATCCTCCAACGGTCACTGACCCTCAACGGTTAAACCAACGACCGGACGCGCCCTAGGCAACGACCGGACGCGCCTGTCAAACGACCGGACGCGCTCCTCGCAACGACTGGACGCGACAGTGCCAGCGTCCGGTCGGAGTCCAGTAAGCTCCTTCAACGATCGGACGCGTCCGATCATGTGTGACCGGACGCGCCCCGCGTCCGATCGTCCTTGCGAACTGTAGTTCCTTCAGGGCGCCTGATCGGACGCGCCGGTCCCGCGAGTGACCGGACGCGCCGGTTGCAAACCCTAGCCCGCGCGCCCGAAACCGCGCTGTACTGACCGGACGCGTCCGGTCACACCGTGACCGCGTCCGGTGCAGCGTCCGGTCACCTCAGTGACCCCGTTCGCCTTCGTTTCTTTTCCGACTTTCGGCGTAGTGGAAAATAGGCATTTCATTTCCCCGAAATCGCCTGAATCCCGCGCTCACCCGCTCGGCGGGAGGGAGAGAGGAACCCAAACCCCTCTCTACCCGCAAACCACAGCGCGACCAACGCCACCTTTGCAAATGTGCCAACACCATCAAGTGTACATCTCCATGTGCTTGTGTGTTAGCTTTTTCTCAATCATTTTCAAAGGTTTTCCAATTAGCTCACTAGGCCCTACATGCAATGCACTTCATGAATTCACCTAGTGGCACCCGTGCATCGAATAACCGATAAGACTTCCCCTCTTAATAGTTCGGCTATCGATCCTAAACCACTCACACCCTCTATGGTGTCTTGAGTGTAAAACAAAATGGCCCTATGGTTATACCTTTGCCTTGAGCCCATTTTGTTTCTTCAAATGATATGATCCACTTCATATCATCACATGACCGTCTCGATCCATCGACCTTGACTTCACTTGCTCTTCACCGTTGCATTTGTCCGTCGGCGCCAAGTCTTGCTCAAGCTTCACCATCGCATGGTCCTTCGCTTCGAAGCCTCGACTTGCCCTTCACCTTCACAACCGGTCCATCGAGCCAAGCCTCATCTTGGTCTTCATCATCTTGGTCACATGAGTCAATGTCATGTCTCATATGCAATGACCACCTTTATCTAAATCATCCACTTAGATACAAAGGTTAGTCCTAGGTTTCATCAATTAGCCAAAACCAAACTAGAGACTTTCAATCTCCCCCTTTTTGGTAATTGATGACAACCCTCACAAAGATGATTTTGATAATAAAAGTTTTAAACTTGTCATACTTGTCCAATCATTTTGCTCATAAGTAAAGTTTGGACAATTATCACAAGCTCGGTTTTGGTAGCATTAGCTCCCCCTACATATGTGCATAGAGTTTGGATTGAAAGTTTTGCACATATGCATGGATAGAAATGTTGGGAGAGTAATTCTACCAAAATGATGCTATGGTGTAAGAAATGGACCTTTGAAGCGTGATACCAATCGGAGTTGCCTTTTACACCATCCTTAGCATCATGAAGTAACTAGACATCCATCAAAACTCAAGAACCCCGTGAGATCAACATTATATGTAAGGGTTCTTGGACCACTTGTAAAGCTAACCACTTGTAAAGCTTTAGGCAAGTCTAGATACCACATGTAAACTATTCCTATGCATGCTAGTAGATCATTTCATCATCCAATTTCTATACTAGCATTGCACCACACAAGCATGTATATTGAATTTAAATACATGTGCAATGAGCAAGTCATATGAGAATGCACAAATAAATGCAACAACTTTGTTTATGAGCTTGCTCCCCCTACTTGTGTGCATCAACAAATTTTATTTACCCCTTTATCAAGTTGAATCATCTTTTTCTCTCATAAATTTTATTTACCCCTTTATCAAGTTGAATCATCTTTTTCTCTCCCCCTTTGTCAACAACTTACCCAAAAATGGGATCAAATTGTGGAGAGAAGGAAAAGTGTTTGATGGAGTAGATTGAAATTAATTCGATACCATATGTAAGGTTAAAAAATTTATCAAATTTGGTTTAACCTAGAATACTTGCCAAAGATATTTAATTCGATTTGAACCAAAGACAAGCTTCTTCACTCCTCAAAATAAGGGTTATCTTGCCTATGTTGAATTAAACACTTATAGCAAATCTTCTAGATTCAACACTAGGTTTACAAGCTCACAAACATGTCATATGCCACCACTAGATAAAAAAATATAGAAGCAATAGTGGTAACATATATCCATCAAATTCATTTGATTTAGCATGAATGCTTATGCGTACCACTTATTATGTCTACATGCTCTATCAAGTCCTTAGCATAGGATGAAAGACATGTCAATCAATTTTACCTTGCAATGTCGAAGGAGAGGCATGTCAATAAGTGGGTGGGGTGCATTCAACTCATGTTTGAGAAATCAAGAATGTTCAATTCATTCCTTAGCTTGCAAAACCTCTTTTCATCAAGTGGCTTAGTGAGAATATCGGCAAGTTGATCATCGGTGCCAACACTTTCAATGTCAATATCTCCCTTTTGTTGATGATCTCTAATGAAATGGTGTCTTATGTCAATATGCTTTGTTCTTCCATGTTGAACCGGGTTTTGTATCATCTTGATTGCACTCTCATTATCACATAGCAACGGCACATTCTTGAAATTGAGGCCATAATCCTTCAAAGTTGATTTCATCCATAGCAATTGTGCACAACAACTCCCCGCACTCACATATTCGGCTTCGGCGGTAGAGATTGCCACACTATTTTGTTTCTTTGAGGACCATGACACAAGTGATCTTCCAAGTAATTGACATGTGCCACTTGTGCTTTTCCTATTGATCTTGCAACCCCCATAGTCGGAGTCCGAATATCCAATCAATTCAAACTTTGACCCCTTGGGATACCATAGTCCAACATTTCTTGTTTGCTTCAAGTACCTCAATATTCTTTTTGCCGCCGTGAGATGACTTTCTCTAGGTGAGGCTTGATATCTAGCACACATGCAAACACTAAACATGACATCCGGCCTTGATGCGGTGACATAGAGTAGACTTCCAATCAAAGACCGATATTCCTTTTGATTCACCATTTTGCCATCAAGATCACTATCCAAATTGCCATTTGTGCCCATTGGAGTTGAAATTGGCTTTGCATCTTGCATTCCAAACTTCTTCAACATGTCCCTTATGTATTTCCCTTGACTCACAAATGTCCCATTCTTCAATTGCTTGACTTGGAGACCAAGGAAGTAGCTAAGTTCACCAATCATAGACATTTTAAACTCTTTGGCCGTCATAGCACCAAATTCTTCACAATAAGCTTGATCGGTTGATCCAAAGATGATGTCATCAACATATGTTTGCACTATAAATAGATCATTCCCAATCTTCTTGGTGAATAAAGTTGTATCTACCTTGCCCATCTTGAATCCCTTAGAGAGAAGGAAATCCCTTAGCCTCTCATACCATGCTCTAGGTGCTTGCTTTAAGCCATATAAAGCCTTCTTCAACTTGTATACATGGTTGGGTTTCTTGTCATCTTCAAATCCGGGCGGTTGCTCAACAAATACTAACTCATTGATGATCCCATTGAGAAATGCACTTTTGACATCCATTTGATATAGTTTGATATTGTGTGCACAAGCATAAGCCAATAGAATCCTTATTGCCTCCAATCTTGCCACGGGAGCATATGTCTCATCATAGTCAAGACCTTCAACTTGAGTGTAACCTTGAGCAACTAGTCTTGCTTTGTTTCTCACTACAATGCCATCTTGATCTTGCTTGTTTTTAAACACCCACTTGGTTCCAATCACATTGTAGTCATTTGGCCTTTCTACCATCTCCCAAACATCATTTCTTGTAAAATTGTTAAGCTCTTCTTGCATAGCCATGATCCAATCGGCATCCCTCAAAGCTTCTTCTATCTTCTTTGGTTCTATGGTTGACACAAATGATGCATGCTCACAAAACATAGTCAATCTTGATCTTGTTTGCACACCACTTCTAATATCACCAATAATACTATTAATGGGGTGATCTCTTGCAACATGTTGTGGTTGGAGTACTTGCACTTGATTGCTTTAGCTTGGTTGATCACTTGATGTATCTTGTTGAGAAGAACTAGCACCATGATCTTTCATTTGAGAGTCACTAGCTAGCTTGAATGGAGAATTGAGCACTTGATCTTTATCATCATCTTGAATGTCAATTACTTGCTTTTCTCTAATGTCCCCAATGTCCATGTTCTTCATTGCTTCCACTAATAGAGTTCCACTAACATCATCTAGATTCTCTTCTTCATCTTGTGACCCATTGGTTTCATCAAATTGCACATCATGGACTTCTTCTAGAATGCCACTTGAGTTGTTCCAAACTCTATAAGCTTTGCTTATAGTTGAATAACCAAGTAGGAACCCCTCATCACATCTCTTGTCAAACTTCCCCAATCTAGTGCCCTTCTTCAAGATATAGCATTTGCAACCAAACACCCTAAAGTAAGAAATATTTGGCTTTCTTCCATGAAGTAACTCATATGGGGTCTTCTCTAGCAATGGATGACAATATAGTCTATTGATGTAGTAGCAAGCGGTATTGATTGCTTCATCCCAAAATGATTGACTCACATTGTACTCATGAAGCATTGATCTAGCCATATCAAGCAATGTTCTATTCTTCCTCTCAACTAGGCCATTTGATTGTGGAGTGTACTTGGCCGAGAATTGATGTCCAATACCATAATGATCACAAAGTTCTTCAATTCTTGTATTCTTGAACTCACTTCCATTGTCACTTCTCACTTTCTTGATTCTAATCTCAAACTCATTGTGAACTCTAGTGAGAAATGTCTTGAAGGTGTCAAACACTTCACTTTTGTCACTAAGAAAGAATACCCATGTGAATCTTGTGAAGTCATCCACTATGACAAAGCCATACTTGTTGCCGCCTATGCTTGTATATGTTGTTGGTCCAAATAGATCCATGTGCATCAACTCAAATGCTTTGCATGTGCTCATTGTACTCTTCTTTGGATGTGAGCTTCCAACTTGCTTCCCGGCTTGACATGCACTACAAAGCTTATTCTTCTCAAATTCAACATCTTTCAAACCATTGACAAGATTGTGAGTTGTAAGCTTCTTCAATTGTTTCATGCCAACATGACCAAGCCTTCTATGCCAAAGCCAACCCATGCTTGATTTGGAGACTAAGCAAGTTGTCAAAGAAGTTTCTCTAGCATTGAAGTCAACTAGGTAGAGATTCTCATATCTAAAGCCCTTGAATGCCACATTTGAACCATCCACACTAATAACTTCCACATCATCAACCCCAAAGATGCATTTGTAGCCTAGATCACATATTTGTGCCACGGATAGAAGATTGAAATCCAAACTTTCAACTAGCAACACATTGGAGATACTCATATCATTTGATATTGCAATCTTGCCCAAGCCAATAACCTTGCATTTCTTGTTATTGCCAAATGTGATAGAATCAACACCACTATCATTGTCATTGAATGAATCAAACATTCTTTATGTACCGGTCATGTGTTGAGTGCACCCACTATCAATAATCCAATGCCTTCCTCCGGCTTTGTAATTGACCTTAGCTTCTTTGGCCATGAAGCATGAAGAGGATGAATCAAATAGTAAAGGCTTCTTGTTAATAGCAATGGAAGCAAAAGCCTTGTTGGATGAATCTTCTTCTTCATCATCATCATCACTTTCCCAAGTGGCCACATAGACTCCATTCTTGCCTTTCTTGAATGTTATCTTGGCTTCTTTCTTTTTCTTCTCAAACTTGCCCCTCTTGTTGTTTTTCTTCTTGTCATAGGGACAATCGACTTGAAGATGTTCGGTGCTATCACAATTGAAGCACTTCCTTTGTTGCTCATTGCTCTTGAAGTTGTCAATTCTCTTTTTGAAGCCTCTTCTCTTAATGAACATGTGACCCATTTTCTTGACTACAAAAGCAAATGCCTCATCATCAATTTCATAATCTTCATCTTCACTATTGT
Organism: Saccharum hybrid cultivar R570; assembly: GCA_038087645.1. Lineage (NCBI taxonomy): Eukaryota > Viridiplantae > Streptophyta > Magnoliopsida > Poales > Poaceae > Saccharum > Saccharum hybrid cultivar. The sequence continues at coordinate 1,743,543 of JAQSUU010000368.1, forward strand.
CTTCTTCTTCAATGATGGTAGCTTTGCCCTTGGAGGAGATGGCCTTGAACGCCACAGTCTTCTTCTTCTTTTCATCTTCCACCTTCTCCTTGTCATCAACATCTTGATCATATTTGTCATAGGTTAATACTTCACCAAGCAAATCATTAGGCTTCATTGCTTCAAGCCCATCTCTTTGCAACATCATGATCAACATCTTGAATCTTCTAGGTAAGCTCAATAAGAACTTGTGACAAAAATCTTAATCTTGAGTCTTGTGCCCTAAGCTCTTGAGATCATTGACTATCACTTGCAATCTATGAAACATTTCAATGATTGTTTCATCATCCTTTTTCTTGAAGTTCTCAAACTCACTCTTGAGCCCATATAGCTTGGCACTCTTCACAACCTTAGTGCCTTCATATGTCTCACTCAACCTTGTCCATACTTCACTAGCCAATTCCAAATCTTTGATGCCCTCAAACACTTTTGTGTCAATACCATTATAGAGTGTATTGAGAGCCATTCTATTGCATGTTCTATTTGCTCTATCTTCATCGGTGAGATGATTGGGATCAATGATAGCAAAATCATTCTCGGTGACTTGCAATACTCTCTCATGAATAGAACCAAGGTACATTGTCATCTTTCTCTTCCAATGAGCAAAAGAACTAACACCATCAAAGAACGGTGGCTTGCCCCCAACATGATTGAACACAATTTGAGCCATTTTTCACACCGAAGGATGTTAAGCCTTGATTAAAACGGTGACCACGGCTCCGATACCACTTGTAAGGTCCTAGATGGCTAGAGGGGGGGTGAATAGCCTATAAAAATTCTACAAGCACCACTAAGCAAACTTGTTAGAATAACAAACGGCGTAAAGCGAGTTTTGCTTAGCCAAAGGTTGTGATGCAAGCCTCCTATCCACAAGTCTAGTAGATTATGATCTCTAGTTCACACAAGTGCTATGTCACTAATTTTACACTAGAGAACAAGCTAACAACACTACTAGCCAAGCTACTACTAGAGCAACACAAGATAATCTAGTAAAGATAAGTGCAAGAGATAGGATTATGAATCTTATACCGACGGTGGAGTGAAGATGTTGCCAATCACCAAGATGATATACAATCAATTAATATTGACAACAACACAATATGTAGACCAATCACCGGGAGACAAGAGACACAATATTTTTGTTCACCCGGTGTTCACTTGTGCACCGACAAGCTACGTCACCGGTTGTGTCGACCAACACTTAGATGGTTCCTTGGTGTGACCCTCAAGTCACTTGCCCCTCAAGGCACGCCCCGCAAGGCACCGTAAGACGCCACTCTCAAGTGAGGTAACTCAATGACACGCGCAATCCAATAGAGTTGCTTTTGGCGTCCCGCCGAGGAAAGCACAAGAACCTCTCACAAACAACCGGAGGTGGCCAAGAACAATCACCTTCTCTTGCCAACGCCTCCAACAATCTCCAAGCCGGCTAGGAGCGGTACTCTCCAAGAGTAACAAGAAATCCACCGGCTAAACCACCCACAAGTGCCACTAGATGCCCTCAAGCTATGCAATGCACTTTGGGATTACTCAATCTCACTTATGATTTGCAATCACTCAAGAGAAATGAGTGGGAGGAGATGCTCTAGCTCAAAGGATGTACAAGAATGTTAGAAATCACTAGTTACCTCCCCAAGGGCCGGCCAACGGGTATTTATAAGCATCCCATCCAAATAGAGCCGTTATACCCCTTCACTGGGTTTTGTCGGGATGACCGGACGCGCCGGTCAAAACTGACCGGACGCGCTCAACCGCGTCCGATCCTCCAACGGTCACTGCGCCAACGGTCAAACCCCATGACCGGACGCGCCTCTCTAAACGACCGGACGCGCTTAACCGTGTCCGATCCTCCAACGGTCACTGACCCTCAACGGTTAAACCAACGACCGGACGCGCCTGTCAAACGACCGGACGCGCTCCTCGCAACGACCGGACGCGACAGTGCCAGCGTCCGGTCGGAGTCCAGTAAGCTCCTTCAACGATCGGACGCGTCCGATCATGTGTAACCGGACGCGCCCCGCGTCCGATCGTCCTTGCGAACTGTAGTTCCTTCAGGGCGCCTGATCGGACGCGCCGGTCCCGCGAGTGACCGGACGCGCCGGTTGCAAACCCTAGCCCGCGCGCCCGAAACCGCGCTGTACTGACCGGACGCGTCCGGTCACACCGTGACCGCGTCCGGTGCAGCGTCCGGTCACCTCAGTGACCCCGTTCGCCTTCGTTTCTTTTCCGACTTTCGGCGTAGTGGAAAATAGGCATTTCATTTCCCCGAAATCGCCTGAATCCCGCGCTCACCCGCTCGGCGGGAGGGAGAGAGGAACCCAAACCCCTCTCTACCCGCAAACCACAGCGCGACCAACGCCACCTTTGCAAATGTGCCAACACCATCAAGTGTACATCTCCATGTGCTTGTGTGTTAGCTTTTTCTCAATCATTTTCAAAGGTTTTCCAATTAGCTCACTAGGCCCTACATGCAATGCACTTCATGAATTCACCTAGTGGCACCCGTGCATCGAATAACCGATAAGACTTCCCCTCTTAATAGTTCGGCTATCGATCCTAAACCACTCACACCCTCTATGGTGTCTTGAGTGTAAAACAAAATGGCCCTATGGTTATACCTTTGCCTTGAGCCCATTTTGTTTCTTCAAATGATATGATCCACTTCATATCATCACATGACCGTCTCGATCCATCGACCTTGACTTCACTTGCTCTTCACCGTTGCATTTGTCCGTCGGCGCCAAGTCTTGCGCAAGCTTCACCATCGCATGGTCCTTCGCTTCGAAGCCTCGACTTGCCCTTCACCTTCACAACCGGTCCATCGAGCCAAGCCTCATCTTGGTCTTCATCATCTTGGTCACATGAGTCAATGTCATGTCTCATATGCAATGACCACCTTTATCTAAATCATCCACTTAGATACAAAGGTTAGTCCTAGGTTTCATCAATTAGCCAAAACCAAACTAGGGACTTTCAACAGTGCCAGCGTCCGGTCGGAGTCCAGTAAGCTCCCTCGACGACCGGACGCGTCCGATCGCGTGTGACCGGACGCGCCCCGCGTCCGATCGTCCTTGTGAACCGCAGTTCCTTCTGGGCACTTGACCGAACGCGCCGGTCCCGCGAGTGACCGGACGCGCCGGTTGCAAACCCTAGCACCCGCGCCTGCGCTGTACTGACCGGACGCGTCCGGTCATACCATGACCGCGTCCGGTGTAGCATCCGGTCACCTCTATGACCTCCGTTCGCCTCCGTTTCTTTTCTGACTTCTGGCGTAGTGGAAAATAGGCATTTTAACTTCTCAAAAACGCCTGAATCCCGCGCTCGCAAAGCTCGGCGGGAGGGAGAGAGGAACCCAAATCCTCTCTGCCGCTTAAACTTCATCGCCTTCATAAATGTGCCAACACCAACAAGTGACCACCACCCTGTGCACGTGTGTTAGCATTTTCATAATCATTTTACTGAAGGAGTTAACCACTCAACTTGCCACGCCACTCGATCCTAGCAACGATGCATAGTTAGATCACACGAGTGGCACTAGATGACCGATATGCAAACAAGTTTGCTCCTCTTGATAGTACGGCCATCTATCCTAAACCCGGTCATAAACTTCTCTACACACCTATGACCGGTGAAATGGAAATGCCCTAGGTTATACCTTTGCCTTGCGCATTCCACTCCATCTTCTCCGACGTTGATGCAACACATGCACCAACCATATCACAAATGATATGATCCACTTCATATCATCATGTGACCTTGGTCCATCGATCTTGACCTCACTTTCTCTTCACTGTTGCGTCGGTCCATCGGCGCTAAGTCTTGCTCAAGCTTCACCGCCTCACGGTCCATCGCTCCAAAGCCTCCGACTTGCCCTTCACACTTGCAACCGGTCCATCAAGCCAAGCCTCATCTTGATCTTTGCCACCTTGGCCACATGACTCCATGTCATGTCTCATATGCAATGAGCTCCTCCATGACACCATCACCTGTGGACTAATCTCCTGTGTATTTCTCATTAAAAACAATTAGTCCACCTAAGGTTGTCACTCAATTACGAAAACCAAACAAGGACCTTTCAATCTCCCCTTTTTTGGTAATTGATGACAACTCTACAAAGATATAGAAATTAAATTCTTTTGGACTTTATGCCACTTATCCAACATTTAAGCTCTAAGTTAGGATTTGGATAAGCACCATAAAATCCGACTTGGTAGTGATAACTCCCCCTACATATGTACTCAAATAGTTTGGTTTCAAGCTTACACATATGTATGAATATGAAAATTATGGGAGGGTTAGCACTACTAAGTGATGCTAAGGTGTATAGAATAAACCTTTGTAGTTTGATACTATTTGATAGCTCGATATCATTTGAAAATCACAAGTTTGCCATCATCCTTAGCATCATGAATAGCTAGACATCAAAAACACTAGAAACCCCGTGAGATCAATATTATAAGCAAGGTTCTAGTTTTTCATGATAAACACAAGTCTAGCTACCATCCTATGCATGCTAGTTATCATATCATCATTCAAGTTCTATAACTAGCAAACACCACACAAGCATGCATGTTAAATATAAAAACTTATGCAATGCTAGCAAGCACATGAATATGCACATATCAAATGTAATCAAACAATGTTCATGAGCTTGCTCCCCCTACTTGTGTGCTTATTTTGTCCAAGAATGTTGATCCTTCTCTTTTCTTCATTGTTGCTCCCTTTTTATCCATTTCCATGTCCAAACCCCATCTTCTCATGATGTCCCCAAATCCCTCTCTTGGTGTATTGATATATCTTTGTTCCAACTTCTCCCCCTTTGTCATCAATTTCCATAAAAGGTGTATGTCTCATTGATACAAAGGCTTGCATTGGGGTAGATGGTTGAGACTTAAATATTGTGTTGTTGATGGACATCACCGCATATGTTGGAATGACATTACTTGTATGTTGCTCTTGAGATACCACTTAGGATCTTTGACCTTGATACCATTAGGTGGGGCTCCTCCCCCTATGTCATAGCATGGGTCATTCACTTGATAGTCTTGAGCTCTTGTGTGTGAGGGAACTTTCTTCATTTGATGATCACTTAAAGTTGAGGATCACTTGTGGAACCACCGTCTTGTATAAATGATATCATGTGTAGAAATACCATGAATAAGTGTGTGATACCAATTTGAAGAATCCTCTATCATGGAACCACTTGTAGGATTTGTCAATATGATCTTTTCTTGAACATTTGCTATTTTTATGAGTACCACTTGTAGGATATCACTTGTAGATCATGATCTAGACACCACTTGTAAATATCAATTGAAGAAATATTTTGAGTCTAGATACCATTTGAAAGATATCCATTTCCATTGTTGTCTTGAGCTTGTACCCATATCATTGTCATGAGCTTCTAGTATGACTTGAACTAAGTTGATTTGCCTAAGATTCTAAGTCCGGTTTGATCCAATGACAAGCTTCTTCACTTCTCATACTAAGGGTTATCTTGCCAATGTTGTACTTATCACTTGTTAGCAATCCAAACTAGATCAAGTACTTGGGTTCACTAGCTCATGAACAAATTCATACACATACCACTAGATCATTTAAACAATTCAAGCAATAGTGGTAGGCTATGAATTTAAACAATTCATTTGTTATGCATGATCCTAGTAAGCATGTACTATATGCACTAATCGCATACTAGTAAGGGATGAAATGATCATGCATATTGCAATGATACCTTTGTTATGTTGGAGTAGAGGATAGTCACATAGATTCCAATTCATTACTCCAATAGCGATGTGAAGTCCAATTTATAAGCTTGGTGAAGACCAATCATTATAGAGAAATCCATTCTTCACCCATATGAAATGAGAACCACTAATAATCAAGTGCATTATCTCTTGTTGTGGTTGGCTTGTTTTTTTTTCTTTGATCAATGCTTGCATCAGAGAAGTACTTATGATACCAATTTTATAACTATGACTAGCTCTCTTTTGGGTGTTGCTTGTTTTTCTTGATCAACCCTATTGATTGCTTCAATTAAGCATCTTAAATGTCCCTTGAATTCATCACTTCCATGTTAGCCTTCCAAGCCGGTGCTCGGTTTACCCACCCATGGGCGGCAAGCCCCCTCAGCAGGGAGAAGTGACCTCTCTCCAAAGAACCATCCTTGACACTTACTTGAATTGCCTTTGATTGATTGATCTATGGACTTAACTTGATGAGTAACCTTGAATTATTCTTTAAGTCCTTTTCTTTCTACTAAATGATCTCCAATCATTACTAGAACTTGAACCTCATCTTCATCTTGAGTTTGATCTTCATTTTCAAATTTAAGTACCAAATTTGTACACTAAGTACATTCCACAATCAATGTACTTGTACTCATTTCTTGTTATGCTTCTAGATCAATTCAAAACCAAAGTTAGGTGCCTCAAACACTTATAAATATGTTTCCAACTTGAGGACCTTTCACTTAAAGTGACTCTAGATTAATCCAATAATTGTCACTTTTCTGGCAGATTCTGTACCCTTCAAAGAATAATTCATATCTCCCAATGTACAGATCCAAATGCCATAAAATTTGGTGGAGATGTGATTCACTAAGTCATCTAGCAGCTGTAAAAATTTGAGATTCATTTGACATCTAGATTGCTACCAGATTTCAAATCTTCCACCACTGCTACATGCTAAAAACTGCTGCATTATAGCTGACAAGATGTACTCCAAAGCTGAAGCATCTCTTATCCAATTCTCATGAAATTTGTACAGCATCTTATAACATAAGTCTAAAGCATGCATACCAAAATTCATGCCAATCCAAGTAGATTTGATCATCCAAACTCAGACTTGATCACTGCTAGCTCAGATTTTTAACTTTGGACAGATTTCAATACATTGAGCAATACTTCATCAAATATGAATCAAACTTGAAACTAACTTGTTTGAATACTTTCACAAGACATATATCCATTCAATCCACTTACTAAATGTCATATCATGAATTTATCCAACTCAAATCAATCCAAATTTGATTGCTAGGCATTTAATCCATTCAATCATCTCATAGCAAGCAACATTGCATATATATCTAATTCAATCAACTCATATGCACCCAAATAAAATGATCAACTAGAGATATACCTTGGTTAGCTCATGATCATCCAATAGCAAGCTTTCAACTTGAATATTTGCAAGCCATAAAATATATCCAATAAATCACCACAATCTTGAATGTTGCACTTGTATGTTGTAGTATTTGGACTCCACTTATTTTGACTTGGCATTGGGATAGAATATGCACTAAGCTTTAAAACTTGATTCAACATATGATGACCAATATGAATCCAAATGAATCAAGCCTCCAATGTCAATGGTACCTATAAACAATCATCCACTTTTTGATGGTACCCAAACAAGTTTGGGTCCTCTCAAGTTAGGAGCAACATACTTAGGCAAAGCCTTAGTATGGGTAGCGGGATATTTTGCAATAGCAACAATAGAGGTACCATTTACATCCTTTCTAAGCACATTAGTATCATCAATTGAAATATGCTTAGAAGTGTTACCTAGGGGACATGAATGTGCCATGTGTCCCCTTTCCCGGCATGAATAGCATCTTCTCTTTGATTGAGCCTTTTCTTTATTGCTCATGTGATGCTTTTCATTGCCTTGCCTCTCATGAGTTGCTTGAGCCTTCTTCTCAAGCTTGGTAGGACACCCCTAGGCAAAGTGTCCCATATCTTCACACTTGAAGCACTTGATGTGAGCCAAATCTCTCTTCTTATCTTGAATCTTGCTCATCATCTTGGCATCTTGGATTTGCATTGGATGTCTTCCTCTTCCACCCCTTTTTGTTTTATTCTTCTTCTTCTTCAAGTCACCATCATCATTCTTGTGGTTGATCTTGACTTGAGATTGGGGTGTGGTTTCTTGCTCAACTTGTGGCTTTGGTTGAGGCTCTTTTTGTTGCTTCACTAGTTTCTTGGTTGGGCACATTGAGGTGAGATGACCCCAAGTGCGACACTTGAAGCACTTGACATGCTTGAGCCTCTCTTCTTCTTTCTTCAACTTGAGCTTTTCTTCATTAGGGCAACCATTTGCAAGATGTCCCATTTCATGACATTTAAAGCACATAAAATGAGAGAGCTTCTCTTGTTCTTGTTTCTTCATCTCTCTTTCATATCTTCTCTTCCCCCATCTTTTGCCTTTGATATTGCTCTTGTTGAAACCAAGGCCACTCTTGTCACCAAAGTTTCTTTGAGTTTTTAACATATGCTCAAAGGTGACTTTTGAGTTGTAGCACCTCTCTAACTTGTTGCTCAATTTCTTCACTTCACTTTTGAGCTCATTGTTCTCCTTCAAAATATTAGTCTCACAAGACATAGAAGTAGAACAAGCATATATATGTGAAGAACATGGCATATCTAATAAGTCATCACAAGAGGTGGATACATGCTTTCTCCCTACATCACATGGGTTAGTCACATTTTGCAATTGATCATTTGATCCATGTGATGAGCTCTCATTAATTTTAATTTTCTTTAATAACATCTTAAAGAGAGAAGCATGTTCTTGTACCAAATTATCATGAGCAACACTAAGTTCCTCATGAGCCAATTTTAGCTCCTCGTGTGAACAAGTAGTAACATAAAGTAGATGCTTTTGTTGTTCACATGTGGTTTTTAGAAATGAGTTTTCATTTTCCAATTTCATGGTTTTAGCTTTCTCATTTTCTAAAGACATGTTCATGCTAGCAAGTCTACTAACAAGCTCATCATATGAATCAACATGATCAATCACATTATCATTTGATACCTTTGTGTCACCTAGTGACATGAAGCAATGTGATGTAGTGGATGGGCTTGTAGTAGCATCATCAAGGCCCGAGCATGAACCAATGTTGTCACCATCAAATGTGCTTGGGGTAGAAACATCACTTGCAACACTTGATGCATCATCACCATTCTTGTCAAGTGAACTTGTGGTAGATCGATCATCATCATCACTTGACCATGAGGTGGAGCAATCCTCCACAACCATCGTGTTGTGGTCATGCTCAACATCATCATGTGCAACCTCCTTAGGCTTGACATCATCGTCATCATCAGTGATAGCTCCATACTTTTCATTGAGATAGGCCCATATCTCATGAGCAGATTTGAGGTCCATGATCTTACCAAAGATGCTATCATCCAAAGATCTATACATGATGTTAGTAGCTTGGATGTCAAGATCTAGGCATTTCTCTTGTGCTTGAGTTAGATTATCTTCATCTAACACATGAGAAAAGCCTACATCTACCATCCACCATATTTGAGGGCAAATAAACTTAAAATTACATATCATCCAATTTTTCCACCGTGCAAAGTGTGTGCCATCAAACATGTGAGGACAATCAACATCTAGTCCATATTCCGCCATCCTCTCGGGTCGGTGAAGACCACAAATGAGATACCAAGCTCTGATACCAATTGAAGGGTCGAGATGGCGGACTAGAGGGGGGTGAATAGTCCTTTCTAAAAAAAATCATGTCGGCAAACCGAAATAAATGCGGAATTAAAACTATCGGTCTAGCCAAGACTACACCCCTCTATCTAAGTTCACAAGCACCTCACAAAGATCCTAATTATGTAACTAAGGTGCTTTCCTTAGCAAGAGCTCTCCTAAACAATTCTAGAGCAAGGTCACACAAACCTATGCACTAGTACTTTAGCAAAGCCAGGGAGCTCCTACACAATTCTAGTAAGCAAAAGCACGAAGCCACCTATGCTCACTAGCAATACTCAATAGCAAGGCAACTAATGCCAAACTAGAGAGCACAAATTACTTAGCTACACAAACTAAGCAATATGACTAACAAGGTTACACAAACCAAATTAGCCACGCAACGGGAGCTACTTCTATGCTACACAAGCAAGAAGGTAACTAGCTAACTACACAAGCAAACTAGTTACAAGAGCAACTACACAAGCACAAGTATATGAAAGTAAATACAAGCTTGTGAATCGAAAGCAAACCACCAAGAAGATGTACACAATGTTGACACGGCGGTTTTTCACCGAGGTTCACTTGGTTGCCACCAAGCTAGTCCCCGTTGTGGCGATACACCCACTTGATGGATCACGAGCTAATTGACTATCAAGAGTCAAACCCTCAACGGGTGCCGCACATCCACTCTCAAGATGGGGATCCTCCAAGCCACGAGCTTTACTAGAGTTGCTCTTCGCGATCCCCGCGGGGTGAGCACAATCCCCCTCACAAATCCTCCTCCGGAGCCACGCACAATCTCCACGCGTGCTTCAACGGAGTCGCAAACCACCAAGCCGTCTAGGAGGTGGCAACCTCCAAGAGTAACAAGCACCACCGCTTGCAACACGATCACCTAGTGCCACTCGATGCAATCCTCTCGATGCAACGCACTAGAATCGCTCTCTCACTCGATCCGATGAACACTATCAAGCATGAGTGAGTTAGAGGGCTTCCAAGCACTACCACACAAGCCACCAAGGCTAAAGTGTGCTCCGCTGCCGGCCACAGCCAGCCAAGGCATCTATTTATAACCCCACGGTCAAATAGAGCCGTTACCCCTTCACTGGGTCCTTTTCGGGACGACCGGACGCGCCGGTCGTAACTGACCGGACGCGCTCGACCATGTCCGATCCTCCAACGGTCACTGCGCCAACGGTCAAATCCCATGACCGGACGCGCCTCTCAAAACGACCGGACGCGCTCGACCGCGTCCGATCCTCCAACGGTCACTGCGCCAACGGTCAAATCCCATGACCGGACGCGCCTCTCAAAACGACCGGACGCGCCGATCCGCACAGCACCCGCGCCCGCGAAACAACGACCGGACGCGCTCTTCGCAACGACCGGACGCGACAGTGCCAGCGTCCGGTCGGAGTCCAGTAAGCTCCCTCGATGACCGGACGCGTCCGATCGCGTGTGACTGGACGCGCCCCGCGTCCGATCGTCCTTGTGAACCGTAGTTCCTTCTGGGCACTTGACCGGACGCGCCGGTCCCGCAAGTGACCGGACGCGCCGGTTGCAAACCCTAGCACCCGCGCCTGCGCTGTACTGACCGGACGCGTCCGGTCATACCATGACCGCGTCCGGTGCAGCGTCCGGTCACCTCTGTGACCTCCGTTCGCCTCCGTTTCTTTTCTGACTTCTGGCGTAGTGGAAAATAGGCATTTCAACTTCTCAAAAACGCCTGAATCCCGCGCTCGCAAAGCTCGGCGGGAGGGAGAGAGGAACCCAAATCCTCTCTGCCGCTTAAACTTCATCGCCTTCATAAATGTGCCAACACCAACAAGTGACCACCACCCTGTGCACGTGTGTTAGCATTTTCATAATCATTTTACTGAAGGAGTTAACCACTCAACTTGCCACGCCACTCGATCCTAGCAACGATGCATAGTTAGATCACACGAGTGGCACTAGATGACCGATATGCAAACAAGTTTGCTCCTCTTGATAGTACGGCCATCTATCCTAAACCCGGTCATAAACTTCTCTACACACCTATGACCGGTGAAATGGAAATGCCCTAGGTTATACCTTTGCCTTGCGCATTCCACTCCATCTCCTCCGACGTTGATGCAACACATGCACCAACCATATCACAAATGATATGATCCACTTCATATCATCATGTGACCTTGGTCCATCGATCTTGACCTCACTTGCTCTTCACTGTTGCGTCGGTCCATCGGCGCTAAGTCTTGCTCAAGCTTCACCGCCTCACGGTCCATCGCTCCAAAGCCTCCGACTTGCCCTTCACACTTGCAACCGGTCCATCAAGCCAAGCCTCATCTTGATCTTTGCCACCTTGGCCACATGACTCCATGTCATGTCTCATATGCAATGAGCTCCTCCATGACACCATCACCTGTGGACTAATCTCCTATGTATTTCTCATTAAACACAATTAGTCCACCTAAGGTTGTCACTCAATTACCAAAACCAAACAAGGACCTTTCAGTGGGGAATGTCTTGTGTAGAAGCAACGTCACAGTCACACCGAGCTTCGGCTTGCTCGATCGGCATCCACTGAAGCTATTGTGCGGCGATGTGCTGGACGAGTCCCTGGAGCAACAATGGTTTGTGTGTCCATAGAGCCCATAGTGTGGTCCTCTGGTGTTGAGTTCATAGACCATGTGTCCTCGCCCCCTAACAAATATCTATGCCGAACTTGTCAACAGGGCCTAGGGGGTGGGGTTCACCTTCATGGACCCTCTGCTCACAGACGTCTCCACCTGTCATTATAAGGTGGCTCCCATCCCAATGAAGGTGTTTGGACAGGTCGTGGATGCCAAGGTTCACCTCTGACATCTATGGTGGTGCCGCATGAACCACAAGTGTTCAAGCAGTGAGTGTACTACAGCTATGGTGCTAGCGCTGGTGGCCAGAGTCATGTATCGTTCCACCATGGGGTGCTTAGTCGTCCCCACAACATTTCTTGATATCCTACGATGCAACCTAGCGTCCTTGTGGAACCTCTTGATCTCCCATGATGATGCAACCCACTATCCTCACGTCATCTCACAATATCCCTACTCGGTCGATCTAATTTGGCAACAATGACCATTCGGTAGATCTATTGAGGGCCGACTGTTGATTACTGACTCAACATAAGACAAAGACCTCTTAGAAAACCCACCCAAGGTTAGCTGTCGAGTTGTAACAGAAGACCGCTCGATGTACTTCATGAAGGTCAACTTCTGACTTTTGAATCACCTGGTGGGATCATAAGACTAAAAGAATACTACAGTTAAACCTCTGACCCATTTTGTGAGACGCTCCAAGGCCCGAGGGGTAGACCCATCAAGTTCGCTCATGTGAACTCGATGAACTACGAGTATAGAAAAATCATTCGGACTTGATGACATGAAGCATCCGGGACACTCGGTGCACTTAGACATAGAAAGAACTTGCATTTGTACTTCAACTATGACTAGATCTTCGTCCGATTCTCCGAATCACACGAAAGCTTATGGGCTATTATAACTACATGGGCCCTAGGTATCCTCACCTCAAAGGAAATCATTAATCAGAAAAGGGTGGCCCAATCTGACTGCTTGGGAGGTCTAATCGGACAGGTACCTCATCTACTCTATAAAGAAGGCATCGCAAGATATAAATTGAAACCAACTCTATCTGTAAAGATCTGACTAAATTTTCTTGTGTAACTGATTAGAAAACTTACCTATAAATTGACCAGGACTCTATATGTAACCCTACCCTAGACTACATAAGTAGGGCAAGCAGGAGCCCTGATTGGCAGATTCTAATAGATCCTCAACCCATAGATGCTTAATTGTGATCCGCTACTTGCAATCAACCTTATCGCACTGTGCACAAGAAAAAAACCTCCTCATATTCACTAGAAATGTGCGCTACCCTTTGATTTTACGGCCTGTGATACACAATTACTAGTTGGAGGCTAAAGACGATGACGATCTTCTTAGTGCGATAGGCATCGGCCGACGGGTCCATCTGCCTTTGCGGTCACTTCGTAGAAGTTGAGATGTCTAGTGAGGAGAATGAAAATGTAGGCTAAATTATAGGATTTCAATTTGCTATCCAACAATGGATTAATATTTAGGACCTATTTGGCAGGACTACTCCTCAAGTGCTCCTTCGAAGGAGCCAGAGCACTTGAGACTCATATTGCCCACTTTTTTGTGACTCCGGCTCTTGCTAAAAAATAACAGCTCTGACTCCTTAGAAAACGGCTCATTCTTCTAAAGTGTTTTATAGAGCTCTTCTAGGGAAGCTGTTACCGGAGCTAGAGCCTGAGCCTTACCAAATAGACCCTTAGCAAGAAAGCAACACATGATTGATCTAAACAAACACAAATAATATAATATAACGGGCCTTGGACTCGGGTTGTTGGTGTCACAAAACGAAGCCGGCCTGCTGGTGTCACTAACTGTAGAATACAAGGGATTAATTCCATGGGCTGGGCTGGGCTGAAAGGCGTTGGTGTTTAATTTGTGACACCACACAAGGCACCAGTTGCTTTGCTAAAAAAAAACCCCCACACAAAAGGCCGGCACCACGGCACCGCCTTCCGCACGGCTTCCTAGACCGAGTCGGTCCAAGTCGAACACCGCACCGGCCGAGTGCATGCAGTTGATGTGCATCGTCGTTATTACCTCCGATCCGATCCCTCTCGTGATACCAAGCACAAGGTCTTGTTTTTCGTCACCAGATCTTGCCCATGCTTTCCACATCCGCCGAGGCCGGCCCTACGCGGCACGGCGAGAAGAAGAAGCGCATGCCCTGCGGCGGCGGCGGCGGCGCGGTCGCCTCGCCGGAGCCCAGCGCCATGGCCGCGGCCTCGCAGATACGGGTCAGTCGCCCGCCAGATTTGCACGTAGATCCATCTGCCATTGTTTGTATCCATGCATTAATTCTGGCTTCGTTTCCTTCCTTGTTTATATATGCTCAAGAAGTGTTCGTTATATTGCCTCATGAGCAACCGCACGTGTATCTATCAATCAGGATGCAATTTTTCGTGTGGTTATATTATTAGAGGATCGGAGTAGTATATTTATTATTATGCGTGCTGGGTGGTTGCATTGAGGAGATACAAATTTTGATGCTGCATGTGTTGTTTGCTGTCGTGCTCATGCATGCATTCATGCGGAAAAACAAATCGTTTGGGTGCTGTAGGTGATTGCGTCGATCCATAGCGATCATCACATGTTGATTTGCCAATGGGGATGTACAGTTTGATGTAGGTTCTTCTTTAGGGGGGTGAGATTAGGATGGGAGGACTTTCAGGCAGATCAGATAATAATGTGACCTTAATTAAGGGATGAAACAATTTGCGTGTTTGTAAATGCTATAATTTGAATCAGTTGATACAGATATTTGTGTGATTATTATATGCATCTAACCTATCTACTTTCCTTCGTTTTTCGTGGGTAGACATGTGGAAAGTGGCGTCCAGATGAATCACAGAGACCTGAAATTGATAATGCTCCCATTTTCACTCCAACTGAAGAGGTTTGTCTTTGTGGATTACTTGTCTCTGCGCAAAATTTTGCAATGTGTTATGCTTGATAAGATAGCACTCCTTTTTTCTTTCTATTGATGTTTTAGATTCGTGTAATCAAATCAAACTTTTAAAAGTTTGTCCACCTGTATGTTAAAAACTATCAGAAAGGTTAGTTAAGTTGGACATGCGAAAACTAGATAACTTGATGTTTCTTGCAAGAACTGTCATGGATTTGTTAATTTACATTATAGTCTCATTTGAATAATATTTTTTCTGATAGGAATTTAAGGATCCAATTGGGTACATTGCTAGCATTCGTCCGCAGGCAGAAAGATATGGAATTTGTCGTATTATCCCACCATCTTCTTGGAAACCTCCGTGTCCTCTGAAGGAGAAGAGTTTCTGGGAAACTACAGAGTTCAATACTCGAGTTCAACAAGTTGACAAGCTTCAAAACAGGGAGCCTACAAAGAAAACAACACAATCTCGAGTTCAGAGGAAAAGAAAGAGAAGAAAGAGGCTGAGGTTTGGGATGACACACAGGCATCCTAGTTCGAGTGAGGACTCCGAAGAGAAATTTGGCTTTCAATCTGGGTCTGATTTCACGTTAGCGGAGTTTCAGAAATACGCTGATGGGTTCAAGCAGGAATATTTTGGAATGAAAGGGAGTGATGAAATTTCCATTTCTGACATTAGAAACCACATAAAAATATGGGAACCATCAGTGGAGGAAATTGAGGGCGAATATTGGCGGATAGTCGTAGGGTCTACTGATGAAGTTGAGGTATGTCTGTAGATTATAAGCAGGTTATGTTCTTATGTATTGTATCAAATTATTACTTATATATGTCAAACTTCCTGTGCCTAGGTGGATTATGGTGCTGATTTGGACACTGCAACGTTTGGTAGTGGTTTTGTTAAAGTATCTTCTTCGGATGGAAATAAGCAAGATCCATATGGTTTGTCTGGTTGGAACTTGAATTTTCTGCCACGGCTGCCAGGTTCTGTTACCTCATTTGAAGGCGAGGATATACCTGGTGTTGTAGTTCCATGGCTTTATGTAGGAATGTGCTTCTCTTCATTTTGCTGGGTAAGATTCTTAGTTAATCTGTTTCCACATTTCTCTCATGAAATCTGGATTCCTTACTCAGTAAAGAGATTCTATATATTATTGACTTTGCAAAAAATAATTGTCTAGTGTGGGCGCTGTTCAGTATTCGGTTTGGAGTAGATTGATATATGGTGGTTGGAACAAAAGTACATATAATTAAGTGATTTATGACAATTTTTTTCATGGAGCGCATTCTAATTTATCTTTTTATATGACTTTGCTGCAGCATGTTGAAGACCATTTTCTTTATTCTCTGAATTACATGCATTTTGGTGAACCAAAAGTTTGGTATGGTGTTCCCGGTGGTGAAGCAGTAAAGCTGGAAGAATCTATGAGAAACAACTTACCCAAACTGTTTGAAGAACAGCCTGATCTACTTCATGAGCTGGTAACAACTTTTTTTCTGTTATGTGCCTGGTAGATCGCTATATATGTAGTAGTGAGCTATTGCCAAGTTCATCTGTATTTTGTTCTGACATAATCACATAGCATAGTCGAATAATGCCACTAAAGCTATTAAGCATTAAATAAAAAGCAACTTGGTTTTATTACCTGGTATTGATCATAAAGTTTTTAGGATCTATTGACAAATCAGCTGTCAGAGATGTTTTGTTGGTTGTCGATTCCTGTAAACAATATTTTTCAATTATGTATCTGAGAAAGAATATAATACCTCTTCCATCCATGCAGGAGAACATATGTATATATATCTCATTCTCATCCATTTTCATTCTGTTTTTTCTTGGAGCAGGTTACACAGTTATCTCCATCTGTTCTAAAATCAGAAGGAGTTTCTGTTTACCAAGCTGTTCAGAAGTCAGGCGAGTTCGTTCTGACACTACCGAGAGCATACCATTCTGGATTCAACTGTGGTTTCAACTGTGCGGAGGCTGTAAACGTCGCTCCTGTGGATTGGCTGCCTCATGGACAGTGTGCTGTTGAGCTCTATAGAGAGCAGCATCGCAAGACATCAGTATCACATGACAAGTTATTACTCAAGGCTACAAAAGAAGCTGCCAGACAACTTTGGATGAATCACAAAAGTGGTAAAGGAGAATACAGATGGCTGAACACATGTGGAAAGGATGGAGTCCTGACAAGTGCAATTAAGGTAGTAACTCGATCAGTATTCACTATCATTGGAACTTACTATCTGTCTCTTAGTGAATAACTTATAACATACTCATATTTTATATTTTGCAATCTATTTATTTCAGACAAGAGTTAAAATGGAGGGTGCTGCATGGGAGGTGAATGCTCCTCTGAAAAGTAAGAAGATGGACAAGGACTACGATTCCACCGACCGGGAGTGCTTTTCATGCTTCTATGATCTTCACTTGTCTGCTGTCAGTTGCCAGTGCAGACCTAACCGCTTTGCTTGCTCAAACCATATAAACCTTCTTTGTTCATGCGGAATGGACAGGAAAACCGCATTCTTTCGATATAGCATGGAGGAGCTTAATACTCTTGTAGCAGCTCTGGAGGGTGATCCGGATGCAATTTGTTGGTGGGGACAGGATCACAGGACCACCTAGGCTTAGTCTGCCCATCTGGCTGGTTCTGTGCAGGTGCTGCACAGGAAGATGGGCTCATGTCAAAGCACAGACGACAGAATTTTCAGGATCAGCATCAGGGATCGATTGCCAATTTCTTGCTTCTGGATTTGGTGACCATGCATGACCTTAAAAAATCCACCATGCAGTCAGTTCCAGAATAAAAGAAGAAGAGCATGGCAAAGGATAGGAGGAGGACAACCGCGTCGGCCTGCTGTTGGCTGCCGTAGCCGGAGCAGATACATGCTGAGGGCCGTGTACGAGTACTACCGTACCAGTACGGCGGCACCGGCGACGTGCCACGAAAGCGCACACACGACATTGGCGGCGTTGACACCAGCGCACTGCAATCACGGCGGCTCATGATCAACATACGTCTGAACACCGTCCCACCACCGTACCGTCGCAAGTCTGAAGTGCTTGGAAGAATGAACTGAACGGTATTACTAGAGATTCAGGTTCCTGCCAATTTGTGACCCATGCATGGACCTTATGCATGATCAAATACTGATTTTCGCCGGCAAAAAGAATTATTGTTTCACTTTCGATTGACCATCGATCTGATCAGCAACAACAATGATGTACCTCCTACACACATTATTTTTGTGTTCGATATTTTACTGGTTGACTTCACTGAAACCTACATGTAACCTGTTTTGTTTTAATTTGGTCGAAATTAAGAATTTTTTATCCATTTTTGGGCATTTTGGCCCATTACAAACTATGGGCAGCCCATCACATGCACATGCTGACCAGCCCAACTCATGTCACATTTTGATGCTGAAATCCCAGGATGCATAAGCCCATCTTAGAACCCAAGTTACGACAATATTTATCCCAAGACAACAATAGTTATGATCAAATCAAAAGCACAAGGTCTAACAAAATGAGGACCACCACCATCCCACATACATAGCCAGGGCCGTTGATGGGCAGGTGCCAGGTGGGTCCCCAAATTCATGGCCCCCAACCTCGCATCCCTCAGCCCAGTACCCAACGATAATCAGAAGTTTGAAACGTCAAACCCGGCAGCCGGCGGTAAGCACCAGCAAGCGTTCGCTCCACTCCCATGTTACGAACTGGGTAATCGATTGAGAAATAGGAAGGGATCAGAGGAAATCGGAGTAAGGTAGGGAGTAGCAAAGCATAGGTTGGGGTTGAGATGAGTTCTTGTAGGAGAAGCAAGTAATTGATACAATTGTAATTGGTTTGATGATCCCCTCTCTCACGCTAGCCTATTACATATAGCAGAGTTCAGCGCACGCGACGGCGGCTGGCCAAGAGCATCACGACGTCGCCCGGCCCACTCGTTGCCCGTCACCCTTGTGTTAGGAAGCTTGGGCCTTGCGGATCTCCTAGGCTGCTGCCCATCAGCCGTGGCTTCGCTTGCCGGACCAGGAATAGTAGTAGCCTAAGTGGTGGCAGGCATAACACCCCCCACCTTGCGCACCGGGACGCTGGCCCGAGTAGCAAGGGACACAGGCAGGTTAGACCATTTAACAAGACCCTGAAGGATGGAATGCGTACCCTTGGCGACGGATTGTTTCTGAAGAATCTGCTCGGGAATACTCCATAGCACGTCGTCAGAAAGGAGGAACTGCTATCACAGAATGGCGAGCACTCACCGCCTTCTTCAATTGAGAAACGTGCAGCACCAGGTGAACGGAGGAAGAAGCCAGGAGCTCAAGCCAATAAGCCACAGTACCCACACGAGCAGTGATGTGGTAGGGTCCAAAAAACTTGAAAGCTAGCTTTTGATTGCTGCGCTGTGCCAAGGAGGCCTGCACATATGGCTGTATCTTGACATTGACACTTTCTCCCACCTGAAACTGGAGCTCGGAACGTTTGTCATCTGCCTGACGCTTCATCCTTTGCTTGGCCCGATTAAGGTGGAGACGAATCACTTCAAACATCAATTCACGATCTGTGAGCCAAGAGGATAAGTCTGTGATAGGTTTATCATCACCCACAGCCACCCCAAACTGGCGCGGAGAGTATCCATACAAAACCACAAACGGGGATCAGTTAAGCGCTGAATGCCAACTGGTGTTGTACCAAAACTCGTCCTGATCCAACCATTGACGCCATTGCTTGGGACATGCATGAAAAAAGCAACGCAGGTAGGTTTCCAAGCATTGATTGACCCTCTCTGTTTGCCCGTCTAATTGGGGGTGATAGGCAATACTAAGACATAGTTCGACACAAGCAAGCTTGAATAGTTCCCTCCAAAACATACTGGTGAAAATCCGATCCCGATCTAATACAATCGCCTGGGGTAAGCCGTGAAGCTTGTAAATGTTGGAGAGAAACGCTTGAGCCACCGAAGAAGCTGTAAACGGATGCTTGAGAGCCATGAAATGAGCATACTTTGAAAACAGATCAACCACCACCAGAATACAAGAAGCCTCCTCAAGAAGACGGCAAACCCTCAATGAAATCCATCGAGACCACTAACCAGGCGCGATCAGGGTAGGCAGAGGTTGAAGAAGACCAGGAAGTTTGGATCTGTCCCGCTTAGCCTGCTGACAAACTACACACGAGGTGACATAAGAATGAACTGCCGTCTTCATGCCTTGCTAAGCAAAAAACTGCTTGAGGCGCCGAGACATTACAGACACGCTCGAATGTCCACCAATTGCGCTATTATGCAAAGCCTCGATCAACTTAGTCCGCAAGTCTACATCACTGCCAACCCAGATGCGGGACTTGTATCACAGAATGCCATCACGCAACGTGTAATGGGGAACTGAATCAGAAGCCAACGATAGCTAGGTCAGAAGGTCCTAGGTGCGAGCATCATGCGCATGAGAAAGAATGATAGCTTCAAGCCATTGTGGCTGATAGACAGTGATGGCGGATAACTGGCACGACAGATAGCGAGATAATGCATCAGCAGCTCTGTTCTCGGTCCCCTTGCGATAAACAATCCGGTACCGGAGACCAATGAGTTTGGTGAATACCTTTTGTTGCCATGTGGTGTGGAGGCGCTGGTCAGTGAGTTGAACCAGGCTACGGTGATCAGTTATAATTTGGAACTCTGCATGCTGAAGGTAGTTGCGGCACTGCTCCAATGCCATCAAGATCGCCATGTATTCTTTCTCATAGGTGGAGAGACCCATAGAACGTGGGCCCAAGGCCTTGCTGAGGAACGCTAGAGGATGGCTGCCTTGCATAAGAATAGCCCCAATGCCATGGCCACTAGCGTCAGTTTCTACCTGGAAAGGTTTACTGAAATCCGGTAACGCCAACACCGGCGCTGAAGTCAGGGCCTGCTTAAGAGTGTGAAACGCTTGCTCTTGAATGTCAGTCTAGACAAATATTGCGCCCTTGTGCAAGAGCTCTATCAGTGGCTTGGATATGATGCCAAAGTGCCACACAAATCATTTGTAATAACCGGCCAACCCAAGGAAGCTGCGTAACTCCTTAACTAAAGTTGGTGAGGGCCAATGAAGCACCGCACTAGTCTTCTCCGGATCAGTGGCCACGCCGGCTTCTGAGATGATATGTCCCAAGTAACGCAGCTACCTCTGGGCGAACAGACACTTGGACATTTTCACCTGCCATTTGTCACGCTGCAACAGCTCAAGCACTTGCCGAACATGAATCAGATGCTCCTCATAAGTTTGACTGAATATCAAAATATCATTGAAGAACACTAGAACACATTTGTGCAACAGAGTATCCAGCGTTGTGTTCGTAGCTTTGAGGAAGGTGGCAGGAGCACCCGAGAGTCCAAAAGCCATCACTTGGAATTCATACTGCCCGGTATGTGTCTGAAACGGTGTCTTGAATTCCTCACCCGGCTGCAACCTGATTTGATGGTAGCCTGCTGTGAGGTCCAAACAGGAAAACCAGGAGGCATGCATCAACTCATCCAGTAGCTCTTCAATTGCCAGTATCGGATACTTGATCTTGGATGTGATAGCGTTGAGGTGCCTGAAATCGACACAAAAACGAAATGTGTCGTCCTTCTTCTTAACCAGCAGGACCAAAGAGGAGAAGGGGCTGGAGCTAGACTGGATGACCACAAATTTTAGCATTTTAGAAACTTGCTGCTCTATTTCATCCTTGATGGCCGAGGGGTAGCGGTAAGGTCGGACATTGATAGGACTAGCCTCAGGAACCAGCGGAATTGTATGGTCACAATGGCGAGCTAGGGGATAGCCTGTGGGCGGAGCAAAGACTGACTTGAATTCAGACAGAAGAGCTACAATCTCTGGAGGGTGACGCGCCTACTCAGTTACTATTTTCGGACTGGCAATAGTCGAAACCTGCAATACAGACCCCTCAGGCAGAGCAGTCAATTCCCCCTGCAAGAAATGTTTTCCTTGATCTTGAGAGATGAGAAGCCATTTGTGTTTCCAGTCAACCTGCATATGACTACACTGGGTGAGCCAATCCATGCCAACAATTATGTCGAATTGAGATAGAGGAAGGACCTTGGATGCAGACTAAAACTGACAACCTTGAACTGACCATTCAAGTTGCAAAAATTGAGCAGAACACTACAGAATAGAGTCATCCGCTACTTTCACCAAAAGAGGGGGACTGAAAGAAGATACGTCAGAGAGCTTCGCAGCCAAAGAATCACTGACAAACGTGTGAGAGCTACCAGAATCCACCAAAATTCGAGCAGAGTGACCCTGAACAGTGCCCATAAACTGAATAGCATTTACAGAGGCCACGCCGGTAGATGCTGCCATAGAGATAGCCAGACACAATTGAGCTGCAGTTTCAGTATCTTCCTCTTCACATTCATACTCCAAGCACTCCTTAGCATGACAGACTTCCCAAAGCTCCTGCAACACATGCAGCTAGATAGCCTCGGGGCATTTGTGATCCCGAGACCGTTTCTCACCGCAACGAATGCAAAGGCCGCGTGTGTGGCGGTAGTCATGCAGAGTACATAGCTTCTCTTTGACACCACGCCCACGGCGATCAGGTGCCGC
The DNA here is from genome assembly GCA_038087645.1 of Saccharum hybrid cultivar R570. Lineage (NCBI taxonomy): Eukaryota > Viridiplantae > Streptophyta > Magnoliopsida > Poales > Poaceae > Saccharum > Saccharum hybrid cultivar. The sequence goes on from JAQSUU010000368.1 coordinate 1,766,202, forward strand.
GGCCACCGGCTTGTCAACACGAGGCGTTGATGGAGGTGGCGACATCGGTCCACGCCCAGCCGCCTTGGTGAAGGTGAACGACTCAGGATGGCGAACCTCACGCCGACGAACAGGGTCCACCAATTCGTCCTATAACAATGCAAGCACGCAGGCAGTATCCAAAGTAGTGGGACGTTGCATATGAACTGCACTACGAATGTTGGCACGCAGGCCATCAACGAAACGAAACACATAGTGTAGTAAACAGGATCGATATTGCGACCATAAGCCAATAATTGATCTACGAGTCCAGTGTACTTATCAATGTACTCGTGAACTGAACCCGACTGAAAGATGTGGAATAGCTGACAAATAAGCAACTCATGTTGATCCTTGCCAAACCTGTTCATGACTAGCTGGGTAAACTGTTCCCAATCCCTTGCTCTAACCTGCTCTTCCACCGACTGCAACCAGCAGGCTGCCGCCCTGGAAAGGTGCATAGTGGACACCTTGATCCAGTGACGGTGCGACACAAAGTACATCTCGAAATAGTAAGGCAATGCCTGAGCCAGAGCTTGGGGTTTGTACCATCAAAGGGTGGGAAATTGATTTTATTTAGGTGGTCTTTAGACTCATCCCCATCCTCATAGTTGTAACACCCTTGGTGTTACGTTGTAAATCACATGTTAAAAATATTCATGAGCATTGCATTTAGTTAAAGTGTATAAGATGGAAATAAAAATCGAAATGCAATTCGAGTCTCGGAAATGAAAAACAGAAAATGAATAATATAAAACCTAGATCAGCAAGAATTCGCTAACTAAAATTATCAAGTGCGAATATTCACGAATTTTATCTAACCAAAGCGGGAAAGATCAATTACTCGTGAATGACACGCTCCGACACAAGTCACCGGCCACTTGCACGCCTGGCATGCACATACTGCTTGCTTGCTGCTGCTTGCTACCTCCTCACCCGGTCTCCACGTCGGGCAATCAAAGTTGTTGCCTGCTTCCTCCTGAACCGGAGCACATGTCGCACTGAGCAGAACACTAGCAAGCGAACCAGAGAACACGCAGGAATCACTGTACGGCCTGTTCGTTTTGCTGGTTTATTGTGCTGAAAGCACTGTTCGTTGGTTTGTTGTGAGAGAAAAACACTGCTAGATGGCTGCTGATTCTGCTGATAAGTCCAAACGAACAGGGCGGTAATTCATAGAAACACTGTATGCCTGCGAGACGATGACTATTTCTTCCGTGCGTGTGCAAAGATATGCTCCAATTCCCAAACGCCTGGGCTCCCGATCCGAAACGTGTGCAAGATATGTTAGCGCCACTTGTCATCTGTGTGTGTATATACTAGTATATAGTACTATATATGTATGTTAGAGCGGCTGGGCGTAAAGGCGTGGCCCTGCCCTGACCACTTTCCGTTGTCATCTTGACGACACCGTACCACGTACAACTTACAAAGAGAGAGAGAGCAGTTAGTTGTGCAGGCGGCGTCAATGGAGGTGTTCGGCAGCGACCTCGCCACGGCTGCTGCTGCTGCTGCTGCTGCTGGTACCACGGCCGCGACGCGCTCCGTGATGCAGGTCCTCCGGCGCGGGCCCTGGTTCGTGTTCTTCGCCTCTACTCTCGTCATGGCAGCGAGCGGTGGCGCCAACATCTTCGCCGTCTACTCCAAGGACATGAAGGCAACATTTGGGTACGATCAGAAGACTCTCAACACTCTCAGTTCCTTCAAGAACCTCGGCGCAAGCTTGGGCATCCTGCCTGGCCTCATCATCAGCTACAACCTCGCCCCGCCGTGGGTCTTGCTGATAGATTGATAGGATCTTCTAGTAGAGTACCGAGTTCGGGAACAAGAGAGAAACTGTGGAGTAGATCTAGGAGTTTAGGGATTAGACTGTCGTTGGAGGGAGCGGATCCGGAGGCGTTCATAGTGTTGATGTCACGGTGGAGTAGATCACGTCGTCCTTTGGGCCTCCACCGACGCTGACCGACGACGGCGGTGCGGGAGTAGAAGGGAGGCGGCGCGGTGGTGCTTCCCGACGCCACTGCACGATGCCGATCGGAGGCCTAGGGTTTTGTGGAGTGAGTTTAGGGCACGACGAACCTTGGGTCAAGTGCCTGCAGCCCCCACTCCTTTCTTTTTATAGCGCAGCGCGTCGGGGGCCCACCAACCATGGATCGGTTGGGCGCCCCCGATCAGGGCGCGATCCAAGGGGAACGAGGCCCTAGCCGTTGGGCTAGGCCTGAGATCAATCCAACATTCTCCCCCTTGATCTCATCTCTGCTTTCTCGCTTTGTTAACCCACCCCATCACAAATCAGTGTATTGAGCATGTTTTATCATAACAGTTATTACCATTAGATTAGACAGTCACAGACATTTTTCTGTTCAGAGGTGAATTCTCGCCTTGGGCCCTCTTACTATCCAGGAATCACAGGCTTTCCTTTAAACCCATGCCGGCTACGTGTCCTCTGAACACATTGGGCGGTAAGCCTTTCGTAAGCGGATCCGCTAACATCTTTTCTGTGCTTATATGTTCAAGACTTATGACGTGATCCCGGATTTTATCCTTCACAACATAATATTTTATGTCAATGTGCTTTGGCGGCATTGCTTGACTTATTGTTGTGAGCATACAACACTGCTGGCTCGTTATCACAATACAACTTTAGTGGTTTATCGATGCTGTCGACCACCTTTAAACTGGGTATAAATTTCTTAAGCCAATTCACCTGTCCTGACGCCTCGTAACAAGCAATAAACTCAGCATACATTGTGGACGATGCAGTGACTATTGTTTGTTTTGAGCTTTTCCATGATATGGCTCCATGCGCGAGAGTGAATATATACCCTGAGGTGGACTTTCTATCATCTCCCGCGTAATCAGAATCTGAATATCCTACTATTTGTAGGTCATCAGATCTTCTGTAGGTTAGCATGAGCCCTTTCGTGCCTTGCAAGTATCTTAAGACCTTCTTTACTAAATTCCAGTGTTCCATACCTGGATTACTTTGATATCTGCCAAGCAGTCCAGTCACAAAAGCCAGGTCTGGGCGTGTGCACACTTGAGCATACTGTAAGCTTCCGACAGCTGAAGCGTATGGAACGGCTTGCATGCGATCGCGCTCGAACTTGCTCTTGGGACATTGATGTTCCCCATACTTGTCACCTTTTACAATAGGAGCAGGTGATGGTCTACACTTATGCATATTGAATTTCTTCAATATTTTCTCTATATATGCCTCTTGGGATAATCCCAATACCCCTCGGTTTCTATTTCGGTGAATCTTTATGCCCAAGACAAAAGAAGCTTCACCTAAATCTTTCATATCAAAATTTGAGGACAAAAACTTTTGGTTTCCTGCAGCAGGGTGACATCACTACTTGCTAGTAGAATGTCATCTACATACAGTACTAGGAAAATATATTTCCCATTCTTAAACTTTGCATAGACGCAATTGTCCTCAACATTCTCTTTGAACCCAAACTTCCTGATTGTCTTATCAAACTTCAAATACCACTGTCTGGATGCTTGCTTTAATTCATAAATGGATTTCTTCAGGCGACAGCCCATTCTTTCTTTGCCTGTCATAGCAAAACCTTTCGGTTGTGCCATGTACACTCTTTCTTCTAGATCCCCATTGAGAAACGTTGTCTTCACATCCATCTGATGTAATTCTAGATCAAAATGTGCCACTAGGGCCATTATGATTCGAAAAGAGTCCTTGCTCGAGACGGGAGAGAATATTTCATTGTAATCTATCACTTCTCGCTGAGTAAAACCTTTTGCTACCAGTCTTGCTTTATACCTTTCTATGTTCCCTTTGGAGTCATGTTTCACTTTGTAGACCCATTTGCAGCCTACTGTTTTGGCTCCTTCAGGAATTTCCTCTAGGTCCCAAACTTTATTGGTACTCATAGACTTTAATTCATCTTCCATGGCTTCTTGCCACTTAGATGCTTCAGTGCTCCTCATGGCTTCTTCAAATGAGGTGGGTTCATCCTCCATCTGAACTTCTTCGCATTCATAGACTATGTAGTCATCTGGAATAGGAGACTTTCTCGCTCTTTGAGGTCTGCCAGAAGGTTTTGCTACTGGCATTTCTTGTTCTTGAGGCTGATCTTGTTGGGGCTGCTGTTCATCGACTATGGGTTCATTCGGCTCCTAAAAGACATGTTCTGAATTAGTCGTAGGCGAAATTACAGCAGGTGTTGTCACCACTTGCGTAGGTCCAACAATAACAGGCAGCGTGAAGTAGGGTTCCTGCACCATAGGAATGGGCACGAACACCCGCTTCTCTTCAAGGGTGATTTCTCGCGCTGTCTTGCTCCTCTGATCATCTGATCTTCTAAAAAACTAGCGTGTCTTGTTTCCACAAACTTGGTATGTCTACCAGGGCAGTAAAAACGATAACCTTACGACTTTTCTGGATAGCCAATAAAATGGCAACTTACTGTTTTGGGGTCTAGCTTTCCTATGTTTGGGTTAAATACTTTTGCTTCAGTAGGGCTCCCCCAGACACGCAAATGGTTGACTGAGGGTTTCCTGCCGGTCCACAACTCATACGGTGTTTTAAGTACTGACTTGCTTGGAACTCTGTTGAGAATATGAATTGCGGTTTTTAAGGCCTCCATCTACAAACTTAGTGGCAGAGTGGAATAGCTCATCATACTGCGCACCATATCCATTAGAGTACGGTTACGTCTTTCTGCTACTCCATTTTGCTGTGGGTCGCCCGGCATTGAATATTGGGCTACTATGCCATTTTCTTGTAAGAACCTTGCAAAAGGTCCAGGAACTTGTCCATAAGGGGTATGTCGACCATAGTACTCCCCCCACGGTCAGATCTTACTACTTTGATTTTTCTGTCTAGTTGATTTTTAACCTCAGCCTTGAATATCTTAAACTTGTCTAAAGCTTCTGAACGTTCTTTGATTGGATATATATATCCAAAACGAGAGTAGTCGTCTGTGAATGTGATGAAGGAATCAAAACCATCCACAGATGTCACTGGAAAAGGTCTACAGATGTCTGTGTGGATCAATTCTAGTACTCCCGTGCTTCGCTTAGCGCCTTTCTTTATGTTCTTTACTAACTTGCCTTTAATGCAATCAACACATTGGTCTAACTCTGAGAGTTCTAGTGGTGGGAGTATTGATTATTTAACTAAGCGTTCTATTCTCCCCCTCGAAATATGGCCTAAACGACAGTGCCATAATTTCGATGAGGAATCAATTCTTTTCCTTTTCTTGCTAGCATCTGCGGGTATTGTATTCTCAGCATTATTACATTCAGCATTCATATTCTCAGACATGGATAATAAATAAAGTTTGTCTTGTCGGAAGGCAAGACCCACACACTGATTATTTAACTGTAGCTTACAGTTATTCTTGCTGAAATGACAATCAAAACCATAGTCTGACAAACATGAAACTGAAATCAAATTTCTGGCTAAAGAGGGAACATAAAGAACATCATGCAACTCAAGTGTGAAACCACTAGCTAAATCTAGAGATAGATTTCCTATAGCTTGAACTTCAGCTTCAACACTAGTGACCACTTTAATCTGTCTTTCTCCTCTTTGAAGGGTTCTCCCTCCATTGAATCCCTGCAAAGAGTTTGCAACATGAACAGTAGCACCTGAGTCAATCCACCATGTGGATCTAGCATAGCTTAGATATAAGGATTCATCAACAAAAATTATAATGTCCTCACCCTTTACTAGGCAGTGTCTCATGAACTTGGGGCAGTCGTGCTTCCAATGCCCTGTCTTATTGCACCATCTACAGCGATCCGGGTCCTCCTGTTTCTGCTAGTTGTCTTGTTTTGGCTGTGCTTTAGGCTGTGAAGAGCTTTCTCCCTTATTATGAGAGGTGGAGGCATCTGGAGCTTTCTTGTTGTAGAATGGCTTCTTGCTCTTTCCTTTGACAAAGTTCACAGAACCACCATTTGCATTCTTTAGCCTTTCTTCTTCTTGCACACACATAGCAATCACCTTCTCTAAATCCCAGTCCTCTGGTTGTGTGTTGTAGTTAACAACAAATGTCTCATACTCTTTGGGAAGGGAGTTTAGAGCTAGGTGAATGATGAAACCATCTGCCAGGGGCATCTTTAGCTTATCTAACTTAGCTGTCATGGTGCTCATGCTCAGAATGTGCTCTCTCACACTCCCCCCTGTGAACCTCATGTTAGTGAGTTTCTGGATCAGGGTGGAAGCATGAGCTTTGGTAGAACCAGTGAACTGATTCTTTACTTTCTCAAGATATTCTTTTGCTGTGTCACATTCTGGGATGGCACCTCTTAAGCCCTCTGTGATGGTTTTCTTGATGACAATCTTGCACTTGCGGTTTGACTTTTCCCACTTGTACTTCTCAAGATCATACTTTGCTCTAATAGGAGCATAGTCTCGCTTCCGATTAGCAAAAGCTTCATCGGTCTCATTTTGAACCATTTCGGGCTCCTCTGGCTCAGTGGGCTTTGGCTCCTGAAGAGCCAAATCTATCTCAGCAAGTGCTAGAGCTGCATCAAGTTCTTCGCGCCACAGAACATAGTTCTGTCCCGTCAGCTTTGGGATTGCACTAATAAAGTGCATCGCATTGAGCGCTTGGTCTGAAATTAAACATAATAAAATAGTGAGGACATCAACATTAAATCTCTAAACTCCTAGATCTACTCCACAGTTTCTCTCTTATTCCCGAACTCGGTACTCTACTAGAAGATCCTATCAATCTATCACTTGCTCCTCGCCGGTGCCGCCATGAACCTGGAGGGCTACCTCATGATGTACCTTGCCTTGTCCGGGCACACCGCTCAGCCGCCGGTGTGGCTCGTGTGCGTGTACATAGTCCTTGGGGCCTGCTCTCAGACCTTCAGCTGCACCGCCGCCCTGGTCACCGCCGTCAACAACTTCGATCCCCGAGGACCGCGGCTCCGTGCTCGGCCTTCTCACAGGCTTCGCTGGCCTCAGCGGCGCCGTCATCGTGCAGCTTTTCCGCTTCTTTGACGCCACTGCCGAAAGTGGCACGGTTCTGCTGCTGCTGGTGGCCTGCCTTCCCACCGCCGTCTCGCTGCTCTCCAGCCCGACCATCCGAGTCGTCGTCATCCCAACGAATGACGCCGGCGTGGTGAGCGGGGACTTCAAAGCCTTGTACAGCAGCTTGCTGTACCCGTCTATGCTCCTCGCCGTCGACGTCCTCGCCATGACCATCACCGAGCGGAAGGTGAAGGTGAGCAGCTTCCTATATCCCCTGTACTACGCCAACGTCGCCGTGCTCGCCGGCCTCCTCATCATATGGCCGCTGGTCATCGTCGTCAAGCAAGAGTCCGAGACCTACAGTCCGACGACCTCAAGCACCTCTTCCGGATCCAGCAACCTCAGGAGCGCCGACGCCGCGACGAGTCCTCAAGGGACACCCATGTCATCGCCCGTGGCCGGCAGCGCCGCTAACAAGACGTCCTTCTTCCGGTACCTGTTCAGCCGGCCGCCGAGGGGAGACAACAACTTGTCCCTCTGGCAAGCCGTTTTCAGTGTGGACATGGTGCTTCTCGTGGTCACAACCATTTGTGGCATTGGAGGCATGCAGATGGCAATCGACAACACGCAGCAGATCGGGCAGTCGCTCGGCTACCCGCAGGCTACCGTCTCCATGTTCGCCTCCCTCACCAGCGTCGCCAACTTCGCCGGCCGTGTGGCGGCCGGCTTCGGCTCCGATTTCCTAGCCAAGCGTTACAGAGTGTCACGCCCAGCAGTGCTTGCCGGGGCGCTGGTGTTCGCGTCCGTCGGCCACGTGCTCATCGCCTTGGACGTGAGCAACGGGCTGTACCCAGCGTCGCTGATCATGGGCTTGTGCACCGGTGCGCAGCTCACGCTCATGTCCGCCACGGTCTCGGAGGTGTTCGGCCTCAAGCATTTCTCCACGCTCTCCAACCTGGCAGTGCTGCTTGGCGGCCCCGGGTACTACGTCCTCGACGTGGTCGTCACGGCTTCCCTCTACGACCGCGAGGCACAGCGGCAGCAGGGCATCCCCTGCATCGGGGTGAAGTGCTTCAGGGCCTCCTTCTTGATCACCGCCGGAGCGACGCTGGTCGGCGCGGCAGCGGCCATGGTGCTGGCGTGGAGGACGTCGGAGTTCTACAGAGCTCGGTTCACTGCCGCCGGCGCTGGTGCAGTCGCAGCTGCCACGACACGCTCTTCTAGTTCTAGCAGCAGCGAAGAAGAGGCGGTTTAATTTGATCCATAAACAAAGCGAGACGATGGGCTGATGAAGGGGAACAAAATCTGCGTTTAATTTTGCTAGCTCGAGTTGGTGCACTAGTAAATTACAGTACTCCTAAGCTTTCGATCGGTTGTGTCATTGCTACTATATGCATTTGTATTTTTGAGGGAAATATATGCATTTGTATTCACTACTGCATTATATAATGGCGTGCTATTTGTATTCGTAACGACAACGGCTGCATGCACATCACATTCAAAGTACGTCGCGAGAGGCCGGCTATATACTTTATTGGAGTTAAGTGCTTGCGTAGAGAGTCGTGACTCGTGAGGCACTTAGGCGCATCTAATTGTAACTTAGGCCAATCTTAGTGTGAGTTTATCATCAAACTTTCATTTGCAGTTTATAAGCTGCCACATAAGCGTTTTTTATCATGTGACTACTGAGTTTCATAAAAATTAAACTCAACTTTCCAATTTGGAAATTAACTTTCCAAGTTGAAAGAGGTCGGTCATATCTTTTATTGGAGTCAAGGGCTTGCATAGAGTAGTCTGTTATTATGCAACAAGAAAAACACTGATGGAATTGACAGGACAGGGAATATATAATCGCATGCAGTGGTCGCGAGGCATCGGACAACGGACAAATCAGTGTGCCTGTGTGTCCTTTTCCACTGCCGCGATTCAAAGCATTGAATACTACTGCTACTCAAAGCATAGAATAATACCAAGTTTTAGGGGCAATCTCTATCTAATTGACTTCTTCGAATATAGAAGTAGCTCGAGGTTACAGCCTGTGGTTGGTTGTACGTAAATTTACAGCTAATCTATCAGACCATTCACACAGTAGTTAGCCTACTTAAGGTTTTTTCGGGCATGTTCAAAAAGCTACAGTTTTTAATTACATTATTGTTGTTGTTGGATTTTAATTAGGCAAGCAAATCCTATAACACATATATGGTTTTTGCATTGGACTAAAGGTTGATTCAATTATAAAAAGTGACTTTTATGTATATTTGTTGTGAAGTTGAGATAGTCGAAGTACATACCACTCCGAGCTAGCGTGCGCCTGACGCGGTGCAGGATGGCCGTTTTATTCGTAATCCACAGAACTGCTCATTAGATTTTAAAGATGAAATATAGTTTCATAATAAACCGATTGGGTCGTTATGGTAGAACCGTCTAAATTATATGGCCCACATATACCTATCATTGTCTTAAAGACCTCTGACTGTTATGCATGGAAACCAGACAATTTCAGTAGTCTGTCGGGTGTCCTTGGGGAACCCCGAATCATCCACTTTTCACATCCGATCAGGATCATTATAGGAGACATTGCAGTATTACAACAGTGATATAAATATATTACATCAGAGTTAAAGAGCAGAAGTATTACCAACCAAAAGTTTACAAACCATTTATTTAAGTCTTACAAACCATAAGTTTTAACTTCTCAAGCGAAGTAGGATAGCATGTCCAACATATCTTTATTCCTTACATAAAGTATCATCCAGCCCACGGATGACAGTATAGCACATCTGTCGCTGATTTCCATCATCTTCTAGAACTGTCATACAACAGGGACAAAAGCCTACCTGCTGTTGGGATTCACCTGCAACAGGGGTTAACAAACCTTGAGTACTGAATTGTACTCCGCAAGACTTTCCCGACGAAAATAAAAGACTCCAAAGATATGGAAGCTTACGGTGTACAAGGAAGGTTTAATAAGCATCAATATTTGTTGTTGCATAAAAGCTTACTAAAGATTTATCCTTACTTTCAAAGGAAGGTTTAATAAGCATCAAGTTAAGTCATTATAAGTCTCATGTTTGCACCTGATCTAAATCAATCACTTCTTTAACCAACACTTCTCATGAACATAAATACCATCGTTTCATTAGTTAACTACGATGATGGTGCGAGAGTCAAGTCTCGTGTTACCGTAGAGCAAACGGCGATTCGAACCGATTAAACCCAGCTGGAGATTCCCAACCACACGACATATGCAGGTCTTAGACCTACATATATCAATCCTCACTCGGATCCTCCAAAGCAGGAACGGGTTTGTGCCACCCGACAGCATAGTACTCCACCGTCCTACCATATTCCAGTAGGGTGGGTACATGCTACTCTCGCCATCTCTCCACTCCCAGTGCGCGGTTATCCTTTCCCATAATGGAATAGCCAAGATATCAGGCTTACTGAAGTATGTGGCTAGTACTGCAAAAATCTTGATACAAGAGCCAACAACGAGCGGTCCTTAACCGACACAGACGGGACTAGCACGGTCAGGCAACCCTGTCGGCTTAACCACTAGAGACATAACCCATGTCCCGCTCGGTCTCCAGTTTATCCATATTCATTATTAACCTCAGAACATTTCTTGAATATAGAACCATCACGAATGATGAACTCATCACTTGACTCTTATTACTAAGCATGGCTAAGCCTCACTAGCCTATCACTACTAAAGGGTGACAAGGAAAAGTATTAGAATAGCAAGGAAATCATGCAGCAACGGGTTTCAACTCAATCTCTATAACTTAATGCACATATTATAGGACTCAAATTGTAAAAGTATTTGTAAATACAAGGAAAGGGTTGTATGCTTCGGGGCTTGCCTGTGTTGCAGAGAAGGTTAGTTCCCACCGAGAGATCCAGAGGAGTTAGACTTGGCACCAACGCCACTAGTAGATGGACCTTCTCCGAAACTTGATTAGCGTGAATCTCCTCACTGTACACTACACGTAAATAATGTATGCTTTAGAATGATGCATGACATGATGCATGATGAGAGGCATACAAATGCATTGATGATAACATAACAAGATTAATTAACTTGAGTACAACTTTCCTTCACGATATAGTTGTAAGTATTTATCATGAAACACTTTTAGTTATCCCCTTAACAAGTCAATTTACTTAACAAAGGATAAAGCATATCACACACTGCATAAGTCCAGCAAGTCATGGATATGATCATATCAACTTATCCTTTTAAGGTAACAAGGTTTAACAAGCTTAATCTACAAACCATTGGTGAACTTAACATTCATATTGACCAACTAAAGCTATATCATGAAGGAAATGTACAAGCAAGGTATAAGGAGATGCAAAACTAGATTATAATATCATAAACTAGTTGAACCTTTTTACCTAAGGGTTGCATCAAAAAGACAATCAAGGTTATATACATGCATTCACTAATGAACTTAAAAGCATTTCTAATTTTTATTAACTCAAATTGATCATGAGAAACACACTCAAGTAATTATTTTTGCCATGAAACAACAGGGGTGAAAGTGCTTCATGGTCTACAAACAACTCCAAAATTACACCCAAGTCTTTTAGAGATTTAGCCTAATTACATCATTTAATTAAATAATTAACTGAGCATCGAAGTTATGATTTAATTAAATATTGTAAAATTAATCCCAAACTTTTTGTGAAGGTTGGTTACATCATAAAACAGTGTCAAAACAAATTTCATAACTTATGGACATTTATTCTAGTCTACAAAAATCATGGAAGTTGCATTTATTAATTAAAATAGGTAATTTTAAATCATAGAAAAATTACTGAAAATGCTCCAATAATATTTTTCCTAGGTATAGTACATCATGAAGAGGTTACACAAAAAGTTTTATCATTTTATCACACATATACAATTCATTATGAAATTCACAACTTTCAGCTAATTTAAACAAAAAGATAAAATCGAGAAAAGGAAAAACAGGATACGGGCGGGTTCGGCCCAACAGGCCCTCGCGGAGGCCTGGGGCGCGGCCCAACCGCAAGCAGACCGACCCAGGAGGGGAGAGCCCAGGGCGAGCTGCGTATTTAGCAGAAAAGTCCTCGCTTTAATTTCTATTTATTAAGCTACAGAATTACTATTCAAAAGAGTCACAGACTTTACATCTAGACACCTGGTTTGCTCCTATTCTTGCTTTCCCAGGTCCCCGACGACTCTAGAGCAGAGCAGCAGTGGGTGAGCCGGCCGGCGACCGATTCGGCTTGGCTGTTGATCGGGCGACGACGGCAGCGGTACGCGGAGCAGAGACGGCCCCAACCGCATGCGTGGGCGGCGGAGGCGGCTCGGCCGGGAGTGGCCAGTGGTGGCTCTGCCACGCGCGACCATGGCAGAGCGGCCGGCAGCGGCGCAGCTACAGCGGAGGTGGCGGCGCGGCCCCGCAAGGACCGACTGAAAGACGTGCAGTGCATAGAAGGAAGCGAGTCAGAGATGCTGGTGCCTGCGGTCAAACACAAGATGGGGGCGGAGCAGCGGAAATGGCGATGGCCGAGCTCGAGTCCGGCGGCGGCCATGGCGGGCGCCTGACTCGACAGAGACAAGGAGAAGGAGAGGGTGGCAAGGAAGGAGAGGAGCAGCGCAAGGAGTTGGTGCAGCTGTGCACGTGAGCTAGAGGGCGGTGGTGGAGCAGCCGTGGCCAATTCGGCCGGCGCGTCGAGTTGGCCGGTGATGATCAGAAAGAGGAATAGAGGAAGATGGCCGGCGGCGTCACGTTTTAAAGGACACGGACGACATCGTGGCCTCGGCAGCGCCTTCGCGAACTCGTCCACGCGGCCAGCAACGCGTCACGGTGCGGAGAGACGCCGCGAAGGCACGGCGGCCAGCGCACGCCGGTGAACAGAGAGAGGAGATGCAAAAACAGAGCACGTCTGTTACTGTAGCAATCCCACCTCATTCCTCCATTTTTCTTTTTCTTCAAATTACTTCCAAATTTGCATAGCAACATCAAAATCTCCAAAAACGAAAGTTGTTCAACTTCTCGAGATCTCCAACTTTGCTTTTTGGACCATCTTCAAATTCTCAATAGTTTTTAAAGTAGAATTTTGAATTTAAAACTTGAATTCCAAATATTAATTAAAATTGACTAGATAATGAAATTCAAATTCAAATCCACACTTGGAGTTCAAATTTGAACACGTTTAACTTGAAAACTCTAACAAATTTTTTTATTATATATTATAGAGCATACTTTAAACAACAAAGTTTATATTAACAAAATTTTAATTGTTTAAGCAAATTTACACACTTAAATTTATAAGGAATCTTAATTGATACCAATGACAACATTTCATACAACTATTTAACATAACATATGTAACATGGTCATGCTATACATGAAACATGAAATGCATTTATGCCATGATGCTTGATAATTATGCATGATGATGATCAGGATCAAAGTTTTATTAAATTCGTAACACCTAGGTGTTACAGTGGTATAAATGCGAATGCTATGTACTCGAAGCTTGATTAAACTCCAACTACCTTAACAGATATGGATAGCATATAGTCGCATTATGTCGTGGACGGGTCGGAGGGAGTATTTCGAGCTATCAACCTCCAGTTGTCCTCCTGTGTTCCGATCCTTTCAGATCAGAGATGCAGTGGTTGATGATCAGCTCACCGAGTGTGGTACTCTCTCACGTGGATAAAAAAAAGTCGTTTTAGATAAGATTTGAGATAAACATTGAGAATATAAATTATGAATGAGTTTGAAAATGTGAAAACCACATGAATAAATTTGTCTTAAAAAATGCTTTCATACGTATATCACTTTTCGATAAATATTTTTTTTATAAAAATAAGAAATCAAAGTTATAATTTACTTCTTTCGCCAATCTGGAGGAGGAGTCTATTTTTTCCCGTGCCTGAGAAGGCGCACAAGCCCACACTTTTTCCTACGCCTTGTTTTGTTGAATTGGAGACGTGAAGTCCATCGCCGGCGGCGGCCGGCCGCTTCACCGGGCCCGCGACACACGGTAGCAGCAAGAAATTTGACCAAGTTTATCGCGATCGCGTTCCGATCGGTTCTCTGACCTATCAGATCAGTACGTATCGCTATCTGATTTCGTCAAGCGTACCGTCGCGCCTAAATGGTCAGAGCGAGCACCGCACGCGCGCATGAATGCCGTGGACGTCCACCGTCTGATTTCGTCAAGTTCCAGAATTTGCGACCCCACCCGTCGTGACTGATATGATTGGAATTACCAATCCACCAACATATTCCATTCCCACCTCTAGCTACCTATAATAACCTAATACTGTAACAACTGATCCGATCCGTAACTAATTTGACTAATATTACGTTGTTCAAACCCGGCATTGATATATATAGGACACGGACAGAAGCAAACTCTTATCGAACTTCCATCCGTTTCGGGTGCTTGTCTTCCATACCGTGGGCCTGTTTATTTTGCCAAAAAAAAACTACAGTAACGAATCTTTGACACATGCATGGAGCATTAAATATAGATAAAAAATAAAATTAATTACACAGTTTAGTTGTAAATCACGAGACGAATCTTTTAAGCCTAGTTAGTTTATGATTGTACACTAATTAACAAATAACAATGAAAATACCACAGTGATTTTTTTTTTCAAATTTTTTTGCAAACTAAACAGGCCCTGTGTGTCGTCATGTACTCCTGAAATGACAAAGTCAAAACTCATAAGCATGCCAAACCGAATTGATCAGACCAAAGGAAACATAATTTTCATGTATACTCAAGGTAATAAATAGAGTATAACGGGTTGGTAGCGGATTGACGTCGAGGTAGCGGATTGCGGATAGCGGGCGATATTGCGGACGATAAGTTCCAACAGCAGCACCCGATAGTCCCATATAATTTTAAGTACATATATCATGAATAATTTTTAGTCACATGGGACTGGACTAATTAAAGATATTTACTTCCATGCTATTGCGGCCTACTACGTGCAATTGCGGCTGCAATATTGGCCCACTATTCAGAATTGCGGCCTACTACGTGCAATTGCGGCTGTAATATCGGCCCGCTATTCAGAATTGCGGCCGCAAAGTTCCAAGATGCAAAGTTCAGAGCGCTACCTCATAGAGCAGGTGCAATTGTGGCCACTACCGCCGCTATTTATTACCTTGTGTATACTTAGCAATGCACAAGCATCGAGAGAAAAATTAGGATTATATACTATATACACTCAGATGTCCACAAAGAGCGTTTGGGACTGCACGCACGGAAATAGTCATCGTCTCGCAGGCATCATAAGTACTCCTACGTTTGACTGGAGGGTGAACGAGAGCCGTTTTTTTCTTGCGAAACTTTTTCGACCGCTGTCCTAAAATCATCGTTAAACACAAGCAAGTCCTCGAAACTAAAATACGTAAGCCAACTAGTGACGAGAGCGCTTAGAAAAATTTCTCAGAACGATAAAAATCTAATGCAATAGACGGAACTCAAACAGATAAATTGCGAACGAAAACTGCAAGCTCTAGAAATATTGCCAATCAGAGAACAGGGAAGCAGCTTGCTTCTGTTGAGCACTGACGCATGGCACTAGGCTCTGCTCGTTGCCTGAACGGAGACTCAAGAAGCAACGAGAAGTGCACGCCTGCAACACAAGCAGAGAGACAGCAACTCCAAACTGTTGCGCTAGAGGGAGTACTCAGGCACGACGAGCAGGAGCAGCATACCCAGGGCCAGCACTGCTGTGCTTGTTTGCTCGGTGCTGGTCAAGGATGAACGCAGGAAGCTGAGAAGAAAATGAGTTATCCCTCAACTGTGAATCCAAAATCAAGTAGAAGGAAGTAATTTAGTACTTCAAAGATAAGCCAATAAATACTTTTGTAAATCACGGAAGCAAGAAGCAAACTCCTGACCAATCAAAATCAGAGACTCAAAAGCAGGTACGGATTTCACAACCACAGCTACAGGCCAGGGTCTGCACTGGAGATCATCACAGCATCACAAATTGAACTCGCCACCTGCACAGATCGGCTCCGGTCTCCTGGCTGGTGTTGCAGTGCTGGTGTACGCCAAGCAGCTTGATGCTTGAAACAGCAGGGGCTACAGCGGATGCTGCAGGCCTGTACAGACCAGGAAGGGGGCCAGCCGGTTGGCGCCGGAACTTCACATGGCCAGGGGTGAGCACCATAGCTGTGAATTTCATTCCGGTACCGGCCGGAATGGCCGGAATGCCTCGTACCGGCCCCTAAACCGGTATAGAAGAGTCACAATTCCGTACCGAGTTAAATACCGGTCAATACCGGTCAACGCCGGTCAATACCGGCCAAATATCGGTCAATACCGGCCAATACCGGTCAATACCAGCCGTGGCTGCATGTATTATATTTTTCCATGTATGAACTTTGGAGTTTAAACTTTGAAATAAGGTCTTATGAACTTGTTGAATGATATCTTAGTTTGGTAAAAATATTAATTACACCATAAGTTAAGTCAAAATATATTTATATATACATTTATGTATAAGTTTATTCATATATTATTATTATTATTATTATTATAAAGTCCGGAATGGTACACCGGTATGGCTGGTACCGGAATGTTCCATTCCAATAGCCAAAACGGAATGAGCTCCGGAATGGAATTTACAAGTTAGGTGAGCACTGCTGAAGAGCGCGCACGGCGCCTGAGCAACCGGTGTGGATAGTGCTGCCGCTGGAGCCGAGACCGACGCAACTCAGAAACGGAAGCGGAGGGAAGGCTGCTCTGACCGAGCCCGAAGAACTGCACGAAGCCGAGCGCTACGAACAGAAAAAGAGCGGCCACAAGAATCGGCGAAAACCGAACCAAATCAACACGAATCGCGCCCAAAAATTGCAGAGACCAAATTCACCTAACTACATGATTCCCCAAAAATCATTGCCTGAGACAATCCCAAACTCTGGGAAACTTAGATCAAAGCCCACCACGAAAATGGGGAAAAATAAGAACCATTCCAAATATCAGAGAATACACACCAAAATATTCAGATTTGGGACCTCTCTTAAGAAGCACAAGAAGAGCAAACCCTAGGAGAAAGAGGGAAAATGAGAGTGGGGAGAGAGGTGAGAGAGATGGAGGGCTCCCTCATCCTACACAATCCCAGTTTTGCCCATAAATATTTTGAGTCGAACCACTTAACTCGAGGGCGCTATGGTCCAACCTGAGGTAATCTTCATCCGACGGCCACCGCGCCCTTCATGAGATAATTTCGTCTCGACACAAACTCCTCGATGCTGCCACGTGTTGTACGTTTCTCCTCAGAACATCCGACCGGGTTTTGAGGCCCAAACCCGTAAACCCGCCACCGATGATTTTGAGGCCCAAACCACCAAACACCTTGATCTCCCCCACATAAGCCACCTCCTACTACACTTAAACCTCCATTGGATTAGCAAGGGAGAGACGCATCCACAACACTGCTCCTTGTCATGAGTCCATGCCCGCAACACCATTTCCCAAGCTGCCGAAGTACCCCTCCACCTCTCATCTATCATCTTTGACGACCGGTCACCATCAGATCCTCTAGGTTACATGAAGATTTAGTCAGATCTTGATAGTCTAGAGGGAACATGGATCGTTTTTGCAGGTCTAGTGTGCAAGTGTAGTACAATGAACTTAGGCACCATCATAGGTTGTAGTAAGCACTATCTAGTTTGCTTTCTTCGAGATGTGAATCGCACAGTAGTAGAAGTAGCATTAGTAAGTAAGTGTACATACTTATGTTAACAAAATATATATAGAACTCTCTTTTTATCTTAACCCAATTAAACATTTGGTCATAAAATGGCAAAATGCTACTCCAATGTTTCAATAAAATGGCAATAGATCATTTGAGACATAATGCAATTGGATCCTCTCAAAAGATTTGGTCAGAAAATAATAAAAAATGGCATCAAAGTTAAAATCACAGGCAGATATGACTTTGTGGGGCATTTGCTCAGAAATTAATCAAAATTGACATCAAAATTGGCATCATAGGTAGCTTTATCATGCATCATAGGCACTGCATTTGCATAGTGTCCAAAAAAGCATCATAGGCAGCAATTTCATCATCTCAATGGAAAAAATGCACAAGAATCATAGCAGAATAGGGGAACAAGGCAGGTAGCTGGGGTTCACTAGCTAGGGTTCACAGGGGAACAGGATGGTGTAGAGGCATGGGGGACAAAGAGGCGCGGGGGAAGATCTCTTTGGCGTCGGGGACGGAGCCTGGGGAAGACGGGGGACGCCACCGCTAGGGTTCACCGGGGAAGATGGTGGACACCGCCGCTAGGGTTCACCGGGAAAGACGGTAAGGGAGCTCCGGGGCGGATTTCCTTGACGCGGAAGCGTGTAGCGCGGACACCCTTGCTAGCGGCTAGCCGGAGATGAAGACGGAGGACAGTGCTCCTCGTCAGCGCGGTGTACCTAGGGTTACAGGAACCCCTACGGATGGCGCGTTGGAGCTCTCGGTGCTCCATGTGCGGCAGAGCGTGGTGGATCTCGGTGGCGGGGGTGCGTGCCGAGGCGCTCGACGTCGGGGGCAGGGGCGAGGGTGGGCGCAGGCGCGGACAAGCTCGGCGACGGCGGCGGTGCGGCACCAAATTTCAGCAGCCCTTCGGGGTCAGTGTGAACCACGGTGAAGGACTTAGCCGCCATGGTGCAGCGACCCGACTATTTATAGGCCCATGTTAACCAAGGCGGGCGCCTTAACCGAGGCGGGCGATATAGCCTGCCCGCCTCGGTTAAGATTTTGCCTTTTTAAAAATTTGATGAAACTCCTTGGTTATTTTGGTTTTAGAACGTTTTAAAATTGTTATTTCGTTTCTAATGCTTTTTTGAAATTAGTAGTAGTAGTAGGGTAGTAGGAGGAGTAGTAGTAGTAGTAGTAGGGTTGTAGTAGTATTGGTAGTAGTAGCGTAGTAGTAGTAGTAGGGTAGTAGTAGGAGTGTAGTAGGATAGTAGTAGAAGTACTAGTAGGGTAGTATGGGTAGTTTCAAAGGCATGTTGCAAGCGTTTGTTCAAAAGGTTTCATGTGTTTGTATGTTTCAGGCATTTTGAGACGCATATGTTGCGACAACATGTTCTATATGTTTCATCTATTTGGGATGTATGTTGCAAGTGTTGTATCTAGACGTTGCGTATGTTACAACATGTTATGCATATGTTTCATGCATATGTTGCAAGTGTAGTACGTAGTAGGTGTAGTAGGAGGAGTACTATAGTAGTATATATGTATGGTTCCATTACAATAATAGGCAGTTACACAAAAGTTCTTGTAAGTCAATAAGGTAGTACATTATTACACATAAATGTGTGGCATACATATCATTTTGTTAGAAGTGATCCTATGACGCTCTTCTTTTCACCATTGGGGTGGAACCAAGGCTTCATGCCAGTCTTCATGAAAAGGTTCTCGACTAGCTTGATCTTGCGTGGATGATCGGTAAAGAGTGAGAACTCCACGTAGTGGTTGTATTCTTCTGGACTCTGGACTCCATCTACTCCCATGATCCTCTGTTTTCCTAACATAACCACATGCCTCTTGGAGTCTCCGGGTTTAGCATAGTAGGCTACTTGCGCGACGTGGTTTGCTAGTACCCACTGATCATCTTTGTAGCCGACACTTTGGAGCTCAACGATGGTTAGCCAAAACTCGTCCACGACAACCGCCTTTGGCTTGACCCACTGGCACCGAAAGATGGGTATCTGTAGGTCACCGCCATAGTCAAGTTCCCATATCTCTTCAATCTGCCCATAGTATGTCTTGGTCTCCCCAGTGGCCTCGTCAATGCCCTCATATCGAACACCGCTATTCTTAGTCACGCTCTTCTTGTCCTTATCTTTTGTGTGGAACTTGTATCCATTGATGTCATACCCTTGCCACAAGGTTATTTGGGTGGACGGGCCGGACGCAAGCCTTGCTTCAGCAGAATCTCCATAGGGAGGTATGCCCTGCTATTGGATCCACGTCGTGAAATTGATCTTGTGCTGTCTTTGTACCCATGCTTCCATCCGTCCGTCACGAGTACATCGGACTTCCTCCAGGTGCTTCTCAATCCACTTCTCCATGACCACTAACCGATTAAGGGTGTTGTGATGAGCTTCTTGCAAAGTTTGCTCCGCTACATCAGTGCGTACTTTCCTCCCCGTGCACCCCATCCCCGAGATTCTACTTTCGTGCAGAGGGACGAGCAACCCAATCACATTTGCATCCTAGATGTATGTGGTGCAATAGTTAATGGCCTCCTCTGTTGTGTAAGCCTCGATCATAGAGCCCTTCAGGTAAGCACGGTTATGGACATACTTGTTCAGGGTCGACATGAACCTCTTGTATGTCCACATTTGGTGCAGGTAGACATGCCCAAGTTCTTGTATTTGATCAACCATGTGCATCATTAGGTATGGCATAATATCAAAGAAAGTTAGCAGGAAGCACATCTCAAACTAGCAAAGAGTCTCTGCGATGAACTGTGTCAGGCCTGGCAGCTCAGCTTCATTGATGACCTTTTGTGTGATGAAGTTGAAGAAATAACCTAGGCGTGTGATGACCATCTTCACATACTCTGGGCCGATAGCCTTGATCACAATTGGGAGGAACACCGTGAGCATGACATGGTAGTCATGTGCGTTGATGCTGGTGAGTGAGAGGTCCTTCATTGAGATCAGGCTATTGATGTTGGAAGAGAAACCGGTCGACACCTTGACAGCCCTAAGCCACTGGCACATGACCCTCTTCTCATCTGTCGTGAGGTTACCGCTATCAGATGAATTTTGCACTTGATGTTTTAGTTGATAAGATCTAGATGTGACTTTAGACCATCCTTCGTCTTAGTCTTAATGTCTAGCAGGACCCCGATCGTGCTCTCGAAGACATTCTTCTCTAGATGCATGCAGTTGACAGCATGGGGCGTATCTAGCTCCTTTCAGTACGACAGGTACTTGAAGAAACACGATTGCTTCTTGAAAGGAACGGCAGGGGTGACAGGCTACACTTCTTCTTCCTCTATCTTACCACGCTTTCTCTTCTTTCTTGTTTTGGTCCCTTCTGCCTCAACTTTCTTTTTCTTCCTGAACTCGATGTTTATGCCCTTCACCATGTCAAACACCTTTTGGCCGTAACTCGTCTTTTTTAGCTCGTCAACTTGAGGCTCAGCCTGGTTGTCGAAGAACTAATTCATCGAAGGATGCCGGTACCTGTGCTTTTTGTCAAGGAATCACCTCTGCCTCATATACACCAACTTCTTGGATGCATTAAGATAAGTGTAGCAGGTACCGTCGATGCAAACTACACAACCTGACTTACCTTTGATCTGCCCCGATAGTGAAAAAGGCCAGGGTAATCGGTGATGGTGACAAAGATGATGGCTTTTAGAGTGAACTCCTTCTTTAGGGATGCATTCATCATCTTGACCCCTTCTTCCCATAGTATCTTCATGTCCTCCATGAGCGGCTCCAAGAACACATCTATATCATTGCCTTGCTGCTTCGGTCCAGAAATAATCATGGTAAGTAAAAGATACCTGCGCTTCTGATATAGATACGGAGGTAGGTTGTAGATGGTGAGGATGACTGGCCAAGTGCTGTGGGAGCTGTTGTTGTAACAGAACCGACCAAATTATAAGAGCATAAGTACAAAAACAAGCGCTGAAACGCTCAAATTTTCAAACTTGAGCCCATATAATCCCGGTAGTCAATCGAAACCACGAAGGATTTCAAACCAACTCTTTTACAACCAAGATCGCATCATTCAACATACACATCACACGTTACATTTCATAAGTAGAGCGGAAGTTCGCTTACAACACACGGAGTCGCAAATTATTACAAACCAAGTTTATAAAGTAGCGGAAGCATAACACACGCATTTAGTTCAAATACTACTGCCAGTATTACAGATCACCATCCCACAAAGCATTAAGGAAAGAAACTAACAGACGATCACACCCGAGTGATCTAGTCCTCGTCACCCGCGGGGTGGAGGCAGGTCTTGCAGAAGCCCTGATAAAAGCATGTCATCTGCAACAGGAGGGAATAAACCCTGAGTACGGGAATGTACTCAGCTAGACTTACCCGTTGAAACAGAAAATAAGAGACACCAAGGATCATGCAAGGCTTTCATAAGTGGAGCTGGCTGACATTACCTTTTGCGAAAAAGCATAAGTAATTTAAACTCTTTTAACCTGTACTAGCATTTATTTTTTTAGCATTAACCTGTCATCTATCTTAGCACCTGTACTAAACATTCACTTGAGTATAATCAAACAATAATATTATTATATCCATAGCAGGTATAAATTGCGGCAACATTATATCATTCACTTAACCATCTGTTCAATTTAATGAGATCTACGTTGCCGCTGCTCAAGTCAAGTGCTCACTAACCGGGAGCGACGATAATTCGAATCGAATTCCTATCCAGCTGGAGGGGTATTTCTAACACTCACCGAGTCACGCCTGGTGAGGGCTGCTCAGGTCACCTTTGGTACAGTTTAGGAGCCACGGGTCCGACTGATGCCGCATCCCCAAGGGCGACACTCTGCCAGGTGCTAAGGACTCTAACCCCCCTTAGACTCATGCCAATGTCCCCAAGCACAACGTTTCTCTCCTCCAAGATGCGACCTACCAGTCGATTCCCGGCCTGAACTGTATTACTCGGATTCGCGGTCAGAACGACTTATCCGGCCAACTAAGTGTTAGACTGCGTTCAACATGACTCAAGGACGTACAGCGAATCGTTCCTTAAACGACTCAGACGGACATAGCTCCGCACCCAAGACGTGAAGTGTCTTGTGGCTGCACTATCGAACTCCCGCCCGGTCTCAAATTCATTTTTAAGCATGGTTCCATCCACGATAGCCATCATAGCCAGACCGGAAATCACCCGACTTCTACCAGACTAAGCAGGGCTAAACATTGACACGTGCCTAAACCTAATTTCGGGTTTAAGTAAGATATCTGGACAAGGACAGGTGTAATGCAACAAGTGGTTCCATATAACTCCTACAACTTAATGCAGTAAACAAGTAAAAGTACTCAAGATTTATATTTAAAACAATTGGGTCAGCATGCACCGAGGCTTGCCTTTTAGAAAAGAGGACGGGCGGTGATCTGGGCACTCAGGTAGCTCGTCAACGGCGTGTCCTTCGTTGGCTGCCTCTTCGGGTTCTCCCGGCTGCTCCTGGTCCTCCTCCAGAACCGCTCTCTCGAACTCGAGGAGTGTCACCCCCTCCGGTACACCTATTGCATGAATGCACAATAAATCTCATGGATGCATAATGAATGCAATATGCTCGAAATGGAATGCATTGCAGCAATTTAAGTATTCTATTCAAGTTACTTCAATATTACGTGCAAATCTCTTCTCCGGTGGAGAAGTACTTACCTGATCTACACAACCTAATGTATAAATGTTCCTCTTCAGTTAAGGCCCTAACACCTAAAAATCATAAGAACAACATTACTTAGGTTACCAACAACAAATTATCAAATAGCGTAACAACATATTCTGGACAGCAGCTACGTATTCTTATCACAACTGGAGATTCCCAAATCCTAAAGGCATGATACAAGACAATATGGAAAGCTTATAAAATACCCTACAATTCATTTTCAGACCTCAACATTTAATTCCAAAGTTTACCTAGTCGAAATTCTAAAGTTCTAGAAATCTGTCCTCTCCAAACAGAGAGCAGTCATTTCTGGATATCCACTTTAAATAGCTATAACTCCTAGACTACTAGGCCAAATGCCATCAAATTTCGACACAAGTTAGTTTAACCAGTTTACTACCACTTTGGTATTCACAAGTTTCCCAGCAAACAATTTTATCAAAGTTCAAACCCAAAATTGCTACCAGCTGTCCAGAGAACCTAGAAATATGAAATTTAAATATTTATTTGTGTGTCAAACTTCCCCTATGACCAAACCAATGATACCACTAGCTCACTCATGTCATGAAAACTCTAGAAAGTAAGTGGTGTCAACCCAAAACATTTATTTTAACCCCTTTCTTAATTTACTTAATTAATTAAGTGGAAAATTAAACTTATATGCAACTGCTTAGAAAAAATTTATAAAAATTACAGGCGGCTCCTTGGCCTACTAGGAGGCTACTATAAAAATTTGAACTAAAGTTATTCACAGAAACTCCCTACACAAAATTCACAAGCCAAAAAGGCTGATTTTTGCATAAATAGAAAACCCTATTGAAAAGTGTCAAACAACAGATTTCATATTTTTTCTAGTATCATTCTAACCTAATAACAACACTCCCAAAATTTTACCTTTACTGGAACTATAGACAAATTATGAAAATTCATCCAAGTATCTCCTAATATAAAATGATAACATCATAACTTGAAAATTACTCAAGCAATAGGATCCAAACTCTTACCAGAGCTAGTATATATATGAAATAACATACTCACCAAATTTCATAATTTTTGGAACACATAAGCTCAAGATATGATTTAAACAAGTTTGCATATAATTTAAAACACATTTCAAAACCCTAAATAATTCTTTTAGAAACTAAACATCACATAAGTATTTGATATTTTTCCTAGAAGCTACACTTTATTTGGAGCCTAACAAAATTTGGATCACAATTTTTGGATCTACCAAACCCTAGATATGAAAATCACAAACATCAATTAAATCTGTGAAAATGATAAAGAAACTGAATTTTTTCAAAAATCAAAAAGGGCACTGGGCCGGCCGACCCGCCAACGCGGCCCAGAACTCGCGCGCCAGCTCGCTTGATAGCGTGGCCCAACTCGAGCGGCACGGCCCGCTCCCGCGCGTGGCCTGCGCTTAGCCTCCCGCCCGCGCGCGCGCTCTGACGAGCGGGTCCCACCGGTCAGCGAGACGAAGGCGGGGGGGGGGGGGGGGGGGACGGTCGACGGCGAACTCACCGCCGGCGGTAGCTCCGGCGAGACCAAGGACACAAGCACGTTCGCCTCTTCCTTGCGCACCTAGGGGTGCTACTAATTGGAGCAATTGCTGCGACTATGGGGGATGGCGGTGGGCATGGCGGCTCACGGCCGCGGTTTGGTCGGCTCCGGCGAGCTCACGGGGCTTTGGTCCTAACGGCCTGCTCAGAGAGCATCCCCAACCCTAATTGCATCTAGCGCACGGAAGGAATTGCGTAGTTAGGTGCTCGAGTGGCCCGGCCACGTGCGGCTCAACGGCGGCGAGCATGGTGAGCCGGTGGAGGCGCCTTCGTGGTGGGGGCTACCTAGTGAATTTAGGGCGACTTGGTGCGGTCGAGAGCAACTGTGGGCTCACGGTGGTGCAGCGGTTGAGCTCAGGGGTGCGGTGGCGCGGTGGTTCAAGCGCGCGAGCACGGCGGAGATGGCTACGGTGGCGACGGCAGTGCGGACGCCTTACCGGTGAGTTGTAGAAGAAGGGCGAGGGAATGGAGGGAGTGGAGGGCAGCAGCAGCATGCTGGCAGCTTAAGCCCGCCAGCGCGCTCGCGAGTGGGGACGGAGCTAGAGCATGGCGGCCACGCGGCGCCCCGGCCCTGCGCGCGGTCGGCCACACGGCTCACTGCCGATGTCTGAACTTGTTGTTTCAGAGCCCAAAGACGTCGACTGATAGCGTGATTTCAACCGAGTAAATCTCCTAATCTAGCCCGAGTTAGCGATAGGTGTTAACAACAAAATTGTAGAGCTATGTGTGGACAACAACTTTGTCAATTGGCTCAAGGACTGGTTCGGCCTGGTTTGTGAGTTACAAGTTGTCAAAGTGAGGTACAGTAAAACGGTTTATAGCTTCACACTTAGCCAAAATTGCTAAGTCCCAAAACAGCCTCTAAAACTGACTTATGGGCCATTTTTGAGCATGTTTTGGTCATTTTCATGAGATGGCCATATTAGAACTTTTGTTCCTTATGAAATTCTCTACAACTTTGCTTAAGGTTGCTCCTCCATGCAAGGTTTCTAAGCTGGACTTTTTAATTGGTCAAACCAGATCACTCTAGGGGTCCAAACTTAGTCAACAACATTTGGAAGGGCAATTTGGTAATTTTGGTCAACATAAATATTGCTCCACTACTTACCCTAAATGTAATTAAGGTGTTATAAGACCTAATTAGCCACTCTACACATTGGTTATACAAAATCCTAGTGTCACACACTTTGAAACAAACAAATCAACATTTCACCCAAATGTTGGAAGCTCATGTTGCACATGTTGCATGAGTGTGTTGCATAGCACTTGCTAATTATGTTACACTAAAGTGGTTGGCATGTCCCAAAAGTAAGTTGCACATATGGTACTTGTGTGTTGCACACTACTCACTTCTTAATACACATGAAATATAAACACCTGTTGCAATGTTTCAAAAGCATGTTTCACATATTATAAGCTCATGCATGAAATGAATGATGCTCACACTCATGAATGAGATGATTAATGTTAATGCTTATGAAATGCAATACAATTAAGGAAGCCAAACACCTAGGGTGTTACAGTTATGGTCACCGAACGGATTCATCCCATCTGTACTCAACGCGAACCTAACGTTCCTCGCCTCGTCACCAAACTTCAAGAACTTGGCATCGAAACGCTTCCACTGCTTGCCATCGGAGGGGTGTTACAGCTTGCCGTCGTCCTTCTTGCGTTCTGCCGATGCATGTCAGGACATCAGCTGGGCATCCTTTGGGTTCCCGAATAGCGCACGTAGGCGATTGATCATGGGCAGATACCACATTAACAGTGCAGGACTTTTCCTCTACATGTAACCCTCTTCTTCCTCATCCTCAAGACACGAGGTCTTCTTACTAGCCGTCTTTGCCTTCTTCTGCCCTCTCTTGGGTCCCTCATCATCCACGTCCGTGCGACAACCAGCATTCCTCTTGTATCGACTTGCGCCACAGCGCAGGCAGCTCTACAAATTCTCATACTCGCCCCGATATAGGATACAGTGGTTAGGGCATGCATGGAACCTTTTAAGCTTCATCGCCACTGGCCAAATCATCTTCTTCGCTTGATAGGTATTGGTGGGCACCTTGTTACCCTCTGGGTATGTGTCAACTAGTAGTTGTAGTAGTTCGTTGAAGCCAGTGTCGGAGAACCCATGGTGAGCCTTCAACATCAGCAATTGGATGTTAAAACGCAACACAGTCTAATGCTTCAGACAACCCTTATACAGGGGATCAATTGTCGCTTGCTTCATCTCTTTGAAATTCTCTAGCCACTTTGGATTTCCAAACAGAACGTCGTCCTAGTCCATACGATTAGCAATATTTTGAAAAAGCACCGCATATTCGGGCCCCAACACATCCATTTGCTCACCATCACCACCACCACCATTGTTGTCTGCCATGTCTTCGAAAAGGCTCATGAATGCTGATGTAATCACGATTCGCACTATTGTCTCCCGTTGCTGCTGTTGATGCTGAGGGTTGTTGGCCTCCATCATTCACCGTCGACGAGTTTCCTCCGGATGCACCGGTGGCAGTTGGATCTGCTTCTTCGCCGTGATACTTCCAGACGGTGTAATCCTTGACAAAATCACGTCGGATCAAGTGAGATTGCACCATGTTATCTTCCTGGAGAAGCTTGTTCTTGCAGCTATTGCACAGACAAATGCTGCGATCCCGACCCAAGCTCAAATGATGCTTTTTCGCAGCGGCAACAAACTTTTTCACATGAATCAGGAAAGATATATTGTTGCTGACCCTCGATATCTTATACATCCACTCTTCCCTGTCTATGGCCGTGACCTTGCACACACACACAACAAGAATAAAGTCTCATGAGCTCTTGACCTAGTTTTCTCTCTCCTCCATCCAGATCTATAGATCTAGATCTAGAGAAAAACCACCTAAATCATGTAAAAGAGATAAATTGAGAGTTAGAGTAAGAAATCTACCTCTTGTGGTGCCCCACTTCACCAAATCCATGGGCAAACCCCCCCTCTAAAATGGCTATTTTTAGGGTTTTGAGCTCAAAACCCTAAAAAATAGAGAAGGAGCCGCGGGGAGGAAGAAGAGGTGGCTGATGATATATAGGTGCAGACTTAACAGAGGTGGGCAATATAACCCAACCGCCTCGGTTAATCATGTATTAACTGAGGCAGTTACAGTTATATCAACCGCCGCGGTTAAAACTTAACCGAGGCGGGCATCGTAAATCAACCGCCTCGGTTAATATGGATGAACCGAGGCGGTTGGCTTATGTCAACCGCCTCGGTGAATAGATTAACAGAGGCAGTTTCTTTACATGAACCACCTCGGTTAATAAATGATTAACAGAGGTGGTCACGTTACGTGGCCTGTCTCGGTTAACCTATTAACCGAGGCGGTTGCTGAGCTAGTAGCCCGACCTCGATTAACTGAGGTGGGCCCCCGGCCCAACCACCTTTGAGGGGCATTCCGAAGTGTCTCCTAAAAAAATTCTGTAGTAGTGCCGCTCGCGAGTAGCATACTCCATACGCGTCCCCCGCCGCTCGACACGTGTCACCGCCATCCTCGACCGACCGGCCGCCAAGTCCTCTGAGCCCCGCTCGACTTGCACGTCCTCCATCTTGACTCGGTCAACACGGTCACTCCCATGTACACTTGTGCCTGTCGATGTCCCAAATGTTAGTCATCGGCCTGGTCACCCAGTCTCCTGGTCCCTTAGTCCAAGCCTCATGTCCGTCCTTTACCGCTCCTGGTCCGTCGGCACGACACATCTCTACTTGACCTTCACCTCGCCGTCGACCACCGCCTCCGAGCTCCACTGCACACCACAAGCCAAGAGATATGTCGCACAACCCAACTCACGCCATGGTTAGGTCACAAACTCAACCTCGGTTGTGGATCACGTTGACAATCACTCATCAGAAATCGAACCACAAGGGCACATATCAACCTTACATTCGCAGTGTGATTATATATATACCGTCAATTAATACATGAAAATAGAAAACTGTTTTCTTTTATCATGCGCCATAGGTATTGTCGTCGACTTGTAGACATCATTTATTCACATGGGATCGATGATTAGGAGTACTCAATTTATGTACGTAATTGTTGTAAGTAATTAAGTAGACTGCCCACGAGACTTATTCAATGCTTTGAAAAGCGCGGCAGTGGAAAAGGACACAGTTTGTTCGTTGTCCGATCAGCCGCCGGCAACATGCGATCCCTGTCATGTTCCACGCAAGCACGACTTCACAGCAATTTGCAAATTATTAACTATGCAGATTAAAATAAAATAACCCAAAACACTTTAATATCTTTGTAAGGACAGCACCTACTCCAAAGAAACACAAGTCTGGTGTGACATGTCTTGTATTCCTATCGTCAATCAAACGGAGCCAATCTACAAGTAATAGCACAGATGATGATCTACATGCATGTACTGGCCTCTGGCGACCAGAATGCACGAGCTGGTGGCTAACAATCAGAATGCTTTCATCCATGGGCAGGCATTCATGGCAACTTCAAGAATGTGCAGCGCGAGTCAGTCCTTCAACGCAAAGAAGAGATTCCTGAAGCTGCTGGTAAAGCTCGATATTTTGAAACCCTAAACCCTCAAGAAAAAGAAAAATTCGAAGGAATTCAACATGCTGTCTTGGCCATTCTTGCTTGGTGTCCTGAGCCATGGGCTTTAGTGTGCGGTGGCCGTTCTTGGTTTGGCTGTGCTTATGATCGAGTTTTGACTAAGTTGTTGTGGTTCATTTGTGCACGGCACGCACACTCTGCAAAGTACTATTATCGATCAACATCAACAGATAACAACTACACTAATAAGATACTAGTAAGTAACCGAGCGGATCCGATCCACTACCGGAAACGGCTTATTTGCCGACGGCCGCAAGGTTTGCCGATGGCTAGGGAATAAGCCATCGGCAAACCACAGGCCCATCGGCAAAGATATTTTGCCGACGGCCCAGCCATCGTCAAAGACAGGCCATAGGCAAAGCCGATTTTTGCCGACGGCCAGACCATCGGCAAACCCTAGCCATCGGGATGCGGCCACGGTCCAAGAGCTGCAGGCCAGCCAGGCGGCCCAGGCGGCTATCCAGGCGCAGCGGGATGCGGCCCATCAGGAGCAGCTGGTGGCACTTACGCAGCACTACCAGAGACAGTTGGCGGACCTGTCCCTACACTTCCGGGCCCAGATCCCGGGAATGCAGGAGCCTCCTGCCTCGATCTTCGCTCCACCACCGGTAGTTCCACTGCCTGTTCTTGTACCTGGTCAGGTGAGTACAATGCCTGTCGCTTTAGCTTGCGCGGCCAGCCTGCAGGTACTAATTACATCACTTGGTCTTTGTGTAGGCACCGTCGGTGGGTTCGAACCTGACTCCAAGTGGTAGCCCTCCACTGGGTCCTTCTCCACCGCACGACTGGGCACCTTACCAGAGCTTCTGAAAGTCCCTAGTTTGGTTTTGGCTAATTGATGAAACCTAGGACTAACCTTTGTATCTAAGTGGATGATTTAGATAAAGGTGGTCATTGAATGTGAGACACGACATTAACTCATGTGACCAAGATGATGAAGACCGAGGTGATGCTTGGCTCGATGGACCGGTTGTGAAGGTGAAGGGCAAGTCGAGGCTTCGAAGCGAAGGACCATGCGATGGTGAAGCTTGAGCAAGACTTGGCGCCGACGGACCGATGCAACGGTGAAGAGCAAGTGAAGTCAAGGTCGATGGATCGAGACGGTCATATGATGATATGAAGTGGATCATATCTTTTGGAAAAACAAAATGGGCTCAAGGCAAAGGTATAACCATAGGGTCATTTTGTTTTGCACTCAAGACACCATAGAGGGTGTGAGTGGTTTAGGATCGATAGCCGAACTATTAAGAGGGGAAGTCTTATCGGTTATTCGACGCATGGGTGCCACTAGGTGAATTCATGAAGTGCATTGCATGTAGGGCCTAGTAAGCTAACCAGAAAACCTTCAAAAATGATTATGAAAATGCTAACACACGTGCACAAGGTGGTGATCACTTGTTGGTGTTACCACATTTGCGAAGGCGTTGGAGTTTGAGCGGTAGAGAGGGTTTGGGTTCCTCTCTCCCTCCCGCTGAGCTTACGAGCGTGGGATTCAGGCGTTTTCGAGGAGTTGAAATGCCTATTTTCAACTACGCCAGAAGTTGGAAAAGAAACGGAGGCAAACGGAGGTCACAGTGGTGACCGGACGCTGCACCGAATGCGGTCACGGTATGACTGGACGCGTCCGGTCAGTACAACGCAACAGTCAGGCGTGCGGGTGCTAGGGTTTGCAACCGGCGCGTCCGGTCACTCGCGGGACCGGCGCGTCTGATCAGGCGTCCAGAGGGAACTGAGATTCGCAAGGACGATCAGACGCGAGGCGCGTCCAGTCACACGCGATTGGACGCGTCCGGTCGTTGAGGGAGCTTACTGGACTCTAACCGAACGCTGGTACTGTCGTGTCCGGTCGTTGCCTGGAGCACGTCCGGTTGATGCTTCGCGGGCGCGCAGTACTATGCGATCGGCGCGTCCGGTCGTTTGACGGGCGCGTCAGATCGTTTGACAGGCACATCCGGTCGTTGCCTAGGGCGCGTCCGGTCATTGGTTTGACCGTTGGGGTTCAGTGACCGTTGGAGGATCGGACGCGGTTGAGCGCGTCCGGTCAGTTATGATCGGCGCGTCCGGTCATCCCGAAAAGTACCCAGTGAAGGGGTACAACGGCTCTATTTGCTTGGGATGCTTATAAATACTTGTTGGCCGGCCCTTGGGGAGGTCTCTCGTGATTTCTAATATTCTTGTGCATCCTTTGAGCTAGAGCTTCTCCTCCCACTCTTCTCTCTTGCTTGATTGCAAATCAAAAGTGAGATTGAGTGATCCCAAAGTGCATTGCATAGCTTGAGGGCATCTAGTGGCACTTGTGGGTGGTATAGCCGGTGGATTTCTTGTTACTCTTGGAGAGTACCGCTCCTAGCCGGCTTGGAGATTGTTGGAGGCGTTGGCAAGAGAAGGAGATTGTTCTTGGTCACCTCCGGTTGATTGTAAGAGGTTCTTGTGCTTTCCTCGGCGGAGCGCCAAAAGCAACTCTAGTGGATTGCGCGTGTCATTGAGTTATCTCACTTGAGAGTGGTGTCTTGTGGTGCCTTGCGGGGCGTGCCTTGAGGGGCAAGTGACTTGAGGGTCACACCGAGGAACCATCTAAGTGTTGGTCGACACAACCGGTGACGTAGCTTGTCGGTGCACAAGTGAACACCGGGTGAACAAAAACATTGTGTCACTTGTCTCCCAGTGATTGGTCTTCATATTGTGTTATTGTCAATATTGTTTGATTGTATATCATCTTGGTGATTGGCAACATCTTCACTCCACCGTCGGTATAAGATTCACAATCCTCTCTCTCGCATTTACTTTACTAGTTTATCTTGTGTAGCTCTAGTAGTAGCTTTGCTAGTAGTGTTGTTAGCTTGCTCTCTAGTGTAAGTTTAGTGACATAGCCCTTGTGTGAACTAGAGATCATAATCTACTAGACTTATGGATAGGAGGCTTGCATCACAACCGTAGGCTAAGCAAAACTCACTTTGCACCGTTTGTTATTATAACAACTTTGCTTAGTGATTCTTGTAGAAATTTTTATAGGCTATTCACCCCCCTCTAGCCATCTAGAACCTTACAGCTTCCCCACGCAGCCGTACGTCTAACCTCCTCCACAATCGCAGGGGTACTCCTCCTAGCCGTAGCAGGGGCAATACGGGCCTCTAGGCATCTCTCTGTAGCAGCTGGGGCAGTACTGGCAGTACGGTTCGGCCCCGCAGTCGGGTTGGTCGCAGCGGGAGCAAGGTGGGGGCACGACTCCGAGTTTGTCTCTGTGGGAGCAAGGTGGTGGGGGCTCTGGGACCCCTGGGGATGGTGCCTCGAGCTAGGTACTACACTTGTCGCTTTTGGACCTTCATTGGATGACTTGTATGGATGACTATGGATGACGATCGACATTTGTCGCTTGTGTATGGATTACTTGGAGGATATGTGGGTTCCATGCTATATATGTGATGTGCGGATGAAAATGGTATTTTGTTGCTATATATGTGGGTCATATGCTATATATGTGATGTATGTGTTGAAATGTCGTGGAAATGCAAGAAAACAGAAAAAAAAGAAAATTTTTTCCCAGGTTTGTCGATGGCCAGCTGTCGACAAACCTGGGATTACGTGTCAGCAAATCTCTAGGTTTGCCGACGGCTGGCAGGCCGTCGGCAAAGTGACCATAACTTTGCCGATGGCCGGCCGTCGGCAAAGAAATTCCAGAAAAAATAAAAATAAAAAACGCTTTGCCGATGGCCGTGCCACGTCAGCCGTCGGCAAAGCCGCCGTCAGCCTGACGGCGCGTCGGCTGATGTGGCGCCTTTGCCGATGGCTGACGTGGCCATCGGCAAACTTCGCTTTGCCGAAGAAATGTCTGCCGATGGCGATTTACCGACGGCCACGTCAATCTAGACTTTGCCGATGGCTGCCGGCCATCGGCAAACAAGCCGGATCCGGTAGTGATCAGTTGTTATGAGGTAGCTAGACAGATGTACTAGAGGTGCATGTGAATGGAATATAGTGGATTCCGAGAATCCAAATGATGTCCAGGTTGGATTTTATATATTTCATACCTCCAACCAATCTTGCTCGCATGGACACAGCAGGGTAGCTAGCTTTTCATCTCTTTTCTCCAGTCCTGTTGCTTGCTTGGTGTAAACAAATGATATACTACAATAATGGTTGGGTGACACGCATGCACGTGATGAATTTTTCGGGACGTATTCGTAAGGTATATATAAATAATAATCTGCACTACTGCACCTATATATTCTAATTCGAATTTATATAGACTAATTGTTAACAGTGCGTTATTACAATCATATTAGGCACGACGGGAACTCGAGGAAATAATCTCCAGACGGTGCACGTGCACTTCATCTTCATGCGTGCGCGTGCATGCATGCATGACCCCAGCGATAAACAAACAAACTTGACCACAAAGCACAAACGGATCTTTGGTACCCCAGCCCGCCGTGTCATCATTGACCAACTGAGATCACCACAGTATGATAGATTATATTGATAGCACCATCGTCGGTCGCGGGACGGGTGGCTCCGCCACTAAGACCAGATAGATATAACGTTTTTTTTTTGACTTTGTGTGGTATGGTGAGATGTGAATTGACCAGCTCGTCGATGGAGTCATTGATCAGTTGCGCCTAGCTATCACGATCGATCGAGTTTATCTTGTTAGAGCAATAAGACAAAAACCATTGTCGTCGTCATAGACTAATATAATTATATTGCAAATGCAAATGCATACACGTTTCGTACGTGACAGAAATGTCAATGCAGGAGGTACTTATTGCTGACGTGGCACATAAGCTTAGCTACTTCATTCTTAATTTCGACCACATTGTTATCTTGTACTGTGGTTGTTTATTTACAGGAGGTATATCTTCAATCAATAATATAATGGGATTATGCACTATCTATATGTTATTTACTTTGAAATTAACAAATACTAAGTAGCTAGTTAAACCAACAGGCGTGGGGTAGCAAGTTGAGAGAGAGAGAAAAGGAGATATATATATATAGAGAGAGAGAGAGAGAGAAAGCTCGTCGGACGGCGATCTCCCATCGATCCAGCCGCTGGAAAGCATGTAGAGGGAGTCCGTCTCACGAGAGCTGGGCGGGAAGACTCTGGTGTGTCTCGATGCAAAGTAGGGGGGAAAAATTCAGAGATTGTTGGTTGAGCGAGTGGGGCAGGGGTCCAATCAGAAGACTGCTTATACGTCGCGAATGAAAACTAACTTGACACTTATCGACATGTGCTACCACCTCATCAAATATTATCTATGGATCTTTCTAATTTTCTTTCAGGAGATGTGACACTAGCAATACTTTACAGTAGCTGCCTACGAAAGCAGCTCCTAGACGAGGAAAAATTAAGGACTGTTATTCGTCCCATCGTTTTCCTTAAGCAATCCAAGACTCCAAGTGATGACGCAATTGAAACAACTATATATATATATATATATATACGGGCTTGAATTGGCCGTGTTGGTTAATTAAAATATGCGACGCACCTTTTCTTTTGTCGACGAAGCTAGGGATTGCTTGACTTTGTTCCCCACTGCGGATGCATGGTTGCAATCAAATTCTTGTTACGCCACCATGAATTTGACATTCGTGAATTATTGAAGCACACACAGTCATTTTCCTTCAAAATTAAATTCCTCGATTGGATCGATCGGTGCCCATTGTCACTGCCTCACGCTGTCAGCAGCCGCGCCGGCGTCGAGGTCCGGCAAGCAGAACGGAATCGGAGAAGAAGACAAGTAGAGCGGCCAGGTCCGATGAGGACCCTGGCGTGAGCAGGAAGATGGTATTCAGTGTTGTGTTGTTCCTTGTTATATCTACTCCTACTTAAGCCGGTGGATCCTTGGGCTTACAAATGCAGACATTACAAACGCACTGTGGACCGGAAACCTCTGCTGTTCCTGGGCCGAGTTCTCTTGCCGCTCCTGGGCCCTGGGTCGGCGTGGAGACGCTCCTAGATGAGGGCCGGCAACACTCACTTGGGCACATCATATCTTCGCTTTGTCGGTTCGTGTGACATACTAATCCTTTAGCAGATTAGCTAGCTATAAATTAAACTTGTCACCGTTTTATAATTAGTCGCGTGTTGAAACGAATAATGCGTGCATTAAACTAGGTCCAGCCAATAACTATCCTCCGCATTTTGTCATCGGTTTAAAAATATAAACAAGCAAAAAGAAATATGTTACATCAACTTCGTTTGCCGCCTAAGGAAGGTGAGACATCTATGAAGCCCTCTGCCCGCACGAGGCCGGCAGGCCCGCCGCCGCGGCGCCCCTGCTACTTCCTGGCCCCGCCGGCCTCACGCCGGTGACCCTCCGGCGCCTTCCTCTGCGCCAGCGAGTCGGGCTGGTGCGAGTCTGACCGCTCATGGAGTTCCCTGGTCTTTCTTTCGCTTCGGGCATTAGGATTCAGGATGAAATCAGGGCTAGGCTGGGGTTGCCGGTCTCTGGCCCGGAGTTCAGTCGGTCTTCGTTCATCCTCGTTGCTGCTTTTAGTCGGTGCAAGTTCCGGCTCTCCCCTGAGTCTGTTGGGGTGCTGCTTGAGGCTGCCATTGGTGGCTCTGCTTCTCAGTTCAGAGTTTCTCAGCTTGGAGAATGCACTTTCAAATTTGTTGTCTCTGCCAAACCTGTGGGTTGATTTGTGTTCAATCTACGTTCCATCT
Source organism: Saccharum hybrid cultivar R570 (assembly GCA_038087645.1). NCBI lineage: Eukaryota > Viridiplantae > Streptophyta > Magnoliopsida > Poales > Poaceae > Saccharum > Saccharum hybrid cultivar. The sequence goes on from JAQSUU010000368.1 coordinate 1,802,402, forward strand.
CTTGTGTTGAGTTCAAAGTTTCCTTCTTCCTCTGGGGGAATGGGGGTTCTAACTGGCGTCGTGAGTACAAGCTCTTTCTGATGGAAGAAGAAAGTTCTTGGACTCCGGCTTCTAAAGCTAGTCACAAATCTTTCGTGGACGTCGTTAAAAGCGCGCCGCTGACTGGTGCAAATGCCATCCTCCTTGGTTCTTCTCGCCAACCTCCGGCGAGACGCTCTGTTCTGCTGTCTGGTGCTAATGCCATCCCCCTTGATCCTTCTCGCCAACCTCCGGCGAGACGCTCTGTTTTTGAACGTGTGCTCTTTCCTAATTCTCGAGCTCCTGCTCTGTCTGTCGGCCATGCCATGGCGAAGGACAGGTCTTACCGAGCTCCGGCGAGGCGCTCTGTGTTTGAACGCATTATCTTCCCCCGTTTCCAAGCTCGTGCTCCTTCTTCTTCCTCGGCCATGATGACAGACAAGTTGCGTTGGGCTCCGGCGAACCATGCTTCTGTCATGGCTATGGCGGGGGACAAGGCTTAGACAAGGGTTTGCAGTCGCTGTTTTTCCACTGATCACTGGCGCGTTGAATGTCGTAACCCAATCAGGTGCTGCGCGTGCCGAAAACCCAGGCATGTTGCCGCGGCCAAAATCTTTGAGGCTAACAAGGATCTTCGCTCGTTCAATGTCAAGGGGATCGTTGACCGAAACCGGGGCAGTTTTACATCGATCCCTCTGCCCAACCCTCCTCTAGCCCATCAGCTTCCAATTCGGATGGAGGCATGGCTCGTTCTTTTTGGCCCACGAAGGAACCTGTGCCCGACTTAAATGCACCTTTGGAGCAGCGGCCCAATAACAAAGAGATGGCGGCCTATATGCGACCCTCGACCCTGCTCTTTGGGAACTCTCCGCCCCATCATCTTCCTACCGTATGCTCTGTTGCGCAGCAAAAGCCAACTCCGGGAAAACCTCACTCGCTCCCTCCATTCCGCGCTCCATACTACTGCTTTGCTGCCTTCGCTGCAAGATTTCATGGCATACCAGCGCGCCGATCCGACTTCGTTCATTCCAGAAGGGTTGCAGTATGAAGACATTCCCAATCAGCAGTTCATGGTGCGTGCGGTGGCTCCGATTCGGCCGCCGCCGGCAAGGAACGAGAACCTCGCCATTGTCACCTTTGGTCCTCTCCTAGGTAACCCCCTCTACTTTGGTGCTGTGCGTTCGGTGCTTAGGTACTTCCTAAGATTAGAAAAGAGGGTCTCCTTTGAAGATATTCAGCCATCTAGTCTGGGGCAGGCCTTAGTTTGACTCACTCACACCTATGATCAAGATATTCTGGTGCAAGAGAGCCCTCATGTCTTTGATAATGTCACGGTCACTTTCAACAAGCACAATGAGGGTCGCAACTGGCGAAGAGCTGAGTTCAACCATGAGTGCTAGCTTTTGCTATTGGGGTTCACGAATGATTACTGGTCTGATAGACACGTTCAGCATGCTCTGGGGTGAATTTGCTAGAGTTCTGTATGTGGCAGATGAAAGGTACATGACGAGGCTGCTTGTTCGAGCAAGGGTGAAAGATGTTCAGAAAGTGCCTCAGTTTGTCTATGAGGATCCTGACACTATAGATGGTGAATCCTGGACTTTTCAACGTGAAGCCTTGCAGCACATTCCACAGGGAGGAGGTCGACCTGATGAAGACCCTGTCCCAGAGAACCTGAATTTGGAATTGGGGCTTCCTTTTCACTTTTTCGGTCTCAGTCAGCCAGTCAATGAGCTGAATGCTTGTGAAAATCTAGTTCAGGAACAAAATCAGGGCCCTTGGAATCCCTAGCCAGTTGACAATCAGGCCCAGGAGCAGCAGGAGCAGGAGGCCCAAGTTGAGGTTGTCGTGGATCTCAATCAGCCACACTGAATCTAGACCTTGACCCAGTAATTATCAACCCCATTTAGCCTGTCCAGGAGGGAGATCTTTTAGAGCTTAATGATATGCAGAATAATGAACAAATTCAGTACCTTCTATAGGGTGAGGGAGAAGTTTATTTGCTGAATCCTCCGGAGCAGGAACCAATAAATGTAGCTGATAAAATACATCAAGAAGAGGACAATATTGCTCCTACCCTAATAGGCTCTCCTGTCAACTAATGGGTGGTGGAAGAGGTTCCCCTAGATCAGCTAGTTGGCTCTGATGATGATCAGGAATAGATGGAGCTGGACCTGGTGCACCAGAACAATTTTAGGCACCACAGCTGAATGACAACCAAGTTATTGCTGCTCACGAAAATAAGAACTTGCCTGGTCTGCAAATGGAAGATAATCAGGTAGTGGCTGTGCAGAACATCAACTTGCCTGAAGTGCAAATGGTGGATAATCAGGTAGTGACTGTGCAGAATAATCAGAACATCAACTTGCCTGAAGTGTTGATGGAGGATAATTAGGTAGTGACTATGCAGAATGATCAGAACATCCCTGTTCTCAATGCCCCAGTTGAAAATGAACAAGTTTATCCTGATGAAAATGAGTTTTTTGATGCACTGATTGCTGAAAATAATTAACAAATCCAGCCAGCAATCTAGAATGACAATATTCAGCTTGGGCTTACTTTGACAAGGTTTGAGGAAAGAGACCCTGCTTTGTCTCAGGTTATGAATGCACAAGCTACTCGATTATGGGCTAGATTTTTCTCTCCAGGTAACTCATCCAACATCCTTATAAACATACCTGCAGATTGGGCCAATTTTTTCACTATCCTGCTTCTGTCACCAAGTAACTTCACATGGACCAGACAATTGTTGTTATCCAAACTCACCCACCTTCTGCTAAATAATAATGGGGAGATAGAGTTCTCCTTACCCTCAGCTTGCCTAGATAATGATCTTTCCTATTTAACAGTATCTGAAGATGTTGAGGCTGCTGGTTCAAACAACCCTGCCCCTTCCAGGAAGAGGAGCCTGAAGAGGCCCACTGCCTTGGTGGATACTGAGGTAAGAAGAAGTCCAAGAATTAGAAATTCTAATCAAGGTTTCAAACATCAAGGATGTCCCAATAAAATATGTTTTGCTTGTGGCACAGAACCCCCCATATTAAAAAAAGAAGGAATCAAAAAGTTAGCTTTTGATTTCTGTAAGTTTGATGAGACCGAACTGAATGATGATATCTTACAGATGAAAAGAGTCAACACCCACCCAATTGCAAGAGCTAGGATTGTTCTGGAGCCTCCTTCAGCACCACAAGTGATGGGGATGTGATTCCCGATCTTCTGTCAGGTTCAAGATAAACAACGATTTGGTCAGAGAGCGACGCACCGATCTGGCTTCAGATCACAAAGACCGAACCCTGCAACCTTAGAACCACATATTCTCTGGTTATCAACCGTGTCACAATCCGGTTGACCTCACCACGAAGGCTAATCCCTGTTGTGAATCGAAGAACACAAGCAAGAACAAGATAAAACGCAACTCAATCGAAGTGACAATTGCAGATGAATGATTAATCACTTGAAGTTGGGGTCTTGCAAACCGATAACGACGACTGTTCAATGATAGATTGATCTAAAGCAAAACCCAAACCCTAACATAGGTGGTGGCTACTAATTATAAAGCCTAAGGGGCATCCAAGGACCCCTAATCACATCGCTAAGAAGTCTCGACACGTTACAAGGGCCAACGGCCCAAAAGACAGCGACACAGCGCCCTGACAGATTATGGACGTCAACTTGTTTTGACTATTCCCATGGACTCCTATGGAATTTGGGCCTCAAACCAAATCCATTGGTTATCTTATGAAATTATTTTTCCATCCATATGTGTATCATTGAAAACGGAGTCCAAATGCATCCTGAGCATCCATTTTAGTACAGACTGGTCCTGGAGTCCGAGATGGACTCAAACTTGATATGGATTGGGCCTTCAACTTGGCTTGGACGCCCTTGCTTGACTCCTAAGATGGTGACCAAGGATGAGGACGTCCTTGGGCATCTCTTAGGTGTTCTCTATCTTCTTGGGGCGTGCTTCAACTTGGGCCTGAGTCCTAAGTGTGAATAACAAGCCCGCGACGACACCGTAGCACCCGACATAAATAGCGGCAGAATGTCTTGATGATCTGGAGGCCTTGCCAATGTGATATTGATGTGGGACTAGATCTAATTAAAATCTTATCAAATAAGCTTTCCACCAAGTGCTCATTGACCTCGATTGCACTCCGGATGGATGAGTTATGGCCTTCCCAATGAAGCACTATCGAGCTGCCGACGAACTGAAAGTTCAACTTTGATGGACTTGCACTTTGACACATATTTGTACCTAAATTCAAATAACGACATGTACATGTGGAACCAAGTGTATTGCACCTAAAATTACTATGCAAATATAGGAACGAGTGCACCTTATAATCAATGGTCGTATCCAATGGTGTCATGTCCTCATTATCCTTCCCTTCTTGACAACAAACCGTCCTCGGTTTGAGCTTAATTGGAGGACATATTGTACGTAGTAGCCAATATTGCTCCCCTTCTTGAAATTTAACTTGTTGCTTTATAACAAAACTTGAGGATCTTGACATGACATGATTATATCTATTACAACTCTCTAGTTGATCATATTTTTGCACAACAAAAGGAGATTTCAGATTTGAACTAATGTAGATACGATGCACCATATACTCATCTTTACAATTATAATTGCCAATAAAATGATATGTACATTTAGATAACCATGGCAATCCAGCATATTTAAATTTCTCCTCCAAACTACTCCGAGCACACAAAGTATGAAACTCAATATAACCCAAAGTATTTAAAGAAGACAACCATTTCAGTTCATCTTGTTCAGTAGCAATGGGCTGAAAATTTGTTCTTTCAGCATAAATATGTGGCGCTAAAACAAAAAAAAATCAATCTTATTCAATAGTTGAGGCGCATATATAATGGAAGCACCATCACACAGCTCTTCTTTATCACAATGATTAGCTGAACAAAAATCCTGTGATAAAGGTAAATCAAATTTGGTGTCCACTAATTGTTGCTCAATTATAGTATGAGTGGTGGACATATTCAGCACACCATCACTAATTTCAGCAATATTAGATTTTATAGCAAGCGTAAAACAATCTTTCAATTTAGGTACTTGGTGATTTTTGGATTTAATATTGAATTCTTTCTTCTCAGTAGGGGCACTCTCTTTATCAAGTTGTACAATTTCAGCATGGATTAAAGTTTTACTAGACTCTTGAGTGGATGTGGGTGGTGGTGGTGAAGATGCAGCAGCAGCGGAAGCGGTCGCTCACCTGCTTATCGCGATCTCAACCTTCGCAAATGTTTGCTCCACCCTTGTTAAAACCTGGTTGAGGTTTTCATCAATGTTGCTCTAGTCCTTTTGCTGACATCCCCACAATTGTTTTTTTGTATGCATGGCAAGCTGAAACAACTGGTTGGTAATGTTAAAATCTTTATAATAAACAATATCCTGAATTTCACGTCTCAAACTACCATAAAAACGACACACTTTATCCAATGGATTCTCCTCTATCCCACAATGAATCATGCCCTTATGAAGCTCTGCAAAATATTCATGAACAGACATATCTCCCTGCTCTAAGCGCTGTAATTTCTTACGCAAATCTCGTTTATATGAAACAGGAACAAATCTATCACGCATTGCTTTTTTAAGTCTATTCCATGCTTGAGGTTGTTGATGCAAATTAGTTAATTGTCGCCACCAGATTTGAGCAAAATCCTTGAATCCACTAGTAGCAAGTTTAACTTTATGTATCTCATGACTAGGTGAGAATTAAATTCTTGTTCTACAGTCATCTCCCAATCTAAATATGCTTCTCCATCATAAGATCCAACAAAAGATGGTATGGTAAATTTACCTCTTATACCTTGATGATTATAGTCAATATGTGATGGCGGATTGTTCGTCATGCAGTCCATCCTTGCAAATATCTGGAGCATGATTTCCTGCAATTCACTCTTAAACAGAAACACGTTGTTTGGTAATGTTAGAAATGAAAAGAAATTTCTATCAACTATTTTATGGGTTGGTGGAATCACACTCTTACACGTCTTACTAAGCTCTTACGAGTGTTCTTACCGACACAAAGCAGTGGACGGTACAACTGGTGGCTGGTTCGTGATACCTGTAAGGGCGTGGCACCAAGATTGCAAGGATCTTTTTCTGTACTGATCTGGAGTATAAATATGGAGCTTGCAAGGCACACAAAGAACAAATATATATTTGTGGCACACAATTCAGTAACAGATAGCAATATTGAATAAATGTCCAGAGCACTTGTCCTAATTGCTGGACTATACATATTTCTAGCACCAGTTGTGACACACAAGGGAGTAAAACAAGTATGAAAGGTACCAATGGAAATACGGACAAGGCAAAAGGCACCACAAACAATAGAGCTATCGAGTGTTCTTTATATGCTCCTTTTTCATCTCTTCTCTTCTCTTTTGCTATTTTTCCTTTTCATTTTTTAATTTTTTTTCCTTGTTTTGCTCTTTTGATATTTTTTATAAGCAAGGAGCACACAACAATAAACCCCAAAAAAATTGAGCTCAATTGGATAAAGATGTGGTCTATAGAAAATCAGGATTGTGCTCCAAAAAGCATATCAAAACTTGTGGGCCTAGAAACTCGATTTTTCTGATCGAATTTCCCAAATCTAATTTTTACGAACCTAGCTTTGTTAGAATGAAACATATCTAAAATTTTTTGGCATTCTCCGTAGATATAAAATTCACCCTGTTTCGAGGTCGGATACAAAAGTTGTGACTGTTTTAAGGAAGCTGCTCGAATTAGGGTTTCAGTGTACACAAGATGCAAACTGATGGTGATACGGGATAGCGGCGGGTGGAGGGATCAACACAAACTAGAAAAGAATACAATCTAAACCAGCAACAAGACCTTGACCTAGGACATAAACTCAACACGGTGGACTATGAAACTAAAATATACAAAGGCTATGGCGCAGATGGTTATAAGACAGAAAACAAATATAGCAGTGGACTATGGGACGAAGGTGAAAATCAACTAAACTAGGATAAATATGAACTTGACGGTTTACCTGAGGCTCTGAATGCCACTTGATGGGGACGTGATTTCTGATCTTCCGTCAGGTTCAAGATAAACAACAATTTGGTTGGAGAGCGACACACCGATCCGGCTTCAGATTACACAGACCGAACCCTGCAACCTTAGCACCACGTCTCCTCTGGTTATCAACCATGTCACAATCCGGTTGACCTCACCACGAAGGCTAATCCCTGCTGTTAATCAAAGAATACAAGCAAGAACAAGATAAAACGCAACTCAATCGAAATGACAATTGCAGATGAATGATTAAGCACTCGAAGTTGGGGTCTTACAAACCGATAACGGCGACTGTTTAATGACAGATTGATCTAAAACAAAACTCAAACCCTAACATAGGTGGCGGCTCTGATTATAAAGCCTAAGGGGCATCCAAGGACCCCTAATCACGTCGCTAAGAAGTCTCGACATGTTACAAGGGCCAACGGCCTAAAAGACGGCGACGCAGCGCCCTAATAGATTCTGGACGTCAACTTGTTTCGACGATTTCCGTTGACTCCAATGGAATTTGGGCCTCAAACCAAAGCCATTGGTTATCTTATGAAATTATCTTTCTATCCATATGTGGATCATCGAAAACGGAGTCTGGATGCGTCCTAGGCATCCATTTTACTACAGAGTCTGTATGTAAGACTCTTTAGTTCACTAAGGTCAGGTTTATGGTTGAACTTAAGGCACTACAACTTAAAGCTGAGTGAGTTGGTGGTTGAACTCTATCAGAATCTTTTACCCAATGAATCACAACGTCACTAAAATCTAGAATGTCTTGAGCTAGAATGTTAGAGGCTTGAATGCAACACGAAAATGGGACTCAGTGAGAAATAATGTCATGAAGGCGAATTGTGATGTGATTTGCTTTTAGGAAACAAAGAAGGATGTTTTTTTATATGGATTTCATTAGAAAAGTGCTCCCTAATACTTTTGATGATATCCTCTTTGTCCCCTCGGTTGGGGCCTCGGGAGGCCTTCTGATTGATTGGAAGTCCAATTTGTTGATTGGAACTCTGAAACTAACCTCGGGTTTTGCTATAGCTGTTGAGTTTACTTTAGCCCTCAATGATGCTTCTTGGAACCTAATGAATGTTTATGGGCCATGTACTCTTGAGGGGAAAAGAGAATTCACAACTTGGTTAAAAAATATAGATTTCCAACAGGAAGAGGAATGGGTTATAATGGGAGACTTCAACCTTTATAGGTATCCAGAGAATAGGAACAGGGATGGGGCTGATTCCAATGAAATGTTCCTTTTTAATAGCACAATTAGCCACCTAGGCCTCACTGATATACCATTATAAGGGAAAAAATTCACTTGGTCCAACATGTAGAGTCCACCCTTATTGGAAAAGCTTGATTGGGTTTTCACTAATAATAACTGGACTTTGTCCTTCCCTGAAACAACTTGCACAGCCCGGGTCATGGAGATCTCTGATCACACCCCCTTCTGGTTTCCATCTCAACAGATGTTCTGAAAGCTCATCTTTTCATATTTGAAAATTTTTGGCTGTTCAGAGAGAGCTTTCATGATATTCTAGCTGACTATTGGAACAATCCCGTTGTTGCTGATAAGGCCAAAGCTCTTACAAAGAAATTTAAGAATCTGAAAGGTGCACTAAAGGCTTGGAGCTCAAGCTTCTCCATTTTGAGAATAACGAGTAACAATACCTCTATGGTTATTCGGTTCCTTGATCTAATAGAAGAATTTAGAGATTTAAGTCTAGAAGAATGGAATTTCAGGGTGATTATTAGAGAAAAGTTGTTATCTTTGTTGGAGCAACAAAGAATCTATTGGAAACAAAGGAGGCCATAAAATGGGCCACATTGGGAGATATGGGGACAAAATTCTTTTATGCAAATGCAACTACCAGGCACAGAAGAAACTATATTACAAGCTTTAGATCTGAAAATGGGGACATAATTACATCGCACCCTGGAATGGAGAGCCTCATTTGGGATACTTTCAAGCAAAGAATTGGTCAAACTGATTTTAGAGGTACACTTTTTGATTTATCCTCTCTTATTCAGAGACATGACAATCTTGACTCTTTGGAAGAGCAGTTCACAAGTGCTAAAATTGACAAAGTGGTTAAACAGCTTCCCAATGACAAAGCTCCTGGACCTAATGGCTTTATAATGAATTCATCAAGAAATTTTGGAACCACATCAAATCTGATTTGTATGATCTTTGCTGGGCCTTTCAGGATAACAATGTTTGTCTCCAAAGTATTAACTCATCTTTCATCACCTTGGTTCCTAGGATTCAAAGTTCCAGCTGTCTCTGATTTCACACCATTTCCTTGCTTAACAACTCTATGAAATTAATCACCAAGCTCCTTGCCAATCAGCTGCAAAAGCTGATCATCCCCCTCATTCATGTAAATCAATATGGCTTCATCAAAAGTAGAACCATCCAGGATTGCTTGGCTTGGGCCTTTGAATATCTTCACATGTGCCATCACTCTAAAAAGGAGGTGATCATTCTGAAGCTTGATTTTAAAAAAACCTTCGACAAAATTGAGCATAACACCATCTTTAAACTCCTTGAGGCCAAGGGTTTTGGTCATAAATGGCTTTCCTGGATGAAAAGCATCCTGGAATCTGGCACATCCAAAGTGCTTCTCAATGGGGTTCCTGGGAAGACTATTCACTGCAAAAGGGGTGTCAGGCAGGGGGACCCCCTCTCCTCACTCCTCTTTGTTCTTGCTGCTGATTTGCTTTAGTCTATTCTCAATAGAGCCAAAGTATTGGGACTACTTAACTTACCAATCCCTCTAAATTCCTCATCTGATTTTCCTGTAATTCAATATGCCGATGACACCTTAATTATAATGGAAGGGGATGCCAACCAGCTGTTCTTGCTTAAATCACTTCTCAATTCCTTCTCTGAGTCTACTGGGTTGAAGCTGAAGTACAACAAATCCCATATGGTACCTATCAACATCTTTAATGAGAAGTTTGGTCACTTAGCTAACACCTTTGGTTGTGCCAAGGGATCCCTCCCCTTCACCTGCCTAGGCTTGCCCCTTGGAATTACCAAGCCTAAAATTGAGGACTTTCTCCCACTAGTGAATAAATGCAAAAGAAGGCTTGTTTCTACCTCCATGATCCTCTCCCAAGCTGGTAGATCTGAAATCGCCAATGTTGTTCTTACAGCTCTACCAACTTTTCATTTGAGTGCCCTAGCTTTACCAAAGGGTGTTCTAAAACAAATTGATAAATTAAGAAAACATTGTCTTTGGAGAGGGGCAGACATTAATTTAAGAAAAGCTCCAAAAGCAGCCTGGGAGATGGTCTGTATTCCTAAAGAGGAAGGAGGTTAGGGGTGATTGATCTGAAGAAACATAATGATGCACTCTTCCTTAAAAATCTGGATAACTTTTTCAACAAGAAAGACATCCCTTGGGTGTCTCTGGTCTGGGAGAAACACTACTCAAATGGAAAGCTGCCTAGTAACATCAAAAAGGGTTCATTTTGGTGGAGAGACATCCTAAAACTGCTTGACCAATTCAAGTCCTTTAGCTCAGTTCAAGTTCAGAATGGTAAGACTTGTTTGTTCTGGTCAGATACTTGGATTCAGCAGCCTTTGGAGCTTGATTACCCTGAGCTCTTCTCCTTTGCTATAAATAAGAGTACCAGTGTCCCCTTGACTGATATGAATGACAATTGGACACCTCAATAGGGCTCTTCTTCGGTATCTAGAACCTACAAATATCTGGTTGGTCATAGACAGATACCCCAAGTATTCAGTTGGCTATGTGACTGGTTTTGCCAACCAAAGCATAAGGTATTTTTTTGGCTCCTGCTGAAGGATCGTCTAAGCACAAGAAATATTTTAAGAAGAAGAATATGCATCTAGAATCATATTTATGTGTCCTATGCCAGTCATCAACAGAAGAGGCTCTGGAGCATTTATTTCTGGATTGTCAGTTTGCTAGAAACTGCTGGAACTCGATTAACATTGTCTTACAAGGGCATCTAGTGCTATCTGATCGATCAGTGTCATCATCTATCAGATTGTTGCAGAGAAAGTTAATAATATTAGTAGTAATAGTAGAAGAAGTGAAAGTTAACATGATAGATTAATTATAGGTTATATTAATGTATGGATGCATTCATACCAATGCACTGTTGTTTTGGGTGAGTAGAATAGTTCGAATTGGTCTCAAGTAGAATTGTTTGTTTTTGAGTTATTTGAAAATCCCTGCCAAATGTTCACAAAAAAGACCTGCCAAAAAGAAGAGAAAAGGGTTTGTACTGCAGAAAAGTCCTTTCAGCCCAAGCATCTCTTCAAACGGACTAGCCCAGCTCGTGGGTCCTTCCCCTTCTTAGTCCCGTAACAATGTCGTTGTGTAGGCCGGCCCATCTAGAAAATTACGCATCGCCTCCTGAACAACATCATGGCCCTCATGAACAAGACAAATACTAGGGCCAATGACTGGGTCCCTTCTTAGTCCCGTAACAATGTCGTTGTGTGGGCCAACCCATCTAGAAAATTACGCATCGCCTCCTGAGCAACATCATGGCCCTCATGAACAAGACAAACACTAGAGGCTAATGACTAGGAAAAAAATACAACTATAATATGGGAGATATCTATCCAGCACTCACGTGTTTTCCCGGCACTGAGCAGCCAATTTTTTTTCTCCATACCTTCTTCCTCCTCCCGCCGTGCCGCCGCCGCCCACCACCCCGTCGCGGCGCGATAGGGTCCCGTCGGAATTCTGCGGCCATGGAGTTTTGGCGAGACCCTACCGCATCCACGGCGTCCTCCTCCCCCCTCCTGTCACTACCATAGCCATGGCAGCCCCGCCCCGACTTGGCCCGGCCGCCTCCGCCCATAGTTATTACGATCGAATAGGACATCGAACCGGTGAGTCCATCGGTTCGCTAGTTCATTGGTCGAACCGTTAAGAACTGGTTGAACCTCCGGTTTGATAGTTTTGAACTAGAACCGTCTAGAAATTCCTCAAACCGGTGCAATATAATGATATATAACAAATAATTAGCGACATATAGTTGATCAAGTATACAAATTAGATGATAAAAAACACAATTATATAACCAGCTTCTCATTAATATTGGTGCTCTAGATTTGTTTCACAAGATATGCAAAAAATGTGTACAAAACATATTATATGGAGCACTTACAAATTGGTGCAAAAACGACTAGAATAGTAATTTAGATATTCGTCATTGCAAAACAATCGCGAATGCTAAAATAAAATGCATCATTGTGAAGAGCTCGTTGAGATAATCAAAATAGATATATTATTTGTCTAATTTAAAGCTCATTTGAAAAAAGTGATGAAAATTTTGAATTTTAAAAGGCACCCGCCCTGGCAAGTCGATCCAGCCCTGCGTTAGAAATTGACGGCCTAGGTGAGAGGGGGCTGCTACGGTTCGATGACCGGATGGTACCTTGCTCCAAGCAGGCAGCGCGCGGGAGGATTTGGCGGGAGGATGGTACCCCACGCCATAAGACTGACCGCACCGCATGCGGTAAATGATCCGGAAAACGCGTTTATATATAAAAAAAAAAGACCGCACGGGTACGCTACTTCCTACGCTATCCAAGCGGACAGGCAGACGTCCGGTATTCCTAGCGGACGAGCAGCACCATCCGGTACGTGCCTCGCAGGGCCCGCGCGTCCTGCAGCCAGAGAGCAAGCGCGTCCGCGCGGGAGGGAGAGAGAGAGGAGAGAGGTGGCATGCAACGTGGGTCCCACTTGTTTAACGATGAAAAAAAAGTTATAACTCACAAATCAAAAAACCAAATTAAATTTTGATTGCACCATTAAATTCGTTTCGATAAATTTTTCAAAACTAGATCTCACATGGATATATTTAGATAAAGTGATAAGTGGGCCCCACTTTAGATAGAGAAGGATATAGAGGATGGATGGGTGCGGAAGAATTAGATATAAAGAAGAGAATCTTAGTGACTAGAATGTACTAGTATAGAGGATAAATTTAGAGTACCACGAGTGCGGATAGGGCAGCGCGTGCGGGAGGATCTGGTGGGAGGATCTGGCGCTGGTAATTAATTTGGGACCCATCTTATCTACAGCTCAAGTATGACTTCCAACTAACTAAAAAAAAGGCATAACTAACAAACCAAACATCCAAATTAGATTCTGATTACACCGTTAGATTTTTTGCAATAAATCTTTCAAAACAAGATCTCACATAGATATATTTAGATAAAATTTTATTAACGAACATTTTATCTTTTATTGAATAGAGAAGATGTTCTAGGTTCAGAGAAAAATATTTCGTCTTCATAAAAAAAATATTCTCTATTTAGAAGAACAATATTCTAGTTTTAGGTTCATGATATCAATATTACAATAAAAATAAAAATAAATAAATAAATAAATACATAACATAAATAAAAAATCTAGAGTAAAGCACAGGAAAAAAAATAAAAACACATAATAAAGAAAATTTAAAAGAACATCACATACTTTTCAAACATTTAAAATATACTGTAGAATATCATATGGATACTAAGTGAACAACACTAAATACACTATAGAACATCACTAAATACATTATAGAACATTGTATATATATTGCGTGAACATCACTAAATACATATCGAACATCACATGTATACTAAGTGAACATCACAAAAATATCATAGAACATCACATGTATACTACGTTAACAGTATTCTACTTTTAGGTTCATGATATTGGTATTATAATATAAATAAATAAATAAATAAATACAAAACATAAATAAAAAACAATTAAATCTAGAGCAAAGCATAAAATAAAAATAAAAACACATATTAGAGAAAAATTAAAGAAACATCACATGAATACTTTTCAAACATTCTAAAATATACTATAGAATATCACATGTATACTAAGTGAACACCACTAAATACATCATAAAACATCCCATATATGCTATGTGAACATCACAAAAATCATAACAGAACATCACATGTATACTACGTGAACATCACATAATACATCATAGAACATCGCATGTATACTACGCGAACATCGCAAAATACATCTTAGAACATCACATATCTACCACGTGAACATAAAAAAAATCATAGAACATCACATGTATAACACGTGAACATTACAAAAAAAAATCACAGAATACCACAAAAAAATCACAAAACATGACATTATATACCATATGAACATAAAACAAACATCATAAACACATCACATCTATACTACGTGAACAATAGCATCTCATGAAATATAGAAATAAAAAAAATTTAACATGAAAAAATAATTAAGTAAGGTAAACTTGAAAATAGAAAATAAAAAATTATAGAAAACATAAAGACAAAAGAGAGAAAAAAACAAAGAAATACAAAAAAGTATAAAATATAAAAGTAAAACAAAAGAAAAAATAAAGTAATTAATTATAGTAAAACCAAAAAAGCAATAAAATAAATAAAATAAATAATAATAATAAAAATGAAAAAGAATAATGAAAAATCACACGAAAAGAAAAATAAACAAAAATAAAAAATAAATTGAAGAAAGGAAATATAAATAATAAGGAAATAAAAGAATAAAAGAAACATAAAAAATGAAAAAATCACATAAAACAAAAAGAATATAAATAAAAAATAAAGCACGAAAATAAAAAAGACAAAGAGAGAAGAAAAGAAAAGAAAAAGAAGAAAAGAAAAAAAGAAAAGAAAGGAAGAAAACATACGTACGATATATGGAAATGTACGTAGGTACCTGACCGAGTCGGAAAACCTGCGCCAAAACCACACTCCGTTGTACATGCGGGCCGCACAGCCATGCGCACAGCGCGTGCAGGACAGCAGCGTGCGGGAAAAGTCACCGTTCCCGCGTTCCCACCGTTCGGCGCGTTGTTTCCGTCCGGCCGTTCAGACTGGGCCAGGCAATAATTCCAGGCTTCAATGCAAACAGCTATATATGAGCCAACCAAATAGGGCATTTGAATGAACAGAAATTATTCCATGAAAAGAAATAGCTTCATTCATATCTTGTTGCTATATGATGATAGAACACTGGAAATTATGTGCGTGAGGCGTGAGCTGGTGCGGATAAATGCAAGCATCTCAGCTACAGATTAAAAATCCGGAAGATCGAGTCGGATCATTATTGGATCAACCCGACCGTAGCAAATATGGATCGGACTACTCAATATTTACGCTGCATAATAAGCTCTCTTTAAACAAATTACTTACATATAAAGTGCGGATAGATACCACGTATCAGGCAGGCATCAAATCTTGTGTTGTCATGCCTCGCAAAGACGTCGCCCTCCTCGTTAGGGCTTTCGTATGGCTCCTCGCTCTTGTTGCAGCGCTCGGCAAGGCGAGCGCGCTACTAGACCACGACTGGCCTCCCGATCTGGCGACGTACCCGCCGGGGCGAGTCGTCGCCATCGACCTGGGCAACACTAACTCCTGCGTCGCCGGCTACGAGAGCGGCGAGACGACCAGGACCATGTTCCACCACTGCATCCCCTCCTGGGTCGCCTTCGCCGACGACGGCACTGTCCTCGTTGGCGAGGACGCCATGAACCACACGCTGCCGTCAACCCCGGGGCCGCTGTCTCCGGCTTCAAGCGCCTCCTCGGCAAAAGGTAATTAACCATACATCTAGCTAGCTACTTTCCTAATTACCAATCTCTAGCTAGAGAATGAGAGAATATTGCATGTATGCAGATTCACTCGCGTTTTCGAGCGGGAATTTGCTCACAGCGTCAAACAGAATCTGCCATACAAGGTCGTCGAGAAGAACGTGCAACTTCACATCGAGGTGAAGACCAAGGACGGCGAAGTCAGTAACGTCGGCGTCGACCAGCTCACGGCCACGGTGCTGGCCAAGCTCAAGGAGACGGCGGAGGCGCACCTCGGCCACCGGGTGGAGGCCGCCATCCTCACGCTCCCGCTGCACTTCTCTGACGACGCGTCCAGGTCCGCAGCAGTGTTCGCCGGCAGGCTTGCCGGCCTAAAGGCCATGAGGGTGGCGCTCAGTGAGCCCGTCGCGGCCGCCATCGCCTACGGCCTCAGTGGGAACCTGCGCGACGAGGGCAACGTCGTCGTGCTGCACGTCGGCGGCGGCACGACCGAGGCGAGCGTCATGACCTTCGTGGACGGTGTGTATGAAGCCTTGAGCTCGCAGTATGACCCTTTCTTTGGAGGGCAGGACTTCGACCGGAGGATCGTGGACCACTTCGTCCAACTGATCAGGGACAAGCATGGAAAGGACATCACCAACGATGGCATTGCACTCAGCAAACTGAGGATAGCGTGTGAGCGTGCCAAGAAGACATTGAGCCACCAGGAACATGCGCAAGTGAGCATCGAATGGCTCGTCGACGGCGTAGATTTGTCAGAGCCACTGACGCGGGCCGGGTTTGACGAACTGAACCATGATCTGTTCCTCAAAGTTGTAGAGATGGTGGATAGGGTGGTGTCACAAGCTGAAGTGGAGACCATTGATGAGGTGCTTCTTATTGGTGGAAGCACCATGATCCCAAAGGTTAGGGAACTCATCAGGGACTACTTTGGTGGGACCAAGGCAGTGCTCCATTCAAGGTTGAAACCAGATGAGGTGGTCACCATTGGAGCCGCGGAGTACAGCAAACGACATGACGCATTGTGTACGTAGCAGCTGCTGAGTTGACTAACGCGGTCAAAATGTAGATGTTTGCCTTTTATTTTGGCCTGCGTTCATCCGACTTATAGCCTATATATATGTTTAGCGGGCACAATCCACATTTGTGTGTTTAGATTTATCTTTTTTCTTCTCTTTGTCTATTTGTTCCATGATATGTTTATTCATTTGTTCCATTCTTAAAAGGTCATGTTTTGCTAATATTATTTACTTATGTAGTTTTAAAAAAAATGTTCTACAGATTTCATTATTTTTTTAAAAAGTGCAAATGTTTTATTTCTCCGGTACAAAATTTGTTCCTATATATAAATCATAGCGTTTAGCTAACTTATGTAATTTTTAAAATATTCTGTGAATTTCATTACTTTTATTGTACAAGTGTTTTGTTTCTCCTATAATAGAGAGTCATCTCCTTCCCCGCCACTGCGCTGTCCTCTGCCTTCCCCACCGCCACGCCACCCGACACTGACCAATCTCTACCTCCAAGCCACCTCCTTGGCCATGCCACCGCCACGCCAGCAGGAGAGAGTGAGAGCAAGATTAAGAGGAGGGAGAGAGTGTCGTCGCAGACCTAGGTGAATGAGAGGGTGAGAGAGGCGCACCATGCACAGGATCCTAGAGCGTCTGTGCCACCCTCGCGCCGCTAGAACTTGCCCCACCCCTACTAGAAACCAATTTGTCGCCGAAACTACCCCGCCCCGACTGTCTTTCCTTGGGACACTAGCTGGCGCCGCCGTTGGACAAGGAGAGAGAGGGCGGTTGAGAAAGAGAGAGAAAGAGGGATGGAGTGCCTGTTTGAGGGGTGGGTGTGAGAGAGAGAACGAGGCGGTTGTGGCTGAAGTTGTGAGTGGAGGAAGGGAAGTGAGGGAGTTAGGTCTTGCCCGCTTATGTAGTTCAAGATCCAAAGTGCGCTGAGATGGATCACGCGTATTCATAGCAAGCTCAACATGTTAACAGAGGTAGGCCAAGGCTTTTCCAAAGGCGGACCTCTTAATCAGTCCGTCTTTGTTAATTCATTTTCAGAGGCAGCTGTTTTGTAGGTGTCTCCATAAATAGTCAGATCTCCACACCAAGGACACATTTTTTGACTGCCTTTGTAAAGTAAGTCACAAGTCGTGTAGTAGTTGCTTCAACACCGCCACACCAAAGAGGAAGATCCAATGTTGCGGTTAGCCTAGCTGTAATTAAAATGGGAATAATATGGATTCCCCTGTCACTAGTGTTACTAAAGATGGCAATGGGTACCTGAAACCCGATGAGTTTTTACTCTATTAGGGTAAAGGTATGGGTCAATTTCTCTACCCATAGATTTATTAATGGGCCAAAAGTCAGACCCAATGGGTTTGTGGGCATGGGTCGGAGTATAATACCCAAACCCGTAAACCTATGGGTTTTTCAAACACGGTCCATCGTAACAAGAAGTGATAATTTTAATGGAGAACACCAATGCATATACGTACTTATAATGTTCAACTTGAGTTTACGCATCAGCGAACAAATAAAATTTTGAAACATACAACATGGTATACGGAGCACAGGCTTCCTATCAGCATGCATAGGCCGTTGCATGTTGTCCTATCAGCATGCACGGGCTTCCTATTTTGCGCAAGCTAGCTTTTCCCTGCCGTGTGTTGCCAACCTACTAACAAAGTGGCCCACTGCAGCCCATGGTGATCAGTACAGAGTAGCACAAGTTGCAGCGCAAATAGCACCACCTCGCATGCTCAAGCGACAGAAGGTGCCTTGTTTATAAAATGGCGAAGGCAGCTGTTGTGGTACCGTGGATTCGTTAGCGCAGTATACTAGAATACGGTATTTGTTAGAGAATTTCCGCAAAAAAAATTCGGGGATCAAAAAATGCGATCAAGAAATCTTCCTAATTATTTTTTATCCTGCTTAAGCTGGATTTTCCTGAATCGTTTTACTGTTTCTGCATATTATACTGAGAATACAATGAAAATTTTCTTGTGCTGACTTGGTCATGGGTGACATGATGGGTACCCGTGACCCGAGTGGGCGTGGGTTTGGGCAAAAAATTAAACCCGTGATGGGTCACCCGAGTGGGCATGGGTTTGAGAAAAAAAATTAAACCTGTGACGGGTCATGGGTTTTTTAATAGGTACATGTTATGTTCATGGATTTGGGTCAGGGGCTGTTTAGTTGGCAAAATTTTTAGCGAAACGCTACTGTAGCAGTTTCGTTGTTATTTAGCAAATATTGTCCAATCATGGTCTAATTAGGCTTAAAAGATTTGTCTCGTCCATTTCGTCTAAACTGTGTAATTAGTTTTATTTTTTATCTATATTTAATGCTTCATGCATGCGTTCAAAGATTCGATGTGACGAAAAATCTGAAAATTTTAGCAAAATTTTTGGCATCTAAACGGTGCCTCAGCGAAACCCAGCGTGTTTGTGTCCGTTGGCATCTTGAAGTGTTACATTAATTAGTCACATCTGCTAGAATTCAGTCGCAGGCCTCAGGCGATAGGCTGTCTTTTGTTGTTGAGCTGACGTACGCACGAAGGTAAGCATGACTTGTGGCCAACAGCATCACCTGACCATTTGCAAAAAAAAACAGGCACCCTTAATTAGTATGTACTCCATAAAATAGTGCATGGCCTGCAGCCAGCAATGGCGGTACCGGTTGGCCGCTGGGATTCGGGATACCTCTCCATTACTGAGGAATACTAATAATATATAGAACAAATAAGCTTACGCACTCTATGAACAAAATAAAAGAAAAGTACTTGTGGGCTTCTACAATACTAGCTGAGATATAGTATTGTTTATCCATTGCTTATATATAAATATATGTTTAATGAAGCAATAAACTTCAATTTCAATCAATCAGTGTATATATGTCAGCGATTCAACTCTTTTGTATTGTTGTGCTCATGCCTCGACGTTGTCGACACAATATTGTTGTGCCGGTTTGGCTATTTTCATTTGGAACTGGGCTCGGCGGCGTTGTTGTACTCAATGTTGTTAGCATGCCTCGATCAGTGGTAATCCCACCAAGTACATACTAAAATGCACTTCGTCATCATGCATATTGCAAAATCTTGAAGCACATATATATACCCCTGGTGTCCGCGACGTACGCAAACGCACGTCGTCATTGGAAGACAGGCAGCCATAGCGCCTCGTCGTGGTTGGCGCTGGCGCCGCCGTCTCCCTACCGCGCTCGTGCTCCTCATCACCACCACCGTCGTCGCCAGCAGCTTGCTTGGTGGGTACGCCAGCGTGGAGACTTACACACCGGGCAAGACGCACTGCCCGGCGGAAGGCGGCAACTTCAGCGCCGGCAGCATGTGCCAGGCGAACATAGACGGCCTCCTCCACAGCCTCCGCGACGGCGCCGCCACAAACGCCGGGTTCTTCAACACCACCCAACGACGAGGTGTTCGGCGTCGCCATGTGCTTCGCCGACGTCAGCTGGTCCGACTGCAAGAAGTGCCTTAACATGGCGCCTTCTTACATGATGAGCGCGGCGTGTCCGAGCGGCCGGACCGGGGCGCTCCTGTACAACGAGTGCCTCCTCCGCTACTCCGACGAGTACTTCGCCTCGATGCAGACGACAGACACGGACCAAGATCCCTTGGGTTGTACGTCACGGCATACGTCGACGACACGGCAACCATGAACAACACTCGGTGGAAGATGATGGACAGGCTCATCGCCAAAGCTGCCGCGTCGCCGCTCCGGTACGCCTTGGACAACAACGAGACGTACACGGACCCGAAGACCGGTACCCGTGTGTACGGGCTAGCTGACAACGGAGGAGTGCACCAAGTGCCTCGATTACCTTGTTGGGATTCAACTGCTATGCCAGATACCACCCAGAGCCGATTGCACTGATGATGGCGCCATCAAGTGCACCTGGTATGCTTATATTATTAGTAAATGTCCCGTACGTTATATTATTTGTTGTTGTTTACTCCCTCCGGTCCATTTTATCCGGCGCAAGTTAGAATGACACGGTCTCCTAGATTATACTTTGACCATTCATTTACTTTATATTATATTATTTATGCTTATAAACTTATAATCATTAGATAGTATAATTCCTTACAAATATAATCATATAAAGTTTGTATTATATTAGTTAAAAATTATTAGCCTAATTATTGGTCAAAGTTTTTAAAGTTTGAATCTTGATATACGTGTGCGCTAGATAAAATGTACCAGAGGTAGTAATGTTTATCTCCAAGACTGATCTAAGTTTCTTCTTTTATCAAGTGCACCTGGTACTGATTTAATTTTGAAATGTGTGTGTATATGTTGATCTATCAGAGGTTCCACCAGCTCCATATCCGCCCCGCACAAAGGCCAAGATGTCTCTGGTCGTCGGCTTGGGTGTGGCTGCGTCTGCTAGTGCCACCTTCTTCTTGTTAACCTTTGCCATCTTGTTGTGCCTTGTCTTTGGCTGCATGCGTAAGGGAAGGTTTGTCATTACCAACGCGGCAGACGAAGACATGGAAGGACAATTCAGGAACGGAGCTGGACCAAAAGGATTCAGTTACGACGTGCTCGCCGCTGCCACTAGCAACTTCTCGGACGACCAGAAGCTCGGCGAAGGTGGTTTCGGTTCCGCGTGTACAAAGGTTTTCTCGACCAACTGAACATGTACGTCGCCATAAAACGGTCCAGGAGCTCCAGCGAGGGGAGGAAAGAGTACGCCTCCGAGGTGACCATCATCAGCCAACTGAGGCACCGCAACCTCGTGAAGCTCATCGGCGATGGTGCCATAGCCATGACCACCACCTCCTCGTCTATGAGCTCATGCCCAACGGAAGCATGGACAGGCACCTTTACAGTGCAGGCAACATACTTTCTTGGCAGCGCAGGTCACCCCATTTTTACAGCTCGAATTCATGATCTTATATATGTGTCCAAGCTTTCACAACCAAAAAGAAGCAATTCTTCGTTCATACTAGCTGTCTTATTAGCTGTATATACTGTGCGTGTGCAGGTATGATATCGTCCTCGGGATCGGCTACGCACTTCTGTACCTACACCAAGACTGTGAGCAAGGTGTGTTACACAGGGACATCAAGCCCAGCAACGTCATGCTGGACGCCGCCTTCAACGCCGACTTCGGGCTGGCGAGGCTCGTCGACCATGGCCGCGGCGCGCACACCACGGAGCTGGCCGGTACCATGGGCTATATGGACCCGGACTGCATGAGCACGGGCAGGTTCAGCACTGAATCGGACATGTACAGCTTCGGCGTCCTCCTCCTCGAGGTCGCCTGCGGGCGGCGGCCCGTCGTGGTGGTGCAGGATGAGAATGAGAACACCGTCATTCATCTGGTGCGGCGGGTCCTGGAGATGCATGGCCGCGGTGAGGTCCTCAAGGCGGCGGACCCCGGCTGGACGGCGACTTCGACGCGCGCCAGATGGAGCGCGTGCTGGTGGTAGGGCTCTGGTGCACGGCGCATGACCGGAGCCTGAGGCCGTCCATCTGGCAGGCTGTTAGAGCGCTGCGGTTCGAGGCCTCGCTGCCGACAATCACCAACGGACACGAACCACCACCGGTTATTAGCTGGCTAGCCTCTGTCCCGTCGTCGGCTTTCATTTCCGAGGAAGACGATATGGCAACACGCAGCATGCATGCATCCCTTAGGTCCAGGTCCACCAACTAATTACTATACTACGTAATCTTTATAAGTTGTACGAGAACTCAAGGTTTGAATGAGCCGGTTTATGGGTATACTCACCATGGAATAAAAATAGCGGGCTATAGCGGTGTCGTGGAGCACTGGATCCGGAAGAATGAGATAGAAACGATTCAAGTCTCCCCTATGCCGCATGACTGGTTTCTTCCCGTCTTCATCTGCGAGTAGACTCGGTTATGTCTCATTTTTCTAATCTCTCTCCTCATTAATTGTATTGCCATGTGAGCAAATTGCTTAGTTGGCAGGATAATTAAAGCAGATAAAAACTACCATTAATACTCCATTAGAAATGCCCTTAGTTCTGCTGGTTTCATGGATGTTATAGAAAAAGTGAAACAGAGTGTTCGACGGGGATCCCCAAACGGGGTGGCGCAGATGGCTCAGCTGATCGTTGCCGAGGGAGAATCCTGGGTTGCTGCTGGCTACAATGCTAGCTCTGTTGATGCTATTGTCAATGGTCATGGCCTGAAACTCTGATAACGCTTCGGTCGCCAACATTTAGAGATGTAATCGCTTACTAGATTCTGCTAGTAGTGCTAGGCCTTTTCTGTTTTCGTGTGAAGCCGGCAATTCGCTGAGAATTTCACACAAAATTCTAAAAAACTATCCCTCTTAAAGCTGAAGCATATGCTATGCGAGATGGTCTTCTGTTGGCAGGACAGATAGGTTGCCAAAGACTCATTTTTCAATCAGATTGTTTGGAAGTGGTGGAGATTATGAAGGTGTGGGAGGCAACTCAATTGTTGTTGCAGATGCTATCTATGAGGAGTGTTCCTTCTTACGTCGTGGGTTCTCTAATGTCAAGTTCGATCATTGTTCGAGGGAGGCCAATAATGTAGCGCATATTTTAGCTTGTAACTCGGAACGATCCTTTGCCCATTCTTCAGGAATAGGATCCTACAGATTTTATTTTGGCGCAATTAGCGGATGATGTAACTGTTATATCTATAGGATCTTCTAGCAGTAGATCGAGTGGGTAGGTTCTTCTCTGTTTTGGTAGATAGTGCATGGATCCGAAAGATCTAGAGAGAGACAGAGGATGGGAATGGGGAGGTGTTACCGACCATTTGTAGGCAGTGGCGAAGTGGTCCTTCCCTTTGCGAGGTCGGTGAAGTCCGGCGGGGTCGATGGAGTCACGGCAGTGCAGTGGGACGCGATCCAGTGGCGGTGATGAAGACCGGTGGCACTTCCTGCCGCTTCAGTGCCTCCCACAAGATCGGTGTAGGGACTACGTGGGGTGTAATGGCGGCAGTCAACCTCATAACCCTAACCACTGGCTCCCCACCTTCTATTTTTAGCACTGCGCGACGGGGGCCTACCAGCCACGTCATTGGGCTGGGCGTCCCCGATCAGGACGCGAGATTAGGGCCCAGACATGGCCGTTGGGCCAAGTCCGGTGGAGATCAAACTAACATTCTCCCCCTTGATCTCTCATCACTTTCTTCGTTCTTCAATTTCTTACTCAAAATTTCAATTCATATTTTTCTTCCTTTTTTCCTATTTCATCATAGATTAGTGCATAGAACTGTCCCATCGACACAGCAATTAGTGCCGCTAGACTAACAGCCACAATACACTTCTCCACTTTGAAATGATACTTTCTTTGGGCCCTTTATTGTCCGGAAATCATAGGCTATACCATAAACCCATGTCGACTGTGCGTTCTCTGAACACAATGGGTGGTAAGCCTTTTTTAAGCAGATCTGCAAGTACTTGCTTTTACTTATACATTCGAAAGCTTTTAAAAGATTATGGACTTTATCCTTCACAACGTCTAACTTCATGTCAATGTGTTTGGCAGCACACTTGACCCGTTGTCATAGGAGTCAATCACTTTAAATGGTAATTGCTGTTGTATACCATTACCAATTCCGGGTATAAGTTAACCATTTCGCCTGTCCTATAAGCCTCATAATAAGTTGTACTATAGGTATGCATCATTAATGACACCACAACTGTTTCTTTGGAGCTTTTCCACAATAAAACTCCGAGTGTTAGCTACTATGTGGGTTTCACTAAACATCTCGTCGAAATTCAACATTCTTGTACCCACGACCATTTGAGAGTACTTGTTCTTTCTTAGTCATCATGAGGCTTATTAAATCTTTGCACAATTGCAAGATATTCTTAACTCCATTCTAGTGATCTATATCTGGACTGAACTTTCTGTCAAAACATCCCGGATAAAATGAACAATGTTAGGGTAATATCATACTTGTGCACTCATTAAACTGTAATATCATAGTTGTGCACTCATCAAGCTTCCAACAGTTGAAGCATATAGATCCATATTCATTTGATTTATCTCATGTCGGTTCTTGTAACACTAAGATTCTCAAAATTATTACCCTTAACTATATGAACAGGCGTAGATTCACTTGCATGCATACTTTGTTTCTTTACAATCTTTTCTAAGCATGCCTTTGTGATAATCCTAATACCCCTTTCATCTGTCTCGGTGAATTTTAATTCTTATAACGAGAGTCATTTCACCGAGAACATTCTTATTGAGTTTCGAGGACAAGAACTTCTTCACATATAGTAGAATGACATCACTACTAGCAAGTAAGGTGTCATCCACATATACAGCATTAGAAAATAAATTTCCCATTCTATATCTTTGTACAGATGCAATTGTTCTTTTATTCTCTTTAACCCAAAATTTTTAGTTGACCTTTCAACTTGAAATGCCACTATTTAGAGACTTGCTCTAGTTCATAAAAGATTTCTACAAGTGGCATCACTTTCGTTCTTTCTTTCCACAACAAAACCTTTAGGTTGTGCTATGTAATCATTTTCATACAAATCCCATTAGGGAATATTGTCTTCACTTTCATCTGATGTAACTTTGATCATGATGTGCCACTAGCATTCATTGTAATCTATTCATTCTCTTTGTATAAAATCTTTCAATTTAAGTTGTGCTTTATATTTTATGTTCCCTTTGGAGTCATATTTCGTCTTGTAGACCCTTTACAGCCTACTGTTTTGGCTTCATTAGGAACTGCTTCTATTTCTCAAACTTCGTTGGTATTCATCAATTTTATTTCAATTTTCTTAGCTTCTTACCATTTAGACGTGTTAACGCCTCTCATGGTTTCTTCAAATGAGGTGGGATCACCCTCCATTTGAATTTCTTCATTAATATATAACTTATAGTCATAAAAAATATCTGATTCTCTTATTCTTTGAGACCTTCAGGTCTTTAGCTAATGACACTTCTCTCACATGGGGTTGTTGTTGCTCTTTCATCATCAATCGATTCTATAGGGTCCTGATAAACTAGATCCTTGTTTTCTTATTCATCTTCTTGAATGGCTAACAACATGTGTTGTATGAGTCATACAATATCACCATAGTGTTAAGCATTCGTCGATCTTGAGTCATTGGAGTAGGCACTGGTCCCACTTCTCTTCAAGTCGTAGATCTTTTCATACCATGCTCCCCTAGATTACTCCATCTTGTGTAAGGATAGCGTATCTTCAATCTTTCTTATTTTGGGTTTATTCTGGAAAAATCTATCTCATTTGGTGCTTTAAGCACCGTCTTAGTATTCTTAGTCTCATTGCTAACTTCCTGTCGAACTGTAAAACGTTTAGGAATTTAACCATTTCTGTACTTAGGGGCATCTTTATTATGACCGTTGTACTCCCTCAACGATCACCTTCATCTTTTATAGATCACTTTTTCTCTAAATGCAAAGCATACAATGGGGAATATCTTTCAATTATCTTTCTGAGTTTCTTTCAATTGTCTTTCTATCTTTCTCAATTCATAGTTATC
Organism: Saccharum hybrid cultivar R570; assembly: GCA_038087645.1. NCBI lineage: Eukaryota > Viridiplantae > Streptophyta > Magnoliopsida > Poales > Poaceae > Saccharum > Saccharum hybrid cultivar. The sequence goes on from JAQSUU010000368.1 coordinate 1,828,568, forward strand.
AATCCTCCCCCTCGAAATATGGCACAAACTTTTCTGCCACAATTTCGAAACATTCATAACTCTTGTGAATGAGGATACTTTGATTACTTCATCCACGTGATTACATCATGGAAGATGAAATTATTTCTTAATTCGTATGAGAGTATGTATTCTTTTTCCTCATTTCACTTCAAGAACTCAACAGAGTCTTTTTCATCAGTACTTCTATAAGTCATGCTTGCATGTCATTCTTATCATGAGGTTCGTTTTAAATTTCTTTTATTCTTAAACTCATACTAGGATAGCACAAAAGCTACCCTAAACTTCTCTCCCTGTGCGGGATACACATCGTCATCTCATTTTCTCCTGCCGTGCAGGACAAGTACTTTACCAACTTCATCCCGCAACGCGGGTATTTACTTAAAATTTATGCCGCCATGCGAGACAATTCTCTTGAAGGGACATAAATGCCAAATTGGCTCATATTCAATCATCAAATTCAGGAATAAATTCAATATTCTTTAACACACATGCTTAATCCGACGTTGGTCAAATTAAACATGCATGCCACTCATTACAATTCATATCATGATGATAAAACAGAAAATTAAATTATTTTTCATAGAGAGTACATAAAAAAAATTTCTCAAACTAAACTTTTATTGTTCTATTTCTTTCTTGGATCAATATCCCTGAAATCTTTGAAAAACATTTCTTTTCAAGCCACTCTTGAAGAGGACACAGTCTCTCATGCAATGGCCTACTTTCATATACACAATTTGTGCTTAGGCTTTTCATCATCTGAGTCACAAGTACTCAGTGCTTTTCTTTTCTCTTTCTTTTCTGCCTTTAAGAACGAAAGCATGAAGATCTTTGTCTAAAAATTATTCAACAATAGTTATCAACATTAAACTTTGATTTCTTTATGTTCTATTCTATATCACCGTTGGGCAGATATAGAACAAAACAACTTTCTTCTACATTAATTCTATATCACCGTTGGGCAGAAATAGAATAAATGTATAAAACTCATAGATAGAACTTATAAAATTTTCTATCAATAACTTTTGCTAAAATTAGCAACATCATGAATACAATATTCTTGTACATTAATTCCACATCACCGTTTGGCATAAATGGAATTAACATATGGAGTAACTCAATTATCATTAATCCTCTTCAAAATTAAATTCTCCCGTTGGTTCGAATTTAATTAGAAGATCATCATCATCATTGCAGCGGAAAATCATCTTTCTATTTCATGAGCATTTCTAGATCTTTATCTATTCTCTGAAAAATTGGTTACTTTGATGCATAATTTATCAGAGATTTTAAATTTCAACCTCAAACTCATAAATAAGCTTATAATATTGTTATCATCAACGTTGGTCAGAAAATAACAATATCATAATTTCACTTAAATCATAATGTGAATATCCCTCTAATTAAAATTTTCTCGTTGGTTCCAATTTTAATTAGAGGATAAACCTTTCATCATTTTCTGAACAACTGTAACTGCTCTTCAAATTAAATCCTCCCGTTGGTTCGGATTTAATGAGAAGACAATATTCTTTCTTTGCAGCGGAAACATTAATCAAAATTCTTAAAATAATTCTTATTCAGAAGCATTTTTCATACTCATGTACTCTCTAGACAAATAATCACGTTGGTTCAAATTTGAGTAGAGATGTAACCTTCAAACTTGTCCAAATTCATTACAATTTGCTTCTGAAATAATAAAACAAAAATTCATAAACTTTACTATTCATCACAGAATTTGGCCCGAAGGCCTGCTCGTAGCCGCGCTGTGCTCTCTGCGGCCCGTGGCCCAGCGCGCGCACAACGCTCCCGCGCTCAGGGTGCAGCCGGCCCAGCAGGGGGCCGCTGCCTCTCGGCCCAGCTCACTCGTCGGCTCACTGCCGCGCCCAGGCCGCAACCTGGGCCTGGGCCGGCAATCTCATCGGCCGCTCTCGCCCTCTTGGGCTGATTTCGGCCCGAGCCATCACAACCGTTCATCAGAGATGGACGGCTGTCCGCCCTCTTCGAAGGAATAAAACTGGCGGCTTCTTCCTTTTCCATAACCCTAATCCATTTCATCTCTTCTCTCTGTGCCTTGCTCCAGTGAACGGCGGCAGCCGTCCATGGAGCTGTCGGCGCCGGTGATGGAAAACCGCCGCCGGTGATGGCCTGTTGGCTCCCCCTCCTTTTCTTGTCTATTCTCTTTTCCCTCTCCTTCTCCAGCTCTCTTTCACGCGCCACACACAAAAAAATAGCAACCGCGATGGCCCCATGGCCGGCTCGGAGGAGGTGCGCATGGCGCCGCCGTGGAGCTCATCGCTGGCGCGCGCGCTCGCCCGTGGCTGAGCGCGCCGCCATCGATTGGCCCCGCGATGGTGCCCTTTTACTGCTCTCTCTCGCGCACGGTGGCGCGACCAAGCGCCGGCAAGCCAGCGGTGGCTCTTCTGTTCTTCCTGCGTGACGGCGGCTGCCCGTGCGACGCGCGGTGGTGACTGCGGTAGGTAAGCCGCAGGTGGGCCACTGCCCCTTTTCTTTCTCCTTTCATTCTAATTCTTTAGGGTTAGGGTTTCTTTTCGGGGAATTTCTTCCGAATCACCGTTCAATTTCTGCACCCCACAACTAGATCTACATACTAGGTAGGCGACCTGGCTCCGATACCATTGTTATATCTATAGGATCTTCTAGCAGTAGATCAAGTGGGTAGGTTCTTCTCTGTTTTGGTAGATAGTGCATGGATCCGAAAGATCTAGAGAGAGACAGAGGATGGGAATGGGGAGGTGTTACCGACCATTTGTAGGCAGTGGCGAAGTGGTCCTTCCCTTTGCGAGGTCGGTGAAGTCCGGCGGGGTCGATGGAGTCGCGGCAGTGCAGTGGGACGCGATCCAGTGGCGGTGATGAAGACCGGTGGCACTTCCCGCCGCTTCAGTGCCTCCCACAAGATCGGTGTAGGGACTAGGTGGGACGTAGTGGCGGCAGTCAACCTCATAACCCTAACCACTGGCCCCACCTCCTATTTATAGCACTGCGCGATGGGGGCCCACCAGCCACGTCATTGGGCTGGGCGTCCCCGATCAGGACACGAGATTAGGGCCCAGACATGGCCATTGGGCCAAGTCCAGTGGAGATCAAACTAACAGTAACTATTATTTGAAATTAATAAAGTTGCCATGATGGCTTCCCTAAAAAAACAATGCACGGTGGAAGATGATGAACAGGCTCATCGAACAAGCCACCATAGCACCACTTCATAATCACGGCGCACACACCACTGAGCTGGCCGGCACCATGGGCATGATCACGGGCAGGTTCAGCACCGAATCAGACATGTACAGCTTTGGCGTCCTCCTCCTCGAGGTCGCCTGTGGCCGCCGGCCCGTTGTGCCTGTGCCACAGAAGAAGAGCGTCGTCATCCACCTGGCGCGGCGGGTCTTGGAGATGCATGGACGAGGTGAGGCCCTCGACGCGGCGGACCGCCGGCTGGGCGGCGACTTCAAGGAGCGCCAGATGGAGCGCGTGCTGGTGGTAGGGCTTTGGTGCACGCAGCAGGACCGGAGCCTCAGGCCCTCCATCTGGTAGGCCATTAGGGCGCTGCGGTTCGAGGCCTCGCTGCCGACAACCACCAACGGACACGAACCACCACCGGTTATTGGCCGGCTAGCCTCTGTCCTGTCGTCGTCTTTCATGTTGGAAGAAGACGATATGGCAACATGTTGGAAGAAGATGATCTTTAGGTCGCGAGCTTGCCAGGAACCACTTGTACCCGAGGGCCGCCCGACTGCTCTTTGGCCTTATCATCGCACCCCCGTATCCTGCCACTACTGCTTCGGTACAGTGCGTTGCGGGCAATCCACTCGGCCCGAATAATCTCCCAGTTTCGCGGTGGGAAGGTACTTTACCCGGCCAGCTAAATGTGAGGCATGCGTTCAACATGACCCGAGGGACAACAACGGACGGTCCTTAATCGACACAGACGGAAAACACTACAGTCCGAAACCCTGTAAGTTTCCGTCCGGTCTCAAATTCATTTCACACTTAGTTATACCATGACTTCATAGTCATCCAAGCAGATCCAGGTAACCACCTATAGCTCGCAGGTGACAGGAAATCACCCGACTTCTACCGGTCTAAGCTAGCTAAGCATTGACTCGACTGCGGATACCAGGGTAACAAGGATATAGTATAACAAAGGTAAGCAAGGTATAATGCAGCAACGTTTGCAAACAACTCCTAAACGTAATTTATCAAATTAAGTAAAGTTAATAATAAATTATTTACAAACCGGGAGAGAAATGCTCCGGGGCTTGCCTCTCTCAAAAGAGCTCGGACGGTGATCGGGGCACTCGGGGAGCTCTTCACCGACCTCCTCTTCGGCTTCTGTCACCTCCTGCTGCTGCACCTCGAGCTGCTCCTCTGGCTCCTCGGGTAAGACGACTGGGTTCTCGGTTTGCGATCCTGTATGATGCAATGCGCGTAAGTGATTATGCAAGCGTGCATCGAAGGAGATGAATGCAATGAATATGTTGAAATGCAAGGTAGTCAACATCATCCAAGAAACTATACACTACAAGCACATGTCATCTACTGCATTCTCTTCTACTACTAACATGTCAAGTTAACATATCTTATGAAATGCTTCAAAGATACACCAAAGCTTTACTAATTTCTTAATCACACTTAAAGCAACACTTGCTTAAACCCTAAATAATAATAGGTTTGAATAGCAACATATATTTATGTTGCTCCTAAAAATCTAAGAAAATTACAATAGCATAATACTACCCTAAACAGACTACCATAAAAATTTCATGACATTTGGATAAGTAAATTATCCTATACAAAAACACACGGATCGCATAATAAGATAACAATACTGTGAAATTAAATAACAACGTTAAAGTGATATTTAATCCAAAAGGTAAAGTTCGTGATATTAACAGTCACGGAGAGCACACAGTCTCACCAACTCTAGTGTATAGATCTTTCTGTGCATTGCAATGGGAACAAATAATGCAATAGCTCACAAAATATAGGATCATGCCTGTGTATTGCAACGGGTAAAAGATAATGCCACCATAATTTGAATTGTAGTCCATACTTTGGTGCAAAGTAAAGCTATACAACGATTTTATTGTACTCTTAACTCTCTTATCACCAACTTAAAGTAACTTTTGCATCGATAGGTAATGGACAGCTGCTAGCACAATGCTATTGTATTGATATTCAATATTGTCTCGTGATTCATATGCCATAAAAGAAGGAACCTCGAGCATACTCTACCATCGACCATCGAGCAAAGGCATAAAAAGATTTATGACGACACAAGTAGTCATTGGCTAACATCGTGAGGCCAATCAACATTCTTTCACTATTCCTCAGATAAATCAAATCACTACATAGATACTACCACAGAACCTTAGATTTTGCTTCACCCCGTTGAGCTGAGTAGTCAGTATTACCTGTAGCACAATTAGTATAAGTTGTACTTGTATAGGAAAAATATTTGCTAGAAGCATGCAACTACAAAAAATAAGAAATACATGTACTAACTTCTCATGTTGATCTCTACACCGTCCATCTCCAGGAGTCCAAGGAGAATGCTTCATAAAGTGAGATCGTCTCACCTTTGCAAATTGCAATTCTTCAGGTACTCTACTGAATGAAAATGATAATAGTACCTCGTTGCCTGTCTAACTGAACTTAATAAAGAAACATAGCCATGCTTGAAAAGGATTGTAAATTAACAAATGAATTTTAGTCCCCGGCATGACCTCTTTATAATTTTTTCGTTTCTTATAGAAGATACTACAAGCATCAACACCAAAACCAGCATAGGCAGATTTAACACAAGGGCATAATATTAGAGGGCCTGTGCCTGTGTGAAAAGATGAAAAAAATAAAATATTAGAAGGCAAATAAAATCCTGTTCTAAAAATAAGCTCTGAAAAATAAAATATTACAAGGCAAATACAATCATCACATCAACAACAGAGAAAAATATTAGAGGGCCTGTGCCTGTGTGAAAAGATGAAAAATAAAATATTAGAAGGCAAATAAAATCCTGTTCTAAAAATAAGCTCTGAAAAATAAAATATTAGAAGGATCATAACAGTAGTGAATTAAAATAGCAATCTGCAGTGGTGTATAACATAGTGATGCCAACACACATTACTAATTTGGACAATAGATATTATGTATTATCTTTCTTTAGCGTTATGTGTCCAGCAATAAGATAATGAACAATGGGTTAGTCACAGAACACACATTACTGGACATTAAGTGAGTCATAGGTTACTGGAATGTGGCACATTTTAGGTGGGAGCAGTTCACTGAGGCAACATTTAAGAAAACTATTGTGCCAAAAGAAATAATTAAATAACACTTGTTAATTTACACCAACCTTGAGAAGCGACAAGTAACGAAGAATTTCTATGGTATCTGCATGAATCGTCAATGCATCTCTATACATTTCATAGCTTCTCTATATTCTCTATCTGACCAATGAAGCAAACCGTAGACATTCCGGACATGAATCTTCAGATCACTCTGCAAAAGGTTTAATGTGAGTTAGTTCTGAGTTCAGACATTTGTGCCCATACAATCATCACATCAACAACAGAGAAAAATGATTGAACTAATTCAACTTACAAGGATCAAATCTTTATGAGGATGCCGTGTTTTCTCAGCAGCGGTGGAGCATGGCGGCAAGGCTGCAACTGTCACAGGCTCACAGCCTAGAACTTCTGTGAGGCCGAGCCAATCTTGGCCTTATCCTTGCCACTTGCCTTCTTGGGCAGCAGCGTCTGGTAGTTCTGCAACATTTGCCGGTAGCGATGGTGACGGCACCCAGAAACTTCCTTAGCTCATCGTAGTTGTGCACAATGTGCTGTATGTGGCGTGGCATGATCTCATTCTTCTTGTCTTCGCGGGTTGCGTTGCCTGCCAGTTCTAGGAGCTGCAATTACAGGAGCACGACAAGGTTCAGAACACTTTCTGATGGTCCACAGCCTCGCAACCCCAGCGTTCCAGAGGCAAGGACCTGCAGGCATCCCAACAGAGGTAACAGTGATAGCCCATCCATCAATTATCACAAATGTAGCGGTTGTGCCCAACCGAAAGTAGTACAGTGAAACTGAAAGTAGTAGTTTTCAATATTATTAGTAGGGTCAAACCTAAAGTAGCCAATTATTAGTAGGGTCAAACCAATAGTAGCAGTTTTCAATATTGATGTCTCAAGTTTAGATGCAAGCCTATGGATTAGCATATGGTACATATAATGCTCATTTCATAGTATCTTTCAGGTTCAGTTCACAGTAAAAAATGGAAGCATAACCATAAGCGAAGGCAAATAATGATCTATAATCACAGTAACAAAGCATCTGGTGTATTATAAACAGGAATTGAGACAAAGCAAGTCACTTGACATTTTCTTCGAACCAGATCACTGAATATTAACACTAATTTACCAGATTTAGAAACCTACTCTAATGTGACTCAGGTTACCGCAACATATGCAATTAGAGGTCAGCTTTGTTGAACAAGTTGTCTCAGTTGGTATGCTTGAGAAATCCTCATTCCCCGAGGGGCTTATTTCTAGTTCCTGGAACCACAAAGATTTTAGCAGCATACGTGAAGATCCAGCTGGTTAAATAACCAATTTGAGTTTATAACAACAAGCGAAATAAATTAGAGAATTTAAGCATTCAACAAAGGGGATTTTTGTGGGCTTAAAGAATAGACTAACTACAGAACCATGAATATTGTCCCTGACAGCTCCCGCAAACTCAATATCCGGTTCAATTCACCAGTAATATAGATTATTGTGCCTATATGTGCACTTTGGTCATACCACATGGATGGCATCATTTTACCTCCCGTGAAGAGAATTCTCACTTGTTCCAATAATTTACAATATGTATTATAATGTGGTGGCAACAATACGAAGAATACAACCAACTTCAGGCTGCTGGAAACAAGAAGGCACATATATTGCTTATCCACAACATGGCAATCTCATCAGGCATTCAGGCTGCAGGAAACAAGAAGGCAAAGATCAAAGGATCTTACCATGGCTCAGCATCTTGTTGCATATGAGCAGCACACGGCCCCAACTTCTGGTGTGAGGCAAGCAACTCGGCCAAGTACTACCTGCAAGAAACCAATGGCAATTATCAAAGCTATGATAGTTTCACCAATCAATTAAAACAAACAAGAGAAGGGGGCAAAGAAGCAATCTTGGCATTAGTAATTGCAGAATAAAAACACAGAAGACATACATGCGCAACTCTACTTATCAACATCCGAAACGAGTTTTATACTTTACATTCCGAAATTTCACCAAATTGAGTCCGAAATTCATCCGAATTTTCCCGAAATTCGTCCAATTCGGTTGGGACCGAATTTTTTTTTTCCAAAACGAATCCCAAAACCTTGGTTGGCATGCACCAGATCAACGGAAAGTTACAACGTGGGCCAACGTGAGACGGAGGGCGGCGCGACGGTGGCATCCAGAGCATGCAGGGTCTCGTCCGCGCGTGGGCCGCCGTCCGGCTGCCCGCTCTCGTGTGGTCACTGGCGACGTCCCGGCCTTGCTCTCGCCGGCGCCCTTGCCTCCCACTTCCACTGAGCTCGTGGTCGCCGCTCGCCGTTGGCGCTGTCCTCCGCGTGCGTTGTCACAGGCATGATGGATTAAACCAATTAATCGATTTGTATAATAGATTCAAGGTTCGATGCACGTGCACAAGCAACGCGAGTGTCTGTGTCTCCAAGTTCGTCAGCGCAACCACATCCCAATTCTTCTCCAAGGGCGGCTCGCGGCCAAGCAGCACAGGAGGCGGCGCGCGAGCAGGCACGGGCAAACCCCGCGGGAGGGCGGCCCCTTCGGCGTGGCGTCAGAAGCTTGGAGCGTTCCCGCGACCGGTGGCTCCAGCCATTGCAGCTCTGCCTGGCTCGCTAAAAAAAAAAATTGGGATTGTGCTTCGATTGGTCGCAAGCCACGAGAGCCCTTGCATTGTGCGTCAGTTACTGAATCCACGTCCGCCTAGCGCTTCCTCTCCATGCAGGCCGTGAACCACATACGCCGAGGTTGCCGTACTTGCATTGGGGCTGAAATTGCCGTCTCGACGAGCCGCGTTAACTGACGGGCTGTCGTCCGTCGAGGCCACCGTTGGCCGGGCTGCCACGCTTGCCGGTGCCAGAGCTTCGTCACCGCCGGACTGCTGCTATGCCATACGTTAATATATATAATATATGCTTTGAGAGATTTAAATGGATGAGATATTCCAAGATTATGGACATGATTGGTTGGCTCTCAAAATTTGCCATACCCAAGATTTGGTAAGAAAAAAACTTGAGCAAAAATGTTTGCCATGGATTTGGCATGCCAATTGTGAGGTATTGACAAATTTTGGTAGTAAACTAAATAGCTAGGAAAATTTTGACTTACCTAAGTTCTGGCGAGCAACCAATCAGGCTCTATATATTGTTTGTTTGGCATACACATCTGATCAATGCGTAACACAATTAGCATTCACATGCGTGCAGTCCCTGAGCTAGGGGTGGCCTAGCTTACTAAAAGCCCTGTTGCATTACGCAAAGCAAGCTGATACATACGTACGTGTATATATCTGGCCACAACAGTTTGCAGCAGATGAGCATGCATCGCTTGTTGAGCAAGATCTTTGGCTGTATATACAAGGATCTCTGGAACGTTCGAGGCCAGGGGACTGTCCCGTGGACCGGGCCGTTGCGTAGCTGGATACGCCGTCACGTATTATACCAAGAATTCATATACGTATTTTAGCTTGCCGTTTCACCCATTAAAGAAACCTAACATGCATGTACACAGGAGATAATACATATGCTTGGAACTCTGTTAAATGTTTGACCGCGACGACTTTGTTTATTCATACATGCATGTGCACAAAAATGCCTTTCATCCAAAAATAATCATGGACCGAAAATATGCTTGAACTAATCATATCATATTGCTTGTCATCAACTTATGGTCAACTTAAACAGTAACCATTTCTATACGGGCTTTCAAATATTAGAGCTACATACTAAATACTTGCGCGTCCATGGCAAATTCTAAGAAGAGCTAATTGGCAATAGAGAAATATATGCCAAAAATATCATCTTATAGTCCCAAAAAGTATGGCTGAAGTTTTGGTGATTTGAAATTCAAATTTGTCAAACGATCTCAGATTGTGAAACGACCAACATCAAAGTTATAGATCTCGATTAGAACAACAAATTTGTACTTGATGACTTTTTCATCTGATATCGTTTAGGGTCCTAAATATTCATTTTAAAATCATGAGAAGTGGATACTAGAGGAATGAATATATCATATAGACACAAGTGACTTAGGGGTGAAGTTAGAGTAGACACAGGTCTCAGGTTCAAATCCTAGATTTTTCGCATGAAAAATCATATGACTTGTGACTAGCGACGCGTGACCGTGTGGATGGCTGATGGGGCCTACCTAGAATTAAAATAAATTTTTAGTTATTTTTTTGGCCCGATTTTGGAATTTCTGGAAATCCTAATCACCGCTGGTCGGTAACACGAACCGTTGGTGATAACCTATCATCAATCGGGGGTGATGACGACCATTCTTATCACCCACGACTTTCACCGCCAAGGGGCTAAAACCGACGGTAATGATGGGTCTAGAACTAGCGGCGGTGATGAAGATTCTGTGGTAGTGAATCTTGATTTTTCTCGTATATTTAGTGAGCTCTTGCACTGACATTCCATCTTATTTGTAGATGCTCTGCCCCAGTAGCTCTGTATGCACCATCTTATTTCATAGCTTATTGCCATATGCATGACATAATGTGACAACTAACGCGTGATAGCTAGTTAGGTGATGAGCTTGTTTTGCATGTATGTAACATTGTAACGGACTAATAATAGCTAGCTACCGAGAGCAATCTAATCTCTCAATAGTTGAAACCCGTCCAGGGCAAAACATATATATGAAACAAATATTTTGGATGGAGCTGTTCATTGTTATGGTGGTTTCTTCTCTAAGCTATATGATTGGACCATGCGGTGGCACGGGCTTATTATGCTCTCCTTCGACCTTTGGTAACAATTTCAATCGAGACTATTAGAGCTAGTAGCTAGCTGCTTGCATTGTTTGTTCCATGTCTCCTCCATTTGTTTGGACAATATATGCATGCATGCATGTCATTTTCACAGGTAGAGTTGGTTTCAAGAACGAGGACGGTGCCTTGCAATTTCCTGTGTTCCACAGCAAGCATCCCTGCTTGTTGCTGGAGTCGTCGTCATCTTCATCCTCATCTGCAGGTTCTGGGAATGCGACTGCAATAATCCATCCATCCGCATACTCAGTACCGAAGGCGAGCCCTGTGGTCGCGAACGATGTGATCCACGAAGGGAAGCTGTTCATGGTCATCAGCCTGGGCACCCCTGCCGTCTTCAACCTCGTGACCATCGACACCGGCTCCACACTCTCCTGGGTGCAGTGCCGAAGCTGCCAGATCCAGTGCCACACGCCGCCTCCGGAGGTTGGGCCCATCTTCGACGACGGCAACTCCAGCACGTACCAGCGCGTCGCCTGCTCCAGCCAAGACTGCGCCGCCGTCCACGAACGCCTCGGCGTGCTCTCCGGCTGCATCGAGGAGACGGACACCTGCCTCTACAGCCTCCGGTATGGGTCCGGTCCGCTGGCGCAGTACTCCGTGGGCAGGCTGGGGAGAGACAGGCTCAGGCTTGCTCTTACTGACGACGGCGGCGGCGTCGACGGCTTCGTCTTCGGGTGCAGCGACGACGTCCGGTTCAATGGCCGTGAAGCCGGCATCGTCGGTTTCGGGAACGAGGCCTTCTCCTTCCTCAACCAGGTGCTGGCTGTGGCTGCGCAGCGGCAGCAGCAGCGCAACGGTGGTACTGGTGGTGGTTACAGTTACAATGCCTTCTCCTACTGCTTCCCAGGCAGCCATGACGCGGAGGGATTCCTCTCCATCGGCCCGTACGCCCGGGACAACGACGACGACGCCAAGCTAGAGTTCACCAACCTCATCTTTGGATACGCCGGCGACGACCGTAGACGGTTCGTCTACTCGCTCCAGCAGCTCGACATGATGGTCGACGGGCAGCGGCTGGACGTCGACCCGTCTGTCTACACGATGCAGATGATGATCGTCGACTCTGGGACTCCTGTCACCTTCCTTTTGGCCCCGGTCTTCGATGCTCTGGACAAGGCGGTGACGGCGGCCATGGCGGCCAAGGGCTATGCTCGGGCTCGGCACCAGCTGCAGGACGAGGAGAACACGCTCTGCTTCTGGGTTCCGGGTGAGACGGTCGACTGGAGTGACCTGCCGACGGTGGAGATGAAGTTCACGGCGGGGACTGGCCTGAAGCTGCCGCCGCAGAATGCGTTCGACCAACGGTTCGTCGACTCCGACGGCCGCCTCCTCTGCCTGCCGTTTCAGCCAAGAGCTGCTGACGTCAATGGCGTCCAGATTCTAGGGAACAAGGCCACAAGAACCTTCAGGGTTGTGTTTGATCTCCAAGCCAGGATGTTTGGATTTCAACCAGACGCCTGCTAGTGCTATCTGATCGATCAGTGTCATCATCTATCAGATTGTTGCAGAGAAAGTTAATAATATTAGTAGTAATAGTAGAAGAAGTGAAAGTTAACATGATAGATTAATTATAGGTTATATTAATGTATGGATGCATTCATACCGATGCACTGTTGTTTTGGGTGAATAGAATAGTTCGAATTGGTCTCAAGTAGAATTGTTTGTTTTTGAGTTATTTGAAAATCCCTGCCAAATGTTTACAAAAAAAACCCTGCCAAAAAGAAGAGAAAAAGGGTTTGTACTGCAGCAAAGTCCTTTCAGCCCAAGCATCTCTTCAAACGGACCAGCCCAGCTCGTGGGTCCTTCCCCTTCTTAGTACCGTAACAATGTCGTTGTGTGGGCCGGCCCATCTAGAAAATTACGCATCGCCTCCTGAGCAACATCATGGCCCTCATGAACAAGACAAACACTAGAGGCCAACGACTAGGACAAAAATACAACTATAATATGGGAGCTATCTATCCAGCACTCACGTGTTTTACCGGCACTGAGCACCCAATTTTTTTTTCTCCATACCTTCTTCTCCTCCCGCCGTGCCGCCACCGCCTACCACCCCGTCGCGGCGCGGTAGGGTCCCGTCGGAATTCTGCGGACATGGAGTTCTGGCGAGACCCTACCGCGTCCGCGGCGTCCTCCTCCCCCCTCCCGTCACTGCCATAGCCATGGGCGCCCCACCCCGACTTGGCCCGGCCGCCTCCGCCCATAGTTATTACGACGAACCGGACATCGAACCGGTGAGGCCATCGGTTCGCTGGTTCATTGGTGGCCGTTAAGAACCAGTTGAACCTCCGGTTTGATAGTTTTGAACTAGAACCGCCTAGAAATTCCTCAAACCGGTGCAATATAATGATATATAACAAATAATTAGCGACATATAGTTGATCACGTATACAAATTAGATGATAAAAACACAATTATATAACCAGCTTCTCATTAATATTGGTGCTCTAGATTTGTTTCACAAGATATGCAAAAAATGTGTACGAAACATATTATATGGAGCACTTACAAATTGGTGCAAAAACGACTAGAATAGTAATTTAAATATTCGTCCTTGCAAAACAATCTCGAATGCTAAAATAAAATGCGTCACTGCGAAGAGCTTGTTGAGATAATCAAAATAGATATATTATTTGTCTAATTTAAAGCTCATTTGAAAAAAGAGATGAAAATTTTGAATTTTAAAAGGCACCCGCCATGGTAAGTCGATCCAGCCCTAGGCGCTAGAAATTGACGGCCAGGGGGGGGGGGGGGGGCTGCTACGATCCGATGACCCTGGAAAGTATGACTTTCAACTAACTAAAAAAAGGCATAACTGACAAACCAAACATCCAAATTAGATTCTGATTACACCGTTAAATTTCTTGCAATAAATCCTTCAAAACAAGATCTCACATGGATATATTTGGATAAAATTTTATTAACGAATATTTATTTTACGAAGATAGAACATGTTATCTTTTATTGAATAGAGACGATGTTCTAGGTTCAGAGAAAAATATTCTGTCTTCGTAAAAAAATGTTCTCGATTTAGAAAAACAGTATTCTAGTTTTAGGTTCATGATATCGATATTACAATATAAAAATAAATAAATAAATACATAACATAAATAAAAAAATCTAGAGTAAAGCACAAGAAAAAATAAAAACACATAATAAAGAAAATTTAAAAGAACATCACATGGATACTTTTCAAACATTCTAAAATATACTGTAGAATATCATAGATACTAAGTGAACAACACTAAATACACCATAAAACATCACTAAATACATTATAGAACATTACATATATATTGCGTGAACATCACTAAATACACATAGAACATCACATGTATACTAAGTGAACATCATAAAAATATCATAAAACATCACATGTATATTACGATAACAATATTCTAGTTTTAGGTTCATGATATTGGTATTATAATATACACAAAAAATACAAAACATAAATAAAAAATAATTAAATCTAGAGCAAAGCATAAAATAAAAATAAAAACACATATTAGAGAAAATTAAAAAAACATCACATGGATACTTTACAAACATTCTAAAATATACTATAGAATATCACATGTATACTAAGTGAACATCACTAAATACACCATAGAACATCCCATATATGCTAAGTGAACATCACAAAAATCATAATAGAACATCACATGTATACTACGTGAACATCACATAATACATCATAGAACATCACATGTATACTATGTGAACATCACATGTATATTACGCGAACGTCACAAAATACATCTTATGAACATCACATATCTACCACATGAACATAAAAAAAATCATATAACATCACATGCACGTGAACATCACAAAAAAAATCACAGAACATCACAAAAAAACATCACAGAACATGACATTATATACTACGTGAACATGAAAAAACATCATAAAACATCACATCTATGCTACGTGAACAATAGCATCTCATGAAATATAGAAATAAAAAAAAATTAACATGAAAAAATAATTAAGTAAGGTCAACTTGAAAATAGAAAATAAAAAAATTATAGAAAACATAAAGACAAAAGAGAGAAAAAAACAAAGAAATACAAAAAAGTATAAAATATAAAAGTAAAACAGAAGAAAACATAAAGTAATTAGTTATAGTAAAACAAAAAAGCAATAAAATAAATAATAATAAAAAAATGAAAAAGAATAATGAAAAATCACACGAAAAGAAAAATAAACAAAAATAAAAAATAAATTGAAGAAATGAAATAAAAATAATAAGAAAATAAAAGAATAAAAGAAACATAAAAATGAAAAAAAATCACATAAAACAAAAAGAAATATAAATAAAAAATAAAGCACGAAAATGAAAAAGAAAAAGAGAGAAGAAAAGAAAAGAAAAAGAAGAAAAGAAAAAAGAAAAGAAAGGAAGAAATCATACGTACGATATATGGAAATGTACGTAGGTACCTGACCGAGTCTGAAAACCTGCGCCAAAACCAAACTCCGTTGTACATGTGTGCCGCACAGCCATGCGCACAGCGCGTGCAGGACAGCAGCGTGCGGGAAAAGTCACGGTTCCCGCGTTCCCACCGTTCGGCGCGTTGTTTCCGTCCGGCCGTTCAGACTGGGCCAGGCAATAATTCCAGGCTTCAATGCAAACAGCTATATGAGCCAACCAAATAGGGCCTTTGAATGAACAGAAATTATTCCATGAAAAGAAATAGCTTCATTCATATCTTGTTGCTATATGATGATAGAACACTGGAAATTATGTGCGTGAGGCGTGAGCTGGTGCGGATAAATGCAAGCATCTCAGCTACAGATTAAAAATCCGGAAGATCGAGTCGGATCATTATTGGATCAACCCGACCGTAGCAAATATGGATCGGACTACTCAATATTTACGCTGCATAATAAGCTCTCTTTAAACAAATTACTTACATATAAACTGCAGAAGTGCGGATAGATACCACGTATCAGGCAGGCATCAAATCTTGTGTTGTCATGCCTCGCAAAGACGTCGCCCTCCTCGTTAGGGCTTTCGTATGGCTCCTCGCTCTTGTTGCAGCGCTCGGCAAGGCGAGCGCGCTACTAGACCACGACTGGCCTCCCGATCTGGCGACGTACCCGCCGGGGCGAGTCGTCGCCATCGACCTGGGCAACACTAACTCCTGCGTCGCCGGCTACGAGAGCGGCGAGACGACCAGGACCATGTTCCACCACTGCATCCCCTCCTGGGTCGCCTTCGCCGACGACGGCACTGTCCTCGTTGGCGAGGACGCCATGAACCACACGCTGCCGTCAACCCCGGGGCCGCTGTCTCCGGCTTCAAGCGCCTCCTCGGCAAAAGGTAATTAACCATACATCTAGCTAGCTACTTTCCTAATTACCAATCTCTAGCTAGAGAATGAGAGAATATTGCATGTATGCAGATTCACTCGCGTTTTCGAGCGGGAATTTGCTCACAGCGTCAAACAGAATCTGCCATACAAGGTCGTCGAGAAGAACGTGCAACTTCACATCGAGGTGAAGACCAAGGACGGCGAAGTCAGTAACGTCGGCGTCGACCAGCTCACGGCCACGGTGCTGGCCAAGCTCAAGGAGACGGCGGAGGCGCACCTCGGCCACCGGGTGGAGGCCGCCATCCTCACGCTCCCGCTGCACTTCTCTGACGACGCGTCCAGGTCCGCAGCAGTGTTCGCCGGCAGGCTTGCCGGCCTAAAGGCCATGAGGGTGGCGCTCAGTGAGCCCGTCGCGGCCGCCATCGCCTACGGCCTCAGTGGGAACCTGCGCGACGAGGGCAACGTCGTCGTGCTGCACGTCGGCGGCGGCACGACCGAGGCGAGCGTCATGACCTTCGTGGACGGTGTGTATGAAGCCTTGAGCTCGCAGTATGACCCTTTCTTTGGAGGGCAGGACTTCGACCGGAGGATCGTGGACCACTTCGTCCAACTGATCAGGGACAAGCATGGAAAGGACATCACCAACGATGGCATTGCACTCAGCAAACTGAGGATAGCGTGTGAGCGTGCCAAGAAGACATTGAGCCACCAGGAACATGCGCAAGTGAGCATCGAATGGCTCGTCGACGGCGTAGATTTGTCAGAGCCACTGACGCGGGCCGGGTTTGACGAACTGAACCATGATCTGTTCCTCAAAGTTGTAGAGATGGTGGATAGGGTGGTGTCACAAGCTGAAGTGGAGACCATTGATGAGGTGCTTCTTATTGGTGGAAGCACCATGATCCCAAAGGTTAGGGAACTCATCAGGGACTACTTTGGTGGGACCAAGGCAGTGCTCCATTCAAGGTTGAAACCAGATGAGGTGGTCACCATTGGAGCCGCGGAGTACAGCAAACGACATGACGCATTGTGTACGTAGCAGCTGCTGAGTTGACTAACGCGGTCAAAATGTAGATGTTTGCCTTTTATTTTGGCCTGCGTTCATCCGACTTATAGCCTATATATATGTTTAGCGGGCACAATCCACATTTGTGTGTTTAGATTTATCTTTTTTCTTCTCTTTGTCTATTTGTTCCATGATATGTTTATTCATTTGTTCCATTCTTAAAAGGTCATGTTTTGCTAATATTATTTACTTATGTAGTTTTAAAAAAAATGTTCTACAGATTTCATTATTTTTTTAAAAAGTGCAAATGTTTTATTTCTCCGGTACAAAATTTGTTCCTATATATAAATCATAGCGTTTAGCTAACTTATGTAATTTTTAAAATATTCTGTGAATTTCATTACTTTTATTGTACAAGTGTTTTGTTTCTCCTATAATAGAGAGTCATCTCCTTCCCCGCCACTGCGCTGTCCTCTGCCTTCCCCACCGCCACGCCACCCGACACTGACCAATCTCTACCTCCAAGCCACCTCCTTGGCCATGCCACCGCCACGCCAGCAGGAGAGAGTGAGAGCAAGATTAAGAGGAGGGAGAGAGTGTCGTCGCAGACCTAGGTGAATGAGAGGGTGAGAGAGGCGCACCATGCACAGGATCCTAGAGCGTCTGTGCCACCCTCGCGCCGCTAGAACTTGCCCCACCCCTACTAGAAACCAATTTGTCGCCGAAACTACCCCGCCCCGACTGTCTTTCCTTGGGACACTAGCTGGCGCCGCCGTTGGACAAGGAGAGAGAGGGCGGTTGAGAAAGAGAGAGAAAGAGGGATGGAGTGCCTGTTTGAGGGGTGGGTGTGAGAGAGAGAACGAGGCGGTTGTGGCTGAAGTTGTGAGTGGAGGAAGGGAAGTGAGGGAGTTAGGTCTTGCCCGCTTATGTAGTCCAAGATCCAAAGTGCGCTGAGATGGATCACGCGTATTCATAGCAAGCTCAACATGTTAACAGAGGTAGGCCAAGGCTTTTCCAAAGGCGGACCTCTTAATCAGTCCGTCTTTGTTAATTCATTTTCAGAGGCAGCTGTTTTGTAGGTGTCTCCATAAATAGTCAGATCTCCACACCAAGGACACATTTTTTGACTGCCTTTGTAAAGTAAGTCACAAGTCGTGTAGTAGTTGCTTCAACACCGCCACACCAAAGAGGAAGATCCAATGTTGCGGTTAGCCTAGCTGTAATTAAAATGGGAATAATATGGATTCCCCTGTCACTAGTGTTACTAAAGATGGCAATGGGTACCTGAAACCCGATGGGTTTTTACTCTATTAGGGTAAAGGTATGGGTCAATTTCTCTACCCATAGATTTATTAATGGGCCAAAAGTCAGACCCAATGGGTTTGTGGGCATGGGTCGGAGTATAATACCCAAACCCGTAAACCTATGGGTTTTTCAAACACGGTCCATCGTAACAAGAAGTGATAATTTTAATGGAGAACACCAATGCATATACGTACTTATAATGTTCAACTTGAGTTTACACATCAGCGAACAAATAAAATTTTGAAACATACAACATGGTATACGGAGCACAGGCTTCCTATCAGCATGCATAGGCCGTTGCATGTTGTCCTATCAGCATGCACGGGCTTCCTATTTTGCGCAAGCTAGCTTTTCCCTGCCGTGTGTTGCCAACCTACTAACAAAGTGGCCCACTGCAGCCCATGGTGATCAGTACAGAGTAGCACAAGTTGCAGCGCAAATAGCACCACCTCGCATGCTCAAGCGACAGAAGGTGCCTTGTTTATAAAATGGCGAAGGCAGCTGTTGTGGTACCGTGGATTCGTTAGCGCAGTATACTAGAATACGGTATTTGTTAGAGAATTTCCGCAAAAAAATTCGGGGATCAAAAAATGCGATCAAGAAATCTTCCTAATTATTTTTTATCCTGCTTAAGCTGGATTTTCCTGAATCGTTACTGTTTCTGCATATTATACTGAGAATACAATGAAAATTTTCTTGTGCTGACTTGGTCATGGGTGACATGATGGGTACCCGTGACCCGAGTGGGCGTGGGTTTGGGCAAAAAATTAAACCCGTGATGGGTCACCCGAGTGGGCATGGGTTTGAGAAAAAAAATTAAACCTGTGACGGGTCATGGGTTTTTTAATAGGTACATGTTATGTTCATGGATTTGGGTCAGGGGCTGTTTAGTTGGCAAAATTTTTAGCGAAACGCTACTGTAGCAGTTTCGTTGTTATTTAGCAAATATTGTCCAATCATGGTCTAATTAGGCTTAAAAGATTTGTCTCGTCCATTTCGTCTAAACTGTGTAATTAGTTTTATTTTTTATCTATATTTAATGCTTCATGCATGCGTTCAAAGATTCGATGTGACGAAAAATCTGAAAATTTTAGCAAAATTTTTGGCATCTAAACGGTGCCTCAGCGAAACCCAGCGTGTTTGTGTCCGTTGGCATCTTGAAGTGTTACATTAATTAGTCACATCTACTAGAATTCAGTCGCAGGCCTCAGGCGATAGGCTGTCTTTTGTTGTTGAGCTGACGTACGCACGAAGGTAAGCATGACTTGTGGCCAACAGCATCACCTGACCATTTGCAAAAAAAAACAGGCACCCTTAATTAGTATGTACTCCATAAAATAGTGCATGGCCTGCAGCCAGCAATGGCGGTACCGGTTGGCCGCTGGGATTCGGGATACCTCTCCATTACTGAGGAATACTAATAATATATAGAACAAATAAGCTTACGCACTCTATGAACAAAATAAAAGAAAAGTACTTGTGGGCTTCTACAATACTAGCTGAGATATAGTATTGTTTATCCATTGCTTATATATAAATATATGTTTAATGAAGCAATAAACTTCAATTTCAATCAATCAGTGTATATATGTCAGCGATTCAACTCTTTTGTATTGTTGTGCTCATGCCTCGACGTTGTCGACACAATATTGTTGTGCCGGTTTGGCTATTTTCATTTGGAACTGGGCTCGGCGGCGTTGTTGTACTCAATGTTGTTAGCATGCCTCGATCAGTGGTAATCCCACCAAGTACATACTAAAATGCACTTCGTCATCATGCATATTGCAAAATCTTGAAGCACATATATATACCCCTGGTGTCCGCGACGTACGCAAACGCACGTCGTCATTGGAAGACAGGCAGCCATAGCGCCTCGTCGTGGTTGGCGCTGGCGCCGCCGTCTCCCTACCGCGCTCGTGCTCCTCATCACCACCACCGTCGTCGCCAGCAGCTTGCTTGGTGGGTACGCCAGCGTGGAGACTTACACACCGGGCAAGACGCACTGCCCGGCGGAAGGCGGCAACTTCAGCGCCGGCAGCATGTGCCAGGCGAACATAGACGGCCTCCTCCACAGCCTCCGCGACGGCGCCGCCACAAACGCCGGGTTCTTCAACACCACCCAACGACGAGGTGTTCGGCGTCGCCATGTGCTTCGCCGACGTCAGCTGGTCCGACTGCAAGAAGTGCCTTAACATGGCGCCTTCTTACATGATGAGCGCGGCGTGTCCGAGCGGCCGGACCGGGGCGCTCCTGTACAACGAGTGCCTCCTCCGCTACTCCGACGAGTACTTCGCCTCGATGCAGACGACAGACACGGACCAAGATCCCTTGGGTTGTACGTCACGGCATACGTCGACGACACGGCAACCATGAACAACACTCGGTGGAAGATGATGGACAGGCTCATCGCCAAAGCTGCCGCGTCGCCGCTCCGGTACGCCTTGGACAACAACGAGACGTACACGGACCCGAAGACCGGTACCCGTGTGTACGGGCTAGCTGACAACGGAGGAGTGCACCAAGTGCCTCGATTACCTTGTTGGGATTCAACTGCTATGCCAGATACCACCCAGAGCCGATTGCACTGATGATGGCGCCATCAAGTGCACCTGGTATGCTTATATTATTAGTAAATGTCCCGTACGTTATATTATTTGTTGTTGTTTACTCCCTCCGGTCCATTTTATCCGGCGCAAGTTAGAATGACACGGTCTCCTAGATTATACTTTGACCATTCATTTACTTTATATTATATTATTTATGCTTATAAACTTATAATCATTAGATAGTATAATTCCTTACAAATATAATCATATAAAGTTTGTATTATATTAGTTAAAAATTATTAGCCTAATTATTGGTCAAAGTTTTTAAAGTTTGAATCTTGATATACGTGTGCGCTAGATAAAATGTACCAGAGGTAGTAATGTTTATCTCCAAGACTGATCTAAGTTTCTTCTTTTATCAAGTGCACCTGGTACTGATTTAATTTTGAAATGTGTGTGTATATGTTGATCTATCAGAGGTTCCACCAGCTCCATATCCGCCCCGCACAAAGGCCAAGATGTCTCTGGTCGTCGGCTTGGGTGTGGCTGCGTCTGCTAGTGCCACCTTCTTCTTGTTAACCTTTGCCATCTTGTTGTGCCTTGTCTTTGGCTGCATGCGTAAGGGAAGGTTTGTCATTACCAACGCGGCAGACGAAGACATGGAAGGACAATTCAGGAACGGAGCTGGACCAAAAGGATTCAGTTACGACGTGCTCGCCGCTGCCACTAGCAACTTCTCGGACGACCAGAAGCTCGGCGAAGGTGGTTTCGGTTCCGCGTGTACAAAGGTTTTCTCGACCAACTGAACATGTACGTCGCCATAAAACGGTCCAGGAGCTCCAGCGAGGGGAGGAAAGAGTACGCCTCCGAGGTGACCATCATCAGCCAACTGAGGCACCGCAACCTCGTGAAGCTCATCGGCGATGGTGCCATAGCCATGACCACCACCTCCTCGTCTATGAGCTCATGCCCAACGGAAGCATGGACAGGCACCTTTACAGTGCAGGCAACATACTTTCTTGGCAGCGCAGGTCACCCCATTTTTACAGCTCGAATTCATGATCTTATATATGTGTCCAAGCTTTCACAACCAAAAAGAAGCAATTCTTCGTTCATACTAGCTGTCTTATTAGCTGTATATACTGTGCGTGTGCAGGTATGATATCGTCCTCGGGATCGGCTACGCACTTCTGTACCTACACCAAGACTGTGAGCAAGGTGTGTTACACAGGGACATCAAGCCCAGCAACGTCATGCTGGACGCCGCCTTCAACGCCGACTTCGGGCTGGCGAGGCTCGTCGACCATGGCCGCGGCGCGCACACCACGGAGCTGGCCGGTACCATGGGCTATATGGACCCGGACTGCATGAGCACGGGCAGGTTCAGCACTGAATCGGACATGTACAGCTTCGGCGTCCTCCTCCTCGAGGTCGCCTGCGGGCGGCGGCCCGTCGTGGTGGTGCAGGATGAGAATGAGAACACCGTCATTCATCTGGTGCGGCGGGTCCTGGAGATGCATGGCCGCGGTGAGGTCCTCAAGGCGGCGGACCCCGGCTGGACGGCGACTTCGACGCGCGCCAGATGGAGCGCGTGCTGGTGGTAGGGCTCTGGTGCACGGCGCATGACCGGAGCCTGAGGCCGTCCATCTGGCAGGCTGTTAGAGCGCTGCGGTTCGAGGCCTCGCTGCCGACAATCACCAACGGACACGAACCACCACCGGTTATTAGCTGGCTAGCCTCTGTCCCGTCGTCGGCTTTCATTTCCGAGGAAGACGATATGGCAACACGCAGCATGCATGCATCCCTTAGGTCCAGGTCCACCAACTAATTACTATACTACGTAATCTTTATAAGTTGTACGAGAACTCAAGGTTTGAATGAGCCGGTTTATGGGTATACTCACCATGGAATAAAAATAGCGGGCTATAGCGGTGTCGTGGAGCACTGGATCCGGAAGAATGAGATAGAAACGATTCAAGTCTCCCCTATGCCGCATGACTGGTTTCTTCCCGTCTTCATCTGCGAGTAGACTCGGTTATGTCTCATTTTTCTAATCTCTCTCCTCATTAATTGTATTGCCATGTGAGCAAATTGCTTAGTTGGCAGGATAATTAAAGCAGATAAAAACTACCATTAATACTCCATTAGAAATGCCCTTAGTTCTGCTGGTTTCATGGATGTTATAGAAAAAGTGAAACAGAGTGTTCGACGGGGATCCCCAAACGGGGTGGCGCAGATGGCTCAGCTGATCGTTGCCGAGGGAGAATCCTGGGTTGCTGCTGGCTACAATGCTAGCTCTGTTGATGCTATTGTCAATGGTCATGGCCTGAAACTCTGATAACGCTTCGGTCGCCAACATTTAGAGATGTAATCGCTTACTAGATTCTGCTAGTAGTGCTAGGCCTTTTCTGTTTTCGTGTGAAGCCGGCAATTCGCTGAGAATTTCACACAAAATTCTAAAAAACTATCCCTCTTAAAGCTGAAGCATATGCTATGCGAGATGGTCTTCTGTTGGCAGGACAGATAGGTTGCCAAAGACTCATTTTTCAATCAGATTGTTTGGAAGTGGTGGAGATTATGAAGGTGTGGGAGGCAACTCAATTGTTGTTGCAGATGCTATCTATGAGGAGTGTTCCTTCTTACGTCGTGGGTTCTCTAATGTCAAGTTCGATCATTGTCCGAGGGAGGCCAATAATGTAGCGCATATTTTAGCTTGTAACTCGGAACGATCCTTTGCCCATTCTTCAGGAATAGGATCCCCCAGATTTTATTTTGGCGCAATTAGCGGATGATGTAACTCTTATATCTATAGGATCTTCTAGCAGTAGATCGAGTGGGTAGGTTCTTCTCTGTTTTGGTAGATAGTGCATGGATCCGAAAGATCTAGAGAGAGACAGAGGATGGGAATGGGGAGGTGTTACCGACCATTTGTAGGCAGTGGCGAAGTGGTCCTTCCCTTTGCGAGGTCGGTGAAGTCCGGCGGGGTCGATGGAGTCGCGGCAGTGCAGTGGGACGCGATCCAGTGGCGGTGATGAAGACCGGTGGCACTTCCCGCCGCTTCAGTGCCTCCCACAAGATCGGTGTAGGGACTAGGTGGGGTGTAATGGCGGCAGTCAACCTCATAACCCTAACCACTAGCCCCCACCTCCTATTTTTAGCACTGCGCGACGGAGGCCTACCAGCCACGTCATTGGGCTGGGCGTCCCCGATCAGGACGCGAGATTAGGGCCCTGACATGGCCGTTGGGCCAAGTCTGGTGGAGATCAAACTAACATTCTCCCCCTTGATCTCTCATCACTTTCTTCGTTCTTCAATTTCTTACTCAAAATTTCAATTCATATTTTCTTCCTTCTTTCCTATTTCATCATAGATTAGTGCATAGAACTGTCCCATCGTCACAGCAATTAGTGCCGCTAGACTAACAGCCACAATACACTTCTCCATTTTGAAATGATACTTTCTTTGGGCCCTTTATTGTCCGAAAATCATAGGCTATACCATAAACCCATGTCGACTGCGCGTTCTCTGAACACAATGGGTGGTAAGCCTTTTTTAAGCAGATCTGCAAGTACTTGCTTTTACTTATACATTCGAAAGCTTTTAAAAGATTCTGGACTTTATCCTTCACAACGTCTAACTTCATGTCAATGTGTTTGGCAGCACACTTGACCCGTTGTCATAGGAGTCAATCACTTTAAATGGTAATTGCTGTTGTATACCATTACCAATTTCGGGTATAAGTTAACCATTTCGCCTGTCCTATAAGCCTCATAATAAGTTGTACTATAGGTATGCATCATTAATGACACCACAACTGTTTCTTTGGAGCTTTTCCACAATAAAACTCCAACTGCGAGTATTAGCTACTATGTGGGTTTCACTAAACATCTCGCCGAAATTCAACATTCTTGTACCCACAACCATTTGAGAGTACTTGTTCTTTCTTAGTCATCATGAGGCTTATTAAATCTTTGCACAATTGCAAGATATTCTTAACTCCATTCTAGTGATCTATATCTGGACTGAACTTTCTGCCAAAACATCCCGGATAAAATGAACAATGTTAGGGTAATATCATACTTGTGCACTCATTAAACTGTAATATCATAGTTGTGCACTCATCAAGCTTCCAACAGCTGAAGCATATATATCCATATTCATTTGATTTATCTCATGTCGGTTCTTGTAACACTAAGATTCTCAAAATTATTACCCTTAACTATATGAACAGGCGTAGGTTCACTTGCATGCATACTTTGTTTCTTTACAATCTTTTCTAAGCATGCCTTTGTGATAATCCTAATACCCCTTTCATCTGTCTCGGTGAATTTTAATTCTTATAACGAGAGTCATTTCACCGAGAACATTCTTATTGAGTTTCGAGGACAAGAACTTCTTCACATATAGTAGATTGACATCACTACTAGCAAGTAAGGTGTCATCCACATATACAGCATTGGAAAATAAATTTTCCATTCTATATCTTTGTACAGATGCAATTGTTCTTTTATTCTCTTTAACCCAAAATTTCTAGTTGACCTTTCAACTTGAAATGCCACTATTTAGAGACTTGCTCTAGTTCATAAAAGATTTCTACAAGTGGCATCACTTTCGTTCTTTCTTTCCACAACAAAACCTTTAGGTTGTGCTATGTAATCATTTTCATACAAATCCCATTAGGGAATATTGTCTTCACTTTCATCTGATGTAACTTTGATCATGATGTGCCACTAGCATTCATTGTAATCTATTCATTCTCTTTGTATAAAATCTTTCAATTTAAGTTGTGCTTTATATTTTATGTTCCCTTTGGAGTCATATTTCGTCTTGTAGACCCTTTACAGCCTACTGTTTTGGCTTCATTAGGAACTGCTTCTATTTCTCAAACTTCGTTGGTATTCATCAATTTTATTTCAATTTTCTTAGCTTCTTACCATTTAGACGTGTTAACGCCTCTCATGGTTTCTTCAAATGAGGTGGGATCACCCTCCATTTGAATTTCTTCATTAATATATAACTTATAGTCATAAAAAATATCTGATTCTCTTATTCTTTGAGACCTTCAGGTCTTTAGCTAATGACACTTCTCTCACATGGGGTTGTTGTTGCTCTTTCATCATCAATCGATTCTATAGGGTCCTGATAAACTAGATCCTTGTTTTCTTATTCATCTTCTTGAATGGCTAACAACATGTGTTGTATGAGTCATACAATATCACCATAGTGTTAAGCATTCGTCGATCTTGAGTCATTGGAGTAGGCACTGGTCCCACTTCTCTTCAAGTCGTAGATCTTTTCATACCATGCTCCCCTAGATTACTCCATCTTGTGTAAGGATAGCGTATCTTCAATCTTTCTTATTTTGGGTTTATTCTGGAAAAATCTATCTCATTTGGTGCTTTAAGCACCGTCTTAGTATTCTTAGTCTCATTGCTAACTTCCTGTCGAACTGTAAAACGTTTAGGAATTTAACCATTTCTGTACTTAGGGGCATCTTTATTATGACCGTTGTACTCCCTCAACGATCACCTTCATCTTTTATAGATCACTTTTTCTCTAAATGCAAAGCATACAATGGGGAATATCTTTCAATTATCTTTCTGAGTTTCTTTCAATTGTCTTTCTATCTTTCTCAATTCATAGTTATCAATCCTCCCCCTCGAAATGTGGCACAAACTTTTCTACCACAATTTCGAAACATTCATAACTCTTGTGAATGAGGATACTTTGATTACTTCATCCACGTGATTACATCATGGAAGATGAAATTATTTCTTAATTCGTATGAGAGTATGTATTCTTTTTTCTCATTTCACTTCAAGAACTCAACAGAGTCTTTTTCATCAGTACTTCTGTAAGTCATGCTTGCATGTCATTCTTATCATGAGGTTTGTTTTAAATTTCTTTTGTTCTTAAACTCATACTAGGATAGCACAAAAGCTACCCTAAACTTCTCTCCCTGTGCGGGATACACATCGTCATCTCATTTTCTCCTGCCGTGCAGGACAAGTACTTTACCAACTTCATCCCGCAACGCGGGTATTTACTTAAAATTTATGCCGCCATGCGAGACAATTCTCTTGAAGGGACATAAATGCCAGAATTGGCTCATATTCAATCATCAAATTTAGGAATAAATTCAATATTCTTTAACACACATGCTTAATCCGACGTTGGTCAAATTAAACATGCATGCCACTCATTACAATTCATATCATGATGATAAAACAGAAAATTAAATTATTTTTCATAGAGAGTACATAAAAAAATTTCTCAAACTAAACTTTTATTGTTCTATTTCTTTCTTGGATCAATATCCCTGAAATCTTTGAAAAATATTTCTTTTCAAGCCACTCTTGAAGAGGACACAGTCTCTCATGCAATGGCCTACTTTCATATACACAATTTGTGCTTAGGCTTTTCATCATCTGAGTCACAAGTACTCAGTGCTTTTCTTTTCTCTTTCTTTTCTGCCTTCAAGAACGAAAGCATGAAGATCTTTGTCTAAAAATTATTCAACAATAGTTATCAACATTAAACTTTGATTTCTTTATGTTCTATTCTATATCACCGTTGGGTAGATATAGAACAAAACAACTTTCTTCTACATTAATTCTATATCACCGTTGGGCAGAAATAGAATAAATGTATAAAACTCATAGATAGAACTTATAAAATTTTCTATCAATGACTTTAGCTAAAATTAGCAACATCATGAATACAGTATTCTTGTACATTAATTCCACATCACCGTTTGGCATAAATGGAATTAACATATGGAGTAACTCAATTATCATTAATCCTCTTTAAAATTAAATTCTCCCGTTGGTTCGAATTTAATTAGAAGATCATCATCATCATTGCAGCGGAAAATCATCTTTCTATTTCATGAGCATTTCTAGATCTTTATCTATTCTCTGAAAAATTGGTCACTTTGATGCATAATTTATCAGAGATTTTAAATTTCAACCTCAAACTCATAAATAAGCTTATAATATTGTTATCATCAACGTTGGTCAGAAAATAACAATATCATAATTTCACTTAAATCATAATGTGAATATCCCTCTAATTAAAATTTTCTCGTTGGTTCCAATTTTAATTAGAGGATAAACCTTTCATCATTTTCTGAACAACTGTAACTGCTCTTCAAATTAAATCCTCCCGTTGGTTCGGATTTAATGAGAAGACAATATTCTTTCTTTGCAGCGGAAACATTAATCAAAATTCTTAAAATAATTCTTATTCAGAAGCATTTTTCATACTCATGTACTCTCTAGACAAATAATCACGTTGGTTCAAATTTGAGTAGAGATGTAACCTTCAAACTTGTCAAAATTCATTACAATTTGCTTCTGAAATAATAAAACAAAAATTCATAAACTTTACTATTCATCACAGAATTTGGCCCGAAGGCCTGCTCGTAGCCGCGCTGTGCTCTCTGCGGCCCGTGGCCCAGCGTGCGCACAGCGCTCCCGCGCTTAGGGTGCAGCCGGCCCAGCAGGGGGCCGCTGCCTCTCGGCCCAGCTCACTCGCCGGCTCACTGCCGCGCCCAGGCCGCAACCTGGGCCTGGGCCGGCAATCTCATCGGCCGCTCTCGCCCTCTTGGGCTGATTTCGGCCCGAGCCATCACAACCGTTCATCAGAGATGGACGGCTGTCCGCCCTCTTTGAAGGAATAAAACTGGCGGCTTCTTCCTTTTCCATAACCCTAATCCATTTCATCTCTTCTCTCTGTGCCTTGCTCCAGTGAACGGCGGCAGCCGTCCATGGAGCTGTCGGCGCCGGTGATGGAAAACCGCCGCCGGTGATGGCCTGTTGGCTCCCCCTCCTTTTCTTGTCTATTCTCTTTTCCCTCTCCTTCTCCAGCTCTCTTTCACGCGCCACACACAAAAAAACAGCAACCGCGATGGCCCCATGGCCGGCTCGGAGGAGGTGCGCATGGCGCCGCCGTGGAGCTCATCGCTGGCGCGCGCGCTCGCCCGTGGCTGAGCGCGCCGCCATCGATTGGCCCCGCGATGGTGCCCTTTTACTGCTCTCTCTCGCGCACGGTGGCGCGACCAAGCGCCGGCAAGCCAACGGTGGCTCTTCTGTTCTTCCTGCGTGACGGCGGCTGCCCGTGCGATGCGCGGTGGTGACTGCGGTAGGTAAGCCGCAGGTGGGCCACTACCCCTTTTCTTTCTCCTTTCATTCTAATTCTTTAGGGTTAGGGTTTCTTTTTGGGGAATTTCTTCCGAATCACCGTTCAATTTCTACACCCCATAACTAGATCTACATACTAGGTAGGCGACCTGGCTCCGATACCATTGTTATATCTATAGGATCTTCTAGCAGTAGATCGAGTGGGTAGGTTCTTCTCTGTTTTGGTAGATAGTGCATGGATCCGAAAGATCTAGAGAGAGACAGAGGATGGGAATGGGGAGGTGTTACCGACCATTTGTAGGCAGTGGCGAAGTGGTCCTTCCCTTTGCGAGGTCGGTGAAGTCCGGCGGGGTCGATGGAGTCACGGCAGTGCAGTGGGACGCGATCCAGTGGCGGTGATGAAGACCGGTGGTACTTCCCGCCGCTTCAGTGCCTCCCACAAGATCGGTGTAGGGACTAGGTGGGGCGTAGTGGCGGCAGTCAACCTCATAACCCTAACCACTGGCCCCCACCTCCTATTTATAGCACTGCGCGATGGGGCCCACCAGCCACGTCATTGGGTTGGGCGTCCCCGATCAGGACGCGAGATTAGGGCCCAGACATGGCCGTTGCGCCAAGTCCGGTGGAGATCAAACTAACAGTAACTATTATTTGAAATTAATAAAGTTGCCATGATGGCTTCCCTAAAAAAAACAATGCACGGTGGAAGATGATGAACAGGCTCATCGAACAAGCCACCACAGCACCACTTCATAATCACGGCGCACACACCACTGAGCTGGCCGGCACCATGGGCATGATCACGGGTAGGTTCAGCACCGAATCAGACATGTACAGCTTTGGCGTCGTCCTCCTCGAGGTCGCCTGTGGCCGCCGGCCCGTTGTGCCTGTGCCACAGAAGAAGAGCGTCGTCGTCCACCTGGCGCGGCGGGTCTTGGAGATGCATGGCCGAGGTGAGGTCCTCGACGCGGCGGACCGCCGGCTGGGCGGCGACTTCAAGGAGCGCCAGATGGAGCGCGTGCTGGTGGTAGGGCTTTGGTGCACGCAGCAGGACCGGAGCCTCAGGCCCTCCATCTGGTAGGCCATTAGGGCGCTGCGGTTCGAGGCCTCGCTGCCGACAACCACCAACGGACACGAACCACCACCGGTTATTGGCCGGCTAGCCTCTGTCCCGTCATCGTCTTTCATGTTGGAAGAAGACGATATGGCAACACGCAGCTTGCATGATCTTTAGGTCCACGTCCACCAACTAATTACTATATGTAATCTTTTTAACCGGTTTATGGTATATTTCCTCAGTCCCAAATCAACAGTCATTTTCAATTCCCGAAAAGTTAAATACTATCAAATTTGACCAAATATATACAAAAAATATTAATATTTATAATACATAATTAGTATTATTCAAGGTTTAGATCTCTGGCTATAGCTATAGCTGGAGATAGCTGCTAGGGAACAAAACACCTAAGAGAACTAACTTTTGGCGCTAAGCAATCCTATGGGCTAATAGATGTGTTCAGCCAGAGATAGCCGCTAAAAGACCTTCATTTAGTTGCAACTAAGACAATGACAACCCAAAAACAGCTGGCTCAACTAGCCTCCACCTCCAAACCACGTAACCCTAGAGTTTGAGTTCTGTCTTGTCTCTCTCCACAAGTAGAGAACAGACCTTTCATCCGAAGCCAAAATGGGCTCTAGTCCTAGCATTTTTCGGGCCAGGACTAGAGACACCTTTAGTCCCGGTTGGTATCTCCAATCGGGACTAAAGGTCCCTGCCCAATGGCTACTTCGCTCAGCACAGTGGCAGGGGACCTTTAGTCCCAGTTGGAAACACCAACCGGGACTAAAGGTGTACCTTTACTCCCGGTTGGATCCATCAACCGGGAGTAAAGGTCTACTCCTGAGCCATGCCTCTGACCGGGGTTGGAAAGGGACATTTAGTCCTGGTTGGAGCCACCAACCAGGACTAAAGAGCCCCCCCTATAAATCCTAGCAGTTTCTCCTTCCTCCCTGAGCCCAAGCTGGACCAAATTTGAAGCTTAGTGTTCTTGCCTTCTTTGCTTCTTGCTTCTCCCATTGTTGCTCCATCCATTCTTTGATTCATCCATCGATTTCTTCGATTCCTCTGTCGATTCCTCAGTTGTAAAGGTTACCAATCTCATACTCTAATTTTTCATCATTGGCTTATCTCATATTGTTCACTATATATATATATATATAGTTTTTATGGTGTTTTTTTTATTTGTAAACAATTTAAGCTCAAAATAACTTATAGTTTGCATATTTGGATGAAGAAAGGTTAAAGTAGGTATTTAAAATTAGTATTCACTTTTCATTTCTAGCATGCATAGCACACTTCATTGTTTAGAGATATAGAGAATTTTATAGTTTCTTAATTTTATTTGTTTATAAAATGAGAAATTTATAGTGCATTAAAAAATGAGTATAGAGAGTAGATGGCAACTGCTTCTGGGTCCTCGGCCTCTCATGGGTTTCCAAAGCGACATAGGCCAAACCTCCCTCTCATTCCATGCGGCAAGTGTCGTGATGAGACGAAGATTGTGATGGAGTACCGAGTGAAGGAGGGTCCCAACAAGGGTCGTATCTTCTACAACTGTCCAGATCGCAATGTGAGTTATTTTATTATTTTTTATTATTATGGTTAGTTTATACCTATTTTCATGATGGTTGTGATTAAAGTTCTAATTTTTTGTTTTATTTTCAGTGGGATGGCAGTGGACGATGTTCAGGCTTCTACTGGGAGGAAGAGTACGTTGAACTCGTGCAAAAATATCTTGCACAACAGGCAGATACGACGGCTAATGAGGCAGTGATCCAGCCGAAGAAGCCCAAAGATGTTGCACAATTGGGGAATCTGTGTGTTTTAGTTGGGATTGGTCGCGAAATCTTTGTGCTCCTAAAGTGCATTTTAGCTTTGGTTCTTTTAGTGGTAGTTGGGATTGTCTACATTGTAGCGATGCTTTCATAAATTTGCACCCTTTGTGGTGGCACGCATGTTGTATAAATAATTAATTATGATCTAGGTTTTAATAAGATATTTATGTCATGTAATGCAGATGAGCCGGCATTGGATGTACAATGCTGATCGCCGCTCCCAAGAGTTCATTGACGGCGTGCATTCTATGTTACGTGCGGCCGAGGCAAACAAATGCGACGGTTTCATGTGCTGCCCTTGTGCCATATGTAAGAATATGGTGGAATATCCTTGCTCAAGGACTCTTCATTCACACTTGTTCAAGTCGGGTTTCATGCCAAACTATATTTGTTGGACGAAGCACGGAGAAACCGGGGTTGTAATGGAAGAAGGTGAAGAAGAATAATGGGACGACAATGACATTATTCCCGATGGTGCATGCTTCAATGATACTGCAATGGGAGAAGCTAAAGAAAAGGTAGCCGCAGAAGATGAGCCTGCTGATGATCTTGGTCAGGTCATTCGTGACGCACAAAGAGAATGCGAAAGTGAAAAGGAGAAGATCAAGTTCGAGTGGATGCTAGAAGATCACAAGAAATTGTTGTACCCAACATGTGATGTAGGGCAGAAAAAGTTGGGAACCACACTAGAATTGCTGCAATGGAAGACAAAGAATGGTGTATCTGACAAGGGATTTGGAGAGTTACTAAAAATCCAAAAGAAGATGCTTCCAAAGGATAATGAATTGCCCGCCACTACCTACAAAGCAAAACAGGTTGTCTGTCCTATGGGGCCAAAAATCGAGAAGATACATGCATGTCCTAATGACTGTATCCTCTACCGTGGCATAGAATACAAGAAATTGGATGCATGCCCGGTATGTCATGCATCGCGGTATAAGATCAAGCGAGATGACCCTGGTGATGTTGAGGCCGAACGTCCATGGAAGAAAATCCCTGCTAAGGTTATGTGGTATGCTCCTATACTACCACGCTTGAAACGTCTGTTTAGAAACAAAGAACATGCAAAATTGTTGCGATGGCACAAAGAAGACCGTAAGGTAGACAATATGTTGAGACACCCTGCTGATGAGTCCTAGTGGAGAGCAATCGACAGAGAATTCCCGGAGTTTGCAGATGATGCAAGAAACTTAAGGTTTGCTTTAAGTACGGATGGTATCAATCCTTTTGGAGAGCAGAACAATAGCCATAACACTTGGCATGTTACTCTAAGTATCTACAACCTTCCTCCCTGGTTATGCATGAAGTGGAAGTTCATTATGATGTCTGTGCTCATCCAAGGCCTGAAGCAACCTAGCAATGACATCGATGTGTACCTGAGGCCACTGGTTAACGAACTTCTCATTTTGTGGAATAGAGAAGGTGTACGTGTGTGGGATGAGTACAAACAGGAACACTTTGACCTGCGAACATTGTTGTTTCGTAATAATCAATGATTGGCCTGCTCTAAGTATTCTTTCAGGATAGTCAAACAAGGGATATAATGCATGCACACACTGCTTCAGTGATATTAGAGGTGTCTTCTTGAAGAAATGTCGAAAGATCATGTACCTTGGCCATCGTCGATTTCTTCCTGCAAATCACCCCGTAAGAAAGAAAGGCAAGCATTTTAAAGGGACGACAGACCACCTGACCAAGCCTCGCAACCGAACCAGTGAGGATGTACTCGATATGGTCAATGATGTGAAAGTCATCTTTGGAAAAGGACATGGCAGCCAACCTGTTCCGAACGACGCTAACGGTCACGCACCCATGTGGAAGAAGAAGTCCATATTTTGGGAGCTACCCTATTGGCAAGTCCTAGAATTCCGCAACTCGATCGACGTGATGCACCTGACGAAGAATCTTTGTGTGAACCTGCTAGGCTTCATAGGTGTGTATGGAAAGCCTAAGGACACATTTGAAGCACGACAGGACCTACGTTGTTTGAGAGAAAGAGACAACCTGCATCCAGAGAAGACAGATGATGGATGTCATTACTTACGTCCTGCCAGCTACACTCTAAGCAAAGAGGAGAAGGAAATCATGTTTGAATGCTTAAACAACATCAAGGTACCTTCTGGATTCTCCTCGAATATAAAGGGTATTATAAATGTGCCAGAGAAGAAATTATGTAACTTAAAGTCCCATGATTGTCACATTCTCATGACGCAATTACTTCCAGTTGCATTAAGAGGAATTCCACCTCCAAATGTACGTCTAGCCACCGTGAAGCTATGTGCATTCCTCAATGCAATTTATCAGAAGGCAATTGATCCAACGGATCTAGCTAAACTACAGAATGATGTGGTTCAATGTCTCGTCAGCTTTGAGTTGGTGTTCCCTCCTTCCTTCTTTGATATCATGACACACCTCCTAGTTCACCTGGTCAAGGAGATTTTCATTCTCGGTCCTGTGTTCCTACACAACATGTTCCCCTTAGAGAGATTCATGGGCGTCCTGAAGAAATATGTTCACAACCGTGCTCGCCCAGAAGGAAGCATCGCCCAGGGCTATGGAACAGAAGAGGTCATTGAGTTATGTGTTGACTTTATTCCCGACCTTGACTTGATTGGTGTTCCTGAATCGAGACATGAGGGGAGACTAAGCAGAAAGGGCACACTAGGGAGGAAAACATATATTGGTACAGAGGATGATTATTTCAATAAAGCGCACTACACAGTTCTACAAAACTCCTCTTTGGTAGATCCGTATATTGAGACACACAAGGATCTCTTACAATCCGAGTTTCCAGGGAAGACTAAAGCTTGGATTGCACGTAAGCACATGGAAACTTTCAGTGGTTGGTTGCGAAAAAAATATCAAGGTGATGAGAGCATCCATGAGCAACTATATTTATTGGCTATGCAACCATCATGGCATATCATCACATACAAAGGGTACGAGATAAATGGGAACACATTCTACACAGTAGCCCAAGATAAAAGGAGTACCAACCAAAATAGTGGTGTATATACTGTATACTGACTTCACCCTAGTGTGTGATTGTTTAGCGTTAACGATATATGCATTAACAAATGTTGATTAGGGTTATTGTTAATTATACATTGATCAAGTTTTAGGGTTTAGCGTTAATGGCCGAGGGCGAATTGCGTCGGTGACTAGGGCGAACCACGTTGTTGTTGTCACTGACATGGTTCACCCTAGTCACCAATGCAATTCGCCCTCGGCCGTTTACGTATAGCAAAGATTTGATGTACTATATATTGGTTTTGTTTTTTGAAGCCAGATGGCCTACCCGAGAAACATGGATGAGGAGGAGTTGATGATGCATTTGATCAACACTGGCACTCAAGTTGTCGACGATGATGGTGCTAAAAATAACGTGCAAGAGGATGTAGATGACAGGAGTTAGTACTTAGCTCTTGAACAAAATGAGCAAGAAGATATTGGCCAAGTATATATTTTTTGTTATTAGCTATATATATTAACATATGTCTTATGTGTGCTCATGACATTAAAAATAATGTTTATGTTTTGTAGCCCTCTAGATCGACATCAACAACTACAACGAAGAGTAAAAATGTTCGAGGTCCCAAAAAGCCATTGGAGGGCCGCTTCATCATCTCGGAGTTCAATGTGGATACAGGCGAATCGGGGGGGCCAAATAAAACAAAATTCGTGCACCACTGTGGTTACCTTGTAAGGGACTGGCTCCCAATCAGTACCCATGAATGGAAGAAGAAAACCAATGCTCCTCATATCAGTTTTGTCTCCGATCGTGACAAGACATTAATTTGGAATGATGTCTTGGAACATTTCACGCTCCAAATAGATGGTTATGATGATATAATAGATGGTGATGAATTGAAAGAGCGAGTTAGGAATTGGGCAATGAAGAAGATGGCCACCCAGTTTTAGACTTGGAAGAAACACCTATACACGACGTATGTCAAGAGGAATGTAGCACCAGATTTCACTGTCCTAGGCCCGATCTCAAAGCAGAGGCCCTATTGGGATGAGTTTGTACAGTACAAGACGTCGGAAGATGGTGTGAGTCGGGTGATAAAGAACCAACGTAATGTCCAATAGAAGACATACCACCATAACTTGGGATCAGGTGGCTACCCGACTGCCATTAAGAAGTGGAACAAAATGGATGCAGACCTTCTTACTAAGGGTATCACACCAGAATCACTCGAGTGGGGAGAGCGTGCAAAGAAATGGTTTTTCGCTCATGGGGGAACACTGGACCAGGAGACAGGAAAGTGCGTTTATGGCGCAAGACTGCAAGAAGCAGCAGAAAGATTGTTTTATGCTCAGAGCTCTACTGCTAGTGGTGCGTTCAGGCCCAACAGAGAGAAGGATGAACTGACATACGCCATCGGGACTACTGAACACAGTGGCCGAACTAGAGGCAAAGGAAGTGTCTCGTGGGAGCATAGATTCCCTCAGGATAGACCTTCCTACAGAAGCCACCAAGGAAAGAAGGAAGAAGAGGCACAGTGGCTCTAGAGGTTGGAGGAAGCAGTGCATGAATCACAGGAGCAGAAAAAAATCCTTGAAGCGAGAATGCAGGAGGAAATCAGAAGGCAATTGCAAATAGCAGTGAGTGCAAGCAAGCAGACATCAGAGCCAGGAATCAACATTAGTCCCCCTGCTCAGATGAAAAGCAGTTGCGCTTCCACAGAGATACCAAATAAGGACTGCGCTTCCCTGTGGATGACATCACTGAACCTCGTACATCGTGTGAGCTACACATTTCGAAGGGGAATTCCACAATCAAGGTGGCTATCGGTCTTGTTAATCCTATCGACCGAACAAGACACCAAGGATTCATGGGAATATAACCCAAGAAGGATATGCTACCATCTCGGTAGATAAAGCTGAAAAAGGTTTTAGTGATTTGTCTCTTGACATTCCTGGATGTGATGGTGAGAAGACTCTAGGAGAAGCAGAGAAGACATTCATTGTATGGCGCAAGCGCTACATCATCATTCCCGGGATGTCGCCTCCACCTCCTCCTGAACTACCTCACCATAGGTGCGGATGAAAACACTAACTCATTAATTTATATTGGCTTAAATAATTAACAATTAGCTCACAATAATATGTCATTCCTTTTTTGTACCAGATCCTCCCCCAACCTAAGTCCAATTGTTCAATCGCCAGATCATCATAGTGCTCTGTACGATGACAATGTGTTGGAAGGCGAGGCTGCATCCACACCATCTCCAAGGAGGTCTCCAACACCTCCCCCGCTGCCACCACCTCCAAGGAGGTCTCCAACACCTCCCCCGCTGCCACCACCTCCAAGGAGGTCTCCAACGCCTCCCCCGTCCCCACCTATCAAGAAGCCAAGTACTAGCAAGAGGCCCGCCCCGCAAATGAAGAACCAACCCCTACCGGTAAAGAAAGCCACTGTGAAACCAAGGGCTATTCCCAAAATAATATCTGAAGAGAAGGAACAAGTAACTGATGCATATAAAAAAGATATGTCTAGATTCTATGACAAACTAAAAAAGGATCAAGAAGCAAGGAGAAACCCGAAGAAACCGTACTTCTTCGTAGCTCCATATATTCTAAGAAATTAAAAAATTGGCTTCTTACCAGCAACAGCAACGGGAATCTCGTAAGCCGTCCAAAGAAACGTTAACGGACTATGACAACACTCTCACCAAGTCAATTGAGACGGCACAGAAAAAGAAGCGGGCAGGGAAAGGAGTTGCACAACTCGGACAACAATCGCACAAATCAGTCCCCCCGCTAGTTGTTGGTAATGAATATGGTTCGAATTTAGGATTGATGCATCAGGCAAACATACCTCCGAATGTTGATTTGGATCACCTTGGTGAATTTATTGAAGAGACTGGTCTCGATCTTTACCAGATGTTTGGTCATGGAAACATTGAGAGTGCGCAGGAGGTTGATTTTTGGCAGAAAAAAATTGTACTAGGCCAGAGTTTATATAACCCTGAAGCCTTAGGTGATCTGGGGACGCAAATGTACCTGCTAAACAAGTGGTACATGCAGGCGTCTGCAAAAGTAGACGAATATCTTGTTGTTAGAATTAGAGACGAACATTGGTTCCATGGCGATGACGTTATGTATGTTCATTACACAAAATTTCATCAACTATACCACCTAAACTCTCTGGACAAAGCTATGATTAGTTGCTATTGCCTATAAGTAATAATTTCGAATATAAATTATCCTAACAAGTATATATATATATATATATATATATATATATATATATATATATATATATATATATATATATATATATATATATATATATATATATATATATATATATATATATATATATATATATATAGCGCAAAAAGAAAGGCTGCAATGAAGTTAGCTTTGTTGATCCCAATATTGTATTCAAAGACCCAGTTACTCCCACGCTTAATTGGAAGCCTGAGTCAGAGAGCAACCTCATGAAGTTCTTAGTGAACCAACGCCACAAGCAGGATATACTCTTCCCCTACAACTTCAAGTGAGTGTTAATAATGTCGATCATCGATCCTTAATGGCTCATATGTTGATTCTAGTTAATTAATGAGTGTTATGCGTTATATGCCTATAAACACATGCAGCAATCATTGGATATTGATGGACATCGATCTGGTCAAAAGTCAATTGATAATCTATGACTCGATGAGAAAACTACAACAAGACTACCAAGATATGATAGATATTATCTAGAGGTAATTTCGGTATCTCTCTATCAACTATATATATACACAAACAAGATGATTAACTATATCTGACAACATGCAAAATTTTTATTTTATTGGGCAGTGTTTGGAAAACCTTTATTGAGAATCAACACATGGGAAAATGCAAAGCTCCACTGCACGTAATTCCTTTGAAAGTAAGTCCCCTGCATCGCATCATCGATCTTTATTAATTAAACATATAGCTTTCACCGGATCACCAGATTGGATGACGAATCTTTTTCTCGTAAAGTGGTATCTGAGCCAGGAACCGGGGAATAACTTATGTGGATACTACGTCTGCGAGTTTATCAAGGAATGCGCACAAAGAACTAACAAAGAGAGACTCAAAGTACGTTAATCTACACTATATATTCATTTAATTATTATTACTTGTGCTTACTATATTTCTTTATACATATATTAATTCATTTTTCTTTAATTCAAACCCCTGTAGGCTCAATGGTTGGCCGCAAAGGTCATACGACAAGACCAGCTCAAAGCAATTCAGGAGTCCATAGCCGGATTTCTTAATGACCAGGTCATCGACTCCAAAGGCGAGTTCCACTATGACCCCACACAGCTATGGAAGCCGACGTAGAGGCCGGATGAGAGAGGGAATTTGTTATATCACAATGACTATAATTAAAACTTTTGTAATATACGCACATGAAACAATATGATGTAAAATACACATATATATGTGTGCATGCATGCATGTAAATATATATATAGTTTTATACTTGTTATTAATTTAATCCGTCCAATAATGCTTGAATACGAATTCGAAAACCTAGTTTCAAACCAAAATCAATCAAATAATGAAAAGAAAACAAAAAAGAAAAAACAACCTTTAGTCCCGGTGGGTATTACCAACCGGGACTAAAGGTTGCCGGATCGTGACATGTCAGGAGGCACCTTTAGTCCCAGTTGGTAATACCCACCGGAACTAAAGGTCCCCTTTAGTCCCGATGCCTGACCCGGGACTACAGGACCCCCTTTAGTCCCGGATGCTTGCTCCCGAGTGGGGAATCGGGACAAGAGGGGGTTCCCCACCAGGAGCAAAGGTCATTCCTGCACTAGTGCTCCCATTCTTCTCCAGGAAAGAGTCAAAGACACAACGACGGCTACTACACTCACGAGCGGCGGTAAGGTGGAGGTGTGCTCGGGCAGTGGCGGCAGTTGTGGTTCTACGCTCGTCCTCGGAGCCCCAAAGGCAACGATGGTCTGGAGATGGCTGCGTGGCGCAGCGTGTCGCTTCCACAAGCGGCAGCGGCGGCGGTTGCAATGCGGAGGCGGTCAACGGTGGTGGTAGGGCTACGAGCGGCGGTGGAGGCAGCTACGAGCAACCTGGGAAGTTTTCTCTGCTCAGTGCTCACTTTGCAATCTCTTTTTTTCTTGAATTTGCAGGTGAGCTGCGCATCTTTGTATTATAAAGAGAAAGGGATTGACCCCTTAAATGAACACCACCACCTCACTCTGGGCCGAGCCATGATGGTTTGAATGAAAAAAATAGGTTGCACTGAATAAAAAACGGAAAAAGTCTAATTGACCCCCCAACTATTGGGGGTGGCCTAGTTTACCCCCTCAACTATGAAACGGTCTAATTTACCCCCTGAACTTTGCAAAACCGGCCAAATCACCCCCTCGAACTATGATTTTTCAAAGATTCAGACGAAATAAATAAAAAAGAAAAGGACAAAACCACTGGTACTGTAGCAAACCATTGTTACTGTAGCAAAACCACCGTCCAAAACCGCTCGAGGGGATGATTTGGCCGGTTTTGCAAAGTTCAGGGGGTAAATTAGACCGTTTCATAGTTGATGGGGTAAACTAGACCACCCCCAATAGTTAGGGGTCAATTAGACTTTTTCCAATAAAAAATCCCAAGAATGAGACCTGACCAAAAAACCTCACAAACTAGATTAACTAGCTCAAGCCGTGACCTAGACCCAAAGTCTGTAGGCCTCGTGCACCGGCGAGATACCACAACTCCTCTTATTTGAAAGCCTACAAGAGGCTAGAAATCCTCGGTGGAGCTCCATCAAAGGCGCAAGCATTATGGAACCAGTGTCTAATAATTGTTGATCTATTATTTTGTTTCCAGTGATGTAGTGAACTGGTTATGAATTGATTAGAAATGGGTATCAGATTATGAAAGATTCTGTGTTTTTTTCTTTTTGCAAAATCAGCTAAATGGCTTAGCTGCAGCTACATCTGGCTATAGATGCACTTAGCTATCATGGAGGACAACATCTAAGAGGCGTAGCCTGAGATTTAAAACCATGATATTATTAGATAGGTCATTAAATTTATTTTCATAATAAACTTATTTGGAGATAAAAATGTTGCTAATATTTTCTACAAACCTAAGTTTGACAGGCACACCACAGCAACACTTATTTTGAGAGGGAGGGAGTAGTTGCATCTTGAAATTATTCTACAATCATACCGAGGTATGATTTATGTTTTAGATGTATGTTTAATATGTTACTATTGGACTTGAGTTGTATTAGGGGCTATGATTGAGTTGGACTATAAATGTCCATGCAGCCCGAGGCACGACAGCCTGGCACGAAGCACGCTATTTTGGCCCAGCCCAAGCACGGCACGGCCCGATGGTCAGCAGGCCCAGGCTGCCCCGGCCTAGTGGA
Source organism: Saccharum hybrid cultivar R570 (assembly GCA_038087645.1). Taxonomy (NCBI): domain Eukaryota; kingdom Viridiplantae; phylum Streptophyta; class Magnoliopsida; order Poales; family Poaceae; genus Saccharum; species Saccharum hybrid cultivar. The sequence continues at coordinate 1,870,269 of JAQSUU010000368.1, forward strand.
GCAGGCCGTGCGTGGGCCCGCTACTCAGGCACGTGGGCTGGCACAGTACAGCCCGGTGCACAGAGCGCGGCCCGGCCAGCCGGCCTGCTAAGAGCCTAGCCTGCACCACCAACTCCCCAATCAAATATATATGCACTCTTATCCTCGTAACCCTAACTCCCTTCCCATTCCAATCCAAGAGATGCAGCCGCCACCACCTCCCGTTCCCCGCACACGCGCGGCGCGGACGCGACCTCCCCCCCACCCCCCCGGTCACCTGCTTCTCTGCCCTACAGCTGCCCGCCGCCTCCTCGTGCACGGCAGGGGACCAACGTGACGGCGGCCATCCACGACCTACCTCGGGCTCCTCTCCTCCCGTCCCTCCACAAGGTTGCGCCTTGGGTGCGAGCGCGGTGTGCTCGAGCTCTGCCTTGGCAGCCGCCGCCGCCTCAGGGAGCTTCCCCGTGGCTCGTCGAATCCCCTCCATCCCCTTCTCTTCTCGCGGGATCCAGCGTCGAGCGTCGCCATCGTCTCCCGCAGTCCTGCCTCTCTCTCTGCTCTCTGGCTCTATGGTGGGCCACGGGTTGGCCCGGAACGCTGGATGCGCCATGCTCAATAGGCTTGGCCCAGCACGAAAATCGGCCCATAGGACCGTGCCTAGGCCAGTAGCCAAGCACGAAGCCCGCTCCGGCACGGCCCGGAAGGCATGGCGTGCCGTGTCGGCCCGACTCCCATCGTCCTTATCCTGGCCCAGGCCCGGGCCGGGCCGGCCCGCTGGACATCTATAAATTGGACTATGTATCCTAGGGTGGTCTATAAATATCAGGCAACCCTTGTTTTGTATCCAAGGGTGGAGCTTCCCATATTGCAAGGTATGGTGCTTGCCATACACTACAGGAAACAGAGCCTTTGCCGAGAGGGATTATCTTTGCCGAGGGCAAACATACGGGCACTCGGCAAAGAGCTCTTTGCCGAGAGCCGGGCTCTCGGCAAAGAGGTGCTCTTGGCAAACATCTCTTTGCCGAGAGCCAGGCTCTCGGCAAAGAACGCCCGTCGGCAAATTTGATCTTTGCCGAGAGCCAGGCCCTCGGCAAAGGTCAGCTCTCGGCAAAGGAGTTCTTTGCCGAGGGCCCGGCTCTCGGCAAATAAGACCCTCGGCAAAGGACTGACGAGGCTAACCGCCGTCAGTCTTTGCCGAGGGTCCTTATGTAGGCTCTCGGCAAAAAAATACACTCTCGGCAAAGAAATTTCTTTGCCGAGGGTTATTTCTGGGCTCTCGGCAAAGAATTTTATTTTTTTTTGTTTTCACATCCATTTTTTTTTGATAGCATGTTACAATACTAATATTTTAATTTTAAAATTTGATACTTTTTTTAATGTTTTTTACTATATATTTTGAGTTTAGTTCATTTATTTACATTTCTCCGAAAAATGCAAGTTTGAACTGCAGGTATATACAATAGTGAAACTTAGCGATTCAAAAAATGATATTGATGATATTGATTGTATTTTGAGACCAAATCCGGGAGCACTCATGAAATTTCAAACATCTCGCGCACGGAACATGGCGACAAACTTTGCGATTAAGTGTATTTTAATTATATAAAATACAAACAACTTTCGAAAATCAAGAAACTTGACGGCACGTCTTGAAATCACATGTGGAGGCTAGGATAAAAATTTGAAAACGTTTCGCGCATGTTGCAGACTAAACTGGTTATAAACCTAGACATCTCACATGCAATAACAGTGATCAACAAAAGGAGATGTCTAGGTTTCTAACCCTTGTACGGGGCAACGTGCGTGAAATATTTTTAAATTTTTATCCTAGCCTCCACATGTGATTTCAAAGACGTGCCGTCAAGTTTCATGATTTTTGGAAGTTGTTTGCATTTTATATAATTAAAATACACTTCATCGCAAAGTTTGTCGCCATGTTCCGTGCGCGAGATGTTTGAAATTTCATGAGTGCTCCCGGATTTGGTCTCAAAATACAATCAATATCATTTTTTAAATCGCTAAGTTTCAATATTATATATACCTGCAGTTCAAACTTGCATTTTTCGGAGAAATGTAAATAAATGAACTAAACTCAAAATATATAGTAAAAACATTAAAAAAAAGTATCAAATTTTAAAATTAAAATATTAGTATTGTAACATGCTATCAAAAAAATGGATGCGAAAACAAAAAAACAAAATTCTTTGCCGAGAGCCCAGAAATAGCCCTCGGCAAAGAAATTTTTTAAGAAAGTGCAAACAAAAAAGGAAAAACCTTTGCCGAGAGCCGGATCGGGGGCTCTCGACAAAGAAAATGCAAAAAACCTTTGCCTAGAGCCAGATCGGAGGCTCTCGGCAAAGAAATTAAGAAAATACAAAAACTTTGCCGAGAGCCAGATCGGGGGCTCTCGGCAAAGAAAATGCAAAAAAAACTTTGCCGAGAGCCAGATCGGGGGCTCTCGGCAAAGAAAATGAAAAAAAAACTTTGCCGAGAGCCAGATCGGGGGCTCTCGGCAAAGAAAATGCAAAAAAAACCGTTGATTCTGCTTTAAGATTTGTGCGGTGTACCCTTGTCTTTCATAGTTTTAGGTGTGAACCCACCGCTACCCACCCGCTGTATCTCTCTCCTGTTTCTCTCTGTATCGACAGCACAAGCACAAGCACTGCGGAGGCCGCTCCCTCTCCTGTTTCTCTCTGTATCGACAGCACAAGCACAGCGGAGGCCGCCGCCTCAGTGAAGCCCCGTGAGGGAGAAGCCCGGAGGCTGGGCGGCAGCGCTGAGAGGCTGCACCGCAGCGACGAGGCGGCCTTAGGCGAGCCGGCGCTGCTGCTGGTCGACGGGGCGGCTGCGCTGTTGCGGGGCTGTGCCGCGGCCCGCCGGACGGCGGAGGGCACAGGTGCGGAGGTGTTCCGGCGTGCTGCTGTTGCCGGCGGCAGAGGTCGGATTGGCACTGCGTTTTTTCATTTGCTTCGCTTTCTTGAATCTTGATGTTATTTGAATGGGCCGTTCTCCATTTCCCTCTTTACAGGCATTGTACTACCCCACGTGTGCTCACATTTGCTGATTCCAATTGATCTTCGAAGCTTCAATCTGCAGGTATGTGGTCTTTTGACTCGTCAGATTTGCTATGTGATTTGATTTTTTGTGTGAGATATAGGCTTACATGCAGGTTGTTTTGTACTAAAATTAGTGTTAGGGTTTGATGTGTTCATGTAGAGGCAATAATATTCTAATGTTTTTTCTCCTATTCTGTTGTGCTCACGATTGTGAAAAAAAGGAGTGTGGAGTCGGATCCCTTTGGGTGCTTTGTGATATTCAAGGTCCTGTGATTTTTCCCATCTCATTTTATTAGAGTTAATGACACTATATTAGATTAATTTGGGGGATACAAGAGGTTATCTATTTAGGTTGTTTGGTCAGCTATTCCCTGTTATTCTCGTCTCTATAGGATGTGATTCTGCTTGTGCCGCAACTTGTGAAATCATTGAGTAAACTTATTCCCTGTTACATCAATGAGTAAACTTTTTCCTGTACCATTCATGTCTGCTAGGTTATTCAGAGATATATTGTTCTAAAGTATTTGCAGATGATGACACTATAAAGAAATCATTGAGAAAGTAAACTACTGCTCAGAATTCTAACATCAACCAAAAAGGTGTAACCTAGTTAGGCGTCTCCCGTCCGAAAGAGATACGGTTGGAAGTATGTAGATCTCTGCATATATAAAACCGTATCTGTTTCGGATTGTCCACATTTTTTGGACAGCTCGCGGATGCGTAGACGAGGTTAGTTTCCATGGTCTGCTCCGATCCGAGACAAAGTTTCGGCATCACCTCCTTGTTCTTTGGATACACACTCTCCTTGCCAGGACGTGTATCTGGAGAACAGCGGGGAGGTGCTGCCAAAATTTTGTCTTGGCTCAGAGTAGAACATGGAAAGTAACCTTGTCTACGCATCCGCGAGTGGGATTAGGACCTATCCTCACCTATTAGATAGTAGGAACACCACGTAGATGCAGTTGATAGTTACATCCGTTGTTGATATCTATTTTAGAGGATGGATGACCGTGAGTGGATGTACACGGGATATAGAAGTCAGAGTGATTTCAGCACTGAATGGGGGCAGAAGACAGAGGCTTTCTTGGATCGTGCATTCAGCAGCGGTGTTAGTCCGGTGCTTGTAATGAAGTGTCCCTGCAGCAAGTGTGCAAACATGAAATGGCAAAAGAAGGACACAATGGGTATACATCTTCAGAAGCATGGCTTTACGCCGGACTATACCCGGTGGATCCACCATGGTGAAGCCCACAGGATGAGAGAGGAGGTGGTGAGACGACGCCTCGAGCATGTTGATGATGATGGCGGGGTTGCGGATTGGGTAGATGACTTTCAACAAGCACAAATCCCTGATGGACGTGTGAATGAGACGGAGGCAGCCGCAAAGGCGTTCTACGAGATGATGTCTTCGGCGCAGATACCCCTTCACGATCGGACAACGGTTTGTAAACTCGATGCCGTTGGACGCGTGATGGCATTCAAGGCCGAGATCAACATGAGTCGACAAGCCTTCGATGGTATGTTGACCTTGTTTGGTAGCATGCTTCCGGCGGGCCACGCTATGCCAACTAGCCTGTACGAGTGCCAGAAACTCCTTGATGGACTCAAGATGCCATACGAACAGATACATGCTTGTCCGAAAGGTTGTGTCCTCTTTAGGAAGGAACATGAGCATGAAAAGTATTGTCCAAAGTGCAAATCATCTAGGTACCTGGAGGTAGACTCTAGGGATGGCAATAAGACGCAGCTTACCGTCCCGATGAAAATCCTACGGTACCTCCCGTTCTTGCCGAGGATCCAACGACTATACATGACTGAGGAGTCTGCTAAACAGATGACGTGGCACAAACAGGGCAAACGGTACAATCCTGAAAAGATGGTACATCCGTCCGATGGTGAAGCATGGAAACACTTCGATGCCATTCATCATAAGAAAGCTTCAGAGGCTCGTAACGTACGTGTTGCTCTGGCAACTGATGGGTTCAATCCTTATGGTTTGATGGCAGCCCCGTATACATGTTGGCCTGTGTTCGTCATCCCCCTCAATCTCCCCCCGGGCGTCGCCTTTCAACGTCAGAATGTGTTCGTGACGTTGATAATTCCTGAACACCCGGGGAAGAAGATGGGTGTCTTCATGGAGCCTCTAATTGATGAATTGGTCAGTGCTTGGGAGGATGGGGTTTGGACATATGACCGAGCTACAAAGACCACTTTCAAAATGCACGTTTGGTACCAGTACTCCATCCATGACTTCCTAGCATATGGGATATTCTGTGGTTGGTGTGTTCATGGGAAATACCCATGTCCAATTTGCAAGGAAAAGTTGAGGTTTATTTGGCTCAAGAAGGGTGGCAAGTATTCATCGTTCGACAAACATCGTCAATTCCTCCCTCCCGACCATCCATTCAGGCAAGACACCGTGAACTTTATGAAAGGTGTCGTAGTGACAGAGACGGCACCGCAGATGATGACTGGTCCCAAGATTCATGCTCGGATAGATGCTCTCGTAGAGAAAGAAGCAGGTGGTGGCTTCGTGGGATACAGCGAGGACCATATGTGGACTCATAAGTCGGGCTTGACAAGGCTCCCCTATTTTGATGACCTTCTTGTGCCACATTACATTGATGTCATGCATACAGAAAAGAATGTCGCCGAGGCACTCTGGGGAACACTCATGGACACTGAAAAGTCAAAGGACAACCCTAAGGCTAGAGTGGATCTGGCAGAGTTGTGCAATAGACCACTTCAAGAGATGCGTGCTCCGAGCCCGCCTACACGTTTGCCCACTACGAATCCGAGCCAGACGCGGAATTTGGCAACGTGGGAGCGCTCGTCATTCATGAGTTCTGGGTAAGATAAAAATCACACTACATGGCTCAATACAACGCATTCATTGTACTCTACTTGAAATAACTAATGCATCGTGTCTGTATACACAGGACTACTTCAAACTGGACAACGGATTCGAGGGCACGGCGGAGGCAGTGGCTAGGCGAGCTTGCAGGAAACGCGTCGTCGACGTCCATCATGAGGCGCGACTCCAGGCCATCATAGACTACCATGCGACGAAGCTTGGACAAAAGATCACCAAGAAGGACATCCGAGAAAATGACATTACACTCACCAAACCACAGTTCCTTCAGGTAGCTAAAGAACATTCAAATTGGTTGCTTTTGAGATTACGTACGAATGACTAACTTGATTTTCTAATATGTCACTACTTGATGACGTGTAGGTGATTCCTTGGTGGTGCAATGCGTGCCCCGAGGCTTGGGAGAAGATGGTGGACAGGTGGTTAAGTCCGGAGTGGGCCGCTCAGCACGAGGCTGCCCGACAGCGGCGTGCATGCATGCAAGGCATACCACACCATCAAGGCAACCGCAACCTCTCCGGATACAAAAAAGCATGGGTACGTGGTCATGTTTTCTATTCTTCTTGCTTTCGTTCAACTCGGCAAAGAATTGTAATCATCTTGTTTTTGTTCTTGCAGTCGGCAGCACATCAAGGCCAAGAGTGCTCCAACTTCGCCGCATGGTCCATGTCACACAAGGGCAAGGCGACGTCTGACGTCTCCTTCAACCGGGATGACCCGCCCGAGGCATACACAAGCTCAACCGCCTATGAGAAAATGATGGCGTACACGGAGGCGTCAAGGTCGATCCATGGGCCGGAGTACGATCCACGGACCGACAACATTGATGCAGAGACCGTCATGAGGATTGGACAAGGCAAGAAGCATGGCCGCTTCTGGATTGGCGACAGCGTGATCGACACGGCCTCTACTCCCACTCTGTCCCAGATCCGAGCACGGACCACAAGCAGCTCCTCACTCCCGGAGATACGCACGCGGCCTAGCACTGCACAGCATCGGGTCAAATTACTTGAGGTTATTCCTGTGGCACTCGTCGTACATTGATCATTACACAACTTTATTTCCTTTGCAATATTGTATCATTAGCTTTGCACCAATTTGTAGGCCAATGTGGAAGAAGCAAACCGGAGGGCCGCCGAGCTGGCGTTGGAGTTGGTGGCCGAGCGGGCAGCGCGGGAGGCCCAGGACAAAAGGATTGCGGAAATTGTCGCATGGATGCAATCTTCGACGGGTTCCCCCGTGCCTCTAGGGTTAATGGGTCCACCGACGCATCCTAACCAATCTCCCCTGATGCAAACTCCTGTGAGTCACACATGCAAGGAATTGCAACATTAGCTAATCAACCAATCTCCTCTGATACAAACTCTTCTCATGTGTGCAGCTTCCGTCCGCGGGTTCGAACAACCCACTTCTTGGCGCTCAGGGCGATCAAGTGTTTCCGTCACCGCCGTCACAAGGTTTTCAAGGGCGGCCGGTGCAGTGAGTAGCACTGGTAGTCTCGTGTCTTGTTTTGGTATGCATGCATGTGGATGAACTATGCACGAACTTGTTATGCACGTAGACTTGTATTTGAGACAGTTTTATGTGATTTATGGGAACAATTGTGACATATGGTGCTGGATGTGAGTTATGTGATGGATGTGATATATATGGTGCTGGTATCTGTGATGGATCATATAGACATATATATACATTTGTCGTGTTTGCAGGGATTGAAAACAAAAAATAAAAAAAACAAAAAAAAATTGGTCACTTTGCCGAGGGTCACCCTCGGCAAAGGCTCTTTGCCGAGAGCCTTTTCAGGCAGGCTCTCGGCAAAGCTGGACAGTGGAAAATGAAATGGCAGCTTTGCCGAGAGCCGGTCCAGAGGGCTCTCGGCAAAGAAATTAAAAAAAAAAGAAAAACCAAAACCTTTGTCGAGGGTCAGGCGCCGGGGCTCTTGGCAAAGAAATTATTTTAAAAAAAAGAAATTTTTTTTGCCGAGAGCCGGCACAGAGGGCTCTCGGCAAAGAAATTAAAAAAAAAGAAAAAGCAAATCTTTGCCGAGAGCCGGGCACCTGGGCTCTCGGCAAAGAAATTTTAAAAAAAGAAAAGTCAAAATCTTTGCCGAGAGCCGGGCACCTGGGCTCTCGGCAAAGAAATTAAGTAAAAAAAAAGAAAAAAATCTTTGCCGAGAGCCGGGCACCTGGGCTCTCGGCAAAGAAATTAAGTAAAAAAAAATTTGAAAAATTCTTTGGACCGGTAACGGCGGAAAGCTCCTAACGGCTACTTTTGTTTGCCGAGAGTCGCCGTGGCCCTCGGCAAAGGCTTTGCCGAGTGCCCGAAAGAAGGCTCTCGGCAAAGGCCCCTTTGCCGGATGCCGCTTTGCCGGCAGCCCTTTGCCGAGAGGGGCTCTCGGCAAAGCCTTTGCCGAGAGTAAACAGGTCTTTGCCGAGTGCTTTTGGCACTCGGCAAAGCCTGCCTGTCCAGTAGTGATACCTCAATTTCTGGAACTTATACCCCTAAAACATGTCTTTTGCCATGAACGTTTGAAAGAGTTCATGAACTGCTGGTCTGCTGCTCTGAAGAAGAAGGACAAGAAGAAGAACAATATGAACGTTCAGAGCTGAACAGCTGAATCAGCATCTCATATCTGGGCTGCAGGTTGCTTGTGGGCTTATGTAGCTTGCTAGCACGGGCCCAATTACATGATGACGGGGCAACGCTCGTCATGCTGTGCTCGCCTGCTTGTGCGTGGTGCGCATCGTGCCAAGTTAAGAACGATCCATGGAGCAACTCCTCACGCAGTCAGCAGTCATGGCTTAGTCCAATTCCATCAGGCATCGCATGAGACGAGTAAGGTAATTTAATTTATTCTATTGTTTATTGGTATTTGTTGGGTGATTAATTAATAACTTGTTTGGTTTAATTTTATGTGACTAGTTTATGAAGCACATAATTAACTAAACATGGATCCAATCATCCGATCCAAAAGGAGTTGATTTTGAGAAAATTAAGAAAACATTCTAGAAGAAGAAGGATAGGAAAGTACAATTATCTACATCTCCTAGACGCAACTGAAGTTTCATTATCACTCGGTTTGTGTCTTCATTTCAGTTGCATCTTTTTAGCATTTTTCCTTAATGTTAGATTTCTTCTATATATTTAAGTTAATCCTGTGATTAATCTCAGATTAGCCGAGATCACCTTCCAACATCAGCCTCACCAATTTTATACATAAAACTAGGGAGTTATTCAGTGGCAATGGTTTCTAAGACGTTAATATTAATTATGATTAAAAAATAAGTTTAACTTGCAGGTTAATAATACGTGTATAAGGTCCCACATTGATGTCGGAGTGGAACGAATACTGGCTTTCAGAAAGGGGTGCTGATATCAATTAGGGTTAGAGTGAAAGTTTTATAGTATTTTCCTTGGAACCATGATTTTATGTATTATTAATTGCTAGTAGTACTACACGTATAGTGAGAAAAACACCTTGTGCTTAATAATTAGCTCCATTGACAAGGCTCAAAGCCCACATATGTATCCACACTTTTGAGTTCGAGATCGACTAGGTCATGGCGGCTGCATGATGTATACTCTTCGTGTTGATTCGATTAAACTAAAGACTAAAGAGCAATACTTATTCGCTACTAATTAAGAAGCTTGTTTATATGTACACGATTACGTGCATGCATGCAGACGTAGACTGGCTCCGTCCATGCTTGAGACGATGAATGTACAGTATCGATCGAAGGTCAGTTGCACTGTGGCACACTGTCGATGCACACAGGGGACCAGGTGTCGGCAGGTTGCATGGCCCCTCAGTATGAGCACAAGGCACATGCAAGCTTGTAAGTCGTGTCAAAGTGTCAATGCATGGGTCATGCGCGTTACCTCTGGTGACCATGCATATATAGACCAAGCAAGCAATATCAAGTTGCGATATCCTACTACATATGTTATTAGACTTGATTGTTGTCTAACTTAAAAAGTACTAGCCGTCAATCCAGATTTATTTGACTTTTGTTTATATGAAAAGTGATTTATTTGACTCTGAAAACCCAACAGCAGTCCAACAACATACATGCTAGTATCATCAACAAATGGATCAAGCAATTGTATGCCGCTCATCAGAGGGAGCAGGCAGGCATCAGCAGCAATCATTAAGCTGCGTTGCACACCATATATACCAGTGTTAGCAATCATTAGGCAGCAGCATGGATGTGGATGAATAAGGCACGTACAGTTGCATTCCAAGAAAAGCAACCCTGCAGATTTGATGAAAAGCATCAGAGGGAGATGCAGAAAAGCAACACTGACACGCACCACACGTCTACCTAGCTAGCTAATTGATGAAAAGACGAAAATTACAGTAGTGAACCGAAAGAAATTCCTGAGAAGCTTCTAATAACAGTAATTAATCACTGATCCGACGAAGTAGTTGTTGTTGCTGCTGCTGCTGCTGCTTGTAACCGTGCTGCTCCACTGCTGCAGGTTCGGCGCGTCGGCGGCCTGCACCATCTGCATCTGCATCAGCGCCGGGACGTCCAGCAGGCTCAGAATGTCGACGACGTAGCCCTTAGGCGGCTGCATGCTGTGGCAGTGGGAGGCCGCCGCCGCCATCATGTCCTGGGGCTGGTGTTGCTGATGTTGCGCGGCCGAGAGCTGATGCTACTGCACCGTCGGGTTCGTGTGGACCATCTGCAGGTTCGGCATTTGGCACGCATGCTGCGGCGCCACGAACTGTTCGGTGTCTGGCGGCGGCGGCGCCACCACCTGTTGCGCCATGGTGGCCGGCTGCAGAGTCCACGGCAGGAGCTGCTGGTCGCCGATCGCGGGCGCCGCCGGGCCGGAGAGCAGGGTGGAGGCGAGGCGGAGGAGGTCTGGGTCCGGCTCGTAGTTGTTGGCGAGCGGCTCCAAGTCCAAGGCGCGGAGCGTGTCGAGGTCGGCGGCGTCCTGGGTGGGGTAGGGATAGCAGTAGCAGTACGCGGCGGCGGGCGTGAGGAGCGCGGCGGAGAGGTCGAGGTCGTCGAGGATGAGGTCGAGGCGCGGCGCGTGGGTGACGGGGTCGATGCCCATGCGGAGCAGGCGCTTGCGGATGGTGGTGTTCCAGTAGTTCTTGATCTCGTTGTCCGTCCGCCCGGGTAGCTGCGCCGCGATCGCTGACCACCTAACCACACCAGTGTATGTAGGCATCAGAGACCGCCGTACTGTCTATACTAGTAGCAGTAGACACAAGCCAAGCCAGCTCTCGACGAGGCCGGCCAGGAGAAAAAAAGAAACAGCTAGCACTATTTATTTTTATTTTGTGTAGCAGTGTGTGCTTACTTGTTGCCGAGGATGCTGTGGAGCTGGATGATGGTGTCCTCCTCCTGGAAGGAGAAGCGGCCGCGCTTGATGTCCGGCCTCAGGTAGTTGGTCCACCGCAGCCGGCAGCTCTTCCCGCACCGTGCGAGCCCTGCGTGCCATGACAAGGATCGATCGATTGAGGTGATAAGCATGTATGTGCACATTGCAGCCATGGATATATATATATATATATATATATATATATATATATATATATATATATATATATATATATATATATATATATATATATATATATATATATATATATATATATATATATATATATATATATTATTGATGAGATGAGTTCCGTCGGTGTCGTCAGGGCGCTCATCACCAGCATTCTTGGGGAGGGTGCGCCAGTTACCCTGGCCGTGCTTCTTGATGTAGGCGACGAGCTTCTCGTCCTCCTCGGGCGTCCAAGGCCCCTTCTTCACCCCGCTCTTATCGCAGCACGGCGCGCGCCCCATCGATGGCCGGCCTGGATCGACCGGTCACTTTCTCTCCTCAACCGGCAGGTACACAAAGCTGCAGGTAGCAAGGCCAGGCTTGCATTGGGACGACGACGATGGGGAAAGGGCGAGCGGAAAAAGGCCTGCTCTGTGTCGCCTAGCTCGCTGCTACACCGGCTTATCAGCTGTAGCCGCAGATCGAGCAAGGTGCAAGGATAGGCCGGGAGGCGGGAGCGTCCTACGTTGTGTTGCGCTCAAGATACAGGGGTGTGAAACTGAGCTTATAAAGGGCGCGAGGGCGACGGGGGCTGCCGCACCGGAAAAAAATTAGGTGAGGACCATCCCTACCAAGACGTGGTGCAGACTGTTTGTCTGGCATGTGGGCCACCGTATCATTTTAACCGCACGCATGGCAAATCAGATGACCCATGACCCTCGCATCAGCTGCAAATCTGCACCATGTTTTGGTAAGGTCCATCCCTACTAATTTTTTTCCCGTCGCGCCGGCCGCGTACGTGGGATGTCAACAGGATTTGTACATGTGCCGCGCCCACAACGTGGCTGCCGACGCGCCTCGGGCCACATGAGGCTCAGCTTGGAGGAACAGTGGCTCAACTTCGTTCGCCCAGGTAGGCATGAGGCGAAAAAGTTGCTAGAGCGCCCCCCCCCCTGCCCCAAAAGTAACCCAAGGAACCCTGCTGGCGTGCCAACGTAGGCGGTCACCACGGTCCACAGCTACCCGAGCGATCTGGGCAAGCGTGAGCGCTGACCAGCCAGTAGCCAATAGCAACATGTACGGGCACTGGATAAAGATGAGCATGCAGCCCGCAACCCGGTGGCCTGGCACGAGGCCCGTTTTTGGCCCGGCCCAGTCAGCTCCGTGCTCGGGGAACCAGGCCGTGCCTGGGCTGCTGCCTGCCAAATAACGACGGCAAGTACGGCACCAGCAAGGTACCATGGGGCATACGGTCCCCTTCCCTTGCCTAACCCTAATCCCATTTCTCCCACCCCCGCCGCATCTCTCTCTCACCTCTGAGGCTCCACCTGCCATAGTGCCACTATCGTCGCCTCACTCATTGTCTACTCTCTCTCCGGCGACATCTCCACCGCCGGATCTTACAGACCTCCTCTCGCCCTCCTCCCATCTTGCACCCTGATCTTCCTCCCGGCCTCTCTCGCCCACCGCCTGCCATTGTCGTCGCCTCTGTCGCCATCTTCCCCATCTCTGGCGACCTCTCTCCACCGCATAATCTTGCAGATCTCCTCTCTTCTTCCTCGCCTCTCGACTCTCGTACTCTCTTCTGCCTCCCGACCTCTCTCTAACCGCTCGTTTACCTCCATCGGTCGATCATGTCACTCGTCGTCCGTCAGGGTGGTGCTCCTACCGACACGCCTCTTCATCTTTGGCTCCGAGCTCCGGCTGTGCAGGTTCATCACATGAACCCTAACCCTAGATCTCTCTTTTTCTTGACATGAACGATGAGCCCTAACCCTAGAACTCTCTGTTTCATGGTCGCAGGTCGTCGACCGATGCGCGGTGCATCATGCTGGTGTCACACGTGCCGTTCAGGTATGGTGCCGAGAGGTAGAAGAAGGTTGGGTTGGCCATGGACGACGACGATGGCCACTACCCTAGAACCATCAACGAAGACCTGATCGCGTCAGGGCAGCTCCCCGATGATGTCGACGACATGGGAGATGCTGGTGCTGCTTTGTTTGGTAGCAATGCTGCTGTCTAGGAAAGTGGGAAGACTTCACTGAAATCATAGAAACTGTGAATGGTGTTCATATATATATACATATATACAACTAATATTTATTAAACCAATCATGCGGCCAACATATCTATCAATTACATGCATAAATATGGTCCCACAAAGCATTATCTTATTTGGATCATCAGCAAACCAACCGGGAGATTAATTTCACATACACGTATCCTTCACAAAGGTAGGGATCGGTATGAGAGATTGGATCCCGGGTTCATGCAATTTAATTTAATGTCCAGCAGAAGGTCCACAGCTACCCCTACCTGAGCGGTGTGGGCAAGCGTCAGCAGTTCAGCACTCAGCAGCCAACAACCAATAATAGCTAAAGGGGCACTCGATCAGCTAGGGCGCGGTCCATATGACCTCCATGGCCACAAGCACAATAATGAATTCACGATCCATAGCTCGCTTGCCGGACATGCAAGATATACTCTGTAGTTTTACTGCTGGGAAGCGATACATCGAGCCAGCCTTTTATTACCACCGGGGATATGTATCCTGCCTGCCAACTTTGTTGGGTATGTCAGCCCCGTTTAATTAAAATGTCTGATTTTTCATGTCTTTTTGCTGCTTGGTTATATATGTTCCATTAGCATCATTTCTCTTTGAAAGCCATGCATTCATCAGCTAAAGCTACGTACGGCCTGACACTTCGATACATGTCAAAAATGTGATGGATGGGTGCCTTTTTGGAACATTAACACTTCGGATTAGTGATTCCACTTTTATGACATCCTGGTCTTCGATAAATGTGGTTGTTTCAATATTTTTATAGCGTTGTTTTTTGGCATAACCTTGAGGGAACTTAATCCTGAGAAAGTAGAGAACAAGCATATGAAACCTAAGTATAGTTGGTGAGAAATGTTTATGCATAGATTGGTCTCCGATCCCCTTTTGTCATCGGCATACACCTCTCTATGGCGGCCTATATTTTTGTGTGTGAACTTGGTTGGATGACTATTTTGATTTAAAGAAATTTTGAAATGCCTATCTATCAGTACCTAATTTGTCTTTCCATGAAAAGGATGGTACACGCCATCCATTGGCATGAGTTAATTAAGTCCCCCGTTCTACTTCAAGATAAGAAAGAATCTTCGAACCCCGCCAAGATATACATATAGAGCTCCATCCGTTTGAAAATGCAAATAATATATTTTTGTAAAGATGAATTTTGTATACATTTATCAACACTTAGTCAAATCATAAATATATTTATCATACGAAATGGGATATCTTGTTTTAGGCAGTCCAATAATGTACGTAGCCTGGCGCCACACTGCAGTAGTCCAATCCATGCATGCTGTTGGCGGTTGGTTTTTGATGTATTGTCGATTTATGGTCTTACACTCTTATACTTTTGTTATCTTATATATGGATCTTATGCTGGTGTCAATTAGAATTTTTATGTGTTGGTTGTGTCGCCTTGTCGTCAGGTCGATTTCGTCAACATGCGAAGTCATCATGTTTCTTAGTTATATTTGTCAGCTAGCGTTCCTTATTGTATGTGCGCAGATGGGCGAGCCCCGTGCGTGCCCACTGCCCAACCAATCCCCCGCCACGCTCGCTCCGCGAAACCTGCGTCTGCGTCCGTGAACCTGCGTCTGCGTCCTGCGTCTGCGTGCCACGCTCGCCCAACCACGTATTGCATCATGGCTCACCGCTCAGCCGTCACCACTCACCAGTCAGCCCAGGAGCCCCCGGCCCCTGGCCTGCTGCGCCCATGGCAGCTAGTGGCGGCCGGCGGGAGCCTAGCTTGTCCTACCAGGGGGGCTGCCGGCATGGCAGGCATTGCATGCCGGCCGACCAAACGTCCCAGCGCCGTCCTCGTACGCCCAACGGCCTCGCTGCCAGCCACACTGCGTTACACAGCCGGCCGGCCGGTCCACCCTATCACGTGATGAATACACACGGCTGGACATCAGGACTTTGCCTAGTGCATAAGGCTTTGCCGAGTGCTTTTTATCGAGGCACTTGGCAAAGTAATATTTTGCCGAGTGTCGCACTCGGCAAAATAAAGCACTCAACAAAGCTGGCTTTGCCGAGTGCCAAGACTGACACTCGGCAAACCTAGTCTTTGCCGAGTGCCGGCACTCGGCAAACCCTGCACTCGGCAAAAGGTGGTTGGACGTCACGGCGGCCACCTGCCGTCAAATTTTGCCGAGTGCCTAACGGCCGACACTCGGTAATTTTTTTTATTTTTTTAAAAATCTATTTTGCCAAGTGTCATCACACAGGCACTCAGCAAAATTTCTTTTTTTAAACAATATTTTTGTGGGTATCCATGCTTAACATCGTGGGTATACCCCTCGGTGGACTACCGACCACACTTCGTCGACAGTCACTACACATAATAAGGATCCGTGCTTAACATGATGAAGTGCTAAACATGATGCATGATAAAGAGTACACAAGTGCATGGATGAATTCAAACAAGATAAACAAATTTGAGTACAACTTTCCTTCATGATAGAATTGCAAGTAATTAACACTAATTACTTTTAGTTATTTCATTAACAAGTTAATTATGAACACAATCAACTAACATGTTGCCAAGGAACATCATCATGTTTCATGTCTCAGGGTCATCAACCAGTTCAAAAACACACAAGTCATTTAGGGATTATGCCTAATTACCCTAGTTACTTAATTAATTAATTAAGCATAGAAATTATGATTAAAATCAACATCGTCAAATTACTCCCAAACTTTTTGTGGAGGTTTTTCACATCATGAAACAGTGGCAAAACAAGTTTCATAATTTTTAGACATTTATTTTGGCCTACAAAATTTATAGAAGTTGCATTTCTTAATTAAAAGAGGAAATTTTATCTCATGCCAAAATTATTCAAATTATAGATTTCATATTTTTAATAGGTAGAAATCATCATAGAGAAGCTAAATAAAAATGTTCATGATTTTAGGAGCGCTAATTATTTTGTTATGAAATAAACAAGTTTCAACACTATTTAGCATTTCTGGAAAATAGAAAATCCTTTTTCCCTCTCTGCTGAGGCACTGACAGGGCGACCCCACTGGTCAGCCCGAGCTGACCACGGCGCGCCGCCCGTTGACCGGCGATTGCTCGCCGGCCGTGAGATCCCCGGCGGCGACAAGGGCACCAACACGACCCCCAAAACCCGGCGCATCTAACTAGCTAGCTGGTTGGGCGGTTTAGGGATCGGAGGAGGCTCGCCCACGGCCATGGCGGCCCGGCGGCGCAAGGCACGGCGGCGCGTCGTCGCTGCGGCGCGACCAGTGCACGAATCGACCCACGGTCAAGCTTACGAGAAATACGGCCACACTGAGAACTCGGAACCGAAGATGGTTGGACGAGAAGCTCACCGGAGTGGCCTGGCCACGGCGACCCGACCACGGCCGCGCTGCTGCCGGCAGCGAGGAAGAAAGCGGCGCGCCAGGCGTTTCCGATGGAGAGGCAAGGTGCGAGCGGAATCAAACGGTGTGCAAGGAGGTTGCGGAGCTTTCTGAGCAGCCAATTGCAGCGGATGGCGCCCGGTTGCGGGGCTAAACGCCTGTGGGTGGAAGGTCGACGGCGATGGTAGAGAAGAGGAAAAAGGGACAGATGGCCAGCGGCGTCACGTTTTATAGGGCGAGGTCGACGTCGTGGCCTTGGCAGCGTCTTCGCAAGCTCGTCCACGCGGCCAGCAGCGCATTCCCGCGCCCTCGCGAGGAAGGACACGGCAGCGGCGGTGAGCATTGAGGGAGCAGAGAGGAGGAGAAGAAACGCACGTCAAGGTTACTGTAGCACTAAAACCACCTCATTCTTTCATTTTTATTTTTCAAAATTACTCATAATTTCATATGGAAACTTCAAAAACTTGCAGCATGAAAGTTGTTCAAAATAATGAGAGCTACAACTTTGCTTTTTGAACCATTGCCAAATTCCAAATATTTTCATTAGTACTTTTGGCAATTCATTAGTACTTTTGGTAACTAATTAGTGAATAATTACAATTCAAACAACTTAATCATTTGTACCATTTTAAGAAACAAATTTTATTATGAAATTTATATTCATAATTCCTCCAAAATTTAAATTCAAATTTGAATTCCCACTCAAACAACATATGCAACAAATACATGTTATTATTGCAACATGTGAACCACTACATATGCAACATTTGATAATACTCTTGAAACATGATATGCTTTTATGCCATGATGCTTGATGATGACATGATCAAGGTTTTATTTAGTGCTTAACACCTAGGGTGTTACAGAAGCCACCTGTGATAAAAAGATTTCGTCCAAGCACGCAATGGATCAATGTGTACTTGAACCACACGAAGGTAGAGACAGAAGCCCTTGCAAATATACACCAGAACAAGTGGAAGAGAAAACTGTCAATCCTCAAAGATATAACCCTACGGACAAGAGCACTTCACTTCTCTATTTTCTGATATGGTTAGGGTTTCCAATAGGTGTGCAAGTGTTATTTATACTAGGAACATCCCTCCTAGTTAGGCCTCGAGTCCCTTCAACTTGACCTAGCCCAAAACTCGTGGCCCTAGAGCTAATTTCACCAAAATATGCATAACTCTTTGCACAAAGCTCCAATGGACGTGCCATCTATTGCATGTGAATGTAGACTTCAAAAGCTTTCCATCTATACTCTCTCTGTCATAAAATAGAAGTCATTCTCGTTTCTCAAGAAGTCAGTTTTTTAAAACTTTGACCAATTATATATAAAAGAATATTAATATTTATAATACATAATTAGTATCATTAGATAGATCGTTGAATATACTTTTATAATAAACTTGTTTGGAGATATAAATATTGCACGCATTTTCTACAAACCTAGTCAAAGTTAAGAACGTTTAACCTGCACACATCCCATAACATCATCTATTCTGGGACGGAGGGAGTATATAACATTTGTGCTAGAACCATCGAGAATGGCATCATGAACTTACAAGTCAGAATCAGCACATCAACATGTCTCGTCACCAACTTGCTCCTTCCGAGCTGCCTACCTATCCATGACTTGTGCATCAAGCCTAAGGACAAGTGGTTTCTTAAATAAAGGCATGCTCACAATCATTAAGGAGTAGATTTACCTCATGCTGTAGTCGCTGTATTTTTGTCCAAGTCATTGGCCCCTTGTAAACAGTGTTGTCTTGTTCATGAGGGCCATGATGTTCCACGTTGCCTAGAGTGTCACGAGGGATGTTCCTCATAAGGATTCAGGAGGCGATGCGTCTATGGCTGAATTTTCTTGATGGGCCGGCCCACACAATGGCAGGGTTACGGGACTAAGAAGAGGAAGGACCCATGAGCTAGGCTTAGTCCGTTTGAAGAGAAGCTTGGGCTGAAAGGACTTTGCTGCAGAACAAACCCTTTTTTTATTTCTTTTTGGCAGGATTTTCATATTACACAAAAACAAACAATTCTACTTGAGACCAACTCAAACTATTCTATGCACCCAAAAACAACAGTGCATCGGTATGAATGAATCCATACATTAATATAACCTATGATTAATTTATATTATTAACTTTATCTACTGCAACTACTAATATAATGACACTGATCAGGTAGCACTAGCAGGCGTCTGGTTGAAATCCAAATATCCTGGCTTGGAGATCAAATACAACCCTGAACGATCTTGTGGCCTTGATTCACGCCAGCAGCTCTTGTCTGAAACGGCAGACAGAGGAGGCGGCCGTCGGAGTCGACGAACCGTTGGTCGAACACATTCTGCGGCGGCAGCTTCAGGCCAGTCCCCGCCGTGAACTTCATCTCCACCGTCGGCAGGTCCCTCCAGTCGACCGTCTCGCCCGCAACCCAGAAGCAGAGCTTGTTCACCTCGTCCTGCAGCAGGTGCCGAGCCCGAGCAACAAAAAATTTACTCATGTAAAATAAAAGTTTGTAGCTTGTACATTTGGAATAATGAATCACACTGACTTAATTGTGGAACAAAAGTGCATACCCCTAGAGTGCTTAACAACAATTATTCAACTGGAACAAAGTTTTATACAGGTGAAACAAAACATTTGAGCAATAAAAATAATGAAATTCATAGAAAATTTTAAAAATTAGAAAAGTAAATAATCTTAGCAAAAAAATACCTTTTAGAAACAAATTTTGTACAGGAGAAACAAAACATTTGCACATTAAAAATAATGAAATCCATAGAACATTTTAAAAATTACATTTTATAAGAATCTTACTATTAGGCCCCAAAGGAGGCACCACGTTAATTCTCACCAAACATGCTAGGAAAAAAGATAAATCCTAGAAATTCTCACAATAATAAAAAACATCTAGCCTTTGGTTTGGTAGACTCTAATCATCATCATCGATAGTAGCCATTAGATCTATTATAATTTATTAAAAAATTACCCACCACTGCCATTATAAAAGATATAAAGTAACCCCCTAATTTTGCATGTAAATTATCCACCTCTGCCATTACAAAGGTAATTCAAAATAACCCCCTAAATTTGCATCTAATTTACCCACCTTGGTCATTATCAAAAATAATTTAAAATAACCCCCTAACATTGCGTCTAAATTACCCAACTTTGTTATTATGGAAGATAATTTTAAATAATCATCTACTTTGTATCTAAATTACTCACATCTACCATTATGAAAGATAATATAAAATAGCTCCTAATGATTTTATAAATTATCCAACTTTATAATTATGAAAGATAATGTAAAGTAGTATTCTAAGTTTGCATTTAACCTATCAAGATATGTCGTTCTGAAAGATAATATAAGCTATTATCTTTATATTCGTATGTACCTTAGCCTTTATAAAAAAATAAACAAAAAAGTCTAAAATCTACACATAAATAGTAATATATATTATTACAAAAAAATCAATTTCCATAAAATACGATACATATATATTTCTAAATTGTAGAATTTAATAATTACGAAATAAAATAACTATAATGCTATATTCCACCATGTATATCAAATAAACATGTATACATTAGGATAAATATTTATTTTAACAACTTATGAACACATGGAAAAATGTTCACTTAATAAACCACGTAGGAAGAACACTTTATATTAATTCTCCCTAATAATAAATGTAATAATTTATTATTTTAAATAAGTTTGTACATTTTTAATGAAACTTATATCATATCAATATTATTAATTTAATTTTATGCGCTCTATGATATATAAATAATACTACAAACATATAATCCTATGGTATAACAAGTTCAACATCTTTAGTGCTAGGATGCAAGTCAAGTTTCAACTTATGTGGCAGACAATACTACTAGGACCTAGAGTCTTTTTAATAAAAAATAATTTTAGAATAAAAGATAAAGAATACTAGACTTTCTAATTAACATTTTGTTTCATAAAAAGAATTTCTAATTAATATGTGAAAAATTGCAACAATAACTTCATTAAATTTTAAAAGATAAACTATAGATTTACGAAGTCACAAAAAGGATTGTATAAAGAATTTATATATCTTAACACTAGATTTCAACTAAATACGCATATCACACTAGAAAAAAGACAAATACTAGAAATTCTAACTAGAGGTCCCCATTGGAGCCTGGATGTTAATTATCACATGAATTGATAGAAAAATAAAAGATAGATCATAGAAATTCTCATAAAAATCAGAAATATCTTACTGTCAATTAGGAATAACCTAATCACCATTGGTAATAATAATATCAATTGGATATATTCTATTTTCTAAATAATTATTCACTCATGCTATTGTGTAAAACCATATAAACTAACTCATGACTCTAATTTTTATTACCCACATATGTCGTTAAGAAACATGATCTAAAGTAGACCTAAACTTGCATTTAAGTACTGACATCCTCTTATTATGATCAATAATTTACATAACTCAATTTTCATCTCATTGTTAGAAAAAATAAATACCCCCTCAGATCTAGATCTAAATTATCAACATCTCCTACTACAAATGTTTTTTAGATAACGAATAGAGCATATATATGTTTGTATATTACCCCACCTCCATCAATATTAATATAGCAAATATACGTGTCGGGCCAATATGCATGAGCAATAAAATACATATGTTTTGATTCATCACAAAAAAAGTATTTTCTTAACAACTCATAAACTAATGATACTAACAAATTATTTAAAACCATATGAGCATAACATATAATTTATATAGATTGTTACTTTGGATATATTTATGTATTTTAACTAAAATATTTGACATGTTTATATTGATAGTATAACCATAATTGCAAATATAATTCCATATAGAAAAATTCAATCATCTTGAGAAGTGTGGGAGACTACTGGTGGCTATATTTTCCTGGCCGTTTAAGCATACTTTAGAGCAAAAAGTTCACCATTATAAGGTTTACTTATTAAAATTCTCTAGAGGTTAGCACAACTAAACCTGTCCGTGAGATCTCACGTCAAGCTGTATGACTTATCTTAAACGATATGGTGTATGTTTCTCATAATGGCTTATGCTATTGTAGTACTTAAGAATATACTCTATGACCTAAAATCTTTATTTTAAAAAAGTGTAAAAAGGAGAGTTAATGAAAGATATAATAAGTATAAGAGTTTCAACTTAACTTGAGGAGAGAGAAAAAAATTCGTAGCCGTCAATAAAAATAAAATTGGAAAAATCAAATGACTTCATAAGATATGATGCAGCAAGAGCCACGGTGATTAATTGTAAGGTTTTTAAAGTAGTTGCATATTTAAAATATATAGAGGTGTCATGCAAAGGAACAATATGAGTATGGATAAAAAATATATAGATTATTTTCTTGAAAAATAGTAATTAATAAGTTTATGATAACTAGATATAGACTACACAGTATCTATTATGTCAGAAAATAAATAAAGAGAAAGAACATATAATTTAATATATGTAATTCTTTCAGTCAGATATACTCCATTCATTCTAAATTATAAGATGTTCTGAGTTTTCAAAATACATAGTTTTTGATATACACTCAGATATACCGTCTAGATACATAGTAAAAACAATATATCTACAAGCCAAAACGTCTTATAATTTAAAAAAGATGAATAACTAAACCACACATAATACTATCTCCTAAAATTCTAACCCATGTGAGAGCACGGGTTGATGGACTAGTGGAACAAATCAATAAACATATCATGGAACAAATAGAGAATTCTAAACACACAATCGTGGACTGTGCTAAACAAGTAAACATATACTATAAGTCTTATAAACATAAGCCAAAATAAAAGCACACATGTACATTTTGACAGCGTTAGTCAACTCATCAGCTGCTACACAAGGCGTCTAGTCGTTTGCTGTACTCCGCGGCTCCAATCGTGACCACCTCGTCTGGTTTCAGCCTTGTATGGAGCACCGCCTTCGTCCCACCGAAGTAGTCCCCGATGAGTTCCCTAACCTTTGAGATCACGGTGCTTCCACTAACAAGAAGCACCTCATCAATGGTGTCCACTTCAGCTTGTGACACGACCCTATCCACCATCTCCACAACTTTGAGGAACAGATCATGGTTCAATTCCTCAAACTCAGCCCGCATCAACGGCTCCAACAAATCCACGCCATCGATGAGCGATTCGACAGTCACTTGCGCATGATCCTGGTGGCTCAATGTCTTCTTGGCACGCTCACACGCCATCCTCAGCTTCTCGAGGGCAGCACCGTCGTCAGCAATGTCCTTGCCATACTTGTCCCTGACCACTTGGACGAAGTGGTCCACGATCCTCCGGTCGAAGTCCTGTCCTCCAAAGAAAGGGTCATACTGCGAGCTCAAGGCTTCATACACGCCGTCCACGAACGTCATGACGCTCGCCTCGGCCGTGCCGCCGCCGACGTGCAGCACGACGACGTTGCCCTCGTCGCGCAGGTTCCTGCTGAGGCCGTAGGCGATGGCGGCCGCGACGGGCTCGCTGAGCGCCACGCTCACGGCCCTGAGGCCGGCAAGCCTGCCGGCGAACACTGCAGCGGACCTGGACGAGTAGTCGGAGAACTGCAGCGGGAGCGTGAGGATGGCGGCCTCCACCCGGTGGCCTAGGTGCGCCTCCGCCGTCTCCTTGAGCTTGGCCAGCACCGCGGCCGTGAGGTGGTCGACGCCGACGTTCCTGGCTTCGCCGTCCTTGGTCTTCACCTCGACGTGAAGCTGTGCGTTCTTCTCGACGACTTTGTACGGCAGATTGTCTTTGACGCTCTGAGCAAATTCCCGCTCGAAAACGCGACTGAATCTGCATTCATGAATTTCGTTCGTTATCATCACCAACAATAATTGAAGGCCGCCAACCCGCCATTAATTAGGAAAGTAGCTAGCTGGTTACCTTTTGCCGAGGAGGCGCTTGAAGCCGGAGACAGCAGCCCCAGGATTGACGGCGGCGTGGTTCATGGCGTCCTCGCCGACGAGGACGGTGCCGTCGTCGGCGAAGGCGACCCAGGAGGGGATGCAGTGGTGGAACATGGTCCCGGTCGTCTCGCCGCTCTCGTAGACGGCGACGCAGGAGTTAGTGTTGCCCAGGTCGATGGCGACGACTCGCCCCGGCGGGTACGTCGCCGGATCAGGAGGCCAGTCGTGGTCCAGTAGCGCGCCTGCCTTGCCGAGCGCTGTAACAAGCGCGAGGAGCCATAGGAAAGCCCTAACGACGAGGGCGACATCTTTGCGAAGCATGTGTGACGAGAACACAAAGATTTGATGGCAGCGTGATACTACGTGGTATCCGCAGTTTAAAGAGCACATGCAGCGTAAAATCGAGTCCGATCCATATTTGCTACGGTTGGGTTGATCCAATGATCCGACTCGATCTTCTGGACTTTTAATCTGTAGCTGCGATTGATCCGACTCGATCTTCTGGACTTTTAATCTGTAGCTGCGATGCATGCATGCATGTATCCACACCGGCCAGCATTGACGCACATAATTTCTAGCTTCCTAATCATCACTAGTATAATACCCGTGCTAACGCTACGGTGATATTTGATAATGCAAATCACACAACAACAAAATTGTTTACCTGCACAATACTTAGTTTCAAAAGATCTTGATCCAAAATTACCACGAGACACCCACCTCTTTGCCAAAGAAAGTTTTATTATCATAGGTTCAACAATATCATTACAAAGCAACTCAGTCTTTGACATAACATATTGGCCAAATTTACATGTTCATACACAATTTTATTTCGCTCCACTCCAAACTTATCAATTCTTGAGCTTTGCAGCTACCAGCCTTCCTGCTGAGCTCATGGGTGATCGATGCCACAAAGGAGCGATCAGGTTGTACTTGCACGTGTCAACAAAAGAAAAAGAAAGAAAGAAAACTCACAAGTTGTTAGACTCTGGTTCCTCAACATCCCTGTAATGTTACAACATTATTCCCTGCAATATGGAACAATAAGTGATGTAGATTAGCATAAAGCAAACACGAAAGGCGCCATGACATGTATGACATGGATCTGCTGTCTCTAGGGAGTAGAAAAATGTGTGATTAATATAGCCATGCAACAACCAAAAGATATAGAGCAAAAAAATAGAAGTGCTGAAGAAAAATAGTAAAAATGGCATGGTGGTAATGGTACCAGATGTACACAATGAAGGCAACATGGCTCAACATGTTATTCTCCAGGAATCCAAGATATAGTATAGTAATTATGTCTAAGATATGATAACCACGACAATGACAGATTCAGTTAAGGAAAATGTTTATCATGAATTCATTAGCAACCCAATAATCATTAGACAACGCATGTATGTCCAGTGATCTTACAGGATTACAATGGTTACCCAGGAAGGTAATGGCCAAGCTGACAATTTGAGACCTCCCAATTTTCGCTGTGATCCTGCAGAAATAGACTAACAATGGAAAAGAAAGGAGGCTGCCTCGTAGGCCATGGGATCTCCAGTTTTACGATGGTATTAAGCATGCTTATAATCACACATCAGAAAACCTGTTTTTTTTCACTCCAAACATGTTATAGAACGATTTCGAATATGAAATTTGCAGCAGTCCATTGAATTTGGTGTGCAAATTGCTGTGTCAAGAATAACCAACAAAAGTAGAGACAGGAATGGAGACTGAAGGAGGGGAGAAAGCGGCTTTTGATTACTGAGCATGTTGTACGTGAGTTTGACCCGTAGCGTTAGCAGGCCATTGATCTGACCAATTTCATATATGCACTCAAATCAACAAAGAAAAGAGACCAACTCACCATGCTTTGCTTCTTAATTGCTAGTCCAGGGCACTTATGTCTCATTCACCAAGACAATCTTCACGGGCTTGCCTCAAAATACAAAACAAGACAAAATTTGTAAAAAATAAAACAAACCATTATCCAGGTGAATTTGTATGTACTACTATGAGTGTGTGTTTGTTGACTGGTCACCTACTGTTGCTTGATGTTTGGAATTTGTTTGGGCTGTTTTTGAAATATGTAATAGTGTGAACAAACCTAAGCTGTTAATGTACTACCTCCATTCTTATTTGGCATGTGAGGAGAGTCTGTAGAAGCAATAACCTGATTCACAGCAAAGAGGAAATCAAGACCAAGGGCTCGCCCTCCAGCCATCAGGGCTCCTAGCAAGTAGAGATGATATTCCTTCAGCCCCCTTGCAATAAGAATGTTTGTTATTCATCTTAGAAATATGCGATAACTAAAGGTTTTGTGGTGTCAAAATGGCAACCGTGCTCATACAGAGCTCCAAGAAAACAGCCTACAAATGCATGAAGCATGACGCAGTGAAAAAAAGATTAGTATCATTACCAACCTTGTATGTTTTTGTGACAAGCTAGATTGATGCCAACGCTTAAGGGATAGAAAGTGTCATCAAGATCTAAAAATGAAATACAAAAAACATCATTATTTGATTGTACCACAAGATGAAGAAATAAACGCACAACAAATTTCTCTGGATTTTTAAGAGCAAGGAACACACCAAACAACAAGCACTCAAAGTTTGGTCTTTAGTTAACTCTAGAGGACAAACATTTGCATTGTTCATTTTTTCTTTTCTATTACCGAGAAAGCAATGATCATGAATGAAATAACCAAATCTGATTGCATTCATTCAGATTTCAGACAGGTATATGTTACTTAACAGCCAAACCAAAGTAACAGAGTTCCAAACTCCTAACACCAGAAACGCCTGTGAGTTCACAGACCACAAAAGCATACCAAAAAATTGTTGTTGCAGCACACTTACAAGGGAATGGTCAAGGACAGAAACTCAATAGCTTGCACTACAGGATCATCTATCTCAATTCTCAGAGTAGAGCTATCACCTGATTGCAAAGTTATGGACATTAGTAACTACTGTTCTATGGAACCACAAAGACGACTGACCCTTACAAAAGGCGTCCTAAGAGCCCTGTTATTGACACTATCGTTCCATCAGGTTTGTCTAGGGATCCAATGGCATAAGAGCATGTATGACTGAGTGGCTCATATTCTGTCAACAAAAGTGGCAAGAGCAGCTTCGACTGCAGCAAGAAAAAAGGAGTGTGTCTCATCTTGGCTTAACACCTGCTGCAAGTGCAAACCGAGTCTGAAACAATAACATTCTTATTAGGGTTCATAATGCAAAGGCAGGCCAGAAAGAGCTCCCTTCAACTACCATTCTTATTAAAACTTTAGCAAAATTCTCAAACAATAAATGTGTCACCCAACTCAACTTCTTTCTTTCTTTTATTTATTTACTATGTGCAGAGAGAAAAATAAGTAATATATTCAAACTATATAATAACTTTGCAACAATCATGGTCTAGATCTGCAGTTAAGATAAATAAAAATATCAAATAGCTTAGTTGAACACAATTGATCTGGTGTCACAACCAAACATCTAGAGTTCTCCACAATTAAACATCCGAATTATACAAGTACTCATATTTATCCCTCAATCACCGAAACAACGGTATCATCTTCATACCTGAGCTGCTGAGCAGCAAAGTGGAGGCCGGTGGGGGCACTCTTGTCTTCCCAAGCTTTTGGATAATAATGTAGCCAGTTGAACTGGGTCAGCACAGAAAAGCATGGCAAATCTCAGAAATAAATAGTGCAAGAAAACTCTATCCCCTTCCAGATCGAAGAACACCCCCCCCGCAATCCTTCTGATCCAGGGAGGCTTCCCTGTGGCCTATGCACCAAGAGCCGCCGCCACCGGCTGGCGAGGCCATAGTGCTGGGCCGGAGGGGCCGCACTGCCTCCACCTTGCCGCGGGCTGGCTGGAACGACGGCCCGCGCCTGCCCTACCACCGCGACCGCGCCGCCCTAGTTTTGCCAAGTGAGACCGCCCCGCCAGAGGGCGCGCGTAGCAGTTGCTAGGCGCCACTAGCCGCGGGATCCTCTGCTTCATCATCCTCTCCACCTCCTTCCATCGATCTAGGGTTTGGGGAGGAGACATGCGCTGTAACAGAACCGACCAAATTATAAGAGCACAAGTACAAAAACAAGCGCCGAAACGCTCAAATTTTCGAACTTGAGCCCATATAATCCCGGTAGTCAATCGAAACCACGAAGGATTTCAAACCAACTCTTTTACAACCAAGATCGCATCATTCAACATACACATCACATGTTACATTTCACAAGTAGTTTGGAAGTTCGCTTACAACACACGGAGTCACAAATTATTACAAACTGAGTTCATAAAGTAGCGGAAGCATAACACACGCATTTAGTTCAAATACTACTGTCAGTCTTACAGATCACCATCCCACAAAAGCATTAAGGAAAGTAACTAACAGACGATCACGCCCGAGTGATCTAGTCCTCGTCACCCGCGGGGTGGAGGCAGGTCTTGCAGAAGCCTTGATAAAGCATGTCATCTGCAACAGGAGGGAATAAACCCTGAGTACGGGAATGTACTCAGCTAGACTTACCCGTCGAAACGGAAAATAAGAGACACCAAGGATCATGCAAGGCTTTCATAAGTGGAGCTGGCTGACATTACCTTTGCGGAAAAGCATAAGTAATTTAAACTATTTTAACCTGTACTAGCAGTTATTTTTAACATTAACCTGTCAACTATCTTAGCACCTGTACTAAACATTCACTTGATTATAATCAAATAATAATATTATTATATCCATAGCAGGTATAAATTGCGGCAACATTATATCATTCATTTAACCATCTGTTCAATTTAGTGAGATCTATGTTGCCGCTGCTCAAGTCAAGTGCTCACTAACCAGGAGCGACGATGATTCAAATCGAATTCCTATCCAGCTAGAGGGTTATTTCTAACACTCACCGTGCAGGCCCCTGCCAGGGTCACACAAGCCACCTTTCGTACGATTCAGGAGTCGCGGGATCGAATGATGCCGCATCCCAGGTGCTAGGGACTCTAACCCCCCTTGGTCTCACGCCAATATTCCCAAGCACAACGTTTCTCTCCTCCAAGATATGACCTACCATTCGACTCTCGGCCTGAACCGAATTACTCGGCTTCGCGGTCGGAACGACTTATCCGGCCAACTAAGTGTTAGACTGCGTTCAACATGACTCAAGGACGTACAACGAATCGGTCCTTAAACGACTCAGACGGGCATAGCTCCGCACCCAAGACGTGAAGTGTCTTGCGGCTGCACTATCGAACTCCCGCCTGGTCTCAAATTCATTTTTAGGCATGGTTCCATCCACGATAGCCAACAAAGCCACTCGTGACCCATTTCTACATCTCGCGGATGACCTAATTTAGGGTTTAAGTATGATATCTGGACAAGGATAGGTATAATGCAACAAGGATTTTCATACAACTCCTTACAACTTAATGCAGTAAATAAATAAAAGTACTCAAGATTGATATATAAAACAAATGGGTCAGCATATACCGGGGCTTGCCTTTCAGAAAAGAGGATGGGCAGTGATCTGGGCACTCAGGTAGGTCGTCTACGAGCACTCCTTCGCCGGCTGGATCCTCGGGCTCCCTCGGCTGCTCCTAGTCCTCCTCCGGAATTACTCCCTCGAACTCGAGGAGTGTCATCCCCTCCGGTACACCTATTGCATGAATGCACAATAAATCTCATGGATGCATAATGAATGCAATATGCTCGGAATGGAATGCATCGCAGCAATTTAAGTACTCTATTCAAGTTACTTCAACATTACGTGCAAATCTCTTCTCCGATAGAGAAGTACTTACCTAATCTACACAACCTAATGTATAAATGTTCCTCTTCAGTTAAAGACTTAACACCTAAAAACCATAAGAACAACATTACTTAGGTTACCAACAACAAATCATCAAATATCGTAACAACATATTCTGTACAGCAGCTACGTATTTCTATTACAACTGGAGATTCCCAAATCCTAAAGGAATGATACAAGGCAATCTGGAAAGCTTATAAAAGACTCTACAATTCATTTTCAGACCCTAACACTTAATTACAAAGTTTACCTATTCGAAATTCTAAAGTTCCAAAAATCTGTCCTCTCCAAACAGAGAGCAGCCATTTCTGGATAGCCACTTTAAACAGCTATAACTCC
This sequence comes from Saccharum hybrid cultivar R570, assembly GCA_038087645.1. NCBI lineage: Eukaryota > Viridiplantae > Streptophyta > Magnoliopsida > Poales > Poaceae > Saccharum > Saccharum hybrid cultivar. The sequence continues at coordinate 1,900,195 of JAQSUU010000368.1, forward strand.
TAGACTACTGGGCCAAATGCCATAAAATTTTGACACAAGCTAGTTTAACCAGTTTACTACCACTTTGGTATTCACAAGTTTCCCAGTAAACAATTTTATCAAAGTTCAAATCCAAAATTGCTACCAGCTGTCCAGAGAACCTAGAAATGTGAAAATTAAATATTTATTCATGTGTCAAACTTCCTCTATGACCAAACCAATGATACCACTAGTTCACTCATGTCATGAAAACACCAGAAAGTAAGGTGTGTCAACCCAGAACATTTATTTTAACCCCTTTCTTAATTTACTTAATTAATTAAGTGGGAAATTAAACTTATATGCAACTGCTTAGAAAAATTCTATCAAAATTACAAGAGCCTCCTTGGCCTACTAGGAGGCTACTGTAAAAATTTAAACTAAAGTTATTCAATGAAACTCCCTACACAAAATTCACAAACCAAAATGACTGATTTTTGCATAAATAGGAAACCCTATTGAAAAGTGTCAAACAACAGATTTCATATTTTTCCTAGTACCACTCTAACCTAGGAACAAAACTCCCAAAATTTTACCTTTACTTGAACTATAGAAAAATTATGAAAATTCATTCAAGTATCTCCTAATATAAAATGACAACATCATAACTTGAAAACTACTCAAGCAATTGGATCCAAACTTTTACCAGAGCTAGTATATATATGAAATAACATACTCACCAATTTTCATAATTTTTGGAATACAAAAGCTCAAGATATGATTTAAACAAATTTGCATGTAATTTAAAACACATTTCAAAACCCTAATTAATTATTCTAGAAATTAAACATCACATAAGCATTTGATATTTTCCCTAGATACTAAACTTTATTTGGAGCCCAAAAAATTTGGATCACAATTTTTGGATCTACCAAACCCTAGATAAGAAAATCACAAACAGCACTCAAATCTGTGAAATAATAAAGAAACTGAATTTTTCCAAAACAAAAAGAGAGCACTGGGCCGGCCGACCCGCCAGCGCGGCCCAGCAAACAGCGTGGCCCACTCCCACCCGCGGCCTGCTGACGCGCGTGGCCTGCGCTCGGTCTCCCGCCCGTGCGCGCGACTGCCAGGCGGGCCCGCCGTCAGAGAGAGAGAGACAAGGGGCGGCGAACCGCGTGCTCCGGTGAGCTCTAGCTCGTCGGAGGTGAGCTCTTACGGAAGACTAAGCCCACCCTCGTGATCTCCATCAAGCCCCACATCGATTTGTGTAGGTGGGGTGGCTTGAGCTGGAGCGGAAGGGACTCGCCGTCGATGATGGCGGACGACGGTGTTCCGGTGATGGTGCGCCGGCGACGGCGAGGTCACAACGCCTCGTCTAAGCTCTGTACGAGCTTCACGAGGGAACCAGGGATCTAATGGAGGGTGAAAGGGAGGCTGGGGAGGGTCCTAGCTACTCTGACCATGGCGGCCTCGACTCCGGCGAGGTCCCGCACATGGCCGCGGTGGCGAAATCGGCCAATGCGGCCTTACCTTCGCTCAAACGACCCATGGAAGGAGTAGAGAGGGTAGAGGAAGGCGCTGTGGTGCTGCTGCTGGACGGAATTGGGTCGAGGCGCGATGACGACGGTGCACAAGCGCGAGGAAGCCTGCGGCAACAATGGCGCCTCGGTGCTCCGCTCTGGCTCGGAGAGGGCGAGAGAGAGGGCAGGGGCGCGAGTGAGGGTGAGTGCTGGCTCCGTGGCGCCCTTGAAGACGTCGCGACCTGACGGGTGGGGCCACGGCCGGCGTACGGCCGCCACGGCGCGCCCATGTGGCAGCATGGCCCTGCGGCCGATCAGCCACGACGTTTACTGAATGTTGCTCATTTTGACTGAATCGGTGTCCATGGCTTAGACTGACAGCGCAATTTCAACCGAGCAAATCTCCTAATCTAGCTCGAGTTAGCGATAGGTGTTAACAACAAAATTGTAGAGCTACATGAGTACTACAACTTTGTCAATTGGCTCAAGGACTGGTTCGGCCTGGTTTGTGAGTTATAAGGTGGTGAAATGGGGTACATTGAAACTGAAATTTCACTTCCAGACTTAGAAAAATTTCTAAGTGTTGAGCACCCCTTAAGCTGACTTGTGGGCCATTTTTGAGCATGTTCTGGTCATTTTCATGAGATGGCCATATTATAACTTTTGTTCCTTATGAAATTCTCTACAACTTTGCTTAAGGTTGCTCCTCCATGCAAGATTTCTAAGCTAGACTTTTTAAATGGTCAAACCAAAGCATTCTAGGGTCCAAGTTTGGTCAACAGCACATTGGAGGGCATTTTGGTCATTTTGGTCAACATGAACATTGCTCCACTACTTACCCTAAATGTAATTAAGGTGTTATAAGACCTAATTAGCCACTCTACACATTGGTTACACAAAATTCCTAGTGTCACATACTTTGAAACAAGCAAAGCAATATTTCACCCAAATGTTGCAAGATCATGTTGCACATGTTGCATGAGTGTGTTGCATAGCACTTGCTAATCATGTTACACTAAAGTGGTTGGCATGTCTCAAAAGGAAGTTGCACAAGTGGCACTTGGGTGTTGCACACTACTCACTTCATAATACACATGAAATGTAAACACATGTTGGAATGTTTCACATATTATAAGCTCATGCATGAATGGATGATGCTCAAGTTCATGAAATGCAATGCAATTAAGGAAGCCAAACACCTAGGGTGTTACAGCCCTCCCCCCTTATAAAAATCTCATCCCAAGATTTGGAAAGCGTACCATTGTTGATAGATTTCCTTATAACCATCACGTAAATAGTCTTCTCGCTCTCACGTAGCATAACTCTCACTACCCTGATTAATCCACATTACTTTATACCACTTAACCACTCGACTTCTAGTTACCCGTTCTTGAGTGTCAATCACACGGACTGGCTTTTCTTCGTAAGTTAAATCGGATTCTAGCCTAATATCTCCTAATGGAACTCTTTCTTCCGAAACTCGAAGACACTTCTTTAACTGGGATACATGGAAAACATTAAAAATGGCGCTCATTTTCGGAGGTAACTGGATCTTATATGCGACAGCACCACTCTTTCCTATGATCTGGAAAGGACCCACGTATCTTGGTGCAAGTTTCTGCTTCACACCAAAACGTTGTACACTCTTCATAGGGGAAACTTTCAGATATACGAAGTCTCCAACTTCAAACTCGATCGGTTTTCTACGGCGATCAGCGTAACTTTTCTGTCTAGGTTGAGCTGCAGCCATATGGATTTTGATGGTACAAACTTGTTTCTCAGCTTCCTCAACAAAATCAATACCATAATACCTTCTCTCGCCAGCTTCTATCCAATTTAGTGGGGTTCTACACTTACGACCGTACAATGCTTCGAATGGGGCCATCTTAATGCTCTGTTGATAACTATTATTATACGAAAACTCAGCTAAAGGCAACCATTTCTCCCATGAACCCTTGGATGAAATAACACAAGCCCGTAACATATCCTCCAAGATCTGGTTAACTCGTTCAGTCTGACCTGATGTCTGGGGGTGATAAGCAGAGCTTCTCACTAACTTGGTTCTCAGAAGATGATGCAAGTGCTCCCAAAAACGAGCAGTGAACTGTGGACCACGGTCAGAAATGATAGTACGAGGTACCCCATGGAGCCAGACTATTTGATTGAAGTACAACTCAGCATAGTCAGTAGGACGATAGTCTACTCGAACAGGAATGAAGTGAGCCGACTTGGTTAGGCGATCTACAATTACCCAGATAGAGTTATGGTTCTTAACAGTGGGAGGAAGTCCAACAATGAAATCCATGCTTATCCTCCCATTTCCAACCTAGGATAGAAAGTGGTTGAAGCAATCCAGCTTTCATGTGCACAGCCTTAACCCTACAGCAGGTGTCACACCTGGCAACATATACAGCTATCTCTTTCCGCATTTTGGTCCACCAATAGTATGGTTTCAAATCGTAATACATCTTATTGCTACCAGGATGGATGGGCAACTTAGAGGAGTGTGCTTCAGACATGATCTGATTTCTAAGCTCTTGGTCCTTAGGCACAACTAATCTATCTTTGAACCACAGTACACCCTCTTCATCTACCATGAATTGTGTAGTTTCTTGCTCTTTCATCTTACGCTTGATGTGGAATATACCAGTGTCAGTCTTTTAAAGCTCAATAATTCTACTCTTAAGAGTGCAACTGACAGTGACGTTGTACAGAATTGCTGGGTGTAGAAGGTGAGACAGATGAAAATCACTTTCAACTAATGAGTGGCAATGAGACTTACGGCTTAAGGCATCGGCAACCACATTTGTCTTGCCAGGATGATAGTGCACTTAGAGATTATAATCTTTAATCAACTCAAGTCATCTTCTTTGACGCATATTCAACTCGGGTTGGGTGAAGATATATTTGAGGCTTTTATGGTCAATATAGATATTGCAAACATTACCCAACAGATAGTGCCACCAGGCTTTCAAAGCATGAACAACTGCAGCGAGTTCTAAGTCATGCGTTGGATAATTCACCTCATGCTTCCGAAGTTGTCGAGAGGTATATGCAATTACTCGACCTTCCTGCATTAGAACACCTCCCAAACCTATTCCTGAGGCATCAGAATACACATCAAATGGTTTCTTGATATCCGGTTGCGCCAAAACCAGAGCCGAGGTTAGGAGAGTTCGCAGTTTGTGAAAAGCCGCATCACACTCAGGAGTCCAGACAAACCTGGTGTCTTTTTGCAGCAACCGAGTCATTGGCTTGGCTATTTTTGAGAAATCCAGGATGAAGCGACAATAATAGCCAGCCAATCCCAGAAAACTCCGAACCTCGTGAACCGAGATAGGAGCCTTCTAGTTCAGTACTTCTTGTACCTTGGCGGGATCCACCATAATTCCTCCATCGGACAACACATGCCCAAGGAAAGGTACTTCTCGAAGCCAGAATTCGCACTTACTGAACTTTGCATATAGTTGATGTTCACGCAGTCTTGTGAGGACTATACGCAGATGTTCAGCATGGTCTTCCTCATTTTCAGAATATATCAGGATGTCATCAATAAATACCACCACAAACTTGTCCAATTCGGGCATAAACACCGAATTCATCAAGTACATGAAGTGTGCGGGGGCGTTGGTCAAGCCGAAGGACATAACAAGATACTCATAAAGACCGTATCTGGTAGAGAAGGCTGTTTTTGGAACATCTTCCAGACAGATTTTAATTTGATGGTAGCCAGATCTTAGATCGATCTTGGAAAAGACTTTAGCTTTAGATAACTGATCAAACAAGATATCGATGCGTGGTAGAGGATACTTATTTTTGACAGTGACTGCATTCAGAGGCCTATAATCCACACACATCCACAACGACTAGTCCTTCTTCTTTACAAATATCACAGGACATCCCCACAGAGATGAACTGGGACGAATCAGCCCCTTCTTCAAAAGTTCATTCAATTGCACCTTAAGTTCATCTAGTTCATTCGGAGGCATCTTATAGGGTCTCCTAGAGATAGGTGCCGTGCTAGGCAACAACTCGATTTTAAACTCCACATCCCGATCCAGAGGTAGTCCCGGCAAATCATCGGGAAAACGTCAGGAAACTCACTCACTACGGGAATATCAGCTAATGCTTTTGCTTGCACCGCATGAACTTCACTAGAAAGGTCAATTTGCCTGAGAAGTTGCACTAGAAAACCTTTCTAATCAGCAGGATCTCTGAGCATAACTACCCGGGTGGATGTATCAATGAGTACCCCATTCTGACTTATCCAATTCATGCCCAAAATAACATCTATGCCTAATCCAGGCAAAACCACTAAGGTAAGCGAATACTTTCGCCCTTCTATTTCAAACTCTAGATCTCTTACTACTTGATTGGTGGAAATATTCCCACTTGCCACTCTAATGCAATAACCCTCACCATCAACCGTATGTAATTTATGTGCAAACTTTGATGCAAACATAGGACTGATAAAGGAATGCGAAGCACCTGAATCAAATTGCACCACTGCAGAATGTTGATCAACTAGGAACTTACCAGCAGTGACTAACTCACCAGATGGAATTTCTTCAATACTATTATAATGGACATTCCCCTGATGGCCACCTTAATTTGCATTCTTCTTAGGATATGGAAAATTCCTAGACCAATGACCTGGTTTGTTGCAGTTCTAGCAAGGCATGTTGCTTGGAGGGACACTGGAGCTGCCTTGACCAGAACTACCCTTTGGCAGAGACACTGTATATGCTTTGCGAAACCCAGTCTTAGCTAGCGCCTTCTTTTGCAGGGGACGGAACTTAACACTTGTTGCAGGCGGGCGAGGAGGAGCCCTCGGTGTAGCTGGAGCTCGGGACTGTGAAGCACCTGCCTCAAGTGCCCTCTTGCAGCTCTTAGAAGCAGCATAGATATAGTTATTGTTTTCTTGAGTCAGAGCATCACTGATAAAATTATTGAAAGTAGCACATTTGCTAGTGCCCATGGTCTTCATCAGCTTTGGACTGAGGCCACGCTTGAAGCTAGCAATCTTCTTAGCATCAGTATCCACAAACTCAGTTGCATACCTTACAAGATTGTTAAAGGCTTGCAGGTAGTCCGTCAAACTCTTATTGCCTTGGGTTAATCTCATGAACTCAGTGTGCTTTATAGCCATCAAACCTGGAGGAATGTAATTCCCGCGAAAAGCTATTTTAAACTGGTCCCAAGCGATTGGAACATTAGGAGGCAACGTGGAGCGGTAGTGACTCCACCAAATACTAGCCGGGCCATGTAGTTGGTGAGAAGCATACTCAGTCTTCAGCTCCTCAGTCAGACAAAGCAGACGGAACTTCTGCTCAATGGTATTCAGCCACTCATCAGCCTGCAGAGGTTCCTCTGCCTCCTTAAAGAGCGGGGGTTGGTATCAAGAAAATCCTTGAAGTCACTATGCTGATTTGGTGCCGGTCCCTGACGACCATGGCGAGCATCTCGGTCGACTAGCTGGCGCATAGCGTCTGCTAACAGGCGCTGACCCTCAACCACCGTTTGCATTAGTTCTGCCGGGGTGGGTGGTGGAGGAGGGGGTGGTTGTTCCTCATCCTCAACGCCACGACCACGACGGAGGTTGTACGCCATCTGCAAAATGCATAGCCAATGAGCACTGACATTGTGAGAAATTTGTAGATGAATTATGTAAATATGCCAAACTAATTTCATTAGAAATGAATTCGCAAACAATCAAGGCACAGTAATTCATCACAACCACACAAACTCATCAAGTGCACCAATTGATGCAATTATGCGAGGGACATAACAACAATATATCTTCAGATGATAAGATGTAATTTATTAAAGGCTCACATGTAGGGAGCACAACGTGACTGGACAGGTTACATTGATATCAACGGGATTTCAACCTTACGTAACAGGTGTCCGGATTCAGACTAAACTTCTAGCCAACTAGGAAGGCTAACCAAGAAATGACCATAAGGAGACATCACATGGGTAGGGTTCCATGGTGGATCATGACTAGCCACCTTGATACCAGCGCGTGCCAAGCAGCACAGCCTTATGTCGTGCGCCACAGGAGACCCTCGGTTTCGTCGTGGCACCGAAGGGTGCTAATCGTGACACCATCACCGAACACAACACAATGAGACATCCATTTGTGACCGAAATTTAACACGTTCAACTAACATCCAGGATAACATAGGGTTCGATATTACATCTCAAAAGCTAAATTATTATAAAGCCCCACTCCCACACATGGAGGGCACAAAAGATAACTCTAGCGTCATAGCTAGTCGATGACTACTCTAAGCATCGTCCTCGGAGTCAGTGTCAAAGATCTCCCCACCATCCTCGTCACTAACAGGCTCTAACTCCTCATCTTCTCCTTCTTCTTCTGGTGGAACATCCTGTGGCCCATTGACCTCCACGTCGTCATCGTCTTCAGCCATGAAGACTCCAGAGCCCATCTCCTCATCCTCATCATCGTTATGAGGAAGCAGAGGATTGAGCTAATTGTTTAGGCGGTGCACTTCCTCATGAAGATTGTCATTGTATTCTTCTACAGCTTCTATCCGTTGCTCAAGCTCCACCTGACGAGCTCTCAGGACGTTCTCTTCGTGCCAGGCTTCATCCCGCTGGTTCATCACGTGGACCAGCATGCACTGACAGTTGCGATTTGCCACAGTCAACCTCTGGACCGCAAGTGTCTCCTGATCTCTGTCATGTATCACTTGCTCCAACTGTTGCTGGACCACATATCTAGCAGCAGTCATCTCAGCCAACTCGGCCCTCAACCTTTCCGCCTCGGTGGGCTCAGGGCAGGGCTCACGGGGAGCGAGCTGGTGACGAGGTGCCCTGCCTCCAGTGGACTTGCGAGCGGTCCTCTTGGTGCGAGCCATCTATAGCAACAAGATATGACTTACAATGAGGATAATTTAGGGGATACGAAATTTAATTTAGTCGGGACCATCGAAATTTTTAAGGAGGGAGTAAAATGCAATGTATGACATGAATTAAACATGATGCATGCCCGTTCCATACGCACTCTCCCCCTTGTAGAATCATAAACTTCTAACGCTAGGTGGTGGCATACATACGTTCTCTCATATAGGCGAAACTATCGGTCTACTCGTTTGCGCTGTTAGTGTACCTGCAAAAAATCTCATTTTAGCCCAACAGTTCCCCAATATAAGCACACAAGTAAGCAGTAAGCTAAATACTTTCCATATACACATCCCCGATGTATATACTTTAGTATCACAACTACCCAACAGATATACCCCAAATTAAGTACTTTCATAATTACATGGTTTGAACATGTAAGTATGCAAGTAACCACAACTACTCTCCCCTAGACCACCGGTTGGACGATCATGCTCTCACAGCTCACACTTACCAGAGCGTCAAGGTGTTTGATCCATACATTACCACCCAAGAGGATAGCATCCATACAATATCACGCTGTATGGACGACGAAACAAAAACAAACAAGACCCTCAAGTTAGTCTTTTTAATAAGCCACCTAAGAGTCCTTATTTGGGCTAAGGGATGTGATCACTGGCATACTTATAGAAATAATTTCTTAGATTTTTAACACTTTTTGCAAACAAACACTTTTGTTTTCAAATACTCGTATGATGTGTTTAATATTGAATTCTGCTCCAGTACCAGCTATAACAGAACCAACCAAATTATAAGAGCACAAGTACAAAAACAAGTGCCGAAACACTCAAATTTTCGAACTTGAGCCCATATAATCCCGGTAGTCAATCGAAATCACGAAAGATTTCAAACCAACTCTTTTACAACCAAGATCGCATCATTCAACATACACATCACACGTTACATTTCACAAGTAGTTTGGAAGTTCGCTTACAACACACGGAGTCGCAAATTATTACAAACTGAGTTCATAAAGTAGCGGAAGCATAACACACGTATTTAGTTCAAATACTACTGCCAGTCTTACAGATCATCATCCCACAAAAGCATTAAGGAAAGTAACTAACAGACGATCACGCCCGAGTGATCTAGTCCTCATCACCCGCAGGGTGGAGGCAGGACTTGCAGAAGCCCTGATAAAGCATGTCATCTGTAACAGGAGGGAATAAACCCTGAGTACGGGAATGTACTCAGCTAGACTTACCCATCGAAACGGAAAATAAGAGACACCAAGAATCATGCAAGGCTTTCATAAGTGGAGCTGGCTGACATTACCTTTGCGGAAAAGCATAAGTAATTTAAACTCTTGTAACCTGTACTAGCAGTTATTTTTAACATTAACCTGTCAACTATCTTAGCACCCGTACTAAACATTCACTTAATTATAATCAAACAATAATATTATTATATCCATAGCAGGTATAAATTGCGATAACATTATATCATTCACTTAACTATCTGTTCAATTTAATGAGATCTATGTTGCCGCTGCTCAAGTCAAGTGCTCACTAACTGGGAGCGACGGCGATTCGAATCGAATTCCTATCCAGCTGGAGGGGTATTTCTAACACTCACCGCGCAGACCCCTGCCAGGGTCGCACAAGCCTCCTTTCATATGATTCAGGAGTCGCGAGATCGAATGATGTCGCATCCCCAAGGCGCGACACTCTGCCAGGTGCTAGGGACTCTAACCCCCCTTGGTCTCACGCTAATGTCCCCAAGCACAACGTTTCTCTCCTCCAAGATGCGACCTACCATTCGACTCCCGGCCTAAACCGAATTACTTGGCTTCGTGGTCGGAACGACTTATCCGGCCAACTAAGTGTTAGACTGCGTTCAACATGACTTAAGGATGTACAGCGAATCGGTCCTTAAACGACTCAGACGGGCATAGCTCCGCACCCAAGACGTGAAGTGTCTTGCGGCTACACTATCGAACTCCCGCCCGGTCTCAAATTCATTTTTAGGCATGGTTCCATCCACGATAGCCAACAAAGCCACTCGTGACCCATTTCTACATCTCGCGGATGACCAAAAATCACCCGACTTCTACAGGACTAAGCAGGGCTAAGCATTAACACGTGCCTAAACCTAATTTAGGGTTTAAGTATGATATCTGGACAAGGACAGGTATAATGCAACAAGGATTTTCATACAACTCCTTACAACTTAATGCAGTAAACAAATAAAAGTACTCAAGATTGATATATAAAACAAATGGGTTAGCATATACTGGGGCTTGCCTTTCAGAAAAGAGGATGGGCGGTGATCTGGGCACTCAGGTAGGTCGTCTATGAGCACTCCTTCGCCGGCTGGATCCTCGAGCTCCCTCGGCTACTCCTAGTCCTCATCCGGAATTGCTCCCTCGAACTCGAGGAGTGTCACCCCCTCCGGTACACCTATTGCATGAATGCACAATAAATCTCATGGATGCATAATGAATGCAATATGATCGGAATGGAATGCATTGCAGCAATTTAAGTACTCTATTCAAGTTACTTCAATATTACGTGCAAATCTCTTCTCCGATAGAGAAGTACTTACCTAATCTACACAACCTAATGTATAAATGTTCCTCTTCAGTTAAGGACCTAACACCTAAAAACCATAAGAACAACATTACTTAGGTTACCAACAACAAATCATCAAATATCGTAACAACATATTCTGGACAGCAGCTACGTATTTCTATTACAACTGGAGATTCCTAAATCCTAAAGGCATGATACAAGGCAATCTGGAAAGCTTATAAAATACTCTACAATTCATTTTCAGACCCCAACACTTAATTATAATGTTTACCTATTCGAAATTCTAAAGTTCCAGAAATCTGTCCTCTCCAAACAGAGATCAGCCATTTATGGATAGCCACTTTAAACAGCTATAACTCCAAGACTACTGGGCCAAATGCCATAAATTTTGACACAAGCTAGTTTAACTAGTTTACTAACACTTTGGTATTCATAAGTTTCCCAGCAAACAATTTTATCAAAGTTCAAATCTAAAATTGCTACCAGCTGTCCAGAGAACCTAGAAATGTAAAAATTAAATATTTATTCATGTGTCAAACTTCCTCTATGACCAAACCAATGATACCACTAGTTCACTCATGTCATAAAAACACCAGAAAGTAAGGTGTGTCAACCCAGAACATTTATTTTAACCCCTTTCTTAATTTACTTAATTAATTAAGTGGAAAATTAAACTTATATGCAACTGCTTAGAAAAATTCTATAAAAATTACAAGAGGCTCCTTGGCCTACTAGGAGGCTACTATAAAAATTTAAACTAAAGTTATTCACAGAAACTCCCTACACAAAATTCACAAGCCAAAAAGACTGATTTTTGCATAAATAGGAAACCCTATTGAAAAGTGTCAAACAATAGATTTCATATTTTTCCTAGTACCATTCTAACCTAATAACAAAACTCCCAAAATTTTACCTTTACTGGAACTATAGAAAAATTATGAAAATTCATTCAAGTATCTCCTAATATAAAATAACAACATCATAACTTGAAAAACTACTCAAGCAATAGGATCCAAACTTTTACCAGAGCTAGTATATATATGAAATAACATACTCACCAATTTTCATAATTTTTGGAACAAAAAGCTCAAGATATGATTTAAACAAGTTTGCATGCAATTTAAAACACATTTCAAAACCCTAATTAATTATTCTAGAAATTAAACATCACATAAGCATTTGATATTTTTCCTAGATACTACACTTTATTTGGAGCCCAACAAAATTTGGATCACAATTTTTGGATCTACCAAACCCTAGATAAGAAAATCACAAACAACACTCAAATCTATGAAATAATGAAGAAACTGAATTTTTCCAAAACAAAAAGAGGGCACTGGGCCGGCCGACCCGCCAGCGCGGCCCAGCATACAGTGTGGCCCACTCCCGCCCACGGCCTGCTCACGCGCGCGGCCCGCGCTCGGTCTCTCGCCCGCGCTCGTGACTGCCAGGCGGGGCCCGCCGTCAGAGAGAGAGACAAGGGGCGGTGAACCGCGCGCTCCGGCGAGCTCTAGCTCGTCGGAGGTGAGCTCTTATGGAAGACTAAGCCCACCCTCGTGATCTCCATCAAGCCCCACATCGATTTGTGTAGGTGGGGTGGCTTGAGTTGGAGCGGAAGGGACTCGCCGTCGACGATGGCGGACGACAGTGTTCCGGTGATTGGTCACCGGCGACGGCGAGGTCACAACGCCTCGTCTAAGCTCGGTACGAGCTTCACGAGGGAACCAGGGATCTAATGGAGGGAGAAAGGGAGGCTGGGGAGGGTCCTAGCTACTCTGACCACGGTGGCCTCAACTCCGGCAAGGTCCCGCACATGGCCGCGGTGGTGAAATCGGCCAATGCGGCCTTACCTTCACTCAAACGACCCACGAAAGGAGTGGAGAGGGTAGAGGAAGGTGCTGTGGTGCTGCTGCTGGACAGAATTGGGTCGAGGCGCGATGACGACGGTGCACGAGCGTGAGGAAGCCCGCGGCAGCAATGGCGCCTCGGTGCTCCGCTCTGGCTTAGAGAGGGCGAGAGAGAGGGCAGGGGCGCGAGTGAGGGTGAGTGCTGGCTCCGTGGCGCCCTTGAAGACGTCGCGACCTGACGGGTGGGGCCACGGCCAGCGTACGGCAGCCATGGTGCGCCCACGCGGCAGCACGGCCCTGCGGCCGGTCGGCCACGACGTTTACTGAACGTTGCTCGTTTTGACTGAATCGGTGTCCATGGCTTAGACTGACAGCGCGATTTCAACCGAGCAAATCTCCTAATCTAGCTCGAGTTAGCGATAGGTGTTAACAACAAAATTGTAGAGCTACATGAGTACTACAACTTTGTCAATTGGCTCAAGGACTGGTTCGGCCTGGTTTGTGAGTTATAAGGTGGTGAAATGGGGTACATTGAAACTGAAATTTCACTTCCAGACTTAGAAAAATTTCTAAGTGTTGAGCACCCCTTAAGCTGACTTGTGGGCCATTTTTGAGCATGTTCTGGTCATTTTCATGAGATGGCCATATTAGAACTTTTGTTCCTTATGAAATTCTCTACAACTTTGCTTAAGGTTGCTCCTCCATGCAAGATTTCTAAGCTAGACTTTTTAAATGGTCAAACCAAAGCATTCTAGGATCCAAGTTTGGTCAACAGCACATTGGAGGGCATTTTGGTCATTTTGGTCAACATGAACATTGCTCCACTACTTACCCTAAATGTAATTAAGGTGTTATAAGACCTAATTAGCCACTTTACACATTGGTTACACAAAATTCCTAGTGTCACATACTTTGAAACAAGCAAAGCAATATTTCACCCAAATGTTGCAAGATCATGTTGCACATGTTGCATGAGTGTGTTGCATAGCACTTGCTAATCATGTTACACTAAAGTGGTTGGCATGTCTCAAAAGGAAGTTGCACAAGTGGCACTTGGGTGTTGCACACTACTCACTTCATAATACACATGAAATATAAACACATGTTGCAATGTTTCACATATTATAAGCTCATGCATGAATGGATGATGCTCAAGTTCATGAAATGCAATGCAATTAAGGAAGCCAAACACCTGGGGTGTTACATGCGCTAGCCACCAGATGGGATGGTGGCGGGGCTTGGAGGAGGGATCGGCCGGCCAAAGGGAAGCACCGGCGGGCCGTGACCAACCGTCGGGCGGTGCCGGCGGGCGGATTAGCAGGGGTGGCGGATGGAAACGTAGCCACGTGAGGGAAGTCGCGTGTCCTCTGGTGCTACGGAGAAGATAATATTTTGGTTTATTTTTTTTTGTTTTATTTTTTTGGCAGAAGCAGGCATCGAATCTGGGCTGCTGCGAGGGCGAAAGTGCGCAGGGGCACGGGTGAGTTTGAAGCCTACATCAAACTTTCATCAACAGCCATCGAATTTGGTTTGGATGGTTTATTGACCCTTGATTTTAATGAAGACAATTTTCTAGGTGTAATTTTCTGGGTGTACAATGGTTGGAGCTCTCAACGGGGGACGTTTTATTAGGTGGACCAAGTATAATTTAAGTGTTCCATTATAGTAGAGATATATCAACATGAATGAAGGTAGTTTTTTCATGGAATAGTTTCTGTCAATTCAAGGGCCTATTTAGCTGGCGCATAATTTGCTGTAAAAAAAGGTAAAATATGGCTGCCACAAAAGGTGTGGTTAACAAAATGGTTGTCACACACTTTTAGCACACTTAGGTAAGAAAGTGAGTCAACCACATATGAGACATGCACATGGCTAGTTTGGCAAGACGCATATAAATTGTGGCTTGGCAAAACGGCGCTTCTAGCACCCGGACGTCTGGATCTAGGGGTCCGTCCAGACGCACCTAGGGCCCCGCACCCACCCCCCTGCCCTGCATGGAACGCGCCCTCAACGAGAAGAAAGAAGAAAGAATAGCAACCACACCCGCCGCCACCGCCCTAGCACGCCCCGCACATAGGAGTAAGTAGATTGGAACAACCCCGCACCCCCCACGCGACCAGGATTCACCCGCCCCCAACCTCGCCGCCCCCCCAGCACCTCTACCCACTGCCAGCTCGCCCCTCCCCCCCTTTGACGCTGCAACAGTAGGATAAAAAACAACTGAAACACCATGAACATGTTATTGCAAAACAAACACTGAAACAAAAACTGCTGCAACAATAGGATGAAGAAGTTGAAACACAAATGAACATATTATTGCAATGACATGGAACAACTACTGCAACATGAGATTGAAACAACTGAAATATATTGCAACATCTCAAAAAAGCAGTACTCCTACAACATTGGGATGAAGAAGTTGAAACACTAAGAAACGTATTATTGCAACAACAAAAGAACAACAGCTGAAAAACATTGCTGGCTGGAGCAGCTGAAACACTATGAATATATTATTACAATAACACATAACAACTGCTGCAACAAAGGAACAGCTACTGCAGCATGCAGATTGAAACAACTGGAACATACTGCAAAATTACAACAACACCGAACAACTTCTACAACAACGTGCAACAACTACTGCAACATGTAGATTGAAGCAAACTGAAAAACATACTGCATATATCTCAAGAAGTACTACTGCAACATCAACTGAACCCTACCGCAACATCCAGAGAGAACCACTGCAACACGGCGAGATCTGAACAAGAGAGCTTGCCAAAACCCTAGCCACCGCCACACCCTTTAGATCTAGGGGGAGGAGGGAGGAGGGAGAGGAGGAGAAGGAGGAGGAGGAAGGGGATGGCTTAGATCCACAAAGGATCCACCTACCTCGCCGGAAGCCACCACCATCGAGCTCCTCTCCGGTGGCTGGAGGTCGCCAGAACGAGGGAGGAAGGCAGGGAAGGAGGGAGGCACGGCTCGCCAAAAAGCCTCCACCGTCACCCTCTCTCTTGGTGGCATGAAGGTCATGGGAGCACGGAGGGAGGGAGGTGCGACACAACAAAGCGAGAGGGTGAAGTGCGGAGGAGCGGGCGAGGCGAGCGAGAGAGTGCGGCGGTCACAAACAGGATGGGAAGGAGTCGAACGGATATGGGCGCCACGTGGTTGAGTCTTTCAGCGTGGGTGCGGCGGGTTGGTTCACGCGGGTGTGTCCGATCCATCCGCACGCCCGTAATATATCAATTCTGTTGGCAAAATTTTCCAACCAACTAAACCGTTCCACACCGTCTTATTCGGCCTCGCCTCAAAAAAAGTCTTATTGGGCCTGGTATAGATGGCCAAATGGGTCACCTTGCACGGTTCGATAAAAGCTTGTAGCGACATGGAGCTTCCACATACGGTAGGGGTTCAGCTAAGGATGGCAACAGGGCAGTTTTGGGTCAGATATTCGCGGGTTTCAGGTCTCGTGGGTTCAGGTTCAGGGATGATTTCTCACCCATAGTTTTCGGGTTCGGGGCCCCGAAACCTATCAGGTTCGGTTTCGGGTTTGGTTTTCCACCTATAGATATCCAAAATAAATCATTTAGAATTAAAACTCATGTTTTATAATATGCTAATAATAACTTGTTTACTAAGATTATTAAATTTATTTTAAGTTGACTCATGAAAATAATTATTATTTGTTGCCTCTTGTTTATACATGTGAATATGTGTATATATACCATGCATATGTTTATAGAAAGTCCTTATTTCCCTTACTAGGTTGTCATACAAAGCGGGTTTTGGGTATCCGTGGGCAGGCTCGGCCCTGGATGCGGGCAAGCAGGGCGGCCGCCATAGGCCCCCAAGTTGGCAGGGCCCCCTCCCAGGTATGCAAACACCATTAGTATTTGGCCCAGTATGAACGTTCCTGGCCTGCTAACTGAGTAACTGCTGGTGTCCGCAGCTAGCGTCCGCGAGAAGCCAGGCCACACGCACACTCGACTCGACTCGGAGTCTCGGAGATCTCGTCTGCGGCGGCGACGCGGTCTGAGGTGACGCGAAAGCGGATCGGCGGGCGGACGCGACACGCGTGGCGGCGGCGGCCAGCGATGCGAGACGCGTGGGCGCAGCTGTTGCTCCTGCAGTCCTGCACGAGTGTGCGATGGCGCTACGATCTCCGCGACTCCGGCACTCCGCCGACCTAGACGAGCGACGATGATTCGACGAATCGACGATCGGTGGTGAGCTACACTGACTCACCGAGCGTCCGAGCTAGCAATTCCAGGAGATGAGTTACCTTTTTTAACTAATTGTTTCTCTACATCTTAACAGCATCATGTCATCAAGATCAAGAAAGTATGCTTCCGGCAGTGAGAAAAGGAAAAAAAAAGCAAGAATAGATGAGCTCCTACAATCACAGAGGGGTTCTATGCACAAGTTTTTGAAGAATAATCCGAACACTTCAAGAGATCCAAATGAGTTGGCAATAGTTGTCTGGAAGGAACCAACACAGATTATTCCAGAAGATGAAGGCGAAGGTCCTCCTAATGACAATGTGAGTAATGATGAGCACATATTTAATTCAAATACTACAGAAAATTGTAATCTTGATGAGGAACCGGTGTGTCACATGGATATTTATGATCCAAGAAATTGGGATAATCTTGATAACAAAGCAAGAGATATATTAGTTGAAAAGGGGCCTATAAGAGAAGATAATATTGTATTCCCCTTCGATGATAATTTAAGGCATTTTGCATATTCTCATTATCATAGAAAAATGAGTAATGGAGAACTACGTGACAGGAAATGGCTAGTTTATTCCAAACACTTGGATAAAGTATTTTGCTTTTGCTGTAAGCTTTTTAATTCTAAAAAGTGCAAGAGTTCATTGGCGAATGATGGGTATAGAGACTGGAAACATATCAATGAGAGGCTGAAGGAACATGAAATTAGTGTTGAGCATATTACCAATATGAACTCATGGAATGAATTGAGAACTAGATTAGGCAAACAAGAGACAATTGATAAAGAGTTACAGCAACAAATCTCCAAGGAAAAAGAGCGCATAAGGCAAGTACTGATGAGAATAGTTGCCATTGTAAAATTCCTTGGTAAACGTAATTTGGCTTTTCGAGGATCTAACGAGCAGCTTTATAATGACCAAAATGGCAATTTCTTAGCTTGTGTTGAGATGGTTGCAGAATTTGATTTGGTAATGCAAGACCATCTTAGACGTATTCAAAATAATGATATTCATTATCATTATCTTAGTCACAAAATTTAAAATGAGTTGATTTCTCTTATGGCTTCTGATATTACAAATTCTATCATCAAGATTGTGAAAGAGGCCAAATATTTCTCAGTTATTCTTGATTGCACCCCAGATGTTAGTCATCAAGAACAAATGACTTTGTTGGTTCGATGTGTTAACATGAGTGAAGGTAAAATTAAAATAGAGGAGTACTTTCTTGGTTTCCTAAAAGTAGATGACACATCTGGTTCTAGGCTCTTCAATGTTTTGGTTGATTCCATTAAGTCCTTTGGTCTTAATATTGATGACATTAGGGGACAAGGTTATGATAATGGTTCTAATATGAAAGGAAAACACAAGGGGGTTCAAAGTCGATTGCGTGATATAAATCCAAGAGCTTTGTATATGCCATGTGCTTGCCACAGTCTTAATCTTACTCTTTGTGACATGGCTAAGTCTTGTAGCAAAGCTGACTCCTTTTTTGGAATTGTGCAACGGATATATGTCTTATTTGCTCGTTCTACTAAAAGATGGAATTTTTTGCTTGATCATGTTGATGGTTTAACTGTGAAATCTTTGTGCAACACACGTTGGGAGAGTCATATTAAAAGTATTGCAGCAATTAGATATCAAGCTCCACAGCTAAGGGCAGCTTTACTTGCATTGAGTGAAGATAGAGATGTAGAACCAAAGGATAGAAGTGATGCAAAGAATTTATTTGAAGTACTTGGCAGCTTTGAATTTATATTTGGCATGGTTATTTGGCATGATGTTTTATTTGCTGTTAATAAAGTAAGCAAGAAGTTGCAGTCACCATCTATGTGTATTGAGTCTACCATGCAGCAAATACAAGGCATAATGGATTATTTTAAAACCTATAGAATTGATGGGTATGCTTCTAGTAAGGTCAATGCAAAGGAAGTTGCATCTAAAATGGGTGTCGAGCCATCGTTCCCAGTAAAGCGCCGTGCTCTTAGAAAGAAACATTTTGATGAAAACAATAGTGAGGAAGTACTCTTGGATGGTGAGAAGGAATTTAAAGTTAGTTACTTCGCGGTTATAATTGATATGGCAGTCGGTTCATTGGAGACTAGATTTCAAGAATTAGAATCATTCAGAGAATTATTTGGATTTTTAATGAGTTCAGCAAACTTGAAGGCATTGGATGGTCCTGAGCTAAAAGTGTGTTGCACAACACTGGCAGCAGTTTTCTCTCTAAATGGATCATCTGACATTGATTTGAATGATCTAATTTCTGAGTTAAGTGTTCTACAATTCACATTGCCAGATACATCGATGACAGCCATAGAGATTTTTGAGTTTGTTACAAAAGCTGATTGTTATCCTAATGCTTCCATTGCTTATCGGATCTTGTTTACTATGCCTGTGACTGTGGCATCTGCTGAAAGAAGCTTCTCAAAATTAAAATTGTTGAAGAACTATTTGAGATCTACAATGTCTCAAGAGAGGTTAAATGGTTTGGCAACATTATGCATTGAGAAGCGATTGTTGGATGAGATTGATATTGATACTATCATCAATGACTTCGCATCGAGGCATGTTAGAAGAAATTTTTAAGGTAATTTAATATTTATGAATTGTTTCATATGGATATTGCTTTTACATATGCAGTTAAGTGTTTATATATATGTATTTACATTTAGTACTATCAATATCATGTATGTACAAAGGGCCCCGGATTGTTTGTTTCGCCCCGAGCCTCCAAAAAGTTAGGGTCGGCGCTGTCCATGGGTTTGGTTTTGGGGACGGATTATCACCGGAATTGGTGTTCGGTGCTATTTCGGGTTTCGATTTCAGGTTTCGGGTTCGGGTGCACAGAGACTCCACCCGATCCGAATCTGCCCCGTTGCCATCCCTAGGTTCAACCACTCGTGGCTACTATGGGGAGCACGGGTAGGGCCATATGATTGTAGAGGCGGCATATATGTGGTGCTATCTGGTCAGGCCGCTAAGGATATAGCCATATAGTTGGATTTTGTTGGGCTGGCAATATTAAAACTGCTTGTGTCTTATGGTGCTCGGCAAGACTGCAAAAGTTGGAAGAAAACAAGAAACAAAATGTAAACACATAGGAGCAGTGGCAACGTCAAACGTTATCTAGAAGGAAAGCACCCGAACACATTTTATGTGCGAAGTTCGAAACTTCTAGAGATTTCTTTAGAAGTCCCAATGTTCAGAAGTTTGGTTTGGAAGTTTGAATCAACACAAGCCACGAACACGAAATGCAATGATCTGGGGACATTTCTCAACCTTTTGAGCATAACTTCACGTGTGGTCTCAACACAAGTTACTTCCAACGACTAGCTAGCTAATCTTTCGATCCCCATCACTAAATCCTCAACATACAAAGAACACATATACCTCATAATATGTCAACACAACAATATGCCATCTAACATGAGCAAAATCATTCAATCTTCAATAGATGACACCGATATTTAAAGCAAAATGGCAACAATTCAAATCATATAGCAAAAGACCGAATACCAAATCACAAGTAGATACAATAATTTACGTGAAACCCCTTGCAAAGAAAAATCATAGATGGCATGATCAAACAATCCACTATCACTATGCCAGAACTGATAATCATTGTCGGGTCAGAACCGCCATCACTACCGGAATTCATGCCGACAGAGGATACTCGGTAGTGATGCGGGTGTCCTATCGCTGCCAGTTTGGTGACCCGATAGTGATAGTAGTCTATCACTATCGGGGTCAAAGCACAACCCTTTAGTGTTATTCTCGGCTATCACTATCTGGTTGGTTCATCAACTAGCAAATTTAAGTCTCCTGAGATTTAAAAAGTGAAGTACCCAACTTATTCAATGGAGTCAAAGCTCTAGTGCCCCCTCCACAAAGGGCACCAGAGAAATCCAGTGAGTGCAGAAATCCTACACTAAGCATCTCTTTCAAACTGTTTTTCAAATGTGCTAACTCCCAAAGTGTCCCATGGGACACTACTGCAAAAATTTTATTGGAGGCAGGCGCAATGGATTAATCGAGGCGGGAATCACAACCGACTAGGTCCAAAAGTAGAGGTAAATCGGACTTTCCCAAGGTGGTTCAAATATGCCCACCTCAGTTAATCAAATAAAAAACAAAAAAGAAAGAAAAAGCCCATAGCCCAGCCCTAACCGGGCTTGGATCTAGACCCCACACCGTCGCCCCTACGCGCCACCGCCCTTGCGCGCTCCCCAATGCTAGATCTAGAGCCACGCCAGAGAAGGGAGGGAGGGAGGACGTGGGAGAGCAGATTCGGTCGTGCTAGCCTTGGACACGCCACCAACGCCAGATCTGCCTGCATGTGCCGCTTCTTGGAGCCGCCCCTGATGGAGCTCGAGGCAAGAGCTCCTAGGCCGCGAGAGGGAGGTGCCGCTAGATTTGCCATAACCCGCCATACCCCGCCCGCGCCACCGAGCCCGCCTCCAAGCACCACCACCACCACCAGAAGGGAGGAGAAGAGAGCCAGGCCGCATGGAACCACACCTCCGCATCGGATCTAGGAGAAGGAGGAGGGGGCCAGATCTAGGAGATGGAGAGGGAGAGGCACCGACTATGGGGAGAGGGAGAGGGAGGGGCACCACCTATGGGGAGAGGGAGAGGGAGAGGGAGAGGCGGGCTCAGGAGAGGGAGGTGCGAGTGATGGCTGGGTGAGGGAGAGAGAGACCTGACGGGTGAAGGGTTAGTGTTTCTTGTTTATATAGCATGACCAATTACTGGGCTGAGATGGGCTTCTAATGGATGCGGCCTCATTAACCAAAGAGGTATGCCTCCGAAAATGGCATGATTTTTGGAGGAGGACTCTTAAAAGCCTGCCTTGGTTAATCGATTTTGCACGGCAGGCATTTTCCAACCGCCTCGTTAAAATAAAATGACCACCTCGGTAAATTGATTTTGTGAGGAGGGCTTTTTATGGTGCCTCGGTAAAAAAATCGATCACCTCCATTATCGTTGGGCATTTTATGAGGCGGTTAGTTTTTGTGATCGCATCAGTTAATAAAAGGGCACCGCCTCGCAAAATCATTTATGCAGTAGTGACAACAACAACTTTAAACATAGAGTTAGCATTTTTAAAATATCTTGAAAGAATTTTCTCTTTCTTTCACCATAGCACTAGGTCTAATGCATATGCAATGCTAATCGTTACTGGTGGCACTAGATAACTGCTTTTGCTTTAGAGTATGGCTATCTACCCTAAACCCAACCGTGCACACTATTGCACCTTCACCGGTAAAAGCAAAGACCCCTATGCATACCTTTGCCTTCAAGACTTTGCTTCATTCTCCATCATCTCCTTCATCCATGTTGAGCACTTGCTTCATGGTTAACATCATCTCCACCATGTTTGTAGGCTTGCTCGACTCCTTTGTGGGACCTAGCTTAATCATCATTCAGGAAAGCATTAGTTTACTATAGTTGTCACTCAATTATCAAAGCCAAACTAGGGCTTTTAGATGCATGGCACTTCATCCAACGAAACCACCATGGAACCGTTTAGGGTGGAAAACAGTCGGTTTCGAGAGTTAAAGCGGTGTAAGCATCCAAATTTTTAGACGGAGGAGATAAATCAAAATTCGACAATATATAGTTGAGGAGGGTTGGAAGGACTTGTTTCTTATTTTTACTTCTTTTCCTTAGCCCGCTCCCTTTTGCTTCCCAATCGACAAGACAAAACCGAGCATGAGCCTACATGCTTTGTTGGTCTACAGCCCACTAGCAAGCCTCTTTCCTTCTCCCAATTGGGCCAAGGCCGGGCTAACCACACCTCCCATCTCCATTGACCATGGGCCTATCTTGGCACAAGCCACACATCCGTCCTTGTCCCATAAGCAGCTGCCGCCATGTTTCCTCGACTTCACTAATCCGCAGGCATTTGCTTGATTCAAAATCAGCAAACCATCAAATAAATCTCCATGACTTTTCTTTTTTAAGAAAAAGTTATTCCTGTAACTTTCTATTTCTAAAAAGTTATAAAGTTGTGTTTATAACTTTTGTGGATAACATTTTGGGCCACAAAACTCATCGCCGCAACTTCTTCCTCATAACTTACATGATCTTTGTGGACTATTTTTTTATAACTATCAACGGACAAACATATCATGACAATTTCTTAACATAAATTTTCTAGCTATATTTTTATATAATAAATTTTACAAATAATGTAACTTATCCACATAATTTTTTTTGTTGTTCAACATATTTCCAAATTTATACACAACTTATCAAGCACAATTTTTTACATAATTTGTTTTGGATAAATAACTTCCCAAGCTAAAAAATATGTTTATAGTATATAGCAGAAAAACGGCTATGTTAATATAAAATCTAAAAAAAGGAAAGAAAAAGAAGGAAAAAATGAAAAGGCAGAAAGAGCGAGAAATAGAACAAACTTGTCGAATCAGATACCAAGGTCATGCTGAAAGTTTTTAAGATAAGTTGTGTATACAATTCGGTCCAAAATATAGTAAAAATTATGATTAGAGGCTATTGTGATAAGTTATGTCCCACAAAATATTATGCATAAAGTTGTGAAAATTGTGTAACTTTCCAAAAATAGAAAATTATGGAAATATTTTTTTTTCACAAAAGGAAAGTTGTCACTTGTTCCAAGTCTGGTGAATGTTGTGAGAAATTTCAATATTTAACCCTCAATTCGTGCGCCTCTCAATATTTGACATCCAATTCACAGGCCTTTCAAAATTTGACCCTGTGCACACCAATTTTTTCAATCCGAGGGATTTCTCAGATTTCCTCTCCTTTTTTATTTGTAAATGTCTCTATTCACTCTTCCAGGCACCAGAAAAAGACTGAAATACCCTTCCCTCCTATCAGAGAAGCTGTACGCACGCCCAGCACTCGTTCGCGCCGCCCTTCTCGGTTCGCGAGCCATCAGCAAATTACTAGTAGATTCCACGCTGTATAGTCCGTCGATGTCGTGGTGAACCGCATACAGCTCGCGCTCGACCTATTGAGCCGCGCATGCGCCGCCCATCTCTTGTGCATGCATGGTTTGACGAACGGAAAAAGGAAGGATGTGAAGGCAGGAAGGATGCGCGAGGCAACAAGAAACCAACGTCAAGAACTCAAGATGATGCTGAGCTACGACCATGGCGCGTCGAGACGTTGAGGACATATCTCGAGCCTCTGCCGGACCAGTCCGCCGTGCGGCGTGAATGGACGGGCGGCGGTTGGGGGGAGCCCGCCACGGTGATGTACAGCTCTAGCGGCCGCGAAGTCGCACTGCTCGCAACTCTGAGTCGAGCGAACGCTCCGTCGAATCCTTCTGATTAGAGACAAGGGCACCTTAGTCTTTTCTCGTGCCAGCAGTACAGAGGATAATATGTTGGAAATAGGAAATGAGAGGAAAAATCAGAGAAATCCCTTAAATTAAAAGAAAGAATTGGTGCGCAAAAAGTCAAATTTCAAAGGCCTGTGAATTAGGTGTCAAATATTAAGAGGCACACAAATTGAGGGTTAAATATTAAAATTTCTGGAACGTTTGCTACTTTTTGGACTCTGGGTCCTATCATCCTCTCCGGTGATAGAACATACCGGTTCCATAAACAGCCGTTTTGTATGGATTTTGCTGATTCAATTGTAAGGATGATCTTTCAAGTGAACCGACCCACTATAGCCCCGGCCCATATGCAATCGAGAGTTGTTTGTATCATGTCTGCCTTTTGTTTTGACGTGCCTAGAAGAAGATAACTGTATCGACAATGGTATATAGTTTTTTTTCGATAAGGAAAGCTTTATTAATTTCAAGATTGTTACATCGAGATGATACAAAGACGTTGAAACACTTCCGGCCTCTATATAACAAGGATACACACAGCCTTACAAAATATCTTAAAACAGAAAGACACACTAATAACACTCAATCCGAAGACTAGACTGCCACCCATGTGCCCGAGTAAAAAACTCCTTGGCCACCCGCGCCAATTGTTGAGATACCGCTACAACCAAATCTTGTGAAGTTGACTTCTGTAGGACAACCCATGTACATCGAGTAGATAACCTGTAAAGAAAAAGAAGCACGTTTCTTTTTAAAAACCAGGTCATTCCTACCTAACCACAGAGGCCAATATGTAGCTACTGCTCCTAACAAGACTAACGATTTCAGTTCTTTACTTAGACCGCAGAGCCGAGAACCCAGCATGTTTAATATACTGTGCGGTTGAGACAAGCCTGAAGCCGGCTGGATTACAGACCAGACAGACGGCACCTGCTGCCGAGAGCAAATCAGCACACGTATTAACGACATTGTATATTGACAAGCTTGCAGAGTTGGAGCAGAGACTAATCATCATACAATAATAGTAGGAGCAGTTCAAGTGAGTAGGAAAATGAAAACAGATACCGCCATCCGTGCCTAGGACTTAGCAACTTGTCTGCAGGTCCACTTACCGGTGGCGAGGCAAGGATGGCGTCGTCGTCCAAGAAGGTGTGCGTGGTCGGCGCCGGCGTCGCGGGACTAGTGTCCGCCCGCGAGCTGCGCCGGGAGGGCCACGACGTGACGGTGTTGGAGCAGAGCGGCGGCGTCGGCGGGCAGTGGCTGTACGACCCGAGGACCGACGCCAGCGACCCTGTCGGCGTGGCCGGCGCGCAGAGCAGCATCTACGCCTCTCTCCGGCTCAACACGCCCAGGGAGACTACGAGTTTCTCTGATTTCCCCTTCTTCCCCAGCAGCGACGGCACCGGCGACGCCCGGCGGTACCCGGTGCACGCCGAGTTCCTGAGGTACATCAGGGACTTCTGCGACATGTTCGGGCTCATGGACGCCGTCAGGCTCAACACCAAGGTCCCCCACGTCGGCCTGTTGGAGCCGCGCGGGCGTGGCCACGACGGTGGCGTGAAGCGGTGGACGGTGAGGTGGTCGAGACATGGTGACTGTGAGGGCGAGGTGGTCACCGCGGAGGAGGTGTTTGACGCCGTCGTCGTCGCGGTCGGCCAAAACACCCAGCCAAGGCTCCCTACCATCAACGGTAGGTTCCGATAGATTAAGTCGTTGCCAATAATTACGTGCACTGATTGCAAAACATGATGTATCGGTTTCAGATTTTTTTTTCTCCTCCCTGTCGAACTGAATTTGTGTTCTGGGTAACTGATGAACACATCAGGCATGGACAAGTGGAGCAGGAGAAAGCTGCATTCACACTCTTACCGGACCCCGGACTCGTTCCAGGACCAAGTGGTGGTGGTGGTCGGATGCCACCCGAGCGGCTCGGACATCGCGCTGGAGCTCTGCACGGTGGCGAGAGAGGTGCACATCAGCGTCAAGTCCATGGATGACGGCGCCGTTGTCCCTGGCATGAGGCAAGCCGTGTCCAGGCACCACAACCTGCACCTCCACCTCCAGGTCGACTGCTTGTGCGAGGATGGGCAGGTAACGTTCGCCGACGGCTCGTGTGTCGTCGCCGACTCCATCATCTACTGCACTGGGTACGACTTCTTTTTTTTTAGGGAATTTTTGCCGTGGGACATCGCGAAAACGGGTATTTGGCTGGAACACACCGCCAAGCATAGCATTTGCTGAGTAACATTCCAAATTCGTGTTTATTTGCCGTAACACACCGCGTCCATTATTTTATTCATTTTTCGTATTCGCGGAGAGAGAAAGTAGGGAAAATATCGTTTATACCCTCGTCTTCACGCTCCGGTTCACTGATTTTCGGTGGGGGTTGGAACAGGGGCATGGTCGGCCGGCCACGGAGAAGAAGACGATGCCGCTGCTGCCGCTGCCGGTGGCGCACAAGCACGTGCACGGAGCTCCCTGGGCGCTGTGGCCAGCCCATGGGCACACTCCCCGGCGGCGCGGCCAGCCCAGGGGCGCTCTCCCCCATGGCGCGGCCAGCCCATGGGCACGCTCCCCAGCGGCGCAGGTGCGCGGCCGGCCTAGGGGTGAGCTCCCCGGCGGCGCGGCCAGCCCAGGGGCGGAGCTCCCTCGCGGCGCAGCCAGCCCAGGGGCGGAGCTCCCTCGCGGCGCAGCCAGCCCAGGGGCAGAGCTCCCGGCAGCACGGCCAGCCTAGCAGTCTGGCCTCATGGGGCTCGGCCGGAGCCAGCTCTCGCTCGTCTCCCAGACCATGGACCAGTTCGGCGGCGTCCTCCTAGCAGCCGCCGCTTGCCGCATCAGCAGGCCAGCACCTCGGCCCCGCCTCACGCCGCCGCCGCTCGCTGCAGCAGCAGGCCACCGCACCACCGCAGCTCGCCACCGACCGGCTGGCCGGAGAGCCCCGACCGGGTCTTCCCCACGCGCGGTCCCCTACAGGGCTGCGAAACGTGGTCCGGTTCGACCAAATCGAGTCTGGCTCGACCAAGTGCGGTCCAAGGGGCATCAGTGGTCATTTTACAAATTTTCTCTCTCCCAATCTCTGGAAATAATTATTTTAATTGACGCGGTGTCCACTGGCAAATAAACACGAATTTGGAATGTTACTCAGCAAATGCTACGCTTGGCGGTGTGTTCCAGCCAAATACCCGTTTTCGCGATGTCCCACGGCAAAAATTCCCTTTTTTATGGAAACAGGAGGGCAAGCCCCTACTGGTGGATTTATTAAGAATAAAAATACTGAAGTAAATAATTACAAATAACAGGTAGGGGAGGTGCAGAGGGAGCACTTCAAGAGACAAAAAAAAGTAAAGAAAAAGATCAACCAGGCAAGAGAAATTAGACTAGATTGTTTAGCCATAACTCAATTATTGGGAAGTAGCTTCTTTTTGCGTGTATCATTAACAGCGCAAATTCTGACTTGAAGTCTCTTTTTGCTTGATTAATAGTGGTCATTTTGTTGTAAAAAATGACTCCATTCCTCGCCTGCCAGATGGTCCAACACATGATGATCAGAATTTCCATGAAGAAGGGGACCTGTAATTGCCTCCTGAATAGCTCCAGGTTCTGGAAGAGATTAGCTTGATCATGAATTTGTAAACCAATCCAGTTCCAACAGGTAGAAGCAAAGGGGCATGTGATTAGAAGATGAAGTATTGTTTCCTCTGTAGATGAGTTACAGAGTACACAAGTGTAATCTGGTAGTTCCATGTTCTTCCTTTTCAAAAGCTCCCTAGTGCTTAATATGTCCATGAGTATGAGCCAGGCAAATACTTTATGTTTGTTTTGGCAAGAATTATCCCAAATCCATTTGAAGCTTTTATGAATTTGCCTGTGGCCACTCAGCTGCTTATATGCTCTTGCCACTAAAAATTTTCCTGAATTTCATATGCATGTCCAGTAATCAGCTTGATCATTTATCGTCAATTGTTGGAGATCTTGCTGCAGTTGATTGAGTTGTTGGAAAGCCTGTTGGGACAATGGCAGGTTAAAGAGTTCCAGCAGATTATCCATGGTGACCGCTTCAGCTAGAATTGTTGATTTGGATTTAGCAAAGGAGAACAATTATGGATAAGTAAGCATTGGTACTCTATTGTTCCAAAGATCCGACCAGAGATAGCAGGATTTAGCATTATTGACATCTACCATAGCAATACCCTTGAATTTATCCAACAGCTTTAGGATATCTCTCCACCAGAAAGAACCTTTCTTGGTTGATGATGGGAGACAACCATTCTCATAATAGCATTCCCATACAAGAGCTACCCATGGTATGTCTTCTTTGTTGAAGAATTTCATAAGATGCTTCAGCAGTAGAGCTTCATTTTGTGTCTTTAGATCTAACACCCCTAGTCCTCCTTCCTCTTTTGACTTGCATACCAAAGTCCATGTTGCTTTTGGTTTTTTATTATCATTTATTTCAGCTCCTCTCCAAAGACACAACTTTCTGAATTTGTCAATCTGTGAAATTACTGAGTTGTGGATTGCAAAAGTGCTCATGCAAAAAGTGGGAAAAGCTGAGAAGACTGAGTTAGTTAGCTGAAGCCTTCCAGCTTGGTTGAGGAAGGAAGAGGTAGCATCAAGTCTTTTTTCACATCTATTGACCAGAGGTGAGAAATCAATGACTTTTGGTTTTGTTAGACCAATTGGGAGGCCAAGATAAGTGAAAGGTAAGGTTCCTCTGTCACATCCAAAAGTCCTTGCTAGGTGTTGAAGCCTGTCCTCCTGGACATTGATAGGGACCATGACTGATTTATTGTAGTTCACCTTTAGGCCAGTTGAGTCACCAAAAGTTTGTAGTAGAGCTTTTAGTACCATAAGCTGATTACTGCATGCCTCCATAACTATCAGAGTATCATCGGCATATTGTATAATTGGGAATTCAGATGTATGTCTGAGAGGCAGTGGCAGCTTCAATAGGTTCAGAACCTTTGCTTTGTTTAGGATTGATTGCAATAAGTCTGCCACCAGTACAAATAGAAGTGGGGATAGTGGGCCCCCTGCCTAACTCCTCTTCTGCAATGAATGACTTTGCCTGGTATGCCATTTAAGAGAACTGAAGATGTACCAGAGTTTAGAATCTCTTTAATCCATCTGTACCATTTGTCCCCAAAACCTTTTACTCTTAGGACTTGTAGGATTGCTCCATGCTCAACTTTGTCAAATGCCATTTCAAAGTCTAGCTTTATAATAACTAGCTGTTTTCTAGATTTGTGACAAAGGTGAAGGTATTCAAGAGCCCAGGCCAAGCAATCTTGAATGGTTCTAGTTTTTATGAAACCATACTGATTCTTGTGGATGATCTGCTTGATGACTTTCTGAAGCCTATTTGCAAGAACTTTAGTGATGAGCTTGAAATAAGTGTTCAGCAATGATATTGGTCTGTAATCGGCAGCAACAGTGGGGCCATCCTTCTTGGGAATAAGGGCTATATGGGAGGTATTGATGCTTCGCATACAAATTTCTTGTTCATAAAAAGTTTCAAAGAGGTTGTAATAATCATTGGCAATCAGTGACCAACACCCCTTAATAAATTCATTGTTAAAACCATCTGGGCCTGGTGACTTGTTGTTAGGAAGTTCTGCAATCACACTATCTATTTCCTGCCTGGTAAAGGGAGTGTCCAGCTGTGATAGATCCTGACTATTTATCAAGCTACTGAGGTTGAAAAACATCCTATTGAAATTAGATTTTCCTAATCTTTCTTTGAAGGCTTCCCAGAGTAAGCTTGCCTTGCCATCATGATCTGTGACTTCATTACCTAGATCATCTTGCATACACGCAATAGCATTTTTTCTATGCCTGATGGTAGCATGAGCATGAAAATATTTGGTATTAGCATCTCCTTCTTTAACCCAATTTATTTTTCCCCTTTGTCTCCAGTAGCTTCTCTACTGCTTGAGTAATGAAACTAGCTTTGAGCTCAAGATTTCCCTGAAATTCCATTCACTGATGGTGAGATCTCTGAAACATTCAATGTAATCAAGAAACTTCAGGACCATTTTGGTATTCTCAATGAGTAATACCAGTGGTGGGGATTTTTTCTCCCATTCCTTTAGAGCTTTTCTCAGGTGTTTGCATTTAGCACTAATAGCTTTTGCTGGATCAGTGGGGAGATATGGAGCAGTCCAACCATTAAGTAGAATTGAAACAAAGTCATCCCTTTGCAACCATAAATTCTCAAATCTGAATATGTGACTCTTTGGTATATTGGTGCTGATTTCAATCACACATGGCCAATGATCTGAGGTTTCCATAACCATGGCTTTAACAAATATGTTTGGGAATCTCTCGGTCCAAGCATTTGACGTGAAGAACCAGTCTAATCTTTCCAAAAGGGGTGAGCACTGCTTGTTGGTCCATGTAAAATGTCTACCATGCAAAGGTAGTTCAATCAAACCCAGAGTGTCAATTGCTTCATTGAACAGAAACATTTCATTAACATCTCCTCCATCTTTGTTCATGTCTTCAGGCTTTCTAATCAGGTTGAAGTCTCCTATAATTAGCCATTCAATGTGAGCCGGCATGTTGATATTCTTGAACCACTCTAGGAAGGCTCTTTTTCCAGGTGCAGTACAGGGGGCATAAACTGTTGTCAGGATCCAAGAGTTATTATTGAGTGCTGATGTCATTTCAATTGAGATAGCATATTCATTCTAAAAAATCTCAACTCCAGAAAATAAAGCTCCCTTCCATACTACCAAAATCCCCCCTGAGGCGGCCAAGGATGGTTTGAAGGCCACAGAGTCAAAGCCTTGAGGGCAGATTCTTCTAATAAACACCAAGTCAAAAATTTCCTTCTTGGTTTCTTGTAAGCATACAATATCACATTGACTTTCAATGATCTTGTCTCTAATTGAATTCCACTTCTTCTCTGAGTTTAGTCCTCGTACATTCCAATATAGAACCTTCCACTTTCTGCTTGTTATCATTTGGACCAAAGTTGATGGGTAAGCCAACAGAGAGGAGAGGGAACTCCTTCACTCAAAAGTCACAACAAGCTCAAAAATAAAAACCAAACACAGCAACCACAACAACAAAGAAAAAGTACACACATAAATAAAAGATGCCAGCCACCAACATCTGGCAGAGGGTACCAAGGAATAACCATAAAAAGGCCACCAGGCCACAGGTTTCTAGGATGCAACAAAAGAGGGCCAACAGGCCACCAATCCCGAAGTTCAGCTAACATTAAGAAAACAACAAATAAAGCTAAGAAAACTAAAAGAAGGAAAGCATTAGTCCTCCTTCTGCACTTCACTGGGTCCTGCTTCATCTTTAGCCCCTTCCTTGTCCTCCTTGCTCTTTTCTTTGTTCTTTCCTTTCTTTTTAGCTATGGGGTTCAGCTTCTTCTTCTTGTTCAGGATGGCTTCATCTACCTCTTCAGTAGTCAAATTGCATAGGTTGATGCCACTATCTTGCAGAGCTTCAATAGACAGCGTGGGTGGCTTTATGTTGCAGCCTAGACAGTTAGCCTTCTTGCATCCACTGGGTTTGAATCCATTCGATTGCCCCCTGACTCTGATGCTCCTCACCTCTGATTCAACCATAGGTGTTTGATTCTTGACTTTCTTCAATTTCTTTTTGCTTTTAGGTGTGACTAGTGGTTCTTCTTCATAGAGCATTTCTTTTTCAGGTACCACATAGCTATTCAGAGAGTCCAATCTGGTGTAGAGTTTAGAGTTGTGATCATTTGGTTTGGCTGAAATGTTGATCTTGGTGGATTCCCCAGATTTGCAGAAAACTACTGGGAAGTTGCTCTGCAGTAGATTCTTGGCCCATTCATAGCTAACTGGTGAATTCAGAATCACCTGGAAGAACTCAGCCCACTTTTTTGGAACCCTGATCAGAGTTGATTCTGAGATATTTATGGGATTTTCACTGGGGCAAACAGCTAGGTCCAGAGGCTGATCCTTCTTAGAAAGGTCAACATTGTCATTCTTACCCCATTCAGTACTGCTGTCCAGCTTGTTGAGGTCAATTCTGCCATTCACAAAGGGATAGGGAGAGGATAGGTTGAAAGGTTGGATATTGTCAATAATTCTGACCATCCCAATCTGTATGTTTGCCTGCCCATTGAGCTGCCAATCCATGAGCTATTCATTAGCTGCCTCTTCAATTTCCTCATCATTCATGAGATTCTTTTCTTGTATTTCAAGTGGAAGGAAGTTATTTTCTTCATTGATCATTTGGACAGGAGCCACTTGGACATTGTTTTCCTCTACCACTTCAACTGGCACATCCTGATGCTCTGGCTGGGCTATCTGATCAATGTGGATCACCTGCTCCTGATGTTGATTTGGTGCCTGAATCAATTCCCAATTGTTGGGTGCAATGTTATTCTGGAGTCCAGGATAAATCAGAACTTCCTGGGGATCCTCCTCCTCAGGCAAGGCATTGAGATCCTGCATCATGATCGGTAGAGGATCATTAAGGTTGATTTCAATGGCCTGTCCTTGCTGAGCAGCAGGTAATTCATCAGGCCACTCAAGCCAGTTGTTATTTTCTTGAGGAGCAACTACATCATTCTGTGCCCCTCCAATTTGTACTGGGCCCTGATCTTGCTGACCATTATCATTCTGGCCCGCTACTTGTTATCCCAGCCCAAAAAAATCAAATGGAAGTTGGCCCTGTATCTAAATCTGGGCCGGAATGGGATCCTCATCTTGGGGCCCAGCTCCCAGCATCTGGTGTTGCACAACTTCACAAATGTGGTACCGAATCCAGGTCAGCAACCCTGGCTCTAACCAGAACTCTGGCTTTGCGATTGTCATTAGCATACCAATCAATGATTCTAGCAAATGGAGCAAGCAGAGTTTCTATAAATTCCTGGTCCCAGTAATCCAGATGAACACCTAACAGCAGCAGCCAACATTCCCGATTAAAAACTACCCTTCTCGCTCCCGTTCCTGGACACGGGAGGGTTGGTCACCGTCGACGACAACCGCGTCGGCCCGCTGTTCGAGCACACGTTCCCGCCGGCGCTGGCGCCGTCGCTGTCCTTCGTGGGCGTGCCCAGGCTGGTGGTGGTGCCGCGGTTCTACGAGGCGCAGGCGAGGTGGGTGGCGCAGGTCCTGTCAGGCCGGAGGCCGCTGCCGCTGGAGGAGGAGATGCTGCGCGCCGCCGAGGAGTACCACCGCGCCAGGGAGGCGGCCGGCGTGCCCAGGCGCCTCTCACACTCCATCTTCTTCGACATGGACTACTGCGACGAGTTTGGGGCCAAGCACTGTGGCTTCCCACGGCTGCCGGAGTGGAAGAGGGACCTCATGTCGTCGGCTGTCGCACGCTACAGGGATCGGAGGACGACGCGGAGATCTTCCGTGACAGCTACCACGACAGCGACTTGCTTCGGGAGGGCTTGCAAGCACAGGGCTGGCTTACCGGCCGGCCGCCGCCGCCGCCGGAAGACACGAGAGTAGAAAACGAGTCATGAGTGGCGGCTCGTTGGCCAGACAAGTCGCAGCAGCTTTTTTTAATTACTTTTGAAAGATCCGGATTCCTGGCTTGTTTGACAAAGTACATGTGCGCCAGAAGCACGATTAAACAAATTGTAGAGTGTTCCTCCAGCACTCCTGGACATGTCTACCAACTCTGAAAAAACTAAGAGATCAATTAGATACAGCTTGAGGAAACAACTAGGCAGGGGCACGCGTATCTCACCTTTAGGATTTGGGACAGCTGCCGGCCGGAGAAGAATGTCCTACGGCCATGTGCTGGTGCTGCTGACAACAGAGCACGCTGGAGAGGGAGACGACGCACTACTGTGCATGGCAGACGAGGGAGAGGGGAGGTGCATGCCGGGTACGGGTTAGTCCGGCCTCGGCCTAATATGGTCTGCAGCCCAACAAGGTATGCAGGCTCGTGCTCTCGGTTTTGCCTCAGGGACAAAAAGGGAGCGGGCCAACACGAACCTAAGTCTAGCCCCGCAGCAGAGGGAATTTTCTATATTTTTAATCTTTTTTATTTAATATTTTAATAATAATCACACTAAAAAAATTTATGAATCTGACCTTTTTGTCGCGCCGGTGCCACTTGCGCGACCAAATAACGCTGTCGCGCCACATACATTAGTGCGACAACACCTGCCATGTTAGATAATGTTTCCGACATGGAAAACCTCGTCATGTCACTCCCGTTGGCGCGACAGTATTGTTCTGTCGCGCGAATGGCGTGACAAGGCTTAAATTTTGAAAAATCATAATTCTTGGATACAATGTCGGATGAAGATGATTTTTATACCAAAATTATAGATCTCGACGAGATCTACAACTTTCTAATTATGAGTTTTTTTCATTTGAGGACGTTAAGATGCTCAAAAAAATTATATAAAATTTCAGCTGCATAATAATCGCGTCACATTAGAAAAATAGTATCCTCTTTGTATGGGATCAAATGAAGATATTTTTTATATCAAAGTTATAGCTCTCAGTGAGATCTACAACTTTATGGTTGACATCGTTAAGATGCTCAAGAAAATAATATAAATTTTCAGCCCGAGTGTACTGCTGAAATTTTATATTTATTTTTTCGAGCATCTTAACTCTCAAATGTAAAATTTAAAACTATAAAGTTATAGATCTCATTAAGAGCTACAACTTTCGTATAAAAGTATCTTTATTTGATAACATACAAACAAGATACTATTTTTCTAATGCGACAAGCGATAGCACGCGATTATTATGCAGCTAAAATTTTATATAATTTTTTTAGCATATTAACGTCCTCAAATGGAAAAACTCAAAACTAGAAAGTTGTAGATCTCGTCGAGATCTACAATTTTCATATAAAAATCATCTTCATCCACCGGGTATCAAAGAGTTATGATTTTTTTAAGTTTGAGCCTTGTCACGCCACTCCCGGTGGTACTGACAGAACAATACTATCATGCCAACGGGAGTGGCGCGACAAGATTTTCCACGTCGGAAACATTATCTAACGTGGCAGGTGTTGTCGCGCCAATGCATGTAGCGCGATAGCGTTATTTGGTCGGGTCAGTGGCATCTGCGCGACCAAAAGAGTCATATCCACAAAAAGGGCATCTGCGCGACAGCGTTATTTGGTCGGGTCGGGTCGGGTCCGGTCAGGTGATGACTTCGGTGGTTGCCACGATGAGATCGCCGTTGTAGGCATCGATTTCATCGGCAAGCGACCAACTTATGGCCTTTATCTGCAAGGAGAGGGTGCTTCTTAGAGCCCCCTACGAGGACATCGACTTCAGGACATCGATCTCATCGTCAGTGGTCGTTTAGAGAAAATTAAGGTCTTAAGGTGATGAATCCACATCCTATGTGCGTACCCGACAATGCAACTATCAATATCTTTAGTGATTTAGATGTGTTTTAGACCGGTTCCGTAGTGTTGGATCTTGCGGCATGTCCAATGTTTTGAGGTTGGTCGTTAGGTCCGGCATAAGGACTGCACTTTGGATCCGACGTTCGAGGAAAGCCATTGTGAAGAAGACGATTGAAGAATATAGATAGAATATTATGTACTTTTTTATTTGAGATTTTTTCTTGTGTAATTTAGAAATGTACTATACCAAGATTTAATATAAGTCCCCTTTTCCTTCGAAAAAAAAGAAATTGGAGCGGGCCTGCAAGAAAAAACAAAAGGGAAATGCTTCCTCTAGGGTGTTTGTCCATCTGAACACCAGCTTCCTAGGCCTACGAACGCTCCCGTTGGTGGGCCGCAACGCCCAATGGCTCACTGCGACGTATCCGCTCGTCTACAGCGGATGGACGATGTATCCTATAGGGCATTAGTAGCACCACGACCGTGCCGCGACTACCCTCCACCACGACCATGTCACTTTGGTGTTCTCCACGGCGTCTAGGTGCATGCTGGCCATCCCACGGCCTTCTGCGTCATCACTGTCGTCACGCCCCTCGGTGTTCTCCACGGCGTCTGAGCACTAGCTGTTCATCCCACCAGCCCTCTGCGTCGTCCGTCGCGCCTAAAGATGTCAACGGGGAATTTCCCGTCGGGTTTCATCTCCCCGTCCCGTCCCCACGGGGCAAGATTTTACCCATCCCCGTCCCTGTGAAAGCTCGCAGGGGACGTTTTCTTCCCATCCCCGAACCCAAGCGGGGAATGAATCCCCGACGGGTCCCCGTCCCCGCGGTATAATAAGTTTGAAAAAAAAATTACTCAACTCAACAATCCAAAAGAAGAAATGTTCACCACAAATGCATCTTGCATCAGCATGAAATAAGATTGGTTAATTTACAAATCACAGTTGCAAACAAATCACAAAAAAATCTAACAAATACACAAGTGTTTTTATCGGGATGCAGAAGTAGATGCAAAACAACAAGATACGCCTCTGCGGCTCTGCTATCCACAAGCAGAACGAGAAAAAAAGGAGACGCAAGACACATCCATCTTTCCTGCACAGGGGCCATGGCGACGGGTGATGGTCTGGCCTGGCGCTCCGGGCATGCTGCACGCGCAGGCCAGGGTGGAGGGGCTCGGGGCTTTGACCGGCGATGACACCCGGCAGCTCAAACGCCGACGAGAATCGCGCCCCCACAGGTCTGTGCCTAGTGCAAAGAAGTGGACCGTCGCTTTGCAGCATGGGACTACTGGAGCACATAGGCAAGGCAGCAGCGGTGGTGAGACCGGGAGAGGAGAGGATGGGGAGGAGGTAGGTTTTCTGCTGCTTATATATCTATTCCCGATGTGGGCCTTGATGGGCCAAATAAATAGAAATTGTGGCCTGCATTTGGACAAACGGTACACGGGGAAACAGGGACGGGGAGCAGCATACCAAACCCGCCCCCGCTGGACCCGATGGGGACCGTTTTTCCCCCATTTAGTCCCCCGTGGGGGTAATTTTACTCCCATCCCCGTCCCCTAATAGGGGAATTCCCCGCGGGGAATCGGGGATAGGGTCACTGTTGACATCTTTAGTGGCTCGCGCCGCCCCCACCTTGCCCTCTGTGCATAGCCGCCTAGCCCCGTGTTGCCGGCGAGCTCTACACTAGTGAACTTCACACACGGTAAGCCTTCATTCGCCGAAGCAGCAAGGAGATGATGCGCTGAAAGCGCTTGTTGCAAACATATGTTTCAAGTGTTTAGGTGTTTCAAATGTATGTTGTAAATATTTCATATGGATGTTGTAAAAGTAGATCTAGATGGTACATATGTTATAATGGCTATACATGTATGTTTCAAGTATATGTTTCAAATGTTTTACTTGTTTCAGACATATGTAGCAAGTGCTCATCTGGGTGTTGCAAAAATAGATCTGGATATTGCTTTTGTTGCAATGGCTACACATATATGTTGCAAGTGTATGTTTCAAATGTTTCATCTCTTTTAGATGTATGTGCAAGTGTTTCATCTAGGTGATGCCAAAGTAGATTTGGATGTTGCTATGTTGCAATGGCTATATTGCAAGTGTATGTTACAATTGTTTCATTTGTTTTAGAAGTATGTTGATATCGTTTCGTCTAGGTGTTGCAAAAGTAGATCTAGATGTTGCATATGTGTTGCAATGGCTATGTTGCAAGTGTATGTTTCATCTGTTTCAAACGTATGCTACAATGGTTTCATCTGGGTGTTGCAAAAGTAGATCTAGATGTAGGCGTGGAGGAAGCCAAAACCCTCAATGGTCATGCTGTTGCCCGAGCAATATGGTGGCTACTGGTCTGCCGCGACGGAGGACCACAGCAAGAGGGCGAAGGGTACCTCCGACGATGACGGCGTGGTCACCAGCAGGTGGAGGTTGAACTCCTGTAGGTGTGTGCGAGGCGCACTAGATGCCTCAGTGAGGCCCGCGGACATGGAGAAGACCAGACTGTTGTGGCTCCCTTGTGTATGGGCCGATGGTGAAGATGGAGGCCACGAACGCCCTCAACTATCATCGAAGTCCGGTTTTCTCCTTTAAATTCTAAAACTAGGCACCTTACCTCTTAAACTTTTAAAAATGTTGAAATTACCTCCTCATTTCTTTGAAGTGATTTTGTTTTTTTTACTTAAAAGATCGATAAATACTTGATAAGGGTTTTAAACCACATAATACATCTTTAAGCTTCTAAAAACCTATAGATAGATTGGGAAATGCCCCCTTCTATAAAAAAAACTGAGAGTTTAGAAAGGGGTATTTACTAACTTTTTAATTAAATAGAAAAAAGACAAAAACGTCTTCAAAACCACTCCATAATATTTGGCAGGCTTTCTCTTTGAGTGCTCCTCCAAATGAGCCAGAGCATTTGAGATGAATAACTTCGGGTCCTCTACTATTCATCGAGTCCTTTTAAAACAAACCCTATCGTATTCGCATTACATTTTCTGCTACTTGTGTTGCTGTGAGCCAGCCGGCCAGCCCTGTGCCTGCAAGCCCTCCCGAACCAAGTCGCTGTCGTGGTAGACGTCACGGAAGGTCTCCGAGCCATCGCCCCTTTGTCTTGCGATGGACGACCACCGGAGCTCCTTCTTCCAGTCCTCGAACCGCGGGAACCCGCAGTGTTTCTCCCCGAACTCGTCGCAGCAGTCATAGTCGTCGAAGATGTCATGCGTCAGGCGCTTGGGCATGCCGGCCATCTCCCTGGCGCGGTGGTACTCCTCGGCCGAGCGCAGCATCTCCTCCGACGACGGCAGCAGCCTCCGGCCGGACAGCACCTGCGCCACCCACCTCGCCTGCATCTCGTAGAACCACGGCGCGACCACCCTCTTTGGTATGCCCACGAATGAGAGCGACGGCGCCAGCGCCGGCGGGAAGATGTGCTCGAACAGTGGGCCGACGCGGTTGTCGTCGACGGTGACCAGACCTCCCGTGTCCAGGAACGGGAACGAGTAGTTGTACCTTGAGTTCATATATGTGCAAGGAGGATTACATTATTATTGTATTCATCGGTAATGGATTGGAGGAGCTCAAGATGGACCTATACTGCTGGCTGTGCTCGCTCACCCGGTGCAGTAGATGATGGCATCAGCGATAACCGAGGAGCCATCGGCGAACACCACCTGCCCATCCTCGCACAAGCAATCGATCTACATAAACACAAGCCATGAAGGATTATATGGTTCTCGACCAAATCAGGTTCTAGACATCCTCTAAAAGTACAATATCTAAACCTTTATACTCCCTCTGTCCCAAAAAAAAAGAGTCATTCTCGCTTTCTAAAAAGTCAGCAACTTTTAACTTTGACTAAATATATTTAACAAAATATTAATATTTATGATACATAATTAGTATCATTAGGTAGATCATTGAATATAATTTCATAATAAACTTATTTTGAATTGCCAAATAATGTTGGAATTGAGTTTTAAGTTGGATGTATTTAGCTTTGATCTAAATTGATGTAAGTAGTGCTAGGATTCTCTTCGTCATAGGGGATGAAGCTAGATGTTTATTCCTTTATCAAAAAGTATATGTATGTATGTTGTTCACGTCTATGATGAATAAGCAGAGACTTGCCTGGACGTGGAGGTGCAGGTTGTGGTGCTTGGACACAGCTTTCCTCATGCCGGGGAAGATGGAGCCGTCGTCGTCCACGGACTTGACGCTGATGTGCACTTGTCTCGCCACCGTGCCGAGCTCGAGCGCGATGTCCACGCCGCTGGCGTGGCATCCCACGACCACCACCACTTGGTCCTCAAAGGAGTCCGGGGTCCGGTACGAGTGGGAATGCAGGTGCCTCCTGCTCCACTTGTCCATACCTATACTAGCAGCAGTAGCAGCTCAGCTGACCAAGAACACAAATTCAATTCTGTAGCGACAACGACTTAATCGATGAGAAGTCAGAAACTACCGCTGATGGTTGGGAGCCTTGGCTGGGTGAGTTGGCCTACGGCGACGACGACGGCGTCGAACACCTCCTCCTCGGTGACCACCTCGCCCTCACAGTCACCATGTCTCAAGGACCTCACCGTCCACCGCGTCACGCCGTCGTCGTCGTGGCCGCGAGGCGCCGCCAGGCCGACGTGCAGGACCTTGGTGTTGAGCCTGACGACGCCCATGAGCTCGAACGCGTCGCAGAAGTCCCTGATGAACCTCAGGAACTCGGCGTGCCCCGGGTATCGCCGGGCGTCGCCGGTTCTGTCGCTGCTGGGGTAAAAGGGGAAGTCGGAGAAGTCCATACTCTCCCTGGGCGTGTTGAGCCGGAGAGAGGCGTAGATGCTGCTGTGTACGCCGGCCACGCCGAGGGGGTCGCTGGCGTCGGTCCTCGCGTCGTACAGCCACTGGCCGCCGACACCATCGCTCTGCTCCATGACCGTCACGTCGTGGCCCTCCCGGCGCAGCTCGCGGGCGGATACCAGCCCCGACATGCCGGCGCCGACCACGCACACCTTCTTGGACGACGGCATCTCTTCTCGGCGCCGATGAACCTGCAGAGACACGCTGCTCGTCTGATATAATATTGGCTGGTTGCAAGTCCTGATCACTTCAACTGCCCCTACTATTATCTACTGGCCGGCCTCCAATTCCTGGCGTGTTGATTGTCGTTAATACGTGTGCTGATGCAGATGTGCTTGTCCTCCACACAGTCACACACATGTATATAACTTTAATATAAACCTTGTGAGGAGCATGCACTACTACATGATTGCAACGCTGATCTCACGTCTGCTTTACCATTTTATATTGCCTGAGGACGAGCAAAAAACTAACATGTATGGATATATATGTTGGCGTGATTTAGCGTACGTAACCCTTTTATCCTGCACTAACAAACATGTTCATGTGTTGCAACAGGACATACAATTTGTAGCACAGTCACTTGGACGACAGGATGACTTATGCATGGCTCGGAGATTTAAACAAGCATGATGCATATGTTCCGGTACATCTTGGAATCAAACTTCATAATGTGCCTAGGTACATGATGTTCTAACTAGTATGGCTACGAGATCTTTAAAGATTTATCAACAACTACATCATGTGTTCCAAATTGTTTTGGGACCAGCACATCATATCTGAACACTTTGCTCTAACTCATAGCTCACCTTAATTGTTCTGACTGTCAGAATCTTTAGCTATGTATCATAGTTATATAGAGGCAGATAATGGAGTCATCAATAGAGTGGTATCATCTCAATGAACTTGTCTTGTTTTCAATAAAAAATTTCCTTTTGTCTAGAGAAGCTATTTTTTTTACGAACAATTGTGTTCTTATATTGATATAACAAAAGAAATTAAATATAAGATTATAACCCTAGGAGTTCAGAACCAAACAACAAAAAGAAACTAAAAACAGATAAAAGGTACAACGCGGGGGGTGTGCGAGTCATCACCTCTAGTTGGTGTCTTGGTGGGTCACGCATTCCAAGAACGCATGACCCGTCTTCAACCTCGCGTCCACCTCCTCTCCCGCCCCTTTCTCCGTCCTCGTGCCCCTCCTCCGCCGCCCCTTCCCTCGCCGTCGAGCACCCGCGCTCGTCGTCGACCCTGCCTTCCTCCTTGTCCTTGCCCTGGCGGCTCGCTAGGGTCCGCCGGAGTTCCGGCGAAACCTAGTGCGCCCACGGTGGCCGCCTTCTTCCCCTCCCCCCTCCCGCGATTGTGAGCTCCCACCGCAGCGACCTCCCTCCGGCCATGGCGCCCCCGCCCTCCCTGGCCCGGCTGCCTCCACCGCCGCCAGGGACCCAAACCATCCGGCCTCCTTCCCCACCGCCTAGACGGCCTGCCTCCCCAGGGCACCTTCCTTCTAAGCCTGCCAGAGAGTTGGCTTCTTCTCCCTCTCTAGCGACCTCCTCCTTGCCGTCTCCGACGAGCTCCTCACCGGAACCCTAGGCGGCTTCTCTTCTCCCTCTCCGGTGCGGGAATGGGTGCAGCATGGGGGCACGCGCGGGCGCGGGCTTGTGGGAGAGGGAAAGGGAAAGAGAGAGGGTCGCATCGCCCACGTGGAGCACGACAATCGTGTGTTTGGTTTTGCGAATAAAAAAAAACTCATCCATCAAGGTAGGGACCCCTGCAATTTATTGCATTTTTCACCATTATTTATAGATTTATTATGGAAACTTTTAAAACAAACCATATCGTATTCGTACGTATCACATTTTCTGCTACTTGTGTTGCTGTGAGCCAGCCGGCCAGCCCTGTGCTTGCAAGCCCTTCCGAACCAAGTCGCTGTCGTCAGGGACGAAGCCAGAAAAAAATTTAGGGGGGGCTAAACAAAAGTGCTACAGTGACTTAGCTCTACTTTAATCCCTCGTAATAGAAAAAGTATAATAGCTTGAAGTAGTCTTATATTTAAAACGTCAATTAACAATGAAATTCACAAAATACATCTAAAAAATAAATGTCTTAGCCCACCCTACCTTATACATCTGCGTCTAAAATTGGAAGAAGAGCACTAGAAGTTCCACTAGCTTAGCAGCAGTAGGGGGGCTGGAGCCCCCCCCCCCCCCCAGCCCCCCCGCTGGCTTCGTCCATGGCTGTCGTGGTAGACGTCACGGAAGCTCTCCGAGTAATCACCCCTTTGTCTTGCGACGGACGACCACCGGAGCTCCTTCTTCCAGTCCTCCAGCCTTGGGAACCCGCAGTGCTTCTCCCCGAACTCGTCGCAGCAGTCATAGTCGTCGAAGAATTCATGCGTCAGGCGCTTGGTCATGCCGGCCATCTCCCTGGCGCGGTGGTACTCCTCGGCCGAGCGCCTCCCGTGTCCAGGAACGGGAATGACAATTCGTACCCAGTGCAGTAGATGATTGAGTCGGCGGCGACACACGAGCCGTCGGCGAACATTACCTGCCCATCCTCACACAAACACTCGATCTGGAGGTGCAGGTGCAGGTTGTGGTGCCTGGCTACAGCCTTGGAGACGCCGGGAGTGATGCCCTCCATGGACTTGACGCTGACGTGCACCTCCCTCGCCACCCTGGAGAGCTCCAGCGCGATGTCCTTGCCGCTCTCATGGAAGCCCACGACCACCACCACCTCGCCGTGGAAGGAGTCGGGGACCCGGTACGAGTGGGAGTGCAGCTGCCTCCTGCTCCACTTGTCCATGCCGTTGATGGTTGGGACTTGGGAGCCTTGGCTGGGTGTACTGGCCGACGGCGACGACGACGGCGTCGAACACCTCCTCCGTGGTGACCACCCCGCCCTCGAAGTCACCATGCATGGAGTTGGCGTTGGCGCACCTCACTGTCCAACGATTCGCGCCGTCGTCAGCGCCACGGGGCGGCGCCAGGCCGACGTGCAGGACCTTGGTGTTGAGCCTGACGACGTCCATAAGCCCGAACGCATCGCAGAAGTCCCTAATGTACCTCAGGAACTCGTCGTGCCCCGGGTACCGCCGGGCGTCGCCGGTACCGTCGTTGCTGGGGAAGAAGGGGAAGTCGGAGAAGGCCGTGAGCTCCCTCGGGTCGTACAGCCACTGCCCGCCGACCCCGCTGCTCTGCTCCATGACCGTCACGTCGTGGCCCTCCCGGAGCAGCTCGCGGGCAGACGCCAGCCCCGACGCGCCGGCGCCGACCACGCACACCTTCTTGGATGACACCATCTGGCCTCGCTGCCGGTCTTCTCTCCTCCAACTGAAGTGAAGGAAAAATGGATGAAACCATTTCATGAATCACGGAAAACCAAGTGCCCGCGGTTGGAACAAATTTTATCGTTGAGCCAAAGGCACTTGAATTATTTTCCCTTTTTCTGATGTGTTTCGGTTGCAGTATAGAACAATGCAAGCACTGTTTGAAAAGGAAAGCTGTGATGATGTGTCGCTATGATCATTATTGATATTTAGTCATTTTCCCATTGGAAACATACAAAGATATCTTTTGTAACAGGCTGATCATAAGGTTTTGTCTAACGATAATGCTAGGTATAGAGCGTCCGTCCGGACGGACAGTGCTGATGGTGGGCCATGATGCAGCCAACGACCGCCTCTTATCTCCTCATTCACTCGCCGCCAACTGTTCTTAAAAAAAAAGAAAAAAAAATCACCTCACCACAGCGCTGCGACAGCTCTCCGCGCCACCTCGGTGACAACACTCTCCACCGCGCCTCCCTCTCCATCGAGCCTCCGCTCCGCTGGATGTTATCTTCTCTGCGCCAGAGCACGGTAGCCCGTCTTCCTCCCTCTCCATCACGCCTCCCGCCCGTCGCGGCCTTGTCCAGTGCGCGGACCCGCCGCAGCCTTCTCCACGGGACCTGCCACGGCCTTCTCCATAGAAGCAGCAAGCTCCGCGCCACCTGCGAGCTTTACAATGATGATGAACTCCACGCGCCGACGAGCTTCCATTCCCATG
The DNA here is from genome assembly GCA_038087645.1 of Saccharum hybrid cultivar R570. Taxonomy (NCBI): domain Eukaryota; kingdom Viridiplantae; phylum Streptophyta; class Magnoliopsida; order Poales; family Poaceae; genus Saccharum; species Saccharum hybrid cultivar. The sequence continues at coordinate 1,944,762 of JAQSUU010000368.1, forward strand.
TAGTAAGGAGATGTTGCGTTAAAAGTGCATGTTGCAAACGTATGTTTCAAGTGTTTTAGAGGTATGTTGGAAGTGTTTCAAATGGATGTTGCAAAAGTAGATTGGGATGTTGCATATGTCGCAAGTGTTTCAGAGGCATGTTGCAAGCGTTTGTTCAAAGTGTTTCATTTGTTTCAGACATATGTTGCAAGCGTTTTTTATCTAAATGTTGCATATGTTTCATAAAATATGTTGCAAGGGTATGTTCCAAATATTTCAGTTGTTTTATTCTTATGTTGCAGTAAGTATTTTCATGTTGCAAGTGTTTTATCTGTATGTTACATGTGTTTGACACATGTTGCAAGTATATGTTTCAAATGTTTCATCTGCTTCAGACTTACGTTACATTTAAGTATTTCATGTTGCAAGTGTTTCGTGTTTCAGAGGTATCTGCGTGCTCCCAAGCCACAACACCTAATCAGATAACAGACACAATAAAACAATTTGGGCCTCTTTGGCCCTTTTCCAATCATTTTCATCCTAGACAGACACAAGAATTTCTCAAAAAAAAAAGACAGACACAAGAAAATTAAAGAATAACATATGCAGAAGTTTATACACCACCACACCCAACTATATAGCTACTAGGACTAAACCAAACGGGTAGTCAGACCATTAAAAGACCGGACCAGAGATTATAATCGACCGATTCATTGAAAAGATCATCGATATGATTGAACCAGTAAAACCGATACAAAATAGCCGGGTTTTTTTTTTATTGAACTGTTATGTTCTGTCTGAATCGGAGGGGTCTAATTGGATGTTGATCTCATGCGTCCTGTGTACATATATAGGATGACAGGACAGAGGACGCAGGAGCAAGCCGGTGGGGGTGGCCCACTGGGTCATTGGCGCACAAGTAGTGGGAGAGGGGAAGGAGTCGATCTGGCGCGTGGATATTTGTAGGGCTGGGCACTTTTAAACCAGAAACAAAAAATTGAGTCAAAATATCAGTATTTTTTTTTGTTTTTGGTTTCGGCTTTGGTTTTAGTATGTGCGATTTTTGGGTATCAGCTTCGGCTTTGGTTCTATGAGCAAACCGAATCGTGAAGCCAAGAATCAAATGCTTTCCTCTCCTCAGAATAAAAAACCGACGACCGTTGACCCGTACTCTACCTATCCTTTTCTCTTGGCCTCTCATTTCCTCCTCCATCCGACCAATCCTCCTCAGACATTTGTGGGCGACGGTGGCCTAGATCCTTGGTGGTAGGGGCATGACCGAGCAGCTTGGGGTGCTTCTTGGCAGTGACCAGTTGGGGTACATTAGCACGGGGGTGGGGCAAGGCAGCTCCATGAGACCTTGACGGCGGGGGCACGCTGCCATAGTGTGGGTGGTAGCTCCTCAGCTACAGGGCAGTGCGTGGGTGCCGGCGAGGATCCTCAGCGTCAAGTAGTGGGCACAGGGGCTCATCCGTGCCACCCAAGTAGCCCATCTCTGTGGCTCTATTGCAGCATCGGAGGGGCGTCAGCAAGCGGCAGCGGCGAGGCTACATGGATGGCCGGTCGGAAATCTGTGATCTTCCAAGCAAGGTGCTTCTTCTTTCTTCGATGTGTTGTGTCTATTTGGATCAACCGAAAAACCAAACCGAGAAAAATCAACACCGAAGTTGTCGGTTCCTTGTTCTGTGACAAACCGATCAGCTCTCAGATTCTGGAAACCAAAGTTTCAGGGAACCAAAGAAACTGAACTGAATTGTCGCTTAAAGCCAATTGCCCAGTCCTAGATGGTTGTGATACTGTGCCTCCTTTTTAGATCATCAAGAAGCTTAAAATCACTACATTTATTAAGCCTTATATCCAATTCATAATCTAATTAAACATTGGTGCTTCTTACAATTAAATCTACAAATGAGGACCAATGTTGATTATGTTTTGATGTTAAAGAAAGATAATCCTAAAACAAATAAATGCTATTGGAGAATATTATGGAGGGAGAACAACCAAGAAAGTCAATAGTTACTATGATTAACTAGCTAACTAGTCGTGTATTGTATAGACCAACTAGGACATTGCGTAGGGAAAAAAACCCATAGCAATAATGAAAAAACAAAGCAGGGGGGTGTACTGGTGATTTTTGCTAAGTGTGAAGCCAACTACAGAGGTGGTCTCTAGGGTTGAATGGCAATTCTAGAAGAACTCACCAAAAACCTAGCTAAGAATGAGTGATAGTGACCAAGGTTGATGTAGAGGTCATTTTAGAACTTTTTGCTTCTCCCCTTGCTTCTCTTCACCAAAATGCATGGGAGAATGAGCTCTCCTTGCTCGATCCCTAGTATTGATGCAGACTTGGGGATGGTGGGAACTTGACGAAGGTCATCCTTGCCTTCTTCTTGGTCTCTCCTCCTCCTTTCTTCTCCTATCCTCCTCTTCGTAACTCGACTCTGGCAATTGCGTGTTCTAGCGGAATGTCCGGTGGTGTTTGTTGGAATGTTCGTCGAGACACAAGACTGACAAACTCTGACTGACTTAGCGTTGTTGATGCCTGACCGTCCGAGGTAGTTTAATTTCTGGACTGCCACCACTGCATAGCAATGCCAGACATATAATTTTCACAATTAAATTTTTGATTGATGCATTGAGGATGGTGGAATATCATTTTAAGGAGTGGAATATCTCCAAGGATTTAGCTATAGACAGGAGCGCTTGGAGATTGGCAATCAACGTGCCTGAACCGTGACCTCTTTTTGTCTTGTGCCCTTTATGTCCCTTTTATGTGTCTCCCTGTTTCTCGTCTCTTTTGGGTTTCATCTCTAGCCTACCCCAACTTGCTTGGGACAAAAGACTATGTTGTTGTTGTTCATTGAGGATGGTGGACATGATTATCAACATATACAATGCTCTGATCATAATAACTAATAATTTCCAACACAAACATCTAAATCTTGATCTCTTTATTTTCCCTCAAGCTAAAAACAGCTCAAGCAGGTAATAAACTGGCGTAAGAAAAATCTTAAGCGGTGCTAGAAAATGCCCTCACGGACCACAAATTAAGTCATAGATACAACAGTGGACGGCTTTAAAAATACTCGGGCGAGAGTTTAAGCTTACTGTATATATATGTGCTACTTATGTTTGTGGACTTGCATTGGTGCGATTATGTTTTTCGCATTTTAACTTATTTTTGCCCTCCCTCTATTTTAAATTGTAATTCATTTTAATCCTGTAGTGAGTTTGTACAATTTTGACCAAGTTTATAAAACAATATATTAACATTTATAATATTAAATAAATACATTATGAAATCTAATTTGATGTTTCAGATATTTGTGTATTTTTTCTATAAATTTAGTTAAAAGTAGAGAAGTTTTATTTAAGACAAATCTAGGATGACTTATAATTGAAACGGCGAGAGTACATATAAAGTTTGGCTCATTTTCAACTTACTCTTCTACACGCCTACAATTTGAGCCTAATTTTTAGTGTAAACGGATTCGATTGCGACCGTTGTCTTTTGGTGTCGTTGCAGGTAAAAGAAAACTAGACTCAACAATCAGCATTTAAATTTTGTTATGAAAACACGGTAGATGCGAGATGCTAATACTAATACGCATGGCATGCACATTTATGTAAACGCACGCATGTGCTTCACCACTATTAAGATGGACAAGAATCATGACAGATATAGACGGTCAAATGAATGGTATAGCCCTAGCACTATTGAGCACAACACTAATAAACACTACTCCCTCCATTCTAAATTATAAGACGTTTTGACTTTTTAACATTCATAACTTTTGCTATGCACCTAGATATATATTATATCTGGATACATAGCAAATGCTATGAATCTAGAAATACCAAAATGTCTTATAATTTGAGACAGGGGAAGTATAATTTAATTGCGTCATGTCATGCCGGCAGGTCATGCCTAACTCTTGGTCTAGGCACGGCCCTACAACCTGTTTGTCGTGCCAAACCAGTCCGATGAGCAAGGCGGCCTAGCGGGCCCGTGCCAGAGTCCGATGCGCAAGGCCATGCTGCCCTGCTGTCACTGTGCTTTCAGGAAAAAGACCCTTTATTGTTTGGATAATGGATACACATGAATATAGTTACTAGTTGGGGCTAAATGTTAGCCCAAATTAGATATGATTGATTAGCTAATTGGCTAATAACTAGTTGAAGATTTGGATAAAAAATTAGCACACCTATTAGCTTTTTTTTTGTTTGGATGCAGTAGAGCTAATTTTAACTAATTTTTAGTTATCATTAGTCATTGTATCAAACAAGCCATGTATGTTGCTCTTTGTCGATCCAATTATTAGAGTCCATCTAGCATCTACTATAATATATATAAGGACAAGATCAGGCCATATAATACTTGGGCTGGCACTCTAAATGAGTTGTAGCCACACATGACTCTATGCATTGGGCCGGGCCGCTAACCATCCAAACTTGGTTGAGTTGGGCAAGGGAATTTGACAATGGGAATGACTAGCACCGGATGTCCAGCGCGAGGACGCGTCCAAACACCCGCACCCTCCCCGCCTGCTGCACCCGTCCCGCCTGCCTGCCATTTAAAAAAAAAAAAGTTTACCCTGTCTGCCCGCATGTAACTTCTGCACCTGCATGTCCCGCATACAACTGCTGCGCCTTCAAACCTGCCCATGCATGCTAGTGCGCCTACGCATGCCGTTGCGCGCCTCATGCCTGCTAGTGCCCACTTTGTGCCTGTTGAGGCGCACGCAGGTGGGGATCGCATTTGATGCTCCCGCTTCTTACGCCTGCTAATGTTGTAACATGAAAGCACTTCTGCAACATATATCTAAAACAGGTGAAACATTTATAAACATATGTTTGCAACATATGTACATAGCAACTACAACATCCAGATAAACACATTTACAACATATGTCTGAAATAGATGTGAAACATTCTGAAATAGACGCTTACAACATATGTTTGAAACATATGTAACATCCAGATGAAACACTTGCAGCATAGGTCTAAAATAGGTGAAACATTTGGAACATACATTTGCAACCTACATGTATAGCCACTGTAACATATACAATATTTAGAAAAAAACACTTGCAACATATGTTTAAAACAGCTAAACATACACTTGCAACACGTGTATAGCCATTGCAACATACGCAACATCAGATCTACTTTTGCAACATCCAGATGAAACATATGCAACATACATTTGAAACACACGAAACATACGGTTGCAATATGTGCTCATCTACTCGCTGCCGTCCAATGGAGTCTAATTGACGCGGCGTGGGAGAGGGTAGCGTGAGGCGCGGGCGGCGCGAGGCATGAGCGGGGCATGAGGCATGAGGCACAGGCGGCATGCACGGCACAAGGTGCGAGGCGAGAGGGGGGTGCACATGGCGCGAGGTGGGTCTGGTGTGAGGTGTACAGGGCGCACGACGCGAGGCGGGTTCATGCGACCGTGCGAGGTGCGAGTTTTTTTTTAGGAAAGTGCCATGCGCAAGATGCAGGGACGCGTGAGACGCGAGGGGCAAGGACATCACGAGCATTACCGTTTTAAATTCGCGGTTTTATGCCACCACTTCAATCATTATGATTTGTACTGTTTCCGAAAATATCACGACTATGATTTGTACTTGTTTCCCAAAATATTACGACTAGCTAGAGTAGTGGGTCTGCGTGGCGTCAGTCGTGGATCTGGTACGCCGTCGTCTTCATCATCTTGGCCGACCTCCTTGTCTTATGGCGTCCTAGTCCTACCAGCCCTCGGAGCGCAAGCCCTCCAGCACAAGGTCGCTGTCACGGTAGCTCTCCACGTCGCCGTCCCTGAGGCGTGCAACAGCCGACGACAAGAGGTCCCGCTTCCACCCCTCCAGCGGCGGGAAGCCGCAGTGCTTGGCCCCAAACTCGTCGCAGTAGTCCATGTCGAAGAAGATGGTGTGCGAGAGGCGCCTGGGCACGCCGGCCGCCTCCCTGGCGCGGTGGTACTCCTCGGCGGCGCGCAGCATCTCCTCCTCCGGCGGCAGCGGCCTCCGGCCCGACAGCACCTGTGCCACCCACCTCGCCTGCGCCTCGTAGAACCGCGGCACCAGCACCAGCCTGGGCACGCCCACGAAGGACAGCGACGGCGCCAGCGCCGGCGGGAACGTGTGCTCGTACAGCGGGCCGATGCGGTTGTCGTCAACGGTGAGCAGCCCTCCCGTGTCCAGAAACGGGAACGAGAAGTCGTACCCAGTGCAGTAGATGATGGAGTCGGCGACGACACACGAGCCGTCCGCGAACATTACCTGCCCATCCTCACACAAACACTCGATCTGGAGGTGCAGGTGCAGGTTGTGGTGCCTGGCGACAGCCTTGGAGACGGCGGGAGTGAGGCCCTCCATGGACTTGACGCTGACGTGCACCTCCCTCGCCACCCCGGAGAGCTCCTGCGCGATGTCCTTGCCGCTCTCATGGAAGCCCACGATCACCACCACCTCGCCGTCGAAGGAGTCGGGGACCCGGTACGAGTGGGAGTGCAGCTGCCTCCTGCTCCACTTGTCCATGCCGTTGATTGTTGGGAGCCTTGGCTGTGTGTACTGGCCGACAGCGACGACGACGGCGTCGAACACCTCCTCCGTGGTGATCGCGTCGCCCTCGCAGTCACCACGTCGCGACCACCTCACCGTCCACCGCTTCACGGCGTCATCAGCGGACAGCGGCAGCGCCAGGCCGACGTGCAGTACCTTGGTGTTGAGCCTGACGACGTCCATGAGCCCGAACACGTCGCAGAAGTCCCTGATGTACCTCAGGAACTCCGCGTGCCCCGGGTACCGCCGGGCCCGGGCGTCGCCGGTGCCGTCGTTGCTGGGGAAGAAGAGGAAGTCGGAGAAGCACGCCAGCTCCCTCGGGCTGACGAGCCGGACGGAGGAGTACATGCTGCTGTGCGCGCCGGCCGCGCCGAGGGGGTCGCCGCCGTCGGTGCTCGGGTCGTACAGCCACTGCCCGCCGACGCCGCTGCTCTGCTCCACGACCGTCACGTCGTGGCCCTCGCGGAGCAGCTCGCGGGCAGAAGCCAGCCCCGAGACGCCGGCGCCGACCACGCACACCTTCATGGACGAAACCATCTCCGCCTCGCCGCCGGTGGACCTGCAGACACACTGCTCGTCGGATATTGGCTGGTTAGTCTTGGTCAGGGCGTCCCTGATGGCGTCTGTGCTCCAAACTCTGCAACTGCAAGGCGCCAAGATCGTCAATACACAGTAGGTGTGCTGCTGATGCAGCGATGCTTGACCTCTAAATAGGCCCATTTAGATATCTCGTCAGGTGGCGGCGTCCGGCCACCAGGACCAGGGCGTCCCTGTCGCGTCGGGCGTCGGCGTGTTTCGATCTCCTCAGCTCCGATCGACGGATAGAGATTAGAATAGGAGAAACCAAAAGGAACGCGTGTACCTACTGAGGTATGAGGACAGCCTTGCCGCGTGGGCCGCGTCCTGGGCCTTGTGGCTTCCGCTTCCGTGATGGATGGTAAGATCGGTGATCCAGGTGACTTTTTTTCCTTTTTTTTATATGAATACATGTATAATACGTATGTATTATATTGGTTGCTTGCCGGATAGACAGGTATGCTGGGGCGTACCGGCATACCCTGTGCTCCGCCACTGACAAAGAACGTCTACAATCACTGTAACGACTCAACAAACCATGTCAAATTATGGTACAGGTTGAACACTTGTGTCAACCAAAGCAATGTGAACATTATACCACTTATTCCATGCTTATACATTGGACTATTACAACAACAGATACCCGATCAAAAACTTCATTTCCCAAGCGTATCATATACAAAGGCACAATCTTACACAACTATACACCCGTGTACCAAGGACACAGAGCCCCCAATAAGAAATGACTTCACTTTGTTAGGGTCTATTACAGCAATTAGGTCCAAGTTTGGATTTACCACCACTGCGCCAGGCTCACGGTATTGGCAACTCTTACGATTCCTCGTTCTTTACTGGAGTCCACTGTGCAGCTTCTTTCTTTCTCCTGATAAGAAATCCAAAGGAAAATCCCAGGAGCAGTGCAAACAATACACTGCCTCCGATTTCCAAGTACAACGGAGATATTTTTTGCACGGTGCTGACTCCTGTGCCATGTTTAGTATCATCCACCACCTCAGCAACACTACTGTTACTAGATACCAGGCCGGAAAATATCTCCACCATATCATGGACTTGCCCATCATGGTTCCCCACATAGGTTAATGTTAGCTTCTCCCTTGTTGCTACAAGCTTTGTGTATCCAAACTCACCACCACGGTACATGGACCTCTCAGGCTGTGGAAAGATGGGGACGTCTGGGTGATCAGGCCTCGGTTGCCATATGGGTTGCCAGTCTTGCCCGCCCATCCCAATCACAAGATGCACAGGAGCACCAGAGTATTGGAAGCTTGATGAAGTGTTGACACATTGGAAGTTCTTCATCGGGCAGAACCTCTCATACCTGTGGACATGTCCCCATAGTGCAAGGGTCACATTGTATGTCACCAGCAGCGGTTCCAAATGCTGGAGCATCTGCTGTTTCAAGGCTGCGTCCCTGGTTTCATCACTTGAGGTGTACATGGGGCGGTGGCCCTGAAAAACAACAAATGGTGTTCTACTTCGGTTCACCTTCTCAAGGTCCGCTTTCAAGAAGTTGTACTGATCACTGCCCTGAACAAAATTTGTTTCGGTTGACATGTAGACGAAATGCACCACACCTGAGTCAAAGGAGTAATAAAGATTCCTGGTGTCTGGGCCACCATTACCAGTTGGTAGAATAGAATTGCCAGGCATTCTGAACTTAACGCTATACGGTATTCCACATTCGCCTCCACCATCCGTTCCATATGTAGCCCACAATGGTTTCCAAGGTTGAGATGGCCAATCATACTCATGATTTCCTATACAGACATGGTATGGGGTATTGGCAGCAATAGGCTCAATCTGACTGAAGAAATGATCCCATACCCAAGAATAACCTCTAGCATAGCTGATGTCCCCAATGTGTGAAATAAAGGCGGGTTTATCCCCAAGGGCTTCAATATCACGAAGGATCCACTTTACAGTGGACAAGCTCTCATCTTGTGTGCGAATGTAGGTGTTATAAGGCACATAAGTTCCCATGTCACCAAACAGAAATGCGTTGGTCTCATTGGCTTCACTGTCACGTGAAATAAAGCTGTATATCTCACTCCATCCTCCAGTGTCACTACCAACCTGCCAAAATGATTGAGTTGATTAAATTTAATAAATGAGAAGAATATATATAAAAAGCATGCTCACAAGGAAAAAGGCCAGTGGGGTTTAACTCCCCACAAAACTGGATCCTAGTTCCAGTATTCAGAACAAAAATCTAAATTTTACAGAATTACTATTTCCAAATAAAAGATCTGATGTACAAACTCTTCACTCAAACAGAAGTACTAGTGCTTAAATGCTTACTGAGCCTTCCAACAATCTAGTAAATTCTCAGTAACCTACACTTCAGGCAGCAGTATACTAACTTCAGCTCTTCAATGGAATGCTCATAGGTCATACTTAAGTGCTTACGGAGCCTTCTAACAATCTAGTAAATCCTCAGAAACCTACGGTTCAGGGATGAATATACTAACTTCAGTTCTTCAATGGAATGCTCATAGATCATACTTCAAGTGTTAGTGCTAGCTACACCAATATAGCTGGTTGCATTGAATCCTATTTGCTATTTTGTAGTACATCCAGTCAATGCTGAGCACTTCAAGATTCAGTATACAAGGCTTGAAATGTTCATATTCACTACACCAACTTCACCTCCTTAGCATTCAGTGCTAACTACACTACTTTTATTGGGTATATTGGCATTTCTGACCATATTTGCAACTAAGTAATACAAGTACATTCTGAACATTTCAAAATCAGTCCAATGACAATTTACATAAGCAACTACCAGTACATACATACAACTAATGTGAAGCAGCAACCTAAGAACAAGTTATAAGACAACAAACTGTTAGCAAGTGAGAATACTCCTCTTTAATGAACTCTCACTATGCACACTTTCAAGATCACAGAACTTGAGAATCAAAGCCTTATTATGGCACATATGCTGCATGCAAATTCAATATTTTTCCTGCACCCTCCCAACACAATAGCTACAGTGCTTCAGATATCTCCACTAGGAACTGTTTAACTAATGAATAACAAATCTTACTATGTCACCAATGCTGAACCAATAAATCTTACTATGCCGCTAATGCTGAATCAACAAATCACTATGCCACTAATTCTGAATCAACACTATTTAATCTTAGGAACACAATGATCCATCCAGCACACTCTAAAGCACAATTAATTTCAACCCTTGTGCGCCTCAGGTAACCCAACTGCAACATTAGGCTGCAGCATATATGGCTCGAGAGGAGCTAGTACCTTTCCTTTTCTGTGACAAAATTTACATAAGTAAAATACTGTTTTTTAATAAAAAAAACTGATACAGAGCCAAATTGTAACTAAAATCAGAAAATTTGAACCATTCCAAGTTACAGCAGGGGATAATTCACAGTATATACCTTGTAAAAGTACCTCCTTCCAGGCTCCAATCCCTTCATGAGGCCGTCGAAGACGAATCCCGGATCCCTCCAGGCGAGGCTGCTGTTCGCCGGCCAATCGCACATGTGCTTCTGCTCGTAGGTGCTCACATCCGTGCCCACCTCCCTCCACTCCTTCTCGTCCTCCTTCTGCAGCCCGTACCTGACGACCCTCTTCCCGCGGTCGCCGCACACGAACAGGACCCGCATCTCGTCGATCCCATCCGCGAACGTGAGGTGCACCTGCTCGGGGCGCGCGGGGTCGCCGACGGAGACGTCGGCGGAGACGGCGACGCGGTGCTTGCCGTGGGGGAGCGGGTTCCCGTCATGGTCGATGTGGTGGTAGGAGTACTCGTTGGCGGGCCAGCGGAAGAGGCGGAACTGGTAGGGCGCGCGGAGGGTCGGGAGGCGCGGGAGGGAGAGCTCCCCTGAGCCGCCGCGCCAGGAGGTGGAGCCGTTGAGGAAGAGGTAGCCGAGGAAGTCGCGGTCGCGGGAGGACGGCGGCGAGTAGATGCCGACGTAGTCGAGGCCGTCCGGGGCCGGGAGGCCTGTCCAGCGGATCTTGATCTGGTCGCTGGAGAGGGTCGCGGTGAGGGTGGTGCCCGCCGCAGCCCCGCCGGCGGCGACGGCCGCGACGGCGAGGAAGAGGAGGAAGCGGAAGCGGGGGTTTTCGGGGGACATTTTACCGGGGACGCCGCGGAGAAGCTGCTGGTGACGTGTCCAGAGCAATTTAGGTGAGCTCGCAGGGTCACCGACGGTGTGGGACCCACCCGTCAGTTCAACGAATCTGGGTTGGAGTACTAGTGTGAGTCAAACGGAATATTCCTCACAACCGTGGGAAGAATTTGCTTGGCCTTGTTTAGATCAAGGCCTTGCGTAGATGGCTAGTATTTTAAATTTTGGCTACCGCAGTATTTTTGTTTATACTTAGTAATTAATGTTTAATTATGAACTAATTAGGCTTATAAGATTCGTCTCGCAAATTACAGATAAACTGTACAATTAGTTATTTTTTTTACCTACATTTAGTGTTCTATGCATACATCTAAAGATTCGATATGATGGAGAGAGAGTGAAAAATTTTAACTTTAGCCTTGCATCAACTTTTGCACGCATGTATGAAGCATTAAATATAGATAAAAAATAACTAATTGCACAGTTTAGTTATAAATCACGAGACGAATCTTTTGAGCCTAGTTAGTCTATAATTGAATATTAATTATCAAATACAAACGAAAATGCTACCGTTAAAAAAATTTTAACTTTTCACCAACTAAAGTGAGACTTCGTGGGGTATATCCCGGTACCCACACCATCAGGGACAATCTAAGCCATCACATCAGACTTGTGGCGTACAACACTGCTCGACGTATATTACAAGACACCTAGAAGATTTGATCGGATACTATAGATATTGTAATCTAAATATAATACTTGCCATGTAACTGACTATGATATTTTTCTTATAACTTTACCTTTTTAGAGTATATAAGGAGGGGCAGGGGTCTCCTAGTCGGCAGATAGATCATCTCATTATACAATCCATCAAAAACACATGATGTAGGGTATTACGTCAAGCTGACGGTCCGAACCTATCTTATCGTTGTCTCTTGCGTTCTGTGTCACCATCCGATTTCCTCACGCGCACCTCCACCGATTTATCTACTATCATGGCTATATCCCTCAGTAAACAGTTGGACGTATTTCGTCGACAGTAACATGTGCGTGCTAATTCCACGGCAAATCAACTTGACGTTCTCGGCGAGATTGACCTTGGATTTCGTACCGGGATTTCTTCATCAACTTCGTCAACCAAAAAGTCGCCGAGACGAGGCGGAGTCCTCAACGTGGTGTAGTGGCGTCCGTGATTCAATCCGGGATGCAGCATGAGGAGAAGGCTAACGACCGAGCTGCAACCTCCCTGACGACGTCAGCACAAGGCCCCGCCGCCCCCGTGTTGGGTCGGGGATCGATGACGACACGGGGTCGCGCGTGCAGCAACATATATCCCGGCAGATGATCAACGTATTGATTATCCTTGCATGTCGATCTGAATGTATATGCATTACGCATGCATGTTCGGGAGGGCTTCCTTATTTGCTGATCTACGCTTCGGGATGTGACTCCAACCTCATCCATCTGCTCTGGATTCCAATTATAAATATTTTATATATAAAATATATGTTTGAATATCTCTACATCTCTACGTGACTACAATGCAGGAGACGATCAACTGCGCCCTTCACCCTCAGCCTTCGCAACAACGCCCTAGCACGATTGGAGCAGTTGCCGGCGGCGCACGATCGCGACTCCGAGTCGGCAAGCAAGGCCACGTCCGAATCCTCAACCAACGAGCAAGTAAGGAAGGAGGCGTCCAGTCGGACATGCAAGCAAGCAAGCAAATTTTGCTTAGTCTACATCACCATGATGTGGAGATGACGCAAGCAAGCTAGCAAAAACGATTATGATGATCTACATCCTCCTGGCCCGCTTTAAACGTGGGATCGGACTCCAGTGCGAATTGCGCCACCAAGCGAGCCACTAACCCAGCCGTCTGAGCCGCTAAGCACGAGCCAGACGACTACAGCCAGCCACCAAGCAAGCCGCCCGGACTACTTGCTCCCATCACTTGCCGCGTCGCAACGATGATCGTCATGAAGAGCGACACTGTGACAGCCACGACCGCCGCCATGACGATAGGCTGAAAAGCTCGAGGGCCGGGCGATTTCGTCGACGCCGAACATACGTTCTATCTAAAGATAAGTAACCAGGGGCGGACCGAACGGTAGGGCAGCCAGGGCAGCTGCCCTACTCGTGGGCTACAAAATTTTGGAACAGATCTTCAGAAATTTTTTGGCCCAGCCCAACATCAGTAGTCATCCAGCGCACACGAGTAGGGCAACACCGGCAGCGTCATTCTTTGCGAGTTCGTTCTTCCCCACGCGTCGCTGGTTGCCTCCCCGTGTCCTGCTCGTCTGCCCGTCCTGCTCGTCACCAGTCGCCCCCTGCCTCTCTCCACCATGCCCGTCCTGCAAACCAGGACTGCTGCAGACTGCAGTCCGCGGCGGCGGCGAGGCGGCGACGCGCCGCCTGGCGCCTACAGCCTGCTGAAGCCCGCCGGGCGCCGACCGCCGTTGCCTGCTGATAGTGATAGACTAACAGGTTTGAATTGGATGTGAAATTTTGTGATTCCAATTTCCAAGTTCTGAAGTTCATGACCTAATTTTAATCCTCATTTCAATTTCTTCTTTCAGTGTTCAAGATGAAGAGGACAAGGACTTTGGCTTCGTATTTCTCTCGAGTTCCTGGGCAACAAGGGACTGTCGAAGCCGAACAACAACCTGCTCCATCCCCTACACAAGAACAGCAAGCAGGACAGCAAGGTCCTCCACTGCAATCTCAAGGTACAGAACGAGAACAAGTCTCAATTAGGACTAGAGGCAGTGCTGCACAAGCACACACCCAACCTGAGGAAGTAATTACAGGAGCTACAACTAGTTTGCCTGCAGTAGACTTAGTCCAACCTCCTGTAGAACAAACTGGAAATGAAAATGTTGGTTTTGTGGAGGAGGAGGGTGGTTTCAATCAAGTCCTTCATCCTTAAGATATTGTTGCAGATCCAGGGTGTAGAAAACCAATTGATGAAATGCATCCAAATATTAGGGATGATGCGAAAAGAGAGTATGTCCATGCCAACCAAAAGGCCATGCATATCCCAAAAGAAAAATATGTAGAGCTAATAGGAGTTTTCATGATATATACATGAACTCATGAAGAAATTCTCTCGATTGCAACCTCTTGTGAATAATTGTTTTTTTGTGACATATATATATATATATATATATATATATATATATATATATATATATATATACACACACAAACTATGTAGCTTTAGGATTTTGGTCGTCAGGATTTCGCCCTAGTCTTGGCCAATTCTTGGGTCCGCCACTGCCTATAACTGTATTTAATACAATTTTTTCCTCTGTGTTTCTCCATTTGTTCTCCATATTTAATATGCTTGAGAAGCTCCGCTCGTTCTCCATGTTTAGTATCTTTAAGATACTTCATTTAATTTCTATGTATACTATCTTAAAGATGACATACACTTTCGCCTCAACAGCTCCCCGAACAACCACGTTTACGCTTGTGTTCTCCATAGATAGCCCTGTCTCCGGCTTCTTCCTACACATGCACGAGCGCCCGCCCTCCGCGTTATGGGTGGTCAACAACGGCTCCTCGGTGATGCTTGTCTTCCTACACGTACATGAGCTCCAACGCTCCGCGTTACGGTTAACGGGCTAGCCGGGGCTAGGGAGCTCAACCAACGAACTAACGGCTCGGGGCGGTTTATATTAAATATAAACACATCTTCAAAAGAACACTTAGTATTTACACCAACTAGAAGAAAACTTACTCATATTTAAAATATGAGCAAACTTCAAATACATATAATGTTTATCTCCAACTGCTCGACAAGATACATTAAGTACTACCCGTTCTATATATTTGTTTTACAGGGGCATGGTTCAGTCAACGAGCTTATTTTTCACGCTCGGGGACTGGATCACCCAGGAAGGACAAAAGGATCATCGTCCGGGTGGTCGCACCATCTGGCAATCGGACTTCTCTGCCGATCAACTGGTCGGACCGCTAAGTTCATGGACTTCGTTGCCGACCAGTTGGTCAGACTGTTCGGCACTCACTTCTACTTGGAGCTCACTTCACCGCCGACCAGTTGGTTGGCTGTTTGGTGCTCAATTCTTCGCCAACCAGCTGGTCGGATTGTTCGTCGCTTCATCGTCAGCTACGGTGGGGGCTCGCCAGCTAAGCTAGAAACTCTTTGGCGTTCGAATTCTTTGTCGCTTCATCGCCAGCTAAGCTGGGGCTCCCTAGCTAAGCTGGAGACTCCTCGGAGTTTGGATTCTTCGTCGCTTCATCGTCAGCTACGCTAGGGGCTTCTCAGCTAAGCTGAAGACTCCTCAATGTTCAAATTCTTTGTCGTTTCATCGTCAACTACGCTGGGGGCTCCCCAGCTAAGCTAGAGACTCCTTAGCGTTTGGATTCTTCGTCGCTTCATCGTCAGCTACGCTGGGGCCTTGCCAGCTAAGCTGGGACTCCTCGGTGTTTGGATTCTTTGTGCAAGAGTTGCCAGCTAAGCTGGAGATTCCTTTGGTGGTCGGATTTTGCTACGTCTCATCGGTGTGCTATCAAGTCGCCCCATACTGTTCGAATCAGGGTGCTGATCTTGGACAGCACGTCTGGGGTCTTGACAAGTATATGGCAGATGATGTTGGCAAGCTTTCGTTAAAATTCTCTGATCCTGCTACAAGATTTCTCCTCAATCTTCTAGCAGTCTCATGGACTACGTCTGTACACATCATCTGGTGATGACTGTACCATTTTTTCTCAGCTAAGTTGGGGACTGGTTTTCAGCTAAGCTAGGGACTGGTTTGGCATATGAAACCTACTATTTTGGACACTGACACCACGTGAATACTTCACCTGCTGTCAGGCTTAGAGACTAAGTGGGCACACTTTACCTTTGCGGTGAATGTGTTTGTCTCTAGGACCCAATGTTTTCATGCATGACTAAGTCATGGACGGTAAGATCTACGCTTGTCTTTCAGAGCATCTCTTTTGCCTAAGGTATGGACGCTAAGCATCTAGCATTTCACACGAGGGACTAAGTTCCTCCGCGCTGACTAAGTCAGGAACGCTAAGCGTTCAACTTCGCTGCCCAGAACCTAAGTGGCTACACTTCTCTTAAGGGAAAGAATTTTCAAATTTTATCTTGAGCCCCTTACATCCTTTTGGCAAGCTGAAGGGTCGAGATGGCGGACTAGAGGGGGGTGAATAGTCCTTTCTAAAACTTAAACGAGTTGGCTAACAAAAACAAATGCGGAATTAAACTTATCGGTCTAGCCAAGACTACACCCCTCTAACTAAGTTCACAAGCACCTCACAAAGATCCTAATTAAGCAACTAAGGTGCTTTCCTTAGCAAGAGCTCTCCTATTTAATTCTAGAGCAAGGTCACACAAACCTATGCACTAGTACTTTGCAAGCAAGAGGGAGCTCCTACACAATTCTAGTAAGCAAAGCGCACAAAGCCTAAGGTCGCTAGCAAGGCTCAATAACAAGGCAACTAATGTCAAATTAAAGAGCGCAAAACACTTAGCTACACAAACTAAGCAAGAAGATATCTAGCTAGCTACACAAGCACAACTAGAACAAGAGAAACTACACAAGCACGATATATATAAAAGTAAATACAAGCTTGTGTTGCATGAAGGCAAACCACCGAGAAGAGTAGACAATGTTGACACGATGATTTTCTCTCGAGGTTCACTTGGTTGCCACCAAGCTACGTCCCCGTTGTGTCGACCAACACTTCGTGGTTCGGCGGCTAATCGGTCACACACCGAGCCTCTCAAAAGGCACCGCAAGAACCCACCATAAAGTGTGGTAGCTCAATGACACGCTCAACTAGAGTTGCTCTTCGTGATCCCCGCGGGGTGAGCACAATCCCCCTCACAAAGCTTCTCCGGAGCCTCGCACAATCTTCTTGCGAGCTTCGACGGAGCCACAAGCCACCAAGCCGTCTAGGAGGTGGCAACCTCCAAGAGTAACAAGCACCACCAGCTTGCAACACGATCACCTAGTGCCACACGATGCAATCTCTCAAAGCAACACACTAGAATCGCTCTCTCACTCGATCCGATGAACACTATCACACATGAGTGAGTTAGATGGCTCCCAAGCACTACCACACAAGTCACAAAGACTATAGTGTGCTCAGCTGCCGGCCATGGCTGGCCAAGGCATCTATTTATAACCTCACGAACAAATAGAGCCGTTACCCCTTCACTGGGCAGATTTCGGGATGACCAGACGCGCCGGTCGTAACTGACCGGACACGCTCAGCCGCGTCCGATTCTCCAACGGTCACTCAACCCCAACGGTCAAACCAACGACCGGACGCGCCCCTGGCAACGACCGGACGCGCTGGTCACACAATGGCTAAGTCGCGAAGCACTGACCGGACGCGCTCATCGCGTAGACCGGACGCGCTGGAAACGACCGGACGCGCTGGTCCCGTGAATGACCGGACGCGCTGGTCGCCTGAGCAGCGCTCAATGGAACAACGACCGGACGCGCTGAAGAAAATGACCGAACGCCACAGTGCCCGTGTCCGGTTAGAGTCCAGTAAGCTCCCTGAACGACCGGACGCGTCCGATCGTCAGTGATCGGACGCGCTGCGCGTCCGATCATCCAACTGAAAAACGCGCAGACACTGAACACTGACCGGACGCGTCCGGTCATGCAAGGACCGTGTTCGGTTCAGCGTCCGGTCACCTCTGTGACCACCGTTCGCCTCCGTTTCTTTTTTGACTTCCGGTGTAGTGGAAAATAGGCATTTCAACTTCTCAAAAACGCCTGAATCCCGCGCTCGCAAGCTCGGCGGGAGGGAGAGAGGACCCCAAACCCTCTCTACTGCTCAAACTTCATCACCTTCGTAAATGTGCCAACACCAACAAGTGATCACCACCTTGTGCACGTGTGTTAGCATTTTCATAATCATTTTACCAAAGGAGTTAACCACTCAACTTGCCACGCCACTCGATCCTAGCAACGATGCATAGTTAGATCACACAAGTGGCACTAGATGACCTGATATGCAAACAAGTTTGCCCCTCTTGATAGTACAGCCATCTATCCTAAACCCGGTCATAAACTTCTCTACACACCTATGACCGGTGAAATGGAAATGCCCTAGGTTATACCTTTGCCTTGCGCATTCCACTTCATCTCCTCTGACATTGATGCAACACATGCACCAACCAATCACCAAATGATATGATTCACTTCATATCATCACGTGACCATATTGGTTCATCGATCTTGACCTCACTTGCTCTTCACCGTTGCCTCGGTCCTTCGGCGCCAAGC
Source organism: Saccharum hybrid cultivar R570 (assembly GCA_038087645.1). NCBI lineage: Eukaryota > Viridiplantae > Streptophyta > Magnoliopsida > Poales > Poaceae > Saccharum > Saccharum hybrid cultivar. Next base: position 1,963,278 of record JAQSUU010000368.1, read on the forward strand.
CATCACACAACTTGCCCTTCACCCTAGCAACCAGTCCATCAAGCCAAGCCTCATCTTGATCTTCTCCACCTTGGTCACATGACTCCATGTCATGTCTCATATGCAATGAGCTCCTTCATGACACCATCACATGTGGACTAATCTCCTGTGTATCTCATATAACCACATATTAGTCCACCTAAGTTGTCACTCAATTACCAAAACCAAACAAGGACCTTTCAATCTTCCCCTTTTTGGTAATTGATGACAACTCTACAAAGATATGGAAATTATGCTTTTTCAAGCTATCACTTCACACAAGTGTAAATTGCTAACTTGTTTTGGATTTAATGTTACTTATCCAACATTTAAGCTCTATGCCAAGATTTGGATAAGCATCATAAAATCCGACTTGATAGTGATAGCTCCCCCTACATATGTGCTCAAATGGTTTGGTTTCAAGCTTGCACATATGCATAAATATGAAATTTGTGAGAGGGTTAGCACTACTAAGTGATGCTAAGGAGTATAGAATAAACCTTTGTAGCTCGATTCCAATTAGTAGCTTGATACCATTTGAAAATCACAAGTTTGCCATCATCCTTAGCATCATGAGTAGCTAGACATCAAAAACACTAGAAATCCCGTGAGATCAACATTATAAGCATGGTTCTAGTTTTTGCATGATAATCACAAGTCTAGCTAACATCCTATGCATGCTAGTTATCAAATCATCATTCAAGTTCTATAACTAGCATACATCACACAAGCATGCATATTGAATTTAAGAACTTTATGCAATGCAAGCAAGCACATGAATTATGCACATATCAAATGTAATCAATCAAAGTTCATGAGCTTGCTCCCCCTACTTGTGTGCTTTCTTTGTCCAAGAATGTTTTTGATCCCCTTACATTCTTCAATGTTGCTCCCTCTTCGTCCATGTCCATGTCCAATCTTTCCAATCACTCCCCCAAAGTTCAAAAAGCTTTCATATCTTTGTCCAACTTCTCCCCCTTTGTCATCAATTTCCATAAAAGGTGTTCTTCTCAATTGATACAAAGGCTTGTATTGGTTGAGACTTGAATATTGCATTTTTTATGGACATTACCACATATGTTGGAATGACAAACTTTATGGTTGCTCTTGAGATACCACATAGGATCTTTGACCTTGATACCAATCGGTGGGGCTTCTCCCCCTATGTCGTAGCATGTGTCATTCACTTGAGATATCACTTGAAGATGATGGTAGCATTGCTTGATTTGATCACTTAAAGTTGAGGATCACTTGTGAAACCATCGTCTTGCGTGAATGATACCACGTGAAGATACCATGAGTAGGAATGTGATACCATTTTAAAGAATTTTCTAGTATGGATCCACTTTGAAGGATTTGACAATAATATTCACTTCTTGAACATTTGCTATCTTCATGAGTACCATTTGTAAGATATCACTTGTAAGTTGATCTAGACACCACTTATGAATACCATGTGAGAAATCAAATGAGTCTAGATAACACTTGAAGCAAACTAGATATCCATTTTCATTGTTGTCTTGTGCTTGTACTTTTATCATTGTCATGAGCTTCTAATGTGTCTTGAACTATTTTTCCTTGTATAAGCTTACAAGTCCGGTTTGATCCAATGACAAGCTTCTTCACACCTCATGCTAAGGGTTATCTTGCCAATGTTGTACTTGTCACTTGTTAGCAATCCAAACTAGATCAAGTACTTGGGTTCACTAGCTCATAAACAAATTCATACTCATACCACTAGATCATTTAGACAATCAAGCAATAGTGGTAGGCTATGAATCTAAATTTTTCATTTGTCATGCATGATCCTAATAAGCATGTACTATATGCACTAACCGCATACTAGTAAGGAATGAAATGATCATGCACATTACAATGATACCTTTGCTATGTTGGAGTAGAGGATAGTCACATAGATTCCAAATCATTACTCCAATAACAATGTGAAGTCCAATTTATAAGCTTGGTGAAGACCAATCATCATAGATAAATCCATTCTTCACTCATATGAAATGAAAACCACTTATGATCAAGTGCACTTTCTTGTTGTGGTTGGCTTGCTTCATTATATCATCTTTGCTTGCATGAGAGAATCACTTAGAATACCAATTGAATTACAATGACTAACTATCTTTTGGGTGAATGTTGTACTTGTCACTTGTTAGCAATCCAAACTAGATCAAGTACTTGGGTTCACTAGCTCATAAACAAATTCATACTCATACCACTAGATCATTTAGACAATCAAGCAATAGTGGTAGGCTATGAATCTAAAATTTTCATTTGTCATGCATGATCCTAATAAGCATGTACTATATGCACTAACCGCATACTAGTAAGGAATGAAATGATCATGCACATTACAATGATACCTTTGCTATGTTGGAGTAGAGGATAGTCACATAGATTCCAAATCATTACTCCAATAACAATGTGAAGTCCAATTTATAAGCTTTAACATTGCACTTGTATGTTGTAGCACTTGGACTTCACTTATTTTGACTTGGCATTGGGATTGGATATGCATTGAGCTTCATAACTTGACTCAATATATGATGAACAAAATGAAACCAATTGAATCAAGCCTCCAATGCCAATGGTACCTATAAATAATCATCCACTCTTTGATGGTACCCAAACAAGTTTGGGTCCTCTCAAGTTAGGTGCAACATACTTAGGCATTGCCTTAGTATGAATAGCGGGATGTTTTGCAATAGCAACAATAGAGGTACCATTTACATCCTTTCTAAGCATATTAGTATTATCAATTGAAATAGGCTTATAATTGTTACCTAGGGGACATGAATGAGCATTGTGTCCCCTTTTCCGGCATGAGTAGCACATTCTCTTTGCTTGAGCCTTTTCTTCCTTGCTCATGTTGTGCTTCCCATTGCCTAGCCTCTCATGAGTTGGTTGAGCCTTCTTCTCAAGCTTGGTAGGACACCCTGAGGCAAAGTGTCCCATATCTCCACACTTGAAGCACTTGATGTGAGCATGTACTTTCTTCTTGATTTGATTCTTGCTCATCATCTTGGCATCTTGGATTTGCATTGGATGTCTTGCTCTACCACCCCTTCTTGTTTTCTTTTTCTTCTTCTTCATCAAGTCACTATCATCTCCATGGTTGATCTTGATTTGCTTTTAGGATGTCTTCTCTTGCTCAACTAGTGGCTTTGGTTGAGGCTTTACTTGTTGCTTCACCAATTGCTTGGTTGGGCACATTGAGGTGAGATGACCCCAAGTGTGGCACTTGAAGCACTTGACATGCTTTAGCCTCTCTTCTTCTTTCATCTTCTTGAGCTTCTCAATGTTTGGGCAACCATTAGCAAGATGTTCCGCTTCATGGCATCGATAGCACATGGAATGCGAGAGCTTCTTTTGGAGTAGCTTCTTTATCCTCTTTTCTTGCTTTCTTTCGCCCTTTGTCATTTTCTTCTTGAAGCCAAGGCCACTTTTGTCACCATATCTTCTTTGATTGGTCATGATATGCTCAATGGCGATTTTAGAGTTGTAGCACCTCTCCAACTTGTTGCTCAAATTCTTCACTTCACTTTTGAGCTCATTGTTCTCCTTCAAAAGGTTAGTCTCACAAGACATAGAAGTAGAACAAGCATCTAATTGTGAAGAACATGGCATATCTAATAAATCATCACAAGAGGTGGATACATGCTTCTTTCCTACATCACAAGGGTTAGTAATATGTGATTGATCATTTGACCCAAATGATGAGCTCTCACTAGATTTGGTTTCTTCATTAGAGAGCTTCTTATTGAGTAAAGCATGTTCTTGTGCCAAGTTATCATGAGCAACACTAAGTTCCTCATGAGCCAATTTTAGCTCCTCATGTGAACAAGTAGTAACATAAAGTAGATGCTTTTGTTGTTCACATGTGGTCTTTAGAAAAGAGTTTTCATTTTCCAATTTACTTGCTTTTTCCATTTCTATTTTCAAGGCTCTTGAGAGTTTATATAGAAGCTCTAAATTTGGATCATCACAATCCACAACAAAACCACCAACATGTATCTTAGTGTTACCATGTGATGATGTTGAAGAGCTTGTTGAAGCATCGCTCTCATAGCCATCATCTTCACCATCAAGTGTGCATGAGGTAGAATCAATGCGTGCATCACTTGTGGCATTATCATTCTTCTTGTCAAGTGATCTTGTGATATGATCATCTTTGTCATCACTTGACCGTGAGGTGGAGCAATCCTCCACAACCACCTTGATCCTCATGCGCCTCCTCCTTGGGCTCATCATCATTGGAGATCGCCCCGTATTTCTCATTTAGAAACACCCAAATCTCATGGGTGGACTTGAAGTCCATGATCTCACAAAGTATGCTACTATCCATAGATCGATAGAAAACATTAGTAGCTTGGCTATCGAGATATAGGCATTTACTTTGCGCTTGAGTTGCATTCTTTTTATCAATTGCAAAGGAAAAGCCCACATCTACGATCCACCACAATTGAGGAGAAATAAACTTAAAATTGCATGTCATCCAATTTCTCCACCGTGCAAAGTGTGTGCCATCAAAAATGTGTGGACACTCAACATCTAGCCCATAAGCCGCCATCCTCTCGGGTCGGTGAAGACCACAAATGAGAGACCCGACTCTGATACCACTTGAAGGGTCGAGATGGTGGACTAGAGGGGGGGTGAATAGTCCTTTCTAAAACTTAAACGAGTTGGCTAACCAAAACAAATGCGGAATTAAACTTATCGGTCTAGCCAAGACTACATCCCTCTAACTAAGTTCACAAGCACCTCACAAAGATCCTAATTAAGCAACTAAGGTGCTTTCCTTAGCAAGAGCTCTCCTATTTAATTCTAGAGCAAGGTCACACAAACCTATGCACTAGTACTTTGCAAGCAAGAGGGAGCTCCTACACAATTCTAGTAAGCAAAGCGCACAAAGCCTAAGCTCGCTAGCAAGGCTCAATAACAAGGCAACTAATGCCAAATTAAAGAGTGCAAAACACTTAGCTACACAAACAAAGCAAGAAGATATCTAGCTAGCTACACAAGCACAACTAGAACAAGAGCAACTACACAAGCACGATATATATAAAAGTAAATACAAGCTTGTGTTGCACGAAGGCAAACCACCGAGAAGAGTAGACAATGTTGACACGGTGATTTTCTCCCGAGGTTCACTTGGTTGCCACCAAGCTACGTCCCCGTTGTGTCGACCAACACTTCGTGGTTCGGTGGCTAATCGGTCACACACCGAGCCTCTCAAAAGGCATCGCAAGAACCCACCATAAAGTGTGGTAGCTCAATGACACGCTCAACTAGAGTTCCTCTTCGCGATCCCCGCGGGGTGAGCACAATCCCCCTCACAAAGCTTCTCCGGAGCCTCGCACAATCTTCTTGCGAGCTTCAACGGAGCCACAAGCCACCATGCCATCTAGGAGGTGGCAACCTCCAAGAGTAACAAGCACCACCGGCTTGCAACACGATCACCTAGTGCCACACGATGCAATCTCTCAAAGCAACGCACTAGAATCGCTCTCTCACTCGATCCGATGAACACGATCAAGCATGAGTGAGTTAGATGGCTCCCAAGCACTACCACACAAGTCACAAAGACTATAGTGTGCTCAGCTACCGGCCATGGCCGGCCAAGGCATCTATTTATAACCCCACGAACAAATAGAGCCGTTAACCCTTCACTGGGCAGATTTCGGGACGACCGGACGCGTCGGTCGTAACTGACCGGACGCGCTTAGCCGTGTCCGATTCTCCAACGGTCACTGACCCCCAATGGTCAAACTAACGACCGGACGCGCCCCTGGCAATGATCGGACGCGCTGGTCGCACAACGGCTAAGTCGCGAAGCACTGACCGGACACGCTCATCGCGTAGACCGGACGCGCTGGAAACGACCGGACGCGCTGGTCCCGTGAACGACCGGACGCGCTGGTCGCCTGAGCAGCGCTCAACGGAACAACTATAGGGTCGAGATGGCGGACTAGAGGGGGGGTGAATAGTCCTTTCTAAAACTTAAATGAGTTGGCTAACCAAAACAAATGCGGAATTAAACTTATCGGTCTAGCCAAGACTACACCCCTCTAACTAAGTTCACAAGCACCTCACAATGATCCTAATTAAGCAACTAAGGTGCTTTCCTTAGCAAGAGCTCTCCTATTTAATTCTAGACCAAGGTCACACAAACCTATGCACTAGTACTTTGCAAGCAAGAGGGAGCTCCTACACAATTCTAGTAAGCAAAGCGCACAAAGCCTAAGTTCACTAGCAAGGCTCAAAAACAAGGCAACTAATGCCAAATTAGAGAGCGCAAAATACTTAGCTACACAAACTAAGCAATGTGACTAACAAGGTTACACAAACCAAATTAGTCACACAAGGGGAAGCTTCTAGCTACACAAGCAAGAAGACAACTAGCAAGCTACACAAGCAAACTAGTTACGAGAGCAACTACACAAGCACAAGTATATATGAAAGTAAATACAAACTAGTTACGAGAGCAACTACACAAGCACAAGTATATATGAAAGTAAATACAGCACCGCGCGCGCGAAGCAACGACCGGACGCGCTCCTCGCAACGACCGGACGCGCCGATCCGCACAGCACCCGTGCCCGCGAAACAACGATCGGACGCGCTCCTCGCAACGACCGGACGCGACAGTGCCAGCGTCCGGTCGGAGTCCAGTAAGCTCCCTCGACGACCGGACGCGTCCGATCGCGTGTGACCGGACGCGCCCCACGTCCGATCGTCCTTGCGAACCGCAGTTCCTTCTGGGCACTTGACCGGACGCGCCGGTCCCGCGAGTGACCGGACGCGCCGGTTACAAACCCTAACACCCGTGTCTGCGCAGTACTGACCGGACGCGTCCGGTCATACCATGACCGCGTCTGGTGCAGCGTCCGGTCACCTCTGTGACCTCCGTTCGCCTCCGTTTCTTTTCTGACTTCCGGCGTAGTGGAAAATAGGCTTTTCAACTCCTCGAAAACGCCTGAATCCCGCGCTCGCAAGCTCGGCGGGAGGGAGAGAGAGACCCAAACCCTCTCTACCGCTCAAACTTCATCGCCTTCGCAAATGTGCCAACACCAACAAGTGATCACCACCTTGTGCACGTGTGTTAGCATTTTCATAATCATTTTCGAAGGAATTAGGCACTCAACTTGCCTCGCCACTCGATCCTAACACGTATGCACAGTTAGATCGCTCAAGTGGCACTAGATGACCGATATGCAAACAAGTTTGCCCCTCTTGATAGTACGACCATCTATCCTAAACCCGGTCATAAACTTCTCTACACACCTATGACCGGTGCAATGGAAATGCCCTAGGTTATACCTTAGCCTTGCGCATTCCACTTCATCTCCTCTGATATTGATGCAACACATGCACCAACCAATCACCAAATGATATGATTCACTTCATATCATCATGTGACCATATTGGTTCATCGATCTTGACCTCACTTGCTCTTCACCGTTGCATTGGTCCGTCGGCGCCAAGTCTTGCTCAAGCTTCACCATCGCATGGTCCTTCGCTTCAAAGCCTCGACTTGCCCTTCACCTTCACAACCGGTCCATCGAGCCAAGCCTCATCTTGATCTTCTCCACCTTGGTCACATGACTCCATGTCATGTCTCATATGCAATGAGCTCCTTCATGACACCATCACCTGTGGACTAATCTCCTATGTATCTCACATAACCATATATTAGTCCATCTAAGTTGTCACTCAATTACCAAAACCAAACAAGGACCTTTCAATCTCCCCCTTTTTGGTAATTGATAACAACTCTACAAAGATATGGAAATTAAGCTTTTTCAAGCTAGCACTTCACACAAAAGTGTAAATTGCTAACTTGTTTTGGATTTAATGTTACTTATCCAACTTTTAAGCTCTATGTCAAGATTTGGATAAGCACCATAAAATCCGACTTGGTAGTGATAACTCCCCCTACATATGTGCTCAAATGGTTTGGTTTCAAGCTTGCACATATGCATAAATATGAAATTTGTGGGAGGGTTAGCACTACTAAGTGATGCTAAGGTGTATAGAATAAACCTTTGTAGCTTGATACCAATTAGTAGCTTGATACCATTTGAAAATCACAAGTTTGCCACCATCCTTAGCATCATGAGTAGCTAGACATCAAAAACACTAGAAACCTCGTGAGATCAACATTACAAGCAAGGTTCTAGTTTTTGCATGACAATCACAAGTCTAGCTAACATCCTATGCATGCTAGTTATCAAATCATCATTCAAGTTCTATAACTAGCATACACCACACAAGCATGCATACTGAATTTAAGAACTTTATGCAATGCAAGCAAGCACATGAATTATGCACATATCAAATGTAATCAATCAAAGTTCATGAGCTTGCTCCCCCTACTTGTATGCTTTCTTTATCCAAGAATGTTTGATCCCCTTACATTCTTCAATGTTACTCCCTCTTTGTCCATGTCCATGTCCAATCTTTCCAATCTCTCCCTAAAGCTCAAAAAGCTTTCATATCTTTGTCCAACTTCTCCCCCTTTGTCATCAATTTCCATAAAAGGTGTTCTTCTCAATTGATACAAAGGCTTGTATTGGGGTAGATGGTTGAGACTTGAATATTGCATTTTTGATGGACATTACCACATATGTTGGAATGACAAACTTTATGGTTGCTCTTGAGATTCCACATAGGATCTTTGACCTTGATACCAATCGGTGGGGCTCCTCCCCCTATGTCATAGCATGTGTCATTCACTTGAGATACCACTTGAAGATGAGGGTAGCATTTCTTGATTTGATCACTTAAGGTTGAGGATCACTTGTGAAATCATCGTCTTGCATGAATGATACCACGTGAAGCTACCATGAGTAGAAATGTGATACCATTTGAAAGAATTTTCTTGTCTGGATTCACTTTGAAGGATTTGGCAATAATTTTCACTTCTTGAACATTTTCTATCTTCATGAGTACCACTTGTAAGATATCACTTGTAGATCATGATCTAGACACCACTAGTGAATACCACTTAGAAGATCAATTTGAGTCTAGATACCACTTGAAACAAACTAGATATCTATTTTCATTGTTGTCTTGTGCTTGTACTCTTATCATTGTCATGAGCTTCTTGTATGACTTGAACTAAGTTGATTTGCCTAAGATTCCAAGTCCGATTTGATCCAATGACAAGCTTCTTCACACCTCATGCTAAGGGTTATCTTGCCAATGTTGTACTTGTCACTTGTTAGCAATCCTAACTAGATCAAGTACTTGGGTTTACTAGCTCATGAACAAACTCATATACATACCACTAGAACATTTTAATCAATTCAAGCAATAATGGTAGGCTATGAATTTAAATATTTCATTTGTTATGCATGATCCTAGTAGCATGTACTATATGCACTAATCACATACTAGTAAGGGATGAAATGATCATGCACATTACAATGATACCTTTGCTATGTTGGAGTAGAGGATAGTCACATAGATTCTAATTCATTACTCCAATAGCAATGTGAAGTCCAATTTATAAGCTTGGTGAAGACCAATCATCATAGATAAATCCATTCTTCACCCATATGAAATGAAAACCACTTATGATCAAGTGCACTATCGCTTGAGTTGTGGTTGGCTTGCTTTATCTTTTTGATCAATGCTTGCATGAGAAAACTACTTAGAATACCACTTGAAATATATGACTAGCTCTCTTTTGGGTGTTGCTTGCTTTTCTTGATCAACCCTTTTGATTGCTTCAACTAAGCACCACAAGTTCCTCGGATCACCACTTCCATGTTAGCCTTCCAAGTCCTAAACTTGGTTTCACCTACACACGGCGGCAAGCCCCTCACTAGGGAGAAGTGACCTTTCTCCAAAGAACCGCTCTTGATACTCACTTGAAATGATATAGTTTGATTGATCCAAATGATGAACTCAATCTTGATGAATAATCCTTGAATCTACATTTGAGTCCAACTCTTCCTACATGTTTAAGTTCTTTTCTTTGTACCAAATGATCTCCAATCATCATTACAACTTAAACTTCATCTTCATTTTAAGTTTGATCTTGATCTTCAAATTGAGTACCAAATAAGTACACCAAGTACATTTCACAATACAAAAGTCTTGTACTCATTGCTCGTCATGCTTCTAGATCAATCCAAAAACAAACTTAGGTACCTCAACCACTTATAAACATGTTTCCAACTTGAGGACCTTTCAATCAAAGTGACTCTATATTAATCCAATGATTGTCACTTTTCTGGCAGATTCTGTACCCTTCAAAGAATAATTCATATCTCCAAATGTATAGATCTAAATGCCATGAAATTTGGTGGAGATGTGCATTACTAAGTCATCTAGCAGCTGTAAAAATTTGAGATTCATTTGACATCTAGATTGCTACCAGATTTCAAATCTTCCACCACTGCTACATGCTGAAAACTGCTGCACTATGGCTGACAAGATGCACTCCAAAACCGAAGCATCTCTTATCCAATTCTTATGAAATTTCTACAGCATCTTCTTTCATAAGTGTAGAGCATATATACCAAATTTCAAGCCAATCCAAATATTTGATCACTCAAACATGGCTAAGATTACTGCTAGCTCAGATTTTTAATGTAGGACAGATTTCAATACATGAGCTATTCTTCATCAAAAGTGAATCAAACTTGAAACTAACTTGTTTGAATACTTTCACAAGACATATATCCATCCAATCCACTTACTAAATGTCATCTCATGAAATTATCCAACACAAACCAATCCAAACTTGATTACTAAGCTTTTAATCCATTCAATCATCTCATAGCAAGCAACATTGCACATTTATCCAATTCAATCAACTCATATGCACCCAAATGAAATAATCAAGAAGAGATATACCTTGGTTAGCTCATGATTATTCATAGCAAGCTTTCAACTTGAACATTTGCAAGCCATCAAATAATTCCAATAAATCATCCACAACTTGATCATGACACTTGTATGTTGTAGTACTTTGGACTTCACTCATTTTGACTTGGCATTGGGATAGAATTGCAATAAGCTTCAATACTTGAGTCAACATATAATGATAAATATGAAATCAATTTGAGTCAAGCCTCCAATGCCATGGTACCTACACACATTCATCCACTTTTTGATGGTACCCAAACAAGTTTGGGTCCTCTCAAGTTAGGTGCAATATACTTAGGCATTGCCTTAGTATGAGTAGCGGGATGTTTTGCAATAGCAACCATGGAGATACCATTTACATCCTTTCTAAGCATATTAGTATTATTAATTGAACTAGGCTTAGAATTGTTACCTAGGGGACATAAATGTGCCATGTGTCCCCTTTCCCGGCATGAGTAGCATCTTCTCTTTGATTGAGCCTTTTCTTCTTTGCTCATATGATGCTCTTCATTCCCTTGCCTCTCATGAGTTGCTTGAGCCTTCTTCTCAAGCTTGGTAGGACACCCCGAGGCGAAGTGTCCTATGTCTCCACATTTGAAGCACTTGATGTGAGCATGTACTTTCTTCTCATCTTGATTCTTGCTCATTATCTTGACATCTTGAATTTGCATTGGATGTCTTGCTCTTCCACCCCTTCTTGTTTTCTTCTTCTTCATCAAGTCACCATCATCTTCATGGTTGATCTTGATTTGCTCTTGGGGTGTCTTCTCTTGCTCAACTAGTGGCTTTGGTTGAGGCTTTACTTGTTGCTTTACCAATTGCTTGGTTGGGCACATTGAGGTGAGATGACCCCAAGTGCGGCACTTGAAGCACTTGACATGCTTTAGCCTCTCTTCTTCTTTCATCTTCTTGAGCTTCTCAATGTTTGGGCATCCATTAGCAAGATGTCCCGCTTCATGGCATCGATAGCACATGGAATGCGAGAGCTTCTTTTGGAGTAGCCTCTTCATCCTCTTTTCTTGCTTTCTTTCGCCCCTTGTCATTTTCTTCTTGAAGCCAAGGCCACTTTTGTCACCAACGTTTCTTTGAATCTTCATCATGTGCTCAAAGGTGACTTTTGAGTTGTAGCACCTCTCTAACTTGTTGCTCAAATTCTTCACTTCACTTTAAGCTCATTGTTCTCCTTCAAAAGGTTAGTCTCACAAGACATAGAAGTAAAACAAGCATTTAATTGTGAAGAATATGGCATATCTAATAAATCATCACAAGAGGTGGATACATGCTTCTTGCCTACATCACAAGGGTTAGTAATATGTGATTGATCATTTGACCCAAATGATGAGCTCTCACTAGACTTGGTTTCTTCATTAGAAGGCTTCTTAGTGAGTAAAGCATGTTCTTGTGCCAAATTATCATGAGCAACACTAAGTTCCTCATGAGCCAATTTTAGCTCCTCATGTGAACAAGTAGTAACATAAAGTAGATGCTTTTGTTGTTCACATGTGGTTTTTAGAAATGAGTTTTCATTTTTCAATTTACTTGTTTTTGCCATCTCATTTCTTAGGGCCTTTGAGAGTTTATATAGAAGCTTAAAATTTAGACCATCACAATCAACAACAAAACCACCAATAGATACCTTAGTGTCACCATGTGACATGGAACAATGTGGTGATGTTGAAGAGCTTGTTGAAGCATCACTCTCATAGCCATCATCTTCTCCATCAAGTGTGCATGGAGTAGAATCATTGCTTGCATCACTTGTGGCATTATTATTTTTCTTGTCAAGTGATCTTGTGATATGATCATCTTTGTCATCACTTGACCGTGAGGTGGAGCAATCCTTCACAACTACCTTGTTGTGGTCATGCTCAACATCCTCATGCGCCTCTTCCTTGGGCTCATCATTATTGGAGATCACCCCATATTTCTCTTTTAGAAACACCCAAATTTCATGGGCGGACTCGAAGTCTATGATCTCACAAAGTATGCTACTATCCACAGATCGATATAAAGTATTAGTTGCTTGGCTATCGAGATGTAGGCATTTACTTTGCGCTTGAGTTGCATTCTTTTTATCAATTGCAAAGGAAATGCCCACATCTACGATCCACCATAATTGAGGAGAAATAAACTTAAAATTGCATGTCATCCAATTTCTCCACCGTGCAAAGTGTGTGCCATCAAAAATATGTGGACACTCAACATCTAGCCCATAAGTCGCCATCCTCTCGGGTCGGTGAAGACCACAAATGAGAGACCCGGCTCCGATACCACTTGTAGGGTCGAGATGGCAGACTAGAGGGAGGTGAATAGTCCTTTCTAAAACTTAAACGAGTTGGCTAACCAAAACAAATGCGGAATTAAACTTATCGGTCTAGCCAAGACTACACCCCTCTAACTAAGTTCACAAGCACCTCACAATGATCCTAATTAAGCAACTAAGGTGCTTTCCTTAGCAAGAGCTCTCCTATTTAATTCTAGAGCAAGGTCACACAAACCTATGCACTAGTACTTTGCAAGCAAGAGGGAGCTCCTACACAATTCTAGTAAGCAAAGCGCACAAAGCCTAAGTTCACTAGCAAGGCTCAAAAACAAGGCAACTAATGCCAAATTAGAGAGCGCAAAATACTTAGCTACACAAACTAAGCAATGTGACTAACAAGGTTACACAAACCAAATTAGTCACGCAAGGGGAAGCTTCTAGCTACACAAGCAAGAAGACAACTAGCAAGCTACACAAGCAAACTAGTTACGAGAGCAACTACACAAGCACAAGTATATATGAAAGTAAATACAAGCTTGTGTTGCATGAAGGCAAACCACCGAGAAGAGTAGACAAAGTTGACACGGTGATTTTCTCCCGAGGTTCACTTGGTTGCCACCAAGTTACGTCCCCATTGTGTCGACCAACACCTAGATGGTTCCTCGGTGTGACCCTCAAGTCACTTGCCCCTCAAGGCACGCCCCGCAAGGCACCGCAAGACACCACTCTCAAGTGAGGTAACTCAATGACACACTCAACTAGAGTTGCTCTTCGCGATCCCCGCGGGGTGAGCACAATCCCCCTCACAAAGCTTCTCCGGAGCCTCGCACAATCTTCTTGCGAGCTTCGACGGAGCCACAAGCCACCAAGCCGTCTAGGAGGTGGCAACCTCCAAGAGTAACAAGCACTACCGGCTTGCAACACGATCACCTAGTGCCACTCGATGCAACCTCATGATGCAATCGCACTAGAATCGCTCTCTCACTCGATCCGATGAACACTACTAAGCATGAGTGAGTTAGAGGGCTCCCAAGCACTACCACACAAGCCACCAAGGCTAAAGTGTGCTCAGCTCCCGGCCACAGCCGGCCAAGGCATCTATTTATAACCCCACGGTCAAATAGAGCCGTTACCCCTTCACTGGGTCCTTTTCGGGATGACCGGACGCGCCGGTCAAAACTGACCGGACGCGCTCAACCGCGTCCGGTCGCCCTGCGACGTCCACGTGTCCCTCAAATTTCAAATGCGACTGTTAGATCCTCCAACGGTCACTGCGCGCCAACGGTCAAACGCTATGACCGGACGCGCTGCTCAACCGACCAGACGCGCCGGTCGCACAGCACCGCGCGCGCGAAGCAACGACCGGACGCGCTCCTCGCAACGACCAGACGCGCCGATCCGCACAGCACCCGCGCCCGCGAAACAACGACCGGACGCGCTCCTCGCAACGACCGGACGCGACAGTGCCAGCGTCCGGTCGGAGTCCAGTAAGCTCCGTCGACGACCAGACGCGTCCGATCGCGTGTGACCGGACACGCCCCGCGTCCGATCGTCCTTGCGAACCGCAGTTCCTTCTGGGCACTTGACCGGACGCGCCGGTCCCGTGAGTGACCGGACGCGCCGGTTACAAACCCTAACACCCGTGTCTGCGCAGTACTGACCGGACGCGTCCGGTCATACCATGACCGCGTCCGGTGCAGCGTCCGGTCACCTCTGTGACCTCCGTTCGCCTCCATTTCTTTTCTGACTTCCGGCGTAGTGGAAAATAGGCTTTTCAACTCCTCGAAAACGCCTGAATCCCGCGCTCGCAAGCTCGGCGGGAGGGAGAGAGAGACCCAAACCCTCTCTACCGCTCAAACTTCATCGCCTTCGCAAATGTGCCAACACCAACAAGTGATCACCACCTTGTGCACGTGTGTTAGCATTTTCATAATCATTTTCGAAGGAATTAGGCACTCAACTTGCCTCGCCACTCGATCCTAACACGTATGCACAGTTAGATCGCTCAAGTGGCACTAGATGACCGATATGCAAACAAGTTTGCCCCTCTTGATAGTACGGCCATCTATCCTAAACCCGGTCATAAACTTCTCTACACACCTATGACCGGTGCAATGGAAATGCCCTAGGTTATACCTTAGCCTTGCGCATTCCACTTCATCTCCTCTGATATTGATGCAACACATGCACCAACCAATCACCAAATGATATGATTCACTTCATATCATCATGTGACCATATTGGTTCATCGATCTTGACCTCACTTGCTCTTCATCGTTGCATTGGTCCGTCGGCGCCAAGTCTTGCTCAAGCTTCACCATCGCATGGTCCTTCGCTTCAAAGCCTCGACTTGCCCTTCACCTTCACAACCGGTCCATCGAGCCAAGCCTCATCTTGATCTTCTCCACCTTGGTCACATGACTCCATGTCATGTCTCATATGCAATGAGCTCCTTCATGACACCATCACCTGTGGACTAATCTCCTGTGTATCTCACATAACCACATATTAGTCCATCTAAGTTGTCACTCAATTACCAAAACCAAACAAGGACCTTTCAACAACGACCAGACGCGCTGAAGAAAATGATCGGACGCCACAGTGCCCGCGTCCGGTTAGAGTCTAGTAAGCTCCTTGAACGACCGAACGCGTCCGATCGTCAGTGACCGGATGCCCTGCGCGTCCGATCATCCAACTGAAAAACGCGCAGACACTGAACACTGACCGGACGCGTCCGGTCATGCAAGGACCGCGTCCGGTTCAGCGTCCGGTCACCTCTGTGACCACCGTTCGCCTCTGTTTCTTTTTCGACTTCTGGCGTAGTGGAAAATAGGCATTTCAACTTCTCAAAAATGCCTGAATCCCGCGCTCGCAAGCTCGACGGGAGGGAGAGAGGACCCCAAACCCTCTCTACCGCTCAAACTTCATCGCCTTCGTAAATGTGCCAACACCAACAAGTGATCACCACCTTGTGCACGTGTGTTAGCATTTTCATAATCATTTTACCGAATGAGTTAACCACTCAACTTGCCACGCCACTCGATCCTAGCAACGATGCATAGTTAGATCACACGAGTGGCACTAGATGACCTGATATGCAAACAAGTTTGCCCCTCTTGATAGTACGACCATCTATCCTAAACCCGGTCATAAACTTCTCTACACACCTATGACCGGTGAAATGGAAATGCCCTAGGTTATACCTTTGCCTTGCGCATTCCACTTTATCTCCTCCGACATTGATGCAACACATGCACCAACCAATCACCAAATGATATGATTTACTTCATATCATCACGTGACCATATTGGTTCATCGATCTTAACCTCACTTGCTCTTCACCGTTGGCTCGGTCCTTCGGCACCAAGCCATCACACAACTTGCCCTTCACCTTAGCAACCGGTCCATCAAGCCAAGCCTCATCTTGATCTTCTCCATCTTGGTCACATGACTCCATGTCATGTCTCATATGCAATGAGCTCCTTCATGACACCATCACATGTGGACTAATCTCCTGTGTATCTCACATAACCACATATTAGTCCACCTAAGTTGTCACTCAATTACCAAAACCAAACAAGGACATTTCACAAGCCTTATTTGGCTAAGTCTGAGATCTCCTAACTAGTTAAACTGGTCGGCATCTATTTTCATCGCTCAGATTACCAGTTAAACTGGTCGGCTTTAAGTTAAACTGCCCGACTCCTAGTTAAACTGGTCGGACGCCTACTCCCGTTGATTGGCTACAAGTTGAACTGCTTGGACAAGCTCAAGATGGCGTTGCTCAGCAGATATAAGGCGCTCGGGGACTAGCTGTGGGGGTATAACCCCAAGTACCCATGGCAAGAGACATGGGCCGCACCATCAAGAACGGTCTAGCCCATGACATCAAGACTTGCGGCGCACAACACTGCTCGGCGTACACCGCAAGGCACCTAGAAGATCTGATCGGATAATATAAATATTGTAATCTAAATAGAATACTTGCCATGTACTCCCTCAATCCCAAATTATAAGTCATTCCAAGAATCTTAGAGAGTCAAAACATCTCAAGTTTGATCAAATTTATATGATAAGATAATAATATTTATGATACCAACTAATTATCATTAGATTCTTTATTAATTATATTTTCATAGTATATCTATTTAATGTCATAAATTTTTGTAATTCTTCCTATAATTCTGGTCAAACTTGAGATGCTTTGACTCTCTAAGATTCTTGGTATGACTTATAATTTAGGATGGAGGGAGTAACCGACTAGAATATTTTCCTTGTAACCCTACCCTTACAAAGTATATAAGGAGGGACAAAGATCCCCTAGTCAGGGGATCCTAGATAGATCATCTCATAATACAATCCATAAAGACACATGTGGCAGAACCGCTCAAAATAACACACTTTTAGAGGCACTTGTCTTCCACTAGATACTAAGCACCCCGAAAGTGAGTATAAATCAAACAGTTCCGTCGAGCACACCCTGAGGGAGAATTTGAAACAATCCATGTTTTACATTTAGAATCCAATAATAAATACGAGCTTCCAATAATTAGTCTATTTCATACAACATAGAGTCTTAGAAATTATTTATTACAGTACCTGAGTTCATAGTATGATAATTAAACAGCAGAATTAAAATAAATATCTAGCGGAAATGATACAAGGATCCGTCTGTGCCCACCAGAAAAATCCTTCGTACAAGAGCTACTCATCAAGCTGCACCTACAATAGGATAAAATAAATCCTGCATACACAATGTACTCGCAAGACTTACTCGACTAGTGGGAATAAATTTTACGACTCTCAAAGATATGATAGACAATATGGCTTGTGTATTCCTATTGTTTTGTGGAGAGCATTACTAGTAGTTCATCCTTAAAGTCAAGTTTTATTAGCAATCATGATTACTTCATTATCTAACCATTCTAGGTCAGCACCTATTCTACTTTCAAGCAAGGGTTGAGCAATCAGAATTATTTTATCATTTTTTATATTCCATTCCTTACTACGGTGCTAAACCATAACCAAGTCATACTGTCTCACGAAAACGGTGATTCGCGAACCAATGTATCCTAACTAGGTACCCAAAACACATGTCTCGTTTGTACTCCAGGCATAAATAAGACCAACACATTCCACTCCTATCGAGGGGTCTAGGTCCCCGTCCAAACTTGGACTCCAAGCCTCAGCACTTGAGACCCGGTCTCAGTGCGGTGCCTAGATCTCCACCTTTTCCCGTCTCCAATTAGTCGGTCCGAAAAGAGCCAAAACCCACGACAAGAGAGCAACGAGCCTTTCCGCTCCCATAAGCAAGTATGTGCTTAGGATAATAAGTCTGTGACCTGACTACCATTCATAGCAACAGAAGATCCTTAATCGACACGGACAAAGAAAACAGTACAACCAAGTTAAGCCTCGTGACCGCGAGACATAACTTGTTACACCCACCAAGACCCCATACCATATCCCTACACGGTCACCATTTTCTTTACATCATTTTATTATGAGAGTACTAATAATATTCATCTATTTGTGAGTAACGACAGGTTGCCCACGCTACCGATAAATCTAAACATAGTAGCTACTCAATGTTGTACTAGTAATACTCATAGGGTAGACATATATATGCCTGTGGTTTCCATAAAATTCCTGTAACGTAAATGCACAACACACACACACACACACACATATATATATACACACACGGTGATTATCAAAAATAAAGGTCATGCACCGGGCTTGCCTTGGGCAGGCGCGGTGTCAGCTGAGTCAGTCACTGGCAGCTCTAGGACCTCCTCCTGCACGAGAATCTCCTCGTACTCCTTAATGATCTCCTCGAACTCTTGATCGCTGGTGGTCACGATCTCCGCCAACTCATTCTCTATATGCATGCGATGATGATGATGCAAAACTCAGTATTTAGGCAACAACAACTCTTAACAACAAAAATACACATGCTAAACTATTAAGCAGCTCTAATGACTAAGATACTAAGGTAACTATCATCTTCCTCAAGCAAAGTGTTCAGCTCACCCTGACAAAGTGCTTAAATTTATACATCAATATTACGTTCTTATTCATTTTATGTTTAGTGGATATTTAGATACCCTAGTAAAAAGTCAATTTTGAGGCTACAAAAATTACAGTAAGCACATAATAATACTATGAAGCTACTGTAAAAATTTTAAAATCACAGCTATCACAGATTTATCACAAAAATTCCTACAATAATTATCCTATTAATATCAAGCATTTCCACATGATTTAATCGACCTCAGCACCAACACAGATATGTATGAACTAATTACGCTAACAGATAGATCACAATTTTATGAATGTAACAAAATTAGTTTCACCATTTTTGGACACCTATATGAGTTGATATTAATTATCAAAGATCATCTCAGAATTGAAAATGAAAAGCTATTTCTATTTTCTTACAAAAAAAAAGGCTAACTAGCCCAGTGCAGCCCACAACGGGTGCGGCCCACGCGCAAGGCAGCCTGCAGCGGGGAAGCCCGCGCTCGCTAGCGCATTTGCATAAAGGACCCCTGCTTGACGCATTATTACGGACCACTATACACACTGTTCCCTTAGTCAGCGATTATGCACGAAGACCCTCGAAAAGAGTCATCTTCGCCTCGGGGAGGTCCCCGACGCTCCTGCGCACGTCGGCGCGGCGTTGACCGGCACTGGTTGGCTACGCCGGCCAACCGAGAACCCCTACGGCGCACCTAGGGGACCGATTCTCACCTATGACCCATATACTTCCGCTGCACGGCAACTCAAGGTGACGAGACGCGCTAGAGCGATGCCACGGCAGTGTGTGGCCATCTATGACGGCGGCGCAACCATTCCGGCGGACCAGAGCAGCTACTAACCTATCCAGCTAGCTCGTGAGCACCAGGAACCTACCGTGGACTCAGCCTAGTGATGGTGGAAGCAGAGGGGGATCGGTGCTAGCCTGACCACGTGCGCGCGGTGAGCTCGACGACAAGCCGCGACGGACTGGCCGAACGCGAACGGGTCTGGGGTGGGTGCTTACCCTCGGCATTTGCCGCTACGGTCTTATCGGCCCGGCGGCGAGCAAGCTCCAAAACTGGAGCTTGTTGGGGCACGAGTCAAGGCGGGATGGGGTCAGCTGGTTATGTGGGTTACTGACGGTGCTGCAGACATGATGAATCGAGCGATGGCAATCTATCCACGCCGAATTTAGTGAAGCCGCAGCGGCAGCCATGGCGGCTGGAAAAAAGAGGGGGTTAGGTTGGAACTCGATTTGACCTTGCCTTGGCAGGACGCGGCTGACGCGATCGGGGAGACACACGCGCAGGCACTACGGACAAGACGCGGGCGTCCCTGACCAAGCATGGCTCGCGCGGCCACAGTGCCATAAATGGCAAAATGACGGCGAGCACGACCATGTGCCTACGCAGCAGTGCGCACAGCATGGCAGTGGCGTCGGGCCTGGCCGACAGCGGTGCAGAGGCACGGACGCGACACGAGACAGCAGCGGCTCCGCGTAGAACATGGCAGCGGTAGCAGCGTGACTGTGGGCAGGGAGGGCAGCAACAACGCGGCAGCGGCGGCAGTCGAGCGGCCGCGGCGCGTAACGAGCACGGCTAGCCGGCTAGTGCGGCGCCACAGCGGTGGCAGCGGCCGAGGTGGCCACGTCGCGGCCAGGCCACGGCCAGGCCGAGGACGAGCCCGGCCGGCCCGCACGCGGTAGAGGGCGTGCACTCGGGGCCAGGCACGGCGACGCCGAGCCTCCACACTCCCGGCCAAACGACCGACAACATGTTGTGCACGAATTTTAAAGCGCGTGTATCAACCGTTCTAACACTGTTTCAACTCAACCACCTAAACCATGCTAGAGAGGGTACATTG
Source organism: Saccharum hybrid cultivar R570 (assembly GCA_038087645.1). Classification (NCBI taxonomy): domain Eukaryota; kingdom Viridiplantae; phylum Streptophyta; class Magnoliopsida; order Poales; family Poaceae; genus Saccharum; species Saccharum hybrid cultivar. Next base: position 1,984,330 of record JAQSUU010000368.1, read on the forward strand.
GGCTTTCAACAAGGGCCAAGACATGACACTAGTTCTTAACAAATTTTTACAGAATAAATTCGCAAACATAGCCTTGTCGAACCATACTTAGACTTGGGAATTTTTCTAAGTTATGAGCTGAATTTGATTTCAAATTCAAATTTCAAGCTATTAGAAATACTAGCTAGCAATATTATTTTTCTAAAGCAAGAGTTGCATTGTCATCTACAAAATTTTTACTTAAAACTTTATTTAAGTGTCACACACATGTCCTATAATATCCTTGCTCAATAAAAATTGGTTTTCAACCCTACTTGATATAACCAGAACTATTGAATCGATTTTCATTTAACATTTTTATTTGTCTTTTAGGGTTACAAAAATTTATCTACGCACTTTTATCACATGTGTTATCACATAAACATGATGCTAGCAAGTGGTTTACGGTTACAACACATGACGTAGGGTATGACGCCAAGCTGATGACCCAAACCTGCCTAATCGCTATCTCTTGCGTTCTGTGTCACCATCCGGTTCCCTCACGCGCATCTTCACCGATTCATCTACTACTGTGGGTATACCCCTCGGTCGACTGCCGGACGTATTTCGTCGATAGACTCTCCGTGTTCCAAATTATAGGATGGTTTAGTTTTTCTAGATATATTTGTTTTACTATGCATTAGATATAGTGTACATCTAAGTGCATAGCAAAAGTTATGTATTTAGAAATGCTAAAACGGTTTATAATTTGGAAATGATGGAGTATTTGACATTTTTTGGGAATGATTTCCTTCCTCATAGACTTTCATATTTGTAATAATTCAACTTATGCAGAAATTATCTTAGGGCTTGCTCTTAACTATTCATATGTGTTTGAGTAGATTAGACATAGAGCTCGTGGATCTCAACATGGATTCGCCTTGAGCTTTGGTGAGTCTCGCCATGGATCCTCCCTGCCTTGTGGAGATTGATTGCATATCTCAATAGAGGAAGGAGGATGCGAGGACGACATGGTGTGAAGGAGAGGGAGACAAAGGAGGCACAAGCAGAGGACAGCTGACATGTGGCGCACTACTACAACTTGTTGTCCATACTACCGAAAGCACCTCTCAAAACAACTGGATGCCTAAATGTTTGTGGTTTTGATAGTTGGATGGATAGTCAAAGACTTATGTTTTTTTAGTTCCATAGCCAAAATCAAACTTTTAGTTCCATAGCCAAAATCGAACTTTAGTTGGATAGTAAAAAAGAACTTCTCTTACTGTTAAGGTGGTCCTTTTCTGTTATAGAAGCAAAGGCTTAGGAAGAGCGATTAAATCTTTTGTCAATGATCCTCGGTCATATATTTAAGATTGTTTCATATCTATCCACAATTATAGGTCTGCTGTTGGATCCTAGCATCTTTATATATGTTGTCTGGTGTAGTTTTTTATAAGCTGTGTAGTTGGACAATTGAGAATGTGCGATTTACTTTTCTATTGTTTTTTTCTTGATTGAAACATGCCCTAGGTAGCAATAAGTTTGACAAAAATGTATATACATAGCAAATGAAATGCTCTCACTCGAACCAAAATGAGGTGGTTAAGAGAAATAGAAGAAACTAACCATGAACACATGTTTCCTCCATTCCTTTTTTCATGTCATACAAAAACAAAAGTTGCATATAAGGAAGATATGATCATTAAACAAGTTAATACTAACGTATCTTTTGATGTCATTTGTGGATATCACATTCAATCTCCGCTAGAGTGTGACAATTTATCTATTTTGTCATCATCTCATGTCGAAGCCGTTGCCAAACATAACAAATTGGAGTTAACATAGAAACTATTCTTGCAAACATGGCATCTACCACAATCTTCCACCGTGATGTTTGTATTGTTTTGTTTTGCTCCAATATCCTATATAGCCTAGCCTAGCCTAGCTAACAACAATCCATGTAATCCTGTTGTATTGATATACAATAATATATAGAGAGGAAAACTACTATCGAGAGAAACATATATGCTCAAATATATGTAGTATGTATTTATTATATCTAAGACCTCGATACAAGTCTAAAACCAAGTGTGTTTTTTCCAATATTTGCATGCAGGCCAATATGCATGATTAATTCATCCACTTCAACAACACACCAGATCATCCCTTTCCCCTTCCGGAGTCACAACATTTTGCGATGCTTGCATGAGTACGCCTAGCAACAAGTATCAACGTAACCAAACTTTGGATCTCTTCCAGCATCCGACCATTATTTATGATCTGAACAAGGTGTCGTAGCATTCCACACAAAAAAGTGTGATCTTTTTTCGCTTTAATGCTTGGTGAAGTGATAATATAGTATTTGCGAGATCAAACCTTAGTTAACCCACATTTAAACTAGATCATATATTTATATTTAATTAATGCATTCCATATATATCGCACCTTTCCATGTTGACATCGGAGTTGGCATCATCCAACTTCGCGTTCTGCTCAGTGAAGAGCTGCTGGATCTCCTCGAGCAGCATCTTCGAGTCAGGATTCATGGCGCCCAATTTCTTATGCAGTAGGGTGTAGTGTAGGGGTCGTGAGCATTTAATTAGTCCAAATAGGACACTAGGAAAGTGCATTTAATTAATCCAACCATCAGAGAACAAAAAGGTTTAATATGTAGTTCTAGCAGACTTGATGCAGTTGACCTCTCCATGTTGGAGGCATTCTAGCGGTGTCACGGGTGTCCCGAGTAACACCGCACCGCAGGCCAGCTAGCAGATCGTTACAATTGCGTGCAGCATGCAGCGAATTGTTCCATATTATTTATTCTACTAAGCAGTAAGCACAAGCTTAGTAATATTTTGATGCATGCGATCCATATTTCCTCTAATTGCCTCAGACTATTCATATAGGTGGCAATCTCTTCTTTGCAGATTCTTATCACATAACTTTTCTATTATACTGTGCAATTTGTAGGGAAAATTAGCTCAGGACCGTTAAAAGATTCAATCTTTAGAAAACTACCATTGAATGATTGACCGCAGAAAAATACTATTGAAAGGTTCCTCCGTTGTAGCCTTTTAGCATTCCCGTTAACTTCACGTTAGCTGGAGGAAAAAATAAAAATAAAAAATCGGATCCAACTCGAAAGCACGGACATCGTCCTGGTTCCTGACCGGCCTGCTGAGGGAAAGCACGAAGACCTCCAGCGGCGAACTCAGCCACGACGCGCGTGGCGGGGCGCTCGTGCAGCTCAATCCGCACCGCCTGCCGCACGAGCTTCTTGGCACGGGGCCGCAACTCTTCTTGACGGCGCTCCCGCATCTTTCACGACGGCTCAAATTCCAGCCATCCGCGACGGCGAGTAGAGCGGCATCCGCAGTGCTACACGCACGTCCGAGGTAGGGTGCCGCTATTTGAGTTCATGTATAATTTAGCCGTTATATCCCGCTATAGCTAGATATAGCTTCGCTATTATACCGCTAAACATTTTAGGCCGTTATTTAAAACATTGGATGGGGCGATGGGCGCGGCTTCTGGTACCCGTGGCCGCACGCATCGGTGGCTTCTCCCTGCACGCAGTTCCCCTCGCCCGCTCGTTATTCGACTCCGCAGCTGCACCCCGTCGCCCACTGCCCGCCTGCTGCTGCTGCCCACAAGCGCGCATGTGCCAGCCAGCGTCCACACTGATGCCCCGTTCGCCGCGTCGTCTACTGCTCGGGTGCCAGGGTCCACGGTGTGGGTGCGACGCGACGCAGCTAGTGGTATAAGGCTTTGAGCATTGGAGAGCGGGGAGGGGGGGCACGGAGATGAAGAGCAAGGAGAGGCAGGACCTACGGAGCAGCGGCGGTGCAGCCCACCGCCGAGGGCCATGGCAGCCTTCCTGCGAGTCCTGCTTTCTTTTTCCTTACGACCAAGTTGAGCAAATTAACGGCGAGCTAACGGAATGGTGAAAATCAACCACGGAGCAGCCTTTCAATGCTATTTCTCTAAAGTTGAATCTTTGGATGGTATTTTTCAAAAGTCAGCATCTTTCAAATTTCCCCCAATTTGTACTATTCCACTAGAGGCTACCAATCGATTCCCATTAAGTGCCAATCATTTTAAGTATAATTACTATTTTCAATATAAATCAATATACATTGCATATGGACATCATAATATTTGTTTGACTGTTACGTTTTCCTATAATTTGATATAATATTCTATTACCTTGTTATTAGAGTCTGTCTATAAAAAAAAGTCGAGTGTTTCTTCCCTGGCCGCACTCGACTTCTTCCCCGCTTCCCCGCGCTTGCACCCCCCTCCCCCACTCGCCTCCACGTCGCCCCCGCCACTGACGAGCTCTCCGGCGGCAGCCATGGCCGCCTCCTCCTCCTCGTTGATCCGGCTGTCTGCGCCGCGCCGGAGCTAGGGAAGAAGACGAGCGTGAGTGCGGGGGAGGAAGAAGAAGGCAGCAGCGGCAGGGAGAGATCTGGCTGTCCGCGCCCTCCTCGGCGCTCCAATCCACTGGCTACAAAATCACATGTGAAATGCATGTAAAACACTCGGCTGTTGTTTAACATTTCTATTTTATTTCATTTTTCCGTAATATAACAACTCTATTTCTAGGAAAATCCTATTGCAATGCGCAAGGTGCTACATAAAAAATATTCCTAAGAGTATCCGCAGCAATCATGCTTTGACAGCCGAGGGCTAGCAGCTCCAAAGTGATTGGCCATCATAGATAGATTGGCTATCGGACGCAACAGTTTTTTTTTTCCCGTACCCCGCCGTCGTACTTGCTCGCGCGCACCAACCTCCCCGGCGAAGCACAGCACCCATGCCGCCGTCTCCGTCCGACCCCGACATCGACCCGCGCAGCGGCTACTGCGCGGCCACGAGGACGTTCCACGGCCTGCTTTCGCCGGCGCCGCTACCTCCGCCGGACCTCCCGCTCTCCTTCCCGGCCTTCGCGCTGTCCTTCCTCCCCGACCAGCTGCCCCCGTCCCGCCCGGTGCTCGTCGACGCCGGCACTGGCGAGGCCGTCCCGTTCACGGCCTTCCTGTCCAGGACCCGCGCGCTCGCTGCCGCGCTCCGCGCCCGTGTCCGCCTCGCCCCGGGCGACGTCGCCTTCGTGCTCGCGCCCGCGGGCGTCCACGTCCCCGTGCTCTACTACGCGCTCATGGCCGTCGGCGCCGTCGTGTCCCCCGCCAACCCGGCGCTCACCGCCGCCGAGGTCTCCCGCCTGCTCGCGCTCTCCAATCCCCGCGTCGCCTTCGCCGTCGCGGGCACCAGGGGCAAGCTCCCTCCCAGCCTCCGCACCGTGCTCCTCGACTCCCCGACGTTCCTCTCGTTCCTGCACAAGCCGGAGACGGAGACCGAGCCACACCAACAGGTGGTGGTCCGGCAGTCGGACCCGGCAGCGGTGCTGTACTCGTCCGGCACCACCGGGCGCGCCAAGGCGGTCGTGATCACCCACCGCAACCTCATGCCCTGCACCGCCACACAGGCGCCGGCGCCGGGGCCGGAGGTGTTTATGGTCGCCGTGCCCCTCTTCCATATCTATGGTTTCATCCTCTGCCTCAAGGGGGTGTCGGCGGCGCACACGCTGGTGCTTCACACGGCCAGGAGGAGGTTCGACGCCACGGCGGTCCTAGCTGATACACCAAGGTTTGGAGTAACGCGCCTCGCGCTGGCGCCGCCGGCGCTGCTGGCCATCGTGCGGGCCGCCGAGGAGGACGCGGCGGCCACTGCCCGCGTGGCCACGTTGAAGGCGGTGACCTGCGGCGGCGCGCCCGTCGCGGCTGACCTCATTGCGCGCTTCTCGCGCAAGTTCCCCGGCGTAAGCCTTGTGCAGATTCGTTTCACTGCTGCAAGTTCATGTCTTTCATGAACTACTAGTTCATACAAATCACTTGCAATTGCAATTGTGTGGTCATCGTAGAGTGCAATCTGATGCGCAATTGGTCAGTTAGAATTATACTAATTGTAAATTCAGATAGAGTGCTGCAATCTGATGCTCAATTGCAGTTGCGTAAGCCTTGTGCAGGTTGGTTTGACTGCTGCAAGTTCATGTCTTTCGATTCTTAGTTCAGAGATTACCGTAACAACTAGTTCATACAAATCACTTGAAATTGCAATTATGTGTTGATCGTACAATGCAATCTGATGCGCAATTGGTCAGTTAGAATTATACTGATTGTTACTTGTTTCCAATTGCAGTTGTATACTTGTGTTCATCATAGCATAGAGTGCAATCTAATGCTCAATTGATCAGTTAGAATTGTCTGTGAATTATTACACTATTTTTTATACACATTTCCAATTGGCAAAAGGGGTATGGTCTTACGGAGACTACATCCGGTTTCTGCCGTCCTGTTGGAGAGGAAGAAGGCGCGGGAATGGGATCCGTGGGCCGTCTTTCATCGGGCGCCCAAGCGAGGATTGTTCATCCAGAAACAGGGGTTGCCCTGCCTCCTGGTGTGGCAGGGGAGCTTTGGGTCCGAGCCCTTTTGTAATGAAAGGTAGGTCCATATAACCATGCAATTAGTCTAGTAGTAATACAATATGCTACTAGTATCCACTTTGCTCGTATGAAATGAAATGATAACGTTGCTTTTAGGAGGACCTTTTCCTGCTGATAGCTATAGTTTGAGTGAATCCACAGGGGTATTGTATATTCAGATTCAGATATGCACGCACCTGTGTCGTTTTCATGGAATTTTGGTATGGCCAGACCAGCAATGTCCTGCAATAGTTTTATAAGTTGACAAGAGTTTCAGCTTTTAGAAAGTGTCTATATATGCTTCTTCAGCCACCAAAGAAAATATGCTACCAACCTTGCATCTGTTTACAGAATATGTAAACTTCACAAAAAGGAAAAAAAGGAATTATGTTGGCATTCCTGTGTGGTCCCTATCCCTTCATGTGGAGAATATGTTCTCGGTTAATTTGAGGAGCTATCTAATTCAGTATCAGTGTTCCCACTTTGGTAGTGCATAATGTGATGCCTGTTCTTGCTCAATTATTTCGTCATCACCTTGACATTAAACTGAAACTTCTGTGACACTTTGTCGCATTTGGGCACTAGCGTAGGTTACCTTGGCGAGAAGGATTCTACATCTGAAATCTTGGACAGTGAAGGATGGTTGAGGACAGGAGATGTTTGTTATATTGACCAAGACGGGTTCATTTACACTGTGGACAGGCTCAAAGAGTTAATTAAGTACAAAGGCTACCAGGTATCTATCTGCTAGTGTTTTAAAATTTCTAATTAGCAATAATAATCCCATGACCTAGCAGAGCATCTGTTACAGACTTTCAATGTCAGCTTGCCTTCTCTCCTGAATCCTGATGGCATAGTATATGTTTCATTCAGGTGCCTCCTGCAGAACTCGAAAACCTGCTTCAGACACACCCAGATATCGATGAAGCCGCAGTTGTCCCGTAAGTACGTACATACATACCAGAAAACATGAGAAATCAGCTCTGGAACTAGTAACTAATGGAATATTTCATTCAAAAGAAAAGGATACTAATGGAACATTCATGCTAACTAACTATTCTTCATAACACAGATACCCTGATGAAGAGGCTGCAGAGTTGCCGGTTGCGTTCATCGTCAGACGCCCAGGAAGTCACTTTCACGAATCACACATCACAGAGTTTGTTGCCAAACAGGTTTGGCTGCTGACTCAACACAGCAATTTTGCAGCCACTGATGTTATCTTTTCGAAGAAAGAAGAGGGAGCTTTGTTGAGTTGCTTCAACTATAAGCTTGGGCCTAAAACCGTTATCACTCGTCGTCATGCAGGTTGTGCACTACAAGCGGATCCACCATGTCTTTCTTGTGGATTCCATACCGAAAAATGCAACAGGTAAGATTCTACGGAAGGACCTGGCCAAACTAGCATTGCGGCGTATCAGCTCCAAGCTATAGTATGTACGAAGCGTTTGTTTCACAAATTGTAACGTAAATGCATTACACGGAGAGACAACAGACACCCTTTACTGGTGTTTGTTTAATCTGCCCGGATTCCATTGCGGTGTAATTGGATACTGACCTATTCAAATTCGATCCCGCCCCTCCCCAGCTGTAATCGGATCCCTTTCTTGTTGAATCGGGTTGCTTTTACGTTTGCGTAACCAACGCTCCAAACAAACAAATCCGTAGTTGCATTTTATGTGACGTCATTTTTTGTTGGACAAGTAGGTAGATCAGTTGCAATGTGATGTCAGTGTGTCACGCCCTCGCCATGACTGTATAAATGTACTAGCAGATGTCACATTTGTATGTAGTCAGTTTATGACATTGAGAGTAATTGAGTAAGTGTGAATTTTAACGCACAATTCAGGTCTGTCCAGCGTTTCAGAGTCAGTCAACTTCCTTCTGAACTATCGCAACACTCTGTTGCAAATCCGACAACACGGCTCGACGGTGAAGGTGGACGGGAAAGGCAAAGGCCCGTGCTGGATCCCGACGAACCCTGTTCCTACACCAGCTGCTACGAGGATGGACAGATGGGAACCACCGCCGGAGGGCTGGTTGAAACTGAATGTGGATGGGTCGTTCGTCGTGCAGACGGGGGAGGCAGGTGTCGGAGTGGTGATTAGGGACAACAGGGGAGAGGTTGTGCTGACAGCTTGGCGGGTCTTGTATCGATGTGCGTCTGCAGATGAAGCAGAAGCCCAAGCATGCACAGAAGGGCTTAGGTTGGCCTCCCAGTGGTGCCCGGGTCCGATTGTGGTGGAGTCAGATAGCGCCAGGATCTTGACTGCTATGGAGACCGACGCCATGGATTGCTCAGAGCTTGGACATATCATTTTGGAAGCCAAGGAATATCTGCAGATGCTGGTGTATTGGAAACTCCATAAGGTAAAGAGAGAGGGCAACAAGGTGGCTCACGAGCTAAGATCATTTAACTAGGCGAAATATCCATACTCCTACGTGGTTGAGGTAGACATCTGCGTGTGTAACTTACCTCTTAAATGCTGAATGTAATGTTTCGCCCAGTTAATAAAAAGTCTCTTTACCCCGCAAAAAGTGTGAATTTTAAATTAGATGCATTGTTTAAATAACTATAGATTGAGATTATATCATGTACTCTGTGATGAATTTGTACCCTTGGAGTATTATTCATAACCACTGCAGACGTATCTATAATCCGATCATAGTTTTATTTGAAAAAAGAAAAAGATCATAATGAGGCCCCCCATGGAAACAGCCGAATCTTTCTTCCGCGGGTCTCTCTATCTCTGCCTGTGCCCTCTCTTCACTATACAGTATTCATTTTGCATGTACATGCATGTACTTCTTCCCCAATGCAAGTACCATGTAGTAGTACCTTGCAGTGAGGTGCGTACGTACGGCGTGCCACCACACACCCACACTACCACAATAGAGTGAGTGCGTACACATCTGTAGTGCTAGATGTCACCACCGAACCACCTCAAACATAGTATATATTATTATTTAAACCATTTATTTGTGAGGTACTCCCTCCACTACATGGCTACACGGTCACACTTCATCGTCATCTCCGGGACCTATGACCCTAATTTTACAGGAGATACCAGTGCCCGGACGTCCGGACAGAAGCGTGTGTTCGGACGTCCACGTCTCCTCCGGCACACATGCCCGCGGAAATGCCACGCCCGCGGCTCCTTCCTCCTTACCCTCTCATCTCTCTCTGCGAGTTTGGACGCCGCGCCTCCTCCCCGTGCCCGCCGTCGCCCCCGTGCGCTCCTTCCCCCTAAACCCCCTCCTCTCTTCGCATGGGCAGGACCCATGAGCTGGGATGAAGACGACTGGACGAGCGCGCCTCGTCCGCACAACCCTAGGTGCGCCGCACACCTCGACCGCTGGCCCCAGCACGCCCAACCTACCAGACCCGGCTTGCCGCGCCCTATCCCGGTGCCCGGGCCCCATGACTCTCTACCTCTAAAATATGAAACACTTAGATACAACATATGTCTGAAGCAGATAAAACATTTGGAGTATACACTTGAAACATGTATAAAAAACATATGTAACATTCAGATGAAACACTTGCAACTTGCAACCTGAAAACACTTATTGCAACATAATACTGAAACGACTAAAACATTCCGAACATACTCTTGCGACATATATATGTGAAACATATACAACATCCAAATCGAAACGCTTGGAACATACGTCTGAACACAGATGAAACATTTCAAACAAAAGCTTGCAACATGTCTTTGAAACACTTGCAACATGCCTCGGAAACAATTGCAACATATGCAACATCCCAATTTACTTTTGCAACATCCATATGAAACACTTGCAACATACTACCTCCGTCCTGAAAAGAATGCAACTATGGGTTGCGTGCTATGAAAAGTGGTTCATGTTTGACCAAGTTTTTAGTGAGTAATATTCACAATTATGTCTTTAAATTAATTTATTATAAAAATACATTTCATAATTAATCTGATGATATTTATTTGGTATCATAAATATGGATACTTTTTTATCTAATTGGTCAAACGTAATGTACTAAAACGTGTCACTGTGCTAAAATTACATTCTTTTAGGGACTGAGGTAGTACCTCTGAAACATATGAAATACTTGAAACATACATGTACAGCATAGGGGGAGGGGGTTAGGGCCGGTCGATTCCGGCCTCGGGGTAGGAGCCAGAGGCGAGTGGCGGCGTGCGAGCACCACCAGCCCGACACTCACGGAAGGAAGTAGCCCGACTAGCAAAGGTGGGCGCGCGCAATGGGAATGAGAGAGAGGAGTGAGCGGCGCATGCTGGGCACCGCAACGGTAGCACCAACAGAGGCGGGCACGCTGTAGGAGGCCGCGACTGGGCGGAGGCATGGTGGAGAAGAGCGACGAAGGCAGGCGGCCATGCTTGGATGCGGTGGAGAGAAATGATGGCGGCCGACCAGGCGCGGTGGAGAGAGTCTGGTGGAGCACGCCACGACAGTGCGGCGCGTGGCGGGAAAGCCTGAGAAAAGGAAAAGTGAGAGCAGAGTATTCCGTATTTTTTTAGCAATGCAGTGCGAATCTGTTGGGCCGTTCAGGCGCCGTCACGGCCCACCAATGGCGACGTCCCATGGATTCCTATCGAATCAGATGCCCTGACACAGCATTACTGTAATTTTATCCACCAGCAGCCTTTGCAAAATGGAACCAAAGCCTTATATTAACTTGTTGACCCAACTCATAGCTGAAAAGCCCAATTGGCCTGGCCCAATCATCATATATTAGGCAAGTCTTCAACTAGTTGTTAGTCAACTAGGTAGCCAACCTTAACTCATTTGAGCTTAATTATTTTTAGCCCAACTATTAACTAGAGCTAACTCATCCAAACATGCCCTTACCATAGCACCATACCAATGATATATAGTTCAAAACCATATATGATACATCAAATCTTTAGAAAACATGCATCCATATGGGAAGCAAAAAAAAAAAAAGCATGCTGTACCTTGACTGTGTGCCCTGCAAATATCATCCACTCGTTTTGCTCACTTGTCTGCAGCAGCACCCAGAACTATGTCTAAAAACTTTGAATATGGTAGAAACCCTAATGATCTTGACATTAAGAGGAAGGATTTGTACTTAGGACATTGGCAGAAATAAGATGAGTCCTGCATGCAGCTGAAACAACTGGTGGGCCTCTGACGATCCTGATGATGTATATATCGATGACAATGCATGCATGTGCAAGTCCAAAGGACGAGGACCCCTATTTTGGGGCAACTACAAGAAATCTGGGCTTATGTGACAATGGCTAGATGACAGAACACCTATCTATCATAAACAACCTCTGTTTATGACGACTATTTACACGATGACAACTGTTTATGACCCAGCTATGTCTTTGTCATAAACATCGTCATAATATCAGTATGCATGGGATTTGTGACGATAGATCGTGACAATAGTTAATTGTCATAAAATATAAATCTATTGTAATTATTTTTAAAATGTCTTGTTATCCTACCTGGCCGCTGGTCCACACAATCATGTCCTAGGCGGCGTCTTCTCGTCCACGTCAGCTCCTAGTCTCATGTCGGATTGGAGGGGGATTTTTTTTTTCCAAAAGCCACTAAAATATGGCCAGTGCATGGTTTGAACCTAGGACCTCCTAGTCCTAAACCACCTGAACTAACCAGTTAAGGCCGCGTTCACTTGGCATGCATACTCAAAATATTTCCTCTTCCACCTATCACATCAAATATTTAAACGCATGCATAAAGCATTAAATGTAGGTAAAACAAATAACTAATTACATAGTTTGTCTGTAAAGTTCGAGACGAATCTTTTGAGTCTAATTAATCTATGGTTGGATAAATTTTACCAAATAACAACGAAAAGTGCTACAATAACTTTTGGCCCAAATTTTCTCAACTAAACACAGCCTAAGACAAGCTTCGGTTGGTGACTAGAAAGTGTTCAAGTTTTTTTAATCATTTCAATTTCAGAATTAAAGGAGAAAAAAGGTGCACCTCGCAGGGTTCGAACCTGCGACCTCGCGGTACTATACAAACTGCGCTAACCAGTGTAGACAAATTGCCACTAATAGTGGGAAGAGTGTTTGACTCATTTTGTATGCTGAAGTCTGGATGCAGGCAAAAAGAGCAAAAATGTGCAATCTCAGTCTGCTGCCCGCATCAGGCTGCAGATCCACGCCACCGGCCGTCGCCGTCTCTGGCTGTTTCATGCCCCTCGCTATGGCGTCGCTCCGCTGCCGCCCGCTAGGTGCCAACCGAGGCTGCCGAGCAGAGACAACAGACGGCAGCCGCTCTGCTCGTGACTCGCTGTGACATCATCGCCATCGTCCTGACTCCTGCGGTCTAGCAGCGGTCGTGGCCGTCTCGTCGTCGTCGCCACGCTTCTCTCTGCTCTCCCCATGCCACAGACGCTGGCGGCAACGGCGCAGCACACACTCTACAGCAAGCCAGCAATGCTAGCATTAGCAGCATGATTGCAACCTGCAGGAGCACTGCCAGCCTACTGCCTGCAGGTTATTTCTTCAATCTCTGATCTTTTCCCCTATTTCTTTCCTGGTTTGTTTTTTCTAGATTCAGATTCAAACTGACTAGATGTAATTTCTTAATTAGGTAGCGCAACAAGATGTAAGACTTTGAAAATATTTGTGTGTTATATTCTCTAAATATTTGTGTATGGCTATATGATGTGCTTTCAGTGCAATAGTTGCTATTTTGTAGTTTATTTTATTGGCACAGCTCAGAAAGTCAGAATGGGAGATGTATTTTTATCTGATGAAACACATTATATATAGCTGTGCTGCCATCTGTAGTTGTGCAGTATGTACAGTATGCTTGATTCAACTATCCATCTATAGTTGTGCTGCCATCTAAAGTAATGAAGCATACAATATGCTTGATTCAATTGTCCATCTCAACTGCATTTTCTTAGGGAAAATCCAAATTGAGGAGCTTAGTTAACTGATCAGGCCAACTGAGGATAAGTTCAGTGGCTCAGTGCCACAACAAAAGCAAGCAAGTAAATTGAGATCACATATGTGCTGCAGATGCAGAGTAAATTGAGATCACACATGTTCTGCAAAGTCATACATATATATTATAGATATATAATGCATCGGCATCCAGAACACCAAGTATCATAACTGGCCATTAAGGTCCAAATTAGCATATACATATAAAAAAAAATTAACCAAAATTTTTATATGTTATATATATATATATATATATATATATATATATATATATATATATATATATATATATATATATATATTTAGAACTACTACCCTGTAGCTGGCTATAAAATAACTTATTCTATAGCTATTTGAGTTACAATAATTAGTATGCTAATTTACGAGATTATAGTAACTCCTTACTATGTGATTTACTATAACGTTACGGTAAATTAGTATATAAAATTATCGTAAATAGAGGTGGCTACAAAATAACTTATTTATTTGTAATTTAGCCAAATCACAAGATTATTGCATTGGATGTTTAGCCCGCCCTATTTTTTGAGAAAAAAGAGAGGTTTTTCATTACTCAGAAAAGTTATTATAATTCTGAGCAATAATCTGCTCGATACAGACTGCCGAATGCCATGACCTCAACCTCTTATGTGCACTCATTTAAGATGGCAAGTTAAGACGTGAGTTAATGAGGCACCAAAGCCAAGGAGGCATCCTACCGTTGTTGGGCTGAGGCCACGGGAAATCAGGGATGCTTCAGTTCGCGACTTCGCGCTTCGCTGAGACGTATTCTTATTTTGGGTTGTTTGGGTACCGGGTGTACTTACCCGAATTACCCAATATAAATTCGGGTAATAGAATTCACTATCCGAACTAGACATCGGTTAGTGCGGGTTCGGGTACTTCGGATCCGGGTCCGGATATTTTGGGTTCAGGGTTCGGGTATCGGGTTTTGTGCCCAGAGTGACTGATGGCCACGCCCGATGCCTCCATGTGCCGGTGTCACCATTGAAAATAGTCCACATTCATCCTTGCGCCAGATTCCATATGCTAAAGTCATAAGTGAGTGTGTAGTAGTATAAAAGGATCTTGGATGGAAAAACAACCAAAATAAAAGTTGTTGATCTCAAAAGGTTATGCAACTTTGTAGTTCATAATTGCTTTTTATTTAAAATCGTTTTGATGCTGATATATTGGTTTCACAAGATTTCATAGAAGTTAATACTAAATGAGTCCATATGTTCTATAGTCACAAGTGAGTGTGTAGTTGTAGTTAAGTATCTTGGATGAAAAAGCGACCAAAACAAAAGTTGTAGATATCGAAAATTTATGCAACATTGTAGTTGACAACCTTTTCTTTTGGAATCGTGTATCCAACGAAAATTATGTTTGAATTCTCACATTTGAAATTTGATTTTTTTAAAGTATCTTGGATGAAGAAATGATCAAAATAAAAGTTGTAGATATCAAAAAGTTATGCAACTTTATAGTTGACAACTTTTTCATTTGAAATAATTTGTCCAAGGAAAATTATGTCGGCATTTTTTCACATTTTAAATTTAAAATTTTCAAACGGCCTTGGATGGAGAAATGATCAAAATCAAAGTTGTAGATCTCGAAAAGTTATAAAATTTTGTAGTTTACAACTTTTCAATTTGAATTTCTTTTAGGGTCTCAAATAATGGTATAAAGATTTTCTAAATGATATAAAGAAAAAGCCGCAGCAGCTGTGGCTACAGTAACATGTGAGGGGAGAAAAAGCTATCGCAGCAGCGGCTGTGGCTGCAGCTTTTTCTTCCTCACAATTTACTGTAGCAACAGCCGTAGCGGCTGCAGCCGACCCTGGCACAAACTTCCTTCCTGCTGCACCAAATTTCGGATCCCACATGCGCCTGCGAAAGCAAAATGCTTGCCGCGCCACTGTTTTCATAAAAAGTCATTTCTACCCATACCAACTGTACAACTAACTTATCTTATGTGAGGCCAATTTCGAACTTTAACTCAACCGAGTGCCACACATATACATAGGCGAAGCTAACCCTAAAGTCATTCCCCACTCCCACATCTCCACAGCTGTCGGCCGCCCCTTGCCTCCCTCCCTCTCTCGGCTTCCAGAACCACGACCACCCCTTGCCTCCCTCCCAGGAGTAAGACGATGGCGCCAGGGAAGAAGACGCTCGGCGGCAAGAACACGCCTTGCCGCCCTCCTTTGGTCCTTCCAAATCTTGCGGCAACCCCTTGCCTCCCTCCCACGAGCAAGAGGATGGCGCCAGGGAAGAAGACGCTCAGCGGCAAGAACACGCCTTCCCGCCCTCCTACGGTCCTTCCAGATCACGCAGCCGCCATGGAGATCCCAGGTACTTCTCAGCCCATCCCCTCCTTAGGGTTCGGTTTTGGGGATTTTGGGACTTACGATTTGTAATCGATTTGAATCCCCTCCTTACTGCTTATCCGAAGAAGCGTGTGCAGCTTCTACAGGAGAGGAGGATGTTTGGGCTGAGTGAAGAAATCAACACACATGAACTAGCAGACAGGAAGAAGCTAGCAGTCAACCAGCGTGTAACTTTAGTCCTATTTGGATCCTTATCCTTGCAGGTATATCTGGTTTACGATTTGAGATCTGGTTTGGGTAAAAGTTTTAGGTTAGTCATGGATGCTTAGTCATGTGATGCATCTTGCCTCGTGCAGTCCTAGTCCTAGCTACCGTATGCTCTGCCTTTATGCTAGTCCAAATATATTTGTTACTGTTGTGATCCATTTAAAAATTAAATGTGAGTATATAATAAGCGAGTTCAGATATATGCATTTGTTACTGCTATATGAAATATTAAAAGCATTTGTTACTGCTATGAAATATTAAATTTTAGTTTATGTAAAAGCAATTCACTAGTGAACTGCAGTTCAGATATTGCAGTAATATAGCAGTTCAGATATAACAGTTCACTAGTGGTTTGAATGATTGTTTGGAGGTAAACTGCATGCAGATTGGTCTGTGTATTGAGCACTAAAGAATAAAGAAGAAAGAAGATATTTTTATTTAGGCAATATTATTATTAGTAGCTGAGGATATGTAGGTAGAAGATCTACATATATATTGATACTGAGCAAGTGCCTCTGCTTATGATGCATTTAATCTTGAGCAAGTGTCACATGCCTATGATGCCATTTTTTTCCTCGTGGGCTGGTGTTTTGTTATATATGTTTTGGCTTCCCATATACATGGTATTGATTAGTATATTTAGAAAAAAATGATAGGCACTGGTGACTTTAAAATATACTATGCAATTATCTTAGTGAGTTATTTGGCAATTGTCAATAAATGTGAGATGTCCTGCTGGAGACTTGGTAGCTCTGGCCATACATATGCATACACGCTTACATGATGTGATTCTACATATGGTCCATGCATGGGATAGCTGTAGTACAGAGATTTGAATCTACTTAGTCTCTTAATATCTGAAATATTTTAAATCCTGTGAATGTTTTTGATAGTGAAAAAATTACAAGTTTCTAGTCATAATGTTTTAGTGTTAGTAATGGAATTGTTATGTGCCTGCAGTTGGTAGAGCATTTACACAAAGTAGAGTTTAGAGCGTAGAGCCTGATTTCCATTCTTTGCAAGAATTATTATCTTGCTGGACTGTTGATAATTGCGTGACTTTTCAGATTGAAGTTGAAAGCCCTTATGTAATTATGAGTCAAGACAAAAGCACCTGGGCATGGATGCCAGCTTCTGCGTCATCCAAGGTGTCCCTCTCGTTTACCATCTTTAGTTCAGATCGAAATTTGATGTGCTCTGTAATGTATGCTATTAATTTCACATCTACTGCCTTGGTCTTGTACATTGAGATGCCCATGTATTTGCTTGCAGTAGTTCGAGTACTACAGGTTGGATGTCCCTATGGGTCTGCAATTTAGATTAGTAGGTCTGTACATATGTAGTGAATTCAATCATGCTGCAACGGTGTTAGGCCGTTTTATTTGCTGCAATGTGTGCTGTGATCAAGTAGGGAAATGATTTCAAATCTGAACACAGTTGGCACTGCACACAGGTGCAGCTTTTAGGTTCATCATTTGAAGGTTTGAGGGTAGCTCAACTGCTCAAGTAACCACAGATTTCAGATTCTCTAGCAGTAGCTTATTTTTAATATTGTTCTGCAGAGTGTCATTTACATATTCTATACCATGAGTTGTCATTCTGAGTCTGACTACAACTCAGTATATGTCAGATTTAATAAACAATCTGATTTGCAGAAGTGTTAATTCTTAAAAATAGAGATGGACATGCACAAATTATTTTAGGAATTGTTTTCTGCCTGCTCACTTGATTTGTGAAGACTTGTTGAATTGCTAATCTTATTTTGACTCCAAGTTTTTGCTTTAATACTGAACCTGTTGTGAATATTCAGCGGATGTTTCATTGAGGTTATCATTGCTTGTGCAGGCACTTGGGCTGTGCTGCTTGAATGCGTGCAGCAGTGAAGTTTTGGTTGCTGGAATATGGCTGTTGGGTGTTGGCTACTGGCTGGGTACTTTTGTGTAGTTTGGTGACTGGAATGTTTTTGGTGTATGTAACATGTATTCTGGAACATGCGCTTTTGTAGGTTGGAATATTATTTAAGGATGCAATATTTTTTTTGTACGAGCTGGTTATTACAGTTATGCAATTGCTTTTGTGGTTTATAATATGTGATTATTTTATTGGGCTGACCTATAATATGGGCTTGAATTGTAATGTTGGGCTATAATGAAAAAAGTAAAAGCTAATTTGTAGCCGGGCCAAAAAAACATTTAGACCAATTATGCTGATTGTAATTGAAAATAAAAAAGAAAAAAAGCCCATGCCATATGGGCCAAATGTGAATTGCTATGTCATCTGCCATGTCATTTGACACATCACCTGCCATGTCATCTGCCACGTCACATGTGCCATGTTATTATACATGTGGCGTTATTTGGTTCAATTTGTTATGACGAGTTTAGTTTCGTCATTGCATCAATGACAGGAGAACTATTGTCACTGTATCAATGACGATGTCTTCTGGTGGTCACAGAAGCCCTTTAGTGACCCACCTTCTGTGACGACAACAACTTCATCACTGTAGTCAGGTAGTGACAGGAAACAGGCTGTTATCGTCGTAATATGATTGTCACAGAAGCCCACAATTCCTGTAGCGAGATTGGCATGAGTCCTGCCGTAAACGGAAGTACGTACAAATTAATCGAATAACATCTGTCACGGCAACTGCGTAATTTGGCCACAAAGGACGAATAAATAATACAGTCTCAGTATGTCACGGCACTGCAAAATTTAATTTTGACAGAGCGGAGAACTAGAAGGGTATGAGTTTTTTTTTGGATCACCTGGGCTGTGTTTAGTTCCGCAAAAAAAGTACTGTGCAAACAAAAGATTCCCCGTCACATCAAACTTGTGATACATGCATGGAGTACTAAATATAAATGAAATCAAAAACTAATTGTACAGCTTGGTTGTACTTTGTGAGACGAACGTTTTGAACCTAATTAGTCAACGGTTGGACACTATTTACCAAATAAAGCCAAAACGTGCTACAGTACTTTTTTTACACCTTTTCGCGGAACTAAACACACCCCTGGACTCGCTTGTTGTCGTTGATCCAACTAAAATTGAGACGATTAAAGTTCATATTTCGTTCGTTTGTTTGGATACATGAACGTTGTGAGACGAACGTTCATATATACTAGTTGAGTTGAGGTGAAGTAAAGTTTAATCCACATTTTAGTAGTGTATCTATTTGAATAGCTTAGAATTAGGCCTCGTTCTCTAAGGACTCCTCCGGAGAAACCAGAGCCAAAACAAGTCCTACCAAATGAGGCCTTAAACTTTAGGTAATTAAAGTCTAGTCCGGTGATCCAAACAGTACAGACCTTAAATGTTACTTCAAGACGTCTCTTTTTTCACTAAAAACGGCCCCAAACAACTTCTCCTATTAAATCGTTTAATTGGGCTCTTTCATAGGAGCCGAAGAGAAACCCTAGGAAACGGGTTTAAATCTATGCTGTGCAAGCAGTGCGACAGTTACATTGCATGTACAATGAAATTTGTGAAAATTATGTCCATGCGCGTGCATGCATGCAGGCTATGCAGTCCATCAAAATTTTTTACTGCTTGATCTGCCACTGTGCAGTGCAGTGTTTATGTGTAAGCACGTAGTGTACGTGAGCTCCATCGATCTCTCTTTCAATGCACGGTGCGGGTACAGTACAACATGTATGCATGTGTATATATACGTATACGTACTTCCCAGCGTATATATAGGATGGATACGTACGTGTGTACATATATGATGAGTAGCTAGCACTGAAAGTGCAGTGCGTGCATGCGCCATTACTAGTACTAGTACGCAACTCCTCGTCTCCTGTATTATACAGTGATGAGGTGTACCTACATGATGCAATATATATACCACTGCTACTACTACTGTCTGCACAGGCAGTCTTATGCTGTCGTTCACTGGAAATAGATATCACGTACGTGTACGTATGCTTGGGTTTGTACATACTGATATATACTGGATGCTGCCATGCATCCCATGCATCTATCTGTTTGTCTGTACGCACGTGATCGTCGGTGACTCTCGGTGTACTGCAGATCGATCCATGTATCTAAGTAGCTATATATGACATATCCTGCGCATGCATACATGACACGAGATCGATTCGCATCGCATCTGCCGTACACGTACGCTCCAACATGGCAGGAAATGCAGAGCCGTACGATCAAAATGGGTTAGCTTATATCCTAAATAAAGGATTGTTACTGTACCTAAGAGAGAGAGCGCGCGCGCGCTGAGACTACCGCAGAAATAATATTTATAATAGGTGTCTTTTATTTTTTTTAAAGGCGATTTACTTTGCCAATTGGCTCTAACAAGCTTTTATTTTTTTTATAGGATTCTATCTTTTGTTTTGATCACCGGCTCTAAAAATCGTTTTTGACCGTATGTAAAAAATATCTTTTTATTACGGTAGGGATGAACTTACTGAAATAAACAAAAGGTTAATGCTTTTATTACATCTAGTGCTTCCGAGAAATGTTATGAGTTTGAACAAATAAAATATTCCTTATTGAAAAAGTTAAGTATTGGAGTTTGGAAACAACGAGAACAGAGATGTAGGAGCTGTGTAAGGTTCATGCACCTTGCTTAGGGTGGTTCATTCGCAAACAAGTCCATTGAAGGAACTAACAATAACAATATGTTTGCTAGTATATATCCACAGTTTTAAATCTCATGAATGCAAGGTCATGGACTTAGGTACATGAGTGAATTAATTTGAGGCATCAATAATATTAAAGGAAGAACAATTGAACAAGTTGAATAATGCCGTTGAATAATACCCAAGAGATCAAGCAAAGCATCTAAGACATCGAACCGGGTTGGATAAATACTTGACGATGAAGAACAAACATGTTGAATAATTACACTCACATTCGACGTTATCATGACTCTGTAAAACCAATTCATCGGAAGATTTGGTGTTGTGTTCCTTAAGCACCAAATTTCACCGCCAGACTAATGATGGTCCTATAGGGCATCAACAGAGTGCTTCACCCAACAACGGATGCTTCGGTGTTGCACAAGCTGTTCAAGGAAAATGGAGTTCGGTACTGAGTTGAGTGGTTTTAGGAAAATTGAAGGCACTAGAAGGTCCGTCGGTTCACTGGAGATATATACCAGAGTTTGGTGAAAATTAAAGCTACTAGTAGGTAGAGTCACATAGAAGGCATCAGAAGCTCCGATGCTCACCATGATGATCACTAGATCATCTTATGATAAGGCTGATGCTGCCAAATGGCTAGTTTCTTTACTCTCACCGAACATTATGGAGAAGGGCTCGAATTGAGCACCAGAACATCTAGTGAAGTCATTTTTGAAGTCTGAGTTGCAAAGGCTAGTTTCTTTGGTTGGGGATATAAATAGCCCATCATTTGTATTGGTCGTTTCATATGCACTAAAGATATTGTAAGACACTTACATTTGATAGCTTCAACATACAAAATTTGATACTGAAGATTAATTAGCGCAACTAGCTAGAACAAGGCATAGACCTCAATTAGTGCTAGTTTAAGTGTTAGCTTAGGTTACACAGGTTTACACCCCCCTTGTTTTTGAGTTCTTGCACACATCAAGAGTTGTACAACCGGTGCTTCTTGTATGTATTGTGATTTTTGTGAGACCCTTCACTTGCTCTCTTGTAGTGAGCATCGGGTCTTGTATGAGGAAAGAGAGGACATTTATGAGGGCCTTGCTAAGGTACACCCATTACTCTATGGGAGGTAAGATCTCAAACAAATCTTAACCCTTGATTTTTAAAATACATAGAATAATTAAGTAATTATTAATTAACTAAAATATTTATAAAAAAAGAAAAAAAAGAAAAGGAAACAAAATAAATCAACATCAAAAGTTTGTTTGTTGCCATATATATAGGTGCACCTGCACAGTGCATGGAACAGCGGCATACGTGGCATAGTATAGGTACACCACGTACGTGAATACATCTCTATGGGTGGTATTTGGATCTAATAAAACATGAAAAGTTGTGTTCCGATAACTAACTGTAGAACTTGTTATCAACATTCATTTACAAAATACGTGCCGAAAATACTAATGTTAGGATTATGAATGAAAATAAATAAATAATTTAATACCAATACGTTCGAGACAATGTTACCAACACGTTCATGGTCCAATTTAATAAATAAATAAAGTACACCTCTAATTGTCATGTTATAAAAAAAAGAGTAATACAACTCACGTTTAGGTAGAGCTAACGTTACAACTCCACATAGATCAATTCGTTAAAAAAACATTACATGTCACACTCGAAACCATCCACACAAATGCATGCCCGATGCTGTTGCATGCATGTTAGATATATTGATAGATATTCTACTTAAAATTATGCTTACTTTACTATTTTTCAAAATAACAAATATATTTATTTAATTACCTCTTATGAGGTAATATGTGATTTTTGATGTCGACAGTCCACAATTATTTGAGAGTACCATAGCAAAACTCCCTTTATGATGTCCCAAAAGCACTATCGAGTAGAGAGATGGGTAGAGATGTCATGGATCGTTCTAGCAAAGGCAAGGTGGAGACCCACTTGTATGTGAGAATGCCCCTAGGCTATCCACAAAGTCCCTAGATGGAAGCTTGGCCCTTGAGACAGACTGGAATGAGAATAGTATGTAGAAAATATGAGCTTTTCATATCTTGATAAGAAGTATGAGCTTCCTGATATCTCGGTAAAAAGTTGAGATAGTGGAATTTGTGTTTTCTATCCCCTTTATATTGTGCATTACATTCTTGCACTTTACTTTTCGTGTTTATCATTTCTAGATTTGTCATGTGTAGCTGATTGGATTTGATCTCGGGTGCAAAACCGTTTTTTTAAATGAACCCAACAGGAGAGTTGCTGATTGTTTTTTTAAAAGACCAACCTAGATTGGGTACCCAACAAAGCAACAAGGATTATGTGTGATAGTAAAGATGGCAGTACATTGAAAATCATATTGCACATTTGGATAGACATTATTTAGGTTTTCATGAGTACAAATAAAGTTATCTATAGTTTTAAAGCCTGTTGGGTGTGGCTCCCACACCGAAGTGGCGCCACATCACATGATGCTGCGTGAAAGAGCGCTTTTTCTCTCTTGTGCATGAAGCCAGAGCCGTTTTGGTGCACGGGTCCGTCTTTAAAGCTCCGACTCTCTCGCAACAAAGTAGCTGGATGAGAGCCGCACCAAACATGCCCTTAAGATGCTGGCTGTCATCAGCATGTATATTTCGATACAGTTGCGTGACGCCACAGGAATATCAATGTATTTTGAGTAGTGCTGCACCAGTGCCGGCACATCCATCAACGTCGTCGCCCATGGATCTGTCAGTATCAGTATATATGATATCGATCCCTAACGCTCTAGCTACCTACAGGGTTGCCATCCATCCACATATGCGAATGTGATGGATGCATGGTGGTATCTGCTGACGATGACTAATATCTCCAACTTGCAGGAAGCAATCGAGGAGCAGCTAGCTTCATATTGGTAGATAAGCCGGGCTGATAAAGACTGTACCATGACTTTGATGATTTGTGAAACTAAGCTGAAATTTGAATGCTATAAAATTATATTTCATTTCCCAAATTTTACACAAACATTGTTACTAGTACCTTGTTAACAATATAATAGAAAATAAACGAAATACCATATTACAACCTATCACGCACACATGGAACAAAGTTACTATGGGGCTGGGCCAGCTGAAAGAAACGTGATGCCAAATGGACACGTACATGTCAGATAGAGAAAGATCAACTGTGATAGGTAATTAGTTGGGGGAAGCCAGTGGTAAAAAAAGAATCTTACTTTTCATTTTGTGTATGCGCTTGCATTCTCATCATCATCAGATAGAAGCTTCCAAACCCTGCGTGCTTTCTCTCTCCTCTCCTCTCCTCCAATCGCAGAGCTTACTTGCTACAACCCACTACACTCACATCTCTCGAAAAGATTAAACAGAAAAAAGAGTGATGTTAGTTAAAAACCAAATATTTAGTATGCTTTATTTGTTTGATATGCTCCTGGATTTTCATTGGAGCGGGTAATTTTTCTTTTGAGAAGATCAGGAGAGGATTTTATTCTCAATTGTTTATATATTAAAAAGGGACAAAAGTAGCACAGGCACAATCAAGTGACAAAAATAAGAAATGAAAAAAATCAGAAATATTATATTAAACAAAGATCTCTAGCAACGAGACAATCTCTGGGGATGTATGTCTCCTTTGATAACCATTACAAAGGATTCTTTGAAGGAAGCTTTGCATGACTCCACACTTGGTTGCGTATCTCTGAAGATGAGATTATTTTCGCTTTGTCCAAATACTCCAAGACATTAAAGATTTCAATTGGGAATTGGGTAATTTGGCCCTTCAAGATTTCAAAGGAAATTAAAGTCACTTTGGTTTGATAGCCAACTTTCAACCTCCTGCTTATAGTTTGAACCAGATATATATGCTACAAACTGAATTTGAATTATGCAAACGAAAGGGTCATGGAAAGACATATTTGCCGTTGAGCCCAATCTAATCCATCCCATATGTGAGTTTTTTTTACCTAAGTAATGTCATAACTCCTTTGTCCATTAAGAGGAAGGACAAAAAACAGGTTTTCTGCCCTCATGAAACCATGTTAATACTCCCTCCATTCATTTATCTCCTTCATCTAAGCAAAAACTTTTATTCAAAAATCTCCTTCATATTAGCTTGGGACTTGCCCGCATTTATTGTCCGTTTGCTACTCATTGGCTACCACCCGCCTGCATTTATTGTCGCTTTGCTGCTCATTGGTTGTTCCTAGCATGTGACTCCTCGTATGCGCCAAGCACGTGATGATTAAATGCAAACTAAGTGGTTTTGCTATGCTCCTTGGTCACTACGCCGAAGGCTAAAATGATGGAGATAAATAAACGGAGGGAGTATTTTAGAAGACGCTCAAAGAATATGTCTACCTCTCAAACTAGATTTTCATAGGCGGTTCTCTTCCAACAGTCAGACTCAACGTAAACCCTAGGTCCTTTAAGTGTCACCCATAATAGCTCCTCTCACAGGTGTTGCCCTCTCTTCATGGTCTCTCTCTCTCTCCCACACTCGGCTTCTAAACCTCGACGACGGTGGCTTGGGGGGGGGGTTGGGGGAGGGGGGGTCGGGGGGCAGCAACAATGTCGGCGCTAGGCCTAGGTCCAGCACCGGGCAGTGCCTCACCGTACTCTGACCTCATGCGCCGTGGAGATGAAGATGAGGCCGAGATCCATGGTGGGTGGGAGACGGCTGAGATCCATGTTGGTCGGATCCGCTCGCGTGCCCTAGAAATGAAGATGAGTCTGGGTCCACAACAAATGGGGAAGAAGTCGAGATCCATGGGTCTGCGCTAGCTGGATCAGCTCATGATTTTGGGAGATAAATTAATTAAAGACGAGGGGTCCACTATGGCTAGGATCCATGGTATGGTGGCCGGATCCATGAGACCATGATGGCGGCGAGGTGGATAAATCCATGGAGGTGTAGCCGCCTCCCGTCTAATAGAAAACCTAGGCAATTTGCTTGGCTCCGAAAACCTCAGTTGCGCTACATGCAGCAATGGCAAATTTTACATACCTAACCTAAAATTGCAATATGAGGCATGATGAACAAGCTGCTGCGGCACCTTTAATGGAAACATACATGAATGCATAATACAAAACCCTACGGACAAGCTCATATTGGTTACAACCTGGCCCAACATGCATATACAATGCACGACAGCAAAATTACTGACACGGCCGGCCTTGTACTTTGGATTCCTAACGGGCGCATGCATGCATGTTATTAGTAGGCCATGAATCTGCTCATGCCGTACATGCAGGACGGACGACAACACACGAGATCGATATATATGGAGCTGCCAAATCCTACGTACGTGCAGGTGCATCATGGTGCATGCCATTTGATTGCAACAGCACCGCACGTACAAAATATTTAACTCGTGTACGTACTCGACGTGTACAAAGTTATACAAACCTACTATGCATGAATGCATATGCATGCTGGCTAGATCCATACATATGCACGTACGTCCATGGTACGGTGCATGCATGGCGTATATAGTTTGTATCATGCAATACTGCTCTTTATTACAACGCTGGCTAGCTCTTTATTAGTAGTACCATTAGCGCATATAATCATCTGTATGTACTTGGTTGTGGATAATTTAGACATTTATAATCAACTCGTATGTTTTGTTTGAATTTCTTTTTTTGATTTCATGTTTTGTTTGAATCACTAGTACAGCAGACAACACTAGTGATGGTTCTACAGGGGTTTCTACTGGCGGTTTCTGCTACCGCCAGTGGAAAAAAATGAATATTACAGGTGGTTAGATAAAATGCGCCAGTGTTAAATTGTTTACATTGGCGGTTCATATAAGCAAACCGCCTTTGGTAATGGAATTTTTACAGACGGTCCACATAAGTGACTGCCGGTGAATATATATTAACACTGGCGGTTGATGTAAACGAACCGCCAGTGATAATTTTTTTACAAGGGCGGTTTCATTAAACAATCCGCATGTGAATTTCGTTTTACAGTGGCGGTTTAGTTAAAAAAGCCGCCTGTGAATTTCATTTTACAATGGCGGTTGAGTTAAACAAGCCATCTCTGGAATTGCTTTTTCTTCAGGCAGTTATGTTAAAGAAGCCACCACTATTAATAATTTTAAATATTCAAATTTGGCGCCATATATGTAACACCCCGGGTGTTATAGTTGCTAATTAATCTGCCATGTCATCATATTGCATTGCAAAGCATCCATGATTAGGTTAACCATGTTATGCATTAACTAAAATGAGTTTATCTTTTTAGGTTGGGTGTGCTTCTCAGTGGTGTGATCCGAACTGAAAACCCTAATTTTGAATATCACCGCAAATACTTAGTCCATGCCCTGCGTAAGTTGAGGTGTGTGACGGTGTTACACACTAGTGTCAAGTGTAGGGTATGAACTCAAGTCCAACATGTAAAATGAAGCTCCAAGTTTGAGTTTGAGTTGGAATCCAAAAACTTGTCGCGAGTTTTCCGATTCGAAATTGAATTCAAATTTGGGGAAATATTAAAAGATTTTCAAAAGCTAAATTGGTCAACCAAGAGTGGCATTTGGTCAACCATGTTATGCTTGTCTAAATGATGCCCTTGGATGATGGTTTGATCATTAAATAATCACCGATTAAGGTAGCAACAAATTTCAATTAAAAATTCCTCCGAAAAACCTAAAATCCAAAACCTTGTTTTACCCCTTTTGAAATAATTCAAAATCTAAGAAAAATTTGGGAAAAGTTTAAAACCAAGTTTGTATAACTTTTCAAGGGCTACAACTTTGGTGTTTTGAGTTTTCAAAGTTTTAGTGTAAAATGTGGAGCAATTGTGAAAAGAAGCAAATTTCAAATTTGACCCCTTTTTATCCCCAAACTCAAATTTCAAAATGGAGGCAGATTTTGAAAATGGTTTGAGTAGCAAAGTTGTAGGTCTTGGCTAGATGTACAACTTTTGTGTTTGGAGTTTTTAAAGTTTCAATACAAAATCCAAAGTAATTTCTAAATTACCAATTTCCCAAAAAGTGTCCCCTTTTGAATTTAAACTAAAATTTCAAAATCCAGTTCGAATTTGAAAAAGTGTTCAATACAAAACTTGTAGAGCTTGAAATTCTGAAGATTTCATATCTTGGGAATTTTTCAAGTTCATATTCAAAATCAAAAGTAATTTGGCAAAAACAGTTTGATTTTGAAAATGGGGGGAGTGCTACAGTGCTTGGCGAATCACCGTCCGGCAACGCATGGCATGGGCGCCGGCGAGCCGCCGGGCGACATCCAGGAGCTTCTCGCGCGCGCCAGGACCGCCAGCGCGACGTCTCGCACCTTCCAGTGACCCTCACTGTGGCCGTGTCTATAAATATGTCGAGCTCACCGTGGCGTTTTCGTTTTTCTCTGTTTTGCCACCGCCGCCGCCGCTAGCTCCGCCGCTCGCTGCTGCCGCCGTTGAGCCGCCACCAGCCACGCAAACCACACCATCACGATCGCCTCGCCCTCACGCATCTAGTGGTCCACCTGAACTAGCCTTTTTTCCGCCCAAATCGCCGCACCACCGCTTCCTTCTCCAACACCGGCGACTGAGCATCACCGAGCCGCCTCACGTGGCCAGCCCTCTCCACCGCCTCCCAGCGCCTCCTTGTGGCTTCGCTGCAACCGCTGTGAGCTCCTGTTACTCCTCGTGCCTTGT
Organism: Saccharum hybrid cultivar R570; assembly: GCA_038087645.1. Lineage (NCBI taxonomy): Eukaryota > Viridiplantae > Streptophyta > Magnoliopsida > Poales > Poaceae > Saccharum > Saccharum hybrid cultivar. The sequence goes on from JAQSUU010000368.1 coordinate 2,012,572, forward strand.
TTTAGACGCAACCGTCATGGATCGCCGGGACGCCGGTCACCGCGAGCACCGTGCCGCCATGGCCGGTGAGGTGTTACCTCTAGGGCGTTGTTGGTCGCGTGAGTGCTCCGGTGAGGTTCGCGGTGAGGAGTAGATCATGTTAGACCGGTTGGTTGGGCGGCCGAAGCCGTGATCACCGGCCGGCCACCGTGCGGGCATGGCCGAGCGCGCGGGAGAGAGCGAGAGAGCAGAGGTAGGCGATGACAGGTGGGGACCGCGTGTCAGCGAGAGAGAGAGGGAGAACGCGCGCGCGCGAGCAGGCCGCGCGGATGGGCCGCGATGCTAGGCCACGCGAACGTGGGCGCGAGCGAACGCGGGCATGGGCGCGTTGCAGCGGGCCGTTCGGGTGGGCCGAGCCGGAGGAAGGAAGGGAAGTCGGCTCGAGAGGAAAGTTTTTGTTTTTCTTTTTCAAAAATATGAATAGTGTTAGTATTTGTTTATTTCGTTTAAAATTCTGTAGAGCTCCAAAAATAGTGAAAATTTTTGTATAAGCTTTTCAAGATGTAAACTACTTAGGAAAAATATTAAATGCTAAATTGGATTACTTTTTGCAAGTTAATTAATTAGTTCCAGTAAATATTAAATGCAACTTCCATGAATTTTAGTAATTAAATTATTAATCCAAAAATCATGAAATTTATTTTGACACTGTTTTAGGCCATGATTAATCCTTAGAAAAAGTTTAAGCTCATTTAAATAAAGTTTGATCTAATATTAATTATGCCCTAATTAATTAATTGTCTAAATAAATGTTGAGTTAACCACTTTAAGTGTTGTGTGCTCTTTTGATTGAGTGATGTCCTTGGGTCACTACTTCTAGGTGATCTTTGGCACCTTAATTACTTGTTTGCGCTCGTTAGTAGCAAGTCCAGTAAGAAACGTTAGCGTCGCTTAAGTTATCGCTTTTAGTTAGTAGGTTTTACTGTTTTGCGACGGTACCGCAAAGGGAAGTTGTACTCGAGTCGTAAACCGTGGCATAGCATCATCAAGCATCATGTTTATCATCAAGCATCATGTTGAAGCACGTTCTATACTCGTGTAGTTCCCGCTTTTGAAGAAGTCGAAGTTGGCGAGCAAGTCTTCGGAGAAGAGTTGTCGTCGGTGGGTTTCGGACCAGAAGTTGGAGTCTTCGAGTCCGAGTCAGTCGTCGCGTCAGAGCAAGGCAAGCCCCGGTGCATTTAAACCCTACCTTGAGTTTTACAAATCTTTATCACTGGTACTATAGTTTATTGCATTAAGTAATTAGGAGTTGAGTGATAACCCAATTGCTGCATTATCATCCTTGATTATTGCGATATCACCCTTGATACCTGTTTTACTGAAAATGCGTAGTATGCTTCGCTATGCTTATGAGTTAAGCTTTTTAAATGAATGCTTATGTGACAATGATGACATACTTGATAAATATTGAAATATGAGAATAAACTTATAAGATCGGGCGGGTGGTTTGGCCACTGCTAACTTGCATTGGGAAAGGAGTCTCAATGTAATGTTTCCGCCTTATCAGTTAAGGACCATACGTTGTTGGCCCTCGCGTCATGGAGTTTTTATTAGTACTAGCCATGTACCCCTGGCGGGTAAGCCTTATTTCGACTAGTCCATTACGAGAACGTCTAACCTCGCACTAGGAGTGGAGAGATGGCGAGGTAGTGTGTACCCTCGTGGCCAAGGGCTGGATTGGAGGAGTAATGTGCTCTCGGGTGGCGATGGACATGTTCTGGTTTTGGGTTACTCGGGTAAGAGTTGATATATGCAAGATTCGGTTCTACATATGTCGTGTGGCTAGGAATCCCCAGCTGGGTAAATAAAGCGGTTCGAATCGTCGTTACTCCACGAGAAAGGAGTCTTGGCCTTGCACCAACATCGTAGTTAAGAACTGGAATTAAAAAGAAAGATTGAGAAATGTCTTGATGAGAATTACTTTGATCTAGATTAGGATCACTTAGAATTGGTTAATGAACCATCAATGGTAAAAGTAAAATAATTAAGGTAAGGACTTACTTTAGTGAGCTTTTCTGCAAAAGAAATTTTGATTCTTGAATACCCATACCTTGATTCCCTAAAGCTAGCATGCCCTTGGAGTCTTTTCTTAGTCGGGTAAGTCTTGTTGAGTACTTTTGTACTCAGGGTTTGTTAAACCCCTTGTTGCAGGTGCGGTTCATGAACAAGTCTGCTTTGAGCCTTGTTGCATGACCGTTGTGGCTGAAGAAAGTGACGACGAGTAGACTGTGTGGCCTCTGGGCAAGGCACTTCGCTTGTGTGTTTGTAATAAAGTTACTACTGATACTTCCCTACTATCGGTTTGTAATAATGTTACATAAGGTTTGAAGTTTGGAAACTTTGGTTTGTAAATTTAAGTTATTGTAAGACTTCCGCTACTTTACTCTGATGGTATTTTGAATAACCGGTTGTAATATTGCGATACTCCTATGATTAGATCCTGTTTGGAGGAAAGCAGACCTTTTAAGTTATGAGGAACATAAGTACGGCTGTCAGAGGTCATTATGACGATGACAAGTACATGTGGGCCATCATAATTAGGAGGTTCTGTGACAATATAATTCCTGCCAGAATCACAGAATATATCATAGACAATTAATATAAATCATAGGCATCACATGCAATTATTTCTCCATGCATAAAGAGTAATGGCAGATAATATTACAGACAATTAAATCCACCATAGTCATCACACACAAGTGCAGTACGTATACAACAAGTTTTCCACTCATAGCTTGCTTTTCCCATGAGTTCTCTAATAATCCTCATGATTCAGCTCTAGCCTGTCAATATCTACGAGATCTCGGTACTCTGGTTTAGCTAACTCACCATCGGGATCAAAATACTTCCCATCTTTGTGAATTATTTCTTTCATGATGAACCAGCAAAATTCATCGCAAATGTTCATGAGCTCTTCATTCAATAAGCGGTTCTCATTAGCACACTTGTATACCTGCCAAAAATATTAAGCCATCGTACATTTACACACTAACCAACATGGAGACATCATCAATAATGACAATACTTCACATTAATCATATTTGACTATTACTTACTTTCTTAGTGTTGTTGGTGTATCTTCCATTCTGTTATTTTAGTTTTGTTTTGTTAAGTCAAACTTTTTTCTAACCAAATTTATGAAAAAATACATTAACATAAGTTGGTTATGAGGATGATGATTGAAACATAAGTTCGTTATGAGGACTGAAATCATACTAAATTTAATTTGCTTGCAAAATACTAGAATAATTTCCCATGTTTATATACAGATAAATGACCTACAGCTTAATAATTTACGCTCGCCCCTTCAAGATAACTATTGTTGGATAAACTTTGCAAATTTAATTTGGTCCCATGAAAAAAATTAATGTGCACGGCTTTTGCATATATATATATATAGACCTATTAGTCCATAGCTAGCTACAAAATAAGTAATTTTGTAGCCAGACCCAACATGGCCATTGCGACCTGACCGGAGGCACCGGATCCACCCGACACATGCAGTCCGGTTCCCGTAATTACAGCCCATATTTATAGCCGAAGTCAATTGATAGACTCGGCCGAGCAAACATCGGTTACTTCCTTTTTCGTGCAGAAGAAACATCGCCCGGACCCGGCCTCCTCATTCTGTTGCCGACGGGCATGCCTCGATTCATGCTACGTAGACGGCTACCCATGCTGTGCGGCCGCCATGGCGATCATGCGAGCCAAACCTCACCTCCTCTGTGGTGGGATACCACACCTCCCTGTACGCGGATGGCGTACCTGGGCGGCGGCGTCCCAGCCCGCGCGTATGTCTCCTCCAACGGCGGCAGCGCTTCCTTCCTCAGCGGATAGCGCACCTCTGTGGCACCACGACCCGGCCTACACAGAGCGCGTCGTCCCTGGCCGGCTCCCCGGACTGCCTCGGCCACCGGAAGCGTTGCGGCGTCGGCGCTGACTCCATCTCGGTCCAGTGGTGGCAGGCTCAGGTAGTCAGCTGGACGTCCCAATCTTCGACGACGGCGCCTGGTTTCCATCTCCCGGTAAGCAACGGCGTCGCCGCTGCCGGAGGTCGTCCTGGTTCCATCCGCCGGTGAAGCAGCAGGTCTGTGTGTCACCTGATCATCTCTACAAGCTAGCGGAAGTAGGCCAACTCTCCTGGTGAGCAGCTGCAAAGTATCCTCCTACCCGTTCAACTTGGATGCGGTTCTGTGGATTAGGAGTCACGAGATGCCATTGGAATATTATATTTGTTTCACTGTACATATATTTTTTTAGCATGGTCCTATTTATACTTTACTATAGCACTGTACATCTGTTTGCAGCATGAAGAAATCCTCGTCCTGATCCTTAACCGTGATTCATGTACATCTCGTCGTGATTCATGGTGTTGCCGCCACCCAGCTACTGTGCGACGCTCCATGCCATGCTGCCACCGAGCTGCTATGTGACGCTCCATGCTGTTGCTGCTGTGCGACGCCTCGGCACGCCACACGTCGTCCCTGGCCACCACCGATCTCTCTACGTCGTTCGTCCTGCTGTCATACGTCGTCGATGGGTTCATGCTCCCCTGCGCCCCCGCGAACCTCTCCCGGAGGAGCCGAGGGAGTCATCGCGGCCGCCGGTGGCCCTGTCCTTGCTGACCGCGGCCGGCGCTCTGGCCGCCGATATCCCACCATTCTTCTTCCTGACGTTGCGTTGGCACCGGAGTAAAATGTGTCGTCGATGCGGATTATCGTAAATTATTTTCCGTGTAGTAAACCGAATATGCATGTACGTACAACTTCGGTTTCATCATGCTCTATTCCCGTAACTGTTAGGTTTGTATTCTCGTAATATAATTGCATGCATGACACCAGCTGTACTAGTATAGCAGCTTTATGTATATTCTCGTAACACATCTGTACACACTTGCATGCATGGCAGTAACACATTTTTTTATTCTCGTAGTCAGGAAAGTGCATATTCTAGTGCTGATTTGCCGAAACTAGGAAACATGCATCTTGCATATTGGTCGTGATTACCGGACCTTGATTAATTAAATAGCCATAATGCCAAAACGTAAATACGTCCCACAGCTCATAAAGTGGCAAAGCTGGGGACTGCGCCTGATGGCTGGGGAAGCACAACTGGCCCACTGTGTCTGGCCTGGCTACAAAATAAGCTATTTCGTAGCCAGCTATAGAGTATACTCTTCCTCTATATATATATATATATATATATATATATATATATATATATATATATATATATATATATATATATATATATATATATATAGCAGCTGTGTGGACTTGTTCATATGCTGCATGCTGCTGCAAGCACACGTACTGGTACAAGTGCTTGCTTGGCAATACTATTCTTATTTATATAGTACACTGTACTTATATACGTTCTTACATATATATATTAAGCTCAGCTCAGGACATGCCTCGGTTGTGTCGCATATCGCCTTCTTGCTACTTAATCTACTGCATGCCTCCGGTCAAAATTACTTGTCACAATTGACTTTATATATTACTCGTGCTGTCTTTGACCAATAATATCTTCTTGCATACTTTCTTAAAATCCTTAACATTTTAGGATTGTACAGGTATTTTTATTAATAATGAAATGAAATTCCAGCCTCTGCGTTCCGAAGAGGTGTACATAGGTAATTCATTACATCCAGAAGCACTCAAGGTCGGCTCTCTCAAAAGAGAGTGTTGGGACAAGCTCTCGAACAGGGTTGAGAGGTGGAGGCTCCTTGGTGAATGCTAGCTGGAGAAGGTCCCTTGGTAAAGGCCGGCGGGAGAAGGTCTTCTGAAGAAGGTCGGCGGGAGAAGGTCTTCTGAAGAAGGCTGGCCGGAGAAGATCTCCCGACGAAGGCTCAGCCGGAGAAGGTCCACGACGAAGGCTCGGTCGGAGAAGGTCCACGATGAAGGCTCTGGACAAAGGCGAAGGTATGGAATGAAGGCCTTGGACGAAGGCCCAGAACGAAGGCCTAGAACGAAGACCTCAGACAAAGACCCAGAACGAAGGCCTCGGACGAAGGCCCGATATTTGTTTTGTATAAGGGCTTTGTGGAGAAGGCTCCATGACGGAGGCTCCATGGAGAAGGCTTCGCAACGATGGTTTAATATGGAGGCTCCATGGATAAGGTCTTGCGACGAAGGCTCCAACATGTGAGAGGGGAGAGTGAGGCAATGGCTAGGGTTTTAAAAAATGAGTGGGAGAGGAGAGAGCCCCCTTGCCCTCATGTTCTTGGCATTATATAGGCAAGCGGAAATTTACAAGCGACCGCTGGGTGGGTGTGGGTTTTACATGCCACTCTAATGGCGCTAGTTGGGTCTCTTCTAGGGGACTTGGCCCATATGCATATGGCATGTCCCAACAGTAGCCCCTCATCTACTTGGTTATGGTTGGTACTACATGACCTAGTAGATGCTCATACTAGAAGAGGCACAATACAACTCGAACCTTGGTTGTGATGACTGCCCTTCGCAAACCACACGTGCACGCCTCACTAAAAACTTCATCCCAAAAACCCTATGGGAAAAAGGGCATGGAGAAAAGAACCTATACTTGTTCTAAGTCCTGAGGCATATACCTCTGAGTGCCTTGTTCTTTCGGATGTCTTCACCTTTGGGCTTTGGCTTCTTTCTGCACTTCTATGATATGGTTCATTGCCTTTGCTTGGTGCACAGGACTTCATCTTCAAGGCCTTCTCCAATATCTTCTCGACGCGAAGGTCTTCGGCTCTGAGGTCTTTCTGGCACAGAGGTCTTATCTTCGAGCCTTCTTAGTGCAGAGGTCTTCATCTTCATGGCCTTTCCAACGGGAAGGTCTTTCCTCCTCAAGCCTTCTTGGCGAGGGGGTCTTCATCTTTGAGACCTTTTCGGCATGGTGATCTTCATCTTCAAGGCCTTCTCACGAGCGTCGGGCAAAAAGACTTCGCGTTCTGAAGTTGCTGGTCCTCCGATACGCTCCCCTAGCCCCTCTTGGCCAGTGCTCATGACTAAATCCTCTATCTCCCTTGGTGTAGTTGACGTAGTCGTAGTAGTGGAAGTAGATGTTTGTACTGGACTTGCCGATGAGCCCCTCGAGTCAAAGTGGTTGACGAAAGTGTGGTAGACCTTGGTGTCGAAGGAGTTGATGTAGCCCCTCAAGCTTGGCGATGGGAGCAAACCACCATAGGCGTTGGTGCCGAAGGAGTTGACGAAGGCTCTTGAATCGTTGTAGTGGGCGAGGATGATGGTGAAGCCCCTCCTGCCGAAGACCCTCCTGCAAAGGTGTTTAGTGGAGTAGATATTGGTGTGGACGACGAAGGTGTCAGTGAAGCCCCCTCATGCCGATGTATTGGTGACGGCGAGTCATCCTGGTTTGCCACGACTACTGACGAAGACCCTCCTACAAAGGTGTTTGGCGGAGGCAAGGTTGGTGTAGATGCCGAAGGTGTTGGCGAAGGCCCTACTACAAAGTTGTTTGGAGGAGGCGAGGTTGGTGTAGATGCCGAAGGTGTTGGCGAAGGCCCTCCTGCAAAGTTGTTTGGCGAAGGCTCTCCTGGAAAAAGGTGTTTTGGCGAAGGTGATGTTGGTGAAGTCATCGAAGATGGTGGCAAAGCCCGTCGGCGAAGGCGATGACGACGTAGGCGCCGATGCTGTGTGCCGAAGGCTAGAGAAGTCGCGTGAAAAAGGACCTGAGTTGATGTCCTGCATTTTTTAGGGACTTAGGTTGGGCGTTATAGCTTTGTCGAATATTGACTTGCTTGCAAGTCTTTCGACACTCAGAAAAGGCACTATATTTTCTACTTCTGCAAAAGATGGTTAGTCATTTATATGATACTGAGTGGTGAAGTTTTTGAAGGTTTTGAGAGAGCGAAGGTCCCGATGCCTGACTGCAGACAGGTCTTTATCGGGTAAAGCTTTTTGAAGCTTTTAAGAGTGACGGCCCCGATGCCTGATCATGGACAAGTCTTTGTCGGCTTACCACAGTGCAATGCATTTACGTAATGCAAGTATGCATGTGGTGATGCAAGTAAGTGTATTTGCATGAAAGTATTAAAAGGGGTAAACATATCATACACTTTGCAAAAATGATGATTATGCTTGAATAAAAGATAAGCTCTGCATATAAGAAATAATGTCCTCGAATGAGAGGGTTATAGTTATGGATAGCTAGCGAAGGCTGCTGTAATAGAACCGACCAATAATATGAAATTAAGTAAGAAAATCATCCATCGAAACAGATAATTTAGTAAACTTAAGCCTGTATAACCCGGTAGTCCGTGAAACAATGAAAAATTTTAAACCAACCAACATACAAACCAAGATCGTACAAGTTTAGCAGCCACAGTCACATATTACATAAAGTTCACAACAATACTGAGATACATCGAAGTTTAAATATAAAGTTATTACAAACAAGTTTAATAATAAAGTAGTGAAAACAAATAATTTTAAAATCACACACACTTTTAGTTCAGATACAGTGCCCGGAGATAGTCATTTCCAACAAAAGCATCAGATAAGACATACGGAGCGATCATGCCCTTGGTCCAAGTTGTCATCCATCACAGGGTACAGGCAGTTGATGCAATAACCGTAGTACATCTGACCATCAACACAATGGGAACAATGCCCTGAGTACGAGAAAATACTCAGCTAGACTTACCCGTCTTAAACTAAAATAAAGTGACACCATGGAGTATGCAAGGCTTTCTTTTAGTGGACTAGCTGACTCATTTGCAAAAGAGCAGTAATTTAATTTAATGAACCATCTAAGTACTTTAAATCATCTTTATTATAACCTATCAAGCTAGGTAAGCACCTATACTATAGCAATCACTTAATTAACAAATAACATCCAGTTACCAACTTAGATTTAGCATTTCCCATATCATCCATATAACCAACAGTGTTCCATCATCATTACTACGATGTCGTAACTCGAGTCAAGTGCTCACTATCCAAAAGCGATGGCGATTCGAATCGATTCCTAACTAACTGGTAATTTATTCCTCACACAAACCACACTCACCGATTAAGTGAGCTACAGATCACCAATGACACTTTCCAGATATATGTCGCGGGATAACAATCATGGACCGCAATACCCAGAGGCCTCCCGACTGCTAGGAATCAGGATCCAACCTGCCTTTTGGGCTCACTCTTCGTGCCCCCATCATACCCCCTTCAGCACCAGTCTGCCAATCCGAGTTTATCCCGGCCCGAAATGTGCCACTAGCTTCGCGGTCGAAAGGTACGTTATTCGGCTAGCTAAATGTGAGGCATGCGTTCAACATGATAAGAGGGATGAACAACAATCGGTCCTTAACCGACATAGACGAAAAACTAATAGCACCCCAAAACTCTGTCTGGTTGCCTCCAACTTTTCCGTCCGGTCTCCAATGATCCATCAACACATGGTTATTTCCAGGATATCATCCATTCCATAGCTAAAGTATTCCAGTAACCACCTATAATTGCAGATGACTGAAAATCACCAATCGCTACCGGTCAAAGCAGGACTAAGAAGTTATTCGATCCTAAACCTAATAGGGTAAGAATGTAATAAGGTAGGCAAGGATAGTAATAAATGCATCAACGGTTTCACTCAACTCCTGTAACTTAATGCAACAATATAAAACTCAAATATATAGAAGATTGCTTTTATAAAGTAGGAGACTTAGAATGCTCCGGGGCTTGCCTCGCTCAAAGGAAATAGGTTGATGATCCACGCACTCGGGTAGGTCCTCTTCTTGCTCCTCTACTTCTAGCACCTCCTGTGCCTAGATTTCCTGTGAGTCGATCCCGGCCTGTTCCTCTTGCACTGCTACTTGCACTTCCTCCTGCGATCCTGTATAATGTAATTGTATAAGTAATTATGCAAGTCGCGCATCGGATGCGATGGCATGTGATGATCATGATGGTATGCAATGGAGATGAACACACTTAGATTCATTGGATAGAATAGAGGTGAAACTTTTCTACTAGGTAGTCAACGTCATCCAAGGAAATGTACCACAAGTACTCTCTCCATACCCAGAAAGCTTGACATTTAGGACAAGATTGTGGTAATCAAGGAGTGATTAATTAGGGGGCATCTTTCTATCCTTGCCCTTATTAAATAGAGGTGCGGGTGCTATCTGCACAACACTCTCTGGTAGCTGGATTGGCAAGGACACCGCAGCCGGAGGCTGGACGTCCACGGTCAGCCGCATTTTTTTTAAGCGCTTGGCATTTTGCATGGCACTGTGCTCGCGTTTGCATGGCGCTGTGCGATCGATTTTGGGCCGTTCGCGCTCGCGTACTCCACTGGTTTTTACTGATCGCGCGCGCTCAGGCCTGTTGCTTCTGGTTTTCACGTTCGCGCGCTGGCACTGTTGCTGCTGGTTTTCATCGCGCCTTTGAATTTTGTTGCTGCTGGTTTTCGTCGCCCGCGCTCTGCCTTTGAATTTCAGCATTCAAGCGGCGCTCGCGATTAGCATTTAAACGTTCCGCAACGAGCGCACTGCACCACCTCGACGTCGCCCGGCACGATCGCGAGGGAGTCGGGGACCTCCTCGACGGAGTCCGCGACAACGTTCGCGGACAACGACTCGACCTCATCGGAGCTGAGCATATCCGCCGAGTCCGGCACCACCGGTGAGTCCGCGAGCACCTCATCGGAGCCCGCGATCACCTCCTCGACGGAGTTCGGGACCTCCTCGACGGAGTCCGCGATGACGTTCGCGGAGAACGGCACGACCTCATCGGAGACCAGCACATCCGCCGAGTTCGGCGCCACCTGTGAGTCCGCGAGCACCTCCTCTGAGCCCGTGATCAACTCCTCCGACCTGCGACGGAGCTTCAGCCAGCAGGAATCCATGGCGATCGATCCCTAAACACTAACAAGAAGGCGGCGGTAGCGAGCTCTCTGCGGAGAAGAAGTGGCTGCAGCAGAGGAACGAGGGAGGTGCGCGTGCTGCGGTAGACGAAGGGAGTCGCGTGCGAGCACGTGCGAGCGATGAATGCGGGCGGCGTGCGTGCGAGCGATGAATGCAGGCGGTGCGCGTGCGAGCGTGAATACGAAGCGGACTTGCAGCGATGGCCAGGGGTATTCGCGTCCAACTTCACCACGCTAAGCCCAGAACGTCTACCTTTGTAAAAACAGACCCTATGCCCAGGACGTCAAGCTTTCTGGGTATGGAGGAAGTACATGTCATCTACTGCATTCTCTTCTACTACTAACTCCCGTTACTTTTCCGATAACTAACATATAGCCCTAACATGTGTGCCACTATACTTCATCACCACAACCATACTAACATGCCAAGTGACATCAGCAAAGGATTTGATGCTTCAAAGATACACCAAAGCTACACCACTAAACTAATCATGCATAAAGAATATTATTTTCTTTCACTTTTAAACTAGGGTTACAACAGAAACATATATTTCTAGTGCATAGAAAAATCTAGAAAAATGATAGTAGCATAATCATACCATAAGTAGCCTACCATAAAATTTTCATGGCAATTGAATAAGTAAAACTGCCTACACAAAAATGACAAGTTAGGACGTATAAATGAGCATGAAAATACTTTGTACTATGAAAAGCTTTAAACAACAGATTTAGTATTTTTTCCATGACCTACATAGTCTACAAACACTGTACAAAAAGTTTCACATATATGTTCTATTCATATTTTTGGCTCTAGCAATTTTACAAGAAATGGTAAATAAATGCACATAAATCACATAGCCATATTTTTCTACAGAACATGCATGACATATATTTTTCACAGAAAGTACATCTCAAGATTAGATCAATAAAATTGGAATCATATTTTTCTGATGTATGTCTATTTACTATGCATTTTCTAATAAAACAATAATTACAAGAATTAAATAAAGCCCTATATAAAAGTATCACAAAATTGACATGCAATATTTTCAAATTGTATATCTAGTGCTAAGAAACACAACAAAATTTGTTTCAATAAATTTAGAGCTATACTTCTCAATATATGATTTTTGGAAGTATTTTCACATTTTCAGAAAAAGGTTTTCTTTTAAAACCGAAAATCCACCCAGCTCAAACTGCTACGCGCACCCATTCCTTCACCCCGGATCAGCACAGAGAGACAGACAGGAGGGCCCTCGGGTCAAGGGGACCCCACCCGTCAGCTAGGCCGAGCTGAGGCAGCGCTGACCGGTGGGATCTCGCCGACGGCGAGGTCTCCGGCCAAGCCAAGCTGACCGGCGTGCTCCCCACTCTCGTGCAAACCCGACAGTGCCGTGGCATGGCCCAGGGAGCTCAGGAAGTCGGCCGCCGCCGTGCATGGCGGAGCGGCAGCGCGGGTCATCACCGGTGAGGTGTCCCCGGCCACGGCATGGTGAGTGGAGGTGTTCGGGAGCATCAGGGATGCGATGCGGTGATTGTGCGTGAGAAAAGAGGGCGGGAGGTGAAGCGGAACGGAGGTGTCCACGGAGCGGTTCTTCTCCAGTGAGCATGCCCGATCTCCGGCGAGCAATCTTCGAGGATAGGCGCATTACCACTGCGAGCCAAGGCGAGCACTTGTTGCGCAAAGAAGAGCCGGTGCTCGGAGCAAGATGGAGACGCTGGCGGTGAGCTGCGGTGACCGGAACGGCCAACTCCGATGAGGAGCTTGCGTGGGCGGTGGCAGAGGCGAGCGCGGGCGCATGCTCTGGTGCTGCTGGCGCGGAGGGAGGCAATGGGAGAGAGCAGAGGAGGCGGACGCGCGCGCGCGGAGGGAGCAGGAGGGCGCATGGGTCGCGGGGGCCACCGGACGGCCAGGTGCTGCCGTCGCTGGCGCATGGCGTCCACGCGGCGGCGGGCGTCTACCGTGGTCGAGACGCAAGCGCACGGGAGGGGCGAGCGCGGAGATTAGGCGGGCCAAGCCAGCTTGCGCGAGCGGGCCAGAAGTGAAGCGCGTGGCCCAATAAGGTATAAACCAATTTTTCTTTTTATTTTTTTGAATAACAGCAACATTTTTGCATTTTTAGCAACAAAAATCCCATTTCACAAGTTGATCCAAAAATAAAATTTGTTTAGAATTTTAAACTCTACAACATTGCTTAAAGGTGCATTTTAAAATTGCAACTAGATTTTGAAATAAAGATTTAAAGTTCATTTAAGTCAAAACTCTATTTTTCTAAATTATTTTTAAAAGCAAAATTTGAGAAAACTTTTAATACAAAACTTACTAAAAATGCTTGCTAAACATTTCTAAATTATTTGCATTACTAAATAAACATGTTTATTGACCTAACAATCATAATCATGGCATAGTTTTATTTAAACAAACAAATGTAACATCCATGTTGCGGGGCTATGTGTTTCATATGTTTCAAAACAAAGTTTTCTTTATATTTCATGTGATTATGAATGCAAGATGATGCTCGTGCTTATGATTTTCAATGCCTAATGCATGCTTAACACCAGAGGTGTTACAGTTGCCATTCAAGAACCTGTATAGGTATAAATATGACTTGTAACATTGAACATAAAAATGATCAATTTCCTGCGAATGTTAGTTCACACAAAATTTAGTTAATGCATATTATAAAAACCTAAGAAAAAATTGAACAATACAACCTGCAAAAAAGAGAAGTGTTAGCGTTAGAGGGTTCGAAGGTTGGGTGGCTATCAAAATTCAATTTCTGATGGAGGTCGCTGACTAGAAGGCTACTGACAGACAAAGGCTTCTGAATGAACAAAGGTTGTCAACTGACGAAGGTTGTTAAATAATGAAGGCTGTTGAGAAACGAAGGCTGCTGACAGACGAAGGCTGCTGGATGACAAAGGTTGCTGACAGATGAAGATTGCTGAATGACGAAGGTTGTTGTTTGATGATAAACAAATATAGATGAAGGTCATTGACTGACGAAAGTTATAGACTGACGAAGGTCAATAAGTGACGAAAGCTGTTGACTTGATGAAAATCAACTGACTGACGAAAGTCACTGACTAATGAAGGCCGCTGAATTCGAAGGCCCATAATTGACGAAGGCTGTTGACTTGTGATAGCCAATTATAGATGAAGGTCATTGACAAATGATGAAAGCCAATAACTGACGAAGGCCACTGAATTACGAAGGCTATTGAGAACCAATGATAGGTGAAGGTCACTAACAAACGATAAAAGACTATAACTGACAAAGGCCACTGAATGTCAAAGGCTACTGAGAACCAATGGTAGGTGAAGACCACTGACTAATGATGGAAGTCAATAGCTGACGAAGGCCACTGAATGACGAAGGCTACTGAGAACCAATGATAGGTGAATGCCACTAACTAATGATGAAAGCCAATATATAACTGACGAATGCCACTAAATGACGAAGGTTGATGACTGATGAAAATTATTGACTGATAGAGGATCACTGAGATATCTAACAAAGGTTGAATATTTCATGAGAACAGCTGATTGTTGGAGTGTACTAACTGACGAAGGCAAATAATTGACCAAGACCACTGACTGACAAAGGTCAATAACTGATGAAGGCTACTGATTGATGAAGGCGAAGCCGCTGGCTAGCGAAGGTCACTGACTGGCGAAGGTCACTGACTGATGAAGGTTGTTTAATGACGAAGGCCAATAAGTGACGAAGGTTGTTGAGAACCATCGATAGATGAAGTCTACTAATAGATGATGAAGGTTGTCGACTGACGAAGGCCAATAACTGATGAAGGTTGTTCATTGACGAAGGCCAATGAGTGATGAAGGCTACTAAGAACCATTGATAGATGAAGTCTACTGACAGATGATGAAGGCCGATAGCTGACGAAGCCTAGGTCTTTGCTAAGGTCAAGTGCTTTGCACCGAGGAGGTCGTTCCATGCCCACGCGCTTTTGGCTTGGGTAACAGAGGGTCCTCTTTCCACTGAAAAAGTTGTTGTTGAATGTTGTGGCTCCATTGCTAGACACTTTCGACTTTGGTTTTGATGTCTCTCGTGGGTCCTGCCTCATTAAAAATCTCACCTAAATATGTTCTTCGCTGGCATGACTGAAATATATGGTGGCAACTGAACGATTTTGAGTTTTCTTCGAAGGCAAAGCAACTGAAGGCTTTTTGTCAGATAATCCCGAAGTTTAGAAATTCAATCTCCAAAATTAAATCCAGAAATCCCGCACGGAAATTCAGCCTTCGGGTGATGTGAGAATACGGCCTTCCCCGTGATTAATATATAACCTGCAAGAAACTTTGTCTGGAGATTCTAACCTTCTCTCAAGGTTCTTATGGGTTCAAACCTTTGCTCTGCTGATGAAGGTTGCTAAAGAAGGCTGACCTCACTAGCAAAGGCTACTGACGAAGACTGTTATTATTCTCATTTGGAGCGTTGCCGGAGGCTTGGCTAGGCTTCATTCTTGTGTATCGCATATTCCAATCTTCCACAGAAATCTAACCGAAGGCCCAGGCTTACCAAAGTAACTGATGACCTGCACAAAAGAAACGCAAGCACTAGCTTGGCTTGCTGGTTAACCTTCGGAAGGAAAATCCCCACTATCTTTTCTTTAGCCTTGGATGTGATAACAAAAGCAAGAAAGCTGTTGGTTTCTATATTTTTTTCTCTTTTAAATAGGAGTCAAAGGCTTGAGAGCCTTAGTGACTTTCTTCTAGGGGCCGAAGGCTTTAACATTTTTAAATCATTATTTTATTATATTTTTATATTATTGTTTTTATAAATTCTTTTGAGAAAAGTTGGCAAAGTTTCATCTGAGGGTATCGTTTCTGCTAGCTATGAAGGTTTAAAGAGATCATACCTTTGCCCCAAGGACCTTACATTTCATCGAGTGTTCTCATAGGTTCACACTCTCTAAAAATTTATTTGTGTCGAGTACGGTGGGCGCCAATGTTGGGACAAGTGTCTCGAACAGGGTTGAGAGGTGGAGGTGACTTGGTGAATGCTAGCCGGAGAAGGTCCCTTGGTGAAGGCCGGCGGGAGAAGGTCTCCCAGAGAAGGTCGGCGGGAGAAGGTCTCCTAAAGAAGGTTGGTCGGAGAAGGTCCGCGATGAAGGCCCGGATGGAGAAGATCTCATGACGAAGGCCCGACCAGAGAAGGTCCACGACGAAGGCCCAGCCAGAGAAGGTCCGTGACAAAGGCTCTGGACAAAGGTCCCAGACGAAGGTCTGGATAGAAGGCCTTGGACGAAGGCCCAGAACGAAGGCCTCGGACGAAGGCCCAAAATGAAGGTCGTAGACGAAGGCCTGATGTTTGTTTTGTATAAGGGCTTTGCGGAGAAGGCACCATGATGGAGGCTCCACGGAGAAGGCTCCGCAACGATGGTTTAGTATGGAGGCTCCACGGAGAAGGTCTTGCGACGAAGGCTCCAACATGTGAGAGGGAAAAGTGAGGCGACGGCTAGGGTTCGCAAAAAATGAGTGGGAGAGGAGAGAGCCCCCTTGCCCTCATGTTCTTGGCATTATATAAGCAAGCAGAAATTTACAAGCGACCCTGGGTGGGTGTGGGTTTTATATGCCACTCCAATGACGCTAGTCGGGCCTCTTCTAGGGGACTTGGCCCATATGAATATGGCATGTCCCAACAGAGAGGATAAACAAAAGACAAAACACAAGGTTTGCATTGTGTATTTCCAAATAAACTCGATAATTTAGAAGTTATTAGTGTTTGTAGTTCTTTTTTCGATTGACAGATCTTATCTGAAAAGGACTTGTGCTTGCGGCCGGATGGAGAAGTATTATTTTTACCTCATGGCACGCCATTAGATCAATGTTTTACCTTTTTTGAAAGGGTAAAATTTTATAACTTAAATACAAATATATAGATGGAGAAAAATGATACAATTTCTAGAATGTACTAAAGATTCACAAGAGAAACAACAAGAGCTTACCTTGAAATGGAGAATTAAGGAAAACTAAATACTTCCTCAGTCATGTTAACATGACGCATATTATGAAGGACGGAACGCCATTAGATTAAATGTTTTACCCTGAAATGCAAAGGAAAACTAAATGCTTTCTTGTGTCATGATAGCACGAAGCACAAATCCAGATTAGCGGGTGTTCGATCATTTGGAGTGAATGATTTTTCTGTTGCGACATGTCTCTTGCACTTGCTTTCACTTTCACATTACAGGACCCATGGTAGACGGCAACATTATCTTCCTGTGTCTCCATCCACCGTTCCCTGATGGCTTGATATTTCTTTATTTTCTCCATTTCTCTCACTCTGCGTCCGGAGCGATTTGTTCGTGGTCGTGAACTCGTGATCATGGATATACCTCCATGCAATTTTCTCACTTCTTTTTCCCTTTCATTTTTTCTTTCTTCTCTCTATCCTTTGCATTTTATCTTCTATATGCTATGAATAATTTTTTAGGTTGAGAAATTGGTCTGGAGCAAATTACGTAGAAAAATTGTGCTGAATAAGTTATGCTTTTCAAAACATGTTGAGCATCAAAAACATATTTGTATACATTATTCGTAAAATAGTTATGTAAAGTTCTGCTATAAAAACTATGTTGAGAAATTGTTATGAATAAATTTGTCCACTGATAGTTATGAATAAAAGTTGGGTTTCAAAATTTACATAAAGAAAATTTCATGATAAGTTATCTATAAACTAATATAAAGTATATGAAAATGTTATGATTAGAAGTTGTGGTAATAAATTATGTCCCGCAAAATGTTATGCATGAAAGTTGTGAGTATAACTTTAGTTTGTAATTTTTCAAAGAACAAAAAGTTATGAAAACAATTTGTTCAGAAAAAAGTCACGGAATTATTTGATCTTTTCGCTGGATTCTAGTCTAGTAAATGTTCGCTGATTAGCTAAGGATCATACAGCTAGCAAAGCTGAAGTAAAACTAGCCAAATTTTAGAGTCCTAATGTGTTAGGATATCATGCCCAAACTAAAAGGAATTACAATGCACAGTGCTTGCTCAGTAATAATATGCATGTACATTTCAAGGAAAGTAGAATAAAGTGCGTGTAAAATACTAGGGTTAAATCGTCAATCTCAAGAATTTGTCGGCCTAGTCTTTAAAGATGCTGATAGGTGTAGGATTTGCATACATGCGTTCATAAGAGCGTGTGCATGCGTTGTAAGTGTCTGAGTTCTAATGTAATTCCAAAAAAATACTGAGGTTTTTTTTTGACAAGAAACATATATATTAGGAGCAGCAAGATGCTACAATGATGTTCACACAAGGCAAGTCTACAAACAGTAGAGCATGCATTACAGAGCAAAAGGGGCCACATTGCACATTGGAGCAGTGGCTGTGAAAATCTAATGCCTGTGAGGCTAAAGCCTGTCTTGCTAATCCATCAGCTGTGGAGTTGAGGTTCCTGTTGATCTTGAATAACCATGAGGACGTATGATTTGCATTGTTGGCGAAGTGCTGAGTAAAAGGTTTGATTCGCCAATCTGGAGGGTTGGAGAGGTGGGGTTTGTTGAGGAAGTGCACCAGCTGCTGGCAGTCAGATAAGAAGTTGCAGCTGTGGATTTGCATAGCCTGTGTAATGGATGATGCAAGGGCAAGTGCTGCTGCTTCCGCCATTATCACCGAGGAGCAATTGGGGAGCTTTGCCTTAACGTAGACCGACTATGTGGGTTGTACCTGGAAGTTAAGAATGAAAATTCCCAGACCTGCTGTCGATGGAGGAGCTCCTACTTGATCTGGTGATGTGGATGCGTCCACATAACATCTGCTACCTGGGATTAGGGCCGGCATGGCTGTGGAGGTGCTGTTCGCCATTGGTTCCTGTATTTGACAGAAGGTGCATACCTGACGCTGTGTTCATTATTCCATCAGTGTCTGGTGATCTGTTGGTTGTGTCATTTGCTGGGGATACAACAATTGGAATGGCCTGAGTGTGTGAATTGAGATGTGCCGCTACTGCATTATGCACCTGTACTGGCGTCCATGCTTTTCCTGCGGAAATGGTAATCATTTCGTGCCTTCCATATGTACCAAAGTGTGAATAATATTTTAGAAAAGAGGATCTCAGGTGTGGCAGCAGTAATCAAGTTCTGTAAAATGTTCTGGACTCCATCCTGTTCTTGGGGGGAGGTCATGAGTTCTTATGGTTGGGTTAAAGGAAAACCATATATACCGCCCTGGGGAGATTGCAGTGGAAAATCAAGTGGGCATCATCCTCAGTAGCTCCACACAGGCGAGGTTAAAATTTATTCACTGAAATGTTAAACTTGCTATTTGGGTAGGGATAGGACAGGGGTGTGCGAGGTTTCGTGGTGGGCAAAAGATTCGTGGTGGGCCCAGCTGTCACCGTCCCCGCCTCATCTGTCCTGTCAATCACGCGCCGTCCCTTTCGGCTCAATCTTCTTTTAATTGCGTGTACTAATTAATCATATCTTCATCTCTCACCATCAAATCACTTCCTCCATTTTTAAATCAAATAATTAATTAATACGAATGATAAAATGTATAATAAATCAAAAACTAATCATGGCTGTTGGGTCGCCATGTGCCCCACTCTATCAGTCTAGCTAGGCAGCTAGTAGGTAGTCCCCCACATGATATGAATTTTATTAATTATTTATTCAAGTAATTTACAAATGTGTGTAATTGGACTGCAATATTCTAATTGATGGCCCGACCAACGTCACAGGTCAGTCTCCAATTTATACCATTAGTCACTATTTTCTACAACAATATATTTATAAATGAATGTGAAACTTTGTGATTATGGCAGTGTTTTCCAATACGTGTCTACTAAACAGCATGCGAATTTCATGTTATTTTGAAGGTTACTGGTAGAAAAATAAAGTCTTAATTAAACATGGCCTTTAATTTTTCTAGAATATTAATCAACCATTGTACCAAATTCTAGCTACTCCTCCAAATTCTAATTAAGATTAGAGAATTGTAATGAACTTTTTAAATGCAGTAGCTTATACATAACCAGAGTACTACTACTCCACACAGCCGGCCGGTACTCCTATACAAATATTGATTATAGTAATCTGGTACAACGCGGCTGGGCTAGAATATATATGTGTCAATAATTTCTCTTCAATGGTAATTAAATGTATGTAGCACACCTCTCCTAGATATATAGCTCGAATCTGTAACTACTGTTTGTTGGTATGATATACCTACTTTTTTCTACGGCGTTTCAACCGTAATATATGCTGATTATTACTCAAAATAATACTTGTTTGCATGTATCATATAT
Organism: Saccharum hybrid cultivar R570; assembly: GCA_038087645.1. NCBI lineage: Eukaryota > Viridiplantae > Streptophyta > Magnoliopsida > Poales > Poaceae > Saccharum > Saccharum hybrid cultivar. Next base: position 2,032,740 of record JAQSUU010000368.1, read on the forward strand.
TTGGCATCAATGATTGCTATTTATTAAATAAACTTGACCACACTCAAAATACTTTTACTCAGTGCTAGGAGTTGTATTCTTTCACAGATGGAGAAAGTAGCATACATAAACATTTGATATATTTCTTATAATAAATTTTGCCAAACTTAAATGCCTTGACTATCTAGGCATAAAACTAGAATTGCATTATTCTTTCTATGATAGAGATAGTGCTGAATTATATATATTATCACAGTAGAATAGTAATAAACAGTTTTTAAGGTATAGTAGATTATACTAGTAATAATTAACTAATAAGAACTACTAGAAAGACAAACCATACGGATCGGCTAGTATCACTAGAATGGAATAGTACTGTTTGCGCTGACCTAATCGTTGGGAAAGTTAGCTATATATAGCTAGGTGTGGGTGTAGTATGCACGCATAATCAATGAAGTATGGTTAATTTATTGTGTAAAAATATTGCAGGCGAGAGATAATGCACGTACTCAGATTTAGAAGTCATTTCGGACAAAGTTTGGTCAAACATTGGAAATATAAATCATCAATAACTTTTAAGTTGTTGAGTTTGCAAATATAAAAATTATATGAATAGATTTGTCTTAAAAAATACTTTCATAAAAATATACATATATCACTTTTTCATAAATATTTTTTATAAAAACAAGAGGTCAAAGTTATGTTTTGAAGACTGTGTCGATATCCTAAACGACTTCTAAATCCGATACGGAGTGAGTACTTATACTATCATATAGAGCGCCGCTCGATCAGGACAAAAATGGCAATTCGACATCTAAAAAAATTATGAGATTCCGGCAGCTATAAATTAATAAATTAAATGGTCAGTATACATGTTTATGTGTGCACCAATCGATCTATTGGGGCTCTCCTTATTCTCCAATCTCATACTTACTACCAGTAACATAGAATTTGCATCAAAGTTAAGACAATTCGAAATCCTTTATATTTGAGGACGGATGAAGATGAACCATTATTATTTAGGTTCTGGAGACACATTACCTTATATAGGAATTTAATCATGCATGTTCCAGCCGTTATATTGCATATAATATGTGTAGATTTGAACAAAATTAGTAATATTTTTTTTGGAGCTCCAACTCCTAAGTTTTTTTAGATCTAGCTATTTTATATATAGGCTATGTCAAAGTTGATTAGAAGCTGTACTTGTTGTCTAAAATGGAAATGAGACGGTTCACCAAAACACCTTCAATAACCACACCCATTCTCTAATGAATTTTGTAGGATATATCAAAATTGTTTTGTGTTTTGTAAATGTGTAACACAATATATACATGTGAGGAAAAGAAAAAGGAAAAAAACATACATACATGTGAGAGCTCCCGCAACAAATGCCATACACACACAAAAGCGTCCTTAATTTGTTGATCTTTTGCTCAAAATATTGTTCAACAACTTTGCCATTTAGCTAATTAGCTCTTGTGATTGAATTTTTTAAATTCCCCTCAAAGTTAATTATTTCCCTCCAAATATTATGTTTTGTAACTAAGGAGGTTAATTATAAAAAAAAGCAGGGGCCTACATACACAGGGGAAGAAGAGATCATATACATGGGTATATACCCATGGCATGGATATATAGATGAGATGATGTTGATGAATTACTGTACATTTGTACTAGATATGTTGTCACAATGATTTGAGCCGACCCGGGTGAATGGGCATCAAGGCATGTACATATCCTGCCCCAACTTTACCCAGACCGAAGCTCATAGCCTCATATATATAAAACCAACGCTAGTGCCTAGCTAATGTAGTGCTACTTCATGAACTAGTATAGTAGGGATATCACCCTGGACACGCCAAAGACACGACCAATCGATCGTCCATCCGCCGGATCCGGCCGGCAAGTAGCAAGAGTCGGCACACAAAAGAAAAAAAAAAGTTTCCCTTTTGCTGTTCTGCAGTGACAGTGCGATTAAAAAAAAAGATACCACTAGAGAAGAATGGACAGGTGAGTGAACTCAACGGGATCCGGACCTAACACTTACCTAACAGTACTGTCCATCTATCATCTGGCTTCCTATGCATGCAGATGCATGCACTGCACCATTTGCACTAATATCCTGTTCTAACATCATTTTTTATATGACTAGCTAGGGAAGGAGTATACCATTTATTTGTATCAAAAAATTCTTGATTATTTTTAGATCAAAGACTCAGCCTTACGACGAACCAATTTCTTGATTATTTGTTTGTACATATTATAAGTTTCCCTTGATTGATTCCTTTTTGTACTGATACTTATATTATATATCATTGTATCATCCGTATGTAGATGCAATCTATGTGACGTTCGTGGTGGCCAAATGCAAGCTTATGTCCTATCCTTTTCAGTTCATGTCATCGATAGATAGATGATGGAGATTGACAAAATAAAATATATGTGTGAAAAGTTAGTGAATTGTATATGAGCATTCTTTTTTTTTTGTCTATAACTCTATCCAGAGAGTTAAATTGTCAATTTAGCTTAGAGGTCGATAAATTTGAAACTGCACACATGAAAAGAATCTACTTATACCACCCTAACTTATTTTTTACATCAAGTTCTTTCAATTCCGTACATATTCATAAGGGGGCATTTCACAACCTTATATTATAGCATTTAATGAGCAATATCTTGTGCAACCTAACATCATGGTGATGTCAAAAGTATAGTTTTTTTAATCATAGTACAGACACAGAGACATCCTTATGAACACACATACTCCGCCCTACACCTCTGAGCACCTATAAAAGACTGAGTCAGCAGATCTTGATATTGACGAAGTCATGATAAGCGCCTCAATGTCAGCAAGCACGTCACTTGCCACTGATGAAAGAACAACACTATTAAATTCTGGAATAAATTTAGGAAAATACGAGCACTGACAAATCAAAGACTTAAAGTTGGGTAGACAAATTCCACAATAAAAAAACCCAACAAGCCGAGCTATGCTCAACTCGAGCATAGTTGATTTATGCATATACTAATAACTTGCATTGTAATCTAAAAACAGAAATTAAAACACATTTTTAGTACATAAGATGATTTGTAGTTTATAATTGTTTATTGATTCATAACTTATTTTCAGATCATTAAAATAGGCATTAATAGTGAAAAATAATATTGTAAAACAAGAATATTGTTGTTTTCTATAGTAGACACACAAGAAATGAAAAAAATGTAGCACATCCTTGACTGATATGATACAAAAATATTGATTTATAGCCAAGCAAATGCTGATGTAGAGAAGAAAAGAAGGGAGAGCTTGGCTCTCATGCAAGCAATGAGCTGGGCACGCCCATACATTAGGTGGATGTGAGAAGGATTAGGAAAGAGAAAGTGAGACATGGAAAAAAAATAGCAATAAAAAAGTTTCTTCTAGACAAATAATATACCACTATTATATAGCTTGGCTATTATAAATTGGCTTATAGCCAAATACTTGGCTGAGCATCTCCAAGAGTTTGGCATATAGATTTGGCATCCTAAAATTTTTGGCAAAATGAGAAAAATACTTCTCCAATAGTTTGGTATCTGGGTTTAGCATCTTTGGCAAGTTGGCAAATCTCGGTCGATTGTGCGCATATATGCGCGCGGGGCACCGGCCGCGCATCGTAGTTTCCTCGTACTTAGCGGGGCTCTTCGTTCGCTTAACGGGGCTCTTCGTTCGCTTAACGGGTCTTTTCGTTTCGTTAGCGGGTTTTTGGGTTTTTGGAAACAAAATTTGTCAAACTGTTGGAGATAAGATCTTTTTTTCCTTCCCATATTATTTTAGGAGTTGGCAAATAATAAGATTTAGGAAACAAAATTTGTCAAACTATTGGAGATGTTCATGCTTGCTTTTAAGACTGGTCTAAGCATGCACGTACATGCCTTTTGGTGTAGTGAGCCTAGGCCACCACCAATCAAACGTGCGCAACAATGGCCAACGAAACACGGTATTGGGTGAACAATTATATTAATCCATCGTGATGGTATCTTGGTATCTAGGTTAAATACTAATAAAAGAAGATAGAGGGAGTACTGCATGTATTCTATCTAGTAGTACTCTCTCAATATCCTTGAATAAATAGATTTCTTGTAAGTTTACGATAGAATAGCACGACAGTGAAGGCTATACTAGTCTTCGTTAATCAGAGCAGTTGCACACCAATAGTTGATTGTTCCAATAGCACACTAATTATATCATTTACAACTTCGATTGGAAGATGAGGGAGGGGGGGGGGGGGGGGTTTAAAGTAAATGCGAGGAGACTTGAAAAAAAAATGAGCCGGTGAACTGTTTAGCCTTCTAAAAATTAATTTATTTGTAAACGAATTCTTAAACTAGAAATCTATTTATTTAGAGGCGGAGAGCATATTGGCAGGAGTAGTTGAGTTAAACTATCGACAATGAGTAGAATGGACCAGCAGAGTGAGTGAGATAGGATAGGATGGGAGTAGCTAGCTAGCTAATGGAATTGATCGAAGTGGTACACACCAATAAATAAATTAATAAGCAATGAAGTGAATAATCAATTTGATGCTAGTACGCACGCGTACTCCATCCTTCTTCCCTTCTTACCCTCACTGCACTGGGAGTAATGATATTCTTAATCGGAGTGAGTTAAATGGAGAGACAACCCCATCGCCAGCACCACCACCACCATCCACATCTGAATGAAAAAAAGGCACTGGCCCCAGAGCAGACCGGCCGAGAGAAGAGAAGAAAAGCTCGCTCGCTAGCTGCTGCATGCTGAGCCTGAGATCGAGGAGCAACCATAGCACACGCACGCAGCTGATCTAGCGGGTTCGGCGACGTGCAGACGTGCAGAGTGTCGGCCTTGGACCCAGTCATGGCCGGTGCCGGCGGCGGCGGTGAAGCGCCGGGCGTCGTGGGGGCCGGCGAGTGGCCCTTCGTCACGGCCGACGACGCGTACTACGCCGACTCCTCGGCGATGTTCGCGGAGCTCGCCGGTTGCTGGGCCGCCGCCGGCGGGACGACGACGGAGGAGCTGATGATGTCGATGATGCTGCCGCCGCTGGATCCGCCGGAGGATCATCGGGGCACGCAACCTCCGCCGCCCTGTTTGTTGTCGGAGGAGCAGGCGGCGGTACCAGCGACGACGCCGCCGATGCCAGCTGGGTCCGCCGTGTCGGTGGACGGCGGCGCGTCGTCGGCCAGCTCCACCGACGACGGCGCCGCCGCCGCGCAGGAGGACGACGACGACGACGGGGCGCCGCCGGCGGCCGCAGCCACCGAGGCAGCGTAAGTGACAGTGCCTATGCTCAGCCAGTACAATTCACACTTGCTAGCTAGACTAGATAGCAGCTCCTTCCCTAGCTTCTTCTTCATGTCCATGTCCATCTCCGATCCCTTGCCAAATTAATTAAACCCGTTACTCTCAGTAGCCTAGTATACTAATTCGTAACTGTTGATTGCGCATTTCACCCGATTTCACCTGATCTCTCTCTTTCTTACTTCTTATTCAGGATTTAGTTTCACTTTAGCTGCTTTTTTTTTGTGTTTGCATTTGTTGTTACGTGCATCAAGCTATCAGCTTGCACATTTCACCTCTTTCTTTTTGTTTTTCTTCTCTTCATTTTCCTTTAATAAGAAACACACATATAGTGTGCGTTTCAACCTTTGCTTTGCTTCTTATTATTACTGCTTCCTCAGTTCTAAATCATATGTCGTGGATGGAATATACATTATATTTAGATAGATCATAGAAATCTATAATCTAAAAATGCTAAAACACGACTTGTAATTTAAAGTGGATGGAACATTAATTGCTGGTGGCCTCTGTGGTTGTAACGGCCGGAACGGAGGGGCAGTTGGGTAAATTTGCGTGGAAGGAGAGGGAGATGGATGGGAATGGAACGAACGGAACGGAATTGAAGTGAAGCGGACGTTGCGCCGCGATTCTCGTGCTGTCACGGCAAATCTATAATAGCCACTACTCCTCTCACTACAGTATATCCTATAGTAATATAAATAAAATAAATAACACAAGAGCCACGCGGTTTCTCCTCCTCCTCATTCTTACCTTACCTTCGGTTTTATTTCTTTTGCTTTTTTATCTTTTTCATCTTCACTACAAAAACACAACTTCTATCATAAAAAAATTATAATAGTCCATGCCTGTGATTTTCCCCATTATTTCTTGCGATATACTCTCTCTATACCTCTCTATTCCAAAATTATAAATCAGTTTGACTTTTCTTGGTAGTTAACTTTTACTACATATATATGTATAGGGAAAAAAAACCATGTTGATTCTAAAAAAATAGGAAAACATATGCATCTAAAATTAAAACTATTTATAATTTAAAATGGAGTGAGTACTTGTCAGGACGCATTAATAATAACATATACACATAGATAAGACACTGATTGTCAAGTCATGTCCTCCAATCTATCGATAGAATGCAATATGCACGATGGACGATTCATAATTTCATATCATATATAAATATAATGAAATACTAGCATGATGCCCCTAGCTAGCCAGGTAAGGTCGTCGTTCGGTGTTGCAGTGTTGCACGTACGTATGTACGTATACGTACCTCCATCTCATCACATGCATATGCATGCATGCAACAAGGCAGGTCACTGGCCACGCATATATATATGGCTTTGGTACACGTACTTGTATCATGATATATATACCAGCCAGCAGCACGCAGCACATACCGTCTAATTCACCGTACGTACCTTCACGTCACAAATAATAAAGGTACTTATTACTGATCATATATAAAATTAAAATGGTTGCAGGAGCAAGCCGCCGGCGCCGGGGAGGACGACGAAGTCGTCGTCGGCGGGGCAGAAGCGGGCGCGGCAGCCGCGGTTCGCCTTCATGACCAAGAGCGACGTGGACCACCTGGAGGACGGATACCGATGGAGGAAGTACGGACAGAAGGCCGTCAAGAACAGCCCCTTCCCCAGGTATACCCATATGCAATGTCCATGTATATATTTCCATTTCTCTCTCGGGTGCCTGGATGTTTAATTTGATATTGTTCAGGTAATATACAATTTTATCGATCATTGTTTGATCACTATAGAGCAGAAATGATTTTTTTCTCATTGTTAAAAATGATTTATAAATATACCACTAAACCGACATTTTTTACAACTGCCCCTAAAAATAGATTTATAAATATGGCTCGTATACCTAGAATCCATGCATCATATACTTTATTTATCTCCCTCCCCTCTCTCTCTCTCTCTCTCTCTCTCTCTCTCTCTCTATATATATATATATATATATATATATATATATATATATATATATATATATATATATATATATATATATATATATATATAAGTACAAGTTACAGTCCAATTTTCATTATGATCCATTCAACATATGACAATGGCATGCATATTAGCATATACTACGTACAATTTCCCCATTCAATTTGTACCTTGTGTGAATGAATGAATGAATCACACTCAGCTCATTCAAATATATGTGCGTGGATCACTTGAAACTGTTACGGGTATTCAATATTACACCGGATTGCAATTAGCTATATCTATATTATTATAAAGTACAGAGCTCCTACTTGATGCCTATAAACATTTCGGTACTTATAATAAACAGGTCAGGAAATGAAATGAAATTCCAACTGAATCTGATGGAACGCTGGCAAACATGCATCATGAATATATAGTACTGATCTGTGGATTAAATTAATTAAATAAAATAAAATTTAAACCAAAAGGAACAGCTGATGATTGATACATGCATCTGCATCTGAAGCTCTGAAAATTGAACTCTAAAATTATTAAGTTACGGATGATGCATGTACCTGCAGGAGCTACTACCGGTGCACCAACAGCAAGTGCACGGTGAAGAAGCGGGTGGAGCGCTCCTCCGACGACCCCTCCGTCGTCATCACCACCTACGAGGGCCAGCACTGCCACCACACCGTCGCCTTCCCGCGCGCCCACCACCTCCACGCCGCCGCCGCCCTCGCCGCTGCCTCCGTCGGCCACCACCACATGCCATTCCAATTCTCTGCCTCCGCACACCACCTCTACGGCGGCACAAGCACAACCAGCGGCGTCACCGACAACGGCCACTTGCCGCCGCCGCTCCTCCCGATGACACCCGCGCCGCCTCAGCAGAACTCTCTCGACACCAGCAACAACGACGCCTGCAGGCCGTCGGCGTCGACGACGACGTCGCTGCTAAGGGCGCCTTTGCACTGCAACCACCAGGAGCTGCTGCTGGCGGCAGCGGCGAGCTATCCCTTATTGTCGTCGTCCTCAGCTGCGATGTCGTCCATGCCAGTGGCTTCCGTGTCAACGACGACTTCGTTGCCGCCGCCGACGGTTAGCAGTGCTGCTGCTCCGGCGGCCGTGGACAAGGGGCTTCTTGACGACATGGTGCCACCGGCGATGAGGCATGGGTAGTTGATTAATTACTCGGCTAATTAGTACTACAGTTAAGCATATGATGGATCCGGCCATCAGTTTATTTTTGTTGCTTTATTATTAATTTCTGATTGGACAGAGACAGGAAGAATTGATTGTAACATATGCATATACATACATATAATAGGCATATATGGTGGTGGTCAACTGTCTAGCAAATAATAGCAATCGACAGCCTTGGATGAAATTTTAGTTACACAAGGTTATATATTGTTCCAACCAAGAGCTAGCTCTACTGATTTATATATATTGCAGATACTATTAAGCATGGCATATAAGTCATTTTGGCTTCTCTATCTATCTATCTATCTATAATTTGGAACTGGGTGACTATGCACCTGATCTACTTATTTTATATCTCTTCACCTCGATTCATTTCTTCCAGGGATGTATAAGGAACATGCATGATGCATGCATAAAGCTGCACTTGCACCCACCTATGATAGGAATATGACTAATGCAACTTTGCATCTTGGGGCCTTTTCTGCAATGTTATCTTCCATCTTGTGTGAATGGAATGTTCAGTATTCCTAATGTCTCTATACGAGATCTCAGTGTTTACACTAAGTGCTTTTTGTTCAGTACTCGCACTGTCTCTATACAGGATCCCAGTGTTCACATTCAGTGCTTTCTACGTGCCGCTTTTGCAAATCAGAATTTTGTCTCTGAATGAAAAAAAGAGCACAACTTGCCAAAAGAAAAGTCTTGCTGAGCTTTGTTACATTTTATTAGGAGTACTACATACATCAGAAATCGATTGATCGGCTACGCCACCGCCGGCATGCCTCTGAGCCAGGCGTCCAGCGGCTTGCCCACAGCGTACACGACGAAGCCGATCTCCCTGAGCTCCCGGACGTCGACGACGTTGCGGCCGTCGAAGACGAACGCCGGCCTCATCATGCCGTCGAACACCCGGCGGTAGTCGAGCGTACTGAACTCGTCTCACTCCGTCAGCACGCAGAGGCCGTGCGCGCCGTCGGCGGCCTCGTACGCGTCCCTCGCCACCTCCACCTCCACCTCCTGCGACGCCGCCGTGTCCCCCCGTATCTGCGTCTCGCCCACCACCGGGTCGTACACGCTGACGCGGGCCCCGTCGTCCAGCAGGACCCGGAAAACGTCCACCGCCGGCGACTCCCTCGTGTCACGCACGCCCTTCTTGAACGCGAGCCCCAGCACGGACACCTTCTTGCCGGCCACGGTGCCGAGCATGGACGCCACCACGCGGCGCACGAACCGGCCCTTCTGGTACTCGTTCACGGCCACCACCTGCCGCCAGTACTCCGCGGCCTCGTGCAGGCCGTGGCCCTCGCAGGCGTACGCCAGGCTCAGCACGTCCCGCCGCAGGCTCGGCCCGCCGAACCCGACGCCGGCGTCCAGGAACCTCCCGCAGCCGCCCCCGACGCGGCCGTCGCTGCCGACGGCGCGCGCGACGTCCGAGACGTCGGCGCCCGTGGCCTCGCACAGCGCCGAGAGCGCGTTCACCGACGACACCCGCTGCGCCAGGAGCGCGCTCGCCGCGAGCTTGGTGAGCTCCGCGGACAGGAGCCCCGTGGTGACGATCCGGTCCTCGGGGACCCAGTGCGCGTACACGTCCGCGAGCGCGCGCACGGCGCCCGCGTCGGTGTCCCGGCCGCCGATGACCACGCGGTCGGGGCAGAGAAGGTCCCGCACGGCGGTGCCCTCGGAGAAGAACTCCGGGTTGGAGAGGACCTGGAACGCGCTGCTGCTTCCGGTGTGCGCCTGCAGGATCCTCTCCATGGCCTCGGCGGTCCTGACGGGGACGGCGGACTTCTCGACGACGATCTTGCTCGTGCCGGGGCGGGACGCGGCGGCGGCGACCACGCGCGCCGCGCTCTCCCAGTAGGCGAGGTCGGGCGCCCAGCCGGCGCCGAGGCCGCGCGCCTTGGTGGGCGTGTTGACGGACACGAAGACGATGTCGGCGTCAGCGACGTGGCGGTCCACGTCGGCGCTGAAGGAGAGGTTGCGGCCGCGGCAGGCCCTGACGACGGCGTCCAGGCCCGGCTCCAGGACCGGGAGGTGGTCGCTGTTCCAGGCGTCGATGCGCGGGCGGGAGACGTCCACGACGGTGACCTCGATGGCCGGGCACTTCAGCGCCATCACGGCCATGGAAGGCCCACCGACGTAGCCGGCGCCGATGCAGCAGATCTTCACCATGCCCGACCGGCTTCAAAGCAACAAGAAGATGACTCGAACATTGAAGCAACAAGATGATCTTATAGACAAAAGTAAGAAAATGCAAGCTAACGTCCCCTGGATAATCTGCCATGGTTAGCACAAGTAGCAGCAAGACTGCATTGCAAACGAAATGGCGTCAATCAACAACTAAAATTTACCAGTTGTGAAGAAGAACGCAAGATGTTGACGAGGAGGGGGGATTATGAAGCATTAGTGGTGTGTACAACTCTTTAAATACACGTAGAGCACCAATCCACCATAGACAGGATCACAGAGCACAAGATTATGCCAGAAGTAGCCAGCTCCTCCATTCCCCAAATTCTCTTGCAGTAACTTTAATCCTGCCATGGAAGATGAAAAAAGCGGAGAATAAAGGAACAGCATGAGCTGATCTAACCTTCCCAAACCCCTCACATAATTCTCAAAGGCTTTCATTCAGGACGTGCCACCTTAACAAGTCTAGAGACCCAAAGGTAGGAGGTTTTGCTACTTTTTACAAGAAATAGAGATGGCTCGTCAAAAGAAAAACACTTATCAAATACGCATCACACGCGTTGCTCCATCCATGCCTACAAACATGACAGATTCTAATACATGGAATGAGGCTCAGAAGCTGGCATGCATCGTGAATATACGACAGCTTTGTGCATAACAGCCTAAGCACACACACACACACACACACACATCAGAGAGCAGGGCAAATTACACGACACATACTGAAACCAACTCAGAAATAGAGGGTAATTCAGAAAGAGTACACTCGATCCTTAATTGTTCCCAGATGAGCCGGAAAAGAGGTTTGACCGAAGTGTGTTGATCTGGAAATTTCCGACATCCAGTTCAACTTATACATTTGAACTGAGACTTGACTTCAAATCCTGACTATCCAAACAAGCTGAAATGAAAGCCGCACACTTTCACTCTTAATAAAAGTAATTGCGTTGTTTAATTTCGTGTACAAGGTATTTCTGTAAACAAATTGGAGAGGTATCAACAAGGTTCGTTCAGCCCTGGTTGAGTTACAACAAGTTTCATCTGGGTACAACATCAGGCTGATGACACTGCTACAGTGGAGATGAAACACAAGAATGAATTAACTACTTTGGACTTCTCTTCCCAGCTGCTTCAAACTGGCATTCTATGATGGTCCTACAGGGCACCAAACTGTACAATGGAAACCGAACACCCATAGAAGCACTACTCACTTTCATAATCATCCTCATCTCCGAATGAGAACACGGAGGCATCTGCTGCGATCGCTTTGAATTCGCTCATGCTGGAAGAGTCAGCAGCTGTAGGTGGTGGTGTGGTGGAGCTGGCCTTGCTGCTGACTTCAGTTTTGAGAGATGTACCATCAGGTGCCTTGGCAGTTCTTTGTTCGCTAGTTATAGCTACTTTATCCAGTCTACTAGCAGCAGCTGATGCCGCCTCCTGCACATTGCTTGTTTGGGATGGTTTAGCAGCGTTTACGCTGCTTTGACCACCGCCGGCAGTCTTCTCCTTTCTTCCCTTGGATGATCCATCCTCCCCGTCACTGTCGGAGAAAACTTCATCTTTATCATTGCTTCCAGTTCCCTTGTTGGATTCTGCAGGTGCAGCATTATTTTCTTTCGCAACCGTGCTAGCCGAGGAATCAGCATCAGATTTAGTATCAGCAGGTCCAGCGGCTGGTTTTGGTTTTGGTGGTTGCGAGCCATCGTAATCTACCAGGACAACCTCAACCTGGAATCCAGGTGATGGCAATTTTCTCTGGATAAAATTATAAAGTATTTTAGTTTCAAATCCCAAAAAAAATGGTAAACAAAACAAGAGCCACAACATGGCAACAACTGTCACTGATAAGTGATAACAGAATGAAAACAAGCAATCCTTAGATAAATAACTAATTGTTGATAAAATGTCTATTTCCTTCACCTACTGATCATAAAATGTTTATGCATGGGCAAAAGAAGTATACGCAGTGAAGTAAACAAGGCGAGGCTACACAATAGTATTCAGTGTGGTAATGCCTGGAGCAGAGAGTTGATTTTAAAATACAAAGTGAATCAGGAAAAATAAAAACTAAGGCATCAACTATAAGATACGGAGAACATTCTCAAAACTACCTAAGTTGTGTGAACAAACTAGTATCTAGCATTTGAATCCAACATCATAAAAATAAAGTATGAACACAAAGAATTCAGGATTTATTGGCACATCTTGTTAAAATAGTTTCATATTTGCTCTTCACAAATAGTTATAAATATTATTAACAATGAATAAGCCTTCACCTTGTCAAAATCATCAAGATCAGTCGGATTCAAAGTCACCCTGTTCTCCATCATTGTTGTATTTAGCCAACTGAAAAGGAATAGGGGAAGAAATGAAATTAAATATCAGGGCAATAATTCTTTTCCGGATTCCCATGTAAAATGTTGGTGCCATCCAATCGAGATAATATACATATGTGCATGCAACTTACATAACATGGAATAAAAATAAAATGAAATCATTAAGTAACAGAGCACAAATATGTCTAGGAAATATTATTATTATTAGTTTAATACTACATGTAGCTCACCAGTAAAAATCTCCCTGTCGATCATGAAACTGGATCTTGAAATCACCAGCTACCTCGGCTAAGCCAGGTTCTCCCGGCAATGCAAAAACCATAATCCCCTTCTTTGGTGCACTAAACCAGAAATCTTCTGGCTGAAATTATGGTAGTAAAATTAGATTACAATGGAGATCACAGATGAATAACGTTCAGCATAAAAGTATGCATAAATAAATATCTAGAATGGTACAAATTAGTTTTAAGTCATAGAAAAATAAGACATTTCTTTTGTATTTTTTTAGATAAGAGACAGCAAAGAGAAGCATCCTTCTGGGAATGCCTTCTTGTTATTTATGTCCACAGGAACACATGAAACAATGCAATATTTTGAGTTTATCCTCAAGCGTAGTTTGCATATCAAACATATGCTGTACTAAGAGACATAGCCATGCAAATATCAATACATTGGTCAGTGGTACTAGTCATTTAAGTTGGCTTCAAGTTGTACGATATCCTTCCAAAACAATGAGACATTCCTTTATCTAGCATTGCTATATAAAAACATTGGTGCCCTTACCCACTATGCAAACAGGCATCAAACTATGAAGAATTCACAATATAAGCTACCCAAATATTCCAAAGCAAACTGAACAGAGACAAAACTATAAACCTATGAGTAACTGAACGCAAAATAAGAGTGGTTCACAAATGAAGATGCTTACCATCAGTTCTTTTGTTCTTGGATGCTTCTTTGTAGAAAAAAGAACACCTGCATAACAGATTGATTAATTGATGCACTAGAAGATATCAAGCCACAGTGTATTCTTAAATTATTGCATCATGACATATGGCAACTTCAGTTTCAATTAAATGGACACACCATTGTGATTAGAGACTGTAATTGATGGCCTAATCCAATAGGGGCATCTATGAAGACGAAACCCTCTAAGCATGCACCTGGAAAGTGTAATAGCATGGTTAATTACTAAAGCAAAACACACATGCGTATCATTTTGACACCATGGTTGAAAAGGTATAAATACCTTCGGGGTGGCTGATTTTCACCATTGAAGTAAGTTAAGATGCGCTCAAAATACTTCACATATCTCTGCCATTTTCCCAACATGGTCAATAAAGACAAAAGTTATACGAATCAACTTTCAAAACTATGAGGGTCACTCACAATCTGACTTGGGAGAATAAGCCCTTTCCCATCTACACATCTCTTCTGGTTATAGTATTCAATGGACTCCTCAGCAGTAGGAAAGAACTGTGTTACAAAAGGGGGAAAAACTCCAATTGTAAGAAATTTGGTTAAGATTTTGCAATAGGTATCATTCTGATTGGTATATAGATACAATGCATGGTAACCTTACCTTTAAAAATAGTAGAAGACTCGAGATCATCAATCCTGTCCTTGCCTTACCAGCTTTGCAATGGACAACCACCACATTCTCTATATCCTCCTTCAACCATGAGTAGGCACTATGGCAGAATGATATGACAAGTTGCATTGGAGGACAGTTATGATCATCAAAAGGAAAGCAGGCCACCTGAAATACGCACACAAAATCAGATTTACCAATATAATACACCAACAAATTCATCATGCTGCAAGGCCAAACGGTTGACATCAAGGCACAACAGAAGTATTGTCAAAGATGGGAACACTTTATACATCAGCAGATGTGCCACTGAGTTTTTAGTGTTTTTTTTTTTGTTGGTGGCTGGGAGTATCATGCCTTAGGTGTACTATAAATGTGGAAATGGTAAGCAACCCATACCTTTCCTTCAAAAAGAGATGCATCATATAGCCTTTCGGAACAAAGATTGTACACCTTATACTTTCCCTGTAACATAATGATTAATTAGAAGACTACAATGCATGATTAGTTCAAAATTCCTGTTTCTTATAGTGCTACAAACAAGATAAGCCCTCAAATGCATGTTCTCTTTATAATTAAAGTTCGGAATCTAGACTTATCTAGCTGCCTTAAATACTGGAAACTAAATAGACAAACAATGCACTTAAGCACATTAACTTTCTTTTTGTAAGAAGGAAAAGGCAATACATGTACCAGGAGGGGAAAGGAATTTTGAAAATGCATGGGGAGAAAATAAAGCATGCTCATTAGACAAGATGAAATGTATAACCATACAATCTAGGGCAATGTGGGGAGGGGAGAGGGGCTGTTAAGCACCAAACCAAATGGTCTTATAGTGCTCATTTCATGATAAAAACATGCATATTCTATGAAATTATGAAATTGTTAATATGTATAATAATTATGGGAAAGATGATCATGCAAAAAAATTGTCAGTTTTTCTCCTTTTTTCCCCTCACGGAAAACAGAGGGAATCCCCTCCTAAAGTGAGCACCCGGGTTTGGGACTAGGTGCCAAGCTCCTCTCCAAGGTCCTCAGTTTTGTTATTTAATACAACTAGTACAACAACAAACAACAACAACATAGCCTTTTGTCCCAAGCAAGTTGGGGTAGGCTAGAGATGAAACCCAAAAAGAGACGAGAAACAGGGAGACACATAAAGGGACATAAAGGGCACAAGACAAAAAGATGTCACGGTTCAGGCACGTTGATTGTCAATCTCCAAGCGCTCCTGTCCATAGCTAAATACAACAACAACAACAATAACAACAACAACATAGTCTTTTGTCCCAAGCAAGTTGGGGTAGGCTAGAGATGAAACCCAAAAGAGATGAGAAATAGAGAGACACATAAAGGGACATAAAAGGCACAAGACAGAAAGAGGTCACGGTTCAGGCACGTTGATTGCCAGTCTCCAAGCGCTCCTGTCCATAGCTAAATCTTTGGAGATATTCCACTCCTTCAGGTCCATCTTAACGGACTCGTCCCAAGTTAGTTTAGGTCGACCTCTACCGCTCTTTACATTATCGGCCCGCTTTAGAACCCCACTACGCACCGGCGCCTCAGGAGGCCTCCGTTGAACATGTCCAAACCATCTCAACCGATGTTGAATCAATTTCTCCTCAATTGGTGCCACCCCAACCCTATCCCGAATATCGTCGTTCCGGACTCTATCCCTCCTCGTGTGCCCACAACACCAACGCAGCATACGCATCTCTGCTACACTCGATTGCTGGACATGTCGCCTTTTTGTAGGCCAACACTCGGCACCGTATAACATCGCCGGACGAATCGTCGTCCTATAGAACTTACCTTTCAGCTTCTGAGGCACCCTTTTGTCACAGAGGACGCCAGAAGCTTAACGCCTTTTCAACCAGACGGCTGAAATTCTATGCCTAACATCTTCATCAATGTCTCCATCCTTTTGTAGCATCGACCCTAAATACCGAAAAGTATCCTTCTTGGCCACCACTTGCCCATCGAGGCTAACGTCTCCCTCCTCATGCCTAGTCGCGCTGAAATTGCACCTCATGTATTCGTTCTTAGTCCTACTAAGTCTGAACCCTTTCAACTCTAACATGTGTCTCCATAGTTCTAACTTCCTATTAACCCCTGCCCTACTGTCGTCAACTAGCACCACATCATCAGCAAAGAGCATACACCAAGGGATATCACCTTGTATGTCCCTTATGACCTCATCCATCACCAAAGCAAATAAATAAGGGCTCAGAGCTGACCCCTGGTGCAGTCCTATTTTAATTGGAAAGTCACTGGTGTCGCCATCACATGTTCGGACAAACATCACCACATCCCTGTACATATCCTTGATGAGGGTAACGTACTTAGTTGGGACTTTGTGCTTTTCCAAGGCCCACTACATGACATTTCTCGGTACTTTGTCATATGCCTTCTCGAGGTCAATAAAGACCATGTGCAAGTCCTTCTTTTGCTCCCTATATCTCTCCATCAATTGTCGTAATAAGAAAATCGCCTTCATGGTCGACCTACCAGGCATGAACCCAAACTGATTTTGGGTCACATGTGTCACTCTCCTTAGGCGATGCTCGATAACCCTCTCCTAGAGCTTCATCGTATTGCTCATCAATTTAATCCCACGGTAGTTAGTACAACTTTGAACATCTCCCTTGTTCTTGAAGATAGGTACTAATATACTTCTCCTCCATTCTTCAGGCATCTTGTTAGACCGAAAAATAAGGTTAAAAAGCTTAGTTAACCATACTATCGCTCTGGCGCCTAGGTATCTCCACACCTCAATGGGGATACCATCAGGGCCCATCGCTTTACCTCCCTTCATCCTCTTCATAGTCTCTTCGATCTCTACCTCCTGAATTCTCCTCACAAAGCGTCTGTTGGTATCGTCAAATGAGTCGTCCAACTCAAGGGTAGGACCCTCATTCTCCCCATTAAACAGCTTGTCAAAGTACTCTCTCCATCTGTCCTTGATCTCCTCATCCTTCACCAGAAGTCGATCTGTCCCATCCTTGATGCATTTTATTTGGTTGATGTCCCTTGTCTTCCTCTCACGGATTCTAGCCATCCTATAAATGTCCTTCTCCCCTTCCTTCGTGCCTAGCCGCTGATAAAGGTCATCATACGCCTGACCTTTTGCTACACTCACAGCTCGCTTTGCAACACTCTTCGCTATTTTATAGCCCTCGATGTTGGTTGCACTCTTGTCATGGTGGAGACGCTTGAAACACTCCTCCCTAATAGCCCTTTGCACCTCGTCATTCCACCACCATGTGTCTTTCGCTTCCCGTTTGCCTCCCCTACTCACGCCAAACACTTCCGAAGCCACCTTCCGGACACATGTTGCCATCTTTAGCCACATGTCGTTGGCATCTTCTCCTTCTTCCCAAGACCCCTCGTCTAGCATCGTCTCCTTAAACGTTTGTGCTGCTTCCCCTCTAAGCTTCCACCACTTCGTTCTCGCAATCTTGGCCCGTTTGTCCCGGTGGACACGTACCCGAAAGCGAAAGTTTGTCACCACAAGCTTATGTTGAGGGACAACACACTCCCCAGGTAACACCTTACAATCAAAGCAAGCACGTCTATCATCCCTCCTTGCAAGGATAAAGTCGATCTGGCTCGAGTGTTGTCCACTACGAAAGGTTACTAGATGAGATTCCCTCTTCCTAAAGAGGGTGTTCGCTATCAACAAGTCTCATTTAAATGATCTGTTGGGGTGAAGTAGATCGAGTAAGAACCAAAAAAAAAGTCTGAGCACATTCATATTTATAGTTCCAATTAACAATGAAGAAACTACTGACAGAGGGAAAAAAAATTCAAACAGTATTAGTTTCGGTAGAATTTGGTAGTCAAATCAAATCAAATAAAACAGATTATTCATTTATACAGTGTATCCCTACTGCTCTAACACACTGCTCTAACACTGATAATATCCTTCTAAAGTTATTCCTGTCTCATTCTCAGAGGATGAGCTATGAAGTGGCTTGCTCTATTGAACCTAGTCCTTGACTGCCAAAGATGGCTCGTGCTACATTAATAACATGAAGATAATGCAGTAAGTTCAAGGTATGGTGGTGTAGGAAAATGGACAAGAATAGCAATAAACTATAACCAACAATATGAAATGTGTCACCTGGGAAGCATTTATGTTAAGAAACTTAATAACAAGTAAAAGTTACCTTATGGTGCATTTCAAAGAACCTGATGACTTCTTCCATGTGGTTGCGGTAGAAACCCTGCAATGGAGTATTACTTTCCCTTTTTTCTATGAGAGCATACGAAAGGGAACAAGCTTTAAGGAAACTTCAGAATCTCGCTTGTATACTGACCTCAAAATATCCAAAAAGCCCTGAACTCAAATCACCAGCAGGAAAACCCATAGCAATTATGTTCTCAGTAATATATGTCATGTCTAAATCAAATCCTCCTTCCTGAGTAAGTAGCAGAATCAGATCATTACACCTTTCCATTATATTAAATCTACAAAACTTAATCAACTAAAGGATCATCACTAATATGATCTGACGTACAATTCCTTCAGGTGTCAATGACAACAATCAACCCCACATGATTTATAAAAAGGTTAATCAGCAGCATCAAATTGATGATTCTTGCTCCTGTAGGTAAATTTTCCGTTCTCCAATTGCTCTTAGTGTTTATATCAAAGTACATAGAAGTGATGATTTATTACCATCATCAGGCACAAAGCAAGATCTCCCTGATAGAGAAACTAACGTTCAACATGGTCGCCTAGATCTAAGCATCACCTTACCATGTGCCTAGGACCTATAGATATTGAGAGCATGTGTAGAAACACAAAATGCGAGAATTAGATAAACCTGAGTAATGTGTACAAACTTGCTGCAAGTTAGATATGAGCAAATAGATTATTGTATAGATCTAAGCTGACAGTCATTAGCGTTAATGCGCACTGGCACAAAGGCAAATTATGCAGCAAGTTTACCATCACTGAAGGTGATGAATGAACACTTGTGGGATTGTATCCTGATTATGTTACACTATGAGAAGTGAACGACAAGAGTATTTGAAGATATCAAATTTTCATCTTTAGATTCCCATGTAGAATTAGTACCTGGTATCTTCTTTTATTCTGTGAGACCATGTGGCGAGCCTTGACTTGCACTGCCTTTACAGCATTCTTAGAGGAATCCACAATGCCTTCGTCAAAGAACCAAACACACCAGGCTGTCCTGTTGTTGGGGAGGTGCTTCCTTCAGCACCCTCATCTTGCTGTGCCGCTTTGGGAGACATACGCAGTCCAAGGCCACTTGTCAGACGGGCAAAGGTATTCTTTCCTGTAGGTGATTCTTGACCTGACGAAGGCTGAGGAATTTTGAGGTTCTTCGCCCAGGAGGATAAACCAGATGCAGAAAACACGGATGCTGGAGCCTCACGCCCTGCAGCATCTTCTGCAGGAGCAGCGGTGGGTGCAAAAACAGCAGCAGGAGCTGCACTGGCAACCTCACTGGGAGAATCAGATGAAGCAGCCGGACGAACAGGGTCAGCACTGGTAACAGGAGGAGTTGCAACTGAATCCTGGTTGTCCGAACTAGTGGGTGGCAGATCCGATGGCTTGACTTGCTGCTCTTCCATGATTGTGTGATCGATGTTAATTACTCCGAGGGACTAAAAAAGCATGTAACATCTGCAAGACCATTACACATGGACACAAGTCAGGAAGCTCAGTCTACAAGTAGGATAGGACTTTGTGAGGCAAATAGGTGTGCAGATTATACACAGATAATTGATAGATAGTGCAGAACTGAAGATGAAAACTTAAAACCTTTTGCCCTATGCTACACGTGGCTCAAATTATACATTCTCAGGGCCCACTGAAGAAGCACTGATTTTAGTCAAATTAACACAGTCGCTTCAGTAAACAGTGTCACATGTCTGAGACAATAATTTCTCACAACTATATAAAACTTAACAAAGTAAATTTCTAGTGTCATGATATATCAGTACAAAACATGAGGCCAAAAAATTATATTCCAACGCAACAGCTGAGACTTCGTCCAGTGCCCCACAGCTAGACTGGGGTAATCAAGCTTATCCTAAGAGTTTGTATGGAACAAGTATGGCGACCTAAAATGAATACTGAATTGCTCATAGATGGTACAGCAGGAAAAACTGAATCCCCATGGCAACGCCTTAAATCATCTCGCGCCAGGTTCTCTTGTGCCCAAACATCACTCACAAGCTCAGGCTAGCAGAACAACAGAGCAGAGCAGGCAAGCATTAGCGCTCCTCTCGTGTCAGGTTAGATCCCCAAACAGTAGTCCCGGTTTTCAAATAGCCTAAGACGTACCAAGTGATTATGGAATTAGATTGGAGATCAAAAAGAGAAGGGAATTTAGATCGGCGCTCATATTCGATCTGAGACCATTGGAGCCCCCAGCTGAGAGACCATTGGAGCCCCAAACTGAGGAAACAATCCGATACTCGCCTCCACCAGGGGCGGACCCAGTAAAGGACATGGGTGTACGCATGTACACCCAATAATTTTTGCAAGGCAATCGAAGTTAGTAGTCATAATACATGCATATACATACACCTGTAATTAGATTCAGATCCGATTACGAATGGTATGTTAGGGTTTGGGCGGGCGCACGGATTTACCTACGAATTAGGTTAAGGTTTGGGCGCACGGCTTCGCACAGCAGGAAGGGAGGAATAAGGGGAGGGAATACCTGGTGTCCTGGTGGTGCTCGTCGCCGGCCAAGGTGGCGAGTGGCGAACTAGGACAGCAGAGACGGTCGCGGGGACACCGGGGCTGCAGAGGGCGGACGCCGCGCCGGAGCTGGTCGCGACTCGCGAGGACGCTGGGGCCCAGGTGGTGCTCGACTGAGCGCAGTCTCCTCTCCGGGTTGCGGCGCGGCGAGCGGACGGAGGAGATCGGCCGCGGGCGAGACGAGTTCTGGCCGCGGGCCAAGGGTCCAGCCTATACGGTTGACCCCATTCAGTTATAGCACCGCTCCTCAGAGAACGGAGGCATGGATCTCTACACCGGTAAAAAAGAGAACGGACCCAGTAAAAATGTAGAACAACAATAAAAAAAAACGGATCAGAAATCAACCGGCAGAATAATTGGCCGGACTCTGGTAAAAAAACGCTCCTCAGAGCGAGGCTAATAATACAGTCTACTGTCGGCGGCAAGAATCCTTACGGTCTATCTCTCATCCCACCCATATAATAGTTAGTCCTTCAGTATTAATATATAGTCTATATGTCTCTCTCATCGAGTTTCTCGGTTCTTGTGTCTAAGCCAGCTGTAAGCTTACGGCCCGTTTATCCTCTCTCTCCTCTCATCTCTTCTCCACATCAGAATTCAGCCGGCTTACAGCCTGCTATTATACTTGCTCTTACGAAATTGCGACTCATAAAATTGAATACAACTACTAAATTTCCATGGACTATTGTTTTCTACCAAAGAAGGTTGTTGAATAGTTTTATAGTAAATAGAAAAGATACCAGGGACAAAAAAAAATAGTAATACTCGAATAGTACTATTTTCCATGCTTTTAGTGAAAATAGAGAAGGAGAAAACATACATTTGTGTTCCTAAATCTTTTTTCATGTTTTAATGACTGTCACAGGCTCACAGGAGAATAAGATGACAAAAGAAACTTCAAAAATACTCCATCTGTTGCTCTCGGCAGCACCCCCTCCCACCCAAAGCCCCACGCGCTCGCCGCTCGCCCAACGTCCATCGGCCCGCGCAGACGTGCTTGATGCCGCTACGCCTACCCCTGCTCTTCTTCGCTGCCTCGCCGCTGCTCGGCGGATGCGCACCCGCCACAGCCAGCAACCGCCGGGACGCCACCACGCGCTCAGTCGGCAACCGCTAACATTTGGGAATGGGAGTTCCAGTGTTCAACGAAAGCGACAAGAAATGTTCCCGGTGGTGATGCTTAGATGGAGGTGGTTGGGTTGTTGGACCTTGTTAAGCTATTAGATATGAAGGAAAATAAATAGAAAGACATGTATTTTGGGCCAGATTCATTACAGTGACTTCATATCAGGTTTTCTTTTTATTTTTTGAATACATATACATCTATATACTCGAATTTGATTGTAGTGCAGATCAATTTTGTATTGATGGAATTGGTTTGTAGTTATTCATGTATTTAGTGTAGTGCGATTGTACACTTCACAAATTTTAATGAGTTACACTTCAGGCAGAATATCAGAAGCAGTCACTACTTGATAGTTCGGTGTCTTTATGTGCCCCTGTTAAGGAAGAGTATTAATTGTCTAAGTATAATGTTCGTGTTATTAGGCTATTTGTTATGAAATCTGTTATAGCTGATGACCAACCACCAAAAATTACTATTACTATCAAATCTATTGTTGTTACGAGTTGGCCTTCCATTGTGAGTCTGTGTACTGTTGTTTAAGTCAAAAGGGGTGTTCTCCCTCCAAATGGCAGCTAACATCACAAGACAGTGAGAAGGCATGAAAAACAAGCACTTTCATCCTAGTCGTTGCCTCTCTCGTGGATGGATCGGATGCTTCAACTACTTAAGTTGCAGTAGTAGTTACTACTGCACCTGATCTTTGTTCGTGACTTGCCGCCTAGAGCTTAGGTGCGCCTAGCTATTTTTTAGGTGCCCTATACATCAACATATGTTATCTTTTATAAAATAAAAATAAGAGATTGTAGACTTAAAGTTATACAGAAAAACCAACTACAGCTTATCATTCTCTGACCCAATTTTATTCAACCTTATCCATCCACCTCCCGAACTACTTTGCTCATGCCCATGTCTACCTCCTCTCATCCATGCACCTCGCCCGCCGGCGCTCCACTATCTCCTCCAGGCCACACCCTGTCGCCTATGCAACCTCGCGCCCATCGCCTCTGCCCGCTCTCCTTCCAGCCTTCGTCTGCTACCTCTAGTTGCGCACTCAGCGCACCTTCCTCCCGAACGCGCCCACCACTAGTCTCCTCCGGGTGTGCTCCCTGCTTCCGTCGTCACCTGTCATCCCTCCCTCAAATAGTGCAGCCCTAGATATGGGGCACGCTGCCTAATCTCCACCTTCCTTCTTGGGCGAGGTGGTGCCCTTCCGCCAAGCGCATAAGTGCCCCTAGGAGAGCGTCTAAAAGCGCCTTGTGCAACATTAGGGCGGGCTCGACCGTGGGGAAGAGGAGGTGGTCGCCGCTCTCTGCGGATGGATCGGGAGTAGAAAGAATTGACTAAGGAGAGAGAATAAAGGAAATAGACAAACTCTAGGCTGAAAGATGGATCCACATGTCAAGTGTATCATCCCATGTTTTTGTTAACAAATTTGAAGAGCATCATATGTATCCAAAGAAGTGACAGTTCTCATAAAAAATGTATGAGATGTAGGAAGAGCAGAACTTGTCACTACAGTAAGTGACTAGGATGACAAAGCAAAAAAGATTTAAAGATAGTATCATACATAATTAGTGGAGATAAGTATACATTAAATGGTAGTGCTAAAGATAAAAATGCATATTTGTAGAACTTTTTAGATAAATAATGAGCATACATGAGATATATTTGTCATGTTTCATAGTGTAAAATAGGATATTACAGGTCTAGATATTCTTGTATAGTAAAAATATCTAAGAAATAGATAAAAATTAGAAAAAAAATATAGAGATATTTTTGCAAAGCTATAGTGAACATGAGCAGCTATAAATAGTCATGTCCATTGATATGTTCTGTTCTGTCGGGTACCACAATTAGGGGTACCCAAATCCAGATGAAAAACCATCCGGCCTCCCTATTTAAGGAGAAAAATCAACAAAAGAGAGATGGGCTAAATTCTTCCTTGCTGGGCCTCAGCAAGACGTGAGCAAACCCGCCCATCTCCCCGCTTCATCCGAGGCCTCCCTCAGAGGGGTCTCGGAACACCTCTGATTCGCCCGAGGCCTCAGACCTGGGGTCTCGGACACAGGCTGAACCACAACGACATCACGGCCTCGTCCGAGCCCCAGAACCGGCATTGTCCGTCTCTGCCTCGCCCAAGGCCGGCCTCTGACGCCACTCCCCTATTGGGGCGCTCGAGACCCCCTGTGACGTCACCCACGTTCTTACGTCTACCCAACCGAACAAGCCAGGAATGACCGGGGTCAAATCACCATGCCATCGTCTGTAACAGGCATGGGGAAGAGCTGCTGACCACTATGCCGCCCATACTAGCACTATACGCACGATTCGTGCCTGCGCAGTGTATGAAAAACCGCCCTGGGCTACTATTCCCACGATCGAGATAAGATCGTACCACATTTCTGCCTCCGAGGCCTCAGCCCTCTACGCCAGTCAAACTACAAGGACGAAAATACCACGCCGGCTACAGGACCAGGTATGACAGGGCACATCACTACAACACCGAAAGACAAAAACCACTCCCCCAATAGTGACGCACATGCCTAGACATATAGCAACAACGCCAGAAGTACCGACGCCATGCCTCCACAGCGCAGACCACGTTGCCACCGGATAAGGCCCTCCCGAGATGTAAGGTCCAAATGGCTAGAGGGGGGTGAATAGCCTATTTAAAAAATCTATAAGCTTAACTAAACAACCACGTTAGTATAAAAGATGGCTAAGCTATTTCTAGCACTAGCTCAACTACACTATGCAAGCCACCTATATAATTCTAGTGAAGCAAGGCTATGATCTCTAATACACACCAACAAGACTAAGTCACTAAGCTATTTACTCCTATGTGATAAAAGCTACACTAAGATTAGTACAAGAAAGTAAAGAGCAAGTGACTTGATTCTTATACCAACGATGTAGAGAAGTAATGCACTTGAAGAATCAATTACAATGATCAACCACAAGATAAATCATCGGCAAAGAGATGACACAAGATTTTTACCGAGGTTCACTTGCTTCCTGGCAAGCTACTACTCGTTGTGGCGATACACCCACTTGTCGGTTCGCGAGCTAATCGACTATCAAGAGTCGAGCCCTCGGCAGGCGCCGCACAACCGCACACAAGATAGGGATCCTCCAAGCCACGAGCTCCACTAGAGTATCCAATTTGCGAACTCCCATGGGGAAGGATCAAGAACCCCTTACAACACTTGGTGAGGGCTCCAACAATCTTCAATTGTGAGCTCAATCACCTCCGCTGCTCCAAGCCGTCTACCGTGTCGGGAAACATGGAAGAGTAACAAGAAATCCGCAGCAACTCGAAGATCAAGTGCCTCTAGAATGCAACTCTCAAGCAATGCACTTGAATCTCACTCAATCTCACTCAAGATGTGCAACTATGCAAAGAGATGAGTGGAGGGGTTGTTCTCTAGCTCAAAGTATGTCTCTAGGTCTCAAAATGTGCAAGAGTTACCCTCAAACCCCGGCCAACATCTATTTATAGTGAAGGGGTACGCAGCTAGCCGTTACCGGACGACACAGTTCAAAACGTGCTGACCGGACGCACCGGTCAGGGTGACCGGACGCGTCCGGTCACTACAGGACAAGCGTGAACAGTGCGCATCAGAAGTTACCGTTGCCGTGACCGGACACGCTCTAGAGATTGACCGGACACGCTGCACCTGGTGTCCGGTCGGAGTCCAGTAAGCTCCCACCATGACCGGACACGTCTAATCGCACGTGACCGGACGCGCCACGCGTCCGATCAGCACTCCGCTGCGCTCTGCCCCTCTGAACGGCTGACCGGATGCTCCGGTTCCATGAGGGACCGGACGCGCTGGTCACGCGCTCTTCTTCTACGCACAGGTGAACTGACCAGACGCGCTGGTCAGGCTAGACCAGCGTCTGGTCAGAAACCCTAACACCCGTGCGCCTGACAACTGCTGAGAACGGACTAGACGCGTCCGGTCAAACCGTGACCGCGTCCGGTGCAGCGTCCGATCACCGCAGTGACCGCCGTTCGCCTCCGTTTCTTTTCTGACTTCCGACGCATTAGAAAATAGGTATTTCACTTCCCCAAAAAGCGTCGAATCCCGCCTCGCAAGCTCGCCGGGAGGGAGAGAGGAACACAAACCCCTCTCTACCGCTTAAACTCCACCGCCTTCGTAAACTTTGCTAACATCACCAAGTGTACACCACCATGTGCATGTGTGTTAGCATTTCACAAACATTTTCCAAGGCGTTATGTTAGCTCTCAACTAGATCCTAATGCATATGCTCAAGATATTGATCTAGTGGCACTTGATTCCCGAGCTAACCGTGATTGCCCCTCTTGATAGTCGGCTATGTATCCTAAACCCGGTCAATCACTTCTCTACTCATCTTAGACCGGCAAAAGAAAAACCCTATGGTTATACCTTTGCCTTGCGCTTTTAGATCATTCTCTTCCACTTGATCATCATGTCCATCATATTATGTGCATCTCCACCATGATCATCATTTCATTTCCATGCACCATCTCTTTGTGATCTTGTGGCCACCACTCCTTGCCACATACACCTTCATCACATGTGTTGCTTATGCCTAACTCAAAACACTTAACACATAGCATTAGCAATTTGGTGTCATTAATTACCAAAACCAAACTTGGGCTTTCAATCTCCTCCTTTTTGGTAATTGATGACAACCATCATAAAGATATAAAATAAAATCAATTTTAAATTTCGATAGTGTTAGCTCTCCCTACATATGTGCTTCTATGAGTTTGGTTCAATTGTGCACATATGTATGGATTTGAATTTTGGGAGAGTTACTACTGTCAAATTGATGCTAAGGTATATAGAATGGACCTTTGAAGCGTGATACCAATCGGAGTTGCCTTTATATACCATCCTTAGCATCGATGTAGCTAGACACTACTTGTAATACATCACTTGTAAAGATCACAAACACTAAAGTACCCCGTGAGATCAATATTATAAGCAAAAGGTGTCTAGATACCACTTGTAAAGCTACTCTTAACAAATCATCATTCAAGTTCTATTTCTA
This sequence comes from Saccharum hybrid cultivar R570, assembly GCA_038087645.1. Lineage (NCBI taxonomy): Eukaryota > Viridiplantae > Streptophyta > Magnoliopsida > Poales > Poaceae > Saccharum > Saccharum hybrid cultivar. The sequence goes on from JAQSUU010000368.1 coordinate 2,060,222, forward strand.
GCAATCACCATTCAATCATGAATATGAATTTAAGCTTTGCAATGTAACAATTCATCATGTTAATGCACATACACATGCAACAATAATTCATGAGCTTGCTCCCCCTACTTGTGTGCTCAATTTTAATTGATCCCTTTCTAATGTCATTCTCTCCCCCTTACTATATCTTTCTCCCCCTTTGCAACTTAACTTTTTATCTTTGTGACTTTTCTCTCCCCCTTTGTCAACAATCACAAAAAAGGTGCCAATTTTAGGGAGAGATAAGTCAATCAATATGAGGGAGTCCAAATTATGGTTCAATCTAGATCACTTGCCTAGAATATGTAATTCAGTTTGATCCAAGCATAAGCTTCTTCACACCTCATAAAGTATAAGGGTTATCTTGAGCATGTTGAATTACACATCATGAGCTTATTTTCTAGATTCAACACTAGGTTTGCAAGCCCACAAACATGTCATATGCTACCACTAGATCAAACAAACATAGAAGCAATAGTGGTACCATATATACATCGAAATCATTTGATTTTCATGAATGAGCCTAATTGTCATGCAAATATGTCTATATGTTCTAACCATGTCCTTAGCAAAGTATGAATGATATGCCAAACAACTTTATCTTGCTATGTTGAAGGAGAGGCATGTCATATAAGAATGTGAGGGTACACTCATTTCAAGTTGGAGAAGTCAAGTATGTTCAATTTATTCTTCAACTTGTAAAATCTCTTTTCATCAAGTGGCTTTGTGAATATATCGGCTAATTGATCTTCGGTGCCAATGCTTTCAATGCTAATATCACCCTTTTGTTGATGGTCTCTTATGAAGTGATGCCTTATGTCGATGTGCTTAGTTCTTGAATGTTGAACCGGATTTTGAGTCATCTTGATAGCACTTTCATTGTCACAAAACAATGGTACATTCTTGAAATTGATTCCAAAATCATTCAAGGTGGCCTTCATCCAAAGTAATTGTGCACAACAACTACCGGCACTAATGTATTCGGCCTCGGCGGTAGATAGTGCAACACTATTTTGTTTCTTTGATGACCATGAAACAAGAGACCTTCCAAGCAATTAACAAGTGCCACTTATGCTCATTCTATCAATCTTGCATCCACCATAGTCGGAGTCCGAATATCCAATCAACTCAAAATTAGATCCCTTTGGAAACCATAATCCAACATCATGAGTGCCCTTTAGATATCTCAATATCCTCTTGGTTGCTTTCAAGTGATTTTCTCTAGGCGAAGCTTGATATCTTACACACTTGCACACACTAAACATCACATCCAGCCTAGAAGCATTGACATAGAGCAAACTTCTAATCATAGACTGGTATTGCTTTTGATCTACCATGTTGCCACTAGCATCAACACCCAATTGATCATTTGTGCCTACTGGTGTACTCATTGGTTTAGCATCTTGCAATCCAAACTTCTTGATCATTTCCTTAATGTACTTCCCTTGACTTACAAAAGTGCCATTCTTTATTTGCTTGATTTGAAGTCCAAGGAAGTAACTAAGCTCTCTAATCATAGACATCTCAAACTCATTAGCCATCATATTTCCAAACTCTTCACAAAAGTCTTGGTTAGTTGATCCAAAGATAATGTCATCCATATAGATTTGCAACACAAACAAGTCATTTCCAAGCTTCTTGGTGAAGAGACTAGTGTCAACCTTTCCCATCTTGAACCCTTTAGAGAGAAGAAAGTCTCTTTAATCTCTCATACCATGCTCTAGGTGCTTGCTTCAAACCATACAATGCCTTCTTTAGCTTGAAAACATGGTCGGGCTTCTTGTCATCTTCAAAACCGGGAGGTTACTCAACATAAACTTCTTCGTTGATGTAGCCATTGAGAAATGCACTCTTGACATCCATTTGATAGAGCTTGATGTTGTGTGCACAAGCATATGCTAATAAGATTCTAATTGCCTCTAATCTTGCAACCGGTGCACATGTCTCTCCAAAGTCAAGACCCTCAACTTGAGTGTATCCTTATGCTACTAATCTTGCTTTGTTCCTCACAACTATTCCATCTTGATCTTGCTTGTTTCTAAATACCCACTTTGTGCCAATCACATTGTAGTTCGTTTGCCTCTCAACAAGCTCCCAAACTTGATTTTCTAGTGAAGTTGTTTAGCTCTTCATGCATGGCATTAACCCAATCGTAATCCTTCAAAGCACCTTATATTTTCTTAGGTTCTTCAAGTGACACAAATGAGTAGTGCTCACAAAAAGATGCCAATCTTGATCTAGTTTGAACACCACTTTGAATTCCACTAATGATTTGGTCCAATAGATGATCTCTTGCAATGCTAGTAGGTTGGAGTATTGGGAGTTGATTGCTTCCACTTGCTTGACCTTGATCTTGGGCTTCATCATGAGAACCACTAGAGCTTGCTTGATTTGTATCAATTTGCACATTTTGGTTGATCATATGTATGTCACTATCATCATCAACTTGCATCGGCCTTATATCACCAATGTCTATGTTCTTCATTGCATTTGACAATTGATCTCCTCTCACATCATCAAGGTTTTGAGCTTCGTTTTGAGATCCTTGGGTTTCATCAAACTCAACATCATAAACTTCTTCCAAGGTGCCATTAGTGAGATTCCAAACTTTATATGCTTTGCTTGTGGTAGAATAACCAAGTAAGAATCCTTCATCACATTTCTTTTCAAACTTGCTCAATCTAGTGCCTTTCTTGAGAATATAGCATTTGCAACCAAACACTCTAAAGTATGCAATGTTAGGCTTTCTTCCATTCAATAGCTCATATGGTGTCTTCCCAAGCTTCCCATGGCAATAGAGACGGTTGCTATAATAGCAAGCCATGTTGATGGCTTCACTCCAAAATGAATGACTCACATTGTATTCACTAAGCATTGATCTAGCCATATCAATCAAGATTTTATTTTTCCTTTCAACTACACCATTGGATTGAGGAGTGTATGTTGGTGAGAATTGATGTCCAATACCAAGATCATCATACAAATCTTCAATTCTTGTGTTCTTGAACTCACTACCATTGTCACTTCTAATCTTCTTGATGGTAGTCTCAAACTCATTTTGCACTCTCTTGACAAAAGATTTGAATAGATCATAAACATCACTCTTGTCATAAAGAAAGAACACCCAAGTGTATCTAGTGTAGTCATCCACTATCACAAAACCATACTTGTTCCCACCAATGCTAGTGTATGTTGTTGGCCTAAACAAGTCCATGTGTAATAGCTCAAATGCCTTTGATGTGCTCATTTCACTCTTGCTAGGATGTGTATTTCCAACTTGTTTGTCGGCTTGACAAGCACTACATGGTTTATCCTTTTCAAAGGTGACATCTTTCAAGCCTCTAACTAAGTCATGCTTCAAAAGTTTGTTCAATTGTTTCATTCCAACATGACCAAGCCTTCTATGCCACAATCATCCCATACTAGATTTGCTAAGCAAGCATGAAGTCAATTGTGTCTCACTATCATTGAAGTCAACCAAGTATAAGCTACCATGTCTAAATCCTTTGAATATCAAATTTGATCCATCAACACTTATGACTTCAACATCATCACTACCAAATATGCACTTGAACCAAGATCACAAAGTTGTGCCACCGATAAAAGATTGAAATCCAAGCTCTCAACTAGAAACACATTAGATATGCTCATGTCATTTGAGATAGTAATTTTACCAAGCCCCTTGACCTTGCCTTTCTTTTTGTTACCGAAAGTGATAGCATCAAAACCACCATTTTGACTTGTATCAATTGATTTGAACATACAAGAGTCTCCGGTCATATGTTGAGTGCACCCACTATCAAGCACCCAATGCCTTCCTCTGGCTTTGTAATTGACCTACAAGACAAGATCAATTCTTTTTAGGTACCCAAACTTGTTTGGGTCCTCCAAGGTTAGTGACCAAGCTCTTTGGTACCCAAATGGCTTTCTTCTTTGAGCCCATCCATGGTGTACCAATGAACTTAGCATGAACACCATTTGCACCCTTGGTAAGCATATAGAAAGAATCAAACTTAATTAAGGATACATTAGCATTGGATTTCTTGTTCATGCATTGTTGCTCTATGTGACCAACTTGCTTGCAACTTTTGCAATAGCTACCATTGTTCTTCACAAAACGAGTCTTGTGAGGAGCAAAAATCGGTCTTGCCTTTCTTAGGGTTATAGCACAATCCCTCTTTGTAGAGAGAAGCTCTTTGGCTACCCAAGCACATAAGCAAGCGGTCCTCACTACCATAAGTCTTAACTAATGTGTGATTGAGCTCTTTTACCTCCTTCTTGAGATTTTTATTCTCAGCTATAAGTGTGGAGTCACAAGTGAAACCGTCAGTATTAGATGAGGATGATGTAGATGAGCTATATGAAGGGTTAGTGGGAGAAACAACAATAGACTTATGAAAAGATTCATTAATTATATCACATGATATGCCTATGTTGCAAGTTTTAGCTTTCTCAACATTAGTTGGCATGTTTTCACATTTTTTAACTAGAGAGGAATGAGCTTCTTCAAGCTTGGTGTGAGACTTTAGAAGCTTCTTATGGTCCACCTTTAGACTCTCATAAGATGCCCTAAGCTCATCAAGTTCTTACATAAGGTTTTTCTTTTTCTTAAGCAAGCCCTTGCACTCCTTTCTAGATTCTTTAAAATGTTGAGTGCAATCTTCTAGCATAGTGATTAGTTCATCTTTAGTGAATTCTTCTTCATCACTATCACTATCACTAGCATTATCATGATCACTCTCATCGTCGGATGATACCTTAGCGGCCTTAGCCATGAAGCACGATGGAGTGTCGAAGAGAGAGACCTTCTCTTGGATGGCAATGCTAGCATGTCCCTTCTTCTTGCTCTTGTTGTCATCCTCATCATCACTTGAGGAATCATCACTGTCCCATGTAGCAACATGAGAATCATTCTTCTTCTTATGAGAGCTCTCCTTTTTTTCTTGCTTCTTCTTTTGCTTCTTTCTCTCCTTCTTGATAGCATCTTCATCATCACTATCATAAAAACATTTTGCAATGAGATGGTCCTTGCTATGGCATCCAAAGCATCTCATGGTATGCTCATTCTTCTTGGATGAGTTCTTCCTCCTTCTTGCACGAAAGCCTTTCTTCTTCATGAATTTGCCAAATTGCTTGACAAAGAGAGTCATCTTCTCATCAATGTCATCACTATCACAAGAGCTTGAGTCTTCATCACTTGATGATTCAATCTTGGATTTGTCCTTGGATGTGGTGGCTTTGAATGCCACACTCTTCTTCTTCTCATCATCCTTCTTCTCACTTTCCTTCTTCTTCTTTTTGACCAACTCCTCTTTCTCATCATCTTCTTTATATGAATCATCGGTCATCACTTCTTGGAATACTTGTTGAGGAGTTGAATCCTTCAATATAGTCCTCACTAGCACGGTGATCAATGTATCAAATCTCTTGGGCAAGCTTCTCAAGAACTTCATAGAGAATTGGTTGTCCTTGACCTCCTCACCAAGTGCCTTGAGCTCATTGACAATGACTTGCAATCGATGACATATTTCCGATATACTCTCATCTTCTTGCATCTTGAAGTTAGAAAACTTTTCTTGCAAGATATATGCTTTAGCGGTCTTTGTGCTTTCGGTGCCCTCAAAAGTTTCTTCTAGCTTGGCCCAAGCATCATGAGCAATCTCAATGTTCTTCACTTGCTCAAAGGTCTTGTCATCTAGTGCCTCATGAAGAGCACTAATGGCAATGTCATTGCATTGGAGCTTCTTCTCTTCCACCGGTGTAGGTGCTTCCGGACTAGCAACCTTAAATTTTGTTTCGGTGACCTTCCACACTTCTCTATTGATTGACTTGAGGTGTGCGGTCATCTTAACCTTCCAATATGCATAATTTGTACCATCAAAGTGAGGTGTCTTTTTGGTGTTGTTGATGTGCAAGCTTAATTGAGCCATTTCTTTTTCACCGTAGGTTGTTAAGCCTCAAATAAACGGTGCCTCGGCTCCGATACCACTTGTAAGGTCCAAATGGCTAGAAGGGGGGGTGAATAGCCTATTTAAAAAATCTACAAGCTTTACTAAACAACCGCGTTAGTATAAAAGATGGCTAAGCTAATTCTAGCACTAGCTCAACTACACTATGCAAGCCACCTATACAATTCTAGTGAAGCAAGGCTATGATCTCTAATACACACCAACAAAACTAAGTCACTAAGTTATTTACTCCTATGTGATAAAAGCTACACTAAGATTAGTACAAGAAAGTAAAGAGCAAGTGACTTGATTCTTATACCAACAATGTAGAGAAGTAATGCACTTGAAGAATCAATCACAATGATCAACCACAAGAGAAATCCTCGGCAAAGAGATGACACAAGATTTTTACCGAGGTTCATTTGCTTTCTGGCAAGCTACTCCTCATTGTGGTGATACACACACTTGTCGGTTCGTGAGCTAATCGACTATCAAGAGTCAAGCCCTCGGCGGGCGCCGCACAACCGCACACAAGATAGGGATCCTCCAAGCCACGAGCTCCACTAGAGTATCCAATTTGTGAACTCCCGTGGGGAAGGATCAAGAACCCCTTACAACACTTGGTGAGGGCTCCAACAATCTTCAATTGTGAGCTCAATCACCTCCGCTGCTCCAAGCCGTCTACTGTGTCGGGAAACATGGAAGAGTAACAAGAAATCCGCAGCAACTCAAAGATCAAGTGCCTCTAGAATGCAACTCTCAAGCAATGCACTTGAATCTCACTCAATCTCACTCAAGATGTGCAACTATGCAAAGAGATGAGTGGAGGGGTTGTTCTCTAGCTCAAAGAATGTCTCTAGGTCTCAAAATGTGCAAGAGTTACCCTCAAATCCCGGCCAACATCTATTTATAGCGAAGGGGTACGCAGCTAGCCGTTACCGGATGACACAGTTCAAAACGTGCTGACCGGACGCACCGGTCAGGGTGACCGGACGCGTTTGGTCACTACAGGACAAGCGTGAACAGTGCGCGTCAGAAGTTACCGTTGCCGTGACCGGACGCGCTGCACCTGGCATCCGGTCAGAGTATAGTAAGCTCCCACCACGACCGGACACGTCCGATCACACGTGACCGGACGCGCCACGCGTCCGATCAGCACTCCGCTGCGCTCTGCCCCTCTGGACGCCTGACCGGACGCTCTGGTTTCGTGATGGACCAGACGCGCCGGTCGCGCGCTCTTCTTCTGCGCACAGGTGAACTGACCAGACACGCTGGTCAGGCTAGACCAGCGTCCGGTCAGAAACCCTAACACCCGCGCGCCTAACAACTGCTGAGAACTGACCGGACGCGTCCGGTCAAACCGTGACCACGTCCGGTGCAGCGTTCGATCACCGCAGTGACCGCCGTTCGCCTCTGTTTCTTTTATGACTTCCGGCGCAGTAGAAAATAGGCATTTCACTTCCCCAAAAAGCATTGAATCCCGCCTCGCAAGCTCACTAGGAGGGAGAGAGGAACTCAAACCCCTCTCTACCGCTTAAACTCCACCGCCTTCGCAAACTTTGCTAACACCACCAAGTGTACACCACCATGTGCATGTGTGTTAGCATTTCACAAACATTTTCCAAGGCGTTATGTTAGCTCTCAACTAGATCCTAATGCATATGCTCAAGACATTTATCTAGTGGCACTTGATTCCTGAGCTAACCGTGATTGCCCGTCTTGATAGTCGGCTATGTATCCTAAACCAGGTCAATCACTTCTCTACTCATCTTAGACCGGCAAAAGAGAAACCCTATGGTTATACCTTTGCCTTGTGCTCTTAGATCCTTCTCTTCCACATATCATCATGTCCATCATATTATGTGCATCTCCACCATGATCATCATTTCATTTTCATGCACCATCTCTTTGTGATCTTGTGGTCACCACTCCTTGCCACATACACCTTCATCACATGTGTTGCTTATGCCTAACTCAAAACACTTAACACATGGCATTAGCAACTTGGTGTCATTAATTACCAAAACCAAACTTGGGCTTTCACGAGGCCTCTAGGCTCCTCCTCCAGCAAGGGTCACACCACATGCCAACTTTTGTAACTCTGCACCTCCTTAAGACTATAAAAGAAGCATGCAGGGATCATTCCAAAAGGGACCAAAAAAAAGAAGAACCACCACAACGACACAAAGTGAGACATGAGCAGACAACTCTCCTGGACCTTGCGAGGACACCAGCAGAGTCGCACACACCCACATTCTCCTCTCTCACCTTGATACTTAGGAGCTCCTCCCTCTCTCACATCCGCTTGTAACCCCTACTACAAGTACTTCGGTGCAAGATAATACAGAACTCTCCCCCCACTGGACGTAAGGCACTTCTCGGCCCGAACCAGTATAAATCGCTTGTGTTCTTGCACACCATCCGAACCCCCGACGCGCAGACACTCATTACTCGTTGGTGCTAGGACCGCCATTTCTTACACCGACACGTTCACACCCATAACAAACCAACATAAATAATAGAGTCATAGGAGAGCCACCTTATTTACCTTACTTTTTTAATATCACAAGATTGTCGTGTTTGTACTATAAATTATATACGAATGTACATGAGTCCAACATAAGAACAAGTTGTAAAATGTATTAATAATGTCATATGTATTGTTGTTAACATTTATTTATTTATTAGACATAGTCTTAAGAAAAATTCAAAAAAAAAAATTACACTCAATGTTACGAAGTTGTGTCTGCCATTAGTTTCCACTAATCCCATAACCGAAGAACCCAAACCCTAAATAGTGAGAGAGGATGAGAGAGGACGAAAGACATGCCCTTTAACCATGGCCTCCATGGACGCTGTTGACCTAGGAAGGCAACGACTTCCTACCAAGAGGCGGAGGAGGAGGAGGCAGAGGCGAGGCGAGGACTTCCTACCTCGCAGAGGAGCACCGACGCAGGAGGTGGTGGTGGCAGAGGGCAGCGTTGGAGGGATGGCGCCGACAAGATCTACGAGCACCAAACAACAGGGAGGGCGGTGATGAGATCCAGTGGGCAAGCGCGAGGGGCAGTCGGCACCGCACCAGGTGGTGGACCCTGAGTGGCTATGCGACTGACGTCTAGGCCCTCGCACTATCGGACCGGGCCAGGCCAAGTGGCTAGGTGGAGACATGTAATAAAACCGACCAAATTACAAGAACATAAGTACAAAAACAATCACCGAAGTGATCAAATTCGTGTACTTAAGATCCCATAATCCCGGTAGTCTAGAAATCTCGAAAGATTTCAAACAACTTTCAACATACAAACCAAGATCGTAGTGATTCAACACAACACATCATCTGTTACAACATTTCACAAGTAGCATACGGATTACATCCATCGGAGTTCAAAATAAAATATTACAAACCAAGTTTGTTTCGCGGAAGCAACATAATTCAGTACATAACTTCATAGGTTTAAATACATTGACAAGTAGTAGTCACGTCCAACAAAAGCATCTCAGGTAAGATAGCTAGCAGATATTGCGCCCGACGATCTAGTCCTCATCTCCGGTAGGGAGGAGGCAGTATTTGTAGCAACCAGAGTAGAACAGGTCATCTGCAACAGGTGGAAAAAAACCCTGAGTACGAGAAGGTACTCAGCTAGACTTACCTATTATAAACCAGAAATAAAAGACACCAAGGATCATGCAAGACTTTATAAGGTGGGCTAGCTTGACACATTTGCATAAAAAAGCTTATGAGTATAAGTGACCAAATTAAACTTAGCATCAAGTTCATCATCCTTTACCTGTCAACTATATTAGCACCTGTACTAGAGCACTCACTTATTAGGAGCAAACAATATTAACCATAGCAAGTATAATCAGGCTATCATCGTATCATCATTCTTGAACCATTAGTTTATTTAGTGCATCTACTTTGGAGATACTCCCATCAAGTTCTCACTAACCGATGAGAGACGGCGACTCAAATCAAATTACAACTCAGCTGAGGGGTATTCCTAACTCTCACCCTGGTCTACTTTGTAAGAGTAGCCGTGTGTCACCTTTGGTATAACTTAGGAATCAAATTCGTGGGTTCAGTTAGCGCTAGCACTCTCAGAGATTACCCTTCTGCCAGGATGATCAGGACTTTTAAATCACCTACCCTTGGACTCATGCCTATAGCTCCCTTCCAAGGTGAACTTTATACTTACCGGAGCCCGACCTGAGTTGAGCTACTCGGATTCGCGGTCAAGCACTCAGACCCGGCCAGCTAAGAGAGAGGCATGCGTTCAACATGAATAGGAAATGCTCCAAGAATCGGTCCTTAATCGACATAGACGGAGTCACTGCAAACCGACAAGCCTCCACCTGGTCTTTATTCAAATTTAATCAGGTTTCTTTCCACGATAGCAAATATAGCCAATCGTACCACATGTATATTCCTATAGCTCGCAGGTGACAGGAATCACCCGACTTCTACCGCTTAAAGCCGGGCTAAGCATTCTACTTGATCCTAAGCTACTTAGGATTTAGGTAGTAGTATCTGGACAAGGATTGGATATGAATGCAACAAGTGTTTTCATTCAACACCTACCACTTAATGCAACAATAGATATAACATAATAATTAATTTTACTTTAGAAATTAGGAGGCTTATAATGCCCTAGGGCTTGCCTTTCACGAAGTTACAAGATGTGTCGTCCGGACAATCCACCACGTCCCCTTCTGTTGCTTCTTCGGGGGCCTGCACCTCCTACTCTCATGGTTGCTCCTTCGGGTTCTTCTCGAATTCCAGAAGAGTGACTCCCTCCGGAACACCTATTGCATGCATATGCACGAGATAGATATCATAAATGCATAAGGAATGACATGGTGCTCATGATGGATGAATAACAGTAAGTAAGTACTTAACCAAAACATTACTGGACACTTATTTATCGAGTAAGAACAGCTCTATTCAAATCACTTTAAAAGCATGTGTCTATCTTAACTCAGAAGCACAAGATCCACTTACCTAACTTGCATAACCTAAGATAAAGATATTCATCTTCAGTTAAAGGCCTAACACCTGCACCTAAACTCACCTTAATTAATTTAACCATCTAGTAAGACGAAACATGTTTAAATATAGTAGAGACACACTTAAATCCGAAAGCTGCAGGTTAAACATAGAAATGAGTAGTTCATTAAATCAATCACAACAGGAGTTCTATAATTTCAATTGACTTTCAAGAAGACATTCTAGAAAGCTCATGAAATTCTCTATAATTCATTTATAAACATCAAAGCATGATTCTAAAGTTTACTAGGACGTATTAAAACAAACAGCGAATCTGTTCTGTGCAAACAGAGGGCAATTAAAGCTGAGAATCAACTTTAAACAGCTATAACTACTAAACTATATGGCCAAATGCCACCTAAATTTACTAGCAACTAGATCATAAAATTCTCAATAACTTTGCTATAGACCATAAGGCATGAAAACACCATTTACATGGATTAACTAACAACATCCCAAAATCTATCCAGAATTGGCAGATTTACTAAATTAATTATTTAATGATGTAACAAAAACACATATGAGCTAGACCAAGTTTACCAAGTTATTTCTCATATCAAAAGAATACCAGAAAGTGTGATGCCAACATTAAATCATTTCTTTAATGCTCTTTATTAATTTATTTAGATAATTAGGTGAATAAAGGAACTCCTATCAAGACCCCACAATTAATTCTATAAAAATTACAGTGGCTACCATATACATCCAGAGACTACCATAAAATTTTTGTAGCATTTGAGCAATTATATTTTCCTATACCAAAAAATAATAGACAGAAAGGCTGATTTTGGCATAATTAAGAAACCCTATTGAAAAGTATCAAATAATAGATTTCATATTTTTTCTGGGTTCTTCCTAACATGATAATAACATTCACCAAATTTCACATCTACTGGATCTACCAATAATTTATGAAAATTCACACAAGTTCCATCCAAGCAAACAAGATAAATACAAAACTCTACCATACATTACTCCAAATTGATGAAATGTAAACTACGAGCTATTCTAGTCATAAACAGCATCACATAAAAATTTCAAGTCATTTGGAGCTATACAATAGCAGATACAAGTTCCTCCTATTTCCTTAGGAATAAAAGAGATAATTCCAAGCTTCCAATTCAATAACAGAACATAGCCTATTTTATATTTTTAATAAAACTAGACTTTACTAGGAACACCATAAAATTGGAACCACATCATTTGAATCTACCATTTGGTATATGTAACGGATCAACGTAATTATACGAGATTAAGTAAGAAAATCTTCCACCGAGACGGTTAATTTATCAAACTTAAACCCGTATAACTCGAGATTCTGTGAAATCACGAGGGATTTCAAACCAACCAACATACAACCAAGATCGTACTGATTTAGCAGCCACAGTTCACATGATACATAGAGTTCACAATAAAAGTGGAGTACATCGGAGTTTGAAATAAAAGTTATTACAACATAGTTCAAAATAACATAGCGGAAGTAAGTAGTTTTACACACACACTTAGTTTAAATACAGTGCCAGTAGATAGTCATGGTCCACAAAAGCATTAGATAAGACGAATAGAGTGACCCTTGCCCAAGGTCCTAATTGTCGCCCATCGCCGGATAAAGACAGTTGGAGCAGTACCCATAGTACATCTGACCATCTGCAACAACAATGGGAACAATGCCCTAAGTACGAGAATGTACTCAGCTAGACTTACCCGTCATAAACCAGAAATAAAGGACACCAAGGATCATGCAAGGCTTTATAGATTGGACTGGCTTGACTCATTTGCGAAAAGCATAAGTTGTTATAAAAAACTATACCAGTACTTTTTGCATCACTTTTAGTATAACCTATTCAAGCTTGGTAAGCACCTATTGCTAAAACAATCACTTGATTCATCATTAACAATCTAGATTACCATATCAGGTTTAGCATTTCCAACATCATTCACTTAACCATCAGTGTTCCATTAATGTTACTACGATGCCATAGCTTGAGTCAAGTGCTCACTAACCAGGAGCGACGGCGATTCGAATCGAATTCCTATCCAGCTGGAGATTTATTCCTCACACAAACCCTGCTTCCCCCGTCAAGGTCACGTAGATCACCAATGACACTTTCCAAAAAGCCGCGGGATAACAATCATGGATCGCACTACCCAGGAACCGCCCGACTGCCAGGACGCACCTTGGGCTCACTCTTCGCGTCCCCGTTACACCCCCTTCAACACCAGTCTGCCAACCCGAGTTTATCCTGGCTCGAAAAAGTGTCACTAGCTTCGCAGTCGAAAGGTACTTTATTCGGCCAGCTAAATGTGAGGCATGCGTTCAACATGACAAGAGGGACGAGCAACGATCGGTCCTTAATCGACACAGACAGAATCACTATAGTCCAAAACCCTATAAGACTCCGCCCGGTCTTCGTTTATCCATCAACACTTGGTTACTTTTTATGATCACAATTACAGCTAACCATAACCCGGTATCCACCTATAACTCGCAGGTGACAGGAAATCACCCGACTTCTACCGGTCTAAGCATGGCTAAGCAATTTACTCGATCCTGACCTAACAGGGTGAAAGATAATCCGGTGGCCAAGGTAATAATGCAACAACGGTTTCACTCAACTCCTATAACTTAATGCAACTATATATATAACTATAGTTCATGTAGTAAGGAACAACTTTTATAAAATAGGATACTTAAAATGCTCCGGGGCTTGCCTCTTTCGAACGAGCTAGGATGGTGGTCGACGCACTCCGGCAGCTCCTTGCCTGACTCTTCCTCCTCGGGCACCTCCTGTGTCTGGGGCTCCTGCTGATCCATCCAAGCCTGCTCCTCCTGTACTGCTACCTGCGACTCTTCCTGCGATCCTGTATGATGCAAGTGCATAAGTAAACATGCGAATGATGCATCGGATTGTGGTGGAGTGCTTTGATGATATGAGATGCAGATAAACACATGGAATGAGCAGATTGAATATAACTATTTCTTCTACAAGATAGTCCACGTCATCAAGAACATATACCCTAAAATATGCACCTTATTCTTCTATTAGTTAGCCTATCATCTACACATACAAGTGAACCTAAGCTACCAGAGCTTACCAACCTAACTCAACCACAACATCAGCAAGGCATAATGATGTTTCAAAGATACACCAAACATATTTTATTTCTCTCAATTTCTCATAAAGAATAATCTTTTATTCCCTATTTAACTAGGGTTACACAGCAACACCTATTTCTGGTATAGATAAAAATCTACAAAAATTACAGTAGCTTACCCTTACTCTAAATAACCTACTACCAAAATTTCATGAGAATTGAATATGTAAAACTATCTATACAAAATAAACAAGTTATAGCCTAAATATGAGCATGAAATTATTTTGTACTAGAAAAAGTATCAAACAATAGATTTCATATTTTTCCTATGTTACTAACAGTAAACTAACATACTACAAAAATTATCACATGTATGTTCTATATAAATTTAGCTTTCTACTAAAAATAACAAAGATTATCAATTAAAAGCATTTGTACTACACCTCAAAAATCTTTCATAGAACATACTTCACAAGTATTTTTCCTAAAAAGTACATCACTAATAAAGATTAAAGCAACAAGAATCACATTTTTCCCTTCATTATTTTATTTACTACATATTTTCTAAGATATCAGCATTTATAGCAATTAAATAAATTTGCACAGCAAAGTGTCACAAAATTTACATGAGCTATTTTTAAACTGTAGATCTATTCAAGAGGAACATTACAAAATTTGTTTCACAATTTTTGGAGCTATAAATCTGGAGATATGATTTTTGAAAGCCTTTTCAACATTTCTGAAAATCATTTTCTTTAAAACTAAAAGTCTATCCGGCCTTTAACGCTACGTGCACCCCGCTGCTACACACCGAACCAAAACACCGAGACAGACAGGCGGGCCCAGGAGTCAAGCGGGACCCACAGGTCAGCCGGAGGGGAGGCCAGCAGGGGCACCGCCGCCCGGAGCTCACCGGCGGCGAGCCCACGTGCAGCGCTGGCGGCACCAGTGTGCTCAGCACAACGAGCCGCACCGACCGGTGCTCGGTCTTGGCCGGGTGGCCTACCGGAGCGAGCTCGCCGACACGCATGGTGGCACGATGGTGCGGCTCGTCGGCGGGAGCTCGACTCCGGCCATGGCAAGGCGGGCAGGGAGGCGCTACGGCTTCGCGGGAGGGAGGCGAAACTGCTGACCGCGAGAGGAAGGAAGAAGGAGGGGTGGTGAAGAGCGGCGGTGAAGAGCGGCCGGCCAAAATTGGCCTCCTCACCTTGACAAAGGCGACCGCTGGAGGGAGCACGAGGTAGAGCGAAGGGAGGCGGAGCAATGGCCGCAAGGAATCGGACGCGGGCGCGGCAGTAGCGGTCAACGGCGGTGGCGGAGCTCCGGGAGCCGGCAATGGCGCGGCTGCTGCTGGCGAGCTGCTGCGGAGCGAGAGGAGGGAATGGAGGGAGCAGCCGAGGTGGGCGAGCGCGTGGAGGGGGTAAGCGGGCGCGGGGGACGCGGGGGCCACCGGGGCGCGTGTCGCGCGGCGTCGCCGTCGCTCGGCCACGCGGCGGCCGAGTCCTGCCACGGCGCCACGACGTCGCGCGCGGGAGATAGCCGGCGCGGGGCGCGGGCCGGGCTGCCAGCGCTGCTGGGCCGAAAGGGAGGCCGCGGCCCACTAAAGTGAAAAACCGATTTTTCTTTTATAAATAAAATTTTCCGATTTCTATATTTGTTTCAAATTTGAATTTGAAGATGAAAAAGAGGTTTTCAGAACTTTTGCCCAAAATAAAAGTTGTTCAAAATTTAATTCTCTACAACTTTCATGTAGGGCACTTTTCAAAATTCTCAATAGATTTTGAATTTAGGATTTAAAGCTAAATTGTTAATCAAAAATTTATTTGTTTAGAATATTTTTAAAACAAAATTTGAGAAAAACTTGGATTCAAGAATTGCTCCAAAAATCATGTTAATTTATTCTAGATTATTTAAAATTGCTAATACCCAAAAGTATACTACCTTTTTGGCACTTACATCAAAGTTAGGGTTCTAATTATTTGCTTTTCAAGTTTAAATTTAAAAGAGCTATATTTCATGCAATACTAGTCATGAAATGATGCTGAATGCTTTATGCTTTGAAATGCTAATGCATGCTTAACACCCAGGGGTGTTACAACCCTCCCCCCTTATAAGAATCTTGTCCCGAGATTTCGAGTTACGAACCATTTATCGTAAAAATCTTTATACGTGGTTTGAAGATATTCTCCCGTTTCCCATGAAGCATCACTCTCATCATGATGGCTCCACTGAATCTTGTAAGTTGTTACCACTCTATTCCGAGTGACTCGGTCCTTAGTATCCAGAACTCGAACCGGTTGTTCATGATATTCCAAGTCCGCCTTGATCCGAATACCCTGCGGTTCTATTCTCTCTTCCGGAACACGCAGACATTTCTTCAACTGGGATACGTGAAAGACGGAAAAGATCGAACTCATCCCTTCTGGCAATCGCAACTTGTACGCCATGGGACCCTTTTTCTCTATGATCTGGTATGGTCTGATATATCTAGCAGACAGTTTCTGCTTGATTCCAAACCGTTTCTTCTTCATGGGGGTAACCTTCAAATAGACATAGTCACCCACTTGGAAATCCAATGGTCTCCTTCTCTTGTCTGCATAACTCTTCTGACGGGACTGTGCAGCTTGCATGTTTTGCCGGATAATACGGACCTTCTTCTCTGCCTCATCTACAAAATTAATTCCATAAAACCTTCTTTCTCCAGGCTCTACCCAATTTAACGGTGTCCTGCACTTCCTGCCATATAAAGCTTCAAAAGGTGCCATCTTGATACTCTCTTGGTAACTGTTGTTGTAAGTGAATTCTGCCAACGGTAACTAGGATTCCCATGAGCCTCTAGATGATAGTACACAAGCTCTAAGCATATCTTCAAGTACAGCATTAACTCGTTCTGTCTGCCCGTCTGTCTGTGGATGGTAAGCCGTACTACGAATCAAACTAGTACCCAAACCTTTATGAAGATGTTCCCAAAAATGAGAGGTAAACTGTGAACCATGATCAGACACGATCGTTTTTGGTATACCATGTAATCGGACAATCTTAGCAATGTACTTTTCTGCATATTGAGGTGGTCGGAATGTTGTCTTAACTGGCAGAAAGTGAGCTGTCTTGGTGAGACGATCTACTATTACCCAAATAGAATCATGTCCCTTCTGTGTGGTGGGAAGACCAGTGATGAAATCCATACTTATATCATTCCATTTTCAATCGGGTACAGACAAGGGTTGCAGAAGTCCTGCAGGTCTCATGTGAAGAGCTTTAACTCTACAACACATGTCGCAACGAGCAACGTATGCTGCAATTTCTTTTTTTATCTTAGTCCACCAATAACGGGGTCGCAAAACTTGGTACATCTTACTACTTTCGGGGTGAATAAATAGCTTGGAATGATGGGCCTCATTCATCAACTTGTTCTTAAGCTCTCTATCCTTAGGTACCACCAGGCGATCCTTAAACCATAACACTCCTCGGTCATCCAATTGAAAGTGTTTGGTGGGTTCCCTCTTCATCTTCTCCTTGATATGAAAGATTCCCTTATCTGTCTTCTGACCTTCAATGATCTGAGTACAACTGATCTGAATATTATGCAACACAGCAGGATGTAACAATTTGAACCCTTCTTCAAACAATGGTTGCACATCAATAGCATGTGATTTTCTGCTCAGTGCATCTGCTACTACATTAGCCTTCCCGGGATGATAATGCACGTTTAGATTATAGTCCTTTATCAGCTCTAACCATCTTCTCTATCGCATGTTCAACTCAGATTGGGTAAAAATGTATTTGAGACTCTTATGATCTGTAAAGAGATTACACACATTACCCAGCAGGTAGTGTCTCCAAATCTTTAGAGCATGCACTACTGCTGCAAGCTCCAAATCATGTGTAGGATAGTTAACTTCATGCTTCCTCAATTGACGTGAGGCATAGGCAATGACCCTTCCATTTTGCATTAGTACACATCCTAACCCATTCTTAGATGCGTCATAGAACACATCAAATGACTTTTCTATATCCGGTTGGGCCAGAACAGGAGCAGTGGTCAACAACTTTCGCAAGGTGCAGAAAGCTGCCTCGCACTCCTCTGTCCATACAAACTTATGATCCTTCTGTAACAGGCTTGTCATTGGTTTGGCAATCTTCGAGAAATCCGGTATGAAGCGACGATAGTAACCGGCTAAACCAAGAAAACTACGAACTTCATACACTGAGGTTGGTGACTTTCAGTCCATAACCTCTTGCACCTTACTAGAGTCTACAGAAATGCCATTTTTAGACAACACGTGGCCGAGAAAAGGAACTGTCTTAAGCCAGAACTCACACATTCTGAACTTCGCATATAGTCGATGTTCTCTGAGTCTAGTCAAGACAATCCTGAGGTGCTCTACGTGATCTTCTTCATTTTCTGAATATATTAGAATGTCATCAATGAACACAATCACAAACTTGTCCAACTCTGGCATAAAAACAGAATTCATCAGATACATAAAGTATGCAGGAGCGTTTGTCAATCCGAAGGACATGACAAGATACTCGTACAAGCTATATCTGGTAGAGAACGCAGTCTTAGGCACATCTTGCGGCCTAATCTTTATCTGATGGTATCCTGATCTCAAATCTATCTTAGAGAACACTTTGGCTTTAGACAATTGGTCAAACAAGATATCAATCCGAGGAAGAGGATACTTGTTTTTAATTGTCACTACATTCAGTGGTCGATAATCCACGCACATGCGTAAGGAGTTATCCTTCTTCTTTTTCACAAATAGAGCGGGGCATCCCCGTTCAGACGAGCTGGGACGAATCAAACCTTTCTTTAGTAAGTCCTGGAGTTGCTTCTTCAATTCGGCTAACTCATTGGGAGGCATCCGATAGGGCCTTCTCGAGATCGGTGCTGTTCCTAGAATTAACTCAATGGCAAACTCAACATCTCGGTCTGGTGGAAGTCCAGGTAACTCATCCGGAAACACATCTGAAAACTCACAGACCACTAGAATCTAGGCTAGCAGAGTAGTTTGGACCGCACAAGTCGTGCTAGCTAGGTCTACTTTCCCAGGTAGGACCACCTGAAAGGTGCCTTCCCCACTTGGTTCCTTAAGAGAGATACTCCTTCCTCCAATATCGATTACTACCCCCATCTTATTCATCCAGTTCATACCCATGATCACATCCAAAACTAACCCTGGCATGACTATCAGATTAAGCTTATATTGTCGGTTTGATATGTTTAGGGTTACTCCCTGAACTATCTGATTAGTCAACAGATCAGCCCCAGCTGAACTGATTTTATATGCACATTCCAATTCGACTATCCTTTGCTCATGCTTCTTAACAAATGCTTGACATACAAAGGAATGAGATGATCCAGAATCAAACAAGACTACTGCAGGATGATTGTTGATAGAAAACATACCAGTTGTTACCGGTTCTCCTTCAGGGATGTCATCCACGGTGGTGTGATGCACACGAGCTTGATACTGCGTCTGCTGTTTCTTAGGGTAGGGACAAAACTTTTCAAAGTGTCTGGGTTGGTTGCAGTTGAAGCACGGTCCCTTCACTTGATCCACAGTTCCAGATGAACTGCCTTGTCCTGTCTTCGCCTGAGGCAATGCCATCTTGAAATGGTTTCTGGTTCCTCTGGGGTTGCTGAGTATTCTGATTCTTCCTTTGTGGTGGCCTAAACCTTGCACCTGGGGCAGGCGACCGATAAGCTGGACGGTTGGCCACTGGGGCTCTGGACTGGGACAGACCCGACTCGAAAGCTCTCTTACGGATCTTGGAAGCAGCATAAACATTGTTGTTCATCTCTTGCTTCAGACAGTCACTAACGAAATCGTTGAAACTAGTCCTCATATTTGTACCCACATGTTTCATCATCTTGGGATTTAGGCCTCTCTTGAAGCTAGCGATCTTGTTGGCCTCAGTATTCACCATATCAGGAGCATAACGGCTCAGGTTATTGAATGCATGTAGATATTGAGTTACAGTCTTCATGCCTTGATTCAGTGCCAGGAATTCCCCAAGCTTCATCTCGGTCAGACCAGGTGGAATGTACGTTCCACGAAAGGCTTCGGTGAACTCCCTCCAAGTGATGTGAGCGTGGGGAGGAAAAGTGGTGCGGTGATGTTTCCACCACATTCCTGCCGGACCTTGAAGCTGATGAGCTGCATACTCAGTCTTCAACACTTCAGTCATTCTCAAGACACGGAACTTGTCTTCCATAGTATTAATCCACTCTTCTGCATCCAAGGGTTCTGCGGCTTCCTTGATGATCGGTGGACGAGTATCCATGAAGTTCTTGAAACTGCTGTACTAATTTGCTTCGTGCCCACCCGGGTTTATCCCTCGACGGGTGTTATCTGTAATACTACGCAACGTAGCTTCCATATTCTGTTGCATGCTCTCCATATTACGTTGGCTTCCAAGAAATTGTGCGAAAAACTGTTCTGTAGTGTAGGGTGGAGGACGCGGTGGTGGATCACGGTCATCGTTAGCAGCTGCACTGCCACCAGCCTCAGTGGCACCATACACGGTACGACGAGTGTTCGGCATCTGCATGTTTCAGCAACAGTAATTATTAGGTGATGTTGTAGGAATTGCGACCGAATGAAAAATCATGCCGAACTGAATTTACTAGAGAGAATAATTTCATACAATAAAACAGGGGCACAATAAGTTATTCCAATTAACACTACATCACTAATTAGATTACTTAAAACGCACACATCGCGTCCATTACAACCAAGTTGCCAGCATACATACACTGGACTTTTTGACGTTCGGATACCGCCACAAACACATCCAAGGTTTCCAACATTACATCAAAGCCTTAGTCTTTCTACTCATTATTACATGTCCAACGTGCCAACAAAGCAAAAGATCATGTAGATGGAACCTAGTAGCTAGCGCAACAACTACTAGCCTACTCATCGTGGTTGCTGTCTAAGTCCGAGACGTTGGTGTTGTCGCCATTAGCAGCGTCATGGTGCTCCCCAACTGGTGCTTTGAGCTCTTCAGGATCTTCGTCTTCATCCAAATCCATCTTTGCCGCACTAGGAGGAACATAGGGGTTGAGTTGATTGTTCAGCCGATAAACCTCCTCATGCAGATTGTCATTATATTCCTCTGCATATGCCAGCTGTTGCTCTAGCTCAAACTGTCTAGCCCTCAACACATTCTTTGCGGACCAGGCTTCATTCCTCTGATGGAGCACATGAGTCAACATGCGCTCAGCGTTCCTGTTGGCGGTGGTCAGTCGCCCAACCTGCTCTCTCAGGGCACGTACATCTCCCTCGAAAGCCACAGTCCTCTAGGTAGCCTGATCTCTCTGACGAGTCAACTGAGCCATCTCTGTGTTGAGCCTCTCAATCTCGGCATCGTGATCTCTCTGAAGCTGACGGCGGTCATCACGAGCCTGACCAAGAGCACTAGACACACGTCTCAGGCTACCTTCCACTCCATCAAAGGCCCTCATCACTGCGAACATGGCTCTCATAGCGGGGTTGTCACTGTTCTATGCTTCTGCGGCGCTAATCTCCAGAGATCTTCCTCTTGCCTGCTGCCACGAGTCAGTGAAGGGGTTGCCCCTCGGAAAGACTCCAACTATAGCTACTGCCAACTCCTGAGGAAAGCGATCTATGATATCCCTCAGAATCCCAAAGGCTGCCCTCTCAGCGACTTCTTCAGGGGTCCTACCAGTTGACTCAAAATGCCAACCGGTCCACTCAGAACCATCACCTCGGGGACGAACTACTGCTTCCACAGTCACCAAAAGTCCTTCCCACAACCGCCCATTCGACCAAAAGTAGCGGGGCTCCATCCCATCAGGATAGCCTACATAGCTGAGTACTCTCCACAAGAGCGTAGGCATCCCAAACTCTCCAAGAAAAGTGTGGCGCTGACGAGTGCGTAGAGCAAGCTGATGACGGGGAGCTCTACTGGTGGACTTGCGGGCTGTCTGCTTGGTACGTGCCATCTGTAGCAAAATTTTATTACCGTGGTGAGAATGGATTTTTAAGTTGGCATTTTTATCGAAATGAGATAATCAACTTATAAGGGGAGGAACAATGCCATGAATGAAATGCACAACATGATACATGCACGTTCCGTACGTCCTCACAAACTTAGAAAACTAATAACTACTAACGGAATAAACGGTGGCATACAACGATCTCTTGTAACGTAACTAATACGTACTACTCGAAAAGCGTTGTTATGTACCTGCAGAAAGTCACTTCAGCCCAAACATCACAGTATGAAAATATGCAAGAAAGCAGTAAAGTAAGTTACTCGCTCTACACGCACCCCCAGATACGAGTATAACGGTAACAACTACCCGAATCATCGTCCTATTGACGGCATCGTCACCGCATGACGGAAGTCCCCACCATTTGAATACCCTCATACGAACATGCACATAGCACGTAAGTATTTTGGAATCACATAAGCACTCCCCAAGATCAGTAGTGTATCCGACCATGCTCTCACAACTCTCACTTACCAGGGCATAGAGGGAATTGATCCATACATTACCACTCAATTGAATGGCACTCATACAATAGCACGCCGTATGAGCGACGAAATTTAAAATATGATGCAAACCCCTAAGTTAGTACTTAATTAAGCCACCTAGAGTCCTTATTGGGCATAAAGGATATGACCACTGGCACACTCTTAAATTTAAAAGCTTAGTTGAAAACACAGTTTTGTTTTAAAATACCCATGTGAACAGTAACATGCTAAACCATGCTCCGATGCCAGCTGTAACGGATCAATGTAATTATACGAGATTAAGTAAGAAAATCTTCCACCGAGGCGGTTAATTTATCAAACTTAAACCCGTATAACCCGAGATTCCGTGAAATCACGAGGGATTTCAAACCAACCAACATACAACCAAGATCGTACTGATTTAGCAGCCACAGTTCACATGATACATAGAGTTCACAATAAAAGTGGAGTACATCGGAGTTCGGAATAAAAGTTATTACAACATAGTTCAAAATAACATAGCGGAAGCAAGTAGTTTTACACACACACTTAGTTCAAATACAGTGCCAGTAGATAGTCATGGTCCACAAAAGCATTAGATAAGACGAACAGAGTGACCCTTACCCAAGGTCCTAATTGTCGCCCATCGCCGGATACAGACAGTTGGAGCAGTGAAAGGTCTAGATGGCTAGAGGGGGGATGAATAGCCTTTTAAAATTTTCTACAAAGACAAGCTAAACAAGTTTATCAATATAACAAATAGCGAGATGCGAGTTTTGCTTAGCCTAAGGGGTGTTTGCAAGCCACCTATCCAATTCACAATTCTAATATATTTGCACTCAACCGCACAAGTCAAACCGCACAATTTAACTACAACTAAAGCTAGCTAGCTACACAAGCTAAGAGTTACACTAACAAGCTAGCAAGGTAACTAAGAAATTAATACAAGAGAGAGTTAGGAGGATATCACCGAGGGGCGAAGTATTGAGCCAACCAATCAATATGATCAAGAGATGAATACCACAATATACAACTACCGGGATCGATCAAACACAATAAGAATGATGACACGAAGATTTATCCCGAGGTTCACGTGCTTGCCGGCACGCTAGTCCCCGTTGTGTCCCTCTTCACCACGTGGTTCGGTGGCTAATCGGTCTCACACCGAGCCTCTCAAAAGGCGCCACAAGAACCTACCAAATGGCAAAAGGTTGCAATGACACGAGCAATATACTAACGTTGCCTTTGGCGCTTCGCCGAGGTAGGCACAAACCCCTCACAATCACCGGAGGTGGCCAAGAACAATCACCAACTCTTGCCAACGCCTCCAAGCTGCTCCAAGCCGTCTAGGTGGCGGCAACCACCAAGAGAAACAAGAATCCCGTAGCAAATCAACCACCAAGTGCCAACTAGATGCAATCTCACAATGCAAATGCACTTGGATCACTCAATCTCACTTCGAATATGCAAAGAAGCAAGAGAGATGAGTGGGAGGGGAGTTGCTTAGCTCAAAGTGCTCACAAGTATGTCAAAATATTCGAGAGAGGGAGCCTTGAGCCGGCCAACGAGTATTTATAGACGTACCCCTTCGAATATAGCCGTTAGAAACTTAAACAGCCGAAATCGGGCTGACCGGACGCGCTGGTCCAACTGATCGGACGCGCCGGTCGCCCAACGGCTAACTCGTGAAGTACTGACCGGACGCGCTGGTCCAAACGACCGGACGCGCTGGTCGCCCAACGGCTAACTGCGAAGCAACGATCGGACGCGCTGGTCCAACTGACCGGACGCGCCGGGAACGACCGGACGCGCTGGTCCCGTGAAGGACCGGACGCGCTGGTCGCCTGAGCAGCGCTCAACGAAATAGTGACCGGACGCGCTGAAGAAAATGACCGGACGCGATAAAGACAGCGTCCGGTTAGAGTCCAGTAAGCTCCCTGAACGACCGGACGCGTCCGATCATCAGTGACCGGACGCGCCTCGCGTCCGATCATCGGACTAAAAAACACACAGACACTGAACACTGACCGGACGCGTCCGGTCATGCAAGGACCGCGTCCGGTTCAGCGTCCGGTCACCTCTGTGACCTCCGTTCGCCTCCGTTTCTTTTCCGGACTTCCGGCGTAGTGGAAAATAATCGTTTCAACTTCTCGAAAACGCCTGAATCCCGCCTCGCAAGCTCGGCGGGAGGGAGAGAGGAACCCAAACCCTCTCTACCGCTCAAACTCCACCGCCTTCGCAAACGTGCTAACACCACCAAGTGATCTCGTCATGTGTGAGTGCGTTAGCATTTTCACAATCATTTTCCGAGGCATTATTAGTTCTATCCAAATGCATATGATCATGAAATGCACATCTAGAGGCACTTAGGAGTTCAATAGCTGCGTCATTCCCCTCTTTATAGTACGGCTATCTATCCTATGATGTAACCACACCCACTAGGTGTCTTGGTTACTAAAACACAACCCTTAAGCATATACCTTTGCCTTGATCACGTAGGGTTGCGTCCAAATCCAAGTGTGGCCATCATGATCACCATGTCCATCTTGCCACCAACCTTGGAGTGTACTAATCCTCATATGCTACATACAACTTAGGCATGGGATTAGTACTTAGGCATTGTCACTAATTACCAACACCAAACATAGGACTTTCAATCTCCCCCTTGTTGGTAATTGGTGACAAACCTTTCACAAAGATATTATGATAAAAATTTGATTGAACCCATGTCACATTGTCCAAGTATATTACCATGTGTAAGAATTATGGACATGTGATCATGAATTCAAATTGATAGCAATAGCTCCCCCTACATGTATGCTATATGTTTGGATTTTGGAAGCATACATGTCAGATAGGAAAGATTAGGAGCATTGTCTACCAATAGGTGCTAAGTGTTTAAGATTATAGAACTTTGAAGCGTGATACCATCGGAGTAGTGATAAACACCATCTTAGCACCTTGTGTAGTTAGATTCCACTTGTAAAAGCACAAACATAACTAGAAACCTCGTGAGATCAACATTATAAGCAAGGTTCTAGTACCACTTTGAAAAAACATGAAGCAAGAAAAATCTAACTACTTTCTATTCATGCTAGTATCACAATGCATCATTCAAATTATACTAGCAAGTCACCACACAAGCAATGTATCGGAGAAAATAAAATGCATAACTATGCATCATACATATGAGGTGCACATAGAAATGCAACATTCATGTTTAAAAGCTTGCTCCCCCTGCTTGTGTGCTTCTTTTATCAATTCTCCCCCTTTAGGATCTTTGTGAAACATTTTCAAACATTTTCTCCCCCACAATATTTTTAGTTCTATCTTTGTGAACAACATTTTCTCCCCCTTTGGCACCAATTGACCACAAGGGGCAAACTTTAGATAGATTATCATGTTGAAATATGGGGTGGGGATCAAGTTTTATGATTCAACCTAGATTGCTTGCATAAATAAAATACTTCGGTTTGATCCAAGGGCAAGCTTCTTCACACCTCACTAGAAGGGTTATCATGCACCATGTTGAAGCAAATATTTAGACAAGTTTTCTAGATTAAACACTTAGGATCACAAGCTACTTAAACAAGTTATATGCTACCACTAGATCATACAAGTCATGGAAACAATAGTGGCACCATATAAACTTCAAATTTATTTAATTTTCATGAATGATCCTAGAACATAAGAAATCATGACTAGATGCACTAAACATGTCCTTAGTATAGAATGGATGACATGTCAACCAATTGTACCTTGGGGCTCGAAGGAGAGGCATGTCATATATGGAGTGCATCAACTCATGTTGGAGAAATCAAGTATGTTCAACTCATTCTTTAGCTTGTGAAATCTTTTCTCATCAAGTGGCTTGGTGAATAGATCGGCTAATTGATCTTCGGTGCCCACACTCTCAATAGCAATGTCACCCTTTTGTTGATGATCTCTAATAAAGTGATGGCGAACATCAATATGCTTTGTTCTTTGATGTTGAATCGGATTGTTAGTTAGCTTTACGGCACTTTCATTGTCACATAGCAATGGCACATTCTTGAAATTGATTCCAAAATCCTTCAATGTTGCCTTCATCCACAAGATTTGTGCACAACAACTACCCGTGGTGATGTATTCGGCTTCGGCGGTAGATAGTGCAATACTATTTTGCTTCTTGGATGACCATGAGACAAGTGATCTTCCCAACAATTGACATGTCCCGGAAGTGCTCTTTCTCTCCACTTTATCACCGGCATAGTCGGAATCCGAATATCCAACTAGCTCAAAACTTGCACCTTTGGGATACCACAATCCAACATCTTGTGTATGCTTTAAGTACCTCAATATTCTCTTTGTTGCCTTTAAATGACTTTCTCTTGGTGAGGCTTGAAATCTTGCACACATACATACACTAAACATCACATCAGGCCTTGATGCCGTCACATAGAGTAGGCTACCAATCATTGATCTATATAGCTTTTGATCCACCATGTTGCCACTCTTGTCACTATCCAAACTTCCACTAGTGTCCATTGGGGTTGTAATACTCTTTGCATCTTCCATTCCAAACTTCTTGAGTATATCTTTGATGTACTTGGTTTGGCTTACAAATGTTCCTTCCTTCATTTGTTTGATTTGAAGTCCAAGAAAGAAACTAAGTTCACCAATCATTGACATTTCAAATTCCTTTGCCACCATTTTCCCAAACTCATCACAATAATCTTGATTGGTTGAACCGAATATGATATCATCAACATATATTTGCAATACAAATAAGTCTTTCCCAATCTTCTTGGTGAATAGTGTTGTATCAACTTTGCCCATGACAAATCCTTTGGATAGCAAGAAGTCCCTCAATCTTTCATACCATGCTCTAGGTGCTTGCTTTAATCCATACAAAGCCTTCCTTAACTTGTATACATGATTGGGTTTCTTGTCATCTTCAAAACCGGGAGGTTGCTCCACATACACCTCCTCTTGAATGTACCCATTGAGAAATGCACTCTTTACATCCATTTGATATAGCTTGATATTGTGAGCACAAGCATAGGCAAGTAAGATCCTAATTGCTTCCAATCTTGCAACCGGGGCATATGTTTCACCAAAGTCAAGACCCTCTATTTGTGTGTAACCTTGAGCCACTAGTCTTGCTTTGTTCCTTATTACTATCCCATCTTGATCTTGCTTGTTGCGAAAGACCCATCTTGTTCTAATGACATTGTGATCCTTAGGCCTTTCAACTAGTTCCCATACTTTATTTCTCTTGAAGTTGTTGAGCTCTTCATGCATTGCATTTACCCAATCTGGATCTCTCAATGCTTTATCAATGTCCTTGGGTTCTTCCATTGAAACAAAAGATGAGTGAGCACAAAATGATACCAATCTTGATCTAGTTTGAACTCCTCTTTGTATGTCACCAATGATGGAATCTAATGGATGGTCTCTTGCAATGTTAGTTGGTTGAAGCACTTGGACTTGATTGCTTGGATGTTGATGTTGATCATGAGTTGAAGATGATGAACTAGCCACTTGTTGATCTTGTTGCACTTGAGATGATGTACTAGCTTGATTTTGCATTAGAGAACCACTAGCTTGAGTGATTGGACTTTGGAGCACTTGATCTTTGTTGTCATCTACATTAATAACTTGCTTTGGTCTAATATCACCAATATCCATTTCTTTCATAGCATTACTCAATTGAGTTCCTCTCACATCATCCAAGTTATCTTCTTCATCTTGAGAGCCATTTGTTTCATCAAACTCAACATCATGCACTTCTTCAAGTAAACCACTAGCCAAATTCCAAACTCTATAAGCTTTGCTAGTAGTTGAGTAACCAAGTAGAAATCCTTCATCACATTTCTTCTCAAACTTGCTCAATCTAGTGCCCTTCTTCAAGATGTAGCATTTGCAACCAAATACCCGAAAGTATGCAATGTTGGGCTTTCTTCCATTTAAGATCTCATATGGTGTCTTCTCTAGAAACTTGTGGCAATAGAGGCGGTTGCTATAGAAGCAAGCCGTGTTGATTGCTTCGGCCCAAAATGAATGACTTACATTATACTCATTCAACATTGATCTTGCCATATCAATTAAGGTTCTATTCTTCCTTTCAACTAGGCCATTTGATTGAGGTGTATACTTGGCCGAGAATTGATGCTTGATTCCAAGCTCCTCACATAGCTCATCAACTCTTGTGTTTCTAAACTCACTTCCATTGTCACTTCTTACTTTCTTGATTGTGGTCTCAAACTCATTTTGCACTCTCTTGATGAACTTCTTGAATATGTCAAATACATCACTCTTGTCCACAAGAAAGAATACCCATGTGTATCTAGTGAAATCATCCACAATCACAAAACCATACTTGTTGCCACCAATGCTTGTGTATGTAGTTGGCCCAAATAGATCCATGTGCAACAACTCAAATGCCTTGGAAGTACTCATAATGCTCTTCAATGGATGAGTGTTGCCTACTTGCTTTCCGGCTTGACATGCACTACATAGCTTATCCTTCTCAAATGTGACATCCTTCAAGCCTCTAACTAAGTCATGCTTCACTAACTTGTTCAATTGCTTCATGCCAACATGACCTAGTCTTCTATGCCACAACCAACCCATACTTGATTTGGTGAGCAAGCATGTTGAAAGTTGAGTGTCACTAGCATTGAAATCAACCAAGTATAGATTCTCATATCTAAAGCCTTTGAAGATCAAGTTAGAGCCATCAACACTAACTATCTCCACATCATCAACACCAAATATGCACTTGAAACCGAGATCACACAATTGAGCAACCGACAACAAGTTGAAATTGAGCTTTTCAACTAGTAGCACATTGGAGATGCTATGATCATTTGAGATTACAATCCTTCCAAGAGCCTTTACATCACCCTTGCTATTGTCACCAAATGTGATGCTATCAATGCCACTATCATTTGATTTGAGAGAGTTGAACATTCTTGAATCACCGGTCATATGTTGAGAGCACCCACTATCAAGCACCCAATGCCTTCCTCCGGCCTTGTAATTTACCTACAAAACAATTTAATGTCTTTTAGGTACCCATACTTGCTTGGGTCCTTGGAGGTTAGTCACTAAGCTCTTAGGTACCCAAATGGCCTTCTTCTTTGGGCCCATAATTGGTGTACCAACAAACCTAGCATGCACACCTTTATCACCCTTGGTAAGCACATAACAAGAATCAAAAGGAATATAAGGTACATTAGCATTTTTCTTGTTCTTGTTCATTTTATTACAATTAATCTCTAGATGCCCAACTTGCTTGCATCTATTGCAATAACGACCATTGCCCTTCACAAAGTGAGACTTTGGAGTAGCAAAGGCCGCCTTGCCCTTCTTGGGAGTATAGCCTAATCCCTCTTTGTTAAGAGAGAACCTTTGGCTACCCAAGCATTTTAGCAAGCGGGCATCCCCACCATAGGCGTTGCCTAATGCGCGGGTGAGATCATCCACCTCTCTCTTGAGAGTCTCAACCACAAGTGATGAATCACTAGTAGTAGAGGTAGAGTTGGTTGTGGTGGATGATGATGAGCTACATGAAGCATTAGTAGGACTAACAAATAAAGAATCATCAATAATATCACATGTTAGTCCAATATCACAAGTGACAATCACTTGTTCCTCCTTAGCTTCCTTCATGAACTTCTCTAACTTAAGGTCCTTTTACTTGATGAGCTCAAGTAGAGTGGAGTGGGCTTCCTTAAGCCTAGTGTGAGCAATTTCAAGATCCTCGTGGTCTTCCTTTAGACACTCACGAGAAGCCTCTAGCTCATCAAAGGATTTCCTAAGAGCTTTGAGCTCTTGTTCAATTCCTTTGCACTCCTTACTCTTTTTGAGAGCAACAAGCTCCTCCATCAAGGCATCATTTTCATTGCTCTTGGCAATGAGCTCTTGTTCCAAGATTTTATATTTCTTGGTAGTCCTCTTGCAGCCCTTGCTCATTTGATCTATTATGCCTAATAGATCATCCTTGGAGTAGTCCTCATCCTCCTCCTCATCACTCCTACAATCATCACTAGCACAAGAATCATCATCACTATCATCATGTTTTACCTTGGTAGGCTTGGCCATAAGGCATGTTGATGTAGTGTCGAAGATGGATGGCTTGTTGGAGAGGGCGATGTTTGCAGTGGCTCGTCGAGTGATCCTCTCATCATCACTAGAGCTTTCATCATCATCACTATCGGAGTTATCACTATCCCAAGTGACTACATAACCACCACCCTTCTTCTTCTTGTTGAAAGTGAAGCTCTTCTTTGCTTTCTTCTCATTCCCTTTCTTATCCTTCTTGTTCTTCTTGAGCTTCAAGTC
Source organism: Saccharum hybrid cultivar R570 (assembly GCA_038087645.1). Classification (NCBI taxonomy): domain Eukaryota; kingdom Viridiplantae; phylum Streptophyta; class Magnoliopsida; order Poales; family Poaceae; genus Saccharum; species Saccharum hybrid cultivar. The sequence continues at coordinate 2,091,146 of JAQSUU010000368.1, forward strand.
CCATTATGAAATCTCTTATCTTCATAGGGGCAATCCGCCACTATGTGATCGGGGCTATTGCAATTGTAGCAAAGGGTCTTTGCCTTTATAGTGTCTCTCCTTTTCCTTGCCCCCATATCCTTTCTTCTTCATGAACCTTCCCATCTTGTGCACAAGGAGGGCCATGGTCTCATCATCGAATGGATCATCATCATCACTTTCTACCTTGCTCTTGCCCTTAGAGGATGAAGCCTTGAATGCAATGGGCTTCTCTTGCTTGACCTTGGTCTCCTTCTTCTCTTCTACCTCATCTTCATCTTCATTGTATTGGGCATCTGTCATTATATCTCCAAGCACATTGGTTGGTTTGACCTTGTCCAATCCCTCTCTAAAGATCATTCTTCTCAAGGTGGCAAACTTCTTGGGTAAGCACATCAAGAACTTGTGTGAGAAGTCCTTGTCCTCAACCTTCTCCCCAAGCCCCTTGAGATCATTGACAATGACTTGGAGCCTATAGAACATCTCCGGGATGGATTCATCATCCTTCATCTTGAATGTGGAGAACTTGTCCTTGAGCATATATAGTTTGGCACTTTTTACCATTGAAGTGCCTTCATATGTTTCTTCAAGCCTTATCCAAAGCTCATTTGCCTTTTCAAGATCTTTGATTTGCTCAAATACTTTATCATCAATGGCACGATAGATTGTGTCAAGTGCTGCCGTATTGCATTGTTTGTTGATACGGTCATTGGGAGTGAGGTTTTCCTCATCAAGAATGACGTATCCTTCTTTGGTCACATCCCAAACCTTCTCATGTATATTGCCTAGATATTGCTTCATCTTCCTTTTCCAATGATCAAAGGAAGAGACGCCATCAAAGAATGGAGGCTTGCCATTAACATGATTGAACATAACTTGAGCCATCTTACACCGAGGTTGTTAAGCCTTACAAACGGTGACCACGACTCCGATACCACTTGAAAGGTCTAGATGGCTAGAGGGGGGGGGTGAATAGCCTTTTAAAATTTTCTACAAAGACAAGCTAAACAAGTTTATCAATATAACAAATAGCGAGATACGAGTTTTGCTTAGCCTAAGGGGTGTTTGCAAGCCACCTATCCAATTCACAATTCTAATATATTTGCACTCAACCGCACAAGTCAAACCGCACAATTTAACTACAACTAAAGCTAGCTAGCTACACAAGCTAAGAGTTACACTAACAAGCTAGCAAGGTAACTAAGAAATTAATACAAGAGAGAGTTAGGAGGATATCACCGAGGGGCGAAGTATTGAGCCAACCAATCAATATGATCAAGAGATGAATACCACAATATACAACCACCGGGATCGATCAAACACAATAAGAATGATGACACGAAGATTTATCCCGAGGTTCACGTGCTTGCCGACACGCTAGTCCCCGTTGTGTCCCTCTTCACCACGTGGTTCGGTGGCTAATCGGTCTCACACCGAGCCTCTCAAAAGGCGCCACAAGAACCTACCAAATGGCAAAAGGTTGCAATGACACGAGCAATATACTAACGTTGCCTTTGGCGCTTCGCCGAGGTAGGCACAAACCCCTCACAATCACCGGAGGTGGCCAAGAACAATCACCAACTCTTGCCAACGCCTCCAAGCTGCTCCAAGCCGTCTAGGTGGCGGCAACCACCAAGAGAAACAAGAATCCCGCAGCAAATCAACCACCAAGTGCCAACTAGATGCAATCTCACAATGCAAATGCACTTGGATCACTCAATCTCACTTCGAATATGCAAAGAAGCAAGAGAGATGAGTGGAAGGGGAGTTGCTTAGCTCAAAGTGCTCACAAGTATGTCAAAATGTTCGAGAGAGGGAGCCTTGAGCCGGCCAACGAGTATTTATAGACGTACTCCTTCGAATATAGCCGTTAGAAACTTAAACAGCTGAAATCGGGCTGACCGGACGCGCTGGTCCAACTGACCGGACGCGTCGGTCGCCCAACGGCTAACTCATGAAGTACTGACCGGACGCGCTGGTCCAAATGACCGGACGCGCTGGTCGCCCAACGGCTAACTGCGAAGCAACGACCGGACGCGCTGGTCCAACTGACCGGACACGCCGAGAACGACCGGACACGCTGGTCCCGTGAAGGACCGGACGCGCTGGTCGCCTGAGCAGCGCTCAACGAAATAGTGACCGGACGCGCTGAAGAAAATGACCGGACGCGATAAAGACAGCGTCCGGTTAGAGTCCAGTAAGCTCCCTGAACGACCGGACGCGTCCGATCATCAGTGACCGTACGCGCCTCGCGTCCGATCATCGGACTGAAAAACACGCAGACACTGAACACTGACCGGACGCGTCCGGTCATGCAAGGACCGCGTCCGGTTTAGCGTCCGGTCACCTCTGTGACCTCCGTTCGCCTCCGTTTCTTTTCCGGACTTCCGGCGTAGTGGAAAATAATCGTTTCAACTTCTCAAAAATGCCTGAATCCCGCCTCGCAAGCTCGGCGGGAGGGAGAGAGGAACCCAAACCCTCTCTACCGCTCAAACTCCACCGCCTTCGCAAACATGCTAACACCACCAAGTGATCTCGTCATGTGTGAGTGCGTTAGCATTTTCACAATCATTTTCCGAGGCATTATTAGTTCTATCCAAATGCATATGATCATGAAATGCACATCTAGAGGCACTTAGGAGTTCAATAGCCGCGTCATTCCCCTCTTTATAGTACGGCTATCTATCCTATGATGTAACCACACCCACTAGGTGTCTTGGTTACTAAAACACAACCCTTAAGCATATACCTTTGCCTTGATCACGTAGGGTTGCGTCCAAATCCAAGTGTGGCCATCATGATCACCATGTCCATCTTGCCACCAACCTTGGAGTGTACTAATCCTCATATGCTACATACAACTTAGGTATGGGATTAGTACTTAGGCATTGTCACTAATTACCAACACCAAACATAGGACTTTCAAGCAGTACCCATAGTACATCTGACCATCTGCAACAACAATGGGAACAACGCCCTGAGTACGAGAATGTACTTAGCTAGACTTACCCATCATAAACCAGAAATAAAGGACACCAAGGATCATGCAAGGCTTTATAGATTAGACTGGCTTGACTCATTTGCGAAAAGCATAAGTTGTTATGAAAAACTATACCAGTACTTTTTGCATCACTTTTAGTATAACCTATTCAAGCTAGGTAAGCACCTATTGCTAAAACAATCACTTGATTCATCATTAACAATCTAGATTACCATATCAGGTTTAGCATTTCCAACATCATTCACTTAACCATCAGTGTTCCATTAATGTTACTACGAAGCCATAGCTCGAGTCAAGTGCTCACTAACTGGGAGCGACGGCGATTCGAATCGAATTCCTATCAAGCTAGAGATTTATTCCTCACACAAACCCTGCTTCCCCCGTCAGGGTCGCGTAGATCACCAATGACACTTTCCAAGAAGCCGCGGGATAACAATCATGGATCGCACTACCTAGGGACCGCCCGACTGCCAGGACGCACCTTGGGCTCACTCTTCGCGTCCCCGTTACACGCCCTTCAACACCAGTCTGCCAACCCGAGTTTATCCCGGCTCGAAAAAGTGTCACTAGCTTCGCGGTCGAAAGGTACTTTATTCGGCCAGCTAAATGTGAGGCATGCGTTCAACATGACAAGAGGAACGAGCAACGATCGGTCCTTAATCGACACAGACGGAATCACTATAGTCCAAAACCCTATAAGACTCCGCCCAGTCTTCGTTTATCCATCAACACTTGGTTACTTTTTATGATCACAATTACAGCTAACCATAACTCGGTATCCACCTATAACTCGCAGGTGACAGGAAATCACCCGACTTCTACCGGTCTAAGCATGGCTAAGCAATTTACTCGATCCTGACCTAACAGGGTGAAAGATAATCCGGTGGCCAAGGTAATAATGCAACAACGGTTTCACTCAACTCCTATAACTTAATGCAACTATACATATAACTATAGTTCATGTAGTAAGGAACAACTTTTATAAAATAGGAGACTTAAAATGCTCCGGGGCTTGCCTCTTTCGAACGAGCTAGGATGGTGGTCGACGCACTCTGGCAGCTCCTCGCCTGACTCTTTCTCCTCGGGCACCTCCTGTGCCTGGGGCTCCTGCTGATCCGTCCAAGCCTGCTCCTCCTGTACTGCTACCTGCGACTCTTCCTGCGATCCTGTATGATGTAAGTGCATAAGTAAACATGCGAATGATGCATCGGATTGTGGTGGAGTGCTTTGATGACATGAGATGCAGATGAGCACATGGAATGAGCAGATTGAATATAACTATTTCTTCTACAAGGTAGTCCACGTCATCCAAGAACATATACCCTAAAACATGCACCTTATTCTTCTATTAGTTAGCCTATCATCTACACATACAAGTGAACCTAAGCTACCAAAGCTTACCAACCTAACTCAACCACAACATCAGCAAGGCATAATGATGTTTCAAAGATACACCAAACATATTTTATTTCTCTCAATTTCTCATCAAGAATAATCTTTTATTCCCTATTTAACTAGGGTTACACAGCAACACCTATTTCTGGTATAGATAAAAATCTACAAAAATTACAGTAGCTTACCCTTACTCTAAATAACCTACTACCAAAATTTCATGAGAATTGAATATGTAAAACTATCTATACAAAATAAACAAGTTATAGCCTAAATATGATCATGAAATTATTTTGTACTAGAAAAAGTATCAAACAACAGATTTCACATTTTTCCTATGTTACTAACAGTAAACTAACATACTACAAAAATTATCACATGTATGTTCTATACAAATTTAGCTTTCTACTAAAAATAACAAAGATTATCAATTAAAAGCATTTGTACTACACCTCAAAAATCTTTCGTAGAACATACTTCACAAGTATTTTTCCTAAAAAGTGCATCACTAATAAAGATTAAAGCAACAAGAATCATATTTTTCCCTTCATTATTTTATTTACTACATATTTTCTAAGATATCAGCATTTATAGCAATTAAATAAATTTGCACAGCAAAGTATCACAAAATTAACATGAGCTATTTTTAAACTGTAGATCTATTCAAGAGGAACATTACAAAATTTGTTTCACAATTTTTAGAGCTATAAATCTGGAGATATGATTTTTGAAAGCCTTTTCAATATTTCTGAAAATCATTTTCTTTAAAACTAAAAGTCTATCCGGCCTTTAACGCTACGTGCACCCCGCTGCTACACACCAAACCAAAACACCGAGACAGACAGGCGGGCCCAGGAGTCAAGCGGGACCCACAGGTCAGCCAGAGGGGAGGCCAGCAGGGGCATCGTCGGCCGGAGCTCACCGGCGGCGAGCCCACGTGCGGCGCTGGCGGCACCAGTGTGCTCAGCACAACGAGCCGCACCGACCGGTGCTCGGTCTTGGCCGGGTGGCCTACCGGAGCGAGCTCGCCGACGCGCATGGTGGCACGACGGTGCGGCTCGTCGGCGGGAGCTCGACTCCGGCCATGGCAAGGCGGGCAGGGAGGCGCTACGGCTTCACGGGAGGGAGGCGAAACTGCTGACCGCGAGAGGGAGGAAGAAGGAGGGGTGGAACGGGGAGATTGCCGTAGCCACGAACTCCGGCGAGCGGCGGTGAAGAGCGGCCGGCCAAAATTGGCCTCCTCACCTTGACAAAGGCGATCGCTGGAGGGAGCACGAGGTAGAGCGAAGGGAGGCGGAGCAATGGCCGTAAGGAATCGGACGCGGGCGCGGCAGTAGCGGTCAACGGCGGTGGCGGAGCTCTGGGAGCCGGCAATGGCGCAGCTACTGCTGGCGAGCTGCTGCGGAGCGAGAGGAGGGAATGGAGGGAGCAGCCGAGGCAGGCGAGCACGTGGAGGGGGTAAGCAGGCGTGGGGGACGCGGGGGCCACCGGGGCGCGTGTCGCGCGGCGTCGCCGTCGCTCGACCACGCGGCGGCCGTGTCCTACCGCGGCGCCACGGCGTCGCGCGCGCGGGAGGAAGCCGGCGCGGGGTGCGGGCTGTAACAGAACCATCCAAATTATAAGAGCACAAGTACAAAAAACAATCACCGAAATGATCAAATTCTCGCACTTGAGCCCATATAACTCCGGTAGTCCAATAAAATCACGAGGGATTTCAAACCAACCAACATACAAGCCAAGATCGTAGTGATTCAACATAACAAGTCACATGTTACAACCATTTCACAAGTAATTCAATATACATCGGAGTTCAACATAGTTATTAATTTACATTGAAAAGTAGCGGAAGCAAAGTAATTTGAAACTAACAATAATCTTATTTCAAATACATGCCAGTACCACAGTCGACTTCCAACAAAAGAATTAGAGATAAGGTAAATAAGAAGGATCATGCCCGTGATCACACTCCGCCTCTACGGCAGGAGTCAACCAACTCTTGCAGCCGCCATGATACATCATAACCTGCAACAAGTGGGGATAAAACCCTGAGTACAAGAAGGTACTCAGCTAGACTTACCCGTCAGAAACCAGAAATAAAGTGACACCAAGGATCATGCAAGGCTGATATAAAGTGGGCTGGCTTGACAACATTTTGCATAAAAGCTTAATACAGATAAGTAATCATTAATGCTTAAGCATCAAGTTAATCATCATTAACCTGTCATCTATATTAGCACCTGTACTAGAGCACTCACTTTATTAGGAGCAAACAATATTAACCATAGCAGGTATAAATTGAGGCAACCTTTCCATCGTGATCCAATTAACCATCCGTTCAATTTAATAGAATCTACGTTGCCGCTGCTCAAGTCAAGTGCTCACTAACCGGGAGCGACGGCGATTCGAATCGAATTCCTATCCAGCTGGAGGGGTATTTCTAACACTCACCGAGTCACGCCTGGCGAGGGCTGCTCAGGTCACCTTTGGTACAGTTCAGGAGCCACGGGTCCGAATGATGTCGCGACCCCAAGGGCGACACTCTGCCAGGTGATAGGGACTCTAACCCCCCCTTGGTCTCACGCCAATGTCCCCAAGCACATCCTTTCTCTCCTCCAAGAAGCAACCTACCATTCGATTCCTGGCCTGAACTGTATTACTCGGATTCACGGTCGGAACGACTTATCCGGCCAACTAAGTGTTAGACTGCGTTCAACATGACTCAAGGACGTACAGCGAATCGGTCCTTAAACGACTCAGACGGGGATAGATCCACACCCAAGACCTCCATGCCTTGTCGCTTCACTATCATCATCCCGCCCGGTCTCATTTCATTTTATTAACACATGGTTCCTTTCCACGATAGCAAATATAGCCAACCATGCCATATATGAATATCCCTATATCTCGCAGGTGACAGGAAATCACCTGACTTCTACCGCTTAAAGCAGGGCTAAGCATCTATTCGATCCTAGTCTATGTAGGATTCAAGGATTCATATATCTGGACAAGGAATGATATAATGCAGCAAGGTTTTCCAACCAACTCCTATCACTTAATGCAACAATACTTATAACATATATAGAATTAATTGCTTTAAAGATAGGAGGCTTATAATGCTCCGGGGCTTACCTGTGATCTGACTCAAGTTAGAGTATGTCAGATGAAACCCGCTTGGCGAGCATCTTCCAATCTACCACTTGTCCGGTCCTTCTATCTTCGGGATGGATCTACCAACTCCATCTTCGGGTTTGGCTCCACATCAGGTCCTTCACGTGCTTCAGCTAGCATACCTAAATGAGATGCAAGATGCAAGTGTATGAATACAAAGAAGTGCAATAAACAAAGTAATCATGCAAGCATACCAAAGTTCACCTAAACCCTAGAGCTAATTAACTTAATCCTCAAGAAGACATAACATAGAAGAGGGCAAGCACATTAATCAAGAAACAAGTCTCACAAGATTACAGGGTACCACTCAAGTATCATCAAAGATATGAGTCACATTTCAATACCCAAGCATGACAAAGTTAATCAAAGCACTACAACTAAAATCTATCACTTTCTGGACATCCATACAGTAGATCAGTAAATCAATTATAACTGGAGATCTACAACTCCAAATGACTTGCAAGAAGACATTATGGAAAGCTTATGAAATTATCTATATTTCATTTATAATCATCACAGCATGATTCCAAAGTTTCACATGTCGAATTTACACAAACACAGAAACTGGTCTAGCAAGACAGAGAGCAAGCAATTCTGTAACCCAACTTTAAATAGCTATAAATCCTAAACCACATGGACAAATGCCACCAAATTTTAACAGCAGCTAGATCCATAAATTATCTACAACTTTTGTATAAACAAGTTTTACAACAAAGCACATTATCATGAAGAACTTTGCTAAGTTTCCAAATCTATCCAGAAACCTCATCGGCAAGAAAATAATTATTAACTTATATTGCAAACATATAATTAGACAAAACCAACTTTACCAACATGTCACACAAGACTAATGAACACCAGAAAACATAGTGCCCAATACTAAATAATTTCTTTTAATACATTTTCTTAATTTATTTAGATAAGTAGGTGGAATTATGACCACATCATAAAGATGCTCAATAAATTCTACTAAAATTACAGGGGTCTACAAATGCTCTCAAAAGTCTACTGTACAAATTTCAAGCTAATTGGACATGTATCTCAACCTCTATGAAAAAGACAAATAGCTATGACAATAAATCATGTGAGAGCAAGTTAAACCTAAAACTCAATATTTTCTGTGAACATAAGGCCATATTATGAATCAATATGATAGAGAAACATCATACTAAGGTAATGGAACAATATTTTCTATTTTACCATTTATATATTATTTATAAGCTATTTATCAAGCTATAAACAAGTTAAATCAATAACTTGAGCATACAGTAAGCAATGACCATGAAATTTATACCACAATACATCCCTATCATAACAAACCTACCATAAAAATTTCACATCATTTGGAGCATCACAACTCAAGATATAAAATGACAAGTAATAATAATGCAATTTTCCTTATTTAACAAGGTCAAATCAAAACCCTAAGAAAACAGTGAACAATTAGTGTGTTTAATATTTTTCCTAGCAAGTACATGTCATCACAAAATTAACAAAATAAGAATCACTATTTTTGGATGTCTAAAACTCCAGATCTTGCTCTGGTCAAGTTTAGAGGCATTTTTAGAGCACTTTTAAAACTTAAATAAGGACATCAGACAATATCTACCAACATATAGACTTTTATGACTCTACTACAAAGATCTCTTCCCAAGGTTTCCAAAAAGTCCACATTTGCTATTTTTGGACTTATCTAGCATGTGATATAGATTTTAGAAGATTTCCCAAATTCTGAAATTCAAAAACGAAATTAGAACAACCCTAACTCAAATTGCTAGCTCCACCCGAATCCATACCCAGACAACCCCTTACTTAAACTGACAAGTGGGACCTGTTACCCAGCCGGGCCCGCCTGTCATACAAAGAAAAGGACACCCAGAGAGGGAGAGAGGGGAACGGGCTTGGCCTCGCTGCCTGCCGCCGGAAACAGGGGAGGGGGCCGGGCTCACGGCTCCGGCGAGGGGGTCGCCGGCGGCGGTGGCCAAAGACGGCGCGAGCATCCAGGGGCCTTTGCGCACCCGCGGAGCTACTCGGCTCTGCTCGAGGTGGTCCCCAGCACCGTGGCCACAGGAGCGGGTGTCGGCAACGGCGGCGGTCCGGTGGCAGCGGCCTCCGGTGAGGGTCAAGGCCGGGGAGGAGGTGCCGCGCGTGCGGCTTGGCGTGGCGAATGTGGTGTGGTGGTCCGTTCGGGCGGAGGAAGGCTGGAGATAGAGCGACGACGGTGGCCATGGAGCTCGGCCGACCGGCCATGGCGGCGACATGCTCCGGTGATGAAGGAAGGTGGAGGGAAAAAGCGCTCTAGGCTCGCGGGAATGTGGAGCAGGCTCTAGTGGTGCTGCTGAGGGCTCCAGGGGGATACGAGGATAGGCTTGGTGGAGGAACGACAGTGGTCGACCATGGCGGTCATCGCGGCATGCGCGCGAACAGGATGGCGAGGCAGAGGGAGGGCGGTGAGGGCAAGTGGAAAGCTCGGAATGGAGCTCGGCGAGTGCCCTGGTGCTCCCCCATCGAACAAAGCGCAAGGTCACGCGTCAGAGAAGAGGACGCGCGGCGCCCATGGTGGAGGCTCTCGGGTGCATGGCCGCCACGCCCTTAGACACGCGTCGGCCTTTGTGGCATTTCAACGAACACCTGGCGAGTGACGGTGTAGGCGAAGTGGAGCACTGATTTGGGCCATCTACAGGCCGAATTAGGTCATGGGCCCAAAAGCTAAATTGAAGCCCACATAACCCTCTACAAAACTTGTTTAAGGGTCATGGTCATTAGGGAAAAGGATTAATGGGTAATTAAGCACCAAAGTGGCTGTGTCAGCGTGTTGACAGCGATCGACAAACTCCAAAAATTGATGGCCAAACTGACGTCAAACTGATGCCATCTTGTTGCATGCTCTTCCCCACAATGTATGCTCCAATTTTTATAAAAGGACCAACTCAAGTTACTTAGTAAATTTTGGAGAATGCGACATGTCAACATGTCAAGGCCAATTAGTGATAAAAACAACTTTTTGCTGTTTTGGAAGCTCTTATTGAAGGCCCAACTAAGCTCCATTTTGAGTGACACTTGATCCATGGTTTCCATCATGAAAAGTACTACAACTCATATTAAGGAACCTAATTGAACTACCATATGAAATTAGAAGATAAAATTGCATGAACATGGCAACTTTCTGCTGTTAATTCAGGACTTAGAATATTTTCTAAGTGCTGGAAACAGCCCTCAATCTGAATTGTGGGCCCTTTTGGAGTATGTTCCACGCATTTTCATGACTTGACTCTTAAACAAAGTTTGTTCCTTATAAAATTCTCTAGAACTTTGTAAAAGGGTGCACAGTCATGCAAAGCTTTTAGGTCACACTTTTGAAATGGTCAAACCAAAGGGCTCCAGGGTCCATACATGGTCAACCACCAATTAGAAGCATATTTAGGCAAAATGTTCAACATGAACATTGTTCCATTAAGTGTCCTAAGTGTAGTTAAGGTCTTGTAGAGTTCATCTAGAGTCATTTTGACAATTTGCAAGGTTTGGTTGGTGTTCTACAATTCCATTCACTTAATGATGCAAGTTCCAATAGGAATGGAACTTATCATTTCATGTGACTTTTTGATTCCAAACTCCATGAAACTTTTTCAGAGATCAATATAGATAGGTACTAAGGTGAGACACATGAAGATATTGCCATAACACCATCCAAGCATATATCTTTGAAAAGGGACCTATATGTAAAGCAATGATGCAACATCCAACTTTAGGTCAGGCTCATCTCCATAGGTTGACCTTGACATTGTCATCCCCACTTAAGCTGTCATGTTTAAGCTTAAACCCACTGCCTAATTGGTGATAAACACCTGGGGTGCTACAGCCCTCCCCCCTTAAAAGAATCGCGTCCCGAGATTCGGAATGGAAGATCTTTTAAGGAAGAGAGACACGTTATCTAGTTCCCAATATCTGCTATAGCATTCAACTATAAAGCTCCAATATCGGCGAACAATTTGGTCAAAGGCACTTTCTGATACTTACTCTTTATGGGAAAAAAAATGCGTCTGAAGAATTTCCTTCATTGACTTCCATGAAGCATTGTTACTTTGAGAGGAATCCTAAGATAGCACGTACTGCATTCTCAGTGTACGGAGATCATTTGGTCCATGAGTGAACCACTCACAAGTATCTGATTCTTTAGTGAACACAACATCGTCCGTATGAACTTGACACTAGATCGAAATAATCACAAGTATACTCGTTAAATTGACTCTATGTGCACAAAGTTTGAAAAGCAATCCTCTACCAAAATGGCTTGAGCACAACCTTCCAAAAGGGTGAGATCATAGACGACAAATATACTCTGAGGCTATAGGATACAAACTATCCAATAGATAAGGTCTATGTTGGTCGTAAATGTTCATTCATTTAGGCACCAACTAATGGAAAACTACTCGAGGTTCCATGTGTGCAGTTCTCTTTCTCTGATGACAACACTGTATTATCTGAGTCTGTTGATGGGTTAGTGAATGTGATAGCTGACTTTGTCGGCTTCGCATTTCTGCCAAATGTTACCTAAGAAGATTCTCTTATCCAAAGGCAATAGTTATCTGGGTTGAATCAGATGCAACCTCTTGGGTAAAAACATTTATAAGGTACCAAAGTATGTCATCATTTGGAAAATAATTCCCAAAGAAAGATGTAACGAGGCCTTAAGGACAATAAAAGTTGTAATATTTACTAAACCGCGGGAAATAGTCTACCACCAAGCGGTTGAGTAAAATTTTCTTTTGTGACTTAGTTGCACTATAAGTTGAGTTGACTTGCAGTGTAGAAACTTTGTCAGGCCAACCTTTCACCTTGAGGCTTCCTTTTTAGGATCAAACAGCAGCTCTAAGATAGGAAATCTGTTGTTTGACACTTTTTAGATTGCTTTCAAATATTCCTCAACACTTTGTCCAATAAAGTTATGAACAAACCATTTGTGGCACCTATGGGCACATGGATGCTAATTGAAACTAGGTCATGCTTTCTCTAATTCTTCGCTTTAGTTGATAGAACACCTTGCACTATATGTGTGATTGTCCAAGCTGAATTTGACTTGGTAATACAAGGTCTATCGAAGAAAGTGGTACTTGTAGTGTTGAGTGGTTCTATTGTTTTCTTGCTCAACCTCGTTCCATGAGACATAGTCTTCGTAGCTACCAAGGGGTCGTTACCTAGCTAGAGATTAACCTTCCTAATGGTAACTAATTAGTTGTCTCTCAACACTAAAAAGTTCTAAACCTTTACTCTTGATAGCCACAACTGTGGTCGATGCAGAACAGATGGTTGCCATCGAAGTTAACAGATAAAGAGTCACACCAGAGATGGTTGATTTCGATTGTATGGCCATTATGCATATAAAGGTTAAAAATTGCTTAATGTGATGATCGAGTCTTATCCAACGGATGACTCGTCCAACGTTAATTGTTGTGTGTCCTTTTTATCCAATAGGAATGAGATACGTTGCTCACTAGACGATGTTCGTCAATATTGGGACAACTAAGTAGAGTCACAAGTCTACCACTTCATGTGGTCTGTTAATGTTTATGTCGGTGACCTGTTCTTCAAAGTTTATCCTCTTAGCAATTTCAGGAGAAAGCTCTACTACTTTTGGTTCAAGATATGGATCTTACGATACGATATGGAAAGATAACCAAGAAGGAACACAAGAAAATAACACATCGTCTGTCGTTTCATAATGGATCATGACTAGAAACCGTGATACCAGCGCGTGCCAAGCAGCCAGCCATGTGTCTGCAGCCACAGGAGGCCCTTGGTTTCGTCGCGGCACCATCAGCTGCTACTCATAACACCATTACTAAACATACAACGAAAGTGAAATTTCAAGTGGCACCGATGGGTTGTAAGAACAACGCCATATAAGGAGGGATAGCAAGCAAAGATAGTCACAAGGTTTAGAATCAACAGGGAAGCTATTCGCAGATCAAAACATAGCACAAGAGAACATAGCTCAATTGCCGAAGGTGACTAAGCACGAGATTTTTACTTGATTCAACTCACGCCTAGCGTTGATGAAAGTTAACTGGGTTGGTCAGTCGATAAGGGTCTTTACAAAAAGGGTTGGAAAACATCCACAGCTTATACAAACATGTCGGAGAACTAAACTTTGGGCTTTCGGTCAAGCAAAGGCATGGATACAAACATTCAAGGACTAACCACTAAGTCCACAGGCTCAGGCTCCTAAGATAGAGAACCTAATGGAAGATAACAACTATACAATTACGTATGTAAACTTTGTTATAGGATAAAGCTATGTGACCCTCGTATGCTCACCGAGGACAAACGAGGTGACAACTAGGGTACTACCTAGATAACAAGCATACATACAACATCAGTCAAGCAGACATCTGAGAAAAATTCAAACGATTGAGCTTAAGCAAACAATCCAAAGCACAAGGCTCACCAAAAATAAGCATTCATCTCAAGCACGAACTAACTACAAGTTTAGCTCAAAACAACGCTAGCTAAGGTGACTAACTTAACATGTGCATAGAATCTAAACAGCAGCATAGTACTACTTGTTTCAACCGTAACTGAAGTTTTAGACCTTCTATAAAGGTGATCCTAGACTTTCTAGAAAGCTCAGGAATATGACTACACTTTAGTTATTCATACCAAAAACTAATTCATAGCTTAATATGACCAAAATTGCTAATGTTTCAAATCTGTACCAATATGGACAGAAAACTGATAAGAACTTTGAAAATACATAACTGGAGTTCTAGGGACACAACAAGGCTGAACCTTAACTTTATGTAAAGCTTATTAAGTTGTCTATAACTTTCTTATTATCATATTAAGATGATTCTATAGCTAACAAGGCTAAACAAGACAAAGAAGACATCTCTGCCTAGATATGGACAGATTTTGTCGTTCCATTTTGCAAGCTCATAACTAGAGATTTATACCACCACAACTAGTGCTATAGGACATTTTGGAAAGCTTAGAAAAAGTACTACACTTCTTCTATTATCTCCAAGACATGATTCCTTATGCACATAGGTCAAACAAACCAAACATACAGATCTGTTCTGAACATGAGCAGATTTTGACAACAACTTCTAAAATTTATAACTCCCAAACCAAAAGGCCTAGGGTCTTGAAATTTTAGGACAAGCTAGATAAGTAAGTTAGCTACAATTTTGGTATTCTCTATAACTACAGAAAACACCATTATGATCACGCAAGCATCACTACAACAGAAATCGTTCTAACAGTCAACGTTCAACAAACAAAACAAAGCTTGCCTTTGTTCTACCTAACAAGAGAGCACACAAACATGTTATTCTAGTAGCTCTAAATTTTTGTTATCTTAGACCAACACGAATTTAATTCATTCATGAGAACCCATAATTACTTAAGGGAGGTTTAAAGCATTGGCAGACGCTTGGGTGAACAACACATTCACCACTTGGCTAAGCTAGAGGATATCTCTAAGTTCAAGCATGTAGCCACACTTATTTCTAGTAAGGCTAAGCACACATTTTTCTCAAGCAACATGGAACAAGGCATTTTTGTTTTACTTTACTCAAGAAAGATAGTGTAACACATTGATCACAAATTACACACTATAGAACAAGGGTGAGAAGAGTATAGCCATGCATAATGCAACAATCATGAAGATGCATGCTTCGTCCTATTCGTCCTCACAAGATTACCAACCTAAGGTGGCGATCACGTTCTATGTCGATGGCATAACACGCACTCTTTCGATATATAGCTAGTCGCCAGCTACATTCGACTTACGCATTCATGGTTAGCGTACCTGCAGAAAAGTTTCATTGCAGCCCAACAATTCCCCAAATATAGCACACAATGAAATAGGAAGATAAAATTCTAAGCACTCCCATATACATATACCCCTGTATACGTACATGTAGCACCAAAACTACCCGAATCATTCGATCACCCACAATTAAGTACCTTCATATATACATGTGTGTAACA
This sequence comes from Saccharum hybrid cultivar R570, assembly GCA_038087645.1. Taxonomy (NCBI): domain Eukaryota; kingdom Viridiplantae; phylum Streptophyta; class Magnoliopsida; order Poales; family Poaceae; genus Saccharum; species Saccharum hybrid cultivar. The sequence continues at coordinate 2,106,714 of JAQSUU010000368.1, forward strand.
TGTAGATAATCCAGTAACCAAAACTAGCTCTCCCCTAGACCGCAGTTTGTACGGTCATGCTCTCACAACTCACACTTATCTGAGCGTAGGTGCGATGTTGCATAAAAGTAAACTAGCAACATATATGGCTATTTCATATATGAAGGCTACCTCTAATCTGACACACCGGGTAGCATAGTGTGAGAGAGTCAGCACACACACATACCTTGGCCTGGGCGTAGATGCATAAATGAAAAACCCCCCAAGTTAGTACTTATATAAGCCACCTAATAATCCTTATATGGGCATAAGGAAATTGACCACTGGCATACTTAGGTTTAGAATTCAGTTTTCACAAACCTACATATAGCTATAAATTGATAAAACTGATTTTATAAAACAAAACCTTTGTTTTAAATACACATATGACAAGTTTAATGTTGAATCTTGCTCCGATACCAGCTGTAACAGAACCGTCCAAATTATAAGAGCACAAGTACAAAAAACAATCACCGAAATGATCAAATTCTCGCACTTGAGCCAATATAACTCCGGTAGTCCAATAAAATCACGAGGGATTTCAAACCAACCAACATACAAGCCAAGATCGTAGTGATTCAACATAACAAGTCACATGTTACAACCATTTCACAAGTAATTCAATATACATCGGAGTTCAACATAGTTATTAATTTACATTGAAAAGTAGCGGAAGCAAAGTAATTTGAAACTAACATTAATCTTATTTCAAATACATGCCAGTACCACAGTTGACTTCCAACAAAAGAATTAGAGATAAGGTAAATAAGAAGGATCATGCCCGTGATCACACTCCGCCTCTACGGCAGGAGTCAACCAACTCTTGCAGCCGCCATGATACATCATAACCTGCAACAAGTGGGGATAAAACCCTGAGTACAAGAAGGTACTCAGCTAGACTTACCCGTCAGAAACCAGAAATAAAGTGACACCAAGGATCATGCAAGGCTGATATAAAGTGGGCTGGCTTGACAACATTTTGCATAAAAGCTTAATACAGATAAGTAATCATTAATGCTTAAGCATCAAGTTAATCATCATTAACCTGTCATCTATATTAGCACCTGTACTAGAGCACTCACTTTATTAGGAGCAAACAATATTAACCATAGCAGGTATAAATTGAGGCAACCTTTCCATCGTGATCCAATTAACCATCCGTTTAATTTAATGGAATCTACGTTGCCGCTGCTCAAGTCAAGTGCTCACTAACCGGGAGCGACGGCGATTCGAATCGAATTCCTATCCAGCTGGAGGGGTATTTCTAACACTCACCGAGTCACGCCTGGCGAGGGCTGCTCAGGTCACCTTTGGTACAGTTCAGGAGCCACGGGTCCGAATGATGTCGCGACCCCAAGGGCGACACTCTGCCAGGTGATAGGGACTCTAACCCCCCCTTGGTCTCACGCCAATGTCCCCAAGCACATCCTTTCTCTCCTCCAAGAAGCAACCTACCATTCGATTCCCGGCCTGAACTGTATTACTCGGATTCGCGGTCGGAACGACTTATCCGGCCAACTAAGTGTTAGACTGCGTTCAACATGACTCAAGGACGTACAGCGAATCGGTCCTTAAACGACTCAGACGGGGATAGATCCACACCCAAGACCTCCATGCCTTGTCGCTTCACTATCATCATCCCGCCCGGTCTCATTTCATTTTATTAACACATGGTTCCTTTCCACGATAGCAAATATAGCCAACCGTGCCATATATGAATATCCCTATATCTCGCAGGTGACAGGAAATCACCTGACTTCTACCGCTTAAAGCAGGGCTAAGCATCTATTCGATCCTAGTCTATGTAGGATTCAAGGATTCATATATCTGGACAAGGAATGATATAATGCAGCAAGGTTTTCCAACCAACTCCTATCACTTAATGCAACAATACTTATAACATATATAGAATTAATTACTTTAAAGATAGGAGGCTTATAATGCTCCGGGGCTTGCCTGTGATCTGACTCAAGTTAGAGTATGTCAGATGAAACCCGCTTGGCGAGCATCTTCCAATCTACCACTTGTCCGGTCCTTCTATCTTCGGGATGGATCTACCAACTCCATCTTCGGGTTTGGCTCCACATCAGGTCCTTCACGTGCTTCAGCTAGCGTACCTAAATGAGATGCAAGATGCAAGTGTATGAATACAAAGAAGTGCAATAAACAAAGTAATCATGCAAGCATACCAAAGTTCACCTAAACCCTAGAGCTAATTAACTTAATCCTCAAGAAGACATAACATAGAAGAGGGCAAGCACATTAATCAAGAAACAAGTCTCACAAGATTACAGGGTACCACTCAAGTATCATCAAAGATATGAGTCACATTTCAATACCCAAGCATGACAAAGTTAATCAAAGCACTACAACTAAAATCTATCACTTTCTGGACATCCATACAGTAGATCAGTAAATCAATTATAACTGGAGATCTACAACTCCAAATGACTTGCAAGAAGACATTATGGAAAGCTTATGAAATTATCTATATTTCATTTATAATCATCACAGCATGATTCCAAAGTTTCACATGTCGAATTTACACAAACACAGAAACTGGTCTAGCAAGACAGAGAGCAAGCAATTCTGTAACCCAACTTTAAATAGCTATAACTCCTAAACCACATGGCCAAATGTCACCAAATTTTAACAGCAGCTAGATCCATAAATTATCTACAACTTTTGTATAAACAAGTTTTACAACAAAGCACATTATCATGAAGAACTTTGCTAAGTTTCCAAATCTGTCCAGAAACCTCATCGGCAAGAAAATAATTATTAACTTATATTGCAAACATATAATTAGACAAAACCAACTTTACCAACATGTCACACAAGACTAATGAACACCAGAAAACATAGTGCCCAATACTAAATAATTTCTTTTAATACATTTTCTTAATTTATTTAGATAAGTAGGTGGAATTATGACCACATCATAAAGATGCTCAATAAATTCTACTAAAATTACAGGGGTCTAAAAATGCTCTCAAAAGTCTACTGTACAAATTTCAAGCTAATTGTACATGTATCTAAACCTCTATGAAAAAGACAAATAGCTATGACAATAAATCATGTGAGAGCAAGTTAAACCTAAAACTCAATATTTTCTGTGAACATAAGGCCATATTATGAATCAATATGATAGAGAAACATCATACTAAGGTAATGGAACAATATTTTCTATTTTACCATTTATATATTATTTATAAGCTATTTATCAAGCTATAAACAAGTTAAATCAATAACTTGAGCATACAGTAAGCAATGACCATGAAATTTATACCACAGTACATCCCTATCATAACAAACCTACCATAAAAATTTCACATCATTTGGAGCATCACAACTCAAGATATAAAATGACAAGTAATAATAATGCAATTTTCCTTATTTAACAAGGTCAAATCAAAACCCTAAGAAAACAGTGAACAATTAGTGTGTTTAATATTTTTCCTAGCAAGTACATGTCATCACAAAATTAACAAAACAAGAATCACTATTTTTGGATGTCTAAAACTCCAGATCTTGCTCTGGTCAAGTTTAGAGGCATTTTTAGAGCACTTTTAAAACTTAAATAAGGACATCAGAAAATATCTACCAACATATAGACTTTTATGACTCTACTACAAAGATCTCTTCCCAAGGTTTCCAAAAAGTCCACATTTGCTATTTTTGGACTTATCTAGCATGTGATATAGATTTTAGAAGATTTCCCAAATTCTGAAATTCAAAAACGAAATTAGAACAACCCTAACTCAAATTGCTAGCTCCACCCGAATCCATACCCAGACAACCCCTTACTTAAACTGACAAGTGGGACCTGTTACCCAGCCGGGCCCGCCTGTCATACAAAGAAAAGGACACCCAGAGAGGGAGAGAGGGGAACGGGCTTGGCCTCGCTGCCTGCCGCCGGAAACAGGGGAGGGGGCCGGGCTCACGGCTCCGGCGAGGGGGTCGCCGGCGGCGGTGGCCAAAGACGGCGCGAGCATCCAGGGGCCTTTGCGCACCCGCGGAGCTACTCGGCTCTGCTCGAGGCGGTCCCCAGCACCGTGGCCACAGGAGCGGGTGTCGGCAACGGCGGCGGTCCGGTGGCAGCGGCCTCCGGTGAGGGTCAAGGCCGGGGAGGAGGTGCCGCGCGTGCGGCTTGGCGTGGCGAATGTGGTGTGGTGGTCCGTTCGGGCGGAGGAAGGCCGGAGATAGAGCGACGACGGTGGCCATGGAGCTCGGCCGGCCGCCATGGCGGCGACATGCTCCGGTGACGAAGGAAGGTGGAGGGAAAAAGCACTCTAGGCTCGCGGGAATGTGGAGCAGGCTCTAGTGGTGCTGCTGAGGGCTCCAGGGGGATACGAGGATAGGCTTGGTGGAGGAACGACAGTGGTCGGCCATGGCGGTCATCGCGGCATGCGCGCGAACAGGATGGCGAGGCAGAGGGAGGGCGGTGAGGGCAAGTGGAAAGCTCGGAATGGAGCTCGGCGAGTGCCCTGGTGCTCCCCCATCGAACAAAGCGCAAGGTCACGCGTCAGAGAAGAGGACGCGCGGCGCCCATGGTGGAGGCTCTCGGGTGCATGGCCGCCACGCCCTTAGACACGCGTCGGCCTTTGTGGCATTTCAACGAACACCTGGCGAGTGACGGTGTAGGCGAAGTGGAGCACTGATTTGGGCCATCTACAGGCCGAATTAGGTCATGGGCCCAAAAGCTAAATTGAAGCCCACATAACCCTCTACAAAACTTGTTTAAGGGTCATGGTCATTAGGGAAAAGGATTAATGGGTAATTAAGCACCAAAGTGGCTGTGTCAGCGTGTTGACAGCGATCGACAAACTCCAAAAATTGATGGCCAAACTGACGTCAAACTGATGCCATCTTGTTGCATGCTCTTCCCCACAATGTATGCTCCAATTTTTATAAAAGGACCAACTCAAGTTACTTAGTAAATTTTGGAGAATGCGACATGTCAACATGTCAAGGCCAATTAGTGATAAAAACAACTTTTTGCTGTTTTGGAAGCTCTTATTGAAGGCCCAACTAAGCTCCATTTTGAGTGACACTTGATCCATGGTTTCCATCATGAAAAGTACTACAACTCATATTAAGGAACCTAATTGAACTACCATATGAAATTAGAAGATAAAATTGCATGAACATGGCAACTTTCTGCTGTTAATTCAGGACTTAGAATATTTTCTAAGTGCTGGAAACAGCCCTCAATCTGACTTGTGGGCCCTTTTGGAGTATGTTCCACGCATTTTCATGACTTGACTCTTAAACAAAGTTTGTTCCTTATAAAATTCTCTAGAACTTTGTAAAAGGGTGCACAGTCATGCAAAGCTTCTAGGTCACACTTTTGAAATGGTCAAACCAAAGGGCTCCAGGGTCCATACATGGTCAACCACCAATTAGAAGCATATTTAGGCAAAATGTTCAACATGAACATTGTTCCATTAAGTGTCCTAAGTGTAGTTAAGGTCTTGTAGAGTTCATCTAGAGTCATTTTGACAATTTGCAAGGTTTGGTTGGTGTTCTACAATTCCATTCACTTAATGATGCAAGTTCCAATAGGAATGGAACTTATCATTTCATGTGACTTTTTGATTCCAAACTCCATGAAACTTTTTCAGAGATCAATATAGATAGGTACTAAGGTGAGACACATGAAGATATTGCCATAACACCATCCAAGCATATATCTTTGAAAAGGGACCTATATGTAAAGCAATGATGCAACATCCAACTTTAGGTCAGGCTCATCTCCATAGGTTGACCTTGACATTGTCATCCCCACTTAAGCTGTCATGTTTAAGCTTAAACCCACTGCCTAATTGGTGATAAACACCTGGGGTGTTACACGGGCCGGGCTGCCAGCGCTGCTGGGCCGAAAGGGAGGCCGCGGCCCACTAAAGTGAAAAACCGATTTTTCTTTTATAAATAAAATTTTCCGATTTCTATATTTGTTTCAAATTTGAATTTGAAGATGAAAAAGAGGTTTTCAGAACTTTTGCCCAAAATAAAAGTTGTTCAAAATTTAATTCTCTACAACTTTCATGTAGGGCACTTTTCAAAATTCTCAATAGATTTTGAATTTAGGATTTAAAGCTAAATTGTTAATCAAAAAATTATTTGTTTAGAATATTTTTAAAACAAAATTTGAGAAAAAAACTTGGATTAAAGAATTGCTCCAAAAATCTTGTTAATTTATTCTAGATTATTTAAAATTGCTAATACCCAAAAGTATACTACCTTTTTGGCACTTACATCAAAGTTAGGGTTCTAATTATTTGCTTTTCAAGTTTAAATTTAAAAGAGCTATATTTCATGCAATGCTAGTCATGAAATGATGCTGAATGCTTTATGCTTTGAAATGCTAATGCATGCTTAACACCCAGGGGTGTTACAATAGATATGCAATTTTGAATCTAGCATCAAATCTATGAAAAAGAATAAAAACAAAACAATTTGAAACCCTAATCCATTTCATCCGGCTACTGGGCCGGCCCGTGCCACGCGCGGCCCGCTAACAAGCGTGACTTGCTCGGCCTACGCGGCCCACTCGACCTGCATGGCTCGCTCGGCCTCTCTCGCCCACGCGCGGCCGCTGACATTCGAGGCCCATCGGCCAGAGAGACCAGAGGCAGAGGAAAGAGGGGGCGATGACCAGAGCTCACCACCGGTGGCGACTCCGGTGAGGCCAAGGGCACCGGCGTGTCCACCTCGGCTGTGAGCATCTAGGGGTGCAACTAATTTGAGCTATTGCAGTGACTAGGGAGGGTGGCAGCGGCAATGGCGGCCCATGGCCGTAGCCTTGCCGGCTCGGCGGCGTGGCCCTACTGGCTGACCCCGTGAGTATTAGTAGCCCAAGCCGGACGCAACACACGGGAGAAGGAAGATAGCAAGAGCCTCGAGGAGCACGTCCATGTGCGAGCTCAACTCGGGCGGCACCAATGGCAGCCGCGGCGGAGCCACGAGCTCGGTGAGCCCTACCTGAGGCTAAAGGAGTTGCACGGTGAGGTCGGAGATGTAGAGTGAAGGCAAGCGAAGCTGTGTGCGAATTTTGGTGTGGTGGCACGGTGGTGCGCGCGCACGAGCTCGTCGGAGCTCGCGGCGGGGATGGTGGCGTGGTTCTCCGCTTCGGTGGAGACAGAAGGGGGGGAGAAAGAGGCGAATGCAGGCAACAACAGCGAGTGGGGGTGGCTTTGGAGGCTCCCCGGCTGGACGCGCGGCCTCCCCGTCGGTGTACGGCCACCAGGTGGCGTGCGCGACCTGGTGGTGTTGGCCACCGAGCCCAGGCCGAGATGGCCATCAGACTTGCCATCAGAGCCTGACAGCCGGATTTTGGCACTCAAGAACTCCTAATCTAGCTCAAGTTAGCGATAGGTGATATTAGCAAACTTGTAGAGCTAAGTTAGGTCTCTAATTTTGTCAGTTAGGTCAAGAGCTGATTTGGCTTAGATTCAAAGATACAAGATCCCAAAGTGGTGTACTTGGAAACTGAAAATCAGACTTAAAAAAATTCCAAGTGCTGAATTGATTCCCAAAATTGTCTTGTGGGGCCTGTTTGAGCATGTTCTGGCCATTTTCATGAGATGACCATGTTGAAACTTTTGTTCCTTGATAAATCTTCTACAACTTTGTTAAAGGGTGCACATCCATACAAGATCTCTAGGCTGGACTTTTTAAACAGTCAAACAAAGACACTCTATAGGTCATCACATGATCAAACTTCACCTAGAGGGCAAATTAGTCATTTTGGTCAACATGAACAGTGCTCCATGAATTACTCTAAGTGTAGTTAAGGTGTATTAAGCCATAATTAACCACTCTACCCCTTTGTTACACCAACTTCTAAGTACCACCTATGTTGAAACAAACAAAACAAGCAAGTCACCTCCTTTGTTTCAAAACCATGTTGCACATGTTTTATGACTTTGTTGCAAGGCTCAAGCTTGTCATGTTACACTAAACAATGTTGCCATGTTTCAATGTATGGAAAACACATGTTGCATCTATATGTTGCACAACCCACATTTCATAAGCAAACAATTATGAAACAAGCGCAAGTGAGAATGTGACATACACATGTTTCAAGCAACAAATGCATGATGAGATGAATGATGCTCATGTTTATAAAATGAAAAATGTAATTTTGTGGGAGCCAAACACCTAGGGTGTTACAAGCGCCATGCACCAAACATGGGCCAGGAGGCTTACTAGCCCGATCGAAAGGACCGTAGTACTTGTTCTGCTGCACTAGAAAAAAAAAGTTGCTCAAAAAAAGAAAAAAGAACATGACGCTGGAGAGTGGAGACCTACCGCAAGCACATACATATACGGTATACCCCTACACAACAGTATAGCAGCCTACAACAAGCACATACATATACGGTATACCCCTACACAATAGTACACTAGCCTACAGTAGATCATCAAATGGTCAGTGTGATGTTGGTTATGCGCAAATATATATAAAAAATAATGATTCTATGCTTGAAAAAAATATTATACCTTATTATAAAAAAATTAGTAATAATAAGCAGCATAAAAAGCCAGTATGACTCTACAATAGTCTGTTGTACTGTTGCATTCAGCGCTAGTGATAAAAGAGTGTGAGACCACCAAACTAACGGAAGGGCCAATACAACAATAACAACAACATAGCCTTTTGTCCCAAGCAAGTTGGGGTAGGCTAGAGATGAAAACCAAAAGAGACGAGAAACAAAGAGATACATAAAGGGACATAAAGGGCACAAGACAAAAAGAGGTCACGGTTCAGGCACGTTGATTGTCAATCTCCAAGCGCTCCTGTCCATAGCTAAATCCTTGGAGATATTCCACTCCTTAAGATCTCTCTTAACGGACTCGTTCCAAGTTAGTTTAGGTCGACCTCTACCGCTCTTTACATTGTCGGCCCGCTTTAGAACTCCACTATGTACCGGCGCCTCAGGAGGCCTCCGTTGGACATGTCCAAACCATCTCAACCGATGTTGAATTAATTTCTCCTCAATTGGTGCCACCCTAACCCTATCCCGAATATCGTCGTTCCAGACTCTATCCCTCCTCGTGTGCCCACAACACCAATGCAACATACGCATCTCTGCTACACTCAATTGCTGGACATGTCGCCTTTTTGTAGGCTAACACTCAGCACCGTATAACATCGCCGGACGAATTGCCGTCCTATAGAACTTACCTTTCAGCTTCTGATGCAACATTTTGTCACAGAGGACGCTAGAAGCTTGACGCCATTTCAATCAGCCGGCTGAAATTCTATGCCTAACATCTTCATCAATGTCTTCATCCTTTTGTAGCATCGACCCTCAATATCGAAAAGTATCCTTCTTGGCCACCACTTGCCCATCGAGGTTAACGTCTCCCTCCTCATGCCTAGTCACGCTGAAATCACACCTCATGTACTCGGTCTTAGTCCTACTAAATCTGAACCCTTTCGACTCTAACGTGTGTCTCCATAGTTCTAATTTTCTATTAACCCCTGCCCTACTGTCATCAACTAGCACCACATCATCAGCAAAGAGCATACACCAAGGGATATCACCTTTTATGTTTCTTGTGACCTCATCCATCACCAAAACAAATAAATAAGGGCTCAAAACTGACCCTAAATTAAATAAAATTCGTTTTAGAGCCAGATAGGAAAGTTCAAACAAAAAAAGGCCAAGAAATTAAGCACAACTTTCTTTAGGGCCTTGAAATTAATTTTCTTATTCAATAATCAATAATGAATCAACTAAAAAACATATCTCAACTAGTTAGCAGCAACAGCAAACTACTGCCTACTGCTTGTCTATTACAGCCTACTCTTTTACTGGAGGTAGCGAGCTCCTTTCTTCCCCGGAGAATTACACATGAATGGAACGAGGCTTAGTAGCTGTATATTATCAAGCACTATAAGAACTAAAAAAAAATGCTTAGCACAAGTACAGATACAACATCAGCGAGCGGGACAATTACACGAAACATAGGCTAACTATTATACAGGCAAAGGAACAATTTAACAAAAGGAATAACCTCATTCCCATTGAATCAGATCAGAAGCCGGAGCACAACCCGTTTGTCAGTTTGGCCAAAGCCCGACGAGAATTACAAACAGGACAAGGGCAGAGCAAGAAAAGGAGTGCTCCAAATCAATGGCATCTAAGTAAAAAGCTATCTTCCTTTCCTTTCTGCTTCTATGTACCCTAAACGACTTTAAACCTAAAACTCAGCCCTAACTGAAGTCAGCTGCTATAGGTTTCCCTAGAATGTACAAAAGCACCAAGACCAGTCATCATACTTGGACCCTCTGCCTTGTCACACGGCCGCCACCACTGAAGTCGAGCATTCTTGGGCCCCCAGTCCAGTCGTCATCATCAGCATCGTCAGAATCATCACCCCGTGCACCACCACGGGCTTTTGTAACACTCGGGGCAGCAGTTCTCCTGACTCTCATCGTACTTCTTGGGGTTGGGTTCGTCGTACTTCTTGGGGTTGGGCGCTTCCTAGTCTGGACTGAAGGGATGAACACAGCAAAGTCCATGGAATCTTCGCGGAGCGCTGTCTTGAAATCCTGAGCATCATGTCCACCAAACCACATCAGCATCAACCATGAACAGGGTAGGATATATCTTTCAAATAAAAAAGAGAGTAGTACATGCCAGATACCAAACCATAAACTATACAGCTTTGTCTTGCCAAGGGATCTTAAGTTCACTATTTAGTACCTGGTAAACAGAAGCTACATCCTGCAGGCAGCTCGGCAGACTGATGTTAGTGTTGCCAATATTAAAAGGAACATTCTGCCTGGAGAATGCTTCTCCAGATTTCGGAGGCTCCTTTAGAGAAAATGCCTGTATTAAAACACAAACAGACCATGTCTCATGTAAATGCACCCATAATAGCAGTACCAATCTCCAAATAAAGAGCAAACCATACCTGACAGCGGGCATCATCTAAACTATAAACAACTTTCAAATGTCTCTTCAATTTCAGTAGTAGCTGGAGGGCTATTGCATCATGGCAATCTCCCTGGCAAAAAAAGAAAAAAAAAGTTAGTGAAAATTATAAGATGAAAAAGGTTTCAGGGCAGCAGCCTCCCTGATGGATCAATTGAAATAATGGACCCTACCACCCAGAACTTCTCTAACACACCTGAACTTTGGTCATGTCCACATCCACCTGCACTTTGGCCACGTCCACATCCACCTGCACTTTGGCCATGTCCACGTCTGAAGTACTCCAAGGATTGTTGTCATTCACCCTTTCAGGGACATATCCCACATTATCGTAATATCCGCCAGGCTCTTGCACGACAACATGACTCTCTCTTGGCAATGTTGACACACCCGCCATATCTTGCGGTTGAGACATAGAAGTCCACCTTTTCAAATTGCCCTCGACTCCTCCAGCTCTAAGGTGAATAACTCGATTTATATCATAGATCAAGTAGAGTGGTTCATCGGAGCATGTGAAAGGCAGGGAGGCAAGAACTTCAGCACAGTATCTGCAATATGTAGACAAAATGACAGTCAATACCTCATCAAAGAATAGAGCGTCAACAAGTGTATTTTTTACTTAAATTACTTACACAAGAAAGCTAACTGTGCTGCGACTCCGGCTATCAGACTCGAATTTCCGAACTATCGAGTGGACAAATTTGTTTCTGGAATTTCGATTTGAACGGATAAGACGGTATATTCTAGATATGCCAGGTTTGACAAATGCAATTGGATTTGATTTTATGTTTGCTGCCATCTTATGGTTGCTGACTATGGATTCAAAGAATTTAAATGACATTTGTAGTCCATCACCCAAGCGGCTTTCAAAAAATGAAGGGTACCTGCAAACAAATTTGAACTGATCAGATAGTGTTTTATTCCAAATATAATAAAACAAATAAGTATGGGAAGTTGGGCCAACTTACTTTTCATTCATATTCATCAGTAGATGATGAGCCAACTTCGAGTTCCCCTCCAGCGGGTCCATTTCAAGTGCTATAAGGTGAGGAACGCAGGTAATAGGGTGCACTAAACCCTGGCGAAGTACAACTTCAACAATCTACAAGAAGAAGAATAACTTATTTCTATTGTAAAATGATAAGATAAAGTGTGAAATGAAATATAATGCCTGCTTAATTCACCTTAAGTGCACTCTGGCGAACTTGATCATTTGTATCCAAGCACCTATCAAGAATAGAACTCCAATACAATTGGATAATACCACCACAGATGTTGGTGTCTCCAGCACCAGCAGCAACAGGCACTTCACTTCCGCCATTTATTTCACACTGTACAGGAGGTTTCGCAGTACTCTCAGCAGTAAGTTGGCTTTCAGCATCTCTGAGATACTCATAGAGGTTTTGAAGTCCTTGAATCTGAGCAGGTGAATTAATTTACTCAATTTTTCAAACAGAAAATAACTACCAAAAGAAGATGCAATTACAAAATGACATACCTTTAATCTATAATCAACCTCAGAAGATAGTGCTGTCTCTATGAGTTTCAACATATCCTTTTGTAGCATAAATTCAGGCTTCGCAATAAGTATGTATCCCAAAGTCTGAATGTACAAGGGGAAATTGGCATCTTATAGGGAACAGTTCATACAAAAATAAAATAAAATAAAATTTGCAACCCTGTAACAACCAAAGCAACAGTTATGTAGACAAGTGACTTGCTATGCATTGTCATTGTTAGAGATTGAGATTCTATTGATTTTGGCTAACCCTAGAAGGGTAGCTATATAGGTAACCATACATGGGCCACATGGGCCTAGCCTCATGGGCCTAATACACTCACATTCCAACACCCCCCGCAGTCTGAACTACCGGCGCAGCGGAGTTCGAGGCTGAACAAGAAAGAAGAAAGACCACACACACACGTCCCCCCCACAGACGCAACTAGCCACTGGTGACGGTGAGGCTGGAGCGAAACTCGGTGAAGGTCGAGGACGGGAGGCCTTTGGTGAAGATGTCGGCGAACTGGGAGGTGGTCGGAACGTGAAGGACCCGGACGTCGCCGATGGCCACACGGTCACGGACGAAGTGTAGGTCGATCTCCACATGCTTCGTCCGCTGGTGCTGCACGGGGTTGGTGGAGAGGTAGACCGCACTGACGTTGTCGCAGTAGACGAGCGTGCTCATGGCGAGAGGGCGGTGAAGCTCAGCCAGGAGCTGGCGGAGCCAGGCGGCCTCGGCCACGCCGTTGGCAACAACACGGTACTCCGCCTCGGCATTGGAGCGGGAGACCACCGGCTGGCGCTTGGACGACCAGGAGACAAGGTTGCCGCCGAGGAAGACAGCGTAGCCGGAGGTGGACCTGCGGGTGTCCGGGCAGCCCGCCCAGTCAGCGTCGGTGTAGACAATCAACTCGGCAGTGGAGGACCGGCCGAGGAGCATCCCGTAGCCTAGGGTGCCACGGAGGTAGCGGAGAAGGCGCTTCATAGCAGCCATGTGGGGCTCCCGCGGAGCATGCATGTAGAGGCAGAGCTGCTGTACGGCATAAGTGATGTCCGGCCGTGTGAAGGTGAGGTACTGGAGCGCGCCAGCAAGACTCCGGTAGGCGGTAGAGTCCGCTGGTCCAAGCATCGGACCCCCAGCCTCTGACAGCTTCCCCTGGGTGTCAACCGGGGTAGAGCAGGACTTGCAGTCAGTCATCCCTACTCGCTCCAAGATGTCACAAGTGAACTGCCGCTGGTGGAGGAACAGGCTTGAAGGTCGGGGCTCAACAGTGACGCCGAGAAAGTGGTGGAGCACCCCAAGATCCTTCATAGCAAATTCCTTCTGGAGAGAGGCAATAATGCGGTGGAGCAGAGACTCGCTGGAGGCGGTGAGAACAATGTCATCCACATAGAGCAGCAGGAAAGCAGTTTCACCCCCATAGTGGTATATGAACAGGGAGGTGTCAGACTTGGCCTCCGTGAACCTAAGAGTCTGCAGGAAGGTAGCGAAACGAGAGTACCAAGCCCGGGGTGCCTGCTTGAGCCTGTAGAGAGATTTGTTGAGCCAGCAGACCAAGTCAGGACGAGAAGAATCCACGAAACCGGCCGGCTGACTGCAGTAGACCGTCTCAGTCAGAGTGCCATGGAGGAAGGCATTCTTGACATCCAGCTGATGCACAGGCCAGGAGCGCTCGAGAGCCAGTGAGAGGACCGTGCGGACTGTAGCTGGCTTCACCACGGGACTGAAGGTCTCATCATAGTCAATGCCGGGCCGCTGGGTGAAACCGCGGAGGACCCAGCGAGCCTTGTAGCGCTCCAAAGAACCATCAGCACACCTCTTGTGCATCCAGATCCACTTGCCGGTGACAATGTTGGAGGCTGACGGTCGGGGCACAAGGTCCCACGTCTGGTTGGCGAGGAGTGCCGCATACTCCTCTTCCATCGCGCGGAGCCACTGAGGATCCGCCAAGGCCGCGCGGACGGAAGAGGGTACTGGAGAGATCCCCGGCTCGCATGCGGCGGCGGTGAGGGCCTGCGGGCGAGACGCCTGCCTCATCACCATCGGGTGAATGTGACGAGGGTCCCGGTGAAGAAAAGGCGGGTGGTCCACTGGAGGATCGGCGCGAGAGCGCGGCGGGGCCAGCGGAGCACACACTGGTGACGAAGGCGACGACGCCGGCGGCAGCGGCGGAGCTTGCTCTCGCCGCCGCTGGTAGACGATGCCGAAACGCCATGGAGGAGGTGGTGGCGGTGGCGGCTCCCGGCGGTGCTGGTAGATGAGGCCGAAGCGCCCGGGAGGTGGGGTCGGGGCGCTCGGTCCCACGATCGGAACGGCAGCGTCGGGCACAACAGGAGGAAAGTCCTAGTGCGAGGCCGGCAGGGTCGAGGTGGGACCACTAGGAGGGCGCGCCGAAGTAGTACCTGCAGGGTAGAGGGAGAAGGGTGGCGGAAACACCGGGTCAGTGGGAAAAAAGGAAGCCTCCGCAGGGTCAGCAGGAGGTGTGGAGGTAGAGGTGGAGTAAGGGAATGCCGACTCATCAAACACGACATGGCGAGAGATGAGGACACGGCGAGAGGAAAGGTAGAAGCATTGGTAACCCTTGTGATCTGGAGAGTATCCGAGAAAAACACAGAGAGTCGACCGGGGAGCCAGTTTATGAGCGGTGGCGGCGGTGTTAGGGTAACACGCACACCCGAAGACTCGAAGGTGGTCGTATCTAGGAGGGGTACCGAAAAGAGCATGGTGAGGTGTGGGAGCTGGGCAGGCAGTAGAAGGAAGACGATTAAGGAGATAGGTGAATGTGTGCAGACACTCAGCCCAGAAGCGATCGGGAAGGGATGCCTGGAGCAGAAGGGTGCGCATGGTGTCATTGGTTGTGCGGATCATACGCTCTGCCTTGCCGTTTTGAGATGAGGTATACGGACAAGACATGCGCAGCTGGACACCGTGAGAAAGGAAGAAGGCACGTGAGGTTGAGTTATCGAACTCACGGCCATTGTCACACTGGATAGCCTTGATGGTGAGGCCGAACTGAGTGGATACCCAAGCGAAGTGGCTGAGAGTGGGGAATGCCTCGGACTTGGCGCGCAGGGGAAAAGTCCAGGAGTAATGGGAGAAATCATCGACCACCACCAAGTAGTACTTATAGCCAGACATGCTGAGAACAGGAGAAGTCCACAAGTCGCAATGGATAAGATCAAACACACAAGTGGCATGTGAGGAAGAAGACTGAAAGGGAAGACGAACGTGATGGCCCAGCTGGCACGCAGGGCACAAGGGCTCATCATGAGCCCGAGGACACCGAACGTCAGAAGTACGACTGAGCTGCACGAGGGCATCCCGGCCAGGATGGCCGAGGCGGCGGTGCCAAGTAGTGGGGGAAGTAGTAGCGGCGAAAGCGGCGGAGGAGAAGGGATGCGAAGAAGGTGAAACAGATGCCGGAAACCGAAGTGTGTAGAGAGGTCCAGTGCTGTCACACCGTAGCAGACTCCGGGAGGTCAAATCCCGCACGGTGAGACCAGACGGATCAAACTCAACCGAACAAGAGTTGTCAGTTGTGAAACGGCGAATAGAGAGAAGGTTGTGAACCATACCGGGAGCCACAAGAACATAAGGGATATGAAAGGAGCCGTGGGAACTGGCAGTGCCCACGGAGGACACAGGAATGCAAGTGCCATTGGCAACCATGATGGAAGAGGGACATGAAGGGTGGGGAGAACGAAGAGAAGAAAGTAGACTCGCATCGGGCGTGGTGTGGAAAGTGGCGCCCGAGTCGGCGATCCAATCAGGACTGGCGGATCGCAGCCCTGCGGCAGAAGGAACTGAGGGCGGAGGACTGACGGTGGTGCTGAAGGAGTAGGCCAAGGCAGCTGGGTCCCAACCGACAAGTCCGGGCGAGGCACCGGAAGGTGTAGCCCACAGGGATGTGGGGTGAAACCCTGGAGCACCAGTGAGCATGGCCGCCGACGGGCGAAGCTCACTCGGTGGAGGCACCGACGACTGTGAGGCATAGAGGTGGAGGAGTTGCTCCGGTAGGAGGGCAGTGGCGGCGACTGGGCCCCCCGCGCCAGCAGCCCCGGCGCTCGCGGCCATGGTGGTGGCGGCGCCAGGAAGATGGTCCGGCTGCGGCGGCGGAGGAGACGGAGCCGATTTCGGAGGGTAGGGAGCCGAGGAGGCCCTACGAGCGACGCGGCACCGGCACGTGGCACGAGAGGCAGCGGCGGCAAGGGTGGCTGCGTGCCATGCAGGAGCCGCAGCAGCGGCGGTGAGGCCCGCAGGAGAAATAGCGGCCAGGGACGCACGCGCCTGCCGGCTGGTGCCCGCGCCTCAGTGAGGCGACGCCCTCTGGCCGTGGCCCTGGGAGGCAGCCTCCACTGGAAAGCTTGGGCGAAGGGCAGCCACCGCAGCACCTCAGAGCAGGGGCACCAGTAGGGGCGGCTCCGCCGGCGTCGGTGGTGCCAGGGTCGCCGATGGCCGCGCCAGGAGGGGCAGCAGCCGCACCCTCAGGAGCAGCAGCGGCTGCGCCCACAGGAGCAGCAGCGGCGGCAGGGGGCTGGGAAGCGGCGGCGGCAGCAGCAGCGGTGCCGAGACCAACAGCAGTGGCCGCTGGCGCCCAGAAGGAGGAGGTGGCAGCGGCGGCGCTCACAGCAGGGGGCGGGTGAGGGGCGGCGCGGCCAGCCACAGCAGCGGCGGGCGCGCCAGGACGGGCAGCAGCGGCGCCGCCAGGATGGGCAGCGGTGGCGCTCGCAGATGCGCCCGCAGCAGCCGCCATCGGGGCCCAGGAGGAATAAAGGAGAGGGGGAAATAGGATGGGGAAGGAGGAGGAGGCGGCCGGCCTGCCATGGGGAGGCGGCGGCGCCGGCCTGAGGAGGCAGCGGCGGCTGGAGGGTAGGAGAGGAAAACCTAAGCTGCTGATACCATGTTAGAGATTGAGATTGGCTAACCCTAGAAGGGTAGCTATATAGGTAACCATACATGGGCCACATGGGCCTAGCCTCATGGGCCTAATACACTCACATTCCAACAGTCATCTATGCTAGTTCCAGTTGCTATGGGTCTCAAATAAATAATAATGTCACGAGTTCTAAACCCTAACTCGACTAATCACCATGTACATATATCTGGAGATTGTAAACAAGATTCAAAAGTGAGCAGCCAGTCACATAGAATCACACCATAAACTACATTCAATACAGCTAGGCACGGATGATCCCATCACCAAGCAGATATTTTATGTCTTAATGAATTACAAGTGGTCACACACACCTGCAAAGCTCGAACCTTCAAGCTGAAGTCATCCCTGAGAAGATATTTTCTCTGGAGCAAGTTGATAATCTTGGGAAAATCAAGCTGATTTTCAGATGTTAGCATCAATTGATAACCATACCGAAGGAGGAGTCCAAGACAAAATAGTGATCGACCCAACAGCTGAGTTCCAGAATGAATACAATCAGCTGAAGATAGCAAAGCTTGTTTGAAACAGAGAGAGATCGCAAGCATAAAGAGCTTGGTAGAGAGAGAAACAGTGATTTTCATGCCCAATACATATACAAGATAAATAATAAATGTACTTCTACAGTTGTCCTCAATTGCACATAATAGATAAATGGAATAATTATAGGCCTCATAATACAAAAAAAAACTACTATGTGAAAATAAGTTTCATTTTTACCATATATTTGCGTAAGATTGCAGCTCACTCAATGAATCAAAAAATGGAATACCTGACTATCTGAACTAGCTCCAGAGAGATGCTTGTAGAAAATATTAACAAGGTTTTCCAGTAATCCTGGACCTCTACCTGCTGACTTGCTCAGAGCACAAAGGCACCTGTAAAAAGGCAAGAGAAATAAACAAGAATGTTTCAAGGCAAGTCTGGCAAGAATGCAAGATGACCAGAGGAAAAAAAAAACACATGAGCTCAATGATCAATGATAGAATAAACTGATGCTGCTAAAACCGCATGTAGAACTAATTTGCACTAGATCACCCCCCCCCCCCCCCCCCCCACACACACACACACAAAAAAATAGGAATAATGATTAATGTACGAATAAGTTATTCAATAACTAACTAGTAACTATGCTTAAATGTTTACAAATGCTCAACATAATTACATAGACACGATAGTCAACACTGCATTAGTTTTCTTTGAAACTTTCCACAATTTGTTGCTCACTTTTAGCTTAGATAGAAATATGACAAGCCTATCCCAATAGTGATCAGTAACTTATTTCAACCAAAAGAGAAAATATTGTTTTTTAGGAACAACTCAGATAAGAAATATGGAAGTTGTTAAGACTTAAGAGAGAGTAGGGAGATGAAATAACAAGTTAAGTGATGCTGCAGAAGCGTACATAAAAAGTATACAAAGAATTTAAAAAAAATGAGAACGACAAATACCATCTAAATTACATCAATAGCATATGAACTCATGAAATGAATTCTCAACTCCAAATAGAACATAGGGAGAAACAATGCTTATCAAACAATAATTAGGGGGGGGGGGGGGGGGGGGGGGGGGGGGGGGGATGCATTTACTTGATACAAGCATGTACAACTGTCAAATACGAATGGCGAACTATCATATGTTTCAGATCCTTCTCAAGTTCTTCAACAACATTTTGTGGCGGCTTCCTTATGAGTGGAAGAACAGCATCAATCACAAAAATAATACTTTCAAGCAACTGGGCAGCCGATTTATTGTCAACCTGTAGATATAGATGATCAGGAGCAAATGAAATTGTATTGGTAGGGGAGAAATAAATGACAAACTATGATTGATAATCATAGACATTAATGAACTTGCATTCAGTTCCAAATAAGAGCTCAGATATGTAATTGTGCACAGAACTAACTGAAATTATTAAATTTACTTTTGCTGTAATGTTGACTGTAGCAGCAAAGTACTATACAAACTCACACTGCACAAATGTTTTAGTTGATCACATCAACAAGAATATAGCTACTTCACAAAAATAATCAAAACTCTAGCTCTGTTGTTCACAGTATATGTGTAGTCAAAAACCAACCACAAAACACCAGAATTTTCGAACATATAGGCATATAGGTTCATGTCTACAGCACAATTAGCAGACGAGCGTGATAAACAGTATGATGTAGTACAAATGTGCAGCAATGAAGCCACAGCATCAATGGAACCCTAGGTTGCCATAAATAAAGCGACAATAGTGTCCTTGCCCTGTTGTGAAGACCAATTGCGATTTTGTCCTTGTTTTTTTAAGTTTGTGATTTTGCCACCTGCTTTGGGTGAGATTTAATTTTTTATTCATGCACTTTCAGACTTTTAAAATTATTTTTTTGTCAAAGTTTGCTCAAATTTGAAATGTATGCATACTTTGTCAAGATTTGTCATCAAAATTGTTTTGGTATCTGTAAAATGCTCTAAATGTCAAAATAGGGGCAAAATGACATAGTAATCAAAGAATTAGGGGCAATTCGTATGAGCCAACTAGTCTTTTAATAGCTGAGTTGACACCATTAAGTGGACTTAATGGAATAAGGGTAAACACTGCCTTCAGTTCAAAAAAAAAACAGGGGCGAAATCGTAAAGTTAGCAAAATGAGGGTAATAATTGGGATTGAAAACAGGGGCAAGAACACAAGAACCTCTATTCTGATAGGAGATGACAACCTAAACTTCAACTGACGCAAACCATGCTTACCTGAATATTAAGGTATGGTTGTAGTGTCACAACAAACTTAGAAGGATCAGTTACTGGAATGCAGAGTGTGGGATCAACAATACAAAATGCTTGCAAGGCAACAATATAAGGAAGCGCGTGGATTTCCATCTCATTAGCAGCTCCCTCCTCAACCTTCAAGAAAGAGATGTGCGAGAATTAATCTCAAATTATCAATTACACAAACTATTCACTATCAGATTGGTGTGAAAGTACCTGCAATATTCTTTCTAATAAGCGTTTGCATATGAATTCACAACGCTTTCGAATTGATGCCACCATGGATGAGTTAATCCCTGCAGCCTTGGTTGACTGAGGGAGGAAGTCAAGAGTCAAGTTACGTTTTATGATGGTAATCAGGGGTTGGTGATTGGGCATCTTCCTCAACATGTCAACAATTTGCTCAGTCTTTTTAGCTATCTCCATTGGAACTGAACTTCCATCAGCAACCAAGTGCTTATGACTCCCAGTTGGTTCTTCAAACCATAGTTCATAAAATGTTTTACATACAAGATCCTACAGAAGTAATGAAGATAGTTTAAGTTAACTCAATTGGTGATCGAAAGCAACATAAATATTCCTTTCAAAAAAAATATATTGCAGGCCCAACAATGTTGCATGTTCTTCTGTAATCTGTAATATCATAAAGTATGTTTGGGGTTATCCATTATGGCATCAAGGAGAAACCACAAAAACGATTGACCAGACTAATAGTGTGCCTTCAAGATTGGTGTCATAAATTATTTCATGTGTAAGGAGATTATGTATGGCTAAATAGGTAAAAAAAAAAGAAGAAAGATGTGCATTAACAACTTCCTCTTTCCTTTTGTGTTATCTAAATTTTCCAGATGAGGATGTTTTGTTATTTGGAAAAGCAAAAGATGCATGGGAGTTTCCCAATTAACATGTAAATATTTTAAGTAACTACACTATCTTCAGTAACGCATGAGAGCAAATATTTAAGCGCACACACCCCCCTAAGAATCAACCTATTTACAAAATAAAATTGAAACAATAGGCAATGAAAGAAAACAAAACATTTGCAATCACATATGAATCTGCTAAGACAATATATTTTCATGACATCAGTCAATTGTTTTTCATATCAGGCTATCAGCTCACCTGTACACTGGACTCCTCATCATTAACACGAGAAATTATCTCCACAAAGGCATGAGTTGTGTCCGTGTTCGGATTTGAAGCACAAAGATCCCTTATAATTTTGATTGCACGCTTGCGAACGCTGACTCCAGTGTCCTTTATTCGCTCAGCAACTTTTTCTATATACTGTGATGAAAGATGCATAGTAAACCATATCGATGCCCACAAATATGTCATAAGGTAACTTGATATGTTATATGTCTACTGACCTTCAGGCCCACATCAGGATGTGAAGCAATATGCCTCCCAACAAGTTCAAGGGCAGCTTCACGAACAGAAATAGCCGAATCACAAAACCTCCCTTCAACAGCAGATTGGACACATTTGTCACCCAAGACCTCCGGGTCAGCTTCAACTATACTGCTGACCTACAGAGAAGTTAAGTCCTCGATATTGATGAATGATGTCTAAATGAGAAAGATGCAAAACACATATAGTTTCATGGGTTACACAAATACTTTCATAGGTTACACATATACTCACCGCACGTAAGGCTTTTGCTCTTATTACAGGAGAATTTTCTCTCAAGCTAGCCTGAAAAGCATTGAGAATTAACTCTAGAACATATAGATTAAACTGAAGTATCTGGAAGCAACCACATACCAAAAGAAGGGCAAGAATTTTATCAAAACCCCTACAAAATGAGTTCTTCTGACCAAGTGCCAAGCAAATTTTCTTTGCTGAATCTCTGGAAATTGCCAGACCATTGCCAGAATCTCGCAGAATCTCCTTGGATTTTAATCTAGCGAGATAGTAGATGATCTCCTGAGAATGTTGGTCCTCTTTGTTCCAGATGCACAGATAGAACCTGCATACAAAATGGTTATAATTCTCCAAAGACACTTGCACAACGAAACATTCCATGCAACATACCATCGAGTAAACAAGTTCCCATCATCTTGTGGACCAGCTTCTTGGAGATAACTCAGTAGTATTTGTCGAACAATATCCACTGCTGGCACCTCAGCTGGTTTAGCAGATTTCTTGCTAGCAGAGGCAGTAGTTTTTTTGCCATTTTCTTTAATTTGTGACTGGCAGTATGACTGTAGCACATTGAGCTGTTGTTTGCAAAAACACAAGGGGCAGACACTATCACGCTGTAAGTTATCCTGACTACCAGCCCCCATACAATCTGAATGGAAACATCTTCCGCATTCATTACAGGCTATATTTATACCTCTTCCACTAAGACAAACACAGCACTTGTTTTTCAAGATTTTTGAGCCATCACTACCTGCATCAGTGAGATCTTGCAATATCCAAAGCTTCTCCTCACTACAGATAACAGAATCACGCTTCAATCTTGATGCAATACCACCAAGAAGATCAATAGCAAAGCACCGAGCATTAGTGTCCTTAGATTTCAATCCAGCATTCTGAAGCAGCAACACACAGAGAACCTGTACATATATAAAATAGTATTTGAGGGCCATGCAAAACACTTAACAAAGTAATTAAACCAGTAATATTAAGGGCGTGATTGCTTAGATGGCCCAGCGTGGCCTGAAGGTGGATCGTAACCATGCTGAGCATGACCAGCCTGTGGGCATGCAAGCAGGCTTGTTTGGTTTGCTTGCTTCACTCGGGCCAGGGTGGATTGGGTAGTTGATTGGTTGCTTGCATGTGGGCCAGGTTTAGCTACCAATTACCTACCTACACTTGCAGGCTGCACCGCGTCAACCAGGCCCACAGGAAACAGATTTCAATCTAGTTTCCGCGGAGCCAGGCCTATATACGCCTCGTGCACCCTCCCCCACCCACCCATCCACCAAGGCCTCCCCCGGCTAACCAAACATCCCAATCCTGCATCACGGTAGCCAGGCTGGGCTGGATTCACCCAACCAATCATGCCCTAAGTTTCAAGAATCAGTAATACTAATGCCAGCTCATGCCTATATTTAAGGTCACAGATATAGCAACAGCACTGTTGAGCAAAATTACCTCAAGAATAGAAGCAGCAGCTGGATACTCCGGCAAGTTTAGTATCGTTAGGAAATCCTGAACAAGATTATCTATTATTCCTTTGGTTTCCGACACATCTTGAGATTTAGCAGCAGTAAAACGTTGAAGGACATCAGTCCAAAAACGGCAACAAGCCTCTGTTGCCACTTCATGGCATTTAATTGGATAATAATCAGCATCACCGGAGGCATCAACAATAGTGGTCCAATCAACTGTTCCTTTTAAGCTATCGGGAACAATTGCACTAAACTGAACCAGGTGAACTAACAGTGCTGTTATCATCTGAATTTGCTTTTGGTCTTCATCTGCTAGATGGTAGGTTCTAACGGCATTTTTGGAAAACTGCAACTTGCGAAGAAGGTGAAGTGTTTCATCAACCAAGTAAATCCTGTGCTGTGTGTATGATGAAAACACCTGTGCAAGGATTTGAATGTGAGCAAATTCTTTGAAAACTGAATGTGCAGAAAAAAGATTGAGCAAATAGGCAGAAAATTACCGTACAAATCACCCCAATCGCTTTCAATTGTAATAGCTCCATATTATCCACCAAGAATGTAGTAAAGCATGTTTTCGCTAACTGCAGAATACAACTATCTGACAAGCGCACTGTTGTGAGCAGTTCCTTAAGAAAGCCCAATATCAAGCATAGTTTCTGCACAGCAGAATAAACAGAAGCAGAAACTCTGACACAGAAAAAGAAAATAGAATACTATTAGTGCCCGGTAGTGCCCCATTACAAACCAGAAACAACAAAATATTTTAAGTGTATTGATCATGTACCTGTTTGAAGATTTCCTCATGCTCAAATTAGTAGCAGTACGTCTCCTTTTGCTAACTTGTCCATTTTCCAAATCATCTTCATCATCATCTCCTAGTTGACCAAAAGAGAAAGATATATATATATATATATATATATATATATATATATATATATATATATATATATATATATGAAAAATGTGTGATGTACAAGTCGATTCCAAAAGGCAAGTTTAGACATCACTAGTGATCATCATAGCTACTCCCTCCGTCCTGAAATATAAGGGTAGGTTTGTCCTAAGTCAAAACTATCCTGAGTTTGACCAAGTTTATAGAGGAGTTCTGGCATCTACAAATCAAAGAGGTAAACTATGAAACTGCATTTAACAAGGTTACAAAAGGAACTTGGCGCTCTCTAGGTGGTGACTGGTGACCCTCTGCCTAGAGCCCAGGCGCGCCTAGGTGAGCCTAGGTGTTTTCTAGGCGTTAGCATATACACACATATATGTTTAAAAAAGAAAAGGAAATAAGAGATAAGTGGACTTTATTGAAGAGAAAGTCCTGTTATGCACCGACAAAGCAGGCCAAAAGAAGCCCAACAGCAGTATTTTCAGCCCAAGTCCAACACATTCATATATATAGTGTGTAACCCTAACAGCCAATGCTTCTCTCCCATCCCCAGCCGCCAGTCGCTGCTCATCCACCTCTCTTCCCGACACTTCTCTTCTCTCGCCCGATGCTTCCCTCCCGAAGTCCCGCTGCTTCTCTCCCGAAGTCCCACCCGATGGTTCTCCTGCCTCCGACGGTGGCAGCTCTTCCCCTCACCCTTCCTTCTCCTCCCCCATGGCGGCGCTGGCTTGCTCCCGTCCCACTGCTGCTGCCTGCTGCATCTCGTCTTCTTCATCCTCCTCCCCTAACGGCGACCTCTGCTCGACGTCCCTTCCTCCAACACCGCCCAACGTCTGCGTCA
Source organism: Saccharum hybrid cultivar R570 (assembly GCA_038087645.1). Taxonomy (NCBI): domain Eukaryota; kingdom Viridiplantae; phylum Streptophyta; class Magnoliopsida; order Poales; family Poaceae; genus Saccharum; species Saccharum hybrid cultivar. Next base: position 2,131,719 of record JAQSUU010000368.1, read on the forward strand.
ACTGCACACATCCCTGCCTTAGGTGGATCTGCATGCATACCGCCGCCGACGGGCTGACGCCTCCTAGTGTACCGCCTACACCACCCCCAGGCAAGGCAGTACCCCTCCGCCCAGCGCAGAGGCGTGCCTAGCTGAGCGAGGAAGAGCGCCTTTTTGAACACTGGCATTTAATAATATTTCTAATGATGCTAATTTGATGTCATAAATATTATTTTCATTTTCGATAAACTTTTTCATACTTAGGACAACTCGAAATCTCTTTTATCTCAGGACAGAGGGAGTAGCACTAAATTATTGCAGAAAGGTTGGTTGGGCTCAAGAATAATAAAAGCTTGTCACTCATGAATGCTACAGTACAAAAGGCATATAAAACATAGAAAACAGAGAATTGCATGTAACCAACTTAGAAAGGAATGTGGCTCGACAATCATGAAAAGCCAAAGACAGAAATATCAGTTTAGCAATGCATGGCTAGCGTACAATTCACAAAGAGCCTGCAATGTGGTGCAAGGGTGGAAAGGCTTAACGGAGCTTAGGGGCTCTGATCCTAGTTTGTGATTTTTCTACCCGCTCTGCAGTGTCCATGTTTCAACTGTTTGTTTGCGTACAAGTGTACCCTGTTGAGTGGTTATGATCTACCCATGTACTTACATTTTTTTTTGTTACTCAAATAATGCAATGATATGCAGCTGTCCTACATATTCAAGGGAAAAAAGAAATATCAGCATGTACTTTGATATTACCATTGTTTGCAACATTTTCAGCTGGTTTGTAGAGAGCTCGGAAGGTTGGGTTACTTGCTGCCATACAATCTGTGATCTGATGCCTTGAGAAATCAATAATTCGCTCAATAAGCTGTTTTTCAGGGGGGGCAAAGAAGGAAAGAGTCAGCAACCATAACAAAACCATTTCACAACAAGCTGGGAAAGGAATTCAGTGTGAGCATACTTCTTCTCGGTACAATTGCTTTGGCATATCATGGTGGGTCATAATTGCCAACGCAGCATGACTGGACTCCAAAGCAGAGAAAACCAGAGGTTCAGCATCAACGGCATCAGACTGAAGGTATCCAAGCACTTGTTAGTTGCTAAGTTATAACATGCAAGAAATTTACTAAATCATATCTGAAACAGAATAAGATCAAATTAAATGCAAATTTGAAAAAATTAAACTGCTATGATATGGTAAGTAACTCACATTTTCCTTCACATCTATCGATAAACCTTGAGAACATCGAATCTGACGGTCAATCACATCTAATAACCTTGTAACTGTATCCATAGGAACCTCATGCAATATCCTTTTCGATCGAACAGATGTAATTTCATTCACAAGAACCTTAACATCATTAAGTGGGATTGACAACCAGTCACCACCATCTCCATCATCAGGGATTTCGGCTTTTCCACAGAAATCCTCCACCACCTCACAGAAGTTAGCAATAACTTCTAAAAAGCATAATTATAACCAGCGTCAGTAGAATTTGAAAAAAAAATAAAATAAAGGGAAGCTACATGGGCAGGATATACAAATCAATAGAAACAAACCTTGACTATTAGGAATGCTGGGGGCAGAACTTGAAACAGAATTGTTAATTTCTTTCTTCCTTACTTTTGGCTTCTTTGAAGCAACTGAATCCGAGGTCAGTTCATTCTACAACAGAAAGCCCCTTAGCACAAGGAAAGGAACTGACATCAATAAGAAACTGGTGGTATCTAACTTACATGAAAATGCTCTCTATGTGAGCCAATTTCATCCTGAGGAAATGCAGATTCATTTCGTGCTTTGCTCGTATTAGGTGTAAGATGCTCAAAGTGCTTCTCACGTTCTTGATTTTGATATCCTGGGCCTCGAAATGGACCTGAAAAACTTGACCAATGTAATAAATAAATTACATATGGCAAGATAAAAAAAAGTCTTACAAAATCAAAAGCATTTGCAGCTCCATAGAAATGCTTTGCTATCATCAAACAGAAGCTGTTTTGACTCGTATTATTTAAACATGAAAAATTATTACCCCATCAACAATGTTACTAGACCATAGGACTAGCAGACAGATACTCAACTAGCAAGCACACTATCACAATGGTTTTGGGTTTGATAGCTTGGCATGATAAAAAATAAGGATAGAGAGCAGCAATAATAAGTCTGCACAATATTGCCAAGATACAAAATGCCAAATGAGCAAATTTCCATACCTTCTAGTCTGGTAGAAGGATTGAATTAAGTATTTAAGTTAGAAACATATTATACATCCTACAAAATTGGAAATCTGAATATTAAGAAGGTCATGAACTTGTTGTTTCCACAAAAAAAATATAGGCCACAACATAAAGCAAGTAATGAGAACATCACACGCATTTAATATTGCATACACATAATGGTTGCACCCACAAACCACAAGGCTACAACAGAGCTGTTCCAAACTTCCTATTGTACCAACTAGAGCTTGATGTGTTCCTATACACAGCACGCATATGATGCAGTACAGCCAAGGGTTTGTATATAAAGCAAATTAACAGTACCAGCTGATCGTTGGTACAGTGCAATTTGCATTGGTGGATGCAGTAACAGAAGGAACAACTCGTTTTAAAATAGGATGTATAGATTACGGGAAAGTAGCAATTTAGTCCTTCTAACTTCACTAGTGGTTAGATTGGCTCTACTTGTCTATTGTAGCTTGGTCTCTTATGTGCAATTTGTTGCTTACTGATGATCCGGTAGATGATACATTAGCAAGGCATGCCAAATTTTTGACAGCTGAACCAATGTTTCAGGAATCAGGAAAGGGACTTGTGGGATAAAAAGGAAACTTTAGACAGTCCAGTCCCCATCAAATAGTCATACATAGCATGGAGCTCTTACAGAGAAAATCCGCATCCAATTAGGCAGCAAAAGGACTACAAACATTCAAGCATCCCAGATTTGAGAAACAAGCATGCTGAGATAGATCAAAAGAACTGCTAAAGAAAGAGAAGCTCGGTAGTTGGATGACAAGACGTAAGGTTTGTTTTAAAAAATGAAGCAAAAAAACGAGCTTAGTTGTTGGAAAGCCATTGTGACATAATAATTAGGGCAAAATTTACTTCCCGCTTATTCTAACTTAGCCTTAATGACACTGCACACAAGCCATCGAGCCAGGTGCTGGCATCAACCACCATTCAAAGCTTTTAAATGCTTCAGAACAGTGAAACATAGTGAGAAAAAAAAGTAACGCAAGCATTGAAGCATTGGGCTATGGCACGAGTCTACCATGGACAGCGCCCCCACCCCCCCCCCCCACCCCCCAAAAAAACACACACACACACACACGCACACACCCACACACACAAAAAAAACTCAGGTAGTCCAGCACATCCAGGAGCCCATGTAACGTCTGAGTGGCACAGCCAACCCAGGTCCACCCCTGACTGTGAGTAGAGAGACCAGCTGACAAAAACAAAAAACGTTTGATCAAAGTAGGGGGGGCAAATTTGTCAACACCATTAAATAAATATCCTTTCGCTCACCGGGAAAAAAAAATCCCGTGTTGTATAGCGCAGTAAGGAATAAATGATCATCCGGTGCATTTTTTTTGCTGTGTGGTCTTCTAGTGGTACATCACTAATGCTATATATGGGGTACATGCACATGGAACGGACAAAAATAAGTTTTAAGCACTAAAAGTTACCTATTGATGCACCTAATGACAGAAAATGAACTATTGGGCATTTGATTAGTACCGTTCAGTAAAATGTAAACGGCGACCTCATTCTGAACATGAACAATTCCAGGACATGAGAGTATATAGGTGATTGAGTGCCATCTGCGGCTGTGAGTTGTGACTGTACTACTGTACACTAAAACTAAGCTGGAATTTGCAACTTGATTTACTATATTAGAATAATCCACTGAACCCTGTTTCTCTGAACCAACCAAGTAAGACACCAGAGTCCGCGACAGTCCAAGTCGGAATCGATACGTGTCAAATCCAGGCAACCCAGGTCATTTCCTGAACTAATGATGGACACACATTTATGGCCTAGGAAACGCCCACGAGGTATGTTTTACTGTGAACTGCACAAGTGCTCACTGTTCTGCTGTACATCATATTTAACGATCGTCATGTCCTCCATCCCAGTCCGTGGAACTAGAAATGCCTCAGTGCTACTACACAAACGCCGGCAACGCAAAAGGCACAACAGCAGCCAGAAAATCCTGTAAGCACCACCTCACTCGACAATCATACAATAATCGAAGGGATTGGCACAAGTTCAAAAGCCAACTACTTGGGGGCATTTAATCCGTGAGTTACGTGGCGCACAGGTCATCTCCGTGCACTAGGACATCGAAAGCTGACAAAGATACGTAAAACCACCTTCCCTGCCCCCGCCGTAAACACAATTGTACACAGTGCAACCACATAGTTCGACAGGTGAGCATTGGAATAGCAATTTCATGGTACCAGACTACATGGCATGAGAATGTGCTTGTCAAAACACCATAAACAAATGAAACCATTCAAACAGCAGCAAGCCAAACACACACACATCAAACCATCGGGGAGGCAGTGCTAAGCAGCAGCAGCAGGATACAGCAACTTAAGAAATGTTCAGTCCATGGCAGGCCATTGCAAAGTACTGTTAACAAGGCTAGTCATACATACAGCAGCAGCAGCAGAAGCTGGGAACTAGACAGACTACAATGGTGACTCCAATGAGCAGAAAGCAGATAGCTAGTAGTACAGTACCTAATAGCTAGGTTGGCTGGGGCTGGGACTAACTCAAGGGAGGCTCAATTTGCAGAGCGTTTACCTTGCAAGGATGGCCCGGGTGCCTTGACCTTGAAGGCGTCGGGGTTGTGCTTGAGCACCTCCCTCCAGAGCCAGGAGCACCGGCTGGGATCCACGTCGACGTTGTCCTCCGCGGTGAAGCCCCTGCGGAAGGAAGGAAGGAGGGTGGAGTCAGCAACGAGGGGAATGAGGAGGCGAGGAAGGGAAGGGAAGGGAACGGCGCTCACAGGTGGGAAACGTCGGTGTCGGCGAGGATGCGGACGATGTTGGCGGCCTGCATGATCATGTCGGGGCGGTCGGGCGCGGCGAGGGGCTCGTCGTCGCGGAGCGCGTCGAAGCCGAGCTCCCGCGGGAGGGTGGGGAGCGGCAGCGACGGCAGGACCTCGGAGTGGACGGTGTTGGGCAGCCGGCACGCCCGCTCGAAGCCCGCCCGGCCTCCGCCTCCGCCCCCGCCGGCGCCGGCGCCGGCGCCGGGGTCCATGGGCGAAACCCTAGATGCGGGGGGAGGAGGAGCAGGGCTCCAATTCGCAGCGGAATTCGCTCGTTGGGGTTGGGGTTGGGGAGGTGGAGGACTGCTTTGACTCGGCTCGATTCGGTTTGATTTGATTTCAGTTTCAGTTTCAAGCGGAGGTGGTGGTGGGGATGAATGGGGACTGCAGAGAAGTACAGTAGGATTTATCAACTGCTGCTACAGTAGTAAACGTTGGCCGGAGGCGGAGGGTGTGAAAGGAAAAGAGAAGAAGAGGAGAGCGCCCCGATCCCTCCTTGCGACGGATGGAGGAGCGCGACGGCAACCGCTGGTGGACCGAAATGTGTGTGGTTGGTTACCGAGCTGGATCGACTCGACCAAATTTTATGAAGGCTTTTCTGCGTGCTTCGAAATGTTGGGTACGGTGGCTGATTTGGGCTGGGCCTGGAAACGGTGCCTGAGATCGGTAGGGGTGCGCAAAAAGCAAATGCACACTCATCTCATAAAAGCTGCACTATTTTTTTTAAGAAAAAAAATCTACTTTGCCACCCTCAACTATCACAAAAGTCAGCTTTTCTTCATTGAACTTGAAAATCAGACATAACTTCTCTAACTGGACATATGACCTCCCTGTTTGTCTAGATGGTTTTTCTCTTTCTCTTTTATATTTATTTCAGCCGAATCATTGAAAAATCATAGAAAATTATAGAAAAATTATAAAATAGAAAATTCAATTTTGTTGGATTCCACGTGAGTAGATGTATACAGTAAATATATGATATGGTATGCTTTAGTACATAATTTTTGCTCTAGCTTTAGATCTATATTTTTCTGTGATTAATTCATAGCGATAGTTTATGTGGTCCTATTGTGGTGAAATTTTTATGGTGGACTAATCATTGTATGCTTGAGATGTAGTAAAAATTTCATGCTCATTGGATCATGTATGATTGAGTTATAGATTTATTCAGGTTTATGCTTATTAAATAGTTAAAAGTGTGTAAAAATAGAAAATATGTGTTCTCTATGTAATATTACTATTGTTATATCTTATGAAAACATAATCATGTTGTTACATAGAAAATGACATAGAGAAAGCCCTGTATATTATACATTTGCCTTGCATTTGCCTTGGTCTTCTTCACTTCTAGAACCAATCACTTCCATCTCTTCACTTGTTAAGCTTTTGCATCATGATCTTCCAAGCCACCTCATCACCATGCCCTCATCCAGCTCCTAGTATTGCTTTGTTGACTAGTCGTTAACCTTTCATCTCACATGAAACTATGAGTCCACAAATGTTGTCATTAATTACTAAAACCCAAATGGGTCTTTCAACTCCCCAATACCACAAAACGTAATATCCTTGAGGGCCAAAAAAAACCTTCAACGAAAACCATGAAACATGCAAGGAAATTAGTCATGATGACCAACTCTCAAGGAAGGACCGACAAATGTAGAGAGCAAGGAAACTTTCGATTACCTTGGAGGCCAACCATCACAAATGATTTCCTTGGGGGTTTAGCCTCCAAGGAAACAAAGACGATGTCAATTTTTTTACAGCGTCAAGGAAATATAACAACTCCAAAGATATATATTCTCTTGAGTGTTGATGGCCGCCAAAGAAATTGTATGACCTACCATGGATATATATTTTTTGAGAGTTGATTATGGCGAAGAAAATATAACAAAAAAACATCTCAAGAGAAGCCGAGCATAGATTTTTATGTGAATCAAACATGTGACCTAAGGCTTCGTGTTAAGCCCACCTACCAATACACCAAAGTCAATTGTGACTAAATGCATGATTGTTTTTTATCCAGTTTATTGAATCTTGTAGTGAATATTTGAAACACTAAATATTTTCAAATAAAAATATTTAAACTGAAAAGTTTTAGATCTTGTTGAGTACTATAACTTGCGGTTTCGGTCTTAAATCTCCATATGAGGTCATCTGAAAATTTCAAAAAAAAAGAATTTGAAAACTTTGAGAACTCAAAACATAATTTTTGTACTTTAAATGTTTTCAAATGAAAAGTAATCAACTACAAAGTTGTAGATCTCTTTGAGCTCTACAACTTTGATATAAACTTTGTCTTCATCCAATATTAATTAGTATGTTGCATGCTAACTTTAAAACTAACTGCACATCTCAAGCTAAGTGCCAATGTACCAAGGAAAAATCATACTTATTCATTCCACAAACAGGTGAAGGGGGCATTTTTATCTATAAAATTCAATGTCTAACTAATAACAAGCCTGCAATGAGTCCTTAACTGGAAGCCCGCCTAGCCCCCGCCCTTGCCCTCGCCCCTGCCGGCACCGGGGTCCATGAGCGAAACCCTAGATGCGGGGGAAGGACGAGGAGGGCTCCAATTCACACTGGAATTCGCTCGTTGGGGAGGTGGTGGAGAGGACTGCTTTGATTCAGCTCGATTTGATTTGATTTCAATTTCAATTTCAAGTGGAGGTGGTGGGGATGAATGGAGACTGCAGAGAAGTACACTACTGTAGGATTTATCTAATGCTGCTATGGAGAGGAGAAGAGAAGAGAGCGCCCCGATCCCTCCTTGCGACTTGCGAGGGAAGGAGGAGCGCGACGGGCCGACGGCAACCACTAGTGGATCGTGTTGGGTACAGTGTGTTGATTTGGGCTGAGCCTGGGGACGGTGCCTGAGATTGATTTTTATAGGAGATGCGCACTTGCACACAGACCACAACACCAGACCACAAACGCCTACTAGGGTTTCTTTCTACACCCAACTGGCATCGGCTGCCACTGCCGCTGCTGCGCCTTGCCAAATTGAATGTCCACACATTGCTTTCTACACAACGCCACCGTGGCGCCTCCCCCAATCGTGTTCTCGTCACTGGCATCCGTCGTGATGGACCTAGTAAAGCTTGCGCTACAGCTCTCAAAGTGCGCAGGGGACGACCCCTCCTAACGGCTAGCGGCGACGACCGCGCAGGCTTGGAGATGAGAGAAGCTCTCAGCGTCGAGGCCTCCTACCCCGCCACCACCGACTTTGTCGCCATCGAGTTCGCCACCGGCGTCCATCGTGATGGACCTGGTAAAGCTTGCGCTACAGCTCTTAATGCGCATAGGGGACGGCCCCTCCCAATGGCTGGCGGCGGCGACCGCGCGGGCTTGGAGATGCAGGAAGCTCTCAGCGTTGAGGCCTCTTACCCTGCTGTCACCGACTTCATCACCATCGAGTTCCTCCAGCCAGGCATTCTCCTTCTCCAAACCCTCGTGGAAGCTCCCAACATCAAGGTCTCCTGCCCCGCCAACGTCCCCACCAACGTCTTCAACCTCAAAGGCCCTGCCGATTTCTTCCTCTACGCCTACAAGGCTCCCAACATCAAGGCTTCCTGCCTCGCCGACGTCTTCATGCTCAAAGGCCCGACTGATTTCTTCCACCATGCCTACAAGGTAGATCCCCCACTACCGCTCTTCATTTTTTTCTCGATCACATAAAAGGTTGTTGCCTCTCTTTATGTTGTTTAGTTCATTCATCGGTGCTATCCTGTATGTTCCAGAGAGCAGGGGTACTCATCTCACCCATGGACTACACGGTACCGAGGAGTGGGGGTAGCCATGTTATGTGCGATGCGCTCAACCAACCTTGCAACACATAGATTCACAACATCTACTCTTCCAACCCGGCATATCGTAACTTCTGCAACACCTAATTGTTTGAACCTTTCAACTTTATCTGAATTCAAGTAATCTATTCCAGAATTAGGGCTACTCTTGGGTCTATTGCATGTATATTGGTCTCCATATGTTTGTTTTTTATAAGGAGCCGATTGTATGAACTTGTCGATCGTAACTGATAATTGAGATGTTCACTAGCTGACTATAATAGTTAAGCGAACAATAGCATTTGTGATGACCATTTGATTTTCATGCTTGTTCTTCATATATTCCATGCTTTGGTTAAATTAACCTCTTTATCTTTGTAATTCCGTTATGAAGTCTATTTAGATTTAGTGATCTACTGATCTTCAAATCTACTTTGGGTTGTTTGGAAACTACTTCCTATATAACAAGTGTTGCTATGAGGTGATTATTAGTAACAGTCGCTTGTTGTTGGTGATTTATCCCCAAATAGAGAGAGAGCGAGGAGAACGTTAGAGAAAGTAAGAAAGAGAGAAAATGGCCACAAGTCACCCTCTAAGCCCTAGTGCTCTATTTATAGGAAGGGGAGATTGTTGCCCCAATGGATTGTGAATTACAAGCAAGTCCTTATCTGTTCCTAATATTCCCTTGGATGCTTACAAACACACCATGGACCTATCATTTAGAACTCTTTTGTATACAAAGGGCAAATATTCCATCATCTATTTGGTTTTGGTTGGACAATGAGATCTAATAGCTACTTTTGCTAGAAGAGGCCCAACTACAACACTCCAATTTTCGTTGCCAAAGTTTTGTGTTGATGTTGTTAATGAGCGATGCCTGATCCTAGGAGGCACCAGACATGGGTGACCGGCGTCGGCGGCTGCTACGAACCTAGTGAAGACGCCATGGGTAGGGCCAGAATAGGGACCCCTCCCCCGTACATGAAGCCCGGGGCATCATCGGGTAGTAGGGCCTCGGGTAGGGCACAACGTGGAGCGTCGGTTGGGGTGGTCATACGATGAGGACAAGGGGCAGCGCCTGGCCAAGGAGACTAGTGTAGCTATGAGGCTAGGGCTACATCGTGCCAGACCATGGGTTGGCGTGGGGCGGCGCAGGGCTAGTCGACACGTTGGGGTATGGGGTGTCACTAGGGTGGGGACCACCAAGGCCAACGCTGGTCTTGCCGCTCACGTCCATGATGGCGGGTGTTGCGCTGGCCAAAGGTAGCGCCAGAACCGGTAGGGGCCGGCGGCACCGGGCGCGGTGGTGGTGCCGCAACAAACACCGACGATGCTACCAGAGGGTCATCGTCTGTGGTGTCATCGACGTCGATCTCCTCAAGGAGCAATAGCATGCCTGCTGCGTTGAATGTTGGGAACGACCGCTACATCTTCAAGTTAGACACCATGTGTCAACATTTGCCATTGAAACCATGGAGGAGGGTGATGACCAGTTGCGATTGTCGGTTGGATCATAGAGGTCAACGAGGAAGGTGGCCGTCATCTCTAGGTGGCAACAATATTTTGTGATGGAGAGGGCGCCCTGTTTGAGGGTGCAAAACTCGGCCTCCAGTAGCAGGGCACGAGACTCGCACTACTTGAGGAATTCATCCTCGAGGTAGAGCCACACGGTCCAGGCGCTAGGGTTCCAAAGCATCAATGACTGCTATATATCATTAGAGCCAATGCTGTAGATCCAAGATGATGCAGCAGTCCATGGTCGCCCAAACCGAGTGATTGGGGTAGGAGTCATCGGAGATCACGTGATCCTTGAGATTGTACTTGCTGAGGACGGCGATGAAGAGGAAGCACAAATATCCATAGTGGTCAGCTAACTTCTCAAAGGTCATAGGGATGAGGACCTTGATGTTGAGGAAGGCGATCGCCTGCGTGCGGAGGGTGGTGTTTTTGTGGTTTCCTTGGTGGTGAGATCTCGATTGCGTGCCTCAGCAGCATGGTGAGCGACCTCGTTCGCGAGGCGCTGGGGCCTCAACGGTGGAGGCGTCATTGGGTGCCATGGCGGGGTGCTGGTGAGCGGATCGATGGCAATAGGGTACCTGGCGAGGATCTCGACGGCAGGTGGAGGGCTGGGTGAGGTGCTCAACAGTGGGCAGGTCGGTGTCCGATGATAGAGTCAGTGGTGGCTAGGGTTTGCCGTAGCCAACGACGGAGTCTATGGCGGCTAGGGTTTACGAGAGCAAGGCCGCAAAAGCAATTCGTCTATGATACCATGAAAGCATAATAGAGTTGGGGAAATGAGCAATGTATTACTCAGTGACCAGTAACATGAGTCAGCAATGAGGGGAATGAGGAGGCGAGGAAGGGAAGGGAACGATGCTCAGGTGGGAGACGTCGGTGTCGGCGAGGATGCGGGCGATGTCGGCGGCCTGCATGATCATGTCGGGGCAGTCTGGCGTGGCGAGGGGCTCGTCATCGCTGAGCGTGTCGAAGCCGAGCTCCTGCGGGAGGGTGGGGAGCGGCAGCGACGACAGGACCTCAAAGTGGACGGTGTTGGGCAGCCGGCACGCCTGCTCGAAGCCCGCCCGGCCTCCGTCCCCGCCCACACCGGCGCCGGCGCTGACGCTGGGGGTCCATGGGCGAAACCCTAAATGCGAGGGAAGGAGGAGGAGGGGTCCAATTCGCAGCGGAATTCACTCATTGGGGTTGGGGAGGTGGAGGACTGCTTTGATTCGGCTCGATCTAGTTTGATTTGATGTCAGTTTCAGTTTCAAGTGGAGGTGGTGGGGGATGAATGGGGACTGCAGAGATGAGAAGTATAATAGGATTTATCTACTGCTGCTACAGTAGTAAAACGTTGCCAGAGGCGCGAGGGTGTGAAAGGAGAAGAGAAGAAGAGGAGAGTGCCCCGATCCCTCCTTGCAAGGGAAGGAGGAGCGCGTCGGCAACCGCTAGTGGACCGAAATGTGTGTGGTTGGTTACCGAGCTAGACGACTCGACCAACTTTTATAAAGGCTTTTCTGCATGCTTCGAAATGTTGGGTACAGTGCGCTGATTTGAGCTGGGCCTGGTCGGTTTGGGTTGGGCCTAGGAATGGTGTGTGAGATCGATTTTTTTGGAGAGACATGGGCGCTCCACAAATGCACACTCGTCTCATAAAAACTACACTAAATTCCCTAAAAGAAACTGCACATTAGATTATCTCCTACAACTAAAAAGAACAAAACAAAGACAACGGAATGGTGCGACAATTTTTTGCCTCACCTTCGCTTCACCCCGTGCGAAAAAAATTCCCACCTCCGCTCTGCCCACCCGTGTGATCTCCTCCAATCACGCAATTCCCCGGCACGGCGCCCATGTGATCTCCTCGCTCTCCTCCAATCACGCGAGCACTTCCCCGTCCCGCGTTCACCTCGTGCCGCACCCATGCCCCAGCCATGTCGCCGCGACGCTGACGCCCGCATCCTGCCGCCACTGGCCCACATTCAGCTGCCGCCCTCGGCCACCAGGTCCATTGTGTGGCCTTCCGCTCCACCCCGAGGCACCACCGCTCTGCGCCACCGTGCCAAGCTAGCCGTCACACGACCGGTGCGGAGGGAGTGTCGGGGGTGAGGCATGGAGGCCGGCAAGGTAAGGAGAGACAACGAGGAGGGCGCAATGGATGGCCGTGGTGACGGCCGTGACGGTACAGTCCACAGCCAGCCGGAGAGAGAGGACGCCCCGATACTGAAGGAATCCAAATTCAAGGTCTATTTACTGCTGGAACGGTAGGAGTTCATGATCTCAGCGAAAATTGAGTGTGATTTCACTACAAATCTGTCGGTGCTCTGCTTGTTGGAGTTTCAGTTCGTGTTTTGAGTACACTAAAGGGCTCAAGAAGATGACAATGTCCTCCTGAACTTGACTTGATATCTTGCCCAAGTAGTTCATATGTGTGAAGTTATGCCCAAGTTGGATTTACTATAAACACAGTCCCGATTGCTATGTTTACACTAACCCCTGAAATTAGTCTCCACCTATCTAGGATGACTATTGCCAAACTGCTCCTGTTTCTTTCTCACAAACCAATATTGAAGCAAACAAATAAGATTTCTTGTGCATAGATGAATGCCACTTAGGAAATTGATCTGTATCATTAGAATCTATTGCCCTGCCGGCTGCCACAATTTTTTTTCTATGCAAAATCTTATAGTACTTATATGAGTTATATTTATGTCACAGGAGGATTCACAGACCGGAGTTACAGGAAACATTTCTGAAGATGATGGTCATATGAGCATAGAAGAAGCTTCCCCTGTCCTTTTCACCGCGTTGCAATCATTAAAAGAAAAATGATTAATGATGGCAACTCGAATTTCACATAGCTAGATAGAGTTCTTCTTACTTGTGAGAGGAACTCTTCTAAATAGAATCGTTACTTTGGAGTTAGGATTAGCAGCTGCAAGAGATCGTGTTGTCAGAATAATTAGCTCCAGCAATATGGATAAGCGAATCACGCACAGGGAATCAGAAGGGTATCACACGAGACATAGATTTATACTGGTTCAGGTATGTGGTACCCTACGTCCAGTTTGGAGTAGATCTCTTTGTTTGTATGCTCTAGCTTACAAGGGGCTGCTGATGGATAGTTGCTAGATGAGACGAGATGTCTTGGGGTGTCCGAAGATACTGATCGGGGCTCTGTGCCCCTCCTTATATAGTCTAGGGGGTGGGGTTTGGTTTATATGTGGGTTTCTTAGTTTTTTACGAGTAAGATAGAATTGGTTTCTAAATACATATTGCTATGCCTTATCTTCCAAGTAGATGAGGTACCCTGTCTTGGTTGGGCTCTCACATAGCCCACTTGGTATACTTTATCTTACTTCGACTTTATTCCACGCGGTGAGGTACCCTGGGTACATATCATCGAATAGGTACTGAATCCGATAGCATGAAAGGGATGGAAAGAGTGAGCCGCTGGCAAAAATGTGCAAGGTAATGTTGGGGTAGAGCCTGTTCCCGATTCTTTACTAGGTGGCTCTGGTCATAGGGTCTCTCTTGTGACTTTGTGAGGGAACTGTTAAGACATTATGTGCTAGTAGTTTGGTTTCATGTTCCAAGCCTGTTGAGTGTAGCTATCAGTACCTATGTCTAGTTGGCAAGAAATTTATCTGCTTTATTATATGTAGTAGTATTAAGTGTCATTGTCAGTGTGTCTGTTGAGTGTAACTACGGTAACTATCAGTACCTATGTTTAGTTGGCAAGAAACTTATCTGCTTTATATGCAACAATATTCAGTGTCATTGTCAGTATATGTTTGGTGTCTTTGTTGTGCATTGTTGAATTTGCTGGAGTGGCCGCTCACTTTGGAGCCTGCATCCATTGTGTTAATCTCCAGATTGGGATTAACATTATTAATTCCTTGTTGCCAAGTTTTACTCCTACATTGTCACACTGGCGCCTTTTTAGTGTTCAGCCATCTGTGCGTGCAAGAAAGTACAGCATTTCTTAGAGAACAGAAACAGAGGAAGGTCACCAGACGCTGCAGAAAGCAGAGCATTTCGTGACTCCGCTTGCACATAATGAATGGGCCCGGTTTGTTGAACTGGTCTTGTCTTCTGTTTACTAGGCCAAACTGCAACTGCATCCACCTATTTTCAGAATTTTCTTTTTCAAAGAGTTTTATCATGCAATGAACAAAATCTTGCTGCATAGTAGCCTCACAAATGCTCCCTCGTTTATATAGGACGTTTAGGACGACAAGCCAATTAATTAGAAAATATTTGAAACGGATGGAGCCGTTAGCTTTGAGTTTGATTTCACATGCCTAATCAACCAGAACCCTTATTGATTTCCTATAAAAAAGAAGAACCTTTATTGATTTACCGATTGGTACATATATACTACCCACACGCCCCAAAGAACTATAGAAAGTTTGATTTACCAATTTTGCTATTAATTTTATCAAGTTTTTTTGGACGAGCGGTAGTAAGGTGTATTAATGGCTAGGCTTGATGAGGATAAATTGCCTATAAAAAAATTTTCATACTTTTTTCTTTTTGAATTTTAAAATTAAACTAGGTGAGTGCCCGTGCGTTGCAACGGGACAATAATCATGTATGCACGTGTAATATTTAGATGATACTATTATGATTATCTCAATCTTAAACACTCCATTCATATTTGTGGTGGTCCCGTCGAGACAATAGATGTATTCATTCACTAATGCTCATGAATTGCCACAGAGATAAAAAAAAGAATAACACGATAAAAGGGCATGAAAAATATATGGGTGTTTTGAGATGACCAAGCACTACATCTGCGGTCACAAATGATGTCTCTTCTCCATCGAGGTGACCCACTAACTGATTTGGGCACGCCTAAGGACACCACAGACATATCGTATACGTTAGAAGTTTAAGGCATATTTGAAATCAAGAACCTCCTAAACATTATGGGTGGAGTATATTTGGAGCAATGGTAATAGAAAAAAGGTTTAGGGTTGCAAGGATTTAATTTCATCTAAGATCTGTAAAATTTGCATTGAACAACACAAAAGCTTAGATGCAATCTGAACAAAATTCTGATTCATATCTCAGATGCATAATCATCCCATTCACAGCCTTAACCACTTGAAGTTGCAACTCTTAGTCAAAAATTGGACTTCACATTTATATAACCTCTGAACTGTAAGAGGTCTGTTGCAACAATAGGAAAAAAGGTAACCAATTGTAAATGTTTCATGAGGTAGAAAATTTTCCGCTATGTGATCTCCAGAAGCACTGCATGAATAAAAACGATTACAAGGAAAAGTAACAAAACTGGTGTCAAAACTGCCCGCACAAGTTCATATGTATGGCAGTCAGTTCAAGATTTTTTTTGTTATAGGCCCAGGGCAAAAATTTTATTAAAGCAAACCTTAGAAGGAGCCGAGTATAGGTGCAGGACCAATTTCATAGCCCTGCCTTAAACATGCTGTCTCTCTGTTGAAGCTTAGCCACTCACGAAGAACATGGAGACCATGTTGTCAAACTCAGAAAGAAATATACCATCATAAGCATTAAAATGCAGTGAGATAAAAATCATGTAGAAATTTTAACCAATGAGAGATGCAGAAGACACAAAAATAAGATGATATGAATAGAGGAATGGCAGTTAAATGACTGTTACCGAAATCATTCCCTTTGTCATCGCAAGCACCGGCATGCTTCATATCATCTCTTGATCACGACGGTGCTGGTGGTTCAATTTTGAAATCATTGTAGGCTTTGGATCTAATATCAGGATTAAAGGACTATCGATCTGTCTTTAGCAGAGAATAAAGAAGGTGAGATTTCTAGCATCAAGCGGATAGAAGCTGAAGATAAAGAAGATGGACGATGTACTATGCCTTCACCGGTGATCCAAAAATGTCAAGTACGACCACTCCATGCTAATGGAGTCTTGGTGGTGTACTGTATCTCCGCCTCCCGCGGACGTCAACTCTCGCTGGGCATGCACTTGTGCCTCCGTGTCCGGCAATATTGGCAGCGGCACATCGGCCTTCGCTCCAGCCGGAGACATAGCTGCAGCCACGTTGCTACAATCTGCTCCGCCCAGCACACCACCACCCGCACGAGCTCACCGTATCTACAGCCGCTGCCTCCCGTGCGAGTGGGCTAGGGCCCCAAAGGAGACGTCGACGCAGAAGGGGCTGGAGTAAACAGGGTTGCCGGAGTAGCGTGAATTCACGGGGGCAGCACAACATGCAGGCGGGGGTTGCGGGTGGTGGCGGCGGCGCGCAGGCAGGAGGGGGCGAGGGTGGCCCTATTGGGAGAGAGGAGTGGCACGTAAGCAGGGTTGGCGACGGCGACGGCGGCTGGCGTGAGATGCGAGAGCGTCATGGAGGGGAGGTCAGCTCCACAGATGGTGTTGATGGGGCGGCTGAGCAGTGCGGTTTCTCGATCTCTCCTCGCAAGCAGGATCGTGGGGTACTGGGCGCGGACGGTTCGAGTTTCCTGCAGAGTATCGGGGCGGGCGACGCCGCGACGTACGTACGAGCGAGCGGGTGGACAGATGACGGACGAAAGATGTGCACTGACCACATGTGGGGGCGGGCTGATCAGAGCGGACCTAATCTTAACGGACGAGCCGATTTTTTCTCTGTGCGGAGGCCGCATGGGGCGAGGCAGTTTCTTTTTTCCCGCGCGTCGGTCCACAGGGAGCCATCCGGTTTTTTTACCCAGGGGGAGATTAGGAGGCAAGCCGATTAGTTTCGCGGAGACGATAACATTTGGATCTTTTTAGTTGTAGATAGATACATATTAGGTTGACCTAATGGCATCCTTTGCGGTGGAGCGATAAAAGTGAAACAAATAGCTATATATCGAAGTGCATGTTATTATTTGCTTCTAGTTATACTTATAAAAAGATGAGTATATATCTGATGAAAATCTTACAATTGAGTGCTCAAAATACATTTTCAAAAAGTTTTCAACACAATAAATAATGGAGAAAGATTAAGCCCAACCCATAATATCTTGATAGCCCAGCCCAAGCATGGGTGTTAGGATTGGAACCTGAGAAAAGTATCGTTTGTTTTGGCTATTAGTAGTATTGGATCGTAGGATCATATCGTAGTATCAGGATGCTATCGAGTTTTATAAATTACTAGCAAAAATGCCCGTGTGTTGCAATGAGATTTAGAATCTATAACTGGATGGCTTGTGGCTCGAAAACTTATTGATACATTAAACACGAGAGGATTTGAGATTAATTATTATGTAATGTTTCTCAATTGATCTTAAGATTTTATTTCAGTCACACTACTTGAACTCATGCAGGGTTGAAAAAAGGATCATGGAAACGATTGGCTCGAAAATTTATTGATACATTAGGCACGAGAGAGGATTTGAGATTTACTATTATGTTATGTTTCTCAATTGATCTTAAGATTTTATTTCAGTCACACTACTTGAACTCGTACAGGATTGGGGAAAAGGATCATACAAACGATTCATACTTTAACATTAGAAAAATTAGATGGTATAAGTGTGTGTTGTTATAGATTTTAATTCTATAAGAAAATACTCAATTAAATTAAAGTGATGAATTCAAGTAGTTTAAGCCTACTTGTTTTTCTCATAACTTGTTTTCCGCGTATAGGGTCGGTTTTTGCTCTAAGCTTCAGAAAATATATATATAGGAATGCATAGTGGTTGTAATGGGATGTATAGATTCTCAGAGTCACCTAATAGATCATGGCATATGTGACAAATTGCTCTAATTTTTATGAGTACCTGAAAAGAGCAATGAACCATAGAAACGTTTTATATTCTAATTTAAACTTTGTACTTGTCTGAACACGCTGCTCCAACCTATATATGGTATTTAGAGAATGAATGACCATTAAAAAATGATCAAAAATATGTCACACGCGCACAAGCTGGCAAGCGGGGCGAGTGTTGGTAGGTGCCCACCACCGGCGGCACAGGCTGGAGCTAGGCCTTGCGCGGGGCGAAGCGAAGCACATGGCGAGCATGTTGCAGGTGTCCACCGCCATCGACGCAGGCTATAGCCAGGGTGCACGGACGCAGACGACTTTTTCTTTTGCTGTGCCGTATATGATTATATTTGGTAAGCTTTTTTTCCCTGGGTTTTTATTTTGGGAAACGCTTTTTTTTTTGCCGTGAGTTGGAAACGGGGACGGGATGCAGACGTCATTTTTTTGCCGTATTTTTTTTACATTTTTTCGCCACATATGATTATATTTGGGAAAAAAAATTTTGCCGTGAGGTTTTTTCTGGGAAATGGTTTTTTTCGTGAGTTTTTTTACGGTATAAGGTATTTTTAGGTGTAGAAGATTTGGCATGTTTTTTGGGAAATTTTTTTTGCTGTGAGTTGGAAACGGGGACGGACACCAACATTTTTTTTTGCCGTATATGATTATATTTTGGAAACTTTTTTTTTATTGAGTCTTACGTGAGATTGAGTCACGGACGGTTACGTCTTACGTCTTACAGGTGGAAAAAAAACCATAACGAAAATTTTGGCTCTTTATTATTAGGTATAGATATATTTTATGTAAGATTTGTAATAGGTTCCACTCCAGATATTTTCAACCAAAGTGGTGCACTTCGGTTTGGCCATGATGCAACGACCCAAGCTTCAATGCGCTCGATAAAAATTAAGCAATTAGCTTAGAGCTACTTGAATGATGACCGATATACACATATCGCCCTTAGAATTGAATGGCCGACAAATGTATCACCCCTTAAAACAAAAATAATTGAGTTATATGGATCGTCCATAGAATAAAATAGCCGATGGACTTGACATCGTTGCTTTTGTCATCATATGTTTTAAAACTTGCATATGCTTCGCTCAAAAACACGGGGCATACGTTGAAACCAAAATATGAATGGGGAGCCAAAGCTGTACGGGCATGGGAAATTAAATGCAATTGAAAAGGATGAAATTTTGGGGCAAATGTGCAAAATTCTGAGAACCAGGCCAAACTGGTTTGTTTGGTCAATGCCCCCAACACCAGCAGTAAAAGCTGGCCAAGGCCGGTTGCGTTTTAGGGTTTGCATAGGCCAGTAAAAACCGGACCAGACTGTTTTTTTTAGTCCAAGTGAGTTTCGAGATATTCTTGTTGGAAACTTGCTGATAGACATCGTCGCTTGGAAGTTGAAAAATAAGCGGATTGTTAGATGAGCGAGTGCTGATAGAACCGAGCCGAACGTTGAAAAAGCAAATTTTTTCCTATAAAACAACTTTTTTCAATCATTTGACGGTAGATTTTTTTTGTAGCATTAATGTATGCAGGACTATGGTAGCATCTCAAGAGATTCTTTTTCTTTCTTTTTTATTCCCTTTTGATTGATGAGCTAGGAATGCTGTAAAATCGATAGATATATCTATTTTATTTTATTTTATTTTATTTTATTTTATGAAATGAGATAGGGTGACAAATTGACAACCACCTTCGGTGTACTATATAGACCCAATGAAAGAGTCGTCTCCCGGCCGGCAGAGACAGAGTCTGTCAATGCGGACTATATGTGAGACTCTGCCAATGCGATTCTTGCCAACTAGCTATTGCCCAAATCCTCCAATCCCAAGCAAAGAAAAGATAAAAAAATATATATAGAAGAAGAGCAGACCAGCATCATGCCCAGGCTGAACTTGCTGTGCACCCTACTAGCCATCATCTTCTTCATCATCGACATTGCCGTTGATGGTGCTCAACAGTTCATATACCATGGATTCAAACCCAACGACCTGCTCCTTGGCGGCGCAGCTTCCGTTGCACAAGATGGCGTCCTCTCTCTTACCAACAACGGTGGTTCTAACACCACCGGCCATGGCTTCTACACGAGGAGCCTTCTCATGGACGGCCCAGATTATGGTGTGCACCTCACTTCTTTCTCTACTACTTTTGTGTTTTCCATCACCCCTTACTTCTCTGGAAGCTCTGGTGACGAGATGGCGCTTGTGATCTCGTCGACAACGAATTTCTCCGGCAACATCTTCCCAGAGGCTCCCCCAATTTCTTTGCCATAGTGCTTGGGTTCCATCATGACAAACCGGTTTGCATCGTCGCAAATTCAGTAGCAGACGACTGGAACTGCCCTTTGATGCCGAATGACAAGGCGCTGCTGCTTTCCAGTGGCAAACCGGTGCAGTTGTGGGCAGAGTACAATGGCACGTCCAAGGGACTCAACGTCACCGTGGCCCTTATTCAGAAACATGAGCCCATTTTACCACCATTGCTATCTTACATGTTCAACATGTCCAGCATGCTGCTGGTGTTGGGGAATTCTCTAGTTGTAGCTTACGCAGGCTTCTCCGCGTCAACGGGCGATAACAATGGTGCTACCACTCATCAGGTCCTTGGATGGAGCTTCAGCCTGGGAGGACCGGCTCAACAGCTCAACTACTCACTCTTGCAGCAGCTACAACCACCGAACAAGACAACGAAGAATCTGGTCAAGTGGTTGCCTGTAACTCTCTCCACATTCACCATACTGGCAGTTGTAACGGCCGCTTGCCTTGTGTTCCAACGCCGGCGCAAAAATAGAGCAGAAGAGCAGGAAGAGGGCTGGGAGGCTGAGCTAGGGCCCCACCGGTTTTCGCACAAAGCCCTCTGTAAAGCTACCAATGGGTTCAGTAGTCAGCAGCTGCTTGGGGAAGGTGGCTTTGGGCGTGTCTACAAAGATGGCTCAAAACAACCGGAATGATGTAGTAAGTCAAAGTCGAACTCCTAGCTTGTATCCAAATGTGTTGTTATTGGAAAGCTTGGTTCTCATATCTTTTTTTTTCTGCCAACACTTAATTACTAGTTGAGGACTATGACTTAAACTACGCAGGTTGCAGCTTTGAAGCCATTCTTAACCAAACAATGTATGCATTAGGTTATGAATGAAAATATGCTGATGAATGGCCAACACTCACTACGAAAGGATTTCAGGAGAAGCTGCTTGCGACTAAGAGGGTATCATCTGACCCACCACCGCTAACCGTCGTGAGTAGACCTTGTGTTCGTACTTTTGAAGCAAGGGAGAGTGCATTACTTAGTCCTTGGATTTCATCAATGACGTTTGTGGATACCACATCGGCGATCTACACTTCACCGACTTCATAATACGACGTAGTCAACTTTGGCGGTGATCTACTTGCATTGTGGTTGCATGAACTTGGTGTGTGTGCATTGAACTTTGGGGTGTAGTTGGACATCTCTAGCTATTTTGTAATGACTTTGTTTTTAAATTACTATGGTTTGTATGAACTCGATGAATGGAGATGATCATTGTAATATATAAGCTCTTACTTCATTAGTTTCGTTCTTATTTATGGATGACATACAATAGTATAGCATATATAATACGTGTATGAAAACTATTTAAAACGAAAACAAATTGAATGGAAAGAAACTGCAAAAGAAAAGAAAAACAAAACAAAAAAAAGTAATATTTAGTCCCGGTTGGTTATACCAACCGGGACTGGAGGTGGCCGCTCTTGGGCTTGGCCTGGAGCCCCCTATAGTTCCGGTTGGTATAAGTAACCGGGACTAAAAGCCCCCTATTGAATCACGGTTGGACGGCCCAGATTAGCAGTCCAAGTTGGGAAACCGGGACTAGAGGGATTTCTCAAACGGGACTGCAACCCAGTCCTGCACTGGTGAAACATGACCGTGGTGGTATACTTGGCGACGCTGGACATTGAAGAGATGGGACAGTACGTGCTCGTATTCGCTTGAGGATAGTCACTTGGCACGCAGCCCTCTACACTGCTAAGCTCACGCGAGTCACAGAGTGTTTTATTCAGTGGCGGATCTACGAAATAAGCTAGGAGAGGCTTATTTCATAATCTTTCATTCTAAGCCTCTCCTTCTAAGCTTGAATATGTACAAATTTATAGTAGGGGTTTAGGAGGGGCTCCACGGTCCGAGCGACGGTAGCGGGGGCTCGAGCCCACCCCGCCCCGGTGCTGGATCCGCCCCTGGTTTTATTACTTGAGGGCGGTCAGGCCTGAAATCATGTGAGTACAGTGTTGCTGTCGCCTGAAACCATGCGAGTGAGAGACATCGTCGCTTGGAAGTTAGAAAAATAAGCGGATTGTTAGCTGAGCGGAGTGGATAGAACCGAGCCGAACGTTGAAAATGCATTTTTCTATGAAAAAAGTTTTTTTTTCAATAATATATATATTTTTGTAGAATTAATGTATGCAGGACTATGGTAGCATCTCAAGAGATTCTTTTTCTTTCTTTCTTTTTTCCTTTTTGATTGATGAGATAGGGATGGTGTAAAATCGATAGATATATCTAGTTTATTTTATGATTATGAAATGGGATAGCGTGACGCCGTGACAACAATTGACAACCAACCTTCGGTGTACTATATAGACCGAAGAGTCGTCTCCCGGGCGCTGGAGTTGGTAGGTCAATGGCCCGGCAGAGACCGTGTCTGTCATGGAGGATCGTTGACCAGATTACATGTGAGACTCTGCCATTGTTAAGCTTGCGGTTGTTGTCAACGATGAGCTATTGCCCCATATCCTCCAATCCCAAGCAAAGAAAAGATAAAAAGCATATATAGAAGAAGAGCAGACCAGCATCATGCCCAGGCTGAACTTGCTGTGCACCCTACTAGCCATCATCTTCTTCATCATCGACGCTGCCGTTGATGGTGCTCATCAACAGTTCATATACCATGGATTCAAACCCAACGACCTGCTCCTTGGCGGCGCAGCTTCCATCGCACAAGATGGCGTCCTCTCTCTTACCAACAACGGTGGTTCAAACACCACCGGCCATGGCTTCTACACGAGGAGCCTTCTCATGGACGGCCCAGATTACGGTGTGCGACTCACTTCTTTCTCTACTACTTTTGTGTTCTCCATCACCCCTTACTTCTCTGGAAGCTCCAGTGATGAGATGGCGTTTGTGATTTCGTCGACAACGAATTTCTCCGGCAACATCTTCCCAGAAGCTCCCCCCAATTTCTTTGCCATAGTGCTTGGGTTCCATCATGACAAACCGGTTTGCATCGTCGCAAATTCAGTAGCAGACGACTGGAACTGCCCTTTGATGCCGAATGATAAGGCGCTGCTGCTTTCCAGTGGCAAACCAGTGCAGTTGTGGGCAGAGTACAATGGCACGTCCAAGGGACTCAACGTCACTGCACTGCCGGAAATATCTTTGCCGAGTGTCAAATATCGGGCACTCGGCAAAGAGGCTCTTTGTCGAGCGCCGCTCTCGGCAAAGTAAGACACTCGGCAAAGATCGCTTTGCCGAGAGTCCAGCTCCCGGCAAAGATTTACACTCGGCAAAGACGACCTCACAAACGGTGAGCCCCAACGGTGACCCTTTGCTGAGTGCCTGCTGTTAGGCACTCGGCAATGTTTTTTTTAATTACTTTGCCGAGTGCCAAGAATCTGACACTCGGCAAAGAATTTCTTTGCCGAGTGTCAGAATCTTGGCACTCAGCAAAGAATATAATTTTTTTCTTTTTGCACCTAAATTTTTTTTGCAGCCCTACTACAGTATTAGGAGCTAGATTTTAAAATTTGGTACATTTTTTATGTTTTTTGCTGCATTTAGTTAATTTGTATCATTTACTTGAATTTTTTCGTAAAAAGCAAATTTGAACTGCAGGTGCATGGAATAATGGAATTTAGCCCTTCAAAAAATGATATTCATGCTTTTGAGTGTATTATGAGGCGCTATCTAGGAACGCACCCGAAATTTCGAACATCGTGTTCACGAAACATGGGCACCAACTTGCGCGCGATTTGTTTTTAAATTCTATTAAATACAAACGAAGTCCGAAAATTACAAAAATTGCCAAGATGTCATGATATCGCATGTGGAGGCTATGATAAAAAATTAAGAATGTTTCGAGGAAGTTATGACGTACGTTGCTTAAAACCTAGACATCTCCACATGTGTTATCACAATATCACATGTGGTTTGTCTGGTTTCAAGCAACGTATGTCACAACTTTCTCGAAACATTCTTAATTTTTTATCATAGCCTCCACATGCGATATCATGACATCTTGGCAATTTTTGTGATTTTCGGACTTTGTTTGTATTTAATAGAATTTAAAAACAAATCGCCCGCAAGTTGGTGCCCATGTTTCGTGAACACGATGTTCGAAATTTCAGGTGTGTTCCTAGATAGCTCCTCATAATACACTCAAAAGCATGAATATCATTTTTTGAATGGCTAAATTCCATTATTCCATGCACCTGCAGTTCAAATTTGGTTTTTACGAAAAATTTCAAGTAAATGATACAAATTAACTAAATGCAGCAAAAAAACATAAAAAATGTACCAAATTTTAAAATCTAGCTCCTCATACTGTAGTAGGGCTGCAAAAAAAAGGTGCAAAAAGAAAAAAAAATTAAATTCTTTGCCGAGTGCCAGGATGTTGGCAGCCGAGTGTCAGATACCTGGCACTCGGCAAAGTAATTTTAAAAAAATAAAATGCTGAAAATTCTTTGCCGAGTGTCAGATTCGTGGCACTCGACAAAGAACTTAAAAAAATGATGAAAATTCTTTGCCGAGTGCTAGATCGTGGGCACTCGGCAAAGTAATTAAAAAAAATAAAACGCTGAAAATTCTTTGCCGAGAGCCAGATCGCGAGCACTCGGCAAAGAATTTTAAAAAAAATAAAAGTCTTTGCCGAGTGCTAGATCGCCGGCACTCAGCAAAGCAATTTTTTTAAAAAAAAAATTAAAAACTTTGCCGAGTGCCGGCGATCTGGCACTCGGCAAAGACTTTTTTAAAAAAATAAAAGGCTTTGCCGAGTGCCAGGTCGCCGGCACTCAGCAAAGCAATTTTTTTAAAAAAAATAAAAACTCTGCCGAGTGCCGAATCGCGGGCACTCGGCAAAGCACGTAAAATATATACCTCTCTGCTTCCAGATAGGTCCGCTCGCACGCCAACGCCACCGCTCGCTCGCGCGCCACCGCTCGCCCGCCGCGCCGCGCCCGCACCGGCCGCTCGCCGCGCCGGCCGCTCACCCGCACGCGGCCGCCCGCGCCGCACCGCGGCCGCGCCGCCCCGCGTCCGCCGCACGCCCGCCCGCGCCCGCCCGCGCCGCTCGCCCTGCACCGCCGCGCCGTGCGGCCGCGCCGCTCGCCCGCCGCCTCCACGCCGCCGTGCCGCCGCACCGCCGACGGGCACACACTAGGTTCGCCCATTCCTTTTCTATACAATTTGTGCAGTGCGTGAAATAGTGTGTCAGTTGTAATTGTTGTTGTATGTGTTGTCGTTGTATGTGGTTTTCGGACATGAAGCCGTTGCATGTGGATATCGGCCATCGAGCCGTTGTATGTGGATGTCGGCCATCGAGCTGTCATATGTGAATGTCAGCCATCATGCCGTTGTTTTTTGCCGGTATTCAAAACCTCCCCATGCAGGGGAGGTTCTGCCAAAAATTTTAATTGACAGTATTATTTTTCTTTCTTTTTTTGTAGAGAAGAGCCCGTTGAAGCGGAGCCGGAGTACGCCGATCGTCTTCCTCGGTGTTGCGGGTCTGCCTGCACCGCGTCGCCTCGCCACTGCACCGACTCGTCACGGATCCGCTATCCTGACTCCACCGGCACCCTAGGTATAACCCATTTCCTTATCATAGTTGTAGCTCGCGTAACTCGGTTAGGCGTCTCCCGTTCGAAAGAGATACAATTATTGGTATGCAAATCTTTGCATATATATGACCGTATCTATTTTGAATTATCCACGTATTTTGGACAGCCCGCGGAAAACGATACAATGCTGACAAACTGGTACATCCATCTGATGGTGAAGCATGGACCTAGTTTGATTGCATTTATCGTGAGAAAGCAGATGAGACTCATAATGTACGTGTTGCGCTGGCAACAGATGGGTTCAATCTTTATTGATTGATGGCTGCCCCATACACATGTTGGCCTATGTTCATTATCCCCCTCAATCTCCCTCCCCGGCGTATGCTTTCAAAGACAGAATATATTCTTGTCATTAATAATTCTTGGACACCCAGGGAGTAATATGGGTGTGTACATGGAGCCTGTGATTGATGAATTGGTCAGTGCTTGGTAGGAAGGCGTATGGACATACGACCGAGCTACAAAGATAAGCTTCAAAATGTACGTTTGGTACCACTACTCTCTGCAAGACTTCCTGGCCTATGGGATATTCTCGTAGTCGGTGTCACATGCGGGCTAGGAGTGCACCACGTTCATGGCATATGCTATGGCCCACAAGGGCAAGGCAACATCCGACGTCTCCTACAACCCGGAGGACCCGCCCGAGGCGTACAGCAACCCGTCCGTCTACACCCACATCAATGAGTACACATTGGCGGCAAGGTCTCTCCATGGAGACGACTACGACCCGAGCTCCCAGGACTTTGATCCAGAGGTCGTCATGAGGATTGGAGGAGGTAAGAAGCATGGGCGGTACTATCTTGGCGACGGCGTCATCGACGCTACCTCTACTCCCTCCCTCTCCCAAATCTGAGCACGGAGCACGGACGCAAGCATTCCCATACGCCCATGGCCAGAGACTTCACAGCAGCGGATTCTATCACTCCAGGTGATTCCTGTTTTATTCGTCGTACATTGATATTTACATATCTTAGCTTTGCATTATTTAAACATTATGGTGAAATATTGCAGACCCAGATCGAGCAATTGGAGGCCCTGCAGGAGGCCAATCGCCAGAGGATGGAGGCTATGGAGGCCCAGCGCATTGCGATGGAGCAGAGGCAGCAACAGCAGATGGTGGAGGTTCTCTAGTACATGCAAGCTCTTGGGCAAAAGATGGGTGTAGCTCCACCAGCTTCGCTATTCGTTACACCGCCACCTCTACCTTTAGGGCACGCTACTCCTGTAAGTATGAATATGATTATTTAAGTTTGTATGTTCATGCTTAGGGTCAAACTATAACACTACTTGTAGCCGAGTGGATTATTGTCTGACACATGCAATGATAGAAGCTTTACGTGAGCATAGTCTGGACGTGCCGCGAGTAAACAAGAGGCATGCGACATTCAACCAAATGGATGTGGTACGCCATCATGTATGATATGAGAGTAATGTTTATTTATTCTTATTATTATATGAGCGCTTCTTGATATTTTTTGTTTGTCCGCTTGCAGAATTTGCTCCATGATTACACTTATGCTACAAGTGGCCTGCAACCCATTCTCACGCAAGCTATTAAGTGACTGGTGTATGTCTGGGACTACGTGGAAGTACTAGGCCAAAGAACGACAGCTGGTATCCAGTATTGCATGAGATTTAGGCAGAACCAGGCCATCAATAGTCCCTCAGTAGGCTACATCTATGGGATATCATGTCTTCAGCGTTGTGAGGCAAGAGAGAGTGTTTTAGTGCTGGCCTTGCATTACATAGACAATGATCGTGATTACTGTATCCAAGACATACACTACTGGCAGTGGAGACAGGCTAGGGCTATAACCGGTTTGTAGGATTAATGTGTTAATTAATATTATTCGTATTAATATGTTTAATTAGGTTTATCTGAACGGTTATGTACTTTAATTAGGTTTATTTGTATGGATATTTTAATTATGTTTGTATGCAAGTCAATTATGTTTCATTAGGTTTATTTGTATGGACATCATAATTATGTTTGTATGGATTGAAATTTAACTTGTGTAGCTAGGATTGAAATGCATATGCAAATAAAAGTCTCGGTAGTTGACAACTTTTTTATTTGTAGTCATCTTGTTAAGGAAAACTATGTTTAAATTTCTCAAATTTAAAATTTGAATTTTTAAAATGACCTAAAATGGAGAAACAACCTATACGAAAGTTGTAGATCTCGAAAAGTTATATAAAAATCAAGCTATATAAATTTATTGTGTTCTTACAGCTTTCATTTTGGTTATCTTTTCATGTGAATTTTCATTAATCCCTCCTACGATTACTGATACTCATTCATCCGTCCTACGATTTCTGATCATTACCCTTGCCCATCTCATAGCCTTCTAAAAAAGTAAGGGTAAGAAGGATTGCAAAAAAAAACTAGGGACTGCTTCCCTTGGTCTAGAGATGATGAAAGAAGACAAAATAGTTACTAAAATGGCACATGAGCAGATGAAAATAACATGACTTCAAGTCTTCTAGAGTAGCATGTACCTTCTAAATTAGCACGACATCGAGCTTTTTTACCAAAAGCATTAGACTTCATCAAGAGTTCAGCCTATACATGGCACACCCTGGTTAAATATGACAAGGATTTATATTTCCTTGAGTTGTAACAGAGGACTTCCAAATTTTGTCAAAGATAGTGTCTAAGCTCCAAAACATGGCTAGGCTAAGAAAATAACTTAGTAGTTAGTTTATGATCTCTCATTACTGAAAGAGTGTTTGAAAAGACTAAAATACAACCGGTTATCTAGACTACATCAGAGGGGAGACATGAATTGGGGTGGGCAAAAAATGAACCCTTTGTTTGTAACTAGCGGCTCCTCTAATCCAGAGGTGATATGAACTATGCGATGTGGAGCAGGTCACTAAAAAACTATGTATTTCAATAGTTTTTGTATTATCCAAATGAGACTAATGATGAAGGCACGAAATAGAGGATCATAGCTAGGGTGGGTGGTGGGTGTACGAGCAAGTTGGAGTGGTACTCGAGGATGAGGATAACAATGACTTTTAAAGGAGACTAGTTGTTTAGTGTCATAGAAAGGTTGTTGTGTTTGCCAACAATGACGATGACTAAAACATAAATCTGGGTTCCTATAACTGTCTTTTCCATAGCTTTAAGACAAATGATTATCTAGAAAGAAGCTATTGGGAGTAAGTCCAAATAGGAAAGAGAGGACAAATAAGAGATTAGAGTTTTAGAGTGAGTGGAGGAACCACCTTTGCCCTTGCCCCTAGGGCTCTATTTATAGGAAAGTGAGAGGAAGCAATCTTCCTCCATGCCCACTTTAGGTGACAAATTACATGGAGGTTCATGTCTATTAAGGCTTAGACCTTTTTAACAAGGAACAAGGGTAGGCATGGATGCCCTCACCCCCAATAGCATCCCCTAGCCACTAGGTTTTGGCGGGTGCAACAAGACCTACTTGCTACAACATAGGAAAAGGCCCAAGCATACCATTCTCTAGCAGTGAGGAGGAACTCCCTCACGACCGCCTTCGCGTGTGCACCTCACTAAGAACTCCATCCCAAAAACCCAGTGGGAAAAAAGGGCACGGAGAAAAGAGCATGCACATGACACGGAACTAATAAAAATGCAAAACCTAAGCCTAGATTCAATGACTGTCTTGGGCTTTGGTACATATCCTTGGTGTCGGAAAAACTTTGGCACCAAACGTTGGAGGCAATGCTGCGATCATGGCGACTTTTTTTTATTGCGAAGGTCGATGATCTTGTTCTTGCTTATTCTAGCCACTTTAGAGGTCTTCACTCCTTCTAGGGTAGTTCTATGTAACTGAATAGTCAAGGAAGTAGTTATATCGGTTGTCCTAGATGTCGAAAGTAGACAAACATAGGATCTATCACCAAAGGTCAATGATGATGCATTTGTCAAGTGTACATAGATGGAGTAGTCCTCTTAGTTGGTAGGGCTTGCCTCCTTTGGCTCATGAATGGCAGGCAAGACATGTCCTTCGGGTTGGATTGTGACAAGACTCAAACATAGGGATATGCTAAGTCCCGGGGTGAGAGTTTCCTGACTGAAGGAACCCCCAACCGATCCCTCTAGGATCACTCGAGGGCTCAGGGGCCATACCCCTTAGGTACGCTCATGCGCACCTTCTGGCTAATGATTGGGTGACACCCGAGCATGCCCTCGGCCTCTGCTCGGGACTCGGGGGCTCACCTGAGCTCCAGGCTCCTGATCAACAGCAGCTCGGGCTTGATCCTTGGCTCCGCCCTAAGTTTGAGCCAAGGGTCGGGCTAGAACTCGGCGCCCCAAACATCCAAGGCTTGGGGGCTCCTCAATGCTGCCCCGTCCAGCGGGCGCGGCGCTGTCACCCACTCCACCGACAAGGTCACACACAGAGCGTGACACAAAGGGACAAATCCCTCCATCGGCTCCAGAATACATCGTCATGTTTTCTCTATGTTCCTAAGTCTACCCGAGCCACCGGAGACCCACACTCAGTGACACCCGAGGAACAACAATGCTTGCCAAGGTTTCTACCCCGTGACAATTTGGCTCTCAAATACACCCTCCTTGGCCCCTCTTAGCTAGTGCTTATGAGTGAGCGAAGATCTTGTTCCTAGTCAATGATGGGGCTTGGGAGGAGGTTCTTTGGGCTTTTTGATGTTGCTAAAGTTGAGAGCAGTGCGCTCGAGATGAAGGTATGGCTACGCGAAGTTGTAGGCATTGCCGAAGTTGTCAGTGTTCCACTCAAGCCAAAGGTAAAGGCGAGTCAAAGTTGAAGTTGTTGCTGAAGTCAGAAGATGGTTGTGCCTCTGGGCCAAAGGTTTGGTGGCGAACCTATAGTTGATGCTAATGTTGAGGCATAATTGAAGTCATTGTCGAAGTAGTCGGTGAGCCCCCGAGCCAAATGTGATGGCAGAGATGAAGTAGTCGATGATAATGCTGAATCTGACGGTAAACCCCTCAAGCTGAGGGTATGGCGAAGCATAGCTGAAGTTGACGTCGATGATGGCAGCGAGTCCCCAAGCTAAAAGAATGATGGGGCAAAGCTGAAGTCGATGCCAATGTTGACAGCGATCGCCTGAGCCAAAGGTAGTGTGAAGATGATGTTGAAGTATTTCTTGGTGATGCCAAAACTGGTAGCACTCTCCCAAGCTGAAGGTGAAGGCAAGGTGGTTGACAACACTAAGGCTAATGATGATCCCCTCGCATCGGGGGTGATGGCAGAGCATTGCAGTCAATGATGATGCTGAAGCCAAATGGCAAACCATTTGACCGAGCATGGCGATAGAGAGAAGTTGTACTATTGACGATGTCATGGTGACGATGGTGTCGAAGTAGTTCTCGATGGTGTTGAAACTAGTTGCAAACCCTCAAACCAAATGGCAGGGAGGGGCTTGAGTAGACGCCAATGTTGATAGTGCGAGCCAAAGGTACGACATGGAGGGGCTTGAGCTGGTGTGGACACCGATGCCGACGGCAAGCCCCTTAAGCTGAGGGAGATGTTGACATGGTGTTGTTGATGACGCTGAATGTGATATTGGATCCTTGAGCCGAACATGATGGTGAGGCATTGGTGAATGTCGATGGCTCCCGATGACCAGCCGGGTGACACCAAACAACCCAAACGGAAAGAGAACTGTGGAACTAGAAAGCCTAGCCATGCCTCCAAGGAGGAAATGACGCTAAAATCGTTGTCCTTTTAAAAAAAGTTTTGATGAATAAAATATGTCGCTAGTCATCTAGTAGTATTTTTAGACTGATTAAAAAATCATAGTGTAGAACTGTTATCTAATGGACATACATGCAATTAGTATGGGTTTAGTGGACAACCTTTGAAACTAGGTAACAGGGCCATGTAAATAACTCCCAATAAGTAATAAGTGTTCTAACAAGGTATTGTAGTGAACTATGGGTGGTAATGAGGTTCCAGTGACGACAAAATGCTGCCAACGACGTATTGGTATGGTCTTACTGTACTGAATGGAACATAAGTTTAAGACAAACATTAGTTGCATATTGCATTAGCCGTTCGATCAAGTGGGAAAATGTTGAAATGTGATCTCGGCTAATCCCGAGATTAACCATGAGATAACTTAGAGCCTAAGCTTCGGTCCACCTATCAGACATCTATCCATCTAAATAAGATCTGCCGTGATCAGTGACAACCTTAAGTCATCTAGGGTTTGCCCCCCTAACCCATAGTGCATCTATAAAAAAGAGGTGATGTCCCTAGCGCGTCACCACGCACGTGAAACAAATCACACAACCGATCAGTTAGGCGTTGGGCGGTTTATGAAGGTCCGTCTCCCATCTAGGCATTGCCGATGGCATCCAGAAGGTCGCCACTACTCGGCAACTCACGTTCTTCACCAACAAAGGACGTCCAAACCCTCACATGGTGAACACATCATCTGCTACACTTACGACCTCTACGTCAACACCAGAGGCACTAATGGTGTCGTCCAACTCTGGTTTGGCATCTACTTAATTAGATCTTCCGTATTATGTATTATCTGTGATCATGTGTTGGACTAAGTATAGGATCCTGTGTACATGTGTTAGATCTGCATAGGCTTATGCTTAGATCGGTTTAAACACTAGGCTCGCGTCTATTTTACTTCAGGACGGTAAAGCCTGAAACCATGCGAGTACATGTACATTGTTGCTGTCGCCTGAGACCATGCGAGTGAGACAGCATCGCTTGGAGGTTGAAAATAAACGGATCGTTAGAACCGAGCCGAACTTTTTTTTAAAACGCAAGAAGAGCTGAACGTTGAAAATGCATTTTTTTCTATAAAAACTTTTTTCAAACATTTGACGGTAGATTGTTTCACCGATTAATGTACACAGGACTATATATATGAGCGCACCTCGAGAGATTATTTTTCTTTCTTTTTTTTCCTTTTTGATTGATGAGGAATAATGGTATAAAATGGATGGATATATCTATTTTATTTTATGCCTGACAAGTGGACAGGCAACCGCCTTCGGTGTACTATATAGACCAAAGAGTCATCTCCCGGCTGTCGGAGTTGGTAGGTTTGGAGGATTTGGGGCAATAGCTCGTTGGCAAGAACCGCATGCTTAACAATGGCAGGCTCACTCTCACATATAATCCGGTCATGATAATCCTCCATGACAGACTCAGTCTCTGCCGGCCATTGACCTACCAACTCCGCCGGCCGGGAGATGACTCTTCGGTCTATATAGTACAATGGAGCAAAGGCCTAACTCAGGACGGCGGCACGACATTTTCCGACCTGCTGTGTAAACTTTGGCTTAGTGGGTTTGTGGGGTCAGTTGGGCAGTGGATGCAGAGTGTTATAAGCACCTTGCGCTGTACCTGTAACTTGGAGAGAATATGCTGAAATAAAATTGAGAAATACTCCTTCAAGGGAAAAAGGACTCCTTCCTGTTTCCTCCACTCTTGTGCTCTCGATGCTTGTCTGATCTGTCTCACGTTTGCTGGCGACTTTTGTCGGCGGCCAAGGGGCGTGACATGCTTATCCTAGGTGGACATAGGATAGAAAGGTCAAATAACCAGCAGTACAGAGAGCTCCCGATGTTTTGGTGCCCCACTCCCACTTGTTTGTGATACTCATAAATTCTTCTCTTTGTTAATTCTGCACTCTAAAGAGACAGATGTTTACAACTCTTCATGGCATTTTGCACAAACAATTGGAAGTGCTGAGTAGTATGTTTTCTGTCTATGAAATTACACAGGACTAGGATTTCCTAGCATGAGCATGCAGCAAACTGACAAGCAGATGTACATTGTCTGGAATCATTGATAAGTTTGGAGCTAGGATCTCTGGTGTAATCAGTAAGTTTAGATTATTGTCCTGTGCTGGGAGATTAACGTTCGCATGATCTTCCAGCTACAGGGGCCGGCAATTAGGAAGACGAACAAAGTTGGCAGTGAATGCTCATGGAAGCAGGGTGAAGATTGCAGTGATGGACACTGCTTGACAAAATTGTGCTGACGAAGGACCTTAGCAGGTTTGGTAGAGCTCCTAGGCTCCGGTGCCTGCGGTTTCTACTGGAAGATGGTCATGAGGCAGGACTTGAACTGGAGTACCTACCTTGTTTTTTTATAAAGGAATATTTTATTAAATTTTCAAGCACATTACATCGAATTGATACAAAGTCTTAAAAATAATTCTTCTGGCCTCTGCTTACAAGAAGCACACAGCCAAATAAAAGAGGGAGCCACACACACTCTAGTGACTATCAATCCATATACTAGACCGTCACCCATGTGCCTGGGTAAAAAAATTCCTTGACCACATGCTCCAATTGTTGCCATGCCGCTAAGACCAAATCATGTGAATGCACCTGCAGGAGAATAACCCAAGTACGGAGCCAGTAGATAACATGCAAAGGAGAATTGATATTTTTTTTTATCAAAGACCATATCATTTTGACATAGCCACACAAAGACCAACAAGTTGTGGCCGTGCCTTGCAGGAGTAGTGTTCTCAGGTCTGTTCCAATTCCCCGTAACCAGCTACCAAACATATGTGGCAAGCTATGGGGTTGAAAAAGTCATGAAGCCACATGTATAATGAAGACCAAACTGTTTTTGCAAATCGACATTCAAAAAATAAGTGTTTAGTCGTCTCATCCTTGTGACAAAAGCAACATGTCTTAGTACCTTGCCAATTGTGCTTAGCTAGATTATCCTTTGTTAGTAATATTACGCCCTAACGCAAGTGCCAAAAGAAGATTTTTATTTTTAAAGGTGCTCTCAATTTCCATAATCGCTTGTTAATGTTTGAGACAACACAATGGATCATAGCAAGATAATGCGATTTAACCAAGAACTGTTCATTTTTTGTTAAGTTCCAACGTAATTCATCTTGCTCATGAGTAAGGACAATGTTAGAAATACATGCAGGCAAGGCATTCCATGCTACTAACTTTGCGCCTATTAGATCCTTGCGCCAAGACAAATTTGGTGGAGATGAACTAAGAACTTCTGTTCTTGCTATGTTGTATAAGCATGAATATTGTCCACGATCGAAGTGTTTTGTTTCCCAACCAATTGTTCTCCTAGAACCTAATTTGGGATCCATCTTTTATTATGATGGAAGGCCACTCATGTCCATGGAGGATGCATCTGCGTTATTGTTGTTGGAGGAATTCTGCATAACTCACACTTAGCCCATTCAGACTGGATAGTTGCAGTAAGCAAAAGGTCATGCGCAAGTGAAGTAAGTTTGCAAGTAAAGTTTGAGATGGCTACTGCAGGACTGCATTCACATGCTCTCAGGGGCAGAGACAAGGGGCGGGCAGGGGCCTGCCCCCCCCCCCTCCCAAGGGCTTGTTCGTTCTCTCTCAAATCCATGGGGGTTGGGAGGGATTGAGGGGGATTAAATCCCCTACAAGTCACCGATGATGATGTTGAGGCCCCTTGTGTAAAAGTGTTGGAGTGGGTGAGTCGTTGTAGTCGATGAAGTGTTGGTGAAGCCCCTCTTGCCGAAGTGTTTGTAGGGGGCGATGTTGGGGGAGACCATGAGGTATATGGGCCAAGTCTCCCCTAGAAGAGGCTCAACTAGTAGCTAGAGTAGTGTCATGTGAAATCCAATCCGATCCCACAAGGGGCCACTTGTAAATAGCCATTGCCTATATAAGTGCCCAAGGGCATAAGGCAAGGGACTCACCTCTCACTCATTTCCACTTGTACAAAGGGGCCACTTGTTAAAGATAATACGAGTTTAAGCAATATTCAATGCATAGCTTCATCATGTAGTCCTGCAACCAATGCCTACAATAGCACTGGCCCATAATCATTGATAATTTTTGTGCCTATATACCATTGTGTAAGAATCAATGATGAAGCCATTTATCCATTTTCTCCCTTAATCGGTTAATCTTAGATTCAGGCTCAAATGAAGTTTTGTCATATGTATTGTATATATTATATTATATTATATTATATTATATTATATATTTGTCATTGACACAATGGTATGTCGTAGGTTGCATTTTCATGCTATGTCAAGAATTGCAAGAGTGCCTAATGTCCAAAGAAATCTTTGTCAATTTGGCTTTAGAAATGGAACATAGATCTCTGCATACAAACAGATGGTCCAAAAATGTGTTAGTATGATTATTTATCGCCTGTTGCACATAAAAACCTTTGTTAATTTGGCTTTAGAAATACTACATAGATTTGTGCATAAGTGAGTTCTGGTGTTGGTGCAAGGATAGGGAAGCAGAAGCTCAACAAGTAAATGAGGAGGCAAGCGACAAGGGTGAGATGGGAGGTGGGTGTGCTCGAGAGCCTTGAGAGAATTTAAGTTACGTTTTGGACAGATTTCAGCTCTTATGAGCTTGCTTATAGATGAGGGGGAGTTGCATGAGGGGTTAAGAGCTGGATTGAGTTGGTTGGTGTTGCATGAGGGGTTGAGAGCTGGATTGAGTTGGTTGGTATTATGGGTGAGGACTTTGCCTAGTTGTTTGAGTAGTGCGTTAGAGTTTGCTCGGAGCACAAAACATGAAGGTTGTATTTGCTATTATTTTTTTGACTCAGTATTCGTGAATTTTGGCAACATAGCATGTGAAAAGTGTGCCTAATAACTTTATCCTTTTTGTTTGTTCCGTGACCAAACCTTTTTTGTGAGGCATCACATGCACATGCGGTGTAAAATGGTCTAAACTCGAAACTTACTCTAGCTATATCTAAAAGATGAGATATGTGACATTATGTTATCAGTTTATTCCTGTATGAGGTACTTCATGTTATGCTAGTTTACTCAACTCTTGAGAAGTTGAGCTTATACCACTTATCCCTATGCAATGGATACACGCAGAATCAGGCTAGATGATAATCTTATTATGCTATAGGGCTATATTTCTGGTATTTTAGATCAATAATCATTGTGCTAGTTGTTAACTTCTAATAAGTTTGTTCTTGGATTTGACATGACTAAGGTCTTGTTTGGATGTCCATCCTCAACCCATGTGTGTTAGAGTAGGCTGGGGTGATATTTAGTCATCATCACTAGAATCGGCACAAGATTTGGATTCCATCAACTTGTACCTCTATATCTTCTTCTGTTCTTTAAGCTTCAATAGCTGGAATATGATTGGGGATTTTCCTATGGGTATTGGAACGGGTCCAAGCAGATAAAGAGGATGAGTTGTCAGAGACCACTATTTATTTGAATTATTTTTGGTATATTTATATCATAAAAAAGGGGAGGTGCAAGAGACAGATTTAGACTTCTTGCAGAGTGGAACAATGTAGTACCAGACATGAGATATATCTTTCAAAGAAGAATGCTTTTTTTGAATAAGCCAAATGATTTGGGACATTTAGATCTATTCTTTTTCCTATTCAAAGATCAGGTCTTTGTCTCTCTGTTTTCACGTCGAGACCACCCCAACCCACCCAACACACATAGATTGAGGTGGATACATGGGCATCCAAATAAGACCTAAACAGGATCAGAAGGGCTAGCGCCTGAATGTCCGGCCACAGGACTCGTCCGAACGCTGCTCCTGCCCCTGCGCCCGCACGGACGCTGCTCCAGCACCTGCGCCTGCATCGCATCCCATGCCCCCACGCCCTGCATCCCATCCCACGCCAATACATGTTTCCAAACGCAGCACCCTGGACGACCCCCACCCCAACGCCAACGCTAATGCCAAGGCGAGATGGAGGGAAGGGAAGGGAGGGGAGGGAGAGGAGAGGAGAGAGCAAGGCGCGCCGCGCGAGGTAGGAGCCAAAGCCCTATGAGAGGCCGCTATCCACTAGCCATATGTGCCATTGCAATATGTGCAACACCCGATCTAGTTTAAAACATCCAGTCAAAATAATTGCAACATACGTCTATAGACAGATGAAACACTTGAAACATGCGTTTGAAACACTTGCAAAAACACTTGAAAACAAATGAAAATCCATTGCAAAACATATGTAACATCCGGATAAAATAATTGCAACATATGTGTCAAACATATGTTACATCCAAACAAACGTGCTTGCAACATACGCGTGGAAAAAATAGATAAAACATTCGGAAATACACTTGCAACATATGTGTATAACCATTGCAACATGTGCAATATCCTGATCTATTTTTGCAATATGCGGATGAAACACATGGAACATCCGGATGGAACATCGGAAACACTTAAAACATACGCTTACAACATGCGCTTTCAGCACAATGTCACCTTGCAGCTTTGAGGAATGGAGGCTCGTCGTTGCGGAGCACCCCTGGCTAGCAAGCACGAGCACCACCTGCTGCGCCTGCTGGCGAGCACCCCCTATGTATGGCGTATGGGTAGAGAATTTTTTTAAGGGGTGCGGATGGGAACAAGCGAACCATGCGGTAGCGAGTGGGCAGCCACGTCTGTCCATTCAGACGTCCTCACGGGAGCATTACCGAAACAGGATTGCTCTGACCAGCTGTAACATAGTAACAGATTGCCTAGTTTTAGGACATTAATGATGTTATATGTTGCATCTGTCCAGTAATATCACTATTAAGTTACTCATATTTCGGCTGGATGAGGATCTCGGCAAATGCAGGGTCATAGACATTTTGAGGATGACTTAGTGGTGGCTGAAGCACTAGCAGAGAGGCATACCCTATCATTAACGCGAAAGGTGGCAGTTGTGCTCATGATTCTGTCTCACTTTAACAAAACTTTTAGTATTTAAATTTATCTATTTGCTCTGCACATTTTCAGTAAAATATGAGCACAAATGTTCCCCGCAAACCACCATATCCTCCTGCTCGTCCATCCAGACGTCAAGGTAGGAGCCCGAATATGAAAATCATGGCGAGGATAGTGCTCACCGGCCGGCTAACTGTTATTTCCTGCATGCCAGTTTATTATGAGATGGAAAAAATAGGTTGGTCAATACAAGAGTTCCACTTCCACACAGAACAACGGAAGAAGTATAAGCAAGTTGTCTTCTTCAATATTTGTCCTTAAGTTAATTATAGGCTACATAACGTTGATGCAACACAGCTTAATTAGAAAACTATCATGCACGAACTTCACGGTTTAAGTAGTCGACAAACATCCTCTTCGTGCTATCAGCATCTGTCATTGGTGGTGGCCCACTCAGACTGTACTGCCCTGCCAGCTTGGTGAAAAGTTCGTCGCAGGCTTTGGAGCTCAGGTCGGCCAACATATCTCTGAAGGTTGATGTGGCAATCAATTAAGCATCCAACTGCATCAGAGGAACCAAGAATACTATGTGCATGCAGAGGCAGAGGAGGCAAATCCTTCGAGTTTTGTAGTTTTTATATCTAAAGTTGTGGAACTAATTTCTAGATTAACCATGTGGAGAACAAATATATATCTCAAAAATAACCTCTGTCGACTCACTGAGATTGCATTTATGTAAATTCACATTATAAAAAACTTCTTATTAATGGATATAATCCTTTTGTTGGGATGAATAGTTTATCAGTACTGGCTTCGATGTGTTAGATTGATCAACGGTCTATTGGGCCTTTGATCCGCGCCCTGATCGGGGGCGCCCAGCCCATCCATGGCTGGCGGGCCCCCATCACCCTGCGCTATATAAAGAGGTGGAGGCCGGCGGCTCTCAGTACGAGGTTCGCCTGAGCCATACTCCCCACCGCACAAACCCTAAACCCGATCAGATTGAGGGTCACAGGAAGTGACGGGAAGCACCGCCGCCGCCACTCCACTGCACCGCGCTCAGAACTTCACCGCCGGTCACCACTGCACCACCTTCTTCTCCGACCAACGCTGCCTAGCGCAGAACTTCACCAACATGGCGGGATCCGGCTCCTCCTCAACATCTCCCACTGGTCTGTGCGCATCCGCCACCTCTCTTTCCTTTCTCCTCTCTCTGTATTCTAGTAGAACATGTACTAGGAGTTCATTCTAAAGACATGTACCCCACTGATCTACTGCTAATGGATCCCATGTTTTAACATTTGGCATTGGAGCTTGGCTAGCAAGTAGATCTAGACCTCGGGGAAAGAAATAGAAAGAAAATAGAAGAAAAGGATTCGATTTTGATTTCGGATCAAGAGTCAACGCTAAAGAACCCTAACCCTAAATCACAGAAAAGCAAAGGACAGGAGGGAGTGGTGCCTACCAAGAACCTAACCCTACCGTCAACATCGCCGTCGTGGAAAAGGGCTCCGGCCACCGCGCGGGGGTGAGATTCGAGACGTAAAGGGCTCGGGCTCAAAATAGCGAAAGGGAGCCGCGCTGCAGCTTGCGCGCGCGGGCTCCGCCCCAAAAGGGCACCACCGCAGTGCTGCTTGATGGTGCCACGCGCGGCTCTGGCCGCACGCGTGCGCCGGCGAGGGTACCACGGTGGCACCATGATCTCCATCGCGAACTCGCCTCCGGCGCCGTCTTCAAGGGGTCGATGGCGGCTGCGTGGGTGAGATAAGTGGGGGAGAAAGAAGAGAGGTGGGGAGCGGCCGGACTTGGTCCGGTGGCGTCTCCACCACGGGCGCCGACGGCTGGAGAGGCCGCCATGGGTGGCTGCAGCTCTGGTGTGCGGTGGGAAAGAGAAAGGTTAGAACATAATGGACTTAGGGTTCCAGGGGAGTGGCTGCGCTACGGTTTTGATCCACCGAGATCGTCGCACAGCCGTTCATTTCAGTTTGACGAACGAGATCCGCCAGCGGCTGACCGGGCCAAATAAGGCTAGGCGGAGTGGCGCTTTCCAGGCCCAGGCCCAGGTTGTGGCCTAGGCTCGGGGAGCCGTTGAGGGCACTGCACACGCGACTGGGCCACAGGCCAATTCGCCGCTGGGCCAGACCGGACTGCTCCCATTGTCTACTGGGCTTGCGCTGCTGCGGCTGCTACTGGGCCATGGGCCGGAAATGCGAGCGCGCACACAAGCAGGCCATGGGCCAAGCGCAGCTGAGCGCGAGCTGCTGCGTCGCTGAGCCTTCGGGCCGAAATGATAGAATCACTTTCAGAATTTGTTTTTCCTTTTTTTCCAGAAGCACTGATGCAATTTCAATAGAATTTTGATGTGAATCTCTATGCATTTTTTGTCCAACGATAAATTTGTCCAGAGAATAGTACAATATTTTAATGGTTTCTAAAAAATGGAATCCAAAGTATTATTCATGTTTCCGCTGCGAATTTAAAGTTGTTATTTCATTATTAAATTCGAACCAACGAGAGAATTTAATTTTAAAAAATGGATAAATTTACAGTTCATTATAATATTATTATTATTCAGACCAACGTTGATTAATGGCAATATTATGATGGTAATTATGAATTTTTCTTGCATTAATTCTATTTCTGTCCAACGGTGATGTAGAATTACTGTAAAGAACAATTGTATGTTTTAATTTTGACCAACGTTGGAACTAAGGCATACAATTGTTATTATTATGTTCTCACTTTACATGGATTGTGTTTTCAGGTGAACACTCCTTGAGGGGTTATATCAAAGATATCCCTACCCTCAAAGGAGAT
This sequence comes from Saccharum hybrid cultivar R570, assembly GCA_038087645.1. Lineage (NCBI taxonomy): Eukaryota > Viridiplantae > Streptophyta > Magnoliopsida > Poales > Poaceae > Saccharum > Saccharum hybrid cultivar. Next base: position 2,173,090 of record JAQSUU010000368.1, read on the forward strand.
AACTACATTGAATAGAGGAGAAAGCTTGACCTGGCCTTCATTTTGGGTGAGGTGGACCGGGTAGTCACCACACCGTACCCCACTGAGCCTGAGGCACCCGTGAGGGAGGCTGATGAGACTGATGCTGCATGGCAGACTAGAGAGCGGGACTTTGTTCCCGTAAAGATGTCTTATGACCTTGAAAAGGCAAAGTGGGTCACAACCAATAAGAAATGTTTAGCTGTGATAAAGAACACAATTAAGCCTGTATTGGTGGGCTCAATTACAGACTGTGACACAATCGCAGAATACCTTGAGCGGATAAAGAGTCAGTTCACTGTCTCTTCAAAGACTTATGCCACCCAGTTGATAAAGCAGTTGATTACAGCGAAATACACTGGTGGTGGCATAAGAGAGTACATATTAAGAATGAATAATTAGGCATCTAAGCTGAAACCAATGGATCTGGCTCTCAAAAAAGAGTTCTTTACTCATCTGATTTTTTGCTTCCTTGCCAAAAGAATATGACACCTTTGTTGTCAATTACAACATGCAGCCAGAGAAATGGAATTTAGAGAAGCTCAGGGCTATGTATGCTTAGGAGGAGGACAGAATAAAGGTTTCAAATGGTGGTTCTATCAACTATTTGAAAGGTAACAAGAAAAAGAACTTTAATGCTAACTCCTCAGAGGCTCAGGAAAAGGCTCCCATGCAAAATCAGTCTCAGCAGAAGAAGTTTACAGTGGAGAAAGACCAGTGTCTTCACTGTAAGAAGACGGGGCATTATAAGAAAAATTATCCCGATTTCCTAATGATGATCATGCCAAAGAAAGGTGAGAACATTATCACGTTCGTAAATGAATCCCTGTATGTACGATATTCAAAATCTACTTGGTGGATTGACTCAGGAGCAACTGTTCATGTTGCTAATTCTTTACCAGGATTCCGTTCGACGAGGACTATGCAAAGAAGAGAAAGATGCATTAAAGTTGCAAATAGAGTCCAAGCAAATGTTGAAGCCGTTGGTGACCTTTTACTGTTGATGGCTTCGTGCTTCTACTTAGAGATGTTCTTTATGTTCCTACTTTACAGAGAAACTTGATTTCTATTTCATGTTTGGACAATGATGGTTATGATTGCCATTTTAGAAATGGCAAATGTAAGATAATGTTTAATAATGCATGTATTGGTCTTGCATTCCTGCAAGGCGAGATTTATTTGTTATCACTTCGTGAAAATGTGAATTCCATATGTGATGTGAATAAAAATGTATCCTCGTCTGAAAATGTAAACAGAAAGCGAAAGAGAACTCACGATGCGTCGTCGAAATTATGACACTGTCATTTAGGCCATATTTTAAGAGGGAGAATAGAAAGACTAGTTAAGAATGAAATTCTTCCTCCATTAGAGTTCTCAGATTTAGAACAATGTATAGAATTTATTAAAGGAAAGTATGTAAAGAAAATTAATAAAGATGTCAAACGAAGCGCAGGAATTTTAGAGATAATTCACACAGACATCTGTGATCCATTTCCTATGAAAAGTGTGGATGGTTATGACTCGTTCATAACATTCACAGATGACTACTCCCGGTTTGGATACATTTATCCAATTAAAGAAAGAACAGAAGCGTTGGATAAATTTAAAATACTTAAGGCTGAAGTTGAAAATCAGCACAATTTAAAGATTAAGATAGTCCATTTTGATCGTGGAGGGGAGTACTATGGTCGACATACCCCATATGACCAAGTGCCTGGACCTTTTGTAAGGTTCTTACAAGAGAATGGTATAGTAGCCCAGTATTCCATGCCAGGCGAACCTCAGCAAAATGGAGTAGCTGAAAGGCGTAACCATACCCTAATGGACATGGTACGCATTATGATAAGTTACTCAACCTTATCGTTGAGTCTGTGGATGGAGGCGTTAAAAACCGACATTTACATTCTCAATAGAGTACCTAGTAAGTCGGTGCCCAAAACACCATATGAGTTATGGACAAGAAGAGTATCCTCACTAAACCACTTGCGTGTGTGGGGGAGCCCTGCTGAGGCTAAAGTATTTAACCCAAACATTGGAAAGCTAGATCCCAAAATAGTAAGTTGTCATTTCATTGGCTACCCTGAAAAGTCAAAAGGTTTTCGTTTCTATTGTCTAGACAGACATATAAAGTTTGTAGAAATGAGACACGATGTCTTCTTAGAGGATGAGATGATGAGGGATAGAGTGGTAGCTTGGAAAATTGATCTTGAAGAGAAGCGGGTGTATGCGCCCAATCCGATGATTCAGGAACTATTTTTCGAGCTACCTGCTGTTGCTGCACCGATAATACAAGACACTGTGGTGCCAGCACCTATTGTTATTCCACCCGTGGCAACAATGAATAATGATGAGGAACTTGTCCTTCAGGATTCCATAGAACCGGTTGCCACACATGAGGGGGAGCAACAACAGCCTCAAGCTGAAGATGTATCAAATGTGGAGGCCCCGAGAAGGTCTCAAAGAGCAAGAAGATCAGCTATTCCCGATTATTATGAAGTTTATGATACTAAAGAGTTTCATATGGAGGATGATCCCACCTCATATGAAGAAGCCATGAGAAGCGCCCACTCATCGAAGTGGTTAGCAGCTATGGAAGATGAAATGAAGTCAATGAGTGCCAATAAAGTTTGGGACTTGGAAATAATTTCTAAAGGAGCCAAAATAGTAGGATGTAAATGGGTCTACAAAATAAAATATGACTCCCAAGAGAATATAGAAAGATTTAAAGCACGACTTATGACAAAAGGTTTCATGCAAAGAGAAGTGATTGATTACAATGAGATCTTTTCTCCAGTCTCATGTAAAGATTCCTTTAGAATCATAATGGCACTGGTAGCACATTATGATTTAGAGTTATATCAGATGGATGTAAAGATGTCATTTCTCAATGGGGATCTGGAGGAAAACATTTACATGGCATAGCCAAAATGTTTTGCCATTATCACACTCCATTTAAAGGATAAAATAGAGTGCATACATCTTATGTGCGCCCCAGGAATAGTCGCACACATAAGCCGACAAATTAACAAAAGTATCATCACCATGTACATACATCACGATATTACATCACTTAGTTCTTAACATAACACATGGAAAGGTAAATAACACTCTCGAACGAAGTATCTGATCCATAGGGAAGGCCGACTGGTTGACCCAAACCTAGAATTTTTCAGGAAAATCCTCGTAGAAACTATCATCTGTTACCCATCCAGGATTTTTATCCAAAAATGAAATAATAACAAGTGTGAGTACACTCGTACTCCGCAAGTATAGTATGAGGATTCATGAGGCTCAAAAAGGATAGACACGGTTGACTGCAGTTAGCATTTTTAATAGATCAGCATTTCATTATTACTTATTATTACTAAGTTATGCTTAAGCTCCTGTTTAACCCACATGATCATCTACTAAAATTAAGGAGAGTAATTGAGCATCAGTATAATCTCATTATCATCATCATAAGTCATCCATATGTCAAGTAACCATTTATTCTGTGAGTTTTCCGGGTCGCTCGTGACCGTGAGCACGGCTGTTATAACAGTTTTAACACTCTGCAGAGGTTGTGCATCTTTACCCGCGAGTCATGTTGCCCATTTGCCTGGGGCCCGTCGACCCCCTAACACTCCCAAGGTGAGTAGGCAGGGTACACTATGAAGCCTTTCATAGGCCTCTTCTAACATGTTAGGGCCGTGAGGTTTCCTCGGCAGGCAGATATAGAGAACCCCCCTTTCGATGGCACAATTCCCGCAGTCTATACACATCAGAACAGAGGCAGTTCTATACCCAAAGTGGCAAGCCCCTCTTGCGCCCTTTCAGGTAACCTCTAACAAGCTAGAAAAGATCCTATTACTGAGCTAAAGTCAGAGCCATATGACTCTCATGGTTGCACTGTATGTCCTAGCTTTTGCCCTACAGATAAGTCCTTACAGAGGGTTTAGGGCAACATGATCAACATCATCTGCACCTTTACGCTATGGTTTCACTGTTACCATCATGTTTATCCATTGGTTCCATCTGTCATAGTATAGATCATGTTTAGTTAAAGCACTAGCATTCTACCCATGTGCAAATAAAACCCATAGGGATCAAGGTACATGTCATCAATTAGCTAGGGAGTCCTTATAGTCGAGCAATATTAGACACATGCATAATGAGTACATTATATAGTGAATAGGACAACAAGGTAGGCCCATACTATACTTGCCTTGGTTCACGAACTGTTGCTGGTCCTGCTGCTCCTCGTACGTGTCCGGATTCCCAAAGTACTCCTCACCGTCTGAACTCGACCAATACGGCAACATACACATTTAGGGAGCATTCATGCATAGCAAACAAACCTATAATTAGAACAGTACACCAGCAGTATAAAAACAAGATAAAATGTTTATGAAAATATTCTACGTCTCGCTACGATCACATCAACGCGAAGTTCACGAAATTCGGAGCTATAACGCGAAAGTTACGAATTAAACAAGATTCCTATAGCGAGTTAATTAACTTAACCTAATCAAGAATTTTAAATGTTGCAAACTTAACTAACAGTGGCATTAATGCGTAGATCATGAAATTATGAAACTAACGCAAGTTGAACGGGTCAAATCGGAGCTAAAACGACGATTTTATAAGCATTTTACTGCAGTGGCAAAACTGTAATTAATCTGGAAACGCATTTTTCATTTAAACCAGAGTAAATACGTCTTCAAAATGGGAATGCGTATTTCGGGAATACGCCAAGGACGGTGGGTTAGATTTGCTAGAAACCGAGGGTCTCTTTAAGAAAAAGACCTGTGAAGGGGTATGGAGCTTTATGAGCCGTTGATCTCGCGATGAGCTGCTCGGATTAGATGGAGGAGGGAAGAGGGGCGCGGGCCGCCGGAGTTGGGGATGGAGACGGCGGCGCTGCCATTGCCGGCGGTGGAAAGCTCGCCGGTGCGGGGGAAACGGGGCCTACGGGCCACCAAATCAACCTCCGAGGCCACAGGGCCGATGCGGGGGAGATAGCGAGTCCAAAGGAGCGCATTGCGCGGGCGAGGAAAGGCCCGCACGGCACCCGCCATGGCCGGCCACGGAGGAGCTCGTCGGCGCATTTGGCTAAGGCCCTAGAGGACACCAATCGTCACGGGAGATGTACGGGGAGAAAGAGGAGAGGGAGGCGAAGCTCACCGTGCGAAAAACACGGGGCGGAGGCGGCTCGGAGACGATGGCGACGCGGAGACGACGGACAGCGACTCCGGTGACTTGCGGTGCTGCGGTTGTGGTCACACGCGAGCGAAAAAGGGAGCGGAGAGGGGCAATAGAGGGAGCGGTGAAGGGGTTCGGCTTCCTTTTGAAGATAGGGCGCGGCGCGGAGACGCTCCCACGCACGGAGATCGTGGGCACGGGCGCTCGGCGGTTGCGGCTTGTGCGAGCGAACGGGAGGGAGCGGCTGGAGGTTGAGGAGTGCGCCGACACGCGGGCCCGGGCGGTCAGCCGCAGCGGGAAAGGAGGAGAGAGCGGCAGCGGCCGTTTCCAGCGCTGACGGGCCGGCCCAGGAAAAGGAGAGAAAGAAGGCGCGCACGGGCCGGCTCAGCGGGGACGGCAGCAGGCCGACTGGGCCGATTGGGCCGGAAAGAGGGAGGGGGAAAGAAAATGAGTTTTTTCTTTTTCTTATTTGATTTTCCAATCCATTTTCCAAAGTTTTTAAAATTCTTTTGAACTTAGGAGCAAAACCAATCAATATAATAAATAAGATGTGGCAGCATGAGTGCATCAACATGTTGCTAACCTTATGATTAATTTTTAATTTTACAAAAATTTATTATTCCCTATATTTACATGCACACTCAATTACACAATAAATCATATTTAACTATTTTGAATTTACGAAAAATTTAGGGTGTTACAGCCATGGAAGGAAAAAAACGAATAGAGTGCCGCCTAAAGAAATCCATTTATGGGTTAAAACAAACTTCAAGACAATGGTACTTGAAGTTTGATAAAACGATAAGAAAGTCTGGGTTTAAAGAAAATGTAGAGGACAATTGCGTTTATGAAAAGTTTAAGAATGAGAAGTATATCTTTTTGATTCTGTATGTAGATGATATCTTACTTGCTAATAGTGATGTCAGTCTACTACTGGAAACGAAAAAGTTTTTGTCCTCGAATTTTGATATGAAAAATCTTGGTAAAGCTTCGTTCGTTTTGGGAATCAAGATTCATCGAGATAGAAGTAAAGGGGTATTGGGGCTGTCACAAAAGGTATACATAGAGAAAGTTTTAAAAAAATTTAGTATGCACAAATATAGTCTTTCACCTGCACCTATAGTCAAGGGCGACATATATGGGGATTTTCAATGCCCCAAGAACTAGTATAAGCTCAATCAAATGAAAGCGGTTCCATATGCTTCAGCTGTCGGAAGCTTACAGTATGCACACGTGTGCACGCGCCTTGACCTAGCGTTTGTTACCGGGTTGCTTGGCAGATTTCAGAATAATGCAGGAATAGAACACTGAAAATTGGTAAAGAAAGCCTTGCGATATTTGCAAGGAACGAAATGCCTCATGATGACATATAAAAGGTCAGATTCCTCAAAAATAGTAGGATACTCAGATTCTGATTATGCGGAAGATGATAGAAAGTCCACATTAGGGTATGTGTTCACTCTCGCAGAAGAAGCTATATCATGAAAAAGCTCAAAACAAACCGTCACTACATCGTCCACAATGTATGCCGAGTTTGTAGCATGTTATGAGGCAACGGGGCAGATGAACTGGTTAAAGAAGTTCACACCCAGTTTGAAGGTGATTGACGACATCTATAGACCACTTAAGTTATACTGCGATAATAGTCCTGCAGTACAATATGCTCACAACAATAAGTCAAGTGGTGTTGCCAAACACATTGACATAAAGTATTATATTGTGAAAGATAAAATCCGGGATCATATTATAAGTCTCGAGCATATAAGTACTGAAAAGATGCTCGCGGATCCGCTTACGAAAGGCTTACCACCCAATATGTTCAAAAAACATCTAGCCAGCATGGGTTTAAGGGAAAGCCTATGATTCCTAGACAATTTAAATGGCCCAAGGTTAAAGAATTTGTTTCAGAACAGAGGTGTGCATTGTAGCTGTCAAATCTATCGGCAATTGACCACGACGATGAAGCATGCTCAATGCACTAACCTGTGATGGAACAAATAAAAGTAAAAGGGATTAAAGTCAAAGTTTAAAATTAAAGTATAAGTTGAGATCAAGGGGGAGAATATTAGATTGATCTGTTGGGCCTTTGATCCGTGCCCTGATCGGGGGCGCCCAGCCCATCCATGGCTGGTGGGCCCCCGTCACCCTGTACTATATAAAGAGGTGGGGGGCCGGCGGCTCTCAGTACGAGGTTCGCCTGAGCCGTACTCTCCACCGCACAAACCCTAAACCCGATCAGATTGAGGGTCACAAGAAGTGACGGGAAGCACCGTCGCCGCCACTCCACTGCGCCGCACTCAGAACTTCACCGCCGGTCACCACTGCACCACCTTCTTCTCCGACCGACGCTGCCTAGCGCAGAACTTCACCGACATGGCGGGATCCGGCTCCTCCTCCTCAACACCTCCCACTGGTTTGTGCGCATCCGCCACCTCTCTTTCCTTTCTCCTCTCTCTGTATTCTAGTAGAACATGTACTAGGAGTTCATTCTAAAGACATGTACCCCACTGATCTACTGCTAATGGATCCCATGTTTTAACACGATGTTCTTATTTGGATATCATGTTTGGGCTACCGGATTTATATTCTTAATTTCCTGGCTAGGATATTGGCAGGAATTAATTAAGACTTTAGCATGGGCTCATGAATGCACACCTTTGGCTAATTTAATTTGCTAGAGTGATAAGCCCGTGGCTCTTTCCATTGTGTTCCACGGATAAAGGATATAGTTGGCAAGATAGGTCTGATAGAGATCTTATTCAATTCACAGCAAGCCCAAGACTGCAAGATTGCGATTCAACAATTGCATTGACCACTTCCTGCAAAGTTCAGCTCGTCACCAAGGCTTGTAGATCTGTAGGACCACACATTTCCAAAGATCAGCTACAAACTAAAACAACTGCCGTTACCTGAGTTGCTTTGTCCATCCCATAGAGGGAATTAGCCTCTGTTGTTCGCACCTGAAATATCAAGCCATCATTAAATTCCTTGAGTGCCTACCAAAGATTCAGGGAGACAATTATAACTGCATTCTAGCGCACACACAGAAGTCAATTTGGAAAGCATTCAGTAACTATACTGTATTACTCCATTTTTCACATGGCAGATTTCAGTAATAACTATAGTTCACAAGGTTGAAAGTTCTACCCATTATTATGGTCCAGGAGAGCAAAACGGAACACAGGTGCCCCACACTGGACGCTCTTGTGGCCGATGCAGAGGCAAATGGTGCACTTCACATGATCTCTGAAATCAACGATGAAATGGTCAAGGGGGTAGACATTGATAGCACAGAGGATTAGGGGATTGGTGGCTTTTACAGGCCATGAAGGAACCGAGGCCGCGGTTGCTGGCAGCAGAGAGAGAAGGGAGAGGGATGCCAGGGAGGTGGCGACGTGAAGAGTTTGCCAGCGCGACGGTGATGCGGTGGACGCGTCCGACAACGTCCAGCGGACGGAGGGAGTGAATCCTCACAGCGGTCACCATCATCTTGACAGCGGTGGGCATAGGCAGACAAGCTGTATTCAACTAGGCACTGTCCCATTACCCAGGGACTGATTATCACAGCAGGGAACAGTGTGGTTGCCACCGCAGTTGGGATGAGTCAGCGACTGCATGGCAAGGGGGCCCTTGGACGGTTGCCATGGAGTCCAATTCGAGTGGGTAGTCGGTCGGTCATGGTCGGACATTTTTTTTAAAGGACGGCAAAAGCTTCGCCGCGATTTCTATTAAACGAAGAAAGAAAAAAAGAGCAAGCGCCCCGCCCAGTTTTTTGAATAGAAACTAGGCCCAAAAATCATACAACTGAAGAGAGTACACCACTCATCCTTCTCAACTTTGGTACAACTATCAACACTCACACCACTACTTGCTCTAACTTGGTCGAAACAACTCAACTAACAACTCAACTAACAACTAGCATCAACCGAAGAAAAACACGACGACTTGCCAGACAACACCAAACAACACAACTTGGGGTACCACCATGGCCAGACAGCAAAGGAGCAATCGCGGAACTGGAATGCCTAGCAATGCCTCCAAGGAGGAAACGACGCTAAAAACACCGACAAAGTAGCCCACCAAGGGAATGTTTTCACTTGCAACATCCAGTACGGCGGGAGAAAAGATAGGAAAGGACGCCTCCAAGGAGGGAACGACGTCCGCAGACGTCATCGTCCAAGCTTTCGCCAAAACCTCAAGTAATCTCCACACTGTCGCTGTCGGAGGCCCAACCCTACCAGGGAGGCAGGGTGCGGCCATGGTTCAGCAGCAGCCCTGCCCAGCTGCCGCCCCTAGGGACGCCGTCCAGGAGAAGCGTCGAAGGGAACCCGCCGGAGAATCCGCCCCCGCTGGCACCAGGCAAAGCCGGCCAGCAGCAGGTAGATCCGACCAGCTCCTCCATGAAAGCCTACCTAGGGAAGGGGGAAGGCAGATGATGGGGAGAAGAGGGTCGAGATCAGAAGAAGCCCTAGTCACCTAGCCCACCAACGTCCCCACCCCTGCCGAGCCGGCCCCACATCAACCACGCCGCGCAACGCCTCCCGCAGCCTCCACAATGACCTGCCGCCATCGTGCCCGCCCCCGACCCTCCGTGGATCTAAGCCAAACCACATCACTGGAACCAGGCGAGGCAGATGCAGGATCCCACAAAGTGGCTGCCGGCCCCACCCAAAGAGGGCTGACTACGGCTTGCGCGAAGCCCCAGCCACCACCGACGTCGTTCCCGACGCCCTGGCTGGTGCAGCCGCTACCACCACGGGTTCGACCAGAGACCGCCGGAGCCGGTGAAGAAGAAACTAGAGCAGCACGCCCCGCTCCTCCTGCTCCACAGGAAGAATGCATGTGCGGCTCCGATGAAGAGCAGCAGCCCAGCGAGACAGACCACCCGCCATGGCCGCCCCCAATGCCACCGGCTCCTCCACTCCACCAGTGACCCGGTCCCTGCCAGGAGGCGATAGATCTAGGCGGCTGGGCACTGGATCCAGCCATACCGAGGCCGGAGAAGCGCCGCCGACCAAGTGCTCCACCATCGCGAGAGAGAGAGAGAGAGAGGGGAATCCCAGCCGCCACCTTCCTTGTTCCACGCCGGACCCTTGGCGCCAAACTCTGGAGGCGGCCGGGCTAAGGAGGCACGGGGGAGGGGACCGGCGGCAACGGTGTTTGGTGTCGCCCGAGTCGCGCCCCAGAGGAGGAGAGCGACGCGGGGGCCAGGTTCGATTACTAACGGAGTTTCCATGGTCGGACATGTTGCAATAGGGGATTTGACTAGCAGCGTCGTCTTGGATGGGCTAGACTTCAAGTTGAAAACGCCCACAACCATTATCAACAGTGTTCCTAGATTCAAATTTTGAATCAGCCTTGCCGGTTGGCATCGCACCCAAGCTGCTCGTAACTGGGGAGAGGGCTGCCACATCAGTGTCACCATGGATATGAAAGATAATGCTATCAAGAGAGAGGAAACGCCAATGCGAACAAGGTAAGACTTGATCGTGGCAGAGGCAATAGAGGAAGAGAAGTGAAAAGGGGATATGTTTTTGGATGCAGAAATGTTCCGGGGGGTGGGGGCACAAAAGTGATGGTCGAGAACCAAGGAGATGAAACCAGGGGAAGGCAGAGAGGTCCTGTTTCATTGGGAGTTTCGTATGTTATTACGAATGCTTGAAGGGGAGGGGGCAGAGCGACCTAACCACAGGGCAATGGAAGTTTTCTAGAGCAAAGGTTTGATAACGCGTACCCGACACCAATGGTGGACGCTACTCATGCGTCAAAGATCTCCATGCAGGACTTGTTCCTCTGGCAAGAGCAGGATGGGAGGCGAGCTCGCCATGCACACTCAGTGTTATAGAATGGCTACAGATATATGGATTAGCCGAGAGACCCCGGATAGCCGCTCTTCCTCGGGAACTATCTTAGGATTTCTTCTTGCTGGCCTCTAATTAATACATGATAGTTCCTTTTATATAGAGACAACTTACTTGACCCCAAACTGATATCCTAACTGAATTAATCTATCTTATTCCTTTCTTAACAAACCAAATCAATCTAATCTAAACTATTCAGATCTGGTACTGTTCACGCGGCACTGTTCACACGATATAGTGCTGTGTGGGCCCCCTGGGCCGGCTCCACCTGCCATAACACTACTCCACCCCTCCAAGACATCTCGTCCTCGAGCTATGGCGGTTGCTGGGGATTCTACATGATGAGGTTGTAGGGCACAGCGATACGCTTGGCATACGTGAAGACCTCGTCATCGTCCATGCTGAAGGCGACTGTGGCATTGCTCATGCATTGCGATGGATGACATTTATGTATCAGCGGTGACACATTTATGTGATAAAAAATCATCTTAACCATTCATTACTCGTCCCAAAAAGAAAAACCCATTCATTACTATGATTCATGATGCAACACACTGGAACTCACCTAGTCTGAGAAAATAATTGGATCGTGATTCCAATATGCAAAACAAATATCACAGCCTTGTCCAATTGTCCATGCATTATATTCTCATCAAGATGATTTAGCAGAGTTTTTAAATTATAAATTAATTCAAAGAAAATCAGTTTCCCTGTCCATCTTCGCACCTCCAGCTCCACGTTTCACTCCTCAAGTGCTCCCCTCAGTTCCACGCTGCGACATTTTACAATGACCTCTGCATCAGTTGGCACTAAATAGAGCACTAAAAATTCAGAAATAATCTTCAACGTTGCAAAAAGGAGCTCAAAGTCATAGTTGAGTAGTATTACATGAGGAAAAAAACAATATTTTTCTTTTAAAAAAACGAAACTTGCACCAGGCACTCTTGCCTCTCATTTGGCCACGTATTCTCCACCCTCAGATCTTTGTCAGACGTCTAAAAACGGGGAATGCAACTGCCGTTTCTAGATCCTCCGTCCCATCCGGGAGAGGGCGGCAGCGCGAACATCCAGGCGAGGCGGGCGCGAACATCGGCCATCAGGAGGCAGGGGTTGCCACTGCTCCCTCCCTCTCCCCCGCTCGAATAGTCGGCGAGTCCCGGGCTGCCAAGCGATGACGATGAGCGACCTTTTGGGAGCGTGAGGAGGAGCGTTATCCTAAGGAAACGTGCACAGATCAATTCTAAACACCTGGTTATGTTGGTTGAGCAAGATGAAGCATAATGGAACATCTCTCTCAACAAGTCTGTAACTTTTCTTTCTCTGTGATTTACTATGCACTTTCTATAATAATTGTAACCCTTTTATGTGTCAATTTACTTAGAGGTGTGTTGAAAATTAGCATAATATTCAAAATGTAAAAAGGAAGGGTGAAAAATGAAAATTAGCATAATATTCTAAACAATATCCGTATATTGAAAAATGTTTTGCAAAGTTATGTTCAGCATTATATAAAAAGGAAGGGTGAAAGACAAAGGCTCGAGAATAAAACTTTGCTTGTGCCAAGCTAAGCATATGCTACTATCCATAGTCTAAAGCATGAAAACCTAGAGGATTAGTGTTTATATATTTGCATGTGAATTGATCTTACTCCATGTCTCATTCTCATCTGGTAACCACCAAAATTAATGGTTAATCTTTTTTAAATATTTTGTAACAAAAAATAAAGGGAAACAATATTATCTAAGCTAAATCTTACTGCACTCATCATTTAAGATGTAATTCTCTTCAAAAGTTCAATTACACTTTGAATAAAAAGACCAAATCATCAGACCAAATAACCTCTCATCTATTCAAGATATATCAGATTTTTTTACTGAAATAAAAACAGAGGTGGTGCTAGAGACACAAAGTGATGCAGGTGCTAAGAGCGAAGACAGAAACTTTTGCATATTTGTTCTGTATCAAAAAGCAGTTTTCTTATAAAATGAAAATTCAAGCAAAGTGCAGTCCCACCTAAGTGACAGAGATCACTTTGATCTTCCCTTTGCAGAATATTAAGGCTCATTGCATTGTAATTATCTCATATTGCTCAACTGGAAAGCAAGTCAATACTTAGGCTATGGTCATTTAATTTTCCTTGGTAGTATTTCACTACCTTATGCGCTACAGAAGGTTAGATCATGGAAACACAAAATTACGACAGAACTGGTGATCGTAAGAATGGCGCGGCAACGCCGTGCCCCGTGTTTTCTAGTAACCTCTAATGTTTGTACAGCTAGTTAAGGAAATGGATGGTACGTATATACTCATATGAGATGGTCCCTAAAATTATTAATGCCGTATACTGGCTAGTGGCTACAAGCCAAAGCATGTATCATGTACTGCCGTACTGGAAATATAGGCATGTATCATATACTGTAAATATGGAACATGTATCATATACTGTAAGCTTTGGTCTGCCTCCAAAAGCATATTTATGATGAAGCTCCGTCTGTACCTATTGTAAATTATAAAGAAAAGACTTAACAATTCTGAAATACATATTGGCCATAGATCAGTTTGAATACACTTGGACATGACAAGGCTATGGCAAATGAAGCATTAAATAAAAGCACGGAACAAAACTGTGGCATCAGGATCGAGATACTACCGGAGGGAGGTACAAGGGATTCGTCTTGGATGCTCATGCTCAGCATTTGCCCCACCTTGAGCGCTGCTCCTCGCACCCTGCAGAGCGCTAGTGTAACACACCTGGCATTCCGATCAAACAAGAATGGGGAGAGCCCTAACCACATTCGTGGCGAGCGGCTTGAGAATCAGAGGGAGCTTTGTGATTGTCTCTTCTCCGCTTTTGGTTCCTGATTTGGGTTTTGGGCCCTTTGTTCTCCGCGTTCGCAGATGAGACGGCCAACTGGCGGTGTACAACCTCTCCAAGGGCCACCCCCACTTCGAGGAGACGTCGGTCAGATCTCGCTCTCGAGTTCTCGGAATCTCTGATACGTACGTAGGGCTCTGGTCTGTCTTGATTTGGCGATTTCTCGTGTTCACATCAAACTATTGTTTTGCGCACAAGTCTTGGCGGCGGCCGTGCATGCGTTTGTTCTGTCCGCACTGGACTGCCGGCAACTCGCCAGCGCCGTCCAGCAGAAGCAGCTCGCCCTGCGCGCTCGCCGTCCGGCCGCTGCATCTCGCACCACAGCGCGGCAGCTCGCCTCCCTCGCGTATGTCTTTCCGTTTCTTATTTGAGATATGTTCTTATTACTATTAATTAAGGTGCTTCAAAGGAACCGAAAATTTGTCTTTGAAACGAACTAATTAATTATATGAAGGGTACTTTAGTAAATGCATCTTAATTTCAGGACAAAACAGCTGGAGCGCCTGAGCACCCATCTGTCGACTACCGACATCTGCACAGCACAGCGCTCCTCCCCATCGCCTGCCTGCATTCATGAATAAAGGCAGCTTGACGTGCTCGTCATCACGTCGCGTTGCAAATCCAGTGGAGCATGATGGCACTGATTATTAGGTGAGTCATCTAGGATCGCCCTTTGGGTTTGCAATGTCTGAGGTCCTCATCATCTTGTATCTGCTCCTTCGCTTCTCCATGATCTGCGAGCTCAAGTGATGAACTCAATGTCTCCATGATCATGCATCTTGTTTAAATTTATAGCTCCACAAGTTGCTACTGCATCACCGCAAGGAGGCCGTGCGTGATAGCGGCACGCACGAAGGTGGATGCCGCTGCTACGAGCCAACGACACGCTGTGTGCGCCCTTGATGGTCTGGCCGCCATGGCCGCACGAATTGATTTAGCTAGAGTGCATGGGGAGACAGGGAGTGGAACTGAAAGTGGAGTCCAATGCGCGGGTCAGACGAAGGAGGCAGCTATGAGGACGGACGCCGGCGTCGTGGGACATCTGACAGCCGCCCACAGATGCGCACCAGAGACAAGAAGCCAAACGATGACAGGTGAATCGAAGAAGAAATGACCACTCTACCCATTCTCTGTTTTTTCTAAGCAGTTCCTAGCCCCACTAAGTTTTAGTAGCGGCCTGCAACTTAAGTTCTTTCTATTAGGTACCTCTGATTTATTAACAATTTGGTTCTGCTATTCAAATAAACGAAACATTCGATGTAGGTTGGCACCAAAAGATACCACCACTGGAGAATTATTATCACAGGAATATTGTTCTGCGAATCACCACCACAATTACGCAGTTGCTCACACAATCTGTAGTTTTTGGTTGACTCCTATTGTTTACAGACTCAAATTTTTAAGAAAAACCTTGTGTCATATTTTTGGCAGCTACTGGCAAGAATTCAACAGCTTTCGGTTCAGCTGACATCTCATCAGGTATACTCATTATATGTCATATGTATATGGTTACGGTAGTGCTCTAGCCAGGACATCCGATCGTTCGGACGTTGCGTTCGCGGGTCGGGGCACCACCCTAACAGCCCGACTGGCGTATCCCCTTGTCTACTCGTCTCTAACCTAATCCTGCTGCTCCATTCTCCAGAAAGCTCTTCACTGCAGTGCCGCAAAATTATGCTCCGCCGCGCTGTAACCGAGGGGTTCCTCCGCTGGCCGCCGGCCTCGCCAGCGCCCCCCAGAGTCCATAATCCACGGTGCCCCGTGGCCAGACGTCGCCCCATCGCGCTCCCCTGGCCTATCCGTAGCTGCCCCCTGCCCAGTCCGTGCCAAGGCTGCGATGATGTCTCCTGGCCGGTCTGCCGATGACGCGAAGCTCCATCGTCGGGCTCAAAGAAATGGAGGGCGGCTCCGCTCCAGCCACCGCCCCATCGCCCCCCATGGCCAGTCTGCAGCTGTCCCCTGCTCGGTTTGCTCCAAGGCTACGGTGTCCCTTGGCCAGTCCGCCGACAACGCAAAGCTTCATCGCCAGGCTCGAAGAAATGGAGGGTAGCTCTGCTCCGACCGCCGCGCTCGATGGCTATCGCGCCCCTTGGCCGGTCGCTCCGCGCCACTGGCGAGCTCTAGACCAATGAACTTCACACGCCGACGAATCTCCATTTCTCCCAAGCAGCAAAGAGATGTTACACAGCATACATTCCAAATGTTTCAGAGGTATGTTGCAAGTGTTTCATACGGAAGTAGATCGGGATGTTGCAATTGTTTGTACAGGTATGTGGCAAGCATCTATTTCCAATGTTTTATCTATTTTTTAGACGTATGTTGCAAATGTGTTTATCTAGATCTTGCATATGTTCCACACATATGTTGTAAGTGTATTATCTGGATGTTGCGTATGTTTTGCTACGGTTTCAAGTGTTTTTCATGTGTTCTTTGCAAGTGTTTCATCTATCTTTTTTATATGTTGCAAGTATTGCACGTGGCAAAACCACCCAAATTATGCTGGCCCACGTGTACCCGTCATTGTCCTAAAAACCTCTAACTGCTGTACACGAAAGCCAGATAATCCGGTAGTCTGTCGGGTGTCCTCGGGGAATCCCGAATCATTCACATTTTATAACTCATACAGGATCAATAATAGAGTTACCACAACATTACAACACTTGTTACAAAATTAACTTATATCGGAGTGCGGAAGACTTATAACATTAGTTTACAAAACATGTGTAAGTTACTTTTAACCAAACTTAACTTAAATTATGGAAACTGAGTAGAGCTACAGAAGACAACTTAGGTAAAGTACCTAAGTCAGAGAGGACAACCAGATCATGTCGAGCCCACCGACATAACCTCGGTTAGCAGCACGGGTCACCACCTGCAACAGGGGTTAACAAACCCTGAGTATACAATTGTACTACACAAGACTTACCCGGCAAAAAGAAAATACTCTAAGGATATGTTGGCTTAAGGAAAGTAGTAGAGCTAGAAAAGATATATTTTGCAGAAAAGCTTACTACAAGTGGATCCTTACTTTCAATGTTTTAGCGGTGCATTAAGTCATTATCAGTATCCACTTTGCACCTGTTCTAATTCAATCACTTGCTTTAAGCATCACATCTCATTTCCATCTCAACATCTCTTTTCCATAGTCACCATGTTCCATTCTTAACTACGATGAGTGGTTAGAGGGTCGAGTCTCCATAACCGAGGAGCAATGACGATTCGAACCAATTAAAACCCAGTTGGGGATTCCCAACCACACGACATATGCAAGTCCTGGACTACATATATCAACCTTCACTCAGATCCTCCAAAACAGGAATAGATTTACGCCACCCGGGAGCACAGTACTCCACCGCCCTACTGCCAACCTAGATGCTTCTGTCCATCTCAGATCCGTAGGGTTGGTACATGCTACTCTCGCCATCTTTCCACTCCTAGTGCACGGTTGTCATTTCTCATAATAGAATAGCCAAGATATCAGGCTTACCGGAGTATGTGGTCGGTACTGCAAAGTCTCGACCACACACAGGCCTACATCGGTACGGTCCTTAATCAACACAAGCGGAGCACTACACCGATCATTTCATGATGCAAGCCACCCGCCCGGTCTCACATTAATATCATGGTGTTCTCTCTTTCCAAAAACAGAGTCGAGAAGAACAAAGATAAGACCTGTCTCTCGTGAATGATGAAGCCATCATCCGACTTCTACCGAGATCTGAGCATTACTAAGCATTTAGAGATCGACCTACTCATACTAGTGGGATATCATTTGGAAATATCTAGAATTCAAGGTAATCATACAGCAATGGTTTTGAGCAATCCCTACTTACTTAATGCACATTTCACAAGACTTAAGATGTAATAAAGTATTTATAAAATAGAGGAGGGTTTATGCTCCAGGGCTTGCCTGCGTTGCAGAGAAGGTTAGTTCCACAGAGACACCATGGAGTTATATCATCACCATTGATGGAAACCTCCTCTGAAGATTGATCAACACGAACCTTCTCACTCACGTATGCACTACACGTAGATAAATGATGCAGGCTTTAGCATGATGGAATGCATAACATGATGCATGGAAGTTCATGAATGATAACATATGGTTACTCAATCCACTTCTATACACAAGGTGACTTACTTAGTAAGCAAACATGATTTAAGCTTGTAAGAAACATTTATATAACTCAACCATGAGCAATAGAAGATCACTCATGACTAGATCATATGCATCCATAAACAACTCGTAGTACTTAAACATTTATTAAAACCATCTTTACTATTAATTCACAAGTTAACTAGTCGTGATCACAAAAAGATTATACTAATCATGGATCAACAAAACCTTAACATGGAAACACATATATAGATTATCTATTTTACCCAAGAGGTTGCATCCAAGAAGCAATCAAGATTACATACAAGTATTTACCAATGAAAGGCTTAATTAACTACAAAGCATTTTTAGTTTCTATGATCTCAAGTTGATCATGAGTATAACAAACAAGCAACCAAGTGCCAAGGAACAGCAGAGGTAATTGTGTTCTAAGGTCCACAATCAACTCCAAAAATTCACCCAAGTCATTTCATGATTTATGCTAATCAATTTAATAATTATTAACTAATAATTAAGGCATATAAATAAGGATATAATTAAACATTATCAAATTAATCCCAAACTTTTTGTGAAGGTTGATACTAGCATAAAACAGTTACACAAAACGTTTCATGACCATTGGATATTTATTTTAGCCTATAAAAATCATGGAAGGTGCATTTATTAATTAAAAGAGGTAATTTTAAATCATAGCAAAATTACTGAAACTGCTCAACTCATATTTTTCCTAGGTAGAGTACATCATGAAGAGGCTACGCAAAACTTTTCATGATTTTTGCATGCACCAATAAATAGTTATGAAATTCACAAGTTTCAGCTGAAAATAGAAAAAGAAAAAGAAAAACCCTGTATCTCACTATTCATATGAGTCACAGTCTGTGCATTTAGCCCCTTGGAAAATCTTCTATTGTCGCGCGAAGTCCCTGGTCGCGATTTGTAGCTAAAGATGGCAACGGGGAATTCCCCGTCGGGGATTGCCTCTCCATCCCCGTCCCCGCGGGGAGAAAAAATCTCCATCCCCATCCCCGCCGAAGCTCACGGGGACACTTTCTTCCCCATCCCCGCCCCCGCTTGGGGAAAAATCCCCGTCAGGGATCCCCATCCCCGCGTGAGTTCGTCGCAGTTCATGGTCAATTCATCACCATTCAAGGCCATCACAGATCAACACACATTTGCATGACTTGAATACACAAGTAAACATTTATACTGATAAGAGTTCACAAATAAAAAGTCAAAATCAACAAAAACACATCTCAAATTGCTCCACTCATCCCATCAAGCTTCAGCTCAAGAACGCAGATTTTGAACTCATCCCCACAAAAGTCCAAAATGGGAGTCCAAAATAGATTAGGGGTGGAGACATGAGAGGGCCAAATCATGATGGAGACTCAGATAGTCCATTTGCATCTTTGCTGTGTCAAGCTCGTGCAGGTCTCTAATGGTGTCAGCATCAGCAAGCGCCCTGCTACGTGGAGAGCTAGGGAGCAAGTGGATCTCGCCTCTTGAATGTGTTGACGCAGGCTCCCAAGCAGTCGTGGTCGATGTCCCGGGCTGTAGGTAGTCGCCGCCGGCCGGTCTCGTACGAATTCAAGCATTCGCCAGTCTCGGTGGATTCAAGGGGCTGGTGGTGGTGGCGTCTGGACTCTGGACTCCGGTGTGGATACGTTGTGCTAGGCTGCTAGCGAGAGCTGCTGGGGGGTGGGCAGTGCGCGCTATGCTACGGACGAGCGGCGGCTGGAGCTTGGAACGGATTGGGTTGGGGAGTGGGGAATTAGGGTTAGAAGTTCACTGGCACATATATATACTCCATATGACTTGGGCCTTTAGATGGGCCTCGAGTCCTGGGTGGCTGCTTGACGGGGCGGGTTGGTGGGGATCGGGGACGGGGATCAGGAAACCATCCCCGCCCCCGCCAGACCCGACGGGGTTATATTTTCTACCATTTGTATCCCCGTGGGGATTAAATGTATCCCGTTTCCGTTCCCTAATAGGGGAATTCCCCGCGGGATTCGGGGATAGGGGGCATTGCCATCTTTATTTGGAGCAGAGGAGGTTGTCGGAAACGGCGATTTCCGGCCGGTTGATGTTCGTCGGCGGCGAGGGAAAGGTGCAGGGGCATCTACATGCCCGGGCGCACCCGTGGGTGGATGAATCACGGCAGGAGAGGGTCGGTGGAGGGCTGCCCACGTACGCCGGCGAGTTTGCAGCAGCGGACGCTGCGGCAAGCTGTGCTCCGGCGGAACCTAAGGAAGAATGGAGTAACGAGCGAGCCTAAGAGCATCAAGGGACCACGAAGAACACAGATCAAATGAAAAGAGAGCGATAGAACAACCCAAGGCGGCTGACCACTGCAAGGAGCTCGTGGCGGCCGTGGTGGACGGCTACCGCGGCAACCGGCGCCGGGAACGATTCCAGCGGCGAGAGGCGAGGCTAGCGGGTCAATGGGAATCGCAAGGACGTGGCGATGCTGCGGGCGAGAGCTGCTGGACAGAGACGACTCGACGGCGACGAATTTCGCCGGCGAGCGGAAGAAGCGAAAGAGAAGATGGCGACCGACATCGAGGCGTGTTAAAACGGCACGGCGAAACGTCTGGGCATCGCCAGCTGCTGCTCGAGCGAGCCACGCGGATGGCTGCACTCCAACGCACGAGAAGCACCGCGAAAGGGGGTGGACAGGCGGCAGACGGTGAACGGCCGGCGAGGTAGACAGAGGAGCAGCTACCGGGCTACTGTTCACGCCCATAGTCACAAAGTTTTTGGGTCAATGGGGTCGAGGTATGGGGTCGAGGTACGTGGTACGCTACTCGCGAGAGATTTTTACACTTCGGGTCGAAAATGAATCCATGAACCCGGGTCGGGGTCGACGAACCCGGGTCGAGGGTCGAAGGTGGTGAACCCGTTTTATGTGACTATGTTCACGCCTGAACAGGCTTCTTCCTTTCTCTATTTCTCTTGATTCCATATGGAAACTTGAAAATATCCCTTACTATCGATTGTTCATCTTAGTGAGATCTTCAACATTGTCAACAGGCTCAACCCCTGATTCTGACTGGATTTGAAAATTTAGAATTCCCAAGATAGGAAGATGAAACTGAAACTCTGAATTTTTCAGTTAAGAGTTTTGTAAAAACAGTGAACATGCTAACTTTGGGAATTAATTAGTGATCAAGCATCTATCAAACATAACAACCAATTACACAACATCATAATTGAAATCATTGTTAACATTTCATGCAACCTATAAAACACAACTTATGCAACAAATGGAGGCTAAAATTGAAACATGAAATGCATTCTTAGCACAATGCTTGAGGATTATGCGTAACGATGAACATGATTAGGGTTTTATTAATTTCGTAACACCTAGGGTGTTACATTGCATCTAGATGTTTCAAAAGTAGATTTGGTGTTGCACATGTTGCTATGGCTATACACGCATGTTTCAAGCGCGTTTCATCTGTTTTAGATGCATATTACAAGTGTTTCATTTGAATGTTTCAAAAGTAGATCTTGGGAAAGCACATTCTGCTCCTAGTGCACCGCCGTAGGTCACTGTGCCGTCGTGGGTCACCGCATCACGCGGCTGCTAGTGGTGGTGTTGCTGCTGCGTGCATGCGAGCATGTGAACAGAGCGGTGTCCCTTGGCTAGTCCGTCGACTGCGCAAAGCTCCATCGCCGGGCTCGAAAAAATGGAGGGCAGCTTCGCTCCGGCATCCGCGCTCGACGGCTATCGTGCCCCCTGGCTGGTCGCTCCGCGCCACCAGTGAGCTCTAGACCGATGAACTTCACACGTCGACGAACCTCCATTTCTCCCTAGCAGCAAAGAGATGTCGCGCTGAAAGTGCATGTTGCAAGCGTACATTTTCAGATGTTTCATAGGTATGTTGCAAGTATTTCATACATATATTGCAAAAGTAGATCGGGATGTTGTATTTGTTGCAATGGTTTATACGCGTATGTTGTAAGAGTCTATTTTCCAATGTTTCATCTGTTTTTCAAACGTATGTTGTAAGTGTGTTTATCTACTTATGTCGGACGTATATCAGACGGCCGGGCGCTAGCAAGTCCCATATGGTTATCTACTTATCAAAATAACAACGCGCTGTCTTAATGTTGCCATACTTCAAAATGTGTTGACACCTTCAGTGAAATGTAGGGAGAATTTGATGTTTCATGTCAGTTAGAACTCTCACAGTTTACCAAGTTTACATTGATTTTGTATTTAGCTGTTTGCTTCATCTCTATATATCATCTAACCCTCTGTGTTGTTTCCATACAAATATCGATACCTATGCTCCGGCCTCTTATATTTTTTCAGTGAGTTGATTATTACCCACCCTTTTTTGTTCCAACTTGGAGCACATTCATGCACAACGTTTTTGACCATCAGATTCAGATTTTATGATTTGTATATTCTTTTTCTGTATCTCCCTTTTGTGTACTAGCTGGTGACGTGAGACAACAAATATGTTTGGCTCCATAATTCTGGATGACACCTATGGGATTGTAGTTTACTTATATTAGGTGGAGAAGGTTCAGAACCACGCAACAAAATGAAGCCCATTATAATCTTGCACCTCTAGAAATGATTAGTTGTGGTCACTAAATGGTTTACCAAAATGTCGATAGGTAGTGAGGTATGTTTTTATAGGTAATAGAAGTGTATTTTCTTCACCATCACTTTTTGGCACATGATTTTTTTTTTTACGATGAGGGTGCCACATGAATTGGTTGTATTGTATCATGGTTATATCATCCACCTGAGCCGCATGGGAGTGTTTAAGCACAGTCTGAGCAGATAGGAAAGGGAATTGGGAGTTTAAGTTTAAGCATATCTCTGTGCCACAACCTACTGATATAGCACAGTCTGCTGGAAGTCTCGTTGTAGATGCCATTGCGAGTGTGACAGGTAAGATGTTTCCATGATCATTTTCTGACAAACATGTTTCTTTTGTCTAATGTGGATGGCTGTTGTGTAATGTTTACAGGTATTTTCAATTCCTTCGCTCTTTTATAGTGTAGATAGATTTTTAGAAAATACAAAACCACTTTTTAAACCAGCTATAGATGTCAAAATTTGTCTGATATCGAGAGGTCTGTGGTTAAAGATTTCTGGTTTCAGAGTTGCATGGCAAAAAAAAAACAAACAAACTTGGACAATAGCTAAAGTAGACTTGTCCCTCCTAATTTTAAAAGGAACCTTCTTCTTTCAAACATATGAGGTAGATTTAATTTCATGGTCGAATTTATGTATC
Organism: Saccharum hybrid cultivar R570; assembly: GCA_038087645.1. Taxonomy (NCBI): domain Eukaryota; kingdom Viridiplantae; phylum Streptophyta; class Magnoliopsida; order Poales; family Poaceae; genus Saccharum; species Saccharum hybrid cultivar. The sequence goes on from JAQSUU010000368.1 coordinate 2,196,397, forward strand.
GTGCACCGTAGTGGCATCTCAAGTGGTACCTTTCTATCTTTCTCCTTTCCTTCTTTTGACGGATTGAATGGTGTAAAGCCGGGATAGCGATGACCACTGGTGTTAATTTTGATGAAATTAAATGGGACAGCGATGACTACCAACATTTCGGTGCATATATGGAGCCAGGCCGAACTGCCGAAGACTTGCCTGCCCATGTTTGCACGCATCAAGCACTGAGTCCTGAAGAAGAGTCGTCTGATGTTGTTTGCACGGGTCAATGCCTTGGCTGTCAGGGAGGATCATAATTCATATCATGGCTTGACTGGATTATATATATGTGACATATAGAAAGCAACTCTGCCATTGTTAAGAACTAAGCATGCAGTCTTGGCAACGTGCTAGCTAAAACGTCGATCCAAGACAACGAAAATATCAAAACCCATCAAGCAAAGCAGCATGTCCAGTCCGACCTTGCTTTGCATCCTGCTGGTAGCCACCGTCATCTGACACTATACCAGCCAGCCTTTGTAGGGGCGAGTGGGCGACTCCCGATGCTCTTGTAGGGGCGGTCGTCCAAGCCGCCACTGCAAATCTGTTTTTTTCAGAAATTACGAATCTGGATTAAAAAAATAGCAAATAATAATAATCTCGGAAGGCTCCACCGGGCAGTCACAACCGCAGGGAGATAGGGGGAGGGCGGCAGCAAGAGAGAAGGGGTAGGGGAATAGGGTTTATTTCTTTGCTTAAGATTAAATGGTTATATGGTCCATTTATTTATAGTCCTAGGAGACTTGATCTTTAAGCAATCTAAACTTTTCTTCTAAGAAACTAAGAGAAGAGTCCTTATAAATTTGGACTGCTTGATTTACAAGCAAAGCTCATTTATCCTAATCTATTTTTTATCTAAGCGACTCTCTATTTAATTTCCTTCCTTTTCTGATTTCCTCTTTCTATTCCGGATCTCCTTGGATGTTGGGAGTTTTGAGAGGCAGAGGCAGCTCGCCCTCCCGTGCACCTCCGCTGCATGACGCCGTGCGCCGGTGGGTCCCGAGGCTGGCCATGGTTGGGCCACGGGCTCTTCGTGGCCCACTTAGCCCAACGTTGGGCCCCTGATCTAGGCGCATGACTGTCACTTTTGTGATCATCGCCTACCCCTATTTCTCTGGTAGTCTTTTTGACCAGATGGCATTTGTGATCTCGTCGACCACGAATTTCAACAGTACCTTCCACGGGATTTCTTTGCCATAGAGCCTGGGGTGTACCGAAACAATCTGATTTTGTATCCAGTTCAGTAGCAGGCTACTGGAAGTGCACTTCTATGTCAAATTACAAGGCACTGTGGTTTTCCTGTGGCAAACCGGTGTAGTTGTGGGCAGAGAATTTTTTTTATTTATAGCCTAAATTTGAAACATATTTTAAATTTGACCCGGATTTGAAAGTTTTTTAAAACTAGCCCGTCTGGCCCCGCCACCATGCATGGCGGGGCAATTGCACTGAACCCCGCCAAGCATGGTGGCGGGGTGCAGGGGCCACGTGGCACCCTGCAGGCCAGCGTGGAAAGGTGTACCCCGCCATGCATGGTGGCGGGGTACCCCTAACCCGCCACCGATCATGGCGGGGTACAACCCGCCATGATGCCACGGTTGCGTACTGTCTAGGCGCCACGGTGGTCTCGCCGAGGTCAGTGGTAGTCTGCAGAAGAACCAGTGTCCCTAGCTGACAAACAGCAGAAGACAATGCTATAGAATGCGATGTGACCGGCTCACGGTGGCCTGGGAGGGAGAAAAAAGAGGAAAGGTGCCGCATGCACAGTCTTTTTAGGGGCTGTTTAGTTGGCAAAATTTTTGGCGAAACGCTACTGTAGCAGTTTCGTTGTTATTTGGTAAATATTGTCCAATCATGGTCTAATTAGGCTTAAAAGATTTGTCTCGTCCATTTCGTCTAAACTGTATAATTAGTTTTATTTTTTATCTATATTTAATGCTTCATGCATGTGTTTAAAGATTCGATGTGACGGGGAATCTGAAAATTTTGGCAAAATTTTTGGCATCTAAACGGTGCCTTACTGCACAAGACTAGTCTTTTTGCTCTGCAAGACCAGAACGATAGGACATGCAGATGATGGCCTTTCCTGGGTAATGCACTTTGTGACACTGTGATGTGCAGAAGAAAGGGAAGCCATCGGATGACTATCAGATTAACTGCAACTAATAATGTTAATTTTCAGCAAGTACATCTTGTACTAACTTGCAATGCATACAGCCATCAAACATGCAGCAGGGACCCCTCTAAGGCTATTATCCAATAGTTTTACCAGTAGCTAGCTAGTTTTAGGGAGGTTAAAAAAAGTGCTATATATATACTCTATACATGCACGGACGAGATGGGTAAATGTTTCATAGGCCTTGTTCACTTCCCATTCCAACCCAAAATATTTCCTCTTCCACCCATCACATCAAATCTTCCGACGCATGCATGGAGCATTAAATGTAGGTAAAAAAGATAACTAATTGCATAGTTTGTCTGTAAATGTCGGGACGAATCTTTTGAGCCTAGTTAGTCCATGATTAGATAAATTTTGCCAAATAACAACGAAAGATGCTACAGTACTTTTCACCTACTTTTCGCGAAGTGAACACACCCATAGTCACATGTACTTCAACTGTTATATTGTCCTCTAGAGACTTGGAGAGGCATGTGTTACAGTAGAAATAGGACATGCTCTTTTGTACGTAGCTTCCTAGGGGCTGTTTAGTTGGCAAAATTTTTGGCGAAACACTATTGTAACAGTTTCGTTGTTATTTGGCAAATATTGTCCAATCATAGTTTAATTAGGCTTAAAAAATTTGTCTCGTCCATTTCATCTAAACTGTATAATTAGTTTTATTTTTTATCTATATTTAATGCTTTATGCATGCGTTCAAAGATTCGATGTGACGGAGAATCTGAAAAATTTGGCAAAATTTTTGGCATCTAAACGGTGCCCTAAGGGCACGCCCAGCGCAAGCACACAGAGACATTAGCCTCAGACTCCACGTGGCCCTGTTTACTTCCCATGCAAACCCAAAATATATCCTCTTCCACCCATCACATCGAATCTTTAAACGCATGCATGGAGTATTAAATGTAGGTAAAAAATAATTAATTGTATAGTTTGTCTGTAAAGTTCGAGACGAATCTTTTGAGTCTAATTAATCCATGGTTGGACAAATTTTACCAAATAACAACGAAAAGTGCTACAGTAACTTTTCACCCAATTTTCCTCAACTAAACACAGCAACATTCTGTCGTTCTGGTCTTGCAGAGAAAAATGCAGTAAAAAGACTGTGCATGTGGCACCTTTTCTCCTTTTTCTCCCTCCCAGGCCACCATGAGCCGGTCACATCACATTCTTTAGCATTGTCTTCTGCTGTTTATCAGCTAGGGACACTGGTTCTTCTGCAGACTACCACTGACCTCGGCGAGACCACCGTAGCGCCTGGGGCAGTATGCAACCGTGGCATCATGGCGGGTTGTACCCCGCCATGATCGGTGGCGAGTTAGGGGTACCCCGCCACCATGCATGGCGGGGTACACCCTTCCACGCTGGCCTACAGGGTGCCACGTGGCCCCTGCACCCCGCCACCATGCATGGCGGGGTTCAGTGCAATTGCCCCGCCATGCATGGTGGCGGGGCCAAACGGGCTAGTTTTAAAAAAACTTTCAAATCCGGGTCAAATTTAAAATATGTTTCAAATTTGGGCTAAAAATAAAAAAAAATTCTGGACAGATTACAACGGCACAACCGTGGAACTCAAGGTCACCCTCTAGCCCTTATTCTAAAGAGAAAAATTCACCGGCAGTGTCTGAACTTGGCAGCTGTTGTCACTTAGGTCCCCGAACTTTGAACAGTATATTTCTGGGTCCCTGAACTTGGCTTCAGGTGTCATTTAGGTCCCTGAACTTGGCTTTGGATGTCACTTAGGTCTTCGAACTTTGAACAGTGTATTTCTGGGTCCCTGAACTTGGCTTCGGGTGTCATCTGAGTTCCTGAACTTGGCTTCGGGTGTCATCTAGGTCCCAATGCTGACGTGGCGCGGTCCTGCATGTGGGGCCCACATGTCAGTCGGCTATATTTCTATTTCGGAGGTACTGTAGCTACAATTTCTAAAATATTCTAAAAATTGTATCTTTTTCATATGATCTCGGATGAAGATGATTTTTATATGAAAAATATAGCTCTCGACGAGATCTACAACTTTCTAGTTTTGAGTTTTTTTAATTTGAGATCATTAAAATACTTAAAAAAATTAAATAAATTTTCAGCAGTATATTAATCGCGTACCAGCGCTTGTCGCCTTGGAAAAATCATATCTTTTTTATATGATGTCAAATGGAGATGATTTCTATATGAAAGTTGTAGCTCTCGATGAGATCTACGACTTTTTAGTTTTTAGTTTTTTAATTTGAGGTCGTTAAAATGCTCAAAAAAACTAAACAAATTTTCAACAGTATATTAATTCCTGAAAATTTGTTTAATTTTTTGCACGCGTCAAGCAATGAGTCCTGAAGAAGAGTCGTCTGCCGGTGTTTGAACGTGGTCAATGGAACCTGCACAGACCATGTCAGTCAGAGAGGATCGATCATAACATGGATTTGGCTGGATTGCATATATATGTGATACAAAAGCAAATCTTGCATTGTTAAGCTATAAGCACGCAGTTGTTGGCAACGTGCTAGCTAGCTAGAACGTCGATCGTCCAAAGACAAAGCAAAGATCAAAACCCAGCAAGAGCAAGCAGAGCAGCATGCCCAGTAGTGTGACCTTGTCGTGCATCCTGCTAGCCATCATTATCTACGTCAACAACGCTGTTGGTGTTGTTGGTGCTCAACAATTTGTATACAATGGATTCAAAGACGCCGGTCTCATCCTTGGAGGTGCGGCTTCCATCACACGAGATGGCATCCTTTCTCTTACCACCAACGTTGCCGGCAGCAGTGGGCATGGCTTCCACCCCGAGTATCTTCCAATTCTCGATGGTGATAACAACATCTCTTCTTTCTCTGCCACTTTTGTGTTCACCAGAATCCCTTTCTTTTCCGTGAGTTATGATGATGAGATGGCGTTTTTTATCTCATCAACCATGAATTTCTTCGGCACCTATCCAGAGGCGGCCTTCTTTTTTGGCTTAGTTCTTGGGGGCAGTAACAGCCCGATTTGCATCACCTCAAGTTCAATAGATTCAGATGTCTGTTACGACAGGTTCAAGGACAAATGTTTATTAGGGCCAAATTATGAGACGCGGCTTTCCGATGGTAATCCGATGCAGTTGTGGGCGGACTACAACGGCACATCCATGGATCTCAAGGTCACCCTGGCCCTTGTCCCCGATGTTAATCCGCTGCTGTCTTGCACCATCAACCTGTTGGGCCTGCTGCCAGAGGCAGAGCAATCCGCGGGATTGACGGGATTCTCCGCTTCGACGAATGCTAATAAGAGTACCAATCCAGTTCTTGGATGGAGCTTCAGTCTCAGTGGTCCGGCTCAGCCACTCAACTATTCGCTCTTACAGTTGCAGCAGATACAAGCACCCAGCAACAAGACAATGAAGAAGAATCTCCTGCAACTCTTTCTGCACTCACCATACTAGCAGGTGTGAGTGTAACTGCTGCTTGCCTTGTGCTGCAACGTTGGCACAAGAAAAGAGCTGAGGTGAAGGAAGAAGCAGGCTGGGAGGCTGAGCTGGGGCCCCACCGGTTCTCGCTCAAAGCCCTTCGCAAAGCTACCAATGGATTCAGTAGCCAGCAGCTCCTGGGTCAAGGTGGCTTCGGGCGTGTCTACAAAGGTGCTCTCGTTGCATCCAACATGAGCATCGCCGTGAAGCGGATATCCGCAGAGTCCAGGCATGGGTTGGCGCAGTTTATGGCTGAGATCGTCATCCTTGGCCGCCTACGCCACCGGAACCTCGTTCGCCTTATTGGCTACTGTCGCCACAAAGACGATCTTCTCTTGGTCTATGAGCATATGCCCAATGGCAGCTTAGATAGGTACCTACATGTTGAGAGAAGAGACACGCTCGATTGGTCTCAGAGGTTCCATGTCATCAAAGGCATCGCGTCAGGGCTGCTCTACCTCCATGAAGACTGGGAGCAGGTCATTGTGCACCGTGATGTCAAGGCAAGCAATGTGCTACTCGACGCGGAGATGAATGGGAGGCTAGGTGACTTCGGCCTTGCGAGGCTGCATGACCACGGCGCCGACGCACACACAACACACGTCGCCGGCACAAGGGGGTACCTCGCCCCGGAGTTGCTGAGGCTCGGCAAGGCCACCAAGGCGACAGATGTGTTCGCGTTTGGCGCTTTCATCCTAGAGGTTGCCTGCGGGAGAAGGCCATTGGGTCTTAACGCACGCGGAGAGCCACTGGTGCTCATCGACTGGGTGCGCCAAATATGGGCGTCTGGTGGCATCGTCTACGCCATGGACCCAAGATTGCAAGACTACGCTGCTGGTGAGGCGGAGCTGGTACTCAAGCTTGGCTTGTTGTGCTCGCACCCGCTGCCCGCCGCAAGGCCCGGCATGCGCCTTGTCATGCAGTACCTTGACGGGGATCTGCCTCTGCCAGAATTTTCACTAGATTATCTTTCTATTACAGATGTTGATCAAGTACTTGAGACGACCCCCTCGGTAGCAACTACAATTACATATCTTTCTGGAGGAAGGTGATCTCATCTTCAAAGGAATGCAACCAAGTGCCCTGAAATGCAAGTCAAATCTTAGAAAGAAGTTAACACTGCTTTGTAGCAGGGTTAAAAAAAAGAATAGAACCTACCTTTGCTTTATGCCTAGAAAACTTTCTGTCTCAGCTCCTTTTTATTAGCCTGCTCCTTTTCTTCCTTTCTTTCTTTGTTCCCTAAAGTTTCTTCTGCTCGGTCGTAATTTTTGTAATCTCTGTATTTTCCTTTTTGTACTTTGTTTTTTCACAATAAATTCAAAGTAGGGGCTTTGTCCCTCCTATTTCCTCAAAAAAAAGTTGTCTCTCTCAGCCAAATATTATTAGTGTAGACGGTTATCTGTTGACAATTACAACAGGAGACCTCTCTCATTTTTCATACGTCAACCTGAATTAGATAAAAAAAAGGTCCTTCGTAATCCAAAAAAAAACTCGGGCAATAGTTAAATAGCCAAAAATAGAGTTTTCCCAGCCAAATACTCCCTCTGTTCCAAATTATAAGTCCCTTAAACTTTTTTAGTTCATCTGTTTTGTTATGTATCTAGACATATCATTATATCTAGATGCATAGCAAAATAGATGTACCAGAAAAGTCAAAACGACTTATAATTTAGAATGGAGGGAGTAATTGTTTTTGTTTGTAGTTGGTCTTTGGAAATGTGTGGTCCTATATACAAGCCTTGGTGACGAGCTGCACTTTGCAGGGTCAATGCCATTGTTGAAGCATAATCTTATGGTATTGGGCTAGTTCTGAAGATCTCTATTGGACAGGCCCGTCCCTGGGCACGTGCGACCTGTGCACTCGCACAGGGGCCCCAAAACTGTAGGGCCCCAAGATTAGTGTGGATATACTAGTTAAAATTAGTAGTATATTACCAGTAGTACAAGTTTTCCATGCAATTTTTTGAAAACGACCACGTGAGCACTGAGCACATGACTTTCCTTCCTTATTCTTGAATCTCCTTCAATTTTTCCTTGCCGCTTGCAAACCATCTTATCTATTTTTAGTAAAAAGACTAATATATCTCTGGATTGTCTTTCCTATTAATCCAATTATTTTGCCCACAAGAAGTGCCCCTGGACCATGAATGGCCCCCTCGTCATTTTGTACTCATTTGTAGATAGTTGACAGATACTACGGACAAGGTTGAAATCAACTTTTTAAGGCTCTGGTTACAGTTAAATTTTAAAGTATTTTGTTTGGAAACATTAATGTTTATATTCCTAGCTAGACTATTCATAAAAAGTAATTTACTAAAATGACATATCTTTTTTAGACTATTGATTACTCCATTCATCCTAAAATAAATGTACATCTCACATCCGAAGAGTCAATCAATCTCAAATGTAATCAAATATATAAAAAATGTACTAATGTTTATCATACCAAATAAACATTATTAGATTAACCATGCTATATATTTTATAGTAAACATATATAAAGATACAAATGTCAATACTATTTTCTATAAATTTACTCAAACTTTAAATTGGTTGACTCATCGGGATGTGAGATGTGCACTTATTTTGGAACAGATTGAGTATATTCTGATAAAAGGTGGTCAAAACTATGTTTTTAATACCTTGTTGTTCAAAACACAAACTATTGGCACACTAGAGGGAGTACATTATTTGTTTTTTGCGAGATTTGGAGCCATGAACAGCCGTATAAACCCCTATTACTATTGCGATTATTATTTGGTAGTTATTCTTTCAAAAAAAGGTAGTTATGTTAAGGGCCTATATTAGATTGTGGCACAGGGCCCACATATTTTGCGGGACAGCCTGGACCTAACTTGCCAACTATATCCTTTACTCGTGGAAAAAGTACTCTTGTAAAGTTTTTCTATTATGTGAATTTACAGTGTTACACCGATGCAATCTCAGTGAGTCTATATCAGTTACTTTTTGATATATAACTTCCCTTACCGATCCTAGGATCGGACGGTCAGTCCAAATATCAAACGAGAAGAGAAGACGGAAGGTAACCTACCTGTTTCGGTTGACTACTCTTACCGTCCCATGAATAGGTCTCTTTTCCACATATTTTTCTTCATTTTTCTACTTCATTCATTCAAAAGCCTTTTTTACATACACATTATGTTTGTTTGTTCCCAACTGGCATCCCCTTACTTGCTCATCGCTTTCTCCACAACTGCACCGGCACATTCCCTCCCCCACATCGCTTTCTCCACAACTGCGCCGGCACCTTCGCGGTGGCATTATAGAGCTACTCAAGCAGGCGCTTTGACTCTCCAGACGCCTGGTAGGGGACGCCCACTCCCAACACGTAGCGGTGGTGACTGCAAAGTTAGAATTTATGTGGGTTTGAGAATGATCGTGGGGTCTACAAGATAAAGATTCTTTTTCTATTTCTAAGCCATAAAATTGTTGCTTATAATGATTTTTGTTGTGCATGCACAGGTGAGTTCTGGTGCTAGTGTACTATTAATTTCTAAGAGATTAAGTAGGCAGAAGCTCACTAGGCAAGGATGAGGATAGGAAGGCTTAATACTAAAATATAGTGTGAATGGTTGAAGCAAATGAGTTGCTTTCCTTCTATTATATTGTGCAATCAAGTCTCTTTTATTACCCTTTTGAACTTGCCAAACATGAAATTATTAGGTTGTGCAGTTGCATTCTCTAAGTTGGGGCGAAGTCTAAAAACTAAAAAAACTATGTTTTCTATAGTTTTTGTATTATCCAAATGAGACTTATGATGAAGGCACCAAAATAGTGGATCAGAGGGTGGGTGGTGGGCACATGATCAAGTTGGTTTGGTGCTCGAGCATGAGAAACCAGTTGTTCAGTATGATAGAAAAGTTGTGTTTGACAACAATGATGAGGACTAAAACATGTAAATATGGGTGTTTGTAACCTAACCTGCTACAGTTGTCTTTTCCATTGCATATAGAGAAATGATTATGTATATAGAAAGAAGCTATTGGGACTAAGTCCAAATAGGAGAGAGAGAGAGGAGGGATAAGAGATTAGAGTTTTAGAGTGAGTGGAGGAACCACCCTTGCCCTTGCCTCTTGGGCTCTATTTATAGGAAAGTGAGAGGGAAGCAATCTTCCTCCCTACCCTCTTTAGATTACAAATTACATGGAGGTTTATGTCCCTTATGGCTTAGACCTTTTTTACAAGGAATAGGGTAGGCGTGGACGCCCACAACCCCCCCCCCCACACCCCAATAGCATCTCCTAGCCACTGGGTTTTGGCGGGTGCAACAAGACCTACTTGCTACAACATAGGAAAAAGGCCCAAGCATACAATTCTCTAACAGTGAGGAGGAACTCCCTCACGACCGCCTCTGCATGTGCGCCTCACTAAAAACTCCATCCCAAAAACCCAATTGGAAAAAGGGCATGAAGAAAAAAGCACGCACATGACATGGAGCTAACCATGCAAAACCTAAGCCTAGATTAAATGACTGTCTTGGGCTTTGGTACATATCCTTGGTGTGGGAAAGTTTTAGCAGTGAAGATTGGAGGCTATGCTGCGATGATGACGGCTTTTTGTTTGCAAAGGTCGGCGATCTTGTTATTGCTTATTCTAGCCACTTTAGAAGTCTTCACTTCTTCTAGGGTAGCTCTATGTAACTGAAGTAGTCGAGGAAGTAGTCGTACTGGCTATCGTAAATGTCGAAGGTAGACAAACATTGGATCTATCACCGAAGGTCAATGATAATGCATTGTCAAGTGTACATAGATGGAGTAGTCCAATTATTTGGAAGGGCTTGCCTCCTTTGGATCATGAATGGCAGGCAAGACATGTGCTTCGGGGATTGGCTCTCCAATACACCCACATTGGCCCTTCTTAGCTAGTGCTTATGAAGTTATGAGCGAGCGAAGGTCTTGTCCCTAGTCGATCATGAAGCTTGGGAGGATGTGCTTCGGGCTTGTTGATGTTGCAAAAGTTGAGAGCGGGGCGCTCGAGATGAAGGTATGGCTACACGAAGTTGTAGGCGTTACCGAAGTTGTCGGCGTGCCACTCAAGACAAAGGTAAAGGTGGGTCAAAGTTGAAGTTGTTGCTGAAGTCAGAACATGGTTGCACCTAGGTCGAAGGTTTGGTGGCGAACCTACAGTTGATGCCGATGTTGAGGCATAGTTGAAATCGTTGTCAAAGTAGTCGGTGAGCCCCCGAGCTGAATGAGATGGCAGAGATGAAGTAGTCGATGACAATGCTGAATCTGATGGCAAACCCCTCAAGCTGAGGGTATAGCGGAGCATAGCTAAAGTTGACGTCATTGCTGGTGGCGAGTCCTCGAGCTAAAGGAATGACGGGGCCAAGTTGAACTCAATACCAATGTTGATGGCGATCCCATGAGCCAAAGGTATGGTAGTGTGATGATGATGTTGATGCTGATACTAACAGCGAGCCCTTGACCAAAAGGATGATAGAGCAAAGCCGAAGTATTCTTCAGTGCTGATGGTGAGCCTCTAAGCCAAAGGAACGATGGGGCAAAGCTGTAGTTATTGCTGATGCTGACGGCATGCCCCAAAGCCGAAGGTAGCGAGGCGAAGCTATAGTTGTCGTTGGTGCTGTCAGTGAGCCCCCTAGCCTAAGGTAGTGGGGTGAAACTGAAGTTGACACTGATGAAGACAGCGAACCCCCAAGGCAAAAGTAGTATCGCATTGCATGGACGCATTGCATTCATGCACAAAATACGTTCATGCAATGTGATGGTATGATGAATGAATGCACTTGAGGCATACATAAAAAATACTTGCATGAAATAAGTGTGAAGGTAAGCAAAGCATTCACATAGTGAAAGTGTGTGTGCATGCGTAGGCGTATGTGTACGCGTGGGCACATGTGCGCGTGTGTGTGCATGTGCGCACGCATTGTATCAGGACATAGATGATTTGATTCCTGAAAAATCAATTGAAGTCGAAAAGGGCTTCCCATGTTAGGGATTTTGTCTGTACATATATTTCAAAAATTTATAATCACATAAAAATTGTGGAGTATTGCCGAAGGTATGATCGTACGAGGTGGCTTATATTGTGAAAGCTTTGACACATGGGTCATAAGAAATTTGAGACATAAACGAAGGTAATGCTTCGACAAATAAGATATGATGTTGAGTAAGTATAGTGAATCTCGAGTGGTAAAAATTCATTACCTTGTTTGAGGTGTGAAAACCTACATAATAGAGTTAGTATCCATCCTATCGTCAAGAGATAGTATAATTGCTAGATTGTTTGAAACTTCTCGTTTGAAGGTATATAATAGCAGTCAGTTACAAGGGTGATATGGATAGGTGCAAAGGTCTTGAAATGAAGTATTATCCAAGAGAATGTTACCTTGTAAAGGATGAAAACATACAAACACAGAAGTAGTTCTAAAGAAGGGTTATTTGGTGGAGGGGGGATTAAGTCCATTTTTCCGTCCATCAACTCTTTCCTTTGTCTAATTTTTAACCCCCAAACCGTCTAATTTTGACACCTCAACTATCAAAACCGTTTAATTTTGACCTGAGAGCCATCTAAAAAGCACTCAAAACCACCTCGTGGGTCAAAATTGAATAGTTTTAATAGTTGAGATGCCAAAGTTAGACAAAAGCAAGAGTTGAGGGGCCAAAATGGACTTAATCAAGTACTTTAGTTTTTTCATATATTTATTAAAAATTTTATATATTTATATGTATTAAAATATTTATCTACACATTATTTGATTTTTATCATAAAAGAAATTTTAAAACAATAATTTTTCTAAAAATACAATCTATCTCACAGATGTCTAGACCTTTCATTTGGATTATTTCTCCACTGACTTCGTTTGAACAACTAAAAAATATTGAATTCCAAAATATGAAAACTTCAAACAGAATTTTGGGACCGTAAATGATTTCAAATTAAATAGCCATCAACTATAAAGTTTTCAATCTCATCGAGATCTACATCCTTAGTGTTGGTAATTTCTTCATTCGAGTTCATTCGAACAATTTGAAAATTTGAATTTCAAAGAATGAGAATTTCAAACATAATTTTGGGGCCACAAATGATTTCAAATGAAAAAGTATTTAGCTTCAAAGTTGTATATCTTATTGAAATCTACAACTTTGATTTTGTTCATTTCTCCATCCAAGTTCATTCGAATAATTCGAAAAATTTACAAAATATGAGAAATTCATACAAATTGGTTATATTTAAATAAATTATTATTCCAATTTAGAACAAAAATTCCAATATAAAAAATCCAATAATGTGTAGATAATATTTAATACATATAAGTATTTATAATAAGTGAATCTAGATATATAAAAATGTTCATAAATATCTAAATTAAACTAAAGTACTTGATTAAGTCTATGTTTTTTGCCCGTCAACTCTTGCTTTTGTCTAACTTTGGCACCTCAACATTTGAAATTGTTCAATTTTGACACCCAAGCTAATTTTGAGTGGTTTTCATATGGTACTGGTATCAAAATTAAACGGTTTTTATAGTTGGGGCGAAGTTAGACTATTTTATAGTTGATGGGTTAAAATTAGACAAAGTAAAGAGTTGAGGGGCCAAAAATGTACTTAATCCTTTTTGGGAGGAGGCGCAAGGGCCTGCGTGTCAGCATGATATAATTTAAATTTTTATAACACTTGAAAAATTCCACTCAGACACATTATAAGAGAGTTGCATAAGTCACAACGAGTTTCTAGAAGCATGAAACTTATGCGAACAGGCTGAAACCCCAAGATATCATCCTATAGATAATGGAAAAGGTACTTAACCCCCTCAACTATTAGTAGTTGTCTACTCATCCTCTCACCTGTAAAACCAATTATTCTACCTCTTAAACTATTGAAAACCGTCTATTGACCTCCTAAGGCAGTTTTAAAGATAGTTTTGCTAACATGGAATATTAAAAATTCTACATAACCCCCTAATGTATCAAAGGTTGACTACATAGTCCCCTCAACTATAAAACATGATATAATAGCCCTTAAGTATTTAATAATGTTCAAATGACCCCATAGGGTCTTGTAGGGCTATTTGGACATAGTATCCCACCGTACCGGTCTAAGTACCTATGCTTGCACGCAGACCCATTTGTTGACTCCACCTTTTTGCTCTTTCTACGTTGACGGGCTACCCATTGGGCAACATGCAACATCTTGTCTCATGCTCCACTGCACCTCTCGGCACACATCGACGGCATGGAGCTCATGCACCACGTCTGCACCCTCATCATCCGGCCCTTCCCACATCCTCCATATTGTCATCCTTCATTTTTTTAGGTAGACATAGGAGGAGAAAGCGAGAGGCAGCCGATGATGGGCCTACATTCAAGTATGGGTGCTTAGGACAGTGTGGTGGCCGGGATACGGTGTTCAAATGGCCCTACAAGACCCATTGAGGGGGGTCATTTGGACATTATTAGATACTTTAAGGGTTACAATATCAGGTTTTATAGTTGAGGGGGTTACATAGTCAACCATTGATATGTTAGGGGGTTATGCAAACTTCTTAATATGCCACGTCTATGAAACCACCTTTAAACCCGCCTTAAGATGTTATTTAGGCGGTTTTCAATAGGTCAAGGGGTAGAATGCCTGATTTTATAGGTGAGGGGGTGAATGGACAACCACCAATAGTTTTGAGGTTAAGTAGACTTTCTTATATAGATAATAGAGGGTTATAAAATTATGAGTGAATGAGAACTCACCAAAGTGGTTAAAAAACTACAACAATTATGGTCATTGTCGCTTCGCAAGCGATTCACAAGCGAAGTTGTTAGTGCATAAATCTAGTAAAACTAGAGGAATACCCCGCGCGTTGCCGTGGGAATTACGGATTAGTGGATTGCGTGGTATGATGACGTGGACAACAAAATGCTTATCTGTCTTATTGATGTGGACATTGCAGTTGCATATGCTAGTAGATTTTAATTGTATGTGATAGCGCATTGTCTAGTTGGACAGCTTGCATGTTGAGATAAATAGCTAGTGGGGTATTGCTTAGTGTATTTTAATTCTATGTGATAGTGCATTGTCTACTTGAAGAGCTTACATGTTGAGATAAATAGCTAATGGAGTTTTGCTTTATAAGAGTATAAGATAAGATAATATAAGATAAGATAAGATAAGATTGATTGTGCTTGTGTTATAAAGGCATGATAAGCTATAGGTAATTGAGGTATTTTCTCGGAGATAAAAACCTATGAGAATAGGCTATTAGAAAATTAGGGACTTAGCCACATGATCTCTAATCTAGTTAACGTGAAGATATTAGTGGATTGAAAGACTAACCATAATCGTAAGGGTAGTTTGTTGCCATGGTCATCGTAGCAGAGGCCATGGCGGTGCATTTAGGAGACGCCGAGGAGGAAGATGCCCTCCTTCTAATCTGGATGTCAGGAGACGCCGAGGAGGAAGATGCTGATGACTCCTCCTGATTGTCGATGAGGAAGCAGGACGACGGCATGGCGGCGATGGCCTTCCCGTCACTCCAACCCCTTGATGATCGAATCTTAGGAGGAGAGGGGTACATATATAAGGATGGCTAATCCTTAGAGTGTTGGTTCCTCAGGGTGGGAGCCTAGTCCTCTTAATATTGGTGTTGTGTGACGAGGGCCCACAACCCTCGCTCAGTTGGTTTGGCTGCCCTCTGATTGCGGTACATATGGAAGCCACATACCTCCATTGACTCGGCTAGAGGAACCGGTCTAGGCATTGGCCCGACCCAAAACCTAGCCTAAGATCATGTATTCCAACACATACTCATTGGACATGCACGAACGAAAGTTATGTTTTGGTCTAGGAATGACATCACATGTCTGATCCGTTAGGAATTCTGAATAAGTAGGTGATACTCACAATGATGTGTTTACACCTGCAAAAATCAACAATGCTTCGAATCATACACGAAGGTCGAAGGTTTAGTTTGGAGATTGCACAATTGACTCAATCGGTCACAAAATAGTTGTGAATAGAGAATGAGTATTCTACTGCAAACACGATGCAAATGCATTAAGAAAATACTTCAAGTGAAGTGGTTAGTGAACAGAGCTTTGTAGGGCTAAGACCATTTAAAGGTCGTACAGTACAAATACAGAATCATTTAATGAACATGATTTATATTGAGAAGGATAGACATACGAGTGTTCAAATATTGTTATATGAGTAAATGATGATAAAACCAAGAGCAAATGAGAGAAACCAACCAAAAAGGGTTTAAACACTTCAACATTTAATATGATTATTATGGCTTCGCGACCAAAAAGGTTTGTACAAGCATATTGCAAGATGAAATTTAAGCAAGGCATTAAGAGTCGTGAATGTGCAGGACATTCACAAAGTAACTTCGCAAATCAACGCACAATTGCATTCTTATCACAACCTAAGGTTTAGTGCTTGGACAACGTAAGGTCAAACTTTGGCCAAAATTGCAGATTGCTTATTTGAATCGGGAACGGGTTACAAATAAGTAAGAGATACTCACAATAAGGTCTCATGCCTAAAAAACAGTCCTTGCCCCTTGGATGTATTGGATAATATTTTCGGTAATGCTGAGGAGCGAGCGTCCATCCGTCTAGATGCCGCTTTCCGGGCCTGTCTCTCTCTCAAAAATATCTCTCCATCGCCCTCACCCTTCGTGTGTTGTTGTGTCATGCACTCGCTGCTGCCGTCTTTCCCGCCGCGAACCCCGTCTCACGCCACGCGGCTCCCTCATCCAGTGCCGCGCTCCATCCCGCACCGCACCCCCTCCATCACCGCGCCGCGCTCCATGCCCCGTCGTGCCCGCTCCAGGTCACTGCACGCCGCGCCCCTGCTACTGCCGCGCCTTGTCCCCCCCCCACCCCACCCCCCTCCCCACCCCCGCCCGCGCGCCGAGGTGCTGCTAGGGTGTTGTTGAGGTGCTACCAACGCCGTCGTTCCCCACCAAAAGGTCGTGGCTGCTGCGATGTGCGCCCTTAGCAAGATGTTACGATGAAAGCGCATGTTGCAAGCTTATGTTTCAAGTGTTTCAGACGTTTCAGAGGTATGCTGCAATTACTTCATATGGATGTTGGAAAAGTAGATCGGGGATATTGCATATGTTGCAAGTGTTTCAAAGGCATGTTGAAAATGTTTCAGAGGTTTGTTCAAAATGTTTTATCTGTTCCAGACATATGTTGCAAACGTTCTGATCGGGATGTTACATAGGTTTTACATATATGTTGCAACAATACGTTCCAAATGTTTCAGTTATTTGAGTTTTATGTTGCATTAAGTGTTTTCATGTTGCAAGTTGCAAGTGTTTTACCTGGATATTGCATATGTTTCATACATATGTTGCAAGTGTATGTTGCAGATATTTCATCTGTTACATACGTATGTTGCATTCAAGTGTTTCATGTTGCTCATCTTTCATGTTGTTTGGATAGTCCGGGGGCACGAGGAGTGATGGTGGCACATGTTGTTCGGAGAGTCAGGGGGTGCGAGGAGTGATGGTGGCACGGCGCGGGCATCGGAAAATGGGGCGCGGTGAGCTAGGGGTCGACGGACGAGGCGCGCGGCGTGCCGGTGCCCTGCGGACGAGGCGCGCTCGGGGCCAGCAGTTGGGGCGCGATGGGGTGGGCGAGCGGCCTCGAAGTAGATAGTGTGGGCTGCGAGTGCGAGACGAGTCCTTCAGACCCGTGGGTGCTGCGATTGGGCGGGGTGCGCGTGCGGCGCGACAAATCAACAGATGGGGGCATGCTGCGCAGGCGTCCGAATACGTGTGTCCGTCCGAAGGTCCGGGCGCTAGCATCTCCGTAATATTTTTGTTGGACGTGCCATACTTAATAAGAACCAGCATATATATAGGATAATAGGATAATGTTTTTTGTGCACTATTGGTGCAAATTCATTAACGGTCAGTTGTTTCCATAGTTTGGGAATCGTTACTTTTGCGCGGGCGGAAGATGCCGGGTCCGACACGAGGGGGCTTCTTGGTGCCCGAGTTGGGCCGGACGAAGGCGTGATGCGGCCCGGTGCGAGGGTACCTTTGTGGACCTCTCGGACCACGACGGAGGCACTGTGGAGGTGCCAGGATATCGAAATGGCCAGGTGCGGAAGATAACACGTTTTCAAAGTGGTGCAAAATGCATGCATCAACCTGGGTATAGTATTTTTTCTCACAATAAATAAACTTTAGCCGGCTTATCAGTCGTAGAAACCATCATCCGAACAGCTTGAATATTTATTGTGTGTATAACATTTATCATGTTGAGGTGATTGAGAGTAAAACTCAACCTAAGGCCATGTTTGTTTCGCTGAAAAACTAAACTGAAAGGTAATGTTCGCTGATTTGTTATAAGAGAAAAATATTGTACCATGCCTGATAAGTCAGGCTGTCTTTCCCAGTTGTAGCAGACTCTAGCATGCACAGACATGTCAAGTTAGCTCTCAGATCAGCCATTGTAGCTACTGCATTTTTGTTCAAGCATTTAAAAGAAAAACAAGATTAGCGAAGCTGATGCAAGCCAGTGAAATGTTTTTTAGATACCAATCCAATATCATCAGTTATATGCGGCTTGTCGCAAACAAAATTTCCACTCTGCAGCAGGTTCGAGGAAAGAGGAGTCAACATGCATGTTCCCAGGTCTCGAGCTGCTTCACAGATACATATTATCTTTTAAACTTGATCAGTTGCCCCACCCCTAACAGAAGCGGCTGCTAACTGTTATTTCCCAGCATGCCAGTTTATTATTAGATTAAAAAAAATAGGTTGGTCAATAGTATTAGAGTTCCACAGAACAATGGAAGAAGTATAATCAAGTTGTGGCTTCTTCAAAATTTGTCCCCAAGTTAATTTACATGATGTTTATGTAACACAGCAAAGGAAAACTATCATGCACCAACTTCACGGTTTAAGTAGTCGACAAACATCCTCTTTGCGCTATCAGCATCTGTTGGTGGTGGTGGCCCACTCAGACTGTACTGCCCTGCCAACTTGATGAAAGTTCGTCGCAGGCTTCGGAGCTCAGGCAGGCCAACAGATCTCTGAAGGTTGATGTGGCAATCAGTTAAGAATCCCAAATGCATCAGAAGAACCAAGCATACTGTGTGCATGTAGATAAGGCAGAAGAGGCAAATCCTTCAAGTTTTATATAATTTATACATCTAAAGTTGTGGAACTATATAGATTAACCACGTGGAGAACAAATAACAAAGTTATATATCAAAATTCAAAAAATAACCTATATTGACTCACTGTAAATTCACTTAATAAAGAAAACGACAAGAATACTTTTTCCACAAGTAAAGGATATAGTTGGCAAGTTAGGTCCAATAGAGATCTTATTCACAGCAAGCCCAAGACCGCATGATTGTGCTTCAACAATTGCATTGACCACCTCCTGCAAAGTGCAGCTCGTTACCAAGGCTTGTAGATTTTAAAAAACCACATTTCCAAAGACAGCTAACTAAAACAACTGGCATTACCTGTGTTGCTTTGTCCATCTCATAGAGGGAATTTGCCTCTGTTGTCCGCACCTGAAATATCAAGACATCATTAGCCACCAAAGATTCAGGAAGACAATTATAACTGCCTTCTAGAACACACATAAGTCAATTTGGAAAGCATTCAATATTCTAGAGAAGCTGCCAGTTTTTTATTTCTTGTGTTATTCCATTTTTCATTGGCAGCTGCAATAATCTTGTTATTTATTTCAACTTCAATTTTCCAACAACTTATACTTACCGTCTGAGTGGCTATTGTAGGCTGGAGAACTTTTACGTCTCTTGTTTTGGAATCCACTTTCTTTGTCAAATATGACACAGCCTCAGCAATAACAGGAGCCGTTTCCACTATTTCATCTATTAAAAACATTGGAGAAAACAGATTAGGCAGATCAAATTATTTGCCAAACCCAATGCAGGCAATATGCGGTGATGCATTGTCCTGTGCTGAACATATTCTAAAGCTGCTGCACAGAAGCAGTTTATCAAAATCCAATGCTCTGTTAGGCAGAACAGCTTACTTTTTAAAAGAGTATCTAGCACAATTGTTGATCCTTCCCTATTTTTTTCTCACGAAAGTACCTTCAGATACGACTATCATATATTTCTCTTAATTGGGAGGCAACAACCAATCAACCATCTTTTGCAACATAGTTTAGAAACAAAATGGTAACTGGACACCACAATTTTAAAAAACAGTATACAGCTAATCATAATCCTCCTCAATAACAAATGGATCCGTAAAATTTTCTTTCTGTTTTCTTTGGCCTGTCATGGAGTCATATAGTTTTGAAAGCCAGAACACATATAGTTCAAATGTGCAGGGGTGGTAGATTTTCCTAAGGTAGGATTTGGATAATGCATTTGATAAGATTGGAAGAGATGGAAGATGAGGTAGGTTAAAATACTGGAATATAAGATTTTGGTACCCTTGCCACATTTGGAAAAGTTGGCCTTGGGACAATGGCTAATTTTCCATGACTGAAATTGCAGGTAAGTATCCATCCTATTTTTGGATAATAATAAACAGCAAGGCCAATAGCAATTAAGCCAATCACTTGCAAAGGTACAGCAAATGCCTCAATGGGACAGCAGGACAGCCATCGCTGGCTTGAGAGCAGCCACAGGATGAGGCTCAAGGACAATTCCAAAGGGGCTCTGATCTGGATGAGGACAAAAGGGGTACCAGTGGTAAAGGATGGCAAAGGCACTGGGTCACTAGTAGAGAAAACCAGTCCCATCAATAATTGTTGGAGTATATGTAAGCCCATGTGGCTAAGGCCCATGTGGCCCATGTAAGGAACCTATATAGCTACCCTTCTAGGGTTAGCCCAAATCAATAGAGTCACTAATTCTAGCATGGTATCAGCAGCCTCTCTATCTTCTTCCTGGTAGCAGCCGCCGCCCCCCTGGTGCAGCCGCCGCCGCTGCCTTCCTGGCCGGCGGGCGCCACCATGGCTGGCCGCCGCGATCCTCCCCCCTCCCCTTCCTACTTCCACTCTTTTCCCTCTCTCCCCACACCCTCCTGGGCCACGGTTGCTGGAGCTGGTGCTCCACCCGCCGCCGCAGGGCCCCAGCCACACCACCACCAGCCGCCGCTGGGGACCCAGCCGCCTCACCTCCAGGCGCCGCTGGGGACCCAGCCGCCCCACCTCCAGGCGCCGCTGCTGGGGCTGTCTGCCCGGCCCGCCCTACCCCTTTCCCCTGGCGCGGCCGCCTTCACCCATCCCGCCGTCGGTTTCCCTCTGGCGGGCACCCCTGTACCCAGCGCCTCCCCCTCTGCTGCTGCCCTCACAGCCGCTCCTGCTGTTGAGGGCGCAGCCGGGGGCTCGGGCTCCTCCCTCACTGCTCCGGCGGTTGGGGGACATGGGGGGGCCCCTGCTGCAGCCCTTCCTGCAGGGGGTGTTGCGGATGAGGGCGTTGATGCCCTGTCAGAGCGCCCCGCCGACGCCGTCCACCTTCCCGGTGCCGGGACGGACACCGGCAACCACCTTCCCGCCGGTGCCCCCATTTTCCCGGCCTCGACACCGCCACTCCTCTCCCAGATCTACGCCGGCTCTCAACCCTATGATGGCCGTGACACCTCTTCTCTCGCCGCTGCTCTCGTCGCCGCGCGTGCCGCCGCCGCGGAGGGGCAGGCCCGGGTGCGGGCAGCCGCCCTCGTGTGGGAGCACGAGCGCGAAGCGGCCGACGCCTTGGCTCGTCAGATTGCCGAGGCGGAGCGGCTCCTCTCTCCCGCCTCTCCGGCTGGTGCCCACTCCTCTGTTTCGCCGGGTCGTCGTGCATCTCACACTGCTGTCCTCTGGCACGATCCGGCTGACCCGCTCGTGGCACAGCTTCACTACCAGGCCGGGGGGGTCCAGAACATCCGCCTCCTCGTGCCGGTCGTTCTCGAGCCGGAGTCACCCTCCTACGCTCGCTGGCGGGACCTCGTGGTTCTCACTCTTCGCCGCTACGCCCTCGACGACCACGTCCTCCTCGACGCTTCGGCCGCTGTCCAGACCCCGTCGTGGCTCCGTCTGGATAGCATCGTCCTCTCCTGGATCCTGGGGACGATCTCCCTCGACCTCCACGACCTCGTCCGTACCTCTCCTGACGCGCGCCGGGCTTGGCTTGCCCTTGAGGGCCAGTTTCTGGGCAACGCCGAGGCCCGGGCTCTGCGCCTCGACGCGAGTTTCCGGACTTTCGTCCAGGGGGACCTCTCCGTCGCTGAGTTCTGCCGCCGGATGAAGGGCATGGCGGACTCCCTGGGGGACCTTGGGTGGCCCGTGGAGGATCGCATCTTGGTCCTCAACGTCCTCCGGGGGCTCAGCGACCGCTACGCCCACCTCCGGACGTGGATCACTCGCCAGCGGCCCTTCCCCACCTTCCTGGAGGTCCGCGACGATCTCGTCATGGAGGAGCTCACGCAGGGCCTCCAGCCGGTCTCCACTCCTGCAGGGGCCTCGGCCTCCTCGACGGCCCTGGCTGCTACTTCTCCGCGCCCCCCTACCCCACCACGGACCACTGCACCACCACCGTCGTCTCTCCTGGGTCCTCCTCCCTCCGGGCCGAGCGGAGGCGGGGGGGGGGGCCGTGGCGGTCGCCGACGCCGCGGTGGGGGTCGAGGGGGTGGCCGGAGCGGCCACACCCAGGCTCAGGCTCCCGGTGGGTTACCGGGGGGGGCACCATGGCCCTCCTTCCAGCACCCATGGGCAGGGCGCATCTCTATGTGGCCCTACCACGCCACTGGGGCCGAGTCGCGCCCACCGGTGGCCTTCCTCACCGGGGCTCCTCCTGTTGGGGCTCCTCCTGCTGGTACTCCACCTGGCGCCTTCCCTGCTGCAGCGTGGACTCCACCGGGGGTCGCCGGATGGGACCCGACGGCCCTGGCTCGTTCGTTCTCCACCATGGGTCTGACACCTCCGGTTGGACCCGAGTGGATCGCCGATTCAGGAGCCACCTACCACACCACTCCTGACCCTGGTATACTTTCGTCGCTCCATTCTCCGTCCTCCTCACTTCCTTCGTCCATTATGGTCGCAAACGGCTCTTGCCTTCCTGTCACGTCTGTGGGTACCGCCGGTGCTCATGGCTCCTTTCGTCTTCCTGATGTTCTTGTTGCTCCTTCTATGGTTCATAACCTCCTTTCTATTCGTCGTTTTACAGCTGACAATTCTTGTTCTGTTGAATTTGACTCTTCTGGTCTTACTGTCAAGGATTTGGCTTCCCGGCGTCCTCTGCTCCGATGTGACAGCACCGGGCCCCTTTACACCCTTCGCTTCCCGGCGGCGCATTCGTCTTCTTCGCCGTCCCTTTTGTCAGCTGCCTTCGCCGCTTCTACTTCCTCTACTACCTGGCACCGGCGCCTCGGCCATCCTGGACGTGATGCCCTGATACAGCTCAGTCGTAGCTCTGGTCTTCCATGTACTCGAGCTCATGATGAGCAACTGTGTCATGCGTGCCAATTGGGCCGACATGTTCGTCTTCCTTTTTCTAGTTCTTCTTCTCATGCGGCCCGCATTTTTGATCTTATACATTGCGACCTATGGACCTCTCCTGTCATCAGTGTTTCTGGTTATAAGTACTATCTTGTGGTTGTTGATGATTTTTCGCATTATTCGTGGACTTTTCCCCTACGTGCGAAGTCGGATACGTTCACCACGCTCCTTCACTTCTTTACTTGGGTGTCTACTCAGTTCGGTCTCACCATCAAGGCCGTCCAGTGTGACAATGGTCGCGAGTTTGACAACTCCACCTCCCGAGCTTTCTTCCTCTCTCACGGTGTTCAGTTGCGCATGTCTTGCCCATACACTTCTTCGCAGAATGGCAAGGCAGAGCGGATGATTCGCACCACCAACGACACCGTGCGGACTCTACTGTTTCAGGCCTCTCTTCCTGCTCGCTTCTGGGCTGAGGGCCTGCACACCTCCACCTACCTTCTTAACCGCCTTCCTTCCGCTGCCTGTCCCGCTCCCACCCCTCACCACGCCCTCTTCGGTACCCCGCCTCGGTACGATCACCTACGCGTGTTTGGGTGTGCTTGTTACCCCAACACTGCCGCCACCTCCTCTCACAAGCTGGACCCTCGTTCCACGCTCTGTGTCTTCCTCGGTTACTCCCCTGATCACAAGGGGTACCGATGCTTCGACCTTGCCTCCCGCCGTGTTCTCATCTCGCGCCATGTGGTGTTCGATGAGTCCGTCTTTCCCTTTTCCGGCACCTCTACTTCTCCGGTCCCTGACCCACCCACCCTGCTTCCCACTGACCCGGTGGTCCAGCCACCTTTCTTGTGGTCTCCTGCAGGTACCCGCTTCACCGCGCTCCGCGCCGGCCACCGGTCCCGGCTCCCCTGTGAGTCCGGGCCCCTCGTCCTCCGGCGCGGCCCCGTCTCCTTCGGTTGGTGCAGACCCGGGGCCTTCGTCCCCCGCTTCTGCCCCGGGGGGGTCGTGCCGGCTGCCGACGCCGGATCCCGTCTCGGCACCCGCACCGGCGCCTCCGTCGAGGTTCGCCGCGCCGGTACGGGTCTACCAGCGCAGGCCGCGGCCTCCTCCGATCGCGGTCCCTTCTCCACCGGGGACACCGACACCGCCGCCACTGTCTCCACCGGCCCGTGGTCCCTCGCCGGTCTACCATCCGCCGCTGCTTCACCGACACCCGCGGCATGTTCACCCGATGGTGACACGACACGCGGCTGGCACCTTGCCGCCTCGTGTCCTCGCGGCTTCGACCGACGACGCGGTGGTCTCTCCGGTACCCTCTTCCGTCCGCGACGCCCTGCTGGACCCTCACTGGCGCCGCGCGATGGAAGAGGAGTATGCCGCGTTACTCGCCAACCAGACGTGGGAGTTGGTGCCCCGGCCGCCGGGCGCCAATGTCGTCACCGGCAAGTGGATTTGGACTCACAAGCGCCGAGCGGACGGCTCTCTCGAGCGCTACAAGGCTCGATGGGTCCTTCGGGGTTTCACTCAGCGCCCTGGCGTCGACTACGATGAGACCTTCAGCCCGGTGGTCAAGCCGGCCACAGTCCGTACAGTGCTATCGCTGGCGCTTGCTCGGTCTTGGCCTATCCACCAGCTGGATGTCAAGAATGCCTTCCTCCACGGCCTTCTTACCGAGACGGTGTACTGCAGTCAGCCGGCGGGGTTCGTCGACACCACCCGTCCTGACATGGTCTGCCGGCTCAACAGGTCCCTCTATGGCCTCAAGCAGGCACCTCGGGCATGGAACCACCGGTTTGCTACCTTCTTGATGACCCTGGGATTCGTGGAGGCCAAGTCTGATACGTCCCTGTTCGTCTACCACCATGGGACCGACACTGCATACCTGTTGCTCTATGTTGATGACATTGTCCTTACCGCCTCCAGCGAGCCACTTCTTCGGCGGATCATTGCAGCTCTCCAGCAGGAGTTTGCGATGAAGGACCTGGGTGAGCTCCACCACTTCCTCGGTGTCACTGTTGAGCACCATCCTGCTGGGCTTCTTCTTCATCAGCAGCAGTACACTCGGGATATCCTGGAGCGGGCTGGGATGTCTGACTGCAAGCCCTGCTCCACTCCAGTCGACACCCAGGGCAAGCTGTCGGAGACTGAGGGACCTCCGGTGGCCGACCCCACTGCATACAGGAGTCTTGCCGGGGCCCTTCAGTACCTCACCTTCACCAGGCCGGACATCACATATGCAGTTCAGCAGGTCTGCCTCCACATGCATGATCCTCGGGAGCCTCACCTCACGGCTCTCAAGCGTCTCCTCCGCTACCTCCGGGGCACCCTCGACTACGGCCTCCTCCTACACCGGGCCTCCTCCACCGACCTCGTCGTCTACACCGACGCTGACTGGGCTGGGTGCCCGGATACTCGCCGCTCCACCTCCGGCTACGCCGTCTTCCTGGGCGGCAACCTGGTGTCTTGGTCTTCCAAGCGCCAGCCGGTGGTCTCCCGGTCCAGTGCCGAGGCGGAGTACCGCGCCGTGGCTAACGGCGTGGCGGAGGCCGCCTGGCTCCGGCAGCTACTTGCTGAGTTGCACACTCCACCCTCCCGGAGCACACTGATCTACTGCGACAATGTCAGTGCGGTCTACCTCTCCACCAATCCCATTCAGCACCAGCGGACGAAGCATGTCGAGATCGACCTACACTTTGTCCGTGATCGGGTGGCCATGGGCGAGGTACGGGTTCTTCATGTTCCGACGACCTCCCAGTTCGCGGACATCTTCACCAAGGGCCTCCCGTCCTCGACCTTCGCCGAGTTTCGCTCCAGCCTCAACATCACCGGTGGCTAGTTGCGTCTGTGGGGGGGTTGTGTGTCTTCTTTCTTGTTCAGCCTCGAACTCCGCTGCGACGGTAGTTAGTTAAGGGGCTCACAAAACTTCAGTGACCATGAAACAATGGCAAGAAGGGAAAATGTCCTCATCCTAACACATGGGGATAGACCATGTCTGTTCTAAGACCTCAATCTCTTTCCAATCCCTCAATTCACCAAGCATCCATTTCACACAATCCAAACATCACCTGATAAGTTACCTTGTGCAGTCAGCTGGTCAATCAAAATGCACAGAAAAAACAAAGATAACAAGAAACCAATAAGTACTGCTAGTAAGTTTCTAACCACAATAGACATGAATGTCGACCTTATCAGTCTCAATCACAAGTCATGAATACTGAGTTCAAACAGCATATCTTAAAATAACTAAAAAAAGAAAAACAATTGGTACGGCCATACATGTTTGCTATTTGCTAGTCCTGAAGGCTACAGTGTCTTTCATCACTACTAACATAAGTAGTAATGGTTATGTTGTAATGGAACTTATGATGCTCTAAACCAACATTAGAACACATGAAAATGGGAACAGTCAAGAAACATATTATCAAGGAAGCAAACAATCGCATAGTTAAGAACTTAAGACTCAAAAACAGGGCAATGAAGTGGCTATAAAATTTGAGGGCATATGCAAATCCAGAAAAGGATTTCTGAGAAATTAACAGCAGACAATGGGGATAACTCATACAAGATCGTGTGAAGAAATTACAAATAATAATAATAAAAGAAACAAGTCTGTTTACCTCTAGATGGAAACAATTCAAAAAGAGGGGAATCCCAACGATTACGCCTATCTGGCTTCTCAAATCTCCTTACAAGATCTTCAAATCTGTCATCATTGAAGAAAAAGCCAATGAGAGGGCAATTGTAACTGACAGTAGACAGAGCAGTGCTTGAATAGAAATGCACAGCGGTGTTATTATTCCGACAACCCCAAAATTCAATACAGTAACTGAACTACTAAAGATTTATAACCTACGAAATACAAGTTTGTTTAAAATAAGAATGCCAACAATATCTAACACCATTACTGTTTCAGATCAATGAGCTACATACAGATTAGATCTGACTTACATATTACTATCATATGCTGGTTCTCCTTTCTCCTGGTGGTTGCTGTTCCATTCCCTACAATGGTCCACTTCTGTATCACAAAAAAGCTGAAACATAAAAGAGGAAGTATAAAAGAAATCACTTTCTAATGGATGATTTACTGTTCTAAACTGTTCAAAGCACAAAAAAGTTTCCACTCTTTCCTAGAGGTGCACTTGGACAAAAGGATCATGCAGGACATAGTCATGAGTTCCAATTTGTCCTATTTGTTGAATTAAAAGAACTTTTGTAACTTTGTGTGAGGCTCTATCTTGTAGGTTTACTTAGGTAATCCTTTGATAAATAACAAAACTAGCCTAAAAAGGTAGCTCATCATGCAAACAATATTACCATCTGATTCGCGTTGTTAATAAAGTCCATACTTTCAGAACATGTAATGTTGTCTACAACTCCAGTTTGTTTGTATTATGCTAGCAAAGCCATCATTCTAAGTACATAGTAAGTACATAATCAAGAGAGCAAGTGCCTACCACACAATATCTTACACCAGATGCACGCGCAAGACACCACAACTCATACCGGTACCCCTGCGTATTATCAAGTGAAAGTCAATTAATTGTATCCAAGACAAAGACACAGGTACGCAACAATATTGCAAGACCATAATGCATTTGAGGCATCATAAATGTAAAATTATGTAAGGCAAATTGCAGAATCTATTTTATATCACAACTAACGTGAGACTTTATACAGAACAATACGGAAGTAGCAATAACAAGAGCAGCACACATTTGCAACTATGAGTGTCAAATCACTGATTCAATGAAAGTCAGCCAATAAAGATAGGAAGAAGCAACACTTCAAAGGCCTGGGAAACTTTTATGTCTTCTGGAACCCCGATAATCACAGCGATAAGGAGTAAAACTAAAAGATAGACTGACAGAAAATAGAGCAGCATTATATTATTGATCGAGAACCATCACTCAGTGCAACTTTGAAAAAAAAAAAGGATGAAGAACTTCATACTACCCTCACCTTAATATTATTCAACGAGTCAACGATAATTATGTTGTCGCGTGACACAGACCTGTCAACTTCTGATCTAAGAACTCCTCTCAGGTTTTTCTCCACAACCATATCTAAGAAGGAAACAACCAAAAACAACGAGAAAGAAACAAGCTCATCACAGGGTTATTAAAACAGAAGTGCATAACTAGCTAACTAAGACATGTAATAATAACCAATACCTTTGTAACTATCGTTGCGCCCGAGATGGAGGGATGACTCATCAATGATACGGACAGTAAGGTCAGACGAGGAGGAGCGTAGTGCCGCAGCAAGGCAAGCAGCGGCTGCTGATTTGCCACTGCATGGCTGCCCACACATCACAACGAGTGCCATGGAAGACTTGGAAACCTTCAGAGATAAAAGGGGGGAAACCATTCAGCCTCAAATAAACGTTGCACAGTAGATGCTCAGTGTCTTACATGAGGACCTAAGGAGCAGCAGAAAAGTGATGCATTCATGATGTCGATGTAACAGTAAGGGCATGTTTGGATACACATAGCTTGTTACTAGTTGGGCTAAAAATTAGCCCAGATTAGTTATGATTGGCTAGCTAGTTGGCTAACAACTAGTTGGAGACTTGGCTAAAAAATTAGCCCACCTATTTGCTCTCTTATTTGGATGCACTAGAGCAGATTTTTAGCTAGCTAGCAATTAGCTCATGTATGCAAACATGCCTAAATCATAGAAACAACCTTGGTATGTACGGCGATGTTCAAGGTTGTAAGTGATTGATTACCCACAATCAACAAAGACACAAAGCGCAACTGAAGAGGAATTAGAGGGCAAACTGCTTTACAACCTCACAAGACGAGCCTCACTAAGCCGAACCTCAGAGGCCAGGCCTCTAGTAGTGTCCATAACAATTTGGGAATCCACTAGAGCTTTAGGCATAAAAAACCACCGCAATCAATCTCAGTGATGACTCTAGCAGGGTATCGAACCTACGGCAGCGCCGCGCAGCCTGGGCACAAAGGATACAATTAAGCGGATGGAGCGAGGGGAGGTATCACGCCGGCGGTGAGCACGGCGCAGATCCGGTAAGCGGATCAGCGAACCATCGTCCGTGCGCCATGGGAATCCGCCGGTGGTGGAGCGGGGTACGCGCCCAAAACTGAGTGAGAATCGGCCCCATGGGGAGAGGGAGGGGGAGGGATCGCGTATGGACTCACCTGGAGGAGCGGAGCGAGCTCGCCGGAGGGGATTCACTGAAGGGAGCACCGGAGCAGAGGTGGAGAGCAGGAGCGGAGAGAGGCGGGGCGGCGAGTGCGTCGTCGAGCGTGCCTGGGCGGTGCGGGAGGCCGAGAGTTTGGACTGCGGCATTGGTCACGCGGGGGAGCTGAGTGGGCCGTATCCAGATCAGGCCAGGCCTTGTTCGCGATTTTTTTTTTAAGAAATGGTACCGTAGCACTTTTGTTGTTATTTGGTAATTAGTGTTCAATCATAATCTAATTATACTTAAAAGATTCGTCTCGTGAATTTCGTCTAAAGTGTATAATTAGTTTTATTTTTTATCTATATTTAATGTTTTATGTATGCGTCTAAAGATTCGATGTGACGGGGAATCTTGAAAAATTTTGCAAAATTTTGGGAACTAAACAGACGTGTCAGATACAAGTATCCAAAATTGTCAGTATGACCTATCCGAGGTGTATCTGCATCCAACACGTATCGGTACGGGAACCCCTGAGTATCCGCGCATCATAGGTGAAGCGGCCGGGCTAACGCCCGGACATCTATATAAACACCCACACGTTATACTTTGTTTCGCGCGCTATACAAGAGGGGAAGGGGGCAGCACCTCCCATTCGGAAAGATCCGGCCGCGACGTCGTATGGATACCCTGCCGACACCAGGAGAAGGGCATACCAAGCCGATGCAGCAGAAGGCGAGTAGGAGAGATACAACAACCAGTCTGCTTTTGAAACATTCAAATACAATAGTTGCAACATACTTCTGAAAGGTAGATAAAATATTTGAAACATGATTTTGAAACACTTGAAAAAACACCTGAAAAACATTTAAAAACCATTGCAACCATACGCAACGTCCAGATAAAACTCATGCAACGTATGTGTGAAACATATGCAATATCCATATAAACACGCTTGCAACATGTGTCTGGAAAACGCTGATGAAACATTGGTAACGGACCATTGCAACATAAGTGTACAACCATTGTAACATATACAACATCCCGATCTACTTTTGTAACATCCATTTGAAACACTTGTAACATACCTCTGAAACATCTAAAATAATAAAAAACATACGCTTGCAACATGCTTTTCAGCAAAACATGGGCAGTTAGGCGGGCGAAGCACAGCATAGCGGGGTCATGACTGTGCGGTCATGGTGGAGAAGGAGGATGGCAGCGGGCGAGTGGCTGTGTGACCCCCAGCAATAGGGCGCATGCGGTGGAGGCGACAACAACAGTCGAGTGGTGCGGCCATGTGTGACGAGCACGCCGTGACAGTGCGGGCACGGTGTGGTGGAGAGAAAGGCTGGTGGGAAGCGCGGTAGAGAGGGAGACATGCGAGAGCCACGGCGGACTGGTCATGGAGCAAATGCGTGGATTTTTTTTAATGTACGTTGACTGAAAAAGGGAGGAAGCAAAATAGGAAGTTAGGAATGATAGTTTCTGGGCGTCGAGTCCAGAGGTGTCCGCGCGCGACGACGGGAGACGTACATAACTGATAACTCGGTGGGGTGGGAGCCAGACTGACGTGTGGGCCGTTATACTTTTTTTAGGAAGGCCGCTATACCTAATTGGGGGAAGCCCTAATTGGGCAGGTCGAGCCGGGACAGGCCAAGGCCAGGATGGCTATATGGGCTTCTCAGCCCAACTAGTACATTATGTCTTTTTCTTTTGGTTTTTAAATCTCACACATATTTTCCTTTTCCTTTTTTTTTGGTTTATATAAAGAAGCACATCCTTCAGCGCCTGCTGGACAGACGCAGGAACGTGTCGTGCTTCGGCTCCGCGGTTGTGCATGGGTTGTGGCACTGAGTGCTACACCACACGTGCATTGTTCACGTTTGACTGGGTGTGGAACATGAACACAATGCTCGTCCCTGGACGTGCATTTCGCTTGGTCTTGGGCTTTGCTTCTCCGAGACGTATATTGGATTTTTTTCCTATAATGGTAAAACCGAATTTTATTGGCAAATAAATTACAGTGTTTAGAGTTTTGCAATGTGATTGTGGCCATGATTTTTTTTACTTCCCCCACCTCTGAACACAAAGGGTTCAATGACACTTCACAGAACGATCTCTATGTCTTAAGATGCTATTTAGCCAAAAGCAGAGAAGAGGAGGGGTAGACGGGGTACAAGCCATCCAAATCTCCCATGGCTGACCAATCACGCAAGTTGAAACAAATGTCGAGCCATCACATCACTGCTTGATAATTGCCTTGACAAACTCCGGTCTGTCCTTCTCGTCCTTCTATCATTGTTGGTGGAAATGCAACGCCACTTCCTGTAGTGGCTTTCTCCATTTGTTGTGAGAGATTGTGGTTTTGAAGGCATGCCTGGTATTTCAAGAAAGAACAGGTTACACAAGTAATCTCAGAATGAGACTTGATCCTTTTTCCTTCAAAACCTATCGAATTTCTTATTTCCTAAATTACCCAACACATCGCGGTAAGGCCAACAATGTACACTTGTTTTTCCGTAAGGCAGGCTCCATTTTATCTAAATTCAAAAATGTACAAACGAAGAAGGTCTAACAGTGATCCCAATTATTTTTTATATTATATTATATTATATTATATTATATTATATTATATTATATTATATTATATTATATTATATTATATTATATTATATTATATTATATATAAATGCTAAGAGTATCGTCGAGTCAAAATCTCTATTCCTATCCTTATTGTATCTATATATGTTTTTGTTACATGTTTACCTTAATAAGGCTACGTTTTGTGCGGCTCCAGGGGGCTCCGGCTCTGTTACTGTAGCAGAGCCAAGAGGAGCCACCAAACTATGGGCCTGCTCGTTTCAGCTAGCTGTAGCGGTGGTGGGCTATGACTGTAGAAACACTAGTAAAAGTATTGGGCAGTTTTTAAAACTGTAGCCATAGCCAATAGCACAACAAAAAATAGTTGAAGCGATGGTTGCATGTAGCTTTTCTAGCTCCTCTTTTGGGTTTGCTGGAGCCGGAACTTTTTTTCAACCGGCACAGTAGTAACGTAGAGGAGCCGAAGCCGGAGCAAGATGAAGGGTGAAAAGATATAAAGCGTATTTTTTATTCAAATACTAGCTCTCTACGAGGAACATATAATAATATTGATATTTATGATATCAAACAAATAACATTAGATTGATTACGAAATGTATTTTTCTAATAAATTGATTTGGAGTTATAAATATAAAATTCATTGACTAAAAAATTGGTCAAGCGTGAACCACTTTAATTGTCACATAACCCATAATTGTATTTTTTAACAGAGGTAATACTGTTGTACTCGTATAATCGAATAGAGAAAAGCTGATCCGCACCTCAATCATCACACAACAACAAACACCGTGTTCGTTTCGCTGGTTCAGCGGAATCAGCAGCCATCCAGCAGTGTTTTTCTCTCATAATAAACTAGCAAACAATACTTTCAGCCACGATAATCCAGCGAAAAAAACGGGCTGAAAAATAAGGATACGGAAAAAACGAGAGCCGGACTGGGCCCACGGTGACGGCACCCGTCGGCCGCAGATTCGCCCGAGAATCCGGCCAACGCCCGGTTTAGTTTGCAAAAAAAATTTGCAAAATTTTTCAGATTTCCCGTCACATCGAATCTTTGGACACATATATGAAGTATTAAATATAGATAAAAAATAAAACTAATTACACAGTTTAGACGAAATGGACGAGACGAATCTTTTAAGCCTAGTTAATTCATAATTGGATAATATTTATCAAATAACAACGAAATTGCTATAGTGGCGTTTTCCTAACATTTTCGAGAACTAAACAGGCCCCAGTACCGCAACTGCTCTCTGCTCTTCCCCGCCGGCAGCGTCAGCGACGACTTCTCCTCCCGTTCCCTTCTCCCCCACTCCCTCTTTCGCTCGCTTTATCACCCTTCTCCTGCCCGCGACGGGGAGGCCGGCCGCCGTTCCGATCCCCACCCCCTCCGCGTCGTCGACCTCAGAGGAGGAGGGGCAGACATGAGGCTGCTGCCGAGGGAGGCAGACAAGCTGGCCCTCCACAATGCCGGCTTCCTCGCGCAGAAGCGCCTCGCCCGGGGCCTCCGCCTCAACTACACCGAGGCCGTCGCGCTCATCGCCGCGCAGGTCAGTCAGTCCCCCCCTCCCTGCTCCCCGGTTAGGACGCCGCCGCCCCTCCCACCTCTGCTAGACAGCTAGTCAAAACGGGATACAGTGTGTGTGTGTGTGTGTGTTTCGCTGCGCATGCCCCGCCCGCAAAGTCAACGCGGAACTGACCCAGCTGATCAGTGCGGGCGTTTTGTTTCTGCTTGGATCCGACATTCCGCGCCTTCTCTTGAGCGGAATGGCAGTGCGCTCCTGCCGTCCTGCTGCGTGCATAGTGATAGTGGGACGGATTTCTCCTAATTTTATTGGAAGTAGCATGAGGGAGAGGGGCAAGTACTTGTCCCAGAAAGCAACGCAGAGACGTTCCCCTTTTATATCCTAATAATAATAATCATCATATACGTAGTATGTAGTGGATGTTCAGATTCTGGGTATTTGTCAAACGGCAGTTACCTTTCCTGGAGAAGCCATTCAAAGGGGAATGGTGCCCAGATGAAACGGAAGATGGTAACTGCATTTAGTCTCCTCTGCGAGGTGTTCCTGAACTTCGCGCTGGCCTATGACTTGTTGATAGCGAACACCCTCTTTAGGAAGAGGGAATCTCATCTAGTAACCTTTCGTAGTGGACAACACTCGAGCCAGATCGACTTTATCCTTGCAAGGAGGGAGGATAGACGTGCTTGCTTTGATTGTAAGGTGTTACCTGGGGAGTGTGTTGTCCCTCAACATAAGCTTGTGGTGGCGGACTTTCGCTTTCGGGTACGTGTCCACCGGGACAAACGGGCCAAGATTGCGAGAACGAAGTGGTGGAAGCTTAGAGGGGAAGCAGCGCAGACGTTTAAGGAGAGGATGCTAGACGAGGGACCTTGGGAAGAAGGAGAAGATGCCGACGACATGTGGCTAAAGATGGCAACATGTGTCCGGAAGGTGGCTTCGGAAGTGTTTGGCGTGAGTAGGGGAGGCAAACGGGAAGCGAAAGACACATGGTGGTGGAATGACGAGGTGCAAAGGGCTATTAGGGAGAAGAAGGAGTGTTTCAAGCGTCTCCACCATGACAAGAGTGTAGCCAACATCGAGGGCTATAAAATAGCGAAGAGGGTTGCAAAGCGAGCTGTGAGTGTAGCAAAAGGTCAGGCGTATGATGGCCTTTATCAGCGGCTAGGCACGAAGGAAGGGGAGAAGGACATTTATAGGATGGCTAGAATCCGCGAGAGGAAGACAAGGGACATCAACCAAATAAAATGCATCAAGGATGGGACAGATCGACTTCTGGTGAAGGATGAGGAGATCAAGGACAGATGGAGAGAGTACTTCGACAAGCTGTTTAATGGGGAGAATGAGGGTCCTGCCCTTGAGTTGGACGACTCATTTGACGATACCAACAGACGCTTTGTGAGGAGAATTCAGGAGGCAGAGATCGGAGAGGCTTTGAAGAGGATGAAGGGAGGTAAAGCGATGGGCCCTGATGGTATCCCCATTGAGGTGTGGAGATACCTAGGCGCCAGAGCGATAGTATGGTTAACTAAGCTTTTTAACCTTATTTTTCGGTCAAACAAGATGCCTGAAGAATGGAGGAGAAGTATATTAGTACCTATCTTCAAGAACAAGGGAGATGTTCAAAGTTGTACTAACTACCGTGGGATTAAGTTGATGAGTCATACGATGAAGCTCTGGGAGAGGGTTATCGAGCATCGCCTAAGGAGAGTGACACATGTGACCCAAAATCAGTTTGGGTTCATGCCTGGTAGGTCGACCATGGAGGCGATTTTCTTATTACGAAATTGATGGAGAGATATAGGGAGCAGAAGAAGGACTTGCACATGGTCTTTATTGACCTCGAGAAGGCATATGACAAAGTACCGAGAAATGTCATGTGGTGGGCCTTGGAAAAGCACAAAGTCCCAACTAAGTACGTTACCCTCATCAAGGATATGTACAGGGATGTGGTGACGTTTGTCCGAACATGTGATGGCGACACCAGTGACTTTCCAATTAAAATAGGACTGCATCAGGGGTCAGCTTTGAGCCCTTATTTATTTGCTTTGGTGATGGATGAGGTCACAAGGGACATACAAGGTGATATCCCTTGGTGTATGCTCTTTGCTGATGATGTGGTGCTAGTTGACGACAGTAGGGCGGGAGTTAATAGGAAATTAGAACTATGGAGGCACACGTTAGAGTCGAAAGGGTTCAGACTTAGTAGGACTAAGACCGAGTATATGAGGTGCGATTTCAGCGCGACTAGGCACGAGGAGGGAGACGTTAGCCTCGATGGGCAAGTGGTGGCCAAGAAGGATACTTTTCGGTATTTAGGGTCGATGCTACAAAAGGATGGAGACATTGATGAAGATGTTAGGCATAGAATTTCAGCCGGCTGGTTGAAATGGCGTCAAGCTTCTGGCATTCTCTGTGACAAAAGGGTGCCTCAGAAGCTGAAAGGTAAGTTCTATAGGACGGCGATTCGTCCGACGATGTTTGCTGAGTGTTGGCCTACAAAAAGGCGACATGTCCAGCAATTGAGTGTAGCGGAGATGCGTATGTTGCGTTGGTGTTGTGGGCACACAAGGAGGGATAGAGTACGGAACGACGATATTCGGGATAGGGTTGGGGTGGCACCAATTGAGGAGAAATTGATTCAACATCGGTTGAGATGGTTTGGACATGTCCAACGGAGGCCTCCTGAGGCGCCGGTGCGTAGTGGAGTTCTAAAGCGGGCCGATAATGTAAAGAGCGGTAGAGGTCGACCTAAATTAACTTGGGACGAGTCCGTTAAGAGAGATCTTAAGGAGTGGAATATCCCCAAGGATTTAGCTATGGACAGGAGCGCTTGGAGATTAGCAATCAACGTGACTGAACCGTGACATCTTTTGTCTTGTGCCCTTTATGTCCCTTTATGTGTCTCCCTGTTTCTCGTCTCTTTTGGGTTTCATCTCTAGCCTACCCCAACTTGCTTGGGACAAAAGGCTATGTTGTTGTTGTTGTTGTTGTTGCGAGGTGTTCCTGATTTTGCAAGCCTTGAGGCCACTTTGTTTTATTGGCATCATGGTTGGCACCGCTGAATTAAGTCTGTCTCCCTCCCTGATGACACAGATTCTTGAGCTTATTCGCGATGGAGACAAAACCGTGACAGACCTCATGGACTTAGGGAAACAGCTCTTGGGCAGGTGGGTTTGCCTTCTTAGTGAATTCCTTGCTACGTTTCTTGCATCATTACATTTATATCCATAGTGTGTGTACCATCAAAACATGGCATCGCTTCACTCATCAGATGATAACGGGAGAATTTATCCTCAGTTGCTTTCAAATTACTTTTACTGTCTGTCAAAAATTTTAACAGTACCTCACTTCTCAGTGGATAGAGTAAAATGCCTACATGCCTCGTGAATACCTTCACATATATGTGCTTGACTGCTTGATTCAAATACGCAGGTTATTATGTGAGTTTTTTTTGGGGGGGAGGGAATTTAGAAGACTGCCTGGGCTATTTCATACATGCTCACAGCATTATTTTGAGATGAAATATATTTCAGACATGCCTTTTTATATGTCACAATCCGATTTTAGATGAAATATATTCAGACATGCCTTTTTATATGTCACAATCCGATGCTTGCGACTTCATTTCAATGAACGTGTCAGTTGTGCTGATCATCTACCTGAAGGGGAAAAAAACTGAAATTAATTTATAACCTTTATCCCATGCTTTTTCAGACTGGGCATCTTGCGTTTCTGGCTACTGTCTTCATGTAGTTGTTCACTTTCTGTGATATAATCATATAACCCTTAAGCTCTGACAGTTTTTTCTTTTCGTTTGCCTACCAGGAGACAAGTTCTTCCAGCTGTTCCATACCTTTTACATACTGTACAGGTGTTCTTTGCTCATACTCTATAATACTTACTATTTCCATCCATATGCATCCAGATTTCATTACTGAAGAATTACATGGGTTCACAGAGTAGTAGGCAACTATGTATGTTCTTAGAAAGATTTTTGAAAATATTTGTATCAATTTTCACCATGTGATCTAGGTTGAAGGAACGTTTGTGGATGGAACAAAACTAGTTACTGTACATGACCCCATTTCCTTGGATGACGGAAATTTGGAGCTAGCATTGCATGGTTCTTTTCTCCCAGGTCATTGATTCTGATCAGCATAACTGGTTCAGTTATGTTCATATTTTTTTCTGAATTATATGGTTACAGACTTGATTGATGTGGTTATGGAGTCTGGAGATCTACCTTTTTCAGAATGCTTTTCGAGGGCAGTTCTGTCCCTGAAAGTCTTTCATGTATTGTCCTATTCAGTAAGAGTTCATTATTGGGAAAAAGTAAATAAAAAAGAACTGTACACAATATCGTTTGAATGTTGCAGTGCCTTCACCTGAAAAGTTTTCCAGCGATGATGTTGAGGAATATCCTGGTGAAATACATTACAGTTCTAGTCGCATAGTTCTAAACCTTCATCGCAGGGCTGTAACTCTGAAGGTTGTTAACAAGGCAGACAGACCCATTCAGGTGAGCGCGCCTGGATATTTTTGTTTGGACCCTGGTGCAAACCTGCAAAGACTTCCTTTCCTACTTATCCTTTTGCTGTCATAATGAAAAATGCTATTTTTTTTGGGGTTAAATTTCTAAAGAGAAGATAGGTAGGCTTAAACTCATTCTTGAAAATTGAAATTGCATTCCTAATAGTTAAATTCAGTCTTACTCATTCAATGGCATGTTGGCATCCCATCTGGCTAATGTTTTAACACCCAATACCACTTGTGGCGAGACATGTTTTTGAACTGGCAGACATGTAATAATGTTGTTATATTACTACTAAATTCAAAGAACGTTTGCCCTGTTCCACCATGTTAGGTTGAACTTGTATGGGTGTTTCGAACTACGTGCAGGTGATGGTATTTACTGAATGTGACATTATGATCTTAGCATCTATGTCCATTTTAAATATAATTTGAAGAATAGGATTCTTTAATATTACTATGAAAGTTTGCAGAAAAAGGAAATATTTGCTCATCCATTAGATTGACGTCCCCCTCCCCTTCCTTTTTTTTTTTTCAAGGAAACAGCCCTCTTTTCCTCTTTCGTTGAGTCAATAAATGTATTATTTTGGCCTTGTTGAAGTTAAAGTCCTCTTATCACTAAACTTTGTTTCTTGTGATCTTAATTTGATCCAACTAGCATTTTTGACATAATTTAAATACCATAATAAGTTCAATTTACATGGCATTACTCCCTCATTTACTATTTATTGATGGTTTAAGCATTTTTTTAAATTACAATCCTCTTGTAACCCTCATGAAAAATTCCAAATATTGTTTGACCTTGCAGATTGGAAGCCATTACCATTTTATAGAGACCAATCCTTATCTGGTTTTTGATAGGAAAAGGGCCTTTGGCATGAGGTTGAACATACTTGCTGGAACAGCTGTTCGGTTTGAGGTGCTTTCATTCCATCCATGCTTATAGCAATTTTCAGTTTAAAGATGTTATGGAATGAGAATCTATTGATTTGGGCTAACCCTAGAAGAGTAGCTATATAGGTAACCATACATGGGCCTCATGGGCCTAGCCTCATGAGCCTAATACACACATATTCCAACACCCCCCGCAGTCTGAACTACCAGCGCAGCGGAGTTCTAGGCTGAACAAGAAGAAGAAAGAACACACACATGTCCCCTCACAGACACAACTAGCCACTGGTGATGTTGAGGCTGGAGCGAAACTCGTTGAAGGTCGAGGACGGGAGACCTTTGGTGAAGATGTCCGCGAACTGGGAGGTGGTCGGAACATGAAGGACCCCCACCTCGCCCATGGCCACCCGATCACGGACAAAGTGTAGGTCGATCTCCACGTGCTTCGTCCGCTGGTGTTGGATGGGGTTGGTGGAGAGGTAGACTGCACTGACATTGTCGCAGTAGATCAGTGTGCTCCGGGAGGGCGGAGTGTGCAGCTCAGCGAGAAGCTGCCGGAGTCACGAGGCCTCAGCCACGCCGTTAGCGACAGCGCGGTACTCCGCCTCGACATTAGACCGGGAGACCACAGGCTGGCGCTTAGACGACCAGGACACCAGGTTGCCTCCCAAGAAGACAGCTTAGCCGGAGGTGGAGCGCCGAGTGTCTGGACACCCCGCCCAGTCAGCGTCAGTGTAGACGACAAGGTCGGCGGAGGAGGACCGGTGAAGTAGGAGGCCGTAGTCGATCGTGCCCCGGAGGTAGCGGAGGAGGCGCTTGAGAGCCGTGAGGTGGGGCTCCCGGGGATCATGCATGTGAAGACAGATCTGCTGAACTGCATAGGTGATGTCCGGGCGGGTGAAGGTGAGGTACTGAAGAGCACCAGCAAGACTCCTGTATGCAGTGGGATCAGACACTGGGGGGCCCTCAGCCTCTGACAGCTTGTCCTGAGTATCAACCGGAGTGGAGCAGAGGTTGCAGTCAGTCATCCCAGCCCGCTCCAGGATTTCCCGAGTATACTGCCGCTGGTGAAGAAGTAACCCGGCAGGACGAGGCTCAACAGTGACCCCGAGGAAATGGTGGAGCACACCCAAATCCTTCATAGCAAACTCCTGCTGAAGAGCGGCAATGATCCGTACGCAGTGTCAGCTCCATGGTGATAGATAAACAGAGATGTATCAGACTTGGCCTCCACAAACCCTAGAGTCAGCAGGAAAGCAGCAAACCGATGGTTCCACGCCCGGGGTGCCTGCTTGAGGGCGTAGAGAGACCTGTTGAGCCGGCAAACCATGTCAGGACAAGAGGAATCAACGAACCCCGCCGGTTGACTGCAGTACACTGTCTCGGTGAGAAGGCCGTGCAGAAAAGCATTCTTGACGTCCAGCTGATGGATGGGCCATGAGCGAGCAAGCGCCAACGAGAGCACGGTGCGGACGATGGCCGGCTTGACCACCGGGCTGAAGGTCTCATCATAGTCAACCCCAGGGCGCTGAGTGAAACCCCGGAGAACCCAGCGAGCCTTGTAGCGCTCGAGAGTGCCATCAGCCCGACGCTTGTGGGTCCAGATCCACTTGCCGGTGACGACGTTGGAGCCCGGTGGCCGGGGCACCAACTCCCACGTCTGGTTGGCGAGAAGCGTGGCGTACTCCTCTTCCATCACGCGGCGCCAGTGAGGATCCAATAGGGCGTCACGGACGGAAGAGGATACCGGGGAGACCGGCGCGTCGCCGGTCGATGCCGCCAGGGCCCGGGGTGGCAGTGTGCCAGCCGCGTGCCGTGTCACCGTCGGGTGAACATGTCGCGGGTGTCGGTGAAAAAGCGGCGGGTGATAGACCGGCGGTGCATCACGGGCCGGCGGGGACTGAGGCGGTGGTGTAGGTGTCCCCGGCGGAGAAGGGACCGTGAGTGGCGGTGGCCGCGGCCTGTGCTGGTACACCCGTACCGGCGCAGCGAACCGCGAAGGAGGTGCCGGGGCAGCATCGGGCGACCGGCATGGCCCCCCTGGGGCAGTATCGGGGAACGAGGTCCCCGGAGCTGCGCCAGACGGAGAGGTCGGGGCCGCGCCAGAGGACGACGGGCCCGGACCATCCGGGGAGTCGGGACAGGTGGCCGGCAAGGAGCGCGGCGAAGCAGTACCTGTAGGAGACCACGAAAAAGGTGACTGGACCACCGTGTCAGCGGGAAAAAGGGAGGAGGGATCAGGAACCGGAGTGGTGGTGGGTGTGCTGGAGAAGGGAAAGACGGACTCATCGAACACTACATGGCGAGAGATGAGGACCCGTCGGGAGATAAGGTCAAAGCACGGGTACCCCTTGTGATCCGGGGAGTACCCGAGGAAGACACAGAGAGTGGAGCAGGGGTCTAGCTTGTGGGAAGAAGTGGCAGTGGTGTTGGGTAACACGCACACCCAAAGACGCGAAGGTGATCGTACCGAGGAGGTGTACCGAAGAGAGCGTGGTGTGGCGTAGGAGCGGTACAGGCAGCGGAAGGAAGACGGTTGAGGAGGTAGGTGGAGGTGTGCAAGCCCTCAGCCCAGAAGCGAGCAGGGAGAGAGGTCTGAAACAGAAGGGTGCACACGGTGTCGTTGGTGGTGCGAATCATCCGCTCAGCCTTGCCATTCTGGGAAGAGGTATACGGGCAAGACATGCGCAACTGAACACCGTGAGAGAGAAAGAAGGCACGGGAGGTGGAGTTATCAAACTCACGACCATTGTCACACTGGACGGCCTTGATGGTGAGGCCGAACTGTGTGGACACCCAAGTGAAGAAGTGCAGAAGCGTGGAGAAAGTGTCAGACTTCGCACGCAGGGGAAAAGTCCACGAATAATGTGAAAAATCATCGACCACCACAAGATAATACTTGTAACCAGAAATACTGATCACAGGAGATGTCCATAGGTCGCAATGTACAAGATCAAAAATGCGGGCCGCATGTGAAGTAGAACTATGAAAAGGAAGACGAACATGTCGGCCCAATTGGCACGCATGACACAAATGCTCATCAGGAGCTCGAGTACATGGAAGACCGGAGCTACGACTGAGCTGTATCAGGGCATCACATCCAGGATGGCCGAGGCGCCGGTGCCAAGTGGTAGAGGAAGTAGAGGCGGCGAAAGCAGCTGACAAAACGGACGGCGAAGTAGAAGAAGTAGCCGCCGGGAAGCGAAGAGTGTAAAGGGGCCCGGTGCTGTCACATCGGAGCAAAGGACGCCGAAAAGCCAAATCCTTTACAGTAAGACCAGAAGAGTCAAACTCCATAGAACAAGAATTGTCAGCTGTAAAACGACGAATAGAAAGAAAGTTGTGAACCATAGAAGGAGCAACAAGAACATCAGGAAGACGAAAGGAGCCATGAGCACCGGCGGTACCCACAGACGTGACAGGAAGACACGAACCATTTGCGACCATAATGGACGAAGGGAGAGAAGAAGAGGGAGAGTGGACAGACGAAAGTATACCAGGGTCAGGGGTGGTGTGGTAGGTGGCACCCTAGTCGGCGATCCACTCCGATCCGACAGGAGGTGTCAGTCCCATGGTGCTGAACGAGCGAGCCAAGGCCGCCTGGTCCCATCCCGCAACCCCAGGAAGGGTGCCGGCAGGTGCAGCCCACGGAGGTGTAGTGGAGACGCCAAGAGGTGGAGCACCAGTGAGCATGGCCACCGGTGGGCGAGGCTCACCACCGGGAGCGTGGTAGGGCCACATAGAGATGCGCCCTGACCACGGGTTGTGGAACGAAGGCCATGGTGTCCCCCCCTACGGTCCAACCGGTGTCTGCCCACCAGCCGGAGTCTGAGTGACACCACCGCGGCCGCCCCCGCGACCTCCAGCACGGCGACGGCGACCGCCACGACCCCCCCACCCCCGCTCGGCCCGGAGGGAGGGGGACCCAGGAGAGACGAGGGCGGTGTAGCGGACGAGCGTGGTGGAGCGGACGGACGCGGCGGAGTGGCAGCCAGAGCCGTCGAAGAAGACGGGGACCCTGGAGAGGTGGTGGACCCCGGCTGGATGCCCTGAGTGAGCTCCTCCATGACCAGGTCGTCACGGACCTGCAGAAAGGTGGGGAAGGGCCGCTGACGGGTGATCCACGTCCTGAGATGGGCGTAGCGGTCACTGAGCCCACGGAGGACGTTGAGGACCAAGATGCGATCCTCCACGGGCCAGCCGAGGTCGCCAAGGGTGTCCGCCATGCCCTTCATCTGACGACAGAACTCGCCAACGGAGAGGTCACCCTGGACGAAGGTGCGGAAGTTGGCGTCGAGACGCAGAGCCTGGGCCTCAGCATTGCCCAGGAACTGCCCCTCAAGGGCAAGCCACGCCCGGCGCGCGTCAGGAGAGTTGCGGACGAGGTCGTGGAGGTCCAGGGAGATCGTCCCCAGGATCCAGGAGAGGACGATGCTGTCGAGACGGAGCCACGACGACGACTGGACGGCGACCGAGGCGTCAACAAGGACGTGGTCATCGAGGGCGTAGCGGCGGAGAGTGAGAAGCACCAGATCCCGCCAGCGGGCGTAGGAGGGCGACTCCGGCTCGAGGACGACCGGAACGAGGAGGCGAATGTTCTGGACCCCCTGGCCTGGTAGTGCAGCTGGGTCACGAGCGGGTCAGCCGGGTCGTGCCAGAGGACCGCGGTGTGGGACACGCGGCGTCCCGACGAGTCGGAGGAGGTGGCCGCAGCGTCCTGGGAGGCGGGAGAGGCGAGGAGCTGCTCCGCCTCGGCGATCTGGCGTGCCAGGGCGTCGGTCGCGTTGCGCTCACGCTCCCACATGAGGGCAGCCGCACGCACACGAGCCTGCCCCTCCGCGGCGGCAGGCCGGGCAGCGACGAGAACGGCGGCGAGGGCGGAGTCTGGACCCGGCAGAGGT
This sequence comes from Saccharum hybrid cultivar R570, assembly GCA_038087645.1. NCBI lineage: Eukaryota > Viridiplantae > Streptophyta > Magnoliopsida > Poales > Poaceae > Saccharum > Saccharum hybrid cultivar. Next base: position 2,240,038 of record JAQSUU010000368.1, read on the forward strand.
GCAGTTGGGGAAGCATCCGCGACACCATCGGGAGGAACGCCGATGGAAGCTGCGGGAAGTAGAGTGACCCCGCTGAGGGGCAGGGCCGGCAGCAGAGGAGTCCGGCCCAGGCCTGGGTGGACTGGAGCAGCCAGTGCCTCAGCAGCAGCGGTGGAAGCGGTGGCAGAGTGCAGCGGGTGAAGTCCAGGGCGGACACCAGGCGGCTGCGGGTAGGATGCGGCAGGGGGCGGCGGGCGGAAGTCTGGCGGGTGGAGGTGAGCGGCAGCCGCCAGGGCCCCATCCCCGGCCAGCCCTACCGGGTCAGGGGCTGGAGGAGCGGCGCCGCTGCCCTGGGAAGCCGCCGGAGTCACGGCCAGCGCGCCAGCCGCGTCCGCACCAGGAGGTGGAGAAGGAGCGGGTGGGGAAGCCACCTGGGCCCAGGATCGGGAGGGAAGGGAAGGGAAGTAGGTGTAGTAGGATGGAGGAGGAGTAGGGGGGCCGGCCATGGCGCCGGCGGTGGCTAGCCGGCCGGCGGCGCAGGCGGCGGGTGATGGGGAGGAGAAGCTAACCCTAGGCGGCTGATACCATGTTATGGAATGAGAATCTATTGATTTGGGCTAACCCTAGAAGGGTAGCTATATAGGTAACCATACATGGGCCTCATGGGCCTAATTCACACATATTCCAACAAAAGATGCTAAGACTATATTCTTGTATTTGCCCTCCTACTTGTTTTAATAAATGTACTGCACATACTACTTTAAAACCTTCCAGAATCTGATATCAATTTTTTTCTTAGCCAGGGGATGCAAAAAGTGTTACACTTGTAAGCATTGGAGGTCATAAGGTAATCAGAGGTGGAAATGGCATTGCTGATGGTCCTATTGACAGTTCACGGCTTAATGAGGTGATGCAGAAGGTTAATGCAAATAGTTTTGGACATGAAGATTATCCAGATGCAAGGTTGATCCTTCCTATTTTATTGATGGCCAGTGACAAAATCATTTCATTTTTTTTCCTAAATTTATCTTTCAAGTTTGTATGCAGGGAAGGTCTTATTGGTGATGGTCCATTTGACTGTGCTGTTGATCGTGAGAAGTATGCGAGCATTTATGGACCTACCACTGGTGATAAGATTAGGCTTGGTGATACCAATCTTTATGCTGAGATTGAAAAGGACTTTGCCTTTTATGGTGATGAGTGCATATTTGGCGGTGGAAAAGTTCTGCGTGATGGCATGGGACAAGCTACAGGGTACCCAGAATCTTCCTGCCTAGATACAGTTATAACCAATGCTGTCATCATTGATTATACCGGAATATACAAGGCTGATATTGGTATAAAAGGCGGACTTATAGTTGCTATTGGAAAGGCTGGAAACCCTGATGTCATGGATGGTGTCCATAGCAACATGATTGTTGGGGTAACTAACTATTTCTTGAACGTTCCGTATTAATTTGATAAAGAAAAGAGATAAAATTTCATGAAATTGCAGGTCAATACTGAAGTTATTGCATCTGAAGGCATGATTGTAACTGCTGGTGGCATAGATTGCCATGTTCACTTCATATGTCCTCAGTTGGCAGAAGAGGCAATTGCAAGCGGTTAGGATTCTTGACTTCTACTATATATTAAGAGCAACCAAATACACATTGTTCGGTTATCATGGCAACTTCATCATTTTACAAACAAAGGGTATCAACACTGGCATAAATCATTCTGGCAGAACTTGGGTTGCTTGTAAATACTTGATGTTTACTTAAGTTCCAAATAGGATGTGTTTCTTATGTACAATGTGATCCGATTTAGTCAGTGATATACATGACAGCTTTAAGTTATATCTATACTTGTGTAGGCATCACGACATTGGTGGGTGGTGGAACAGGACCAGCACATGGAACTTGTGCCACAACTTGTACTCCCGCACCATCTCAAATGAAATTAATGTTGCAGTCCACTGATCAATTGCCAATTAACATGGGATTCACAGGCAAGGTATAAATTATTATGCTGTGAAATTAAACTATTAGAAAATTCAGTATTTGATACATAATATGCTATATTAAATTAGCTCTTGTTTCATACCAAACTTGTTTCAGAGTGGGCCTTGAGTAAATAGTCTCAATGATATAATACAGTAAAAAGTGTACATGCGAAAATGCTAATGTTTGATGTTGTAAAGCTTCATAGTTGGCGTTTCCTACAAATTATTTTTATGTTAATAGGAGAACAGTTGATTATTGTCTTCGAGGCATCTTGATATTAAAAAGGAAACCAAATACGTCCCAATAATGACTTGAGGATATCTGGCTACCAATAAATTCCTATATTGTTTCCTTTCTTGTAAAAAAATCATTTAAAAAACAAGAATTTACTCGCTCCATTCATAATTATTAGTGATGGTTTTGGAATGTCTGGAGTCAACCATTCCGAATTCTGATTGGAAATTACTTTTTAGGTGCCGAGTTCCGAATTCTAAAGTTGTTTTATAATAATGTAATTTTCTATGTCTGAAGAATATGTTATCAAAAAAATTAGTGGCCACGGTTATGTTTTTGGGAAATGTGTCAATGCCCAAAATGTCACCTATTTTTGACTGGAGGGAGTAGCTTGTTGAATGATACTTTAAAACATTTAAGGAAAGTGAATTTTCTATTGTTGTTCTAAATATGATTGTCCATGTTCCTCTTTTGTAAACTGAGCAGGGGAATACTTCAAAACCTGAAGGATTGGCTGAAATCATTAAAGCTGGAGCAATGGGTTTGAAGCTGCATGAAGATTGGGGAACTACCCCATCTGCGATAGATAATTGTTTATCTGTTGCAGAAGATTTTGATATTCAGGTAGATTCCTAATGTTATGTAGTCTTTCTGGTGTACTGCAGTTTATCTGTTTCAATGCTGACCTGACTTTGACAGGTCAATATCCACACAGATACCTTAAATGAATCAGGCTGTGTGGAACATACAATAGCAGCTTTTAAAGATAGAGCCATACACACATATCACAGGTATGAAATGAACAATGAACTCGTTTTATTTTATTTGTATAGGTTGATTTGCATCTGAAACTCTCCTCAGCTTTTCAAAAGAAAATGTGGAAACTTTTAAACAAAAATCAAATTTTGTTGAAATTGTGACTACATGGCCAAGTACATGATCTGTCATATGCAGCTTACCCAGTGGCGGAGCCAGAAACTATGGATAGGGGGGCCGGTCGAAGAGTTTTAACCATAAAATAACTGAGTGTACCTTATTTGTTTGGATTTTTATACTATGGATGGGCTCATCCAAAGATAAAATACAAATTTGTGTTATTTTGTTGTCCAGAAGTCATCAAAAAATATATGACAAAGCTTTTATTATATCTTTCTAATATGGATTATTGAATTATATACTACCTAAATTTTTTTTGCTGTGATGTGGGGGGGGGGGGGGGGGGGGGGAGGGAAAGAGGATCAGCTGTAGGAAAGGCATCTAGGCTCCCTTCCAGTAGCGAATCCAGCCCGATAAATGACATAGGGCGGACTTTGTACTATAAAATTTTGGCTAACGAACCACAACATGCATGTTGAGAACAGAAATTGTGGAACAACCAATAAAAATGGAGCTGTTAGTTTTTAATAGAAGAATTATCAGTAATACATGTTTCGATTGACAAATACAGTATAGAACATGTCAAATTTGAAGACAAGTCAATTAGGAATTGACATTATTAATCATAAAAGCCTTGAAAACTAGTCAATTAAAAATAACAGTATTGAACCTATCAATAATAGCCAAATTATCAATATAAGGGTTGGCCGGCTGCTGGCTGAGACAAGCAGCATTGCAGCAGGCTACAGCAGTGCCAGCTGCAGGCACGGAGCGCTTGCGCCAAAGGCCAGAGCGGGAGCTCGGCCGGCCGGCAACTGTCGAGGCGTCAAGTGCTGGTGGCCGGGGGCTGGCAGGACCTCTGAGCGGCCGGGGCGGCAGGGCCAGGCCGACAGGGGGAGGTGCCAGGCTGAGGCGGGGAGGCAGGCGAGCTGCTGGCAACCGGCGCGGCAGGCGGTGGCACTGAATCCGTGGGCGCCGGGATGGCATGGGCGAGCGCGAGAGAGGATCAGAGGTTGTGGCGGCGCGTGCGCGTGCCCATGAAGGAGCTGGAGCGAGCGACGGCATCGTATGACCTAAGGCCATCTCGCCTGGGCCAGGTGCCTGTTGGGTCGCGCCCAGTCTCAGGCAGCCAGGCCCATGGAGCTCTACATCTCTGCCTCGTACGGGAGCAGCGCCGCCGTCGTCTTCAACCTCAGTTCCTCGCTTCATCAGCCTCGCTAGCTCCAGCCGCCTTGGGGGTGGGGAAGGGGTGACCGGCCACAAGGACCTAGGGCGGCTGCCCTAGCTCGCCCTAGTGGTGGCTCCGCCTCTGCTCCCTTCATATCTTAGTTTGTTGAAAACTGTCAAAGATACGTGTCCTTGATTAGACATGATTCTGAAGACTGTTAGACTAGAGACAGTTCTACTGCCATTATATATGGAGAGCAAATGGCACCAATTTTATTGATCATGCGGTTGATCTATCTATCTTCGCAATCTCCTCTATCCCTGCAACCCAGCCTTACCAATGCTGTAGCCAACCACTACACCAGAGCTCCAGAACCACAAATCTGCACTATTTAGATAGACCTCTTATTTCTGAGAACATAAATTTTCTGTCAATAATGCTGTCTACTTTGTCGTGTCAATATTTACCTGTGATAGGTGTTAATGGATTATACCTGTCAGTTTTCTCATCATGTTCTTACTGTTTTGTGGACACTGGACAGTGAAGGTGCAGGTGGCGGTCATGCTCCAGACATCATCAAAGTTTGTGGGGTAAAAAATGTGTTGCCCTCTTCAACAAATCCTACCCGGCCATTTACTTCAAACACTGTAGATGAGCACCTTGATATGCTGGTATGCAATTATCCAATCCAGTACTGTAGATACCGTGTACAATTTTGTTGGTGATATGTTGTGGTTGTAGTGCAGATGGTTTGCCACCACCTTGATAAAAACATCCCAGAAGATGTAGCATTTGCAGAGTCTAGAATTCGAGCTGAAACTATTGCTGCTGAGGACATATTGCATGACATGGGAGCCATAAGTATTATATCATCTGATTCACAGGCCATGGGGCGCATTGGAGAGGTCTGTCACATGATTATCCTAAAATTTCCTTTCTTGTTATTAAGAAATTGCATAGCATTTTGGTACTGTTTGTGGAAAGCCTGGAGCTCATTGCCCATCAGTGTTGACATATTTACCTTAGACATACTAGCTTTGTACATGCTTTGCTAGTGCAAATTCACTGAACACAGTCAATATTATGATTGCTACGTCAACTTACCTTTCTCTTCTCTTTTGAGCTGATGTTGTAATGAGACTGCTTGTTTGGCAAGTGGCCTAGTACACAGAACAGGGAAATTACCTAGCAACTTTAGTTAACCAAAAGCAGAAAGGCCAATAGGGAGAATAACTCGAGGAGACTTTTTTCATGGGCCTCTTCTTTCTACCTGCCTTTGGGACAAACTCAAGATTCATAGCTGGAAGATGTTGAAGGAATGGCTGTACATGTTAAATGGTAGTTGTGTTGAGTTCAGAGTGCATGTTTGTTTTGAACACACAAAGGTAACTTGTGACCATCTGAATGCATCTGCGCCATGGATGGTAGTACTATTGGTCGATATATTGTGTGTTGCTTAAGCTGTAGATAGCCTGGCAGAACAACTTGATGTACCTGCTCTCATTCTAATGATTAGGGTGGTCATCATCACTGTCTAACATCTGGTTGTATCCTATTAGCAAGTTACTTCTACCTTTTCTATACCTTGCTTCTAATGAACATGTTTGGGGCTTGTTCAGGCTTAGCCCAAGTTTAACAGTCTGACAAAAATTATTAACCCAGCGACTTTTTCTTTCTGGAGGAAGCCATAATGAAACAATTAGAGTAACTTGTACCTCTAGGTTGAGGAATAAGCTCCTCTAATGAGTAACTACTTTTTTGGTGATGATTACAGCTATATTGATTCAATTATGTTAGTTCATGTAACATTGGCTTTCTAGGTGATAACCCGGACATGGCAAACTGCAAACAAGATGAAGGTCCAAAGAGGTAATTTACCTGGATCTGCTGATTCTAGTGCTGCCCAGGACAATGACAACCTCCGTATAAGAAGATACATAGCAAAATACACCATAAATCCAGCAATAGTGAATGGGTTTTCAGACTTTGTTGGTTCTGTTGAGGTATGTGCTTCTCTAGTTACTGAGAAAATTCTGTTATTTGCTCCTTATCACTGAAGAACTAAACTTTGACGGTGCTGTCTTGTGCCATGTACATTGAAACGATACTAGTAAAGATGAAAGATTTGTCTACTTTGGTATTCCTTATGTAATTTAAAAGAAACCAATGTGTAATTGTGCCTTATTTCCTCAGTGTACCAGATAGACTCATGCAGTGTAGAAAATAATATTGTGTTTAAATAAAATTTAGAAAATGTCTGTTGTATCAGTTTTGCAACTGTGTGAGTTGTCACTCTTAAAATACTTCTGCATCAGGAACAGGGCAAGAAACTGTTTATGTCCGAAAGTCATGTTCCGCATAGATGCAACTTTCTGTCTTAATATAATAATGAAGCGCAGCTCTCCTGCGTTTTCGAGAAAAAAAATAGATGCAACTTTCTGTACCATTAATTGACATACTTCTATCTAATTAGTAATATCCCTACCGTATGTAATGAAACCCAGTGAAATGATGGCTAAGCATTTCCTCTATTGGTATCTCAATTCAAGGTCTAACTGAACCTACATATTTTTGACAGGTGGGAAAATTAGCTGACCTTGTTCTTTGGAAACCTTCTTTCTTTGGTGCTAAACCAGAACTGGTCGTCAAGGGAGGCGCAATTGCATGGGCTAATATGGGTGATCCCAATGCTAGTATTCCAACACCTGAACCTGTATGGACTACTTTCAACGAGATACTCTGAACATAAAGAACCTGTCTACTTTTACCATGATGTTTCAATTTAGCCTAATTATAAAGAGAAGTCCATTTCACTACCCCAAACAATTCACATTTCCATTTGACCCTTTTAATAAAATTTCTACTTGTTTTACTGCCGTGAACTTTTTTAGCTCAATCAATTCATCCCCAATGAAATGTGTATTGTTTCCTGTACAAATAGGGTTTCAAGTTGAAATTTTGCAGGATGATGCTTGGCATCATAACTTTTAGAAGAAAAAAAAATCTTCTACAGTTTTTTGTGCATTTTGGTATCTGAAGGGTTGCAGTAGCAAACAGATGCTCCCAATTGATGAAAATAATCACAAAAAAATTGTAATATATTTTTGAAGCATAGATTATCATGTCAACTAGCACCACACAAAATTTGAACCTAACACTTGGAGGAGGAGAAACAAGAAGATAAATTTCATTAAGGGTTACATTGTCAAATTTGAATAGTTTTGGGGAGTTAAATGAGTCTGTATTTTATTTAGGGGAGGAAGGGGTTTAAGTGGACAAATTGAATAGTTGATTGTAGTGAAATGGACCTTTTGTAAATCTTAAAAGTTTGTCCATTATAACCAAGTTTAGTTTGGTAAGAGCCTGAGAAGCATGGTGTAGCACCCTATTTTAAAGTATTTGAACATGGTGTGTATATAACATGTTTGCTCAGGTTACAGCATCTATCTTTTTTTCTCTTGATGCAGGTTGTGATGCGACCTATGTTTGGTGCATTTGGGAAGGCTGGAAGTTCCAATTCAATTGCATTTGTGAGCAAGGTAGTGTTTGGTTCTAACTCGACCCAGAAAAATGACTTTCTTAACTTTTCAAAATATAACATATTGCTACAGGAAACATACTGCACATCAAGTGAAAGGAACAAAAAAAAATGCTTCAAACTTGTCATTTACTCTTGCCAAATTACAATGACTGAGCTCAATTTTCAATCCCTAGGCTGCTAAAGAAGCTGGTGTTGCAATGGAGTACAAATTAGAAAAGAGGGTGGAAGCTGTTGGTGGCGTTCGCCATTTGACAAAGCTTGACATGAAGCTCAATGACGCACTTCCGAAAATAGAAGTCGACCCTGAGACCTACACAGTGACCGCTGATGGAGAGGCTTTGACATGCCAACCAGCACCCACAGTACCACTGTCTCGGAATTACTTCCTATTCTGAAAGCCGCTGCATCAGTAAACTTCTTTTTTCTTGAGAGGCTACATGGAGAAGACGCACACCACCACTACTCATGCCCTACGCATGTACATCATATACGACGTGTCCTATACACACGCTTCAGCAAATAAACTTGGAACAGTCTATTTCGCGTGTACTTCATTGTACTGCATTACTGCTAAATTTTGACTGCGTAAAGCATCGTCTTCACGTTCCCTGCTCCAAATGTGACTATACTGTGTGTATTTGCGATCACGTATCTTCTCCCATGTAAGGCTGACTATAGTGTATTAGTTCAGCTCATCGCTCGAGCGTATATTATTCACAGATTGTCCATTGCTGGTAATCGTAACAGATTACCATGTTCGTGGGAAAGTGAACAAAGCCTACGCTACAGTAAGTATGCTGAGAGAGTCCTCTGCTTCTGTCAGGACTCTACGTGCCAAAATAGAACCTACTGAAAGCATTAAAAATAATCAGAAAAGCAAGATGTGTTAGGTCTCATCAGTTCATTCATGTCATACTCGTCCAAACACTTGCGATGGACTGCTCTTATCTGAAAGAGGAATTAACAATTTTCCTACAAAGAAGTTTATAAAACATACAAAGAGATATACAATAAATAACATTGTGCTAAAAATATGGCTCTGTTTATTCGGCTTATAATCCGTCTTTTTCAGCTTATTTTTTCAGCCGGAACAATATTTTTCTCTCACAACAAATCAGTCAACAGTGTTTTTCAGCCGGCTTATCAGCACAGCCGAACGGCTCCAATGTGACCTCTGATGTGGGACTCTTTTCAGATCTGAAATATTATTACTCCCTTTCGGTCTTTCCATGTTTTGTCTCCCGTAAGTGAACTACTCAGTGTACCAATGTTCAGTACCTACAGCTAAGACCTGATTCTACTATAGAAATTTTAAAGGATATATATATGTATGAATTCTATTCATTCATGGGAAATTCATATACTCCACATTGTGTCCAAATGATTTTCCTTATTGGTGCTTACCAAAAGCTTAACTGAGTCTTGGAGAGTATCTAACTCCCTAGGATCATGATGGCACAAAAAGATGTGATGCATACCTAATTTCTTTCCCAGTTCTACTTATATTTCCTCAGTTCTCATGTTCAAGCCACAAGATAATGAACCAAGCTAAAACTGGGCAGGAATAATATGGCACATATGGGATTGTGGTGTTTTTAAATTCAAGTGCTCATTTTCTTGAGCACAGTTTTTTTTAACATGAGGGACACCATATGCATTCAACCATTCAAGGGTTTCATTAAAGCTAATGTTCAGGAGGAGTACACGTACAATACAGGGTCTCAAGCAAACTTCACCGTGATGATCAAGATAACAGACATAAGCAATGCAATCCCTTACACAAAATGCAGAACCTGACCATGACTAAGTCACTCATGCTAAAGAGTTGTCCCGCTTGAAAATACATTATTAACCACTGCAATGATCCCTTTTAATGTTGACCGACCAGCGACCAGCCTGAAATGGAGAATCTTATTTTAATCAGGCATTTGAGGTGCCTGTTCTTGATCCCTCGGCAGAGGCTGCTCCCAATGCTGCAGAAATGCAAAGTTTTGAAAATAACATTAGTTGGTTGATTTCCATCCATGAACATTCTGTTACTAACCAGCCACGAAAGCAACAAGTTGTTGGGTAACCAAATAGACAAATAACCACATAAAAACAAAGAGACAGACAGCACAAACTAATCACCAACAGCTGAATTCATAACCCTTGAGATACCCCTCTCTTTGTGAGTACAATATCATCATCCATGTGTATATATTGTTAAGTTACATTGGCAATAGATCACAGCCAAAGAATGCAAAGGTGTTCAGGATATGTGGGAGGTTGATATCTGGATGTGCAGAAGACCATGCAGGTTATGTCTTTTTGGTTTGTTCTCTGTTGGATACCTTAATGGCCAATCTAAATCATTTTTCAAGACAGATGGAAGATAATGAAAGCTCCTATGCATGTCTAGCCAATTTAACGGATCTGGTCCATAGAAAAAGTTCTTGTGGAGGACAGCAGGAGCATCACAGCTTTAAATGTAATTGGGATATCCCACTATCATTGACTCATTTATGTTCCAAGTCCTCATACTCATGAAGTCATTGGTGATGAACTTTATGAGGCATTGGTTGATTGGAATCTTGATGAGAAGGTGTCTACTATCACTCTTGACAACTGCACCACAAATGACTTAGCAATTCCTTATCTTATGAGAAAGATTGGCAAAACCAAGCTTATGTCTGATGGGAAATTCTTGCATATGCGTTGCTGTGCTCATATCCTTAATTTGATTGTTAAGGATGGATTAGAAAACCTAAAAGATGCTATTGAAAACCTTCGTGATAGTGTAGCTTATTGGACAGCCACACCAAAAAGATATGAGAAGTTTGAGGAGATAGCTAAGTATGTAAATGTTACCATTACGAAGAAGATAGCACTTGATTGCAAGACAAGATGGAACTCAACTTATAAAATGCTTAGTACTGCATTACCCTACAAAACTGTTTTCATGAGAGCAAGTCGTGTAGATAAGCAGTACACTTGCTGGCCTACTGAGGAAGAATGGAAATTTGCTGCTGATGTTGTAGAAAGGCTTAAGATGTTTAGTGACTGATGGCGGGGAAACAGGCGGCTAAGACCCGCCTCCGCGTCAGCAGAGACAAATTTGGTTTTGGTTAAACTTAATTGGGACAAAAGTAAAAGAACAGGTATTGCGAGTCCATACTTTCATAATTCTTATATTTGCATAAAAATTATGTTAATTACATCTCCGAGGAGAACACCCCTGATTAAGAGTTCCAACATGAATACGTGAAAAAGAAGATTACATCATATGGTGTGCTATTACAAACTACAAAAGAAAACAAAGTCTTCAGTCTTGTAGCTGCAGATGAATGAATTTGCATGCTTGGGCTTCATGAATGTCATTTTATTAACCATGACATGAGTTCATTTGTCGAGGAGTAACATATACTCCTTATATGATTGGTTGACAGCGTGTTTAGCTTCTTAGCAGACACAGATATACATGTATTTAATTTATCCACTACGTGGTGCAACACATGTATATGTCGGCTAAGAGGAACTGATATGTTAGAATGATAAACATTTCTTTGGTGCATTATATCATATATGTATGCACGTAATTTACTTTGAAGACTACATTTGACATAGTCATTTTGGATTATTTAAGATCATGATTTGGCGTGTTTTGAGATACCCATTCATGGATGTATTCAGCATATGGTGCAATATTTTATTTGGGCTAAGCCGTATTTATTTTGCCTTGGCCTAGAAAGATATGTCGCATCATCGACTCGGTCGTGTATACTCATGGTACGACATTTGGCCAGGATTTGCATGCACGGTGCTATATGATCCCATTCGATTTGGTTTGCCCTTTTTTAACAACTTAGCTAGGCATGAACATTCATGGATGCAATCGGGCTAGCTAAGATGCAATATTTAATTTACCCATTATGCATGGCACTTGGAAGATCTATGCTGAGCATGGATGACATGTTGATCCAAATTAATTGGGAATTATGATGAATATAGCCAAGCTTATATGACTAGGCTAAGCTCCTGTTAATGTCTTAACATTTTGGTTATTTTGACTATGGTGCCGCAGCAGGTTGATTAGCATAGGCACGTAGTTTATCATGCAGAGACTAATTTTGTTTATAGTCTATTACTATGGTTTAACCGGATATGAGTTTGCATGAGTGCAGCATAATTAAGGTGCATGGTCCAATTTTATTTTAGTTAGTGCAGAGGGGATATATGCCGGGACTTCACATGGCCTGACATATGGAATCTAGTTTAAACATGATGTCGGGTGCATTATTTTCACAAGCTGATTTTGAGGTAGGATTATTTAATCCCTCCTATTACCATTAACGACATGCATGGCATAGACTGGAGTGACGCGTTGATGCGTGGAGCAATTTGTTCACCAATTTGGGTCAGGGGGATAACCACAACTATATTCTCTAAGAGTTTACTTTAACATGATGCCGCATATCAATGCATCATGCTTATCTTATATGCACAACAATTTAATATCTTTGATCTATTTTGCTCGCTGTTAGTTTGATCACAGCATATATGCAGGGCGGTATATGGAGTGCTAGTATGTCTCATGGCAATGCAAATTTTAATCTTTGTTGCAACTACCAGTGAGATGCACGGTACTGGATATTGCATGCAGATGGTAGCTACATCAGTTTTGTGCAGAAGACGCTAACAAGCCAGCTAGCGATGCTCGAGACAAATATATATGGACTGAATATGCAGCATGCAAATTTCTTTTTATACATGACAGCGTAGGCAAAGATAGCATTTGGCATGGAATTTGGGTTTCTCCCGTTCATCTCGCAGCAGGTGTTCTTGTTGATTTAAACACATGCGCGGGATGCAGCGATGAGTATTTCTTTTTTTAGCATGATAGTAGGTTTTAGCGCTTGTTCTTGATCTCGTATCAACGGACCGAGTCGAAGAACAAGGCTCTTCCCATAGTGATCTGTATCAACCGACCAGATACATCCCATGGTGACTTGCTCAAGAGAACAAACCACGCATAGGGTCTTGAACATGGAGGCGGATGGATTTAACACTTGTTCCTGATCTCGTATCAACTGACCGAGTCGAAGAACAAGGCTCTTCCCATGGTGATCTGTATCAACTGACCAGACCGACCATGAGGTCTTGATACATCTCATGGGGAGTTGCTCTAGAGAACAAACCCACACATGAGGTCTTGCATGGCGATGCAGATATGGTTGTTGCCGAGCACTGTGAAGCCGTGAAGATGAAGAGAGGTAAGGAATCAGACGAGCGACATGATGCGCTGTTCCCACCTTCCGAGGAACTTCGACGTGCAGCGACGGGGGCGTGGACTCCTTGATTGGCTTCCGGCGAAGCCTCACGGCAGGGCACTCCGGTGACTCGATGGCGCTGCTTGGACGAGCGGATGCGGCAGCCTGGCGGCGGTTTGCTTTAGCGATGCAAGAAGGCAGCAGTATGGAATGGATGTGTCTGTCTCTCGAACACTTGCTGCAGCCTGCTATTTAAAGAGCAAGCGGCAAGGCGGTTCTCGTGACGTCCAGGTCTGCCGCGGTGGGAGTGGTTGCCCACAGATTTCATTTGATTTCTTTTCACTAATCCCGTACTTAAGCGGCATTTTGACTCATTTGAATCAATCATCCCGCGCGCCAGGCACACAGGGCGCCATCGTGCAGGCGGGAGTAATTGCCAAGACCACTTGGCGCTCCTCTTATTTGATTTCAAATCATCGGAAAATATATATATATATATATATATATATATATATATATATATATATATATATATATATATATATATATATATATATATATATTGGTTGATTTATGAAATAGAAAATGATTTGTTTCTTGCCAATGCACAACCGTCGATCACGCATATACGCGTATACATACAGTGTACATGTGCAACAAACTGCCGCTAGCTAGCTAGTGTGCCTGCACATATATGTGTATAGCTGTACTTGTTTCTACTTTATTTTATTATTTCCTTTTTGCCTTCTCTCTTGTGCTAATTATCACGTTATGGACTGACCATTTATGCATGGAAAAGCCAAAATATATTTTCCTCCACGTTTTTACACGAGCGCATATGACACGTAATATATGAAAGGTATATTTGCACATGCTTTTGCATGTAGTGCATACTTATGCACTAAATTTCAAGGTTAACATTATTTCATTAATAATTCATTTCTTATTTATATATATTATCTGTATTTATTTAAATTGAAAAAATTCACACATATTATAAGTGAGCCAAAAACCGTGTCAACAAACAGGGCTCTAAGGGGTGGGCAGGCAGTGCGACCGCCGAGGGCCATGGAGCTAGGGGGCCCAAGACCATATAGGTAATTAGTACATATAATTTTTTATTTGGCATAATAAGCACTAGTGATTTGCGCGCGCCCATGCGCGCGAGTCATTGTCATAGCTCTATTTAGAAAATGGAATAATGTTGTCAAAGAACGAATATGACAAGCTCTATTTGAAAAATTGAATAATGTTGATACAAACTGAACATATCACAGGGGGTGCTTGTTTCCACCACTCAGACCAGTTAGGCCAGCAACACGACAACACGCATGCCGAATCTCCTGAATTTCTAAAACATCTGCGAGATGTTCATACCCTACATATTACATGAGACAGAGAGGTTGTCCAAATAGTACTTATACCTTACATAAACAGTCCCACACCGGGGCGGTAGATGTCCAAATAGCATATAATTTTACACAAAACAGTCTTAGGATAGAATACCAAAGAGGCATAGTCTCTGAGATGGCACACCACATCATACCATAAGCTGAGCAGTTATCATTGGCTATTTAATTTCCATCCTCTTGGCTCACAACCTAGAAGACAACTATTACCTATATATATTGAACTGACTGAGTGTCAGGAGATCCCATCAACAAAGTGCCACATGTTAAATTGTGGGAAGACATTTAACAGTATTGAAACGCTGAAAACAATTTCAAAATTGTCTAACACACTGTTACCTGTGAATTGATAGAGGCCAATGCTGAAAAACTCCATGTGGCAGATCATAGTTTTTTGTTGAAATTATGGATAGAGTAGCAATGATTAAACGTAATGATATTGAGCGACAAGCTAAAGGAACATTTTATATTGAGGGTATGGTAACCCTAGGCAGGTGAAGTTATCTTCGTTGAGGTGTGTATATATATATATATATATATATATATGCCTCTTTAACAGACAACTATCTTTATTAAATTAATATGACCATCCAAATCTGGTGCACATATGAGAAATTAATCAACACCAAACCTGTAGAGTGCCCATTAGCCTTGCAGATAGATACCAGGACATATATCTCGATTTCAGCATCTCAAGATCAATACTTGTGGCAAGCAGTTGGACAGATGTCAAGCAAGTTGCAGGCTACAAAAGCTTGCTGAAATAAGAACGCTGCCGCATAGTTCAGAATTAAGAGCCCAATACGTGCTATGAAGCATCTACTTGCTGAAAGGCAGCAGCTCCAATACGTGTTATGGCTGAAAAACTTTTTACCTGGATTCCTTCAGATGTAGCCCAAGCCTTCACAACCTCTGGTTCAACTGCAACAATAGCAACTAAGGAAGAGTTTAAACTATCACCTGCATCCAAAACAAGAGATTTAGAACATGCGGCCATAACTGATGGTCATACAACCAAGTTTTTATGCCCAATATGCAAGTTGGTTGTTTTAGATCTCAAATATATATATCATGATTAATCATGAGGCTTGCTGTGGCAATGAGTAGGAAACCAAATATGAATCGGATGGAACACAATCCAATGGTATTAGAATGTTGAAAACAGCAGCAGGTACTTCAAAATCCTTACAAACTAAACTGAAGAAACACGAGCATAATCTAAATCTTGACTGCAATCGCAATCATATTGGACGAAAAAAATCATGCAAGTGTAGGGAATCTGATTAAACCACAACCTGATGACATGACTATAATAGGGAGCAGTTAGATAACCCCTTAATTCAAATTCCTTTTTCCTTAATGTTCTAAATTTCAGAGAATATGGGTTAAAAGAACACTAACCAGGCTTCTCTAGAAGAATTTTTAAGGCAACAAAAGTCACTATTTTTACAAAACATGAACCAGATTTGTTAAGGTATTAGCGATCACATGCAGCCATGCTAATCACTCGTAAGCAAAATAGAGAGAAAATAATGAAACAACTATTTTTAGGTAAGCTGAAACTACAATCCCACATCACCATGGAAGAAAACGTTAAGGTGTTGTTTATCTAATGCGTATATCTGATGTATATGATGGCGATGGAATTATGATGGAAGACAAAAACAAAGTACAATTATTTTTAGGATTAAATGGTAAAAGAAACACATTGTAATTGTAAAAAGGAAAACAATTCAATTTATCGAACCTAATGACAGATTAAAGAATGTGCAAATGAGCAAGCAGAGGAGTCACAAAAGCATACCAAAATGCTATCTCTGAAATTACTCGAACCCCTCTCCATTCTTCAGCAGCCTACGAACCCGAACCTGCAATGAGACAGTAAAGAACTGAAGCCAGTTCATATACCATGTTAGATCTGTTTATGTGTATAGCTATAAATTTATTGTTGAATAACTCTATAGGCACACTAAAAAAATCTTCATTTTCAAGAAATGCTGCAGTAAACTATTTGGTTGACACAAGAAACGATTGATGAGAAAATAATATAGATAATTTGATGGGAAAAATATGTAGCACCTTAATAAATATCTAAGAATAACATATCTGGCCAATGTGGTACCTTGCAAAATTGTACCCATACAGTCCATGCCTGAATTGCAAAAATATACATGCTGCATAAGGCCGCACAATATGGTCAGTTATCAGAGAACATTTTGCACATCCATGTGAGTGCTCGAATGTATGCACGTACGACCTCAAAAGTAAAGAGCACTGGAAGGAGGAATGCTGAGTCGCATATTCGGTCACTATAATTTTCACATGTTCCCTCTGTGATTCTCTGTAATCTACACATGGCAATTCAAGCTGATATAGAATTGGAAAGTAATCTTTTTGTGTAGTATGAATCAGAAAATGTGAAGCACAACAATTATTACGGGAGCTGCCTCCAAATCAAACTTCTGTGTAGAATTATCTCCATATAACCAAATCACTGACATTTTATTGGCGCTCTACATTCTAATACATGGAACGAATTGAATATGCAGACAAAAGAAACCAAAAAAAAACCTATCGAACGAAATTTTTTTGTAGGATTATCCTACAAGGAGCAATTGAAAGCAAAAGAACATACAAGCTCACCTCAAAATCTGCTAGACTGCGAATAAGTTTCCTTCCGCCTCCATGCTCCATCCCTTTAATTTCAACATTAACAGCAGCCATCATCACATATCAGTTTACAAAACTGTGAGCCATACATAGGAATTGTGGTGAGAATAAAATTCATTGGGAGTTAGTTCAAAGAAAAAAAAAGGGAAAAGCACACATATAAGTATCTTGCTGACTTAAATGCTTTATATGTTTGAGGCGTCTAAATTTGGGCAGTACAGTCCAAGCCACTAAGCACCTTCTTCCTGTCGGACATCCATCCAGCCATAACATCAGCACAGGGCAAATAGGATGAAGAGCAAGACGAACACTTATGGACAGGAGTCGGCTGCAAATGAAGAGGCTCACCTATGCCCAGGAGTCGGCGAGGCTGTCACAGATGAAGCAAGCGACAGAGTAGAAGCGGGAGCTGGTCTTAGCTGAGAATCCACGGAGCCGACGCCATATTGTGCATCTTGTCCTGGGGAGGCGACGAGCTGTGAGAGGGAGAGCACACTTACCTAGACGACGGATCCGACCACGCAGCCCATGGATCCGGTCGAGTGTCCGCCGGAGACGACGCAGCACGAGAAGCAGCCGAAGCCGTGCCCGGGCCACCACGTCGGAGCCCGCTCGTGCAGGCTTCCGCGCCAGGGGCCGTCCTACCGGGGGAACCCTCGCCAGGGCCCTCTCGCCGCCGCACAGGACGCCCTAGCCGGGGCTGCCGGCGGGCCGCCGCGCCGGGGGCGTGCCTGGTGCTCTGCACGGATTAGATGGCAGGACGGCCGGATCCGGTCATGGAGGCCTTGGACCGGCCTAGCAAAGAAGGCCGAGAAACACAGACCGACGCTGGACGCCGGTGCCGGTGAGGGAAGGAGAGGAGGAGCAAGGGAGAGAGGCCACCTTCACCTAGGTCTGCTCGTGCCGGACTCAGCAAGAGAGGAGGGAGCTGGGAGAGGTGGGCGCGCTCACCTTGCGCGTGATAAACTATAGATGGGGAGGAGGAAGAAGGGAGGGAGCCCATCACCTGGATCTGGTCGCGCCGGGGCTCCGCGCCTCCGCCGCTCGCTCGTGCTAGCGCCGGTGCGCCATCACCTTGTGCCGCCTGAGCCGAGAGAGGAAGGGGGTGGAGCGCGGTGTGCCGGGAGGGGCGGAGGACATCGCAGAGGCGAGTCGGAGAGGGCGGAGCGGCGGCCTCGTGGCACCGAGACCCATGGCCGCTTGCAGCGTGGGGATCTGGCCGTGCTCGAGCCCGCCCGCTGCGCTGCCACATCAGGAGAGGGAGAGGGAGTGAGAGAGGCAGAGGAAGGGGAGGCCGGGGCGGGGACAGGAGCGGCAGCACGCTGCGGGAGGAGCCCCGTCGGCCCGGGAGAGAGGAGGGAGCGGCGGCTGCAGATCCACGAGAGGGAGCTAGAGTTAGGGTTGAAGCCGATATATATGGAGCGTGGAGGAGACAGCTGCACCGTTGATCTCTAAATCGAACGCACCAGAATAATTTTGCTATCGTGGCCACCCGGGCAGCGCGTTGTGTCCAACTGTTCTCTTGTCTTTAAATTTGAAGGTCCATCACAAACTAGCCCAAGTCATAGGTAACTCTTCCTTCTAGTCCTATTCTATATAACCTGGATCCATCGAGCGAAGCGCAGGCGACGTTTGGTTTGATTGTTTCCTGCCGTCGCGACCCTGCTCATCAACGCATTATCTTGGTTGAGGAGAGGAGACGCCGACGCACATCCGATTCGCTCCTCACCCGGCGACTGGCAATAGCAAGGACATTGATCTGATTTTAGTTTTTTTTTTGTTACACTATCGTTATGTTTTATGAGCTATACATATATTGCAAAGTAATTTTTATTATTTGTACTATATATACTGTAATTTTGATATTAAAAAATAATTTAATGGACCCTTATCTTGTAACTTGACCAGGGGCCCTTAAAATTATAGAGCCGGCCCTGTCAACAAATGCCCCCTCGAGGTCCGGATGCGGAAAATATATGTTTCACGGATCTGGAGCTCGAAACTTGAAATACTTTGTTAGATTCTCCTTTTCTTTTGTTTTGAAGGAGATATATTTGTGTGTATAGCACCTGAGGAAATTATAATACCTCAGGTATGTACCGAATGCCACACGTATATCCTTGTCATGTGCCATGTACGGTAGTTACCGGTGAGTTACTCATCTACACTTTTTTTTAAAAAAAATAGGCCTATTTCTTTAATCCAAATTCCGAACTTGCTGGGAAGTGGGGAAACCGGTGGCCCAATAATAGGAGTCTGTTGCTCGCATTTGTTTATCAACCAGGGAAGCTCTTGTGACAGAACCCATCTGAAGGCTGGTCAGTCGACCTCCCTAGATCACGGTAGTTTTTTTTTCTTTGACTCTTGTTTCATTCTCCTGGCATTTTTATTCCGCCCTTTCCATCATTGAAGTTTCCTTGCATTTATTTTTTGGTTCGTCAGAGATTGGTTGACGAAGAAACTTCAGTTTTGGTGCGCAGGCTTCTCTTTGCCGTCTCCACAGGCGACGGCGGAAAGGTACATTTTCCCTTGTCACCGCCTGGGTATCATCAGCATCCGCCTTACTTAACCACGTTTCGTGTACATGCTTGATTTATATCCCTACAGTAGATGACTAGGGTTGTGTTTGCACTTTACTTGCTGCATCGGTTGTAAGCTAGATTTTTTTTATATATATACATGTTTGTCATGAGGGGGCAGATTTAGAACCTAAGTATCCCATACACATCTATCTGTTTTCTTGTAGATTGCACTCTAGGTTCTAGGGAAAGGCTGATTTATCGTATAGCCGCGGAGATACAGATTCAACCGATTTAGACATCCCTGATATAGTACAACATTAAGATTGTTAAAATTCGTTTGCGCAACCGCAGCGGCGATTGCAGTCTTTTTTTTTAGTACCATATTTCATCGTGATATCTATCTTTATACTGTATTTTGATGTAGATGGAAGCAAATGAGCCGCCTCTTTCATTTGAGAGGCTGCCGCTTTCTCATGTGGCTCAATTTCAAACATATGCCCCGACATCTGGTGATGAGGCTAATCCTGTGATTATAGAACGTGAGTTGACGATGGGTGAGAGAGATAATAGTGCTCGCGGGTGGAGATCAGCATCCACTTTACGCGGCCGCTGTTTTTACCCTCCTGCGCAGTCATCTCAACCTGTGCAAGCTTTCACTCTGGGCAATCGCATGATAGCACAGGGTTTTGGATGGGAGTATCATGACGTAGAGTATGTTCCAGTTCCCTCAGGATATGTGGAATGGGGTACTGCAGTCTTAAACCATCATTGTTTAAATCTAAAAGGGGATGAAGAAGGTACCGATTACATCTATGGGGCCATCTATTGTTCTTTAGGACGTTATTCCATCTCGCCTTCACTACCGAAGACTTTATTACAAACATGGAACCCAGACACGAACACTTTTATATTTGCTGATAGTGAACGCACAATAACTCTTTTGGATATGTGTCGGATCGGGGGTTTACCCATAGATGGGGAATTTTATGAGGAATTTGTCCCCCTCCACCGTGAACAAGATCCTTCTCTCCTATTCTATCCCAAAAGCCTATCCCAACTCTTAAAAGTGTGGGGCGATTTACAAGTGGGAGGCGAAGTTTCATTCCAAGAATGGTCAAAATGAACATATCTGACATATTCTCTGGTACTGATTTTGTGACTGTAAATCTGTTCTTCTACAAAGTTTGTGAGATTAGATATAACATTAGAGAATGGTCAACCTGTGGCAATCCATTGATAGAAGCAATGTCTTGTGACATGGAAGCCAAGTTTAAAAAATACTGGACTGATATTCAGGGGCTGATGGGTATTGCTACTTTGCTTGATCCTCGATTCAAACATTATATGTTACTTCATTGCTTTGAGGTGTTACTAGACTGTGAGTATGAGGTTGCAAAAGTGAAGGATTGTTTGAGTGATTTGATGAGTCAATACCATTCTGATGAGGATGAAAGTAGCATTAGCAGCAGCAAAGCAACTCCAGTACTCAATTCAGGCTTCTTGTCTTCCTTTAGTGCCCGTGTTGCAAGTACTGTGCCATCATCCATGAAGTTTAAGTCTGAATTGGATCGCTACTTGGAGGATGAGATGGTTGACATTCATACTAAGGGATTTGATGTCTTGGACTGGTGGAAGGTTGCTGGAACACGGTATCCTACACTGAGAATGATAGCAAGGGATATTTTTGCAATTCCCATAACCACTATTGCCTCAGGATCTGCATTCAGCACTAGTGGTCGAGTCCTCAGTGAACATCGTAGCAGGCTGACTTCTCAAATGCTGGAAGCTCTAATGTGCTCGCAGGACTGGATCCGCAACAGATACAAAGGTATAACTCATGCAATTCATAGTTCATACCTCCAAATTTTAGCTGAAAGTAATACTTTTAAAATGTAGGCATGGTTACTGATGAAGGGCGACCTGCAAGCTTCTGGTCTGTTCTCCAAGAAGTTGAAGAAGGCCTTTAGGTGAGTTATCAAATACATAACAGAGTTCAGATTTGGCTTTTGTCTTGTCACAAGTCACATAATAACAAGTTTCTCATTTGTGTATCCATGTAGGAACTTACAATTTAGAAGTGCAGGCTGTTAGCTGACCAGGATCAAGATGGCGTGCTTGTGCATTGTGCTCACAACTCACTCAGCATTAACTGTTAACATAAGTATTAACTATTTATGTAACCTTTTGCTGTAATGACTGATGTGTGATGACACCACTACCTTGCTCTTGCTGATTTTGCCTGCTTGCTAGAAGCCGAGGCCGCCATAAACTTGATGCCAATTTCAAATCGTTGCTGGTCATTTTGTAGGACTTGTAAAGTTCTAATCTGTAGTGGACTAGTGGACAGTGGTCCTGGAGAATTGAGACTCTGGCTGTGATGTTACTGGAGATTTATGAACTAGCTGAACCATTAATTTGTGATGTTTATTTGCTGATTGAAGTTGAACTTTATTAATCTGTAGTGGTGCTGGAGAATTGAGACTATTTATTTGTTGTTTATTTGTGTTAAATTTACATCTTAAAAATGTGCAATTCATGTTATACTTTTCTTGTTTTATTGCTGCTAGTGATATGTTTGTTGGGGATTTATCAAGGATGGAAAACCCGATGGGTATGAAATCCCCGATCGGGGACGGGGACGGGTGAAAGATCCTTGTTTGGTTTTGGTAATTGAGTGACAACCGTAAGTGGACTAATTGTGTTTAATGTGAGATACACAGGAGATTAGTCCACAGGTGATGGTGTCATGAAGGAGCTTAATGCACATGAGACATGACATGGAGTCATGTGACCAAGGTGGAGAAGATCAAGATGAGGCTTGGCTTGATGGACCGGTTGCTAGGGTGAAGGGCAAGTTGTGTGATGGCTTGGCGCCGAAGGACCGAGGCAACGGTGAAGAGCAAGTGAGGTCAAGATCGATGAACCAACACGGTCACGTGATGATATGAAGTGGATCATATCATTTGGTGATTGGTTGATGCATGTGTTGCATCAACATCAATGGAGATGGAGTGGAATGCGCAAGGCAAAGGTATAACCTAGGGCATTTCCCTTTCACCGGTCATAGGTGTGTAGAAAAGTTGATGACCCGGTTTAGGATAGATGGCCATACTATTAAGAGGGGCAAACTTGTTTGCATATCGGTCATCTAGTGCCACTTGAGCGATCTAACTTTACATATGTGTTAGGATCGAGTGGCGAGGCAAGTTGAGTGCCTAAATCCTTCGAAGAAAATGTTTGTGAAAATGCTAACACACTTGCACATGTTGTTGATCACATGCTGGTGTTGGCACATTTACGAAGGCGTTGAAGTTTGAGCGGTAGAGAGGGTTTGGGTCTCTCTCTCCCTCCCGCCGAGCTTGCGAGCGCGGGATTCAGGCGTTTTCGAGGAGTTGAAATGCCTATTTTCCACTACGCCGGAAGTCGGAAAAGAAATGGAGGCGAACGGAGGTCACAGAGGTGACCGGACGCGGTCATGGTTTTGACCGGACACGTCCGGTCAGTTCAACGTAGCAGTCAGGCACGCGGGTGTTAGGGTTTGCAACCGGCGCGTCCGGTCACTCGCGGGACCGGCGCGTCTGGTCAGGCGCCCAGAGGGAACTCAAGTTCGCAAGGTCGATCGGACGCGTGGCGCGTCCGGTCACACGCGATCAGACACGTCCGGTCGTTGAGGGAGCTTACTGGACTCCAACCGGACGCTGGCACTGTCTCGTCCGGTCGTTGTCTGGGGCGCGTCCGGTCGTTGCTTCGCGGGCGCGCGGTACTGTGCGATCGGCGCGTCCGGTCAGTTGAGCGGCGCGTCCGATCGTTGCTTCGCGGGCGCGTGGTACTGTGCGATCGACGCGTCCGGTCGGTTGAGCGGCGCGTCCGGTCGTTGCTTTTGACTGTTGGCGCAGTGACCGTTGGAGGATCGGACACGGTTGAGCGCGTCCGGTCAGTTTCAACCGGCGCGTTCGGTCGTCCTGATTTCTGCCCAGTGAAGGGGTAACGGCTCTATTTGATCGTGGGGTTATAAATAGATGCCTTGGCCGGCCTTGGCCGATAGCTAAGCACCCTTAGGCCTTGGTGGCTTATGTTGGTGTGCTTGGAAGCCCTCTAACTCACTTGAGCTTGATAGTGATCATCCGATCGAGTGAGAGAGCGATTCTAGTGCGTTGCATCGTGAGGATTACATCGAGTGGCACTAGGTGATCGAGTTGCAAGCCGGTGGTGCTTGTTACTCTTGGAGGTTGCCACCTCCTAGATGGCTTGGTGGCTTGCGACTCCGTTGAAGCACGCGTGAAGATTGTGCTCACCCCGCGGGGATCGCGAAGAGCAACTCTAGTAAAGCTCGTGGCTTGGAGGATCCCCATCTTGAGAGTGGATGTGCGGCACCCGCTGAGGGTTTGACTCTTGATAGTCAATTAGCTCGTGATCCATCAAGTGGGTATATCGCTACAACGAGGACTAGCTTGGTGGCAACCAAGTGAACCTCGGTGAAAAACCGCCGTGTCAACATTATGTACATCTTCTCGGTGGTTTGCTTTCGATTCACAAGCTTGTATTTACATTCATATACTTGTTCTTGTGTAGTTGCTCTTGTAACTAGTTTGCTTGTGTAGTTAGCTAGTTACCTTCTTGCTTGTGTAGCATAGAAGTAGCTCCCATTGCGTGGCTAATTTGGTTTGTGTAACCTTGTTAGTCATATTGCTTAGTTTGTGTAGCTAAGTAATTTGCGCTCTCTAGTTTGGCATTAGTTGCCTTGCTATTGAGCATTACTAGTGAGCATAGGTGGCTTCGTGCTTTTGCTTACTAGAATTGTGTAGGAGCTCCCTGGCTTTGCTAAAGTACTAGTGCATTGGTTTGTGTGACCTTGCTCTAAAATTATTTAGGAGAGCTCTTACTAAGGAAAGCACCTTAGTTACATAATTAGGATCTTTGTGAGGTGCTTGTGAACTTAGATAGAGGGGTGTAGTCTTGGCTAGACCGATAGTTTTAATTCCGCATTTGTTTCGGTTTGCTGACGCGATTAATTTTAGAAAGGACTATTCACCCTCCCCCTCTAGTCCGCCATCTCGACCCTTCAATTGGTATCGGAGCCCAGTCTCTCATTTGTGGTCTTCACCGACCCGAGAGGATGACAGAATATGGACTAGATGTTGATTGTCCTCACATGTTTGATGGCACACACTTTGCACGGTGGTAAAATTGGATGATATGCAATTTTAAGTTTATTTGCCCTCAAATGTGATGGATGGTAGATGTAGGCTTTTCTCATGTGTTGGATGAAGATAATATAACTCAAGCACAAGAGAAATGCCTAGATCTTGACATCCAAGCTACTAACATCATGTATAGATCTTTGGATGATAGCATCTTTGGTAAGATCATGGACCTCAAATCTGCTCATGAGATATGGGGCTATCTCAATGAAAAGTATGGAGCTATCACCAATGATGACGATGATGTCAAGCCCAAGGAGGTTGCACATGATGATGTTGAGCATGACCACAACACGATGGTTGTGGAGGATTGCTCCACCTTATGGTCAAGTGATGATGATGATCGATCTACCACAAGTTCACTTGACAAGGATGGTGATGATGCATCAAGTGTTATAAGTGATGTTTCTACCCCAAGCACACTTGATGGTGACAACGTTGGTTCATGCTCGGGCCTTGATGATGCTACTACAAGCCCATCCACTACATCACATTGCTTCATGTCACTAGGTGACACAAAGGTATCAAATGATAATGTGATTGATCATGTTGATTCATATGATGAGCTTGTTAGTAGAGTTGCTAGCATGAACATGTCTTTACAAAATGAGAAAGCTAAAACCATGAAATTGGAAAATAAAAACTCATTTCTAAAAACCACATATGAACAACAAAAGCATCTACTTTATGTTACTACTTGTTCACATGAGGAGCTAAAATTGGCTCATGAGGAACTTAGTGTTGCTCATGATAATTTGGTACAAGAACATGCTTCTCTCTTTAAGATGCTATTAAAGAAAATTAAAATTAATGAGAGCTCATCACATGGATCAAATGATCAATTGCAAAATGTGACTAACCCATGTGATGTAGGGAGAAAGCATGTATCCACCTCTTGTGATGACTTATTAGATATGTCATGTTCTTCACATATATATGCTTGTTCTACTTCTATGTCTTGTGAGACTAACATTTTGAAGGAGAACAATGAGCTCAAAAGTGAAGTGAAAAAATTGAGCAATAAGTTAGAGAGGTGCTACAACTCAAAAGTCACCTTTGAGCATATGTTGAAAACTCAAAGAAACTTTGGTGACAAGAGTGGCCTTGGTTTCAATAAGAGCAAGAAGAATATGACCAAAGGGGAAAAGAAAAGAGAAAGGAAGATGAAGAAGCTAGCTCGAGAGAAGCTCTCTCATTTCATATGCTACCGATGCCATGAAGTGGGTCATCTTCACCAAACATGCCCCAACTTAGAGAAGCTCAAGTTGAAGAAAGAAGAAGAAAGGCTCAAACGCAAGTGCTTCAAGTGCCATACATGGGGTCACTACACCTCAATGTGCCCAAGCAAGAAACTAGTGAAGCAACAAGAAGAGCCTCAACCAAAGCCACACGTTGAGCATGAGAAGAAGAAAAAGAAAACAAGAAGGGGTGGAAGAGGAAGGCATCTAATGCAAATCCAAGATGCCAAGATGATTAGCAAGATTCAAGATAAGAAGAGAGATTTGGCTCACATCAAGTGCTTCAAATGTGAAGATATGAGACACTTTGCCTCGGGGTGTCCTACCAAGCTTGAGAAGAATGCTCAAGCAACTCATGAGAGGCAAGGCAATGAAGAGCATCACATGAGCAAGGAAGAAAAGGCTCAACCAAAGAGAACATGCTATTCATGCTGGGAAAGGGGACACATGGCTCATTCATGTCCCCTAGATAATAATTCTAAACCTAGTTCAATTAATGATACTAACATGCTTAGAAAGGACGGCAATGGTACCTCATTGGTTGAAATTGCAAAACATCCCGCTACCCATACTAAGGCTTTGCCTAAGTATGTTGCTCCTAACTTGAGAGGACCCAAACTTGTTTGGGTACCATCAAAAAGTGGATGATTGTTTGTAGGTACCATCAGCATTGGAGGCTTGATTCATTTGGATTCATATTGGTCATCATATGTTGAATCAAGTTTTAAAGCTTAGTGCATATTCTATCCTAATGCCAAGTCAAAATAAGTGGAGTCTAAATGCTACAACATACAAGTGCAACACTCAAGATTATGGTGATTTATTGGATATATTTGATGGCTTATAAATATTTGAGTTGGAGCTTGCTAAGAGGATGATCATGTGATAACCAAGGTATATCTCTAGTTGATCATTTTATTTGGGTGCATATGAGTTGATTGAATTGGATATATATGCAATGTTGCTCGCTATGAGATGATTGAATGGATTAAATGTCTAGCAATCAAATTTGGATTGATTTGTGTTGGATAAATTCATGAGATGACATTTAGTAAGTGGATTGAATGGATATATGTCTTATGAAAGTGTTCAAATAAGTTAGTTTCAAGTTTGATTCAATTTGGTGAAGTATAGCTCAATGTATTGAAATCTGTCCATTATTGAAAATCTGAGCTAGCTGAGATCAAGTCTGAGTTTGAGTGACCAAATCATATTGGATTGGCTTAAAATTTGGTATGCATGCTCTAGACTTATGACATGAGATGCTGTATAAATTTCATGATAATTAGATGAGAAATTCTATGGTTTTAGAGCACATCTTGTCAGCTATAGTGCAGCAGTTTTCAGCATGTAGCAGTGGTGGAAGTTTTGAAATCTAGTAGCAATATAGAAGTCAAATGAAGCTCAAATTTTTACAGTTGCTAGATGACTTAGTAATTCACATCTCCATCAAATTTCGTGGCATTTGGACCTGTATATTGGGAGATATGAATTATTCTTTAAAGGGTACAGAATATGCCAGAAAAGTGACAATTATTGGATTGATCTAGAGTCACTTTAAGTGAAAGGTCCTTAAGTTGGAGACATATTTATAAGTGTTTGAGGCACCTAAGTTTGGTTTTGAATTGATTTAGAAGCATGACAAGAAATGCGTATAAGAGCATTGATTGTGGAATGTACTTAGTGTACAAATTTGGTACTCAAATTTGAAAATGAAGATCAAACTCAAGATGAAGATGAGGTTCAAGTTCTAGTAATGATTGGAGATCATTTGGTAGAAAGAAAAGGACTTAAAGAATAATTCAAGGTTACTCATCAAGTTAAGTCCATAGATCAATCAATCAAAGGCAATTCAAGTAGTGTCAAGGATGGTTCTTTAGAGAGAGGTCACTTCTCCCTGCTGAGGGGCTTGCCGCCTATGGGTGGGTAAACCGGGCACTGGCTTAGAAGGCTAACATGGAAGTGATGAATTCAAGAGATATTTGAGATGCTTAATTAAAGCAATCAATAGGGTTAATCAAGAAAAGCAAGCAACATCCAAAAGAGAGCTAGTCATGGTTATAAAATTGGTATCATAAGTACTTCTCTCATGCAAGCATTGATCAGAGAGAAAAAGCAAGCCAACCACAACAAGAGATAATGCACTTGATTATTATTGGTTCTCATTTCATATAGGTGAAGAATGGATTTCACTATTGATAATTGGTCTTCACCAAGCTATTCAATTGGACTTCACATTGCTATTAGAGTAATGAATTGGAATCTATGTGACTATCCTCTACTCCAAGATAGCAAAGGTATTATTGTATTGTTCATGATCATTTCACCCCTTACTAGTATGCGGTTAGTGCATATAGTACATGTTTATTAGAATCATGCATAACAAATGAAAAGTTTAAAATTCATAGCCTACCACTATTGCTTGATTGTTTAAATGATCTAGTGGTATGTGTATGATTTTGTTCATGAGCTAGTGAATCCAAATACTTGATCTAGTTTAGATTGCTAACAAGTGACAAGTACAACATTGACAAAGATAACCCTTATTATGAGGTGTGAAGAAGCTTGTCATTGGATCAAACCGGACTTGGAAGCTTAGGCAAATCAACTTAGTTCAAGTCATACTAGAAGCTCATGACAATGCTATGAGTACAAGCATAAGACAACAATGCAAATGGATATCTAGGGTGTTTCAAATGGTATCTAGACTCAAAGTATTTCTTCAATTGGTATTTACACATGGTGTCTAGATCATGATCTACAAGTGATATCCTACAAGTGATACTCATAAAGATAGCAAATGTTCAAGAAAAGATCATATTGACAAATCCTAAAAGTGGTTCCATGATAGAGGATTCTTCAAATTGGTATCACACCCTTATTCGTGGTATTTCTACACATGATATCATTTATACAAGACGGTGGTTCCACAAGTGATCCTCAACTTTAAGTGATCATCAAATGAAGAAAGTTCCCTCACACACAAGAGCTCAAGATTATCAAGTGAATGACCCATGCAATGACATAGGGGGAGGAGCCCCAGCTAATGGTATCAAGGTCAAAGATCCCAAGTGGTATCTCAAAGAGCAACATACAAGTAATGTCATTCCAACATGTGTGGTGATGTCCATAAAAATGCAATATTCAAGTATCAACCATCCACCCCAATGCAAGCCTTTGTATCAATGAGAAATACACCATTTATGGAAATTGATGACAAAGGGGGAGAAGTTGGAACAAAGATATGTCAATACACCAAGAGAGAGAGAGGTTTGGGGAGAGATTGAACAAAGATATCATGAGAAGATGGGTTTGGACATGGAAATGGACAAAGAGGGAGCAACAATGAAGAAAAGAGAAGGATCAAAATTCTTAGACAAGAGAAGCACACAAGTAAGGGGAGCAAGCTCATGAACATTGATTGGTTGCATTTGACTTGTGCATATTCATGTGCTTGCTAGCATTGCATAAGTTTTTATATTTAACATACATGCTTATGTGGTGTTTGCTAGTTATAGAACTTGAATGATGATATGATAACTAGCATGCATAGGATGATAGCTAGACTTGTGTTTATCATGAAAAACTAGAACCTTGGTTATAATGTTGATCTTACGGGGTTTCTAGTATTTTTGATGTCTAGCTACTCATGATGCTAAGAATGGTGGCAAACTTGTGTTTTCAAATGGTATCGAGCTATCAAATGGGATCGAACTACAAAGGTTTATTCTATACACCTTAGCATCACTTAGTAGTGCTAACCCTCCCACAAATTTCATATTCATGCATATGTGTGAGCTTGAAACCAAACCTTTTGAGCACATGTGTAGGGGGAGTTATCACTACCAAGTCGGATTTTATGGTGCTTATCCAAATCCTAACATAGAGCTTAAATGTTGGATAAGTGGCATAAAATCCAAAATAACTTATTTTCCATATCTTTGTAGAGTTGTCATCAATTACCAAAAAGGGGGAGATTAAAAGATCCTTGTTTGGTTTTGGCAATTGAGTGACAATCGTAAGTGGACTAATTGTGTTTAATGCGAGATACATAGGAGATTAGTCCACATGTGATGGTGTCATGAAGGAGCTTAATGCACATGAGAAATGACATGGAGTCATGTGACCAAGGAGGAAAAGATCAAGATGAGGCTTGGCTTGATGGACCGGTTGCTAGGGTGAAGGGCAAGTTGTGTGATGGCTTGACGCCGAAGGACCGAGACAACGGTGAAGAGCAAGTGAGCTCAAGATCAATGAACCAATACGGTCACGTGATGATATGAAGTGGATCATATCATTTGGTGATTGGTTGATGCATGTGTTGCATCAACATCAATGGAGATGGAGTGGAATGCGCAAGGCAAAGGTATAACCTAGGGCATTTCCCTTTCACCGGTCATAGGTGTGTAGAAAAGTTGATGACCCGGTTTAGGATAGATGGCCGTACTATTAAGAGGGGCAAACTTATTTGCATATCGGTCATCTAGTGCCACTTGAGCGATCTAACTTTGCATACATGTTAGGATCGAGTGGCGAGGCAAGTTGAGTGCCTAATTCCTTCGAAGAAAATGTTTGTGAAAATGCTAACACACTTGCATATGTTGTTGATCACATGCTGGTGTTGGCACATTTACGAAGGCGTTGAAGTTTGAGCGGTAGAGAGGGTTTGGGTCTCTCTCCCTCCCGCCGAGCTTGCGAGCGCGGGATTTAGGCGTTTTCGAGGAGTTGAAATGCCTATTTTCCACTACGCCGGAAGTCGAAAAAGAAATGGAGGCGAACAGAGGTCACAGAGGTGACCGGACGCGGTCATGGTTTTGACCGGACACGTCCGGTCAGTTCAACGCAGCAGTCAGGCGCACGGGTGTTAGGGTTTGCAACCGGCGCGTCCGGTCACTCGCGGGACCGGCGCGTCTGGTCAGGCGCCCAGAGGGAACTGAAGTTCGCAAGGTCGATCGGACGCGCGGCGCGTCCGGTCACACGCGATCGGACACGTCCGGTCGTTGAGGGAGCTTACTAGACTCCAACCAAACGCTGACACTGTCGCATCCGGTCGTTGTCTGGGGCGCGTCCGGTCGTTGCTTCGCGGGCGCGTGGTACTGTGCGATCGGTGCGTCCGGTCAGTTGAGCGGCGTGTCCGATCGTTGCTTCGCGGGCGTGCGGTACTGTGCGATCGGCACGTCCGGTCGGTTGAGCGGCGCGTCCGGTCGTTGCTTTTGACCGTTGGCGCAGTGACCGTTGGAGGATCGGACGCGGTTGAGCGCGTCCGGTCAGTTTCGACCGGCGCGTCCGGTCGTCCCGATTTCTGCCCAGTGAAGGGGTAACGGCTCTATTTGATCGTGGGGTTATAAATAGATGCCTTGGCCGGTAGCTGAGCACCCTTAGGCCTTGGTGGCTTGTGTTGGTGTGCTTGGGAGCCCTCTAACTCACTTGAGCTTGATAGTGATCATCCGATCGAGTGAGAGAGCGATTCTAGTGCGTTGCATCGTGAGGATTGCATCGAGTGGCACTAGGTGATCGCGTTGCAAGCCGGTGGTGCTTGTTACTCTTGGAGGTTGCCACCTCCTAGATGGCTTGGTGGCCTGCGACTCCGTTGAAGCACGTGTGAAGATTGTGCGTGGCTCCAGAGGAGGATTTGTGAGGGGGATTGTGCTCACCCCGCGGGGATCACAAAGAGCAACTCTAGTAAAGCTCGTGGCTTGGAGGATCCCCATCTTGAGAGTGGATGTGCGGCACCCGCTGAGGGTTTGACTCTTGATAGTCAATTAGCTCGTGATCCATCAAGTGGGTGTATCGCCACAACGAGGACTAGCTTGGTGGTAACCAAGTGAACCTCGGTGAAAAACCGCCGTGTCAACATTGTGTACATCTTCTCGGTGGTTTGCTTTTGATTCACAAGCTTGTATTTACATTCATATACTTATGCATGTGTAGTTGCTCTTGTAACTAGTTTGCTTGTGTAGTTAGCTAGTTACCTTCTTGCTTGTGTAGCATAGAAGTAGCTCCTGTTGCGTGGCTAATTTGGTTTGTGTAACCTTTTAGTCATATTACTTAGTTTGTGTAGCTAAGTAATTTGCGCTCTCTAGTTTGGCATTAGTTGCCTTGCTATTGAGCATTGCTAGTGAGCATAGGTGGCTTCGTGCTTTTGCTTACTAGAATTGTGTAGGAGCTCCCCGGCTTTGCTAAAGTACTAGTGCATAGGTTTGTGTGACCTTGCTCTAAAATTGTTTAGGAGAGCTCTTGCTAAGGAAAGCACCTTAGTTACATAATTAGGATCTTTGTGAGGTGCTTGTGAACTTAGATAGAGGGGTGTAGTCTTGGCTAGACCGATAGTTTTAATTCCGCATTTGTTTCGGTTTGCCGACGCGATTAATTTTAGAAAGGACTATTCACCCCCCTCTAGTCCGCCATCTCCACCCTTCAACGGGGAAAATTTATCCCCAAGGCCAGGGACGGGGAGCGGGGAGGTTTTATTCAGTCGGGGAGCAGAACGTTCCATCAAAACCCGGTGGGGATAGCCCCGTTGCCATCCGGAGCTAAGACAATGTCATACTATAGAAAATTTAAAAGATACTTGTATGAATCGTATTCATTCATGCAAAATTCATATACTCCACGTGGGTTCCAAATGGTTTTAAACGATTCGTGCTTGCCAAATGATTAACGAGCCTGAGTATTTAGCTCCCCATGCTTAAGATGGTGCAAAATATGTCAAATCTACTTTCCTCCTCAATTTCTAGGCGCAAGCCACAAGACCATGAACCAAACTAAAATTAGGAATATACAACTCCCTCTGACCAAGATGGCGCAAAAGGAGTCACGCATACTTAATTTCTTTCCCAGTTCTACTTATACATCCTCGGTTCTCATGTTCAAACCATAAGATAACAAAGTAATATATCAAGCTAAAACTGGGCAAGAATAATATGGCACATATGGAATTGTGGTGTATTTAGATTCAAATGCTCATTTTCTTGAACAAAGATACCATACGCATTCAACCATTCAAGGGTTTTCATTAAAGCTAATGTTCACGAGTGCACGTACAGTAGGATAATACAGGGTCCCAAGCAAACTTCACAGTGATGATCAAAATGAACCCCTAAAGGCCAACAAACTAAGACCGTCACTAATCTTACTCATGCTAAAGAGTTGTCCCACCTTCAAAATAAACTATTAACCACAACGATCATCCCTTTTAACCTTGACCAACAAGCCTGCAAATGGAGAACATTCTGTTCATCAGGCATTTGAGGTGCCTGTTCTTGATCCCTCGGCAGAGGCTGCTCCCAATGCTGCATAAATGCATAGTTTTGAAAATAACATCAGCTGGTCGATCTCCATTGGTGAACATTCTGTTACTAACCAGCCACGAAAGCAACAAATTGCTAGGTAACCAAATAGACAAATAACCATATAAAACAAAGTGATAGACAGCGCAAACTAATCACCAACAACTGGATCCATGACCCTTGAGAAACCCCGCTCTTTGTAAGTATAATATCATCATCCATGTGTATATATTGTTAAGTTAGATTGGCAATAGCTCACATCCAAAGAATGCAAAGGTGTTAAGGACATGTGGGAGGCTGATATCTGGATGTGCAGAAGACCATGCAGGTTATATCTTTTTGGTTTGTTCTCTGTTGGATACCTTAATGGCCAATCTATTTTTTCAAGACAGTTGGAAGACAATGAATGCTCCTATGCATGTCTAGCCAATTTAATGGATCTGGTCCGTAAAAAAAGTTGTTGCGGAGGATAGCAGGAGCATCATAGCTTTAAATGTAATTTGGATATCCCACTTTTATTAACTCATATTGCTTGAGCTGTTAAGCACAAATACCATCATCCAAAACTTCATATTACTAAATGAAATAATAATGCTCAATCTGAATATTAGTAAATCACATAATAAGTAATGCTATATATCTATGTTAAAGAAAGATAGACAGGATGCCTGGGTCTTACTCTAGTACCTGGAGTGTAGAAGCTCATGTAGGGGAAACAGATATCGCAGCAATCTTCTCCATGCACCTTTGTGGCCCGGACGGACTTCAGGTCAATAGCGAAAGTCCCCTGACTTGACCCCACAATAATAACATCAAGGCCATGTGCAAAGCCAGTCAGACGAAGCGTGCCTAGGTCGACATTAGGGAGTAATTTTCTAAGCTTAATTACTTTGCTTTGTGTCCATCCTACATCCTCGTCAGGACCAACCTCCCTTGACCATAGGTAAAGGTATACTCCATCTATGCTTATGTTGGCGAGTCCCAATCGACCTCCCTCTGTTGTTCTGAGTATAGCACGCATGTGCATCCGTGTGGCCGGCGAATCAGAGACATTTCTCGTGCAGCCAGGTCATACTTGAGGACAGTTGCGCTACACACAAAGTAGAGAGCATTCCCTCCGGGGGCACTTGGCAGCGTATACTTATTAGCAGAGATCTCCTCAATCCATGCAGCAGCCTCCGATGAGTAGACATGGGCAAATATCCCGGTCTTGGACTTGCACACATACACAACAAGGAACAGTCCAGGTGGTCACAGGCGCCGCCGGTGGAGGAGCAGAGCACCGCCGCGTTCCAGGTAACCGGGCGTTTGGACAACGGCGGCAAGGGCAGTTCGCTACTCTTACCCGTGATTGGATCCCAAACCATTAAGTCATTGCCCAAGGGAATTCCATCATCGTCATATTCGCAGAGCATGTTCCAGAGGAGGACGCGGTCATGGCGCGCGTCGATCGGCTGGTGGGAATCAAGGAAGGCAGCAGGGGGGCGGCGGAAGGACGAGGTGGAGACGAAAGAGTAGGACTGCCCACGCTCGCGGAAGAAGCCAAGCATTGGGGGCGTGCGGTGGAACTCACGGAATCGGCCGCGGAAGCCGGGGTCGGAAACGATGCGGCCCCAGCGCTTGCAGACGAGCGCGGCGTGGAGGAGGCTCGCGGGGTCGTGCGGTGGAATGCGGAGGAGGATCTCGCCCACGAGCTCGTCCATCAGTGCCTCCTCCGGCGCCGGCCGCGGCGCCATGCTGCTCTCCGCGGATCGGAGCTAGGGTTTGGCCGGCGGAGCTGCGTGCGGTGGATTGGGGCATTTGGGGCTGGGCTCAGTGAGAGTGGAGTGATGTGAGGGGCAGCTCTGACCCTGCCAGGTGGGGTCACGGGTGCAGCCACAGAAG
The DNA here is from genome assembly GCA_038087645.1 of Saccharum hybrid cultivar R570. Taxonomy (NCBI): domain Eukaryota; kingdom Viridiplantae; phylum Streptophyta; class Magnoliopsida; order Poales; family Poaceae; genus Saccharum; species Saccharum hybrid cultivar. Next base: position 2,275,283 of record JAQSUU010000368.1, read on the forward strand.
ATACAGTCGTGGCCACGTGGGGTGATTTTGATTTTGTTCGGCTTGGAGAAATGTTTGCAACAATGGCCGTGAATGAATGAAACACCAATAAAAATTCATGAAAAGCTACAGACTACAGTACATGATATAAATTCAATCTTATATGTATTTAAAAGAGAAAATTGTGTTATTGCCCCTTATTCAGTTGGCCAATTATGATTTTGTCTTCGCTTTTTCAACTTTGTGTGTTTTAGGCTCAAGTTGTTCTCGCGTATTGCACTTGGGCCTCATGGTTGTCCCCGGGTGCGAAGGACGCTAAGGCCCAACAAGTTGCCGCCTCAGCCGGTGTCAAGCGAGGTGTGAAGGATGCCACCGCGTATGCCTAGGACCAAGCCATGCATGAGGTCCACGTAGGCATCCGACACCGTTGGGGAACACCCTGGTGACATAGGCGGAGGAGGCCTCGGCGACGTAGGTGGAGGAGGCGAGCGCCGGAGGCGAACGCCATAACGGTGTAGGTGAAGGAGGCGCCACGGCGCCGCAGCCGTATTTGCCTTCTCAGGCACGGGCCAACGATGGTCTCCAACTTAGAAGGGAAGGGATACGATTGGGGATGATAGGAGAGTATTTCAGTTATTTATCCACCTACTAGTTGCTTTGATTCAACTAGTGTGATACTCTCTCCGTCCCAGAAAGAAGGACGTTTTGTCGTTAAGCAACCGTCTCTGAAAGAATGCCGTTTTAGACCATGGGTCCTACCTGAAGAGGGATGCAGGCCTACAGCTTCTGCCATCCATCCCAAAGCCCATCCGCGCCACCGCACCCATCCCACCAGCGCCGCCGCCCTCGTCCTCCTCTTCTCACACGGGAGGCGCCCCACCCTCTTCTCTTCTGCATGTGGCACCAAGGCGAAGACTGTCGACATCGAGGTGGAGCGGGCCAGCATTGGCACGGACTAGAGCAGAGGTGGAGCGGCCTGACGCCGAGGCGAATCCGCGGCGCATCCTGAGCGGGCCTGGCCCCCTTCTCTCCACCTCCCGCTTGCCGCCCTCTAGGACCTCCCCGACTGCACTAGTCTGCCCCCCTCTTCACATCCTCTATAGTGGCACGGCGGTGTTGAGGTGTATCTCGTCGGCCCTAAGGCAGAGCACCCTCCTCCTCGGCGACCCCTTCTTCTTCTCTGCCGGTGCCTGCCCTCCTCTACTCCTTCGCCGGAGCCGCGCCCGTTCCCACCCCTCCGCGCTCGGGATCTAGATCTAGAGTCGTTGGATGCGGTCGGGACGGGACAACAATTGGCGAGTGGGTCGGTGGTGCCTCCCTGGTGGCGCTCGACGTGGAGAGAACCAGTGCCGCGGGCCACGGCCTCCTTGGCAGCGTCTGGGGCAGTGGCTAGGCAGGCGTGGGCACACCGATGGTGATGTGAACGGGAAGAAGAGAAAGGGGAGAGAATATAGGGGTACTCTAGTCTTTTGCCTCTCTCATTGGCTTCTGTGTCCATCCCTAAAACGTCAATAATTCTAGGACAGAGGGAGTAGTTGTTAGTTAAGCATTTAGCTAACAATTTGCTAGTCTATTATACCTGTTTGGATCCAAGAGAGCTAATTATTAATAGATAATTATTATCTATAGGATCCAAACATGCCCTAAGCATAACAATATTCCCTACAAACATGCCCTAAGCATAACAATATTCAGTACACACAGCTAACTAGCTAAGACTCTGTCCTACTATAGAAAATATAAAAGAAACTTGTATGAATCGTATTCATTCATGAAAAATTCATATACTCCACATGGGTTCCAAATGGTTTTAAACGATTCTTGCTTGCCAATGATTAACGAGCCTGAGTATTTAGCTCCCCATGCTTAAGATGGTGCAAAATATGTCACCTCTACTTTCCTCCTCAATTTCCAGGCACAAGCCACAAGATCATGAACCAAACTAAAATTAGGAATATATAACTCCCCCTGATCAAGATGGCGCAAAAGGAGTCATGCATACTTAATTTCTTTCCCAGATCTACTTATACATCCTCAGTTCTCATGTTCAAACCACAAGATAACAAAGTAATGAATCAAGCTAAAACTGGGCAAGAATAGTACGACACATATGAAACTGTGGTGTATTTAAATTCAAATGCTCATTTTCTTGAGCAAAGGGTTTTTTTCATAAGGGAAACCATACGCATTCAACCATTCAAGGGTTTCATTAGCTAATGTTTAGGATTACACGTAGAGCAAGATAGTACAGGGCCCCAAGCAAACTTCATAGTGATGATCAAGATAACAGACATAGGAGATGTGATCCCTTGCACAAAATGAAGAACCCCTAAAAGCCAACAAACTAAGACCATCACTAACCTTATCTTACTAATGCTAAAGAGTTGTCCCACCTTCAAAATAAACCATTAACCACAACGATCATCCCTTTTAACCTTGACTAACAAGCCTACAAATGGAGAACCTTCTGTTTATCAGGCATTTGAGGTGCCTGTTCTTGATCCCTCGGCAGAGGCTGCCCCCAATGCTGTAGAAATGCATAGTTTTGAAAATAACATCAACTGGTCGATTTCCATAGGTGAACATTCTGTTACTAACCAGCTATGAAAGCAACAAGTTGCTGGGTAACCAAATAGACAAGTAACCACGTAAAACAAAGAGATAAAGATCACGAACTAATCATGAACAACTGAATTCATAAATCATAACTCTTTTTTTTGAAACAAAGATAAATCATAACTCTTGAGAAACCCCTCTCTTTCAACAACAACAACAACAACAACAACAACAACAACAACAACGCCTTTTGTCCCAAGCAAGTTGGGGTAGGCTAGAGATGAAACTCAAAAGAGACGAGAAACAGGGAGACACATAAAGGGACATAAAGGGCACAAGACAAAAAGAGATCACGGTTCAGGCACGTTGATTGTCAATCTCCAAGCGCTCCTGTCCATAGCTAAATCCTTAGAGATATTTTACTCCTTAAGATCTCTCTTAACGGACTCGTCCCAAGTTAGTTCAGGTCGACCTCTACCGCTCTTTACATTATCGGCCCGCTTTAGAACTCTACTACGCACCGGCGCCTTAGGAAGCCTCCGTTGGACATGTCCAAACCATCTCAACCGATGTTGAATCAATTTCTCCTCAATTGGTGCCACCCCAACCCTATCCCGAATATCGTCGTTTCGGACTCTATCCCTCCTTGTATGCCCACAACACCAACGCAACATACGCATCTCTGCTACACTCAATTGTTGGACATGTTGCCTTTTTGTAGGTCAACACTTAGCACCGTATAACATCGCCGGACGAATCGTCGTCCTATAGAACTTACCTTTCAGCTTCTGAGGCACCCTTTTGTCACAGAGGACGCCAGAAGCCTGACGCCATTTCAACCAATCGGCTGAAATTCTATGCCTAACATCTTCATCAATGTCTCCGTCCTTTTGTAGCATCGACCCTAAATACCGAAAAGTATCCTTCTTGGCCACCACTTGTCCATCGAGGTTAACGTCTCCCTCCTCGTGCCTAGTCGCGCTGAAATCGCACCTCATGTACTCGGTCTTAGTCCTACTAAGTCTGAACCCTTTCGACTCTAACGTGTGCCTCCATAGTTCTAACTTCCTATTAACCCCTGCCCTACTGTCGTCAACTAGCACCACATCATCAGCAAAGAGCATACACGAAGGGATATCACCTTGTATGTCACTTGTGACCTCATCCATCACTAAAGCAAATAAATAAGGGCTCAAAGCTGACCCCTGATGCAGTCCTATTTTAATTGAAAAGTCACTGGTGTCGCCATCACATGTTCGGACAAACGTCACCACATCCCTGTACATATCCTTGATGAGGGTAACGTACTTAGTTGGAACTTTGTGCTTTTCCAAGGCCCACCACATGATATTTTTCGGTACTTTGTCATATGTCTTCTCGAGGTCAATAAAGACCATGTGCAAGTCCTTCTTCTGCTCCCTATATCTCTCCATCAATTATCATAATAAGACAATCGCCTCCATGGTCGACCTACCAGGCATGAACCCAAACTAATTTTGGGTCATATGTGTCACTCTCCTTAGGCGATGCTCGATAACCCTCTCCTAGAGTTTCATCGTATGGCTCATCAACTTAATCCCACGGTAGTTAATACAACTTTGAACATCTCCCTTGTTCTTGAAGATATGTACTAATATACTTCTCCTCCATTCTTCAGACATCTTGTTAGACCGAAAAATAAGGTTAAAAAGCTTAGTTAACCATACTATCGTTCTGGCGTCTATGTATCTCCACACCTCAATGGGGATACCATCAGGGCCCATCGCTTTACCTCCCTTCATCCTCTTTAAAGCCTCTTCGATCTCTGCCTCCTGAATTCTCCTCACAAAGTGTCTGTTGGTATCATCAAATGAGTCGTCCAACTCAAGGGTAGGACCCTCATTCTCCCCATTAAACAGCTTGTCGAAGTACTCTCTCCATCTGTCCTTGATCTCCTCATCCTTCACCAGAAGTCGATCTGTCCCATCCTTGATGCATTTTATTTGGTTGATGTCCCTTGTCTTCCTCTCGCGGATTCTAGCCATCCTATAAATGTCCTTCTCCTCTTCCTTCGTGCCTAGCCGCTGATAAATGCCATCATACGCCTGACCTTTTGCTACACTCACAGCTCGCTTTGCAACCCTCTTCGCTATTTTATAGCCCTCGATGTTGGCTGCACTCTTGTCATGGTGGAGACGCTTGAAACACTCCTTCTCCCTAATAGCCCTTTGCACCTCGTCATTCCACCACCATGTGTCTTCGTTTCCCGTTTGCCTCCCCTACTCATGCCAAACACTTCCGAAGCCACCTTCCAGACACATGTTGCCATCTTTAGCCACATGTCGTCGGCATCTTCTCCTTCATCCTAAGGCTCCTCGTCTAGCTTCCTCTCCTTAAACGTTTGCGCTGCTTCCCCTCTAAGCTTCCACCACTTCGTTCTCGCAATCTTGACCCGTTTGTCCCGGTGGACACGTACCCGAAAGCGAAAGTCCGCCACCACAAGCTTATGTTGAGGGACAACACACTCCCCAGGTAACACCTTACAATCAAAGCAAGCACGTCTATCCTCCCTCCTTGCAAGGATAAAGTCGATCTGGCTCGAGTGTTGTCCACTACGAAAGGTTACTAGATGAGATTCCCTCTTCCTAAAGAGGGTGTTCGCTATCAACAAGTCATAGGCCAGCGCGAAGTTCAAAACATCCTCCCCCTCTTGATTCCTACTACCATACCCGAACCCCCCGTGCACCCGCTCGAAACCTACATTAGTCGCACCAACATGGCCGTTGAGGTCTCCTCCTATAAAGAGTTTCTCGCTGATAGGCACGGTACTAACCATGCTATCAAGATCTTCCCAAAACTGCCTCTTGGTGCCATCGCTAAGACCTACCTGAGGGGTATAGGCACTGATCACATTCAGAGCCGAATCTCCAACTACCAGCTTGACCAAGATAATCCGATCGCCTTGCCTCCTAACATCAACGACTCTATCCTTAAGGCTCCTATCGATCAAGATGCCTACACCATTCCTACCTGATGTTGTCCCCGTGTACCAAAGTTTGAAGCCAGTATCCTTCACCTCCTTCGCCTTTTGATCCTTCCATTTAGTCTCCTGAACACATAGAATATTTACACGCCTTCTAATTGCTACATCGACTAGCTCTCTTAGCTTACCCGTTAGGGACCCTACGTTCCAGCTACCTAGATGACCCCTCTCTCTTTGTAAGTATAAAATCATCATCCATGCATTATATTGTTAAGTTACTTTGACAATAAATCACAACCAAAAGCAAAGGTGTTAAGGATATGTAGGAGGTTGATATCTGGATGTGCAGGTTGTCTTTTTGGTTTCTTCCCTGTTGGATACCTTAATAGCCAATCTAAATCATTTTTCAAGACAAATGGAAGATAATGAAAGCTCCTATGCATGTCTAGCCAATTTCATGAATCTGGTTCATAAAAATAAGGTTGTTACATAGACAGTAGAAAGCATCACAGCCTTAAATGTAATTGTGATATTCCACTTTTATGAACTCATTTTGCTTGAGCACAAATACCATCATCCAAAACTTAATGTTACTAAATGAAATAATAATGCCCAATCTGAATATTACTCAATCACAAAATAAGTGACGCTATATATCCATGTTAAAGTAAGACAGGCATGATACATAAGTCTCTTACTCTACTACTTTAGTACCTGGAGTGCAGAAGCTCATGTAGGGGAGACTGTCATCACACCAACTTTCTTTCAGACCAATAGTGAAAATTCCCACACTTGTCCCCACAAGAATTAGATCAAGGCCATGTGCAATGCCAGTTGGTTTCAGCAGACCAAGTGAGCCAGGGGGGTCGTCAGCAGGAAGTAATGTCGTAAGCTTAATGACTTTGCTTGCCCATCCTGCATCCTCGTCAGGGCCAGCCTTCCTCGAGCACAGGTACAATCTACGTGAGCATATGTAGGCAAGTCCAAGTCCACCGTCCTATTGGCAAAAATCTTTAACTTCTTAAGCAGACAAGCAACTCCGAGACAATTTAGCTCTGTTCGCTTGGCTGATACGCCATGGCTGAAAGCACTATTCGCTGATTTGTTATGAAAGAAAAACACTGTTCGCTCGCTGAAAAAGTACGGCTTATAAAACGAGCAAACAGGCTTCCGGGTAACTTCCCTAGGCTTCCATCCAAACAAGTCCAATATTAACGAGAGAGTATGCAGAACGTAAACATGCATTAAAATGTCTATGGTGTGAGATTAACATATACTTATATAACTTGATTAAGAAACTAGATGATTTAGATTAATATTATTTTTCTCGGTTGACTAAATAATAATTTAATAAAAAATTAACTATACTTAATAACTTAATTATACTTTGCAGTTTGCACGCTAATGATGCAAGTTTATAATAACAAAGTCACACATATTTAATAATTGACTAACGGTGATAATTTAGTTTCTTCAAATAAAAAACATTGATTCAGTTTTGTTTCATTAAGCGACTAGCCACTGTAGCCACTGCCATTAGTCCAGGGCTCCAAGCAACGGGATGCAGCACCAGGCGCTCACTTTTGGCTGCCTGGCTGCACACCTAATTGCCTGGTCCAGGAACCTCATCAGGTCTCCAGCCAAACCGGAGCACAGGCAAGATACAAGCAAGGTCTGAGCCAGGAAAAAAGGCACCAGGGTCTCATCCAAACGAGCCCATTACGCATTCAACCATTCAGAGTATTTCATTAAAGCTACTGTTAAGGAATACACGTGGAGTAGAATAATACATATACAAGGTCAGCTTAACAGACAAGCCCAGGCAAACTTCACAGAGACATAAGATGTGATCCCTTGCACAAAATGTAGAACCTGACAGCCAGCAAACTAAGACCATGACTAATCGAAGTATCGAACTCATGCTAAAGAGTTGTCTCACCTTAAAAATACATTATTAATCATTACAATGGTCCCTTTTAACCTTAACTGACAAGGCCTCTGCAGTGGAGAATCTCATGTTCATCAGACATTTGAGGTGCTTGTTCTTGATCACTCAGCAGAGGAAGCCGCTCCCAATGCTGCAGAGATGCATAGTTATGAAAAAAAAAACATCAGCTGAGTGATTTCCCTCGGTGAACATTTCTTACCAAGTTGCGGACTAACTAATAGAGAAACAAGCACATAAAACAAGCAGACAGACATCTCAAAGTAATCAGCGACAGCTGGTTTCATGGTTTGAGAGAAACGCATCTATTTGTCAGTAATAATATCATCATCCAACATCCATGCGTACATATTGTTAAGTAACATTGGCAATAGATCACAGCCAAAGAATGCAAAGGTGTTAAGGATATGTAGGATATTGACATCTGGATGTGCAGAAGGCCCTGCCGGTTATGTCTTTTTGGTTATGTATTTTTGGTTTCTTCCGTACTGGATACCTTAATGGCCAATCTAAATCACATTTTTCAAGACAGATGGAAGACAATGAAAGGTCCTATACATGTGTAGCCAATTTCATGAATCTGATCCATAAAAATGGTTGTGACAGACGACAGCAGGAGCATCACAGCATTAAATGTATAGTTGTGATATCCCACTTTCATCAACTCATTTTGCTTGAGCCTAAATACCATCATTCAAAACTTGATGTTACTAAATGAAATAATAGTGCTCAATCTGATTATTAGTAAATCACATAATAAGTGACGCTATACATCCATGTTAAAGAAAGATAGACATGATGCCAGAGTCTTACTCTAGTACCTGGATTGCAGAAGCTCGTGTAGGGGAAAATGTCATAGCACCGACCTTCTTCGCACACCTTTGCGACCCGGACAGACTTCAGGTCAATAGTGAAAGTCCTCTCACTTGCCGCCACAAGAATAATATCAAGGCCATGTGCAAAGCCAGTCAGACGAAGTGAGCCTAAGGGTTCATCAGGAAGTAATTTTGTAAGCTTAATGACTTTGCTTTGTACCCATCCTGCATCCTCGATTGACCATAGGTGGAGGTATAGTCGATGTGAGCGGATGCTGGCGAGTCCCAGTCGACCGTCCTCTGTTGTTCCGACTATAGTGGGCCTAAAGAAGCATTCTCTTGGCAGGTGAATCACAGACATTTCTCGTGCAGCCAGGTCATACTTGAGGATAATTGTGCTACACACAAAGCAGAGTGCATTCCCTGCGAGGGCACTTGGCAGCGAATGGATATCCTCTCGGAGGTGCTGAGCAGAGATACGCTTGCTCCATGTAGCAGCCTCCGATGAGTAGACACGGGCAAACCCGCCATTGCCCTTGCCCATGCCCACAAAGACGACAAGGAAAGGCCCGTGTTGACAGTCCAGGTGGTCACAGGCGCCGACGGCGGAGGCGGCGCAGAGCACCGCGGCATTCCAGGTATCAGACGCTAACGGTAGCAAGGGCAGTTTCGCACTCTCGCCCGTGATTGGATCCCAAACCACGAAAGCAATTGCCAAGGTATTTCGATAAAAACGGTGGCACCAGAGGAGGACGCGGCCATGGCGCGCGTCGATCGCGCGGTACGAGTTGGGGCGGGCGGCAGGGTGCGGGCGGAAGGATGAGGTGGGGGCGAAAGAGTAGGACAGCCGGTGGTTGTGGAGGAATCCGAGGATGGGGGGCGTGCGGTGGAACTCACGGAACCGGCGGCGGAGACGATGCGGCACCAGCGCTTGCAGACGAGCGCGGCGCGGAGGAGGCGCGTGGGGTCGTCCGGCGGGACGCGGAGGAGGATCTCCTCCACGAGCTCGTCCATCAGCTCCGCCAGCGGCGGCCGCGGAGCCATGCTGCTCGCCGCGGATCGGATCGGAGCAGAGCAGAGCAGAGCGAGGGTCGGTCAGCGGAGGTGCACGTGGTGACTGGTGAATGATCTGAGGAGCAGCTCTGACTCTGCCTGGTGGGGTCAGGGGTGCAGCCACAGAAGATACGGTCTCTGATTTTGGTTTTGAGATGCTGTGTTTATAGATGGCGAAAAAATCTTATGTTATTGCAGTACTTTTCGTTGTTATTTAGCAATTAGTGTCTAATTATAGACTAATTAGGTTTAAAAGATTCGTCTTGTGAATTACGGCTAAACTGTATAATTAGTTTTATTTTTTATCTATATTTAATGCTTCATGCATGTGTTTAGAGATTCAAAGTGATGAGAAATCTTAAAAAATTTTGCAAAATTTTCTGGAACTAAACTGGGCCTCGGAGAAACGTTTGCAATGACCGTGAATGAATGAAATATACGAATACAAATTCATCTCAAGCTACGTGATATATATAATCTAGATTTTTTTATTATGTATTTAGAAAGCCAATATGTGTGTATGGTGTGAGTATTGCTCAACCATGCAGAATTTCAGATCTGAAATATTAGCGCCCGATCAGTCTCTATGTTCAGGTAACGTGTCATTCTTTTCCATTTCCATGTGTTCTCTTCGGTACGTGAACTAGGCAGTATACGTATACCACCAGACAGCTAACCAGCCAAGACTCTGTCCTACTATAGAAAATTTAAAAGATATCTGTTTGAATTGTATTCATTCATGCAAAATTCATATACTCTACATGTGGTCCAAATTGTTTTCGACCCAATAATTAAGAAGTCTTGGAGAACATTTAGCTCCCCATGATGTAGCTCTACTTTCATGTTCAAGCGGTCAAGCCACAAGATTATGGACCAAACTAAAACTGGGCTGGAGCACATATGGGCTTGCATTTTAGTTTCAAATGATCATTTTCTTGAGCGTAGATGTTTTTACATATAATAACGGGAAAACATATTACGCATTCAACCATTCAAAGGGCTTCATTAAAGCTACTGTTCAGGATTACACATGGAGTAGAATAATATACAATACAAGGTCAGCTTAACAGAGAAGCCAAAGCAAACTTCACAGGATGATCAAAAGAACAGACATAAGATGCGATCCCTTGCACAAAATCCAGAACCTGACGGCCAGCAAACTAAGACCATGAATAATAGCACTCATGCTAAAGAGTTGCCTCACCTTAAAAACACATTATTAACCACTACCATGATCCCTTTTAACCTTAAATGACAAGGCTGCGCAGTGGAGAATCTTGTGTTCATCAGACATTTGAGATGCTTTGTTCTTGATCACTCGGCAGAGGCAGCCGCTCCCAATGCTGCAGAGATGCATAGTTTCGAAAATAACATCAGCTGAATGATTTCCCTCAGTGAACATTTGTTACCAAGTTGAGGGCTAAACAAATAGAGAAACAACATAAAACAAGCAGGAAAACATCACATCTCAAAGTAATCATCGACAGCTGGACTCATGGCTTGAGAGAAATACATATATTTGTCAGTATAAGATCATCATCCATGCATATATACAATTATAAGTATTAAGTTACATTGGCAACAGATCAAAGCCAAAGAATGCAAAGGTGTTAAGCATATGTGGGAGCTTTATATCTGGATGTGCAGAAGGCCGTGCAGGTTATGTATTTTTGGTTTCTTCCCTGTTGGATACCTTAATGGCCAATCTAAACCATTTTTCAAGACTGTTGGAAGACAATGAAAGCTCCTACGCATGTCTAACCAATTTCATGAATCTAGTCGGAGGACTGCATCACAGCTTTAAATGTAATTGGGATATATCACTTTCATGAACTCATTTTGCTTGAGCAGAAATACCATCATCCAAAACTTCACGTTACTAAATGAAATAGTGCTCAATCTGAATATTAGCCAATCACAAAATAAGTGACACTATATATCCATGTTAAAGAATGATAGGCATGATGCTTGAGTGTCTCTTACCCACTCTAGTACCTGGAGTGTAGAAGCTCATGTACGGGAAAGTGAAACTGCCCAACCAGTCTTTAGATGAATAGTGAAAATCCCCACACTTGTGCACACAAGAATAATATCAAGGCCATGTGCAGAGCCAGTTAGACGAGGTGAGACCATGGGTTCATCAGGAATTACAGCAGGAAGTAACTCTGTAAGATTAATGACATTGCTTTGTGCCCATCCTACATCCTCGTCGGGACCAATCTCCCTTGACCACAGGTATAGTTCATTTGAGCACACGGTGGCGAGTCCCAGACCACCGTCCTCTGTTGCCCTGAGGATAGGGCGCCCAAAGGTTTGTTGTGGCAGGTCAATCAGAGACATTTCTCGTGTGGCCAGATCAAACTTGAGGACACTTTTGCGACACAAGAAGTACATCGAATTCCCTGCAAGCGCACTTGGCACCAATTGCAATTCCTCATCGAGGCGAGGAGCATAGATCCACTGGCTCCACGCAGCAGCCTCCGATGAGTAGACAAGGGCACACATCCCGGACCTGCCCCAGCCCTTGCCGCTGGCCACAAAGACAACCAGGAAGGGTTCGCTGTGGCACTCGAGATGGTCACATGCGTCGGCGGAGGCGCAGAGCACTGCCGCATTCCAGGTACCGGAGGGGAAGTTGGACTCCTGGAACCAGGACCGCGGCGGCCAGGGAAGTCTCAAACGCTCACCCCCAGCGATTGGATCCCAAACCACGAAGGAATCGTCACAGAGGTTCCGCTCATGATTCCAGCTCACGCGGTGGAGGAGGACGCGGCCATGGCGTGCGTCGACCGTCTTGTAGGAGAGGCGGGCGGGGGACGGGCGGAAGGAGGAGGTGGAGACGAAGGAGGTGCTGGGGACGTAGCTGGTCCATGGCCCGCGGCTGCAGAGGAAGCCGAGCATTGGGGGCGTCCGGTGGAACTCACGGAACCGGCGGCGGAATCCGGGGTCGGAGACGATGCGGCACCAGAGCTTGCAGACGAGCGCGGCGCGGAGGAGGTGCGCGGGGTCGTCCGGCGGAATGCGGAGGAGGATCTCCTCCACGAGCTCGTCCATCAGCGCCGCCCGCCGCGGCGCCACGCTGCTCGCCGCGGATCGGAGCTAGGGTTTGGTCGGCGGAGCTGCGCGCGGTGGATTGGGCATTTGGGCTCAGTCAGAGTGGAGTGGAGGGGAGTGATGTGAGGGGCAGCTCTGACCCTGACAGATGGGGTCACGGGTGCAGCCGCAGAAGAGGGGAGGCAGCAGGTGAGCCAGTGCTCATTTCCCAAACGGATTGCTCATGCTACCAAGTCGTTAAACCTAATTAATCAATGTTTGGATAATTATTACCAAATAAAAATAAAATTGCTACAGTGTTGCACAGTATTTACTGTGCTTTGGTATCTAAACCAGCCCTATGATCGAATTGTAGATCGTTTTGCAGTGGCCATGAATAATACTCCAGGGTACAAATTCATCAATCATCACAATGGGGATGCGCTCCATAACAATGCATATATATAAATTCACACTTACTCAATTACTCTCAATGTCATAAACTGATTACATTACAAATGTGATATCTGCTAGTACATTTATACAGTCATGGTGAGGGCGTGACACACTGACATCACACTGCAACTACATGCTATAGCTTGGAGCTGATACGACGCAATGCTAGCTTCGCCAAGTCCTTGCGTAGAATCTTACCCGCCGCATTTTTGGGTATCGAATCCACAAGGAAAACATGGTGGATTCGCTTGTAGTGCACAACCTGCATGACAAACGATAGCGGTTATTAGGCCCAAGCTTATTGCCGAATCAACTCAACAAAGCTCCTTCTTTTCTTTTTGAAAAAAAACACACACACACAGTGGCTACAAAATTGTTGTGTTGAGCCAGCGGCAAACCTGTTTGGCGACGAATTCTTTGATGTGTGATTCGTGCAAGTGACTTCCTGAGCGTCTGACGATGAACGCTACCGGCAACTCTCCAGCCACGTCATCAGGGTATCTGTGCTATGAAGAATAGTTAGTGTCTTTCTTTTGAAGTAAATATTCCATTTGTGTGTCTTGCAAAGTTGATTTCTCATGTATGTATGTATGTATGTATGTATGTATGTATGTATGTATGTATGTATGTATGTATGTATGTATGTATGTATGTATACTTACGGGACAACTGCGGCTTCATCAATATCTGGGTGTGTCTGAAGCAGGTTTTCAAGTTCTGCAGGAGGCACCTGAATGAAACATATGCCATCAGGAATCAGGAGGGAAGGCAAGCTGACACTGCAAGTCTAACAGATGCTCTGATGGACTGCTACTCTGCTAGGTCATGAGAATGCTGATTGGAAAAAATTCTGACACTAGAAGATACCTGGTAGCCTTTGTACTTAATTATCTCTTTCAGGCGATCCACAACATAAACGAATCCGTCTTGGTCAATATAACAAAGATCTCCTGTCCTCAGCCATCCTTCACTGTCCAAGATTAGAATCCTTCTCGCCAAGGTAACCTACGCTAGTGCTCAGAAGCGACTAAGTGTCACTGAAGTTTCAGTTTAATGTCAGGGTGATGGTGAAAATAATAGAGTAACAACAGGCATCACGTTATGCACTAGCTAACTTAGAACACTGATACTGAATCATGCATATAGCTCAAATTGTCCGCATAGGAAATTAGGAATGCCAACATAATTCCTTTTATTTTTAAACAAGTGCAAGGTTGGTAGCGTCTTTTCTTTGGTGGCTGAAGAAACAAACATAGACACTCTTTACGCTGAAACTCTTGTCAACTTATAAAACTATAGCTATCAGCAAGAAAAGGTCCTCTTAAAAAGCAACGTTATTTTCTTATATGAGCAAAGTGAATTGTAGCATATTATTGTTTTACTACTAAACTGATTGAATGCTGATATGGAGCAACCTTTCATTACAAAAGGGCCTCGGATCCAAAACTCCCCAGGCACACCAGGAGGCTGGGCAGCTCCTGTTTCTGGATGAACAATCTTTGCTTCAGCGCCCCATAAAAGACGGCCCACGGATCCAACTCGTGCGCTCTCTTCCTCTCCAACAACACGGCAGAAACCGGATGTAGTCTCCGTGAGACCATACCCCTTTTGCCAATTGGAAATATGTAACAATTAGTATATATAATTCACAGATAATTCTAACTGATCAATTGAGCATCAGATTGCACTCTATGCTATGATGAACACAAGTACACAACTGCAATTGGAAACAAGTAACAATTAGTATAGTTCTAACTGACCAGTTGCGCACCAGCTTGCACTCTACGATGAACACACAATTGCAATTGCAAGTGATTTGTATGAACTAGTAGTTACGATAATCTCTGAACTAAGAATCGAAAGACGTGAACTTGCAGTAGAGAAACCAACCTGGGCAAGGCTTACGGCGGGGAACTTGCGCGAGAAGCGCGCAACGAGGTCAGCCGCGACGGCCGAGCCGCCGCAGATCACCGCCTTCAGCGTGGCCACGCGAGTGGCCGCCGCGTCCTGCTCGGCGGCCCGCACGATGGCCAGCAGCGCTGGTGGCGCCAGCGCGAGGCGCGTCACTCCGAACCTCCCTACTGCAGCTAGCACCGCCGCGGCGTCGAACCTCCTCGTCGTGTGCAGCACCAGCGTGTGCGCCGCCGACGCCGCCCTGAGGCAGACGATGAGGCCGTAGACATGGAAGAGTTGCACGGTGAGCATAATCACCTCTGGGCCCGGCGCCGGCGCCGGCGCCGGCGTGGCGGTGCAGGGCATGAGGTTGCGGTGGGTGAACACGACCGCCTTGGTGCGCCCGGTGGTGCCCGACGAGTACAGCACCGCCGACGGGTCCGACTGGCGGACCACTACCACTGCGCCGTTACCATCCTGTTGGTGTGGCTCCGGCTCGTGCAGGAACGAGAGGAACGTCGGGGAGTCGAGGAGAACGGTGCGGAGGCCGGGAGGGAGCTTGCCCCTGGTGCCCGCGACGGCGAAGGCGACGCGGGGGTTGGAGAGAGCGAGCAGGCGGGAGACCTCGGCGGCGGTGAGCGCCGGGTTGGCGGGGGACACGACGGCGCCGACGGACATGAGCGCGTAGTAGAGGACGGGGACGTGGACGCCGGCTGGCGCGAGGACGAACGCGACGTCGCCCGGGGCGAGGCGGACGCGGGCGCGGAGAGCTGCAGCGAGCGCGCGGGTCCTGGACAGGAAGGCCGGGAACGGGACGGCCTCGCCGGTGCCGGCGTCGACGAGCGCCGGGCGGGACGACGGGGGCAGCGGGTCGGGGAGGAAGGACAGCGCGAAGGCCGGGAAGGAGAGCGGGAGGTCCGGCGCGGAGGTAGCGGCGCTGGCGAACGCAGGCTGTGGAACGTCCTCGTGGCCGCGCAGTAGCCGCTGCGCGGGTCGATGTCGGGGTCGGATGGAGACGACGGCATGGGTGCTGTGCTTCGCCGGAGCGGTTGGTGCAAGCGAGTACGACGGCGAGGTGGGCGGGGTGGCGCGGCTGGAAGCTGAAGCTGCTGAATTTTGAAGTCCAAGAGACCCACCCGCAGGGCTATGAAGGCAACTGGCCACCGGCCACGATGGCCAAAAATAAGAAAAAAAAAACTAGCATGACTAGACCGCGTGGAAATCGTGGTTAGCGACCTCAAACTAACAAAAAAAAAAAGAAAAAAAGTAAAAGCTATCCCTCACTTGTGTGATTCGGAGAAATCCATCACTCAAATTTTCTCTTCTCTGACTCTGGCCTCTCCCCCTCTTTTTTCTCCAAGTCCAGCGGCCTTAGAAGGGCCAGCCGGGGAAGGCAGACAGGCTAGACAGTGGGGATGGAGGCAGACGGTTCCGGGCCTTAGCGACGGTGGAGGTGGTCGGGCTAGGTCGAGGTGGAGGAGTCGTGACCGTTCACCAGAGTTAGAGAAGAAAGCACCAACGGGAGGGTGGAGGGAAGAGGGAGGCTACCGTGGGTGCGGTAAGGTCGCGCCGCGACTACGGAACTCCAGCGAGACCCTACCGCGCCACGGCGGAGTGGTGGGCAGCGGCGGGCTGCGAGAGGGCGAAGATGAACAGTAACTAGAGGAGAGAAGAATCGTGTGACGGCTCACACGGGTTAGCTATAGACAAATAAAAAAAAAGTCTTCTGCTCATGGTTGGAAAATATCTAGGACACCGGCCACTTTCAGCTTTTCTAGAAATTATGCTTTTGGGTTTAGTGGATTGAAAAGCTTAGGATCGACATATATTCTAAAGAGAATGCTGATTGCTTCTGTTTTCTTTTCTTGGAGTTGATGATTTACTGTCGCAGAGAATGCTGCTTGCTTATATTTTCTTGAAGGTCTTGATTTAATGGTAGATTTTCTCTCATGGAGAGATCTGTCAAATTTGGTTCGAGTCCAACCAATCGACTAATATAGTAGATATTTGAGTTTAATTTTTTTCTATTTAGAGTTCCACTATTTAGTTGACTATGCGCCTGCTAGTTTTTTTTACGAAACGAGGAGAGGGGAAGAGTCCCCACCTAATATATTAAGCACAAATCCTAGCCAAAAACCAGTGGCAGAAGGCAATAGCCTGCAGGACATGGTCCTGTAAGTTACCGTTTGTTTGGTTTGAGGGTTTTACTGGGTTGGAATAGGTTCAACCAAGATAGCCATACGATTGGTTGAGGAGTTGTGGGGGTTTGGGTCGGACCTAGGAGAGAATATACCCTCCTAGGTCCGGGTTAGAATGGTCCCCTCGATTCGAGCGGACGAGCTCAACCCACATCGACATCATTCTGCTCCGTATTGCACGTGTCTTACACAAGCGAGAACAACCTCGGGCAAGTGGCGGCCAGGGCGGGCGAGCACGAGCTCGAGGAGGTGGCGGCGGGCGCGTGTGAGCTCTAGCTCGAGGAGGTGGTGCCATGTCATCTCCGTCTCGCGGGCTGCAAGCGTTGGAGCAAGGCAGCGTGGGGCGGCGTAGCGCGGCCAGCCTGGGCTGCTGTCATGAGGCGTGTGGCGGGGCCAGCGCGGACCGTCGGAGCAGGGTAGCGCGCTGACCGCTGGGGGCAGGGTGGGGCGCGCTAGTGGGGTGGTGTGGTGCGTTGCAACGTGAGGTGGAAGAAGGGAGAGAAGTCGCTGTTGGGTGCCACATACATAGCAACTAATAGAGTTTACAGCACCATCCATCCCAACCCGCTCCATCTTTCATACAAAACAAAAAACTGGAATGGTTCTAACCCTCAAACCAAACATGAGATGGGTTCATCTCATCTCAAAAAATAGGTTAGACCAAACCCAACCCGCCTGGTCCCCAAACCAAACACATGGAGTGTTGCATCAGTAGCAGAGGGGTAGAGGAGGTTCCTGTAACGCCCGCATTTTCACTACCAAGGTAAAAATACCAACTTGTATTGTTACCCAACAAAGCGATGCCTTCTCGAGTAATGACCCTAAAATCAAAGTGTTGCAACAGAATAATAGTTATGACCTTACAAAATTCGTTACATTCAATGGATAAAAATTATTAAACATTACCTAATACAAAATAATAGCCACACCATCACATTATACTCATAATTTATTTTATATCATGTATTTCTCCTGTGTGGCTTCCTTTAGGTCATGTGCTTGGCATATCTCATCATCATAGGTTATCTCTTTTCATCTGAAGGAGGAGGGTTAATAGCAAGAGTGAGTACAAAGTACTTAGCAAGCATATAATAAATCAATGAAATGTAGGCTTAGCCATCTGTCATCCATTTTCAATCATAGATCATTATCAAAAGTAGCATATTTTAGAAAATAGCTTAAGAAATCTATTATCACCCATATAGTGAGACAGAGCATCCTATAAGCTCTCGTAGCCTCCATTCTAGGAGACATGACGTGAATTCGCGGTTTGACCCTGCGTAGGTTTGTATCACTTTACCTATGATTATCTTGACCAATTTTCCATCATACTTTGTTAGGTATGACTCATGGTCAAAATACTAGACTTTCCCCACTTTCGTATATTATATACGTCCACATCTATTCACGTGCGCTAATATATGCGCCTAGGTATACTTCATCGACACCTGAATGGGGATTTCATCACCCAAACCTCTCCTCACTTACCATAGGGAGTATATTACAACATTCATGGGTACTGGACTCTGCCTGTTCCAAACGAGTTCACTTGTTGAAAGCTCTATGTTTGGTGTTGGTAATTAGCGACAATGCCTAAGTACTAATCCTATGCCTAAGTTGTATATAGCATATGAGGATTAGTATATTCCAAGGTTGGTGGCAAGATTGACATGGTGATCATGATGGCCACACTTGGATTTGGATGCAACACTACGCGATCAAGGCAAAGGTATATACTTAAGGGTTGTGTTTTAGTAACCAAGACACCTAGTGGGTGTGGTTACATTATAGGATAGATAGTCGTACTACAAAGAGGGGAATGACGCGGATATTGGACTCCTAAGTGCTTCTAGATGTGCATTTCATAATCATATGTATTTGGATAGAACTAATAACGCCTCAAAAAATAATTATGAAAATGTTAACACACGTGCACAAGGCAATGATCTCTTGGTGGTGTTAGCACATTTACGAAGGTGGCGAAGTTTGAGTGGTAGAGAGGGGTTTGGGTTTCTCTCTCCCTCCCGTCGAGCTTGCGAGGCGGGATTCAACATTTTTCGGAAAATTAAACGCCTATTTCCACTGCGCTAGACGCGAAGAAACCAAGGCGAACGGAGGTCACAGAGGTGACCGGACGCGGGTCTCTGTTTGACCGGACATGTCCAGTCAGTGCTCAGCATTTGCGCGTGTCTCGGTATTCTGATCGGACGTGGTGGCGCGCCCGATCACGATCGACCGGACACGTCCGGTCGTTGTGGGTGCTTACTGGACTCAAACCGGACGCTGGTACTATGGCATCCGGTTCGCCTAGCAGCGCGTCCGGTCGCTGACTCGCTGGAACACTGCTCGGCTTAACCAGTGCGTCCGGTCGGTTTCGGGACTAGCACGTCCGGTCGAGCTTCACACGTCCGGTCGGTGCGACCAACGTGTCCGGTCAGCGCGACTGCAGCAGAATCAAGTGCCTAACGGCTCTATTCGAAGGGGTACGTCTATAAATACTTGTTGGCTGGCTCTTGGCTCACACTCTTGCACTCTTTGCATATTTGTGAGCACTTTGAGCTAAGCAACTCCCCTCCCACTCATCTCTCTTGCTTCTTTGCATATTCGAAGTGAGATTGAGTTATCCAAGTACATTTGTATTGCGTGATTGTATCTAGTTGGCACTTGGTGGTTGATTTGCTGCGGGATTCTTGTTTCTCTTGGTGGTTGCCGCCACCTAGACGGCTTGGAGCAACTTGGAGGCTTTGGCAAGAGTTGGTGATTGTTCTTGGCCACCTCCAGTGATTGTGAGGGGTTTGTGCCTACCTCGGCGAAGCGCCAAAGGCAACGTTAGTAAATTGCTCGTGTTATTGCAACCTCTTGCCATTTAGTAGGTTCTTGTGGCGCCTTTTGAGAGGCTCGGTGTGTGACCGATTAGCCACCGAACCATGTGGTGAAAGAGGGACACAACGGGGACTAGCATGCCGGCAAGCACGTGAACCTTGTGATAAATCTTTGTGTCATCATTCTTATTATGATTAATCAATCCCGGTGGTTGTGTATTGTGAAATTCATCTCTTGATCATATTGATTGGTTGGCTCAATACTTCGCCCCTCGGTGATACCCTCCTAACTCTCTCTTGTATTAATTTCTTAGTTACTTTGCTAGCTTGTTAGTGTAGCTCTTAGCTTGTGTAGCTAGTTAGCTTTAGTTATAGCTAAGTTGTGCAGTTTGACTTGTGCGGTTGAGTGCAAATACTAGAATTGTGAATTGGATAGGTGGCTTGCAAACACCCCGTAGGCTAAGCAAAACTTGCATCTTGCTATTTGTTATATTGATAAACTTGTTTAGCTTGTCTTTGTAGAAAATTTTAAAAGGCTATTCACCCCCCCCTCTAGCCATCAAGACCTTTCACGTGGTATCAGAGCCGTGGTCATCGGTTTCAAGGCTTAACAACATCGGTGCAAGATGGCTCAAGTTATGTTCAATCATGTTAATGGCAAGCCTCCATTTTTTGATGGCGTCTCTTCCTTTGATCATTAGAAAAGGAAGATGAAGCAATATCTAGGCAATATACATGAGAAGGTTTGGGATGTGACCAAAGAAGGACACATCATTCTTGATGAGGAAAATCTCACTCTAAATGATCGCATCAACAAACAATGCAACACCGTGGCACTTAACACAATCTACCGTGCCATTGATGACAAAATATTTGAGCAAATCAAAGATCTTGAAAAGGCAAATGAGCTTTGGATAAGGCTTGAAGAAATATATGAAGGCACTTCAACGGTAAAAAGTGTCAAACTATATATGCTCAAGGACAAGTTCTCCATTTTCAAGATGAAGGATGATGAATCCATCCCGGAGATGTTCTATAGGCTCCAAGTCATTGTCAATGATCTTAAGGGGCTTGGAGAGAAGGTTGAGGACAAGGACTTCTCACACAAGTTCTTGATATGCTTACCCAAGAAGTTTGTCACCTTAAGAAGAATGATCTTTAGAGAGGGATTAGACAAGGTCAAACCAACCGATGTGCTTGGAGATATAATGACTGATGCCCAATACAATGATGATGAAGATGAGGTAGATGAGAAAAAGGAGACCAAGGTCAAGTAAGAGAAGCCCATTACATTCAAGGCTTCATCTTCTAAAGGCAAGAGCAAGATGGAGAGTGATGATGATGATCCATTCGATGATGAGACCATGGCCCTCCTAGTACACAAGATGGGGAGGTTCATGAAGAAAAAAGGATATGGGACAAGGAAGAGGAGAGACACTATGAAGGCAAAGATCCTTTGCTACAATTGCAATAGCCCCGATCACATAGTGGCGGATTGCCCCTATGAAGATAAGAGATTTTATAATGGAGACTTGAAGCTCAAGAAAAATAAGAAGGAGAAGAAAATAAAGAAGAGCTTCACATTCAAGAAGAAGAAGAAGGGTGGTGGTTATGTGGTCACTTGGGATAGTGACAATTCCGATAGTGATGATGATGCAAGCTCTAGGGATGATGAAAGGACCACTCGGCGAGCCATTGCAAGCCTCGCCCTCTCCAACAAGCCATCCATCTTTAACACTACATCGACATGCCTTATGGCTAAGCCTACCAAAGTAAAATATGATGATAGTGATGATGATTCTTGTGCTAGTGATGGTTGTAGGAGTGATGATGAGGAGGATGAGGACTACTCCAAGGATGATCTATTGGGCATAATAGATCAAATGAGCAAGGGCTACAAGAGGACCACCAAGAAATGCAAGATCTTAGAGCAAGAGCTTATTACCAAGAGCAATAAAAATGATGCCTTGATGGAGGAGCATGTTACTCTCAAAAAGAGTAAGGAGTGCAAAGGAATTGAACAAGAGTTCAAAGCTCTTAAGAAATCCTTTGATGAGCTAGAGGTCTCTCATGAGTATCTAAAGGAAGACCACGAGGACCTTGAAGTTGCTCACACTAGGCTTAAGGAAGCCCACTCTACTCTACTTGAGCTCATCAAGGAAAAGGACACCAAGTTGGAGAAGTTCATGACGGAAGCTAAGGAGGAGCAAGTGATTGTCACTTATGATATTGTACTAACATGTGATATTATTGATGATTCTCTATGTGTTGGTCCTACTAATGCTTCATGTAGCTCATCATCATCCACCACAGCCAACTCTATCTCTACTATTAGTGATTCATCACTTGTGGTTGAGAATGAGACTCTCAAGAAAGAGATGGATGATCTCACTCGCGCATTAGGCAATGCCTATGGTGGAGATGCCCGCTTGCTAAAATGCTTGGATAGCCAAAGGTTCTCTCTTAACAAAGAGGGTTTGGGCTATACTCCCAAGAAGGGCAAGGCGGCCTTTGCTACTCCAAAGTCTCGCTTTGTGAAGAGCAATGGTCGTTATTGCAATAGACGCAAGCAAGTTGGGCATCTAGAGATTAATTGTAATAAAATGAATAAGAACAATAATAAGTTTCATGCTAAAATAGATTACGTTCCTTTTGATTCTTGTTATGTTCTTACCAAGGGTGAGAAGGGTGTGCAAGCTAAGTTTGTTGGTACACCAATTGTGGGTCCAAAGAAGAAGGTCATTTAGGTACCAAAGAGCTTAGTCACTAACCTCTAAGGACCCAAGCAAGTATGGGTACCTAAAAGATATTAATTTGTTTTGTAGGTAAATTACAAGGCCGGAGGAAGGCATTGTGTAGCAGAACCTCCTAAATTATATGGCCCACATGCACCTGTCATTGTCCCTAAGACCTCTGATAGCGATACATGCACACCAAATAACCTAAGAAGATCTGTCGGGTGCCCTCATAGGACCCCGATTAAACTACATTTAACAACTCATACCAGGATTAACAAAGGAGTAACTACAACATTACAACATTTGTAAAAACTTACATCAGAGTGCGGAAGAATAACAACAATGAATTTATAAATCATGATTAAGTTAACTTTTTACAAACTTAACTTGTATTGCGGAAGTCGAGTAGAACTACAGAAGACAACTTAGGTAGAACACCTAAGTCAGGAGAGGACAATCAAATCATGTCAAGCCCACTGACATGACCTAATTAGCAGCACCAGTTAGCACCTGCAACAGGGGTTAACAAACCCTGAGTACGAGAGTACTCAACAAGACTTACCCGACTAAGACAAAGACTCCAAGGGCATGCTAGCTTTAGGGAATCAAGGTACGGGTATTCAAGAATCAAAATTTTCTTTTGCAGAAAAGCTTACTAAAGTGAGTCTTTACCTTCAAAGTTTTACTTTTACCATTTATGGTTCATTAACCAATTCTAAGTGATCCTAATCTAGATCAAAGTAATTATCATCAAAACCTTTCTCATTCTTTCTTTCAATTCTAGTTCTTAACTACGATGCAAGTCAGGTGATCAAGTCTCCATAACCGAGGAGCAACGACGATTCAAACCGATTATACCCAGCTGGGGATCCCTAACCTCACGACATATGTAGAACTGAATCTTGCATATATCAACCCTCATTTAGATCTCCCAAAACCAGAACGTGTCCATCGCCACCCGAGAGTACAGTACTCCTCGAACCCGACCAAATTCTAGCCCCGAGGGTACACGCTACTCTCGCCATCTCTCCACTCCTAGTGCGAGGTTAGACGTTCTCATAATGGAATCACCAACATTTTGGGCTTACCCAAGGCATGAAGCTAGTTGCAAAGTCTTGAACACAATAGGCTTACAATGAACGGACCTTAACTGACAAGGCGGAAACACTACATTGAGACTCCTTTCCCAATGCATGTTAGCAGTGGCCAAACCACCCGCCCGATCTTTCAAGTTCATTCTCATATTTCAATATTCATTCAATATGCCGTCATGGTTATATAAACATTGCATTTAAAAGCTTAACTTCTAAGCATAGCGAAGCATACTACGCATTTTCCGTAAAACAGGTATCAAGGTTGATATCACAATAATCAAGGATGATAATGCAGCAATTGGGTTATCACTCAACTCCTAATTACTTAATGCAGTAAACCATATTATAAATAATAAAACATTTATAAAATTCAAGGTAGGGTTTAAATGCACCGGGGCTTGCCTTTGTTGCAGCGGTGGTTAATTCTCGTAGAAGTCAAGTTTGACACCAACACCTCGAGTGTATTACCTTCTCCGAAGCTTGATCGACATGATCCAAAACACTCTCGTACGCACTACACGTAATAAAAATGATGCGATGCTTAATATGATGAAATGCATGCCATGATGCATGACGCATGATGATAAATAAGGCATAGCATACAAGAGACATTTAGAAAGGATAAACATCAGTTATCTACTTGAGTGCAACTTTCTTTCACGGTACAGTTGTAAGCTAACACGGTTAATTTAAAGGTTAATTAACCATAACTTTGTTTTTACCCAAAAGGTTGCATCTAATAACAAGTAATCTTACCATAAGACCACTAAATAGTAACATAAATAAGTTATTAACTACTAAAGACCTAAGTTAATGACACTAACTATCATTAACAAATCCTAGTTAACAAGTCAATCATAACTTAAGCAATTAATTAAAGTGCCAAGGGTCATTACAGGTTAATGACTCAAGGTCATCACTCAATCCCAAAAGAGCACACAACACTTAAAGTTATTGATTTAACATTTAATTACTATTTAATTAATTAGGACATAATTAATAGTTGATCAAACTTTACCTAAACAAGCTTAAACTTTTTCTATAGATTAAGAATGATTTATAACAGTGTCATAATAAATTTCATCATTTTTGGATTAATAAATTAATTATTAAAATTCATGGAAGTTGCATTTAATCTTTATTAGAACTAATTAATTCTACTGCACAAAGTACTCAATTTTAGCATTTAACATTTTTCCTAGATAGTTTATACATTGAGAAGCCTACACAAAAATTTTCATGAATTTTAGAACTCTACACATTTTTTAGTGAAATAAACAAATAACAACACTATTCATTTATTTGAAAAAAAGAAAAAGAAAAACGAAATCGGGCCGATTCTTCCTTCCTTCCGGCTCGGCCCACTGAGCGGCCCGCTTGCGCGCGCCCGCGCCCGCCCGCGCTCGGCCCAGCCGCGCGGCCCAGCAGGCGGCCTGCCTCGCGCGCGCGCGTCTGCCTCTCCCTCTCTCTCTGACAGCGCGGTCCCACTTGTCATCGCCTTCCTCCCGCTCGCCCGCTCGCTCCCGCGTACCCGCACTCTCTCCCGCGGTGGCTGGCCGGTGACCGATGCCTCGGTCGACAAACCGACTCCACCATCACCATCTACACTACCCCACGGTTCCATTTTGCTACTAAACACCATGGCTCGAGCTCCGGCGACAGCTCACCGACGACGGTGGCGGCTCGACGGCCACGGTGACCGGTGACTCGACGGTACAACGCGGGGTAGCGATTAAAGCGAGTGGTCAGGGAGTATCAGGGGCGTACCACGATCACGAAGGAGTGATCGGTTGAAGCTGAGAGGCTCTGAAGGCGGCTGGCCACGGTGGCGGGGTTTGACGGGAACGGCGGCGACCCGAGGTGGAAGACGACGGCTCCCCGGCGATCCAAACGGAATTAGGCCAACTCAACTGGTTCACGAGGTGCGCAAGGATGGGACGGAGCTAAGGGTGCGGTTGGCGTGGCCGGAGACGGCTTGGTGGCGGCAGCGGCGAGCGGCGGAGCTGCGGTGGCGAAAACGGAGAAACAAAGCCGGTCATGGAGAGCTCGCATATATATAGGGAACGACCACGGTTACTGCACTGGAAGACGCGCGATGTTGTGCTGGCGATTGAGGACACGCCTGGAAGCTGGCCGAAGCCGTCCGGCGTCTCGCCGGCGCCCATACCGCGCGGTGGTCGGCGGTGATTCGTCGGTGCTCTGTAGCTGCCCCCTAACTTTTTGAAATTCAAACTGATTTTTCAAATTATTTTCAAATTCATGTAACAACTTGAAAAACTTCCAATCTATGAAATCTTCAGAATTTCAAGCTCTACAAGTTTTGTATTGAACACTTTTTCAAATTCACATGGGATTTTGAAATTTGAGTTTAAATTCAAAAGGGGACAAAATTTTCAGATTTGGTAATTTAGAAATTACTTTTGATTTTATATTGAAACTTCAAAATCTCTAAACATCAAAGTTGTACATCTCGACCAGACCTACAACTTTGCTGTTCAAATTTTTTTTCAAATTCTGCCTCCATTTTGAAATCTTAGTTTGGGGATAAAAATGAATCAAATCTGAAATTTGTTTATTTTCAAAATTGCTCCACATTTTACACTAAAACTTTGAAAACTCAAAACACCAAAGTTGTAACCCTTGAAAAGTTCTACAAACTTGGTTTTGAACTTTTTCCCAAATTTTGCTTAGATTTTGAATTATTTCAAAAGGGGTAAAACAGGGTTTTGAAATTGAGGGTTTTAAATTCAATTGATTATTCTTTTTAACTAAACATGATTAATTATTTAACACTAATAAAACATTATTTCATGTGATAAGAAACATGGCATTATTAATGTATTAAGCATACTAATAAAAATAACATATCACATCACTATTGAAACATGTAAAACACGTATATAAAACATGAAACATTCTATTGCAACATATGAAACACTACCAAGCAACACATGAAACATCACTATGCAACAGAGACCTGATATATGAAACATTGCTTATGCAACATTAAATGCATCTTATGCCTTGATGTATGCATGATCAGTACTTAATCAAGTTTTAACTGCTTTTTAACATCTGGGATGTTACACTATCCCCCTTAAAGAAATCTCGTCCTGAGATTTCAGGAACGACATAACCCGTGAGGTTAAGTAATGGAAAAGGAAATGTGTCAAACACATTAACCTTGAGAAAGTTCACAAAGTAACAAGGATTAGTTCGAGAATTACAACCGATTTCAAAATGATGATTGTAATTAACAAGGTATTTAGAGAAATCTCGAAGACATGGATTATTTAAAAAAAAAGTCCAAGAGAGTCGTAAGTACGTCAATTGCGGACTATAATGAATCATGGTCATAGACCTTGCTATAGCAAATACCCCGTATTCCCATACAGTGATCAGCCATAGGGATTTCCACGATACTTGCTATACCATTGTTACTGATCATGGTACCACTATAGTGCACAATTGGAGCAACTTTCAAGAAAGTAGGGTCTTCTGTTGAAACAAAAATATTCACAGAAGAAATCAAGATTACAACCGCGATTTGATAATGGTTCCAACATCAAGGAGTAAGATAATTCAAAAGAAGTAGGGACATGAATTCCCAAGACATATTGCAAATAGTGAGGCCATATTAGTCATGAGACTATAATGGATCACGACCACAGACCTCGATACCTGCGCGCACCCAGCAGAAACCCGTGTGACCCGAGCACACAAGAGACTCTAGGTTCCGACGCGGCACCGTGGTCACGGAACGTGGCACCACTATAGGACACAACAGCGATAACCCTCGTCTCACAATATTGAGAATATAACCGAGATCAGAAGTCGGTCACAATCACAAGGCGTCTAGGGACTCAAAAAGACAACTTTGAATCCCTAAGGAGCGTCTAGAGAATGAAAACACCCTAATTGTGGACTATAAGGAATCATGATCATAGACCCTGATAACAGCAAGTGTCCGGTATTTCCTTATGGTAGCAAGTCACAAGAAACTCCAGGATACAACGCTGTTCCATTGTCACTGATCATGGTACCAGCATAGGGCACAACTGCAGTAACTCATTTGATAATGTCAGTATTATAACCAAGATCAGAGATTGGTTATAATAACACAGGATCTGGAGAGGTTAGAATTCTCCGATGAATGTCCAACGAGTGAAAGCACATTAATTGTGAGCTATAATGGTTCAGGAGCACCGACTACGGTACTAGTGCGTATTCTGGTGGAACTCGTGTGGTCATGAATCACAGAGTATCTAGGTTTAACACAGCACCATAGTCATGGGTCGAGGCACCACTATAAAGCACAACTAAAGTAACTCTCGTCAAACACATGTAAGTGATCAATATCAAAGTAATAGCATGTGTCAGGATGGAAGAAATCAAGACGTGACACATGCATACATTGAGAAGTCAATGCAAGGAGTAGTTCCAGGTTTTACATGGAGTCAACATGGTAAATAAAGTGTATTCAGAAGTTCCCCAAAGATTAGAAACTTGTGGAGCAGGGATCATCAAAGGACTAATAGAACCTGGTACAGGACGAGATTCATCAATAGAACAGTTATAACGAATAATAACTGCTCCTCGAACATAAGGAGGGAAATTTTAATCATTATTTTATTCTCATTTTATGCATGATATGAGATATGCTCGTCCTATACGTCTTCTCAACGTCAGGAGTACTTCATCTTCATCATGTTAGTAGATTGTAGGACTTTACTTATACACTATCTTCATTGCACAAAACGGATTTTCAACAGGTACTTCAGTAGAGCTTTATCGGTGAAGTTGACTCTTCTCTTGACCTTCTAAAGACGAGTTGACGAACTTCTTGAAGCCTTTGTACTTGAGTCATCGGAAAATCTTCATAAAGTCTTCCAGCAAGCAAGAAGATAGATATAAGTCCATTTTAACTTGTTATCCTCAAAAACTTTTATATTGTAAATTCATTTTGAAGTTTTCAAATGTAATGTTGTAGCTGATCCATTGTATGAGCTCTAATACCACCTGTAGCAGAACCTCCTAAATTATATGGCCCACATGCACCTGTCATTGTCCCTAAGACCTCTGACAGCGATACATGCACACCAAATAACCTAAGAAGATCTGTCGGGTGCCCTCACAGGACCCCGATTAAACTACATTTAACAACTCATACTAGGATTAACAAAGGAGTAACTACAACATTACAAAATTTGTAAAAACTTACATCAGAGTGCGGAAGAATAACAATAATGAATTTATAAATCATGATTAAGTTAACTTTTTACAAACTTAACTTGTATTGCGGAAGTCGAGTAGAACTACAGAAGACAACTTAGGTAGAACACCTAAGTCAGGAGAGGTCAATCAAATCATGTCAAGCCCACTGACATGACCTAATTAGCAGCACCAGTTAGCACCTGCAACAGTGGTTAACAAACCCTGAGTACGAGAGTACTCAACAAGACTTACCCGACTAAGACAAAGACTCCAAGAGCATGCTAGCTTTAGGGAATCAAGGTACGGGTATTCAAGAATCAAAATTTTCTTTTGCAGAAAAGCTTACTAAAGTGAGTCCTTACCTTCAAAGTTTTACTTTTACCATTTATGGTTCATTAACCAATTCTAAGTGATCCTAATCTAGATCAAAGTAATTATCATCAAAACCTTTCTCATTCTTTCTTTCAATTCCAGTTCTTAACTACGATGCAAGTCAGGTGATCAAGTCTCCATAACCGAGGAGCAACGACGATTCGAACCGATTATACCCAGCTGGGGATCCCTAACCTCACGACATATGTAGAACCGAATCTTGCATATATCAACCCTCATTTAGATCTCCCAAAACCAGAACGTGTCCATCGCCACCCGAGAGTACAGTACTCCTCGAACCCGACCAAATTCTAGCCCCGAGGGTACACGCTACTCTCGCCATCTCTCCACTCCCAGTGCGAGGTTAGACATTCTCGTAATGGAATCACCAACATTTTGGGCTTACCCAAGGCATGAAGCTAGTTGCAAAGTCTTGAACACAACAGGCTTACAACGAACGGACCTTAACTGACAAGGCGGAAACACTATATTGAGACTCCTTTCCCAATGCATGTTAGCAGTGGCCAAACCACCCGCCCGATCTTTCAAGTTCATTCTCATATTTCAATATTCATTCAATATGCCGTCATGGTTATATAAACATTGCATTTAAAAGCTTAACTTCTAAGCATAGCGAAGCATACTACGCATTTTTCGTAAAACAGGTATCAAGGTTGATATCACAATAATCAAGGATGATAATGCAGCAATTGGGTTATCACTCAACTCCTAATTACTTAATGCAGTAAACCATATTATAAATAATAAAACATTTGTAAAATTCAAGGTAGGGTTTAAATGCACCGGGGCTTGCCTTTGTTGCAGCGGTGATTAATTCTCGTAGAAGTCAAGTTTGACACCAACACCTCGAGTGTATTACCTTCTCCGAAGCTTGATCAATATGATCCAAAACACTCTCGTATGCACTACACGTAATTAAAATGATGCGATGCTTAATATGATGAAATGCATGCCATGATGCATGACGCATGATGATAAATAAGGCATAGCATACAAGAGACATTTAGAAAGGATAAACATCAGTTATCTACTTGAGTGCAACTTTCCTTCGCGGTACAGTTGTAAGCTAACAAGGTTAATTTAAAGGTTAACTAACCATAACTTTGTTTTTACCCAAAAGGTTGCATCTAATAACAAGTAATCTTACCACAAGACCACTAAATAGTAACATAAATAAGTTATTAACTACTAAAGACCTAAGTTAATGACACTAACTATCATTAATAAATCCTAGTTAACAAGTCAATCATAACTTAAGCAATTAATTAAAGTGCCAAGGGTCATTACAGGTTAATGACCCAAGGTCATGACTCAATCCCAAAAGAGCACACAACACTTAAAGTTATTGATTTAACATTTAATTACTATTTAATTAATTAGGACATAATTAATAGTTGATCAAACTTTACCTAAACAAGCTCAAACTTTTTCTATAGATTAAGAATGATTTATAACAGTGTCATAATAAATTTCATCATTTTTGGATTAATAAATTAATTATTAAAATTCATGGAAGTTGCATTTAATCTTTATTAGAACTAATTAATTCTACTTCACAAACTACTCAATTTCAGCATTTAACATTTTTCCTAGATAGTTTATACATTGAGAAGCCTACACAAAAATTTTCATGAATTTTGGAACTCTACACAATTTTTAGTGAAATAAACAAATAATAGCACTATTCATTTATTTGAAAAAAAGAAAAAGAAAAACGAAATTGGGCCGATTCTTCCTTCCTTCCGGCTCGGCCCACTGAGCGGCCCGCTTGCGCGCGCCCGCGCCCGCCCGCGCTTGGCCCAGCCGCGCGACCCAGCAGGCGGCCTGCCTCGCGCGCGCGCGTCTGCCTCTCCCTCTCTCTGACAGCGCGGTCCCACTTGTCATCGCCTTCCTCCCGCTTGCCCGCTCGCTCCCGCGTACCCGCGCTCTCTCCCGCGGTGGCTGGCCGGTGACCGATGCCTCGGTCGACAAACCGACTCCACCATCACCATCTACACTACCCCACGGTTCCATTTTGCTACTAAACACCATGGCTCGAGCTTCGGCGACAGCTCACCGACGACGGTGGCGGCTCGACGGCCACGGTGACTGGTGACTCGACGGTACAACGCGGTAGCGATTAAAGCGAGTGGTCAGGGAGTATCAGGGGAGTACCACGATCACGAAGGAGTGATCGGTTGAAGCTGAGAGGCTCTAGAGGCGGCTAGCCACGGTGGCGGGGTTTGACGGGAACGGCGGCGACCCGAGGTGGAAGACGACGGCTCCCCGGCGATCCAAACGGAATTGGGCTAACTCAACTGGTTCACGAGGTGCGCAAGGATGGGACGGAGCTAAGGGTGTGGTTGGCGTGGCCGGAGATGGCTTGGTGGCGGCAGCGGCGAGCGGCGGAGCTGCGGTGGCGAAAACGGAGAAACAAAGCCGGTCATGGAGAGCTCGCATATATATAGGGAACGACCACGGTTACTGCACTGGAAGACACGCGATGTCGTGCTGGCGATCGAGGACACGCCTGGAAGCTGGCCGAAGCCGTCCGGCGTCTCACCGGCGCCCATACCGCGCGGTGGTCGGCGGTGATTCATCGGTGCACTGTAGCTGCCCCCCCAACTTTTTGAAATTCAAACTGATTTTTCAAATTATTTTCAAATTCATGTAACAAATTGAAAAACTTCCAATCTATGAAATCTTCAGAATTTCAAGCTCTACAAGTTTTGTATTGAACACTTTTTCAAATTCACACGGGATTTTGAAATTTGAGTTTAAATTCAAAAGGGGACAAAATTTTCAGATTTGGTAATTTAGAAATTACTTTTGATTTTATATTGAAACTTCAAAATCTCTAAACATCAAAGTTGTACATCTCGACCAGACCTACAACTTTGCTGTTCAATTTTTTTTTTCAAATTCTGCCTCCATTTTGAAATCTTAGTTTGGGGATAAAAATGAATCAAATCTGAAATTTGTTTATTTTCAAAATTGCTCCACATTTTACACTAAAACTTTGAAAACTCAAAACACCAAAGTTGTAGCCCTTGAAAAGTTCTACAAACTTGGTTTTGAACTTTTTCCCAAATTTTGCTTAGATTTTGAATTATTTCAAAAGGGGTAAAACAGGGTTTTGAAATTGAGGGTTTTAAATTCAATTGATTATTCTTTTTAACTAAACATGATTAATTATTTAACACTAATAAAACATTATTTCATGTGATAAGAAACATGGCATTATTAATGTATTAAGCATACTAATAAAAATAACATATCACATCACTATTGAAACATGTAAAACACGTATATAAAACATGAAACATTCTATTGCAACATATGAAACACTACCAAGCAACACATGAAACATCACTATGCAACAGAGACTTGATATATGAAATATTGCTTATGCAACATTAAATGCATCTTATGCCTTGATGTATGCATGATCAGTACTTAATCAAGTTTTAACTGCTTTTTAACATCTGGGATGTTACACATTGGGTGCTTGATAGTGGGTGCTCTCAACATATGACCGGTGATTCAAGAATGTTTAACTCTCTCAAATCAAATGATAGTGGTATTGATAGTATCACATTTGGTGACAATAGCAAGGGTGATGTGAAGGCTCTTGGAAGGATTGCAATCTCAATTGATCATAGCATTTTCAATGTGCTTCTAGTTGAAAAGTTGAACTTTAATCTTCTCTCGGTTGCTTAATTATGTGATCTTGGCTTCAAGTGTATCTTTGGTGTTGATGATGTGGAGATAGTTAGTGTTGATGGCTCCAACTTGATCTTCAAAGGTTTTAGATATAAGAATCTATACTTGGTTAATTTCAATGCTAGTGACACTCAACTTTCAACATGCTTGCTCACCAAATCAAGTATGGGTTGGCTATGACATAGAAGACTTGGTCATGTTGGCATAAAGCAATTGAATAAATTAGTGAAGCATGACTTAGTTAGAGGCTTGAAGGATATCACATTTGAGAAGGATAAGCTATGTAGTGCATGTCAAGCCGGAAAGCAAGTGGGCAACACTCATCCATTGAAGAGCATTATGAGTACTTCCAAGGCATTTGAGTTATTGCACATGGATCTATTTGGGCCAACTACATACACAAGCATTGGTGGCAACAAGTATGGCTTTGTGATTGTGGATGATTTTACTATATATACATGGGTATTCTTTTTTAGAGACAAGAGTGATGTATTTGACATTTTCAAGAAGTTCATCAAGAGAGTGCACAACAAGTTTGAGACCACAATCAAGAAAGTGAGAAGTGACAATGAAAGTGAGTTTAGAAATACAAGAATTGATGAGCTATGTGATGAGCTTGGAATCAAACATCAATTTTCGGCTAAGTATACACCTCAATCCAATGGCCAAGTTGAGAGGAAGAATAGAACTTTGATTGATATGGCAAAATCAATGTTGAATGAGTATAATGTGAGTCATTCATTTTGGGCCGAAGCAATCAACACGGCTTGCTTCTATAGCAACCGCCTCTATTGCCACAAGTTCTTAGAGAAGACACCATATGAGATATTGAATGGAAGAAAGCCCAACATTACATACTTTTGGGTATTTGGTTGCAAATGCTACATCTTGAAGAAGGGCACTAGATTGAGCAAGTTTGAGAAGAAATATGATGAAGGATTTCTAATTGGTTACTCAACTACTAGCAAAGCTTATAGAGTTTGTAATTTGGCTAGTGGTTTACTTGAAGAAGTGCATGATGTTGAGTTTGATGAAACAAATGGTTCTCAAGATGAAGAAGATAACTTGGATGATGTGAGAGGAACTCAATTGACCAATGCTATGAAGGAAATAGATATTGGTGATATTAGGCCAAAGTAAGTGATTGATGTGGATGACAACAAAGATCAAGTGCTCCAAAGTCCAATTACATAAGCTAGTGGTTCTCTAATATAAAATCAAGCTAGTACATCATCTCAAGTGCAACAAGATCAACAAGTGGCTAGTTCATCATCTCTAACTCATGATCAACGTCAACATCCAAGCAATCAAGTCTAAGTACTTCAACCAACTAACATTGCAAGAGACCATCCATTGGATTTCATTATTGGTGACATACAAAGGAAAGTTCAAACTAGATCAAGATCGGCATCATTTTGTGCACATTCTTCTTTTGTGTCAATAGAAGAACCCAAGGATATTGATAAAGCATTAAGAGATCTAGATTGGGTAAATGCAATGCATGAAGAGCTCAACAACTTTAAAAGAAATGAAGTATGGGAACTAGTTGAGAGGCCTAAGGATCACAATGTCATTGGAACAAGATGGATTTTTCGCAACAAGCAAGATCAAGATAGAATAGTAGTAAGAAACAAAGCAAGACTAGTGGCTCAAGGTTACACACAAATAGAGGGTCTTGACTTTGGTGAAACTTATGCCCCGGTTGCAAGATTGGAAGCAATTAGGATCTTACTTGCCTATGCTTGTGCTCATAATATCAAGCTATATCAAATAGATGTGAAGAGTGCATTTCTCAATGGGTACATTTAAGAAGAGGTGTATGTGGAGCAACCTCCCGGTTTTGAAGATGACAAGAAACCCAATTATATCTACAAATTGAGAAAAGCTTTGTATGGATTGAAGCAAGCACCTAGAGCATGGTATAAAAGATTGAGGGACTTCTTGCTATCCAAAGGATTTGTCATGGGCAAAGTGGATACTAAGCACCTAGAGCATGGTATGAAAGATTGAGTGACTTCTTGCTATCCAAAGTATTTATCATGGGCAAAGTGGATACTACTCTCTTCACCAAGAAGATTAGGAAATACTTGTTTGTGTTGTAAATATATGTTGTGTAACACCCCTGGTGTTACTAGCTTATTTAGCACCGCGATTTAGGCCTAAGAAAAATTTCCGAAACGAGTTTCTCGGGTTTTTAATTTAAAACGTACTTGCTGCGACAAGTGAATCCCGTGTGACTTAGTTTCGTGGACTCAAATAAACGCTCAGGATAAATTACGCAGTGCATAGAAATATTCAGGAATGTTCGACAATGATTTTAGAGAACGATTTGTCCTGTTAGATTAAGCATGAAAATCAACTTTTATAAATAAAATAAAATCCATTAATAAATAGAACGATACCTATATATAAACTCACGGGTTTATTTTGTTAAGCACGAACTGACGAGAAAGAGAGCGCGGCAACTTCGTTTATTTTGCCGGCATGCAATGTACTCGCCTGGCATTACTTTTTACTGTCTCGTTCTCATCGTGGCCCAGCAATTCGCTGCATTGCAAGGTCTCCTCATCCATCCGCATCCATGCTCTCTGGCTTTTGCTTTGCTTCTCTTTGACTTGATTACTTGCTAACCCTTTGCTGTAACCATGATCGTGTTGGATAATCCTATCAAGAAGCTAGTGCTTATCCTTGATGATCATGTGAGGAAGTGAAAATATTACTGATCATGATCATTGCTTTAATAATGACAGAGTTAAATCGTGCACGAGGAGCGCTTTTAATAATGGCAGCGGAAACATTACAGAGCATGAGCTGTAGCACCGTGGAAATAACTGTAGCATGAGTCAACACTGCCACTGAGTCTTGGAGCGCACACGACACGCAGAAAACACTGTAGCGGTGTGGAAACACTGTAGCGGTGTGGAAACACTGTAGCACCATGGAAACACTGTTCATCCGAAGCATCACGACTTGCGCAGCGACGTTTTATTGCCTTTAAGCAAGCTAGTTAGCCGCTAATCTTACGACGCGTCGCTGTCGCGCCTTCGCGTCGCCTGCCTTTAAAAGGTTACACCGAGCCGTTCCGCTCCGCTACTCACTTGCTTCTCTCAAATCAAGTTTCTCTGTTCTTGCCCGTGAAAGTTGCGTATATCGATTTCTCCCGAGCTGCATTAATCAGCTGAGGTAGCTAATCTGTAATTGATCTTCTCATTCTCTAATGTTTCCTTGACCTGTGGTCTCCTTCCCCCATTAATTCCTTGACCTGCATGAATGAATCAGCACCCCACCACCAAGCACGTTTAGCCCAAAGCACACTCTAGTCCTGATGTGCTCGTCAAGTCCAAAGACCACTCAAAGTCTATCATTTGAATTAATGCACTCATGACCAAAGACCCACTCCAAGTTCATCACGTGAAATCCAATTCACATGACTAGCTAGCCAAATGCCAGCTCCACCTCCAGCCCACATCTCCTGCCTATAAAAGGACACGCCAAGCCTGCCAAGCCATCCCACTTCACCGCTCACCATCTTACTCTCTAAATTGAGTTTCTCTGTTCTTGCCTGGGAAGGCTACGCTCTGTTGATCTCCTTCCTCAAGCTGTAATTGACCATGGTAGATAGTCCCCATACATCCCCTACCTCCCTTCTACCTCCCCATGCCCTTAGATTTGGAAGTCATGGCCAGAATCGCCATCAGGTGAAAGTCCAGCAGCTATCCATGGTGGACGAGCTGAGGAGCACAAACGCTCGGTGCTCTCTGTGTCTCTCTCAAAGAATCCTAGCCGTATACCCACTTTGCTCTTTATTTAAGTCCACAGCAGCAGCTTGTCCTATGCCATGTGCTAGTAGCAAAGCCGAGAACCAACTCAGCTCCTATACACGTAAAGTCAAGAGTCTTGAGCCATTAATCCACTCCACCAATTTCTTTATTCCTTTTCCCTTTCTAATAACCAGCGGCAGCTCGTGGCCACTAATCACATTTCATTTTCTCTCCTCGTGATTAATTAGCGGCCACCTTGCACAATTAATATCTCCACTATGCTAACTCTGATTCCATCACTTCTTCTTCCTAAATTCATCTAAAATCGAACCCCACCTATCCATAAAGTTTCATAATTTTTGGAACACAGTTGAATTTATGTGAATATTTAATTGTGTATGTTTGCCGAGTACCGCGAGTTCGACACCGACGGAGGGACGTCGATGGATTGTGGAGTCATCGGGAGTTGCTGGAGAAATGGTACTTTTGGAAGCGTGATCGGATTTCTAAGAATTTCGGCTGTCATTGATTATTTACATCTATGCATTTGCATCAATACATATCATAATAGGAATGATGGTGGATCGTGGGATCAACTGGAGTAGCTGAAAGATGATGCTATGGTGATCATATCACGAAGATGGAATGCTAACTTTTGGTTATATTTTACCCAGGCAAGCCCCGGTGCATAACCTCTATTATGCTGCACTTTATTTATGCTTGTGCATTAAGTTTTAAGGAGTTGAATGAAACCCACTTGCATATATATATCCTGATCCCATGAGTCTTACTAGTATGTCAAGATCGTGTAGATTGCTATGCTACAGGACTCCGGTAGAAGTCGAGTGATTGCCCGTCACTCGCGAGAGATAGGAAATATATTATTGTTATTATTATCATGTTACTACCACATGGAACATATTTGAATGATAATTGGAGACCGGGCGGAACGGGCTTGGATGGATTTGGACCTGGTTGGGCAACAGAGCGGGGCTCTGGTTGCATTTGTTCCGCCTGTGTCGATTAAGGACCGTTCGTTGCATTGGATTCCATAGTCAGGTCACAGATCTCCTTATCCCGAGCATATACTAGCGGATGGGGGCTAGAAAGACTTGTTATTCTCTTGTCATGGGTTCCGGCTCCATCCGGACCAACTGAAGGTGGATTATATATGGGTATTAGGAGGTCTAAGCACCGCGAGAGGGCGGGGGCTTGGAGTCCCAGTATGGACGGGGACTCGGTTCTCTTGACAAGGGGATAATGGGTTGGTCCTGTTTGTACCTCGGTACGGGTGGGGCGTGTGTTTTTCGGGGTACCCAGCTGGGCTACATTGATTCGCGAATCGCCGTCAATTTGACGGTCCGACATGACTATAATCTGGCATCGTAGTAAGAACTGTGGAAGATGGTGAAATGGTTCTGATTGCTTACTACATGCTTGAAAGTAGCTTTGGTGCTTACATAGAATGGTGGGTTAATGAACTACCAATGACTGCTAATAAAAGTTAAATATAAGGATGCACCTTTAGTAATGCTTCCTGCAGTTGCAATAACCCACAAGCCAGATAGCCTTGCATATCCTTGGAGTCTTTTCTTTCCTTCTGACGGGTAAGTCTTGCGGAGTACAATTGAGTACTCAGGGTTTGTTCTACCCTGTTGCAGGTGACAGGTGTTCTTGAAGCTGACTTTTATGTGTGGAAACCTCCTGGTGGGCTCAGTGAGGATTTCCCTTACGTTGCGGATATAGAGTTGATTTATAACTCTCACCAAAAATGTTTTACAAAGGAAAGATTTACCACCTATTATGAATTCTTGTATATAAATGTTCATCATGATAATATTTAACTCATCATCAAATGGTTTCATTTCCGCTGAACTCTGATAACATTTTATTTTCCACTGTTATAATTAAACAATGGATTACCCTGATGTTGTACTAAAAGTGATGTAAGAAATGGTAAAGATGTTGTAAGCTTTATCTCTCATTTATGATCCTGAGGTAAAAATGTGGATTTTCGAGTTCTCCCTCGGGTGTGCTCGACGGAATCGCAGAGTTTATTGCTCTCCCTTGGGTACTTAGTGTCTAATGGAAGACAAGTACTCTTGGGAGGGTATTAAATTAGGCGGTTCTGCCACAGGTGGTATCAGAGCATAAATGAGGAAATAAAGCTTCAAAACTCCTTTCTAAATTAAAATTTGACAACACATTTTTGCAAAAAGTTAGGGCGTTTGCATACGAAGTTATATAAGTAGCCCTATTACTATAGTTAAGTCTTCGGAATAAGTTTAAGTAGGCTTTCGTCCGGTAAACTAACTGGTGTGTAGCGTGCGGTCCTAAAGTCAGACGCGCTATTTTGCTATAGTCATCGTGCGAGTCCTACTTGCAGGTGCCCTGTTTCTAGGTACCACGCGTCCCTGTCCCGGAGTTACTGTTGTACGGTGGCTTCGTGTTTCGCGTTCGCTCGTGATTCATGACTGTCGGGGCTTACGTTTTCGGCACTCCTTCTGCGCCCTTGTCGGACCTCTGCCCTGCAACCGTGCTAGTCTTTATGGCCTCGGACACCGCCCACCTCGTGTGCGTAAAAATCCTGTTGTTGTACTTTTACTGGTTCCCACGCATGGCTCGAGGGTGGTCTGCGCCAGGACCACTGGCCGCTCTGCCTTTTTAAGGGGGCCAAGCCCAGCCACTTTGTGTCACCACTCAGTGCATTCCAGCTCGCTTAGCCCTTTTCTCTTGAGCAAGCTTCTCCTCAAGCCTTCCTTGCAACCACCACCCACCTAGGATGGCAGGAGTTTGGGTTAGCAGCTACTGCCTGAACACCGAGGGTTTTCCCAAAATCCTGTATGCTACCCTACAAAAACTCGGCATTCGGGAGCGTCCTGAGTATGAGGGTCGTGAGTACATGAAGCATGGCATGGAGCGATGCAAGGTCACCATCTACATTGGCAAGAGTGAGGAGTTTCCCGACGTCACTGAAGCCTGGAATGTGACCGCAACCGGGTTTCGCTTCGGCGACACCTACCAGGTTGTGGCCCGCAAAGCCTTGCGACATCTGTGCCAGATCTATGAGCAGCCCATTGCTCGTACCCCCATGCGGTTCTTTCCACCTTTGGACAAGAATCGGCGAGTATGGAGGGCTCGCATGGAGGCCTTGCGGGGTCAGGACGTGCAAGAGGACAACCCGACCGTGGTGCACCTGACCACGTACTTGCTCGCTCTGGATGAGCAGTACGACCGGCAGGCCTCGGAGCTGAGAGAGTGTCTCCACCGAGCTGAGGAAGCCGAGATCTTCTCCAGGATGCTCGAAGTGCAGCTTGCTGAAGCTCATGCCAATCTAGCAGCCGCTGAGAGTCGAGAGGCTACCATGGCGGAGGCCGTCAAGGTGGACCAAGACCGTCATGCCCAGGAGCTGGAGGACGCCTATCTTGCCACAAGGGCCAAGCGTAGGACGCTCGCCACGAAAAGGCAGGAACCCTTAATCCTGGAGGGGATCCCTGTCCATCCGCTGGAGAGAAGGAGAACTGGTTTTGCAGCACCTCCGCCCACGGAAGCCTCAGAAGTAGAGTCATTGCTTCCCCTCACCCAGCCACCACCACAAGAAGGAGTAGATCCACAACCTAGTGCAGCAGAAGAACCCCAGGAGCCCAGGAAAGAAGCCGTTTGGGCCGACGAAGTAGATTAGTTGTCCTAGGGAAGATGTAACTGTTGCTAGTAGTGCTTTTCATCGTTGTCCCCTAGTGTTGTAGTCTTTCCGTTGTACCGCAGCCGTAGTTGTTAAGGGCGCCTGGTTGTACGTTTCGAGCGATGTGTCGAGTGTGGGAGAGTGTATGCCTGTATGTTGCACCCGTGTAGGGCCGTTGGGAATGAGTATTTGCTTTATCCATTGTGTTGTTACGTCGTTTTTCCTTAGACCTCGTTCGATTCGCTTAGGGTTCTTGAGACGACAATAAGCAGGTTACAAGGGGAACAACTATTCTGATGCAGCAGATCGGCCGTGATTGGAAAATAGAGGACACTGTATCACTAATTGTGGATGTCCCAGCAGAACACTTGAATTCCCTTGATTTAAATCTGCCTTGGGATTTACTTTACTTGTTCCTTATTTTGAAAGGAACCTGTGTTGCCTGAATTTTCCCTTACTCCTCTGATTCTGTGGTCTATGACCCCGTTGTTTTTACTGCGAGTAAGTTGGTAATAGTTACTTAGTTAATAGCTTATGGTGCCGCGACGGAACCGAGGGCCACCTGTGGAACAGCTGCCACATGGTGACGCTGCTCGACGCGCGCTGGTATCGAGGTTGTTGACCAAGTGCTTTTACCGAGTTACACCGCGGTATCGCTCTTGCTATAAAAATTCTCTTTGGTAAAAATATCCTTGTGTTCGAATGGGAAATCCACAATGGGTTGATAGAATTGTGCTCTGTCAAAGTAACAGGGGTAACAAGGTTTTTTGAAGAAAGGAAAAGAAGAAAGAGAAAAGCAACAGGAAAGTTAGCCCGCACGTAGGTCAGAGAAATTGCATCGCCCGACTTGACGTCGTTCCTGTGACCGGTTTGGTCACGCTACATACGCCGGGTCGCTGTCACTGCGTACCCTGTGGACGCCGTTTGTGGTGGGGCCCACGTGTGCCGTTCTCGCGTGACCACGGCGTTGTGCCGCACTCGCCTCGTCTTGTCGCACTGTACGCCCCTCTGATCCCGGCACCCGTGTCGGCTCTCGATTCTCGCTCTCGTCCCCGTACCGGACCCCCCCTCTTTCTTTTCCTTTGGGGCCCCGTTGCTCGCACGCCGCCTGGTCGAGCGAACCGCATCCCCTCCTTTCTCCTTTGCCCACTCAAGCTCGCACAGGGAGCGCACCATGGCCGACGCTCTCCCCACCTTGTGACCCCCCCAGTGATTCCCATCTCCTCCGTTTCCGGTGCACTGCATCACCACCTCCGTCCACCAAGCTTTTATAATGCCACCTTGCTTCTCCTCCATTCAACCCCCAGATCCAGAGTAGAGTTCATAGTATCGACTTCCTCCGTCTGTGCTCTGGTGGGAGAAGCTCGAGAAGTAGTCAGGAAGAAAGTAGTTGGAGGTAGGGCTACGAGATCCAGTCGTTGCTCGCAGATCTAGGGTTGCTAGTCAGAGGCAATGGTGTAACTTGAGAAGAAGGGATCTGGTTTCCATGGAGAAGTTCAAGTTCATCCCTGGTTAGTTTAGGTTTTAGAGTTCGCAATGATCTTTGTACCAGTCTCCAATTTCTGGCTGTGTTGGGCATACGCCATGTTCTGGATAATCGTTTTCCTTCTGCTTTTCCATTGTCCCCGTCTTCGTCGATTTCTAGAGAGGTTGTGAGTTGTATTAGATTTGTTCTTAGCCGTGTTCTCTAGATCCCGGAGTAGTTTGGTGTTCGAAGTCATGTAATCTCCTATGTAAGCTCAGATCTGTGAAACGTAATCACGTTTCCCTCTTTTGTTTCTTGTTCCAGATCTCGGGACGAGATCCTTTTTAAGGGGGGAAGGATGTAACACCCCTGGTGTTACTAGCTTATTTAGCACCGCGATTTAGGCCTAAGAAAAATTTCCGAAACGAGTTTCTCGGGTTTTTAATTTAAAACGTACTTGCTGCGACAAGTGAATCCCGTGTGACTTAGTTTCGTGGACTCAAATAAACGCTCAGGATAAATTACGCAGTGCATAGAAATATTCAGGAATGTTCGACAATGATTTTAGAGAACGATTTGTCCTGTTAGATTAAGCATGAAAATCAACTTTTATAAATAAAATAAAATCCATTAATAAATAGAACGATACCTATATATAAACTCACGGGTTTATTTTGTTAAGCACGAACTGACGAGAAAGAGAGCGCGGCAACTTCGTTTATTTTGCCGGCATGCAATGTACTCGCCTGGCATTACTTTTTACTGTCTCGTTCTCATCGTGGCCCAGCAATTCGCTGCATTGCAAGGTCTCCTCATCCATCCGCATCCATGCTCTCTGGCTTTTGCTTTGCTTCTCTTTGACTTGATTACTTGCTAACCCTTTGCTGTAACCATGATCGTGTTGGATAATCCTATCAAGAAGCTAGTGCTTATCCTTGATGATCATGTGAGGAAGTGAAAATATTACTGATCATGATCATTGCTTTAATAATGACAGAGTTAAATCGTGCACGAGGAGCGCTTTTAATAATGGCAGCGGAAACATTACAGAGCATGAGCTGTAGCACCGTGGAAATAACTGTAGCATGAGTCAACACTGCCACTGAGTCTTGGAGCGCACACGACACGCAGAAAACACTGTAGCGGTGTGGAAACACTGTAGCGGTGTGGAAACACTGTAGCACCATGGAAACACTGTTCATCCGAAGCATCACGACTTGCGCAGCGACGTTTTATTGCCTTTAAGCAAGCTAGTTAGCCGCTAATCTTACGACGCGTCGCTGTCGCGCCTTCGCGTCGCCTGCCTTTAAAAGGTTACACCGAGCCGTTCCGCTCCGCTACTCACTTGCTTCTCTCAAATCAAGTTTCTCTGTTCTTGCCCGTGAAAGTTGCGTATATCGATTTCTCCCGAGCTGCATTAATCAGCTGAGGTAGCTAATCTGTAATTGATCTTCTCATTCTCTAATGTTTCCTTGACCTGTGGTCTCCTTCCCCCATTAATTCCTTGACCTGCATGAATGAATCAGCACCCCACCACCAAGCACGTTTAGCCCAAAGCACACTCTAGTCCTGATGTGCTCGTCAAGTCCAAAGACCACTCAAAGTCTATCATTTGAATTAATGCACTCATGACCAAAGACCCACTCCAAGTTCATCACGTGAAATCCAATTCACATGACTAGCTAGCCAAATGCCAGCTCCACCTCCAGCCCACATCTCCTGCCTATAAAAGGACACGCCAAGCCTGCCAAGCCATCCCACTTCACCGCTCACCATCTTACTCTCTAAATTGAGTTTCTCTGTTCTTGCCTGGGAAGGCTACGCTCTGTTGATCTCCTTCCTCAAGCTGTAATTGACCAT
This sequence comes from Saccharum hybrid cultivar R570, assembly GCA_038087645.1. Lineage (NCBI taxonomy): Eukaryota > Viridiplantae > Streptophyta > Magnoliopsida > Poales > Poaceae > Saccharum > Saccharum hybrid cultivar. The sequence continues at coordinate 2,318,904 of JAQSUU010000368.1, forward strand.
GGTAGATAGTCCCCATACATCCCCTACCTCCCTTCTACCTCCCCATGCCCTTAGATTTGGAAGTCATGGCCAGAATCGCCATCAGGTGAAAGTCCAGCAGCTATCCATGGTGGACGAGCTGAGGAGCACAAACGCTCGGTGCTCTCTGTGTCTCTCTCAAAGAATCCTAGCCGTATACCCACTTTGCTCTTTATTTAAGTCCACAGCAGCAGCTTGTCCTATGCCATGTGCTAGTAGCAAAGCCGAGAACCAACTCAGCTCCTATACACGTAAAGTCAAGAGTCTTGAGCCATTAATCCACTCCACCAATTTCTTTATTCCTTTTCCCTTTCTAATAACCAGCGGCAGCTCGTGGCCACTAATCACATTTCATTTTCTCTCCTCGTGATTAATTAGCGGCCACCTTGCACAATTAATATCTCCACTATGCTAACTCTGATTCCATCACTTCTTCTTCCTAAATTCATCTAAAATCGAACCCCACCTATCCATAAAGTTTCATAATTTTTGGAACACAGTTGAATTTATGTGAATATTTAATTGTGTATGTTTGCCGAGTACCGCGAGTTCGACACCGACGGAGGGACGTCGATGGATTGTGGAGTCATCGGGAGTTGCTGGAGAAATGGTACTTTTGGAAGCGTGATCGGATTTCTAAGAATTTCGGCTGTCATTGATTATTTACATCTATGCATTTGCATCAATACATATCATAATAGGAATGATGGTGGATCGTGGGATCAACTGGAGTAGCTGAAAGATGATGCTATGGTGATCATATCACGAAGATGGAATGCTAACTTTTGGTTATATTTTACCCAGGCAAGCCCCGGTGCATAACCTCTATTATGCTGCACTTTATTTATGCTTGTGCATTAAGTTTTAAGGAGTTGAATGAAACCCACTTGCATATATATATCCTGATCCCATGAGTCTTACTAGTATGTCAAGATCGTGTAGATTGCTATGCTACAGGACTCCGGTAGAAGTCGAGTGATTGCCCGTCACTCGCGAGAGATAGGAAATATATTATTGTTATTATTATCATGTTACTACCACATGGAACATATTTGAATGATAATTGGAGACCGGGCGGAACGGGCTTGGATGGATTTGGACCTGGTTGGGCAACAGAGCGGGGCTCTGGTTGCATTTGTTCCGCCTGTGTCGATTAAGGACCGTTCGTTGCATTGGATTCCATAGTCAGGTCACAGATCTCCTTATCCCGAGCATATACTAGCGGATGGGGGCTAGAAAGACTTGTTATTCTCTTGTCATGGGTTCCGGCTCCATCCGGACCAACTGAAGGTGGATTATATATGGGTATTAGGAGGTCTAAGCACCGCGAGAGGGCGGGGGCTTGGAGTCCCAGTATGGACGGGGACTCGGTTCTCTTGACAAGGGGATAATGGGTTGGTCCTGTTTGTACCTCGGTACGGGTGGGGCGTGTGTTTTTCGGGGTACCCAGCTGGGCTACATTGATTCGCGAATCGCCGTCAATTTGACGGTCCGACATGACTATAATCTGGCATCGTAGTAAGAACTGTGGAAGATGGTGAAATGGTTCTGATTGCTTACTACATGCTTGAAAGTAGCTTTGGTGCTTACATAGAATGGTGGGTTAATGAACTACCAATGACTGCTAATAAAAGTTAAATATAAGGATGCACCTTTAGTAATGCTTCCTGCAGTTGCAATAACCCACAAGCCAGATAGCCTTGCATATCCTTGGAGTCTTTTCTTTCCTTCTGACGGGTAAGTCTTGCGGAGTACAATTGAGTACTCAGGGTTTGTTCTACCCTGTTGCAGGTGACAGGTGTTCTTGAAGCTGACTTTTATGTGTGGAAACCTCCTGGTGGGCTCAGTGAGGATTTCCCTTACGTTGCGGATATAGAGTTGATTTATAACTCTCACCAAAAATGTTTTACAAAGGAAAGATTTACCACCTATTATGAATTCTTGTATATAAATGTTCATCATGATAATATTTAACTCATCATCAAATGGTTTCATTTCCGCTGAACTCTGATAACATTTTATTTTCCACTGTTATAATTAAACAATGGATTACCCTGATGTTGTACTAAAAGTGATGTAAGAAATGGTAAAGATGTTGTAAGCTTTATCTCTCATTTATGATCCTGAGGTAAAAATGTGGATTTTCGAGTTCTCCCTCGGGTGTGCTCGACGGAATCGCAGAGTTTATTGCTCTCCCTTGGGTACTTAGTGTCTAATGGAAGACAAGTACTCTTGGGAGGGTATTAAATTAGGCGGTTCTGCCACATGTTGATGATATCATATTCAGTTCAACCAATCAAGATTATTGTGATGAGTTTGGGAAAATGATGACAAAGGAATTTGAAATGTCAATGATTGGTGAATTTAGTTTCTTTCTTAGACTTTAAATCAAACAAATGAAAGAAGGTACATTTATGAGCCAAACCAAATACATAAAGGATATGCTAAAGAAGTTTGGCATGGAAGATGCAAAAGGAATCACTACTCCAATGAGCACTAGTGGAAGCTTGGATAGTGACAAGAGTGGCAACATGGTGGATCAAAAGCTATATAGATCAATGATTGGTAGCCTACTCTATGTGACGGTATCAAGGCCCGATGTCATGTTTAGTGTATGTATGTATGCAAAATTTCAAGCCTCACCGAGAGAAAGTCATTTGAAGGCAACAAAGAGAATATTGAGGTACTTAAAGCATACACAAGATGTTGGATTATGATATTCTAAGGGTGCAAGCTTTGAGCTAGTTGGATATTCGGATTCCGACTATGCCGGTGACAAAGTTGAGAGAAAGAGCACCTCTGGGACTTGTCAATTATTGGGAAGATCACTTGTCTCATGGTCATCCAAGAAGCAAAATAGTATTGCACTATCTACCGTCAAAGCCGAATACATCGCCGTGTGTAGTTGTTGTGCACAAATCTTATGGATGAAGGCAACATTAAAGGATTTTAGAATCAATTTCAAAAATGTGCCATTGTTATGTGACAATGAAAGTGCCGTAAAGCTAACCAACAATCCGGTTCAACATCAAAGAACAAAGCATATTGATATTCGTCATCATTTCATTAGAGATCATCAACAAAAGGGTGACATTGCAATTGAGAATGTGGGCACCGAAGATAAATTAGCCGATCTATTCACCAAGCCACTTGATGAGAAGAGAAATCACAAGCTAAAGAATGAGTTGAACATACTTGACTTCTCCAACATGAGTTGATGCACCCCATATATGACATGCCTCTCCTTCGAGCCCTAAGGTACAATTGGTTGACATGTCATACATTCTATACTAAGGACTTGGTTAGTGCATCTAGTCATAATTTACATGTTCTAGGCTCATTCATGAAAATCAAATGAATTTGAAGTTTATATGGTGCCACTATTGTTTCCATGTCTTGTATGATCTAGTGGTAGCATAAAACTTGTTTGAGAAGCTTGTGATCCTAAGTGTTTAATCTAGAAAACTTGTCTAAATATTTGCTTCAACATGGTGCATGATAACCTTCTAGTGAGGTGTGAAGAAGCTTGCCCTTGGATCAAACCGAAGTATTTTATTTATGCAAGCAATCTAGGTTGAATCACAAACTTGATCCACACCCCATAACATAACATGATAATCTATCTAAAAATGGTCCCTTGTGGTCTTTGGTGCCAAAGGGAGAGAAAATATTGTTCACAAAGATAGATTCTAAAGGGGAAGAAAACCTAAAGGGGAGAATTGATAAAAGAAGGGGATCAACTAAAGTTTTGAGCACACAAGTAGGGGGAGCAAGCTCTTAAACATGAATGTTGTATTTCTTTGTGCAACTCATATGTATGATGCATTGTTATGCATTTCTTTTTATTTGATACATTGCTTGTGTGGTGACTTGCTAGTATAATTTGAATGATGAATTGAAGTACTAGCATGTATAGGAAGTAGCTAGATACTCATGCTTTATGTTTTTCAAGTGGTACTAGAACCTTGCTTCTAATGTTGATCTCACGGGGTTTCTAGTGTTACTTGTATATTTTCATGTGGTATCAAGCTACACATGGTGCTAAGATGGTGCTTAACGCTACTCCGATGGTATCACACTTCAAAGGTCTATAATCTCAAACACTTAGAACCTATTGGTAGACAATGCTCCTAATCTTTCCTATCTAACATGTATGCTTCCAAAATCCAACATATAGCATACATGTAGGGGGAGCCATTGCTATCAATTTGAATTCATGATCATATCTCCATAATTCTTATACATGGTAATATACTTGGACAATGTGACATGGGTTCAATCAAAATTTTATCATAATATCTTTGTGAAAGGGTTATCACCAATTACCAACAAGGGAGAGATTAAAAGCTCTATGTTTGGTGTTGGTAATTAGCGACAATGCCTAAGTACTAATCCTATGCCTAAGTTGTATATAGCATATGAGGATTAGTACATTCCAAGGTTGGTGGCAAGATGGACATGGTGATCATGATGGCCACACTTGGATTTGGATGCAACCATACATGATCAAGGCAAAGGTATATACTTAAGGGTTGTGTTTTAGTAACCAAGACACATAGTGGGTGTGGTTACATTATATGATAGATAGCCGTACTACAAAGAGGGGAATGACGCGACTATTGGACTCCTAAGTGCCTCTAGATGTGCATTTCATAATCATATGCATTTGGATAGAACTAATAACGCCTCGAAAAATAATTATGAAAATGCTAACACACATGCACAAGGCGATGATCTCTTGGTGGTGTTAGCACATTTGTGAAGGTGGTGAAGTTTGAGCGGTAGAGAGAGGTTTGGGTTTCTCTCTCCCTCCCGTCGAGCTTGCGAGGCGGGATTCAGCGCTTTTCAGGAAATGAAACGCCTATTTTCCACTGCGCCAGACGCGAAGGAACGGAGACGAACGGAGGTCACAGAGGTGACCGAACACGGTCTCTATTTGACTAGACGCGTTCGGTCAGTGCTCAGCATTTGCGCGTGTCTCGGTATTCTGATCGGACGTGGTGGCGCGTCCGGTCACGATCGACCGGACACGTCCGGTCGTTGTGGGTGCTTACTGGACTCAAACCGAACACTGATACTGTGGCGTCTGGTTCGTCTAGCAGCGCGTCCGGTCGCTGACTCGCTGGAGCGCTGCTCGGCTTGACCAGCGCGTCCGGTCAGTTTTGGGACCAGCACGTCCGGTCGGTGCGACCAGCGCGTCCGGTTAGCGCAACTATAGCAAAATCAAGTGCCTAACGGCTCTATTCGAAGGGTACGTCTATAAATACTTGTTGACTGGCTCTTGGCTCACACTCTTGCACTCTTTGACATATTTGTGAGCACTTTGAGCTAAGCAACTCCTCTCCCACTCATCTCTCTTGCTTCTTTGTATATTCGAAGTGAGATTGAGTGATCCAAGTACATTTGCATTGCGTGATTGCATCTAGTTAGCACTTGGTGGTTGATTTGCTGCGGGATTCTTGTTTCTCTTGGTGGTTGCCGCCACCTAGACGGCTTGGAGCAGCTTGGAGGCTTTGGCAAGAGTTGGTGATTGTTCTTGGCCACCTCCGGTGATTGTGAGAGGTTTGTGCCTACCTCGGCGAAGCGCCAAAGGCAACATTAGTAAATTGCCCGTGTCATTGCAACCTCTTGCCATTTGGTAGGTTCTTGTGGCGCCTTTTGAGAGGCTCGGTGTATGACCGATTAGCCACCGAACCATGTGGTGAAGAGGGACACAACGGGGACTAGCGTGCCGGCAAGCACGTGAACCTTGTGATAAATCTTCGTGTCATCATTCTTATTGTGATTAATCAATCCCGGTGGTTATGTATTGTGGAATTCATCTCTTGATCATATCGATTGGTTGGCTCAATACTTCGTCCCTCGGTGATACCCTCCTAACTCTCGCTTGTATTAATTTCTTAGTTACTTTGCTAGCTTGTTAGTGTAGCTCTTAGCTTGTGTAGCTAGTTAGCTTTAGTTGTAGCTAAGTTGTGCGGTTTGACTTGTGCGGTTGAGTGCAAATACTAGAATTGTGAATTGGATAGGTGGCTTACAAACACCCCGTAGGCTAAGCAAAACTTGCATCTCGCTATTTGTTATATTGATAAACTTGTTTAGCTTGTCTTTGTAGAAAATTTTAAAAGTCTATTCAACCCCCTCTAGCCATCAAGACCTTTCACTTGTCAACAGTAAGAAGGGTGAGTCCTTTTATATTCGTAGTCGATGTAGAGAGAGCTGGACCCGCCCTAGTTCATCATTAGATTCCATGAACTCTCTCTACACCGAATAATCAATTATCATCAATTAACCATTATCCACCATCATCATCATCATTGTTCACTCAATTTAATTTAGAAAATAGATTTTGACACAAGTAGTTTGGAAATATGTTCGTTTTATAAAAATCGATGATTCATCTGCATGACTCGCCTGAATCTTAAAACGGGACACCGGATAGTTCCATTTTCTCCGTAACAGATCCTTCCATTTGTTTAGCCTGGCTCCTGTGATAATAGTAATATATTGTTATTTAGCAAAAATGATTACGTATAGATATAGATGGAGTATATACGTAGGACTGTGTCTTATCCTATCTATGGCCAAGGTACTTCATTAGTTCCCATAAATCTTAATTATTCTGTGTATATTATTGCCCAACAGGTGTAATTAGCCAATAATTAATTAATATCCCTAACATCACGTGAGCTAGAACCTAATAAACAATTACCAGTACTAGTTCCTGAACACCAAAAAAAACTCTCTAGCACTAGCTAATCAAAGGCAAAGGCCAGCAGTCCAGCACACACGCACTCACACAGTAGCAGTAGTACTACTATGTCCGGTGTCCGGAATCCGAAATCTTTTTTTTTAAAAAAAAACTCCCAAATCCGGAATCAGATCCTCTCAAGTCGGCAAAAACGACTTGTCTCTCCAGTCAAGAATCTGAGCCGTCCAATTCGAATCCAAGCGTGACTCAAGCAAACTGGAAACAAACAGGGGTAAATCTCACGGGCCTCCCATATCAGCCGAGTGACTATCAACTCCCTTTCCCTAGGGAGCCACTCGTTCAGACTCCGCCACCGTCGCCGATAGCTGCATCGTCCTTCGCCTTCCCAACCGGTCGCCGCCGCGACGCTTGGAGTGCCTCACCGGCGCTGCCCTCCCCTCCCTGATCCTACGGCGTGGCACGTTAGCAGGGCTGCCCCGCCCCTCCCCATCGCTCCCCTCCCTGGCTGGTTGTGATGGCGGCGTTCCTCACCTCGCCAGCTCTCTGTACCACCGCGACGCTCCGGTTTCGCGGCCGCAGGCCCGCAGCCCCTGTCGCCCCATGGACAAGCTCGTCGGTGACTCAGTGATACAAGGAGACTGCAATGTGCTTGCATACTGTTATCAGTTCTGTAAATTGTTCAAGTGCTACCAAACACATTCTACTGTAAAAGTTGTAAAGATTGTCATTGTGTTGTAAATAGATCTGGAATGCCCTTATCAACTTCTGGGCAGGTCTGTTCGTTGATGATGAGAAGAAGCAGCTGGAATGCTCAAGATCGCAAACGAACTTCTGGCTGTCAAACGGAGCGGCGATGCTGACGGAAGACGCTGATGACACTGCTTGATTGCCTTCCCTCATGGGCGATTTGCTGGAAAACTCCAGTGTTTACATGTTTGTGTTCTGGAGGAGTAAACCTGTTCTACATTTTCCATTTTGGGTCTGTAATATAGCAAAGGCTTTTGCTGGTTCCTTTAGTTGGTTCGTAGATGGTTGCTAGACGATAGCTTGATGTGCTCTGGTTTGAGCTTTTGTTTCTCCAAAAGGCATCTAGGCCTGATCCTTTACAGTCTTAGCTCTGTTTCTGTCTATCTGCCTGATACTCTCTGTATTTCTGTTACAATTTTAATGGAAATGGGGCTGCCTCGAGTTGAAAAAAAAGGATCTGGAATGATATTTGTGAATGAAATCCACAAAAGATCTTGCCGATTACTGCAAGTCTGCAACTTGCTACTTTCATATGGCTTATTACACAGAACTGGAAGCCAAAACTATCTGAACAGATGGCCAAGGAGGCTGTTGAGTCATGCTCGGATGCTCCTGAGTGCATATGGGATATAATCTGTACCGCTAAATTTCACCAATAACAACATCAGTCATTGCTCCCTGAAAATTAAAAAAACAATAATTCAGCATAATGGCCATGTATGATCCAGAGAAAATGTGTGTTGCTTTGAAATATTACTGTCAATAGTTCAGAGAAGGTATTGATGGCCGTGTAGGATTCGGAGATCCCTTCCTCAGGCACAGATGTATGATTCAGACATGTATTTTGTACCGTTGCGCCTTCATCGACCACCACTTTTATAGTTTCTTGCTCCTTCAAATAAAAGAGAATCAAATAGTTAAATATAATTGAAACTTTTTGAAGAAAATACAACTAGAGAGGATCTGGTATATTTTGTGTTGTCATATACCTTTGAACAATTTCCTTTTTTCTTGTCACACATTTTTGAACTTTTTTCTTTTCTGTTTCCACCCTTTTTGTAAACTTTCGCTTCTTGTCAAGCCAATTTCTTTTGCGCTTCGAGGTTTTTGTTTCCACATCCTTTTTCTTTAGGCTGGCTGCACTCAATAATTCAATGGGTGGAGTAACATTGGTGGAAAACAGTGATTGGATCCATAGGACTTGTAACACTATTCATTTCTTCTTCAACTTGCTTACTGAGCATGTCAAGTGTGTTGTTTACTAATAAGGTGCATTTTGGATGGCTGGCAGCTCGATATGCCAAATTGAGAAATTTGCGAGCCATATTTTTATAGCGAAGCATATCATCTAATTTTGGATTTTCTATTATATCTCGGCCTTGGTTGTCCTGTACCGTTCCACTGCGTTCTTCCCGTGTCCATCTCTTCGGTACATATTGTGCAGGAAGTAATTTGATATTCATCAAATCAAGGACTTTTAGAGCATGGTCACATAGTATTCCGATTCTATTGAATTACCCACAGCTGCATGTACTGGTCTGCTCTACGGGGTCACCAATAACTTTGTACTCTTTCTTAAAGGTAAAATTTTCATCTAGACTCCCATTTGCTACAAGATATTCATTTGTGCTTTCCAATGTTGTGGTGCATGCTACCATTGACCTCTCATATTCACCTTAAAAAGCTTAAAAAATAGTTGGTGTGTACAGCTTGCTAGCTTGGATTAACATATGTGTCCTCATTTTAGGTAATTTTTTCCTTGATTCAAATTCAGATTGTAGTTCCTTCTTTCTTTTATATTCCACAACTCTTTCAAAATGCTTAAGAAATCTGATTATATCAAAGTCAGATTTGAAATGTCGCTTTAGGTCGCTATTCAAACTATCATTGAGTTGTGTACTTCTCATCCCTAAAGTGAACACATCATTCATATAACATTCAGCCCATTTTTCTCTTACCTTGTATATACTATCCAACCAAGTTTGCTTGCTTGCCTTTGACCTCATGGTGTTAAATGCTTCTTCAAATGTTGCTTTATCTTCACACTCATACATACAGGCACTAAAATATGAAAGAATACTCGGTTCTTTATTGTTGTCTTCTGCTTCTTGTTTGGGAGAAGCACCTGATTCTTCATCATCCAATTCAGCTAGATGCTTGACAGCATTCTGCATAATGTGAAAAGCGCACAGACCATGCCATGCTTCTAAAAAGACTTCCTTAACTGCTTTTCCCATTGCATAATCTTGATTAGTATATATTGTTTTAGGTTGCTTGCTATTATGGGCTCTTAGGAAGGTCTTAAATAGCCACTTGAATGATTCAAATGTCTCATCGTACATAAGAACATCACAAAAAAACCACAGTTTCTCTAAAATGATTGAACCCAACAAATACACCAAAAGACCTACTCTCCTTATTTGTACCAAAAGTAATATCAAAACTGATAACATCACCAAAATATGCATAGTCAGTAAGCATTTTAGCATTAACCCAGAATATGTTTGCAATCTGTTCTTTTCGATCCATCTGCAATGCATATTGAAATGATGGGTTCTCAGCAATTTTTTCCGAAAAATACATAAGCATGCTTCCTGCTTGACCATATGCCATCTCCCGTTGTCGCTTGCCCCGTAAATAGTTCTTGTGGTCTTGAAGAGTGTAACTAAGATTAGCTGAGCCACCAACTTGTATGCAAGCCAACTCATGTGCAGCTTTGGGTCCAATTTCTGCATCGTCAGCCGTCTCAATTTCAAAACCTTGCAGCTCTGAAATTTTTCTTTGGGACGCCATCAAGTGTGAGGTTTGTGGCAGGTGAAGGGCATGATTGTGCTCTAAAATCAGATCAGGTACTTGGTAATTTCCCTTATTCTTGTCCATTACAAGCCCCATGCGAACTTGACAATTAGTTCTAGTTTTAGCTCTTGGACACTTTGTTAGGTGATCCCTTTTATCATGCTTTCTCTAGCCCTCATTTGCACAAACATATCCGTTGGACCGTACTTTCCCATCTAACTTTCTTTTGTTTGTGTACATTTTTCTAACCTCAAAGCCTTTTTAACCCCATAGCTAATCCAAAACATCCGAGCCTCATCTATGGTGCTGAACTTCATGCCAACTTGAGGTAAAAGCCCAAAAAGCAAACCCTCCCTACAAGAAAATAAATAAAGATGACATGATATTAGGCGGCGAATTGAACAACTAAAATCTATACCCTAATTAGATGGATAAAAAAAAACAACCATGACATTACGCACCTGTTTTCCTCCATTTCATTTTAGATATGCAAATTTTAATTTGATGCAAGCAAGTTGGTGCTTTCTTCAGGTTTCCTTCGGTCAATTCTAGCACAATCCAACAAGGGAGGGTAAAAAAAAAACAATCAAATCAGAGGAACACTAGTTTAAGTACACCGCACTAGATGACATGAGTGCAGAGATTTTGGTACCAGTCTGTGGATGGAGAGCACCGGCAAAGGGCGAATGGGCGATCGCCGCCGCACGGCCGCCTATAGGGCAGCGAGATGAGTGGGGCAGCACATATTTGTGTCTCCACCGTTGGATAGGATTGAGTGGCCAGATGCACATCGACTGCAGAGACAAGTCGTGTTCCATGGGTGTGGAATCTCACCATTAATCACCTCTCTGCTGCTCTACCGGCTACCCTTGTTGTTTCCCCCTCCGATTTGGCCTTCTATTTAAGCCCCCGCTGCCCAAATCCACCACCATGGGATCCAGCGGCAGGCTTACTTCTATTGCTGGTTATTTGGAAGCCTAGATTTGGTGCTCGCCAAGGAGCAGCCATCGCCTGGTTGTGACCCATGGCTCAAGCTTGAGGCACATGGGGCTGTGCTGCCGCAGTGCTCAGGTTTGCCACCATGGTCGTGTGGTGCCTTCGCCGCTCCGGGCGGTGCTGACTCTGTTCGAGTTGGCAAGGTGAGCTCCTGACCTGCTCCTCTACCACCCTCCCTTTCTACACCTCCAGCCCCCTTAAGTGTATCACTACTGAGATTAACCTCATACCCTACTTCGACTTCTTGTGCTGCTGTGACTTGTGATCCTTCTCTGAAACGGTGGGCTGAGAAATGGTGCCAAGAACAGGAGCTCTTCTTTGCCCATGTGTGCTTAAGGAAATTGACTAGTGCGGGGAGGGATTCACCTTTGCTGTGGGGACGAGTTTGGCCGGGGCCACGAGCACGCCAACGCCGTTGTGGCCGTCCACGCGTCCATGCCTGGTCAGCTCCCTCCTCCATTTCAGCACACCACAACTCCTCCTTTCATGGGTCGCCCCTGCTCTCCGGCTCCTCCTCCTCTTGGCCAGATGATTTGGCAGTGGCAAAGAAATTCTATAGTGATGACTGGCAGGGAAATCAGCGGGTGTTTTGATGTCTTTGGATTTTTGCCGTGAAAGTGTTTACTTGCTCTCCTGCTTTTGTTCTCCTCTCCAGGTGGTCTTCGGCTATGGGGCTGGTTCTTGCTTCCTCCAGGCTCCTCTTATTCGGTTGTTCCCCTTCCTACTGTAGTCTGTATAGTACTACTCCTCCTCCCTCAGTCCCTCTGGTAGTCTGGTGGTTGTCGACTACTATGGCTATTTTGTGGATTGCCCAGGAGCTGTGACAGGGACCCATTCATCTTAGGCAGTGTTTCCTTCAAAATTTCAAAAATTTTACAAGATTTCCCGTCACATCAAATCTTTAGACGCATACATGGAGCATTAAATATAGGTAAAAAAATAACTAATTGCACAGTTTGTCTGTAAATGTCGAGACGAATCTTTTAAGCCTAGTTAGTCCATGATTGGATAAATTTTACCAAATAACAACGAAAAGTGCTACAGGAACTTTACACCCACTTTACAACCATCTAAACACACCCTTAGGGTTTTACTACGGTACACCTTTTACTTCCCAAGAAGTAATATCTTGAACAAATCATGGCCCTTGACTTATTGGGCATGGTTGCCCATGCTGGCTTGCAAGGCTATGCCGTGGATCTTTGTGGCCCTTGTGTGGTCTTTGAAATGGTAGAAAAGTGATATTGCAAGAGAGGATGTGTAAAAGTGAATTCATATGTGATGCGGGCCAAAGGATGTTAGATCAGTTGGTCTAGCACTCCGGCGGCACCCCTCAGGTCCTGAGTTCGACTCCCGGTGGGAGCGAATTTCAGGTCTGAGGGTTAAAAAAAACCCCTCGCTGGTCCCGTGTGCCAAAGCACTAGTGGTGCGGCTCGTCCGGCCTGCGGCAACGGAAGTCTGGGCAACGGATGACCCGGCCTACGGGCAACGGAAGTCACCGGCCCGGCACCGGCCCAGGTAACGGTCCCCGCGGTGTCCGCTCCTAGTGTCGGGACGGGGCCAGGGTTCGGGGGTTTTCTCGGCTCGGGTAACAGAGAGTTCCTTCTTATTTGAAAGCCGTGGGGGCGGTCTTTCCCCCACCGGGTCGAGTTTTTTTTATATGTGATGCGGGTAATTAGCCGGATAACGAAGCCCATAAGCTAGAGGTGTCGATTGGCTCTGGCTAGTCCTGGTATCTCGGTGAGCTCTGTGAAGTGAATACTATTATTGGGTCTGACGGCAAAACAAAAAACTAAGTCATGCTTAGCTTTACATGGTTGGCCATTGCCTTTCATTCTATGAGTAGGGAAAAACTAAAAATATAGTATTGTTGTATAAGAAGTGCATTTGTACGAGCTATTTGCCATATGCCAAGAGATTTGTTTTTATATGCTTGTATAATACTGTAACGTGTTTAATCGTTGCTAACATAGTCAAGCACGTGACCCATAGTTACAATAACACATTACTCCACAACCAGGCCGGAGTCTTGGCGGGATTCTGCAGCCCAAGTTTGCAGCTGCCTCCTTGAAGTTCGCCAGCAGACGTGGTAGATGAGGTTGGTCGTGGCGAAAAACCACACCATTCCGATGCTTCCAAAGTTCCCAGCAGCAGTGCAGTCTGTGATGACAGTGGTGGCGGGAGGGTAGAGGTCCACAGTTCGCTTGCAGGGGAAATATGGATCGATGCACCTCCAATATGGTTCCAGAAGGCAGTGGCAAAAGGGCATGATTTGATGATGTGATCAGCTGTTTCAATCTCCAAGCCACAGAGCTCACAGGTAGCATCTTCAGCTATCTTCTTCTGTAGAAGGTTGTCTTTGCTCTGGGCTCTGGATCCTTTCCTGCGCTAATAGCCATAGCCAACCGAACAATTTAACTCTGTTGGGGGGGGGGGGGGGGGGGGCGTAGTTGCGCCAAATGAATTGGAATAGAGGCCTGTTCACTGTTCATATCCTGTTCGGTGGAAGGCTTGTAGATTTGGGCAGTCAACAGCTTATGAGAGCTGTCTTCAAAGCAGCACGCTCTCGGACAGGAGTTGGTATGAGAACAGAGTTCTGAATGGCCTATTCTAGGGAGTTCAGTTCCACCATTGCAGCGTTGGAGAGCATTGAACAGAGTTCTGAGTGGCCTGTTACTCTGAGATGAATGAAGAACTTACACTCTGCAGTTCCTATTAGACTGTTGTGCATTCATTCCATATCATCTCCCTTTCTTTCCTAAATTTGTTATCAGTGTTGTTTTGCCCCTATCCTTTCCACCATTGCGCTGAATAGAATGAAGAACTTACACTCTGCAGTTCCTATTAGACTGTTTATGCATTCAGCTCCGTATCATCTCTCCCTTTCTTGCCTAAATTTGTTATCAGTGTTGTTTCGCCCCTATCCTGAACAAATATTGGTGGATGTGCAAAATATTTGAATCTAATTTTTGATGCTTGGAGTTCCACTACTAAAATAAAATTATGATCAGATTGAAGATACATTTGCAGTGGCTATGAATAATACTCCAGGGTACAAATTCATCACAGAGTACCTGATATAATCTCAATCTAAAGATATTTAAACAATGCATATAATTTAAAATTCACACTTACTCAATTACTCTCAATGTCTTAAACTGATTACAAATGTGAATCTGCTAGAACTTTTATACAGTCATGGTGAGGGCGTGACACACTGACATCACATTGCAATTGATCTACCTACTAATCCAACAAAAAAAAATTGACATCACATACAATGCAACTACATACTATAGCTTGGAGCTGATACGCCGCAATGCTAGCTTGGCCAGGTCCTTGCGTAAAATCTTGCCCGCCGCATTTTTCGGTATTGAATCCACAAGAAAAACATGGTGGATTATCTTGTAGTGCACAACCTGCATGACAAATTTGTAACGGTTATAGTTGAAGCAACTCAACAAAGCTCCCTCTTCTCTCTTAGAAAAGAAACATCTGTGGCTGCAAAACTGTTGTGTTGAGCCAGCGGCAAACCTGACTGGTGACAAATTCTTTGATATGTGATTCGTGCAAGTGACTTCCTGGGCGTCTCACGACGAACGCTACCGGCAACTCTCCAGCCTCGTCATCAGGGTATCTGTATTATGAAGAATAGTTATTGTAATATTCCATTAGTATCTTTTTTTGAATGATTGATTTCTCATGTTTTCTGGGTGTATGTGTACTTACGGGACAACTGCGGCGTCAACAATATCTGGGTGTGTCTGAAGCAGGCTTTCGAGTTCTGCAGGAGGCACCTGAAAGAAACATATACTATGCCATCAGGATCCAGGGGAGAAGGCAAGCTGACACTGCAAGTCTGTAACAGATCAGATGCTCGGATGGAGTGCTGGGTCATGAGAATGCTGATTAGAAAACTAGTAACACTGGCAGATACCTGGTAGCCTTTGTACTTAATTAACTCTTTCAGCCGGTCAACAATGTAAACAAATCCGTCCTTGTCAATATAACAGAGATCTCCTGTCCTCAACCATCCTTCACTGTCCAAGATCTCAGATGTGGAATCCTCCTCGCCAAGGTAACCTACACTAGCGCCCAAAAGGGACAAAGTGTCACTGAAGTTTCAGTTTAATGTCAGGGCCATGGCGAAAATAATCGAGTAGCAGCAGGCATTACGTTATGCACTAGCAAAATTAGAAACACTGATACTGAATCAGATAGCTCCTCAAATTAGCCGACAACATCCACATGAAGGGACAACATAGAGTGCCAACATAATTTTTTTTCTTTTTTTGTGAAGTCTACACATTCTGTAAACAAGTGCAAGGTTGGGAGCATCTTTTCTTTGGTGGCCGAAGAAGCAAGTATAGACACTCTAAATGCTGAAACTCTTGTCAACTACTCACTTATAATTTATAAAACTCATGTAGGACATTACTAGTCTGGTCATACTGAAGATCCATGAAAACGACGCAGGTGCGTGCATATCTAAATCTAAATATACAATACCCCGTGGATTCAGTGAAACTGTGGCTTATCAGGTAAAGGTCCTCTGAAAAGCAACGTTATTGTTTTATATGAGCAAACTGGCTTGTAGCATAGTAATAGTAATTGTTTTATCACTAAACTAATTGCATGGTGATATGGACCTCTTTACCTTTCATTACAAAAGGGCCTCGGACCCAAAGCTCCCCTGGCACACCAGGAGGCAGGGCAGCCCCTGTTTCCGGATGAACAATCTTCACTTCAGCGCCCCACGAAAGACGGCCCACGGATCCAACTCGCGCGCTTTCTTCCTCACCAACAGCACGGCAGAAACCGGCTGTAGTCTCCGTGAGACCATACCCCTTTTGCCAATTGGAAATAATTTACAGATAATTGCAAGTGATTTGTATGAACCAGTAACGATAATCTCTGAACAAGAAATCGAAAGGCATGAGCTTGCAGGAGCGAAACCAACCTGGGCAAGGCTTACGCGGGGGAACAGGCGCGAGAAGCGCGCAATGAGGTCAGCCGCGACGGGCGCGCCGCCGCAGTCGACCGTCTTCAGCGTGGCCACGCGGGCGGCCGCGGCCGCGTCCTCCTCGGCGGCACGCACGATGGCCAGCAGCGCCGGCGGCGCCAGCGCGAGGCGCGTCACGCCCGAACCTCCCCATCGCAGCTAGCACCGCGGCGGCGTCGAACCTGCCCCTGGCCGTGTGCAGCACCAGCGTGCGCGCCGCCGCCCTGAGGCAGAAGGTGAAGCCGTAGATGTGGAAGAGCGGCACGGCGAGCATGAGCGTCTCCGTCGCGGCGGGCGCCCGCGTGACGTTGGAGGCGATGAGGTTCCGGTGGGTGAGCACGACCGCCTTGGCGCGCCCCGTGGTGCCGGACGAGTACAGCACCGCCGCAGGGTCCGACTGCCGGACCACCACCGCCTTCGCCACCGCCGCGTCGTCCTCGGGCTCGTCGTGCAGCAGGAACGAGAGGAACGTCGGGGAGTCGAGCAGCACGGTGCGGAGCCCAGGAGGGAGCTTGCCTCTGGTGCCCGCGACGGCGAACGCGACGGACGGGTTGGAGAGCGCGAGCAGGCGGGACACCTCGGTGGCGGTGAGGGACGGGTTGGCGGGGGACACGACGGCGCCGACGGACATGAGCGCGTAGTAGAGCACGGGGACGTGGACGCCGGCCGGCGCGAGCACGAACGCGACGTCGCCCGGGGCGAGGCGGAGCCTGGAGCGTAGCGCGGCGGCGAGCGCGCGGGTTCTGGACAGGAAGGTCCGGAACGGGACGGACTCGCCCGTGCCCGCGTCGACGAGCGCCGGGCGGGGCGGGGCCGTGGGCGTGGGTAGTGAGGACGGGAGGAAGGATAGGGCGTAGGCCGGAAGGAGAGCGGGAGGGTCTGGTGAAGGCAGCAGCGGCTCCGGCGTGCGCAGGCTGTGGAATGTCTTCGTGGACGCGCAGTAGCCGCTGCGCGGGTCGATGGCCGGGTCGGACGCAGACGGCGGCGGCATGGGTGCTTCGGCGGACGCGGGGCGGTTGGTGCGCACGTGTGCGACGGCGATGTGGGCGCGGTGGCGGGTGGCCGCTGAGGCTGAGGTTAAGGCTGCGGCCGCGTGCGTGGCCAGGCTGAGGCTGCCGAGTAGAATAGTAGGAGAGGAGTCGCTAGCGTGCCGCGTCATCGTCACTCGACACTTGGTTTCTAGTAGCAAGATGGGAACAAACTTCCATTTTATCACGTTGTGCAGGCAACTTGCTGGACACAGACAGTTGCAGCAACAAATTCAGGTCACGCCCCTGCCATGACAAAACGACCGATTTTTTTTATAGTTTATGTAAACCCGTAGCTGCCAGCGTCTGACTTACCGAATTACTGGGCATGTGTTTGGACAGAGGGTCGGAAGCAGGGTGGACCTAATTTTGGTGCTGTTTGGTACTTTGGATTGGAGTCCAGCAGGTCTGGGTCGAACCGACGTGGGGTATATTCCCACCAGATGCGGGTTGGACTGTCCGCCCAAATCGAAGGAATTGGAGCGAACCCAGTTCAACAAACATCGGTCTACGTCTACTCCCCACTCCCGTCCCCAGAGCTCGCGGCGGCGCTCCACTCCGTGTCCGCGCACGGCACCGACCCCAGCGTCCACGTAGGCCCCGGCATCCCACGTCCGCGCAGCAGGCCCCAGCACTGGCCCCGTCCTTGGCATCCGCGTAGGCCCCCGCCCTGCCCTATTGTGGTGGCGCCAGCGAGTAGAGCGGCGGGCGAGCATCGCAGCCGCACGGGCAAGCAAGCGGCGGCGCGGGCGCAAGAGCAGATGGGCTGCGGGCGAGCAGCAGCCGCGTCGACCGAGCTCGTGAGGCAGAGCAGTGGCCATGGCACCGCTAGGGGAGGTACGGACGCCATGGAGGCCGGTGGTCGAGCTGGGGAGCAAAGGGGATCTGAGCTTGAGGTAGAAGAAACACCTTATGAGATTTTTCATGTGGACCCCACATGTCATTCTCTCATCCCACTTATGCAAACTCTCCTAACCAAATGTAAACTGGGTTGGACCTAACCCCCCTAACCAAACGCAAAAACTGGGTTCGATCCAACCCAAAAAAAACAAGGATGGGTCCAACCCTCACCCATCCCAATAAGTCCCAGAACCAAACACATGTTGTTTTGGCATCAAAATTCTCAATGCAACACGGAAGAAGAAACTTGAGCCTTAATCTATCTACTGCTGCCATGACATTCTGAAGCGATCTACCATGGAATTTTCTTCCTGCATAAACATTTGGAGATCTTTAGAAAGTCCCGGCTCGTTAATAGTTACAGATCGCAATAATGGTAAGTTGTTAATCCAATAATACTTACTCGTAGAGTGCTAGAGGCGTAACCTGCAGGATCAAACCCTTATGTAGAACTTCAAACAAACGTGGATCAAAGCCTTTCGGAGAAAAGCACAAATACATTTTGCCTCCCTAAACTATAGCCAGAATTCAGGTTTTCTCATCGAAGTCCAAATCCGGGCAAAGTATCTCTATTCAACTTCCTGAATACTAGCAGCCTAGTAGGAAAGGAGGTGCGTCACTCGACACTTGGACAGACAAACTTCCATTCTACCACTGAGTTTGTGCAGGCAACTCGCAGGGCACAGTTGCAGCACCAAATTCAGGTATATACTCAGGTCACGCTCCTGCCATGACAGAAGGACCGAATTAAGACACTGTCTTTTTATGTTTCAGGACTGATGGGTTAAGTAATGAAAAACAGTGTAGAAAACCGCACATCATTTTAGCTGATCTATCAAAGCAGAATGCTGGATATGGCATTGCTAACTATGCTGGGTGGATATTTAGTTCTGTGGCTTCCATCTTTCAGTTTCTCGTTTTGGCGTCAAAATTCTCAATGCAGCACGGAAGAAGAAACTTGGGCCTTAATCTATCACTGTCATGACATTCTGAATTGATCCACCATGGAATTTTCTTCCTGCATAAACATTTGGAGATCTGTAAGAAAAGGCCTGGTTTGTTGGTTGCAGATGCAGATCGCAATAATGGTAAGTTGTTAATCCAATAATTACTCGTAGAGTGCTAGAGGCATAACCTGCAGGATAAAACCCTTTTGTGGAACTTCGAACAAATGTGGATCCGAGCCTTTTGGTGAAAAACACAAATACATTTTGCCTCCCTAAACTATAGCCAGAATTCAAGGTTTCTCATCGAAATCCAAATCCGTGCAAAGTATCTCTATTCAAATTTCAAAACCATTTAAATGACCCCTTTTGGTCTCGGTTAGAAGTGATTTTCAAGGTGGTTTTGTTACTTTTAAATTAAAAAATAATCCCATGGTAAAGTTTTAAACCACGAAAAATATATCTATAAATTTCTAAAATTCCAAGAGAATCATAATAGGTAGATTGGAACACAACAAACCCAAACAAGTATTCAAAGCTCATAAAAAAACATATCTTGAAGCTTCGAGAAATTATATCTAGCTCTAGAAAAATGGGAAGATATCCACAAAAAAAAATCCTGAAACATCATAATTAATGCCCGTCTACATTTTGAAATTTTTCCACAACAAAAACATGTGATGTGTCCAATCATGAACTTATTAGACATTGATTTATGTTGCATTCACGTTGGTTGCATGTTGCATCTCATATTTTTGTTGCAAGAAGTTGTTAAAATGCATTTAGACATAAATTGAAATGTTTAGGAAAGTTTTTACATTTTTGTAGATATTTATCATTTCCCTATAGCTAAATCTTACTTCTAGAAGATTCTAGATATATTTTGATGAGCTCTAATTTTTTCGAGTTTATTGTGTACAAATCTATCCATATGATTTCTCTTGAATTTTTTGAAGACTAGATACATTTTTTGTGGTTTATTAGAAACCTTGTTGCCATATTTTTAGTTGAATTGAAAAGGTTTTAAGGTTTTAAGAGTTAAGACAATTTATCCAGTTTTTTTGGAGTTAGATGAAAGAGAAAAACCTCATGCGATTGTTCAGGAGACAAAAAGAAAAAAAATTCAGACGTTACCACAGCATCCCAGTTTTGCCTTCCGGCCCAAACAATTCCCAACGTAGGCACATCTACCAAAGCCCAAAGCCCAGTAATAACAACTCCTCTCGGCCTCTCGAAAAAGGTAAGGCCCAACAACACGTCAACCTCGCACCACAACGCCAGGACACGCCGGTGAGGTGGACGAGAGGCGGAGTCGGCGGCGGCGAATCGGCGATGGCGGGCGGCGACCGGGAGCGGGACCCGGAGGAAGAGACGCGGAACCAGATGATGCAGAACCTCTTCGGGGACCAGTCGGAGGACGAGGACGATGCGGACGACGACGACGACGACGTCGTCGAGGTCGTCGATGAGGACGACGGCCACCAGCAACAGCTGCTGTCGCCCCCGCAGCACCACCAGGAGCTGGAAGACGACGCCGACGACGACGAGGAGGACGACGCCCGCAGCCACGGGCACGCCCTCCACGGCGGATACCACTCCGTAAGCCTGCCCGTCTCCCTCCTCCTCCCCGTGATTCCGATTCGTCTCGGGCTCTCGGCTGCTTTGCTGTTCCCCGTCGGACCTGCCTGGGGCTGGGCTAGGGCTTAGGTTTTCGGATTCGTCCGGGAGCCTCGCGGCTGCTGATGCAGTGTTTTTTTTGGGGAGGTGTACAGTCGGTGCGAATTTGTTGGAATTCTACTGAGATTTGGAGTCGCGCTTGACCCATTTTTTTAGTTGTGTATGCAGAGAGAGGTTGATGAATACATGAATTTGTGTGCCTCATTTTCACCCCAAGTCCAGTCGTCTGTACTACGAAATTCAAACACTAGGAGAAGAAAAAACAAATTCGAGTTTCAGGTTCACAAGGTCCATGTGCTTCGTCGCATTTACAAGAGTATAACACATGTTTTCTCTGTTATGTTTTGCTATAGGAGTTTCCTTGCTAGTCGGTTGGGTTTAGGAAAACTGTAGTTTAGTTGATTTCTACACTCAGCGCACCAACCTGCGAATCACTAAACTGTAAATCTATTTACATTTCGTGGAATTTTGAGTGGTACCAATTGATCTTAACAACACTGGACCTATCTTGGTGAGAATTTGGGCCACTGTGCTCTGCTAGTGTCACTAATGAGCTCAAGGTTAATGTTCCTTACATACTGCTCCAACCTTCTAATGCTGTGTACTTAAGGAAAGCCTCCTGAGGTAACACTAACCTATTTAATACATATTTATCTAGGAAGAAGTGGATGGTGAGGCAGAGAATGGAGGTGAAGGTGAAGGCGAAAGTGAGGGCCAAGTTGGAATGGAAGAGGAAAGTGAAGGCGAAGCTCATCGTGCTGATCTTGATCAAGGAGAAAGTGATGGGGACAAAGTCCAGAGCTCCCCAGAAAGAGAACTCGATGACCAGAGGATGGAACCTGATGCAAGAGGAATGGATAGTGAAGATGAAGGCTACCAGCAGAGGACAGTATCTAGCAGAAGAAGGGGAGTTGTTGCCTCTGAATCGGAGGGATCTGAAGATAATTACTATGCTGATGGAGCTCAAGAAGACGAGGAACTTCGCCAAACAAGAAAACAAAGGTTAGTTGGGAAAAACATAATGCTAGATATCAAACTATACATCAGTATCCTTTTTAGGCTTTACAATTTCGAGTACTCAATTCAATGGTTCACAAATGTTTAGTTATTTTGGCAATTACTTTATCATCATACACACTCTTCGTTTATTTTGACTTTTTTCTAATCCTGTAGTTGCCTGTAACAGTTATAATCTCATTATTATGCAGCTCTCTGATGGAGGAAGAAAGCGATCATGAAGTAGTTCGCGATGTGTTTGGTGAGAGTGATGAAGATGAACCAGCTCCATATCGCACTCGCCATGAAATTGATGAAGAATCTCATGTAAGATTCACTCATGTTTTCCGCCCTTTCTATTTGCCGATTTTAGGTAAGAAGTAGGAATAGTCGCCTTAATAAAGATTCAAAGTGTGTAGCAGAATCCTTCATCAGGCTTACCCCTAGAGTTTTTCGTTTTTATTTTAACTTCCTGCTTGAACATAAATGCAGGTTAGCATGCAGAGAATAAACTCCGCAAATTCACTATTTTGTCTTCCTTTAACCTTCAGTATTTCACCTCACATATATGGATCTTGAGATATTTTAAGTTTTCATGAGAGCATTTCTTGTTCTGACTTGATATGTCTGAAGTCTGAATGGAACCTGTGTTTTCTCTTTGTGTCTTGCATGTGTTCTAAATGAGTATCGATCCACACTCCAATCAGCTTTGAGAAATATTCAATTCCCTTACCTGTTATTTTTTTTCTATAGCCTTTTCTTTTTCAAACTCCTCTTGTGCTTAATAAAATTTCCTTTTCTTTTCTTTTGTAGAGATCTCCCATGGAGGATGAAGGCCAGTATGAGAAGGACATGCAACCAGATGACGTTGTGGCTGATGAAGATATGAGATATGAATCTGATGATAACCGTGAACTGAAACCAAAAGAGAAACCAGTTGGTCCACCGCTAGACTTGGTGGTTCCATTTAAGCAACCACCAGCTCAACCTGACAAAGTGAGTTATTGTCATACGATGACAGATTTAATCCATCTTTGGCCACATACCATTGCTGTCCTTTTCTGATGAGACGATTTCATTTCATGTTGTACATTATTGATGTTTATCACTTGATTGTTCCATTTAAGCAACCGCCAGCTTGACCTGACAAAATGAGTTATTGTCATGTGATGATACATTTAATCCATCTTTGGCCACATACCGTTGCTGTCCTTTTCTGATGAGACAATTTCATGTTGTACATTATTGATGTTTATCATTTGATTGTTACTCTCAATTTGATTTTTTCATGTTTTTGGGGCAAGTAGTTTAATAGAGCTTTTTTATGAATTTATAGGCTACTGTGTATTACCTTCTTTTGTGTCCAAGAATTTAATGTTTTTTAATACTGTATCATGTTTTATCTTGCTTTATCTGCATTACATTGTTTAATATTCCTTGGTATCTACGATGTTACCATCTGCTGCTTGTTACATAGATGATGCTCTCTAGTTACATACACCTTGCTACCTGGCTAGTGTAATTGAATTGAAGAAGCATGAAACTTGATCATTTGGCTGAACACTTTGCTTATACATACATGTCCAAAAGAGCATGTGTATGGTTGCTGTTCTCTTTATATTTATAGCAAACATGTTGTATTTAGAACTTTTCATGCTTGCCTAGGATTTTTATAAACCACAATCAAATATTTGTGCTTCTGTAGCTACTCAGATATTGATTGATCACTAACTGTTTCCTATTCTGTAGATGAATGTGATCAAGGTATCAAACATTATGGGGATCGACCCTAAACC
This sequence comes from Saccharum hybrid cultivar R570, assembly GCA_038087645.1. Lineage (NCBI taxonomy): Eukaryota > Viridiplantae > Streptophyta > Magnoliopsida > Poales > Poaceae > Saccharum > Saccharum hybrid cultivar. The sequence continues at coordinate 2,342,513 of JAQSUU010000368.1, forward strand.
CTTTGATCCAAAAACATATGTGGAAGAAGATGTTTTTGTTACAGATGAATCTGGGACTAAGAAAAGGATACGGCTAGAGGACAATATTGTGCGGTGGAGAACCGTTAGGAATGCAGATGGCACTACATCTGTAAGTGGAATGCTGTCCATGTATCAATTAGTCTTGGAACTCACTGACATACTGATGATACTTGGACTGACTCTTCTCTGTGTCTGATTTTTGTAATTATTTTGTTTTTAGCTGTATTTTTCCTTTTTTTATTTGGGGTACATGTGTCCAAAGAAAGCAACTTTACGGCTCACTTTGGCTGCTTGTTAATACTTAACATAAGACACCCATCAAATTATCAGTTTCTATTTGAGAGTTACATTTAACCTTGTGCAGGTTGCATAGGTGGTTACATGCTTATGATAAATAAATTTCTTCGTTGATGCTTTCTGAGATTTCATTTCTTTTTACTCTGGATACTAAGCTTTGGGCACTTATTTATTGCAGCGTGAAAGCAATGCACGCTTTGTAAAATGGAAGGATGGAAGTATGCAGCTTCTGATTGGCAATGAGGTTCTTGATATATCTGTACATGAGGCGCATCATGACCAGTCCCATCTGTTTTTGAGGCATGGGAAGGTAAACTAGGTTTTCTTTACAGTATTTCTAGTACCACCTCTTTTTTCAATCACTAACGATTAGTTTTGTTGGCACTATTAATTTTGAATTTTAATGCAGGGAATTCTACAATCACAAGGAAGGCTTTTGCACAAAATGCGATTTATGCCATCCTCCTTGTCTTCAAAGTCACATCGCTTATTAACTGCCCTGGTTGATTCTCAGAATAAGAAAACTGTTAAGATGCAAAAATGGTTTGAGACTAAGGATCCTGAGAAAGCGAAAATGGAAAGAGAAAGGGTTAGTAAATCTCTAGTACTTCATTCACTGGATGTTATGTAACACACGATGTGCATGTCTTGCTTTTGTCCAATATAGCTGCTTGAACTAAAATCCCTAGTTCAGGTGTGCATTACTTTTTTTTTTTTTTTTGTGGAACGTGTGCATTACTTGTGTTGTGCTTTGCTTTGCTTTGCTTTTCCTGCCCATTTGTTTCTCCTCTTGGTAGTCCAATACATAGTTCCTTGCATGTGTGGTATTTTCTTGAGAAGATTGGAACTATCCCGATGTATACACCTATTGATTTTTCAATTACAAAATCATTTTCTGAAGTTTGTCTTGTATAGTTTTCTAAATCAGTTTAGGTCTCATCATCTTAAGCAGTACAAGGGATCTAAAAGTAATATTAGTTGTCACTATGTTGCTAGTGTTATTATGATTTAGTGTGCATGTTCAAATGCACCCCAAAGAAAAAGTTACATCATGCAAAGTGATTGATTAAGACACTTTATATCTTGACCATTGAAACAACAGCACTCAAGTCATGTTTCTTTTTTATCTGTTTCCTGTTTTTGTTAAAAACTGATTTCATATGCATCTGGACAGATTTTGTTCTTTCTACTGATACGAAAATTATGCAGAATCAGGGCCAAACTATTCGAGCCCATTCAATCCTTCAACGCAAGAGAGAGAAAGTGAGCCGCAAGTATACACAACCTGCCCGGCCAAGGCGGCAGCTTTCTCCAGGGTTCTTAGAAGACGCTCTAGATGAGGTTGGTATCTTGTTGTTGAGCTGCTTTTTTTGACAATTAGATTGTCATGTTATTATTAGCTATTGGTGTAAATGTGCCATTTCTGTTAGGTCCATCTACCCCGCCAAGTGTATTATCGCACTAAAAAGTGAAGGGCGGGAAAAGAAAAATATTAATTAAAAGTTTGTGTTCGGTGAACATTTGTGATGCATATTTTTTGGGAGTGTTTAAATTCTGGCAACATAGTAAGAGAAAAAGTGTGCCTAATGACTTCTTTTCCCTTTTCCTTTTTTTTTCAGTAACTATACCTTTTTTATGAGCTACCGCATGCACATGCCACACATATGTTTCATTTACCACAAAATCAGTTTAAAATGGTTTAAACTTACTCCAGTTATGTCTTAAATGATGATGTATCTTTCATTATGTTGACAGTTTGTTCCTGTATGAGGTTACTTCATGGTATGCTAGTTTACTTAACTCTTGAGTTTATTCCTTATAACAGCAACAACAACAACATAGCCTTTTGTCCTAAGCAAGTTGGGGTAGGCTAGAGATGAAACCCAAAAGAGACGAGAAACAGGGAGACACATAAAGGGACATAAAGGGCACAAGACAAAAAGAGGTCACGGTTCAGGCACGTTGATTGCCAATCTCCAAGCGCTCCTATCCATAGCTAAATCCTTGGAGATATTCCACTCCTTAAGATCTCTCTTAACGGACTCGTCCCAAGTTAGTTTAGGTCGACCTCTACCGCTCTTTACATTATCGGCCCACTTTAGAACTCCACTACGCACCGGCGCCTCAGGAGGCCTCCGTTGGACATGTCCAAACCATCTTAACCGATGTTGAATCAATTTCTCCTCAATTGGTGCCACCCCAACCCTATTCCAAATATCGTCGTTCCGGACTCTATCCCTCCTTGTGTGCCCACAACACCAACGCAACATACGCATCTCTGCTACACTCAATTGCTGGACATGTCGCCTTTTTGTAGGCCAACACTCAGCACCGTATAACATTGCCGGACGAATCGCCGTCCTATAGAACTTACCTTTCAGCTTCTGCGGCACCCTTTCCTCACAGAGGACGCCAGAAGCTTGACGCTATTTCAACCAGCCGGCTGAAATTCTATGCCTAACATCTTCATCAATGTTTCCATCCTTTTGTAGCATCGACCCTAAATACCGAAAAGTATCCTTCTTGGCCACCACTTGCCCATCGAGACTAACGTCTCCCTCCTCATGCCTAGTCGCGCTGAAATTGCACCTCATGTACTCGGTCTTAGTTAAGGCTGGCTAACGAGCAGCTCGGCTCGACTCGTTCTGGCTCGTTAGGATAACGAGCCAGCTCGGCTTGGCTCGTTATCTTAACGAGCCAGCAAGCCAGCTCGGCTCGGCTCGTTACGAGCTCGAGCTGGCTCGTTAGGCTCGCGAGCCAGGTAAAAAAATATACAAAATATAATATTTATATTTATCTAAAGCATAAAAATATTAATAATATAAAAATAATATATTCAATAGCCTTAAATCGAACAAAATATTCATATGAGCTAACATATCATCTATTTGTGAAGTGCAAAACATGAAGTAATACAAAACTAATATAAGTTATGATGACTTTTTCTCTAAAACTACAGCTCGTTTGGCTCGCGAGCGGCTCACGAGCCAACTCGAGTTGGCTCGTTAGCTGACCCCTGGTGCAGTCCTATTTTAATTGGAAAGTCACTGGTGTCACCATCACATGTTCGGACAAACATCACCACATCCCTGTACATATCCTTGATGAGGGTAACGTACTTAGTTGGGACTTTGTGCTTTTCCAAGGCCCACTACATGACATTTCTCGGTACTTTGTCATATGCCTTCTCGAGGTCAATAAAGACCATGTGCAAGTCCTTCTGCTCCCTATATCTCTCCATCAATTGTCGTAATAAGAAAATCGCCTCCATGGTCGACCTACTAGGCATGAACCCAAACTGATTTTGGGTCACATGTGTCACTCTCCTTAGGCGATGCTCGATAACCCTCTCCCAGAGCTTCATCGTATGGCTCTTCAACTTAATCCCACGGTAGTTAGTACAACTTTGAACATCTCTCTTGTTCTTGAAGATAGGTACTAATATATTTCTCCTCCATTCTTCAGGCATCTTGTTAGACCGAAAAATAAGGTTAAAAAGCTTAGTTAACCATACTATCGCTATGGCGCCTAGGTATCTCCACACCTCAATGGGATACCATCAGGGCTCATCGCTTTACCTCGCTTCATCCTCTTCAAAGCCTCTCCGATCTCTGCCTCCTGAATTCTCCTCACAAAGCGTCTGTTGGTATCGTCAAATGAGTCGTCCAACTCAAGGGTAGGACCCTCTTTCTCCCCATTAAACAGCTTGTCGAAGTACTCTTTCCATCTGTCCTTGATCTCCTCATCCTTCACCAGAAGTCGATCTGTCCCATCCTTGATGCATTTTATTTGGTTGATGTCCCTTGTTTTCCTCTCGCGGATTCTAGCCATCCTATAAATGTCCTTCTTCCCTTCCTTCGTGCCTAGCCGCTAATAAAGGCCATCATACGCCTGACCTTTTGCTACACTCACAGCTCGCTTTGCAGCCCTCTTCGCTATTTTATAGCCCTCGATGTTGGCTGCACTCTTGTCATGGTCGAGACGCTTGAAACACTCCTTCCTAATAGCCCTTTGCACCTCGTCATTCCACCACCATGTGTCTTTCGCTTCCCGTTTGCCTCCCCTACTCACGCCAAACACTTCCGAAGCCACCTTCCGGACACATGTTGTCATCTTTAGCCACATATCGTCGGCATCTTCTCCTTCTTCCTAAGGCCCCTCGTCTAGCATCCTCTCCTTAAACGTTTGCGCTGCTTCCCCTCTAAGCTTCCACCACTTCGTTCTCGCAATCTTGGCCCGTTTGTCCCGGTGGACACGTATCCGAAAGCGAAAGTCCGCCACCACAAGCTTATGTTGAGGGACAACACACTCCCCAGGTAACACCTTACAATCAAAGCAAGCACGTCTGTCCTCCCTCCTTGTAAGGATAAAGTCGATCTGGCTCGAGTGTTGTCCACTACGAAAGGTTACTAGATGAAATTCCTTCTTGAGTTTATTCCTTGATTTAGAAAAATAATTTTAGCAGCCATTTTTTTTAGATCATTAAGCATTGTGCTGGTTTTTAACTTTTCCCAATAAATTTGTTATTGGATTTGGCATGACCAAACAGGATTGCTCTGACCAGCTCTAACAAACTGCCTAGTTTTGGGCCATTAATGATGTTATTTTACATCTGTCCAGTAATATCACTATTAGAGAATTGACTAAAGTTACTCATATTTTGGCAGGATGAGGAGCCTGACTATGGTTCTCGGCGAATGGCAGGTCGTAGACGTTTTGAGGATGAATTGGAGGCTGAAGCACTAGCTGAGAGGCGTATCATTAACGCGAAGAAGGTGAGCAGTTGCGCTCAATTCTCAGTTTTACTTTAACCAAACTTTTAGTATTTACATCTATCTATTTGCTCTGCACATTTTCAGTCAAATATGAGCAGAAATGTTCCCCGCAAACCACCTTACCCTCCTGCTCGTCCACCGAGACGTCAAGCTGATGAATACTCGGAGAGTGAGAGGGAGGAGTCAGAATATGAAACTGATGGTGAGGATATTGAACATTCACCGCCTCGTGGAAGGGAGGATGAGCTGGATGAGGAGGAAGAGTATGAGGAAGACGTTGAAGAAGAAGCGCCTCTGTCAGATGAAGAAATGGAGGTTAGATATCTTTGGCCTCAGCCACCAGTGTTTTCTTTTCCATACGTGGTTAGATTCGGTTTGTTGTTAAGCTAACATGTCAAAGAAGTAATACTTTGCATCAGTCAAGAAGGCTTGCGATTGTAGGACTAGAATTTTTTTATTAGGAAATCAGTTTAGAGGGCATTTCTGTAGTTTCTATATAATCAAAATGGAACTTATGATACAGGCACCGAAACGGAAGAGAGAATCAGGGGGTGGTGGGCACAGGCGTGAGGAGCTGGTGTCCGAGGATGACGACGACGATGATTCTCCACCAAGGAAGCAACCGGCTGTTCAGCATCGTAGAAAGGCTGTTGTGTTTGATGACAGCGACGAGGACTAAAACTTGTAAAACGTTGGTGTGTGTATGGACTTGCTACAGATTTCTTTTTTCCATTTCGTAGAGAATGGTTATCTGGAAAGAAGATATTGCTAACTGTTATTTTCTGGCATGCTGGTTTATTATGATACGAAGAAAAAAATAGTTTGGGCAATATGCCACCATATCACGATGGTCTTTTGATAAATTATATGAAAGTTTCGCATGATGTGTGGGAAGTTTGCAAAATTCCTGTGAAATTTACGTGTGCTGAGAACGGAGATTGGTGCGCTGGTCACGGATGAGTTTGCTTTGTGTTCTTTTTTTTTTAAAAAAAAACATGGAAGCATTCTCCAGTACTCATCAACCGGTGCCAAATCCTTTGGAACCGAAACCTGAATACAAGCTGGGATAGAATCTCTGGCCGAATTCATGTATGAACCGAGACTAGCACCTAATCTCGCTAGACCATGCGCAACTGAATCACAAGTGGTCACGGATGAGTCTATGATGCGTCGATGCAGCGGACTGTTGGTTTGACAAATATTTTGAATATAGGTTTTGTGCCTTTGTGTGTGTGTGGTGGGGCGGGGGGGGGGGGGGGGGGGGGGGGGGGGTGTCAAATAGTGTTACCTGTGTTTGACGTGGGTACAGTACAATCAGTGGCGGATCACAGAAGCGGAGGGCTAATTCATACAAGCCTAAATATTCTTAGTGGTCGTATCCTAATAGCACAAAGAACTTAAATAACGATATCAACTCAAAGTGCTCAAGTAATATGTATTGAAGCCTTGAAAATTGCATTAACAAAAAGATAACATTGTGATATCTATTAAAAATAAATGAATACAGTACGTACCATTCATTCCTCTAGCCTTTGTTGGGCAAATTTATCATCTAATTTTAAGCCTTGCGCTTTAGAACCTTTTTAATCTTCTATTCATGCAAATAAATCCCGCTCATGTCATTCATATTCATCATCACAGATCCAAGTTATCCTATTGAACTAACATTCACAGTCACCGAATATTCCAAAATCAAAATTGAACAACTAGATGTGCGGTACTATTCTGTAGTCACCTTGAACAAATGAGCTATGAGCTGTGCACTGGGGAGCGTGTGTTGGACTAAAGGAGGCATGGAGCGTGGAGCCGGGGCGGACTGCCGGCCAGAACAAACACGCGGAGTGGCCGGGCGCCTGCGTGGTGGCCGCGACTTGCCGGGTAGGCCTGAAGAAGGGCCCACCGCCGGCCAACTGGGGCGGGGTCGAGAGGATTTTCAGTTGAGTTCAAAATGGGGTGTGTTCACTTCGCGAAAAGTAGCTGAAAAGTTACTGTAGCACTTTTCGTTGTTATTTGGTAAAATTTGTCCAACTATGGATTAATTAGACTCAAAAGATTCGTTTCGAACTTTACAGACAAACTATGCAATTAGTTATCTTTTTTACCTACGTTTAATGCTCCATGCATACGTCGAAAGATTTGATGTGATGTGTGTAAGAGGAAATATTTTGGGTTGGGAGGGGGAAGTGAACGCCGCCATGGTTGGAGTGTCTCGGCGCTGACACAAGATGGTGCAGTTTATTTGCAGCACTGACAGCTCTTGTCAGTTAAGATAGGTTGTATATCGGTTAAGGTAGTTTTCCTAGCTTGTAGCTCAAGGCTTTGGTTAGGATCTTGATTGACAGATCTGATTGTATCTTTGTTTGTTGTACAAAGAATGCCACGCCGGAGGCTGTTCATATGCCTATATTAACACGTAGCCGAGACCCTAGCGGGTATCTCATTCAATCCATTTCACATGGTAATCAGAGCTTATCTCCTAACGGCATCATCTTCCGCTGCATCTGTTGCTCCCTTGCTAGGGCTCGTTCCCATCAGCGAGAAGCTGACTCGCGGCAATCACTAGATGTGGCGCGTGCAAGTCCTCTCAGCGTTGGGGTTGGGGGGGGGGGGGGGGGTTGAGGGGGACACCTCACTGGCTTCATCAACTCCATGGCACAGCCACCGGCGGTGTTCCTCCCTGCTGCCAAGGGTGACGACAAGGATGCGCTGCCCACCCCTAACCCAGAGTATGACAACTGGGTGGCAAAGGACCAGCAGGTCCTGAACTATCTCCTATCCTCGCTGTCACGGGACATTCTCTCCCAGATCTCATCTGTGGAAACGGCGGCCGCGGCATAGGCCACAATTGAAGGCATGTTTGCGTCCCAGTCACGGGCGCATGTCATTAGCACAAGGATGGCACTCGCCACTGCATCCATGGGAGCGTCGTCCATCAATGAGTACTTCATGAAGATGAAGGCCCTTGTAAATGAGATGGCATCTGCAGGGAAGAAGCTCGAGGACGAGGAACTCATCTCCTACATTCTCATGGGGTTGGATCTAGATTTCAATCTAGTAGTGTGCTGTGGCCGCTCAGGTTGAACCAATCTCAGTCGGAGAATTGATCACTTAGCTCGTTAGCTTCGAGCAAAGGATGGAGCTTCATGGCAGAGGATCCCATTCCTTTGCCAACATGGCTGCCAAGGTGAAAGTCCTATGTTTGGTGTTGGTAATTAGTGACAATGCCTAAGTACTAATCATATGCCTAAGTTGTATGTAGCATATGAGGATTAGTACATTCCAAGGTATGTGTAGATTGACATGGTGATCATGATGGCCACACTTGGATTTGGGCGCAACCCTATGTGATCAAGGCAAAGGTATATGCTTAAGGGTTGTGTTTTAGTAACCAAGACACCTAGTGGGTGTGGTTACATTATAGGATAGATAGCGTACTATAAAGAGGGAATGACGTGGCTATTGAACTCCTAAGTGCCTCTAGGTGTGCATTTCATAATCATATGCATTTGGATAGAACTAATAACGCCTCGAAAAATGATTGTGAAAATGCTAACACACTCACACATGACGAAGATCACTTGGTGGTGTTAGCACATTTGCGAAGGCGGTGGAGTTTGAGCGGTAGAGAGGGTTTGGGATCCTCTCTCCCTCCCGCCGAGCTTGCGAGGCGGGATTCAGGCGTTTTCGAGGAATTGAAACAACTATTTTCCCTTACGCCGGAAGTCCGGAAAAGAAACCGAAGCGAACGGAGGTCACAGAGGTGACCGGACGCTGAACCGGACGCGTCCGGTCAGCGTTCAGTGTCTGCGCGTATTTCAGTTTGATGATCGGACGCGCAGCGCGTCCGGTCACTGACGATCGGACGCGTCCGGTCATTCAGGGAGCTTACTGGACTCTAACCGGACGCTGGCACTGTCGCGTCTGGTCATTTACTTCAGCGCGTCCAGTCACTGTTTCGTTGAGCGCTGCTCAGGCGACCAGCGCGTCCGGTCACTCACGGGACCAGCGCGTCCGGTCATTTCCAGCGCGTCCGGTCTGCGCGATGAGCGCGTTCGGTCGTTGCTTCGCAGTTAGCCGTTGGGCGACCGGCGCGTCCGGTCGTTTGGACCAGCGCGTCCGGTCAATGCTTCCTGAGTTAGCCGTTGGGCGACCGGCGCGTCCGGTCAGTTGGACCAGCGCGTCCGATCAGCGCGATTTCGGATGTTTAAGTTTCTAACGGCTCTATTCAAAGGGGTACGTCTATAAATACTCGTTGGCCGGCTCAAGGCTCCATCTCTCGAACATTTGACATACTTGTGAGCACTTTGAGCTAAGCAACTCCCCTCCCACTCATCTCTCTTCCTTCTTTGCATATTCGAAGTGAGATTGAGTGATCCAAGTGCATTTGCATTGAGAGATTGCATCTAGTTGGCACTTGGTGGTTGATTTGCTACGGGATTCTTGTTTCTCTTGGTGGTCGCCGCCACCTAGACGGCTTGGAGCAGCTTGGAGGCGTTGGCAAGAGTTGGTGATTGTTCTTGGCCACCTCTGGTGATTGTGAGGGGTTTGTGCCTATCTCGGCGAAGCGCCAAAGGCAACGTTAGTGAATTGCTCGTGTCATTGCAACCTTTTGCCATTTGGTAGGTTCTTGTGGCGTCTTTTGAGAGGCTCGGTGTGAGACCGATTAGCCACCGAACCACGTGGTGAAGAGGGACACAACGGAGACTAGCGTGCCGGCAAGAACGCGAACCTCGGGATAAATCTTCGTGTCATCATTCTTATTGTGTTTGATCGATCCCGGTAGTTGTATATTGTGGTATTCATCTCTTGATCATATTGATTGGTTGGCTCAATACTTCGCCCCTCGGTGATATCCTCCTAACTCTCTCTTGTATTAATTTCTTAGTTACCTTGCTAGCTTGTTAGTGTAACTCTTAGCTTGTGTAGCTAGCTAGCTTTAGTTGTAGTTAAATTGTGCGGTTTGACTTGTGCGGTTGAGTGCAAATATATTAGAATTGTGAATTGGTTAGGTGGCTTGCAAACACCCCGTAGGCTAAGCAAAACTCGCATCTCGCTATTTATTATATTGATAAACTTGTTTAGCTTGTCTTTGTAGAAAGTTTTATAAGGCTATTCACCCCCCTCTAGCCATCAAGACCTTTCAAGTGGTATCGGAGCCGTGGTCACCGTTTGTAAGGCTTAACAACCTCGGTGTAAGATGGATCAAGTTGTGTTCAACCATGTCGGGGGCAAGCCTCCATTCTTTGATGGTGTCACATCTTTTGATCATTGGAAAAGAAAGATGAAGCAATATCTTGGCTCTATTCATGAGAACATTTAGAAGATGACACACCATGATTATGCTATCATTGATCCCGATAACCTCACCAACAATGATCGCATCAACAACCAATGCAACACTATGGCTCTCAATACTCTCTACAATGGGATTGATGCAAATGTCTTTGAGCAAATCAAGGATCTTGAGATGGCAAGTGAAGTGTGGACAAGATTAGAGGAAACATATGAGGGCACTTCAACGGTAAAGAGTGCCAAGCTCTATATGCTCAAGGATAAGTTTGCAAGCTTCAAGATGAAGGATGATGAGTCCATACCGGAGATGTTCTATAGGCTACAAGTTATTGTCAATGATCTTAAGAGCCTAGGAGAAGATGTCAAGGACAAGGACTTTTCACATAAGTTCTTGATGAACTTACCTAAGAAGTTTGCTATCTTGAGGAAGATGATCCAAAGAGAGGGTTTGGACAAGGTGACTCCAAACCAAGTGCTTGGAGATGTCATGACCGATGCTCAATATGATGATGATGAAGATGAAGATGAGAAGAAGGAGATCAAGGTCAAGCAAGAGAAGACCACCACATTCAAGGCTTCTTCTTCCAAGGGCAAGAGCAAGGTTGATGATGATGATGATCCATTTGATGATGAGATCATGGCCCTTCTAGTGCAAAAGATGGGTCGGTTCATGAAGAAGAGAGGCTATGGTGCAAGAAAGAGAAGGGACTTCATGAAGGCAAAAGAGGTGCTTTGCTACAATTGCAATAGCCCCGATCATGTAGTGGCAAAGTGCCCCTATGAAGACAAAAGATATCATGATGGGGAGTTGAAGTTCAAGAAGACCAAGAAGGATAAGAAAGAGAATGAGAAGAAAGCAAAGAAGAGCTTCACATTCAACAAGAAGAAGAAGGGTGGTGGTTATGTAGTCACTTGGGATAGTGACAACTTTGATAGTGATGATGATGCAAGCTCTAGTGATGATGAAAGGACCACTCGACGAGCCATTGCAAACATCGCCCTCTCCAACAAGCCATCCATCTTCGACACTACATCAACATGCCTTATGGCCAAGCCTACCAAGGTAAAATATAATGATAGTGATGATGATTCTTGTGCTAGTGATGGTTGTAGGAGTGATAATGAGGAGGATGAGGACTACTCCAAGGATGATCTATTAGGCATAATAGATCAAATGAGCAAGGGCTATAAGAGGACCACCAAGAAATACAAAATCTTGGAACAAGAGCTCATTGTCAAGAGCAATGAAAATGATGCCTTGATGGAGGAGCTTGTTGCTCTAAAAAAGAGTAAGGAGTGCAAAGGAATTGAACAAGAGCTCAAAGCTCTTAGGAAATCCTTTGATGAACTAGAGGCCTCTCGTGAGTGTCTAAAGGAAGACCACGAGGACCTTGAAGTTGCTCACACTAGGCTTAAGGAAGCCTACTCTACTCTACTTGAGCTCATCAAGGAAAATAACCTCAAGTTGGAGAAGTTCATGAAGGAAGCTAAGGAGGAGCAAGTGATTGTCACTTGTGATATTGGACTAACATGTGATATTATTGATGATTCTTTATTTGTTAGTCCTACTAATGCTTCATGTAGCTCATCATCATCCACCACAACCAACTCTACCTCTACTACTAGTGATTCATCACTTGTGGTTGAGACTCTCAAGAGAGAGGTGGATGATCTCACCCGCGCATTAGGCAACGCCTATGGTGGGGATGCTCACTTGCTAAAATACTTGGGTAGCCAAAGGTTCTCTCTTAATAAAGAGGGATTAGGCTATACTCCCAAGAAGGGCAAGGCGGTCTTTGCTACTCCAAAGCCTCGCTTTGTGAAGGGCAATGGTCGTTATTGTAATAGATGCAAGCAAGTTGGGAATCTAGAGATTAATTGCAACAAAATAAACAAGAACAAGAAAAATGCTAATGTACCTTACATTCCTTTTGATTATTGTTATATGCTTACCAAGGGTGAGAAAGGTGTGCATGCTAGGTTTGTTGGTACACCAATTGTGGGCCCAAAGAAGAAGGCCATTTGGGTACCAAAGAGCTTAGTGACTAACCTCCAAGGACCCAAGCAAGTATGGGTACCTAAAAGACATTAAATTGTTTTGTAGGTAAATTACAAGGCCGGAGGAAGGCATTGGGTGCTTGATAGTGGGTGCTCTCAACATATGACCGGTGATTCAAGAATGTTCAACTCTCATAAATCAAATGATAGTGGCATTGATAGCATCACATTTGGTGACAATAGCAAGGGTGATGTAAAGGCTCTTGGAAGGATTGCAATCTCAAATGATCATAGTATTTCTAATGTGCTCTTAGTTGAGAAATTGAACTTCAATCTTCTCTCGGTTGCTCAATTATGTGATCTTGGTTTCAAGTGCATATTTGGTGTTGATGATGTGGAGATAGTTAGTGTTGATGGCTCTAATTTGATCTTTAAAGGGTTTAGATATGAGAATCTATACTTGGTTGATTTCAATGCTAGTGACACTCAACTTTTAACATGCTTGCTCACCAAATCAAGTATGGGTTGGTTATGGCATTGAAGACTTGGTCATGTTGGCATGAAGCAATTGAACAAGTTAGTGAAGCATGACTTAGTTAGAGGCTTGAAGGATGTCACATTTGAGAAGGATAAGCTATGTAGTGCATGTCAAGCCGGAAAGCAAGTGGGCAACACTCATCCATTGAAGAGCATTATGAGTACTTCCAAGGCATTTGAGTTGTTGCACATGGATCTATTTGGGTCAACTATATACACAAGCATTGGTGGCAACAAGTATGACTTTGTGATTGTGGATGATTTCACTAGATACACATGGGTATTCTTTCTTGTGGACAAGAGTGATGTATTTGACATATTCAAGAAGTTCATCAAGAGAGTGCAAAATGAGTTTAAAACCACAATCAAGAAAGTGAGAAGTGATAATGGAAGTGAGTTTAGAAACACAAGAGTTGATGAGCTATGTGATGAGCTTGGAATCAAACATCAATTCTCGGCCAAGTATACACCTCAATTAAATGGCTTAGTTGAGAGAAAGAATAGAACCTTGATTGATATGGCAAGATCAATGTTGAATGAGTATAATGTGAGTCATTCATTTTGGGCCGAAGCAATCAACACGGCTTGATTCTATAGCAACCGTCTCTATTGCCACAAGTTTCTAGAGAAGACACCATATGAGATCTTAAATGGAAGAAAGCCCAACATTGCATACTTTTGGGTATTTGGTTGCAAATGCTACATCTTGAAGAAGGACACTAGATTGAGAAAGTTTGAGAAGAAATGTGATGAAGGATTCTTACTTGGTTACTCAACTACTAGCAAAGCTTATAGAGTTTGGAATTTGGCTAGTGGTCAACTTGAAGAAGTACATGATGTTGAGTTTGATGAAACAAATGGCTCTCAAGATGAAGAAGATAACTTGGATGATGTGAGAGAAACTCAATTGACTAATGCTATGAAAGAGATGGATATTGGTGACATTAGGCCAAAGCAAGTGATTGATATGGATGACAACAAAGATCAAGTGCTCCAAAGTCCAATTACACAAGCTAGTACATCATCTCAAGTGCAACAAGATCAACAAGTGGCTAGTTCATCATCTTTAACTCATGATCAACATCAACATCCAAGCAATCAAGTCCAAGTGCTTCAACCAACTAACATTGCAAGAGACCATCCATTGGATTCCATCATTGGTGATATACAAAGAGGAGTTCAAACTAGATCAAGATTGGCATCATTTTGTGCTCACTCTTCTTTTGTGTCAATGGAAGAACCCAAGGACATTGATAAAGCATTGAGAGATCTGGATTGGGTAAATGCAATGCATGAAGAACTCAACAACTTCAAGAGAAATGAAGTATGGGAACTATTTGAGAGGCCTAAGGATCACAATGTCATTGGAACAAGATGGGTCTTTCGCAACAAGCAAGATCAAGATGGGATAGTAGTAAGGAATAAAGCAAGACTAGTGGCTCAAGGTTACACACAAATAGAGGGTCTTGACTTTGGTGAAACTTATGCCCCAGTTGCAAGATTGGAAGCAATTAGGATCTTACTTGCCTATGCTTGTGCTCACAATATCAAGCTATATCAAATGGATGTGAATAGTGCATTTCTCAATGGGTACATCCAAGAGGAGGTATATGTGGAGCAACCTCCTAGTTTTGAAGATGACAAGAAACCCAATCATGTCTACAAATTGAGAAAGGCTTTGTATGGGTTGAAGCAAGCACCTAGAGCATGGTATGAAAGATTGAGGGACTTCTTGCTATCCAAAGGATTTGTCATGGGTAAAGTGGATACTACTCTATTCACCAAGAAGATTGGGAAAGACTTGTTTGTGTTGCAAATATATGTTGATGATATCATATTCGGTTCAACCAATCAAGATTATTGTGATGAGTTTGGGAAAATGATGGCAAAGGAATTTGAAATGTCAATGATTGGTGAACTTAGTTTCTTTCTTAGACTTCAAATCAAACAAATAAAGGAAGGAACATTTGTAAGCCAAACCAAATACATAAAGGATATGCTAAAGAAGTTTGGTATGGAAGATGCAAAAGGAATCACTACTCCAATAAGCACTAGTGGAAGTTTGGATAGTGACAAGAATGGCAACATGGTGGATCAAAAGCTATATAGATCAATGATTGGTAGCCTACTCTATGTGACGGCATCAAGGCCCGATGTAATGTTTAGTGTATGCATGTGTGCAAGATTTCAAGCCTCACCAAGAGAAAGTCATTTGAAGGCAACAAAGAGAATTTTGAGGTATTTGAAGCATACACAAGATGTTGGATTATGGTATCCCAAAGGTGCAAGCTTTGAGCTAGTTGGATATTCGGATTCCGACTATGCCGGTGACAAAGTAGAGAGAAAGAGCACCTCCGGGACTTGTCAATTGTTGGGAAGATCACTTGTCTCATGGTCATCCAAGAAGCAAAATAGTATTGCACTATCTACCGCCGAAGCCGAATACATCGCCATGGGTAGTTGTTGTGCACAAATCTTGTGGATGAAGGCTACATTGAAAGATTTTGGAATCAACTTCAAGAATGTGCCATTGCTATGTGACAATGAAAGTGCCATGAAGCTAACCAACAATCCGGTTCAACATCAAAGAACAAAGCATATTGATGTTCGCCATCACTTTATTAGAGATCATCAACAAAAGGGTGACATTGCTATTGAGAGTGTGGGCACCGAAGATCAATTAGCCGATCTATTCACCAAGCCACTTGATGAGAAGAGATTTCACAAGCTAAAGAATGAGTTGAACATACTTGACTTTTCCAACATGAGTTGATGCACCCCATATATGACATGCCTCTCCTTCGAGCCCTAAGGTACAATTGGTTGACATGTCATACATTCTATGCTAAGGACTTGTTTAGTGCATCTAGTCATAATTTACATGTTCTAGGCTCATTCATGAAAATTAAATGAATTTGAAGTTTATATGGTGCCACTATTGTTTCCATGTCTTGTATGATCTAGTGGTAGCATATAACTTGTTTAAGTAGCTTGTGATCCTAAGTGTTTAATCTAGAAAACTTATCTAAATATTTGCTTCAACATGGTGCATGATAACCCTTCTAGTGAGATGTGAAGAAGCTTGCCCTTGGATCGAACCGAAACTTTTTATTTGTGCAAGCAATCTAGGTTGAATCACAAACTTGATCCTCACCCCATTTTTTCAACATGATAATCTATCTAAAGTTTGCTCCTTGTGGTCAATTGGTGCCAAAGGGAGAGAAAATGGTGTTCACAAAGATAGAACTCAAAGGGGGAGAAGCACAAAGGGGAGAATTGATAAAAGAAGGGGATCAACTAAAATTTTGAGCACACAAGTAGGGGGAGCAAGCTCTTAAACATGAATGTTGCATTTCCATGTGCACTTCATATGTATGATGCATAGTTATGCATTTCGTTTTCTCTGATACTTTGCTTATGTGGTGACTTGCTAATATACAATTGAAAGGTGTATTGAGGTACTAGCATGAATAGGAAGTAGTTAGATTTTTCTTGCTTCATATTTTTCAAAGTGGTACTAGAGCCTTGCTTATAATGTTGATCTCACGAGGTTTCTAGTTATGTTTGTATTTTTCCAAGTGGAATCTAACTACACAAGGTGCTAAGATGGTGTTTATCGCTACTCCGATGGTATCACGCTTCAAAGGTCTATAATCTTAAACACTTAGCACCTATTGGTAGTCAATGCTCCTATACTTTCCTATCTAACATGTATGCTTCCAAAATCCAAACATATAGCATACATGTAGGGGGAGCCATTGCTATCAATTTGAATTCATGATTACATGTCCATGATTCTTACACATGGTAATATACTTGGACAATGTGACATGGGTTCAATCAAAATTTTATCATAATATCTTTGTGAAAGGTTTGTCACCAATTACCAACAAGGGGGAGATTGAAAGTCCTATGTTTGGTGTTGGTAATTAGTGACAATGCCTAAGTACTAATCCTATGCCTAAGTTGTATGTAGCATATGAGGATTAGTACATTCCAAGGTTGGTGGCAAGATGGACATGGTGATCATGATGGACACACTTGGATTTGGGCGCAACCCTATGTGATCAAGGCAAAGGTATATGCTTAAGGGTTGTGTTTTAGTAACCTAGACACCTAGTGGGTGTGGTTACATTATAGGATAGATAGCCGTACTATCAAGAGGGGAATGACGCGGCTATTGAACTCCTAAGTGCCTCTAGGTGTGCATTTCATAATCATATGCATTTGGATAGAACTAATAACGCCTCAAAAAATAATTGTGAAAATGCTAACACACTCACACATGACGAAGATCACTTGGTGGTGTTAGCACGTTTGCGAAGGCGATGGAGTTTGAGCGGTAGAGAGGGTTTGGGATCCTCTCTCCCTCCCGCCGAGCTTGCGAGGCGGGATTCAGGCGTTTTCGAGGAATTGAAACGACTATTTTCCCTTACGCCGGAAGTCCGAAAAAGAAACGGAAGCGAACGGAGGTCACAGAGGTGACCGGACGCTGAACCGGACGCGGTCTTTGCATGACCGGGCATGTCCGGTCAGTGTTCAGTGTCTGCGCGTATTTCAGTTTGATGATCGGACGCGCAGCGCGTCCGGTCACTGACGATCGGACGCGTTCGGTCGTTTAGGGAGCTTACTGGACTCTAACCGGACGCTGGCACTGTCGCGTCCGGTCATTTACTTCAGCGCGTCCGGTCACTATTTCGTTGAGCGCTGCTCAGGCGACCAGCGCGTCCGGTCACTCACAGGACCAGCGCGTCCGGTGATTTCCAGCGCGTCCGGTCTGCGCGATGAGCGCGTCCGATCGTTGCTTCACAGTTAGCCGTTGGGCGACCGGCGCGTCCAGTCGTTTGGACCAGCGCGTCCGGTCAGTGCTTCCTGAGTTAGCCGTTGGGCGACCGGCGCGTCCGGTCAGTTGGACCAGCGCGTCCGATCAGCGCGATTTCGGCTGTTTAAGTTTCTAACGGCTCTATTCGAAGGGGTACGTCTATAAATACTCGTTGGCCGGCTCAAGGCTCCATCTCTCGAACATTTGACATACTTGTGAGCACTTTGAGCTAAGCAACTCCCCTCCCACTCATCTCTCTTGCTTCTTTGCATATTCAAAGTGAGATTGAGTGATCCAAGTGCATTTGCATTGAGAGATTGCATCTAGTTGGCACTTGGTGGTTGATTTGCTGCGGGATTCTTGTTTCTCTTGGTGGTTGCCGCCACCTAGATGGCTTGCAGCAGCTTGGAGGCGTTGGCAAGAGTTGGTGATTGTTCTTGGCCACCTCCGGTGATTGTGAGGGGTTTGTGCCTACCTCGGTGAAGCGCCAAAGGCAACGTTAGTGAATTGCTCATGTCATTGCAACCTTTTGCCATTTGGTAGGTTCTTATGGCGCCTTTTGAGAGGCTCGGTGTGAGACCGATTAGCCACTGAACCACATGGTGAAGAGGGACACAACGGGGACTAGCGTGTCGGCAAGCACGTGAACCTTGGGATAAATCTTCGTGTCATCATTCTTATTGTGTTTGATCGATCCCGGTAGTTGTATATTGTGGTATTCATCTCTTGATCATATTGATTGGTTGGCTCAATACTTCGCCCCTCGGTGATATCCTCCTAACTCTCTCTTGTATTAATTTCTTAGTTACCTTGCTAGCTTGTTAGTGTAACTCTTAGCTTGTGTAGCTAGCTAGCTTTAGTTGTAGTTAAATTGTGCGGTTTGACTTGTGCAGTTGAGTGCAAATATATTAGAATTGTGAATTGGTTAGGTGGCTTGCAAACACCCCGTAGGCTAAGCAAAACTCGCATCTCGCTATTTGTTATATTGATAAACTTGTTTAGCTTGTCTTTGTAGAAAGTTTTATAAGGCTATTCACCCCCCTCTAGCCATCAAGACCTTTCACAAGGGCGCCAGAGGGGAAGGTGGACACAACAGCAGCCACAACAATACCCAAGGTCGCGGTAGTTTTGGGCGTGGACAAACGGGAGGTCGCAGACAAGGAGGTGCTCCCTCTAGAGTCGTTTGCCAACTCTGTGGCAAGGATGGCCACACCGTCATCAAGTGCTACAAGAGTTTTGACATCGCCTTCACCATTCCTCCCTAGAAGAGCATGTTATCGACAACAACATCCTATGTGGTGGACACCAACTGGTACGTTGATTCCAAAGCTATGAATCATGTGACCGGTGAGTTGGAAAAGTTGAGGATCCATGACAAGTATGGAGGCATGATCAAGTGCGCACGATGAGTGGGATAGGTATGGAGATTAATCATGTTGGTTCTAGCATTTTGCGTACCCGTACTAGTGAAATTCATCTTAAAAATATTCTACACGTTCCAAAAGCCAGCGAAATCTTAATCTCTGTTAATCCTCTCACTCGTGATAACAATGCTTTTTTTAGAATTTCACCCCAATCATTTTTCTTTCAAGGAACAGGGGACGAGGAGGACTCTCCTCAAAGGTAGATGTGAAGGAGGCCTCTACCCTTTGAAGTCGATTCAGAATAAGCAAGCTCTCAGCGCCTTCAAGCTGTCGACCTCCATGTGGCATCATAGATTAGGGCATGCTTCCACTCATGTAGTCCAACAAGTCCTTAATTGCCATAGGCTTCCTTTTGTTTGTGATTCCAATAAAAACATGATTTGTGATGCGTGTGAAAAGGGCAAGAGTCATCAACTGCCCTATCCTCGATCCACTAGTATGTCTACTAGTACTTTGGATCTTTTTTTTGATGTTTGGGGCCCTGCTCCTACTTCTGTTGGACACAATGTTTATTATGTCTATTTCATTGATGATTATATCAAGTTTACATGGATTCATCTTTTGCGCTAAAAATCAGAAGTTTTCTAGAAATTCCATGATTTCCAAAATCTTGTAGAGCGACAATTTGGTAGGAAAATTCTAGCTCTCCAAACAGATTGGGGAGGTGAATATCAATCCCTAAAATCCTTTTTCCGGCGCATAGGGTTTTGTTGGTATTTGTTAATGCAAGTAAAAGTTAAGAGTTTCGCAAGTGCACAGAGTACCATTGTAGCACTTCACCCTGGAGTATTTCAGGTATCGTTATTTATATTTTACCATAGGGAGGAGCCATGGCTAGAGAGATTGATAAACTTATACTATCAATGCATCAAGGGACTAAGCACATACTCTAAATAGGGATAAATCAGGATATATATGATAAGCATAATACTTAGAGAGACTCCATAAGATATCAATAGTTAATCTAAGTAGATTACAAGAGAGATAAATTTCTAAGTCATTCTTAATTACAAGTCATAGCATACTATCATTATATACACTTAGCAATAGCAAAAGATTATCTCTATATTCATGCATAAGGGACGTCTCTAAAGAAGAGCGCATAGCAATTCCTCCGTCGTGACTTATGTCCTACTAAACCTACAATCGGGGGTGGACTACAGAGAATCACAAGGTTGTTACTTCGTGTGACCTACCACACTTTCTGGACTACAGGGTGCAACCATAGGCAAAACAGTGTATAAGCACCATGCTTACACAAGGTTCGGCTACTCAACCTGTTCGAACACCGGGAAGAGCACTCTGTGATCTTAGGCATAAACACAATGATAACTTTGACTATACTAAGCATATAGTCAAAGTAAACTATAAACATGATAACTAAGAACATGATATAAATGAAGATTAAATTCATTGAGAAGATAAATGTAATGAATACAAGGGCTATACCAAGCCTCGAGTGACTTGATCTGGAATTCGAGTAGAAGCCCGACTTTACTTGATCTATCTTGTCTAGGAGTTCTGCTCTTCTGAGTTTAGTCTAACTTGAATGAATCGAAGTGTCTTCTAGGAGGGGGTCTAGGGGTACTTTTATAGGGGGCACCCGACATCCTTTGGGCCCATGGATCCGTGGCAACACTTAATCTCGACTCTCCAATCAAACCGACCTTGATAAATGGTGGAGATTCATCCTTAGAGGCGGTGGAACAAAGCTGGTGTCGACAGGTGGACCTGGGTGGGTCGGCTGACCTACATGTCGGGTTAGTCGACCCCACCCCAAGCTCCTTTCGATGCGAATCTTCTTCTAATTGGTGTCCCACATGTCATAGAGTCGAATAGAGTCGGTTTTGTGGCGAATGATCTTGATTGGTTGATGTAATATGTCCCACTTGATAAACCCTCATGCATTCACAGAATCACTAAAACTTATGGAAATACTTAGTTTAAACCACTATACCTATGTTGGTGATTGATTTTAAGAGTAAATATAAGTTATATTGACAGTTTAAAGTTGACGTTAACGACCGTCAATAGGATTTCACACCATGTCTCCTGTCCTCATGCTCATCAACAGAATGGGTCGGCCAAACAAAAATATAGACACATCGTTGAAGTAGGTCCTTCCCTTGTTGCTCATGCGTCTATGCAATTAAACTTCTGGGATGAAGCTTTTATCACGGTTGTGTTTATCATCAATAGACTTCCATCAAAGGTTATGTCTAACAAATAGCCATGCACGTGCGACACACACGTGTTTAAAGTTATGGTAGACTACATCTTTTATACACACACACAAAGGGTTTAAGTGTTTAGATCCCTTTTCTCCTTAGACATTGCTTGCCATCGGGCCCCATTCCTTTCCCTCTTGCGTCCTATAGCATTGCCTCCCAGACACAAATTGACATTGTTATGTCTATGTACTATTTTTTTTGCAACCGTGCCAAGGCACGTATTTCATTAAGATGGGGGTAGAGTAACGAACGATACAAAGTATAGGAGCATCTTATGTCTATGTACTATTGATATCAGTATTAAAAATGTACACAATGCGTCGAATGGAATATAGTAAAATGATGTTTCTTTTTTTTTCACCTGCATCGGTGGTGTTAATCTTGTCTTGCAGTGATGCATGAGAATCAATATTTAAGAGAGAAGTTAAAAAGAATCATGATTATATGAAAGATAAACATATACGGAGAATTTAGCAAAATAGATATGTTTGTGCTCTTGGAGTTAAAATAAAATAATCTGATGCTGGACCCTAAAGAGACACCGCGACGCGGGAGATGATGATTGTTGCTGTGGTGGTCCCGTATGTCCGTACCGGCTCTTGTTTAGACTAGCACGGCACGTGTGAAACAGCTGCAGCAAAGCAGCGATTACTGTGCACACAATATGATTGCCTCGTGAGTCGTGAGGCCGCCGAGACCGAGACGGTGCATATGACCTGTGCTCTGCATATAGTATATAACAGCTTAGCTAAAGATCAAATCAAGTAGTGTTAGTTACTTGTTTTTTGCGTCTTGTCGAGAGGCTGTTAATAAGGGAAAGGTACGAGGACATACTAGAGGTTTCCTTGATCGAGTACAAATTAAGTTGTTGTTTTACAGCTGGTTTTTGATATATCATCCGTCTCTACATTTAACCACTCGCTGTCGTCTCTTATACGCGACAGCCTGTTCCAGTTCTACTTCCCTTCCTAGGAATCGATCAGACACGACCTAGTTTGGCCCAGCGATGCGCACGCTAACAGTGCTCTTCCGAGGGGTTACCGTCACAACCCGCACTGGAGTACTGTCGTAATTCCACAAGAGATCATCGAAGGCCGGCGGAAGGCGCCTGTTAGACCAAGTATACTTACTGCCTGTCCACAAGGGGCAATTCGATGAGACACGTACAGGTCGTTGATAAAGCTTCGGCCTCCGAGCGATAAAAAACTTTGGGTTGTTATTTTCTGAGGCGCATATCTGATCATATTAAAGCCACCACACACCAAACCAAAGAGCGTTGGCAATATCTTTAAGTTTAGTGAGGCAAGCGGGAGGCAAATCTGGGGTGGAAAGTACAGCAGTCCTTTTAGTTATGCAAAGCTATAGGACTGTTATGTAAAGAAAGTCAAAATCTCTAGTACTTTTATTACAACGACAAAAAGGAGGAATCCCTTTTGATCGGGGTGGCAAGTACAGCTTGTCACTGATGGAACACGGTGTCTAGCGCCTAGAGTTCGAATTCAGAGAACGCGCAGGAACAAAAGAAGAACACGAAAGTTCACGAATGTCACACCCATTTATCGACCAAATGGAATGCATACCCTTATGTGCGCCCAGAGATCAATCACACATAAGTTCACAAATTATAACAGAAGTATCATCACAAATGTTATTACATCACGATATTTAAACACATAGTCTTAACACAAACGTAGCGGAAGTATAAATAAAAATTCTCTCGTGGTAGCTCCAGTCACAGGTACATTGACTGGTTGACAGCAAGACTAGTAATCTTCAGGGAAGTAGGCGTAGTAGTCACTATTACCTCCATCTGTTACCCATCCGGGATTTTTATCCAAGTAAAAGAAATAAACAAGCGTAAGTACATCTCGTACTCAACAAGTGTAACATGGGGTTCATGAGGCTCAAAAAGGCATATTCATTGGTTTATCAGCATGTAGCTTTTAGTTAGCATGATTTTAGCATAACAATAGCATCAAAATGTCTCAATATAAGCATTAAACATATGATCCATGTGAAATGATTAATGAATAGCAAAAACATAATTATAAACAATTATTCAACTATTCCATAAGGGTCCAAGGCCACTCGTGACCGTGAGCACGGCTGTTATAACAGTTTTACACTCTGCAGAGGTTGTACACTTTCACTGTGAGTCGTGTTACCCAAATGCCCGGTTAATTACTCCCAAAACACTACCAAGGTGAGCAGGCAGGGTAAACACTATGAAGTCTTTCGAAGGTTCGTCTAACAAGTTAGGGTCATTAGATTTCACTCGGCAAACAGATGTAGAGCCCCCCTTCCTGATGGCACAATAACACGCAGCCTATACACATGAGGACAGAGGCCGCACTATACCCGATTCGTCAAGCCATTCTTACGCCATAAAGGAATACCTCTAACAAGCTAGAAAAGGTCCTTCTATATGACTAAAGCCAGAGCCATATAGCCCCCACAGTTGTACTGTAAATTCCGGATTGTCGCTTATAGATGAGTCCTTATGGAGAGCAATTAGAGCATCAAAAGTAACCACCATGCTCTAATACCCTTAAACAGTAATAAAATCATCTTTTAATGTTTATTGCATATTCCATTAGTCAAATTACATGATCATAGTCCATGTTTAAGCACTAGCCAAAATACTCAATGCAATTTAATAGGTACCAAGGTAAAGGATCAATCGCTAAGTCATCCTTAACAAGGAATAAATGCATAATGATATTAATTGCATAAAGTGAATAGGACAACAAGGATAATCCCATGCTATACTTGCCTTGCTCAAACTGGTCCTGAAGATCTTGCTCGTAATAAGGCTCTTGATCTCCAACGAATTTCTCACCGTCTAAACTCGATCAACCATTATCAACAACACACATCCAGAAGCAATCATGCATAGACAAGCAAGACTATAATTAGAACAATACACCAACAGTAAGAAAATAAGATAAAAAGTCTTTAAAATGAATCTACAACTTGCTAGGATCACACAGACGCGAAGATCACGAAAATCGGAACTAAAACGACAAAGTTATGAATTTCCAAAGATTTCCTATAGAAAAATAAATACTTTAATAAAAACTCGTAAATAAATTAATCCAAACCTACTGTACAGTTGTATAATTACATAGAGTTCGCAAATATGAATCTAACGAAATTTGAATGGACCAAATCGGAGTTAAAACGGATAATTTATGACTAAAACAAACTCAGTGGCAAAACTGTAAATATCAGAAAGCGTATTTTTCATTTACCGAAACGAAATACGTTTTCAACCGATCAAAGCGTACTCTGAGCTTTACGTTTTAGGACTGCGGGTTAAGAACTTAAAAACTTCAGGGTTTCTTTTACAATTTTACAAACGAACCGGTAACTTCTATTTACATCCGTTGGATTCAAATCGGACGGTCCAAATCGGATCAGGGAGGAAACCGGCGGCCACAGTAACCCCGACGGCGGCGCCATGGCCGGATGGAGCCCGAGCTCGCCGGAGCTTGAGAAGACGACCCTACCGAGCACCGTTCGCCAAACCGAAGACACCAAAAGAACGAGTAGCTCACGACGATCTTACCCCGCGCGAAAACAAGACCGGAGGACGAGCTGAGGGTGGTGGCTAGCTCGGGATGGCGCCGGTGGAGGCGGAGCTTCGACGGTGGCTCTCCCGGGACGTCGAGGCTAGGGTTTTAGGTGCTCAATGAGGAGCGGGGAGACGCGGGGTTCCGTTTTATAGCCCGGAGGCATCGGTATACATGGAAAGAGCAAAGATTTGCGGCGGATTCGATTCATCGAATCGGAGAGAGAGAGGAAAGCTGCGTTCGGCCGGAGGAAGAAGAAAGGAAAGGGGAAACACGTCGCTGACAGGTGGGTCCCGCATGTCGGCGACTCAGAGGAAAAACGGGGCGGCGGCTGGGTGCGGGACGCGGCCGTGCGCGCGAGTTGGGCCGGCAGGCCGCGGCTGGGCTCGGCCCATGCGGGAGAAGGCGGGCGCTGGAGTGAGCGGGCCGCGCGCGGGGAGGCAGGCCGAGGCGTGCTGGCGGGCCAAATTCCGAGTGAAGATGAATTTCTTTTTTTTTTTCTAATTTTTTTCAAATTCCTTTTTCAAATGATTTTCAAATCAAATTTGAATTTGATTGAAACCACTCAATACAAAACTTCAAATGCAGCAGCATGAATGCACAAGCATGTTTCTACTCTTATATTTGATTTTAAATTTATAAAAATTATTCTTATTCTAAATTTGCATGCTTCACAAAAATAAATATAAAAATCATATTTTTCCTATTTTTCTTCTTTTCAAATTTTTAGGGTGTTACAATTCTACCCCCCTTAAGATGAATCTCGTCCCGAGATTCGACCGATGCTTACTCAAACAGTTGCGGGTAGGTTTTTCTCAGATCCTCTTCTCGTTCCCAAGTAGCCTCTTCTGCTGTGTACCGATTCCATTGTACTTTACACATTTTGATTGTTCTACTTCTTGTGACTCTGTCCGCAGTCTCTAAAATTTTAACCGGAAACTCTTCATATGTAAGATCCTCCTTAACAGTGAGTTCCTCTAATGGAATCTGCTCCTCTGGTACTCGTAAACATTTCTTCAATTGAGACACATGGAACACATCATGTACACCTGCCAAACTTTCAGGTAATTCCAACTGATATGCCACTTCACCACGTCTCTCTATAATCTTGAAAGGTCCAATATATCTTGGTGCCAATTTACCCTTCATGTTGAACCTCTTCACACTCCTCATTGGCGATACTTTCAAATATACATAATCCCCTACCTCAAAAGTCAACTCCCTTCTGCGAGTATCAGCATAGCTTTTCTGTCTGGACTGTGCTATTTTTAGATTATCTCTAATCATTCTCACTTTCTTTTCAGCATCCTTTAATACATCAGGCCCATACACTTGACTCTCCCCTGTCTGATTCCAGAACAACGGGGTTCTACACTTTCGTCCATACAGAGCCTCAAACGGTGCCATTTGAAGACTCTTCTGATAACTGTTGTTATAAGAGAACTCTGCATAAGGCAAACTCTTATCCCAACTAGTTCCATATTGTAAAGCACAAGCTCTCAACATATCTTCCAATATCTGATTAATTCTCTCCGTTTGACCATCTGTCTGAGGATGATAAGCTGTACTAAAATTTAATTTGGTTCCCAATGATTCATGTATCTTTTGCCAATAATGAGATGTAAACTGAGTACCTCGATCAGACACAATCTTTTTAGGTACTCCATGTAGACTCACTATTCTTTCCATATACAACTCTGCCAACTTCGCACTGCTATATGTAGTCTTCACAGGCAGAAAATGAGCAACCTTAGTCAGACGATCCACTATCACCCAAATTGAATCATATCCTCTTTGAGTCCGTGGCAACCCAACTATAAAATCCATACCAACCTCTTCCCATTTCCACTCGGGTATCTGCATAGGCTGTAACAATCCTGCAGGTCTCTGATGTTCCGCTTTCACTCTTTGACAAGTATCACACAAAGCAACATACTCAGCAACATCTCTTTTTAAACCATACCACCAATATTTCTCTCTCAGATCCAAATACATCTTAGTACTCCCCGGATGTATGGAATAAGCTGACTCATGAGCTTCACGCAGAATTGCCATTCTGATATCCTTATCTTCGGGCACACACAGCCTTTTTCCAAACCATAGCGTACCATTATCATCCTTACGGAATCCTGGAGATTTACCTTTCGCTATGTTTTCAGCTATCTCTCTCAACTTTTCATCCTTCTGCTGACCTTTACGGATCTCTTGCTCTAGAGTAGGCTCTAATACTAATTCCACTGCATTGGTAGTAAATCCTAAGTTCAAATACTTGCACTCGGCACATAATTCCTTTGGCATAAGCATTACTTGTATTTCATTTGCATAACTTTTCCTACTAAGAGCATCAGCAACAACGTTGGCCTTTCCTGGATGATAATGCACCTCTAGATCATAGTCTTTTATCAACTCCAACCATCTACGCTGCCTCAAGTTCAGATCCGTTTGAGTGAAGATATACCTTAGACTCTTGTGATCAGTGTATATATCACTCTTGTGTCCAATCAAATAATGTCTCCATATCTTTAATGCATGAACTACTGCAGCTAATTCCAAATCATGAGTAGGGTAATTTAACTCATGCTTCCTCAACTGCCTTGATGCATATGCCACAACTCTACCTTCTTGCATCAGTACACATCCCAAACCCAATCGAGATGCATCACAATAGATAGAGAAAGGTTTACTCAGATCTGGCAAAACTAAGACGGGTGCAGTCGTCAATCTCTTCTTTAGTTCCTCAAAATTAGCCTGACACTTCTCGGACCACACAAACTTGGCATTCTTCTCCAATAATGCAGTCATTGGTTTTGCAAGCTTTGAAAATCCCTCTATAAATCTTCTATAATAACCAGCTAATCCCAAGAAGCTACGAATCTCACTCACATTGATGGGTGGTTTCCAATTCAATACATCTTTCACCTTGCCAGGATCTACTGATATTCCTCCATTAGAGACAATATGACCCAGAAAAGAAACTTCCTTCAACCAAAACTCACATTTACTCCTCTTTGCATATAGTTGGTGTTCTCTGAGCTTCTGCAAGACCAACCTCAAATGTTCAGCATGTTCTTCCTCAGTCTTGGAAAATACTAGAATATCATCGATGAATACCACTACAAACTTGTCCAGATATTCCATGAATACCTTATTCATCAAATACATAAAGTATGCAGGAGCATTAGTCAGACCAAAAGACATCACTGTATACTCATACAACCCATACCGTGTAGTAAAAGCTGTCTTTGGTACATCACTAGCACGAATCTTCAACTGATGATATCCAGAACGAAGATCAATCTTGGAAAATACACAAGCTCCTCTCAACTGATCAAACAGGTCATCAATCCTAGGCAATGGGTACTTGTTCTTAATAGTAACCTCATTAAGAGACCGATAATCTACACACATCCTCTGAGTTCCATCTTTCTTATCCACAAAAATCACTGGTGCTCCCCATGGTGAAGAACTAGGACGAATAAAACCCTTATCCTGCAACTCCTTAATTTGTTTCTTAAGTTCTTCTAATTCATTTACTCCCATTCTATATGGACGCTTAGCTATAGGTGCAGTTCCAGGTAATAATTCAATAATAAATTCAATGTCACGGTCTGGTGGCATACCTGGCAATTCCTCTGGAAACACATCTGGAAACTCCTCCACAACTGGATCTTCCTGGTTGTCACCATCATTGAGCTGGTTCACTGTAGCAGTCTCTTGTTTTTGCACTTTTACTTCAACCCTGATTCTATCACCCTTTGGTGTTGTCAGTACAACTGATTTATCCTTACACTGAATCTCTGCTTGCTGTTGCATCATCCAATCCATTCCCAATATAAGATCAATCCCAGCTGTTCTCAATACTATAGGGCTAACTGTAAACTCTACCCCCCTTAAGTTGAGACTAATCGGAAGACAGCGATAAGATGCTGGCATGCTTCCACCAGGTGAGTTTACTAAGATAGGATTCTTCATGGCACATAAATGGATTCTATGTATTCTAACAAATGATTGCGATATGAAAGAATGTGATGCTCCAGAATCAAAAAGTACAGTGGCGGGAGTAGAGTGGACATCGAACGTACCAAGCATAACTTCTGGCTCCTCCACTGCAGTTTCCTGGGACAAGTGATTGACCCTTCCTGAGTTAGGTGCGGTCTTCTGGTGGCTGCTCTGTCTCTGGGGAGTCTGCTGGTTAAGCTTCTCCGGGCAATTGTAAGACATGTGACCTTCTTTTCCACATCGGAAACACTTGTTGGGGGGTATTGGGAGCACTAGTCTTCATAGGAGTGTTATTGGAAGGACCCTGACGCTGTGCTTGATTTCCATTCTGCTGCGGCGGACGTTGGTTGCTATTCTGTGGCTGGAATGGGGGACGTTGCGGAAACTGTCCACGGAATGGGGCCTGACCACGATTCCACTGTCCAGAGAGAGGCCTCTGCTGAGTATTCTGCTGAAAACCAGTACGCAGACGGGTGTTGCTATTAGAGACTTGTCCCTGTAACCTCTTCCTCTTTGCATCCATTTCCTTGCGCTTGCTATCCACCACGATAGCGCGGTTTACAAGCGTCTGAAAATTAGGGTAGGTATTGGACATCAACTGCAACTGTAGTCCATCATATAATCCCTTCAAGAAGCGGCGCTGCTTATCATTGTCATTTGCCACCTCATGTGGAGCATATCGTGACAATTGAGCAAACTTGTCACGGTACTCAGCTACAGTCATTGACCCTTGGGTCAGGTTCCTGAATTCCTCCGCCTTCAACTCTATCATTCCTTCAGGTATATGGTAAGCCCTGAAGTTCTCCCTAAACTCCTGCCAGGTGACTGCAGGAGCATTGGCAGGACGACCATACTCATATGACTCCCACCAATCCTGAGCTTCTCCCTGAAGTTGCCCAGAAGCAAACAACACCTTCTGTCGGTCATCACATTGGGCAATAGTGAGTTGTTTCTCCACTGCACGAAGCCAATCATCGGCCTCCAAAGGATCAGCAGCATGTGTGAACACTGGGGGACGACCCTTCAAAAACTCACCACGCTTATCACGTGGTTGAGCCCCAGCAACTGGCTGATTTTGCTGATTTTGCACTAGTTGCTGCATCAACTGCGTCTGTACCGCCAACAGTTGCTCAATAGTTGGTGGCGGTGGTGGTGGTGGATTTGGGGGAATGTTTCCACGACCTCTGCCTCTTCCTCTTCCGGCCATCTGCCACCTATAAACATGCAAACTTTAAGAATTCCATGATTTCAACCACTTATAAGATTAAGAAGGAGATCTGAAAATTTTCTGGACGAGTAGCAATGTTAACAGTTCAGTATTTCAATCATATCTCGAGTTACAGAAATCCAAAAGAGGCGTGCCTTATATGGTTGGAAAGCTTATGAAATTATCCACAATTTCTATTCAGACCTCAAGATCAAATTCTGTCGCTAAGTCTATGAAAAATAAAGCGTAACAGAAACTGTTCCAGATTCCAGTCTGTGCAGAAACTTTAACTTGTACAAATTATATCTCTCGAACCAGATCAGATAAAAAGGTGATTCCAGTGGCATTTGAAAGATGCTTGAGTCTAGTTTCTCTCATAAAAATTTCATAAATGTTGCACGAACCGTTTTTAAACTATAGCAGAAACATTGAAGACTGCTCCAGAAAACAGCAAGGACAGAAACGTGATAATATCAAACCCCAACTATTATTCCTTGACTATTAAACTTATTATTCTTAAGAATGGAACTTGTAGACATGCCTACAAGTCCCGACACTCAAACAAAGATCCAACTCACACATAAGCATAATAATAAAGCAACTAGCACACCAAGGTTCAAACCACACGACAGACTCGACTGACTCAACTGACGTTACTAAGAACGTTCTTATTACATAAAGGACTCCTACTTCCTAAGGAAGTGGCTCATGCTCTAATGTCTCATAAATCTTGGACATGCCTTGGTTTGCTCGGAGCTCATCAATGGTTGCTTGGCACCTCTTGATAGTCTTCCCTTGTGCCTTCACCATCTCTTCTAGCTGCAGCTTCCTATCCATCATATCATAGACAAAGTCCACCATTACCCGAGGTAGTGGCTCTAGCTGCACTGGATCTGTCATAGCCCATCCAAGTTCGGGGTGTGCACGAGGAAAGAAGCGATGAATGTCATGCTTCATAAGGTTAAAGCGAAGATAGTGGAGACCCATACATGCTTCAAAAGCAGCATCTTCAATGCTATCCTCTATAGTAGCTCGATGTCCCACGTGAGAGAACATCCTGTCCAGCTGATATGCTCCCTTGTCTTCCTTATGGGCAAAGATGCTTGCCCTTGCCTTCCAGTACGTGTCCTCCAGTGGATGAGTGTACTCCCAGCAGACGTACTCCACAGCTGGATGCCAATCAGCGAAGTAAGCAGTGAGCATCCCCACCAGGCGAAGATGAGAGACAGCATTCCCTCCATTCCTGTGGTAGATCCTCACAGTCCACCCCATTGGAGCAGGTGGCATATCTTCAGAAGCTTCATGTGATGGAGGTGGTGGTTGTACTCCTCCATTAGCTTCCTCTTCATCATCTTCAATCTCGACGATTTCTGGATCTTCTTCAGGCTCAGGCTCTTCTTGGGGAGGTGCTGGTGCTTGGACTGGTGTTACAGGAGTCTGCTCCTGTTCCTGAGGTTCTGGCTCTTGTGGCTCTTCAGTTGCATGCAGGGCACGAGGTGGGTAGTATCCTCCAGAGCTAATGCGGGCAGTCTTACGGTCACGGGCCATCTACAGAATTTTTAGATGAAGTTAGAATAGAGGCAAAATTTTGTAATAAAATGTGACATAAGAAGCATAAAAATTTATCAAATAACAAGAGCAAGATAGTGAGCATAAAAATAATGTAAAGATGATACTAAATCGACCATTCCTAGCTAGGCTTGCGTCCTACAGTCAACAAGAGCTCCGATACCAATTTGTCACACCCATTTATCGACCAAATGGAATGCATACCCTTATGTGCGCCCAGAGATCAATCACACATAAGTTCACAAATTATAACAGAAGTATCATCACAAATGTTATTACATCACGATATTTAAACACATAGTCTTAACACAAACGTAGCGGAAGTATAAATAAAAATTCTCTCGTGGTAGCTCCAGTCACAGGTACATTGACTGGTTGACAGCAAGACTAGTAATCTTCAGGGAAGTAGGCGTAGTAGTCACTATTACCTCCATCTGTTACCCATCCGGGATTTTTATCCAAGTAAAAGAAATAAACAAGCGTAAGTACATCTCGTACTCAACAAGTGTAACATGGGGTTCATGAGGCTCAAAAAGGCATATTCATTGGTTTATCAGCATGTAGCTTTTAGTTAGCATGATTTTAGCATAACAATAGCATCAAAATGTCTCAATATAAGCATTAAACATATGATCCATGTGAAATGATTAATGAATAGCAAAAACATAATTATAAACAATTATTCAACTATTCCATAAGGGTCCAAGGCCACTCGTGACCGTGAGCACGGCTGTTATAACAGTTTTACACTCTGCAGAGGTTGTACACTTTCACTGTGAGTCGTGTTACCCAAATGCCCGGTTAATTACTCCCAAAACACTACCAAGGTGAGCAGGCAGGGTAAACACTATGAAGTCTTTCGAAGGTTCGTCTAACAAGTTAGGGTCATTAGATTTCACTCGGCAAACAGATGTAGAGCCCCCCTTCCTGATGGCACAATAACACGCAGCCTATACACATGAGGACAGAGGCCGCACTATACCCGATTCGTCAAGCCATTCTTACGCCATAAAGGAATACCTCTAACAAGCTAGAAAAGGTCCTTCTATATGACTAAAGCCAGAGCCATATAGCCCCCACAGTTGTACTGTAAATCCCGGATTGTCGCTTATAGATGAGTCCTTATGGAGAGCAATTAGAGCATCAAAAGTAACCACCATGCTCTAATACCCTTAAACAGTAATAAAATCATCTTTTAATGTTTATTGCATATTCCATTAGTCAAATTACATGATCATAGTCCATGTTTAAGCACTAGCCAAAATACTCAATGCAATTTAATAGGTACCAAGGTAAAGGATCAATCGCTAAGTCATCCTTAACAAGGAATAAATGCATAATGATATTAATTGCATAAAGTGAATAGGACAACAAGGATAATCTCATGCTATACTTGCCTTGCTCAAACTGGTCCTGAAGATCTTGCTCGTAATAAGGCTCTTGATCTCCAACGAATTTCTCACCGTCTAAACTCGATCAACCATTATCAACAACACACATCCAGAAGCAATCATGCATAGACAAGCAAGACTATAATTAGAACAATACACCAACAGTAAGAAAATAAGATAAAAAGTCTTTAAAATAAATCTACAACTTGCTAGGATCACACAGACGCGAAGATCACGAAAATCGGAACTAAAACGACAAAGTTATGAATTTCCAAAGATTTCCTATAGAAAAATAAATACTTTAATAAAAACTCGTAAATAAATTAATCCAAACCTACTGTACAGTTGTATAATTACATAGAGTTCGCAAATATGAATCTAACGAAATTTGAATGGACCAAATCGGAGTTAAAACGGATAATTTATGACTAAAACAAATTCAGTGGCAAAACTGTAAATATCAGAAAGCGTATTTTTCATTTACCGAAACGAAATACGTTTTCAACCGATCAAAGCGTACTCTGAGCTTTACGTTTTAGGACTGCGGGTTAAGAACTTAAAAACTTCAGGGTTTCTTTTACAATTTTACAAACGAACCGGTAACTTCTATTTACATCCGTTGGATTCAAATCGGACGGTCCAAATCGGATCAGGGAGGAAACCGGCGGCCACAGTAACCCCGACGGCGGCGCCATGGCCGGATGGAGCCCGAGCTCGCCGGAGCTTGAGAAGACGACCCTACCGAGCACCGTTCGCCAAACCGAAGACACCAAAAGAACGAGTAGCTCACGACGATCTTACCCCGCGCGAAAACAAGACCGGAGGACGAGCTGAGGGTGGTGGCTAGCTCGGGATGGCGGCGGTGGAGGCGGAGCTTCGACGGTGGCTCTCCCGGGACGTCGAGGCTAGGGTTTTAGGTGCTCAATGAGGAGCGGGGAGACGCGGGGTTCTGTTTTATAGCCCGGAGGCATCGGTATACATGGAAAGAGCAAAGATTTGCGACGGATTCGATTCACCGAATCGGAGAGAGAGAGGAAAGCTGCGTTCGGCCGGAGGAAGAAGAAAGGAAAGGGGAAACACGTCGCTGACAGGTGGGTCCCGCATGTCGGCGACTCAGAGGAAAAACGGGGCGGCGGCTGGGTGCGGGACGCGGCCGTGCGCGCGAGTTGGGCCGGCAGGCCGCGGCTGGGCTCGGCCCATGCGGGAGAAGGCGGGCGCTGGAGTGAGCGGGCCGCGCGCGGGGAGGCAGGCCGAGGCGTGCTGGCGGGCCAAATTCCGAGTGAAGATGAATTTCTTTTTTTTTTCTAATTTTTTTCAAATTCCTTTTTCAAATGATTTTCAAATCAAATTTGAATTTGATTGAAACCACTCAATACAAAACTTCAAATGCAGCAGCATGAATGCACAAGCATGTTTCTACTCTTATATTTGATTTTAAATTTATAAAAATTATTCTTATTCTAAATTTGCATGCTTCACAAAAATAAATATAAAAATCATATTTTTCCTATTTTTCTTCTTTTCAAATTTTTAGGGTGTTACAACGAACGGCGACTGCCGGCCGGAGGACAGTGCTGTTTCCACTGATATTTACTGGAGAGTACAGACACGATTAAACCCGTAGTAATGCACTGATATCAACTACTTGGAGTCTGCCACTTATGCCAGTATAGCCTACATGTACACATGGAAAACTAGAAACTGTTTAAAACAAGGTACAAAGAAACCTTAGCGCAACGGAGGGCAATATGTTACCATATCACGACGGTCGTTGCTAAATTATATGAAAGTTTCGCATGCTGTGTGTGAAATTCGTGTGCCTGACAACGGAGGTTGGTGCTGGTCACGGATGGGTTCACGATGCCGAGACTGGTTTGACCAGACGGGATGGAGATGCAATGCAGCGAAAGACGAAAAGAGAGAGGGGGGAGCGCCCGCCCGCCCGTCTCTTCGTCTCTCGCCGCCGGGAAATTAATGCGCGGTTCAGATTTGGACCGGGTCGCCCGCTGACCGACCGCCGGGAAAATAATGTGCGATGTAACGTCGTCGGCGAGCATCCCAAATTCCCAACGACGATAGCTGGTTCTGGGGTGAGATGATGTTGCGCCTGCAGCTCGTACCCGGCGCTAATGACCAAATATATGTTTTATGATAAATTACCATTGGTAGTTTTGATTTTTAAACGTTGCTCCTTTCTTATGTGACATGACATGCTTCTCCAAGTTTTTTTTTATTTTTTCATCCCTTTTCTCCTTAGACATTGCTGGCCATCGGACCCTATCCCTTTCCATCTGCGTTCTCTAACATCGCCTCATAGAAGACATGAATTCGTATGTTCATGTACTATTGATATCAGTATTAAAAAATATATACAATGATATTTTTTTACCTGCATCGGTGGTGCTAATCTTGTCTTCCCATGATGCATGAGAATTATTATCTTCCATTTGATTCGATTAACCTGTAATAGCCTGGAAACCAAAGTGCTATTGTTAAGTTTATCTAGGATGTATTTTTTTTTTGCGAAACAGTTTATCTAGGATGTATAAGAGAAGTTAAAAAGAAAGATAAACATATATTTAGCAAAATATATATGTTTCCATTCGTGCTCTTGGAGTTAAATAATCTGATGCGTAGACGCCTCTGACGCGGGATGTTGATGTATGGTCCCGTATGTCTGTACCGGCTCTTGGAATCTTATCTTATCTTATTGTTACTAATTAGAGGCCCCAATAGAGATACCACGTTAATTCTCACCAGACACGCTAGAAAAAAAATAAATCCAAGAAATTCTCACAATAATCAGAAACATCTGGCTTTTGATTTAGTAGTCTCCAATCATCATAACCAATAATAGCCATTAGATCTACTGTAGTTTATTAAAAATAGTGGCAAACGCGCGCCCCTGCGCGCGATTGGAAAGGATAATGATGATTGTTGCTCGGAGAAGATGTAGAGGGTAAAACTATGGATATGTGTATCTGTATGATGCATTTGCTGATATATATGTGCATTCTGTCTATGGTTGGATATCAAAGTAGGTTATACAGAGAGAGTATCACAGAGAACAAAGGTATGTATATAGAGCAGGTCATGCAACAGGACATCGGTATCCAACATTCAGATCGATCTATTGTGAAATAATCTAATCTAACATCTAAGAAGGGCACAGGGAGAGGATAACTCACCAAAACGATGAACTGAACTTGAGAAGGTGCTCTCCCCAGGATTGAGAAAGCGTTGCCCATAGATCAGCAAGGGATTTCAACCTAGAAAATACAGCGGCATTATTATTGGCTCTGAAAATATCATGAAGCAATAAATCTCTTTTGATTTCACTATGCTCATTTTGAGGCACACAATAGACCAAAGAACCAATGGCATGTACATTTTATCACTGCCTTTTTTTGGACAATATATGCACATCGTCCAGTCAGTCAATTTCATTGCATCATCTTAGACAGGAATCGTTTTCATAGAACCTAAAATTTTCAAATGCCTTGGAAAATAGGGAGGACTGAGAAAGAAGAGGGATGTGAACATAGCAATCACTAAGGAACATGATGAATTTTCTTATGAAATCATCAAATTCTATAATGGAAACTGGCACCAACAAACTTTGTCATGGAGAGGCCTGGCTTGGCAAGTGTCACTTGACAAAAATCTAACCACATGTCACAAAAATCTAGCCACATGTCACCAGAGACCTTGAAGAGAAAAGAAAGGTGAACCAAGACCAACAGGAATCGAGAAGGTAAAATTTAGGCAGCAAGCATGCAACCTATCAAGCTATCTTTCATAGTATTAGGTCCTATCAATATAAACACCGTTGTTGCCTTAAAAAAATCAGATAGGAACATATATGCATGAAGCATTGCTCATGGAACTGAATATTTCAAAGTCACATTCATAGATCACCTAGAAGACTAGCTGTGGAGAACGATTTCCAAAACAGAACAACATTGGAGGATCAAAAAAAATCATTAATGTTCTGCTATAAAATTCAGTTAACACACAGCAAAGAAAGTGCTATTAAACTAAGATGTCATACAGCAAGTTACATAATCTGAGCAAACTAAATAAGATACAATCATGTCTTCATAGGGTAATGAAAGCACTGACTATCTTGTACGGTCCCCACAAATCACGAATCA
Source organism: Saccharum hybrid cultivar R570 (assembly GCA_038087645.1). Lineage (NCBI taxonomy): Eukaryota > Viridiplantae > Streptophyta > Magnoliopsida > Poales > Poaceae > Saccharum > Saccharum hybrid cultivar. The sequence continues at coordinate 2,379,802 of JAQSUU010000368.1, forward strand.
GTGGGTAGGCAAAACTGCTATTAGCACAATTCTAAAGTCATAGCAAAAAAGGGTGGCTGAATTTAGGTTATTATTAGCCTTTCCTCACTATTCTTTACTTTTCTCACTATAATACCTGAACTATGTTACATGATGCGTGCTTGATGATGTAGATAGAAATATGGCAGGTGAATGAACATAACAATTCCGCTGATAGTTTGGTGCTCTTAGTTTCATTTACTTTTTGGTGCTCCCTGTGCAGCAAACATACTACATACGCAGCCTGCACAATGAATTGGTAACATTGTAATGCCCTTTAGCCCTGTTTTAATAAAGGCATCACTGAATAAGGGCACAATTTGATAAGCAAAATCTTTCCAGTAAAATGTTAGAATGAGTGTTCCAGCATAGTACAGATATGACACTGGCATGAATAAGCAAAATCTTTCTAGCAAAATGCTAGAATCAGTGATCCAGCATAGTACAGAACTAAAAAAGCTCTTGCTAGAATAAGTGGTACAGCACAAGCTATCTTTTGAGTAAAATGCAGGTACTACCAATAGATTCATCATATCTCACATAAAAGATAAGTTTACCTTTATGCATAGCATGTTCAAACTGATAAGTTGTAGACCTATGTTCTTCTGTTTCCATAAAATAAACAAATACATGATTTGGAGCCTATCATCATTCTATAAGTGGATAAAGGTTCAGAAAACATCACAAATTAATGGAAGGACCATTACTTCCAGGAGTACAGGGTATGAGCAAAAAAACATCTTAGCATTAGGCATCACACATACACTCCTGCAATAGATGAACACTGATCTGGTTAAATTAAATCTGTTAGCATCACTTGAAAATCAATTGAAAGAATCATCTCATTTCTTAATCCCAACCTAATGGCAGGTAGGATCATAGACCTCAGTTTGTGGGGTTGTCATTGTACGTGAAATTCAGAAGCTAAAATTAAAGCTTATCAGCGGACTCCAATTGTTTATCTGATTGTCATGTTCTTTCACCAAGTCTTATAATCTTACTGCCTGTATCGAATTGAAAGGCAGCCATCGGGAGGTAGAAAGCCGGAAACAAACAAACATTTCTGATCCTAACTAAGGGTGAGTAGGGGCTATTCTAACAGAATGGCAAAATTGGTAGATTTAACTGGAAATTGGAAGAAAGTGGAGCGAGATGAATAGGAATAAATACATCATCTGCAATGGGGTGTGTTTAGTAATAGAACAACCAACAGATTATGTCAAGCAAAGACATCATGCTCAGTAACGAACGCACAAAACGTAGCTACCAACGCAAACAGAATAACACATGAAAACAAGAATTGCTAAGATATAATGACACTGTCATCACAAAACTAATGCAGATAGCAAGAATCATGGAAGGGTGAAATAACTAATCATCATTGCACAATTCCATTGCCTCAGTCTAAAAGTAGTTCATCACTGTACAACCCCCAAACATCAGTAGATAACACCAAGAATGGAACAAACAATCATCACCGTGCAATGGAGGGTGTTAGTTGTGCACATCATCCACACGTTTGAAAACAAGAGAAGTTGCAGGAGCAAACGACCTCCTAGGGGGGTGGGTGGGGCCTGCAAATCACAGTGAAGAGAGGGAGATGAGAGAAGGGAAGGGGGAGAAGGGGAGAGAGCGCACCTTTGCCATCCGCAACGGGCCAGATGCATTGGCGCGGGGCTCCTCCAGTGAGGAAGGGCTGTGAGCTAGATGCACACACACACCCGGCCCGGGCGCTTGCAAGGAGAGCACACACTGTAGAGGAAAAGGGAGGAAAAGCAATGATGGCATGGAGAAAAGGACCCTCCCTTTTTTTTGATGGAGCGGAGCAGGCGATGGACGTTTGGGCATCGCAGGTGTGGCTGCTATACTCGAAGCCAATGGCAGGTCGACAATGACCAGGCACCATAGCCATGGTTTGTATCAACTAAAAACAGTCCTGCAATAAGTAAGGGCCAATTTTCAGTATGAATTAAACAAGGTATTCTAATAAATATTTGTGAACTGAGACCTATAAACACAATCCATTGGGTTAAATAGGAGCAAACTGAGATGCACTGGCATTCAAGGGCAAACTGTCCAAAGGAGGATTTTCAATGTAGTTAAAATCCTGCATTAGCACCTCTAAAGAATCTGATGAAGCGCAGTTCCCAAAGAATAAATTCAGAAGGTGTTATTAACAAACAAAAGATAGCAGAGGCTAACTAATATCATTTACTTGAGATCTCCCAATCCGTAACCTTTTATCGCATAAACGGTAATGCAAACAACTAACCTGGATATTGAGGTAGGAAAAGCAGGAAGATTATATAACAATGACGCATACCTGGCAGCACCTTCTCAGTTAACTTATTCTAGATGGAAGCATTGGCTAACTAAGTAAAACCAGAACGAAAGTACCACACAACACGTTTCATTTGAGGATTTATACTTCACTATTGGGCAGGATGCAAGCAGCTGTTCTTCTAGGCTGCCCATCCTTACCTACAGGCTATAGCTGTGGAGGTCCAAAAGCATCTCGTTTGCCCAGACTAAAACAGAGCATGAGTACAGATGGTATGTGTGATCCAACCACTAAAAAAAAACATAGAAACGAAGCACCTGGTCATCAATGAGCCTGCAATGTATTGTGACTATAGGCAGTTGGTCTTTGTTTTTTGCATCCACAAAACCTGAATGTAGCAAAAAGAAATCAATAGCTATGGAGGTCTGAAAGCATCTCCTTTGCCCAGACTAATACAGAGCATGAGTACAGATGGTATGTGTGATCCAACAACTAAAAAAACATAGAAACGAAGTACCTGGTCATCAATGAGGCTGCAATGTATTGTGACTGTAGGCAGTTGCTCTCTGTTTTTTTGCATCCACAAAACCTGAATCTAGCAAAAAGAAATCAATTTTGTTAAAGCAAAAGAGAGGAGAAGGGAACCATCTAAATCTGAATTCTACGCTGCATCACCCTAGAGAGGAGCACGGACCTAGCAGAGGGGAAGCAAACCGCAACGCACTGTGCTGCATCGGGGCTGGAAGCCGATGCACGACCACACGCACTGGCGTGTCCCCGATTCGGGGGCCGGGCCGGTTCATCGCCGGTGTGCTACCTGCACCGGGGCCGCCGCCGCCCACGCTGGTGCCCACCACCAGAGGCCGACCGCGCCGGTGTGTTGCGGCCGCAGGGTTCTGGCCGGTGTGACGCGACATGGGGAGAGGGAGAGGGAGGCTGCGCCGCCGGTGCTAGGTCTGGGTTCGTGCCTGAGGGAGAGGGAGAGAGGGGAAGAGATGAAGACTGGTACCTAGGGTTTCCTCGGAGCAGACGCAGCTGCCGTCGTCGGGAGAGAGAAAGGGAGAGCACGTGAGGGTGGGGGAGGGAGCAGCGGAGGCGCCGGCGCGCCGCCTCGGGCGAAGCGCATGCAACGCGAGGAGTCGGCTGCGCCGTCTGCTGCTGCATTGGGAGGGAAGGGAAGAGAGAGGGAAAGTGGAGGGAGGGAGGAGAAGGAGGAGGACGGCCGCCGTCGCCCTCGCCGCTGGCCGCCGTCGTCGCCGCTGGCCGCACGTCGGAAGGAAGAGGGAGAGAGCGGAGAGAGAGAGGAGGGGCGTTTTTTTCTTGGATGTCTGGGTTCGGGAGAAGACAGGAAGATTCGAGAGCAAGGTTCGGCAGACTAAACCGGAGGCGTCCAGCACGATGTAAACAGGAGGCCGGGAAACATCCGGACGTTAAACGTGAGATCAAACGCTCAGAAATAATTTTGCTATCGTGGCATAGCTGGGCTTTCGGCGACAGGTTCACCTTTGTAGGTTCTAAACAAAAGCTGAGATGAAGATAGGAAGGGAAAAAGGCAAGCAAATAGACTAAGTGACCAAAGAAAAAGGGGGGGGTGGCGCGGGTGCACGGCATCATAAATTCATAATACCTTACTGCAAGAAAACTGGAAGGCCATGTATTGTTTTGATAGACTGTCCAGGTAGCTCCTTGCTGGTAGCCTTACACAACAATGTAAGAATAAGAGATAGAGTAGACAATGATTCACTAACGTAAGCTAATCAGGAGAAAAGAAGATAGAAATCATTAGTTAGTTTCACGTTAGTGGCTCATTAGTTGATCTGGAGGGAAAAAAAACTGTAAAGATAGACAACAATGAGTAAGCAAAAGCGTTCTGGCGCAGCTTCAGGCTGAGCTTCCAGGTTTGGTACCTAGTCAGCGTGGGGGAGTTGGGCAGTGTTTACTTCCTTCAAAATTCCAAAAATTTTACAAGATTCCCCATCACATCGAATCTTTGGACACATGTATGGAGTATTAAATGTAGGTAAAAAATAACTAATTGCACAGTTTGTCTGTAAATATCGAGACGAATCTTTTGAGCCTAGTTAGTCCGTAATTGGATAAATTTTACCAAATAACAACGAAAAGTGCTACAGGAACTTTACACCAACTTTTACACCATCTAAACACTGCCTTGATCATGTCTTTCTCGCTGAGTTGCTGATCCAGCTGTCCTTGGCAGCGTCAACGGCGTTGATTGGTTAGCATGAAACAATCTTAGAAACAAGGTTCAGATTTATAGGGGAATAAACAAGGCAATAATGTGCGTAGAAGAAAAGCAAAATCATAATCACCAGGCAAATCCACCACAACTGCACGTTCACCAGGTAACAAATCTAAAGACATAAATCAAACACAACTGCATTGTTCAGCAGGTAACAAATCTAAAGAAATAAATGTAGGTAAACACTAAAGTTCAAGGGCTGATTGCTTACCATGAAACATTCAGAAAACAAGGTGCAGATTTATAGGGAAATAAACAAGGCAATGAACTGCACAAAAAAATATCTCATAAACACTGGAAATCTACTACAACTGCAAGCGTACCAGGCTACAAATCAGAAGAAATAAATCTTTGACTCTAGAAAACTAAACACTAAAGTTCAAGCACAAATAGGGAAGGAGAAGTAGCCATAGTCATCCGTACCTGGTGGAGAGAGGGGAGGACGAGGGATGACCCTGCGCCACCGCTACGGCCGCGGAACCCCAGCTGCCCAGCCGCGAGGACGCAGTGGTGGCCTTCCTCGTCCGTGTCAGCTGCGCCGAGGCTGGCACCGCCGACGCTGGCCTTGCGGCGGGGCCCAGCCGATCCTGGACGGTCGGTGACGCGGAGGGCGAAACCCTAGGTCGGCGACGCTGCTGCGGCTGCCTGCCGTCCAGGTCGAGGCGCCGCTTCGGGGGAGGTCGCGCCTGAGCGTCGTGCCATCGATGCTGCCCACGCCGGTGGCCATCCAGTGCGCGCATGGCCGGTGCGCCGCAACGTCGTGAGAAAGGGAGAGGGATAGGGAAAGGAAGGGGAGGGTGGGGGCGGGCCAGCGCGTCGTGAGAGAGGGAGAGGGAGAGGGAAAGGAAGGGGAGGGTGGTGCGGGCCAGCGCGGCGCAGCGGTCGGAGGTGGCGGCGAGCGGAGCGGAGGGACCGATGGAGAAGACGCGTTTCTGTCCGGGGAAATGATGAGAGACTTCTGGACTTCTGGTTGGAGACGGAGATATTTTGTTGGGCACCGAAGGCTGAGACATGGGCAGTACAGTAACCCACCGGTGGAGTCAACCAGAGACGGTAGATGAAGATCAGACGGTGCAAATCTTTTTTACTAAAGTGGATGGTCTGGGATTGCGGCGACTGGTTCATCTTTGTAGGTGTAGAATTACACACCACTGCCATTACGAAAAATACATAAAGTAACCTCCTAATTTTGCAGGTAAATTACCCACCTCGGTCATTACAAAAGATAATTTAAAATAACAATAAATCATCCACATCTTTCATTAAAAAATAATTCAAAATAACCCTCTAAATTGGTATCTAAATTACCCATCTCGGCTATTATGAAACATAATTTAAAATACCCCATAACATTGCATCAAAATTATCTAGCTTCGTCATTATGAGAGATACTCTAAAATAATCCTCTAATTTTGTATCTAAACTACTCACATGTATCATTATGAAAGATAATGCAAAATAATATTCTAAGTTTGCATTTAACCTATCAATATGTGTCGTTGTACAAAATATAAGGTATTACCTTTATATTTTTATACACCTTAGCCATTATAAAAATAAACAAAAATCTCTAAAATCTACATGTAAATAGTAATATATATTAGTACAAAAAATAAATCAACATTCGTAAAGTACGATACATATATATTTCTAAATTACATATTTCTATAATCATGAAATAAAATAATAAACATATGTTTCATCATGTATATCAAATAAACATGTATATATTAGGATAAATAATTATTTTAACAACTTATGAAACATGAAAAATGTTCATTTAATAAACCACGCAGCAAAAACACTTTATCTTAACACTCTATGATAATAAATTTCATCAGTTATTATTTTAAATAAGTTTATACTTTTTTACTAAAACATTGTGTCATATAAATATTATTAATTTAATTTTATGCACTCTATGATATATAAATAATACTAGGCATTTATAATCCTGTGATATAACAAATTCAACATGTTTGGTGTCGAGATGCAAACTGGATTTCAACTTATGTGGAAAACAATACTACTAGGAACCAGACTCTTTTTAATTAAAAATATTTTTTGAATAAAAGGTAAATAATACTATAACATGTGAAAAATTGCAACAATTTGATTAAAAGTTAAAAGATAAACTATAGATTTATGAATTCACAAAAAGTGTTGTATCAAGAGTTTATATATCTTAAGACTAGATTTCGGCTGCATACATATCATACTAGAAATCCTAACAAGAGGTCCCCACTAGAGCTTGCATGTTAATCCTCAAAAGACTTGATAGGAAAGCAAAAGATATATTCTAGAAATTTTTATAAAAAACAGAAACATTTTACCATCAATTAGGTATAACCTAATCACCACTGATAATAATAATATCTATTGGGTCTATTCTATTTTCTAAATACTTATCCACTTCTGTTGTTGTGTAAAATAATATAAACTAACTTTGCTATTGTGTAAAACAATATAAACTAACTCATGACTCTAATTATATTAACCACATATGTCATTAAGAAATATGATCTAAAGTAGACCTAAATTTGAATTTAATTACCGACGTCCTCTTATTATGATCTATAACTTACATAACTCAATTTTCATCTCATCATTAGAAAAATAAATACTCCTCAAATCTATATCTTCATTATCAACATCTCCTATTACAAAAGTTTTTGTTTAGATAATGAATAGAGCATTGATAGGTTTCTACATTACCCCTCCTTTATCAGTATTAATATACTAAGATTTAATTAAAGTAAATATAAGCATCGTGCCAACATGATTGAGCAATAAAATATATATGTTATATTTCATCACATAAAAAATATTTTCTTAACAACTCACACACTAATGATGCTACTAGATTATTTAAAACCATATTAGTAGCCATAACACTGATTTGTATAGATTGTTACTTCAGATATATTTATGAATTTTAACTAAAATGTTTGACATATCTATATTTATAGTATAACCATAATTATGACAGAAGAATTCAATCATCTTAAGAAGTGTGGGAGACCACTAGTAGCTATATTTTTCTAGCCCTTTAAGAATACTTTAGAGTAAAAATTCAATCACTATAACATTTAAATATTAAAATTTTGTTGAGACTACACCTGTCCGAGATCTCACTTCAAGCTCTATGACTTATCTTAAGTGATATGGTGCACCTAAATAATGGCTTATGCTATTATAGTACTTAAGAACATACTGTATGACCTAAAATCCTTATTTTTAAAAAGTGCAAAAGTGAAACTTAATGAAAGATACAATAAGCACAATATTTTTAACTTAACTTGAGGAGAGAGAAAAATCCATAGCAGTCACTAACAATAAAATTAAAAAAACAAAATTTAGATTTATGACTTCATAAGATACATGATGCAACAAGAGCCACCATGATTAATGGTAAGGTGTCGAAGTAATTGCATAATAAAAATATATAGAGGTGCCACGCGAAGGAAAAATACGAATATGGATAAAAAAAATATGGATTAGTTCCCGAAAAAATAGTAATTAACAATTTTATGATACCTAGATATAGACTACGGAGTATCTATTATGTCTTTTATGCTAAAAAAAATAAACAAAGAGAAAAACATAAGATTTAATATAAGTAATTCTTTATTAGTTTAATGTACATTTACTCCTCCCATTCCATATTGTAAGACGTTTTGAGTCTTTAAATAAATAGTTTTTGCTATACATATAGATGTACTGTCTAAATATATAATAAAAATAATATATTCAGAAAAATCAAAATATCTTATAATTTAGAATGAAAGGATTATTAAACAATACCTAACATTTATATCTTCAAAATTTCTAGCCCGTGGGAGAGCACGAGTTAATGGGCTAGTTAATAAATAATCTAAATACCGGACGCCGGAGACGCCTCGATGATTAAGGGACTAGCAAAGCACGTGTGAACAACAGCAACAAAGCCTTATAGCAACGAACATCATCGAATAACTTTTGACACGGCCGTTGAAACTGTTGGATTGTAAACATGTCCCAGCCCATGGGCCTGCCATTGTTGGCTCCCCATCCGGTCTATATGTACACAACTATCACCGTTGAGGAATACATCGTGCATTACTCTAACTATCATGGTATCAGGAGATGGTACGGTCCCGTAACCTCTCGCTTCCGCAATCCTAGCCGCGCCGCTGGTCTTCCCGATCGCCGCGACCTCCTAACCCACGCCGCCGGTCTTCCAGATCGCCGCGAACCCGCCGATCCTCACGATCGCGCGGTTCCTCCTACCACCGTCGCTGAGTAACTCCACTCGCCTCGGGATCACGCGTCGACGCTACGACGTCCACTTCGATCGCGACTCGCCAGGAGTGATCGCGGTGGAGTACGTCTACACTAGCAGGTTGGTGATCCGCCAGGTGCTGTACGTCTACGTGATCTGGCCGCCAGGTGCTGTACGTCTACACCACGTCTACGCCAGGCTTTTGTACATCTACACCAGGCCGCCGTCGCCAGGACCCGATGGCCGGTGAAGACTCGGAGGCTTCCGCCGCCGCTGCTGCCGCCGCCGCGAAGAAGCAGCGCGAGGATGCGGAGGCCCTCGACAAGCTCCTCACCACCCAGGAGACGGCCAACGCCGCCCTTCACGCCGCGGCGATCGCCTTCCACAACGTCAAGGGCGCCATCTCCGTCGTGCTCGACAAGACGGCCAACAACTACGGCCGGTAGCAGTCGCTGTTCTTGGTCGTCCTCGGCAAGTACAACCTGAAGGGCCACGTCCTCACCGACACCTCCTACCCCGACCGCCCGGCGTGGGCGACCATGGACTGCTGCGTCATGACGTGGATCTACTCCACCGTGTCCGACGATCTCCAGCAGTCGCTGACGATCCACGACCCCTCCGCTCGCCAGGCCTGGCTCTACCTTGAGGATGAGTTCCTCGGCCAGCGTGAGTCTCGCGCCCTGCTGTTGGAGGCCGAGTTCTGCTCCTTCAAGCAGGGGGATCTCTCCACCACGGACTACTGCCGGCGCCTCGAGACGATGGTGGCCTCTCTCAAGGAATTCGGCGATCCGATCGGCGACCGACAGCTCGTGCTCACCCTCCTCCGCGGCCTCAACGAAAAATATCGGCACATGGTGTCGAATTTGAAGATGCAGCGCCCCTTCCCCATGTTCCCCGAGGCGCGCACGCTGCTGCTCCTCGAGGAAATCGACGTCAACGACGTCCATGGCAACACGCCCTCGGCATCCAACACGCAGGCGCTCCTCGCGGCAAAACCACCGCCGCCCCGTCCCACTGCCCCCACTGGACTAGGCGGGTCTGGTGGCGCCCCCTCGGGCGGTGGCCGCAACCGCCGCCGCGGCCGCAGCGGCAACGGCGACAACAACGGCGGCGGACGCACCAACGGCGCCAAACCCGGTGCCCAAGCCGCTGGACAGACCACACGACCAGTGCTACCCTCCGGACCGAACCCCTGGTCCGGCATGGTGCAGCTCTGGCCTTATGGCTTCGCTGGCATCCCCAATGCCATGCCGCGCCCTCAGTTCGGCGCGTTCGATCAGCCCCAGCCAGCTCTCCACATGGCGCCCTACCACGGGGGCTACTACCAGCAGATGCTGCCCCCTGGTTATGGCTCTGCGGCGCCTGGCGGGTCTGGTGCCTCCTCAGGCGCATCCTCCATCGGCGGGACCCCCTCGTACGCCGCTTGGAACCCGATGGCAGGCGGCTCCTTTGATCAGGCGTCCCTCATCAACAACTTCAACACGATGACCCTGACGCCGCCGCCGAACACCACCGAGTGGTATGCTGACTCTGGTGCCGGTTCTCACATGACCGCTCACTCTGGTATTCTTTCATCCTCTCGCTCACCCTCCTCGTCAGATCCTTCCTCAATTATCGTCGGTAATGGAGCCCTTTTGCCTATTACCTCCACTGGTTCATACTCGTTTCCTACACCACATCGTCCTCTTGTTCTAAATAATGTTCTAGTGTCCCCCAGCATTATTAAGAACTTGATTTCCGTTCGTCGGTTTACCACTGATAACAACTGTTCTATCGAGTTTGACCCTTTTGGCCTTTCTGTGAAGGACCTACAGACGCGGAGCGTGATCGCCAGGTGCAATAGCACGGGCGATTTATACCCGTTCTTTCCGACTACCAGCAGCAGCAGCACACATGTCCTCACCGCCACCCCTACATCCACCTTGTGGCATCGTCGCCTCGGTCATCTTGGCTCCGAAGCATTGTCTAAGCTCATTAGCACCCAGGCTATTTCATGTAATAAACCACAACATGAACACATATGTCATGCTTGTCAGTTAGGGCGCCATGTTCGCCTCCCTTTTCAGTTGTCTAGCTCTCGTGCTGTCAAAATATTCGATTTAATACATTGTGATCTTTGGACATCTCCTGTTGTTAGCGTGTCCGGTTACAAATATTATCTCATAATTATTGATGATTTTTCTCATTATGCTTGGACATTTCCGCTTCGCCTTAAATCCGATACTTTTGCCACCATCACTAACTTTTTCTCCTACGTGCGTACACAGTTTGGCAGCCTAGTGAAAGCCGTCCCGTGCGACAACGGCCGTGAGTTTGACAACTCTTCGGCCCGCACGTTCTTCCTCTCTCATGGCGTCATCCTTCGCATGTCATGCCCGCACACTTCACAGCAAAATGGTAAAGCCGAGCGCGCCCTTCGCACTATTAACAATATTGTACGTTCCAAGCTGTTTCAGGCTAGCCTTCCTCCTGTCTATTGGGCCGACTCTCTTCATACCGCCACTTATCTTTTAAATCGTCACCCCACTAAGACTCTCGGAGGGCTCACACCATTTTTTGGTCTCTTCGGCACTCCTCCCACATATTCCCATCTTCGTGTTTTTGGATGTGCCTGTTATCCCAATTTGTCCTCCACTGCACCACATAAATTGTCCCCTCGATCATCCCTCTGTGTCTTTCTTGGCTATTCCTCCGATCACAAGGGTTATCGCTGTTTAGACCTTCAAACCAACAGGATCATCATCTCTCGTCATGTTATATTTGATGAATCCATATTCCCCTTCTCAAACATGTCGACTACCCCCTCGGATCCAGCCACTCTTGATTTTTTGGATGACGATGACTATTCTCCTATGCCCATTGGGCGTAGCACTGTGGTTGCAGGGACACCTCTTCGAGCTACCGGCCAGGCTTCATCGGCCGGCCAGCCGCCTGTTGTCGAGCCTGTCTCCAACGTGGGCGGCCTCGCGACACCTGGAGGAGACGGCGACACAGTGCCCCCTGAAACTTCACCCTCCGCTGCCCAGCTGCCTGCTGTCGAGCTAGGCTCCAGCACTGGTGCACGTGGCGCACCACCTCCACCGACGCACGGCTCTAGCTCGGCCCCCTCTGCTGCCCTGTTGACACCACGTCACAGGTCGCTGCCAGCAGAGGAGGCCGCACTGCCTCCGCGCTACCTCAACCCGTTGAGCCGGTCATCAACGACCATGGCATGCAGACTCGAGGCAAGTCCGGCTTTCGGCAGCCGGTGGACCGTCTCAACCTACACACGGCGACGCTCTCGCCAATCCCGAAGACTCTCCGTTCTGCACTCGCTGATCCCTAGTGGCGCTCGGCGATGCAATCAGAGTACGATGCTCTCCGGGCCAATGATACTTGGAGCTTGGTTCCCCGTCCGCCTGGCGTGAACATCATCACCGGTAAATGGGTCTACCGTCACAAGTTTTTGTCTGATGGTTCTCTTGATCGCTACAAGGCCAGGTGGGTTCTTCGGGGCTTCACTCAACGCCCCGGCATTGATTATGAGGAAACTTTCAGCCCAGTCGTCAAGCCAGCCACCGTCCGTGTTGTGCTCACACTTGCTCTGTCACGCTCCTGGCCTATCCATCAGCTGGACGTCAAGAATGCTTTTCTTCATGGGACTTTGACAGAGACCGTGTACTGCCAGCAGCCGTCTGGGTTTGTCGATTCATCTCATCCCAATTATGTGTGCAGATTGAACAAGTCATTATATGGATTGAAGCAGGCTCCCCGAGCATGGCACCATCGCTTCGCCAGCCACATCACTTCTCTTGGTTTTGTTGAGGCCAAGTCTGACACGTCGCTCTTCATTTACCGCCGAGGTGATGACATGGCTCTTTTGCTTCTCTACGTGGATGACATTGTTCTCACCGCTTCGTCACAGAGCTTTCTCCAACGCATTATAGCAGCTTTGCAGCGAGAATTCTCTATGACTGATATGGGCGCCCTCCATCATTTCCTGGGTATGTCAGTTGATCGTCGAGCTGATGAGTTGTTCCTCTCTCAGAAGCAATATATGCTGGACATTTTGGACCATGCTGGGATGCGGGACTGCAAGCCGTCTAGTACCCCTGTTGATACTCAGGCTAAGTTATCTGCTGATGGTGTTCCTGTGGCTGATCCATCCCACTATCGCAGTATTGCTGGTGCACTTCAGTATCTTACCTTCACCCGTCCTGATATCGCTTATGCAGTTCAGCAGATTTGCTTGTTTATGCATGATCCGAGAGAGCCTCACCTCACCGCCATGAAGCGCATTCTGCGCTACATCCAGGGAACTTTGGAGCTTGGCTTTCATCTTCATCGCACCTCGCCTGTGGATCTCACTGTCTACTCTGATGCTGACTGGGCCGGCTGTCCCGAGACTCGTCGATCTACCTCTGGATATGCTGTCTTCCTGGGTGACAACTTGGTCTCATGGTCCTCTAAGCGTCAGGCACCGTCTCCAGATCCAGTGCCGAGGCTGAATATCGCGCTGTGGCTAATGGGGTTGCGGAGGCGTGCTGGCTACAGCAGCTTCTCTTCGAGCTCCATTGCCCTCTTCGACGAGCTACAGTTGTGTATTGTGACAATGTCAGTGCCGTTTACCTATCTACCAACCCCGTTCAACACCAGCGGACCAAGCACGTGGAGATTGACCTTCACTTCGTTCGTGACTGGGTGGCCCTCGGAGAAGTTCGAGTTCTACATGTTCCTACTACTTCACAGTACGCCGACATCTTCACCAAGGGGCTACCGACGTCCGTCTTTGTTGAGTTTAGGTCCAGTCTTAATGTTCGTAGTGCTCCCAATTCCGACTGCGGGGGAGTGTTGGATTGTAAACGTGTCCCAGCCCATGGGCCTGCCATAGTTGGCTCCCCATCCGGTCTATATGTACACAACTATCACCGTTGAGGAATACATCGTGCATTACTCTAACTATCAGAAACGAAACGAAGCATGAGCCAAGATTTCTGGGGGCAGATCGAACGAAGCACGTACGTACTTTAGTCTTTTAGCCCATGTCTTATGCACACAATGTAATTGCCTCGTGAGTCGTGATTGAAGATCATGACGAAGCAGCAACGACGGACCATGCAGTCGAGAACAAGAGACTATGCGTCGTTTGCGCCAATTCTTAGCGGCAGCTGATCCGGTGCTTTTGAGACGTTTCACTAGAGCAGCAGTAGAATAGAATTGCTTGGGGGGTTTTTGCAAGTGCCAGGCGTAAGAGATAATGCCAAGAAAGTCCACTATAGCGCCCGCTATTTGACGCAACCCGCCCAAATCTAGAAGACATCTAGTTCAATCTTAATTTAAGATATATATGTCTATCAACCCGTGCTCTCACACGGGCTATAGTTTTAGGAGATATAAGTATTAGGTACACTGTAGAATAATTAGTAAATCTATGCGTATATAAAAGCTATGTATTTTGTAAACTCAAAACGTCTTATAATAATTTGGAGTAGAGGAAGTACATCCTACTATAAAGAATTACTTATATTAAATCATATGTTTTATCTTTGTTTATTTTTTAACATAGTAGGCATAATAGATACTCTGTAGTCTATATCTAGTTATTATAAACTTATTAATTACTATTTTGAAGGAATCTATATTTGTGTTTATTGTATATTTCATTAACTCTTCTTTTTGCATTTTTTTAAAAAATAAGGATTCTAGGTCATAGAGTATGTTCTTAAGTATTACTATAGCATAAGCTATTATTTGGAACATACACCATATCTCTTAAGATAAGTCATAGAGATTGAAGTAAGATCTCGGACAGGGTAGCAGTGCTAATCTCAAGAGAATTTTAATACTTAAAACCTTATAATGATTAACTTTTTATTCTTAAGTATTCTTGAAGGGCTCAAAAATATAGCCACCAGTGGTCTCCCATACTTTTCAAGATGAATATCAACGAATTATATTTGCAATTATGGTTATACTACCAGTATAGACATATCAAATATATTAGTTAACATACTTATATATATATATATATATATATATATATATATATATATATATATATCTAAAGTAACAATCTATATAAATTATATGTTATGTTTACTAATATGATTTTAAATAATTTGTTAGTATCATTAGTATATGAGTTATTAAAAATATATTTTCTATATGATGAAACATAACATATGTATTTTATTGCTCATGCATGTTGGCATGACACATATAATCTTACTGTATTAATATTAATAGAGGTGGGGTAATGTAGAAACATATACATGCTCTATTCGTTATATAAACAATTTTTTTAATAGGACATGTTGACAATTTAGATGCAGATTTGAGGGAGTATTTAATTTTTCTAATAATGAGATGAAAATTGAGTTTTGTAAGTTATCAATCATAATAAAACAACGTCAGTACTTAAATGCAGATTTGGTTTACTTTAGATCATGTTTCTTAACCACATATGAGGGGTGATATAAATTAGAGTCATGAGTTAGTTTGCATTGTTTTACACAATAGCAGAAATGGATATAGTTATTTAGAAAATAGAATAGATCCATTAGCTATTATTATCAATGGTGATTAGGTTATACCTAATTGATGGTAAGATGTTTTAGAATTTTATGAGAATTTCTAGAATCTATTTTTTGTTTTCCAATCAAGTCTAATGAGGATTGACATGTAGGCTCAAGCGGGGACCTCTAGTTAGAATTTCTAGTATTTATATTTTTCTTGATACAACCCTTTTTATGTCTTCATAAATCTATAGTTTATCTTTTAATTTTTAATCAAGTTACTTAGATATTCTAGTATTCTTTATCTTTTATTTGAAAATTGTTTCTTATTAAAAAGAGCCTATATCCTAGTAGTATTGTTTTCCACATAACTTGAACCTCGACTTGCGTCCCGACACTAAACATGTTGAATTTGTTATATCACGAGATTATATGTGTGTAACATTATTTATATATCTTATAGTGTATAAAATTAAATTAATAATATTGATATGATATAATGTTGTAGTAAAAATATATAAACTTATTTAAAACAATAACTTATGAAATTTATTAACATGGAGTATTAATACAAAGTGTTGTTGCTATGTGGTTTGTTAAGTGAACAATTTTTCATGTTTCATAAATTGTTAAAATAAATATTTATCCTAATATATACATGTTTATTTTATATACATGATGGAACATAACATTATAGTTATTTTATTTCATGATTATAGAAGTATGTAATTAATTTAGATATATATTACTTTATATATGGTATTGATGTATTTTTTATAATAATATATATTACTATTTATGTGTAGATTTCATAGATTTCTTGTTTATTTTTTTATAATGGCTAAGGTACATACAAACGTAAAAGTAATACCATATATTATCTTTCAAAATGGCATATATGGATAGGTTAAATACAAACTTTGAATATTACTTTGCATTATATTTTATAATGATAAAGATGGATAATTTATAAAATCATTAGGAGGTATTTAAATTATCTTTCATAATGGTAGATGTGTGTAATTAGATACAAAGTTAGAGGATCAATTTAAATTATCTTTCATAATGACAAAGCTTGGTAATTTAGACGCAACGTTAATTTAGATACAAAGTTAGAGAATTATTCTAAATTATCTTTCATAATGACAAAGCTGGGTAATTTAGACGCGATGTTAGAGGATTGTTTTAATTATTTTAAATTATCTTTCATAATTACAAAGCTTGATAATTTAGATGTAATGTTAATTTAGATACAAAGTTAGGGGATTATTCTAAATTATCTTTCATAATGATAAAGCTGGGTAATTTAGACGCAGTGTTAGATGATTATTTTAAATTATGTTTTGTAATGGCCAATTTGGGTAATTTAGATGCAAATTTTGGGAGTTATTTTGAATTATTTATCATAATAGTAGATAGGTAATTTATATGTAAATATAGGGGGTTATTTTGAATTATCTTTTGCAATGGCAGAGGTAGGTAATTTACATGCAAAATTAGGGGGTTACTTTATGTATTTTCCATTATGGCAGTGGTGGGTAATTTTTTTTATAAAGTTCAATGGATCCAATGGCTAATATCGGTGATGATGATTAGAGTCTATCAAATCAAAGGCCAGATGTTTCTGATTATTGTGAGAATTTCTACGATTTACCTTATTTCATAGCGCGTCTGGTGAGAATTAACGTGGTGCTTCCGTTAGGGCCTTTAGTTAGTAATAGGAAGATAAGATTTGATCGAGAAGCAACTCTTGGAGTACATTTAAATATCTATTTACACTATTCAAGTTATATGTCCATTAGAGTATTATTTATTTGCATTTAGTTGATTTATTAATGTGTAAGAAAGTCATTGTTTAAGATATACATATATCAAAATTATATGAGATTATTAGATAATATTATTGGAACTTAGCGTTCGCTATCCGCAATCCGTGATGTAGGCGTCAATCCGCTACAGACCCGTTAACCGCTATTTGTTACCTTTGCTCATAGCAGACATGAAGTAACATTGTTATGTCCATATACTACTGATATCAATATTAAAAATATACACAATGATGTTTTTTTCACCTGCATCGGTGGTGGTAATCTTGTCTTCCAATGATGCACGAGAATTATTATTTTTCATTCAGATTTGATTAACCCTGTGTGATCTCCAATGATGTACTATTTGTCTTCCAATGATTCGGTTAATCTAATACCGGACTCCGGTGACGCCTCGATGATTAAGAATTCAAACATTGCATGAGGCCCTGTATGATATCCATTTTATTCCCGGTTGTTATTATTATTATTATTATTATTATTATTATTATTATTATTATTATTATTATTATTATTACTACCAGATATTATATTATATATATTATTATATTATATATGCCTGGACGCGGACTCAACATGGCGGAGGGGAGAATGATTTCAGGGGCAGAACGAGAAGTACTCTTTTAGCCAATGTCTTGTGCACACAATGTAATTGCCCCCGAAATCGATCCCATGTCTTGTGCAATTGACATGGGGGTACTGATTGAAGATCATGATGAAGCAGCAACGATGGACTATTTTTCGTGAGGCCGCCGCCCAGACGGTGCATAATAGCTTAGGAACGACGGACCATGCCGTCCGGATCCCCGCCCCTGCTGCCATCTATCACCGTCCAGAATGCAGTGAGAGTTGAGGCCTCGTTTAGTTCTACAAAATTTTCAAGATTCCCTGTCCCATCGAATGTTTGGACACATGTATAGAGCATTAAATGTAGATAAAAAACTAACTACATAGTTGGGTAGAAAACCACGAGATGAATCTTTTGAGCCTAATTAGTTCATAATTAGAAACTAATTAATAACAAATACAAACGAAAGTGTTATAATAGTTAAAGCAAAAAAAATTTCGCGAACTAAACACACCGTGAGTGTGGAAGGAAAGAATGGAGTTTGCTGATTGACGATGGGGAGGCGAGTTTCTTTTGCTAGAGAAGAACAAGCTGGGACGGGTTGGCAGATAGAAGCTCAAGCATTGTTCAGTTGCAATTTTTTTTGCAAAATGATCCCGTAGCACGTTTCGTTGTTATTTGACAATTAGTGTCCAATCATGGTCTAATTAGGCTTAAAAGATTCGTCTCGCCCATTTCGTCTGAACTGTGCAATTAGTTTTATTTTTATCTATATTTAATGCTTCATACATGTGTCTAAAGATTCGATGTGATGGAGAATCTGAAAATTTTTGTAAAATTTTCCGGGAACTAGACCGGCCCTCAGTAAGGACGTTCTCAAGTCTCGTCTGATCGCCCAGGCAACCAACATTCCTAGGGAAACGCAGACAACAACATGACACGGACAGGTCCCGCAGCGTTCACACAGCTGGGAAGACTCCAAAGCAAGCAAAGCTCTACTAGTACTGTTTTGCAAAGCATGCCCGCATTTCCGGCCAAGTCAGAATCTCTAGTACTGTTCATATGCTACATGTTGGGTTTATGTAAATCGGAGACCCCTCCCCCAGCACCAGTCTCTGATTTATATATACGGTAAAAAGAAAAAGAGGAGGAATCCCTTTCCATCGAGGTTGATATGATATGGGCACCTTCCTTTGAACATGAGCAGCTACCCCGCTTCGATTTTAGGGATCGGGGTTGATGCATGCATGCATAATCTTATTTGTATTATGAATCCAAACGGATATTCTTAATTTGGCAAAGTACGAGCTATACCATCACATTGCATGATATACATGCATGTGTAGCCAGCGGCAAAGCGACAAAAATTAGTAAAAACAGATGTAATGCCGGAGGACAGTGCTGTTTTCACTGATGTTTACTGGAGAGTACAAACACGATTAAACCAGTAGTAATGCGCGAACATCAACTACTTAGACTCTGCTACTTATACGAGTAGGCTACACACACGATGGAAAAATAGAAACTGTTTAAAACAATATACAAAAGAGCCTCAGCGCAGCTGCCTGCTGAACGCTCGCGTGTCGTGGGCGCGGTCACCACCCCTCCCGGGCTTGCCAACCGTTCCGGCCTGTTCCGTTTGAGTTCAAACTTGTCCAGGAGCGGCGGGGGCGCCGGCACCGGCGTCGTCATCACTCATCAGGAAGCTCTCGATCTCCTGCAGGCTCCAGGTGGTCTGGTGTCGTATAGGTGATCGATAGATCTTAGCGATGACAACATCGTCACGGCGGTCGATGGAGTATTCCGCCATGATCCACCCTGGCTTCGTGGTGCCGAACGACGTCTTCTCCTTGTAGGAGAACTTGGAGATGTAGCCGCCGGCGGTTCCTTTCACTCGCTTCCTGCCCGCCTCCGTGTGCCGGCGTCCCTTGTCATCGGTGCCGGCGACGGTACGCGATATCTTTAATTTGTCGCGCTGAGGTGGTAGACGGGGCTGAAGAAGTAGTACGGCCCCCCGTGGCTACCATCGCCTGTTCCAGAGGAAGCTGGTTGCGCGTGCTGGGCGACGAGATTGTCGGGGGCGGCCGAGTAGACGTCGGCGACGGAGATGCAGCTGCTGCCGAAGCACTCGATGATCTCTGTGTGAGTGGGGCAGGTGGTGCGTACGGCGGCAGAAGCTCCTTCCATTGAGATAGTAGCTCGAAGCCTCCAACCTTTCTTGGTAGTACTGTCCCAGACGGAAGACCGCTTAAATAGAGCCTCCTGCATGCGCCTGTGCCGTGGTCGTTCCACTGATCGATCGGCTTGGGCTTCGGTTTCGGCTATTCCACGCTTTTCCTAGGGAATAAAACACAAATACTTTTATTATTGGTTGATTGAACGAAAAGTTTGTTACAAACATGCACGTCGACAAAAGCCCAAGTAACGGAGGCTTATATGGCCCCCAAATCATGTTGTCCGGTGCTTATAAACCACCACCTTTCCACTAATCCTTCTAATAAAGAGTTTCCAAGCACAGTCTTTGTTACCGGCCTCCAGGATGCAAGGACATGCTCTCTCGGTGTCAGTCATTTTTCACTACCCTATATTCAGGGACGCGCCCTCGGTTTCGGACACCCGGTATCTAGGATGGTAACACCTGCAACTCGGCAAGGATTCCTCTGTAGTGGCAAGCAGTTTGAGTAGTACGAACCGGTTAAATAGAAGCATTTCCTTGGTTGGAATAGAAGATAGAAGCTGGTTAGAAAACAAATGTGAGACGGGCAGCATTGAGGAATGCTTTTGTTAGGGAGAGAAAGCCTAGCAAATTAAACTGCTCAACTAATAAATATATTGCCAGGATCAGAGAGGCAGTATGATGTGCATCCATGCATGAGCCAGCCCCGGGTATACGTGGGCGCGTGCCTTGGACCCGGCTGTATGCTGTTGGAGTTCTTGGGTGCAGAAGCACCGTGTTGGCTGGCGGTGAGGTTGGCGAGGTTGTGCAGGGGCAAGCCTTGGCCCACGGTGGCGACGGCGACTACACGTTCTCTTTCTGCCCGGAGACGATCATTGGCGCTTGGCGGAGTAGCGCGCGAGCAGCCGAGCAGGTAATGCCCCCGTGCATTAGCAAGTGACACTACAACGGGCATTCCACTGCGATCTCTCCCTCCATGAGAAGGCCAGAAGGCTGCCTCAACACATCACGTAGCTCGACACTGGTGGCAGCCTTAATTAGGACGTCCGACGGCCGGAATGGACGTGGCGACGGCGACCTTGTACCCACGCGCGCATCCACCGTGGCCGCCATGAGCACGACCCGCTTCGATCACGTCGAGCAGCTAGCGGCGTGAGCACCCACACCTAACACATTAGACTCATCTAGATCAAACTATTAGTTCATACCCCCTTAATAGTACGGCCAAAGAAAAAAATAAAGTCCTAAACTACTCTAAGTGTCTCTCCTACGTCAACCGACACTTAGAATTAGTCCGTCCTTAACCTTATCGTCCATCCTTTGAAAACCGAAACGATTTCCATCGACAGGGGCATGAAAACCATAATTGCCCAATTAATCACTATTACCATGACCTAACTCAAATTGCTTCTGCAAAACACACGTTAGTCACAGTAATCTTGTGTCGTCATTAATAACCGAAACCCAACTAGAGGTCTAGATGCTTTCATTCTCTTTTTGGAACCAAGATAATATAAACGATCTAGTGTGATTTTGGTAATCTCCTTGCTTCACAGCACGTTGGATTCTGTTGCTTTCTACAAGAGCAGGGTATATATTATGACTACCTACTAGTATAACCGTGTAGCCTGAGATGGGACGACGGGAACACGGCGCGCGGCCGATCGAGCACCGTCTCCTGGTTCCAGAGCCAGACTCGTCCGATCGATGTCGTCATAACACCTGCAAAGAGAGAAGAAGGAATCCCTGTAGTAGTACGTAGTGGTCAGCAGTGTAATTATAGAAAAATAAAAATTAGAGCCATGAACAACAATTGTAGCTAAAAACAATGGGTTGTTTGGTGTCACATGTATGTGTTCGTCAAAATTTAAATTGGTAGCCCTATTGAGAAAAACTCTACTCTACTCCATGCAAGAACTAAATCATGACTTACCAACAATAATCAAAACCACCATGTAATTTGCTGTAAATTAAATGGGTTCATTGACACCAACTTTTTGGAAGATGGATTCACTATAATTTTAAATGTCTTCCTCAAGATTTAATTGAAAAGTGCTATCTAAAATGGAGAAATATTTAGCATGAGAATCAAGCAATCTAGTCATCAAAACAACTGAAAAAGCTACAAATTCAAAAGATTGGATGCTTGTTACTAATGTTAAAGCAAGAAGATCATGCCTATCCTTCAAAATACAAGACCTTCTATGAGCATTTTGATTAAAAATAGCCACAGCAATGGAGGGAGATATGGGGAAAGACACCTCCTTGGATGATCTTGCTCGGGATGGGAAGGAGGAGAGAAGAGAATTTTGTAATGTACAGCTATCACTACCGGCTGTAGCCAAAACCCAGTGATAGGCTCTACATCACCATCGCCTCAAGTCACAAACCGGTAGTAACATATCACTACTGGTTGTGGCAGAACCTCCTAAATTATATGGCGCACATTCACCTGTCATTGTCTCAACGACCTCTGACTGCTGTGCACGAGAACCAGATAACATAAGAAGTTTGTCGGGTGTCCTCGGAAAACCCGAATCATCCACATTTGACAACTTACACAGGATCAACAAAGGATTAACTACAAATTACAGTATGTGCTACAAAATTTTACATCAGAATGCGAAAGAATTTAAAATAGTATTTTACATATAAAAATAAGTTACTTTTAGAACTTAACTTTAATTACGGAAGTCGAGTAGAACTACAGAAGACAACTTAGGTAGAGCACCTAAGTCAGGAGAGGACAACCAGATCACGTCAAGCCCACAGACATGACCTGATTAGCAGCACCAATCAGTACCTGCAACAGGGGTTAACAAACCCTAAGTACTTAATTGTACTCCGCAAGACTTACCCGACAAAAAGAAAAGACTACAAGGATATGCTGGCTTAAGGGAAGTAATGGAGCTAGAAAAGAGAAGTTTTACAGAAAAGCTTACTACAAGTGGATCCTTACTTTCATTGTTTTAGTCAAGTTTTAGCATCAATTTTAGTAAAGCTTATTATAGATAGATTTGCACCTATTCTATCTCAATCACTTGTATTACACATCACATCTCATATCCATCTCTTTACCTCATTTTCATAATCACCATGTTCCATTGTTAACTACGATGAAGGTGCTGAGATCAAGTCTCCTATTTTCGTGGAGCAAACGACGATTCGAACCGCTTTTCTACCTAGCTGGGGCTTACTAATCACATGACATATGTATAACCAAGTCTTGCATATGTCAACCCTGCCTTCGGATCCTCCAAGACCAGAACGAGTCCACGCCATCCGAGAGCACAATACTCCTCTAATCCGGCCATTGCCACGAGGGTACGCTACTCCCGCCATCTCTCCACTCTCAGTGCGCGGTTAGCCGCTCTCGTGATAGAATAGTCAAAGTAGGACTTACCACGGGTATGTGATTAGTACTACAAAAGTTCTTGATCCAAGGGCCAACAACGAACGGTACTTAACCGACACATACGGAACAAGCACGACAGGCAACTCCTGTTCAAGTTTTGGGATGATGACCAAAACAACATTTAAACCAAATGTAATGGACCGCGTGCTAATCTTAAAATCCAAACTGCAAAAAACAGCTTTAGATTTTTCTTTTCTTCAAATTGTAGTAATGTGAAGTATGATATTCTTAAAATTCACATTCAGGTCTCAAGTGGATTAGAATTTCTAAACTATAATTCACAGTAGGCTATTGAATGTTCTTAATCAATCTGTTTGGTCACATCTACAAATCTATGTCTTTTTACCTCTTTCGCTGTTGGTGGTAACATGTAAAACCAGCCAAGTCCTAGGATTGAAACACTGTAAATTCCTTTATAAAACATCTACGAAATTTTGCCTATTAACTGGAATTCAAAAATTTTTGCACTTGTGCTGATGAATCCAATTATGTAACAATGTGAGCATATGAGATAGATTGATAGTATATAGCTCAAACAACATATAAGAAATTCACAACTAAATTCTCCCAGAAAGAAAACGCCCGCGAGCTCATCATATGGCTCACCTGGGTGACAGCTAAATCCTAGAAGTGCAGTAAGAAAGATCTGCTTCTCCTTCCCTCGCCGCCTCTATGGTGCCATCGCCGTGGACACCCGACATCGATGACAACCTGCTTCTCCTACCCTTGCCGCCTCCTACGCGATCTGCTTCTCTAGATGGGCATAGTCACAATAAATTGCACACACACAAGATTGGACACTCTAAATATACAAGGACTAGCAGTACCGAGAGGCCATCATAAATGAATTACCAACAAGTACTCGCAGCACAAGAAATAGATAAAACAAGCTTTGGCAGCACGAGAGATAGATAAAACAACGAATTGGGAACAAGCACGATCGGGATTGCAGGGTACTAATTATCATAATAACTACAAATAGCAGCTATTGACTATCACAAATGAATTAAATAAAACTTCCGTACTCCAATCTGGTATCATTAACCTACACAAAAACTAGCAGTGAACAAATTAAACTAAGTAATGGCAGTGCATTCCGACTTGGGAGGAAGGAGAAGCCATACCTTGAAGTGAGGGTGCTGGGTGCAGCGACCTGGGGATCTGGCGCCGTGGTACGCAGATGGGGGAGAGGATGAGGTCGGGTTGGATTGCCCTTCTTGCCGGAGAGCGCGACGAGGTCGGCGACGCCGCGCCCGCGCCAGGCGAAGGCGTCCCTGAGGAGCGGGAACACTAGCTCCGGGCTGGGCAGGTCCGTGGCGGGTGTCGCG
The DNA here is from genome assembly GCA_038087645.1 of Saccharum hybrid cultivar R570. NCBI lineage: Eukaryota > Viridiplantae > Streptophyta > Magnoliopsida > Poales > Poaceae > Saccharum > Saccharum hybrid cultivar. The sequence continues at coordinate 2,404,429 of JAQSUU010000368.1, forward strand.
GCGGCCCGTCTCGACTTGCCACAGCGAGCGGTGGAACTGGAAGGAGACGGCGTCGCGGGCCGCGAGCACCACGACGTCCGCGCCGCCTCAGGCGCCGCCCGCCTCGCCCTCCACCGCAGCCTCGCCAGCCGCCACCGCCGCCAGCCGATGCGGCCATGGCTTCCACTCCACCACTCTGCTCGATTGGAGCGACCAGCCCAGCTCGATTCGCTATTTCGCTCGAGTGGAGCAATCGCAAGCTCTATTCGCTATTTTGCTCAATTGGAGCAGGCTCTCTGCTCACCGGCCTTCGCCTAGCTCGATTGCGGAATGGATAAGGCAAAGCAACAATGTCTTTCTTCTTAAGGTGTGTTCACTTCCCTAAAATATTTCCTCTTCCACTCATCACATCGAATCTTTCAACGCATGCATTAAGCATTAAATGTAGATAAAAAAGATAACTAATTACATAGTTTGTCTGTAAATGTCGGGATGAATTTTTTGAACCTAGTTAGTCCATGATTGAACAAATTTTGTCAAATAACAACGAAGGATGCTACAGTAACTTTTCACCTACTTTCCGCGAAGTGAACATACCCTAAAAAACTGAACGTAGGCCCCACTTGAACCCAAACCGTCCCGCATGGCAACAACTAGAGTCTACAAAGGGAACGAGCCTTAGCTCGATCGGTTCGCTCTCCCGTTGCGGAAGCACCGGTCACGTGTTTGAGCGCTGCTCAACTCGTGATTCCCACCGGCATTTTCTGCCAGTTTTAGGGGGGGCGTTTGGTTCGAGGAGTTAAAGTTTAATTAATACTGTAGCACTTTTATCTTATTTAACAAAAAGTTTTCAATCTTTAACTAATTAGGTGTAACAGAACCGACCAAATTATAAGAGCACAAGTACAAAAACAAGCTCCGAAGCGCTCAAATTTTCGAACTTGAGCCCATATAATTCCGGTAGTCAATCGAAACCACGAAGGATTTCAAACCAACTTGCTTACGACCAAGATCGCATCATTCAACATACAACATCATACGTTACAATTCACAAGTAGTCCGAAATAAGTTTACACACACGGAGTCGCAAATTATTACAAACCAAGTTTATAAAGTAGCGGAAGCATAACACACGCATTAGTTCACATACTACTGCCAGTCTTAATGATCAACCACCCGCAAAAGCATCAGGAAAGTACATAAAAGATGATCACGCCCTAGTGATCTAGTCTTCGTCACCCGCAGGGTGGAGACAATTTTTGCAGAAGCCTTGGTAGAGCATATCATCTGTAACAGGAGAGAATAAACCCTGAGTACTGGAATGTACTCAGCTAGACTTACCCGTCAAAAACTAGAAATAAGATGACACCAAGGATTATGGAAGGCTTACACAAGAGGCTAGCTGACATCACAATTTGCATAAAGGCATAAGTAATTGAAACTCTTATAACTTGTACTAGCAGTTCTTTTTAGCATTTACCTGTCATCTATCTTAGCACCTGTACTAAACATTCACTTGAGTATAATCAATCAACATTATTATTATATCCATAGCAGGTATATCATTGTGGCAACATTATATCATTCACTTATCTGTTCATTTAATGAGATCTACGTTGCCGCTGCTCAAGTCAAGTGCTCACTAACCGGGAGCGACGGCGATTCGAATCGAATTCCTATCCAGCTGGAGGGGTATTTCTAACACTCACCGTGCAGACCCCTGCCAGGGTCGCACAGGCCACCGTTTTATATGATTTAGGAATCGCGGGTCCGAATAATGTCGCGACCCCAAGGGCGAAACTCTGCCAGGTGATAGGGACTCTAACCCCCCTTGGTCTCACGCCAATGTCCCCAAGCACATCCTTTCTCTCCTCCAAGAAGCAACCTACCATTCGATTCCTGGCCTGAATCATATTACTCGGCTTCGCGGTCGGAACGACTTATCCGACCAACTAAGTGTTAGATTGTGTTCAACATGACTCAAGGACGTACAGCGAAGCGGTCCTTAAACGACTCAGACGGGCATAGCTCCACACCCAAGACGTGAAGTGTCTTGCGGCTGTACTATCGAACTCCCGCCCGGTCTCAATTTCATTTTAAGGCATGGTTCCATCCACGATAGCCATAAAGCCACTCGTGACTCCTTCCTACATCTCGCGGATGACCGGAAATCACCCGACTTCTACCGTACTAAGCAGGGCTAAACATTGATACGTGCCTAAACCTAAATTAGGATTTAAGTACGATATCTGGGCAATGATAGGTATAATGCAACAATTTTTTCATACAACTCCTACAACTTAATGCATTAAACAATTAAAAGTACTCAAGATTACTTTATAAAACATTAGGTTCAGCATGCACCGAGACTTGCCTTTTAGAAAGGTTGAGGGCCGGTGGTCAGGACACTCAGGCAGATCTTCGGCAGGAGCTTCGTCGCCGGTTGGTTCCTCTGGCTGCTCCGGCTGGTCCTGGACTTCCTCCGGAATCACTGGCTCGAACTCGAGGAGTGTTACCCCCTCTATAACACCTATTGCATGAGTGTATAATAAATCTCATAGATGCATAATGAAAGATGCAGTATGCTCGGAATGAAATGCATTACAACACTCTTAAGGCCCTAATCAAATCACTTCAAATATTAGGTGCAAAATTCCTCTCCGGTAGAGAAGTACTCACCTAAGCTACTCAACCTAAGATACAGATGTTCTTCTTCGGTTAAGGCCCTAACACCTAACAACACAAGAGTAATATTACTTAGGTTATCACAGTAAGACATTCTGAACAGCAGCTCAAAGATTCTAACATAACTGAAGATTCCTAACTCCAAAAGATATGATCTAAGACAATCTGGAAAGCTTAAGAAATGCACTACAAATCATTTTCAGACCTCAACCTTAAATTCCTAAATTTTCCATGTCGAATTTCCCAAGTTCCAGAAATCTGTCCTCTCTAAACAAAGAGTAGTCAATTCTGGACTAGCACTTTAAACAGCAATAACTCCCAAACTATTAAGCCAAATGCTCCCAAATTTTAACACAAGCTAGTTTATCAAGTTTAATACAACTTTGGTATTTACAAGTTTTCCAGAAAACACTTTTATCAAAGGCCAAACCCAGAAATACTACCAGCTGTCCAGAGAACTTGGAATTACAAGGATTAAATATTTATTCATGTGGCAAACTTTCTCTAAGACCAATCCATTGTTACCAAAAGTTCACACTGGTCACAAAAACACCAAAAAGTAAGGTGTGCCCACCTAGAATAATTATTTATACTCATTTCTTAATTTACTTAATTAATTAAGTGGAATTTTAAACATATATGTAAACTATTCCTAAAATTCTACAAAAATTATAGGAGACTCTCTGGCCCAAAAAGAGACTACTGTAAAAATTTGAACGAAATTTATTCATAGAAACTCCCTACACAAAATTCACAAGTCCAAAAGGCTGATTATTGTATAATTAACAAATCATATCGAAAAGTATCAAACAACAGATTTTATATTTTTCTTAGACACTTTATGGTACCAAGACATTCTCCAAAAATTTATAAGAACATTGCACATGTAGAAAAATTACTAAAATTCATTCAAATATTCCCTAAAATGACAAGATAGCATTATAACTTGAAAAGTACTTAAGCACTACTGTCCAAATTTTTACCAGAGCTAGAGCAAGTATAAATTAGCCTACCCACCAAATTTCATAATTTTGGGAACACTGAAACTCAAGATATGATTTAAACAAGTTTATATGCAATCTAAAACACATTTCAAAAACCTATTTAAATCTCCCAGAAACTAAACATCACATACCCAATTCATATTTTTTCTAAAATACTACACACCATGTAGATCCTAACAAAATTTATCTCATAATTTTTGAGCAAGTAAAACCCAAGATATACATTTTCCAAATCTTATCTAAAACTATGACAGAATAAATAAAAATGAAATAAATCTTATTTGTTACTGGACCGGCCCGGGAAAAGACGCGGCCCACGGCGTGCGCGTGGCCTGCTCGGGCTCCCGCCCGCGCGCGACACCAGACAGGCGGGCCCCCACGGTCAGGGACAGAGGGACAGGGGAGCGGCGGCCGCGAGCTCCGGCGAGCTCAAGCTCATCGGAGGGAAGCTCGCCGGGAAAATCGAGCCCACCCACACGTTCCCCGTTCCTTGACGCTTCGATTCGTGCAAGTGGAAGAGCTTAGGTTGGAGCGGGAAGGCTCGCCGTCGTGAGCGGCGGCCGGTGAGGATCGGGTGAGGGCATGCCATCGCCGGTGAGGCCGCACGACCAAATCTGAGCTCGGTACGAGCTACCCTACGCCCGGACGAATCTATTGAGGTGGAAAGGAGGTTTGGAAGAGGTCCTAACTACCCCGACCACGGAGCGCCGTGATGCGGGGCGGTGAGTGCGACGACGGTGGTCATCGTGTTCCGCTCCGGCGAGGTCGCATCCCACGGTAAGGTCATGCCTAGAGCTCAAGGAAGGTCTACCCTATTCCAAACGCTAACCACAGAGAGAGAAGGGTGAAAGAGGACGTCGATGATGAGCTCGCAATAGCGGCGGCCATGTCGGGCGTGGCCAGAGCGCGACGCACATGTGGGCCGTTCCGGTGTTCAGGGATGGTTCCCGACGGTAAGGTCTCGCCACAAGCATCCCCACAGATTACGGAGGTAAGAACGAGGTTCATGACAGGAGGAGAATGAGGGAGGGGAGCTGGCCACGGTGGACCGTGGCGGCGGCGATACTCCGGTGAGCTCCAGTGGAGAGAAAGTCGACAATACCTCCTCACCTCTACGAAATTGATCAAGCACGATGTAGGGGAAGGTCAGGGAGCCTAAGGCGGAGCTGTGGGTGAAGTTAGGTAGGCTGTCGTGCGATGGTGAGCTCGCCCGGTCGCGGCGGGGTCGGAGTGGCGCTGCTCGTCGGACCAGAGAGCGAGGGAATGGAGGAGGGAGTGGCGTGAGTGCTAGGGATTGAGGTGTCGACTCCCACTTCACTCCCGCGCGTGAGCTCGCGACGTGGAGACGACGGCAGAGCTTGGACGCCACGCGGCAACGCCCTTCTGCCCGGGCGCCACGACACGGTCGCTGTCCGACTGAACGGCGACGTCGTTGACTGAATAGAGACCATCATAGTTCGACTGACAGCGTGATTTCAACGGTGATTTTCTCTGGAAATAGCTCGAGTTAGTCGAAGGTGATAACACCAAAATTGTAGAGCTTCGTGAGGGCTACAACTTTGCTAATTGGCTCAAGAACAGATTCGGCTTGGATTTGAAACTACATAGCTCTAAAGTGGAGTACCCGAAAACTGAAACTTAGTTTCAGTCCATTTATACCGACTGAAACCCAATTTTCTAGACACCATTCTCCTAAACCATTTAGAACTAGGTGATGGTGATGTTGGCAATGTTGTAGAGCTACATGAGTACTACAAAAGTGTCAACATGAGTTGGAGCTGGTTTGGTCTGGTTTGCAAACTACAAGCTTCCAAAGTAGGTCACAGTAAAACTGAAGGGACACTTTTGAGACTTAGAAAAATTCTAAGTGTTGAGACAGCCCCTCTAGCTGACTTGTGGGCCATTTTTGAGCATGTTCTGGCCAGTTTCATGAGATGGTCATATTGAGACTTTTGTTCCCCATAAAATTCCCTACAACTTTGCTTAAGGGTGCTCCTCCATGCAAGGTCTCTAAGCTAGACTTTTTAATTGGTCAAACTAGAGCATCCTAGGGCTAAATGCTGGTCAACTACACCTTGGAGGGCATTTTGGTGATTTTGGTCAACATGAACCTTGCTCCATTAGGGACCCTAAGTATAACTAAGGTATTGTGAGGTATAATTGGCTACTCCACCCTTTATTTACACCAACTCCCTAGTGTCACATGATGTGAGTCAAACAAAATTCTAAAAACAATCGCATTTGTTGCAACCACATAAAATAATATGGATGATGCATGCTTATGCTTATGCAAATGCAATGCAATTATGGAGCTAAACACCTGAGGTGTTACAGCCCTCCCCCCTTATAAAAATCTCATCCCGAGATTTGGAAAGCGTACCATTTTTCATAGAATTCCTTATAACCATCCCGCAAATAGTCTTCCAGTTCCCATGTAGCGTCACTTTCACTACCCTGATTACTCCACATTACATTATACCACTTAACCACTTTGCTTCTAGTCACTCGTTCCTGAGTATTGATCACTCGGACTGGCTTTTCTTCGTAAGTTAAATCAGACTCAAGCCTGATATCTCCTAACGGGACTCTTTCCTCAGGAACTCGAAGACACTTTTTTAGCTGAGATACATGGAAGACGTTGAATATGGTACTCATTTCTGGAGGTAACTTGATTTTATACGCAACAGCTCCACTCTTGCCTATGATTTGGAAAGGACCCACGTATCTTGGCGCAAGTTTCCGCTTAACACCAAAACGTTGGACACTCTTCATTGGAGAAACTTTCAGATAAACGAAGTCTCCAACTTCAAACTTGAGTGGCTTTCTGCGACGATCAGCATAACTTTTCTGTCTAGCTTGTGCTGCAGCCATATGTTTTTGGATGGTACGGACTTGTTCCTCAGCTTCCTGAACAAAATCAATACCATAATACCTTCTTTCACCAGCTTCTACCAGTTTAGTGGAGTTCTACACTTACGACCGTACAAAGCTTCGAATGGGGCCATCTTAATACTTTCTTGGTAACTATTATTATATGAAAACTCAGCTAGAGGTAACCATTTTTCCCAAGAACCCTTGGATGATATTACACATGCCCGCAACAGATCTTCCAAGATTTGGTTAACTCGTTCCGTCTGACCTGACGTCTGGGGTGATAAGCAGAGCTTCTCACTAACTTGGTTCCCAGAAGGTGATGCAAGTGCTCCCAAAAGCGAGCAGTGAACTGGGGACCACGGTCATAAATGATAGTACGAGGTACCCCATGGAGCCGGACTATCTGATTGAAGTACAACTCAGCATAGTCAGTGGGACGATAGTCCACTCTAACTGGAATGAAGTGAGCTGATTTGGTCAAACGATCCACAATTACCCAAATGGAGTTATGATTTTTGACAGTAGGAGGAAGTCCGACAATGAAATTCATGCTTATCTCTTCTCATTTCCAGCCTGGGATAGAAAGCGGTTGAAGTAACCCAGCTTTCATGTGTACAGCTTTAACTCTACAGCAGGTGTCGCATCTAGCAACATACGCAGCTATCTCTTTCCGCATCTTGGTCCACCAATAAAGTGGCTTCAAATCATAATACATCTTATTACTACCAGGATGGATGGACAACTTGGACGAATGTGCTTCGGACAGGATCTGATCTCTAAGCTCTCGATCCTTAGGTACCACTAATCTATCCTTAAACCACAGCACACCTTCTTCATCTACCCTGAAATGCTTAGTTTCTTCCTCTTTCATCTTGCGTTTTATGTGGAATATACCAGGATCAGTCTTTTGGAGCTCAATAATTCTGCTTTTAAGAGTACAACTGATAGTGATGTTGTACAAGACTGCTGGATGTAGAAGGCGAGATCGATGAAAATCAGTTTCAACTAAGGAATGGCAATGAGACTTACGGCTTATAGCATCCGCAACCACATTTGCCTTGTCTGGATGATAGTGTACTTGCAGATTATAATCTTTAATCAACTCGAGCCATCTTCTTTGGTGCGTATTTAACTCCGGTTGAGTGAAGATGTATTTGAGGCTTTTGTGGTCTGTGTAGATATTACAGACATTGCCCAGCAGATAATGCCGCCACACTTTCAAAGCATGAACAACTGCGGCCAGTTCTAAGTCATGCGTTGGATAATTCGCCTCATGTTTCCGAAGTTGTCGAGAGGTATATGCAATCACTCGGCCTTCCTGCATCAACACACCTCCCAAACCTATGCCTGAGGCATCACAATAAACATCAAATGGTTTCTCGATATCCGGTTGTGCCAAAATCGGAGCTGAGGTTAGGAGGGTTCGCAGTTGGTGAAAAGCCGCATCACACTCAGGAGTCCAGACAAACCTGGTGTCTTTTTGCAGCAACCGAGTCATTGGCTTGGCTATTTCCCGGCTGATCTGATGCAGACCGTGGTCGAAGGGCAGCGCATGCTGGCAGATGCTATGCGCCAGCTTGCCAACCGAGAGGCTCGTCATGGCCGCCAGGGCCCAGAACCCAATCAGTACAGTGATTTTAAGGACTTTCTTGATACTAAGCCCCCGCTCTTTAAGGAGGCGGAGGAACCACTGCAAGCCGATGAGTGGTTGAACACTATTGAACAAAAGTTTCGTCTGCTTCGCTTGACCGATGAGCTGAAAACTGAATATGCTTCTCACCAACTGCATGGCTCATCGGGTATTTGGTGGAGCCACTATCGTTCCACACTGCCTGCAAATGTCCCGATTGCTTAGGACCAGTTCAAGGCCACATTCCGTGGGAACTATATTCCTCCAGGTCTTATGGCTATCAAGCACACAGAATTTATGAGGCTGTCGTAGGGCAATAAAAGTTTGACTGAATATCTGCAATCTTTCAACAACCTGTCAAGGTATGCCACAGAGTTTGTGGATACCGATGCCAAGAAAATTACTAGCTTTAAAAGAGGCCTCGGCCCAAAGCTGATGAAGACTATGGACACTAGCAAGTGTACTACCTTCAATGAATTTATCAGTGATGCTCTGACTCAAGAGAACAATAACTCTATCTATGCTGCTTCTAAGAGCCGTAAGAGGGCACTTGAGGCAGGTGCTTCACAGTCTCGAGCTCCAGCTGCCCCGAGGGCTCCTCCTCGCCCTCCTGCCACAAGTGCTAAGTTCCGTCCTCCGCAAAAGAAGGCGTCAGTGAAGACTGGGTTTCGCAAGGCATATACAGTGGCTCTGCCAAAGGGTAATTCGGGCCAAGGTAGCTCCAGTGTCCCTCCTAGCAACATGCCTTGCTAGAACTGCAACAAGCCAGGCCATTGCTCCAGGAACTGTCCTTACCCTAAGAAGAATGTCAACCAAAGTGGCCGTCAATGGCACGCTCATTATAACAGTATTGAGGAAATCCCATCTGGTGAGGTTGTCACTGCTGGTAAGTTCCTAGTTGACCAACATCCTGCAGTGGTACTTTTTGATTCAGGTGCTTCGCATTCCTTTATCAATCCTAAGTTTGCATCAAAGTTTGCATACAAATTGTATACTGTTGAAGGTGGAGGTTATTGCATTAGCACAGCAAGTGGGAATATTTTCACAAATAAAGTAGTGGGGAATCTTGAGCTTGAGATAGAAGGGCGAAAGTACTCGCTTGCCTTAGTGGTTTTACCGGGATTAGGCATAGATGTTATTCTGGGCATGAATTGGATGAGTCAGAATAGGGTACTCATTGATACATCCACTCGGGTAGTTATGCTCAGAGATCCTACAGATCAAAAGGGTTTTCTGGTACAACTTCCCAGAAAAGTTGATTTGTCTGGGGAAGTTCATGCTGTGCAAGCAAAGGCGTTGGCTGAAATTCCCGTAGTAAATGAGTTTCCGGACTTTTTTCCTGATGAATTGCCGGGACTCCCTCCGGATCGGGGTGTGGAATTTAAAATTGAGTTGTTGCCTGGCACGGCTCCCATCTCTAGGAGACCTTATAGGATGCCTCCGAATGAGCTAGCTGAATTTAAGGTGCAATTGAACGAACTTTTGAAGAAGGGGTTGATTCGTCCTAGTTCGTCGCCGGTTGGTTCCTCTGGCTGCTCCGGCTGGTCCTGAACTTCCTCCGGAATCACTGGCTCGAACTCGAGGAGTGTTACCCCCTCCAGAACACCTATTGCATGAGTGTATAATAAATCTCATGGATGCATAATGAAAGATGCAGTATGCTCGGAATGAAATGCATTACAACACTCTTAAGGCCCTAATCAAATCACTTTAAATATTAGGTATAAAATTCCTCTCCGGTAGAGAAGTACTCACCTAAGCTACTCAACCTAAGATACAGCTGTTCTTCTTCGGTTAAGGCCCTAACACGTAACAACACAAGAGTAATATTACTTAGGTTATCACAGTAAGACATTCTGGACAACAGCTCAAAGATTCTAACATAACTGAAGATTCCTAACTCCAAAAGATATGATCTAAGACAATCTGGAAAGCTTAAGAAATGCACTACAAATCATTTTCAGACCTCAACCTTAAATTCCTAAGTTTTCCTTGTCGAATTTCCCAAGTTCCAGAATCTGTCCTCTCTAAACAGAGAGTAGCCAATTCTGGACTGGCACTTTAAACAGCAATAACTCCCAAAATATTAAGCCAAATGCTCCCAAATTTTGACACAAGCTAGTTTATCAAGTTTACTACAACTTTGGTATTTACAAGTTTTCCAGAAAACACTATTATTAAAGGCCAAACCCAGAAATACTACCAGCTGTCCAGAGAACTTGGAATTACAAGGATTAAATATTTATTCATGTGGCAAACTTTCTCTAAGACCAATCCATTGTTACCAAAAGTTCAAACTGGTCACAAAAACACCAGAAAGTAAGGTGTGCCCACCTAGAATAATTATTTATACTCATTTCTTAATTTACTTAATTAATTAAGTGGAATTTTAAACATATATGTAAACTGTTTCTAAAATTCTAGAAAAATTACAGGAGGCTCTCTGGCCCAAAAAGAGACTACTGAAAAAATTTGAACTAAATTTATTCACAGAAACTCCCTACATAAAATTCACAAGCCCAAAAGGCTGATTTTTGTATAATTAACAAATCATATCGAAAAGTATCAAACAATAGATTTCATATTTTTCTTAGACACTTTATGGTACCAAGACATTCTCCAAAAATTTATAAGAACATTGCACATGTAGAAAAATTACTAAAATTCATTCAAGTATTCCCTAAAATGACAAGATAGCATTATAACTTGAACAGTACTTAAGCACTACTGCCCAAATTTTTACCAGAGCTAGAGCAAGTATAAATTAGCCTACCCACCAAATTTCATAATTTTTGGAACACTGAAACTCAAGATATAATTTAAACAAGTTTGCATGCAATCTAAAACACATTTCAAAAACCTATTTAAATCTCCCAGAAACTAAACATCACATACCCAATTCATATTTTTCTAAAATACTACACACCATGTAGATCCTAACAAAATTTATCTCATAATTTTTGAGCAAGTAAAACCCTAGATATACATTTTCCAAATCTTATCTAAAACTGTAACAAAATAAATAAAAATAAAATAAATCTTATTTGTTACTGGGCCGGCCCGAGAAAAGACGCGGCCCACGGCGCGCGCGCAGCCTGCTCGGGCTCCCGCCCGCGCGCGACACCTGACAGGCGGGCCCCCACGGTCAGGGACAGAGGGACAGGGGAGCGGCGGCCGCGAGCTCCGGCGAGCTCAAGCTCATTGGAGGGAAGCTCGCCGGGAAAATCGAGCCCACCCACACGTTCCCCGTTCCTTGACGCTTCGATTCGTGCAAGTGGAAGAGCTTAGGTTGGAGCGGGAAGGCTCGCCGTCGTGAGCGGCGGCCGGTGAGGGTCGGGTGAGGGCATGCCGTCGCTGGTGAGGCCGCACGACCAAATCTGAGCTCGGTACGAGGTACCCTACGCCCGGACAAATCTGTTGAGGTGGAAAGGAGGTTTGGAAGAGGTCCTAACTACCCCGGCCACGGAGCGCCGTGATGCGGGGCGATGAGCGCGACGACGGTGGTCGTCGTGTTCCGCTCCGGCGAGGTCGCATCCCACGGTAACGTCATGCCTAGAGCTCGAGGAAGGTCTACCCTATTCCAAACGCTAACCACAGAGAGAGAAGGGTGAAAGAGGACGTCGGCGATGAGCTCGCAATAGCGGCGGCCATGTCGGGCGTGGCCAGAGCGCGACGCACATGTGGGCCGTTCCAGTGTTCAGGGATGGTTCCCGACGGTAAGGTCTCGCCACAAGCATCCCCATAGATTATGGAGGTGAGAACGAGGTTCATGACAGGAGGAGAATGAGGGAGGGGAGCTGGCCACGGTGGACCGTGGCGGCGGCGATACTCCGGTGAGCTCCAGTGGAGAGAAAGTCGACAATACCTCCTCACCTCTACGAAATTGATCAAGCACGATGTAGGGGAAGGTCAGGGAGCCTAAGGCGGAGCTATGGGTGAAGTTAGGTAGGCTGCCGTGCGGTGGTGAGCTCGCCCGGCCACGGCGGGGTCGGAGTGGCGCCGCTCGTCGGACCAGAGAGCGAGGGAATGGAGGAGGGAGTGGCGTGAGTGCTGGGGATTGAGGTGTCGACTCCCACTTCACTCCCGCGCGTGAGCTCGCGACGTGGAGACGACGGCAGAGCTTGGATGCCACGCGGCAACGCCCTTCTGCCCGGGCGCCACGACACGGCCGTTGTCCGACTGAACGGCGACGTCGTTGACTGAATAGAGACCGTCATTGTTCGACTGACAGCGCGATTTCAACGGTGATTTTCTTCGGAAACGGCTCGAGTTAGTCGAAGGTGATAACACCAAAATTGTAGAGCTTCGTGAGGGCTACAACTTTGCTAATTGGCTCAAGAACAGATTCGGCTTGGATTTGAAACTACATAGCTCCAAAGTGGAGTACCCAAAAACTGAAACTTAGTTTCAGTCCATTATACCGATTGAAATCCAATTTTCTAGACACCATATCTCCTAAACCATTTAGAACTAGGTGATGGTGATGTTGGCAATGTTGTAGAGCTACATGAGTACTACAAAAGTGTCAACATGAGTTGGAGCTGGTTTGGTCTGGTTTGCAAACTATAAGCTTCCAAAGTAGGTCACAGTAAAACTGGAGGGACACTTTTGAGACTTAGAAAAATTCTAAGTGTTGAGACAGCCCCTCTAGCTGACTTGTGGGCCATTTTTGAGCATGTTCTGGCCAGTTTCATGAGATGGTCATATTGAGACTTTTGTTCCCCATAAAATTCCCTACAACTTTGCTTAAGGGTGCTCCTCCATGCAAGGTCTCTAAGCTAGACTTTTTAATTGGTCAAACTAGAGCATCCTAGGGCTAAATGCTGGTCAACTACACCTTGGAGGGCATTTTGGTGATTTTGGTCAACATGAACCTTGCTCCATTAGGGACCCTAAGTATAACTAAGGTATTGTGAGGTATAATTGGCTACTCCACCCTTTATTTACACCAACTCCCTAGTGTCACATGATGTGAGTCAAACAAAATTCTAAAAACAATCGCATTTGTTGCAACCACATAAAATAATATGGATGATGCATGCTTATGCTTATGCAAATGCAATGCAATTATGGAGCTAAACACCTGAGGTGTTACATTAGGCTTAATAGATTCGTCTCGTAAATTACTCCTAATCTGTACCGACATGCATGCAATTAGTCTACATTTAGTACTCCATGCATTTGAGGGAACATTGATGTGATGAGAGTTAAACTTTAACAAAACGTAACCAAACAGACCCTTAATTTTAGGTAGCCTCTCGCGCAGACGTGCCACGATGTTTAAGTGACGTGCCTGTCATGCTCGAAATCTGGTGATCTTTGAGTGCTTCTTAGTTGCGTTCATGGTCTAGGTAAAGTTATAGGTTTGTTTGTATACAGAGTGTGTGTGTGTGTGAGGTGTGCGTGTGTGTGGTGGTGTATGTCTGTATCTGAACAGATACTACAGCTGTACCTAGATGAGAGGACTAAAAAAACTAGAGTCTATAAGTTCAACAACGAACGGTACTTAACCGAACAAACCTATACATACGAACGAACGGTACTTAACCGACACATACGGAACAAGCACGACAGGCAACTCCTAGCCGGCTTGGAGATTGTTGGAGGCGTTGGCAAGAGAAGGAGATTGTTCTTGGCCACCTCCGATTGATTGTAAGAGATTCTTGTGCTTTCCTCGGCGGAGCGCCAAAAGCAACTCTAATGGATTGCGCGTGTCATTGAGTTACCTCACTTGAGAGTGGTGTCTTGCGGTGCCTTGCGGGGCGTGCCTTGAGGGGCAAGTGACTTGAGGGTCACACCGAGAAACCATCTAAGTGTTGGTCGACACAACCGGTGACGTAGCTTGTCGGTGTACAAGTGAACACCAGGTGAACAAAAATATTATGTCTCTTGTCTCCCGGTTATTGGTCTTCATATTGTGTTGTTGTCAATATTGATTGATTGTATATCATCTTGGTGATTGGCAACATCTTCACTCCACCATCGGTATAAGATTCACAATCCTCTCTCTCGCATTTACTTTACTAGTTTATCTTGTGTAGCTCTAGTAGTAGCTTTGCTAGTAGTGTTGTTAGCTTGCTCACTAATGTAAAATTAGTGACATAGCCCTTGTGTGAACTAGAAATTATAATCTACTAGACTTGTGGATAGGAGGCTTGCATCACAACCGTAGGCTAAGCAAAACTCGCTTTACGCCGTTTGTTATTCTAACAAGTTTGCTAAGTGGTTCTTGTAGAATTTTTTTATAGGCTATTCACCCCCTCTCTAGACATCTAGCACCTTAGACTGACTCCAACCATGAGACCCAAATACAACACCTATATCTCGGTTTGGGTCCGGCACAGGGGAAAAAAGTTACAACCCAAAAGTGAGCCTCTCCAACAACCGCAAACGCAAAATCCCCAAATCCGCCGGAGAGCGCCGCCTCGTCCGTCCAAGACCGCGCCAAGGACATCCTCGTCGTCGTCTCCGGCCTCCTCTTCGGCCTCGGCTGCGGAGCCCTCACCGCCGCGTCCATGTACCTCGTCTAGTTGCTCCTCGCCTCCTCCTCCAACACTGGCGGCGGGCGCGGGCGAGCTCGGGCGAGCTCCGCCTCGGCGCGGCCACGGCGCGGGCGAGCTCCGCCTTTGCGCGGGCGAGCTCCGCCTCGGCCACGGCGCGGGCGAGCTCGGGCGAGCTCCGCCTCTACGCGGGAGAGCTCGGCGATTTGCGTAGCGAGGAGAGAGGGGACGCTTTTTTGCCTAGCGTTCAGGGAGCAGGCAAAATGCGTCGGGTGTATGGGTCTGCTGTTGGAGGACGATTTCGGGAGGCAAAGAACTGTGCGGGACGCAAAAATGGGTCTGGGTCTCCTCGTTGGAGACAGTCTTACAAGCGGTGAGCAGGCAAGCAGGCTGCTTGCGGGGGGGTACTGTAGCAGTCCCCAGTTTCCAAAATTTTCTAAATTACTTCCAAATTCATGTAGAAACTTGAAAAACTCCCAACACGAAAGTTGTTCAAAATTTCATGCTCTACACTTTTGCTTTTGGGCTCCTCTCCAAATTCCAAGTAGTTTTGAAATTAGATTATAAAATTTTGATTTTGAATTTAGAGGTAATAAATAATTAATTTACAAATTTGGTATCTAATTAGTGATTAAGCATCAATCAAGCATCACAACCACTAGTACTATTTCATAGCACAAACTTCATACCAATTTAATAAAAAAAAATTGGATCACTTTTATTCATAAAAAATTGATTTATTAAACATTTAAGCAAATTCACATATATCAATTCACCAAAAACCTTAATTATTAACATAGATAGCATTTCATGAAATAAATAAAACATGGCATATGCAACATGGACATGCTTAAATGGAAACATGAAATGTTCTTATGCATTAATGCTTGATAATTATGTATGATGATGACATTCTAAAAAATTTAATTACTTAGTAACATCTAGGATGTTACACTGGTTTATGCCACCAACCGGCAGTGACGATATGTCATTGCCGGTTCACGGCTTGAGCAGACCATGATAAGGACCTTCACTGCCGGTTCTTCATGACCCCAGTCCTTTTCGAATTTTAAACTTAAGAACTGACAGCGAAGGGTTATTGCTGCTGGTTTATAAGCAACAGGGAGTGATAGGCCGACAGGTGTACTAGTGTGGGTTCTTAAGCAAGCCTTGAGTTGCTTGCTTATCAAGGAAATTATGTACCCTCTGTTTCCGTCAGCTATCTAATACAATTAGCTATCTACTAATACAATTATCTATCACTGTTTCCTTGTGAACTGGAGGTAGACTATTGCGATATGTATGACTCCTTTTTTTTGCTTGCTTTTCGCTGCTGTGTTTGTATTTATTTATATATTCGTTTGGTGGTTTCTATCTTCAATCACCGATCACCAAGCAAGAGTTTATGAGGTACCAAATGATCCATTATTTTTCCTCCTCACATTTTTGCCTGGTCTATCTACGGAAGGGGGTGGGTTGATCTATCGCCGCGATGTTTCGATCTGTCAGGTATAAACATGAGGGATACTGTTATTTCACCAAAATTTATGAGGTGATCATCATGACTGTTCCACTTGATAAAATGATAAGTTGTTAACAACAGTTGATTCATGCAGGATTATACTACTCTGTCTGTTAACAACTTGATCCCAATATTTGGCGACCCTCTTATTGTCACTATATATAATTGTTCATAACAACCATGCATGTGTGTGTGGCATATGCCTGCTATAAAACCGTAAACCCTCTTGAATATAAAAAAAGTAAGCCGTAAGCCCTTCCCTCCTTTTTCAAGTCTGAAAGTATTCCCAATCTTAATTGATCAAAGCCTTAGAAAGGCCCCTAACTTAACTTTCCCTAAAAAAAAGGTGACCATGGGCCGAAACACTTTCTTACTTAAAACCTAGCCCATGGCCCATTATATTTTCTCCAGTTTCCTTATCCTCGTTTACCATTTTAATCCAGGCCCATCTGGCCTTTCCCAGGAACCAGGCCCTGCCTCCTTCCAATTTTTCTCTTTTTTGTCTCTCTCCGCTCTCTCTTTTTCTGAAGAACTCTTCTTTTTCTTCTAGCCAAGGAAGCAAAAGCAACGGTGCGTTGAGTTGGGCATCGTTGGAAGGCTGTCGTGTTTGAGTGTGGAAACTTGTAAAACGTGGTGTATGTATGTACGTATGACCTGACCTTGTACAGTTTTCTTTCCACTTTTTTTTTTTGGGAAATAAGAAATTTTATCATTATACAAGATGCTATTATAATAAAGAAAAGGAAAAAAAACGTGGTAACACTACGATACCGAATTACTTGTGCCACTGCTAAATCATAGGCAAAACTAAATCCACACGGTTAAATTCGCGTGGTTTTGTGAAAGTGAAATTCCTTCCTACGAACAACATGGAGGCGTCCGTGCGCATCATATATGCTTGGTCTGGTCCAGCGCCACGGCGGATCGGAGACGGGAGACCGGCCGGAGCGGGGCGAAGACGACGACGGCCACCAAGGATCGGACTCCTCGTCGTGGGAGACCGCGTCGTCGCCGACCGCCACCAGTGCTGCGTCACGTCAGTGACCTTGACGTCTGGCCATGGCCACCACACGCTTGGGCGTTCCGTGTTCCGAGGCGAAGGGACGCGTCGCACCTCCCGTGATCAGGCACTGGGTCACCTGCTTGCGGGACGGGACCCGTCGCCGCGGAGCCCATGCGGCAGCCGACTGAGGAGTGAGATGCAGGCAGGAGTAGTATTTTATAGTATATTTTTTAATAGAATAAGGGGGTTTAGTTTGAAAAAAATTTTGGATTTGGCTACTGTAGCTTTTTGTTTTATTTGGCAATTACTGTTCAATCATGGACTAATTAGGCTTAAAAGATTCGTCTCGCGATTTCACGGTGAACTGTGCAATTAGTTTTTTGTTTCGTCTACATTTAATGCTCAATGCATGTGCCGCAAGATTCGATGTGATGTTTTGGGGTGAAAATTTTTGGGAACTAAACACCCCTAACAAGAGCGGCAGTTGGAAAGTTCCGTTTCCGTTGGCTTGCGTCGATCAGTTGCAATGATCTGCCGCCGCACTCTGCGCTTCTCGCCTTCCCGTCTTCGTCCGCTTGCATTGCTCGCTCATGACTTTCCTCCGAGACTCCGAGTCTTATCTAATCTCGCATGCAACACCTAACCTAAGATATGTATGACGGATCAACACATACATACATACATAGGGGCGGAGCCAGGATCCAAACATAGGGGGCCGACCCGCTAAGGCGCATCATGGTCTCATGGGCTCTGGGCGCCGTGTGTCAGCAAAATTAAACATACACAAGTATAATTGAACATCACATATATATTGTCATATAAATTCAATCATAACACATACAAAATAATGTAGCATACGTGTCTTGGCAAGTTTCACGGCTGAAAAGACTCTCTTAGCGGTCGCTATTGATACTAGAAGAGCTATAACTAATCTTAGCAATCTATCGACCATGAAATAGAATTTTTACCTAATATCACTAGTCCCTTTGTTAGATCAAATGCTAAATGCCTAAATTGAAGGTAAAAATTGAGAAGGAAATCAACCATAGAATTAACACGCGTTTGTGACTACTGAAACGGTCAATCAGTGAAAGGAATTAAGGAATAAACAAATAAACTACACGGTACTGTACCTTGGCACCTTGCATCCTTGCCGCAATGGCATGCAGAGTTGCAGGCTTGCTTTTGCAGTTTGCTTGCCTCGCGCTTTGCCTCTATGGAACTGCGGCGATGCCCTCTACTCAGCTCTCCTGTTTGCACCACCAGATGGGAGATGGAGATGAGAGACGAGTGCAACACGCCAGCAGCCGCCCGGAGCCGCGAAGGAGTCGTCGAGTCGATTCGCATTCACGGAACGGAGTAATTAGTAAATGTGACTTTTCATTTCCTCGGGCCTAATTACATGTGATTAAGGAGTCCTATTAATGGACCCGGTGGACCATTAGGGGGGCCAGGCCCCTTCGCGCCTCCGCCCCTGTACATACATACATACATACATACTCCCTCCGTCCTGGAATAGAGTACGTTCTGGCATTTGAGAGAGGTCCCCAAATATAGTGCATTGAGGGAAAAAAAATAAAATTTACTTAAATAATGTTGTACAGGAGACAAAGTAATTGAGTGCTTACCATATTTTCTATAAGGAACCTAGATTCCACCCTTTAATCATGCGGAATACAATCAGATTTCAATAGATTAGGAAGTTACGTGAAGGGTACATGCGTCTATTACCCGCTCTCTTATTTTGTCTGATAATAGCCACAATGCATTGTATTCCAGGACGGAGGGAGTACATACATACGGTGCCTCTCATTATAACCACTTCAAAAGTACCGTACTGTATCTGTATACTTATTAGGATCTCAGTTCTCAAGCTCTCTTTACCCCTCTGTTATCACGTCACGTCATTTTGTTGTCAAATGTATGTATGTATACCTTTATGCTAAGAATGTTAGGTAAACACGTACGTATGGTCTATATATAATTGTTTTCTCGAAATGAGTTCGCTGTCCAAAAACAAAAGACGTACGTCAAGAGGTTTATCTCTAGCAATTAATAAGATGAGCCATGTAAGAAAAGAATGAGACGAAATCAGTGGGTCAATGGCATGGATGTGTTACCAATGCAACATGTTCTCGGAGAACACGCACCACCGTTTGGCGAGATCGTATGTTCTTTACGTCTATATATAATATTATTTTCCTTCTGTAATTAATAGTTTATGGAATTGTTTATAAGATAGAGGGCGGTCTACACAAGTTTTATCACGCACTTGCTTAAAGCAAAAATAAATAAAAAAGAACAAATTTGATTATTATATATTAAGAGAGAAACCATGGACATGCATGCTATCAAACCGAATAAGAAGATACCACCGCTTAGAAAAGAGGTGGTGTATCACATAGCCCCACTTTATGCTACGTGTAATCTATGCAAGTGGGGTTGTAGGGTACATGAAGCAAAATTAATTAATTATATCGACCAGTGCTACATGATGTAAGCATAAATGTACAAATATCCTAGTTTTTAAGAAAGGGGGAGGGGGATGTGGTCTATTATGATTTTCTGAAAAGGATTTGATCTATAGTATTATCCTTATATTCTAATACACCGAGGAGTTCACTTCTACCAACAATTGTTTAAATGAGCGAAGTAAACATGGTTATATATGTCTCTATGGGTGCTACTAATACCCAAGATGTACTACTCGGAAGGTAAGGTGGTGTGTCCTATAAATTTATAATATTATTTATTAAAATAATTTATAAAGCTATTTGTAGAATATGAGACCACGGACAAGCGGACACTTAAGTGAAGAACATGGAGACTCGAATGAAGTCAGGGGTATGTTCTAGAAACAAAGAAAAGATACCACCGCTTAGTGAGGTAGTGTGTCCCACAACTCATGCAGGTGTTATTATTCTCCATTGCAGAACAATAATAATTAAATATTTATTTTTCTTATGCTGCTTAACTATCCAACGCACACAAAAAGATGCCCTCCTATAATAACAAGGATGGGAGACATCCTTGTTTTCCATTTTAATACAGGCTCATATGACCTTTCACACGAAAGAGGCCCAGCATGCCCTGCCTCCTTCCAATTTATTTTTCTTTTTCTTCCTCCGCTCTCTCTTTTGTGTAGAACCTTTTTTTTTGTTCCTCTCACCGAGAAAGCAAAAGCAACGGCCTGTTGAATTGAGCGTCCTTGGAAGACTGTCGTGTTCAATGACAGCGATTAAAACTTGTAAAACGTGGTGTATGTATGTATGTATGTATGTATGTATGTATGTATGTATGTATGTATGTATGTATGTATGTATCACGACCGGACTTTGAACGATTTTCTTTCAAATTTTTTTTCTGGAAACAAGAATTTTGTCATTACGAGACGCTATAAATAAATAAATAAATAAATAAATAAATAAAAGAAAAAAAATTATAACTATACCTCGGAATTACTTGTGCCATTGCTACATCATATGCAAAATTATATCCGCATGGCTTAATCCGCGTGATTCTGCAAAATGCCATCCTGTGTGAAGTTTAGTTTGAAGAAATATTGGGAACTTCTAGGCGTTCGTGCGCGTATATGTACTGTATTCTCCAGCTCCACGCCGGAGGAGACGGGAGACCGCCGGCCGGAGCGGGGGACTCGTCGTCGGAGACCGGGAGACCACGTCGTCGCCGACACGGCCGGCGACCGCCACCAGACAATGACGTGACGTGTGGCCACCAGGCCACCACCCGCTTCGATCGATTGCGTTCCGAGGCGATTCCGTCAGTTGCATTGGTCTGCCACCGCACGCTGCGCTTCTCGTCCATTGCATTTTTTTTCAAAAAAAAATTGCAGCAAATTAATGTAACAACGGCATGACGTCACCACATCCAGTCGAGACTCCGAGTCTTATCTAATAATCTCGCATGCAACACCTAAGATATGTATGACGACGGATCAACACATACGGTACGGTGCCTCTCACTAGCCACTTCAAAAGTACTGTATTTATATACTTATTAGGATGATCTCAACAATTCTCAAGCTCTTTATCCCCTCTGCTATCATGTCACGTCATTTTGTTGTCAAGGAACTCAGACACACACACACACACACACACACACACACACACACACACACACACACACACACATATATATATATATATATATATATATATATATATATATATATATATATATATATAAATGTATGTGTGCCCTCTATGCTAAGAATGTTAGGTAAACACGTATGGTCCATATATTTTTTTTTCTCCAAATGAGTTCGTCATCGGGAAAACAAAAGATGTTGAAGGGTTTATCTCTAGCAATTAAGATGAGCCATGTAAGAAAGAATAAGACGAAATTGGTGGCTAAATGATGTGGATGTGGTACCAACATGTTCTCGAAGAACACGCACCGCCGCTAGGTGAGGTCGTGTATTCTGTACGTCTATATATAATATTATTTTTCTTACTTAAATAATGGTTTATATAATTGTTTTATAAGGCAGGGGGCTTAGACAAGTTTTGTCACTGGTTTCACACTTGCTTAAATCAGAAATGAATAAAAAAGGACAAATTTGATTATTATATATTAAGGGGGAAACCGTGGACATGTTATCAAGCCTAATAAGAAGATATACCACCGCTTAGAAAGAGGTGGTGTATCACATAGCCCCAATCTATATTATGTGAAACATATGCAAGTGGGGTTGCGGGGGTATATAGACCAAAACTAATTAATTCTATCGATCAGAGGCTATATGATGTATACATAAATGTATGGATATCCTAGTTTTTAAAAATGGGGGAGGGGGATATGGTCTATAATGATTTTTCTGAAAAGGATTTGGTCTATAGTATTATCCTTATGTCCTAAGACATCGAGGAGTTCATTTCTACCAACAATTGCTTAAATAAGCGAAGTAAATAAGAAAAGGACGAAACTAGTGACACAAGGGGTGGTTCTGTAACATACCACCACTTGATGGGGATGGTGTTCCAAGTAGGAACTATCCATGTAGCAGAATAAAGAGATAGCATAAAACCATGATTTCACACCTACCTCAGTAAGCGGTGGTATCTTCTTTTGCTATATTGATGCGAGAAAAAAGTGTTCTCCAAGTGGAAATTGATTCGGTCAATTTAGATGAAAAGTTGGTGTCTCCATGGTGCTGTCAATTAATGTTCAAGATGTGTTGCTTAGAAAGGTGGTGATGTGTCCTAGAAGTTTATAATATTGTTTATTAAAAATAGTTTATAAAGTTGTTCGTAGAACATGAGACCACGGGCAAGTGGACACTTTATGTTAGAGAAATATAGAAAAAATGGACAAAAATGCATGAGGAATTAAATGAAGTCACTGACATGTTCTAGAAACAAAGAGAAGATACCACCACTTGAACATAGTGAGGTAGTGTGTCCCACAACCATAAGCAACACACAGTTATGCAGGCAAGCTACTAACTCATGCAATTACTTTTCATGGCACAACTAATAATTAAGTATTTGTTTTAAGGAGGGGGGGGGGGGATTTTGGCTTGCGAACTTTATCTCTAGCAATTAAGATAAGGTGGTGTGTCCCATGAGTCTATAATTGTTTTTAAGAAAGCCGTGTACTTCTCACTTAACTTAAATAAAAGAAGCCAATTCCTAAAATAATAGAGAATTATACTCAGGAGAGTGGTAAGGCTAATAATCATTTTATTAGGAGCGTGAACGATTTGAACTTTCCTTAGTAATTATTAACCGTATGCACTATGCCTGCCTACTCAACACAAAAAAAGTTGCGCTCATAATAAGGATAGAGGGATCTTGGTGAGGAGGCTAGGGCAATAACTAGCCTTTTGGATCCTCTTTTTGGGGCTAAAAGTAGAGAGGGCTTGATACAAGAAAAAACAAAACAAATAATGTGGTTAGAAGGCTAAAAGTCCACTTTATTGTCTCCAAGCTTTATTTTAGATTTACCTTTTGTTTTGTCTAAGCAAGAACTTCCTAAAATGTACTACAAATGAATTATAACATTTTTTTATCGTTGTTTACCTTAAACTTGATTTGAGCCATACTAAACAACCCCATAGTTACCACAAACATTTATATAATGGAAGGTTATCAAGTTTAATCAAAGAAAATGGATGGCAAAATTACAATACATAAGCATTATCCTTATGTAGCTCCTTTGACAAGATCGCGCATTGTAACAAAAGTATTCTACTATCGGAGAAGGCAAGCAATAATCACAATGTTTGACTGCTTTTAAAAGCAATACTGCTGTAGTCAAAATTCTCTAACAGTTTATTGTGCAAGAACTGTTGCAGTCAAAATTCTCTCGCAGTTTATTGTGCAAGAAGCCGCAGCTGGCAGTAAAGTAGGTTAATTGAACAGGTTCACTATGTTTTGATCTATTTCTAAATGTGGACGAAGAAAACTAAAAATGCAACGAAAAAGCTAGTTTCCAAGCGCGCAGGATCTAGTGGCGCGGTGCGCACACCCATCGTGACTGTTGGATGCGTGCATTCACTGTTCACTACCATCCGATGTGCCCGCGCTCGAGAAGAAGGCCACTGCCGCAGAAGAAGGCCACGCCCACGATGGCACCGTGCCTTCTCTCTCCCTCCCTTCTTCCCCAGCTCTGGGGAGCTTAGAAGAGAAGGGGCTCAGGGGAGGAAGGTTGGCTAGGCGATTGAGGCTGTGGGAGGGCGGCATTATGGTTCTAGCAGCGGCGGAGGCGGCCAAGCCAGGTTGGGGCGGGGCACCATGGCCGGAGCTCAGGACTACATGCAGGGGGAGTAGAAGAAAGAGGCCACTGTGGGCGCACTAGGGTTTTGTCGAAGCTCCGGGTGGTGCCGCGGCGGGGTGCTAGGTGGTGGGTACACGAGGAGGGAGAAGGTACCTTCACCGTGGACATCGCTCAGAGCCGAGCTAGGTGAGGAGCCGGTGGGAAGCGTGGGAGGAAGAAGAGAAGGCGCGCGAGAGATGAGGAAGAAGGAGGCGTGCGGGCGGTGGATGCGTGTGAGCGAGAGGCAAGGAAAGTGGCGTGTGTGCGTAACATTATCCACCTACATGCGCGGACTGTAGTCAAGTAAAAAATGTAATGCGTAAACAGAGTGCTTAGCCCACACTCAAATTTTATGGGTAGTTGATTCTTCCTCGAATCCAATGGCTAGCTTTCACATTATACCTTCTTCTCTCCCGATTTATTCTATCATCAAACTTTCGTCGACACCTAACGTTATTGTTGCTTCTCCTATTCTTCTCTCCCGATTTATTGTATCCTCAAACTGTGTTGACACCTGATGTCATTGTCACTTCTACTCCTCTGCACCTTCTCCAACAATGGTGAGTACCCATGATGTAACACCTCGCGTCCAAAATCTGCTTATATGGCCTAGCTCCTTACGTGGAACAGGGCAGCATACGCGTAGCACCTCTCTTACACTTTCATCCTCGCTTCCTGTAAAATGGTTAACCCAGAGGTGCTACATTTTGAATGAAAAGGATTATAAGCTGGCTCTCACCCCCTTAAACTTCTAAGGTGGTACTAAAGCCACCAACCACAACTCTTCATGTGCCATGGGCCACATGTGCCAATAACACAACTACTACAGGATTCTAACGGGCTGGCAGGGTGTTCTTGTGTTACATCCCCCCTATAAGGGTTGACGTCGTACCCATGGTGTAGCACCTCACGTCCAAAATCTGCTTATATAGCCTAGCTCCTCACGTGGAACGAGCTTGCATACACGTAGCACCTCTCTTACACTTTCACCCTCGCTTCATGTAAAAGAGTTAACCCAAAGGTGGTACGTTTGGAATGAAATGGATTATAAGTTGGCCCTCACTCTCCTAAACTTATAAGGTCATACTAAACCCAACAACCATAACTCTTGATGTGCCACATGCACCAACAACACAAACTACTGTAGGCTTCTAATGGGCTAGGGTTTTACATTTATCCCCTTAAGTGTTGATGCCTAAACCCAACAACCACAACTCTTCATGTGCCACATGGGCCAAATGTGCCAACAACACAAACTACTATAGGCTTCTAATGGGCTAGGGTGTTACATTCACCCCCCTTAAAGGTTGATGCCCTCGGCTGCTCGCCACATACGCAGTAGATGTCTACATGCGCCAACAACACAAACTACTACAGGCTTCTAACGGGTTGGGGTTACATTCACCCCCCTTAAGGGTTGATACCTAAACCTAACAACCACAACACTTCATGTGCCACATGGGCCTCATGCGCCAACAACACAAACTACTATAGGCTTCTAATGAGTTGGGGTGTTACATTCACCCCCTTAAGTGTTGATGCCCTCTACAACTCACCGCATAGGCAGTAGATGTCCACATGCGCCAACAACACAAACTACTATAGGTTTTGTCGGGTACCATAATTAGGGGTATCCAAATTAGGGTGAAAATCCACCCAAAATCAAACACTAATCTACCCCATCCAAGGAAAACATCGGCCAAAAGAGACCCATGGGCTAAATCTCTCCTTGTTGGGCCTCCAGCGAACCGTGTAAGCATACCAGCCCATTCTCCTATCTCATCCGAGGCCTCACACAAGGAGTCTCGGAACATCACCGTCTCGTCCGAGCCCCAAACATGACTTTACCAAGTCTCCGTCTCGCCCGAGACTGGCTCGGTAAGCAGCCCTCAATAGATAAATTCCTCGTCTCGCCCGAGGCCCCGATGCAAGGTCTCGGACGCGGGAAACTCTCTGCCTCGCCCAACCTCAGCCTCTGACGCCTCTTCCACATTGGTGTGCTCGAGACCCCCTGTGACATCACCCACATTCCTTCGCCAACCAGCTGAACAGGCCAGGAGAGACAGGGGTCAAATCACGATACCACCGCCCATAACAGCAGCTGCTGATCACTATACCTCCCATACTGACACTATACACATGATCTAGGCCTGCGCGGCACTGCTCTAGACCACTGTTCCCTCGAGTGTGGTGAAATCACGCCATGATTCACACCACCGAGGCCTCAGCTCTCTACGTCGGTCAAACCGCAAGGACAGGCAAGTCGCCACAGTGATGATCACGATCCTACACTTCGTAGCTGTAGGGCTACGTCCGTCAGGCCACGTCGCTGCAGCGTCTAAGGACGGAGTCCACTCCTCCAATAGCAATATGCCACCAACTACAGGACCAAAGATTTCAGATCTTTTCTCCCTGAGAAACATCACTTGTAACCCTGTGCTCCCCTTGCGTCTATAAAAGGGGAAGCATGGACCATTCCAGGGGGAAAAAGAAAGGAAGAAAGAAAGAAAAAAGAAGGCAAGAGAAAAGAGACTACACGGAAACGCCGAAGGTGAAAAACACCACCGAAACACACACACACACACACACACACCATTTTCAACATGAGACCTAGGAGCACCTCCCTCTCTCACCCGCTTGTAACCCCTACTACAAGCACTTCAGTGCAAGATAATACAAGACTCCTCTTCTGCACTGGACGTAAGGCATTTTTCGACCCGAACCAGTATAAATCATTTGTGTTCTTCTTGCACACCATCCGGATCCCCGACGCGTAGACACACATTACTCGTTGGTGCTAGGACCACCGTTTCTTACACCGACAGGTTTCTAACGGGCTGGGGTTACATTCACCCCCCTTAAGGGCGATGCCTAAACCCAACAACCACAACACTTCATGTGCCACATGGGCCAAATGCGCCAACAACACAAACTACTATAGGCTTCTAATATGTTGGGGTGTTACATTCACCCCCTTAAGGGTTGATGCTGTCGGCAGCTCACCACATACACAACAGATGTCTAGGACCACCCATGGGCACACCCCTCCATACGCAGCAGATATGAGCTGCCACATGTGCCAACAACACAAACTACTATAGGCCTTCTAACGGGATAGTGTGTTACATTCACCCTCCTTAAGGGTTGATGCCCTCGGTAGCTCACCACATACGCAGCAGATGTCCAGGACCACCCATTGGTACACCCCACCATATGTAGCAAATACGGGCTAGGGTTACATTAACCCCCCTTAAGGGTTGGTGCCTAAACCCAACAACCACAACTTTTCATGTGCCACATGGGCTACATGCGCTAACAACACAAACTATTATAGGCTTCTAATAGGCTGGGGTGTTACATTTAGCCCCCTTAAGGGTTGATGCCCTCGATAGCTTGCCACATATGCAGTAGATGTCCACATGCGCCAACAACACAAACTACTATAGGCTTCTAACGGGCTAGGGTGTTACATTCACCCCCTTAAGGGTTGATGCCTAAACCCAGCAATTACAACTATTCGTGTGCCACATGCGCCAACAACACAAACTACTATAGGCTTCTAACAGGCTGAGGTGTTACATTCACCCTCTTAAGGGTTGATGCCCTCGGTAGCTTGCCACATACACAGTAGATGTCCACATGTGCCAACAACACAAACTACTATAGGCTTCTAACGAACATCGATGTGATGTGACTTTTCAAACTATGTGAACATTGATGTAATATGAACTTAGTGTGTGACATACATGGATCGTGAAATGACAAATGAATGGATGTAATAAATGTGTTTATTCTTCATATGTGTGTCTTCTGCTTTGTATGTGTTTTAACCTGATGAAATTCGGTTTCGAATTCAAATTCAAATTGAAAACAAAAATGAAATAAGCTTTTTTTAATTCTAGAAATTCTTAACCGAGGTGGGCGCATTACAAGTAACCGCCTCGGTAAAATACTTAGCGAAAGCGGTTGCTTTTACATAATCATCTCCGTTAAAACTATAAAGGAGGCGGGCGGCTTAAGGGAACCGCCTCCGTTAATGGGTATTAACCGAGGCGGTTGGCCTAACTCGCTTGCCTCTGTTAATGTATTAACCGTGGCGGGCAGATTAACCGCCTTGGTTAAGACAACGATTTACCGTGACCTTTGATCTAAGGCGGTTGGCATGCCAGCCTCAGTTAAGGAGAAACACCCACCATGGTAAAAATTTATGTAGTACTGAAATATAGAAGAAATGAACAAAAATGCTTATGGAATTAAATGAAGTCACCAACATGTTCCAGAAACAAAGAATAGGCACCACCGCTTAGTGAAGTAGTGTGTCCCACAACCATAAGCAACGTGAAGTTATGCATCCAAGCTACGTGTAACTCATGCAAGTGTTACTCTTCATGGCAAAATTGATAATTAAGTATCTATTTTTGTTGTACGACCTAACTACCCAACACAAAAGAGATACATCTCTAGATCGCTTGTCGAAAGAAATATGTCCTTGAATCAAAGAAAAGGCACCGACGTTGTTTGAGTGCAAGCCATCAATATGCCCCAAAATCTAAAATACAACGCCGCTTAATAAGGTAGTGGGTCCCATGACTCCATGCACCGCTAACATGGAGTCGCATGTAAGTTATGTGTAACTCATGCCAAGTGTTGCTCCACACATAAAGATATAATTAAGTATTTATTTTATTGTTGCATGGCCTGCATACTCAACATAAAAGGTAGCG
The DNA here is from genome assembly GCA_038087645.1 of Saccharum hybrid cultivar R570. Lineage (NCBI taxonomy): Eukaryota > Viridiplantae > Streptophyta > Magnoliopsida > Poales > Poaceae > Saccharum > Saccharum hybrid cultivar. The sequence continues at coordinate 2,433,127 of JAQSUU010000368.1, forward strand.
CTCGTAATGAGGCTAGGCAAATAAATTGCATTTGAGACCCTCTTTGGGACTAAAAGAATGAAGGGGTTGACAAGAAAATTAGAAAAAATAATAGGGTTGAAAGGCCAAAGGTTCACCTTTATTGTCCCTAATAAGCTTTATTCTAGATTTACCCTTGGTTTTGCTCTTATTAGTTCCTTCTCATACTACCCATTTTGATGTTGCCTAAGCAAGAACTTCATAGAATATACTAAAAATAAATTATAGCATTTTATTTATGCCCATTTACCATCGACATCTTTGGACTGAAAGAATTTCACATGAAAGAACTATAAGTTTTCCTTACTGTGACGTAGTTGTGCCACACATGCTTCAAATCATATTAAAAAAATCCTTAATTACCATGGACACTTATATGGATGGAAGGTGATTGAGCTTAATCAAAGAAAATGGATGTCAAAACTACAATACATGCTTCTGGAGCTTCCTCAATAGGCTAACTCCTTGTAACAAAAGTCTTCCAACATTGGAGAATGTAAGCAATAATATGATGATCCAATGTTTCATTTGCTAAATGTCAATGAAGAAAATATAGAATGACAATGCATCTCAAGATTTATGGGCAGTTCATCCTAACCAATGCCAAGATTCGACACTATATCCACCCTAGCTGCTTCTCTCCCGATTCATTATGTCACTCATAACAAAAATGGACAATTTCCTCGTGGGATCACATGCCCATCTTGTATCTCACGCATCCAGTGGGCCGTTAATGAGCCGTGGTCTCCCAGACTGGGTTGGCTAGGTCCATAGCCTAGTGATAAGACGTTGCTTTGTCGTATGTGATGGAGAGTACATATTATTCGAGAGTCGTGGTGCAAGGGACTTCTCAGTGGTACGATCTGGGCTTCGAGTTTTGGGCCGACGCTATTGGACCGCGGACCTCTAGAAAAATATGTGCTACTTTTCGTAACATTTGAATATACTAAATTTCGCGCCAAGAATGTTATTCTACTTTTTACTCATACAAACTAGCCATTCTTGGCACCAATGTGCAAAATTAGTTTATAGCATCTACCAAACGAATTGATAATCCTATTTTCCAAAAATAAATGATTAGGCCAAGAACTAAAATAATTACAATTCCTTCCACCTCGGTAAATTCTCAAACTACGATGGAATTCCCAAAATGGGTGACCATGACCAAGTAACGAAAAGGGAAAAAATCTACTTCACCCCCCAACTATGGGGGGTGGACTACTTAACCCCCTCAACTATGAAACAGTCTATTCTACCCCCCCCCTGAACTTTCCAAAACCGGTTAAATTACCCCCCAGGCGGTTTTGAAATGGCGGTTTTATACAGTAACCATGGGATTGCTACAGTAACAACGGTCTTCCCTTAAAGACCTTTATTGTCTTCCCTTCCAATTTCCACCACTTCATCCTAACAACCCTAGCTTGTTTAACCCAACGAGCTTGCACCATAAAGCTGAAGTCGGCCACCACCCACTTGTGTTGGGAAACCACACATTCTCCAGGTATCACCTTGCAATCCATGCATGCTCGTTCTCCCCCTTCTTGTAAGGACAAAGTCGATCTGACTAGAGTAATGGCCGCTACTAAAGGTCACTAAATGGGACTGTCTCTTTCTAAAGAAAGTGTTGGCTATCATCAGATCAAAACTTGCACCTGTTGTACCTACATGGCCATTAAGATCCCCTCCTATAAAGAGCTTCTCGCTACTAGGCACAACTCTAACCAAGCTGTCTAAGTCTTCGCAGAATTGCCTCTTAGCACTCTCATCATGGCCTACTTAGGGGGCATACGCACTAATTACGTTTAAGACCATATCACTAGTGACAAGTTTAACTAAGATGATCCTATCCTCTTGCCTTCTCACCTTCACGCACCATCCTTGAGGCTCTTATCAATCGACGATCAAACTCCTACTCCATTTCTATTTCTGTAACATCATTTGTCAAAATCACTAGGGACCCATCTATTTGTGCTACTGCCAATCAGCACTGTGCACACAGGCATCATCGTGCATTCACAGAGAAACCAGAAGGCATTCATATACGAGACTCGGTAATGATGTGATGTGATTGCTCGGAAGCAGCTGGCAAAGGGGTGTTTGGTTTCCGACTAAAGTTTAGTCCTATCATATTAGATGTTTGATACATGTATGGAGTATTAAATATAAACTAAAAAATAACTAATTGTACAGATTACGACTAATTTATGAGACGAATTTTTAAGCCTAATTAGTTCATGATTTGACACTGCGGTGCTGCAGTAAACATGTGTTAATGATGGATTAATTAGGCTTAATAAATTCGTCTCGCGATTTACTGGTGGAATCTGTAATTTATTTTTTATTAGTATCCGAACACCCCATGCAACACCCCATGTAATGTCCGATGTGACACCAACTAAACTTTAGTCCTGCAACCAAACACCCCCTAACAGTAACATCATTTTGGAAAAATCAATGGGAATCCGTCTGGTCTTCTTCTCCGTCCCAATCATGTCCAGATAATAAAGAGAACTGAAGGCATGCAGACGAGTCCAAGGTACGAAAAGGGCGTGACCGGAAATACTAGAGGCACATAATTCAAACTCGAAAAAAAGGAAAAAAAAACAAAATACTAGTCATGCTGATTCTGACAGTGGATCTCCAGCTGGGAGTAATAAGGAAGAAAAAATTTGCCTAAAACAAGAAGATTGCAACTGATCAATATAACCAACAAATGGACAAATGGAAGGGTCTTGTTTATTTATATATATAGAAAAGGACTTTAGGTCTGGCCTCTGCACGAAGGGCGTTGAAAAGCTAATAATCGGTTCATTGGAACGGATGCCAAGCACCTGACAAGAAGGCATGTGCAATTAACAAAAATTGGACACCTGCAGATTTACACTGCAACATATCTTTCACGGATACCAGACTCGGCATTCCATCTAGCATACATTTCCAAATGAGAATTTTTTTTGGTGTGCAACTACAATCAGACGAGGGAAATCGACAACAAATGAATCCGGAGGAGGATCCTGATTCTTTTCTCGACCGGAAGCACGTTTTTCATTAAGAAAAAATAGAGTTTAAAAAGATACAAGGACCCACGAGTAATTGTAGGATTACTACGGCAGTTCCAAAGGCGCACTGACCAAACAGAAGAGAAGTGAGAGAAAAAGTACAAGGACCCTCGGTCTCAACACAAACAGACTGAGCATGTGACAAAAAGACATCAACGCAATGGTAACCTACGTAGCAGTCAAACCGCACGTAGCAGTCAAACCGCGGTGGCAAAGTATCCACCCAGATAAGACGAGACGGGCTTCCAGCAACAGTGACGACAAAGCATCCACCGAGGAATCTGACACAATGAATACCATCCTGACCTCCGCCGGCACCGGGGGACGGCCGCGAGTCAGTAACGGTCGCTGCGCTAGTCTAGAGGCAGAGGGTGACGGCTGCCGCCTGGGCCTGGTGCGGATGGAGGAGGGCGGCGGCGGCGGCGAATCGTGAGGAAGGAGGTGGAGTTTACGAGAGATGAAAGGTGGTGGGCCGGTGTGGGCTTCAGTGGAAGGAAACATAAAACTGTTTTTTTATTTAATTAGAAGGGAGAACATGAAACGATTTTGACCTACTGCTGGAAGCAAACATGAAATCGATAATAATACTGAAAAAAAACTGAATGCTAGCATGTCGTCATAATATCCAATACAAACAAACAAACAAGTGACTGCATCTGACCCTGCTGGTCGATACTCGATTGAGGCCAGTTGGATAAGCAGGGACGACAACGACGTCGTCAGGGAATTTTGACCATCGAACGAAGTTGTTTGGAACGAACTCAGCCTTACTAGCTAGCTCTTCCACCTTCTTCTCTTGAACAGCTGCATCAACGATTCCTTCCTTCCTTCTACTCGAGTAGTATTTGCTTGTAGAATTCCCAGTCCGGGTCACTCTCCATGATGGGAGGCTGACCAAAAGGGTGCTCCCTGACGAAACGCTGAACATCGTCTGCAGTGGCGAGGCTCTGCAGGTACAAGCGAAGTTCTCCACCGGGTCCTGCCGTACGTTCAATTCATAGGGCATTATTGTTAACCCATAACATTCATTAGCCACTCTTCAATTCTGTACTAGTGCGCTCTAAGCACAATGTGACTACTTACCCAGTGCATCGTCGTCCTTGACGTTCTTGTAGCTGTAGGGGCAAGGGAAAATGGCGGTGTGCGGCTGCACAGCAGACATGCATGCATCAAAGGGATCGGAGACGAGTGTGTGTGAATCATTACATATATACATTATACAACCCAGTAGTGAGCCTTATTAGCAGCTGCTGTGCTGTGCCTGTGATGTATAGATGTGGGAACGAACGAACAGGAAAAACGCATGCACGCAGTACGTACATACCGGATTGCGCAGAGCTTTGTAAGGGGAATCGTCCACGAGGAGAGTGTTTGAGGGCGAGAACTCCCCCTGCTGCCAGGGAAGATCATCAGGCTCCTCCTCCTTGTCCCACAGCTTCTTCAGCTCCTTCAGCACCAGCGGTTTGCCATTGTTCTCGACGGTGTACAGTCCAGTAGCAGTGCATTTAGACGCGTCCTGCATGCCCAGCAAAATGAGATCGAGGAACGAATTAATGCACAGGATAGGACGGACACGGACGAACTAATAACTGAGTACTTGTAGCTAGCTATTAGTAACTTATTGCATGCAAGAAGCAACAAAGAAAACGCACGGCAGATTCATTCGATCGATGGCATTGTTTGAACTGTTTGGTTGTTGTTACTAGGAATACTAGGTAGTAAGGGGAAACGATGAATGTAATGTAACAGAACAAGTCTGAGTGAGGTCAGTTGTTCCCCATGCCATGCATTACTTACCCAACAAAACAGCAGATGATGTTTCAGATCTTTCATCAGGATATCAACAACCGCATCGACATTAGCTCTGTAGCAATCAAAAGAATATCCTAAGAATCAGCGATTCAGCCCCACGCAGAAGATATTATATATAGATCCAAATGCAAGGGAAGTACAGCAGCTAATTAATTAGCACCTCAGTCTTGATGACCAAATCCCCAGTTCGAAGTGGTGGATGCACAACCTCAGGAAATCATCACAGTAGGGCCTTTTGAAGACTGTGGTTGGTAGGTACATATATATGGCACCATAACAAGTCATTTTTCTCTTTCACGTGACAGGTCACAGGTGTATAGCTATTATGTACAGACAAAAAAAAAAGATTTGACCAAGGGCAGAAAAATTGTCAGTAACTTTACCTAGTTTGCCTCGGAACTTTCCATGTGACAGGTGAGCGTTGTGGTTGTCTTGGTTGATATCGGCGAGCAAGCCATTAAGATCCAGGATAAGTAGCTTCTTCTTCTTCTTCTGCCTTGGTGCTACCATGAGTGGAGATGGAAACCCTGTTGATGAGCCCATGTTTGTAACCCTGCTCTCGGCTTCCTTCTTGCCAATGGAACCACCATGATCACCCCCATCTTCGGAGTGCACCGCCTTCCTCTTCTTCGTCTTCGAGCCGTCCTTGCTCTCGGAGCTTGAACCCGTCCTTGCAGCAGCAGCAGCAGCGTCGTCAGCCTCCGGCGCGGCGACGGTAGTGAGCTGTTTCCGGAGCCCCATCGGCGTGGGCGTGGTGGACGTACGGATCCCGCCCGGCGCTAGCAGCTGCCAACTGTTTTTGTGGTGGTAGCCAAAGGAACCTCGCGCTTTGCGCCACAATCAGCGCCAAACCGGAAATAAATAAAGCACAAATTAAATCAGATCCCCCTCCCCCGGTTTCTCTGGAACGCGCATGCAGCAGATGCACTGCACTTGACGGTGTCCCAGTCGCGCGGCATGCGCGTGGCCGCTGCGCATTGCGAGGCGCCGGATCGGAGGACACAGCCCCCCAAGTCCCCCACACAACATCAGCATGGATGGCATCCACGTCGTCGTCGTGGAGTCCACTGCCATGACCATCTAGAACTGAACATCGGTAGCCTTCACTTTTGGAAACGAGAGGAGACATTAGTAGTTTGGTAGTGTTGTGGTTGGCAGGCCACAGAATACTTGCATTGTGTTCATGATTATATTGTAGAGTGAATTGGCTTCTTCCAGGATTCATTCATGGACTTGAAGAACGTTGTTTTTAGTGCTCATCTTATTACAACCACATGCGTACAAAAATAAATTATTATATATGGCCTTCGTTTTGACTTGGCTATCAAACATCTCGTACAATTTTTTCTTCTTCTGTTGCTCCCGTTACAACGCACAGACAATCTTCTACTACAAAATAAAGTGCAGTAGAAGGCAGCTGAAGCAGCGGCTGGCTGCCCCACACGCAGGAGCCGAGGAGGTGGAGCCGCAGAGAATTTGAGCGGTTGGGTTGGGTTGGGTTGGGTTGGGCTGGGCTGGGCTGGGCTGGAATCCCGATCCGCTTTGTTCGTTCGGTGGCCTTTGCATTGCCCGCACACGTTGGGTCGTGAGAAACGAACGCGTTGGGCTGGCTGGTGGTTGGCCCATGTTGCAGTCGCAGCTGTAGCTCTTTTTTTCCATGAGCCACCGGGACCACGCCACTGGAATGCCAGGGCCTTGTGTTCCGGTGGCCGGTGCTAAATGCCCGCATGCCCCGAGGCGAGGAGGAGGAGGAGCTGACCACCGAGGCCAGGTGCGGTGCAGGGGCCATGACGTGCAGGGTGTAGTGGCGCACCCAAGTGCAAGTGGTACATACATATATACGAGCTGCTGCAACGATGATGATGCCGGCCATAGCTTCTCCACTACTTCTGCATCGAGATGCGTGACCCCAATCGACATGCTGGACGAACTGGGCCACCGTCGCAGTGTTCCGATGCGGTGAGGGCAGTGCCGACCACCGGTGGCGGGTATATATGGGCGTGATTGGTACGCTACATCTGCATGCGGCCAGCCTTGGCCCGTTTGATGCACTGTTGTGGCGTTTGATTGCTTGGTCCATTCTTTGGGCCTGTCTCGATAAGGTTACCACCACTGTCGCATGCCCGCATCGTCCCCTTAGCTCCAGTCGCTGCTCATCTCTGCTGGTGCCGATGACTCCTCTCCCCTTCCGTCTCCTACTCCATGTTCTCTTCGCCAGGTCCAGTAAATATGTGGCCAAGATACAGATGAGTTTGTCGCCACATCGTTTATCGCCGGAAAACAGTGTGTCTACTGTGCTTCTTCTACCTCTCGCCAAGAGTGTTACCATGTGTGTGTTTGAGTGGTTCTTGAGTGAAGCCATCAAGTGGTATCAAAGCCGGAGAAGATGACGATGACAGCAGCACCAGCTCGGGAAGCAGGCGTGGCGGGGCCGCTACCGAGGGCGATGCTTCGAGTGCGGCGAGCGCGGGCACAGGGCCAAGGACTACCGTGGGAAGAAGGAAAGGGCCCTCCTCGCCAATGTTGACGATGAGCCGACACTCCTGTAGGTCGGGTGTACGGGGGTGTCAGGGGGTGTCGTGGTTTAGGGGGTGATTGTTAGAAATAAACCACAACACATAGTGTCCATGGCGTGTGTGTATGCGTGCTAGATCATGGTGGTGTCGCGTGTGTTGTGTTGCATCGCATGCTGGCATGCAATGGTCGAGTCAAAATCTTGTTTCCTAGGGAGTTAGGTGCTGGTTCGACAGAGTCTAAAGTTGGAGTAGAGGTGTGCATGACGCCAATTTGCAAGTGGAAGCCGCATTGCCCGGATGAGCAAGTGGCTCACGGTGTTGCTGCGCGGTGTTGAGGTAGTTATCATCCATCACAAACCGTCAACTTTACACATAGAAATGATCACCAATAGAAACTTAGGGGTTATTACTAACAATTTCTACGAGTTTTGGTGAATTATTATTTTCAGCAAGGATATTCCAGAAAGAATGAAAAAGAGGATTAAATTGTCAAAAATCTATGAAACTTAGCCGCGACGAAATATGCACCAGAAGACTCCAGAAGACATCAGAAGATACGGGACCGAAGCGGAGGACCGACAGCTACCAGGTGAGGCCGACTGGCCCTACCCTAGTGCCACCTGGCCCCCCGCAGAGGGATTCCTCCATGCCCTTCTAGAGACTTCCTCCACCGCCTCCTAGGATGCATCTTCACCATTCATGAAGTCAGTTTGATCCGAGGGCTAACAGTTCTTCCTCAAGACTATAAATAAAGACCTAGACCCTCATCTTGAAACACCTCATCACCTGATCATAAGTCAAGAGTAGTCTAGATATTAGAGTTTTTAGAGATGAGAGAGAAAGAGAGCTCTAGTTCTTTAATTTCTTAGTATATGCTTTCTAGAGAGTTTGGAGTAGAGTCGGACGATTTGCTTAGGATTCTGGATCTGTTCGTCTGGAGATTTGGTAATTTGCCTTTGTATCTCATTTATGAATTTGTTCTATTTCAATATTATATTCCTCTTTGTTATGTTCTTAGTTTGCTCTAGTTATAGATATAGTATTATTTGATGATTTGCATTTGCATATATTCGTAGAGTACTTAATTCAGTTCGCGCGAGAGTTAAGTAGCTTTGATTATGTAAGCGTGGTGCTTAGATATAAAATTCCCCTGCGAATGCCCGCTATGTGTCGGGAGGTGGTAGATCGCATAGGTGATAGCTGCGTTGAGTCCTTTGCAGTCCATCCCCCATACATAGATTAATTGGTAGAGTCCGGTCTCCAAGGAGATCAAGACTATATTTTGGATTCTCCCTAGTTGATGTTCCTTATAATTTTTGCCTTGATTCAGTTTTACTAATAGATGAAAATATATATGCTAGAGTAAGCAACAAGACTTAGTGTTTAGAAATAACTTAGGAATTCTTACTCTGACCGAATCTCTAGATTAGTCATACTACTTTTAATGAATCTCTGCTTTCTATCTCTAGAATATCATTATCATATTAAACTTATTTATCATTTATTTATCTTTTACTTGACTTACCCCTACTAAAGTATAAGAGTGGTTAGTTTATTATAGATCGGCATATTTATTTAGTCATATAAAAATTTGTCTCACAGTCCTTCCTTTAGGATTAAAATAAATAAATGATACTCGAAATACTCTAGGTAGAATGCTACAATAGGTGATTTATCTATGCGCTTGCGGATACTTATGTTTTAATATTATTTAAAATTTTCAAGTGTAGTTACAATTACCAGCATTTTGAGCATCATGCTAGAGATGACAACTTAGTGTATAGTGATGTAAGAAATGTCAACAAGCATTCTTGGCGTCGTTGCCGGAGAAGAAAGAGTAATATGACAATAGAAATAAATACTTATAGATAAACTATTACCTTTACTTTAGTAGGTTTACTCTTGTTTGTTTTTGTTTATGTAAGTTATACAGGGTAAGTGCAGGACTGGTTGTGATCCATAATTCTTTATCAATCAGAATCAAACAAATTAAGAGGAAGCTTAACATCAGTTTTTGGGAGCCATGACTAAGAAGACTCTACGTGAATTCTTTGCTCCAAGCACCGAGAACATTTGCGTTGGACCAACACTCGACACCAACAATCATGAATTTGAGCTCAAACCAAGCCTCATCAATATGGTGCAAGCTAATACATTTAGTGGAAAGGCACATGAAGATACTAGTGCTCATTCGTAGAATTTTCTAGAGATTTGTAGCACAGTCGTCATCAAGGACATTGCTCAAGATGTCATCCTACTTCGTTTGTTTCCGTTCTCATAGGAGGGAAGAGCGAAGCAATGGTTCTACAACAACAAAGATCAAATCAATACATGGGTAAGATGTTCAAAAGATTTTCTAGAAAAGTTTTTCCCTGTAGACAAGATCACTGTCTTAAGAGGAAAGATTGTAGATTTTCATCAGCAAAAAGGTGAACCTATTGTAGAAGCATGGGAGCATTTTCAAGAATACATCTCAGATTGTCCTCATCATGGAATGAAAGAATGGTTACTCATGCAAACGTTATATCATAGATTAATTCAGAATTCACGTGAACAACTTGATGCCACTGCTGAAGGATCATTTATGTCACTCACTCCTGGAAAAGCTAAAGTTCTTATGGAGAAGATAGCAGCAAATCAGAGTTGGACATCATGCAATACTCAATCATGCCATAAGAGTGAAGAAGTTCCAAAAGAAGTATGTGCTTTGTCAACCAAGATGGATGTACTATTGAATTGGCTAGAACAGAGAGACAATTATAAGAGAGATCGTCAAGCCATTCAAGACGCATTCAATGCTCAGAGCAGATGTAGAGAATATCTAGGAGTTGAATTTGCTGAGTCATAAAAAGATATCAACACCATCATCAACAACTCCGCTCCATAACAACAGAAGCAAGGATGGAGTCAACTTCGATCAACCAATCAAGGTAAGTACTAAGGTAATAATTATTATAATTCTTCTAATTTCAAACAACCATTCTTGAGAGATTTAATCTTAGAACAAGCTAGAATTAATGATAACATTGCAAAAAGACTTGCTTTTAATGATAAGATCTTATAAGGTATAAGTGCTAAAATAGATTATTTTTTCTTCTGTTGTTAAAGAACAAATGATTTTCAATAAAAAGATAGAATTACAATTAGCCCAGTTAGCTTCTGCTATGCCTGTTGCCACTAACCATGAGAAGGTCAAAGGAATAACCATAAGAGGTGATAAGTCTACTCGTGATCCACCATACCCAAAAGGAGCAGGTAAGACATCGGTGATAGTGCAGACAGAAGAAGCGAAGGAAGACGATGAACTTTTACCACAAGAACATGAATTCTAGCAAGATTTTCGTGACACCACTATCCTACCGTTTTCGCGCAGAAATAGAAAGGCTAAAATGGACGAGCAGTTTGATGCCATCTAGGTGCCTACATATGCGAAGTATATTCGAGGCGTCCTCAACAACAAAAGCCCTCCGCCATCTACGGAAGTGATCAAGCTAACGGAGGAGTGTAGTGCGGCCATCCTCAACACATCACCTGTCAAGAAAAGGATCCAGGATATCCCACTATTGATTGTTCAATAGGAAACCAGAATTTTGAGAATGCATTATGTGATCTTGGAGCAAGCGTCAGTATCATGTCCAAGAAGGTTTTCGACAAGCTCAACTACTCTATGCTAACACCAACTTCAATGTGTCTGCAAATAGCCGACCAGCCGATCTGCTACCCCGTAGGAATTGCTGAGAATATTCCGATAAAAATCTAAAACTTTTTCGTTCCTATAGATTTTGTAGTACTTGACATGCTTGACATGCAGGAAGACATGAAGACACCTCTCATCCTTAGGAGACCATTCCTGAGTACCACAAATGCTCACATTGATGTCGGAGCTAGAGAAACTAAATTCAACATTAATGGAAAAGAAGAACGGTTCCCTTTCAAGCCAAGACTGAAGCAATGCTCAATTTTAGAGTGTCATGAAGAACAAAAATCAAGGTCATTATCTCCGGGACCGGAGAATACACCCAAGAATAATTCAACTGGAGAAGTACAGTTCGGTGGACTTAAAATTCCCGAACCCTTCACCGGAGGTAACTCGGTAGTTATCTATAATTTAATTTTTCATATTTCATTTACATATTTACTTTTTCAATGAGTGCATTAGAAAATAAAATAAAAATTCCTATCATGGCATAGTAAAATTTAAAGCCCCATGTAATTAATATTTACAGAGCGTAAAACCCCCCGTAAGTAGTATTTACCGTGGTGGCAGAAAAATACAAAAATACCATCATTAGAGTTCTTATTTCTCGTAGTTTCATAAAAGTAATTTTGTTTTGCATACTTGTGTGTTTATACGGTATAAATACGGGAGATATGTGGGGCCCACTCAACCACAACCCATCACCACACATCCACTCACCTTATCACCCTCCATTATTTTCCATTCACCTCCACTACCATCCATTTCATCCTGTCACGTTGTCCACCGAAAGGAGCACTCACGAGCTGTATTCTGAAATGGAGATGAACCAAGAAACATGTCGCGCAAATAATTTGGCAAATGGCCAAGGGTTGGGGCCGCCCGGCCCCACACCCATGCCGCCCGGCCTCCCTCTTCCTCGTCTTTAGAACCCCTTCTCCTGGATGCTAAACTCACACCACACACTTCTTTCTGCACTCTTGAGTTCGAGAATCCATTCTGAAATTTTGAAGTTGAGAATCACCTCATTTGAGTAGAGTTTGAGTGAGTGAAAGTTGAGTGAAGTTGCAAGAGAGATTTAGTGCAAAGTGCTTAGTGGAGAAGTGAAGAAGTGTTGTTGAAAATCTTGAGGAGAAATTAAATATTAGAGGGTAGGTGCTGTCCAAATTAATCAAGAGTTTAGGAGAAGTTGAATTAAAAAATTCCAACTTAAACGACTGACTTTTGAACGATTGATTTTCTGGACGGCTAACTCTCTAACGTTTGTTTTCTAACCCTTATTTTGTTCCACTAGTTTTATTTATGATTTTCTTTATGTAGCAATGATGAGCAAGAAGATGAAGAAAGCCCTCATTTCGATGCTTTCTTTCCGTTTGACGAGAAGCCATACTTCGTCTCGGGCAGACTCTTCTCGGGTTGACTCTGAGATGGAAGTTGACCTGCCATCTCCCGTTGTTCAAGGATCATCTTCATGCCATCAAGCTGAGGTTCATACCCTTCTTAGGGATAACCAAATCAAATTCTAAGACGACCGAGAGAAAGAAGTCTACAAACTGCTGAAAGATAAGGAGTTTACATCTACTCCAGTCATGGACCCAGACCTCCTGCACATCATAGGTATGGACTCTGAATTTCAACTTATTTTTAGAAATATTGGTTGGGAAGATGGCTGGACTATAACTAAGAATGGTTGTAGATTATTCACAAAAGAATTTTTGTGTACGCTGTAATTAAGAGAAAATGAGATTTCATTTAGACTTTTTAATAAATCATTTTCACCTAGCTGGAAAAATTTCAGCAACATGTTAGGATTTCATGAATCATACAATGTTGATGATGATGCTTTAGAAGAATTTAATAAAACCTATTTTTGGCAAGATATATCTAATGAAACAGTTTGTCCTAGACCTTGTACTGATGAAATTCACAACCCCACTCTGAGATTTATTCATAAATGGTTAGGAGTTACTCTTTTTCCTCGAGAGAACTTTAGGATTGCAAGAGTAGAGGAACTTATATTAATATATGTCATGGTCAAGAAAGAAAAAGTTTTACCTGTTAAATTGATGGTACATTATTGGCTAACCATTCCTAGATTAAAGAAAGGGGAGTAACATGCACATCATGGATAACACGTATTGCCAATGGGTTAGGACTTTTGGATAATGCAAACATTGCATATATCACCACCCACGACGAGTCATTGACTATTCATTCTTTCATCATGCTCACATCCTTAAAATAAGAAATGGAAAAATAGTCATGATGTATAAAGGATACACAAATGAAATCGAGTTGCTAGACCGGACCCTCAGTCCATATGTCGTGGAGAATTTTGTTCTTGAATTACAGAAACCCGGACGTGGAGTGGGAAGGAGTCCCTCTGCCCGTATGACCAGGAACCCAAACCCGAGGTACCAGGGAGAAGATGCTACTCCTCCAGAGCTAGCCTTCACCAATTACTTTGGATTTGATCAGCCGGGACCGTCTCATGTACATCACCAGCCTTGGCAATGAGGTTCTTGATATATCTGTACATGAGGCGCATCATGACCAGTCCCATCTGTTTTTGAGGCATGGGAAGGTAAACTAAGTTGTCTTTACAGTATTTCTAGTACCACCTCTTTTTTCAATCACCAACAATTAGTTTTGTTGGAACTATTAATTTTGAATTTTAACGCAGGGAATTCTACAATCACAAGGAAGGCTTTTGCACAAAATGCGATTTATGCCATCCTCCTTGTCTTCAAAGTCACATCACTTATTAACTGCCATGGTTGATTCTCAGAATAAGAAAACTGTTAAGATGCAAAAATGGTTTGAGACTAAGGATCCTGAGAAAGCGAAAATGGAAAAAGAAAGGGTTAGTAAATCACTAGTACTTCATTCACTGGATGTTATGTAACACACGATGTGCATGTCTTGCTTTTGTCCAATATAGCTGCTTGAACTGAGATCCCTAGTTCAGGTGTGCATTACTTGTGTTGTGCTTTGCTTTTTCCTGCCCATATGTTTCTCCAGTTGGTAGTCCTATACATAGTTCCTTGCATGTGTGGTAATTTCTTGAGAAGATTGGAACTATCCCGATGTATACATCTATTGATTTTTCAATTACAAAAAATTGTTTTCTGAAGTTTGTCTTGTATAGTTTTCTAAATCAGTTTAGGTCTCATCACCTTTAGCAGTACGAGGGATCTAAAAGTAAATATTAGTTGTCACTATGTTGCTAGTGTTATTATGATTTAGTGTGCATGTTCAAATGAGCACCCCCAAAGAAAAAGTTACATCATGCAAAGTGATTGATTAAGATACAAAAAGTTATATCCTGACCATTGAAATAATAGCACTCAAGTCATGTTTCTTTCTGACCTGCTTTTTCCTTTTTGTTAAAAACTGATTTCATATGCATCTGGACAGAGTTTCTTCTTTCTACTGATACAAAAATCATGCAGAATCAGGGCCAAACTATTCGAGCCCATTCGATCCTTCAACGCAAGAGAGAAAAAGTGAACCGCAAGTACACACAACCTGCCCGGCCAAGGCGGCAGCTTTCTCCAGGGTTCTTAGAAGACGCTCTAGATGAGGTTGGTATCTTGTTGTTGAGCTGCTTTTTTTGACAATTAGATTGTCATGTTACTATTAGCTATTGGTGTAAATATGCCATTCCTGTTAGGTCCATCTACCCCGCCAAGTGTATTATCCCACTAAAAAGTGAATGGCGGGAAAAAGAAAAATAATAATTAAAAGTTTGTGTTCGGTGAACATTTGTGATGCAATCTTGCCTGCTGGCAACATAGCAAGAGAAAAAGTGTGCCTAATAACTTCTTTTCCCTTTTGCTTTTTTTTCAGTAACTAAACCTTTTTATGAGCTACTGCATGCACATGCCACACTCATATGTTTCATTTACCACAAAATCAGTGTAAAATGGTTTAAACTTACTCCAGTTATGTCTTATATGATGATGTATCTTTCATTACGTTGACAGTTTATTCCTATATGAGGTTACTTCATGGTATGCTAGTTTACTCAACTCTTGAGTTTATTCCTTGATTTAGAAAATAATTTTAGCAGCCATTTTTTTTAGATCATGAAGCATTGTGCTGGTTTTTAACTTGTCCCAATAAATTTGTTATTGGATTTGACATGACCAAACAGGATTTGACGTCAATGATGTTATTTTACATCTGTCCAGTAATATCACTATTAGAGAATTGACTAAAGTTACTGATATTTTGGCAGGATGAGGAGGCTGACTATGGTTCTCGGCGAATGGCAGGTCGTAGACGTTTTGAG
Organism: Saccharum hybrid cultivar R570; assembly: GCA_038087645.1. Taxonomy (NCBI): domain Eukaryota; kingdom Viridiplantae; phylum Streptophyta; class Magnoliopsida; order Poales; family Poaceae; genus Saccharum; species Saccharum hybrid cultivar. The sequence goes on from JAQSUU010000368.1 coordinate 2,448,523, forward strand.
GATGAATTGGAGGCTGAAGCACTAGCTGAGAGGCGTATCATTAACACGAAGAAGGTGAGCAGCTGCGCTCATGATTCTCAGTTTTACTTCAGCCAAACTTTTAGTATTTACTCTGCACATTTTCAGTCAAATATGAGCAGAAATGTTCCCCGCAAACCAGCATACCCTCCTGCTCGTCCACCGAGACGCCAAGCTGATGAATACTCAGAGAGTGAGAGGGAGGAGTCAGAATATGAAACTGATGGCGAGGATATAGATTATAGAACATTCACCACCTCATGGAAGGGAGGATGAGCTGGATGAGGAGGAAGAATATGAGGAAGATGTTGAAGAAGTGCCTCTGTCAGATGAAGAAATGGAGGTGAAATATCTTTGGCCTCAAACACCATTGTTTCTTTTCCATACGTGCTTAGCTTCAGTTTTTTCTTGAGCTAATGTGTTAAAGAACATAATACTTTGCATCAGACAAGGCTCGCGATTGTAGGACTAGAAATTTTTTTATTTAGGAAATCAGTTTAGAGGGCATTTCTATAGTTTTTATATAATCAAAGTGGAACCTATGATGCAGTCACCGAAACGGAAGAGAGTCAGGGGGTGGTGGGCACAGGCGCGAGGAGCTGGTGTCCGAGGATGATGACGACGACGATTCTCCACCAAGGAAGCAGCCGGCTGTTCAGCATCGTAGAAAGGCTGTCGTGTTTGATGACAGCGACACGACGACTAAAACTTGTAAAATGTTGGTGCGTGAAAAAAAAAGGTTGGGCAATATGCTACCATATCACGACGGTCATTGCAGTTTATATGAAAATTTTGCATGATGTTGGAAATTTGTGAAATTCGTGTGCTGAGAACGGAGGTTGGTGCTGGACTGCTGGTCCCCGCTGAATCTGACGATGCTGCGGACGGTTAGTTTGACAAATAATTTTTTTTGCATAAGGTCGGCCTGGTTTAGATTTCAGAATTCATTCTCAAATTTCACTATGTAAAAAAAAGATTCACCGTCACATCAAAATGTCGGCACATTTATGGAGTACTAAATATAGATGAAATCAAAAACTAATTGTACAGTTTTGTTGTACTTTGTGAGACAAACATTTTAAGCCTAATTAATCAATGTTTGGACAATTATTACTAAATAAAAACAAAAATGATACAGTGTTACACAGTGTTTCAGGTCAAACTTTGGATCCAGAATTTGGTATCTAAACATGCCGTTGTGCACTTGCAGGGGCCGCCGACGGTGGCGGAGTAGTGCGTGGGCAGGCAGGGGATACTGTCCCGTGCCTGTGCCGGCCGGCGGCGTCATTACTCGTTAGTGTAGTGGGCAGTGTATTTACCATTTAGGCGGCCCAACCGGCCAACCCCTATTCTGCACCACGCCTCCCCCTCAAAGCCCGCACGGACAGCTCCGCTCCCGCGCTCTGTTGATTTCGGCCCTGTTAGGCCCACACGTCCTGCACGGCTGCACGCTTCCGCAAAAAAGTCATTTTACATACGTATAAGCATTTATACTTAAAAGCTAGAGAAGAACAGGCATCAGTCTGAAGTCTGTCAATATATGGGAATAGAACAGGCATCTAATTGGAGAGTGGGCTAGCTAGTTTGCTATGGTGCTACCAGCGAGGAACAAGTAGTAGTAACACATTATGGAAACGGAAAACAAACGATGCAAAACTCTGTTGAATCGGAAATCATATAAAACCATAAAGTATCTCCTCCCAACAGGACTTTACCATAGCATAAATGTAGAGTAGAAATTTAGAATCAGGGTGTGTTCACTTCGCGAAAAGTAAGTGAAAAGTTACTGTAGCATCTTTCGTTGTTATTTGGCAAAATTTGTTTAATCATGGACTAACTAGGCTCAAAAGATTCGTCCCGACATTTACAGACAAACTATGCAATTAGTTATCTTTTTTACCTACATTTAATGCTTCATGCATGCGTCGAAAGATTCGATGTGATGGGTGGAAGAGAAAATATTTTGGATTGGCATGAGAAGTGAACAAGGCCTCAGTAACAGGTACTGTAGAACGTACCGACTGTTGGATGCTGCCGCCTTCCCCATGCGCGTAGCACACCCCTAATCTGTTATACTAACAGGAATGTGAGACACGAGGTGCCATTCTGGCCCCACGTCTTTCTTGTATAGCCTTGACAAATGAGGACAGTGAGTAATTGACAAATCCTTGAGAGCAGTAAGGCGTTGTATGGATTGGGGCAAGCATTCGAGGGCAGGGCAATTCTGGATCCAAAGCTGACGAAGTGCACAGAGTTGTCCGATCCCCTCCGGTAACACGGTCAGCGAGTCGCATTGCTCCAAATGCAGTTGTTCAAGGGAGGCGAGGTGCTGAATCGCCTCAGGCAATTTCTTCAGAATTCAGATAGCGCCAACACATAATGGTCAACGTGGTGACGCCGAGGGACATAAGGTGCTCTGTCGATTGAAAAACGCTGTCAATCATTGCGGTATCAGCGAGATATGGTAGAGAGCGCAGTTCTTCGAGCAACTCGGGAGACACCAATGCTGGGGCATTCGTCGATGCTCTCAAGTAATTCTGTCAGGTCATCAAGGCATTTGATGCCCAAGGAATCCAGTTCAGTGCGGTGCTGCTCCTGCAGCTGAAAATCCCGGCCAGATGCTGACATACTTAATCCTCCCAGTTTCAATTTTCTGAGGCGACGGACCACCAAATTCTCGCTGCTGGACGGCGTGGATTCATCGATAGGTGCATGCAGAGGATCGGAGAAGCTACCTGGTGATAGCAACTGCAAGTTGCTTTTACCTAAATACAGCTAGTTCAGTGATGGTGGGAAGCAAGGCTTCACATTCAATTTCGGACAGGCCCGTATGCTTAGACGGGACAGGACAGGAAAGCAGTATTGTGCCTTTGATTCTTCCTTCCCTGTTTCCGTTCCACATGTCGTAGTCCACAGCTCCTCCAACTCAACCACTTGGAACAGGCCGAGGTCTTTCAGAGAAGGCAATATAGAAAGTCCTCCCATAAGCTTCAAGTTAGGAATTGTCCCATAGCGTCAGTCCAGTTAGAGAAAGGAACTGACGGGGACAGCTTTCCTTCACCATCCACCATGGCAAACAAGTACCTCCGTAACCACTGATTTTCAAACTCTCAACTTCTGACGGTGGTTCAAGAGCATTTAACACATCCTGCTCTTGTTCCAACAGTTCATCAGTTTCAATTGAAGTCCACTTCAACTCTAGCTGCTGTATGTTATTCTTTTGCTTCAAGCAAGCCTTCTTTGCATCATCGAAATCCTTCAGAAACTGAAGGTTTGTAATTGTCATGTCACTGCTTAGCTTATCAAGATTCTCAATGATGCGCTGGCCACTGGGGACCTCCTTGGTGCGGAAGTAGCTAGGACACGATCTTAAGCCCGTGGGAGCCGGTCACAGCGTCGGCGACGATGGCGGGGGCGGAGTGCGAGCCGTCGACGCCCCCACTGTAGCCGGCATGGAGGGCAGCAACGTAGGGCGTGGGGGCTTCGCACTGGGACGAGCCCGGTGCCGAGCAGCCGAGGAGGACGCGCAACCTGGAGGAGCCGAATCGCGGAGGGGATCGAATCCTCTGGAAACGCTAGCTACACGGTGAAGATGAACATCCGATCAAAATCGGACGACATGGCCAATGAGGGGCCGGAGTGGATGGGGCCGGTTTCGTATAGTAAAAGACTAGTGGCAAACGCACGCCCCTGCGCGCGATCGAAAGGGATACTGATCATTGTTGTTGGGAGAAGATGTAGAGGGTATGATTATGGATATGTGTACTATATGTTTGGTGATACATGTGTGCATTTTGTTCATGGCTGGATCTGAAATCAGACTATATACAGAGAGTATTGTAGGTTGTAGGTGAGACGGATCTTTAGCATAGATATAACTTGACATATGAATGTAGGATTATAGATGGCATATGAGAAGGTAAAGGCAAATGACTGGAATTAGCCTCTCTGAAATATTGTATAGCAAAGGCACTCTAACTCAGAATATTGTTGGGTAAAATGCATGGGCATACATAAATAAAACTATTTCTAAAGTTAATGGATCAAACTTTAATGGGAGCCATCAATTCGTATGATTAGTAACCCTTTTTTAGCATAACTTTTGCCATGACAATAGAAAAGTCCACCACTCAAATCCTAGGTTTGTGTAACCTTCGAAATGCATGAAAGAAAGATGGAGATGGAAAAGTACGTAGGGGGCATTACAGAGGAGACCTGGGTTCAGAAGGGGTGGAGTGCTTGAATCATAGCTGTAGGTCCGCCTGGCAATTTGCTGCCTTGCACGAGGGATGTGAGAAGATGAGCCAGAAAGTTTAGGTACGGTAAAACGACAGACACGTAGGATGGATCAAAGAAGAGGCAACAATCAATGTCTACAAATTAAACAGGGAGAAATCAATAGCTAAGCTGTCTAGTTCAAACCATCCCATGAAGGCCGGAATTACCAAAATTAGGAATATGTTATTTGTCATAATTTAAGTACTCTACAATCTGGGACGGGGGCTGTAGGAGGTGATGTGCCTCCAATATGAGGACGATTGCATGAGTGGAGACACTGATCATTCTAAAGATGAAGGCATCAGCATAATGAGTTATTGCCTTCATCTTTAGATTGTGCTGCCATTCATCCTATCAACTGGAGGAGACATTATAGACACAATGTTTCCTACCAATTTGAAGACAGAGATATTTGCAATAATAAGTAACAGTAAATCCCATATTTATCTAAGGAGTTACCTGATTGCAGCAGATTAACTTCATAGTTGAAAAATGATTGCACATATTCTCAAGTCATAGTCATAACCCTTCTGTTTATGATTGATGTAGAGTCTGCAATGAAACGAAGAACCAAATTCTTATGAGGCACATAAGGTACATACCTAATTGCAAAGAAGAAAAGAATGGTTAAAGAAAGAGCAAGGATCAGAGTACCTTAATATTGAGGTGGCTTTGGCAGGGGAAAAAATGGCCTGTATAACCTATGATGAAAAGGAAACATCAAATATTTAAATGCTCAACCCAGCAGCATACATAATCGCAAACAGTGCATAGACCTTTGTCATATCTCTTGTTCAATTCTACAGATATTTCACTGGAGCTAAAAAATACCATTGCACATAAAAATTATTCTCAAAGCTCAAAGAAACAGTAAAACCAAATGTGGTTTGCACACAATGAAAGTGCCTCACAATGTAATCCTTGAGAAGGGGCCATGTGCTCAGAATGAACAATATATAATTTGACATCACAGACAATCATCACAGATAGCGATCAGAAGCAAGTAAGAGTGCGAAACAAAAGGCAATGATCAGATTAGACAAAGGATGAAATCATCAGAGGCAATGGCATTAGAAGCTCAGATCTCATAATGGAGAACTAATTCCAGCCACGTAGTATGTTACTAAATAAACAACAAACAACAGCTGTTATCGGTGGCTCCAAACCACACAAAACAAAACAGGTACGATGAAATGCAACAAAACAGAAGCAACCAATCTGTCGTTGCCTCAGGTATCATGGAGCAGGTAGAAAGAGATGCCAAAAATTATATCAGCATTGGTTATGATCATTGCCTCAGCTGTCAACATAGCAGAGAGATGTAAGAGGAAGAATCATGATAGATCAGGAGCATCGGCTGAATTAACTAAAACAAGAAAGAGATTTACCTTTTCAAAGATAGACCATGGTCATTGCATGCAGCACTGAACATAATTTATGATGGAATCATCACAGCACTGGCCCATTCCCTCAAATGAAAACATAACAGAAAGATGAAGATGTAATCATCACTGCACATGGCCCGAATACGAACAATAATCCAAAAACCACCAGCACCGCAGTGAACACGTTCTCAATTTTTGTCTCACACTAAGAACTAAAACCAATATCACTGATATGGTCATGTGCTTAGATGTATGGCACAATACCTGCCTGCTGTCAAGATCAAACTGAACCGAGCACATCATAGATTACAGAACACCAAAAAACAAGCATGCAGCTCCGTTGCAAATTTGTAAGAGGAAGGGGGAGAACAGTAGTTCTAGGGCGAAATTGACCTTGCCTCCATGCATATGGCACCGCATCAAACGGGTCAAATATTTTTTTGCTACCATGGCCACCCTGGGTGCTCAAGAACGCGTTCCTAATCGAAGGAGAGAAATTGAGAGAGGGAGAGAGATGAGCGCGCGGTGTGGGGCAGCGGCCGCCAGGCCGCATCAGCGGCCACTGCAGAGGCCGGCCGCGCCGCCGCGCCAGAGGCCGGGCACCGCCGGTGCATCCACCACATCGGGAGAGAGAGGTTGAGAGATACAGAGAAAGAGGAGGGGGAGGATGGGATAGCGGACAGGATGAAGGCCCGGTGGTGCGGCTGCGGCGCACACCGGTGGCGCCGTCGCCCTGGGCGCCGCCGCGCTGGAGCCCTCCCGGCCTGCTGCGCCGCCACGTCCAGAGAGAGGGAGAGGAAGGGGCGGGGCCGGGGCCGGGGCCAGGGCGGGAGCGGCGGAGGCTGAGGCGCCGGCGCGTGGCCTCATCGGGGTCGGCCCGTTGTGCCACCGCGGAGACGGAGAGAGCGAGGGGAGAGGGAGCGTTGTTTGTTTCTGCGGTGGATCGCCGCGCCGTGCCGCGCGCGCTAGCCGCGGCACAACATGCCGCGGCCTCTGCCCATTCGAGGGGTGGGAGGAAGGGAGGGGGGGCAGCCGGGGGCCGAGGCGCGCCGTCGCCGGAGGAGGAGGGCGAGCGATGCGACCTCGGCGGAGACGGAGAGGGCGAGAGAAGAAGTTTTTTTTGTCGGTGGAGTGAGCGACGGTTCCAGAAGGAGATATTTTTGCCTCCAGCAGTGGAAGCGCACGACGTGGTGAACACAGTAACTCACCGGTGGAGAGAATCGGAGCCACCGGATGGAGATCAAACGGCTAAAATTTTTTTTCCTAACGTGGATAGCGTGGCTGATCGGCGACCGGTTCACCTTTGTAGAGTTTAGATGTGTCTCTATGGGTGCTACTTATACCCAAGACCTACTGCTTGGAAATGTGGTGAGTCCTATAAATTTATAATATTATTTATTAAAAGAGTTTATTCTCCAAGCTATGTGTTCCATTGAAGAACTAATAATAATTATAAATATTTATTTTGTTGTGCCCCTTAACTTTTTTTTGAGGGGATGTGGTGCCGCTTAACTTTTTTTAGAAAGGGTTGTATTTTACCGATACAAGGCTATTACATCCATCTCCTTGACAGGGCACCCCTGAGTAAAAAAGAAAATACATTGAAGTCCTTTACCGGAGCACCCAGTACGCGTCGCTGCTGCCGACCGTTGTTGCCGCAGTCCGGTCCTCCTCCACCTCCCGCAATGAAGGAACACCAGAATGGAGCTCACGGCCGATACCCAGTTCGACGAAGAAACTTCAAATTTTAAGCCCATGAGTAACACACTGAAGTGTGCTTCTTGTCCGTTGAACGTCCCGGGCAAACCCTATATTCACCGGAATCTGACACCGGTCGCCTCATCGGCCATCTCCAGTCAACAAGCAGCAAAGCCGCAAGGGGAACAAAAGACCACCGGCCCATACACACGAGCAGATGGTAAACTAACCTCACAAGGCAACCGCAGACTACGGATCCACCTTGGAGAGACCTAGCAGTCCTCCAGCGTTCGGCGACCATGTCTTTGGTAACGAAGCCAGCGTCTCTACTGACGTCGTGGGCAAAACTAACAAAGATAAATGCACAAAGGAATTGAGTATCAACGCAAAAAGAAAGTAACAAAGAGAACCTCGTCGATACTGAATCCTCTGCAAAGAACGTCGGCTTTATGCTTCACACACCTCTCGAGCACCACCGACTCCGTTGACCGCCGATATCACCGCCACCCGAAGAGCCATGGAGGAAATCCAACCCTAAACCTAACCTATTAGTAGGGGATATAGACATCCTCCACCGGATCCACGCCTCCCCCAGCACACCAGCGACACAGAGGCCGCCGGAGGCTGAGGGAAGCCGGTGAATCCGACAGGGGAACGGAGATCGTCTGGAAATTGCCCGCTCGCTACTGTTGGGAAGAGTCGGGAAGAAGACTCGCGAGAGTGCTCTCACACTTGGTGGAAGATGGGGGCAAATGGGCAACCACGCCGGGTGCTGCTTAACTACCCAACACAAAAAAAAAAGATGCCCTCCTATAGCAGGCCCATCTAGTGAGCGGATGGGAAAGTTCCTTGTTTTCCATTTTAATCCAGGCTCATCTGGCCTTTCCCATAAAACAGGCCTAGCATGCCCTGCCTCCTTCCAATTTATTTTATTTTTCCTTTTCTCCCTCCGCTCTCTCTTTTCTAAAAAAAACTTTTTTTTGTTCTTCTCGCCGAGGAAGCAAAAGGAACTGCCTGTTGAGTTGAGCATCCTTGGAAGGTTACGACAGTGACGACTGTTGAAACCTGTAAAACGTGGTGTATGTATGTATGACGACCTGACCTTTGTACGATTTTCTTTCCTACACTTTTTTTTTGTGAATGGAAACAAGAATTTTGTCATTACGAGATACTATAAAAGTATAAATAAATAAAAGGGAAAAAAGGTGATAACTATACCACGGAATTACTTGTGCCATTGCTACATAATCATATGTATGCAAAATCAAATCGGCACGGCTTAATTAATCCGCGTGATTCTGCAAAATTCCTTGCTGTGAAGTTTAGTTTGAAGAAATATTGGGAACATGAACATGCAGGCGTTCGTGCAGATCATATGTATGCTCCAGCTCCACGTACGCCGGTGGAGGAGACGGGAGACCGGCCGGATCGGGGCAACGACGGCCACGGAGGATCGGACTCGCGCTCGTCGTCGGAGGCCGGGAGACCGCCACCAGTGCTGCGTCACGTCAATGACGTGACGTCCCGCTTCGATTGCGTTCCGAGGAGGGCCCCAGGCGAAGGGACGCGTCGCACTCGCACCTCTCTGCATGGGAGCCACCCGTCAGGCATTGGGTCACCTGCCTGCGGGACCCGTCACAGATGGAGCCCACGCGGCAGCCTAGTGAAAGGCAGGCATGAGTAGTGTGTGTATATATATATATATATATATATATATATATATATATATATATATATATATATATATATATATATACTAAAAAAATAAAAAAAATAAAGAGCGGCAGTTGGAAGTTCCGTTTTCCGGTGGCTTCCGTCACTTGCATTGGTCTGCCGCCGCGCGCTGCTCTTCTCCTCCATTGCATTTTCTTTTTTCTTTATTAAAAAAATGCAGAAAATGTAACAAAGGCACGACGTTACCACATCCCATCTTTGTCGTGTTTGATGGAGAACAAGTAGTATTCGAGAATGGACGTGCAAGGAACTGCTTCAAATGCTATGGTTTGGGCTTTGGACTCGTGGGCCGACGGTATCAGACCATTGCCTCTAGAAAAACATGGACTACTTTTAATCTAGTCTCATGACCCATTACTTCTTCCGTCCTAAAATAAATGCACATCTGTCTTTCTGAGGAGTCAATGTTTTAAAAGTTTGACGAAATATAGTAAAAAAGTATAAAATATTTATGATGCATTATAAGTATCATTAAATTGAGTATCGAATGCACTTGCATAATATATTTATTTTGATATACAAATATTAATATTAGTTTCTATATTTCTAGTTAAACTTTAAAAAAGTTTGATTCCTCGTAAAGTGAGATACATATTTATTTTGAAACGGAGGGAGTATGTCTTAGGGCAGTCCGAAAGCTAGAAATTATATGTAGTTTATATACCTATTAATTTTCATAGACACTACATATAGAAACCATGGTCTCAATTGATTGTTTCTATAGAACGTTTTTTAATCCAATCACGTATATTCTTTCTCCATTCTCTACCAATCACATCCCTTCATGTTTTGGTTCTCGTGTAGACATGGTTTCTAACTTAGACCCGGTTTCTATGAATTTTGCTCTCTCTCTTTAATAACTACCTTACCACGTCAGCAAAACGCTTAAGTGACAGTACAATTAATGTTTATAGAAACTATGGTGATTTCTGCATTATGAATACCCTTGTCCAGTTTCGTGATCCTTGTTTTCCATTATAATCGAGGCCCGTCTGTCCTTTCACACCAAACAGGCCCTGCCTCCTTTGAATCTCTCTTCTTCTTTTTTTCTCGCCAAGGGAACAAAAGCAACAGCCTGTTGAATTGAACATCCTTGGAAGGCTGTCGTGTTTGACGACAGTGACGAGTGCTAAAACTTGTAAACTGTGGTGTATGTATGTACGTTCGACCTGGCATTGTACTGTTTTTTTTTCTGGAAGCAAGAAATTTTATCATTATACGAGATGCTGTATATAAGGAAAGGTGGTAACTATGCTACCGAATTACTTGTGCCACCGTTGCTAATTAAACTTATACCGTTGCTAATTAAACTTATACTATCGCATAATTCGCGTGATTCTTCAAAATCCCTTCCTGCGAAGTTTTGACACTGCTGCGCACAACAAAATATTGAGAACACATGGGGGGCGTCCGTGCGCATATATGCTGCCGCTCAACGCCGGCCGCCGGAGACGGGAGACCGCACGGCCATGGAGATCGGATTCGTACTCGTCGTCGGAGACCGGGCGACTGCGTCGTCGACGACAGGAGTACAGGACACGGCCCGCGACCGCCACCAGTATCACGTCACGTCAGTCAAGGTGATGTCTGGCCAGGCCACCACTCGCTTGGGCGTTCCGTGTTCCGAGGCGAGGAGGCAAGGGACGTGTCGCACCTCGGCATGGGATCCACCCGTCGCCTGCTTGCGGGACCAGTAGTCTAGTATTAAATCCGTTCCAAATTATAATTCGTTTGGCTTTTCTGACTCTAGATTTGATCACTCATCTTATTCAAAAATTTATGTCAAATATCACTTCTTTGGTTGTGACTTGCTTTATTAGCAAAAGTTCTTCAAGAATGACATAAATTTGACTATATTTACACAAATTTTTTAAATAAGACGACTGGTCAAACTTAGAGAAAAAAAAAAGTCAATTGAATTATAATTTAGAACAGAGAGAATATATATTTTTATTTTAATAAAAAAACAAGAGCGGCAGTTGGAAAGTTCCGTTTCCGTTGGCTTCCGTCACTTGCAATGATCTGCCGCTGCACGCTGCGCTTCTCGTCCAGGCATGGCGTCACCACATCCCGTCTTCGGCCACTTTGCTCGCTCTTGACTCATGAGTCATGACTAAGATATATATGATGGATCAACAGATATATACTACGGTGCCTCTCACTAACCACCTCAAAAGTACTGTATTTGTATACTTATTAATTAGGATCTCAATTCTCAAGCTCGTTACCCCTCTGTTATCATGTCACGTCATTTTGTTGTCTAGGAACACAGACATGTGTAAATGTACGTATACCCTCTACGCTAAGAATGTTAGGTAAACACATACGTATGGTCCATATATAATAGTTTTCTCGAAATGAGTTCACCATCCAAAAACAAAAGATGTACGTTGAGAGGTTTATCTCTAGCAATTAATATAAGATGAGCTATGTAAGAAAAGAATGAGACGAAATTGGTGGGTCAATGGTGTGGATGTGGTACCAACATGTTCTCGAAAAGCACGCACTACCGCTTGGCGAGATCATGTGTTCTTTACATCTATATATAATATTATTTTCCTTTTTAATTAATAGTTTATGGAATTGTTTATAAGATAGAGGGTGGTCTACACAAGTTTTATCACGCACTTGCTTAAAGCAGAAATAAATAAAAAAGAACAAATTTGATTATTATATATTAAGAGAGAAACCATGGACATGCATGCTATTAAACCGAATAAGAAGATACCACCGCTTAGAAAAGAGGTGGTGTATCACACAGCCCCACTCTATGCTACGTGTAATCTATGCAAGTGGGGTTGCAGCGTACATAAAGCAAAACTAATTAATTCTATCGATCAGGGCTACATGATGTAAGCATAAATGTACAGATATCCTAGTTTTTAAGAAAGGGGGAGGGAGATATGGTCTATTATGATTTTCTGAAAAAGATTTGATCTATAGTATTATCCTTATATTCTAAGACATCGAGGAGTTCACTTCTACCAACAGTTGCTTAAATGAGCGATGTAAACATGGTGTATGTGTCTCTATGGGTGCTACTAATACCCAAGATGTACTACTCGGAAGGTAATGTGGTGTGTCCTATAAATTTATAATATTATTTATTAAAATAATTTATAAAGTTATTTGTAGAATAGGAGACCACAGACAAGTGAACACTTAAGTGAAGAACATGGAGACTTGAATGAAGTCACGGGTATATTCTAGAAACAAAGAAAAGACACCACCGCTTAGTGAGGTAATGTGTCCCACAACCATATGTAACGTGGAGCTATGCATGTAAGCTATGTGTAACTCATGCAGGTGTAATATTCTCCATTGCAGAACTAATAATAATTAAATATTTATTTTTCTTATGCTGCCTAACTATCCAAAACACACACAAAAAGAAGATGCCCTCCTATAATAACAAGGATGGGAGAGATCCTTGTTTTCCATTTTATTACAGGCCAATCTGACCTTTCACAATAGGGATGAAAATGAAAATGATAATCTCCGACTTTTGGAAATCGTTTTCGAGTTTTTTCCGACTTTTAGGCCTAAACGGAAATGGTAGCGGTAATCGAAAAAACGAAAACGATAACGGTAAAAATAATCAGAAACGAAATCGAAAATGATTTTGCCCTCTTATGATCGTTTTCGAAGATTGCCGTATTTAACCGGTAATTTACCATCGGTAATGTCACAGAACCTCCTAATTATGATGGCCACATGTACCTGTCATCGTCATAATGACCTCTGACAGCCGTACTTATGTTCCTCATAACTTAAAAGGCCTGCTATTCTCCGAACAGGATCCAATCACAGGAGTATTGCAATATTACAACAGTTTATTCAAAATACCATCAGAGTAAAGTAGCGAAAGTCTTACAATAACTTAAGTTACAAACCACAGTTTCCAAATTTCAAACCTTAAGTAGCATTATTACAAATCGGTAGTAGGGAAGTATCAGTAGTAACTTTATTACAAACACACAAACGAAGTGCCTTGCCCAGAGGCCACATAGCCTATTCGTCGTCACTTTCTTCAACCACAACGGTCATGCAACAAGGCTCAAAGCAGACTTGTTCATGAACCGCACCTGCAACAAGGGGTTTAACAAACCCTGAGTACGGGAGTACTCAACAAGACTTACCCGACTAAGAGAAAGACTCCAAAGGCATGCTAGCTTTAGGGAATCAAGGTACGAGTATTTAAGAAATCCAAATTTCTTTTGCTGAAAAGCTTACTAAAGTAAGTCCTTACCTTCAATATTTTATTTTTACCATTGATGGTTCATTAACCAATTCTAAGTGATCCTAATCTAGATCAAAGTAATTCTCATCAAGATCTTTCTCATTCTCTTTCAATTCCAGTTCTTAACTACGATGTTGGTGCAAGGCCAAGACTCCTTTCTCGTGGAGTAACGACGATTCGAACCGCTTCATTTACCCAGCTGGGGCTTCTTAACCACACGACATATATAGAACCGAGTCTTTCATATATCAACTCTTACCCGAGTAACCCAAAACCAGAACATGTCCATCGCCACCCGAGAGTACAGTACTCCTCGAACCCGGCCCAATTCTAGCCCCGAGGGTACACGCTACTCTCGCTATCTCTCCACTCCCAGTGCGAGGTTAGACGTTCTCGTAATGGAATAGCCGAAGTAAGGCTTACCCGACATGGGTACATGGTTAGTACTAATAAAAACTCCATGACGCGAGGGCCAACAACGTACGATCCTTAACCGATAAGGCAAAAACACTACATTGAGACTTCTTTCCCAATGCAAGTTAGCAGTGGCCAAACTACCCGCCCGATCTTTCAAGTTCATTCTCATATTTCAATATTCATCAAGTATGCCATCGTGGCCATGTAAACTTTCATTTAAAAGCTTAACTCATAAGCATAGCGAAGCATACTATGTATTTTTAGTAAAACAGGTATCAAGGGTGATATCGCAATAATCAAGGATGACAATGTAGCAATTGGGTTATCACTTAACTCCTAATTACTTAATGCAGTAAATCATAGTATAAATGATAAATATTTGTAAAACTCAAGGTAGGGTTTAAATGCACCGGGGCTTGTCTTGCTCTGATGAGACGACTAACTCGGGCTCAAAAACTCCGACTTCTGGTTCGGAACCCACCGAAGATATCTCTTCTCCGAAGACTTGCTCGCCAACGTCGACTTCTTCGAAAGCGGAAACTACACGAGCACATAACATGTTTTAACATGATGCGGTGATAAACATGATGCTTATGATGAAATGCCACGGTTAACAACTTGAGTACAACTTTCCTTCGTGGTACAGTCGCAAAACAGTAAAACCTACTAACTAATAGCGATTACTTAAGCAACACTAACGCTTCTTACTGAACACGTTACTAACGAGCTCAACCAAGTAATTAAGGTGCCAAAGATCACCAAGAATTAGTGACCCAAGGTCATCACTCAATCAAAAGGGCACACAACACTTAAAGTTATAAATTTATCATTTATTTAAACACTTAAGTAATTAGGGCATAATTAATAATAAATCAAACTTCATATAATTGAGCTTAAACTTTTTCTACAGATTAATCATGGCCTAAAACAGTGTCAAAACATATTTCATGATTTTTGGATTAATATTTTAATTACTATAATTCCTAGAAGTTACATTTAATATTTAATTGAGTTAATTAAATAACTTGCAAAAAGTAATCAAAATTAGCATTTAATATTTTTCCTAATTAGTTTACACCTTGAAAAGCTTACACAAAATTTTTCACTATTTTTGGAGCCCTACAAAAATTCTAGTGAAATAAACAAATACTACTACTATTCACATTTTTGAAAAAGAAAAACAAAATCGCCGATCGGGTCGCTTCTCCTCTCTTCCTCTAGCTCGGCCCAACCGCGCGGCCCATCCGCGCGCTCGCGCCCGCGCCCGCGCGGCCCAGCAGATGCGAGCGGCCCACCCGCGCGGCCCGCTCGCGCGCGCGCTCGCCTGCTCTCTCTCTCTCTCGCTGACATCTCGGCCCCACCTGTCATCTCTCTCCTCCGCTCTCGCCTTCTCTCCCGCGGCGATGGCACGGTGGCCGGCCGACGATCACGACGTCGGTCACCCAACCAACCGGTCTAACATGATCTACTCCTCACCACGAACCTCATCGGACCAGTCACGCGATCACAAACACCCTAGAGGTAACACCTCACCGGCCATGGCGGCACGGTGCTCGCGGCTCACGACGTCTCGGCGATCCACAACGGTAGCATCTAAATCAAAAGCATGATAAGCAACAGGAGCTCACAGTGATTGCAACAAAGCCACTAGGAGGCGCTGGGAGGCGGTGGAGAGGGCTGGCCACGTGAGGTGGCTCGGTGATGCTTAGTCGCCGGCGTTGGAGAAGGAAACGGTGGTGCGGTGATTTGGGCGGAAAAAGGGCTAGTTCAGGCAGACCAAGAGGTGCGCAAGGGCGAGGCAAACATGATGATGTGGTTTGCATGGCTGGTGGCGGCTCAATGGCGGCAGCGGCGAGCGGCGGAGCTAAGCGGTGGCGGTGAACAGAGAGAGGAGAAGAAGAAAAACGACGGCTTGCTTGGCCTTATATATGGGTCTCCGACCCGGCTGGTGTGCTAGAAGGCACGCGCGATCGAGGTGGCAACCAAGCACTCGCGAGAACGGCCTAGAAGCGGCCCGGCTGCTCGCCGGCGCCCATGCCGCGCGCTGCCCGGCCGTGATTCGCCGGAGCACTGTAGCTCCCCCCCAAATTTTTGCAATTTCAAACTGTTTTATCAAATTACTCTTAAAATCATGTAGCAACTTGAAAAAATCCCAAGATATGAAATCTTCAAAATTTCAAGCTCTACAAGTTTTGTATTGAACATTTTAAAATTTGAACTGGATTTTGAAATTTGAATTTAAAATCAAAAGGGGACACTTTTCGGGAAATTGGTAATTTAGAAATTACTTTCAATTTTGTGTTGAAACTTCAAAAACTCCAAACACCAAAGTTGTACATCTAACCAAGACCTACAACTTTGTTATTCAAACCATTTTGAAATTCTGCCTCCATTTTGAAATTTGAGTTTGGGGATGAAAAGGGGTCAAATTTGAAATTTGCTTCTTTTCAAAATTGCTCCACATTTTACACTAAAACTATGAAAACTCAAAACACTAAAGTGTTAGCCCTTGAAAAGATCTACAAACTTGGTTTTAAACATTTTCTGAAATTTTGCTTAGATTGTGAATTATTTCAAAAGGGGTAAAATCAGGGTTTTGGATTTTAGGGTTTTCGGAAGAATTTCAAATTGAAAGTTGTTGATACTTTAATTGGTGATTACTTAATGATCAAACCATCATCCAAGGGCATCATTGAGTCAAGTATCACATGGTTGACCAAATGCCACTCTTGGTTGACCAATTTAACTTTTGAAAATCTTTTAATAACTTCCCAAATTTGAATTCAAATTCGAATCGGAAAACTTGCGACAAGTTTTGGATTCCAATTCAAACTCAAACTTGGAGCTTCATTTTACGTGTTGTACTTGAGTCCATACCCTACACTTAGCACTAGTGTGTAACACAGTCACACACATCAAATTACGCAGGGCATAAACTAAGCATTTGCAGTGACACTCGAAATTAGGGTTTCTGTTCGAGTCACACCACTGAGAGCACATCCAACCTAAAAGTTAAACTCATTTTAGTTAATGCATAACATGGTTGACCTAATCAGGAATGCTTTACGGTGCAATATGATGACATGACAGGTTAATTAGCCACTATAACACCCGAGGTGTTACAGGTAATTACCGATACAACACATACTTTAGGTCCAATTGGCCCACATCTAAATATGTCCATCCATCTATACACGCAAGCGCATAAGGTAAATATTTTTTGGAAAGAAACTATACGACAAGTATTTCATGCGTATAGGAACAAGAAGGCAATCATGCAATCAACCAACTTAGAACCTGATTACTATGCTATGTCTAGTTAACTTAGAACTTGATCGTTTATTTGTGTCTTTGTCAAAAATTGTCATATTGTTGCGTGGTTTGCCATTGTTTGAGATGGTGTGAACTATGTGGTTTTAGCTTGTGATCTTTTCAATTGTGGCTTTATTTATTATTATCATGTGAGATAGGTTGAGTTATATGAATCTTGTCATGTTCTATGGTTAGGCGTGTTTATCGTTTTTGACGATATTGTTCTCATGGATTCCGATCGTTATCGATGTATTTTCTGATCAACTACTACCGTTTTCGAAATTACCGGAATATCAGTGCCGTATTCGTTTTTGACAATATCGTATCTGTCGGTGTTCGGACCAAGGGGGTCCTAAACCAACGAGTAAATGCTGCGTGACTCTTTCCTGGATGGTGATGCAAGGAGAACACACGGGGGTTTATCCTGGTTCGGGCAAAAGAAGGCCCTACGTCCAGCGGGGAAGAGAGGTTTGTATTTCCTTGCACCGGGGTGCTCGTGTAGGGGTTACAAGCAGGCGAGAGAGGGTGTCGAGCCCCAAGTCTCAAAGAGAAAAAGGAGAAAGATGGTTGCTTCGCGTTTTTCCGTGATGCTTCGTGTTTTTCTTCCTCGTCGTCCTCTGTCGTCCTCTGTCGTTGAACCCTGGCCTGCCCTTTTATAGGGTGAGGGAAGGCCAAGACGACGGGGAGCCTTGAGGTGATGCTTTGTCGGTTCCTGTTGAGTTGACTGTAGCGACGTGGCTTCGAGATGGCCGGCCATCCCTGGGTATCCTGACGCGGTACGGGACAAGAGGGTGAAATGACCCAGAGTGCCAGGCCATACCATCCTTCGAGCTAAGTCGAGCGTCGGGGCCGGGTCGAGGCTGGGTCGAGGTCGGATGGATAAGGCCGAATCCCCGGTATCGCGGGGGACGGACCTTGTCTTATCCTCCCTCGAGGGTGACTGATGGTGAATAGTGCGCGGTATGGTGGATACAGTGACGGCTTTCACCTCCCATCACGGGATGGGCGGTAAAACAGTGAGACTTGACGTGGGTATTGTTCCCGCGTTGACCCATGCCGTAGCCATGTCGGTCGGTGGTAGTAGGTAACCGCATTGAATGCTATGGCTTTTGTCCCGGGTAGGTAAAGAAAGGGCGTCGAGGGGCCGGAGCGCGGTCGAGGCGCCCCATCGAGCGGGCCTCGTACGAGTCGGAGCCGGGACGCGGTCGAGGCGCCCCGTCGAGCGGGCCTCGCACGAGTCGGAGCCGGGACGCGGTCGAGGCGCCCCGTCGAGCGAGCCTCGTACGAGTCGGAGCCGGGGCGCGGTCGAGGCACCCCGTTGAGCGGGCCTCGTACGAGTCGGAGCCGGGGCGCGGTCGAGGCACCCCGTCGAGCGGGCCTCGTATGAGTCGGAGCCGGGGCGCGGTCGAGGCACCCCGTCGAGCGGGCCTCGTACGAGTCGGAGCCGGGACGCGGTCGAGGCGCCCCGTCGAGCGGGCTATCTTTTCTACTGGTTTCGGTTTTTGTTAGTGTTTTGGCGATAGCTGTGGTACCCCCGTACTGTTGGTACCGACAGTAGCCCCCGAGCCTTTGGGTGAGTGTGTGATCACTCTCCCAGAGGTTAGTCAGAACTGGAGTCGTAGCGTCGTGATTTTTCCGGTGGGGGCGCGCGAGCGCACCCGCCGGGTGTAGCCCCCGAGGCCTCGGTGGAGTATGGAGACTCCTCCGAGGTCTTGTTTGCGTTCGATTGGGGGACATTTTGTTGCGGTCAAGCCCCCGAGCCTCGTGCGCGCGAGGTCGATTAGGGTCCCGGCCGTCTTTTGCTGTGCGACCCTCGCGCTCCTTTTTCAAAAAAAGGAGGAGGGGTGTAGAATGTCATACTACCCTCGTTTGGGCCTGAGTTACGACGATCTCTGGTGAGCTACTAGCGGGGGAATTCGAGTGAGAACCCATGCCCCGTTCGTTAGGGGTCGGCTAGTGGCCCGGAGGCGCCCTCAAAAATGCCAAGAAGTGGCCGTGTGGATCTCGATTCCCTTCGACAGGATTCGAGGGCTCGATGCCTCCCCCGGAGGGATTCCTACCACAACCTTCTCCTTCGGCCTCGAATACGTCCTGGGGTGCCTCGAGAGCGTGGCTCGAGCCCTTGGCCATGTACGGGCGCACCCTGGGTCGTCCCTAACTCTGTCGCTCGAGGGCAGCTGTCGAACCCCGTTCGAGGGCCAGCTTTCGCTCCCTCGAGACTTATTGCGGGCTTCGCACCCATTTTTGCGGTCGGGACCCCGAGCCTCGCACGCACGAGGTCGATCAGAGTCCCGGCCGTCTTTCGCGACCCTCACGCTCCTTTTTCGAAAAAAGGAGGAGGGGTGGAGAATGTCGCACTACCCTCGTTTGGGCCCGAGTTACGACGATCTCCGGTGAGCTGCTAGCGGGGGAATTCGAGTGAGAACCCGTGCCCCGTTCGTTAGGGGTCGGCTAGTGGCCCAGAGGCGCCCTCAAAAATGCCAAGAAGTGGTCATGTGGATCTCGATTCCCTTCGACAGGATTCGAGGGCTCGATGCCTCCCCCGGAGGGATTCCTACCACAACCTTCTCCTTCGGCCTCGAATACGTCCTGGGGTGCCTCGAGAGCGTGGCTCGAGCCCTTGGCCATGTACGGGCGCACCCTAGGTCGTCCCTAACTCTGTTGCTCGAGGGCAGCTGTCGAACCCCGTTCGAGGGCCAGCTTTCGCTCCCTCGAGACTTATTGCGGGCTTCGCACCCATTTTTGCGGTCGGGACCCCGAGCCTCGCACGCACGAGGTCAATCAGAGTCCCGGCCGTCTTTCGCGACCCTCACGCTCCTTTTTCGAAAAAGGAGGAGGGGTGGAGAATGTCGCACTACCCTCGTTTGGGCCCGAGTTACGACGATCTCCGGTGAGCTGCTAGCGGGGGAATTCGAGTGAGAACCCGTGCCCCGTTCGTTAGGGGTCGGCTAGTGGCCCGGAGGCGCCCTCAAAAATGCCAAGAAGTGGTCATGTGGATCTCGATTCCCTTCGACAGGATTCGAGGGCTCGATGCCTCCCCCGGAGGGATTCCTACCACAACCTTCTCCTTCGGCCTCGAATACGTCCTGGGGTGCCTCGAGAGCGTGGCTCGAGCCCTTGGCCATGTACGGGCGCACCCTGGGTCGTCCCTAACTCTGTTGCTCGAGGGCAGCTGTCGAACCCCGTTCGAGGGCCAGCTTTCGCTCCCTCGAGACTTATTGCGGGCTTCGCACCCATTTAAGACATACCTGGAGATATTTCGTTGTCCGGGCGCGTTTTTCCGGGAGGCGAGACCGGCGCGTTACCGGCGTATGGTTACGACGTGGGGAGCGGCCACGTGCTCAGTTCCTGCGAGATATAAGGAAACGGTTAGGCGAGCGGTTTTATCGCGAGAAACTGCTCCTTACTTTTCGCGCGGCCGTTGGGCTTCCGTCCGAGCATATAAAGCTAAGGCCTTGGGGTCTCCGTTCCCCACCGGTTACTTGCATCCCTGCAATCCTTTGCCCTAGACACCCCCTGCCACATCGCGTTCTCCGCCCGTCTTGCCGCAGCCACCGCATCCTTTCCTTCCCTCCCCCTCCTGACGACATCGATGGCAGGAAAGAGCCAGATCCTCCCCGTCGACGACTGGGCCGCCTCCTCGGTGACGGAGAGGAGGTTGGAGGAGTTGGTCGAGGACGGGCTGCTGCGGCCGAGGACGAACTTGGCGCGGCCGGAGTGGGTGGCGCCGCCCCCCGCCCATCAGGAGCCAGCGCCCCCTGAAGGGTACGTGGTGAGCTTCGTCAGCTTTCATGAGCGGGGGTTCGGCGTGCCGGCGTCGGTCTTCATGCGCGCGCTCCTCCACTACTACCGGGTGGAGCTTCACCACCTTTCCCCCAACACCGTAGCGCAGGCCGCCATCTTTGCGGCGGTCTGCGAGGGCTACCTTGGGGTGGAGCCACAGTGGAACTTGTGGCTTCACCTTTTCAAGGCCGAGCTCTTCGCCAAGAGGGCAGGGGAGAAAGGCGTCCTGTCCGCGGCCCGAGTGGGGAGCTGCGTGCTGCAAGTGAGATCGGGTCGAACGGATCTATACATCCCGGCCCGACTCATCTCCTCGAACAGTGGGTGGCACGAGGGTTGGTTCTACCTCCGCAATGATGAAAATCAGTTGCCGAGGTACACCGGCCGCGTGCTGACTGCTCGAGAAGAGCACTGGTCGTACGGAGTGCCCGAGGCCGAGAAGCCGCGCTTGGATCCGTTGCTGGCGGCGCTGCAGCAGCTTCGCCTTCGGGGCCTGACGGCTGCGGCGGTGGCTGCGGGCTTCCATCGCCGTAGAGTGATGCCGTTGTGCCAGCGTCGTCTCCGCCTGGACCAGATGACTCCGGAGGCGAACCTGGAGGGCACCCGGATGTCCCACGAATCCCTCACCCTTGAGGAGGTTCTCCGGCGGGCTCGCCGGATGGTCGGGAACTTCAAGGCGGAGGAAGCCAATCAGGTTCCCATGAGGCCTACCGAGGGGTGCGAATCCGTGGTACGTATCCCGGGGCTGAGGTATTGCTTTTCTTGCTTTTCTGTGGATTTCGCTGATGTGGTCGAGGCCGGTGTGTAGGATTTGTCGGCGTTGCGGGAAACGCGCCCACCAGTCCCGGAGGACCGGCCCGCCCGGGAGGCTCGACGCATGCATGCCTCCCAGAAGAAGCAGGCCAAGGAGACGGCCAAGAAGCGGGCGATCCGCAAGGCCAAGAAGGCGGAGGCGTTGAAGAAGCGCCGGCGCCAGCAAGCCATCGACGGAGTGCCCCTGTCACCGTCGCCTTCCGAGACAGTCTCGGGGGAGGACGACGGCAGCAGCGATGAAGATGAAGATGAAGATGCCCTGTCGCAGTATGAGATTGCGACCAGGCTTGGGGATCTCCCCGACATTCGCCCCCTGCTGGAGCCCATCGGGGGGGGTCCTCCTCGGTCGTCGTGGTCGAGGAGGTCGAGGGGAAGAAGGTGGAGAAGGGATCTGGCCCCTCGAGGGGAGGGGCCATTTTACCCCGGACCCGGCGAGAGGGGTCGTCGGGGACGTCCGCACCAGCCGGGGCCTCGCAAGCTCCGGCAGGGGCGGAGACGGTGGTACCGGCGTCGTCATCAGCGGCGGCGCCGGTAGGAGTAAGGACCCGAGGCCAGCTGGCCTCGGGAGCACAAAGGGCGCAGGGCGGTGTGTTGGCCGGGGCTCCCAGGAGCGCTCGGCCTGCTGGTGAGGCCGCCGCGGGGCCACCAGCGGCCGTCCCGGGAGGCTCGAGCCGCGCAGGGTCGAGGTACTTGGTGCCGATTTCCGGGTAAGTATCTCAACTTGGTTGTCCTGCTTTTCCCAAAGTCCGTCGGCTGACAATTCTTCTCACTTCGCAGGCTGAAGCGGAAGGCGGAGCCAATAGGGCCTACCCCTGTGAAGTCGCTGCGAGCCAGCGCCGTTGTCCTCAACCGGACGGCGGAGCAGGACGCGGCCTGGGTCCGTCAGGTCGAGGCAGCGAAAGGGCGCCTGCGACATCAGCAAGGGTCGGCCGACGCCGCGGCGGTTGCCGGCCCGGAGCCCGCCGTCGAGGGGGCCGAACCGGCAAAGGCGGCGGCTCTTGACGTGGTCGAGGCGGGGCCCCGGCCGTCGGGGACGGCCGAGGCTGCCGTTGCGGTCGCGACGAGCGAGGCACCCGTCCGCGACGCGGAGCGGGCGGGTGCTGACGTGACCAAGGAGGAGGTCGCGTCGGTGTCGGGGCAAGAGACGGTCCTGGCGAAGGGGTCGCAGCCGCGACAAGGCCCGTCGGCAGAGCCAGCGGGCGTGGTGGAGATCGGGGCGGTCGAGCCCCCATCCGGAGCACCCGAAGAAGAGACGCCGGCTCCGGCGGTGCCGACGGTCGAGGCGAGGGTACCGGAGCCGTCGTCGGTCGAGGTGCCGGCTCCGGTGGCGCCGGCGGTCGTAAGTGCCCGCCCTCACGCTCCCCTCGACAACATCTCCCTGGACAAGGGAAAACAAACGATAGGGGTCGAGGGGGGTGAGGTCGCGGACCAGGCCGGTGTCTCGACGGCCGTTGGAGAGGCGGATACCACGGGCGAGGCCGGTCCTTCCGCGGGACCGGGAGACGCCCCGGCCGGGTCGTCCTCCTCGTGGCCCGACATCGCCGCGCTGGCGATAGCGCGGGTCGAGGCGGAGCTGCCGAAGTGGGGGGGGCCGTCCCTTGAGTTCAGGGACGCTACGAACCCCGACGCCGAGCCCGTCTTTGTCCTTAGCGACAAAGACGAAGTGCACCGATGGGAGTACCTCGAGGGCGTCCGCCAGCATCTCGACCGGTTGCTTCGAGTGGCGTCCGGCGCTGTGCGGAGTATGGGGGATGCCACCGAGGTATGATTGACCCGTCGGCTCGCTTGATAGGCTGTTTTTTCTTCGGATTTGTGACCTTTTCGAATTGCGTTCAGGAGCTGAAGGAGTACTCCCGCCGCAAGTCACTCTTCATCCGGGACGAGAGTGGCGTGTGGGGCGCGCTGTCCCAGCAACGGGTTCTGGTCGAGGAGGCCCAGAAACGGCTATCCGATCGGAACGCCGAGATGGCTGAACTGCGCGTCGCATACGCCACATTGAAGGAAGAGGCGGCGCAGGCATGGGCGGCCGAGGCCGTGATGCGCACAAGCCTGGACAAGGCTCGGGAGGAGGCTACCCAGGCGCGCAGGGACCTCGAGCCCTTGTCTGCGCGGGTGAAGGAGCTTGAGGAGGATGTCTCCCAGGTTAGTCTTCAGCGCGACGCCTCCCATGCCGAGGTCACGACGCTGCAGGGAGCCGTCCAAAAGAAGGACGCAGCTCTCGAGTCTGCTCGGCAGGAGGTCGAGGCGCTAAAGGCGGCCATCTGTGACAAGGACAACGCCTTCCTGGGGCTCGAGCGAACATGTGGGGGGCTCCGCGATGAGGTCGTGGGCCTGCAGACCCACGTCGAGGGTAAGTGTGGTTGTTATAGTCACGACGTTGAGGGCCCCGCGTTGGGCACTAATTTGTTTGTCGTGTTTCAGAGCTGGAGAGAGAGAACCGAGAGGCCCAATCGTGCGCCAACTCCTTCCAGAGCCTCTTCGAAGCCGAGGTCCGGAGGACCCAACTTCTCCAGGGCGTGATCACCACTGTGTGTGATGGCCTAGGGGTCGAGCCCGACACCGACACCGGGGAAGATGTTCCGGGGAACTCCTTCGTCCGACGGATGGTGGCGCTGGGCCGCCTTGCCCGGGAGAAGATACGGAACGGCCTCCATCACGGCGTGAAGAGGGCGCTGGCCGTCGTCCGTTCGGGGTTTGTGTTTGATATGAGGCTCGTTGCCGAGGGCTTCATCACAGACCCCGATCGGACGGACGAGGAGAACGAGGACGCCTGCGTGGAGCTGATCGAAGCCGCCGAAGAGCCTAGGAGTCGTCTGGCCTCGCTTTTTGAAGCCGAGGTGGTTCCTCCTGCCGACGACGAAGGCCTGTGAGCCAAATCTGGGCATGAAGGCCCATGTAATAAGTTAGTATTTCGAATTTTGATCGCGGTGGCCGCGGAGGCCTAAAAGACTCGAAACATAAACCGGTTCGCGGTTGATTTAGTTTTACTCGAGCTTTTCTTCCCTTTATCGCACGGATCGTGTTCTCGCGTGATTTACCTAGCGCGCAGCTACATCCTTTGGCGTAAGGGAGCGAGTGGAGGTACCGTAGCCTCGGGGGCGTAAGTGATCTCGCGGCTCGACTGCCCTCGAGCTTCAGGGTGATGTTGTGGCCTAGTAAATCGTGTGAGAGCCTGATCTAAGCGACAGGGGGTATGTTCTTTTTTAATTTTAGGAACTGTTGTTTAGATCTTCTCAGCGTGAAGGCGTACCTCTAAAAGGCGCAAGGGTCGAGTGGAGGTACCGTAGCCTCGGAGGCGTAGGTGATGCTCCAGGCTCGAGAGCCCTTTCGAACCTTAGGGTGCTCTTTCAGCGAAGTCGATCTAAGAAACGGTTCTTAAATTTAAAAAAGAGCGCAAGTTTTTTCGGTTTTTTCGGGGACCGGGGGTTCCCCCCTTGCCAGCCCCCGAGGGAGGGTCGACTCTGGGAGTGCAGGGTCGATCCTTCCTTATTACGAAACGAGAAATTTTAAACATCGCTGTATTCTTTATTGACGAAGAAGGAAATACAGAGCCTCGAGGCTTTTTAAGGAAAGAAGCGACGTAGCTGTTCGATGTTCCAAGCGTTGGTGAGGATTTCGCCCTTCTCGTTGGATAGCTTGTAGGTGCCCGGCTTTAATACTTCTGCGATGATGTACGGCCCTTCCCATGGTGGTGTGAGCTTGTGTCGTCCCTTGGTGTTCTGGTTCCGCCGTAGCACCAAGTCACCAACGTTGAGGTCACGCTTGCGGACGTATCTGTCGTGGTAGCGTCGGAGACCCTGCTGGTACCTGGCAGAATGCAACAGAGCCACATCTCGGGCTTCCTCGAGCTGGTCGAGGGCGTCCTGTCTTGTGGCGTCGTTGTGTACTTCGTTGTATGCCTTCAATCTTGGGGACCCGTATTCTATATCGGTTGGTAGCATAGCCTCAGACCCGTAGACTAAGAAGAACGGAGTGAACCCCGTGGCTCGACTCGGCGTTGTTCTTAGGCTCCACAGGACCGAGGGTAGCTCGGCAACCCATCTTTTGCCATGTTTGTTTAGTTTGTCAAAGATTCTGAGCTTAAGGCCTTGTAGAACCATGCCGTTGGCACGTTCCACTTGCCCGTTTGTTTTTGGATGAGCCACGGCCGACCAGAGCACACAGATGTGGTGGTTGTCGCAGAAATCCAAAAACTTCTTGCCAGTGAACTGGGTGCCGTTGTCCGTGATGATACAGTTGGGGACCCCGAAGCGATGAACAATGTTAGTGAAAAAGAGTACAGCTTGTTCGGACCTGATGCTGGTGATAGGGCGGGCCTCGATCCACTTGGAGAATT
The DNA here is from genome assembly GCA_038087645.1 of Saccharum hybrid cultivar R570. NCBI lineage: Eukaryota > Viridiplantae > Streptophyta > Magnoliopsida > Poales > Poaceae > Saccharum > Saccharum hybrid cultivar. Next base: position 2,474,534 of record JAQSUU010000368.1, read on the forward strand.
TGTCGATTGCGACGAGCAAGTGGGTGAAGCCGCCGGTCGTCCTTTTCAGTGGTCCGACAAGGTCGAGCCCCCAAACGGCGAACGGCCATGTGATGGGGATAGTCTGTAGGGCATGTGCCGGAAGATGAGTCTGTCTCGCATAGTACTGACAACCCTCGCAGGAGCGTACTAGCTTGACAGCGTCGGAGACCGCGGTCGGCCAATAGAATCCTTGTCGAAAGGCGTTTCCGACAAGGGTTCGAGGCGCAGCGTGGTGACCGCAAGCCCCCGAGTGAAGATCGCCGAGCAGATTTCTGCCTTGCTCTTTCGTGATGCAACGTTGGAGGATACCGGTAGGGCTACGACGGTAGAGCTCCCTGCCCAACTGACACGCCAAGCGGAAATCGGCGAGCCAAAGTTCGGGTTTGGTCTCGCCGTTATACTTGGTGAGAGTCGTGGGGGGACGGAATCGAGCCGGGGGCACCGTCTCACGGATAGCCCTACTGAACACCCGAGGGCCTGGAGGTTCGGGTGAAGGGCTACGGTCTTCCGAGCTGTCGTAGCGTCCGCCCCTGTGGACGTGGTAGCCTCGAGCCACACCGTCACCGTGTTTGCGTGTGCGACGCTCGACGATGTTGCCACGGGTGTCTCGAGGCTCGCGGTCGTTGGCGATGGGCTCGGGGGCAGGTGCTACCCGGTTTCGCCGGGCAGGCTCGGGATGAACCGAGGCTTCTCTCTCCTGTCGGGAAGGCTCGAGGGTCCGCTCCGAGGCTGCTTCGCGCCGCCTCGAGGCAGAGCTCTCGGCCTGCTGCATGGCGGCAGTCTCGAGGAGCCCTCGGATTTCGTCTCGAGCCCGACGGGCGTCAGGGTTTGACGGCTCGGGCATGTTGCGCAGGAGCATGGCAGCGGCGACAACGTTTTGGCCGGCTCGAGCGAAAACCGGGGGGTCGACCGCCCGGTCCTCGTTGATGCGACGGTTGACGTCGCGAGCCCTCTCACGAGCTCTCCCGCCAAATGCGTGTTCCGCACGCTCACGCTCGAGGGTTTGCTGGAGGAGATCTAGGTTTTCGCGTTCCTCATCAAGCTGGTCCTGCAACTCGCGAATCTGTCCGAGCTGCGCTCCTTGATCCGCAAGGAACTGGGGCTCGTTTCGCTCGGCAGGAAGCTCGACATGAGGGGGCGTGTGCCTTTCCTCGACCGGCTCTTCGTCCTCTGATTCCGAGGTGCTTTCAACGTCGATGTTGAAGCACTCACGAGTCGGATCATAGGTGTCGTCGGCCGAGTCGGAGTCAGGTGCGCCAAAGTAGTAATATGATGGGGGAATGTGTGGCCGATGCCAACCATCACCGAGGTGGTGACGTGGAGAAGCAGTCACACGGGGTTCTGTTTCCGGTGTCTCCGTAGAGTCCCGATAATCAGAAATCGGCGTGGACGCAACGAGGTCCAGAGTGGAGCGTAGATGGTGTCCGGGGAGTTCCTCATAAGCGCTCATGCGAGTGCTCACGGAGGATGCATACACCCGGGCGACCGAGTCTAGTCCAAACGGGAATGGTGATGGGGACGTCACTGTTCGTGGCGAAATAGATGCTATGGACGGTGGTGTCTCACCGGGCGGGGGAGCGGCGGGATTCCTCGTTGGCACGCGACCCTCGACCAGGCTCATCCTTCCCAAATCTTCCAAAAGGAGATCTGGGCTAGCGCTTGTCTGGGGGGTGCCGGACCGGGGGATCCCATCGCCCTCCGTCAGGTAGAGACGGTAGTTGTGCTGGGCTCGCCGTCGCCGGGCGGCCCGCGACCGCCTGGAGCGACGGTGCCGGTTGACTGCTCCCCCGGGCTGGGAGAGCTCGTAATCTTCGTCGGTTGGGTGCCTGGGTGGGAGTAGGACCATGTCGTAGCCAGAGCCGAGCGACATGAACTCCAAACTCCCAAACCAGATCACCGTACCCAACGGGATCGGGCGTTCGGGGTTAGCCATCCAGGAAGAACGTCAACAAAGCGAGGTTTGCACACAGCGTACCCCTACCTGGCGCGCCAACTGTCGGTGTTCGGACCAAGGGGGTCCTAAACCAACGAGTAAATGCTGCGTGACTCTTTCCTGGATGGTGATGCAAGGAGAACACACGGGGGTTTATCCTGGTTCGGGCAAAAGAAGGCCCTACGTCCAGCGGGGAAGAGAGGTTTGTATTTCCTTGCACCGGGGTGCTCGTGTAGGGGTTACAAGCAGGCGAGAGAGGGTGTCGAGCCCCAAGTCTCAAAGAGAAAAAGGAGAAAGATGGTTGCTTCGCGTTTTTTCCGTGATGCTTCGTGTTTTTCTTCCTCGTCGTCCTCTGTCGTCCTCTGTCGTTGAACCCTGGCCTGCCCTTTTATAGGGTGAGGGAAGGCCAAGACGACGGGGAGCCTTGAGGTGATGCTTTGTCGGTTCCTGTTGAGTTGACTGTAGCGACGTGGCTTCGAGATGGCCGGCCATCCCTGGGTATCCTGACGCGGTACGGGACAAGAGGGTGAAATGACCCAGAGTGCCAGGCCATACCGTCCTTCGAGCTAAGTCGAGCGTCGGGGCCGGGTCGAGGCTGGGTCGAGGTCGGATGGATAAGGCCGAATCCCCGGTATCGCGGGGGACGGACCTTGTCTTATCCTCCCTCGAGGGTGACTGATGGTGAATAGTGCGCGGTATGGTGGATACAGTGACGGCTTTCACCTCCCATCACGGGATGGGCGGTAAAACAGTGAGACTTGACGTGGGTATTGTTCCCGCGTTGACCCATGCCGTAGCCATGTCGGTCGGTGGTAGTAGGTAACCGCATTGAATGCTATGGCTTTTGTCCCGGGTAGGTAAAGAAAGGGCGTCGAGGGGCCGGAGCGCGGTCGAGGCGCCCCGTCGAGCGGGCCTCGTACGAGTCGGAGCCGGGACGCGGTCGAGGCGCCCCGTCGAGCGGGCCTCGCACGAGTCGGAGCCGGGACGCGGTCGAGGCGCCCCGTCGAGCGAGCCTCGTACGAGTCGGAGCCGGGGCGCGGTCGAGGCACCCCGTGGAGCGGGCCTCGTACGAGTCGGAGCCGGGGCGCGGTCGAGGCACCCCGTCGAGCGGGCCTCGTACGAGTCGGAGCCGGGGCGCGGTCGAGGCACCCCGTCGAGCGGGCCTCGTACGAGTCGGAGCCGGGACGCGGTCGAGGCGCCCCGTCGAGCGGGCTATCTTTTCTACTGGTTTCGGTTTTTGTTAGTGTTTTGGCGATAGCTGTGGTACCCCCGTACTGTTGGTACCGACAGTATCGATTTCAATTTCGAGAAAAAATATGAAAATAAAAGTGATTTGACCTCCTATCGATCATTTCTGATCGTTTTTATTTCACAAGAAAGAGGCCCAGCATGCCCTGCCTCCTTCCAATTTCTTTTTCATTTTCTTCCTCCGCTCTCTTTTGTGTAAAACCCTTTTTTTGTGTTCTTCTCACTGAGGAAGCAAAAGCAACGGCCTGTTGAATTGAACGTCCTTGGAAGACTGTTGCGTTCAACGACAGTGATTGAAACATGTAAAACGTGGTGTATGTACTCCCTCCGTATCGGATTTAGAAGTTGTTTTGGACAAGATTTGGGTCAAACATTGGGAATATAAATCATCAATAACTTTTAAGTTGTTGAGTTTGCAAATTTAAAAAATTATATGAATAGATTTGTCTTGAAAAATACTTTCATAAAAGTATATATATATCACTTTTCCATAAATATTTTTTATAAAAATAAGAGGTCAAAGTTGTGTTTTGGAGACCGTGTCGCTGTCCTAAACGACTTCTAAATCCGATACGGAGGGAGTATGTATGTATCACGACCTGACTTTGTACGATTTTCTTTCATTTTTTTTTTCTGGAAACAAGAATTTTGTCATTACGAGACGCTATAAATAAATAAATAAAAAGGAAAAAAATTTATAACTATACCTCGGATTACTTGTGCCATTGCTACATCATATGCAAAATTATATCCGCATGGCTTAATCCGCGTGATTCTGCAAAATGCCTTCCTGTGTGTGAAGTTTAGTTTGAAGAAATATTGGGAACTTCTTGGCGTTCGTGCGCATATATGTACTGTATGCTCAGCTCCACGCCGGAGGAGACGGGAGACCGCCGGCCAGAGCGGGGGACTCGTCGTCGGAGACCGGGAGACCACGTCGTCGCCGACACGGCCGGCGACCGCCACCAGTCAATGATGTGACGTGTGGCCACCAGACCACCACCCGCTTCGATCGATTGCGTTCCGAGGCGATTCCGTCAGTTGCATTGGTCTGCCACCGCACGCTGCGCTTCTCGTCCATTGCATTTTTTTTTCAAATTTTTTTTTGCAGCAAATTAATGTAACAACGGCATGACGTCACCACATCCAGTCGAGACTCCGAGTCTTATCTAATAATCTCGCATGCAACACCTAAGATATATATGTATGACGACGGATCAACACATACGATACGGTGCCTCTCACTAGCCACTTCAAAAGTACTGTATTTATATACTTATTAGGATGATCTCAACAATTCTCAAGCTCTTTATCCCCTCTGCTATCATGTCACGTCATTTTGTTGTCAAGGAACTCAGACATATATATATGTGTGCCCTCTATGCTAAGAATGTTAGGTAAACACGTATGGTCCATATATATATATATATATATATATATATATATATATATATATATATATTTTCTCCAAATGAGTTCGTCATCCGGAAAACAAAAGATGTTGAAGGGTTTATCTCTAGCAATTAAGATGAGCCATGTAAGAAAGAATAAGACGAAATCGGTGGCTAAATGATGTGAATGTGGTACCAACATGTTCTCGAAGAACACGCACCGCCGCTAGGAGAGGTCGTGTATTCTGTACATCTATATATAATATTATTTTTCTTACTTAAATAATGGTTTATATAATTGTTTTATAAGGCAGGGGGGCTTAGACAAGTTTTGTCACTGGTTTCACACTTGCTTAAATCAGAAATGAATAAAAAAGGACAAATTTGATTATTATATATTAAGGGGGAAACCGTGGACATGTTAAAGATATACCACCGCTTAGAAAGAGGTGGTGTATCACATAGCCCCAATCTATATTATGTGAAACCTATGCAAGTGGGGTTGCGGGGTATATAGACCAAAACTAATTAATTCTATCGATCAGAGGCTATATGATGTATACATAAATGTATGGATATCCTAGTTTTTAAAAATGGGGGAGGGGGGTATGGTCTATAATGATTTTCTGAAAAGGATTTGGTCTATAGTATTATCCTTATGTTCTAAGACATCGAGGAGTTCATTTCTACCAGCAATTACTTAAATAAGCGAAGTAAATAAGAAAAGGACGAAACTAGTGACTCAAGGGGTGGTTTTGTAACATACCATCACTTGATGGGGTGGTGTGTTCCAAGTAGGAACTATCCATGTAGCAGAATAAAGCGATAGCATAAAACCATGATTTCACACCTACCTCAGTAAGCGGTGGTATCTTCTTTTGCTATATTGATGCGAGAAAAAAGTGTTATCCAAGTGGAAATTAATTCGGTCAATTTAGATGAAAAGTTGGTGTCTCCATGGTGCTGTCAATTAATGTTCAAGATGTGTTGCTTATAAAGGTGGTGGTGTGTCCTAGAAGTTTATAATATTTTTTTTATTAAAAATAGTTTATAAAGTTGTTCGTAGAACATGAGGCCATGGACAAGTGGACACTTTATGTTAGAGAAATATAGGAAAATAATGGATAAAAATGCATGAGGAATTAAATGAAGTCACTGACATGTTCTAGAAACAAAGAGAAGATACCACCACTTAGTGAGCTAGTGTGTCCCACAACCATAAGCAACACGCAGTTATGCATGCAGGCTACCAACTCATGCAATTACTTTTCATGGCACAACTAATAATTAAGTATTTGTTTTAAGGGGGCGAGGGATTTTGGCGAGTGAACTTTATCTCTAGCAATTAAGATAAGGTGGTGTGTCCCAAGTCTATAATGTTGTTTTTTTTTTTAAGAAAGCTGTGTACTTCTCACTTAACTTAAATAAAAGCAGCCAATTCCTAAAATAGAGAATTATACTTAGGCGAGTGGTAAGGCTAATAATCATTTTATTAGGAGCGTGAACGATTTGAACTTTTCTTAGTAATTATTGACCGTATGCATGCCCTATTTGCTTCTCTTATAATCCGTACTTTTCAGCTTGTTTTTTCAGCCGGAACAGTGTTTTTCTTTCATACCAAATTAGCGAACAATACTTTCAGCCATGACTTTTCAGCGAAGCGAACAGGCTCGAGAGGGATTTTGGTGAGGAGGCTAGGGCAATAACTGGCCTTTTGGACCCTCTTTTTGGGGCTAAAAGTAGAGAGGGCTTGATAAAAAAAACCAAAACAAATAATGTGGTTAGAGGGCTAAAGTCCACTTTATTGTCTCCAAGCTTTATTTTAGATTTACCTTTTGTTTTGTGGCTCTTCTCATATTGCCCATATAATGTTGTCTAAGCAAGAACTTCCTAAAATGTACTACAAATGAATTATAACATTTTTTTTATCGTTGTTTACCTTAAACTTAATTTGAGCCATATTAAACAACTCCAGGCAGTGGGGATGGCGGGAGGGTGCGTTATGGTTCTAGTGGCGGCGGAGGCGGCCAGGCCAGGTTAGGGTGGCGGCGCCATGGCCGGAGCTTAGGACGACATGCAGGGGGAGGAGAAGAAAGAGGCCACCATAGGCGCACTAGGGTTTTGTCGGAGCTCCGGGCTACGGCCGCGACCACACGTAGGTCCAGCGGAACCTTAGCGCGTCACGGTAGGGCGGTGGGCGGTGGGTACACGAAGAAGGAGAAGGTATACCATGGATGTGACCGGAGCTGGGGGCGAGGGTGAGGAGCCAGTGGGGAGCGTGGAAGGAAGAAGAGAAGGCACGCAAGAGGCGAGGAAGAAGGAGGCTTGCGGGCAGTGGATGAGTGCTGGCAAGAGGCGAGGAAGGAGGCATGTGTGCATAACATTATCCGCCTACACACGCAGACTATAGTCAATGTAACAGAACCGTCCAAATTATAAGAGCACAAGTATAAAAACAATCACCGAAGTGATCAAATTCTCACACTTGAGCCCATATAACTCCGGTAGTCCAATGAAATCACGAGGGATTTCAAACCAACCATCATACAAGCCAAGATCGTAGTGATTCAACATAACAAGTCACATGTTACATCCATTTCACAAGTAATTCAATTTACATCGGAGTTCAACATAGTTATTAGAATTTACATTGAAAAGTAGCGGAAGCAAAGTAATTTGAAACTAACATTATTCTTATTTCAGATACATGCCAGTACCACGGTCGACTTCTAACAAAAGCATTAGAGATAAGGTAAATAAGAAGGATCATGCCCGTGATCACACTCCGCCACAAGGCAGGAGCCAACCAACTCTTGCAGCCGCCAAGATACATCACAACCTGCAACAAGTGGGGATAAAACCCTGAGTACGACAAAGTACTCAGCTAGACTTACCCGTCAGAAACCAGAAATAAGGTGACACCAAGGATCATGCAAGGCTGATATAAAGTGGGCTAGCTTGACAACATTTTGCATAAAAAGCTTAATATAGATGATCAATCATTAATGCTTAAGCATCAAGTTAATTATCATTAACCTATCATCTATATTAGAACCTGTACTAGAGCACTCACTTTATTAGGAGCAAACAATATTAACCATAGCAGGTATAAATTGAGGCAACCTTTCCATCGTTATCCAATTAACCATCCGTTCAATTTAATGGAATCTACATTGCCGCTGCTCAAGTCAAGTGCTCACTAACCGGGAGCGACGGCGATTCGAATCGAATTCCTATCCAGCTGGAGGGGTATTTCTAACACTCACCGTGCAGACCCCTGCCAGGGTCGCACAGGCCACCTTTTCATATGATTCAGGAATCGCGGGTCCGAATGATGTCGCGACCCCAAGGGCGACACTCTGCCAGGTGATAGGGACTCTAACCCCCCCTTGGTCTCACGCCAATGTCCCCAAGCACATCCTTTCTCTCCTCCAAGAAGCAACCTACCATTCGATTCCCGGCCTGAATCACATTACTCGGCTTCGCGGTCGGAACGACTTATCCGGCCAACTAAGTGTTAGACTGCGTTCAACATGACTCAAGCACATACAGCGAATCGGTCCTTAAACGACTCAGACGGGGATAGATTCACACCCAAGACCTCCATGTCTTGTCGCTTCACTATCATCATCCCGCCCGGTCTTATTTCATTTTATTAACACATGGTTCCTTTCCACGATAGCAAATATAGTCAACCATGCCATATATGAATATCCCTATATCTCGCAGGTGATAGGAAATCACCTGACTTCTACCGCTTAAAGCAGGGCTAAGCATCTACTCGATCCTAATCTATGTAGGATTCAAGGATTCATATATCTGGACAAGGAATGATATAATGCAGCAAGGGTTTCCAACCAACTCCTACCACTTAATGCAACAATACTTATAACATATATAGAATTAATTGCTTTGAAGATAGGAGGCTTATAATGCTCCGGGGCTTGCCTGAGATCCGACTCAAGTTAGAGTATGTCAGATGAATTCGCTTGGCGAGCATCTTCCAATCTACCACTTGTCCGGTCCTTCTATCTTCGGGATGGATCTACCAACTCCATCTTCGGGTTTGGCTCCACATCAGGTCCTTCACGTGCTTCAGCTAGCGTACCTAAATGAGATGCAATAATGCATATGTATGAATGCATAGAAGTGCAATAAACAGAGTAATCAAACAAGCATACCAAGGTTCTCATAAACACCTAGAGCTAATTAACTTAATCCTCACAAAGGCATAACATAGAAGATTGCAAATGCATCAATCAAGACACAAGTCTTATAAGATCCTAGGGTACCAAACCAAGTGCCAACAAAGACATGTGTCACACTTCAATACACAAGCATGGCAAGTTAATCAAAGCACTAGAACTAGAAATTGCCACATTCTGGGCATCAGAACAGCAGCTAAGTAATTTAATCATAACTAGAGATCCCTAAATCCAAATGACTTGCAAGAAGACATTCTGGAAAGCTTATGAAATTATCTATATTTCATTTATAATCATCACAGCATGATTCATAAGATAAACAAGTGAAAAATATAAAGTTCCAGAATCTGTTCCTGACAAACAGAGAGCAAGCAATTCTGTACTCTAAGTTTAAACAGCTATAACTCCTAAACCACATTGTTAAATGCCACCAAATTTTAACAGAAGCTAGATACATAAATTATATACAACTTTTGTATAAATAAGTTTCACAACAAAGAACATCATCATGAAGAACTTTGCCAAGTTCCCAGATCTGTCCAGAAACCTCATTTGCAAGAAATAATTATTAACTTCCGTTGCAAACATATAATTGGGAAAAACCAAATTTACCAACCTTTCATACATGACTAAAGAACATCAGAAAACATAGTGTCAATTACTAAATAAATTCTTTTAATATATTTTCTTAATTTATTTAGATAATTAGGTGGAATTATGAATACCTATCAAAAGTGCACAATAAATTCTACCAAAAATACAGTGGCCTACATATGTTCTCAATAGTCTACTGTCCAAATTTCAAGTCATTTGAACAAGTATACCAACCTCTATGAAAAAGATAAATGGCTATTGAAATAAATCATGTGAGAGCAAGTTAAACCTAAAACTCAATATTTTCTGTGAACACATGGACATAGTATGGATCAAAATGATAGAACAACCTCATACTAAGGTAATGGAACAACATTTTCTAATTTATCAATGATATCTTATTTATAAGCTATTTATCAAGCCATAAACAAGTTAACTCAATAACTTGAGCATACAATAAGCAATGACCATAAAATTTATACCACAGTACATTCATAGCATGGAAAGACTACCATAAAAATTTCACATCATTTGGAGCAGCACAACTCAAGATATAAAAATAACAAGCAATATAATGTAAATTCCTTATTTAACAAGGTCCAATCAAAACCCTAAGAAAACAGTGAACAAATAGTGTGTTTAATATTTTTCCTAGCAAGTACATGTCATTACAAAATTAATAAAATAAGAATCACTATTTTTGGAGTTCTAAAACTCCAGATCTTGCTCTGGTTAGGTTTAAAGGTATTTCTAGAGCTCTTTTTCAACTTAAATAAACACATTAGAAAACATCTATAAACATATAGAATTTTATGACTCTACTACATAGATCTCTTCTCAAGGTTTCCAAAAAGTCCACATTTGCCATTTTTGGATTTTCCTAGCATGAGATATGAAATTTAGAAGATTTACACAAAATCTGAAATTCAAATTCGGAATTAACCCAACCCTAACTTAACGCTAGGCGCACCCGGTCGCTTACCCAACTCAGCCACTACTTAAACCGATACGTGGGACCCCTGGTTCAGCCGGGCCCGCACGTCAGTCACCCAATAGAGAGATAGAGAGGGGACGGCCTTCTTCTTCCTTCGATGGCGAACAGAGGAATGGGGGCGGCTCTGCTCTGGCTCGGCCGGTCTCCGGCGAGGGGTGACGCCGCCGGCGATTGGCTGCGGCGCGGCCAGCCTGGGCCACGCGTGCACCCGAGCAGGGGTTCAGCTCGTCTAGGAGTGGCCCACAGCGGCGTGACCACGCGCACCCGTGTCCATGGCGGCGGTTGCAGGCGGCGGCGGCGCTGCAGCGGCGGCCGGAACCGGGGAAGAGGCGTGGGAGGGGTGGCGCAGTGAGGGAAAGATGGTGCGGTGGTTTGATTTTGCGGTAGGGCGCTTGGTGGTGGCCGGCCATGGAGCTCTGTTCGGCTCGGTAATGGCGGCCAGGTGATGGCATGCTCCGGCGGCCGAGGCAGCCGGCGAAGGGATGCGTGAGATGTCGCGTGACTCGGAGAAGACGGTGCCACGCACGGCTGAGGATGAGGAGGTGTGGAGAAGTGGATTGGGTGGCGGCCCGGGACCCGTCGGCAATGGCGGCCACGACCACTATGGCGTGTATGCTCGCGAGCAGCAGCAGCACAGCGTCTGGGGCAGCTCGGAATCTCCCATTGCGAGCGAGGAGGCAAGGACGGTGACCGAGCTCGGAGCCCCGCTCCGGCGCCCATGGCGGCCGCGGCCATGCCCAGCACGCGGGACACTTGGGAGCGACCAAGGGGATGTGAAGCGCGGCCGGGTAAGGAGGAAGCGAGACCGAGGCAGGCGCTCGGGTGGCTCCTCAATGGCCCTAGGCTCCCGGCACGCGGCAGCAAGGAGAAACGCATGACGGCCACGTTCGGGACACCTGTCGCCTTTGAGGACTTTCTCCGAACAGGTGGCGGGCGCAGCTCGAGGCATCTTGGAGGCCGTTTTTGGGCTGGATATGGGCCGAATTGGATCTTGGGCCCAAAACAAAATCTGCTCTCCTCCTAAAGCTCTACAACTTTGATTAAGGGTGCTTGGCCATTAGGCTATTGGATTAGCAGATAATTAGTACCAAACTTGGTAGTGTTAGCGATTTGACCACGAAAAGCAAACATCCAAAATTGAAGGTCAACACTAAGTCAAATTGATGCCATACTTTTACATGCTCTTCTCTATAATGTCTACTCCAACTTTTATTAAGGGGTCAAACCAAGTCGCTTAACAAAAACTTGAGAACGCGGGATGCCAATGTCGAAGACACTGAAATCAGGTCTTTAAAATTGTTAAGTGTTGGAAACAGTCCCAAAATCTGACTTGTGGGCCCTTTTTGATCATGTTCCACACATTTTCATGACTTGACTCTTAAACAAAGTTTGTTCCTTATAAAATTCTCTACAACTTTGTAAAAGGGTGCACAGTCATGCAAAGCTTTTAGGTCACACTTTTGAAACGGTCAAACAAAAGTGTTCCAGGGTCCATACATGGTCAACCATCACTTAGAAGCACATTTAGGCAAAATGATCAACATGAACATTGTTCCATTAAGTGCCCTAAGTGTAGTTAAGGTGTTGTAGAGTTTATCTAGAGTCATTTGGACAATTTGCAAGGTTTGGTTGGTGTTCTATAGTTCCATTAACTTAATGGGGCAAATTCCAATAGGAATGGAACTTATCATTTCATGTAACTTTTTGATTCCAAACTTCATGAAAATTTTCCAGGGATCAATATAGATAGGTACCAAGGTGAGACACATGAAGATATGGCAATAACACCATCCAAGCATATATATTTGAAACTAGCTTATATGTAAAGCAATGATGCAGCATCCAACTTTAAGTTAGGCTCATCTCCATAGGTTGACCTCGACATTGTCATCTCCACTTAATCTGTCATGTTTGAGCTCAAACCCACTTCCTAATTGGTGATAAACACCTGGGGTGTTACAGTCAAGTCCAAAAATGTAATGCGTAAATGGAGTGCTTAGCCCACACTCGAAATTTATGGGTAGTTGATTCTTCGTCGAATCCAATCGCTAGCTTTCACACTATACCTTCTTCTCTCCCAATTTATTCTATCCTCAAACTATCATCGACACCTGACGTTATTGTTGCTTCTACTATTCTTCTCTCCTGATTTATTCTATCCTCAAACTGTGTTGACACCTGATGTCGTTGTCACTTCTACTCCACTGCTCCTTCTCCAACGACGGTGAGTGCCCATGATGTAACACTCCGCATCCAAAATCTGCTTATATGGCCCAGCTCCTTACGTGGAACGGGGCTGCATACGCGTAGCACCTCTTTTGCACTTTTGTCCTCGCTTCCTTTAAAAGGGTTAATCCAGAGGTGGTACATTTAGAATGACATGGATTATAAGCTGGCTCTCACCCTTTTAAACTTCTAAGGTGTTACTAAAGCCACCAACCAAAACTCTTCATGTGCAAATGGGCCACATGCGTCAACAACACAACTACTACAGGATTCTAACAGGCTAGCGGGGTGTTATGTGTTACATCCCCCGTAAGGGTTGATGTCGTACCCATGGTGTAACACCTCGCATCCAAAATCTGCTTATACGGCCCAGCTCCTCACGTGGAACGAGCTTGCATACGCGTAGCACCTCTCTTGCACTTTCGTCCTCGCTTCATGTAAAAAGGTTAGCCTGGAGGTGGTATGTTCAGAACGAAAAGGATTATAAGCTGGCCCTCAATCTCCTAAACTTCTATGGTTGTACTAAACCCAACAACCACAACTCTTGATGTGTCACATCCAACATGCGCCAACAACACAAACTACTATATGCTTCTAACGGGCTAGGGTGTTACATTCACCCCTCTTAAGGGTTGTTGCCTAAACCCAACAACCACAACTCTTCATGTGCCACATGGGCTACATGTGCCAACAACACAAACTACAATAGGCTTCTAATAGGCTAGGGTGTTACATTCACCCCCTTAAGGGTTGATGCCCTCGGCTACTGGCCACATACGCAGTAGATATCCACATGCGCCAACAACACAAACTACTATAGGCTTCTAACGAGCTAGGGTTACATTCACCCCCTTTAGGGTTGATGATGCCTAAACCTAATGACCACAACACTTCATGTGCCACATGGGCCACCTGCGCCAACAACACAAACTACTATAGGCTTCTAATAGGCTAGGGTGTTACATTCACCCCCCTTAAGTGTTGATGCCCTCTGAAGCTCACCACATATGCAGTAGATGTCCACATGCGCCAACAACACAAACTACTATATGCTTCTAATGGGCTGGGGTTACATTCACCCCCCTTAAGGGTGATGCCTAAACCTAACAACCACAACACTTCATGTGCCACATGGGCCAAATGCGCCAACAACACAAACTACTATAGGCTTCTAATAGGCTAGGGTGTTACATTCACCCCCTTAAGGGTTGATGCCCTTGGAAGTTCACCACATACGCAGCAGATGTCCAGATACGGGCTACCACATGCGCCAACAACACAAACTACTATAGGCCTTCTAATGGGCTAGGGTGTTACATTCACCCTCCTTAAGGGTTGATGCCCTCGGCAGCTCACCACATACACAATAGGTGTCCAGGACCACCCATTGGTACACCCCTCCATACGCAGCAGATACAGGCTGGGGTTACATTAACCCTCCTTAAGGGTTGATGCCTAAACCCAACAACCACAACTCTTCATGTGTCACATGGACCACATGCGCTAACAACACAAACTACTATAGGCTTCTAACGGGCTAGGGTGTTACATTCACCCCCTTAAGGGTTGATGCCCTCAGCAGCTCACCACATATGCAGTAGATGTCCACATGCGCTAACAACACAAACTACTATAGGCTTCTAATGTGCTGGGGTTTACATTCACCCCCTCTTAAGGGTTGATGCCTAAACCCAACAACCACAGCTCTTCATGTGCCACATGGGCCTCATGCGCCAACAACACAAACTACTATAGGCTTCTAACAGCCTGGGGTGTTACATTCACGTCCTTAAGGGTTGATGCCATCGGCAGCTCACCACATACGTAGTAGATGTCCACATGCGCCAACAACACAAACTACTATAGGCTTCTAACGGGTTGGGGTTACATTCAGACCCCCTTAAGGGTGATGCCTAAACCCAACAACCACAATAATTCATGTGCCACATGAGCCAAATGCCCCAATAACACAAACTACTATAGGCTTCTAATAGGCTAGGGTGTTACATTCACCCTCCTTAAGAGTTGATGCCCCCGACAGCTCACCACATATGCAACAGATGTCCAGATACGGGCTGCCACATGCGCCAACAACACAAACTACTATAGGCCTTCTTACGGGCTAGGGTGTTACATTCACCCTCCTTAAGGGTTGATACCCTCGGCAGCTCACCACATACACATCAGGTGCCCAGGTACCCATTGGTACACCCCTCCATACGCAACAGATAAGGGCTGAGTTACATTAACCCCCCTCAAGGGTTGACGCCTAAACCCAACGACCACAACTCTTCATGTGCCACATGGGCCACATGCGCCAACAACACAAACTACTATAGGCTTCTAACGGGTTGGGGTGTTACATTCACCCCCCTTAAGGGTTGATGCCCTTGGCAGCTCACTCGCCACATACGCAGTAGATGTCCACATGCGCTAACAACACAAACTACAATAGGCTTCTAACAGGTTGGGGTGTTACATTCACCCCTCTTAAGGGTTGATGCCTAAACCCAACAACCAAAACTCTTCATGTGCCACATGCGCCAACAACACAAACTACTATATGCTTCTAATGGCCTAGGGTGTTACATTCACCCCCTTAAGGGTTGATGCCCTCGACAGCTCACCACATACGCAGTAGATGTCCACATGTGCCAACAACACAAACTACTATAGGCTTCTAATGGGCTAGGATTACATTCACCCCCCTTAAGGGTTGATACCTAAACCCAACAACCACAACTCTTCATGTGCCACATGGGCCAAATGCGCCAACAATACAAATTACTATAGGCTTCTAACAGGACCACCCATTGGTACACCCCTCCATACGCAGCAGATGTCCAGGACCACCCATTGGTACACCCCTCCACGGGCACATGCAGCAAGGGTTGATGCTCTAAATGGTTGATGCTCTAAATACCATTGTAACACCCCGCATCCAAAATCTGCTTATATGGCCCAGCTCCTCATGTGGAATGGGCCTGTATACGCGTAGCACCTCTCTTACACTTTCGTCCTCTCGCTTCGTGTAAAAGGGTTAACCCGGAGGTGGTACCCTTGGAACAACAAGGATTATAAGATGGCCCTCACCCTCCTAAACTTCTAAGGTGGTACTAAACCCACCAACAACAACTCCTCATGTCCCACATGGGCCACATGCGCCAACAACACAACTACTATAGGCTTCTAACCGACTAGGGTGTTACACATGGTGACCATGACTTGCTGCATGCACCTCTATCATCCTATTTTTCTCTTTTTTACTCCAGTGGGTTTCTTTCTTATTGATGTACGTACAATATGTGCTTATCTTCTTTAGCTATATGGATGTGAGAGAAAAAAGTGTTATCCAAGCCTAAAATTCTTGTTAGCGATGGAAACCTAGATGAAAAGTTGGTGTCTCTATGGTGCTATCAATGTTCAAGATGTGTTACTTGGAAAAGGTGGTGCGCCCTAGAAGTTTAAAATTTTGTTTATTAAAAATAGTTCTTAAAGTTATTAGTAGAACATGAGACCACAGACAAGTGGGCACTTTAGGTGAGAGAAATATAGAAAAATGGACAAAATGCATGGGGAATTAAATAAAGTCATTGACATGCATGTTCCAGAAATAAAGAAAATATACCATTACCACCGCTTAGTGTCGGTACCAACAGTACGGGGGTACCCACACCTATCGCCAAAACACTAACATAACCGAGACCACAATGAAAGATAGCCCGCTCGACGGGGCGCCTCGACCGCGCCCCGGCTCCGACTCGTACGAGGCCCGCTCGACGGGGCGCCTCGACCGCGCCCCGGCTCCGACTCGTACGAGGCCCGCTCGACGGGGCGCCTCGACCGCGCCCCGGCTCCGACTCGTACGAGGCCCGCTCGACGGGGCGCCTCGACCGCGCCCCGGCTCCGACTCGTACGAGGCCCGCTCGACGGGGCGCCTCGACCGCGCCCCGGCTCTGACTCGTACGAGGCCCGCTCGACGGGGCGCCTCGACCGCGCCCCGGCTCCGACTCGTACGAGGCCCGCTCGACGGGGCGCCTCGACCGCGCTCCGGCTCCGACTCGTACGAGGCCCGCTCGACGGGGCGCCTCGACCGCACCCCGGCTCCTCGACACCCTTTCTTTACCTACCCAGGACAAAAGCCATAGCATTCAATGCGGTTACCTACTACCACCGACCGGCATGGCTACGGCATGGGTCAACGCGGGAACAATACCCACATCAAGTCTCACTGTTTTACCGCCCATCCCGTGATGGGAGGTGAAAGCCGTCACTGTATCCACCTTACCGCGCACTATTCACCATCAATCACCCTCGAGGGAGGATAAGACAAGGTCCGTCCCCCGCGATACCAGGGATTCGGCCTTATCCATCCGACCTCGACCCGGCCCCAACGCTCGACTTAGCTCAAAGGATGGTATGGCATGGCGCTCTGGGTCATTTCACCCTCTTGTCCCGCACCACGTCAGGGTACCCAGGGATGGCCGGCCATCCCGAAGCCACGTCGCTACAGTCAACTCAACAGGAATCGACGAAGCATCACCTCAGGGCTCCCCTCGGCTTGGCCTCCTCTCGCCTTATAAAAGGGTAGGCCAGGGTTCGACAGAGGGAGAGGGACGAAAGGAACCAACCAACGAACAGACGAACAACCAACCACCCGACCGAACAACGAAAAGCAAGAGATCAACATCTCAAGCAACCACCTTTCTCCTTTTTCTCTTTGAGACTTGGGCTCGACACCCTCTCTCGCTTGCTTGTAACCCCTA
Organism: Saccharum hybrid cultivar R570; assembly: GCA_038087645.1. Taxonomy (NCBI): domain Eukaryota; kingdom Viridiplantae; phylum Streptophyta; class Magnoliopsida; order Poales; family Poaceae; genus Saccharum; species Saccharum hybrid cultivar. Next base: position 2,491,912 of record JAQSUU010000368.1, read on the forward strand.
CACGAGCACCTCGGTGCAAGGAAATACAAACCTCTCTTCCCCGCTGGATGTAGGGCCTTCTTTTGCCCGAACCAGGATAAACCCCCGTGTGTTCTCCTTGCATCACCATCCAGGAAAGAGTCACGCAGCATTTACTCGTTGGTTTAGGACCCCCCTCGGTCCGAACACCGACAGTTGGCGCGCCAGGTAGGGGAACGCTGCGTGCAAACCTCGCTTTGTCGCCGTTCTTCCTGGATGGCTAACCCCGAACGCCCGATCCCGTTGGGTACGGTGATCTGGTTTGGGAGTTTGGAGTTCATGTCGCTCGGCTCTGGCTACGACATGGTCCTACTCCCACCCAGGCACCCAACCGACGAAGATTACGAGCTCTCCCAGCCCGGGGGAGCAGTCAACCGGCACTGTCGCTCCAGGCGGTCGCGGGCCGCCCGGCGACGGCGAGCCCGGTACAACCACCGTCTCCACCTCGCGGAGGGCGATGGGATCCCCCGGTCCGGCACCCCCCAGACAGGCGCCAGCCCAGATCTCCTTTTGGAAGATTTGGGAAGGACGAGCCTGGCTGAGGGTCGCGTGCCGACGAGGAATCCCGCCGCTCCCCCGTCCGGTGAGACACCACTGTCCGTAGCATCTATTTCGCCACGGGCAGTGACGTCCCCATCACCATTCCCGTTTGGACTAGACTCGGTCGCCCGGGTGTATGCATCCTCCGTAAGCACTCGCATGAGCGCTTATGAGGAACTCCCCGGACACCATCTACGTTCCACTCTGGACCTCGTTGCGTCCACGCCGGCTTCTGATTATCGGGACTCTACGGAGACACCGGAAACAGAACCTCATGTGACTGCTTCTCCACGTCACCATCTCGGTGATAGTTGGCAACGACCACACATTCCCCCGTCATATTACTACTTTGGCGCACCTGACTCCGACTCGGCTGACGACACCTATGATCCGACTCGTGAGTGCTTCAACATCGACGTTGAAAGCACCTCGGAATCAGAGGACGAAGAGCCGGTCGAAGAAAGGCACACGCCCCCTCATGTCGAGCTTCCTGCCGAGCGAAACGAGCCCCAGTTCCTTGCGGGTCAAGGAGCGCAGCTCGGACAGATTCGCGAGTTGCAGGACCAGCTTGACGAGGAACGCGAAAACCTGGATCTTCTCCAGCAAACCCTCGAGCGTGAGCGTGCGGAACACGCATTTGGCGGGAGAGCTCGTGAGAGGGCTCGTGACGTCAACCGTCGCATCGACGAGGACCGGGCGGTCGACCCCCCGGTTTTCGCTCGAGCCAGCCAAAACGTTGTCGCCGCTGCCATGCTCCTGCGCAACATGCCCGAGCCGTCAAACCCTGACGCCCGTCGGGCTCGAGACGAAATCCGAGGACTCCTCGAGACTGCCGCCATGCAGCAGGCCGAGAGCTCTGCCTCGAGGCGGCGCGAAGCAGCCTCGGAGCGGACCCTCGAGCCTTCCCGACAGGAGAGAGAAGCCTCGGTTCATCCCGAGCCTACCCGGCGAAACCGGGTAGCACCTGCCCCTGAGCCCATCGCCAACGACCGCGAGCCTCGAGACACCCGTGGCAACATCGTCGAGCGTCGCACACGCAAACACGGTGACGGTGTGGCTCGAGGCTACCACGTCCACAGGGGCGGATGCTACGACAGCTCGGAAGACCGTAGCCCTTCACCCGAACCTCCAGGCCCTCGGGTGTTCAGTAGGGCTATCCGTGAGACAGTGCCCCCGGCTCGGTTCCGTCCCCCCACGACTCTCACCAAGTATAACGGCGAGACCAAACCCGAACTTTGGCTCGCCGATTTCCGCTTGGCGTGTCAGTTGGGCGGGGCCACCGACGACCGGGTCATCATTCGGCAACTCCCCCTATTCCTCTCCGACACCGCCCGAGCCTGGCTCGAGGATCTCCCACCTTGGCAGATCCACGACTGGGACGATCTCGTGAGGGTGTTCGAGAGAAATTTCAAGGGAACCTACATGCGCCCCGGCAACTCGTGGGACCTCCGGGGCTGTAAGCAGAAACCAGATGAGTCCCTCCGGGACTACATCCGGCGCTTCTCCCGGCAGCGCACCGAGCTCCCCAACATCATCGACTCCGACATGATTACGGCCTTCCTCTCCGGTACCACCTGTAAGGAGTTGGTCCAGGAGTTGGGCCGTAACACCCCGCTCACTGCCAACGGATTGATGGACATCGTCACCAACTTCGCCGCCGGCGAGGAGGCGGTTGGTGCAATCTTTGGCGGCGAGCCGGCGAGGGAGGAGCAGAAGGTCGACGACCCCGCGAGTTCCACCCGAGGCCCCAAGAGAAACAACCGCAAGAAGAAGAAAGGCCAGCAGGGTAAGCTCGAGGCCCCGGCCGACGAGCTCGTCGCTGCTACCGAGCACAAGAAACCTCGAGGCCCCCCCGGTGGGGGCGTCTTCGACAAAATGCTCAAAGAGCCGTGTCCCTACCACAAGGGACTCACTAACCATAACCTCGAGGATTGTCACATGCTGCGCAGGTACTTCGGGGGTGCCGGCGCTAAGAAGGACGACAAGGGGGAGGACCTTAAGGGTGACGACAAGGACAGGGAATTTCCTAAGATCCGCGACTGCTACATGATCTACGGAGGACCCTCGACCTGCCTCTCTGCGCGTCAGCGCAAGCGAGAACGGCGCGAGGTCTTCTCCGTACAATCGGCAGTACCCCGTTTCCTTGATTGGTCTGCGGTGGCCATCACTTTCGACCGTGATGACCACCCAGACTACGTCCCCAACCCGGGGGTCTATCCCCTCGTCGTTGACCCCGTCATCGCCAACACACGCCTCACCAAAGTGCTCATGAACGGCGGAAGCAGCCTCAACATTATCTACTCTCAGACCCTCGACCTCTTGGGGGTCGACAGAGCGCGCCTCCAGCCTAGCGCCGGGGGCTTCCACGGAGTCGTGCCAGGAAAACGGGCGGAACCCCTCGGGAGGGTCGATCTGCCTGTTTGCTTTGGCACACCGGCCAACTTCTGAAAGGAAACTCTGACTTTCGAAGTGGTCGGATTCCGTGGAACGTACCACGCTATCCTGGGACGCCCATGCTACGCCAAGTTCATGGCGATCCCGAACTACACCTACCTCAAGCTCAAAATGCCTGGCCCAAACGGTGTCATCACTGTAGGGCCCTCGTTTGAACATGCCTACGAGTGCGACGTTGAGTGCGTCGAGCACGGCGAGGCTGTTTTTGGGTCAGCGATCTTGGCCGCAGACCTCGACGGTCTAGCCGATGCGATCCCCGACCCAAAACGCCATGCCGGCAGCTTCGAGCCCGCCGAAGACGTCAAGCTCGTACCCCTCGACCCCGCTGATCCCAAGGGGAGGGCGCTGAACGTCAGCGCCACCCTCGATCCTAAATAGGAAGCAGTGCTCGTCGACTTTCTCCGCGTGAACGTCGACATCTTTGCGTGGAGTCCCTCGGATATGCCGGGCATACCCAGGGAAGTCGCCGAGCACGCCTTGGAGATCCGGGCCGGATCCAAACCGGTGAAGCAACTCCTGCGCCGCTTCGACGAGGAGAAGCGCAGGATCATCGGCGAGGAGATACACAAACTGTTGGAGGCCGGGTTCATCAAGGAGGTTCATCATCCCGAGTGGCTAGCTAATCCTGTCTTAGTTAGAAAAAAGAGTGGGAAATGGAGGATGTGCGTAGACTATACTGGTTTAAATAAAGCATGTCCGAAAGTTCCCTTCCCTTTGCCACGCATTGATCAAATCGTTGATTCCACCGCGGGATGTGAAACTCTCTCATTCTTAGATGCATACTCCGGCTACCACCAAATTAAAATGAAGGAGTCCGACCAGCTCGCGACTTCATTCATCACCCCATTCGGCATGTATTGCTACGTTACGATGCCCTTCGGTCTCTGGAACGCAGGGGCAACGTACCAGCGATGCATGCAACATGTTTTCGGGGGGCACATTGGGTCGACCGTCGAGGCTTACGTCGACGACATCGTGGTCAAAACCCAACATGCCGGCGATCTGGTCAGCGACCTCGACGTTGCATTCAATTGCCTCAGGGCAAAAAACATCAAACTCAATCCAGAGAAATGTGTCTTCGGCGTCCCACGAGGTTTGCTTTTAGGGTTTATCGTATCTAAACGTGGCATCGAGGCCAACCCTGAAAAAATCTCTGCAATCACCAAGATGGGCCCCATCCGAGATCTCAAAGGCATACAGAGAGTCACAGGTTGCTTGGCGGCACTCAGCCGTTTCATTTCGCGCCTCGGCGAAAAAGCACTCCCTCTGTACCGTCTTTTGAGGAAATCGGACCATTTTTCCTGGAACCTCGAGGCTGAGGAGGCTCTCACGAAACTGAAAGCCACCCTCTCTAGGTCACCGATCCTCGTCCCTCCAACCCCGGGGGAACCACTCCTACTCTATGTCGCCGCGACATCACAAGTAGTCAGTGCTGCCCTGGTTGTCGAACGGGCCGAGGAGGCACACACCTTGCTCGTCCAGAGGCCGGTCTATTTCGTTAGCGAGGTGCTCTCAGAGACAAAGTGTCGATACCCACAGATCCAGAAACTGCTGTATGCTGTCATCTTGACACGGCGCAAGCTCCAACACTACTTCGAGGGTCACCCGGTTACTGTGGTTTCTTCTTTCCCCTTGGGAGAGATAGCCCAGAACCGGGAAGCCTCGGGTAGGATTGCCAAATGGGCGGTCGAGCTCATGGGCGAGGCATTGTCCTATGCGCCGCGAAAAGCTATCAAGTCATAGGTATTAGCAGATTTTCTGGCCGAGTGGACTGACACACAACTCCCACCTGCACAGCTTCAGGCGGAGCTGTGGACCATGTACTTCGATGGGTCATTGATGAAAACGGGAGCAGGCGCGGGCTTGCTCTTCGTCTCACCCCTCGGGGTTCACATGCGCTACGTCATCCGGCTTCATTTCCCTGCGTCTAACAACGTCGCCAAATACGAGGCACTCGTCACGGGGTTGAGAATCGCCATCGAGCTCGGGATCCGACACCTCGACGTCCGAGGCGACTCTCAACTCGTGATCGATCAGGTCATGAAGAGCTCGAGCTGCCGTGACCCCAAGATGGAGGCCTACTGCCAAGAAGTACGGCGCCTCGAGGACAAGTTTCACGGCCTCGAGCTCAACCACATCGCACGCAGGTATAATGAGGCCGCTGATGAACTGGCAAAAATCGTGTCCGGTCGAGCCACGGTTCCACCGGACGTCTTCGCGAAAGACCTTCAGCACCCATCCGTCGACCTCAGGCCAGACGGGGGGGTCGACGGGGCGTCGATCGACCTTCCACCTGAGGCAGAAGCCCCCTCGACCGGGGCTGAAGCCATGCAGGTGGAAGACTCGACGCCACCGTCTGACCTCGAGCCTGATTGGCGCGTCCCGTACCTCGACTACCTCATCCAGGGGGACCTCCCCTCGGATAGGACTGAGGCTCGACGGATCGCACGCCGGGCCAAAACTTTTGTGATCATGGGCGACAGCAGGGAGCTCTACCATCGTAGCCCTACCGGTATCCTCCAACGTTGCATCACGAAAGAGCAAGGCAGAAATCTGCTCGGCGATCTTCACTCGGGGGCTTGCGATCACCACGCTGCGCCTCGAACCCTCGTCGGAAACGCCTTTCGACAAGGATTCTATTGGCCGACCGCGGTCTCCGATGCTGTCAAGCTAGTACGCTCCTGCGAGGGTTGTCAGTACTATGCGAGACAGACTCATCTTCCGGCACATGCCCTACAAACTATCCCAATCACATGGCCGTTCGCCGTTTGGGGGCTCGACCTTGTCGGACCACTGAAAAGGACGACCGGCGGCTTCACCCACTTGCTCGTCGCAATCGACAAATTCTCCAAGTGGATCGAGGCCCGCCCTATCACTAGCATCAGGTCCGAACAAGCTGTACTCTTCTTCACTAACATCGTTCATCGCTTCGGGGTCCCCAACTGTATCATCACAGACAATGGCACCCAGTTCACTGGCAAAAAGTTTTTGGATTTCTGCGACAACCACCACATCCGTGTGCTCTGGTCGGCCGTGGCTCATCCAAAAACAAACGGGCAAGTGGAACGTGCCAACGGCATGGTTCTACAAGGCCTGAAGCCCAGAATCTTTAACAAACTAAACAAACATGGAAAAAAAATGGGCTGTCGAGCTACCCTTGGTCCTGTGGAGCCTAAGAACAACGCCGAGTCGAGCCACGGGGTTCACTCCGTTCTTCTTAGTCTACGGGTCTGAGGCTATGCTACCAACCGATATAGAATACGGGTCCCCAAGGTTGAAGGCATACAACGAAGGACACAACGACGCCACAAGATAGGACGCCCTCGACCAGCTCGAGGAAGCCCGAGATGTGGCTCTGTTGCATTCTGCCAGGTACCAGCAGGGTCTCCGACACTACCACGACAGATACGTCCGCAAGCGTGACCTCAACGTTGGTGACTTGGTGCTACGGCGGAACCAGAACACCAAGGGACGGCACAAGCTCACACCACCATGGGAAGGGCCGTACATCATCGCAGAAGTACTAAAGCCGGGCACCTACAAGCTATCCAACGAGAAGGGCGAAATCCTCACCAACGCTTGGAACATTGAACAGCTACGTCGCTTCTTTCCTTAAAAAGCCTCGAGGCTCTGTATTTCCTTTTTCGTCAATAAAGAATACAGCGATGTTCAAAATTTCTCGTTTCGTAATGAGGAAGGATCGACCCTGCACTCCCAGAGTCGACCCTCCCTCGTGGGCTGCAAGGGGGGAACCCCCGGTCCCCGAAAAAACTTATGCTCTTTTTTAAAATTTAAGAACCGCTTCTTAGATCGACTTCGCTGAAAGAGCACCCTAAGGTTCGAAAGGGCTCTCGAGCCTGGAGCATCACCTACGCCTCCGAGGCTACGGTACCTCCACTCGACCCTTGCGCCTTTTAGAGGTACGCCTTCACGCTGAGAAGATCTAAACAACGGTTCCTAAAATTAAAAAAGAACATACCCCCTGTCGCTTAGATCAGGCTCTCACACGATTTACTAGGCCGCAACATCACCCTGAAGCTCGAGGGCAGTCGAGCCACGAGATCACTTACGCCTCCGAGGCTACGGTACCTCCACTCGCTCCCTTACGCCAAAGGATGTAGCTGCGCGCTAAGTAAATCACGCGAGAACACGATCCGTGCGATAAAGGGAAGAAAAGCTCGAGTAAAACTGAATCAACCGCGAACCGGTTTATGTTTCGAGTCTTTTAGGCCTCCGCGGCCACCACGATCAAAATTCGAAATACTAACTTATTACATGGGCCTTCATGCCCAGATTTGGCTCACAGGCCTTCGTCGTCGGCAGGAGGAACCACCTCGGCTTCAAAAAGCGAGGCCAGACGACTCCCAGGCTCTTCGGCGGCTTCGATCAGCTCCACGCAGGCGTCCTCGTTCTCCTCGTCTGTCCGATCGGGGTCTGTGATGAAGCCCTCGGCAACGAGCCTCATGTCAAACACAAACCCCGAACGGACGACGGCCAGCGCCCTCTTCACGCCGTGATGGAGGCCGTTCCGTATCTTCTCCCGGGCATGGCGGCCCAGCGCCACCATCCGTCGGACGAAGGAGTTCCCCGGAACATCTTCCCCGGTGTCGGTGTCGGGCTCGACCCCTAGGCCATCACACACGGTGGTGATTGCGCCCTGGAGAAGTTGGGTCCTCCGGACCTCGGCTTCGAAGAGGCTCTGGAAGGAGTTGGCGCACGATTGGGCCTCTCGGTTCTCTCTCTCCAGCTCTGAAACACGATAAACAAATTAGTGCCCAACGCGGGGCCTTCAACGTCGTGACTATAACAACCACACTTACCCTCGACGTGGGTCTGCAGGCCCACGACCTCGTCACGGAGCCCCCCACACGTTCGCTCGAGCCCCAGGAAGGCGCTGTCCTTGTCACGGATGGCCGCCTTTAGCGCCTCGACCTCCTGCCGAGCAGACTCGAGAGCTGCGTCCTTCTTTTGGATGGCTCCCTGCAGTGTCGTGATCTCGGCGTGGAAGGCGTCGCGCTGAAGACTGACCTGGGAAACATCCTCCTCGAGCTCCTTCACCCGCGCAGACAAGGGCTCGAGGTCCCTGCGCGCCTGGGCAGCCTCCTCCCGAGCCTTGTCCAGGCTTGTGCGCATCACGGCCTCGGCCGCCCATGCCTGCGTCGCCTCTTCCTTCAATGTGGCGTATGCGACGCGCAGTTCAGCCATCTCGGCGTTCCGATCGGATAGCCGTTTCTGGGCCTCCTCGACCAGAACCCGTTGCTGGGACAGCGCGCCCCACACGCCACTCTCGTCCCGGATGAAGAGCGATTTGCGGCGGGAGTACTCCTTCAGCTCCTGAACGCAATTCGAAAAGGTCACAAATCCGAGGAAAAAACACATCAAGAAAGCCGACGGGTCGATCATACCTCGGTGGCATCCCTCATACTCCGCACGGCACTGGACGCCACTCGGAGCAACCGGTCGAGGTGCTGGCGGATGCCCTCGAGGTACTCCCATCGGTGCACCTCATCTTTGTCGCTCAAGACAAAGATGGGCTCGGCGTCGGGGTTCGTAGCGTCCCTGAACTCAAGGGACGGCCCCCCCACTTCGGCAGCTCCGTCTCGGCCCGCGCTATCGCCAGCGCGGCGATGTCGGGCCACGACGAGGACGACCCGGCCGGGGCGTCTCCCGGTCCCGCGGAAGGATCGGCCTCGCCCGCGGTATCCACCTCTCCAACGGCCGTCGCGACACCGGCCTGGTCCGTGACCTCACCCCCCTCGACCCCCATCGTTTGTTTTCCCTTGTCCAGGGAGATGTTGTCGAGGGGAGCGTGAGGGCGGGCACTTACGACCGCCGGCGCCTCCGGAGCCGGCGCCTCGACCGACGACGGCTCTGGTATCCGCGCCTCGACCGTCGGCACCGCCGGAGCCGGCGCCTCTTCTTCGGGTGCTCCGGATAGGGGCTCGATCGCCCCGACCTCCACCGTGCCCGCTGGCTCTGCCAACGGGCCTTGTCGCGGCTACGACCCCTTCGCCAGGACCGTCTCTTGCCCTGACACCGACGCGACCTCCTCCCTGGTCACGCCAGCACCCGCCCGCTCCGCGTCGCGGACGGGTGCCTCGCCTGTCGCGACCGCAACGGCAGCCTCGGCCGTCCCCGACGACCTGGGCCCCGCCTCGACCACGTCAAGAGCCGCCGCCTTGGCCGGTTCGGCCCCCTCGACGGCGGGCTCCGGGCCGGCAACCGCCGCGGCGTCGGCTGACCCTTGCTGATGTCGCAGGCGCCCTTTCGCGGCCTCGACCTGACGGACCCAGGCCGCGTCCTGCTCCGCCGTTCGGTTGAGGACAACGGCGCTGGCTCGCAGCGACTTCACAGGGGTAGGCCCCATTGGCTCCGCCTTCCGCTTCAGCCTGCGAAGTGAGAAGAATTGTCGGCCAACGGACTTTGGGAAAGGCAGGACAACCAAGTTGAGATACTTACCCGGAAATCGGCACCAAGTACCTCGACCCCGCGCGGCTCGAGCCTCCCGGGACGGCCGCTGGTGGCCTCGCGGCGGCCTCACCAACAGGCCGAGCGCTCCTGGGAGCCCCGGCCGACACACCGCCCTGCGCCCTTTGTGCTTCCGAGGCCAGCTGGCCTCAGGTCCTTACTCCCGCCGGCGCCGCCGCCGATGACGACGCCGGTACCACCGTCTCCGCCCCTGCCGGAGCTTGCGAGGCCCCGGCTGGTGCGGACGTCCCCGTCGACCCCTCTCGCCGGGTCCGGGGTAAAACGGCCCCTCCCCTCGAGGGGCTAGATTCCTTCTCCACCTTCTTCCTCTCGACCTCCTCGACCACGACGACCGAGGAGGACGCCCCCCCGATGGGCTCCAGCAGGGGGCGAATGTCGGGAAGGTCCCCAAGCCTGGTCGCGATCTCATACCGCGACAGGGCATCATCGTCTTCGCCGCTGCTGCCGTCGTCCTCCCCCGAGACTGTCTCGGAAGGCGACGGCGACAGGGGCACTCCGTCGATGGTCTGCTGGCGCCGGCGCTTCTTCAACGCCTCCGCCTCCTTGGCCTTGCGGATCGCCCGCTTCTTGGCTGTCTCCTTGGCCTGCTTCTCCTGGGAGGCATGCAGGCGTCGAGCCTCCCGGGCGGGCCGGTCCTCCGGGACTGGTGGGCGCGTTTCCCGCAACGCCGACAAATCCTACACGCCGGCCTCGACCACATCAGCAAAATCCACAGAAAAACAAGAATAGCAATATCTCAGCCCCGAGATACATACCACGGATTCGCACCCTTCGGTAGGCCTCATGGGAACCTGATTGGCCTCCTCCGCCTTGAAGTTCCCGACCATCCGGCGAGCCCGCCGGAGGACCTCCTCAAGGGTGAGGGATTCGTGGGACATCCGGGTACCCTCCAGGTCCGCCTTCGGAGTCATCTGGTCCAGGCGGAGACGACGCTGGCACAACGGCATCACTCTGCGGCGATGGAAGCCCGCAGCCACCGCCGCAGCCGTCAGGCCCCGAAGGCGAAGCTGCTGCAGCGCCGCCAGCAGCGGATCCAGGCGCGTCTTCTCGGCCTCGGGCACTCCGTACGACCAATGCTCTTCTCGAGCAGTCAGCACGCGGCCGGTGTACCTCGGCAACTGATTTTCATCATTGCGGAGGTAGAACCAACCCTCGTGCCACCCACTGTTCGAGAAGATGAGGCGGGCCGGGATGTATAGATCCGTCCGACCCGATCTCACCTGCAGCACGCAGCTCCCCACTCGGGCCACGCACAGGACGCCTTTCTCCCCCGCCCTCTTGGCGAAGAGCTCGGCCTTGAAAAGGTGAAGCCACAAGTTCCACTGTGGCTCCACCCCGAGGTAGCCCTCGCAGACCGCCGTGAAGATGGCGGCCTGCGCGACGGTGTTGGGGGAAAGGTGATGAAGCTCCACCCGGTAGTAGTGGAGGAGCGCGCGCATGAAGACCGACGCCGGCACACCGAACCCCCGCTCATGAAAGCTGACGAAGCTCACCACGTACCCTTCAGGGGGCGCTGGCTCCTGATGGGTGGGGGGCGGCGCCACCCACTCCGGCTGCGCCAAGTTCGTCCTCGGCCGCAGCAGCCCGTCCTCGACCAACTCCTCCAACCTCCTCTCCGTCACCGAGGAGGCGGCCCAGTCGTCGGCGGGGAGGATCTGGCTCTTTCCTGCCATCGATGTCGTCGGGAGGGGGATGGAAGGAAAGGATGCGGTGGCAGCGGCAAGACGGGCGGAGAACGCGATGTGGCAGGGGATGTCTAGGGCAAAGGATTGCAGGGATGCAAGTAACCGGTGGGGAACGAAGACCCCAAGGCCTTAGCTTTATATTCCCGGACGGAAGCCCAACGGCCGCGCGAAAAGTAAGGAGCAGTTTTTCGCGATAAACACGCTCACCTAACCGTTTCCTTATATCTCGCAGGAACTGAGCACGTGGCCGCTCCCCACGTCATAACCATACGCCGATACCGCGCCGATCTCGTCTCCCGAAAAAACGCGCCCGGCCAACGAAATATCTCCAGGTATGTCTTAAATGGGTGCGAAACCCGCAATAAGTCTCGAGGGAGCGAAAGCTGGCCCTCGAACGGGGTTCGACAGCTGCCCTCGAGCAACAGAGTTAGGGACGACCCAGGGTGCGCCCGTACATGGCCAAGGGCTCGAGCCACGCTCTCGAGGCACCCCAGGACGTATTCGAGGCCGAAGGAGAAGGTTGTGGTAGGAATCCCTCCGGGGGAGGCATCGAGCCCTCGAATCCTGTCGAAGGGAATCGAGATCCACACGACCACTTCTTGGCATTTTTGAGGGCGCCTCCGGGCCACTAGCCGACCCCTAACGAACGGGGCACGGGTTCTCACTCGAATTCCCCCGCTAGCAGCTCACCGGAGATCGTCGTAACTCGGGCCCAAACGAGGGTAGTACGACATTCTCCACCCCTCCTCCTTTTCTCGAAAAAGGAGCGTGAGGGTCGCGAAAGACGGCCGGGACTCTGATCGACCTCGTGCGTGCGAGGCTCGGGGTCCCGACCACAAAAATGGGTGCGAAGCCCGCAATAAGTCTCGAGGGAGCGAAAGCTGGCCCTCGAACGGGGTTCGACAGCTGCCCTCGAGCAACAGAGTTAGGGACGACCCAGGGTGCGCCCGTACATGGCCAAGGGCTCGAGCCACGCTCTCGAGGCACCCCAGGACGTATTCGAGGCCGAAGGAGAAGGTTGTGGTAGGAATCCCTCCGGGGGAGGCGTCAAGCCCTCGAATCCTGTCGAAGGGAATCGAGATCCACACGACCGCTTCTTGGCATTTTTGAGGGCGCCCCCGGGCCACTAGCCGACCCCTAACGAACGGGGCACGGGTTCTCACTCGAATTCCCCCGCTAGCAGCTCACCGGAGATCGTCGTAACTCGGGCCCAAACGAGGGTAGTACGACATTCTCCACCCCTCCTCCTTTTTTCCGAAAAAGGAGCGTGAGGGTCATACAGCGAAAGACGGCCGGGACCCTGATCGACCTCGCGCGCACGAGGCTCGGGGGCTTGACCGCAACGAAATGTCCCCCAATCAAACGCGAACAAGACCTCGGAGGAGTCTCCATACTCCACCGAGGCCTCGGGGGCTACACCCGGCGGGTGCGCTCGCGCGCCCCCACCGGAAAAAATCACGATGCCACGACTCCAGTTCTGACCAACCTCTGGGAGAGTGATCACACACTCACCCAAAGGCTCGGGGGCTACTGTCGGTACCAACAGTACGGGGGTACCCACACCTATCGCCAAAACACTAACATAACCGAGACCACAATGAAAGATAGCCCGCTCGACGGGGCGCCTCGACCGCGCCCCGGCTCCGACTCGTACGAGGCCCGCTCGACGGGGCGCCTCGACCGCGCCCTGGCTCCGACTCGTACGAGGCCCGCTCGACGGGGCGCCTCGACCGCGCCCCGGCTCCGACTCGTACGAGGCCCGCTCGACGGGGCGCCTCGACCGCGCCCCGGCTCCGACTCGTACGAGGCCCGCTCGACGGGGCGCCTCGACCGCGCCCCGGCTCCGACTCGTACGAGGCCCGCTCGACGGGGTGCCTCGACCGCGCCCCGGCTCCGACTCGTACGAGGCCCGCTCGACGGGGCGCCTCGACCACGCTCCGGCTCCGACTCGTACGAGGCCCGCTCGACGGGGCGCCTCGACCGCACCCCGGCTCCTCGACACCCTTTCTTTACCTACCCAGGACAAAAGCCATAGCATTCAATGCGGTTACCTACTACCACCGACCGGCATGGCTACGGCATGGGTCAACGCGGGAACAATACCCACGTCAAGTCTCACTGTTTTACCGCCCATCCCGTGATGGGAGGTGAAAGCCGTCACTGTATCCACCTTACCGCGCACTATTCACCATCAATCACCCTCGAGGGAGGATAAGACAAGGTTCGTCCCCCGCGATACCAGGGATTCGGCCTTATCCATCCGACCTCGACCCGGCCTCGACCCGGCCCCAACGCTCGACTTAGCTCGAAGGACGGTATGGCATGGCGCTCTGGGTCATTTCACCCTCTTGTCCCGCACCACGTCAGGGTACCCAGGGATGGCCGGCCATGCCGAAGCCACGTCGCTACAGTCAACTCAACAGGAATCGACGAAGCATCACCTCAGGGCTCCCCTCGGCTTGGCCTCCTCTCGCCTTATAAAAGGGTAGGCCAGGGTTCGACAGAGGGAGAGGGACGAAAGGAACCAACCAACGAACAGACGAACAACCAACCACCCGACCGAACAACGAAAAGCAAGAGATCAACATCTCAAGCAACCACCTTTCTCCTTTTTCTCTTTGAGACTTGGGCTCAACACCCTCTCTCGCTTGCTTGTAACCCCTACACGAGCACCTCGGTGCAAGGAAATACAAACCTCTCTTCCCCGCTGGACGTAGGGCCTTCTTTTGCCCGAACCAGGATAAACCCCCGTGTGTTCTCCTTGCATCACCATCCAGGAAAGAGTCACGCAGCATTTACTTGTTGGTTTAGGACCCCCCTCGGTCCGAACACCGACACTTAGTGAGGTGTCCCCCAACCATAAGCAACATGCACAAGCTACGTGTAACTCATGCAAGTGTTACTCTTCATGGCACAACTAATAATTAAGTATTTGTTTTTGTCGTATGGCCTAACTACCAACACAAAGAAATGCCCTTATAATAAGGAGGGGAGAGATTTTGGCGAGGGAAGTTTATCTCTAGCAATTAAGAAAGGTCGTGTGTCCCATAAGTCTATAATGATGTTTTTAAAGAAAGTCGTGTACCTCTCACTTAACTTTAATAAAATCAGTTAATTCCTAAAATAATGAAGAGAATTATACTCAGGAGAGTGGTAAGGCTAATAATCATTTTAGTAAGTAGGAGCGTAAACGATTTGAACTTTTCTTTGTAATTAATTATTGACAGTATGCACTAAGCCTGCCTACCCAACACAAAAAAAAGTTGCGCTCATAATAAGGACGAGAGGTATTTTGATGAGGAGGCTAGGACAATAACTAGCCTTTTGGACCCTCTTTTTGTGGCTAAAAGTAGAGAGGGCTTGAGACAAAAAAAAAAGAAAACAAATAATGTGGTTACAGGGCTAAAAGTCCAATTTATTGTCTCCAAGCTTTATTTTAGATTTACCTTTTGTTTTGTGGATCTTGTCATACTGCACATATAATGTTGTCTAAGCAAGAACTTCCTAAAATGTACTACAAATGAATTATAACATTTTGTTTATGGTCGTTTACCTTAAACTTGATTTGAGCCATATTGAACAACTCCATGTTACCACAAACATTAATATAATGGAAGTTGATCGAGTTTAATCAAAGAAAATGGATGGCAAAATTACAATACATAAGCATATATTATCCTTACGTAGCTTCTTTGACAAGCTAGAGCATTGTAAAAAAAGTATTCTACTATGAGAGAGGGCAAGCAATAATCACAATGTTCGACTGCTCTTAAAAGCAACACAGCTCCAGTCAAAATTCTCTCATAGTTTACTATACAAGAACGGCTGCTGTCAAAATTCTCTCACAGTTTACTATACAAGAAGCAGTAGCTGGCTATGAAGTAGGTTACGCGAATAGGTTCAGTATGTTTTGATCTATTTCTAAATGTGGACGAAGAAAACTAAAAATGCAACGGAAAAGCTAGTTTCTGAGCGCGCAGGATCATCTGGTGGCACGGTGCGCACACCCATCGCGATTGTTGGATGCACGAGTCCGTAGTTCACTACCATCCGATGTGCCCGCGCCCGAGAAGAAGGCCACCACCACAAAAGAAGGTCGCGCTCGTGATGGCGTCAAGCCTTCTCTCTCCCTACCTTCTTCCCCAACTTTGGCGGGCTTAGAAGAGAAGGGGCTTAGGGGAGGAATGTCAGCCAGATGGTGGGGACAGCGGGAGGGTGGCGTTATGGTTCTAGCGGCGGCGGAGGCGTCCAGGCCAGGTTGGGGTGGGGGCGCTATGGACGGAGCTCAGGACGGCATGCAAGGGGGAAGGAGAAGAAGGAGGCCACCGTGGGCACACTAGGGTTTTGTCGAAGCTCCAGGCGGCGGCCGCGGCCACACGTAGGTCCAGCAAAACCCTAGGGCACCATGGCAGGGCAATGGGCGATGGGTACAGGAGGAGGGAGAAGGTACCTTCGTCGTGGATGTTGCCAGAGCCAGGAGGAGTGAGGAGTCAGTGGGGGAGCGTGGGAGGAAGAAGAGAAGGCGCGCGAGAGGTGAGGAAGAAGGAGGCGTGTGGGTGGTGGATGCATGCGGGTGAGAGGAGAGGAAGGAGGTGTGTGTGCAGAACATTATCCAATTGCACGCGCAGACTATAGTCAAGTCCAAAATGCAATGCGTAAACGGAGTGCTTAGCCCACACTTGAAATTTATCGGTAGTTGATTCTTCGTCGAATCTAATGGCTAGCTTTCACACTATACCTTCTTCTCTCCTAATTATTCTATCCTCAAACTATCGTTGACACCTAATGTAATTGTCGCTTCTACTATTCTTCTCTCTCGATTTATTCTATCCTCAAACTATGTTGACACCTAGTGTCATTGTCACTTCTACTCCACTACTCCTTCTCCAACAATGGTGAGTACCCATGGTGTAACACTCCGCATCCAAAATCTGCTTAGATGGCCCAGCTCCTTACGTGGAACGGGCCTGCATACGCGTAGCACCTCTCTTACACTTTTGTCATCGCTTCATGTAAAAGGGTTTACCGGAGGTGGTACATTATTTAGAACAAGAAGGATTATAAGTGGCTCTCACACCCTCCTAAACTTCTAAGGTGGTACTAAACCCACCAAACATAACTCTTCATGTACCACATAGGCCACATGCACCAACAACACAACTACTTCAGGCTTCTAACGGGCTAGCGGGGTGTTAGTGTTACATTCACCCTCCTTAAGAGTTGACATCATACCCATGGTGTAATAACACCTCGCGCCCAAAACCTGGTTATATGGCCCATCTCGTTATGTGGCACGGGCCTGCATACACGTAGCACCTCTCTTACACTTTCGTCCTCACTTCATGTAAAAGGGTTAGCCCGGAGGTGGTACATTTGGAACGAACTCACCCTCCTAAACTTCTAAGGTGGTAATTAACCTAACAACCACAACTCTTCATGTGCCACATGGACCACATGCGCCAACAACACAAACTACTATAGGCTTCCAACAGGCTGGAGTGTTACATTCACTCCCCTTAAGGGTTGATGCCCTCGGCAGCTCACCACCGTGGCTCACTAACCTTGCACGCACTTCAAAAAGTATTGTGTTTGATACTCAGGGCTTGTTTGGATGTCTAAATATCCACTTCAATCCATGTGTGTTAGGGTAATTCCACGCCAACACATATGGATTGAGGTGATATACAGGCATCCCAAATAAGCCCTCATTAGGATAGATATTCTTGAGCTCTTAACCTCATTGTTATCATGTCTCGTCATTTTTGTTGTCAAGGAACTCAGGTATATGTATAAATGGATGTACATCCTCTATGCTAAGGATGTTAGGGAAAGATATGTTCCACAATTGTTTTCTTAAAAATTGGTTGGTCAATAGCACTGTCCAAGAACAAAAGACATAGAGAACTTTATCTCTAGCAATTAATTATGAGCCATGTAAAGAAGAATGAGATGAAATCAGTGGCTCAACAGTGTGGGTGTGATACCAGCATATTGTCGGGGAACACACCACCGCATGTCGAGGTGGTGTGCTCGGTATGTCTATAATATTATTATTCTTTTTAAATAATAGTTTATAAGGCATACGGCATAGTCAAGTTTTATCACTAGTTTCACACTTGCGTAAAAGGAGAAATGAACAAGGAAGAGACAAATTTGATTATTATAAGAGGAAACCATGGGCCTGTTGTCAAACCGAATAAAAAGATACTACTGCTATGTTACGTGTAAGACTAGCCGCAGTGGGTATTCTAAAACGATACTCTAAAGCTTTAGAGTATGAATATAGAGTAAAAACTGCTGCACTGGGTACTCTAAAACGATACTCTATTCTTTCTCTTACTCTATATTTAGAGTGGTACAGTGTTTACTCTATACTCTATAGTGGCGGGCCCCACTAGCTAAACAAAGGAAAAAATGCTATAACTCACAAACCAAAAATCCAAATTAAATTTTGATTGCACCATTAAATTCGTCTCAATAAATCCTTCAAAACTAGATCACACATGGATATATTTAGATAAAGTGATAAGTGGGTCCCATAGTGGATAGAGTGGATAGAGGATGATATAGAGGATGGATGGGTGCGGGAGAATTGAGTATAGAGGAGAGAATCTTGCTGACTAGGACGTATAGAGGATGAATATAGAGGTCTATGAGTGCGGGTAGTCTAATATATGGTGAAGTGTTGTATTACATAGCCCCACTCTATGTTACGTGTAATCTATGCAAGTGAGGTTGCAAGGTATATAAGAAAAAAAACTAATTAATTCTATCAATAAAGGGCTACATTATGCATAAACATTGGATATCCTAGTTTTTAAGAATATGGAGTACTAGGACAAAAATAATTAAAATTTTGTCTCTGGTAGCTCACCTACTTTAAAAAAGTTAATAGTTAAAATGAAAAAGGGGAATTCTGCTCAGGAAAGCGGCAAGTGCAATAATCAGCTCATGAACCTAATATCGATGCTAAAAGTGTTTTTTTACTTGAGAAGCGACGTCACATCATTTCTCTTATTGGTTATTGACCGCACGTACAATATGTGCTTATCCTCTTTTGCTTTATGGATGCGAGAAAAAAGTGTGTTAATATGTATCCTCTTTTGCTTTATGGATGCGAGAAAACAAAGTGTGTTCTCCGAGTCAAAATTTTTCTTAGGCCATGTCACAGTTTCCAAAACGCTCCTGTGTTGGAAACCGCTTAGTGAGGTATTGTGTCCGACGACCCCATGCACCGCTAACATGGAGATATTTGCCTACCAACTCCACTACGCCACCCTATCATTGTTGGCCTTCCTCTAAGCAAGACCCTAGGTAGTTACAACTCCAAGATATATTGCTTGGAAAGGTGGTGTGCCCTATAAGAATGTCATAATATTGTTTATTAAAATAGTTTATAAGGTTGTTTGTAGAACATGAGACCATGAACAAGTGGACACTTAAGTGATAGAAATATAGAAGAAAAGGACAAAATGCATGGGGAATTCAACGGAGTCACAAACATGTTCTAGAAACAAAGAAAATGCAACAACGCTTAGTGAGGTAGTGTGTCCCACAACCATAAACAATGTGGAGTTATGCATGCAACCTATGTGTAACTCATGCAAGTGTTACTCTCCATAGCTATTTGAGTGCAAGCCACCAAAATCAAAATGTCCCCGAATCAAACAAAAGGTACCATTGCTTAGTGAGGCAGTGTGTCCCACAACCATAAACAATGTGGAGTTTTTTTGCGACCAAGCAATGTGGAGTTATGCATGCAACCTATGTGTAACTCACACAAGTGTTACTCTCCATGGCTATTTGAGTGCAAACCACCAATATGTCCCCGAATCAAAGAAAATGCACCACTGCTTAGTGAGGTAGTGTGTGTAACACAACCCTATGCACTACTAACGTGGAGTCATCCATGTAAGTTATGTGTAACCCATGCAAGTGTTGCTCCACACATGGCAGAACTAATACATCCACTGGGTCACACTACCATCATCAGCCTCCCCTTTAAGCCCGACCATGGAGAAAAGGTTCAGTAGAGCCTAAACCACTAAACTTGATCCCCAAACCCTAACCACTCACTGAAGATTCACCAAAAATTAGGAAGACAATGACATTATCCACAAGGTAGCTCCACATGAGAAGAAATTTGGGTGGTCACCCCCCTGTGAATACTCAAATGGTGGTTAGATTATATACATAAAAAGGTGAAACCATAACTATCATGATAATTCTTCTTATGTGGTTCTAGTGAGCCTTCTAAGAAGAAAAAAAAGAGGAGGGCGAGGAGCTCTTTGATAAGGTAAGCATTTATTAGAACGACAAGCGTTCATGAGCTCACAGGCCCATATCTTGGATCTCTCACATCTTGTGGGCTGTTAATGAGGTATGATCGCTTGGATCGGGTTGGATGGGTCTATAGCCTGGTGAGAAGAGGTCATTTTGTCGCATGTGATGGAGAATACGTAGTATTCGAGAATGGACGTGCAAGGAACTACTTCAGATGCTATGGTTTGGGCTTCGGATTTGTGGACCGACAGTATCAAGCCATTGCCTCTAGAAAAACACGGGCTACTTTTAATCCACTCCCATGGCTCATTACTCCTTTCGTCCCAAAATAAATGCATATCTTACTTTTCGATGAGTCAAACTTTTTAAAATTTGACGAAATATGTCCAAAAATGTACTAATATTTATGATGTATAACAAAATTCCTTCCTGCGAAGTTTTAACACTGCTGCACACACACACACAAAAAAAAATTGGGAACACATGGGGGCGTCCGTGCGCTTATATGCTCCAGCTCCACGCCGTCGGAGACGAGAGACCGGCCGGATCGGGGCAACGACGGCCACGGAGGATCGGACTCGATCGTACTCGTCGTCGCGTCGGAGACCGGGAGACCGCATCGTCGCCGACACGGCCGGCGACCGCTACCAGTGCTGCGTCGACGTGACGTGGGGCCACCAGGCGAAGGGACGGATCCACCCGTCAGGCATTGGGTCACCTGCCTGCGGGACCCGTCACGGATGGAGCACGCGCGGCAGCCTAGTGAAAGACAGCCACGCAGGAGTAGTATTTTATTTATATATCTATCTATCTATATACCTAATACCTATACCTAATAATAATAATAAAGATGCAAAATTTCAGGCTTTTTTTTCGTCCATCCATTCTTTTGGTATAGCCTTATCTAACTAACTCCATGAATGTGAAATCTATTTCTACGACTCTCCTATTTTTTTATATATATAGTCGCGTCTTCCTTTAACTGCCGGATGATGGAGAGTTTCTTCGGTCCGGACACGTATAGGAATAGGAAACAAAAGAAATAACCGAGACAATAGAATATAAGTCAGATACAAAAACTGCTTTCGTAGTCATATGGGACCCGACCATAGTCTCGTGATGCCCACAAAACCACGTGTCCTGGTGGCTGTGGCATGCCATGAGGACTATCACGAGTTTCTATATGTGTTCATAACGGATTCGAGTTACATGTCGGTGTTCTTATTGGGCAGATCTCTCCAAGTTTAAATCCTTTTTGTGTCCGCACCCGGTGCTCCATATATAACGTGTGCACTTGTGCCGGCCGGATAACCCGCAAGATCGATGCCAACACGAGCGTACAAGCCGGCTACAAGGTAGAGCCGGATTCGACCGATCGATGTAGAAATATTACCGCCAACATGACCATGCGACGCGCCGATGCCTCAAGATAAAAAAAGAAAAAAGAAAAAAAAATAAAAACGCGCGGGTGCGGGTGCATGCAAGGAGCTTCAACCAGAGGAAGAAGGGAGGCATGTGTTCTCGTGACGTGCTATGATGTCGAAGTTGCGTGATCTGTGCTCCATGTTGGCGTTGCGCTGGACATGTGAGAGTCAATACTCACGCCGTCATGCGCACGAGACGTTCCTCTTGGCTCTTGCCATCTCGGCGGGTGGCCCTCTGTAGTTGACGACCAGCAGCAGTCGGTGATCTACATGCCCAGCTAAAATGGCCCATCGGCGAGACCTGCAAAGCAGGCAAGTTCCTCACCGTTACTACCTCTCGAATCTCGAGGAGTCTTACTGTTGGTTTTTTTTTCTATTTGTTCCGAGATCCCTCATTTTCTTGTCTCGCATCTCTCGCTTTCCTCGCACCTATCCAGCAAAGATCGAGCAAGCAGCGCCGGCAACGAACCGTGACTACCGTGAGCACCTTTTCATGAATTCATGTACCAAGAGTCATGACTGAACCAAAATTTCTCCGCTATTTTTATTTTGGTTTAACTATCCTATAACTAACTTTGTGCATGTGAAAAATATCTATATCCGTCTGACGTAGACATGATTTAGACACACATAGATATTATTACTCCCGTTGCAACGCACGGGCATGTTTACTAGTCTATACTAATTAATAATAAAATAAAAAATAAAAAGCGGCAGTTGGAAAGTTCGTTTCCGGTGGCTTCCCTCACTTGCATTCGTCTGCCCCCGCGCGCTGCTCTTCTCCCATTGCGTTTGCTTTCTTTCTTTATTATTATTAAAAAATGTAACAAAGGCATGACGTCAGCACATCCTGTCTTGGTCCGCTTGCTCGTTCATGACGACTTTCCTGCCGTTCGAGACTCCGAGTCTCACCGTATCTCTAATCTCGCATGCAACACCTAACCTAAGATATGATGGATCAACATACGGTGGCTCAACAACCATGCACGCACTTTAAAAAGTACTGTGTTTATATACTTAGGGCTTGTTTGAGTGTATGTATATCCACTTTGGACCTTGTTCGGATGTTGCCGGATTCACATCAATCCACGTGTGTCGTGGTAGATTAGGATGAAATTTAATTCAAGTTCGACTCCAATCCACCATAACACATGTGTATTGATGTGAATCCGACTACATTCAAACAAGACTTCAATTCATGTATGTTAGGGTAATTCCACACATAACACATGGATTGAGGTGGATACACGGGCATCAAACGAGCCCTCATTAGGATAGATATTCTCGAGCTCTTAACCTCTCTGCCATCATTTTTGTTGTCAAGGAACTCAGATATATGTATAAATGGATGTATATCCTCTGTCCTAAGAATGTTATAGGGAAAGGTATGTGTTCCATAATTGTTTTCTCAAAAAATGGTTGGTCTGTAGCACCGTCCGTGAACAAAAGACGTCGAGAACTTTATCTCTAGCAATTAATTACGAGGCATGTAAAGAAGAATGAGATGAAATCGGTGGCTGAACAGTGTGCGTGTGGTACCAACATATTGCCGGGAACAGGTGTGTTATGTACATCTATAATATTATTGTTGTTTTTAAATAATAGTTTATAATTTTTTTATAAGACATACGGCGTAGACAGGTTTTGTCACTGTTTTAACACTTGCTTAAAGGAGAAATGAAGAAAAAAGGGGTAAACTTGATTATTATAAGATACCAAACCGAATGAAAAGATACCACTGCTCAGCGAGGTGGTGTATTACATAGCCCTAGTCTATATTACGTGTAACCTATGAAAGTGAGGTTGCAGGGTACATAAGGAAAAACTAATTAATTCTATCGAACAGAGGCTAGCGTATGCATAAATGTTAGATATCCTAGTTTTTAAGAACATGGAGTACTAGGACAAAAATAATTACACTTTTGTCTCTGTTATACAACTCACCTTCTTTTTAAAAAAAAAGGGTTAATAGTTAAAATAAAAAAGGGGAATTCTGCTCAGGAAAGCGGCAAGTGCAATAATAAAAAAAGGGTTAATGGTTGAAATAAAAAAGGGGAATTCTACTCAGGAAAGCGGCAATGCAAATAATCAGCTCACGAACCTAATATCGGTGCTAAAAGTGGTTTTTTTTACCTGAGAAGCGACTTCGCATCATTTTACTAGCAAGGAGAGTGAATGCTTATGATTTTCTCTTATTGGTTATTGACTGCTCGTACAATATGTGCTTATCCTCTTTTGCTTTATGGATGCGAGAAAAAAAGTGTGTTAATAAGTATCCTCTTTTGCTTTATGGATGCGAGAAAAAAAAGTGTGTTCTCCAAGTC
This sequence comes from Saccharum hybrid cultivar R570, assembly GCA_038087645.1. NCBI lineage: Eukaryota > Viridiplantae > Streptophyta > Magnoliopsida > Poales > Poaceae > Saccharum > Saccharum hybrid cultivar. Next base: position 2,515,129 of record JAQSUU010000368.1, read on the forward strand.
AAAATTCTTCTTAGCGATGATCACCTTAGATGAAAAGTCGGTGTCTCCATGGTGCTATCAATGTTCCATTTTTCTATCAATGTTCAAGATGTGTTGCTTGGAAAGGTGGTGTGTCCTAGAAGTTTAAAATATTATTTATTAAAAATAGTTGCCGACGATCGCCTAGATGAAAAGTTGGTGTTTCCATGGTGCTATTAATGTTCAAGATGTGTTGCTCGGAAAAGTGGTGTGTCCTAAGAGTTTAAAATATTATATATTAAAAATAGTTTATAAAGTTGTTTGAAGAACATGAGACGATGGACAAGTGGACACTTAGGTGAGGGAAATACAGAAGAAATGAACAAAAATGCATGGATAATCTCGAGCTCTTAACCTCTCTGTTATCATGCATGTCCCGTCATTGTTTTCAAGGAACTCAGACATATTGTATACATGCATTGCATATCCTCTGTGCTAAGAATTAGTGTTAGCGAAAGGTATGTTCCATAATTGTTTTCTCAAAAATTGTTTGGTCTGTAGCATCGTCCAAGAACAAAAGACATAGAGAACTTTTATCTCTAGCAATTAATTGTGAGCCATGTAAAGAAGAATGAGACGAAACCGGTGGCTCAAAAGTGTGGGTGTGGTACAAACATATTGTCGGCGAACACACCGTCGCTTGGCGAGGTGGTGTGTGTTATGTACATCTATAATATTATTATTTTTTAAATAATAGTTTATAAAATTATTTGTAAGGCATACGTCGTAGACAAATTTTATCACTATTTTAACACATGCGTAGAGGAGAAATGAACAAGGAAGAGACAAATTGATTATTATAAGAAGATACCACCGTTTTAGAAAGAGGTGGTGTATCATGTAGCCCCACTTTATGCTACGTGTAATCTATGCAAGTGGGGTTGCAGGGTACATGAATCGAATCTAATAAATGCTATCAATCAGAGGCTACATGATGTATGCATAAATGTATGGATATCCCAATTTTTAAGAACGTGGGGGAAAGACATAGTCTATAATGATTTTTTGAAAAAGAATTTGTCTGTAGTGTTATCCTTGTAACACAAGACATCGGGGAGTTTACTTCTACCCGCAATTGCTTAAATGAGAGAAGTAAAATAAGGAAAAGTCGGTGTCTCCATGGTGCTATCAATGTTCAAGATGTGTTGCTTAGAAATGTGGTGTGTCCTAGGAGTTTATAATTTTATTTATTAAAAATAGTTGCCCACGTCGGTCGCCTAGATGAAAAGTTGGTGTCTCCATGGTGCTATCAATGTTCAAGATGTGTTGCTTGGAAAGGTGGTGTGTCCTAGGAGTTTAAAATATTATTTATTAAAAATAGTTAATAAAGTTATTCGAAGAACATGAGACGACGGACAAGTGGACACTTAGGTGAGATAAACACTACTACACAAAATCTTTTAGGAGGCACTTGGGAATTCTTAACCGAGGTGGGCAGCCCAGCAAACCGCCTCGGTTAATCGAGGTCGGCCGAGGCTGGGCTACCGGGTCGGCAACCGCCTCGGCTAATAGGTTAACTGAGGCGGGCGGCCTAACATAACGACCTCGGTTAATGCCTATTGGCTTAACCCAACCGCCTCTGTTATTACATTAACCGAGGCAGTTGACTTAACGTAACCGCCTCGGTTAATAGACGATTAACCGAGGTGGTTGTGTTAAGGTGCCCGCCTCGGTTAAGTCTGTACCTATATAACACAGCCAACCCTCTTCTTCCCCCAACGGCTCCTCCTCCATTTTTTAGGGTTTTGAGCTCAAAACCCTAAAAGTGGCCATTTTAGGGGGGGGAAGGCTTTGCCCTTGGATTTGGTGAAGGGGGCACCGCAAGAGGTTGATTCTTACTCTCCAACTCTCATTTTCCTCTCTTTTACTTGATTTAGGTGCTTTTTCACTAGATCTAGATCTAGATCTAAATAGTGGAGAGAGAATAATAGATCTAGAGCTACTCCAATGCATTTTTCTTATACCGCTATGCTAATATGACTTTTCGCTGCGTTTGCAAGGTCACGGTCATGGACAGGGACGATTGGATGTACAAGACATCTAGGCTAGATCTGTCTTTCCTAGAAAATGTGAGGAAGAAGTTCCTCCCCTTTGCATAGAAGCATCGTCTTAGTTTGAGTCGGGATCGCATGATTTGTCCGTGCAATGACTACAAAAATTGGCTTGCCCAGGAAGATAACGTGGTGCAATCTCACTTGTTACGGCATGGTTTCATCAAGGATCTGAAGTACATTGTGTGGAAGTATCACGACAAAAAAGATTCAAGTGTCGCTGATGCACCTGGAGGAACCTCCTCGTCGACGACATCAATGGCAGCGGTGAATATTGACAGAGGAGAACAACCCTCAGCAGGAGCAGCAGCCGCTGCTGGCGACAACGACAATGCGAGTCATGAGTACATCACGATGAGTGATCTGCTCCAAGACATGGGAGACGACGATGGCAGTGGGGATGGTGACCTGGTTGATATGTTGCTGCCCGAGGATGCAGAGCTTTTTGTGGAGGTTGCTAACTGCCTCAACCATGATGATATTCTATTTGGAAATCCGAAGTGGCTCAAGAATTTCAGAGAGATGAAGCAGGTGGCAATTGATCCCCTCTACAAGCACGGAGGCAAATGTCCAAAGCATTGAACGGCGCTGCATTTCAACCTCCAGTTGCTGATGCTGAAGGCTCACCACGGGTGGATCGACACTAGCTTCAATGACCTGTTACGTATCCTTGGTGACAAGTACCTAGAGGGTAACAAGGTGCCCGCCAATACCTATCAGGCAAAGAAGCTGATCCGACCAGTGGCGCTGAAGCTTAAAAAGTTTCATGCATGTCCTAACCACTGTATTCTATATCGGGGCGAGTATGAGAATTTGCAGAGTTGTCTGCACTGCGGCACGAGTCGGTACAAAAAGAATGCCAGTTATCGCACGGATGATGAGGAGGGACCCTCGAGAGGGACGAAGAAGAAGAAGATGGCCAAGAGGCAGCCACCTCCTGAGGACGACGAAGAAGAGGGTTACACACAGAGGAAAAGTCCTACCCTGTCGGTGTGGTACCTACCCGTCATCGATTGGCTGCGTGCACTATTTGGGAACCCAGAGGATGCTAAGCTCATGTCCTGGCATGCATCAGCTGAACGTATGAAGGGCGATGGCAAGCTACGACATCCCTCTGATGGCAAGCAGTGGAAGCGTTTCAATGCCAAGTTCCAGGAGTTTGGGAACGAGGCCAGGAACGTCAGGTTCGCGCTGAGTACGGACGGGATGAATCCCTTCGATGACCTCAACAACTCGCACAACACCTAGCTGGTCACCCTAACCATCTACAACCTACCTCCGCACCTATGTCAGAAGCGCAGGTATCTTCTACTGTCCATGCTTATTTCAGGACCGAGGTAGCCTGGCAATGATATAGACGTGTTCCTAGAGCCGTTGATGGAGGACATGCAGAAACTATGGGAGGAAGGGGTCCAGATGATGGATGTGTCCCTAAAGAAGGAGTTCACTCTAAAAGCCATCATCTTTGTCACCATCACCGATTACCCTAGTCTTTTTTCATTGTCGGGACAGATTAAAGAGAAGACCGGTTGTGTAGTTTTGCATTGATGGTACCTACTACACTTACCTTAGTGCATCCAAGATGATGGTGTACATGAGGCATAGGCGATTCCTCCCCAAGAAGCACAGGTACCGGCATCCTTCGATGAATTCGTACTTCGACAACCAAGAAGAGCCTCAAACTGACGAGCTAGAAAGGACAGGGTATGGGCAAAAGGTGTTTGACATGGTGAAGGGCATAAACGTCGAGTTCAGAAAGAAAAAGAAAGAGGAGGAAGATGGGACGAAGAAGCCAAGGAAGAAGAGAAAGCGGGATGTGGTAGAGAAAGAAGTAGAGCCTGCCCCGGCCCCCATTCCATTCAAGAAGCAATCGTGTTTCTTCAAGTTCCTGTTGTACTAGAAGGAGCTAGATACACCCCATGCCATCGACTGCATGCACCTGGAGAAGAATGTCATCAAGAGCACGATCAGGGTCCTGCTTGACATCAAGACTAAGACGAAAGATGGTCTCAAGTCACGTTTGGATCTTGTGAACCAGGACATCAAGCACGAAATCCACCCGACACCGGTGGCACAGGGCGGAAATAAAGTTGACCTTCTGGGCGCAAGCTTTTGCCACTACACTACTACTTACTGCACTACTACTTATACTACTCCTACTACACCACTACTACTATTACACTACTACTACTACTATTACTACTACTACTACTATACTACTCCTACACTTGTATAATGCTAGCACTACTACTCCTATGAATTTTAAAAAGCATTACAAACTAATTATCAATGTTAAAATGTTGTAAAAACAAAAAAACAGAGGAGTTTTAGCAAAACATAAAAATCAAAAAAACTTAACAGTGGCGGGCAACCTAATCCGCCCGCCACGGTTAATGCATGAATAACGGTGGCGGGTAGCATAACCCACCCGCCTCCATTAATATTAACCGTGGCGGGCAACCTAAGCCGCCTGCCACGGTTAATCGAGGCCTATATATACCCCCTGCCTCCCCTTGAATCGGCTAAGTCCTTCACTCAGTTGAAATTGACCCCGAAGGGCTGCCAAAATTTCCCCCCGCCCACGCCGCCATCGCCGTCATCGAGCTCCGCCTTCCCCGCCCATCTTCCCTGACTCCTTCCGTCTTCCCTGGCTCAACCTCTTTCCCGGCTCCATCCGCGCGCTGCCGTGGGTGAGGAGCTTCGCCGCCATACACCGCCAGAACCCTAGTGCGGCACCGTCTCTGACTCCGTGTGCCCCCGCACTGACCTCTTCCCTAGCTCCATCCGCGCGCTCCCGTGGCCGAGGACCGCCTCTCCGGTGCCCGCCGCCAACCCCCGCGTGGACCTCTTCCCCGGCTCCGTGCTAACCCTAGCACCGCCGCCATCTTCCCCGGCTTCGTCTCCGGCGTGCCAAGGTCTTCGCAGGCAGTCGCACTATCCCCAGCGCTGAGGAGGTCCTCACTCGCGCCACCGTGTCCTCTTCGGCTCCCCCGGCTCCATCTTCTTCCCCAGCTCCATCTTCTTCCCCGGCTCCATCGTGCCTGGTACACTAGTTCTGATGTTCTTCCTTGGTGCCTATGATTTGTGATTCCTATTTTGATTAAATGCTGCATGTGATGCTTTTTTCTGTCACAAATGGAAATGCCACTGTGATTAACTAAGCTTTTGCCACTGCCTATGATGCAATTTGATGAATTGCTGCCTGTGATGCAAATTTTTTGAACTAATATGGCAATGCCACTGCCTATGATGCCAATTTGATATTGAACTGAGCACTTTGCCGCTGTCTAAATAATTTATTGAGAGATTTCCACTTTCAGATGAATTTGAGATGAATTTAACTAAATTGGGGGTCAATTTGAGATGAGTTGGGATGAATCTGTGATGAATTTGAAGTAATTAGAGATGAATTAGGGTCAATTTGAGATGAGTTGGGATAATTTGAAGTAATTCTTTCTTCTACGCCTATTGATGTTGTATGCTGCTGTCTGTTACTCCTCCTAGGCCTATTATTATTACTACTACTACTTTACGAGAAGATACGCAACTAGAGAGACAGCGGTCTAGACATGAATGACTACAGGTTGTCGGACATCTTGGAGTAGGTGCCCTTAGCTTTTGAACATTGATGTGATGTGACTTTGTGAACTATGTGAACATTGATGTAATATGAACTTAGTGTGTGACATATATGGATCATGAAATGACAAATGAATGGATGTAATAAATGTGTTTATTCTTCATATGCGTGTCTTCTGCTTTGTATGTGTTTTAACCTGACGAAATTCGGTTTCAAATTCAAATTGAAACCAGAAATGAAATAAGCTTTTTTTTAATTCTGGAAATTCTTAACCGAGGCGGGCGCATTACAAGTAACCGCCTCGGTAAAATACTTAGCGGAGGCGGTTGCCTTTACGTAACTGCCTCCGTTAAAACTATAAAGGAGGCGGGCGGCTTAAGGGAACCGCCTCCGTTAATGGGTATTAACTGAGGCGGTTGGCCTAACTCGCCCGCTTCCATTAATGTATTAACCGTGGCGGGTAGATTAACCGCCTTGGTTAAGGCCATGATTTACCGTGACCTGTGATCCGAGGCGGTTGGCCTACCCGCCTCGGTTAAGGAGAAACGCCGGCCACGGTAAAAATTTATGTAGTAGTGAAATATAGAAGAAATGAACAAAAATGCTTGCGGAATTAAATGAAGTCACCAACATGTTCTAGAAACAAAGAATAGGCACCTCTGCTTAGTGAGGTAGTGTGTCCCACAACCATAAGCAACGTGAAGTTATGCATGCAAGCTACGTGTAACTCATGCCAGTGTTACTCTTCATGGCAAAATTGATAATTAAGTATCTATTTTTGTTGTATGACCTAACTACCCAACACAAAAGAGATACATCTCTAGATCGCTTGTCGAGAGAAATATGTCCTCGAATCAAAGAAAAGGCACCGACGTTGTTTGAGTGCAAGCCATCAATATGCCCCAGAATCTAAAATACAACACCGCTTAATAAGGTAGTGGGTCCCGCGACTCCATGCACCACTAACATGGAGTCACATGTAAGTTATGTGTAACTCATGCCAAGTGTTGCTCCACACATAAAGATATAATTAAGTATTTATTTTATTGTTGCATGGCCTGCATACTCAACATAAAAGGTAGCGCTCGTAATGAGGCTAGGCAAATAAATTGCATTTGAGACCCTCTTTGGGACTAAAAGAATGAAGGGGTTGACAAGAAAATTAGAAAAAAAAAATAATAGGGTTGAAGGGCCAAAGGTTCACCTTTATTGTCCCTAATAAGCTTTATTCTAGATTTACCCTTGGTTTTGCTCTTATTAGTTCCTTCTCATACTACCCATTTTCATGTTGCCTAAGCAAGAACTTCGTAGACTATACTAAAAATAAATTATAGCATTTTATTTATGCCCGTTTACCATCGACGTTTTTGGATTGAAAGAATTTCACATGAAAGAATTATAAGTTTTCTGCCACACATGCTTCGAATCATATTAAAAAAATCCTTAATTACCATGGACACTTATATGGATGGAAGGTGATTGAGCTTAATCAAAGAAAATGGATGTCAAAACTACAATACATGCTTCTGGAGCTTCCTCGATAGGCTAACTCCTTGTAACAAAAGTCTTCCAACATTGGAGAATGTAAGCAATAATATGATGATCCAATGTTTCATTTGCTAAATGTCAATGAAGAAAATATAGAATGACAATGCATCTCAAGATTTATGGGCAGTTCATCCTAACCAATGCCAAGATTCGACACTATATCCACCCTAGCTGCTTCTCTCCCGATTCATTATGTCGCTCATAACGAAAATGGACAATTTCCTCGTGGGATCACATGCCCATCTTATATCTCACGCATCCAGTGGGCCGTTAATGAGTCGTGGTCTCCCAGACTGGGTTGGCTAGGTCCATAGCCTAGTGATAAGAGGTTGCTTTGTCGTATGTGATGGAGAGTACATATTATCCGAGTGTCGTGGTGCAAGGGACTTCTCAGTGGTACGATCTGGGCTTCGAGTTTATGGGCCGACGCTATTGGACCGCAGACCTCTAGAAAAATATGGGCTATTTTTCGTAACATTTGAATATATGAAATTTTGCGCCAAGACAGTTATTCCACTTTTAACTCATACAAACTAGCCACTCTTGGCAGCAACGTGCAAAATTAGTCTATAGCATCTACCAAATGAATTGATAATCATATTTTCCAAAAATAAATGATTAGGCCACAACCAAAATGATTGCAATTCCTTCCACCTCGCTAAATTCTCAAACTACGATGGAATTCCCAAAATGGGTGACCATGACCAAGCAACGAAAAGTAAAACACCAACAAGTCACAGCAGGTGAATGCGTTGAACAGAAGAGGACGACGGCAGCAGCCGCCAGGAAGCCGGCGACGCAGCAATGAAACAATTGAACACCACAAAACCGACCATCCCCGTCGCACTCCGCCCCCTCCGATTTCCTGAAATCACTCCACAGTCCTCCGTTCCCAGGCCTATGAAAGTTCAGTTCAGCCCCGGGCGTGGGTCCCACCGCGTGTACCAGTACTAGTCTCCGAGTCCATCGACAGGCAGTCGGCAGACTCGGGAGTCACTCGGTCGCCACTGACAGACAAAGCTCCCCACCACCGCTCCCGTCCCGCTTCGCGCTTCGAGGAGGTCCAGGTCCAGGTCCGCGTCCTCGTCGGCGACTGGCCGGAGATGGCCTTCCTCCACCGCTCCGCCACCACCGCCGTCCTCTTCGCTCTCCACTTCCTCCTCCTCACCACTGCCTCCGTCGCGTCCTCGCCGTCGTCCCTGCCGGAGCAGGAGGACGACATGCTGGCGCTGCTCCACCTCAAGCGCGCCCTCACCTCCGGCGGCGGTGCCGGCGACGCTCTCCGCCAGTGGTCGCCGGAGTCCGGCGCCCACCACTGCTCCTGGCAGGGGGTCACCTGCGACGCGCGGTCCGGCCGCGTCGTGGCCCTCGCGCTCGGCGGCCGCCTCGGCGGGGAGCTGTCCCCGGCGGTCGCTCGCCTCACCGAGCTTAAAGCGCTCTCCTTTCCCTCGGCGGGGCTTGGCGGCGAGATTCCTCCGCAGCTCTGGCGGCTGCGGCGCCTCCAGGTGCTCAACCTCGCCGGCAACTCCCTCCGTGGCCGCCTGCCGGCCACCTTCCCGGAGGGGCTGAAAAGCTTGGACCTTTCCGGGAACCGGCTGAACGGGGCAATCCCGCCGGCGCTGGGGAGCTGCGCGGCGCTCCGGTGCCTCCGCCTGGCCTCCAACTCGTTGGACGGAACCATCCCGGCGCGGATTGGGGAGCTCGCGCGGCTCCGCGTTCTGGACCTGTCAGGGAACCGGCTCACCGGCGGCGTGCCGCCGGAGCTCCTCCATTGCAGGGGCCTCGTCAGGATGGATCTCAGCAGGAACTTGCTCCACGGCCGGCTGCCCTCAGGCCTCGCGGAGCTCAAGAGCCTAAAATTTCTCTCGTTATCCGGCAACAATTTCAGCGGTGAGATAGCTTCCTGTTTGGGCCAGCTCGGGTTACTGCAATTTCTTAATCTGACCAACAATTCTCTATCAGGCGAGGTTCCTGTTGATCTGGGGAACAACAAACTATCTGAGGAAGACACAACTGCTGCAGCTGTTAATGCTGCTGATGCCGTCTCACCGGTTCATGTAATTACTGCACATTCAGTTACTGGTGAACTGTTTCCTGTTTCTCCTATACCAACAATTGTCCGTCAGCTGACTGAGATTATGCCGGGCACTTCTAATGGCAGCACCAGCAGCAGTGGCAGCAATGGTCATGGTGGCTTGGGAATCAAAGAGATTGCTGCCATAGCATCAGCATCAGCCATTGTCATGGTTCTGTTAGTTGCACTCACCCTGTGCATCTGCACAAGGAAATGGCCTCTGAGACCATCAAAGCGCTCTGTTAGGACAAGGGAAGTCAAGGTATTCGCCGATGTTGAAATTGGAGCCCCCCTGACATATGAGGCTGTTGTCCACGCTACTGGGAATTTCAATGCTAGCAACTGCATTGGCAACGGCGGCTTTGGCCCGACATACAGAGCCGAGGTGGCACCTGGAGTTCTTGTGGCAATAAAGAAGCTTGCTATTGGGAAGCAGCATGGAGACAAGCAGTTCCATGCAGAAGTGAGGATCCTTGGGCAATGCCGTCATCCTCATCTTGTCACTCTCTTGGGGTACCACATCAGCGAGTCGGAGATGTTTCTGATATACAACTATCTGCCAGGTGGCAACCTGGAAAGGTTCATACAGGAGAGGGGTAAGAGGCCAATCAGCTGGAGAAGGCTTCACAAGATTGCTCTGGATGTTGCTCGTGCACTTGCGTACATGCATGACGAATGCGTCCCCCGCATTCTGCACCGGGATGTCAAGCCAAACAACATATTGCTCGACAATGAATGCAACGCCTACCTTTCTGATTTTGGACTGGCGAGGTTTCTCCGGATCTCAGAAACGCATGCGACAACGGATGTTGCTGGTACTTTTGGTTATGTGGCTCCTGAGTATGCAATGTCATGCCGCGTGTCTGACAAGGCAGATGTCTACAGCTACGGAGTTGTGCTGCTGGAGCTGATTTCAGACAAGAAAGCACTGGACCCATCATTTTCACCATATGGAAATGGTTTCAACATTGTCAGCTGGGCTGTGAGGCTTATCCAGAGAGGCAGGGTTCGCGAGTTCTTCATCGAAGGCTTGTGGGAGAAGGCCCCACATGATGATCTGGTTGAGTTCCTGAACCTGGCGGTCCAGTGCACGCAGGAGTCTCTTGCTTCTAGGCCCACAATGAAGCATGTTGTTCGACGCCTAAGGGAACTCCGACCACCTTCTTACTAGGAAGACAAGGCGCTCAACGCCTAAATACTTACCTAAGAAGAACTGATGAACTGATAGCTAGGTCGTCGTCTCCCCCAGCCAAGCCAAGGGGGTTAGTAGCTGTGGTAAGGAAGTAAGGAGGTGTCATCAATTTTATCTCCTCAGCAGCCTCCTCTCCACCAAGTTTTACTGATGGATAACATTCTAGGTAGATGAATGCTTCCTCTAAAAAAAATGAAAAATATAGAAAAAAGAAAAAAAAAGGTGAAAAAAAGAAAAGAAAACTGAATGCTTCAACAGTTCTGCAACTACATAACATTTGAGCGAGATTACTTCTTTTCCTGCATGATTGAGAAAAAGGGTAATGATGCTCAAATGGTATGTAGTTTCAGAACTGTTGAAGCATTTGGCCTTCTGAAATCTTGTGAATATTATCAGTAAAGATTAAAGTTTGACATGTATGGATTGATGATTGTGTGTTAACTGTTGTTGTTTCATGGCTTGAATCGTACCTAGAACGAGGTAGGTCACAATTTGTGACCGTGAGAATGCGATACAGACGCTACTTACAGACGCTAGCTGCAGCTGCCAATTTGCAGATGTTGTTGCTGCACTCTGCCTCGTGCTTTGCTAGTAGTTGCAGAATGCAGCTTGTACTTTTTTTTTTGGAAAGGAAAACAATATACCATTAAACACTTGGTCCAGTTAAGTCACTGGACACCAACAAAGTTACAAAGTCTGGCATTTGTTCTTGCCAAAGCCGAGGACATCATCATTACAATTGAGGCCCATAGCCGCCAGAGTATCAGCAAGAACGTTACAGACTCTGAAAACATGAGACAGAACATTTAGAAAAGTTATTATACATTAAGCTTCTAATCTCCTATTAGAGGGCCTAGAACTGATCTGTCATAAGTTGGATTAGATAGTATTTTTGCTACAAGAGCAGCATCAGTTTCTACTATGACCCTTCTCATCCCTAGCGTAGATGCAAACTCCAGGCCTTCAATACAGGCGATGGCTTCAGCATGCTGGACAGACATTAGGAAATCCGCAGATCCACTACCTGCAGCAACAGCATTGCCTGTTTCTTATGACGAAACCCCACCCAGATTTGCGTGAGCACGGACTGTAAGCTGCATCGCAATTAATCTTGTAAACTTCTTCAGGTGGTGGTCGCCATCTCTTTTTTCAGTACTGACTGCATCCCTCCATGCCTGCAAATGAAAAAGTACATGACTGACTATTTGTTGAGCTGTTTTTACCTTCTCCCCTGCATTGATTTTATTGCGTGCAGACCACCAACACCACATAAAAATGATAATCATGCTTTGACAGTCAGCAACTTGGTCGGCCAAGTGAGCAGCCGTCCTCTGCTTCTCCCTTTGCCGGGGCCTCTGCCATTGGTCTGATCCAGGCCGCATAACTCAGATCGGACGGCCGGTGTTCAGAAAACGAAATATTTCCGTCCTGCAGGCATAGTCAATCGAGTAAGATAAATCGACAGTTCAGAACACGCTTCAATCTTTTGGGCCCTAGAAAGTAGAAACTAGACAAGCTTTGGTCAGGTCTTGCTCTGATATATGTCAGTGTTCATCAGCCATTCCTGGAAAGAAAGGAACAAGCATCAGCACATCAACTGCTTACTGAAGCCTTTGTGCTGAAATCAGGGGTTTTGAAACCCTGCATCTCCTTCCAATGCAGCAGAGGGGTTTAGTTTAGGAAATATGAATTGACTCGTGCTTTGACCTCCCTATATATTTTTAATACAAACTAGGTCGAAAGAGACAGGGAACCATTGCTGACTTCCATATAATTGAGAGGAAACTTCACAACACATTATATCTAGAAGCATCACTTAATTCCGTTCCTAACCACTCACAGCCAGGCTCTAGTATGCAAACCGGATGCCATGCTGGAAGCTTGGCCAGCAGCTTCCTCCTGTATGTAGGCTGTAACATGCAACCTGAACAACCAGCGCCTTCTCATTGCTCTTCTAGTAATTAAGAGGCTGCAAAACTGAATTATAGGAAATAGGAGTGCTGCCAAAATAGTAGCAAAATCTTGGTATCTAACAACATCATTTGTCAAAATCACTAGGGACCCATCTATTTCTGCTACTGCCAATCAGCACTGTGCATATACAACAGTTGGGAGAAAAGGGCATTTTTCAACACGCCCTGAAGGCATCGTGCATTCACAAAGAGACTAGAAGGCATTCACATACGAGATTCGGTAATGATGTGATGTGATTGCTCGGAAGCAGCTGGCTAATAACATCATTTTGGAAAAATCAGTGGGAATCCGTCTGGTTTTCTTCTCCATCCCAATCATGTGAGATGAGTGCAGATGCATCCAAAATACGAAAAGGAGGTGACCGAAAATACTGGAGGCGCATAATTCAAACTTGAATAGGGAAAAACAAAATACTAGTCATGCTGATTATGACAGTGGATCTCCAGCTGGGAGCTATGTACGTATACCCCTCTTTTTACGGATGCCAGATTCAGCATTTCACCTAACATACATTTCCAAGTGAGAATTTTTTTTGGTGTGCAACTACAATCAGACGAGAGCGAAATCCGACAACAAATGAATGCGGAGGAGGATCCTGCACCTCTGGCGATGAATGCCATCCTGGCCTCCGCCGACGCTGGGGGGACGGCGGCGAGTCGGTGACGATCGCTGCGCTGGTCTAGAGGGAGCGTGAGGGCCGCCGCCTAGCGCGGACGGAGGAGATCGGCGGCGGCGGCGGTCGCGAGGAGCCAGGTGGAGTTTATGAGAGCTGGGCCGTGGTGCGGTTGCTTTTGCTGGTACTGGGCTGAGTCCGCCAGGAAGCTAGGCTACTGGCGCGTGGACCGGTGTGGGCTTCATTGGAAGGAAACACGATCCGTTTTTTACTTTTTTTTAAAGGAAGAACATGAAACGATTTTGACCTTCTGCTAGAAGCAAACATGAAATCCATAATTGGATAGGAGCACCAAGCTCGTTCGTTCATAATCAGCAATTAGCACCATGCAGCAGAATTATATATATCGGCATGCTTAAAGACATGCAGGGGAAGCACACTAGCCAATTATTAGCACCTTGATGACCATATCCCCAGCTCGAATTGGTGGATGCTGAACCTCAGGAAATCGTCACAGTAGGGTCTTTTGAAGACTGTGGTTGTGGTAACGGTACCATATGTGAAATCATTTTTCAAGGTAGCTAAACAGTCTGATTCAGGCGTATAGCAATAGTACAGACAAAAAAAAATGATTTTACCAAGGGCAGAAAACTTGGGAATAACTTTACCTAGTTTGCCTCGGGAACTTGAGGGTGGGCCTAGACGCCATGTCATCAAAGCTAGCCAATGTAGATCACCACATCAACAAAACCACCTCCCAGTACCATCTCAAAGGTTATTTGCTTGGTTTCACAAAGTTTAATACGCACATTACCTGGTTTTATAGTTCAGGGGTTCATGTAGACCACCCTAATATATGTCAAGGGGTCATGTAGACTTTTTTTTAGAAAAGGTCATTTCTATTCCATCGGTTTTTACTTCTAACAAAACTAAAATAACCTATAAATTGAAATGGAGACAGTATGATAACATAATAGGTTGACATTGTCTGATGCGGAGGGACTAGGAACAACAAATAGTTAGTTCGGTATCACAGAGAATGTTAATACCAGACCTATAAATGGATTTGATTAAAAAAAGAACTATAAATGGATTTGGATGCATGTGCGCATTTGTGGGTTTTTTTTTTATGAGGAGAGCTTTTGTAGGTATATGATGATCTTGAAAAAGATTATGGAGAGCACACACGAGCAGACAGACGGGCCGTCGGGCCCAGGTCGTGAAAGCTTATTAGGTACAGGGAGTCCAGGCCCAGATGAGAATCCTACATGAGAGAGATTCATTTTTTTAAAAAAAAAGGAAAAAGAGAGCGCCGTTGCCGGGGATCGAACCCGGGTCACCCGCGTGACAGGCGGGAATACTCACCACTATACTACAACGACTCTTTTGTGCAATAAGCGGCTTAAACTCTATTGATAGCGATCAAAGTGTTGCTTTTATTTAACACAGAAACAAGAAGTGGTCTTGGCCCCCTTCTTCCATGTTTTGTCACCGCTAGGCTATGCACTGTCATTAAGCTCCGTCATTGATGCATATGCACTTTTATCTCGATAAATTTATGCATGCACACACCTTCTCCTTCCTAATCATCACTTTAATTCCGTTCCTAATCACCCACGCAGCCGGGCTCTAGTATGTGACCGGATGCCATGCTGGAAGCTTCGACAGCAGCTTCCTCCTGAAACATGCAACATGAACTTGCATTTCGCCTTGTCCTTCCTCTTCTCCGGTTGCTGACAGTGACAACACAAGCTTTTTGTTCAGTCGGTCAAATTCAGTAATGAGAATGAGAACTGTACATTTCAAGCTGTCTGAAGCAAAGTAGGGACAAAGTCATATCCCATAATATCCCCCAAGAGGAAGCAATAATAAACTATAAGAATTAGGAAACGCCAAAATAGGAGCAACATGTTGGTATCTAACACCATCGCCTTGTTATATATATATACAAGAGTCAAGGAAACATACAAACAACAACAACAACATAGCCTTTTGTCCCAAGCAAGTTAGGGTAGACTAGAGATGAAACCCAAAAGAGACGAGAAACAGGGAGACACATAAAGGGACATAAAGGGCACAAGACAAAAAGAGGTCACGGTTCAGGCACGTTGATTGCCAATCTCCAAGCGCTCCTGTCCATAGCTAAATCCTTGGAGATATTCCACTTCTTAAGATCTCTCTTAACGGACTCGTCCCAAGTTAGTTTAGGTCGACCTCTACCGCTCTTTACATTATCGGCCCGCTTTAGAACTCCACTACGCACCGGCGCCTCAGGAGGCCTCCGTTGGACATGTCCAAACCATCTCAACCGATGTTGAATCAATTTCTCCTCAATTGGTGCCATCCCAACCCTATTCCGAATATCGTCGTTCCGGACTCTATCCCTCCTTGTGTGCCCACAACACCAACGCAACATACGCATCTCTGCTACACTCAATTGCTGGACATATTGCCTTTTTGTAGGCCAACACTCAGCACCGTATAACATCGCCGGACGAATCGCCGTCCTATAGAACTTACCTTTCAGCTTCTGAGGCACCCTTTTGTCACAGAGAACGCCAGAAGCTTGACGCCATTTCAACCAGCCGGCTGAAATTCTATGCCTAACATCTTCATCAATGTCTCCATCCTTTTGTAGCATCGACCCTAAATACCGAAAAGTATCCTTCTTGGCCACCACTTGCCCATCGAGGCTAACGTCTCCCTCCTCGTGCCTAGTCGCGCTGAAATCGCACCTCATGTACTCGGTCTTAGTCCTACTAAGTCTGAACCCTTTCGACTCTAACGCGTGCCTCCATAGTTCTAACTTCCTATTAACCCCCTCCCTAGTGTCGTCAACTAGCACCACATCATCAGTAAAGAGCATACACCAAGGGATATCACCTTGTATGTCCCTTGTGACCTCATCCATCACCAAAGCAAATAAATAAGGACTCAGAGCTGACCCCTCAGGTACAATCTCAACAGGATACCATGCCTCAAAAGATGGAGAGCAGAGAACAGGAACGGTACTAATTAATAAGCCTCAGAGATGATCTTGGTGGCTATCATCATCAACTGGATTTGAAGAGGAGTAAATTTTTTACCTCACATCACAGGCTTAGCATGGGACGTACTAATTAATAAGCCTCAGAGATGATCCTGGTGGCTATCATCATCAACTGGATTTGAAGAGGAGTAAATTTTTTTACCTCACATCACAGGCTTAGCATGGGACGTACGTATAGCCCCCACCCAAAAAAAAAAAAAGAAACCACAGGCTGCCTGTAACATCATTTTCGGAGTTGGACCCTGCCAACTGCCGCCCTAGCGCTAGCGCCGCAGCAGCCGCCGCCGCCGCAGCAGCCGCCGCCCCCGTCGTCCACCACCGCTGGTCCCCCTCCCTTCTCCTCCGGCATCTCGCCGGGGGCTGAAGGGAGTGGGGATCCATTGTTTTTAATAAGTTTTTCCCAGTAAATCGAGTCATTAGGGTTAGCGTCTCTCCATGCCAAATTACTTGGTACTGGAGTTTTATCTCCTCCTTCTCCTCATCTCTGTTGACGGTGAAGGAGAAGGGTGGAATCGTCTTCTCCATGGCGGCTCCGTTGAAGATGAGGGCGACGACAGCAGCGTCAGCATCTTCATCGACATGACGACATGGAGACTTTGGTTTCCGGACGACGGCATCAAGGCGGAGATGATGTCGCCGTCATGGAATAATTTTCTCCGGTCTTTTCTCCGTTTTGTTGTGGTTAGATCTGGCCACGATGAAGGACTAGGGAGAATAATTTTCAGATCAGTCTTCCTCACTCTTCGGTGGCAGAAAGAAGAAGAAGGAAGACACCAGAAAGAAGAAGTTCCTCAATTCCGCCTACAGGAATGTTGGCCGTTGTTCGTTGGGCATTTGTTCTCAGGCCATTTGCCGAGTGTTTGCCTGTGCGGTCATCCATACTGCAAAGCATTTAACAGGTTAGGTTTTGAGTTGTGCTTTTCACAGCGTGGGTACTATTTTGTAATCCAGAGTGCTTGTAATGTGTTGATGTACCCAGCTATCATATAATATAATTCTTCTTTCGTCGCAAAAAAAAACATCATTTTCGGAGTTGCTAGAGCACGGCGATCCAAGCGGTTAGCGTCGGACGGTGCAAATTCCCACTGAAATGTTAATATGCGAAAAAAAAATCCCGCACCTCACCAAGCTTATCTGACATGCCCGAACGCACGCCTGACCCGCCCCCATCCACGCACCCCGGCCCCTCCCCATCCGTTCGACCCACCCCCGAAGGCGCAACCCCGCCTTGTCGTGCCCTCGACCGCCGGTCGCCAGCGCACCTCGTGCGATGTCCGCCGGCCACCGGCTCGCCGTGCCCAATTCCTCGGCACCCTTTGACTCTTCGAACAACATAAAACATGTGCAACATGAAACACTTAAATGCAACATACATCTGAAACAGATGAAACATCTAGAACATACGTTTACAAAATATGTGTGAAAACATACGCAACATCTCGATAGAACACTTGCAACTTGCAACATGAAAACACTAACTACAACAGAAGACTGAAACAGATGAAACATTTTGGGACATACTGTTGCAACATATGTGTGAAAACATATGCAACATCCAGATCAAGACGATTGCAACATACGTCTGAAACAGATAAAACATTTTAAATAAACACTTGCAACCTGCATCTGAAACACATACAACATGTGCAATATCCCCCGATCTACTTTTACAACATCTATATGAAACAATTGCAACATACATCTTAAACGCCAGAAACACTTGAAACATATATGTGCAACATAGGGGAGGGGGAGGCTAGGCCGATCGATTCCGGTCGTCGGGGTCAGAGACGGCGGCGAGTAGCTACGCGCGAGCACCACTGCCACCAGTATCGAGCTTGGCGTGGCGGCGACGGTGTGGGATGGGGTGAGGAGCGCCATGGTCACCGATGTGAGAGGGGGCGCCCCTGGGGGTGGGGGAGAGCTGCCCACTCCCCTGTAACACTGCCGCAACACCTCCATGGATCTCGCTCGTGCTCTATGGATCTCGCCGAGGTGAGGGAGAAGTCCATCGGATCTGCGGCATTGGGGCTCCCGGTAGGTAAGGACGCTGAGGTGGGGGGACACCACCGAGGTGGGGGAAGGAGCCGCCGGGGTGGTGGAGGATGCGCGTCAGGGTGGGCAAAGCGAGAGAGAGAGAGCGGCAGGGAAGCACGAAAGAGAGGAGCTTGTTGGGCAGGCGGCGCATGCGGAGCGAGGCGAGGTGGCCCGTAGTTGATTTTGTTTTTATTTATTTAAGCGAGTGGCGTGTGCGGCAGTGAGATAAAGTTTTGGTCCACGTCACGGCCACACGTCTGAAGGGAGTCGCTGACGTCAAACGGCCTGTAGCATTACCGCATCATTTTTTTACCACGATCAGGGCGCGGCTTCCTCACAGTTCATAGCAGAGCAAACAGCAAAGCGGCGCCGCCAGAAGCCGCGCGCGGTGGACGGGGCCCGCGTGAGGGCTCGGCGTGGAGATTTTACGGGTTGGGCCGGGGTCTGGTTGCATCGGTGCTAGTTCTGCTACTGGGCTTTCAGGCCAGTCGTGAAGCTAGGAGATTTGTGCGTGGACTGTTGTGGGCTTCGGTACAAGAAAAACATGAAACGATTTTGTTTTTTTAATGATTTTTATTATGTACAGTAGAAACGAAAACATAGGAGCACGATCAGGCATCAGTGAACCATCGATCGAATCGAAATATATAAGGAAAGTAAAACGTACTGAAAAGATAACTGAATGCTGGCATGTGTCATAGCCAATTACAAACAAAAGGTGGCTGCATGCATTTCAGCCTGCCGATCAGACTTAAGGGTAATTATTAAGCAGGAAGAAGAAGAAGAAGAACAGCAACATCAGGGTAACTCGTCGTTATATTACTGCCTTGCTCGTCCACATTCTCTTCAAAAGCATCCTCGTTGATTAATTGCCTCTTCTACTCGTCGAGTAGTACTCGCTTGTAGAAGTTCCAGTTGGGGTCAGTCTGTGTGATGGGGGGCTGACCAAAAGGGTGCTCCCTGACGAAACGAGAAACGTCGTCTGCAGTGGCGAGGCCCTCCAGGTACAGGCGAAGATCTCCACCCGGTCCTGTACGTTCATAAGACATTTTAATTATAACAATAGCCACTAAACAGAACGTAATATAACTTGCATTGGTAGACTGTCGAATCGAAGCTTTAATTAGATTACCCAATGATGAATCATTCTTGCGGTTCTTGTAGCTGTAGGGGTAAGGAAAAATGGCGGTGTGCGGCTGCAGGATATACACGATGCAATAGACATCAGGAGCAGATTAGTGTGAATTACAGACATCAACCAGTGATGTCAGTGGTATGCTTGGGAGCAAAGGAAGAGGTGGGCGGTATTACCGGATTGCGCAGAGCTTTGTAGGGGGAATCATCCACGAGGAGAGTGTTTGAGGGCGAGAACTCCCCCTGCTGCCAGGGAAGACCATCAGCCTCCTCTTTGCTCCAGAGTTCCTTCAGCTCCTTCAGCACCAACGGCTTGTTCTTGTTTTCAAGAGTGTACAGCCCAGTAGCAGAGCACTTAGATGCGTCCTGCGTGCCAATCGATCATGATGCAAATCGGAGCAAACGACATATAGAGATATGATCAATGTTATATTTGACGCCCTTTATTTGCTCATTGCACTTTTAGCATGCAGCGGATGTGTTCGATCCGCCAAATTAAAACGAGAGAACCGAGTAGTAATAACTTTCAAGCAGGAACAAAGGAACTACTGTTACGTTAACGTTGGTCACTCATTACCGATCGGATCAGTATATAATAAACAAGTGTGGAAAAAAAATGAATGCGATAAAGCCCAATGAGATGAATGGATCTGTTCTCCATGTATATTAAGTACTTACCCAAGAAAACAACAGGCGATGTATGAAATCTTTCATGAGGATATCAACAGCGGCATCGACGTTAACTCTGGACGATCGGAGTAGAAAATTTGTAGTCAGCGGGGCGTGCAAAGGATTAAAGGAATCATCAAATTAGTTACAGCAGTAGTGATGACGAGTAAAAGGTATGCAATGGGCCAAACAAAAAAAAGAGGAAGATTTAATTAGCACCTCTGTCTCGATGACCATACCCCAACGTCAAAGTTGCGGAAGCAGAATTTCAGGAAGTCATCGCAGAAGGGCCTTTTGAACACTGGCACACACGCACGTAGATAGATGGGTTATATGTAGCATAGCATAAGCCATAGAAGGCACGAATTTACAGCTGGCAAGCTAGGACAAGAAGGATGAATTTGTTCGAGAAAATAGAAAAAGATGGATGCCAAAGCAGCCCAGTGCAACTTTACCTAGTTTGCCTCGGCACCTCCCATGCGACAGATGGGCGTTGTGAGAGTCTCGGTTAATGTCCGCGAGCAAGCCATTAAGATCCAGAACGAGAAGCTTCTTCCTGCTCCTGATCTGTGCTACTAGAGTGACTGGGACCTTGCTATCACTGTCAGCAGCTTCCTCGTGATGAATTTGGTGACGACGAGCAGCATCCTCCCTGGTCTCAACGGAAGCAACAGCAGCACCCACGTCCACACTGCTGTTGACAGCAGCATCTGCCAAGGGTCCTCGTCGTCGTTCTTGGGAAGCAGCTGACGACGTCACATGTTCATCCGTCAGCTTCATCGTCTTCGTCTTCTCCACCACCTCTGCTAGCTCCAGCGTGCCTTCATCGTCAGCTGCGGGCGCACGTGCGCAAGACGTAAATAAATCGAAGCATGCATGGATTATTGTCAGATCCCGCGAACTTGACCTCGAGGCTCGAGCTAGACAGACAACTAAGACAAGACACGGCATGGATCCGCACCTGAAGCAGCGGCAGCCTCCGGCGCGGCGACGAAGGCAGCGGCGGTGGCCACCGGCGCGGCCACGACGGCAGTAGCAGCGGCAACGAGCTCGAGCTTGGGGTCGTCTCGCTCCATGTTGCCTCCACCTAGACTGGAACCGTGCGTGGGGGACGACGTGGATCCTGGCTGCAGCCTGCTTATGCTCCTGGGCTCCCGATCTCGGCACCCGGAGGAGAGCTAGCGGATGGAGGCATTTATTTTTTTATTATTTAGACCAAAGACCATTGATCCTGCTTATATTGAAAGCAACATAGCATCTGTTGGGGTTACCAGCTTTACAGCAAGATCATAGAACATTCAGACAGAAGCTAAAATAACAGGAAAAAGAGAAATATGTCTAGACCAAGTTCAAAGCTTCTGCTCAGTGCCTACCACCTCACCTCTAAAGCAGAGAACCACCTGCAAAAGAGCTAGAACGACTCAAGAAAGAAAAAGACAGCAAAAGAAAAAGTAAGGCAGAAAGCAGGGTCTTTTTCTTAGGAGATTGAGACATCTGAGGCTTAACTACCACACTGCACCTCAACAGCTTAACCACCTCTGAAAGAAATCCCAGGTATATTACACCGAGAGACCCAAAATGAGGTACTTCCACATTATGCTTATATATCTTGCTTCACCAGGCCTTCAGTCCATCCTGGAGCTTCATGATGATATCCTCCATCTTCAACGCCTCCAGCGGCTTCAGGAGTTTCTTCCATTGAGATAAGAATCCCAAAATCATATGAGTGATTACTTTAGGAGATTTGATCAGAACATTATTGAAAACCCAATTATTCCTAGTCTTCCAAAGGCTCCAAGCAACGCTAGCCAGAACAAAGAAAGTAGTATTATCTGTTACATGGCCCACCCCAAACCCCATCATATCTTCATAGTGTTGTAAAGAGGTTGGCCTCTCAGCCCATCTTAAGCTAATTCTGACCCAAATACAGATGATTTGGGAGATGTTACAGTTAAACAAAAGATGGCTTCTAGTTTCGAATTTGCCACAGTATTTACATCTCTTCGAGCCCTTGCCCTTTCTCACTTTCAGCTGTTCCCCTGTTTGAACCCTGTCATGCCAAAGCATCGAAGAAAAATTTTAATCTTGAGGGGAAGTTTCATTTTCTACAAGTCAATCATTCTGATATCCACCTCTCCGCTGTTTTTCATAAACCTATACATCGACTTAGTAATGAATTTCCCTGAAGACTCATGTGGCAGAACCTCCTAAATAATATGGTCCATATGTACTTGTCATCGTCTTAAAGACCTCTAACAACCATACATGTGTACCACAAAACTTAAGAAGTCTGTCGGGTGTCCTCGGGAAATCCGAATCATCCACATTTTACAACTCACACAGGATCAACAAAGGAGTAACCACAACATTACAGCAGTTGTTATAAAACTTTACATCAGAGTGCGGAAGAATAACAATAAATTTACAAATCATGATTAAGTTTACTTTTTATAAACTTAACTTAAATGGCGGAAGTCGAGTAGAACTACAGAAGATAACCTGGGTAGAGCACCTAAGTTAGGAGAAGGTAACCAGATCATATCGAACCCACCGACATGACCTGACTAGCAGCACCAGTCAGCACCTGCAACAGGGGTTAACAAACCCTGAGTACTCAATTGTACTCCGCAAAACTTACCCGACAAAAAGAAAATACTCCAAGAATATACTGGTTTAAGGGAAGTAGTGGAGCTAGAAAAGTAGAGTTTTGCAGAAAAGCTTACTACAAGTGGATCCTTACTTTCAATGTTTTAGTCAAGTTTTAGCATCAATTTTAGTGAAGCTTATCATAGATAGATTTACACCTATTCTATATCAATCAGTTGTATTAAGCATCACATCTCATATTTATCTCTTTGCCTCATTTCCATAATCACCATGTACCATTATTAACTACGATGATGAACAGAGAATCGAGTCTCCATAACCGAGGAGCAACGACGATTCGAACCGATTATACCCAGCTGGGGATCTCTAACCACACAACATATGTAGGACTTTAACCTACAGATATCAACCTTCACTCGGATCCTCCAAAACATGACCGGGTCTAGCGCAAGCCGAGAGTACAGTACACCTCCAATCCGGCCATTGGCTACGAGGATACACACTACTCTCGTCATATCTTCACTCCCAGTGCACGGTTGGCCGTTCACATGTTGGCATTACCGAGGTCTTAGGCTTACCGGAGCATGTGGCCAGTTGCAAAGTCTCGATACACGCAATTCAATCAACGGTACGGTCCTTAATCGACACATGCGGAAACACTACATTGAGACTCCTTTTCCCATGCAAGTTACCCGTCCGGTCTCAGCTTAATATTACCATATTCATATTCATATGCTCTCATGACCCGTTATTAGGTCAGGAGAAGCAAAGGTAAATATGTTTCTCGCGAAAGATGAAATCACCATTCGACTTCTACCGAAGTCTAAGCATTACTAAGCATAAGGGATCGACCTACACATACTAGTGGGATATCATCTAGATATAAATATAGATCAAGGTAATCATGCAGCAATGGTATCAACCAACTCCTACTAACATAATGCATATTACACTAGACTTAAGGTGTAATAAAGCATTTAAAAACAGACGAGTGGTTGTATGTCTGGGGCTTACCTTCGTTGTAGAGAAGTTAGTTTTCCCTCAGAGAGTTCCAATAGACACCAACACCTTTGGTGGATGGACCTACTCCGAGACTTGATCGACACGATCCAAAACACTCTCGTACAAACTACACGTATACAAATGATGCGAGGCTTAATATGATGGAATGCATGTCATGATGCATGACGCATGATAATGAATAAGGCATAGCATACAAGAGACATTTAGAAAGGATAAACATTAGTTATCTACTTGAGTACAACTTTCCTTCGCAGTACAATTACAAGCCAACAAGGTTAATTTAAAGGTTAACTAACCATAACTTTGTTTTTACCCAAGAGGTTGCATCTAATAACAAGTATGTCTATCACAAGACCACTAATTACTTACACAAGAAATCATTAGTCAATAATGATCTATGTTGACACATTAATTATCATTAATAAATCATAGTCAACAAGTTAATCGTGAGCTCAAGTAACTCAATAAGATGCCATGGATCATCACATGTTAATGATCCAAGGTCAACAAGCAATCTCAAAGTCACACAAATCCTAAATTATCAAGTTAAACACCGATTTAATTAATTAACTAATTAAGACAGAAATTAAGAATAAAATAAATTTTATCCAATTAAGCCCAAACTTTTTATACAGATTAGTATTACCCAAAAATAGTACCAAAATTAATTTCATGATTTTTAGACTTTTATTTCAATTACTAAAATTCATGGAAGTTGCATTTAATAATTAATTGAGCTAATTAAATCACATACAAAAAGTAATGAAAATTAGCATTTCCTATTTTTTCTAAATAATACACATCACAGGGAGGTTACAATGAAATAAACAAAATTCAGTACTATTTATTATTTTTAGAAAAGAATAAAGCGAAAACTCCACTCCCGGCCCGCTCCTCTGTTTCTCCTTTCGGCCCAACTGGCCCAACTTACTGGCCCGACCCAGCAAGGCCAAGTCGTCCTCCTGCTCAGACCGACGACCAAAGCCATGGCCGAGCGGTGGTTGGCCGGTGCCCGACGCCGACGGTGAGGTCTTTGGTGAGGTACTAGGTTCAACACGCTCAGGACACTGCCACGGACTGAGCCAATACGAAAGCAAAGTGTATTGAAGTGGCACAGCGGCCTACCACCGTCCATGGCAGACACGGTGGTGCGGTGGTGGTGCGCCGGCCATGGCAAGGCAGAAGAGGTGGATTAGAGAGGTCGGTGAGCACCGGTGACTTGCCCTAGACCTGATGGAGTGCTCGGTTGAAGCGGAGAGGCGGCGGATGTAGCTGGCCATGGCGAGGGCGACTCCAGCGGCGCTCGGCTCGGTGGGGAAGAAGACAGCGGCGCCTAGTGACTCCGGGTGAAATTGAACGACATGAGGGACCTATGCGTGTGCGTGGGAGCGAGGCGAATGCAGTGGCGCCTGCAGCTTGGCCGAAAATGGCACGAAGGCAACGGCAGAGCAAGGATGCAGGGGCGATGGCGGAGTAGAGGAGGAGAAAAGGGACATGACGACCGGCCCTCTGGGCTTTATAGCGCGGCAGTTGAACGGAAAAACGACACGTAGCTGCTTGCTCGACCACGTCGAAGTAGAAGATGATGTCGGGCGCGCCTGGAAGATGGCTGAAGGCCACCGGCGACAAGCGGGAGGTGGCACCCTGTGGTTGGAACTGATTTTGAAATATTTACTGAAATGCCACTGACAAAATTTTATAAATTACTCTCAAATTTTCTAAAGAAGTTGAAAATCTGTAAATACAAAAGTTGCTCCATTTTCCAAGTTCTACAAATTTCTCAATATAAACAATTCCAAATTCAGCCTAGATTTTGAAATTTGAATTTGAATTGAAAAGGGGACATTTTCTAAAAATCTGTAAATCCAAAATTACTTTGAATTTTATATTGAAACTTCAAAAACTCAGAATACCAAAGTTGTACATCTAGGTAAGACCTACAACTTTGCTACTCAAAACATTTTCAAATTATGCCTCCATTTTGAAATTGGAATGGGGAGATGAAAAGGGGTCAAATTTTAGATTTGAATCTTTTCAAAATTACTCCAAATTTTACACGGAAACTTTGAAAACTCAAAACACCAATCTTGTAGCCCTTGAAAAGATCTACAAACTTGGTTTTACACTTTTTCCCAAATTTTGCTTAGATTTTGAATTAATCAAAAAGGGGTAAAAGCAGGGTTTTGCCTTTTTAGGGTTTTCGGAAAGATTTCAAATTGAAACTTGAAGCTCCATTTTAAACATGTTTGACTTACAAAATTTTATCAAGCCTTGATCCCATATTATAAAGCACATTTAACACTACTACTTTTATTTAAACAAAACTTTATTTGCTTAAGCCAATTCTCATATATAAATTCATAAAGAACCTAATGTATCAACATGCCATCATTTCATGGGATTAACTAAAATACCAGATTTGCAATATGTGAACATGACAAAGAAACATAGGAAACATTTCATATGACAACATTACATATGCAACATATGATATCTATTATTGCAATATGAATGCATTTATGGCATAATACTTGATACTTATGCTTGATGATGCATCATTATCACATTCTAATTATTTCTTAATATCTAGGATGTTACTACTCAAGAGCCCACAGAACTTCATCGTTCACCTCTTTTGAAAACTCTACTAACTCTAGAGATTCATGTAGATCATTCCATTCAGCTATCTCTTCAATGCCCAATCTTCTTCTAAGGTCTAGATTCTAGTTCACCTCTCTAAGATCAAAGACCGACCACTCTTGTTGTCTACTTATACGAAATAGCCTTGGGTATCTAATCTTGAGGGAGCAGTCCCCAAGCCACACATCATGCCAATACCTAATTTTCTTTCCATTACCTACTTTCCATTTAGTACCTCGCTCATACAGGATCAACAAAGAAGTCTGTCGGGTGTCCTCGGGAAATCCGAATCATCCACATTTTACAACTCACACAGGATCAACAAAGGAGTAACCACAACATTACAGCAGTTGTTACAAAACTTTACATCAGAGTGCGGAAGAATAACAATAAATTTACAAATCATGATTAAGTTTACTTTTTATAAACTTAACTTAAATGGCGGAAGTCGAGTAGAACTACAGAAGATAACCTAGGTAGAGCACCTAAGTTAGGAGAAGGTAACCAGATCATATCAAACCCACCGACATGACCTGACTAGCAGCACCAGTCAGCACCTGCAACAGGGGTTAACAAACCCTGAGTACTCAATTGTACTCCGCAAGACTTACCCGACGAAAAGAAAATACTCCAAGAATATACTGGTTTAAGGGAAGTAGTGGAGCTAGAAAAGTAGAGTTTTGCAGAAAAGCTTACTACAAGTGGATCCTTACTTTCAATGTTTTAGTCAAGTTTTAGCATCAATTTTAGTGAAGCTTATCATAGATAGATTTGCACCTATTCTATCTCAATCAGTTGTATTAAGCATCACATCTCATATTTATCTCTTTGCCTCATTTCCATAATCACCATGTACCATTATTAACTACGATACGATGATGAACAGATAATCGAGTCTCCATAACCGAGGAGCAACGACGATTCAAACCGATTATACCCAGCTGTGGATCCCTAACCACACAACATATGTAGGACTTTAACCTACAAATATCAACCTTCACTCGGATCCTCCAAAACATGACCGGGTCCAGCGCCAGCCGAGAGTACAGTACACTTCCAATCCGGCCATTGGCTACGAGGGTACACACTACTCTTGCCATCTCTCCACTCCCAGTGCGCGGTTGGCCGTTCACATGTTGGCATTACCGAGGTCTTAGGCTTACCGGAGCATGTGGCCAGTTACAAAGTCTCGATGCACGCAATTCAATCAACGGTACGGTCCTTAATCGACACAGGCGGAAACACTATTGAGACTCCTTTTTCCAATGTAAGTTACCCGTCCGGTCTCAGCTTAATATTACCATATTCATATTCATATGCTCTCATGACCCGGCATTAGGTCAGGAGAAGCAAAGGTAAACATGTTTCTCGCAAAAGATGAAATCACCATTCGACTTCTACCGAAGTCTAAGCGTTACTAAGCATAAGGGATCGACCTACACATACTAGTGGGATATCATCTGGATATAAATGTAGATCAAGGTAACCATGCAGCAACGGTATCAACCAACTCCTAACATAATACATATTACACTAGACTTAAGGTGTAATAAAGCATTTAAAAACAGAAGAGTGGTTGTATGTCCGGGGCTTACCTTCGTTGTAGAGAAGTTAGTTTTCCCTCAGAGAGTTCCAATAGACACCAACACCTTTGGTGGATGGACCTACTCCGAGACTTGATCGACACGATCCAAAACACTCTCGTACAAACTACACGTATACAAATGATGCGAGGCTTAATATGATGGAATGCATGTCATGATGAATGACGCATGATGATGAATAAGGCATAGCATACAAGAGACATTTAGAAAGGATAAACATTAGTTATCTACTTGAGTACAACTTTCCTTCGCAGTATAGTTACAAGCCAATAAGGTTAATTTAAAGGTTAACTAACCATAACTTTATTTTTACCCAAGAGGTTGCATCTAATAACAAGTATGTCTATCACAAGACCACTAATTACTTACACAAGAAATCATTAGTCAATAATGATCTATGTTGACACATTAATTATCATTAACAAATCATAGTCAACAAGTTAATCGTGAGCTCAAGTAACTCAATAAGATGCCATGGATCATCACATGTTAATGATCCAAGGTCAACAAGCAATCTCAAAGTCACACAAATCCTAAATTATCAAGTTAAACATTGGTTTAATTAATTAACTAATTAAGACAAAAATTAAGAATAAAATAAATTTTATCCAATTAAGCCCAAACTTTTTATATAGATTAGTATTACCCAAAAATAGTACCAAAATTAATTTCATGATTTTTAGACTTTTATTTCAATTACTAAAATTCATGAAAGTTGCATTTAATAATTAATTGAGCTAATTAAATCACATACAAAATTAATGAAAATTAGTATTTCCTATTTTTCCTAAATAATACACATCACAAGGAGGTTACAATGAAATAAACAAAATTCAGTACTATTTAATATTTTTAGAAAAGAATAAAGCGAAAACTCCACTCCCGGCCCACTCCTCTCTTTCTCCTTCCGGCCCAACTGGCCCAACTTACTGGCCCGACCCAGCAAGGCCAAGTCGTCCTCCTGCTCAGACCGACGGCCAAAGCCATGGCCGAGCGGTGGTTGGCCGGTGCCCGACGCCGACGGTGAGGTCTTCGGTGAGGTACTAGGTTCAACACGCTCAAGACACTGCCACGGACTGAGCCAATACGAAAGCAAAGTGTATTGAAGTGGCAGAGCGGCCTGCCACCGTCCATGGCAGACACGGTGGCGCGGTGGTGGTGCGCCGGCCATGGCAAGGCAGAAGAGGTGGATTAGAGAGGTCAGGGAGCACCAGTGACTTGCCCTAGACCTGCTGGAGTGCTCGGTTGAAGCGGAGATGCGGCGGATGGAGCTGGCCACGGCGAGGGCGACTCCAGCGGCGCTCGGCTCGGTGGGGAAGAAGACAGCGGCGCCTAGTGACTCCGGGTGAAATTGAACGGCGTGAGGGACCTATGCGTGTGCGTGGGAGCGAGGCGAATGCAGTGGCGCCTGCAGCTTGGCCGAAAATGGCACGAAGGCAACGGGGGAGCAAGGATGCAGGGGCGACAGCGGAGCAGAGGAGGAGAAAAGGGACACACAGCTACTTGCTCGGCCACGTCGAAGTAGAAGATGACGTCGGGCGCTCCTGGAAGATGGCCGAAGGCCACCGGCAACGAGCGGGAGGTGGTGCCCTGTGGTTGGAACTGATTTTGAAATATTTACCGAAATGCCACTGGCCAAATTTTATAAATTACTCTCAAATTTTCTAAAGAAGTTGAAAATCTGTAAATACAAAAGTTGCTCCATTTTCCAAGTTCTACAAATTTCTCAATATAAACAATTCCAAATTCGGCCTAGATTTTGAAATTTGAATTTGAATTGAAAAGGGGACATTTTCTGAAAATCTGTAAATCCAAAATTACTTTGAATTTTATATTGAAACTTCAAAAACTCAGAATACCAAAGTTGTACATCTAGGTAAGACCTACAACTTTGCTATTCAAAACATTTTCAAATTATGCCTCCATTTTGAAATGGGATTGGGGAGATGAAAAGGGGTCAAATTTTAGATTTGAATCTTTTCAAAATTACTCCAAATTTTACACTGAAACTTTGAAAACTCAAAGCACCAATCTTGTAGCCCTTGAAAAGATCTACAAACTTGGTTTTACACTTTTTTCCCAAATTTTGCTTAGATTTTGAATTAATCAAAAAGGGGTAAAATCAGGGTTTTGCCTTTTTAGGGTTTTCGGAAAGATTTCAAATTGAAACCTGAAGCTCCATTTTAAACATGTTTGACTTACAAAATTTTATCAAGCCTTGATCCCATATTATAAAGCACATTTAACACTACTACTTTTATTTAAACAAAACTTTATTTGCTTAAGCCAATTCTCATATATAAATTCATAAAGAACCTAATGTATCAACATGCCATCATTTCATGGGATTAACTAAAATACCAGATTTGCAATATGTGAACATGACAAAGAAACATAGGAAACATTTCATATGGCAACATTACATATGCAACATATGATATCTATTATTGCAATATGAATGCATTTATGGCATAATACTTGATACTTATGCTTGATGATGCATCATTATCACATTCTAATTATTTCTTAATATCTGGGATGTTACTACTCAAGAGCCCACAGAACTTCATCGTTCACCTCTTTTGAAAACTCTACTAACTCTAGAGATTCCTGTAGATCATTCCATTCAGCTATCTCTTCAATGCCCAATCTTCTTCTAAGGTCTAGATTCTAGTTCACCTCTCTAAGATCAAAGACAGACCACTCTTGTTGTCTACTTATACGAAAACAACCTTGGGTATCTAATCTTGAGGGAGCAGTCCCCAAGCCACACATCATGCCAATACCTGATTTTCTTTCCATTACCTACTTTCCATTTAGTACCTCGCTCATACCAATCTTTAGCCTTTAATAAGCCTTGCCAAAACTGGGAGCTACCTCTCTGCCTGCTCTGACAGAAATTGTTATCACTCAGATATTTTCTTCTTAACACCTCTAGAGCCAAATTGTTCTCACCTCTATCAAGCTTGTAAATCCACTTAGCCAATAAAGTTGTGTTCATTGTCCTAGTATCTATAAATCCTAACCCACCAAATTCTTTAGGAGAGGCTAAAGCCTCCCACTTAATCATGTGATACTTCTTTTTGTTGCCAACACCTTCCAAAAAAACCTCTCTCTAGATGTGTCCAATCTTTTCTGTGTGCCCTCATGTAACCAGTAGAAACCCATGGTGTACATGGGGATGCTAGTTAAGCTTGAGTTAATGAGGATGGATCTCCCTCCATGGGAAAGTTGATTGCATTTCCAAATCTCCAACCTCCTCTCTACTTTCCCTGCCGATGAGCTTAATTCTTCTTTGGACAGTCTCTTATAACTTATTGGGAGGCCCAGATACTTCATTAGAAACTGTCCCAACTTGCAGTTGAAGGCGTCAACAATTTTCTCAGATTCTTCCCCAGAGATCCCAATAGTAAACACCTCAGACTTGTTGTAATTGATTTTCATCCCAGAAATCTCCTCGTAGCAGAACAGTAAAAATTTAAGATTGGCAATGTTTTGTTGTGAGTTTTGTAGAAAGAGAACAATGCCATCAACATATTGTAAATGGGTCAAACCACTGTTAACCAAATGAGGGGTGACACCCACAAGATTACTATTTTCAAAGGCCCTCTCAAGCATGGTAGATAACGTATCAGCAACCAAGTTGAAGAGAAGTGGGGATAAAGGGTCTCCTTGTCTCAAACCTTTATAACTTCTGAAGTAATGCCCCATTTCGCCATTAAGATTAACTGCCACCCGTCCACCACAAACGGATTTCATGATCCAATCTATCCACCTCTCACAGAAGCGTTTCTTCTCTATCACCTCTTTAAGGAAAATCCAGCTCACCTTATTGTACGCTTTTTCGAAATCAAGCTTCAGCACAATACTACTTTGTTTCTTCCTGGCCAAATCATGTAACACCTCATGTATGACCGCCACCCCATCTAAGATATATCTACCAGGAATGAAGGATGTTTGATGAGGGCTAATGATTTTATTAGCTATTCTATTCAATCTGAGATTTAGAGTTTTAGTGATAATCTTGTAGATAACATTCAAAACGCATATAGGCCTATATTGTCTAATATTAACTGCACCTTTGACCTTAGGAATAAGGGTAAGAATACCATAATTAAACCTAAATAAATCTAGCTTTTCACTTCTCAAATCTTGTAGCTTTTCACTTCTCAAATCTTGTAGCTGACCAAAAGGGTGCTCCCTGACGAAACGAGGAACGTCGTCTGCAGTGGCGAGGCCCTCCAGGTACAGGCGAAGATCTCCACGGGGTCCTGTACGTTCATGGGACACGTACGTGTTAATTAATCCATAACATTAGCCACTAAACAGAGCGTAATGTAACTTGCATTGTTAGTAGACTGTCGAATCGAAGCTTTAATTAGATTACCCAATGATGAATCATCCTTGCGGTTCTTGTAGTTGTAGGGGTAAGGAAAAATGGCGGTGTGCGGCTGCAGGATATACACGATGCAATTAATAGACATCAGGAGGAGATTAGTGTGAATTACATACATCAACCAGCTGTGATGTCAGTGACATATTTAGGAACAAAGGAAGAGGTGGGCGGTATTAATTACCGGATTGCGGAGAGCTTTGCAGGGGGAATCATCCACGAGGAGAGTGTTTGAGGGCGAGAACTCCCAATGCTGCCAGGGAAGACCATCAGCCTCCTCTTTGCTCCAGAGTTTCTTCAGCTCCTTGAGCACCAACGGCTTGTTCTTGTTTTCAACAGTGTACAACCCAGTAGCAGAGCACTTAGATGCGTCCTGTGCCCATCATGCAAATATCAATGCTTTTTTACGACATTTTGCTCATTGCACTTCAATTTTAGCATGCGGTGGATGTGTTCGATCGGCAAATTAAAACGACAGAAATGAATATATGTGTGCGTATGTATATAGGAATACCAATAATAATCGAGCAGGAACTTTAACTCTTTTTTATGAAAATGATAGTAACTTTAATTAACTTGCAAGCAGTAAAAAAAGGAACGAATACTATTACTACGTTGGTCATTGCAGATCGGAGCACTATATATAATAAGATCAGAAACATGTAATAATTTTTCAGACAAAAAAAGGTAAACGTGTACTATAGGTGGGAATGAAAACATATGAATGCCTGTACGTACGTAGTAACAGATTAAGTAACATATGAATGCATGGATCAGTTGTCCATTAATAGGTACTACTTACCCAGCAGAACAACGTACAGGCGATGTTTCGAACCTTTCATGAGGATATCAACAGCTGCATCGACGTTAACTCTGCATCGGAGTAGAAAACTTGTAGTCAGTGGGGCATGCATGCAAAGGAGAAAGGACTCAACAAATCATCAAATTACAGCAGTATGCAATGGGCAAAAAAAAAAGATTTAGTTTGCACCTCAGTCTTGATGACCATACCCCCACCTCAAAGTTGTGGAAGAAGAATCTCAGAAAGTCATCGCAGAAGGGCCTTTTAAAGACTGGCGTACGTAGCACAAGGTACAAATCATATACAGAACATATAACTTTGAAGTTAGCAATCTGAGTCAGATGTATTATATATAGCATAGCATAAGCCATAGGAGGCACGAATTTACAGCTAGCAAACTAGCTAGGACAAGAAGAAGATGACAATAAGCCCAAGCAGCCCAGTGCAAGTTTACCTAGTTTGCCTCGGCACCTGGCATGCGACAGATGGGCGTTGTGAAAGTCTTGGTTAATGTCGGCGAGCAAGCCATTGAGATCCAGAACCAGAAGCTTCTTCCTCGTCGTCTGTGCTACTACTAGACTGGCTGGAACTGGAACCTTGCTCTTAGCAGATTCCTCATGGTAAATCTGGTGAAGACGACCAGCAGCATCCTCCTTGTTTGCAACGGAAGCAGCAGCAGCACCCACGTCCACACTGCTGTTGACAGCATCTGCCAAGGGTCGTTCTTGGGAAGCAGCTGATGACGTCACTGCTTGTTCCGTCAGCTTCATCGTCTTCGTCTTCTCCACCACCTCATCTAGTAGCTCCAGCGTGCCCTCATCGTCAGCTGCGGGCGTGCACAAGACGTAAATAAATCGAGATGCATGGATTATCAAAAATCGCGCGAACTTGACCTTGATCTTGTAGTTACGTAGTATATATATGGATCCGTACCTGAAGCGGCGACGACGGCAGCAGCAGCGGCCACGACGGCAGCAGCAGCGGCAGCGAGCTTGAGCTCGAGGTCGTCTCGCTCCATGTTGCCTCCACCTGGAGTGGAACCCTGCGTCTGCGTAGGGGACGACGTGGATCCTGGCTGCAGCCTGCTTCGGCAACTGGGCTCCCGGTCTCGTCACGCGGAGGAGCTAGAGCTAGAGCTAGAGCTAGAGGATGGAGGCATTTAATAAGGAGAGCGCGGCAGCGAGCTACAGTAGCAATTTTTATTTTTAGTGCAAAAAATTGTTTAAAAATTGATTAATTAGACTCAAAATGTTCGTCGGCAAAAGTACAGCAAAACTGTGCAATTAGTTTTTGATTTCATCTATATTTAGTACTCCATGCATTTGCCGGCATTTTAATGTGATGGGGAATCTTCTTTTTGCATAATAAAATTTGGGGGGAGAATTTGGGATCTAAACAAGGCCTGACCCACTTCTGCTGGTGCGGGACCCACGTCAGCGTATTTTAAAATGCATTTTTGATAGATGATGATAATAAAGGGGAAAAAGAAAAGGAACTCCAAGTTAAACAAATATTTTGTCAGCTAAAGCGTGGGCAGTAAAGGTCGCCAATTATTTTAGAAAAAAAGTATATATGACCCCTCACCTATGTTTTCTTGCCTATTTCACTCCTAAGCTACAAAACCACTCGCGCATGTAAAACTGATGCCTGATATTTCTATCCTTCTTATTCTTAATGAAACGCCGGGTCTTTTAAAAGAAACCAAACTACAAAACCAGTTATTATGCACCCTAAACCTTTTGCAAACCAGATATCTAACCCCTTGTAGTGGTTTTGTACACCGGTTTTAGACTATTTAATTTAACATTCTCCCTCATCAAAACGGCTAATATAGTGGGCTAAATTTGGCTATAGCGGCTAATTTGTAAATAGAAGCAAATATCTTATTAACCCTCTACAAATAGCTATATCCGGAGATGGTGGGAGATTTCAGAACCTTTGTAGAATCCCATCGTCATCGAGTCGTTGTCCTCAGCCCCTATGCCCCTTGCTCAACGTTGTGCTGGAGGACCCCTCGACCAGTCGTTATGCTCAACCACACACCGAGGCCAAGGAGGTGGTGGCGCCATGTCCTCGGTGTCGATGCCCCATCCCTGTGCCCACACCAAGGCTGAGGCGGTGGTGTCGCCCTGCCTCCACGCGGTGCCTCTCCATGATGTCAGGCGATTACCATGGGGTGAGCATGGAGGAGAGGAGAGGCAGAGGTTGGAACGCAGGCAGGAGCGTGGCACAAAGGATGGCGTCAGCAACGAGTTCTAAATCCGCCTGACCCGTTGTCGCCACTCCACCTTACCACCGTGCCATGGCTCAGATCGGTGTGGTGGCGCACCAGAGCAATACATCGAGAGGTAGAGGAGTGTAGGGGCATGGGAAGGGAGGCTGTGGAGAAGAAGGAAGCATGACGGTGGAGGATGACAATGCACTAGTACATAAAAAGATTTTTAGAGACGGTTAAAATCGGTGTCCAGATGCGGTATAAAAAACCGCTACAATATCACCCATTG
Organism: Saccharum hybrid cultivar R570; assembly: GCA_038087645.1. NCBI lineage: Eukaryota > Viridiplantae > Streptophyta > Magnoliopsida > Poales > Poaceae > Saccharum > Saccharum hybrid cultivar. Next base: position 2,550,641 of record JAQSUU010000368.1, read on the forward strand.
TAAAAAAAGTGATTTTTAAGGACGGTTGACTTAGTCAACTACCTCTGAAAATCACTCATTTTCAGAGAGGGTTGACATAAGCAACCGTCCTTAAAAATAATATTTTCAGAGGCGGTTCTCTTTACAGAACCGCCCCTAAAAATGAATGCATTTTTAGAGGTGGATTTCTTAATGGAACCGCCCCTGAAAATAGATTTTCAGCAACGGTCACGGAGCTATAGTGCTCCCAACGATGTTAGAGGCGGCGTGCTAGTTTAACCGCCTCTGATAGAAAAGGAAGACGTTTCTAATTTTTTTTCTATACTAGTGATGCAAAAGTAGGCTGTGAGGAGGATGCACGACTGTAGAGATAGTCTAGCACAGGACTGTCCATGGTGGCAAGATCTAATCAAGACAACAGATGGGAGACAGGTGGCAGAAGAGAGGGCGAGATTCCATCTAACAAGTGGGTCCAAGTACCATAATGTCTAGAATTGCTAAAGTGGACCGCCAACTCATGAGAACCGGTGTACAAAATCAATGCAAGGGGTTAGATATACCTAGCTTAAACAAGTTTAGTGAAGCCCATTGGAATCAAGGTTTTCATTATCGGAAATTAAAATTTATCGGACGTCATGGATAAAGAGGATAAGCAAGATATATCGGAAATATCGGACCAAATTCAAAAAAAATTAAATTTCTTTTCAAAAAATTTGTAGAATTTGACTTGAAACTATTCCTAAGGTATTAAACATCACTTGTTCACAAATCAAAACAAGAATAAATCATTATAAGTGTCGGGCCGTCGCGTGGCTGATTTTGGATTGTCTGTGTAGAAACAGGAAAGAAGGGAAAAATTTGGCTGATATCAAATTTTATCGGACCCTGGAGATAGAGAGGAAATTTCGGAAATATCGGCGACTTTCGGCCGATAAAAAAAACCCTGATTGGAATGTAGGATTGAAAAAAATGCTGGAATAAGAAAAACATAGGAATAAGATAGGAATAGATATGTAAAACAGAGGAATGAAAAAACACAAGAATTTTGTAGGAACAGGTGTTTGGATGAACTGCAGGAGAAACACAGAAACCAAACACATGAGGTTTAAGTGGATGTTTTTTTTTCTATGGCTTTCCTGTAAAATAAAAGAAAAGTTTCTTGCATTTTTGGTTCTTGTGAACCAAATGATGCTACAGTGACTCAATCCATAGCGATCACTACTATGTACCTGATTTGTAGGGGCGGCTCGTAGGGGTGGCTCAGGATTTGTAGGGCGGCTGGATATTGAGCCACCCCTGCAAATCGTTTTTCAGAAATCGCCTCCGGGCCCAAAAAATAATAAAAATGGTATTTTTTAATCTAGGGAGGCGCCCCCTCAGTCAGCAGCCGCCCTGCTGCTGCACCCAAGTGACGAGTCACGGGATTTTTTGGACACTTTGCGTCCGGCGGGATTCGAACCGCTGACCTCTACTTTGCGCGTACTCTCCTCTACCACTGCACCTCATAGTCACTTCTGTCTATATTGGATTTTGATTCCCCACATATTATACCACACTAAGCATAAAAAAGTTGTCAACTACAAAGTTTCATAACTTTTCGAGATCTACAACTTTTATATTGGTAGTTTCTCCATCTAAGATCGTTTACAACATTTGAATTTCAAATTTGAGAAATTCAAACGTAGTTTTCCATAACAAGATGATTTCATATGAAAAAGTTGTCAACTACAAAGTTTCATAACTTTTCGAGATCTACAACTTTCGTTTTTGCTATTTGTCCATCCGAGGTCATTTTAAAAAAATTCAAATTTCAATTTTTTGGAAATTCAAAAGTACAAGATGATTTTAAATGAAAAACTTGTCAACTACAAAGTTTCATAACTTTTCAAGATCTACAACTTTCATTTCGATAGTTTCTCCATCCGAGGTGGTTTATAAAATTTGAATTTCAAATTTAAGAAATTTAAATGTAGTTAACGTCGATAAGATGATTTGAAATGAAAAAGTTATCAACTACAAAGTTCTTTAACTTATCGAAATCTACAACTTTTATGTTGGTCATTTGTTCATCCAAGATTGCGATAGTAACATTATTCACAAATCTTACATATCTCTCTTATGGTTCATGAAACTACAAGAGCGATATGTAAATTTTGTGAACAATGTTATTACCATAATCTCAGATGAACAAATAACTAAAATAAAAGTTATAGATCTTGATGAGTTCTACAACTTTTATGTTTATGACTTTTTCAGGTGAAGTCATTTAATGTTCCAAAATCAAGATCGAAGTTGTCATTTTTTGAAATTCAAAATTCAAATAGATAAAACACGGTCACATGAAAAGACGGATATAATAATAGCTGTAAAAATACAATAAATTGATAGAGCATGTTTTTTAGGAAAAAATCATCAAATTTGAAGTTAGTATGAGGGAAAAAAAACTAGTTACAAGTTTTAGCCGAAGATTAAAAAGAGAAATCGGAGTTCTTCAACAATTTCAAAATTTATTTTCAAACAGTATTTTGAAGCAGTAAATGATTTCAAATGAAAAAGTTGTAAACAACAAAGTTTCATAACTTTTCGAGGTCTACAACTTTTATTTTGGTCATTTCTCTATCTAAGGTCATTTGAAAAAATTTAAATTTTAATGCTTAATTTTAAATATTCGGCGTCCATTTGTAGGGGCGGGTCAATATTGAGCCGCCCCTATAAATCTGATTTGTAGGTGGCTGATAACGCCAGCCAAGCTACTCATTTCGCCACCATTTGTAAGGGCAGCTCAATATAGAGCTGTCCTAAAAAAAAGGAGGCATTGTTACAAATCATTTTTGTAGTAGTGGATGTGAATCTTACATTTTTCCTACAACCCAAAGGGTGCGCAATACCTAGTTTGTAGTCTGGGGGTAAAGTAGACAACCGAGCATAGGTAAGGCTGTCCGCACTCGTGGACCTCTATATTCATTCTCTATACGTCCTAGTCAGCAAGATTCTCTCCTCTGTACTCAATTCTCCCGCACCCATCCATCCTCTATCCACTCTATCCACTGTGGGACTTACTTGCCACTTTATCTAAATATATCCATGTGTGATCTAGTTTTGAAGGATTTATTGAGACGAATTTAATGGTGGAATTGAAATTTAATTTTGATTTTTGGTTTGTGAGTTATAGCATTTTTTCCTTTGTTTAGCTAGTGGGGCCCGCCACTGCCCACTATAGAGTAAGCACTGTACCACTCTAAATATAGAGTGAGAGAAATGATAGAGTATCGTTTTAGAGTACCCAGTGCAGCAGTTTTTACTCTATATTCATACTCTAAAGCTTTAAAGTATCCTTTAGAGTACCCACTGCGGATAGTCTAAATGGGTTATATAGACGTTTACATTACTATTTTAAAGCTGAGGTTCGTAATTAGTATCATCCTTACCTGAAAATGTCAATGTCAGAGTCAGAATACATTTGCGCACTGGCGGATGGACCTCCAACAATATATAGTTACGTTAGGAATAATTGGGTATATAGCACAGAAAAATATTGTGAGCACCAGAACTGTTTTTTTTTTTGAAACAACTGTATTTGGTTTTGGATGGTGCTTTTTATGGGCGTGTGATCCTTGAGAAATATTGACTGTGGCCAATGTTTTCGACGTGCCTTTGCTTCCTAGGTTGCCCATGTTCAGCGAATTGGCAGCCCACTAGCGGATAGGCCCAGTTCGTGAAAGCGTTAGGCAGGGAGAGTGGCCCAGACAAGAATCCTACGTACAAAAAAAAAAGAAGAAGAAAAAAAAGGTTCCAGGGATCGAACCCGGGTCACCCGCGTGACAGGCTGGAATACTAACCACTATACCACAACGACTTTACTTGTCGTATTAACGGCTCATAGAACCAAGCAGTTTCCTTATAAAGAAAAACCAAGCAGTTTCACTTCCATTTTATTATCTCAGCTATATAGATCTTAATCAACGTCTTTTCTTTCTTTTTCGAATCAAAGTGACACAGATGCTTATATACACACTTATCAGCCCTATACATATAGTCGTCCGCATGTACACGCTTTCCTCGGATCCAAAATATAAGGGTGGTCTCAACCCTAGAAACTAGGTGGTTTGTATTCCATTAATTAGATTGCGAACTAAGTAAAATAGTGATGTTGCATTAGAATTAATAAAGAGGGAGAAGGAAATGGTTCCTTATAAAAAACTATGTTTACACGAGAACCAAGATAGAAAGATATGTGATATATGGATGATAAGAGAGGAAAGACAGGTGATTGGACGAAAAAAAATTCTAAAAAACCATCCATTGCGAATATGATTTCTTTGTATAGTATTGTCTATATGACTCGAACCCACCTCATAAATTTTAGGTTGGGACTGCCCTAAGTTCATTCAGACTTTAACACAACAATAGTCATCGATCACTAGATAGCGCCGTAATCTTAGATACCAATTAGTAACTAGTATGCTTAAATTAGCAAGCATGGGTCTCTCGACGGGGTGTGCCAATGCGGATCACATTTTCACCTATGAAACTTACCACCACCTATTAGTAGCGAGTAAAATGTCGCCAAAACTAGCAAGATCCCAACGAGCCCTAGTGTTAGCCCTGTTCGCTTGGCTGAAAGTACTGTTTGCTGATTTGTTGTGAGAGAAAAACACTGTTCGTTGGCTGAAAAAATATGGCTTATAAGATAAGCGAATAGGGCTATGGCGAGCAAGATTACAACAATGGTTAGTACGCATTTGGGTAGAGATGGAAATGGAGGAATATGAACGTGGCCATTTGAAATTTGAATGCTCCCAGGAGGGGGGGAGTGTACTTTCAACTTTTCCGGTACAGGGCTTATTAATTTTTTTTGCGAAGTATTATATTTATATTAATTAATAAATAACGCATTGCGTGCTGAAAGATAATGCATGCTCCACTTGTATAAAGATGGGCCCGAGAATTTGTACAATTGTAGTACTTGTATTAATTAATTATTTGACCAAACTCTCAAAGGGCCGGGTGCACCCCCAAGTCAGTTGTGTGTTGCGGTCACTGCGTACAGTACGTGCGATCGATTGGTCAAATTTGATATAGTTAGCCAACTAATGATGGTTCCAGTTTAAAAAAACTAATGATGGTTCCATAGTTGATAATCTATGATTAGCTAGTATGGAGTAAAGTCCACTAGGGTCCTAGAACTTGTTTGGCTGTATCATTCCGGTCTTTAAACTCGCAAATCGACCGTTTAGGTCCTCAAACTCGTTCACCTGTGTCATCTCGGTCTTTAAACTCGCAAAGCGCTTGTTTAGGTCCTTAAACTTGTTCGGATATATCATTTCGGTTCCTAAACTTGCAAATCACCCGTTTAGCTCCTTCAGTTGTTTCATCTCGGTCCCTAAATGTTGTAAACTTGTAAATTCAATATATATTTATAGAACCATCTAAAAATTGTAAATCCAATTTCATTAGGTTCCTCATAACATGCACTTCAAAATAGAATAAAAGAAATCACATAGTACTTTCTATTTTTTAGCTCGACAGTTAAATAACTAAATAGGCACATACATTTTTATATGTTGTTCTATGCTATAAATAAATCCCATGAATTTATAGGAGTGTTGGTTTCTTTTATTCTAATTTAAAGTACATGTTACTTGGAATCTAACAAAACTGGATTTATAATTTTTGGACAATTCTATAAATATATATTGAATTTTCATGTTTAAAGCATTTAGGGACCGAGATGACACAACTGAACAAGTTTGAGGACCTAAACAGATGATTTGCAATGGGACTGGGATGACATAGTCGAACAAGTTTGAGGACCTAAATGAGCAATTTGTGAGTTTAGGGACCGAGATGACATAGATGAACAAGTTTAAGGACCTAAATGGTCGATTTGCGAGTTTAGGGACCAGGTTGACACAGTCGAACAAGTTCGAGGACAGCTAGTGGACTTTACTAGCGGACTACTGATTGGCGCTAATTAAGTTTCTGTAATGGAATTTAAGAAATGGTAAAAATACCGGAGCATGCTTATATCAATACTAAACATTAGTAGCTAAAAGAGGTTACAAGTTTTAGTTTAGCCATTACATTTCACTGGTATAAGATGTAAAAAAAACATAAACAAGTAAGATATATAAAGAAGCTACATAAAGACATCAACATTAATTAATAAAGAGGAACATCACAGTCACCATCATACTATTCTTCATGATTGCCCAAATCACCTTCGTGGGCATCCTTATTGCCGTTTGCATTATCGCCACTATCACTTAACCCATTACCCATCCATCCATACAATGAACAGTAGCATAACAAGACGAGCTAGTGCAGCGATAGGCACGATAGTGACCGCAAAGTTTCGACTCTGTGATGGTAGGAAAAGAGATCTATTACCGCTATAGTGGGCAATCGTACCAATGCTATTTGTTATATGGGTTAATTGGATTCACACCACTGAAATTTTCACGATTTTGAAATACGTCATTACTATTCGACTAACTGGTCTGGTGCCATTATAATTTCACTGATCTTTGAAATACACCACTATCTACGTTTTCGGCATCGTATGGCCCACTGTCAGGTGTATTGATGTGTTAGTAGATTTGTATGGACCGTTTTGCCCCCAGCTTTTGTATACATGGGCACGTTTGACTGGATCTGAGTCAATTCCTCCACCGTATTCTCTCTTTCTCTCAGCTTGTGGACGGCGTGTGACCGGTGGCGCGGCCTCCATTCCCCCACCACATCCTTCTCCATCTGCTCCTCCTCATCCATCTGCGGCCTCCATTCCCCCACCGCGTCCTTCCACTGGCAACAGGGATGGCATCCACAGCTGCCAGTTCAAGTGGAAGCCAGGTTGGTTTCCTTCCACTAATCGATTGCCCCAAATACAAGATCATGGTTGTCAAGAGCAAGAGCAAGGCTGGCAATGTGTATTACTCGTGCCCCAAAAATTACCCGGTAATTTGTGTTGCTTTTCGTTAGTGTGCCATGTTTGTCCAGCCAAAGATAGTGTTAATTAGATATGGCTTTGATTCTCATTTGTAGAACGATGACACTTGTGGGAACTACTAGTTTGAGGATCAATACCTGGAATATCTGCGCGCCAATCATCCAGACAAGCTCAAGGATGTACAAGGATATTTTGTTGCTCCTGCAGTTCAAGGCATACAACAGAATCGTGACAATCAGCTTGAGATGATGGACTTGAAGGTTCAGATTTGTGACTTGAAGGTTGACATTTGTAAGTTAAAGCAAGAGATGAAAGAATTGAAGAATGGAGGATCGAATAAGTGTAGTACCCTTTAGCTTGTAGCAGTTAGGAAATCAAGTTGTAGTACCCTTAAGCTTGTATGTTGTCCAGTGCTACTACTAATTTTAGTTTAATTTTTTCTTGCCAACTGTGTATCTGTGGTGAAGGAATGCATTGTTCTGTTGGTTTTGTGAAAATGTGAATTTGTGATGGATCCAGCAATGTGTGCAACACTATCAATCTATGTTTTTGTGCTGAAAGAACACATGCTTATTTGGTGCAGCAATTGTCCATGCACGCCATAATTTCCATACAAACAAGGTTGATCTGATTCATTAAAACATATCCAGTCATAACATGAGCACTCAAATAGGTTCAGATTCCACCATTTATCAAGTTCAACCCAACAGACCACTACTTCATACAATAAAAAATAGCTAGTTCAGGCCCTAGCAAACATCAAGTTCAGGCCCTAGCATACATCAAGTTTAGGCCACTAAGACGAGCAAAAGCACATAAAATACATCAGATCAATAAGACATCATCTTGAGGCTTCTCAGTGACACAAAAGAGCAGAGAACACATCATTTACTCCACGCCGAGCCAATTCTTGAGGCTTCTCACCACTCTTGCTTCAGGAGCACTTGCAGCCTTCATAAGCTTCTTCTTTATAGGAGTCTTCTTCTTCTTTGGCGCTTGCTTGGTTGCACTTGTCTTCTTCTTTTTTGGCGCTTGCTTGGTTGCACTTGTATTTTGCTTCTTCTTTTTTGGTGCCTCGCTCGGTCCTTCATCTTCTTGCCTCACCCTGTAACAAATGGCTATCAGTTAAACTTTCTTGCCCATTTACATTCAAAAGCAAATCAAGAATAAGAAATGTACCTTTTAAGTGACGCAACTGTAGCTGCCTCATCAATACCATCATCATCTTCTATTGGTTTAGCAAGTTTGCAGGTCTTCTCAAAGTGCCCAAAGCCTTTGCACCTTCTGCATTTAACTTTCCTTTTATTTGCCCTTTCTTCCATACTTCCTCTGATCCTGACCACTCTAGGTCTGCCTGCTGCCCTCTTCTGTAGAGGTGGGTGTAGTTTGTATCCTAGCTCGACCTCAGGCCAGTCAGCCCTATCAGGCCACTTGAGCTTTATTCCATAATCTGTCTCAACCTTCTCCTTGGCTGTCTTTGGGCGCGTGCTTGGATTCTTCTTCAACCAGTCTTTTAGTCTATCTGACACCTAGTCTTGAGAAGGCATTTTGTTTACAACAAGCTTCGTGGTTGGACAATCATGTTCAAAAGGCAGGGTCTTAATCTGAACAAAAGACAAGCATGAATAAGTAGTATGCACATCCAAACTAAATGGAATACAAGGATACAGGAACAAGTTGTTTATACCTGTATAGTTTTCTGATCATGAATCCTTGAAGCATGAATAAGCCAAGGACAGCTAGGGTGCTTACACCTTGCAATATACCTAGTAGGGTCAGTCTTGATGCTAGGAGCAAGCTCAAAACCTTTCTTCACTGCATAGTGCCTCACTGCTTTTCTGAAGGTGACTATGTCAGGAAATAAGACACCCTTCTCTATTCTTGGATTCTCAGGATCATGGAGGACCCTTGTCTCATCAGGATCTGCATCATTAACCTCTGCCTCAGAAGGTATAGCTCCTTCAGCAGTAACATTTTCATTGGCAGCATTAGTAGGCATAGATGGATCTGATTGTGTATTCAAAGATGGTTGTGCATTCATAGATGGCTGTGCAGGTGGAACTGAAATGTACATATGCTCATCATTCACGCCAACATACTCTTCTTCATTATCAAAGATGTCACGCTCTTCTTTAGCAACACCTTGGGTTTTGTAGGCATAGATGGATCAGATTGTGGCTCTGGATTAGTAGGATATGGTGGTTCAGGCTGCATGCATGGACCAGGCTGCATTCCTAGCTCAGGATATGGTAGTAGTAGTTGTTGTTCACTAAAAGCTAGGAAAAAGATATATTTTCCAACTTAATCGAATCTAGAAAATGTATGTGCCCACGCAAAGAGGATCGGGAGAGCTTGCTTCCTTTGCCTGCCGGTCAGTGCAGAGATTTTACAATTGGGCATGCAGGACTCGAAGGGGGAAGCAGATGCGAGAGCCCTCACGCTCGCCCGCAACTATCGCGCCCTTTTGCTGATTTTGGAACATGGAACTTCTCATGCAAAAGTGAGCATGCCGCTTGAGAGAGCATACCTAGAGCCGTCAACGACTTTAGGTGACGCCGCCATTGGCGCAACTGCCATTGTGCCGGTCTTCATGTCCACTGCAGCACTACTGGACTACCACCACAGCCCAGTCAATCTTCATGGCCACCTGGCCGTCGCCCCGCCCGCCGCCAATCGGCCCGCTGCACGCCTCGCCGTCACCCCGCCGCAACCAATTGCGTCGCCGCCGCAGCCGGTGAAGGAGGCGTCCAGCTGCAGCGAATCACCCCGTCGTTGCCCCGCCACCGCGAATCACCCCGCCGCCGGCAATCGTTTCGCAACGCTGCCGGTGAAGGAGCCGCCGTCGAGTTCTAGGGTTAGCGATTTGGTTTGGGGAATGGAGTGGGAACGTGACGACCGAAGACGGAAGACGCGTCGGGCATGACCAAAATGCGTCGAGGCCTTTTCCTTCGGCTGGAAGGGGCAGAACGGGCAATACGAAAATACATATGCCTGACAGTGGGTCCACGACGTTGTCAGGCGTAGAGAGTGGTGTATCTCAAAGATCTGGGAAATTGTAATGGTGCTAGTACATTTAAGTGAATAGTAGTGGTGTGGTTCAAAAACGCAACAATTACAATGGCGTGTATCCAATTAACCCTTGTTATATTGCTTAAGCTTAAGGCCTCTATTTTAACAAATAACTGGTGGTGGAATTTTATGAGATTTTATTCTTTTGGGATTTTTTTGCTATGTGTCCGTTTGAAACATAGGTTTAGATATCCTAGAATCCTATAATGTCCATAAGAAATACCTTGATCAATTCATAGGGATTTGGAGGAAATCTAAAACTAGGTCTGTCTCAATACTTCTTTTGTGTCTATCTCTTTTATCAAACTCCTATGATGCATCCAAATGTGTCGTTAGAAATTTTCAATGCTCTCAATTACTATAGGATTGCAAGTGATGACTGTTTAGTTTACCTTATGAAAAGTGCTTATGCTGCCAAAAAATAAAAATAACACCAACCAAACGGGTAGAACCAGAATGTGTCTTTTCAAATAAAAGCAGCAGCTCTCACATGGTACAATTTTAATTTCACGGCACCTTGGACCTGTATTTGGCTTTAACTTTTTGCTTTTCCAAATGGGTAGAAATGGAGAGTCATTTCCAGTTGTGTCAAGTAAGATAAAGAGATCGCATAAGTTTCATAGTTGTTTTAACCAAATAGCTTACAACCTTTTCACAATGAAGAGCTCACAAAAACTTTTCCATAGCTCATAACATGCAACAACTTTTTCACTGCTCACATGAACCAAATAGATCCTCAATAATCTTTTTTTCTATTCCTATGCTATTGTTTTTGTTCAAAGAGGCGCTAATAGTGGAGGCCCACTTTTGGTCTACAACTCTAGATTGATAGGAATGCGACTGCCTCTAATTTACTAATCTTTGAAACTCTAGGAATATTAAACACTTTGCAAAAATTAAGGTGCTCGATTAGGGCTTTTTTGAATTGTATTATAGAAGCTGACACTCATATACATGTATGATACTCACCCCTGTAAATGTACACACAAAAGACTGAGTCGGCATATCTCAAGATTAAGAAAGTTACTATAGAAATCTCTTCGTCGACAGACACATCACCTACCATTAACAGAATAACACCGTTAAATTCTGGAATAAATTCAAAAAGATGCAAGTTCCCGTGTCAAGTAGAGGACTTGATTGGGGGCTTAACTTTATTTGAAATCCAAATAAAAAACAAATGAAAGTAGTCTTGTCAAATTGGATTATATTGTTGGTAGTAGATCATCATCATCATAAATCATTGCATCTCCGGTCTAGTTTCCAAACTCGCATAGGAATGACTAGAAATGAAAGAAAACGAAATGGCAAAGCATCTAGGAATAAACGATTGATTTCTATCAATAAACTTACTAAAACCCCAATCATATAGTACTTAGCACGCTGCTACGAGAGATATGTTTTATTTATATATCCCGCATTGAAAATCATCCTTCCGTATTGGAATACATATATGATCGGATACTATTGCCCAAGATCATTTGTATTTCTTTTGTTTAGGTGAAATTCCTAACTAACTGCCCTAGAGTTATAGCGGCCAATTGATTTAGAAGAACAATAACCAAAGACAAAAAATCTAAAACAAGAAAATGAAGGAGGAGCAGACTGTTGATCAAGGAACTAATGTAGCTCAGGTAGCTTCGCATTACTTGTCACAAATAACTTACGAAATCAAAGGAATTAATTTGATGGATGTGATATTTAATTAATTAGAGCCTGCAGCTGGGGTAGTGAGCTAAGTAGGATGAAGAGGAACAGGCATCCGCATATATGGCCAGACACCGGTCCTCCATCTCCATGGACGTACACAAAGCATAGTAATGGCAGCATTGGCTAGAATAATAGATAGTGTGTGCTGATCGATGGTGGTGGTGCACGCACTCACCACTAAAATATACAGTTGGGTTCAGTAGTGTCACAGTCACAGCCCCTGCCCGATCTATCGGACGACAACACTGCACGGCCACGCAGCTACCCGCCGGTCCAGTTCAGGTCCAGTCCAGTCCGCCGGTCCACTCCATTTACTAGTAGTAGAGAGTTAGCCAATGCAAAGTGTGTATCAATTATTGGTTAGCCCCTGGACCACTCACTGCATATATATAGCTTCATTCACTTTCCTATCTTCCTCTACCTTTTCTTCACCGTCTTTCCATATATATGCATATATGGCATATATGAGTATACACCTACACCTATACATATATCTAGCTTTTCATATATCGCAGCTAGCTAACTATTCTCAGGCCATATGCAACAGTGTACATCAGGTTGAGCCATAATACCCGTGTTTTTTTATAACTATGTAGTACCCGTGTTGACAGAGACTCAATAAAGCCAGCCCCAATATAGAAACTATGTCATAGTTTCTATACTTGCCAAGTTATGTAGGCACTACATATAGAAACTGTATTTTCAATAGATGGCTTTTTTAAAATAATTTTGTCCAATCACATATCATCTTTCTCTTATCATTTACTTATCACATCTCACTACCACAAAATTGATTTTACGAGACAACCTATTTCATTAACAGAGACAGTAAAAAAAATATGTATGTCTTCTAAAATATGTGACGATTTTCGGAGATAGTTATTTTATATACGGAGATAGTCAAGAAATACCCATTTTCAGACGTGGCAAATCAGCCCAGCCTGCTAATCGTCTTAAGACCCACATCAGCCCACTACCAGTCTTGAGTATGTAATGGAAATAAAAACCCTAGCCCACACTCCTCTCTTGGTATCTCTCATTCGCAAGCGCCGCCCCACTCTCCTCCTCACAAGCCTTCCTCTCTCCCTCACCATTTCTCGGCATTGGCGGCTAGAGGCCCCCCTGGCAACGTTCGCGTGGCCCTCATGCCCCCCCAGTAGCGGCGCGGTGGCGATGAACAGTTTGGATGCTCCTCCAATGGTGACAAGTAGCTTGGATGCTCCTACAGCATCGGGTGGCCCAGACGCTCCTCTGGCAGTCACACATGGCCCTAGAGCTACTTCAGCTGCCCCAATGGCTAGATCCATCAAGGAGGGTGTGGGATCCGACGACCATGGCCAGATCCGTCGAGAAAGGTGGTGACCACAATGATCTCCAATAGATCCAGGTGCTTACTCTTCAAGTCAACGTCCCAGGTGCTTACTCTTCAAGTCGACGTCCCAATCGCTCTACTCATCCCCAACTCCCTTTTCTACAGAATCGATGGAGGGGGGCTTCTGGTGGCATACGGCGATAACATGGCAGCATGGATGGCACCGTGGTGGCATGGACAACGTCACGTGAGTTGTTGCCGCTCGGCAGCCTCGATGGGTTTGATGGGCTAGTGGGTACTTGTTTTGTTTTTTATTTGGTTTCTAGAGGCGGGTAAATGCCCCGTCTCTGCTATCCTCCATTTATAGTGAAGTCCTTCGTGGAGGTGGACGAGCCGCCATCTCCAAAAACCTGATGTGCCCACCTCTATAAACTGTTTTTGCAGTAGTGCATCTTTATATTTTGGTTTCCATATAGACATGGTTTCTTGTCAAAGAAAGCATTTTCTCTTCTCTCTTTCTCTCTCTCTTCCTTAATTACAGTGCAACGTCATCAAATGAAACTAATAATTCAATATTATAGATATATGTTTGGTGTTACTAAAATCAAAATGAAAACCACATTCTGATATTTAATTAGCTTTAATTATTTGGGATGCTTTCATTAGTGTAATTATATATGTTGTCCCACGTATATAGTACATACTGACCGAGTCGATGGATGGGCACGTACTGAGCGTTACTGTTTGATCTTTGTTTCTCATAATGCCTTTTGGTAATGCATGCTACTGTATCACCATAAGTTATGCTTGGTCGGGGTTCAGAGGAGACAAAGGCTGCCTGCCCAGTGGGGCCTCCCATCGATTCGCGCAGCCGTGTTGTTGCCACTGGGTTGGTCCTCCGTGGCCTCTCTCTCTCCTCATTTCAGGCCTGGTTTAGATACTCTAACGTTGAAGGCAAATTTCGCATAGTAAACATCATGTTATACTGTAGCAATTTTGTTTTTATTTAATAATAATTATCCAAACATTGATTAATTAGGCTTAAAATATTCGTCTCGCAAAGTAGAACAAAACTGTGTAATTACTTTTTGATTTCATCTACATTTAGTACTCCATATATATGCCAACATTTTGATGTGATGTGGAATCTTCTTTTTGTATAGTGAAATTTAAGGGTGAATTTGGTTATCTAAACAAGACCCGGTGTCCACAGGAGCAGAAGATAATCTGATCTCATCGACGCATCACCATCGCTGGAATCTCCTCTTTTCCGTCCACTGACAGCAATTGCTTTTGTTGCAATGCATATGCCCGGTCTACTCTTCCCAGTTGCATCATGTAGTGTGCTCCTCTCAGGATAGAGATGATGCATGATGGAGATGGAGTTAACATGCCTGTCCCAAAAATATGCAAATATGATGCCATCATGGAGCTGTTTACAGGAATAGTACTCTCTCTCTCTCTCTCTCTCTCTCTCCCCCCTCCCCCCTGCAACTTTGAATAATTCACTGTTCAAATAAAGTGTGTTCATTGATTTTCTTTTCAGAAGAAATACATGAGCAAACAATTATACATAAGTGATGTCTCATAGTTTTTCTTAAAAAATACATTTCTATCATAGCCCACCTCAAAATCAATTTTGCTAGTCAGATCTGTATGTTACTGTATTTGTAAATGGAGGGACAAGTCCTTTTTGTTTTTATTAAGTGGAAGTATATGTGTCCCTTTTGAATGCATAGATTCCACATGATCCCTCCTTTGTTTTAATCATGCATGACACAGAGCCTTTTCTTTCTAGAGAGATATATAATTCAATCCTAACTAAGGTCTTCAACAAAATACCTAAATATATTCCACAAAACAATATCAATAACAAGACCCTGAAAAGAGTAGTTCCACAAAATTCTAATGTTCCAAATAGCCCTCGAAATCGAATCCGGTGAATCGGCAGCTCTCATCATCCGTCTGATCCCCTCATCTTATCAGATCGACTTGTCGAGCTAGCTAGGGAACTAAATCCGGACAATTATATTGCGTCCACACCATGAACAGTCACGGAGATATCATATCATGTGGACGGTTAGCTGGAGAATACATTATATTGCTGTACTTTCTGTCTAAGCTCATAGGATCGAGATGTGGTTGTCTACCGGACTTCAGAGGCATGATTTTTGAAAGCTGTCCTACTAAGGCATTAGGGGCATTTTGCGTGGTGGTCATTGTCCTGATAGCTGTTGTACATCCTTTACCAAGCAGGCATCCAGGTGATGTGCTCTTCATTCTTTATTTCTCTTTCTTTTTTGTTGGTCACTAAGGAAAGCTAGCTAGCTAGTGCAACAGATAAAAAGGACGAATACACATGCATGTACATGTGAGGAGAGGATAAGTTTACCCTACCTTGTTTGTTGTCCAATTAATGTACTTACGTCTCTGCTTGATCTGATCCAAGCTCTGATGGGTGAAAACCACTGTCATTGGAGGATTGTGCTACTGTGTGTACCATTTTTGTTAAAAAGAATGCTAAATGCTAAGCGATATGGAGATAATCCTCGTTATCTATCCATTTTGTATGTCCATCTATCCTGTTTGGAAAGCTGGGTGCAGCTGCAGCAGCCAACCAGCAGAGGCAACGGTGGCAGCAGCAAAAAAGCCATGTTATATTTGCAAAACCCACTAGCATGCTATCTCTGCATGCAAGCTATCCATCATCCACTAACAGTGGTGAAGCCACGTTGAAGCTTGTGGGTGCACAATGCACCCACAAAAATTTGGAAAACCAATACTAAAATCAAAATTTCACCATGGTTTTAACTTAAATTTTCACACCTACAAGACAAATGCACCACCCTCTACTTTGCTCTAGCTTCGCCACTGTCTACTAACATGCATTTAATTGTCCATCAATATGCCACACACCCTCTATATATATTAACGTTCATCTATGATAGTTTATTTATGCTTTAATGTAAGTAATTATATGTAGTCTAATTTTGTTCTAAATCATCTGCAACCATCATAGCAATGCATGGGATATCCTTCTACTATATTATTAAAGTTTATTATGGCTTTCTCCAGCCATATTAGGCCACATTATCGCCAAACGTATGATCTTGAATGAACAACACAGATTAGACCCAGGAAACAAATGCACAACACATACACATATACTCCCACCATTCCAAATTATAAGATATTTTTGCTTTTCTACATATATTGCTTTTTACTATGTATTTAGACATAATGTATATCTAAATAATAGCAAAAGCTAATGTATCTAGAAAACCTAAAATGTCCTATAATTTGGAACGGAGAGAGTACATATGTACAAACATGCTACATGAATTGCTAATCGATGCGTGTAGTCTGATGCAAGAAGTTAGCTGGAAGCAATGACACAGAGGAACGAAAGGACATACATATATCGAACCCACTTTAACAGAGTATGGAAAACATCAAGCTATTTGGAACCCTCACATATAGATATATTTCCATGCATGGAATGGAACCATTTATATGTGAACTGTGCATGATGCACCATGCATGCTGTTGATGCAAAAGTGGATCTGCAAACACAAAGGGCTAATACCCAATCCAATATCCAAAGCGTGCTAGTCGATTTGACCTGTTAATCGACAAGGATGAAAATTCGAGTACTTTGGTCCTGACAACAGCGATACGCCCGGAAGCCACGGCCAAGAGGTACTCACACGGAACTCGAGGATCGTCGAAGGTCGCACTGAAGCGATGCAGCTCGTCGAATCGATGAGAACTCGTAAAAAGAAAAATATGCAAATTGACGAAGTTGCCGAAAAGTAAGTAGATGCAAATAGGAGTAAAATTGGTTTGATATTGATTGATTCTTTTTACATTGTCCCTCAGTCTATATTTATACCCTGATCTGAAGAAACATAACCAGACACGACTAGGACACCGAGTCCATATCTAAGGAAAAACGTGACTCTTACATGAATCATACTCTAACAAACGTGACTCTTACATGAATCATACTCTAACAAATATAGAAAAGGAAATCAACACATATCTACTTCCTTGTCCGCCTTAATTACGATGAAATTTTCATCGACCTCCTCTCCATCGGCATGCTTTCCGTCATCACAAGCTTCATCGGCAGTAGTTTTCAGATCTTCCTTCATCGACATCGGCAATAAAATCTCCGATCTTGCCAGCAAGGCCCCTGAGTCTAAGTCAAACGACAACCTTTCCATCGGTCACCACCATTCATCGGCAACAATCCTCACAAGCTGATCTTCATCGGTACCCTTCTACCAGCGTAATACAATAACTTTCCTTCTACCGATTAGCCCACTCTGATCATTTTGACACGTGCCAAAAACGGTGTCAACACATGCCCCCCAATTTCGGAGTATAAAATCATTAATGTTCCGAAATTTACTCCAGACAACGATTGCCTTTACCCAATTATCTTAGCTCATCCTCCAAGCATGACATAATCTGTTACCAAATCCAATCAAACCCAGCCCTGATTCACACGTCTCAGTAAATATCGCACAATCTTCAATCACTCTCGTTCCTATTATGGTTAAGATACAAAAACAACAGTCCATCGGCAAGAACCTAACATAGTGACGCTACCGATCTCGGAATTAGAATATCATGTACCGAGATTTCTTCCGAGTCATGATTGCTTGCCATCAAACCACCTGCACAATCCCTTGATTATCGTGCAAATAGTTACCATATCCATCTGAACCACCTTGACCTACATGCTCGTGGCAGAGAGAAAAGTCCAGAATGCCCCTATTCCAATCGGCCTATAAATAAATCTCTCCCAAATGCTCGTCTTCTACCCTTAGACTCCAACCTTCAACATTCTCTCTCTCCGGCGACGACCTCGACGAACAACCGTGCGATCCCAACCAGCAAGAACCTTCCCCAGCGGCAACCTCGAGTCTCCAGCCACGACTCTATCCTTCTCAAGATAATGGCAATCAACTTCGATGTCCCTGCGGTTTGTTTCACCTTCATCCCCTTTTACTGCAATTCCTTTTGCCCTTGCAAGTTCATATAGTTGGTGATTTTCTTTCTCTTTTCCTCTGTTCTTTTGATTCTCCAAACTTAGTAACTATGCAACAAGTTAGTCATTCTAACCAATCAGCCGCACATCCAATGTTTAGGTCCAATGGGCAACCCAGATCCAACTGATTTGATCAATGCAGAGACCAACAAAATTCCCTTCAGAGCCCAGAATTTCTCTTTAAATTTATGGAAGGATACCTTCCGATCTTGGCCTAAAACCACCAAGGGGTGGAAAGATTGGTATCTGAGGGTAATCGGGTCGATGCAAGTATACTGGGCAGAGCAAAAACTAGACCAATGCATCAAACTATCCATTGCTGATATGCAAAAGAATGAGTCGATGATGATTGCTGCCGCTTATTTCTGGTCAGATACAACAAATACCTTCATGTTTGGACACGGTCCAGCTACTCCCACTCTTGCCAATGTATATATGTTCACCGGCTTAGATATTTCAACTGCCGATGATGCCTCCGTTTACGGCAGAAAATCTGAGTACAGGGTGAATACCCGTAACATCGGTGGTTGGACAGGGTATATCCAAGAATACAGGAAGACCGAGACAGTTGGTCAGAGGGAACACGCCACATTCCTAAACATGTGGTTTGAAAAATTCATTTTCTATGGTCGATCGGTAGGGCCAACCAATGCTTACCTCCCCGTAGCTGAACTACTGGCCAACGGTGTAAGGTTCCCTCTTGGCCGATATCTCCTGAGCTCCACTTATCACCTCTTACATCAAGTGTCTCAGAAGCTTCTGCTTGGTGAACCCATCGACAACTTAGGAGGCTCGTGGTGGTTCATTAACATGTGGCTGAATGCTCACATGCACAAACGCTTGCAATGGGATTTCTTTGCTCAGCAATTCCTGCGAGATATCGCCGAAGACTATGAACTTGGAGATGAAGAATCGGCAACATGCCCACCCCTCAATTTTGGTGAAGCCATAATAGTTCTTCCTGGGACAGAGGCCAATGAAGATCAGATCGGCCGATTTTTTCAAAGCTTTTACAACGGTCTTTCCCGTGATCATCGGGTTTGGATGCCCTATGTCGACGAAGAAGCCAGATTCCCCTGTCTCTTCAATTTCGCTGATGATGCCTTGAACAGGATGATGAACTTATGATGGCCATCATTACTCCCTGGCAATCCCAGTGAATACATTAGACAGTGGAAAGAACACCAATATTACCTATGAATTCTACAATCCATCGGCTGTATCATGTCAATTGGCTTTTGGACAGCTGCCAATTAAACTTTGCTTTGCCGATGTGATTAAGCCGAGAGAAACAATCACCAGCGGATCAGACTGGAGCAAAGTAGTGCAACTCTCCCCTGATGTCGATACTACAGATGTTGATCTATCCACCTGGGTGCCAGCCTCTTTCATCACTGAATCATATAAGCTATGGTGGCAAGAGTGGAAGGGACAATTATTTGCAGCATCTGTTCATACATATCGACATCTGATCGACCTTGAGCATATCATACCTGATGACGCAGTAAGTTTCTTTTAACACTAGTTTTTTTTATCATCGACAACTAATTTTCTTGTGATAGGTCGATGACCCAGCACCATCCACGAGCAGGAGTGGGAGACCCTTTGACCTTCGACCTGTATCCCCGATATCACCGATCGGCTACAATGCTCCTACGCTGGCTGTTCTGACTCATCAGAGAACTCGTACCAAGAAAATCACTACCAAGCCAAAATTGGCTAAGGCTAGGGCCACTCCATCAGCTGCTGCTGCGACCCTAATAGAAGCGTTCAAGGTAACAACCCTATTTATTCCAACCCATGCCGATCTCAAACCATACTGACACTAATTTTCAGGACGCAAGAACTACAACTGGATCATCATCGGCAACTTCTCTTGCATCAAACACTACCATTTCTGACAAACCTTCAGTGGTATTCCTTCAACTCTACATTTAACTTGTTAAACATCATGTCTTACACCTGTCTTGCAGCAACAAACGAGTACATCGGCAAGTGTCCTAGATGTCCAATCTTCACAACCAACAAGTGTTGATGCCTCCCAGCCAACCGTTGCCGAGGCCCAAACAAAGCGCAAAGCTTCAATAGATACCGAGGCACAGCCAAAACGGCAGAAGTCCGTACCGATCCCAACACCTGATCTAGCGCCTCCGAGCCAACCAGAACCGGCCGATGCAACTGAGCAAGCAGTCGATCCTTCTGCACAGGGCACGTCATCGGCCGTCGTATCCCAAGGACCAATTACTGATGAGACCATAGAGGAATTGTCATCAGTCTTAGCACCAATTAATCCTACAGCTAAAGATATCCCATCGGCAGGCTCAGCCAATCCTTCTCATGGCACACTCCAGATTGCTTCCTCCAGTCAAAGACAAGAAATTACCTTGAAGCAAGTAAGCTGACTGATTTAGCCGATTTATAATATTCATACTTGTCCTCGACTGACCCCTTTTCTTCTTTCAGGAACAAGACTCTCCAGACCGTTTATTCTCCTTTGCCATCGATGTTTCTGACGATGAGGGAGAAGAGGCAAGCTCTACACTCGCACTGGGGATAGTATCGGCAGAAGTCAAGTCCAAACTGAAGGTTCTACTGAACTTGCTGTAGCAAGACACTGCCCAGTTGGTAGATGATTCAGACCCCGCAAAAGCAATTTTTAAAACAATTCGTGGCCAGGTCCCTGCCAACATCGATGAGGCACTCTTCCCAGCAGCCCACTTAGAAAGCCGACAACTCCAATATCAGAGGGCCGCTCAACGCATTGCCGATAGAGCTGCTCAGGCTCAGCTTAAAGAAGAGATGCTACAATTGAAGCAGACCACCGATGAGAAGCACAAGAACATCGATAGTTTGAAGACCTTGGGTGCCGAACTTAAGCAGAAAATCTCGGACTTATCGGCAAAGAGGATGGCTCTACTGGCTGAACTAAAGGATGTCGAGGTAGCTCTAACTCATGCTAAGCAGGAAGAAAGCCAGTTACCCAATGCTATCAAGGCTCTCCAGCAAGAAAGAGATATCCAAGCTCGCAAAGCCCTGGCAGTGAAGAAAAAACTTAGGCTAGTGGAGGGTGCCACCGATGAAGATATCAAAGAGATAGAGGAAGCCGATCAGATTCGCCTGCGTGCAATATCGGCCATCCAATCTTTACTAAATTTGTAAATCCTATTTATTGCATCGGTGCTTTAGGAAACACTGATACCCTTTGTCTAATTTTGGCCGATAGGACCGTTATCTGCACTTATGTTTTTATGCATCCATCCAGATACTAGGGTAATATTTCTTTAAATATTTTCCGTTTAATGCTCTAGGAAACACAACCCCTTCGAGGGTTTCTAGAATGTATGTGTTGCCAGGAACAGATTGATTTATCCAATAAAGTCCTTCTCAATTAGGAGACCACTTGCCAAACTTTGAACTTTTAGTCCCAATCGGTAAAATCAATTTCCAAACTAGATCTCCATCAGCAAACTCCTTTACCTTCACCTTCTTATCATACCATATGACTACCTTTTTTTATTTTCTTCGATGCTAACTAAAGCCCTCAACCGATGACCTGCCACGTCTTCTAACTCATCTTTCATAAGAGTATCATAGTCATCGGCTATCAGTTGATCTTGAGAAAATATCCGCCTAGAGCCAGTTTTAATTTCCCAAGGCAATAATGCATCATGTCCGCATACTAACTGATAAGGCATTACTTTGATTGCACCATGACATGCCATCCAATATGATCATAGGGCTTCATTCAATACTGTATGCCACCGCTTAGGATTTTCTTTAATTTTGCGTTTAATGAGTTTGATAATTCCTTTGTTGGAAGCTTCAGCCTGACTATTAGCTTGAACATAATAGGGAGAAGAATTCAAAACTTTAATCCCCATACCAATAGCAAACTCATCAAATTCTCCCGATGTAAACATAGTACCCTGATCGGTAGTGATAGTTTGAGGAATACCAAATCGGTAAACAATATACTCTTTCACAAAATCGATCATACTAGCCGATGTTACCCTTTTCAATGGAATTGCTTCAACCCATTTTGTAAAATAATCGGTAGCAACAAGTATAAATTTATGTCCTTTGCTCGATGGCGGATAAATCTGACCAATGAGATCGATAGCCCATCCCCGGAACGGCCAAGGTTTAATTATTGGATTCATGGCCAATGCAGGCGCTCTTTGAATATTACCAAACTTCTGACATCCTTTAAAATACTTAAAGCAATCTTCAAGGATAGTCAGCTAATAGTATCCATTCCTTCTGATCATCCATTTCATCTTGAAAGCCGATTGATGTGCCTCACACACTCCTTCATGAATTTCACCCATCAAGCTTTTTGATTCATCACCGCTAAGACACCTAAGTAAAACTCCATCTATAGTCCGATAATATAATTCATCATCAAGGAGCACATACTTAGTGGCATGAAATCTTATACGTCTTTCAACCTTCTTAGATGGATCCCTTAAGTAATCGACAATCTCCGTTCTCCAGTCATTGGTATCAATTGCTGATGTCAGCACCTCCTAGATAGGCTGATACCCTGAAGCATGCTGAGCTAGCCGATTAGCTTCTTCATTATGCAATCGAGGAATATGTTCAAGACGAAAATCTTTAAACTCTTTCAACAATTGCAAACATCTCTCATGATATGAGATCAAAACTTCACTTCAGCATTCATAAATTCCAGCCAATTGATTTATAACCAGCATAGAGTCACCGAAGATCTCGACAGCATCGGCACATATCTCCGTAAGTAATTCCAACCCTTTTATCAAAGCTTGATACTCAGCCTGATTGTTTGTCGATGTAGCAACAATCGGCAATGAAAACTCATACTTCCTTCCTTGAGGTGAAATCAACACAATGCCGATACCTGCTCCTTCACCACACGTAGACCCATCGAAAAAAGTGTCCAAGGAGCAACTTCCAGAGAGTCCACTGTACTGTAATGCTGAGTGACAAAATCAGCAATAACCTGCTCTTTAACTGCCTTAGCTGATTCGTAACATAGGTCAAATTCTAACAATGCTAAAATCCACTTGTCGATTCTACCACTCAATATCGGCATCGACAGCATGTATTTGACCACGTCATCCTTGCATATGACAATGCATTCGGCCGATAGCAAATAATGCCTCAATTTAATACAAGAAAAGTATAAACATAGACATAGTTTTTCGATGGTCGAATACCTTGTCTCAGCATCCACCAATCTTTTGCTTAAATAACAAATAACATGTTCTTTCCCTTTAAATTCTTGAATAAGAGCTGAACCGATAACAGTATCATCAGTTGACAAATACAACCTGAACGGTTTCCCATGTTGGGGTGGAACTAGCACTGGAGGATTTATCAAGTACTTCTTAATTTCATCTAGGGACAACTGCTGCTCAGCTCCCCATACAAATTCCTGATCGGCCTTCAATTTGAGCAACGGGCTAAAAGCCTTGATCTTGCCCGATAGATTAGATATGAACCTTCTAATGAAATTAATCTTGCTGACCAAAGATTGCAATTCAGTTTTATTGGCAGGAGCAACTACCTTATTAATTGCATCAATAGATTTCCTACTAATTTCAATACCCCTATGATGCACCATAAAACCCAAGAATTGACCTGCTGATACACCAAACACACATTTATTAGGATTCATCTTCAATCCATGCTTCGTCGTGCACTCCAGTATCTTTCGTAGATCGGCTAGATGTTTTGTGATATCCCCAGACTTAACCACTACATCATCAATGTAGAATTCCACTAATGTGCCGATGTACTCATGAAAAATAAAATTCATAGCTCTCTGATAAGTAGCACCGGTATTTTTCAAACCGAAGGTCATGACTATCCACTCAAACAACCCCACATGACCTGGACATCTGAAAGTAGTCTTGGGAATATCTTCTTCAGCCATGAATATTTGATTGTAACCTGCTTTACCATCCATGAAGCTGATAATCTAATGCCCGGCTGCAGCATCAATCAACAAATCAGCAATAGGCATTGGATAGCCATCCATCGATGTGGCTTTGTTGAGGTTTCTGAAATCAATACAAACACGAAGTTTCCTGTTTTTCTTATAAATAGGAACCACATTAGAAATCCACTCCGCATATTGACACTGCAGAATAAACTTTGCCTCAATCAATTTAGTTATTTCGGCCTTAATGTCAGGAAGTATATTAGAGTTACATCGGCGTGTTGGCTGCTGATATGGCCGAAATCCAGATTTGATAGGTAACCGATGTTCAACTATGGATCGGTCTAATCCAGGCATTTCAGTATAATCCTAAGCAAAGCAATCTTTATATTCCTTTCACAAATTGATTATTTGCTGCTTACACTTGGAATCTAACTTAGCGCTAATAAAAGTAGGCCTTGGCCTATCACCATTACCAATATCTACCTCTACTAAATCATCAGCCGATATGAACCCCTGACCTAACTTTCCATCATCGGCAAACCTATCAATTAAAACTCCTCTTCCGAACCGTCTACTTGGATCAGTAGAATTTCATAGTCAACAACTCTGAGAAACTCTTTCTCCCAAACTTCTCCTGATATGCATTTGGTTCGCTCATAAGTATCTGATTCTGCCGATGCGATGATATAAGAATCACTAGGGGCAACATCAATCTTATCCCCAACCCATTGTGCGAGGCTTTGATGCATTGTGGAAGGAACACAACAATTGACATGAATCCAATCTCTTCCTAGAAGCATATTGTATGCACCCTTACCATTGATAACAAAGAACGTTGTCGGCAAGGTTTTGCTGCCGATGGTCAACTCAACGCATACTGCCCCTTTAGCTGGTGACACATTGCCTTCGAAATCTTTCAGCATCATATCGGTTTTGGTCAAGTCTTGATCTCCTCTGCCAAGTTTCCGATACATTACATAGGGCATAATATTAATCGCAGCTCCTCCGTCAAAAAGTATCTTAGATACAGGTTGCCCATCAACTCTGTCTTTCACAAACAAAGCTTTAAGATGCTGTCTCTCGTCATCGGTAGGTTTCTCAAAAACAACCATCATTGGATCTAGTGCCAGCTGAGCTACTTGATCGGAGAGAACAACTTCTTCCTCATCATCAGAGGGTGCCAGAAACTCTATCGGCAACATAAATACCATATTAATATCTGCCGATGGGCCCTGCCCTTTGTGTTTCAACTGCCACTGCCGATGTCTGGGCCTCTCATTGGAAGAGCTTTCCTCTCTATATAGGTCTTCCTGACGCTCACGCTGCATCCTCCTTTTCTGTGTCTTTGTCAGACCCTCGGGGCACTATTGAGGAGGCTTAGTTTTCGAAACCGGCTGATAATAGATCTCAGTTGATTCTACACGACGTATATTAGGGTCCCTGTAGAATATTTCTTCATCGGGAACTCTTGCATTTGCTATCTCCTCAAGCTCTTCTTGATTTGTTGGAAAATATCCAGCGCGCTTACCAAGCCTTTCATGTACACTGAGTCTGTCCCCCAGCCGATCATGCACTGATGCTCTGCCTCTGATCGGCTCATTGATAGATAAGCCCTAATTACCAGGCTAAAACCTCCTTTCTGGCCGATTGGCTCGATAGTAACCATTGCCCTTAGGGCAATTTTCAACAGTTGGCAATTTAATGCCTTCTTCCCAGCAATGGATGAAAAACGGGCACCACCAATGATCTTTATGCCGATGCCACTCTTCCCGACGTCTCTCTTCTTGCTGTTGTCGATATTGGTCCTTACATCAACGCCAATCCTCCTGCTGCCTTCCTTCCTGTTGCCGTCGATGAGTAATCACAATGTCAGGTCGAGGAGGTTTTTTGGAACTACCATTTTCTCCCAGCAGACCCTTGCTTTTTGCGTCATCGGTAGTTATCCGATGTTGGGGATCCACTGATGCATTCTTCTCAGCAGCCTCTGATGTCAATACCTTGGTCTTACCCTTGTCATCCAACATATTTGTTGGGAAAGGATGTTGATCGATTTTCATCGGCTTCTGGGTCTTGGAGTTGTCAAACTTAATTCTCCCAGATTCAATAGCCGATTGCAACTGCTGCCTGAACACCTTGCACTCATTTGTACTGTGTGAAGTTGCATTGTGCTATTTGCAGTACTTGATCTTCTTCAAATCTTCTGCTGATAGAATCACATGATTAGGTGACAGCTTAATTTGACCTTCTTGAAGCAAAAGATCAAATATCCTATCGGCTTTGGTGATGTCAAAGGTAAACTTCTCTAGTTCTTTCTGACCAAAAGGATAAGATATCGAACTTTTATTCTTAACCCACTCAGTTAAGCCGATAATTGGTTCTTCATCAGAATCAGAGTCTTCTACCTCATCAACAAATGATACCTTTTTGCTCCAATTATTTTTAGGCTCAAAAACCCTAGTGTCTTGATTAGAGATCCTTTGTACGGTATGACCTAGGCTTTCAAACTCCTAAAAAGCATACCTGTCCTTGAGATGTGGCAATAACCCTTGAAAAGCCAGATCGGCAAGTTGCCGATCATCCAGCACCAGGCTGTAGCACTTATTCTTTACATCTCGTAGCCTCTGCACAAAGCTTTCTACCGATTCATCATTATGTTGCCTTAATTTTACTAAATTGGTAAGCTTCTTTTCATGGATTCCAGCAAAGAAATACTTATAAAATTGTTTTTTCTAGATTAGCCCAAGTAATAATAGAATTTGGTGGCAATGATATGAACCACATGAATGCCAATCCAGACAAAGATGATGAAAATAATCAAACTCTTAATTCATCTCTGCTAGCTGCCTCTCCACATTGAATAATGAAGCGATTGACGTGTTCCATTGGTGATGTATCATCTTGTCCAGAAAATTTGGTGAAATCTGGTACCTTGTACCGATTTGGGAGAGGAATTAAATCATATGTTGGAGGGTATGGAGTCCGATAAGAATAAGTATTAACTTTGGGTTTTATCCCAAACTGATCTCTCATGATTTCTGCTATCTTATCAGCCCAAAAAGCATCAGCCTCCTGCTGACGAACTGGCTGAATTTCTACAGGAGGTACCTACTGATATCCCTTCACGTGTCTTTGTGGCACACGATCTCTAGCAATCGGCATATTCGCCACTACTTGTGGCCCACTAACTTGCTGGAAAGGATCCATCGGCTGAGCTACCGATGCCTGAGTCTGAAAACTAGCTTGCATATGGCCTTGCTGAATTCCTGCAACTTGATAGTTCTGCTGAACTGCATGCTGAACAGGTAACTATCCTGACCAACCATTATTAGAACTCATCGGTATAAAGCTTGCCGATGGCTGGTAACTTGCGGACATTGTTGGATAACAATTAGCATAACTAGCTTGAGGCATTAACTGTGCCCTAGGTTGACTCATAGCAGGGGCCTTCTGCTGCATCGGCAGTAGGCTTGCCGATGAACTTGTATTGGGTGCTTGAAACGAAGGCACCTAGAAACCTCCTGAAGTTGGTTGCACAATAGTTGATGTGGCATATTGAGGTACCTGAGTCATCGGTGAAACATGAGTAGCCGATGATGCAGAAGCTTTTCCTGCTGCGTCAAACACTTGAGGCAACCCAGAGTTGATGGCAGACAACTCCGAAGGCATACCATATCCCCACCAATTAACAGGAATCTGGCTGTTCTGAGACACAGGCCCTGACATAGCTGATGCCGATAGATCCGTATTAAGCTGAACTCATCCTCCTGAAAGCATTGGACCTGATTTTATTGGTGTAGATTGAACATTAGGCAAACCTGCCAAAACTAGGGGAGAAGTAACTTTTGTACCCGCAACGGCTGAGGGAGCCGATGGAGCATTGACCGATGCTGGTTCTAGTTGGTGATAAGCTGGCACAATGTAAAGTGGTTGTACTTGTCCCTCTTTAAACGTTTGAACCACAGCATTGTGAATAGTATTTGACAACACATTGGAGTCGTTAATCAAAGCATGATTTACTGTAGAATTAACCATCTCTTAAAGTTTACCAGGATTGGAGTCAAAGGTAACCTGCAGAGGCAATGGCAGATCTTGCTTCTAGATGACTTCTCCGCTTCTGTTCAAGCTAAATGATTTCAGGCAGAGCTGCCTGTAATCCTCCATAGCCTTTTCCATAGCCTGCTTCTACTCTTCCTTGAGATCTTCTTCCGATATCGCGATGATGTTCCCCGTGTCGATCTCAAGATTGAACATATTGATCGTGTTGATTAGTCCCACAAGGCGTGCCAAAAGATGTGTTGATGCAAAAGTGGATCTGTAAACATAAAGGGCTAATACCCAATCCAATATCCAAAGCGTGTCAGTCGATTTGACCTATTAATCGACAAGGATGAAAATTCGAGTACTTTGGTCCTGACAACAGTGATACGCCCGGAAGCCACGGCCAAGAGGTACTCACACGAAACTCAAGGATCATCAAAGGTCGCACTAAAGCGATGCAGCTCGTCGAATCGATGAGAACTCATAAAAAGAAAAATATGCAAATTGACGAAGTCGCCGAAAAGTAAGTAGATGCAAATAGGAGTAAAATTGGTTTGATATTGATTGATTCTTTTTACATTGTCCCTCAGTTTATATTTATACCCTGATCTGAAGAAACATAACCAGACACAACTAGGATACCGACTCCATATCTAAGGAAAAACGTGACTCTTACATGAATCATACTCTAACAAATATAGAAAAGGAAATCAACACCTATCTACTTCCTTGTCCGCCTTAATTACGATGAAATTTTCATCGACCTCCTCTCCATCGGCATGCTTTCCGTCATCACAAGCTTCATCGGCAGTAGTCTTCAGATCTTCCTTCATCGGCATCAGCAATAACATCTCCGATCTTGCCAGCAACGCCTCTGAGTCTAAGTCAAACGACAACCTTTCCATCGGTCACCACCATTCATCGGCAACAATCCTCACAAGCTGATCTTCATCGGTACCCTTCTACTAGCGTAATACAATAACTTTCCTTCTGCCGATTAGCCCACTCTGATCATTTTGACACGTGCCAAAAATAGTGTCAACACATGCATTGTGCATGCATCAAACGTTGTACCTCTTAACTACGCAAACAGCTAGTGGAGCCAAGATATCCATGCTCCCCTGTAAGAAAATATTTTTTTCCAAGATCATGCCGTGGCACTTTTTTCATTAAGCAGAAGTAAAATTTGTTACATCCTAGGTTGGTCACGGTAATTAGATGATTACCGAGACCCCCAACTGAAACACGTGTGGTTGTGATTTACATTGAAGTATTTTGTGACAAACCGGCACCACACTATTAGAGATGCTTGCATTATCAAACCACTATTAGACTTCCTCTCTCTTCCATGGTCCATGATCGATGTTTTTTTTATAAAGGAAGCTTTATTACTTTTCCAAGAGCAATACATCGAGTTGATACAAAGTTTTGAGAAAAAACCAGCCTCAGCTTTTCAACAAGCACACACCCATAAAAAATGAAAACCACACACACTGCCTTTTAATCCATGCATGATCGATGTCACCCTCTGCAATTGAGTATTTGACCCATCACTGTACCCCACTCCTGCATGACATATGTACTTCCTACCATGCATCCTTTTAACTCACAGCATAGTAGTTTCTTTAACTATTTATGTGGTTATCGTGCACAAGAAAAATTACTATGACCTACACATATGCACTGTAGTATAAGATGCGCCCATTAGTACACATGAATGATTTTTGGTACTAGCTCGTGCATCGAGTGTTAGGATTAAATTGGCACAAATGATCTCATTAATCAAGCAGATCAAAGGGTTAATGTGAAAGGCGCACTATACATTATAGGTTTTCACATGCGGTCATAATAGGTTTACAGAGATGGGCTACTTCCTGCCTCTAGACAGGCCATGGTCCGTGTCATCGTGATGCTAGGCGCCACCAGTCATCCTTGTCCCTTGAGCTCCATCGTGGATGCACCGCTCGAAGAGGAAGGGAGGTGGGACCGGGGCTCCATGTCTGACTCAACAACCTTTACACCTTCCCTCGGCCTCAGTCAGGCCATCATCATGTCTTCCCCTTGGTTGAACCGCTTCTAAATCTATGCCATCACACTGCAACTTGCCATTGTTCATGATGCCATTAGATCCTGTGCTGCCCTCTCCCTTGTTCCCACTGCCAACTCAACGACTGCTCAATTATGCATCATTGCCCCTATCTAGATCCATGCCCAAGCAGCAGTTGGCCCTCCTCTAGATCCACATCATTGGCGCACGGGCGGGAGGCATCAACGTAGAGGTAGGGGCATCGACCTATGAAAATAGCCCAATTTACAGGGGTGACCTTCTTAATTAAGTGGCCCACATTTGAAAATGTGTTTACTAGGGCAAGGACAGACTATTGGGCCTATAGAAGATTTCTTGAGGTAGTAAAAATATACTCATCTCTGTAAATAAAATCCATTGTCTCCTAAAATTGTGTAGTGGAATAAGCAAGCACTCAAATCTATGTTAAATGGACTTGCCATGATTCGGGAATTTTAAGGGGTGTAATGGACATGAAGACCACCTGAGTTTAATTAAAAATTTAGGTCCCCGCATCATTCACATGTGGCTTCTTGTGTGAACCACTTGTGGTAAGGATCAAATACTAGTGGTGGCTCGTCTAAGAATCCGTCTATAAAAATGTGTATCCACATGTGGCCCAACAATCATAGGGGGGCTCCCTCACTGCACCGATCACTACTACACAACTGACCTTTCGTCGATCGCCCAAAATGCCTTTAGTCTCGGTGATTTCGGTGACCGGGACTAAATAGACCGGGACTAAAGGTCCCTCCCAATGGCTCTGTTGTCAGGCGCTGTCGGGAGAGACCTTTAGTCCCGGTTGGTAACACCAACCAGGACTAAAGCCCTGCCTTTAGTCCCGATCGGTTCCACGGACCGGGACTACAGCTTTTGTCCCGGTCCGTGGCACCGACCGGGACTAAAGGACTAGGTTTAGTCCCGATTGGTGTTACTAACAGGGATTCAAACCTCTCCTTATAAATTGAACCTCCCTCTTCTTCCTCCCTGCCCGATCTCGAGCTTCCTTGTTCATGTTCTTGTTGCTTGTTCTTCCATTGTTCTTGCTTGTCTCATCTCCGGCGATCAATCCACTTCAAACACTTCTACGCCGTCGTCGATTTGTTTAAAAGGTTGCTAGCTTCATCCTCCTATGTTTTAGCAGCACCATATGTAAATCCATGTTGTATATGGCTATTTTATTTCATATTGCTAGCCCCAATCACTTTTCATGTTTGAATTTTTATGAACGATGCTAATTATAGTACCTAGAAAATAGTATACACATATAATGTTCTCATTTTAAATTATTAAATAATGTTGATTCTTTGTAATTTTGAAACAAATTAATTTTAACTTTAAAAATTCTTCAAATTAATTTTATTTAGAGATAAAATTACACCTTTTAATAGAAAAATACAAATTTTATGATTTTGCTATCTTTTTATTAACGTCCACAAATTAATTTTATGAAATGATGAACCACTCATAAAATTTTGAACTCAATTAGACAAGGTTGTGCCACGCTCTTTTCTCATGCTGGGCTTTTAATTATGTGATGCCATATAATGCAGATAATGACACACCATTGGATGTACAATGCCGATCGCCACTCCAACGAGTTCATTGAGGGCGTGCGAGAATTCTGCAGAGTGGCAGAGGAAAACAAGTGGGATGGTTTTACGTGCTGCCCATGTGTCGTGTGTATGAATTTGAAAGAATTTTATAGCTCAAGAAGTATTCACTTGCACTTGTTCAAGTCAGGTTTCATGCCAAACTACATTTGTTGGACCAAGCACAGAGAGACCGGGGTTATGATGGAAGAAGGTGAAAAAGAACAAGCGGACCCTGACGATGTTTTTGCTCAATACTGTGACTTCACGATGGAGGAAGTTGAAGAAGAGGCGGATGCAGAAAACAGTATCGCTGAAGATGACGATGCTCTTAGTGATGTCATTCGTGACGCACAGAGAGATTGTGAAAGTAAAAAGGAGAAGGCTAAGTTTGACCAAATGCTAGAGGATCACAAGAAGTTACTCTACCCGTCGGCCGAAGATGGGCAGAAAAAGCTAGGCACGACACTGGAGTTATTACAGTAGAAGACAGAGAATGGTATATCTAACAAGGCATTTGGAAAATTACTGTAGATCCAAAAAAGATGCTTCTGAAGCCTAATGAATTGCCCACCACTACATATAAAGCAAAAAAGATTGTCTGCCCTTTAGGATTACAAATCAAGAAGATACATGCATGTCCTAATGACTGCATCCTGTACCGTGCCGAGCATGAGAATTTAGATGAATGCCCTATTTACCATGCGTCACGGTACAAGATCTTGCGAGATGATCCTGGCGATGTTGAGGATGAAGAACGTCCGAAGAAGAGAATCCCTACCAAAGTTATATGGTATGCTCCAATAATTCTATGCCTAAAACGACTGTTCAGAAACAAGGAGCACGCAAAGTTGTTGCGATGACATAAAGAAGACCGTAAGGTGGATAACATGTTGAGACACCCTGTAGATGGGTCCCAGTGGAGAGAAATAGATAGAGAATTCCTGGACTTTACTAATAACGCAAGAAACCTAAGGTTTTTTTTGACGTAAAGGACTGTGGGGGAGATCCCCACAGTATGCTTAAATTTAAATTAAATAAAGGTCCAGGGGATTACAAACCTCAGTTAACTAAAAGCATCCGACTAGAAGCAGAAGGATGATCTAAGATCTTCCTTAAATCTAACAGATTGAAGAATACATTGATTTTTGAAATTAGCAAGCCAAACAGCAACATTGGGCTCTCTCCTCTGAAAGATCTTGTCATTACGAACTTTCCAAAGCTCCCATGCTGCGATGAGGGAAGCTTCTATGAAGAACTCCAGATTATGTGTATTACTCACTGCAGTCAACCGCTCCAACATTGATAGAGAGGTATCCTAGGAAAAATTAATGGAGCTCCAACATTGCATAGCGAACGGGCAGCCAAAAAAGAGATGATCGATATCTTCTTCCAGACCTGTGTCACATAGCACATAGAGTGCATCATCCTGAATATTAAAGTGCCTCCTTCTTAGCATGGTCTTTGTATTTAATCTGTCCACAAGTATCAACCATGCAAAGAATTTGATCCTGGGCGTGCAGCTTGACTTCCAGAGAGCTTTGTAGAACGGGTGGGCTTCTACATTGCTAAAGACATGAGCATAGAAGCGCCACGAAGAATATTTAGCTCCCCAAACTAGTGACCAGGAATCAGTAGTACTTTCATCATACTCGACATCTTCCAAATAGTTCTGGAGGAAGATCAGCTCTTCATGGGCTTGGGTGGACAGAGGTAGGAAAAAGATGTCATCCAAATCTTGCTCTAGCATCAGACTTTGCACCGAGATGGAATTACTTTTGGCAAATGAGTGCAACCGGGGAAACTGAACTGAGAGAACTGAATTAGACCACTGATCGTTCCAAAAAGAGAAGAAGAAACCTAAGGTTCGCATTGAGTACGGATGGATTTAATCCTTTTGGGGACCAGAGCTCTAGTCATAGCACTTGGCCCGTTACTCTATGTATCTACAACCTTCCTCCATGGTTATGCATGAAGTGGAAGTTCATTATGATGTCGGTGCTCATCCAAGGCCTAAAGCAACCTGGCAATAAGATCGATGTCTACCTGAGGCCATTAGTTGAGGAACTCCAGCTGCTATGGAGCAAACCAGGTGTGCGTGTGTGGGATGAGTACAAATAGAAAGAATTTGACCTACGAGCATTGTTGTTCGTGACAATCAATGATTGGCCAACTCTTAGTAATCTTTCAGGACAGACAAATAAGGGATATAATGCATGCACCCATTGTTTTGGTGAAAGAACGAGACAACCTGCATCCAGAGAAGATAGATGATGGACGTCATTACTTAAGACCTGCTAGCTACACTCTTAGCAATGAGGAGAAGGAAAGCATGTTTGAGTGCCTAAACAGCATCAAAGTCCCATCTGGGTTCTCCTCCAATATAAAGCATATAATAAATGTGCCGGAGAAGAAATTTGTCAACTTAAAATCACACGACTGTCACGTGATTATGACGCAACTGCTTTCGGTTGCCTTAAGAGGAATTCTACCTCCACATGTACGTCTGGCCACCGTGAAGCTGTGTGTATTCCTCAATGCAATTTCTCAGAAGGCATTCAATCCTTTTGATCTAGTTACTCTACAGAATGATGTGGTTCAATGTCTTGTCAGCTTTGAGTTGGTGTTCCCTCCATCCTTCTTTGATATCATGACACATCTCCTAGTTCATCTGGTCAAAGAGATTAATATCCTGGGTCCTGTGTTTCTACACAACATGTTTCCCTTAGAGAGATTTATGGGTGTACTAAAAAAATATGTTCACCAGCGGGGTCGGCCAGAAGGAAGCATTGCCAAGGGATACGGGACAGAGGAGGTCATTGAGTTCTGTGTGGACTTCATTCCTGACCTTGACCCGATTGGTCTTCCTGAATCACGGTATGAGGGGAGACTTGGTGAAAAGGGTACACTAGGAAAGAAAACATATATCAGCCAGAGTAATGATTCTTTCAATAAAGCACACTACACAGTTCTTTGAAACTCCAATGTGGTGGAACCGTATATTGAGAAACACATGAATTTTGTATGATCCGAGAATCCTGGGAAGAATGAGGCTTGGATTACGCGTCATCACATGGAGACATTCGGTGATTGGTTGCAAAAAATGTTAGGGTGATAAAACTATTGGAGATGAACTGTATTTGTTGGCTAGGCAACCAGCGTGGCACGTCCTCACGTACAAAGGGTGCGAGATAAATGGAAATACATTTTACACCATATCCCAAGATAAAAAGAGTACCAACCAAAATAGTGGTGTCCGCGTGGATGCTACGGAACCGAATGGGAACATACACACATATTATGGTCGCATAGAGGAGATTTGGGAACTAGACTATGCATATAATTTTAAAGTCCCTCTATTCCGATGCCAATGGGTGAAGATGAACGGAGGGGTATCAGTCGATAAGGAGTACAGAATGACAATAGTGGACCTCAACAATATTGGGTATAGAAATGATCCATTCGTCCTTGCTGCTGATGTGAATCAGGTGTTCTATGTGAAAGACATGTCTACAAAACCCAAGAGAGGGAAACACGACGAGAAAAAAAACCAATGAGCCAAAGCGCCACATAGTTCTTACAGGGAAAAGAAACATCATGGGAATTGAAGACAAGTCAGACGTGTTAGAGGATTATGAAAAGGATGAACAAATCCCACCCTTCTGTGTGGCCAAAGACCCAAGCATCCTACTCGCTGCTGAGGACACTCCATGGTTACGGAATGATCATAACCAAGGGCATTACGTCAAGAAAAAAGTTTACCACTATACCTGCTTGATATAGGTAGTGAACTCAAATTAATAATATGTATTTGACATCTTGTGTAATATAATTGTAACATTATGTGTCGAAAATTCAAATTTGAGTGGTTCAAACTTTGATATATATGGGAATTATGGATTTTCAACTACACTTTGCCAACACTTTGTCAAATGCAAAAATGGTCTATATATGAAATGTAGATCTTGATGAGTGGAACAATATTGGTATTCATGACTTTTCCAGTCAAGACCATCCAGGGTTCCGAAAATCAGCGTTTGGCTATGAATTCTTTCAAAATTCAAAATTGAGTGGTTCAAACTTTTACAAATGAAAAGTTGACCATTAGACCAAATGTAGGTCTTGATGAGTGGAACAAACTTTGTATTCATGAGTTTTCCATTCGAGACCATCTAGGGTTCGGTCAAAGTGTGTGTTTCTAAAAACTAATGATTTGACTTTGGTCAAACTTGGTCAAATGACCTATTTGATGACTTCAAATGAAAAACTTTTGAATACCAAGTTGTTAGAGCTCATCAAGATCTGCATTTGATACATGGACCATATTTTCATCTGGATAAATTTTAGCAAGTCCTAGGCATATGTTTTCAAAATCGAAGACGGGTTTTGGTCGGATTGGTCAAATGAAACACTAAATGACTTGAAATGAAAAACTTTAGAATACTAAGTTGTTAGAGCTCATCAAGATCTAAACTTTTTATATAGACTATTTTTTCTATTTGAAAAATTTTAAATAAACAATACTCACCAAATCTTGAATCTCACTCAAACTATATGAATCTATATGTGCGAATTGTGGATTTTCAACTACACTTTGCCAACACTTTGTCAAATGCAAAAATAGTCTATGTATGAAATGTAGATCTTGATGAGTGGAACAATATTGGTATTCATGACTTTTCTAGTCGAGACCATCCAGGGTTCCGAAAACCAGCGTTTGGCTATGAATTCTTTCAAAATTCAAAATTGAGTGGTTCAAACTTTTACAAATGAAAAGTTGACAATTAGACCAAATGTAGGTCTTGATGAGTGGAACAAACTTTGTATTCATGAGTTTTCCATTCGAGACCATCCAGGGTTCGGTCAAAGTGTGTGTTTCTAAAAACCAATGTTTTGACTTTAGTCAAACTTGGTCAAATGACCTATTTGATGACTTCAAATGAAAAACTTTTGAATACCAAGTTGTTAGAGCTCATCAAGATCTACATTTTATACATGGACCATATTTTCATCTGGATAAATTTTAATAAGTCCCAGGCACATGTTTTCAAAATCAAAGACGTGTTTTGGTTAGACTTGGTCAAATGAAACACTAAATGACTTGAAATGAAAAACTTTGGAATACCAAGTTGTAAGAGCTCATCAAGATCCAAACTTTTTATATAGACTATTTTTTCTATTTAAAAAATTTTAAATAAACAATACTCATCGAATCTTAAATCTCACCCAAACTATATGAAACTATGGGTGGGAATTATGGATTTTCAACTACACTTTGCCAACACTTTGTCAAATGCAAAAATAGTCTATGTATGAAATGTAGATCTTGATGAGTGGAACAATATTGGTATTCATGACTTTTCCAGTCGACACCATCCAGGGTTCCGAAAACCGGCGTTTGGCTATGAATTCTTTCAAAATTCAAAATT
The DNA here is from genome assembly GCA_038087645.1 of Saccharum hybrid cultivar R570. Lineage (NCBI taxonomy): Eukaryota > Viridiplantae > Streptophyta > Magnoliopsida > Poales > Poaceae > Saccharum > Saccharum hybrid cultivar. The sequence continues at coordinate 2,587,763 of JAQSUU010000368.1, forward strand.
GAGTGGTTCAAACTTTTACAAATGAAAAGTTGACCATTAGACCAAATGTAGGTCTTGATGAGTGGAACAAACTTTGTATTTATGAGTTTTCCATTCGAGACCATCCAGGGTTTCAAAAACCGACGTGTATCTCTAAAAATTTTAAATTTTTAAATTTAGACAATTAATGTCGCGCATTTGGATAATTATTATTGAAGAAACAAAAGTTTAACGTCCAAATGACCCAAAAACAAATTTTATGTCGAAAGCCAACAATTTTATATATTTTAATTGTCCATTATATTTTTGCATTAACACAATATTCATTATAAATAACATTTATTTTGGATAATATGAAATATTTTAAAAAAATAGTGTTTATAATTTTTGTAATGCACAATAGAGTCAAACTAAACTAATGTGTATTTTTGAAAAAATTTATGATAAATATTTATTTTTCTATGCATTTAGAAAGATGAAAAGAAAAAAAGGTGAAAAATAAAATTCACCAAATTCTGGCGCATAAACAGGCGCTAGAATTTGGTGGAAGGACCTTTAGTCCTGGGTCTGGCCACCGCCCGGGACTAAAGGGCCTTTAGTCCCAGTTCTAGCCACGAACCGGGACTAAAGGGTGAGTCCCGGGCGGTGGCCAGACCCGGGACTAAAGGTCCCTAGCCTATAAAGGCAGAGCCTTCTTCGTCCTCCTCCCCACCCACGCGCACACACGAACCGCCGCCGTCCTCTCGAGCACCGCCGCGCGCCGCCCCGAGCACCGTCGGCGCGCGCCCTCGTCCACGTCCGCGTCCGCGTCGCCAGGTACGTCCACGAGCGCTCGCCGAACCCTGGTTGCGCCGCTGCCGACCTGCCCCTGGCCGCGGGCCGCCCCGACCCTCCGCAGCCACCTACGCCCCAGGCAGTGCACCTGCATCCTAAGGCCGCCTAAGCCCTGCGCGGACAGCGTAGCTGCGCCCCGCCGCCACCTAGCCGGAGATGGAGGAAGAAGAGGCCACCTAGTCGTGTGAGATGGAGGAAGAAGAGGCCTGACGTGCAGCCCCCGCATGTCAGTGAGAGAAAGAAGAAAAATATATAATGGGTTGCCTGTGTTGGGCCGGCCCAGTAAGAAAGAAGCGTGGGCTGAAAAACGTTTTTCTTTTTCTAAAAAGAATTACTGAATTGCTTTTTGTTATTTTTGTACAAGATTTTAGGAGTGTAATAACATTATGAAAAATTTTATGTAGACTCTCTATGATGTGTAATATCTAGAAAAACTATTAAACCTGAAATTTGAATAGTTTTCCATGAGTTAAAATTATATATTTTAATTAAGAAATACAACTTCAATGGATTTTATAGGCTTAAATATTAATTTAAAAATCCTAAAATTTTCTAAGTAGACTTTTCATGCCTAGGTCTAGCTTCACAAATATTTTGGTAATGTTTTGATAAATAGAAATTAGATTCTTAAGTTATGCTCTAATATTTAATTAATTAATCATAAGTTTATCTTAATGATTTAGGATTTGTGTGATTTTGGGATTTAGTGATGACTTTGGGTCATTAACATGTGATGACCCATAGCACTTTAATTAATTGTTTGAGTTTATGATTAACTTGTTAATTAAGAATTGTTAACGATAATTAATGTGTCTAACATAGATCATTAATGGTTAATGATTTCTTGTGTAAGTAATTAGTGGTCTTGTGATAGACTTACTTGTTATTAGATGCATTAAGTTAGTAGGAGTTGGTCGATACCGTTGCTGCATGATTACCTTGATCTACACTTATATCCAGATGATATCCCACTAATATGTGTAAGAAGGTCTCTTATACTTAGTAATGCTTAGACTTCGGTAGAAGTCAATCTCTTATGCTTAGTAATGCCTAAACCCTAAACCCTAAACCCTAAACTATAAACCCTAAACCCTAAATATTTTTACAGAAATGGCCGACCCAAGAGAAGACAAAGAAATATTGTTGAACATGATCCGCGGTAGCGCTGAAGAAGGTCGTTATGACGATCGTGAAGGCGATGAGAACCTTGAGGGCATCGATGACGGTTCTCAGCACTTGGTCGACCCGAATGACCAAGACAATGTTGGCGAGGTCTGTAATATATGCAACCTCCTATGTTTATATACATGAAATTCAAAAAAAATCATTTATTAATTGTCTTGTTTCTACCTACATAGCCCTCTGTCTCAACGACAACCATGGAGACCAGCAGAAAAGTACGAGGCCTGAAGAAGCCGATGGAGGGCCGGTTGGTTATCATAGATTTCGACGAGAGAACAGGCCAGCCACGTGGACCCCATGCAAGGGCCTTTGTCAATCACTTAGGGTACCTTGCTCGGGATAGGATCCCAATCAATGTCCGTGAATGGAAGAAAAATAAGCAACACCCAGAAATCAGTTATGTCTCCGACTGTGACAAGGAACTAGTTTGGGGTGACGTGTTGCAACATTTCACGCTAGACACAAATGATGAACAGTTGAAGGAAAGAGTTTAGGATTGGTCTATGAAGAAGATGGTCACACAATTCTAGTGCTATAAGAAGAATCTATATAACGACTATATCAAGAAGAACAAGACTCTGGATTTCAACTGTAAGCACTTTGTCAAGCTGCGGCCGTTTTGGGACGAGTTTGTATAGTTCAAGACGTCGGAAGAGGGTCAGCAATGGGTGAGAAGGAACCAAGAGAATGCCCGACACAAGACCTACCACCATACGATGGGATTAGGTGCCTACCCTACTACCATTCCTAAGTGGAAAAAAGCCGAGCAAGAGCTAATTGACAGGGGGTTGATGCCAGAATCCCTCGACTGGCCTGAGCGCGCCAAGCACTGGTTTTTCACTCATGGAGGCTGCCTGGACTTAAAGACCAAAAAGGTCGTGTATGGGGAATGCATCCAAGCTGTAGCAGAAAGATTTCATCAAGCCCGCTCCGTCGCTCAAAGTTGAGAGTGGCAGCTGAACAGAGATAAAGATGAGCTGACATACGCCCTAGGGAACCCTAAGCACGGTGGATGAATGAGAGGCTATGGCTCCGTGTCGTGGGAGCATGCCTTCCCTCAGGACAGAGAAACTTATAGAAGCCGCCAGAGAAAGAAGGAAGAGGACAAGGAACAACTACGCAAGTTGGAGGAGGCTGTTATGAAGACCAGTGAAGTGGCTCATAAGGCACTAGAGCGGGAGGAAGCGCTTAAGGCCACTATGAATGAGCAAATCAGAAAGGCCATGGAGGAAGTTGTAAGTTCCCGCCTCTAGAGCTTGTCACAGCTGGCTGCCAACATTAGCCCCGGCTCAGCTCAGTTGAAAAGCAGTTGTGCTTCTACGGAGGTGCCTGTGAGGCAAGATGATGACGCAGGGATGCGCTTCCTAGTGGATGACGTCACCACTCTATTGACATCCTATGAGCTGCATATTCCGGAGGGGAATGCCACAGTCAAGGTGGCTACCGGTGTTATATCTCCTATCGACCCCACCAAGACACCAAGGATCCACTCGGTCGTAATACCACCCGGATATGCTATTGTCTCAGTGGATAGAGTGGTCAAATGCCATGAAAATGTGGCTCTAGATATCAAAGGTGGTGATGGGGAGAAGATCCTGGGTGAAGTGGAGAAAACATTCATATGTTGGAAGAAACGGTACATCATTATTCCTGGGGCGCCGCCACCACAACCGAACCCTAGGTGTGGATGATTGTGAACGCAATTGCTTTTCAATAATTATGTACTGTATCTAATTATGGTTCACTCATGTATATACCTTGTTTGTTTTTTTTTCAAATCTAGGACCTCCCCAAGTTCGTCTATCCATTCACCACATGACCATAGTGCCATGGGACACGACGACGACGACGATTTCATATAAGACAAGGCTGCATCCCCACCGCTGGCCGTATCTCCTCCATGACATACTCCAATGCCGTCAGCGGCCCAATCTCCTCCACAACAGTAAGCTCCAACCGCGCCACCGCCGCCTCCGCCAATGCCGACAACAGCCGCCTCATCGGCACCGGCTGGTCCATCGAGGAACAAGAGGCCCGCTGGCCCACAGAGATCGGTCCCACCACCTCCGCCGAAGAAATAAGTTGTGGTCACGAAGATCCCAAAGATGACCAAGCTTTCATACGAGAAGACTGATGAAGAACTTAATGCTTCAGTCAAGGCAAAAGTGAAAGCGTTCTTCGAAAAGACCAAAGTTGATGCACGAGCAAAGCAAGAGAAGCCATACCTAATGTATCCTCGTGTAAAGCTACGTCAAGTGGTGCAGGCTATGCAAGACGAGAAGCGTGCCGCTAGTAAAAAACTAGTGCTGCCACTATCAGACTATGAGCGTACTATCACAAAGAAAATCAAGGAGGATAAAAGGAAACAGAAGGCGGTCAGGAAAGATGTTGCACAGCTCGGCCAACAAGCGTAGTAATCAGTGCCGCCACTAGTGGTTGAGAATCAATATGGTTTCAACATGAACTTGATGCAAATGTCGGTACCTGATGATGTGGACTTAGATGAACTCGCCAAGTGGATGAATGTGACTGGGCTTCCCTTAGAACAACTTCTCGGTCGGGAGGAACTGACAACTGTTAAAGAAGCCAAAGTTGTTGATGAATGGCGGAGGAAGTACGTATATGGCAGGAGTCTATGCGACCCTACAAAGGTAAAAAAAATCTTAGTACATAAATGTACAAGTTGCACGAGTACTACTTGAGATTCTGTGCACAACATCAAAGTGAACAATATCTGGGCGTCCAAGTCAGAGACCGTCACTACTTGCGTAGAGATGACATCATCTGGGTACAGTTTAGTGAAGTACACCAGCTTCTCTATATGGAAGCTCTTGACAAATCTCTCATAAGCTGCTACTATCTGTAAGTGATTCTTCCTTTTAATCAATAATCCCACTCTAGCATATGTACGTATTCGTAATAACTATGCTCACAATGTGCAGACACATGATGAGAGAACTCAGATTGAAACAAGACGATTGAATTGGTTTTATCGATCCGTATGTCGTGTACAAGGACACAAAGACTAAAGATCCATTCAATCTGAAGATCAAGGAAATAGAGAAAAACCTTCGGTGGTTCTTTTATAACTAAAGGCATAAGGAGTTGCAATATGGGGTAAAGTGTTGTGTTATATCATGTCTTAGTCAATCCAACATTAATATATATATATAAGTTGACTTTATAAACAAATGCAGGGATCACTGGATACTCATTGAGATTAAGATCAAGGAACAAACTATAAATGTGTGGGACTCAATGAGAAAAGAGCTGGCAATGTACCAAGACATGATAGACATGATCCAGAGGTAAGTTCTATCATTCGTTAATTATCGTTGCCTGCTCCTTTAATTTACTATGTTATACCTAATCAACGACCGATTTATTGGGTAGGGCTTGGGCTTGGCTACAACAAAGATATCGTATGGATCTAAAAGTGCCACCCCCTCCTATTCTACATAAGTGGATGTCCAGACAACCGTATGGAACCAATTTATGTGGATACTACGTTTGCGAGTACATGCGGTGTAGCAAATTTACACCAGCTAAAGAGATGCTAAAAGTAAGTAACATGTGTATACAGTAAATTTATATCTTATTTATTTGTTGAAACTAAATAAATCTTATGTATATTAATATCTTTTCCTTTAATTAATGCAAATAGAAGGAGTGAGAATTGAAAGAACAAGTGTTCAAGCACACGATACTCATCGCAATCTAGGAGACGATCGCAAGTTTCATCAATGATCATGTCATCCCGGAAGACGGCGAGTTCCACCACAACCCTAGGTTGGATTTGAAGAGTCCAAACAAGAACGAACACTTGTATGAGCTTTGAGTGGCAGGCAAACATTTGTGTAACTCATTAACCGGCGGTCGAACACTTGATTACTTGTATATTATTGTAAATGTAATGTGTATGTACGTATATGTATAGCTCTATAATATATATATGTAGTTCCATACTTTATTTGTGTGCAATAACAATGCTCTCGTATAGGTACAACGTATATGGGTAATAGCAGCAAAGAATAAATTGGAAAACAATATAACTGAAAACCAAAATCAATAATGAATTGGAAAGAAAAAGGAAAAATAAAAAAGAACCTTTAGTCCCGGTTGGCAATACCAACCGGGACTAAAAGGTGTTGCGCCACGTCGATTCCTGGCAGCACCTTTAGTCCTGGGCCTAAGAACCGGGACTAAAGGTGGGACATTTAGTCCCAAAACCTTAGTCCCGGCTCACAGCCCGGGACTAGAGGTCCTTTTGGACCGAGACTAAAGCCCCGTTATGCAGCAGTGGATGGTTGGTTATATGTGACCCTCTTGTGGAAAGGTGCCTTGAGTGCCTAGAAAACATTTTTTGAAGGAACATCTGATGCTTGATTGACAAAATGAACTTAACTAGTTTGGGCTTTGCTCCATTACTCCAAAATTATTGTGGATTATCAATCTACGAGATGTTAATTGCTCCCTCCATCCTAGGTGGTTTTCAGACAAAATAAGGAACCTGGTAAAACACCATGCATCTTGCCCCCTCATTAAATAGGATGGAGGGAGTAGTTCAATTGTACTTTCCTTAGTTACCAGTTGGTTGTTTTAGTTAATATCAAGTTTAAAAGAAATCTAAGCATTTCCTGCCAAAAGGATAGGGGAGAGGGAGGTTGAGGAACAAGAATACCTTGTATTTTGCCACAGGTTTTGAACTATGATGGATCTCTTATATTTTAGGATGGGGGAGTATTACATATTGTCACCTGAGAGGTCATAGAAGAAATAGGAAAAACATTCCATGTCCATATTTAGCTCTAATATACGTGCATGATCTAAATTTCCTATTTGATGTAACATGACATAGAACTCTATCTTGACAGGTGTTTAGATGTAACGAAAAGACGAAAGGGGTGTAGTTGTGTAACACCCTCGGTGTTACCGCGTGTTCAATGCATCTAAGCTTGGCATGAGCACCTTTTCTTTTGTTTGCTTAATGTTGAAGTGAGTAGAATCAATTGGTAATCCTAAATAGTTAATAAAAATGTTAATTGGAAAATTGACGTAACAACCGGATTGTATCAACTAAGGTTGGAAACCAATTTTTTTCTGGAACGAGCATGCTATATAACATTGTGCATCCCCTTTTGCGGCACCTAAACGATTGTGAAGTGCAACGTTCGTGATCGAATTCGGTGATCGATAGCTAACGTTTCTAGTAGCTCGGTTTTGCAACTCGGTTTATTTCCAGCGTAAAGTATTTAGAAATACTCCAAGTCTAGGGCAGCTTTGACGTTGCCGTGTTGAGCACCTTCGTTCATGAATTCGAGTTAGGAAGGGTTACTGTGTGTTAGCTCGGGTTGGTAGCCTCATAGGTCGTCTAGGGTTTGGCAAGGTTGGTTCGCGGTCGGTTGTCACCGATTAGGAGTTTTTAGAGCTTTAAAAATCGTGCTTGCGCGTAGCGTCAGGATCTCTGGTTTCCTGAGCGCGGTCACCGCTTGTGGTTGCCGTGCAGCGCGGTTGGCCGGCTCTGTCTGCGCACGTCGCGTTGGATGCCGCCCCCCTCGTCGTCGCACTGCTGCGGTTGACCTCTCGGGCCGCTTGAGTGTGTGGCTAGCTGTGTTGCCCCGCTGCCTTCCCTCCTTTTTGTCATGTCCATCGTGGTGCGCCGTCGCACCCTTGGGTCGCACGTGGCCAACTCTCCCTCGCCACTTTTTCCTCCACCCGCCACAACAGCTAGGTAATCGGTAAGGTTCCGATGCTCACTCGTGGGTTCGCTAGGTTAGTAGCCGTCGTAGGGCACCGGAACGCCAGCGCCGCCGTTGTGAATGACCGCGTACTGTGGTCGCTCGTTTTGGTGCACCCCGCTGCCCCGTAGCACCACATAGGGTAGGAGTTTTAGCTAGGATTGGAGGCTGACCCGTTGGTTAGGACTGTGCGTGCCCAGGTTAGCCGTCGTGGCTGGCCAGTGCTGCCGGTGCGGCGCCGGTGAGCGCGGGGGCACCTGGGGACCTCAGCATTGTGAAGAAAGGTTTCTTCGGGGGCTTTATTGCTTATGCTCAGAGTGTAGGAATAGTGCCTTGGGCGGTCGTGCGTTTCCGATAATGCAGAAGGGCCTAATTGCTTTTCCGCCTGCACGGCGGACTTCTCGTCCTTCAGCCGCAGGCCGGTCAGAGCCAGCCTAGGACGCGCCTGTGGGCCGTGATTGTGGGTCGCTGTGCGCGCGCTGCGCGTGTTGGGTTGCGGGCGCGGGCGAGCGCTGCGCGCGGCTGGGCCGCCTCGTGCGGGCCAACCGAGGGAAGAAGGCTTTCTTTTCTTTCTAGGAAATTCGATATTAGTTCTAAATTAAATTCTGAGCAAATCTTTGGCGGATTATAGCAACTTGTGTAGATGTTCAAAAATTGTGAAACCACTTTAGTTGAGTCCCTAAATTCATGCTCTATCCGTTAGTAAATTCCTTTCATGCAGTGTTGTATTGATACTTGGTCGTTTAAATCGATGCAAAAATGATTACTTTTAAGCTATCAAATCGAGTAGGAATTTTTGTGGCAAGTTTAGAATAGAGCTAGCCCTAGAAATTTTTACAGTAGCTTCATAATATTATTAGATGCTTGCTGTAATTTTTTTATAGTCATCGAATAGCTTGTTTGATAGGGTCGCTAAGTTCTCCTAGTTATATGATACGTTGTAGCGATAACAAAAGAAAGTGATGCAACCTTTTTGGCAGAAATATTTAGACCGCTTAGCATGTGATTAATAGGAGTAGTGGATGGCTTAGCATGTTAGCCATTAGAGTTAGCTAAATAGCTAGTAGTTGGTAGTTGTTGTTATTAGAGTTACCGTTGTCACCTTTTAAGTGTGGCATTATCCTTGCATGTATGTAGATCACGAGGAGGTTGAGTACGTGGCCACGGAGGAGCAGGACTACGAGAAAGTCATCGAGGAGTACGAGGAGGAAATCCTTGTACCTGAGGAGTTCTAGGAGCCACCCGCGACTGACACCTCTGACTTTGCGCCTGCCCAAGGCAAGCCCCGGTGCATAACCCTTATTTTGCAAGTCTTTATATATATTTAAATGTTGTGCATTTACGTTGCAGGAATTTTATGATACCCACCTGCATATATATATCTACCCATCAGTCTTACTAGTACAGGATCGCGTAGCTGCCTTGCTTAGGTTCATCGGTAGCGTGGGTAACCTGTCGCTACTCACAATAGGGGGTTACTCATATTATTATTATTACATTCTGGATAAAAATGATGTGAAGGAATTGGCGACCGGATAGGGATGTAGTATGGGTATTGGTGGGTGTAGCAAGTTGTGTCCCGCGGCCACGGGGCACAACTGGGTTGCACTATTTCCCTGTCCGTGTCAATTAAGGACCGTTCGTTGCATGGACCCTGGTCAAGTCACAGATTTATTATCCCGAGCACATACTTGCTTATGGGAGCGGGAAGGCTTGTTACTCTCTTGTCATATGCTCCGGCTCTTTTTGGACCGACTGATTGGAGGCAGGGATAGATGGAGGTCTTAGCACCGCGTTGAGGCCGGGCCTCAAGTGCGGAAGCTAGGAGTCCAAGTTTGGACGGGGACCTGGAAACTCGTGATAGGAGGGGAACGGGTTAGTCTTGCTTGTGCCTGGGGTACAAGCGAGGCGTGTGTTTTTCGGGGTACCCAGCTAGGCACATTGATTCATGAATCGCCGTTTCTGCGTGACGGTACGGCTTGATTACACTCTGGCATCGTAGTAAGAATTGGCAATGAAAAGGTGGAGAAATGATCCTGATTTGCTCAACCCTTGTTTGATTACAGCATAGGTGCTTACATAGAATATTGGTTAATGAATAAAATATGACTTCTACAAGTTCAAAATTAAGGACACACTCTTAGTGCTGCTTTTCGCAAACAAGAAAAACCCACAAGCCATAAAGCCTACCATAATCCTTAAGAGTCGGGAAATATAATTCCCAGTCGGGTAAGTCTTGCGAGTACATTGTGTACTCAGGGTTTATTTTACCCTTATTGTAAGTGCACTTTGAGCAGTTAGGCCTTGTGTGGAGAATTCTTCTGGTGGGCACAGACGGATTCTCATTGCTTCCCGCTAGACGCTATTTTATTTCCGCTGTTATTTTATCGCACTCTGAACCTCTGGTATTGTAATAACTATTTCTGAGACTCTGTGTTGTATGAAATGGACTAAGTGTTGTAAGTTTGTACTCATTATTGGATCCCGGGCATAAAATGTGGATTGTTCGAGTTCTCACGTCGTGTGTGCTCGACGGAATCATCTGGTTTAGCTCACTTTCAATGCACTTAGTGTCTAGTGGAAGACAAGCACCCTGAAAGCGTGCTAAACCGGACGATTCTGCCACAACAGAGTTTTGATCACGACTTAGGGAGTAGGAATGAAATTGTCTCTATTCTTTTTGTCGCACTCTTGCTTTAGAACTCAAAAAACTTACTCAAGTCAGTGCAAAAAGATATTTATCCACGTGCGGACCAAACAAGGAAGGAGGAGGATTTCCTTTTTCTTTACCCGCCACATGTCAGTGCAAACAAGAAAAGGCGGGGACAAAAGATATTTATTGCTGCGAGGGATGCTGAGGTCCTGGTAAATTCTTTATTTAGATTAGAGTATTTAATTGTCCCATCTTTTTTTTCAAAATTATTAGTGGCTGTGTTTTTTTAATATCTTTCCTCTGGAAGCTAACTGGTAGGTGCTTTGATCAGGGAGCTAATAATTAGCTCATGTTTTGTTATACCAATTAGAAAGCCTAAATGTGGACTAATTCTGGGCTAATAAGAACTAATGAGGGCTAATTGGTGGTTAGAATCCATTAGCCCATAATTAAGTAATGTTTTAATCCATTTTCACAAGGTGGGCTAATTTAGCTCTGGGATCCAAACATGCCCTGAGACCTCACGGATTAAACATGACCATCACAACGAAATTCCAGTGTGAGAAATGGTGGGAGAGAGATGGGTAACTTCTTTCTCATAAATAAACGGGTGGCAAGTATTCAACAACTAATAAGAGGCACAGAGGGAGAGAGACGAAGAAGTCGTCTCTATAAGTCCCATCTCCCAATTTCGTGATCAGGGACGCAAAGAAACCATCGTCACATCGCACTCCGTCCACTATGAGAATCGGACGTAGTACTATAGGCCAATATATAGCTTGCTAGGTGACTAGCTAGTAGTAGTGTATCTAGAGACGTACGTACCTGTAGGTGTTGAGATCCACTGTAGCTTTTCTTGACGTCGATCACGACCCCATGGGCAGAGATAAATCGACTGCGGCCTTGTTGACTTCCCCGTCCCAACTCAAAATATTTTCTCTTCCATCCATCACATCAAATCTTTCGACGCATGTATAGAGCATTAAATGTAGGTAAAAAAGGTAACTAATTGCATAGTTTATCTGTAAATATCGGGATTAATCTTTTGAGCCTAGTTAGTCTATGATTGGACAAATTTTGTCAAATAACAACGAAAGATGCTATAGTAACTTTTTACTTACTTTTCGCAAAGTGAACACACCCTGCTTTAATTTGCACGAGCTACCTACTATCGAGTACTACCTAGCTAGTTCAGATCATGTGACCCGGCATTTTTTGCCAATCGAATTTGTCATATTTTCACTCTTACTTGATCCTGTTTGTTTGGCTTCCTAGCAACTTTGGACACCAAAGCTGGAAGCCCAAACAAACAGCTGGTGCCAACTTTTTAAAGTTGAATGCCCACCAAATTCATTTTTACACAGGAAGCCTCAAAGCTCATGTGATGTGAGGAGGCTTTCACTGGCTTTTGGTCCGTGTTTACCCGCCTGCCACTGCCAAGTACACTAGGTATGTATTTAGTTCCGCGAAAAGGTGTAAAAAAGTACCGTAGCATGTTTTGGCTTTATTTGGTAAATAGTGTCCAACCGTTGACTAATTAGGTTCAAAACGTTCGTCTCGCAAAGTACAACCAAGTTATACAATTAGTTTTTGATTTCATCTACATTTAGTACTCCATGCATGTATCGCAAGTTTGATGTGACGGGAAATCTTTTGTTTGCACAGTACTTTTTTTTTCGAGGAAGTAAACACAGCATAGAAGTTTTCTTCTCAGCAGCCTTCTTTTCGCCTACCGCTCACTTGACTCCCGCAGCGCGGCGCCTTCAGGAGCCTGACAGGGTGGCTCGGCGGGGCCAGTGCCCTACTGGGCTTCCGTCGCCGCCACCTCTGCTTGGAGAGCCGCCGTCCTCCCTATTTGTTCAGAGAAGAACTTCCTGGTGCTCACTGCAGCTACGATCTGGTCCTAGCCTGAGCCTGCCAGCCCTCCTCCCAACAACCTCTTCCAGCTCATACATCATCTCAAAAGCTAGGTTGCCAAATAGCCTCAGCTTTTGCACAAGCTAGCTTTCAGAAAACAAAAGCTAAATGCAGCTCAAACAAATATGACCTAAATTAACTGTAGATTTCACTGCCGTTTTCAGTTACGCATGCCGGTTTCCTTTTAATTTCCTTTTTGTTTTTTTAAAAAAGCTATGTGACGAATCCATAGCCGGATATCTTTGCCAAGTCCATAATCAATTTTCGGGATAGGGTAAGCCAGGTCCACTGACCTAAGGGTCAATAGCCGGATGGAAGCTAGAACGAGTCGAGTGGCGCTCAGAGGTTCCCAACCAAGTATCCGAGTGAAGTACACCATCAATGGCATAGGAGACGAGTCAACCGACCTACGATGCTCCTAACCATACTTAAGGGACTTCATCTAGTTGGGAGCACAAGTCAGGGGGCATCACTCAGTGCTTGGAGGTTCTTGATCTAGGATGTGAGTGAAGCACACCATCAGCGGTGTAGGAGACGAGACGCAGGATGGGATGGAAGGAAAACAGAGGGAGACATGAAGCGAAAGGAAACATGCAAGAAAAAAAAACAACCCAATGGAGAAGAGGTTTGGGAAGAATTCGAAGGCCTCCTAAAAGCAGTGGCCCTTGTAGGGCTCTATTGGAACTTTTTTTTTATCAACCCTTGAAAATATAGTAGGAAGTTGGAATCTTGTGTAGAGCCCCGCTAAAGTTACCTAGGTTTAAAATGTGAAGCAACAAGAAAATGAGTAATCAGTCTTATATATAATGTGAAGCGGTAAGAAAACGAGAAATCAACCAGAGGAGGCAAGCATGAAAAGAGGAGGCACGTACTACGCGTGAGGCCCTTAGAGGCCCACTCTACTAAGGAGAGAGACAATCCATGCATATATTGTCTCAAACTAGGTGAAAACATGGAAACCAATTCAAAAAAACATATATTTCGGTCGTTCAAAAAAAAATTGAAACTTGGCAAATCTGTAGCTCATACAAATATATACTTGTACAAAAAAGTTGGGATGCAAACTCGCTTTTGAAAAACTCATAAGAAAACAATAAATTCCAGGTGTATATGCACTAAAAGACTAAATTCCAGGAATTCCATCTAGTGCATATGCACCTCAAATTTGTCATTTTCATATGCATTTTTCTAGTTTGACTTTGCATCCTAACTTTTTCATGTGAGTACACATTTGTATGAACTATGGAGGTGCCAAGCAGTTTAAATTTTTTTTGAGCTACCGAAATATGCTTTTTGAATTAGTTTTCACATTTCCACATAATTTGTAGTTTGCACTGCATATTTTGCCTCCCAGTGCATGGCTCGCTAGATTTGGCCATGCTTCACTCGTCACATTTCTGTATATATATGTGTGTGACTCAACTCAATCTATGTGTATATTTATCATCTTACGATTTTCGCCCCGTAAGCCGCAGTTCCAATCCATGCAACTCTCTCCCAGTCTCCCTCGGACACTCCAACCTACCAACCTAATCATGCATGCATGATTGTGATGGTTATGGTTTGTGGTGCATGCTTCACCGATTATTATCTTGCACCGCAGTGTGATAATTCCCATAGCTTTAACCTACCCACCAGATTAAGGATATGCACTACCGCACGTGGGCTTTTTAGCGGCGGTTGAGGATGGTCTGTAGGGGCGGTTAGGGCAGCCGCCCCTACCCATCCGTTTCTACAAATCAGCTATTTATAGCGGCGGCTCAGCAACCGCCCCTATAAATAGATTTGCAGGGGCGGTCGGATATTTTTAGGGGCGGCTGAAATGCGAACCATCCCTATAAATTATTTTTCAAAATTCTCAAATTTAGAACCTGCGACATCAACTTACCACCGCCCTCTGCAGACCACTTCACCATTAGATGCTTGTGTCCATATACGATATGCGTGCATGTTATGTTATATGTATCCGATATTAAAGTGAGTATTTGAAACTTGAAAGGTCTTGATGGTTAGAGGGGGGTGAATAGCCTTTTAAAATATTCTACAAAGACAAGCTAAATAAGTTTATCAATATAACAAGTAGCGAGATGCGAGTTTTGCTTAGCCTACGGGGTGTTTGCAAGCCACATAACCAATTCACAATTCTAGTATATTTGCACTCAACCGCACAAGTCAAACCGAGAAGGTAACTATAACTACAACTAGCAAGCTACACAAAGGAGCTACTCTAGCAAAGCTAACTAGCTAGCAAAGATAACTAAGAAAGTAATGCAGAGTTGAGTTAGGAGAGTTTCACCGAGGGGCGAAGTATTGAGCCAACCAATATGATCAACAATGAATACCAAGACAACCGAACACCGGGATCAATCAATCACAATATGAAAGTGATGACACGAAGATTTATCCCGAGGTTCACGTGCTTGCCGGCACGCTAGTCCCCGTTGTGTCCCTCTTCACCACGTGATACGGTGGCTAATCGGTCTCACACCGAGCCTCTCAAAAGGCGCCACAAGAACCTACCAAATGGCAAAAGATTGCAATGGCACGAGCAATTCACAAATGTTGCCTTTGGCACTTCGTCGAGGTAGGCACAAACCCCTCACAATCACCGGAGGTGACCAAGAACAATCACCAACTCTTGCCAACGCCTCCAAGCTGCTCCAAGCCGTCTAGGTGGCAGCAACCACCAAGAGAAACAAGAATCCCGTAGCAAATCAACCACCAAGTGCTATCTAGATGCAATCTCACAATGCAAATGCACTTGGATCACTCAATCTCACTTCGAATATGCAAAGAAGCAAGAGAGATGAGTGGGAGGGGAGTTGCTTAGCTCAAAGTGCTCACAAGTATGTCAGATGTCCAAGAGATGGAGCCTTGAGCCGGCCAACGAGTATTTATAGACGTACCCCTTCGAATATAGCCGTTAGGCACTTGAAACTGCTGTAGTCGCGCTGACCGGACGCTCTGGTCAAACTGACCGGACGCGCCGATCGCACAGTGCCTACGCTTGTGAAGCACTGACCGGACGCGCTCGTCACAACGATCGGACACGCTGGTCCCGTAACGGACCGGACGCGCTGGTCAAGCCTGAGCAGCGCACAACAAAACAGCGATCGGACACGCTACAGAACTGACCGGACGCCACAGTGCCAGCGTCCGGTTGGAGTCCAGTAAGCTCCCTGATCGACCGGACACGTCCGATCAAAAAACCGAAACACGCGCAGACGCTGAACACTGACCGGATGCGTCTGGTCAAACAGAGACCGCGTCCGGTCTAGCGTCCGGTCACTTCTGTGACCTCTGTTCGCCTTCGTTTCTTTTCTGACTTCCAGCGTAGTGGAAAAAAGTCGTTTCACCTCCTCGAAAACGCCAGAATCCCGCCGAGTTCAAACCCTCTCTACCGCTCAAACTCCAACACCATCGCAAATGTGCTAACGCCACCAAGTGATCACGTCATGTGCGAGTGTGTTAGCATTTTCACATTCATTTTTAGAGGCATTATTAGTTCTATCCAAATGCATATGATTATGAAATGCACACCTAGAGGCACTTAGGAGTTTAATAGCCACGTCATTCCCCTCTTTATAGTACGGCTATCTATCCTATAATGTAACCACACCCGCTAGGTGTCTTGGTTACTAAAACACAACCCTTAAGCATATACCTTTGCCTTGATCACGTAGGGTTGCATCCAAATCCAAGTGTGGCCATCATGATCACCATGTCCATCTTGCCACTAACCTTGGAATGTACTAATCCTCATATGCTATATACAACTTAGGCATAGGATTAGTACTTAGGCATTGTCACTAATTAGCAATACCAAACACAGAGCTTTCAATCTCCCCCTTATTGGTAATTGGTGACAAACCTTTCACAAAGATATTATGATAAAATTTTGATTGAACACATGTCACATTGTCCAAGTATATTACCATGTGTAAGAATTATGGACATGTGATCATGAATTCAAATTGATAGCAATGGCATATTCTTGAAATTGATTCCAAAATCCTTCAATGTTGCCTTTATCCACAAGATTTGTGCACAACAACTACCCGTGGCAATGTATTCGGCTTCCGCGGTAGATAGTGCAATACTATTTTGCTTCTTGGATGACCATGAAACAAGTGATCTTCCCAACAATTGATAAGTCCCGGAAGTGCTCTTTCTCTCCACTTTGTCACTGGCATAGTCGGAATCCGAGTATCCAACTAGCTCAAAGCTTGCACCCTTGGGATACCATAATCCAACATCTTGTGTATGCTTTAAGTACCTCAATATTCTCTTTGCTGCCTTCAAATGACTTTCTCTTGGTGAGGCTTGAAATCTTGCACACATGCATACACTAAACATTACATCGGGTCTTGATGCCGTCACATAGAGTAGGCTACCAATCATTGATCATATAGCTTTTGATCCTCCATGTTGCTATTCTTGTCACTATCCAAGCTTCCATTAGTGCTCATTGGAGTAGTGATTCCTTTTGCATCTTCCATACCAAACTTCTTTAGCATATCCTTTATATATTTGGTTTGGCTTACAAATGTTCCTTCCTTCATTTGTTTGATTTGAAGTCCAAGAAAGAAACTAAGTTCACCAATCATTGATATTTCAAATTCCTTTGCCATAATTTTCCCAAACTCATCACAATAATCTTAATTGCTTGAACCGAATATGATATCATTAACATATATTTGCAACACAAACAAGTCTTTCCCAATCTTCTTGGTGAAGAGAGTAGTATCCACTTTGCCCATGACAAATCCTTTGGACAACAAGAAGTCCCTCAATCTTTCATACCATGCTCTAGGTGCTTCCTTCAATCCATACAAAGCTTTTCTCAATTTGTAGACATGATTGGGTTGCTTGTCATCTTCAAAACCAGGAGGTTGCTCCATATACACCTCTTCTTGAATGTACCCATTGAGAAATGCACTCTTCACAACCATTTGATATAACTTGATATTGTGAGCACAAGCATAGGCAAGTAAGATTCTAATTGCTTCTAATCTTGCAACCGGGGCATAAGTTTTACTAAAGTCAAGACCCTCTATTTGTGTGTAATCTTGAGCCACTAGTCTTGCTTTGTTCCTTACTACTATCCCATCTTGATCTTGCTTGTTGCGAAAGACCCATCTTGTTCCAATGACATTGTGATCCTTAGGCCTTTTAATTAGTTCTCATACTTCATTTCTCTTAAAGTTGTTGAGCTCTTCATGCATTGCATTTACCCAATCCGGATCTCTCAATGCTTTATCAATGTCCTTGGGTTCTTCCATTAACACAAAAGAAGAGTGAGCACAAAATGATGCCAATCTTGATCTAGTTTGAACTCCCCTTTATATGTCACTAATGATGGAATCCAATGGAAGGTCTCTTGCAATGTTAGTTGGTTGAAGCACTTGGATTTGATTGCTTGGATGTTGATGTTGATCATGAGTTGGAGATGATGAACTAGTCACTTGTTGATCTTGTTGCACTTGAGATGATGTACTAGTTTGATTTTGCATTAGAGAACCACTAGCTTGTGTAATTGGACTTTGGAGCACTTGATCTTTGTTGTCATCCACATCAATCATTTGCTTTGGTCTAATGTCACCAATATCCATTTCCTTTATAGCATTACTCAATTGAGTTCCTCTCATAGTTTTTTTTAAAGTTTTCTTCTTCATTTTGAGAGCCATTTGTTTTATCAAACTCAACATCATGTACTTCTTCAAGTTGTCCACTAGCTAGGTTCCATACTCTATAAACTTTGCTAGTAGTTGAGTAACCAAGTAAGAATCCTTCATTACATTTCTTCTCAAACTTGCTCAATCTAGTGCCCTTCTTCAAGATGTAGCATTTGCAACCAAATACCCAAAAGTATGCAATGTTAGGCTTTCTTCTATTTAAGATCTCATATGGTGTCTTCTCTAGGAACTTGTGGCAATAGAAGCGGTTGCTATAGAAGCAAGCCATGTTGATTGCTTTAGCCCAAAACGAATGACTCACATTATACTCATTCAACATTGATCTTGCCATATCAATTAAGGTTCTATTTTTCCTCTCAACTAGGTCATTTGATTGAGGTGTATACTTGGCTGAAAATTGATGCTTGATTCCAAGTTCATCACATAGCTCATCAACTCTTGTGTTTCTAAACTCACTTCCATTGTCACTTCTCATTTTCTTGATTATGGTCTCAAACTCATTTTGCACTCTCTTGATGAACTTCTTGAATATGTCAAATACATCACTCTTGTCCCCAAGAAAGAATGCCCATGTGTATCTAGTGAAATCATCCACAATCATAAAGCCATACTTGTTGTCACCAATGCTTGTGTATGTAGTTGGCCCAAATAGATCCATGTGCAATAACTCAAATGCCTTAGAAGTACTCATGATGCTTTTCAATGGATGATGCCTACTTGCTTTCTAGCTTGACATGCACTACATAGCTTATCTTTCTCAAATGTGACATCCTTCAAGCCTCTAACTAAGCCATGCTTCACTAACTTGTTCAATTGCTTCATGCCAACATGACCAAGTCTTCTATACCATAACCAACCCATACTTGATTTGGTGAGCAAACATGTTGAAAGTTGAGTGTCACTAGCATTGAAATCAACCAAGTATAGATTCTCATATCTAAAGCCCTTGAAGATCAAATTGGAGCCATCAACACTAACTATCTCCATATCATCAACACCAAATATGCACTTGAAACCAAGATCACATAATTGAGCAACCGAGAGAAGATTGAAGTTCAACTTTTTAACTAAGAGCACATTAGAAATGCTATGATCATTTGAGATTGCAATCCTTCCAAGAGCCTTTACATTACCCTTGCTATTGTCACCAAATATGATGCTATCAATGCCACTATCATTTGATTTGAGAGAGTTGAACATTCTTGAATCACCGGTCATATGTTGAGAGCACCCACTATATAGCACCCAATGCCTTCCTCTGGCCTTGTAATTTACCTACAAAACAATTTAATGTCTTTTAGGTACCCATACTTGCTTGGGTCCTTGGAGGTTAGTAACTAAGCTCTTTGGTACCCAAATGGCCTTCTTCTTTGGACCCACAATTTGTGTACCAACAAACTTAGCTTGCACACCCTTCTCACCCTTGGTAAGAACATAACAAGAATCAAAAGAAATGTAATCTATTTTAGCATGAAACTTGTTATTCTTGTTCATTTTATTACAATTAATCTCTAGATGCCCAACTTGCTTGCATCTATTGCAATAATGACCATTGCTCTTCACAAAGCGAGGCTTTGGAGTAGCAAAGGCCGCCTTGCCCTTTTTGGGAGTATAGCCCAAACCCTCTTTGTTAAGAGAGAATATTTGGCTACCTAAGCATTTTAGCAAGCGGATATCCCCACCATAGGCATTGCCTAATGCGCGGGTGAGATCATCCACCTCACTCTTGAGAGTCTCATTCTCAACCACAAGTGATGAATCACTAGTAGTGGAGATAGAGTTGGTTGTGGTGGATGATGATGAGCTACATGAAGCATTAGTAGGACCAAAAAATAAAGAATCATTAATAATATCACATGTTAGTCCAATATCACAAGTGACAATCACTTGCTTTTCCTTAGCTTCCTTCATGAACTTCTCTAACTTGAGGTCCTTTTCCTTAATGAGCTCAAGTAGAGTGGAGTGGACTTCCTTAAGCCTAGTGTGAGCAACTTCAAGGTCCTTGTGGTCTTCCTTTAGACACTCACGAGAGGCCTCTAGCTCATCAAAGGATTTCCTAAGAGCTTTGAGCTCTTGTTCAATTCCTTTGCACTCCTTACTCTTTTTGAGAGCAACAAGCTCCTCCATCAAGGCATCATTTTCATTGCTCTTGGCAATGAGCTCTTGTTCCAAAATTTTATATTTCTTGGTTGTCCTCTTGTAGCCCTTACTCATTTGATCTATTATGCCCAATAGATCATCCTTGGAGTAGTCCTCATCCTCCTCATCATCACTCCTACAACCATCACTAGCACAAGAATCATCATCACTATCATCATATTTTACCTTGGTAGGCTTGGTCATAAGGCATGTCGATGTAGTGTCGAAGATGGATGGCTTGTTGGAGAGGGCGATGCTTGCAATGGCTCACCGAGTGGTCCTTTCATCATCACTAGAGCTTGCATCATCATCATCATCGGAGTTGTCACTATCCTATGTGACCATATAACCACCACCCTTCTTCTTGTTGTTGAATGTGAAGCTCTTCTTTGCATTCTTCTCCTTCTATTTCTTATCCTTCTTGTTCTTCTTGAGCTTCAAGTCCCCATTATGAAATCTCTTATCTTCATAGGGGCAATCCACCACTATGTGATCGGGGCTATTGCAATTGTAGCAAAGGAACTTTGCCTTTATAGTGTCTCTCCTCTTTCTTGCCCCATATCCTTTCTTCTTTATGAACCTCCCCATCTTGTGCACTAGGAGGGCCATGGTCTCATCATCGAATGGATCATCATCATCGCTCTCCACCTTGCTCTTGCCCTTAGAAGATGAAGCCTTGAATGCAATGGGCTTCCCTTGCTTGACCTTGGTCTCCTTCTTCTCATCTACCTCATCTTCATCATCATTATATTGGGCATCGGTCATTATATCTCCAAGCATATTAGTTGGTTTGACCTTGTCCAATCCCCCTCTAAAGATTATTCTTCTTAAGGTGGCAAACTTCTTGGGTAAACACATCAAGAACTTGTGTGAGAAGTCCTTGTCCTCAACCTTCTCTCCAAGCCCCTTGAGATCATTGACAATGACTTGGAGCCTATAGAACATCTCCAAGATGGATTCATCATCCTTCATCTTGAAAGTGGAGAACTTGTCCTTGAGCATATATAGTTTGGCACTTTTTACCGTTGAAGTGCCTTCATATGTTCCTTCAAGCCTTATCCAAAGCTCATTTGCCTTTTCAAGATCTTTGATTTGCTCAAATACTTTGTCATCAATGGCACGGTAGATTGTGTCAAGTGCCACGGTGTTACATTGTTTGTTGATGCGGTCATTGGGAGTGAGATTTTCATCATCAAGAATGATGTATCCTTCTTTGGTCACATCTCAAACCTTCTCATGTATATTGCCTAATTATTGCTTTATCTTCCTTTTCCAATGATCAAAGGAAGAGACGCCATTAAAGAATGGAGGCTTGCCATTAACATGATTGAACATAACTTGAGCCATCTTGCACTGAGGTTGTTAAGCCTTGAAACTGGTGACCACGGCTCTGATACCACTTGAAAGGTCTTGATGGCTAGAGGGGGGTGAATAGCCTTTTAAAATATTCTACAAAGACAAGCTAAACAAGTTTATCAATATAACAAGTAGCGAGATGCGAGTTTTGCTTAGCCTACGGGGTGTTTGCAAGCCACCTAACCAATTCACAATTCTAGTATATTTGCACTCAACCGCACAAGTCAAACCGAGAAGGTAACTACAACTACAACTAGCAAGCTACACAAAGGAGCTACTCTAGCAAAGCTAACTAGCTAGCAAAGATAACTAAGAAAGTAATGCGGAGTTGAGTTAGGAGAGTTTCACCGAGGGGCGAAGTATTGAGCCAACCAATATGATCAACAATGAATACCAAGACAACCGAACACCGGGATCAATCAATCACAATATGAAAGTGATGACATGAAGATTTATCCCGAGGTTCACGTGCTTCCCGGCACGCTAGTCCCCGTTGTGTCCCTCTTCACCACGTGGTTCGGTGGCTAATCAGTCTCACACCGAGCCTCTCAAAAGGCGCCACAAGAACCTACCAAATGGCAAAAGATTGCAATGGCACGAGCAATTCACTAACGTTACCTTTGGCACTTCACCAAGGTAGGCACAAACCCCTCACAATCACCAGAGGTGGCCAAGAACAATCACCAACTCTTGCCAACGCCTCCAAGCTGCTCCAAGCCGTCTAGGTGGCAGCAACCACCAAGAGAAACAAGAATCCCGTAGCAAATCAACCACCAAGTGCCAACTAGATGCAATCTCACAATGCAAATGCACTTGGATCACTCAATCTCACTTCGAATATGCAAAGAAGCAAGAGAGATGAGTGGGAGGGGAGTTGCTTAGCTCAAAGTGCTCACAAGTATGTCAGATGTCTAAGAGATGGAGCCTTGAGCCGGCCAACGAGTATTTATAGACGTACCCCTTCGAATATAGCTGTTAGGCACTTGAAACTGCTGTAGTCACGCTGACCGGACGCTCTGGTCAAACTGACCGGACGCGTCGACCGCACAGTGCCTACGCTTGCGAAGCACTGACCGGACGCGCTCGTCGCAACGATCGGACGCGCTGGTCCCGTAACGGACCGGACGCGCTGGTCAAGCCTGAGCAGCGCACAACAAAACAGCGATCGGACGCGCTACAGAACTGACCGGACGCCACAGTGCCAGCGTCCGGTTGGAGTCCAGTAAGCTCCCTGATCGACCGAACGCGTCTGATCAAAAAACCGAAAAACGCGCAGACGCTGAACACTGACCGGATGCGTCCGGTCAAACAGAGACCGTGTCCGGTCCAGCGTCCGGTCACTTCTGTGACCTCCGTTCTCCTTCATTTCTTTTCTGACTTCCAGTGTAGTGGAATAAAGTCGTTTCAACTCCTCGAAAACGCCAGAATCCCGCCGAGTTCAAACCCTCTCTATCGCTCAAACTCCAACGCCATCGCAAATGTGCTAACACCACCAAGTGATCACGTCATGTGCGAGTGTGTTAGCATTTTCACATTCATTTTTAGAGGCATTATTAGTTCTATCCAAATGCATATGATTATGAAATGCACACCTAGAGGCACTTAGGAGTTTAATAGCCGCGTCATTCCCCTCTTTATAGTACGGCTATCTATCCTATAATGTAACCACACCCACTAGGTGTCTTGGTTACTAAAACACAACCCTTAAGCATATACCTTGCCTTGATCACGTAGGGTTGCATCCAAATCCAAGTGTGGCCATCATGATCACCATGTCCATCTTGCCACCAACCTTGGAATGTACTAATCCTCATATGCTATATACAACTTAGGCATAGGATTAGTACTTAGGCATTGTCACTAATTACCAACACCAAACATAGAGCTTTTAATCTCCCCCTTGTTGGTAATTGGTGACAAACCTTTCACAAAGATATTATGATAAAATTTTGATTGAACCCATGACACATTGTCCAAGTATATTACCACGTGTAAGAATTATGGACATGTGATCTTGAATTCAAATTGATAGCAATGGCTCCCCCTACATGTATGCTATACGTTTGGATTTTGGAAGCATACATGTTAGATAGGAAAGATTAGGAGCATTATCTACCAATAGGTGCTAAGTGTTTGAGATTATGGACCTTTGAAGCGTGATACCATCGGAGTAGCGATAAACACCATCTTAGCACCTTGTGTAGTTAGACACCATTTGGAAAAGCACAAACAAAACTAGAAACCTCGTGAGATCAACATTATAAGAAAGGCTCTAGTACCACTTTGAAAAACATGAAACAAGAAAAATCTAACTACTTCCTATTCATGCTAGTACCTCAATATACCATTCAAATTATACTAGCAAGTCACCACAGAAGCAATGTATCGGAGAAAAGGAAATGCATAACTATGCATCATACATATGAAGTGCACATGGAAATGCAAGATTCATGTTTAAGAGCTTGCTCCCCCTACCTGTGTGCTCAAAATTTTAGTTGATCCCCTTCTTTTATCAATTCTCCCCATTAGGTTTTCTCCCCCTTTAGAATCTATCTTTGTGAACAACATTTTCTCCCCCTTTGGCACCAATGACCATAAGGGACCAATTTTAGATAGATTATGGGATGAGGATCAAGTTTGTGATTCAACCTATATTGCTTGCATGAATAAAATGCTTTGGTTTGATCCAAGTGCAAGCTTCTTCACACCTCACTAGAAGGGTTATCATGCACCATGTTGAAGCAAATATTTAGACAAGTGATCTAGATTGAACACTTAGGATCACAAGCTACTTAAACAAGTTATATGCTACCACTAGATCATACAAGATATGGAAACAATAGTGGCACCATATAAACTTCAAATTCATTTAATTTTCATGAATGAGCCTAGAACATATAAATTATGACTAGATGGACTAAACAAGTCCTTAGCATAGAATGTATGGCATGTCAACCAATTGTACCTTGGGGCTCGGAGGAGAGGCATGTCATATATGGGGTGCATCAACTCATGTTGGAGAAGTCAAGTATGTTCAACTCATTCTTTAGCTTATGAAATCTCTTCTCATCAAGTGGCTTGGTGAATAGATCGGCTAATTGATCTTCGGTGCCCACATTCTCAATAGCAATATCACCCTTTTGTTGATGATCTCTAATGAAGTGATGGCGAACATCAATATGTGTTCTTTGATGTTGAACCAGATTGTTGGTTAGCTTCACGGCACTTTTATTGTCACATAGCAATGACACATTCTTGAAATTGATTCCAAATTCCTTCAATGTTGCCTTTATCCACAAGATTTATGCACAACAACTACCCATGGCAATGTATTCGGCTTCCACGGTAGATAGTGCAATACTATTTTGCTTCTTGGATGACCATGAAACAAGTGATCTTCCTAACAATTGACAAGTCCCAGAAGTGCTCTTTCTCTCCACTTTGTCACCAGCATAGTCAGAATCCGAGTATCCAACTAGCTTAAAGCTTGCACCCTTGGGATACCATAATCCAACATCTTGTGTATGCTTTAAGTACCTCAATATTCTCTTTGTTGCCTTCAAATGACTTTCTCTTGGTGAGGCTTGAAATCTTGCACACATGCATACACTAAACATTACATCGGGTCTTGATACTGTCACATAGAGTAGGCTACCAATCATTGATCTATATAGCTTTTGATCCACCATGTTGCCATTCTTGTCACTATCCAAGCTTCCATTAGTGCTCATTGGAGTAGTGATTCCTTTTGCATCTTCCATATCAAACTTCTTTAGCATATCCTTTATATATTTGGTTTGGCTTACAAATGTTCCTTTCTTCATTTGTTTGATTTGAAGTCCAAGAAAGAAACTAAGTTCACCAATCATTGATATTTCAAATTCCTTTGCCATCATATTCCCAAACTCATCACAATAATCTTGATTCCTTGAACCGAATATGATATCATCAACATATATTTGCAACACAAATAAGTCTTTCCCAATCTTCTTGGTGAAGAGAGTAGTATCCACTTTGCCCATGACAAATCCTTTGGACAGCAAGAAGTCCCTCAATCATTCATACCATGCTCTAGGTGCTTGCTTCAATCCATATAAAGCTTTTCTCAATTTGTAGACGTGATTGAGTTGCTTGTCATCTTCAAAACCGGGAGGTTGCTCCACATACACCTCTTCTTGAATGTACCCATTGAGAAATGCACTCTTCACAACCATTTGATATAACTTGATATTGTGAGCACAAGCATAGGCAAGTAAGATTCTAATTGCTTCCAATCTTGCAACCGGGGCATAAGTTTCACCAAAGTCAAGACCCTCTATTTGTGTGTAACCTTGAGCCACTAGCCTTGCTTTGTTCCTTACTACTATCCCATCTTGATCTTGCTTGTTGTGAAAGACCCATCTTGTTCCAATAACATTATGATCCTTAGGCCTTTTAACTAGTTTCCATACTTCATTTCTCTTGAAGTTGTTGAGCTCTTCATGCATTGCATTTACCCAATCCAGATCTCTCAATGCTTTATCAATGTCCTTGGGTTCTTCCATTGACACAAAAGAAGAGTGAGCACAAAATGATACCAATCTTGATCTAGTTTGAACTCCCCTTTGTATGTCACCAATGATGGAATTCAATGGATGGTCTATTGCAATGTTAGTTGGTTGAAGCACTTGGATTTGATTGCTTGAATGTTGATGTTGATCATGAGTTGGAGATGATGAACTAGTCACTTGTTGATCTTGTTGCACTTGAGATGATGTACTAGTTTAATTTTGCATTAGAGAACCACTAGCTTGTGTAATTGGACTTTGGAGCACTTGATCTTTGTTGTCGTCCACATCAATCATTTGCTTTGGTCTAATGTCACCAATATCCATTCCCTTTATAGCATTACTCAATTGAGTTCCTCTCACATCATCCAAGTTTTCTTCTTCATTTTGAGAGCCATTTGTTTCATCAAACTCAACATCATGTACTTCTTCAAGTTGTCCTCTAGCTAGGCTCCAAGCCGTCTAGGTGGCGGCAACCACCAAGAGAAACAAGAATCCTGCAGTAAATCAACCACCAAGTGCCAACTAGATGCAATCTCATAATGCAAATGCACTTGGATCACTCAATCTCACTTCGAATATGCAAAGAAGCAAGAGAGATGAGTGGGAGGGGAGTTGCTTAGCTCAAAGTGCTCACAAGTATGTCAAATGTCCAAGAGATGGAGCCTTGAGCCGGCCAACGAGTATTTATAGACGTACCCATTCGAATATAGCCGTTAGGCACTTGAAACTACTACAGTCGCGCTGACCGGACGCTCTGGTCAAACTGACCGGATGCGCCGATCGCACAGTGCCTACGCTTGCAAAGCACTGACCAGACGTGCTCGTCGCAAAGATCGGACGCGCTAGTCCCGTAACGGACTAGACGCGCTGGTCAAGCCTGAGCAGCGCACAACAAAACAGCGATCGGACGCGCTGCAGAACTGACCGGACGCCACAGTTCCAGTGTCCGGTTGGAGTCGAGTAAGCTCCCTGATCGACCGGACGCGTCCGGTCGACTGTGACCGGATGTGCCACCGCGTCCGATCAAAAACCCGAAGATGCCGAACACTGACCGGACGTGTCCGGTCAAACAAAGATCGCGTTCGGTCCAGCGTTCGGTCACTTCTGTGACCTCCGTTCGCCTTTGTTTATTTTCCGACTTCCAGTGTAGTGGAAAAAAGTCATTTTAACTCCTCGAAAATGCCAGAATCCCACCTCGCAAGCTCGGCGGGAGGGAGAGAGTGGCCCAAACCCTCTCTACCGCTCAAATTCCAACGCCATCGCAAATGTGCTAACACCACCAAGTGATCACGTCATGTGCGAGTGTGCGAGCATTTTCACAATTATTTTTAAAGGCATTATTAGTTCTATCCAAATGCATATGATTATGAAATGCACACCTAGAGGCACTTAGGAGTTCAATAGCCGCGTCATTTGTAATAGAACCGACCAATTATACGAAATTAAGTAAGAAAATCATCCACCGAGCAGACAATTTAGCAAACTTAAGCCTGTATAACCCGGTAGTCCGTGATATCATGACGGATTTCAAACCAACTTACATACCAGCCAAGATCGTAATAAGTTTAGCGGTCACCATCACAAATTACATAAAAGTTCACATCACGGATACATCGGAGTTTAAACATAGTTATTATAAACCAAGTTCAAATAAAAGTAGCAGAAGCATTTAGTTCAAACCACACACACACTCACACAGAGTTTGAAATAAAGTGCTAGCTGATGATCATCTCCAACAAAAGCATTAGACGAGACATAGGGAATGACCACTGCCCATGGTCCTAAGCTTCACCCATCGCAGAATAAAGGCAGTTGATACAGTAGCCGTAATACATCTGTCCATCTGCAACAAGTGAGAACAAAGCCCTAAGTACGAGAAGGTACTCAGCTAGACTTACCCGACATAACCAAAAATAAAATAACACCAAGGATCATGAAAGGCTTTATGGTAGGGTAGCTGACTCATTTGTAAAAATGCATTTTTAGCATTTAAAGAACCTTTTCCAGAAGCTTTTATATCAAGTTAATGTTTATTAACATGTCAACTATATTTACACCTGTACTAGAGTAAACATGTGACTAAACAAGGAAGGATAACCAATGATCATTAACAACTTCCATCATGTCATATTCCATATAACTGTCCAAGTGTTCCATCAATATTACTACGATGAAGTAACTCAAGTCAAGTGTTCACTATCTAGTGAACGATGGCGATTCGAATCGATTATTAACCAGCTGGTAATTTTTCCTCACACAAACCTCACTCACCCGCTAAAATGAGATATTGGTCACCGAGTCAACTATTCAGATAAAGTCTCGAGTTTGCGAGGAACCACATGTACCCAGGGGCCGCCCGACTGCTCTTTGGCCTTATCATCACGCCCCCGTGTCCTACCACATCTGCTTCGGTATAGTGCGTTGCGGGCAATCCACTCAGCCCGAATAATCTCCTAGCTTCGCAGTCGAAAGGTACATTATTCGACCAGCTAAATATAAGACATGCGTTCAACATGACTCGAGGCCCAACAATGGTCAGTCCTTAACCGATACAGACGGAAAACACTATAGTCCAAAACCCTGTAAGTCTCCGTCCGGTCTCAATTTCAAATTAACACTTAGTTATCCTAAGATGACATACTTATTTAAGAAGATCCAGGTAACCACCTATAGCTCGCAGGTGACAGAAAATCACCCGACTTCTACCGGTCTAAGCCAGCTAAGCATTGACTTGACTACGAATCCAGGGTAACAAGGATATGATAGAACAAAGGTAAATAAGGTATAATACAGCAACGGTTGCAAACAACTTCTAAACGTAATGCATCAATTAAGGTAAAGCATTAATAAAGTATTTGCAAACCGAGAGAGAAATGCTCCGAGGCTTGCCTCTTTCGAAAGAGCTTGGGCGATGGTCGGGGCACTCTGGAAGATTCTCACCGACCTTCTCGTCGGCTTCGGGCACCTCCTGCTCTTGCACCTCGGGCTGCTCTTCCGGCTCCTCGGTAACTGCTACCGGAATTACTTCTTGCGTTCCTATATGATGCAAAAGTATAAGTGCTCATGCCTAGGTGCATTGCAGAGACGACATGTAATGATCATGATGAATGGGATGTAGATGAATAGGTTTACTTTATTGTATAAAGTATGAATACAATTCTTCTATGAGGTAGTCCACATCATCCAAGAACATGTACTAGTATACTACTACTACAATCATTCTCTACCATGACAAGTCACCACAGAAGTCTAGGATGCTTCAAAGATACACCAAAGCAATTCTTATCAACTAATCATGCATTAACAAGGTTAATTAAACCCTAGTTAAAACTGTGTTTAAATGGCAACACTTCTTTTGGCAGCATAGAAAAATCTGATAAAATTACAGTGGCCTACTATCATCTAATCTAGCATGCCACAAAATTTTCATTACATTTGGAGTACTAGAACTGCCTACACAAAAATAACAATCTAGGGCCTAAAAATGAGCATAAAAATATTTTGTACAATGAAAAGTATCAAACAACAGATTTAACATTTTTTCTATATTTTACACAGTAAACAATCACTATATAAAAATTATCATATGCATGTTTTATTCATATTTTTCTCTCTATCAAAAATAGCAATTATCAACAATAAAAAGCACTTGAACTACACATCAAAATTTTTCTACAGAACATGCATAGCACATATTTTTCCTAGAAAGTACATTGCACAAAAAGATTAATAAAATTGGAACCATATTTTTCTGAGCTTTATATGATTTATTATATAATTATCAAGAAAACAGCAATTTCAATGATTAAATAAAAACTCTACAGAAAAGTATTTCAAACTTGACGTGCAATATTTTTAGATCACAGATCTGGTCTTAAGAAGTCTACCGAAATTTGTTTCACGATTTTTGGAGCCAAAATGAGCAAGTTATGGATTTTAGAAGCCTTTTATCATTTTTTGGAAAAACATTTTGTTTAAATCCTTTTTGAATCCGACCGCTCAAACGCTACTCGCACTCCAGAACTGAACCCAGAGCTCACACACGAGACAGACATGTGGACCCGAGACCCTACGGGTCAGTCACAGGGAGAGGGAGAGAGACGCTGGCGGCCACAGCTCGCCGGCGGTGAGGTCTCCGGCCAAACGATGGCCACCACCGTGCTCAGCATCTCAACGCGGACCTAGCGGTGCCCTTGATGCGGCCAGAGGAGCTCGGGAAGTGGCTCGTAGTCGCCAATGGCAGAGCGGCGGAGCTGCTCCCCGGTGGTGAGCCGTCTCCAGCCAAATCAAGGCGCGGGGAAGAGCTCACGGGTACCGGTGAGGTGGTGCGGTGCGGGTGCGCTCGAACAAGAAGCGAGGGGTGGAGCGGAGGGGCGAGCTCCACGGAGCAGTGCGCTCCGCGAGCAACGGCCGAACTCCGGTGAGCCATTGCGCCGGCGTGAAAGCTTACCACGGCGTGCTGATGCGAGCAGCGATTGCGGGAGGGCGAAGCGGTGCTCGTGGCGCGGTGTAGTGGCCGACGGCGAGCTTGAACGGACGGAATCGCCAACTCCGGTGAGCGGCTCGGCGTGCGGTGGCGTGAGCTGCGCGTGGGAAGAAGCAAGGCGAAAGGAGGGGAAGGAGAAAGGCGAGGCGCTGCGGGGGAGGTTGTAGGGGCGAGCGCGCACTAGTGGGTCCGACCGGGCGCCATCTGGCCGGCGTCGCCGGCATGCGCTCGCCAGGCGGCGCGCGGCGTCTGCCGCTGTCGGGACAGCGGTGCGCGCGAGCGGGAGGGAGACAGCGTGGCACGTGGGCCTAGGTCGTGGAGCTGCTGTAGGCGCGCGTGGGGCGAGGAGCTGGGCCGCTTTGGCCAGCGGGCTGAAAGGGAAGCGGCGGCCTGCTAGGTGAAAAACTGATTTTTCATTTTTATTTCCAATAAATTTTCAAACAATTTCAAATAACAGTTTTAAAAATTCCATTAGAGCAAGAAAATGGCTTTTTTTCTGAAAATGGCCCAAAAATGAAAGTTGCTTAAAATTTAATTCTCTACAACTTTTATTAAGGGGCCAACTAAAAATTATCAACATATTTTGAATTGGAGAATAAAAGCTAAATAGGGAGGGTTTTTTACCATTTTCCAATAATATTTTTAAAAGCAAAATTTTACAAAACTTTTAATACCAAAGTTGCTCCAAAAATTATGCTAACTAATTTTAGATGATTAACAATTATAGTCACCCATATTTTAGTAGCCTAGCAAATATAATTAAGGTGGAACAATTCTAAACAAGTGTATGCAACATTCACGTTTCACAGAAATGTTTCAACTCAAAATGCACTCTACTTCACATGTGATTATAAATGCAAATGATGCATCGTGCGTATGATTTACAATGCTAAATGTCTGCGTAACACCGGGGTGTTACATCATTCATCTCTTTATAGTACGGCTACCTATCCTATAATGTAACCACACCCACTAGGTGTCTTGGTTACTAAAAACACAATCCTTAAGAATATACCTTTGCCTTGATCACATAGGGTTGTATCCAAATCCAAGTGTGGTCATCATGATCACCATGTCCATCTTGCCACCAACCTTGGAATGTACTAATCCTCATATGTTATATACAACTTAGGCATAGCATTAGTACTTAGGCATTGTCACTAATTACCAACACCAAACATAGAGCTTTTAAAACTTCAAACAACTTCAAATGAAAAAGTTTTTAACTATCAAGTTTCATAACTTTTCAAGATCTATAACTTTCATTTTTGTAGTTTCTCCATCTGACGTCGTTTACAAAATTTGAATTTCAATTTTGAGAAATTCAAACGTAGTTTTCCCTAACAAGATGATTTTAAATTAAAAAGTTGTCAATTACAAAGTTTCATAACTTTTTGAGATATACAACTTTCGTTTTTGCTGTTTGTCCATCCGAGGTCATTTAAAAGATTCAAATTTCAAATTTTTAAAAATTCAAACGTAGTTTTCTTTGACAAGATTATTTCAAATTAAAAAGTTGTCAACTACAAAGTTGTATAACTTTTTGGGATTTATAACTTTTATTTTGGTTGTTTCTCCATCCGAGGTCGTTTACAAAATTTGAATTTCAAATTTGAAAAATTCAAACGTAGTTTTCTATGACAAGATGGATTCAAATGAAAAGGTTGTCAGCTACAAAAATTTATAACTTTTCAAGATCTACAACTTTTATTTTGATTATTTGGTCATCTGATATAGTGGTACTAATATTGTTCATAAATTTTACATATCCCTCTTATAGTTTCATGATATGTAAATTTTGTGAACAATGTTACCACCACTTTGTTGGATAAAGAAATGACCAAAATAAAAGTTGTAGATCTTAATGAGTTCTACAACTTTTATGTTTATAACTTTTTTGGTTGAAATCATTTAATGTTTCAAAGTAACGTTTGAAGTTGCTATTTTTTAAAATTCAAAATTTAAATAGATAAAACACAGTCACATGAAAAAGATGGATAAAAAATTGCTTCAAGAACACAATAAATTAATAGATCATGATTTTAGAAATTTATAGGAAAAAAATCATCAAATTTGAAGTAGTATGAGGGAAAAAACTAGTTACAAGTTTTAGTCAGAGATTAAAAAGAGAAATCAGAGTTCTTCAACAATTTCAAAATTGAATTTCAAACATCATTTTGAAGCAGTAAATGATTTCAAATGAAAAAGTTAGAAAAAGCAAAGTTCCATAACTTTTCAAGATCTACAACTTTTATTTTTATTATTTCTCCATCCGAGATCGTTTGAAAAAAATCGAATTTTAGTGCTTAATTTTAAATATTCGGCGTCTATTTATAGGGGGCGGCTGGATATAGGGCCGCCCCTATAAATTGGCCCATTTGTAGGGGCGGCTGATAACAGCTGCCGCCCCTACAAATCCATTTGTAAGGGCGGCTCATTTGGCAACCATTTATATATAGTCGCGCCTAAAAAAAGGGAGACGTTGCTACAAATTGTTTATGCAGTAGTGATGTTTGCTAGAGCTTTAGTTCCTCCAAAAACAATTTTGGCTTTAGCTCCTCTGAAAAAGCCATAAATCATGGCTCCTCATTAGGGATGAAAACGGATCGGATACGGACAGATATCACTGATATCGTATTTGTTTTCATAAGTCCGGATTCGGATTCGAATACGGATAGTATAAAAAATATCGGATAGGATATGATTGGATATCGACATCATAAATATATTATTTAAATATTCGGATACGAATACGGTATCGGATGTTAAATATCCGGACTCGGATACGAACGGATTAAAACCCCTCTAAACGGATTCGGTCTCGAATACGGTCGGAGAATATCCGTACCGTTTTCATCCCTTCTCCTCATCCACTAATATAAAGCGGCTCTGGCTTCTCTATAACTCCACTAGTGAAGCCGTCTTCTCCGCTGCTGTTTGGTACAGCACCTACATGAGCCGGAATCTAAACCCCTCCAGGTCCTGGAAGCATGCCAAACGGGCTCTGTAAGCATTGGATGCTAGAGAGCTTTGCCTATTTTCAACAAGCAGATCATGCCATACTTTCTGCATCATCATATCCATTATTACAGATATAATGCTGGATTTGTCCTCACATTAACTTCAATTGGAATATTAAATCTAGTGCAAGTAGTACCATCCATACTTGATTTGATTTGACCGGGTTGGTGTGCATCCATCAGGGCTTTCTTGTTTGGTTGTTGAAGCGTGGATGCGCATCAGTTTAACTTTCTAGCAATTAATTAGTGCTACAATTTCAACTACACACAGGTTCCAAATGTGAAGTTGGCAGAGTCCTAATTGATTTATTGTCCCGTGACCGAACTCATGAGCATAATGAATTAGATATTAGAGTCCTAATTGATTTATTTTCCTGTTCGTGACACAAACGCATAACACATATTCATACGAGTTAGAATAACACACGTTAAAGAGTATGATTCAAAAGCATATTAAAACATATGACACAGGTTATAAATTATGTTGCAATACACGGATATGTTTGTTAATATACTACAAAGTATGTATACACTTGTCATGTCAGAAAATGAACAAAGAAATATTGTGTGCATTTTCACGAGGCGGTGAGAAAGAAACGCCAGGCCCAAGTTAGTACTGCCGTCACGAGCTTGATCCCAAGTTATGAGGTTGCTCATATTTTTCAACGCAGGGGCTCGTTTCCCCCGAGTCCCGAAAGATTGGGAGATAGGATTGGGAGTTATTGGAGACGTGTTTTTTCAATCTTGTCAAAACTTAGATTGAAAGTGTGTTTTGGGAACTCTTCGAGATGCTGATATGGACAATACGTGCTTTTCTATGGAGTAGCTATAACAACGAATGGTGTGACCTGGCCGGAGTGGTTGCCCCGGATCTAGTTATGTAGGAGCTATTAGCTAGCATGGTCGACAACCTTTGTCAAATGAGAGGTATAGAATGGAACTTCATATACTTCGCCTAGTATATTGTAACTCCTCTTGGTGCAACTTTTGCCTCTCAAACAGTGAAACCGAATAAAATGCATAACACTGTCACCAAACACACAAGAAGATTCTTTACCAGCTTTACCATAAAGACGAGGCTACGATTGACACAAGAATCACAGGTTGCCCCCTCACCAGCTAGCTTCTCCTTCAATCCTTTGTGTGAACTGGACCTATTTGGCAGGGCTCTTCCCTAGCTCCAGCTCTGGCTCCTATGAAGGAGTCTAGCCAAACGTTTTTCTGGAGAAGCTATTTTTCAGTAAAAAACAGAGGAGCTAGAACCGTTTTGGAGGAGCCACAAATTGAGGCTTCTCCAAAATGGCTCTGGCTCCTCTGGAGGAGCCACTTAAGAGAAGTCGTGACAAACACAATATACAGAGGGGGCTTAGAGTCTAGAGCAGAGTTATTAGAAAATATACATGGGAAACAACTAAGAACTATTCCCTCTATCTTCTGCTCTGTCTTCTAATATACTGTATTCTATAAATTTTAGAACAAATTAAGAGAGTACAGAAGACACAAATATCTTTACTTTATTTCTTAATCAGATATTATATATCACTAGCATAACTAATGGAGATTTATTAATAAATGACAAGTAACGATATAATACCCGCCAAATTTATACTATTATTTAATGTAAGAGCATCTCTAGTACTCTCTTCGTCCATTTATCTCATTTATCTAAGCAAAAATATTTTTTTTCCAAAAGTCTCCTTTGTATTAGTCTGGGACCACGGGTTTGGCTTCTCATACGTGCTGCACATTTGGTGCTCATTGGCTGCTCCTTGTCTGCATTTATTGCTCCTTGGCTGTGACTCCTTGGCTACTCCTTGTCTTAAGTGCAAATCAGCGTTGTTTACTGCTCCTTGATCATTACACCGAAGGCTAATACGATGGAGACTTATGGACGGAGGGAGTAGTTCCTAAAGAAACAATTGGTAAATTAATGAGTTTTCCAAGTGGCTAAAAAAGTTGGGAGCATATTTATTGCATTTCTCCAACTGTTTCTAAAATCTCGATCCTAAAATATAGAAGACAACTTTACACCAAGAATACTGAACTATTTCTAAATATCTTAACCAATTTTATATTTTCTTTCTCTCTTATATATTTGCATCAAGAACCCTATCCTACCTTTTATTCTTCCTCCACATCCTTCCACCTTTAGATTGGAGGATGGATACATACGCGCACACATATTTATCTATGTGATTGGATTGTTTTTCCCAAGTGTGGAAAGATTGGGAGTTGTTGGAGTTGTTGTAGAGCAGTTTTTCAATCTTGCTAAAAATCTCGATTAAGAGTGGGTTTGAAAACTCTTGGAGATGTTCTGAGAGAAACTCCAGCAGAAGCACCCAAATCAGGGCACCTAATTCTCATTTGGATGCTCTCCCCTACTTTTGTTGGCCCCTTATTTTACATCTACTTTAGCAGAAGCCCCCAAACCAAAGCCCCCAAAATTACAACAACAACCACTTACAAATGGGCCCACATGTCATTAAGTTTTCTCGTGCTCTCGCCCATCCTCCTCTTCCTCCTTGTGCTCGGGCCCATCCTCTTCCTCCTCATGCTTATTTTCTACGTAAGTAAATATGTATACTTTCTAGCATATTTTACATTTACATACATAAATATGTATATTTAAGTATTACTGTATAAAACCATTTAGGTTGTTTAACTTCATTTAAACACGATCTAAACAATGAACAAAAGGATGACAGATTATTTACTATTTGGCACTTAGGATAACACTAGATTTAATCGAGGACATCTACACCTTATCATCATGATGCTAATATGTTTGAAAGTTGCCAAAAAAAAATCAAGTCTCTGTATAACGGACGGAGTGCCCATAAGCAAACTGTCAATTTTGAAATCCAACTTCACTTGGAGACATATAAATTTATTGTTATATTAAATTAGGAAAATCTCAATAATATATTGTTTGCCCCTTTTCTAAAGCTCCAACATTTTTACACCTCACTTATTTTTAGAAAAAATAATTTTTATTCCGGTCTCTACAAGAGTTTTGCACACAACCAATTCTTATTACGGTTCAGCCTTTTGCTGTTTTTTAGCTCTCAAAAAGCGAAACCAAACAAAGGGATGATTGACTAAACGTTAAGCCTTTTCAACAACAACCATCCATGCTTGGTGAATATTTTCATAGCGACAACCTCTATCATGCGACATGCCCACTTCAGAAAGGGCATGTCGCTCTTCTTTTGCGAGGCATTCCAGAAACAGGTTTGAAAACAACTTGCAAATAAGAGTATAGTTGTTTTTTAAAAAAATTTCCATCCTTTCAAAATAGCCAAATAGACCAAAAGATTGCACTTGCCCCAATACAAATCAGAGAGCGCAAGTGTTGGTCTATTTTTATATCCCACGGCCTAAATAAGTAGGTTAGATCTTTTGGTGGTTCAAGATTAAAAGCCACTTGGCAGACTCCCCAAACAAATCTAGCTACATGACAATCAAAGAACAAATGTTGGATATTTTCCTTATTGTCACAGAAACAACATCTATCGTCTTCTTTCAATTTTTTTAAGTTGTCTTTGGTTAAAATTATCCCTTTTGTCAAGAACCAAATAAAAATCTTGATTTTAAGTGGTAATTTGCACTTCCATAACAACTTGTTTAAAGGCATGGCAATTTGATTAATTAAGTGTTTATACATTGATTGCACTGTGAAAGATTCTTGTCTTGTAAGGCTCCGCTTAACGGAATCTTGTTGATCATCCAACTGCACAAATACAATTTTAGCCACTAATTCATTCCATTTAAGTAGCTTTTCCCCCGCTAGAGCTCTTCTGAAGGAAATGTTAAGGGGTGTGGAGTTAAAAGCATTGGCTACTGATATATGTTTTTTTCTTGTAATATTGTATAAAGACCGATATTGCTCTTTGAGAGTGAAGTTTCCAAGCCACTTGTTCTCCCAAAATCTGGTTTGACAACCATTGTGTATGTTAATAACGGAGAGATCAAGGAAGCGGTCTTTTACCTTCATAAGGCCTGACCAAAAGTATGAATCTCCTGGTTTTTAATGAACTTCACCGATGATTTTATTTTTCAAATATTTCTTCCTAAGAAGACCTGTCAGACGCCATCTTCGTTACGCCTCACTTGTTGTATAACTATTTTACTAAAATATTATTATGACTTATACAAGAACTGCTAGTTAAAACTTTGCTTCTCGTACATTCTAACGGAAGACAAATAGTGGTAATAACATGGCTTTTTTATTTTGTTTTTTTCTAGTGGAATAGTAAGCATTTGGTATACAAACTCTTATTTTTGGCAACTCTCGGAAGCTAAACTAGCTCAGTTGGTTGAGAAGAATATATGTCTAGAGCATTTAAGTTCAAATCTTCTTAGTAAAATGCCATTTAGTTCCTGCGAGGTTGGTCTAGTTTTTTTTTGTTCAACTCTCCACGCCTATTAAATTGGAGCCAACATGAGGCCAGCCTCGTTTTATAACCAGCAATAGCCGGAGGAAGGACTAAAAGCTTCTTATAAGTTGGGTGATTGAATAAGGATGTGTTTTTCAACAATTTTTTTAACAACAAATAAGCTGAGGTTATCCCAAATGCCAAACTTCTCATATTTTTTTGCCAGCCCTTCTCAACTTTACATGATCAATCTCATAAGCTCATAAGCTACGTGTGAGGAGCTTCTCGGGCTTCTTCATTTCCCGCACGACCACCTCTCATTCGGCCGGACACACCTCCTTCCCATCAGACGACCTCCGACCACTCCTTGGCTAGTGCCACTTGTCCATCGCCTCCTCTTTAGTCAAATCCCCCCTTGAGTCGTGTGACTCCTCTCCGGCCCCGCGTAGATCACCTTCCTCCGCACCACCTTCAACCCTCCTCCGTCGATGTCCACTCCTCCTCCTCCTCCGCCACCTCCCAATCGACCAACGTCCCCACCTCCGCTGCCACCTCTCCTCCGGCCAGTGTCCCCTTCCCTGTCTCTAACGCCTCTCCTTTCGCCGATGCCCCCTCCTTCGCCACTGTGTAGACGCGCCTCTCCTTTGGCCGATGCCCCTCCTCTTTGGCTCCGCGTAGACGCGCCTCCCTCCCCATCACCTCCCCTTTGGCCATTGCCCCTGCCACTATGCCCCCTTCGTCTAGCGCCCCTCCATCACCGTTGACACCTCCCCCGTTCAATCGGCACCCCTCCTCCTTTACCACCTTTCGCTCTTGAGGCTGCTGCCCACAAGCTCTCCTTCGTCTCCATCACCGTGATCCACGAGATCGGGCCGTGGAAGCTGGCATTTGAATAGAAGAAGAAAATCCACTTACAAAATGATTAGATTGTTTTTTTTTGCTCGAACTTTTCTAATAAGTGGCGGTTGTTGTGGGAAGCTGGTGAAAAACGGGCTCTTCTTTAAGTTAAGCCATTCCAATTTGCTAAATAGAGCCTCTAAGCTGAGTTGGTTGGATTGGTTAGAGCTTTTATTAGCCGGTACTCCCTCTGTCCATTCTAAGAAATTTAAGATAAATTAAGAGAGAACATAAAAGACGCATATGCCCTCATTTTATTTGCTAATCAGATGCTATTATCAACGTGATTAATGGTGATAGGTTGATAAATAGAAAGTATTCAATGTAAAATTGGTTTTTGTCCTCTAGAATGCACTATATTATAGGACGGAGGGAGTAGCTAGCAACTTATTTTAGTCAATTCAAAAAGGGCATCTGTTGTGGTGCATATCAAAAGAGATTTTCATACCCATGAATGAAGGGCCTGTTTAGATGTGAAAAAAGTTTGGGTAAAATTCCTGTAGCACTTTTCGTTGTTATTTAACAAAATTTATCTAATCATGGACTAACTATGCTCAAAAGATTTGTCTCGATATTTTACAGACAAACTGTGTAATTAGTTATTTTTTTACCTACATTTAATGTTCCATGCATGCATCCAAAGATTCGATGTGACAGTTACTATGCAAACTTTTTTTTTACTTTTTGCCCACTAAACAGGGCCGAAGATAAAAAAAGGCGAGGATGCTTGTTTGTTAAAGATGTGTACACCTGCCGATACTGAAGGAATTGAAGGGCCGGGGCCGTGGAACGGAAGTGAAGGACGTGTAAGGATTTTTGGAAAAACTGGAGGAGTATGGGTTACCATGCAGGGGAGGGGGTGGCTGGACGCTGCTGCCTCCTGCTGCTGATGACGCGACGGCCGGATGCAGACGCGACAATGCCCCGGTGCGGCGTTGTCGAGCAGCGACTGCACCGCGCTACCTGCAGTAATCTGAAACCAAAAACGCTGCAAGCTTCGTCGACTGCCTTTTTATTAATGACTGGTGCCCAAATGCCGACTGCCTTTTTTCGAACTGGAAAAAGATATTATATTTATAATAATATATATGATATGTAAAAGAAAAGGGAGCTCCACGTTCTATCTACGTTGAAAAAAAATAGGCTTGCATGTGCTTTTTGTGTTCGACCGTACGAGGAGCTCGCTCTCACGTTGCCCGATGACGAGACCCCAATTTATTCTCCTTTTTCCAATAAATATTTTCAACGCATTGTTTTCTTTTATTTTTATATATATATTTATTTCTTAAGGTCCAGTAATAAGTAGTACCACCGGGGAACGAGAAAAGAGAGAGATGCGCAGCCGCAGCAAGCGCGTCAGCGAGAGAGAGGCTGACGAGTGGGCCCGTGAGGGCCTTGACCAATCGGAGTTCGACAGCAGCCTGGCCCCAAACCCACACTCCCCCGTCGCGCCCGGCCGTCTCCTCCCCTCCACCACCGATCGATAGGCCGGATCCCTCTCCTCTTCTCCCTTCTTCACATCCCACCTTCTCTTTAAAGCTACCTAGCTACCTGCCTGCCTCGCCTCAACCTCGCCGGCGGCCGCTAGCTGCCAGCCGCCGCATCGATCGGAGGAGAGAAGACGGAGCAGCAAGGTTAGGTAGCAGATCGGAGCAAGATGGGGCGCGGCAAGGTGCAGCTGAAGCGGATAGAGAACAAGATAAACCGGCAGGTGACCTTCTCCAAGCGCCGGAACGGGCTGCTCAAGAAGGCGCACGAGATCTCCGTCCTCTGCGACGCCGAGGTCGCCGTCATCGTCTTCTCCCCCAAGGGCAAGCTCTATGAGTACGCCTCCGACTCCCGGTACGACTATCATATCTTCCTCACATCCATCCTTCCAATTCATTCGCCTCCTCCTGATGCTTGTTCATCTCTTCCTTCCCGAGTTCCATATATTAATTCCTTCCTGTGTGTTTCTTGGATTTAATGCTTTGCCTGTCTGTCTGTCACTATGGTCCATTCGTTCGTCATCAGTTTGATCTTTCTGCTGCGCTGTGCTCGTGCTGCTGCTGTTGTGTGTGTATGCCTACGCCATGGCGCCACCAACCTGCTGCTGGCTGTGGTCTCCTCTCTCGTTGCCCTTTTTGGCTTCCAGCTGCCGATCGATTCCCGGCCCGAAAGCTCCTGCCGCGCTTGCCGTTTTTGGCCACCATGGTCTGCTGTCTGGTCCACGCCTGCCTCTCCAGTTTCATCATCTATCGCCGCCAGGTTGCTGTGTGGGTGTGTGCTGCCTTATTCGCTTTCTTTCTTTCTCTATTATTAGTGCTACAGCTGATCATTTCATGCTGCCTGCGTCGATCTGCTCTGCTAGCTGCTTTGCTTGTTTCAGGAAATATAATCTCGCCCACCCGCCATTAATAGCTCACCAGATCCTCATCTTTTGCTACCTTGCCTGCGCGCCACGCGCTTTCTGTTGCTTTCTTGTTCCCTGCAACCGCAAATGCACACACTTTCCTTTTTGGGGATTGGTGACTCCACTCCTTTCGTTTTACTAATTCCATGTTTTATAAGCTTTTGCTGATGCAGGGTTTGCTTTTATCTGATATTAGATTACATCACGAAATCAGATCTTGCTTCCTCATCTTAATCTTAATCTTAATCTTATACTGCAAGCTCTTTTCTGTTTGCTCATCGTTCCTGTCGCCCGATTTGTACTTCACATGCGTATTTTATTTACTCCTGGATTCCTAAAATCTTTCTTAATTAATTCGGGCCTCTTCGATTTCCGCACCATCGTATAATTAATTAACCATCACTAATCCCATGCACCCATTTTTTCCTAAACAAAAAAAAAGTATCACATGTTCCGAGGAGTTCGTCCCCAATCACGCATGCATGTAATTTTCCTCTTTTATTCTCTCTTATTAATTAATTTGCTGCCTAGAAACACGAGCTGCATGCTGGCGTAATTA
Source organism: Saccharum hybrid cultivar R570 (assembly GCA_038087645.1). NCBI lineage: Eukaryota > Viridiplantae > Streptophyta > Magnoliopsida > Poales > Poaceae > Saccharum > Saccharum hybrid cultivar. The sequence goes on from JAQSUU010000368.1 coordinate 2,629,537, forward strand.
CTCTTCACTCGCTGTCACAAAACTACTGCAAATAATGAACTCCCTTTGGAATAATCTTAATCTGAACGCCACGACACATGATCGAAGAGGGATGATAGATCTGCCTCTTCCGTATCAGATTGTTCGTCTTCTTGGCCGTTTCTTCGCTTGCATCCCTTTCATGTTGTTTCTGCTTTACAAACCATGTCTCTTTCACTTTCATCTGCTGTTCTTCATTGACCGTGAAAAATGCTGTTTTTTTCCTCTGATGTGTGAAAATTTCAGTTTTTTCTTTGGACATGTTCGTCAATTCTGATCCTCCGGTGACTAGTATATATGGTTAAACCGCGGTGTGCAAAGTAAGCAATGAGTTAAGCAAATCTTGCTGTCTGCATCATATTTCACCCAAAAGTAATGGGTTTCTTACTCTTACGTTACAACAGTATTCGAGTTGTACTACAAACACTATGTGCATCTATCTGGATGTGCATCCGGTTTTTGTGGTGTTGTATTCTAAAAATATAGTGAAGTTGTGAGGTACTGATGAGTTCTGTTTCTTCACTTTGCTTTTCCCCCCTCAATGTTCTCTTCACATCAAGTTCTACTCAATTTTCTGGCTTTTAAAGCATTTATGTGACATCCTGCCAAGGGTAAAAATGCAATAGTGCTTCATCCTCTACATCATTATATTCTTTGCATGCACTTTTATTAGAAAAGTTGTATGGACGTGTTACACATTCATGGAGGTAATTGCTATTTGTGTAATTGAGCAGCAGATCATTTTCTGCCTTCTTAGCAAGCCAGGCTCTGGTGAAACTACAGCTAGTAGCTTGAGTAACACCACTAATGGTGATTCATGAAACTTTGTTTTGGCTCAGTTTTGTAGTAGCACTGGTTGGGAACTCACTAAACCAGCCTTAACTATCATGTACATGATGTCTGCATAGGAGTTTGTATTCTGCATTCTTCTTCTTTCGACACTTCTAAGTCATTCAACAACTATTAAAATAATAAGTGTCTTGCAGTCAGTCTCCAGATCAAACTTGTTGATCTAGGCTTAGCTAAGAATAATGCATCATTACTTGCCTTACTGTAATGGCTAAACCAATATCACATGCACTGTGTGCTTCTTTAAGTATTCCACATCCATGCATATCTAATACCCCTCTGACTGCTTAAAGTAGAACATGCATTTTTTTTTTGCATATAGCTTATTAGTGTTCTTAATTAGGATTCTATAAAAGAAGCTCTATTACAAGGATGTCATGCTGGTTGCAAAGTAAACTAGGTCTGTACTAGTGCTGTTTAAATAAACAGTTAAAATCTTGTAATAAATCCACATCATTCAGATCTTAAATTAAGATAAGACGAAAGTGAATGACAAGTAACTTTGAGGCATAGCTTCTTTGCAATATCAATGTTAGTTTTTTTTTTGGAAGATACTGGACGTTAGCTTACTTTGTTGGATTGCATGTAAGCATGCATCGTGGTTGCTTTACAAAATTTTATTGACGTTTAGGGTATTTCTATTGCAATGCAAGATAGGTAATGATACAGTACTTGCATGTTTGCACTTTCTTGCATGGTTGGTGGTTGCTTTTCCAAAAAGGAATATGCCCTCAAAATTTATTTATCCCTTGCAATATTCTCCGGTTTAATGCATAAACCAGTCACTAGATTATTTCAAGGACATCCGGAGAAATGATTTGACGTTCTTTTTCTTTTTTTTCAGCATGGACAAAATTCTTGAACGTTATGAGCGATATTCCTATGCCGAAAAGGCTCTTATTTCAGCTGAGTCTGAAAGTGAGGTAAGATCATAGGTTGTGAAATGTAAGGTGCACCTTACTTTCATTATTATCCTACACTTTGTATGAGTATGATTGCTCACATATGTCGTCAATATATATGGAAATTTTCTTTTGTGTTTTTTGAGCAAAACAATAAGCTTCATCCAAACAGTTTAACCTAATTAAAGGTTGTAGGATACTGGGATGGCCCTATATTTTATGTTAAATACTATCAACTGGACCTTTGAACGTTCACATATATGTAAGAGGATGTGCCTTTACCTGGACTCATTTTATGGTCAAAATAGCATATGCAAATATGAGCAACTAGATGCAGTTCTGTTATACCTGTCTTTTCAAACTTACAAAACAACATGGCGGGTGGGTCCCAAGTTTGGGAAAGTGTACACGATGCCACTAAGTGTACAAAACATCATTACATTCTGTCCATTTGAAGTCTTGACAGAACCTGGTAACTCATTTGGTCTTTGCTGTGTATTTTTTTACGGATTTCTGCACTAAGTTATTCCTTGACTGCCTGTAGCTGCATCATATTCTAAACTTGTGTGGCTGTATCTATGAACTTACTACAAAGTGATAACAATGCCTTACAGTCATAGCACAAAAGAAGGGACTTTTTACTTGGGACTTTCTTTTTTATGGCCTTTGAACTCAAATGTGCTTGTGTGTATGTTTGCATAACTGAAACTTTTCTACACTTTTTTAGTCATCAATCTTGTATATTTGGATAATTACTAGCACTGTAATTTTAAATGTACAGTCATCAAAATTTGAAGTTAAATGTGTTCCACCATCAGTGATAACTATAAATCTTTATAGGACTGCTAATGTAAGTCACGCCTCTAAAAATAATAGGGTATGTCCACTGGCTCCATGTATGGTGTATGTTTTATATAATTTAAGGGGAAAATGCAGAAAAAAATCAAAATTGTCATGTTTTAGCATGCTGAAGCAAGTCAAAACATTGCAAGGGATGCTAGTACTATGTTTTATCGGAGTTCAACATTGTGTCACTAATCTTCCTAGCCTATGCAAAGGGGTACAATGTTGCAAACATTATAACCGTACTATGATGATGCTATCTTTTCTGAGTTGCTATTGCTCTATGTATTAATTTCTGGTTCTTGATCTCTTCCTCTGTATAGAGAAATAAATGGAATACTATGTTAAAGATTTGTAGTCTAAAATATTTTTAAAAGCTGTCTACCTTATATTAACTTGCTATATATTCCTATTTTCCAAAGAGCATATATATGGTCATCAAATATGAACTAATCATAGACATTCATCATAATTTTTTTTTCCTTTTTCCATTCTCGATGTTGATTCATAGGTCATTTTGCTTATATATGTGGAAATAATAACTTGAACTGTCTAGCAGCATAGGATTATGTTGATTCACTACTACACAAAGCTTAACCGAGGCAGGCATTTTCGATTTATCAAGGCGGGCATCACAAACGCCTTGGACGAAAGGTCACGGTAAATCAATCTTTACCGAGGCGGTTGAAATGCTCGCCTCGGCAAATAAAATAAAAAACAAAAAAAGAAAGACTCGTGGACAAAGCCCAGCGAGACCATCCACAGGCCCGCCGAGCCCATCCACGGGCCGCCGCCGCTTGCCGGATCGGAACGCTATCGTCATCGTCGTCAGATCTGCCGCCGAGAGGCGCTTCTACTGCAGGGGCCGCACCGGATCCGCACGAAGCCACCACCGCTCGGGGTCGCGCCGCCGCGCGCGGAGAAGGCCAGATCTGGGCCATGGCCACCGGATCTGCCCGCCGCCGCCGTGGATCTGACCGCCGTGGATCTGAGCACCGGCGAGGGAGAGAGGCCGCGAGCACCGGCCGCTCCCGCCGCAGGCACCGCCGCCTGGAGGGTCTTGGGCTTGCCAGATCTAAGGGAGATGGTGGAGGAGGGAGCCACCGTTGCTATCTCACCGGATCTGAGGGAGTGGGTGGGGGAGGGGGCCACCGTCGCTAGCTGCTCGCCGGATCTGAGGGAGAGGGTGAGGGAGGAACCGCCGTCGCTGGCTGCTCGCCAGATCTGAGGGAGAGGGTGGGGGAGGGAGCCGCTGCCGCTGTCTTCTCGATGGATTGTGGGGGAGCTGCTTGGGTTGGGGAGGTGCGAAGGAGAGAGTGGAGGGAGGGAGGGAGGGAGAGTGGAGGGAGGGAGAGGGTGGAGATGCGAGGGGCGCCACTCGGCTGCGCGAGGGGCGCGCTGCTCGGGCTCGGCCACGGCCGCTCGACTGCAGACTTGCGGAGGGAGAGACAGAACTGTTAGTGAGGGAGGGAGGGAGACCTAGGGTTTGGTTTCTGTTTATATAGCGTGATAACTTACCAACCCAAGTGGGCTTCCTAGTGGGCTCGGTCATATTAACCAAGACGGGCCTTATAAGAGGCCCGTCTTCGAAAATGGGGGTATTTTTGGAGGCGGGCCTCTTATAAGGCCTGCCTTGGTTAATAGATTTTAAGAACCGACTCCGTAAATCGATTTTGCGAGGCGGTTGGTTGTGACTGCCTCGGTTAATAAAAAATTACCGCCTCAGTTAATCCGAGGCATTAACCGAGGCGGTTCAAATGCCCACCCACCTCGGAGCCCCATTTGGAAACGCCTCGGAAAAGTTTTTGTGTAGTAGTGATTTTGTCCAATTTAAATTTGCATAGGAGCAGAGCAGCCTAATGATATGCCCTGTATTTCATTCCAGACTGATGTTTTGCTTATGCTTAACTAAGAAGAAATTAGTGTATTCTGATCATCATCAGGCTGTCTCGCTGCCTAAGCCTGACGGAATGATACGATCTGAATTTTTTGTGTACCTGTAATCTGTCCAGACGCTTCTGATACATACTATCAGAAATCAGGCTCTTCGTTTCCCTTCTCATTTACAATGTAAATATGATGCCCCTTCATAAAAATCATCAAGAATTCTTTAAACTAGTCATCATGTGATTTTCTTTACTTTAGTCCACATCAACAACAACAACAACAACAACATAGCCTTTTGTCCCAAGCAAGTTGGGGTAGGCTAGAGATGAAACCCAAAAGAGACGAGAAACAGGGAGACACATAAAGGGACATAAAGGGCACAAGACAAAAGATGTCACGGTTCAGGCACGTTGATTGCTAATCTCCAAGCGCTCCTGTCCATAGCTAAATCCTTGGGGATATTCCACTCCTTAAGATCTCTCTTAATGGACTCGTCCCAAGTTAATTTAGGTCGACCTCTACCGCTCTTTACATTATCGGCCCGCTTTAGAACTCCACTACGCACCGGCGCCTCAGGAGGCCTCCGTTGGACATGTCCAAACCATCTCAACCGATGTTGAATCAATTTCTCCTCAATTGGTGCCACCCCAACCCTATCCCGAATATCGTCGTTCCGTACTCTATCCCTCCTTGTGTGCCCACAACACCAACGCAACATACGCATCTCCGCTACACTCAATTGCTGGACATGTCGCCTTTTTGTAGGCCAACACTCAGCACCATATAACATCGCCGGACGAATCGCCGTCCTATAGAACTTACCTTTCAGCTTCTGGGGCACCCTTTTGTCACAGAGAACGCCAGAAGCTTGACGCCATTTCAACCAGCCGGCTGAAATTCTATGCCTAACATCTTCATCAATGTCTCCATCCTTTTGTAGCATCGACCCTAAATACCGAAAAGTATCCTTCTTGGCCACCACTTGCCCATCGAGGCTAACGTCTCCCTCCTCGTGCCTAGTCGCGCTGAAATCGCACCTCATATACTCGGTCTTAGTCCACATCAACAAATCCTGGAATTATTATTGCTTTTGGCAATACTGTGATGATATTTGTGTGCATAAAATAAGGATGATCATGCATGTTTGTAGATAATTATTCCGTTGATGACTCTTATTTGCAATGAAATGTTCATTATGTTCTTATTTTTCATTTTGTCTTCATGCTTCTGTGGTGAAAACATTCTTTTTATGAGTTAAAATATAATTATTAATTTTGCACATACTGTTCATATCTTCTTTTCTTGTACTGTAAATATGATTCTATGAAAATTCCTATCTCGTCTGCTGATGAGAATGCAAGTAAGTGATAATGTGTTTCAATGTACTGCACCAATATTAAGATAAGCATATGGTAAAGCTGAATTCTTGAAAGCATTGTCTACCTGTCAGCTCTAACCTAATTTTCAAAACTGATGTTAAGTAGGTGACTGCAGTGGCCAAACTTATCTTCAGTAAAAAAAAAAACCCTTAACTAGCATACATATGTTTGTCACTGTCCCCAGGCCATCCATTATCTGCTAATTCCTAAAGCAGTTCTGAGTTCTGACAGAATTTATTTTTCTATTCAGGGAAATTGGTGCCATGAATACAGGAAACTGAAGGCCAAAATTGAGACCATACAAAAATGCCACAAGTAATAACTTTGATTGTGATTTGGATTTTGAATAATTTGGAACTAGTATCACCCTGTTACTGTACTTCTCCTAAAGAAACTATCTTGTGTAGTATGCATATAGCTGGTGCAAGAATAAGTAATCTGTGTGTCTTGCAGGCATCTAATGGGAGAAGATCTAGAGTCTTTGAATCCCAAAGAGCTCCAACAACTAGAGCAGCAGCTGGAGAGCTCACTGAAGCACATCAGATCAAGAAAGGTTGTAACAGTATTTTTGCTTAATTTATAGCCTGGAATCTCTTCTTCAGTTTCCTGTATAGCCAATGTTTGTGCTAGAGGATTTGTTTCTATTGATTTGGGCTAACCCTAGAAGGGTAGCTATATAGGTAACCATACATGGGCCTCATGGGCCTAATACACACATATTCCAACACCCCCCCCCCGCAGTCTGAACTACCGGCGTAGCAGAGTTCCAGGCTGAACAAGAAGAAAGAACACACACGTCCCCCCACAGACGCAACTAGCCACTGGTGATGTTGAGGCTTGAGCAAAACTCGGTGAAGGTCGAGAACGGGAGGTCTTTGGTGAAGATGTCCGTGAACTGGGAGGTGGTCGGAACAAGAAGGACCCGCACCTCGCCCATGGCAACCCGATCACGGACAAAGTGTAGGTCGATCTCCACGTGCTTCGTCCGCTGGTGTTGGATGGGGTTGGTGGAGAGGTAGACCGCACTGACATTATCGCAGTAGCAGCGTGCTCCGGGAGGGTGGAGTGTGGAGCTCGGCGAGGAGCTGCCGGAGCCAGGAGGCCTCAGCCACGCCGTTAGCGACAGCCCGGTACTCCGCCTCGGCACTGGACCGGGAGACCACAGACTGGCGCTTAGACGACCAGGACATCAGGTTGCCGCCTAAGAAGACAGCGTAACCGAAGGTAGAGCGCCGGGTGTCCGGACACCCTGCCCAGTCGGCGTCAGTGTAGACGACAAGCTCGGTGGAGGAGGACCGGTGGAGTAGGCCGTAGTCGATCGTGCTCCGGAGGTAGCGGAGGAGGCGCTTGAGAGCAGTGAGGTGAGGCTCTCGGGGATCATGCATGTGAAGACAGATCTACTGAATTGCATAGGTGATGTCCGGCCGGGTGAAGGTGAGGTACTGAAGGGCACCCGCAAGACTTTGGTATGCAGTGGGATCTAACACTAGGGGGCCCTCAGCCTCTGACAACTTGCCCTGAGTATCAACCGGAGTGGAGTAGGGGTTGCAGTCAGTCATCCTAGCCCGCTCTAGGATATTCCGAGTATACTGCTGCTGGTGAAGAAGTAACCCGGCAGGACAAGGCTCAACAGTGACCCCGAGGCAATGTACAAGATCAAAAATGCGGGCCGTATGTGAAGAAGAAGTAGGAAAAGGAAGACGAACATGTCAGCCCAATTGGCACGCATGACACAAATGCTCATCAGGAGCCCGAGTACATGGAATGTCAGAGCTACGACTGAGCTGCATCAGGGCATCACGTCTAGGATGGACGAGGCGCCGGTGCTAAGTGGTGGAGGAGGTAGAAGCGGTGAAAGCAGCTGACAAAACGGGCGGCGAAGAAGATGAAGTAGCCGCCGGGAAGTGCAGAGTGTAAAGGGGCCCCGTGCTGTCACATCGGAGCAGAGGACGTCGGGAAGCCAAATCCTTTACAGTAAGACTAGAAGAGTCAAACTCCACAGAACAAGAATTGTCAGCTATAAAATGACGAATAGAAAGAAGGTTGTGAACCATAGGAGCAACAAGAACATCCGGAAGACGAAAGAAGCCATGAGCACCGGCGGTACCCACAGACGTGACAGGAAGACACGAACCATTTGCGACCATAATGGATGAAGGAAGAGAAGAAGAGGAAGAATGGACAGAAGAAAGTATACCGGGGTCAGGAGTGGTGTGGTAGGTGGCACCCGAGTCGGCGAACCACTCAGGTCCGACAGGAGGTGTCAGGCCCATGGTGTTGAACGACCTTGCCAAGGCCGCCTGGTCCCAACCGGCAAGCCTTGTCGGGGTGCTGGTGGGTGTAGCCCAAGGAGGCGTAGTGGAGATGCCAGGAGGTAGAGCACCAGTGAACATGGCCATCGGTGGGCGAGGCTCACCACCGCGAGCGTGGTAGGGCCACATAGAGATGCGTCCTGACCACGGGTTGTGGAAGGAAGGCCATGGTGTCCCCCCCTGTGGCCCAGCCGGTGCCTGACCACCAGCCAGTGCCTGGGTCACACCACCACGGCCTCCCCCGCGACCCCCATCGTGACGACGACGACCGCCACGACCCTCCCACCCCCGCTCGGCCCGGAGGGAGGAGGACCAAGAAGAGACGACGGCGACGGAGCAGATGAACGTGGTGGAGCAGACAGACGCGACGGAGTAGCAGCCAGAGCCGTCGAAGAGGACGAGGACCCCGGAGAGGTGGCGGACCCCGACTGGATGCCCTAAGTGAGCTCCTCCATGATAAGGTCATCACGGACGTGCAGGAAGGTGGGGAAGGGCCGCTGACGGGTGATCCACGTCCTGAGGTGGACGTAGCTGTCACTGAGCCCGCGGAGGACGTTGAGGACCAAGATGCGATCCTCCACGGGCCAGCCAAGGTCACCAAGGGAGTCTGCCATGCCCTTCATCCGACGACAGAACTCACCAACAGAGAGGTCACCCTAGACGAAGGTGCGGAAGCTCACGTCGAGACACAGAGCCCGGGCCTCGACGTTGCCCAGGAACTGTCCCTCGAGGGCCAGCCATGCCTGGCGAGCATCCGCCGTGTTGCGGACAAGGTCGTGGAGGTCGAGGGAGATCGTCCTAATGATCCACGAGAGGACGATGATGTCAAGGCACAGCCGCGAGGGGGTCTGAGCCGCGACCGTGGCATCGACGAGGACGTGGTCGTTAAGGGTGTAGCGGCGGAGGGTGAGAAGGAACAGGTCCCGCCAACGGGCGTAGGAGGGTGACTCTGGCTCGAGAACCACCGAGACGAGCAGGCGGATGTTCTAGATCCCCGGCCTGGTAGTGAAGCTGCGCCACGAGAGGATCGGCCGGGTCGTGCAAGATGACCGCGGTGGTGGACGCACGGTGGCCCGTCGAGGCGGAGGAGGTGGCCCCGGGGTCGTGGTAGGCGAGAGGGACGAGGCGCTGCTCCACGTGAGCGATCTGGCGGGCCAGGGCATCGGCCGCATCCCGCTCGCGCTCCCAGGCGAGGGCTGCCGCGCGAAGACGAGCCTGGCCCTCAGCAGCTGCAGCCCGATCGGCGATAAGGGCAGCGGCGAGAGTCGAGTCGTCACGACCGGGGTAGACGAGGGTCGGCGGCGGCTGAGGCGGGGCCGGGAAGGCATGGACGCCATCAGGAAGAAGTCCGGCGGCATCAGACCGGCGTCGGGGAGGTGAGCTCTAGGGAGGAGGACGGCGTCGGCGGGCGGCTCGGCAGCAGCAGCAGCGCCCGAGCTGAGGCCCGCGCCCGCAGCAGCAGCGCCACCCGCGCCTGCGGCTGCTAGGGCGGCGGCGGTGGGGGCGCTTGTGGCTGCTAGGGCGGCAGCGCCAGCGGTGCGCAGGCCCGGAGGAGGGGGCCTAGCAGCGGGCCCAGCAGCGGTCGCAGAGGCTGCGCCGCCTGCTGGGCCGGCGGCGGCGGCAGGAAGCCGGGGGTGGGCGGCGGCGCCAGGAAGCAGGGGGCGGGCAGTGGTAGCAGCCACCTGTGCCTAGGAAGAGGATGAGAGAGGTGGAAAAGCATGGAAGTAGGAAGGAGGGGGAGGAGGAGGATGCCGGCCAGCCATGGGGAAACGGCGGCGGCGGCGGCTGGAAGGGGAGGGGAAGATCTAGGCTGCTGATATCATGCTAGAGGATTTGTTTCTATTGATTTGGGCTAACCCTAGAACGGTAGCTATATAGGTAACCATATATGGGCCTTATGGGCCTAGCCTCATGGGCCTAATACACATATTCCAACAGTTTGTGTTACTGCTCTAAATGGTTTGCTGCTGTAAAATCGGGTATGTATTGACTACTGACAACCTGATCCATGTCTGGATGTGCAGAGCCACCTTATGGCGGAGTCTATTTCTGAGCTACAGAAGAAGGTAACCAAAGCTGAAAAACTTTCCTGGAGTTACACAGGCCTACAAAACAAAAAACACTGGAGTGGCCATTTACCAGCTGATGATTTGTGGTTTAGAATGCTCTGCATCTGAACAGCCATCACAGTAAATTGCTCGTGCAGAAATGACTGTTGGTACTGTTGTGTTGTGCAGGAGAGGTCATTGCAGGAGGAGAACAAGGCTCTACAGAAGGAAGTAAGGGGGTGTTTGGTTCCCCTTGTTTTAACACTTATCACATCGAATTTTTGGACATATTATCGAGTGTTAAATATAGACTAATTACGAAACTAATTGCACAGATTGAGATTAATTTACGAGACGAATCTATTAAGCCTAATTAGTCTATTATTAGTATCCGAATACCCTATAGTCAACCCCATGGTCAACACCTATTAAAGTTTGACAGGGCGAACCAAATAGACATAAGCTGCCAAATACTGCACCATTTGCATTGTCAACAGTCAACAGAAGGGTTTGATGTGTCTCCTCTTTTGTGTAGCTTGCGGAGAGGCAGAAGGCGGCCGCGAGCAGGCAGCAGCAGCAGGTGCAGTGGGACCAGCGGACACAGACCCAGGCACAGACAAGCTCATCATCATCCTCCTTCATGATGAGGCAGGATCAGCAGGGACTGCCGCCTCCACAAAACATCCGGTACACTTCTATGCTCACTTCTATTAGTCCTTGCCTCAATTGGTCAACGCCATCTCATGCCTGCTGGTGTTGTATGCATGCATCAGCTTCCCGCCGTTGACGATCGGAGAGAGAGGTGAAGAGGTGGCTGCGGCGGCGGCGCAGCAGCAGCCACCGCTGGGGCAGGTGCAGCAGCAAGCGCAGCTCCGCATCTCAGGTCTGCCACCATGGATGCTGAGCCACCTCAATGCATAAGGAGAGGGCGATAGCGCATCGACCTCTCTCGTCATGAATCATGACGTACGAGTACCATATGGTTGCCGTGCCTGTCCCATCGATTGCGAGCAATGGCGTGCTCCTGCAAGTGATTGCTCACCGATGATTGAAACCCTAGTGTAAGTTCATGGCAGCAGCAATTAAGCTAAACTATTGTTATGTTTGCAAGAAAGGGTAACCCGCTGTGTAATCTTGTCTCCAGCTAGCATGTTCGTACCAACTGAGATGCATGCATGCGTATATCAGCATATGCTTATTACTTGAATCTAGCAGTGCTCTTGGTGAGAGGGTGCACTTTACTTTAAACATGGTTTGTGACTTTGTGTAAATAGTATTATTAATTAATTTCGACTTCTAGTAAGTAAATTAATGGGAGGATGAATAGAGCAGCTCTTGCATTGTGCTGCTGATGGTATATGTGATGTGACCATGAGGCATGAGCCTCATTTTTTATATAAATAGATAAATAGATACATATGATTTGGGGCAGATTTACCACCGGGGTGGCTGTGCTTGAGTCTCTGCTACCGCTGTTCGAAGCATGAAGCCCCCTCCTAAGCTCTCGATACAAATTGATATCTATGGAAGCTTGAAAAAAGGGACTAGAGGTAGAAGATAATGGGAAAGCCCCTTCTAATTTATTTTTCTAGATGCGCCGCTGCATATGATGAAGTTTTGGACCTGTGCATGATTTATTTTAAAAAATTACGTATATTAGCCTGGGGATTTCGTGGTAGATGGTGCCATGCATGTGGCTGTTTAGATAACTGGAAAATTTCGGCATTTTCGTAACTAGATGTCGGATGGTAGGGAGCTTGCTTTCCATGAGCATACAAATATGATCCATGTTACTGTGCATATGATGCGACACACTAGCAATGCCAGTGCCATCGATAGGTTCCTTTATCTCTTTTTGGTTGCTACCGCACATGCATGTGTAATGTGTTGTCTCTGCAAAGGGAAAACTGGCATGATGACAAGATGTACTCTCCGCCACCCGCCAATAACAACCACAAAGTCAAAAATTTAGCTTGATTGATAGTAATACTTAAAACTGAGCACATGCTGTTTTTCTTCTTAAAAGATAGAGTTTTCCCCCCTATTTTAAGGTGTCATTTTCTGTTATTCTCTTAGACCCTTCTTTCCAGCTTACACAACTACTCTAGACGATGTAAAACAGAGTTAAATCATAGTTCTTGCATCCATTAATATAATGCATATGTTGATTTTAAAAATAAAAAAATTGAAAATGTTGGGTGACTAGATTCATATTTGAAGGCACTCTTGATGATGTTTTTTTTAACTCATTATAGATGATGTTGATCTAATAGCAATTGATAAATAATATCTTACAAAATATGAATCTGAATTTTATTTTTTCAAAATTTATTCTTCTTGACTGCTATAGATTCTTTGTATCCTGAAGTTAAGTTAAAACTCTTCTACTTATAGTATCTTTCACTAACTCTCTTTTTTGCACTTTTAAAATAAGGACTCTAGGTTGTAGAGTACATTTTTAAATACCACAATACCATAAGCAATCAAATGAAACCTATACACTATGCATGTCACTTAACATAAGTGATAGAGCTTGAAGTGAGATCTCGGATGGAGGCAGCAATGCATTATAATTTAATACTTAAGCCTTATAGCAATCGACTTTTTACTCTAGAGTAATCTTAAAGGGCCTCGAAAATACAACCATCAATGGTCTAAGATGATTGAATTTTTCTATCAAGAAATTATATGTGCAATTATAGTTATACTATCAATATAGATGTGTCAATTCTAATTAACAAATATATGTAAAGTACTCCATCCGTCCACAAAAGAATGCAATTATGGGGTGCGTGCTGGTAAAACTATTTTAATTTTGATCGAGTTTATAGTGAATAGTATTAACATTTATATCTCTGACTATTCACTACGGACATATAGTTTATAATCAATTCAATGATACTTATTTTGTATCATAAATGTTAGTATATTTTTATATATTTTTTGTCAAATGTTGAATCATTGACTTTTCGAAAAGCGAGAATTGCATTCTTTTATGGACGAAAGGAGTAGCAACCTATATAAATTATATGTCATAGTTACTAATATGGTTTTAAATAATTTGTTAGTATCATTAGTATATGAGTTGTTAAGGAATTGTTTTTATGTGAATGAGACATAATCAAATCTTAATATACTAATATTGATAGAAGTGGATAATGCAGAAACATATATATGCTCTATGATTATTTAAACAATTATTTTGTAGTAGAAGATATCGACTATGGTGCCGTTGTGTCTGGGTGGGGCAGGGGTTCGGGGGTTTTCTCAACTAGTGTGAGAAGGTCTCTTCTTCTTAATGTAATGTCTGGGGCTGTCTTACCCCCCCCCCCAAATCGAGTTTTTTTAAAGATGTCGACGATCTTAATTTTAGGGGATATTTAATTTTTGTAAAACTATCTATTGTAATTGGAGGACATGAGTCATTAGATGCAAATTTAGGTATACTTTAGATCATAATGGCAAGGTATGTAATTTAAACATAGAGTCATTGGTTACTTTTATGTTGTTTTATGCAATAGTAGAGGTGAGTAATTATTTAGAAAATAAAATAGATTCAATACCTATTATTATCAATGACGATTAATTTATATCAAATTGATGGTCAGGTGTTTCTAATTTTTGTGAGATTTTCTAGGATCTATCTTTTGTTTTACTATCCAGTCTTGTAAGGATTAACGTGGAGGCTCTATTAAGAACCTATAGTTAGAATTTGTAGTATTTATATTTTTAATGTGTTATAGTATTCAATTGAAATCTAATCTTAATATATAAACTCTTATTGCATCCATTTATGACTTCATGATTTATGTTAAGTGGAAACTCCAGTGTTTCTATATATCTTTTGTTCATTTTTATTATTCAAAAATGTTTATGTCCTATTAATATTATTATTTTTCACATGTTAAGTTGAAACTCATCTTGTACCCCAGTACTAAATATGTTGAATTTGTTATATCACATGGTTATATGTGTGTAGTATTGTTTTATATATATCATAGAGTGCTTAGAATTAAATTACCAATATAATATGACATAATGTTTTAGTCAAAATGTATAAACTTATTTAAAATAAAAAAATATGACATTTGTTATCATGAGTATTAATATAAATTAAAGTGAATTGTCAGTGTTATTACTACGTGGTTTGTTAAAGGAACATTTCTTGGTGTTTCATAAGCTATTAAAATAAACATTTAACCTAATGCATACATGTTTACTTGGTATACAGGGTGAAACATAGCGTTATGATTATTTAATTTTATGGTTGTAGAAGTCTGTAATTTAGAAATGTAACTTATATTATGAATATTAATTTATTTCCTCTAATAACATATATTAGTATTTACATGTAGATTTGAGAGATAGTTTTATTTATTATTTATTTATAACTGCTGAGGTAAATACAAATATATCATAGAGTGTCAGCCAGTGCGCGCGGCTTCTGGCATGGGAGTGGCGCTGTCTCATGGAAGCAGAGACGGCTCCGATGCGGTGGTCGGTGTTTGGGACGGTGACGGGTCAGATGTGGCTGGGGCCGATGCGGCAAGGGTCAATGAACAAGATGAAAAGAAGGAAAGATAAAATAAATATATTGTGATGACACGTAAGCCCCATGTATTGGGGAGATTTATTAGTAACCTCAATAATCTAAAAACTAGTATTGGACCATCCTCGTTGGCACTTTACTGGGGAGTTTTACTGGGGAGATAACGGAGAAGCTCTTACAGCCAAGCACTTAGCTCAAAACACGTACATGATGGTAACAGAATGATACAAGTAGTAGCTTCTGGTTGTAAATAAGGTTTTTTTTCCCTGATCATAGAAGCGGCGATACTGTTGGGTTTTGTAAATTTACCTGCATAATTGCAATTCATCTACGTGGTGTGATTTAGTAGCTGGTAAGTGCGTGCTTGCTGCTTGGAAGGTCTTGTCTACTTGTTTCTTTTGTACTTTGTGTAGCTTGCTGCTGTACAATTAGTGTCGATTCCCTTCTTGTCTTTGTCAGTTGTTTCGAATTCGAACAATAGTACTTGAATATCGTGTAAAAAAATGTTTGTCAGTGAACCAACCCACGGCTTCACAGGATACCAACTACTCCTAATAATAAGGCATAATAAGGGTTTAAATGTGCCAGGCTGCCAGCACACAGATTCATCTTTGGTTTATTCTGGTGTCTTCATGCATTCTGTACAATAGCAATACTAGTTTCGTTTCTGAACTGCCACAAGATTGTGCCATTTTCATTGATACAGAGCAGAAATCTACATAGTGTCATTTGGACAAGAGGAAAAACTATGAATAAAAAGCCCGTAAAAGGCTCACTCTCCCGAAATTTAATTACATACCCTCTTTGATCTTGGACAAGAGCGACAGCAGAAATTCTGTTAGTCGTCTTGTATTCCTAGTTCCTGCTGCACTTGGCAAACTAAACTGGAAAAAAAATTAAAAACTCTCAGACTGTAGCCACATGCTTCAGAGAGAATAGAGAAAGTGGCCTGAAGACTACTGAAAATGCCAAGAAGGCCTTGTTTGGTTCAGCTGTATTATCTGCCCTTGTAGGCTGCTGTACCTCACCTGTGCCAGCAACATTGAATCCAGAACAGTTAGCACATCAACAATGCTGACAGACTATAAAACCGAATTTGTCGGTCTGGATGTACTGCTTACGTGCATTGATGCTAGTGTGGACAGCAAATATCTGCACTGTGCCGTCAGAATGTGTTCTTGAATGAAAACTCTGGAGAGCTGGGACACCAAGACATTTGTCCGGGCTAACTGCAGAAAACGGCAGACCATTCAGACTGAAAACGGCAGCATGCATCTTCAAGGTTTAATGCTGCATCGTCTACTTATTGAGATATTTGTAGCATCCTGTTTGTGTAAATGTTATATGATTCAAAGAGAACTGGAAAGGGAACTTCTGTATAAATAAAATCAGCACCTTAGGCAGCTGGGCTCTTGTTGAGTTTCCTATAGTATGCATGACATCAACCGCAGAGCTAAGAGCATTTCTTACTCCATGAATATCTGCCTGAAAATATGAGGTCACTCTTAACATTTGAACTGGAAACCAACGTGATGAAAATTTTCTGCATGTTTTATGAAACACCAACCATTGCACCATTTGAGACAGGAAGGCGCAGGACGGTAGCAGTCAGCGCCTGTGTCGTTCCTGACAAAGAATGAGCATGATCCCTCTCCAAAAAGGACCATTCTTCTAGGTATTTCATCTGCATGTTGTAAGTTTATAAGATTTTGTGAAAAGAACATGTACTCAAAACGAATTTAGTGTCATAAATTAGCAATTAGTTACTCCTGCAGGTCCAGCGGGGCAAACCGGGTGTACAAACTTTAGACTTCCAAGATAGCAATTATAGCCGATCTAAGTACGTTCATGAGCCATATCATGACCATTTTAATTTGCAAGCTAGTACAACTCCACAAGTCCATTTTAGTAGTGATATTATCTGACTATTATGAGCTGATTTTATCTACTTTACATGTTCTGTTATTAAAGATCTGTTGGCTAATATTTTTTACAGCGGTCCTGTTGATAACTGAAACAGACAGCTCTGCTCTTGCCCAATCATCAAAAGTTGCATTATTACTCTAGGGTTTTTATGTATAACTAGAAATGAATGCCAGTGCCAAGGAACAAATGGAGACTTGACTGTATAAAGGAAGCAAAGGATCAGCATGCTGTTCTTACCTGTCCTCTCAGAATTGCCATGAGTTTGCAGTTGTTTCGAAGAAACTGGAGCTGCATCTTTCTAATGGCGACTGATTTGCGCATCCTCAGGATAGAAATCCATGCGCCACACAAGTTTTTCTGTCATGAACATGAGAACCATCAGTTGTATTACCCTGGATCATGTCAGAACTTCTGTTCAATAAACGAACAGAGAGGATCTGATCACTCTGTCGCTCACCTCTGCACCCATGGTCTGCAAAGAAAACGCAGCTCCAGCCTGCGCATTCACAAACCGCCACTGCAACTCCCGGGTGTAGAGTAGTCTCAGCTGGTGCTCCTCCTCGGTCTTGATCGCCGCCGGGAGCCTGCACTTCATGTCACCGTCCACGCCGCAGCTCTTGCCTTGCGTGTTCCCGGGGGAGGCAGGGCCCTCGGTGGAGCGCCGGGCTGGGGACGGGCTGGCCGTCCTCCTGAACGAGCTGGCCACCGGCTTGCTCTGCGACGTCTGCTTCAGAGACGCCCTGCTGAACGGCGAAGACAGCAAGCCGGTGAACAGTGACCTCTTCTTCACCGGCGCCGGCGCCGACGCCGGAGACGACGTGGCAGGCGCGCGTAACGGCGACGGCATGACCGGGTAGGCGAAGCGTTCGGAGCGGGTCCCCATGGCGTCCCGCGTGAACCGCGCGGAGGAGCTCATGGCGCTCCTCGGAGACGGGCGCAGCCCGGAGCCGCCGCTGCGTTGGGGCGCGCCGCCGTCCCCGGGCCCTGACCCCCCGGACGACGCGCTGTCCGTGTCGGAGGACAGCGCCAGCAGGTACTCGTTCGCGCCGTCCACCGACGCGCGCCGCGGGGGCCCGCGGAACGCCGCCGACCGCACGGCGCCGAAGATGGCGGCGATCGCCTCCTTCTTGCTCGAAGCAGAGCACTCCGTGGTCTTGGCGAGCCCACGGCCGTCGCGCCCACACGGCGCCGACGCTGGCGGCCACCGGTACGTATTCTGACTCGCCTCGGACACCTTGGCGCGCGCAGTGGGCCTCTTCAGTTCCGGCGTGGCCACCGCAGGCTCCGCGGGTGGCGACGCGGAGGCGGCGGAGCTCGGCCTGCTGGTTTCCAAGGTGTATGCCGGGCTCTGGAACGCGACCGCGAGCGTGCGTCTCGTCGTGGTCGCGCTCCCGCCGGACGCCACCGCGGCGTCCGTGGTGGCGGCGGCAACGTTTGGGAGCGCCGGACGAGACCGGTCGGTGGAGGCGGGCGTCCTCGGTGCTGGCGACTTGGCGGGGGAGGAGACGGAGGTGGAGGTGGGTTTGGAGGAGGGGGTGAGGTAGCGGGAGGCGACGGCCTTGGCCTTGGGTTTGCGTGCCACGGCGCCGGCGTTGGCATTGGCGTCAGAGAGCGCGGTGGCGATGACGCAGACAGCGTTGGCGTTGGGGAGCGCTGCGGGGCGGCGGCGGCGGCCGGGCGTGGCCAAGGTGGCGTCCACCACTGAGGGTGGCATCCTTGCTGCCGGTTGGTCAATGGGCGGCCGTGTGATCGACGGCGAGCCGGCAACGCGCGCGCGAGACGGCGGGAGTTGAACGGAAGTCGGAAGCAGCCGAAACCAACAATGGGCGTGGATGGCGCGAGTTGCAGTTGCAGCTTGCTTTGCTTCCTCCTCTGTAGTGTGTAAAGGTGATGGGACTATTTATGGTCTTGTGCACGTATCCGTGTACGTGCATTTCGATCTTTCACGGCTCTGGTGTGTATTTATATATGCCTCCGATTCAAGCGTCCATTTTAACCTTTTTCTTCTTTAACTTGTTTATTAAAAGATAAAATATCAGTTACTATGAAAACCATTTTAGTAGACGGCCCCTTTTACTCAGAGAGATAAAAATATCACTATTATTCTCCTAAAATGCCTTTTGACTTTCAGAGACAGCCAGTCTATTTACGGTGATAACTAGACACAATAAGATTTGCGTCTTAAGGAGGTCCCCTCAAAAATAGCTATTAACAGAGGCAGTCCTTTTAAACGTGTCACCTTGTAAATCGATAATGCTACCATTAAGATATTTGGAAGGCCGGACGTCTCGCTCCACTCACTACCGCATGTGCCGCTCGCCTAAAAAATAAAATCAACTCCCGCACGTTTTGCTCGACTGCCAGCCCTACCAGGTGTGGCGCGCGGCTACCCTCTCCTGGTTTTGACGTGCGGTTGCCTGCAAGTCGCGGTGGCGCGGTTGCTGGCCCTGCCCTGTCGTGCAGCCACCACCGAGCCACTTCCTACAAGCACCACCGGCCTGCGGCCTCCGGCGAACTCCACATGTCGATGAGCCTCTATTCTCCTAAGCAGCAAGGAGATGTTTGCGGTGAAACTGCATATTGCAAGGGTCAGCTTCAAGTGTTTCAAATGTTTTAGAGGCATGTTGCAAGCGTTTTATACGGATGTTGCAAAAGTAGATCGGGATATTGCACATGTTGCAATAGTTATACACGTATGTTGCAAGCTCCTGCTCTCAATGTTTCATCTGTTTTTTTCCGACGTATGTTGCAAGTGTGTTTACCTGGATGTTGCATATGTTTTCACATGTATGATACAAATGTTTTATCTGGATGTTGCGTATGTTTACCATGGTTTCAAGTGTTTTTGCAAGTGTTTCAGACACATGTTTTAAATGTTTCATTTGTTTTTAAACGTATGTTGTCGTTTTATTGCATCTAGATGTTCCAAAACTATATCGAGTGTTGCATCTCTCTCCTTGTTTTTCTGTTGTCTCACCTCTGTGTCAGGCATGGGAAGGTGGAGGCTGTCTCCACTGGTGCGGGCGGGCTCCACGTGCTTGTGCGGGTGCAGTAGGCGAGACATGGGCGAGCAGGCACGAGACGCGAGACGGGGTGGGGGAGGAGGAGGAGGAGGCAGCGGCGTAGGTGTTCGAACGTCCGGGCACTAGTCACATCCTTTGTAAATTGATTAAAAGAAGCGACCGTCATAAGATACCCTCCGCTATAATTAGTTATCACTAAAAAAAGTCAGATAAAGGCGGACTTTATATCAAAATGTTATATCTATAATTTTGTAGTTGACAACTTTTTATTTTAAAATTATAGAGCATCAAAATTTTGTCCTAAATTCTCATATTTTGAAATTCAAAATTTAGAGTTTTCAAAAACTCAGATTTCGGCATGGTCTAGACCGATGTTATACTGCACGATGTTTCGTTTATATAGAGCAGAAATATGAGCCCCAATACAACATTCATAGCGGTGAGTAGTGTACAAGCACACGGCCGCTAGAGTTGGTCAAATAGCTAGCATAGTCATCCGTTGGCACTATTCAGCATTATTTGAGACGATCGACTAGTGTGGTAGGTTGTTTCGTTCCTTCCCCGTGACAAGGACCCCTTTGAACTTTGAATTCGGATTCGGTATTATGACACGTCCCTCAGCTCAATCGTGTACCGTCGACGGCAGAGTACGTAGAGTGCAGTGTATAAATAAAAACAGATGGTAGCCATGCAGGGAGATGATACTATAGACACATTCTTTTCTCGAATACGCACGAATGTGCATATCATTGTATCAGAAGAAAGAGGTTTATGATACAAGAAGCCGTATACTATAGACCCATCAATTTTACGTAATGGAGAAAATATGGCTTCATCGTATACCTCATCAAGAAAAATGCATCAGTCTAAAGTTGTTGTAAAGTTTAACTAACTCCACACACTGAATTAAACATTATTAAAAGCCAAAGCGAAAAATAAAAGATCTTTTCCATGAAAATCGCTCGATTTAGATATAGTGGTTGAGAGTCATGACTCATGATCCAAACCGAAATGTTACGAACAAAAGAGAGTAAAATCTCCTATCGTCGTCGTCCCAATTTTAGGTACCTAGTAGATACCCCGGCCGGTCCTACAAGATACTCGATCTAGTAGCAGCAGCTTGAATTTACCAGTCAAAGTGTACGTACGTACAGTACAGAGACGGAGAGAGTATTTATCTACTCGATCATCAGTACGTTAGTACGTGTATAGGTAGGTACCAGCAGTGAAGGATCGGATGCGATACGTACGAGTACGACACGTTTAGTACGGCGTACGTTATCTCAATGAATGCACGAGGACCAGGGGGACCCACACAGGACCCATGCATATGCATAAATTGCAATTTTTTCAACTCTACTGTAGTATTTTCGTTTGTATTTAGCAATTAGTGTCCAATCATGAACTAATTAGGCTCAAAAGATTCGGTGATTTACTACCAAACTGTACAATTAGTTATTTTTTATCAACATTTAATGCTCAATGATGGAGAGAGAGTAAAAAAAATTTAAAATTTGGGAGCAATCTAAATAAGGCCTGATAGTACTGCTTCTGTGATATACATACTATATACGCCGACTCCGCCATTACTATAGTCCAGGCCGGGCCACCAATTTTTATTTATTTATTTATTTATTTATTTTATTATGTGATGTGATGTGATAATACAAAGTCATGCTGTGATGTGATGGGACACACGATGTTCTACACCCTAGGTCACCAAGCTATTATACTGAACGTGGTTCAGTAGTACTCAGTATTTTTTCATATCAATTTTGGCTTGTGGTGTAGAATAGCGCTGCCGTGTTATATATATATATATATATATATATATATATATATATATATATATATATATATATATATATATATATATATATATAAGTTATTTTGTAGTCACCTTTATTTACGATAATTTTATATACTAATTTGCGACAATGTCAGTATATATTTACGATAGTTAAATTATTATAACACAGGAGGATATTTATTATAATATTATAGTAAATCACATACTAAGGAGTTACTATAATATCGTAAATTAGATCGTAACTCAAAAGTGGCTACAGATATAGACACACACACGCATGTGGGCATGCGGTAATGTTCCGTGCGTACGTTAAAAATCCAGAGCAAATTAAATAAAAATCACTCACGTAATAATAAGGTTTCACCGTAACCCGTAACACACGACGCGTGTTAATTAGCATAGTAACAGTACGGAACCCAAGCAGTAGAGTCACTGTGCTGTAACGGAGGGCCTATTTATATCTTATTACGCCAGTCTATTATTATTATTATTATTACACCCAGCCTATTATATTATTACACCCAGTAATAATTATTTTTTATTGGGCTGCATGTAATTGCTTGTACGTACGTGATCCAAAAGTCTAGCTAGCCCAGCAGAGCTAGCGTGCCGGGGGAGGCGGCCCATTCATTACACTTCCACTACGACGCGGCAGAGAAGGGCGGGCCTGTCCTGGTCTCACGCGCGTCGTCCTCCCATGCAAAAGTTCATGTTGCCGCAACCCTCAACAGTCTCATGTCCATCCATTCCTTACCTCCCTATCCTATTTTAAAATGGCTTTAAGTACGATTTCATTTGTTTAGATAAAAAATTCTAATATATAATAAGAGTAGGGGCAGAGCTACGTGTACATTCGGTGGTGCAAATATACCTTCTCAAAAACATTAAAATAATGATTATGTCTAAATTTTATCATTTCTGCACTTCCTCTGGCACATTCATACATATCCACAAGGCAAAGCCGTCCCTCTAATTTGCTATGCCTTCGCTGCTAGAAAAGGCTATTAAAATCATAGAAAATGTTTCTAAACTTCTAAATATTCTAAAAAAACATTCTGCCTCTTTCCTGCATTTATCTGTAATTGAACTTGCTCCTTTTTTAAAACTTAATTTAAGCTGCAGTAGGGGCTCCTTGCCCCTCATGATCTTTCAAAAATATATTCTAAAAAATAGTCTGTGATTGGATGAATAAAAAAAAAAATTTTACAAGGTTCCAAAATATATATATACACTACCGCACAAAACTTAATTGAGACGGACAAAAAGCCTTAACCGAGGCAGACATGGCAACCGCCTCAGTAGAAAGGTCACGGTTAATTGTGACCTTAACCAAGATGGTTGGCCAACCGCCTCCGTTAATCGATTAACCAAGGCGAGCGCCTTGCAAATGCCTGCCACGGTTAATGAATTAAAAAAAATAAAAAAGCCCAGAGCCCACCAACGAGCTCGCCTGCTCCGCGCGGCCCTGCCGCCGCCGACGCGAGTCGGATCCAGCATCCCTGCACCGAGCCGCCGCCGGATCTGGCGTCCCCGAACCGCGCCACCACCGGATCTGGCAGGGGGAGGAGGCCCCGTTCCCTGCGCCGCCGGCGCCGGGACTGTATCTGGGGAGACACCGGGCTGGGGGAGGAGGCCCCGTCCGCTGCTCCCCTCGCTCGCCCGCCTAGGAGGGGGCCCGCGCACGCGGCTATAGCCGGGAGAGCTGGATCGAGGGTATCGCGCCGTGGGAGGGCCGGATCAAGGGTACCGCGCCGCCGGAGGGAGGAGATAGAGGGAGAGGAGAGGGAGGGTGGGGCGCTGTTTGGGAGAGGCCGTGCCGCCTTCTCCTCACCAGATCCGGCCGAAGGGGCCTGCGCCGCCCCCGAGGTCCTAGGGGCGCACGCCGCGCTCTAGGGCCGTACACCACGCTCACCACTGTGTCTCGCGCCGCTGCGTCCCACGCCGGGCCTGCCGCCAATCAGAGAGAGAGGAAGGGGCGCACCGCCCGCGATGAGGGAGGGAGGGAGAGTAGAGGAAGGGGCACCGGCCCACGACGAGGGAGGGAGGGAGCTCGGGGCTGGAAAACGAGAAAGTGGAGGGAGGGGCACAGGGCTAGGAGACGAGAGAGAGAAAGCTCGGCGTGCGGCTAAGGGAGGGAGAAGTGAGGGAGAGGAGTAAAGAGTGAAACCCTAGCCCTATGTATATATAAGCCCGATCCTAGAAGATTGGATATGGGCTCTCAGCTGGATCTTTTATTTTTTTGGAGGCGACCCTTAGAGTTCACCCGCCTCTGAAAATGAATTTATGGAGGCGGGCATCAAAAGGAGTCCGCCTCGATTAATCGGTTAATATCGATTAACCATGGCAGTTGTTTTGAGGCATTCGTCTCGGTTAATATATTAACCGAGACGGTTGAGTTAGGGCAACCGCCTCGATTAATATATATTAACCGAGGCGAGCTGGTTAGGTTGTCCGCCTCGGTTAAGCATTAACTGAGGTGGTTGTTGGGGCGGCTGCCCGACCACCCAATAGCGGAGGCGGGCAACCGCCCCGCCCGCCTCCGAGGCCATTTTACAAACGCCTCGCATAAGTTTTTTCTGTAGTAGTGATAGCTCAAAAAAATAGAAAAAATATCATAAAAAATCTAGAAAAATCCAAAACATTCTATTAATTGATGTCTCAACATGTTTTGAATATTTCCACGACAAAAATCATAATACGCAGCAAGCACGGCTAGTAACATTAATTGATTGTATATGTGCACGACCAGCACATCTGCTTTGTGATATACTCCTATACAATGCTACACCGTTTGTAGTCCAGGCCACCAATTTAGATTAATTTATTTTTGGTGATAACACAACTCCAGCTGTGATGTCAGATATATATGGTGGCACGCATGTGGTAAACTGGTAATGCGCCGTGCGTACGTTAAAAATAAACCCAGAGCAAAATGAAATAAAATCACGTAATAAGGTCTCGCCGTAACTTGTAACACGAAGTGTGTGTTAGCACGGTGACGGTCCTGAACTCAAGCAGTAGCTGTAATTAACAAAGACCCTATTTATTATTACCACAACGGTGATAATTATATATCTATTTGGGCTGCATGTCAATCCCCCTTGTAGGTACGTACGCGATTTGGGCGGCCCTTCTCCATTCGTTACACGACGACGCAGCAGAAAAGGGCCGGCCCATCCTAGTCTCACGCGCGGTCCAAGTCATTTGGTCTGTGTGCATGTTCAAAGTATAACATCGGATTTGAAATGCATTTTACTTCTCAAAGTCAAACCGTGAATCTCGTTTCCTTTTATTCTGCTATATATATATATATATATCCAACCATTGAGTTTTTTTTATATATAACAAAACCATTGAGCCAGCCATTTACGATAAATAAATGCAACAAAATGGATACATGTCTATTTCACATATTTGAAGTCATCAAGAATCAGAAATTATGAGCTGGAGATGTCGGATGCCATCGTCACAGTTCAGGTATCGCCTCCCAGTCCATGATTGTCGACAGCTTAGAAAATATTGAGCTGTTCATAAATCATCAACGTGGGGAATAATAATGTCACATTTTCTCTTGTCAGACAGCCTGTGTGTGTGTGTCAGCGTCTGCTGCTTCGATCAACACAACACAACAAGAGCACGTCAGTTGAGTAGCAAGGATTCTCCTGCAACAACGCTAGTTGAGAAGAGAAGACGGTCGCCATCGCCGCCACAAAGATTGCAGCAAGGAAGGAAGGCCGGACCGCTCTCTGTCTGAAATTGAATCCACGGAGCAGATGCAGATGCAGATGCAGAGCAAGTCGGCTGTGCACCTCTGCTCGGACCAGACAGATGACATTAGATCAGAGCCCGCAGCAGTAGAACGCCAGCCGGCTCCAAGCGGCGGCGACGACGGCGGGCTTCCTTCCCGTCGTCCTGGCCCGCCGCGCCTTTGATGCTTCCGCAGACTGCAGTGTGTGGAAGAGCCTGCGCTTGTCCAGTTGTCTGATCGATCAACCGCATGTTCCACGCCGCACTGCAGCAGGAGTCAATCTGCTGGTAATCACCTCAACCCTAGAGCAAGCAAACAAATCTGCCGACAGAGTAAACATGTCAGCTGGAGCGAATCGAATCAGTCATGCAACGCAGTCGATGGTGAGCTCATTTGGTTTGGCTTGTGCTGCCTACTCCTGTACTCCAGTAGTCCAGCTAGCTTTTGCTTGGTCAGAGAAAACAAAATTCTACGGTATATTGTTGATGATGCAGGTTAGCGGCTGGCTAACGTCAGTCAGTTTGGTCAATCGGATCAGATAGATCATCGGATCCATCGCAACACATGAATAGAAGACCAAAACCCATCCGTCAGAGGGAAAAAAATACTATATGCTGTACTAGAACATCCATCCGCGTTGAATTTTAGCACGGGTCGGCCACCCGTCGGCGGCTGCAGTGGTTTCAAGTCTGAAGATGCTCAGAGTAGTAGAGCGCCCCTCCATCATCACAATTCACAATTCAGATATCGCATTCCCATGTTCAGAGAGCTTCAGTCACCACAACAAGCGCTCGTCATCAGTGAATCGAAATTCGAAACTGTGTGGGAGTACCAAGGATTGCAACAACGGTAGTTGATAGAGAAGAGAAGACATTCAGTCAGTGAGTTAATGTTTCCGATTCATCGTCTTTGATTACTATTACGCAAGACTGTTAACCTGTTGGTAATGGTAACAGCACACAGACAGGAACAATCAACATACAGTACATATAACCACAGCAAGGAAAACCGACGCGAGTAACAAAATTTCCTTCCAAAACGCTAGTAATACCACCACAGCAAAGCAATAGCAGCGGATGGACATGGACCAAAATCATCATCATCAGCCGCCGCCTCCGCCAGCGCCTGTATGTACAACTCTGACTTGACCCACCAGGCCGCCATCCACGGAGCACAGCAACTCGGCTCTGCTGTCTGCTCGGTGCTCGGACCAGACGAGACATCAGAGCGCGCAGCAGTAGGACGCCAGCCGGCTCCAAGCAGCAGCGGCGGCGGCATTCCTCCCCGCCCTCCCCGGCTGCGTAGTCGTCGCCGCGACCTTGCCAGCGCCGGCGGTGGTGGCTCGTCGTCTGTCGTCCATGACGGCGCTGCCGCTGCTGGGTTTGCTGAGCATCTCCCACATGACGTGCACGTCGCTGTACTCGCAGGTGCACACCTCCTTCCGCAGCCGCCCCAGACCTGCACATCCATCCATGTCAGGTCCAGCCGCCTCGCCATCGTCTGATTCCCGGATCCATTGCACCGGCATGCGTAGGTATATAGGTAAGATGAAGACGGCTTACCGGTGGTTCGGTGGAGGCCGAGGTGCGCGCGGATGCCGCGCCACACCCGCTTGGCCGGTGGCACCAGGCACGTAGGCCTGTCGGCTTTGGAGCTGCCGATATATGTCCTATCGGTAGTTGGCCCACCGACAAGCTCCTATACGTAACATCCTTGTATAATAGCTTCTACATTTGCAATTAATCAATAAAATAATATTATTTACAAAAAAATTCACGTCATACAACTTTTGGAGTGCAAAGTTCTGCCGTTGCTGTTTCTTTACTTGCCATTACAAACTTTCGATCCATCTGACGTTGCAGGAGCCACTTGGAGGCGCTGGACCTGGTCCATGCACCGGCTACATGCTGTCTGGCTCAAGCTTGGGGTGGACACCATGCATGGACACCTGCGGTTGGCTTCCCACTCTTGAGCCACATGAATTCACTGTGCTGTAACCCGTCTTTTTTTATTTTTTAGCCCTATTTTCAAAAGATTTTCTCAAATATGCTCCTGACGGAAAGATTTCAGGAAATTGACCTAGGGTTTGGCGCCATCCACACTGGCGCCAAGGTAATACAACTTGACGCCGTTAACGTTGGCGCCTAGCTCCATGCCACTTGGCCGACGACGCCGAGCTGGCGCTGACGTGGCAGCACCTTGGCGCTGTCACCATTGGCGCCAAGCTTGGCGCCATCGTCATTGGCGCCAAGCCTGGCACCATAGATCTTGGCGTCGAGCTGTTGGAATTTCTTCAGTCTGGAATTTTACCATGAGATGGACATATGAAAATTTGTTAAGTCTATAAATTTATCATGAGATGGGACATGTTGGAATTTTACCATGACATTGATAAATTTGATGCTATCCCATGGTAGTTGGTATTCTAACATATCCAGACCGCAGAAAAAATCCTAACTACCTAATTTTATCATGAGATAGACATACAAAGCTCTAAATTAACGTGACTTAGACCTTAATTTTTCTATAAGATGGACATACAAAATTTTGGCAAAGTCTTAATATTTACCATATGATGGGCAATCTATAAATTGGCTAAGTCTTGAATTTTACTATCACTTGACTATGCTAGAATTTGGCTAAGTTTGATTTTTTGCTATGATTTGGACATTGACAAATTTAAAATTTTATCATGACTTGGATATTGAAAAAGGGCTTCATGTTTTGGATTTGGATATTTAAAATTTTACCATGACTTGACCCTAATTTCACTGTAAGATGAAATTTTAAGTCATCGTAAAAAGGGCTTCATGTTAAGTCATGGAATTAGGGCTTCATGTTAATTTTACTATAAAATTTTACCATAACTTGGACCCAAATCCAAAACATGAATAATTTGAAATTGGGCTAAGTCTTGAATTTGGATATTTAAAATTTTACCATGACTTGGACCCTAGTTCCATGACTTAACATGAAGCCCTTTTTACTATGACTTAAAATTCCATCTTATAGTAAAATTAGGGTCCAAGTTATGGTAAAATTTTAAATATCCAAGTCCAAAACATGAAACCATTTTTCAATATCCAAGTCATGATAAAATTTTAAATTTGTCAATGTCCAAATCACAGTAAAAATCCAGACTTCCATAGTAAATTTAAAGACTCAGCCAAATAAATCTGGATTTTTGCTACGGCTTGGATATGTTAGAATACCAACTACCATGTGGTAGACATATGGAAAAATAGTTTTTTTACCATGACTTGGACATTTATAAATTAGAAATTTTACCATGACTTGGATATTGAGAAATGTGACTAAGTCTAGAGTTTTTACAGTGACTTTCTATTTGATCACTTAGAACAACCTAGAAATACTTAGCATAAAAAATGATATACACGGAATCAGATATATAGCTTGGCGCCAATGACGATGGCGCCAATGGTGACGGCGCTAAGGTGCTGCCACGTTAGCGCCAGCTCGGCGTCGTCGGTCAAGTGGCATGGGGGCTTGGCGCCAACGTTAACGGCGCCAAGCTGTGTTTCCTTGGCGTCAGCGTGGATGGCGCCAAGCCCTAGGTCTATTTCCTGAAATCTTTCCGTCAGTGACATATTTGAGAAAATCTTTTAAAAAAGGGCTAAAAAACAAAAAAACGGTGCTGTAACGGAGGGCCTATTTATATTTCCAGTCTATTATTATTATGATTACCACAAGAAATGATCATTATTATTTACCAATTTATTTGGACTCCATGTAAATCGGTTGTACGTACGCCATCCAAAAGTCTACCTCAATAGAGCTAACTGTGACGGGAACGCAGCCCATTCGTTACGAAGCACAGAAGGGCCGGTCCACCATATTTGGTCTGTCCTCCGATGCAAAAGTTCCTTCATTTTGCCTCACTGTCTCACCTCCAACACTCAAAATCGTCCAACTTATCTCTCTGCTCTAGTTTAAAATGGTTTAATTACCTTTTTTATGTAAAAGCATAGTGAATACTTGATAAGACCCGCCGACCAGGGCAAAGCTAGCTACGTTTAAAATTACGAGTGCAAATGTACGCCCTAAAAAATATTCAAATAATGACTATGTCGAAATTGCACTTGAAAACACTTGAAAACCCTTTGCAAACATACACAACATCCAGATAAAACACATGCAACATATCTGTGAAACATATACAACATCTAAATCAACACACTTGCAACATATGTCTGAAAACACAGGTGAAACATTGATAACAAACTTTTGCAACATCCCGATCTACTTTTGCAACATCGATATAAAACACTTATAACATACTCTGAAACACTCAAACTATACGTTTGCAGCATGCTCTTTCAGTGCAAACATCTCCTAGCTGCTTTGCAAATGGAGGCTCGTCACGCGTGGAGGTCAGCACTGTGTGGGCGGCGGTGCAGAGCTCGCCGACAACTCGGAGCTGGGAGGCGGCGCACAGAGGGTGGGTGGGCCTTCTTTGCAGCACAGAAAGATCCGTGATATCCTTGGTGTATTCAGTACAGGAGGACGCGGTGAGTGATTAATTAGTTTGAATCTTAGATTTGAATGAAATTGAAATGCATTTTACTCGCAAACTGTGTGTGAGCCTGTTTTCTTTTGCTCCACTACAATTACAACCACTGAGTTGTTTAGAATAAATAAATAAAACAAATAAAATGGATACATGTCGATTCCACTTGTTTTAGTAAGTTATAAAGAATCAGAATTATACTAGGACATTCTCAATATGGTAGTCTCGAACTTCTTGGATAAGTTTTCTCATATTAATGACTATTTGCATTTATTTATAAATAAAGTTATTCATCCCAAATTAAATTTGGTGCGATTCCTGCCACGGGCAGGTTTGTCATCAGTCCTAACTAATCGCATTCAAGGCCAGATTAGAAGGCAATGCGTCCAACCAAGTGTATGGATTGGCCGTTGGCTCCTGTGACTGACTGCTGTGTGCCGACAGTTAAGCCCGTGATGTCTCTACGTCCGCCCATTTCCTCTCCTCTCAATGCCAAGAAACACCTAAGCTGTCTGTCAACATTTGCTTCAGTTCAGTTCATGGGTGTCGCAGAAAAAAGGAGACAATTCGATCAGGCTGATAAGCTCGTCGTCGACCGTGAGGCCGACTTGTCATGTTGCATATACTACGTGCTCTGTTGCTTATGCAGACTCTGCAGACTGCAGTCTGTGGAAGAGCTTGTGCTTCTTAGGTCGATCAACTGCGGCCCTTTTTTACTTCGGCCTGGGTTAGATGCCAAATTTTCTCTCAAATTTCACTATATAAAAAGAAGATTCTCCATCACATCAAAATGCCGGCACATGCATGGAGTACTAAATATAGATGAAATCAAAAACTAATTGCACAGTTTAGTTATACTTTACGAGACGAATCTTTTGAGCCTAATTAGTCAATGTTTGGACAAAAATTCACAAATACAAACGAAATGCTACAGTGGAGAATCTGTTACTGTGCAGATTTTGCACCTCCAAAATCGGGCCAACTAAACACGTCCTTCCTCCAAAATACCTGAAAAATGCACTATGCAAAAAAAAGATTCTCCGTCACATCAAACTTACGATATATGCATGAAGTACTAAATGTAGATGAAATAAAAAAACTAATTGCACAGTTTGGTTGTACTTTGCGAGACGAATGTTTTGAGCCTAATTAGTCAACTATTGAACAATTATTACCAAATACAAACGAACGCTACAGTACGCTGCAGTAAATTTAGCACTCACAACTTTAAAAACTAAACACAGCCGGCATATTAGCTGGTAATTAATGTACTCCTAGAGTAAAACCAACACGTCAACCTCGATGGTGAGGGGTGTTTAGTTCCCACCTAAAATTTTTTCACCCCATCACATTAAATGTTTGGACACATACATGAAGTACTAAATATAGAAAAAAAAACTAATTGCACAGTTTGGTTGGAAACCATGAGACGAATCTTTTAAGTCTAATTAAGTCATGATTAGCCTTAAGTGCTACAGTACACACATGTGCTAACGATGGCTTAATTAGGCTTAATAAATTCGTCTCGCGGTTTCCAGGCGAGTTATGCAATTAGTTTTTTAATTAGTATCCAAAAACCCCTTCCGACATCCTATGAAACATTCGACGTAACATCAAAAAAAAAATCTATCACGAACTAAATAAGGTTTGAGTTTATTTGGTTTGGCTTGTGCTGCGTACTCCAGCTATATTGTTGATGCCGGTTAGCGTCTGGCTCACGTCAGTTTCGTCAAGCCGATCAGATAGATCATCATCATCCATTGCAAAACATGAATAGAAGACCAAAACCCAAAGAGAGAAAAAAAATACTATACGGTTTACTAGATCATCCATCCGTGTTGAATTTCTGCACGGTCGGCAACCCATCGGCGGCTGCAGTGGTTTCTTCAAGTCTGAAGATGTTGCCTGCATGTTCAGAGTAGGAGTACAGCACCTTGGAAAGCAGGAGATTTTTTTTTTCAGACTTAGTTCAGCGCCACTCCATCATCACAGTTCATAATTCAGATATCGCATTCCCAAGTCCCAAGCCATGTTTGTCAACAGCTTACTAGAAAAGTATGACTTCAGTTGTTCATGAACGTGGGGAATAATGTCAGATTTTTTCTTCTCAGGCTGTCAGACAGCCTCTCTCCCTGTTAGTATCAGTATCAGCTGCTTTCAGTCGGCACCTCCGTGTGTCTTAGGTCTCTTGAATAATGATTGTAATGTTTCACTTGGTTAATTAAAGCTCTCTTTACCGCACATAAAAAAAAACTACAACTTCCAGATAAACACATTGGCAACATATCTCTGAAACAAATGAAACATTTTGAATAAATATTTGCAACATATGTCTGAAACACATGCAACATCCAGATGAAACACTTGCAACATAGGTCTGAAACAGGTAAAACGTACACTTACAATGTACATATATAGCCACTGCAACATATGCAATATCCAGATAAAACACTTGCAATATACGTTTAAAACAGCTAAAACATTTGAAACTACACTTAACATATGTGTGTAGCCATTGCAATATATGCAACACCAGATCTACTTTTGCAATATTCCGATAAATCATATGCTGACGAGCTCGTCGTTGGTCGTGGGGTCGACTTGTGATGTTCCATATACAGTACATGCTCTGTTGATTGTCCAGTTGCCCGTGGGCAGCAAATCGATCAACTGCATGTTCCGCAGCGCACTGCAGCAGGAGTCAATCTGCTGGTAATCACCCATAGAGTAACGCGTCAACCTCATGGCCAAACAAAACTGCCGACAAATTAAACTTGTGCTGCGTACTCCAGCTAGCTTTTGCTTGATCACAGAAAAAAAATACTATACGCTGCACGGTCGGCAACCCATCGGCGGCTGCAGTGGTTTCAAGTCTGAAGATGTTGCGTGCATGTTCACAGTAGGGGTACAGCACCTTGGAAGGCCGGAGATTTTTTTTTTTCAGACTTAATTCAGCGTCACTCCATCATCACAATTCACAATTCAGATACCGCATTCCCAAGTCCCAAGCCATGTTTGTCAACAGCTTACTAGAAAATATGGCTTCAGTTGTTCATGAACGTGGGGAATAATGTCAGATTTTTCTTCTCAGACTATCAGACAGCCTCTCCCTGTTAGTATCAGTATCAGCTGCTTTCAGTCGGCACAACAAGAGCACGTCAGTGAGTCGAAATTCGAAACTGTGTGGGAGGGAGTACCAAGGATTGCAAGAACGGTGGAGAAGAGAAGACAGTCGTCAATCGAGCTTGTGCCTATATCAGTCTGTCAGTGAGTTAATGTTTCCGATTCATCGTCTTTTATTACCAATATATAAAGCAAGACTGTTAACCTGTTCATAACAGCACACAGGAACAACATAAGTACATAGAACCACAGCAAGCAAAACTGACACGAACTAACAAAATTTCCTTCTACAGCACAGCAATAGCAGCGGATGGATATGGAGCAACAAAACCATCATCATCAGCAGCAGCAGGTCCTGTCAGCCGGGCAAAATCATCATCATGAACAAGAATCATGGATGGATGTTCTTGTATGTACAACTCTGACAGGACCTGACAAGGCCGGCCGGACAAGAACCGGACCGCTCTGTGTCTGAATCCACGGGCTCTGCTCTGCTCGGTGCTCGGACCAGACATCAGAGCGCGCAGCAGTAGGACGCCAGCCGGCTCCAAGCAGCAGCGGCGGCGGCGTTCCTGGCCGGCCGCGTCGCCGCCGAGCCCTTGCCGGCGGTGCTGGGTCGTCGTCTGTCGTCCCTGACGCCGCTGCCGCTGCCACTGGTGCTGGGATTGCTGAGCATGTCCCACATGACGTGCACGTCGCTGTACTCGCAGGTGCGCACCTCCTTCCGCAGCCGCCCCAGCCCTGCACATCCATGATCCATGTCAGCCGCCTCGCCGTCGTCTGAATCCCATGTAGGTATGTATATTGGTAAGATGAAGACGGCTTACCGGAGGATCGGCCGAGGCGGAGGCGCGCGCGGATGCCGCGCCACACCCGCTTGGCCGGTGGCACCAGGCACGACATCCGATCCGATCCCCTGCTCTGCTGTCTCTGCTGGATCAAATGGACCTCGCCTTCGCCTGGACCCTCCGCCTCCCTCTCTCAGCTGCTGCGGTGCCAGCACTGGGACGATCACAACTAGACTCTCTTTATTTATACACAGGCGGTGGAGTGGAAAAGGAGCGAGAGACAGGGCAGCCAAGCCGACGGCCGGCGTCCGTTGCCCGTGCCCCGATGTGGACGCGGCGACAGCCGGCGATCCCGCACGTGGACAGGACGCGGCTTGCTTTCGTCGCGCCTTCCCGTCCACACCACACGCTCTGCAGCCTCTGCTGGTTAAGGGCATGTTTGGTTTGAATGTGTTAAAGTTTAACTCCCATCACATTAATGTTTTCTTAAATGTATGGAGTACTAAATGTAGACTAATTGTATGTATGTCGACACAGATTAGGAGTAATTTATGAGACGAATCTATTAAGCCTAATTAGTCTAAGATTGAAAACTTTTTATCAAATAAGACGAAAGTGTTACAGTATTCGTTAAACTTTAACTCCTCAAACCAAACACCCCCTAACACCCTCTGCGTCAGTCTGCACCCAACGGCTATATATGCATTTTCGCATCGGAAAATGTCTACTTAACCCCCAATTATGGGGTGGTCTAGTTTACCCTCTCAACTATGAAACAGTCTAATTTACCCTCTGAACTTTGCAAAACCGGCCAAATCACCCCTCGAGCGGTTTTCAACGGTGGTTTTGCTACAGTAACAACGGTTTTGCTACAGTATGCTTTAGTACAGAGTTTATGTTGTATGAATTATTCAAATTAATTACAGAAAAAAAATATATCAAAATTTACAGCAAAAACTTTGTACTAAAACATACTATATTATATGTTCACTGTGTAGATCTACTCATGTGGAGTCCAACAAAATTAGATTTTTCATTTTATGATTTTTTTATCTACTATGATTTTTCAAAGATTCAGACGAAATAAATAAAAAAGAAAAGGACAAAACCACTGTTACTGTAGCAAACCGTTGTTACTATAGCAAACCATCGTCCAAAACCGCTCGAGGGGTGATTTGGCCGGTTTTACAAAGTTCAGGCAGTAAATTAGACCGTTTCATAGTTGAGAGAGTAAACTAGACCAACCTCAATAGTTATGGGTCAAGTAGACTTTTTTTCTTTTCGGATTGAATGCTTCTAAGTATAAATAACTAAGGTCATCGTCATGTGCTAATTAGTCACTTCATCTACACCTAAAAAATAACTAAGGTCATCGTCATGTGCTAATTAGTCACTTCACTCCCACTGCCTAATCACCGAGCAGTGTCCGCGTCAGAATAGAGTGCTAATTATTTAAACGAACGCAGCCAAAGCAATCACGTACAGGCCAAAAAAAAATCCCGCTGCCTAATCGCCAAGCAGTGTCCGCGTCGGAACAGAGTCCGGAACCACCTCGCCAATTATTTAAACGGACATGACCGTTAACAAAGACTATCCCTTACGTCGAGGTGTATCTGCCAGAACCAGTGTTCTTGCATAGTCAGTTATATGTAGCACTATAAAAAGTCACGACAAGATCAAATATTAAGATCTTGGTTGTCCCGGCCAATAAGAATGACGTCAACAAGGGAAAGAGGAAGAAGAAACTGGCAATGTGTATTTTCACAAGGAATATCGTCTATAAAGATGTTATAACTCTATAAAAGAGGTAATTTCTCTTGGCAAAATATATTTGTGTCCGTATAGTCAATAAAACTGTAGCTTAAAACATTAATAAATAGTTTATATGAAGAATACTACCAACACATCAGGGACAATTGTAAGGACTACTTTGACTGCTGTCCTTGACGAGTCGACGACCTTACAATGCTAATAAGAAATTGTGGCATTTACGTGTGTTAGGTGATACAATTAGATCATAATGGCACCTCTTAGCCATGCAAAAAATTAAGTTTGAAATATTGATGTACCAAACATTAGGTTCGAAAATTGTTTTTTTAACACATTCATACTATTGTTTTTCAACAATACACCACACGCTCATATTATTGTTTTTCAACGATACACCACACACTCATACTTAAATTAATTATGTTCCCATGCAATGCAACGACATTTATCTAGTTATTAATTAAAACTATAAGACCTGGTTTGGATTATTGGAATTGAATTTATTTTAATAATCATAATTTAGACACATATTAATTAAGTCAATATAGTTTTATATGGATTATATTTGTATATTATTATTGGCTATACATGAAAGATACTTATATGTTGCATTTCTACCGTAGGGGAATGAGTTGAAGAGCATGTTATAAATTGCAAAGTAAAAATATAGAATCGTTGTAATCTCTTGCTACTTGTTTGTCTACTTCATTTTCAATAAAAGTTAACCGTAGGGGCAAAAGCCCCTCCAGATTTAAAAAAAATATAGACGTAGAAAGTGGTGGAATGTCAAATTTGAAACTAAATAGCCTAATTTATTAAATAGATTTTAATTCCTTCAGATAAAAAGATCTAAACGGCCCTTAAATAGTGAATGAAAGAGCGTAATGGCCATTGTGACAAGTCCAATTTCGTTTTTTTAGAAGAAAAGGTAAATTTCAATTTCGTTTGCAACTTTTCTTCCTCGCCGAAAGTCTGAATGAACATGGATCTCATCTTGATTTTATTTATCAGTAAGTAGTTCCTTTATCGTACTAGTGCGTTGTTTCCAACCGGAAGGTCAAGATGCCCTCTTTTGTCTTTTTTTTTTGACTTTTTGTACACGACGAGTAGAGTATTTTCATTCGTCCTGACAGCTACAGCATGGGCCGTGTGAATGATATACTACTTACGTCTCACATATAATGTAATCTTGCGGTTCAAATCTTGTCCAAAAAGAATATAATCGTCAACTTAAGATCAACTTTTCTAGTTAGTTCCACCTATCAAAAAAAATCATTGCATGCCTAAAACACGAATGTACCCTATCTATCCATGTTGTCGGTGTTCGGACCGAGGGGGGTCCTAAACCAACGAGTAAATGCTGCGTGACTCTTTCCTGGATGGTGATGCAAGGAGAACACACGGGGGTTTATCCTGGTTCGGGCAAAAGAAGGCCCTACGTCAAACGGGGGGGAGAGGTTTGTATTTCCTTGCACCGAGGTGCTCGTGTAGGGGTTACAAGCAGGCGAGAGAGGGTGTCGAGCCCAAGTCTCAAAGAGAAAAAAGGAGAAAGACGGTTGCTTGAGATGTTGATCTCTTGCTTTTCGTTGTTCGGTTGGGTGGTTAGTTGTTTCGTCTTCTTTTTGTTCGTCAGTTCGTTGGTTGGTTCGTCCGTCCGCCCCCCTCTGTCGAACCCTGGCCTACCCTTTTATAAGGCGAGAGGAGGCCAAGCCAGGGGGAGCCTTGAGGTGATGCTTTGTCGATTCCTGTTGAGTTGACTGTAGCGACGTGCCTTCGGAATGGCCGGCCATCCCTGGGTACCCTGACGTTGTGGGAGACAAGATGGCGAAATGACCCAGAGCGCCATGCCATACCGTCCTTCGAACTAAGCCGAGCGTCGAAGCTGGGTCGAGGCCAGGTCGAGGTTGGATGCATAAGGCCGAATCCCTGATATCGCGGGGAACGGACCTTGTCTTATCCTCCCTCGAGGGTGATTGATGGTGAACAGTGTGCGGTAAGGTGGGTACAGTGACGGGTTTCACCTCCCATCACGGGATGGGCGGTAAAACAGTGAGACTGGACGTGGGTATTGTTCCCACGTTGGTCCATGCCGCAGCCATGCCGGTAGGTGGTAGTAGGTACCCGCATTGAATGCTATGGTTTTCGTCCTGGGGTAGGTAAAGAAAACGTGTCGAGGAGCCGGGGCGCGGTCGAGGCGCCCCGTCGAGCGGGCCTCGTACGAGTCGGAGCCGGGGCGCGGTCGAGGCGTCCCATCGAGCGGGCCTCGTACGAGTCGGAGCCGGGGCACGGTCGAGGCGCCCCGTCGAGCGGGCCTCGTACGAGTCGGAGCCGGGGCGCGGTCGAGGCGCCCCGTCGAGCGGGCCTCGTACGAGTCGGAGCCGGGGCGCGGTCGAGGCGCCCCGTCGAGCGGGCCTCGTACGAGTCGGAGCTGGGGCGCGGTCGAGGCGCCCCGTCGAGCGGGCCGCGTGATACTCGGCCGAGGTGGGCTATCTTTCATTGCGGTTTCGGTTATGTTAGCGTTTTGGCGATAGCTGTGGGTACCCCCGTACTGTTGGTACCGACAGTAGCCCCCGAGCCTTTGGGTGAGTGTGTGATCACTCTCCCAGAGGTTGGTCAGAACTGGAGTCGTGGCGTCGTGATTTTTTCCGGTGGGGGCGCGCGAGCGCACCCGCCGGGTGTAGCCCCCGAGGCCTCAGTGGAGTATGGAGACTCCTCCGAGGTCTTGTACGCATTTGATTGGGGAACGTTTCGTTGCGGTCAAGCCCCCGAGCCTCGCGCGCGCGAGGTCGATCAGGGTCCCGGCCGTCTTTCGCTGTGCGACCCTCGCGCTCCTTTTTCGAAAAAAAGGAGGAGGGGTGGAGAATGTCGTACTACCCTCGTTTGGGCCCGAGTTACGACTATCTCCGGTGAGCTGCTAGCGGGTGAATTCGAGTGAGAACCCGTGCCCCGTTCGTTAGGGGTCGGCTAGTGGCCCGGAGGCGCCCTCAAAAATGCCAAGAAGTGGTCGTGTGGATCTCGATTCCCTTCGACAGGATTCGAGGGCTCGATGCCTCCCCCGGAGGGATTCCTACCACAACCTTCTCCTTCGGCCTCGAATACGTCCTGGGGTGCCTCGAGAGCGCGGCTCGAGCCCTTGGCCATGTACGGGCGCACCCTGGGTCGTCCCTAACTCTGTTGCTCGAGGGCAGCTGTCGAACCCCGTTCGAGGGCCAGCTTTCGCTCCCTCGAGACTTATTGCGGGCTTCGCACCCATTTTTGCGGTCGGGACCCCGAGCCTCGCACGCACGAGGTCGATCAGAGTTCCGGCCGTCTTTCGCGACCCTCACGCTCCTTTTTCGAGAAAAGGAGGAGGGGTGGAGAACGTCGTACTACCCTCGTTTGGGCCCGAGTTCTGACGATCTCCGGTGAGCTGCTAACGGGAGAATTCGAGTGAGAACCCGTGCCCCGTTCGTTAGGGGTCGGCTAGTGGCCCGGAGGCGCCCTCAAAAATGCCAAGAAGTGGTCGTGTGGATCTCGATTCCCTTCGACAGGATTCGAGGGCTCGATGCCTCCCCCGGAGGGATTCCTACCACAACCTTCTCCTTTGGCCTCGAATACGTCCTGGGGTGCCTCGAGAGCGCGGCTCGAGCCCTTGGCCATGTACGGGCGCACCCCGGGTCGTCCCTAACTCTGTTGCTCGAGGGCAGCTGTCGAACCCCTTTCGAGGGCCAGCTTTCGCTCCCTCGAGATTTATTGCGGGCTTCGCACCCATTTACCACGTACCTGGGGATATTCCGTTGGCCGAGCGTGTTTTTTCAGGAGACGAGATCGGCGCGGTAGCGGCATATGGTTACGACGTGGGGAGCGGCCACATGCCCAGTTCCTGCGAGATATAAGGAAACGGTTAGGTGAGCGCATTTAATGCGGGAAACTGTTCCTACCTTCTCGCGCGACCGTTGGGCTTCCGTCTGGGCATATAAAGCTAAGGCCTAGGGGTCTACGTTCCCCACCGATCGCTTGCGTCCCTGCAATCCTTTGCCTTAGACATCCCCTGCCACATCGCGTTCTCCGCCCGTATCGCCGCAGCCACCGCATCCTTTCCTTCCATCCCCCTTCCGACGACATCGATGGCAGGAAAGAGCCAGATCCTCCCCGCCGACGACTGGGCCGCCTCCTCGGTGACGGAGAGGAGGTTGGAGGAGTTGGTCGAGGATGGGCTGCTGCGGCCGAGGACGAACTTGTTGCAGCCGGAGTGGATGGCGCCGCCCCTGCCCATCGGGAGCCAGCGCCCCCTGAAGGGTACGTGGTGAGCTTCGTCAGCTTTCATGAGCGGGGGTTCGGCGTGCCGGCGTCGGTCTTCATGCGCGCGCTCCTCCACCACTATCGGGTGGAACTTCATCACCTTTCCCCCAACGCCGTCGCGCAGGCCGCCATCTTCGCGGCGGTCTGCGAGGGCTACCTCAGGGTGGAGCCGCAGTGGAACCTGTGGCTTCACCTTTTCAAGGCCGAGCTCTTCGCCAAGAGGGCGGGGGAGAAAGGCGTCCTATGCGCGGCCCGAGTTGGGAGCTGCGTGCTATAGGTGAGATCGGGTCGGACGGATCTATACATCCCGGCCCGCCTCATCTCCTCGAACAGTGGGTGGCACGAGGGTTGGTTCTACCTCCGCAATGATGAAAATCAGTTGCCGAGGTACACCGGCCGCGTGCTGACTGCTCGAGAGGAGCATTGGTCGTACGGAGTGCCCGAGGCCGAGAAGACGCGCTTGGACCCGCTGCTGGCGGCGCTGCAGCAGCTTCGCCTTCGGGGCCTAACGACTGCGGCGGTGGCTGCGGCCTTCCATCGCCGCAGAGTGATGCCGTTGTGTCGGCGTCGTCTCCGCCTGGACCAGATGACTCCGGAGGCGAACCTAGAGGGTACCCGGATGTCCCACGAATCCCTCACCCTTGAGGAGGTCCTCCGGCGGGCTCGCCGGATGGTTGGGAACTTCAAGGCGGAGGAGGCCAATCAGGTTCCCATGAGGCCTACCGAAGGGTGCGAATCCGTGGTACGTATCTCGGGGCTGAGGTATTGCTATTCTTGTTTTTCTGTGGATTTTGCTGATGTGGTCGAGGCCGGCGTGTAGGATTTGTCGGCGTTGCGGGAAACGCGCCCACCAGTCCCGGAGGACCGGCCCGCCCGGGAGGCTCGACGCCTGCATGCCTCCCAGAAGAAGCAGACCAAGGAGGCGGCCAAGAAGCGGGCGGTCCGCAAGGCCAAAGAGGCGGAGGCGTTGAAGAAGCGCAGGCGCCAGCAGACCATGGACGGAGTGTCCCTGTCGCTGTCGCCTTCCGAGACGGTCTCGGGGGAGGACGACGGCAGCGACGACGAAGATGATGATGCCCTATCGCGGTATGAGATTGCGACAAGGCTGGGCGACCTTCCCGACATTCGCCCCCTGCTAGAGCCCATCGGGGGGGGGTCCTCCTCGGTCGTCGTGGTCGAGGAGGTTGAGGGGAAGAAGGTGGGGAAGGAAGCCGGGCCCTCGACGGGAGGGGCCGTTTTACCCCGGTCCCGGCGAGAGGGGTCGACGGGGACGCCCGCACCAGCCGGGGCCTCGCAAGCTCCGGCAGGGGCGGAAGCGGTGGTACCGGCGTCGTCATCGGCGGCGGCGCCAGTGGGCGTAAGGACCCGAGGCCAGCTGGCCTCGGAAGCACAGAGGGCGCAGGGCGGTGTACCGGCCGGGGCTCCCAGGAGCGCTCGACCTGCTGGTGAGGCCGCCGCGAGGCCACCAGCGGCCGTCCCGGGAGGCTCGAGCCGCGCGGGGGTCGAGGTACTTGGTGCCGATTTCCGGGTAAGTATCTCAGCTTGGTTGTCCTGCCTTTCCCAAAGTCCGTTGGCCGACAATTCTTCTCACTTCGCAGGCTGAAGCGGAAGGCGGAGCCGATGGGGCCTACCCCTGTGAAGTCGCTGCGAGCCGGCGCCGTTGTCCTCAACCGAACGGCGGAGCAGGACGCGGCCTGGGTCCGTCAGGTCGAGGCCGCAAAAGGGCGCCTGCGACAACGGCAGGG
Organism: Saccharum hybrid cultivar R570; assembly: GCA_038087645.1. Taxonomy (NCBI): domain Eukaryota; kingdom Viridiplantae; phylum Streptophyta; class Magnoliopsida; order Poales; family Poaceae; genus Saccharum; species Saccharum hybrid cultivar. Next base: position 2,671,066 of record JAQSUU010000368.1, read on the forward strand.
GTCAGCCGACGCCGCGGCGGTTGCCGGCCCGGAGCCTGCCGTCGAGGGGTCCGAACTGGTAAAGGCGGCGGCGCTTGACATAGTCGAGGCGGGACCCCGGTCGTCGGGGACGGCCGAGGCTGCCGTCGCGGTCGCGACGGGCGAGGCACCCGTCCACGACGCGGAGCGGGCGGGTGCTGACGTGACCATGGAGGAGGTCGCGTCGGCGTCAGGGCAAGAGACGGCCCGGGCGAGGGGGTCGCGGCCGCAATAAGGCCCGTTGGGAGAGCCAGCGGGCATGGTGGAGGTCGGGGCGGTCGAGCCCCTATCCGGAGCACCGGAAGAAGAAGCGCCGGTTCCGGAGGTGCCAACGGTCGAGGCGCGGGCACCGGCGCCGTCGTCGGTCGAGGCGCCGGCTCCAGAAGCGCCGGCGGTCGTAAGTGCCCGCCCTCACGTTCCCCTCGACAACATCTTCCTGGACAAGGGAAAACAAGCGATGGGGGTCGAGGGGGGTGAGGTCGCGGACCAGGTCGGTGTCGCGACGGCCGTTAGAGAGGTAGATACCGCGGGCGAGGCTGGTCCTTCCGCGGGACCGGGAGACGCCCCGGCCGGGTCATCTTCGTCGTGGCCCGACCTCGCCGCGCTGGCGATAGCGCGGGTAGAGACGGAGCTGCCGAGGTGGGGGGGGCCGTCCCTTCAGTTCAGGGACGCTACAAACCCCGACGCCGAGCCCATCTTTGTCTTGAGCGACAAAGATGAAGTGCACCGATGGGAATACCTCGAGGGCGTCCGCCAGCACCTTGACCGATTGCTCCGAGTGGCGTCCGGTGCCGTGCGGAGTATGGGGGATGCCACCGTGGTATGATCGAACCGTCGGCTTTCTTGATGTGTTTTTTCCTCGGATTTGTGACCTTTTCGAATTGCGTTCAGGAGCTGAAGGAGTACTCCCGCCGCAAGTCGCTCTTCATCCGGGACGAGAGTGGCGTGTGGGGCGCGCTGTCCCAGCAACGGGTCCTGGTCGAGGAGGCCCAGAAACAGCTATCCAATCGGAACGCCGAGATGGCTGAGCTGCGCGTCGCATACGCCGTGGTGAAAGAAGAGGCGACGCAGGCATGGGCGGCCGAGGTCGTGATGCGCACTAGCCTGGACAAGGCTCGGGAGGAGGCTGCCCAGGCGCGCAGGGACCTCGAGCCCTTGTCTGCGCGGGTGAGGGAGCTCGAGGAGGATGTCTCCCAGGTTGGCCTTCAGCGCGACGCCTTCCACGCCGAGATCACGACGCTGCAGGGAGCCGTCCAAGAGAAGGACGCAGCTCTCGAGTCTGCTCGGCAGGAGGTCGAGGCGCTAAAGGCAGCCATCCGTGACAAGGACAGCGCCTTCCTGGGGCTCGAGCGAACGTGTGGGGGGCTCCACGACGAGGTCGTGGGCCTGCAGACCCACATCGAGGGTAAGTGTGGTTGTTATAGTCACGACGTTGAAGGCCCCGCGTTGGGCACTAATTTGTTTGTCGTGTTTCAGAGCTGGAGAGAGAGAACCGAGAGGCCCAATCGTGTGCTAACTCCTTCCAGAGCCTCTTCGAAGCTGAGGCCCGGAGGACCCAACTTCTCCAGGGCGCAATCACCACCGTGTGTGATGGCCTAGGGGTCGAGCCCGACGCCGACACCGGGGAAGATGTTTCGGGGAACTCCTTCATCCGACGGATGGTGGCGCTGGGCCGCCTTGCCCGGGAGAAGATACGGAACGGCCTCCATCACGGCGTGAAGAGGGCGCTGGCCGTCGTCCGTTCGGGGTTTGTGTTTGACATGAGGCTCGTTGCCGAGGGCTTCATCACAGACCCCGATCGGACAGACGAGGAGAACGAGGATGCCTGCGTGGAGCTGATCGAAGCCGCCGAAGAACCTGGAAGTTGTCTGGCCTCGCTTTTTGAAGCCGAGGTGGTTCCGCCTGCCGACGGCGAAGGCCTGTGAGCCAAATCTGGGCATGAAGGCCCATGTAATAAGTTAGTATTTCGAATTTTGATCGTGGTGGCCGCGGAGGCCTAAAAGACTCGAAACATAAACCGGTTCGTGGTTGATTCAGTTTTACTCGAGCTTTTCTTCCCTTTATCGCACGGATCGTGTTCTCGCGTGATTTACTTAGCGCGCAGCTACATCCTTTGGCGTAAGGGAGCGAGTGGAGGTACCGTAGCCTCGGAGGCGTAGGTGATCTCGCGGCTCGACTGCCCTCGTGCTTCAGGGTGATGTTGCGGCCTAGTAAATCATGTGAGAGCCTGATCTAAGCGACAGGGGGTATGCTCTTTTTTTAATTTTAGGAACCATTGTTTAGATCTTCTCAGCGTGAAGGCGTACCTATAAAAGGCGTAAGGGTTGAGTGGAGGTACCGTAGCCTCGGAGGCGTAGGTGATGCTCCAGACTCGAGAGCCCTTTCGAACCTTAGGGTGCTCTTTCAGCGAAGTCGATCTAAGAAGCGGTTCTTAAATTTTAAAAAAGAGCATAAGTTTTTTCGGGGACCGGGGGTTCCCCCCTTGCAGCCCCCGAGGGAGGGTCGACTCTGGGAGTGCAGGGTCGATCCTTCCTCATTACGAAATGAAAAAATTTGAACATCGCTGTATTCTTTATTGACGAAAAAGGAAATACAGAGCCTCGAGGCTTTTTAAGGAAAGAAGCGACGTAGTTGTTCAATGTTCCAAGCGTTGGTGAGGATTTCGCCCTTCTCGTTGGATAGCTTGTAGGTGCCCAGCTTTAGTACTTCTGCGATGATGTACGGCCCTTCCCATGGTGGAGTGAGCTTGTGCCGTCCCTTGGTGTTCTGGTTCCGCCGTAGCACCAAGTCACCAACGTTGAGGTCACGCTTGCGGACGTATCTGTCGTGGTAGCGTCGGAGACCCTGCTGGTACCTGGCAGAATGCAACAGAGCCACATCTCGGGCTTCCTCGAGCTGGTCGAGGGCGTCCTGTCTTGTGGCGTCGTTGTGTCCTTCGTTGTAAGCCTTCAACCTCAGGGATCCGTATTCTATATCGGTTGGTAGCATAGCCTCAGACCCGTAGACTAAGAAGAACGGAGTGAACCCCGTGGCTCGACTCGGCGTTGTTCTTAGGCTCCACAGGACCGAGGGTAGCTCGGCAGCCCATTTTTTCCATGTTTGTTTAGTTTGTTAAAGATTCTGGGCTTTAGGCCTTGTAGAACCATGCCGTTGGCACGTTCCACTTGCCCGTTTGTTTTTGGATGAGCCACGGCCGACCAGAGCACACGGATGTGGTAGTTGTCGTAGAAATCCAAAAACTTTTTGCCAGTGAACTAGGTGCCGTTGTCTGTGATGATACAGTTGGGGACCCCGAAGCGATGAACAATGTTAGTGAAGAAGAGCACAGCTTGTTCGGACCTGATGCTGGTGATAGGGCGGGCCTCGATCCACTTGGAGAATTTGTCGATTGCGATGAGCAAGTGGGTGAAGCCGCCGGTCGTCCTTTTCAGTGGTCCGACAAGGTCGAGCCCCCAAACGGCGAACGGCCATGTGATGGGGATAGTTTGTAGGGCATGTGCCGGAAGATGAGTCTGTCTCACATAGTACTGACAACCCTCGCAGGAGCGTACTAGCTTGACAGCGTCGGAGACCGCGGTCGGCTAATAGAATCCTTGTCGAAAGGCGTTTCCGACGAGGGTTCGAGGCGCAGCGTGGTGACCGCAAGCCCCCGAGTGAAGATCGCCGAGCAGATCTCTGCCTTGCTCTTTCGTGATGCAACGTTGGAGGATACCGGTAGGGCTACGACGGTAGAGCTCCCTACTGTCGCCCATGATCACAAAAGTTTTGGCCCGGCGTGCGATCCGTCGAGCCTCAGTCCTATCCGAGGGGAGGTCCCCTTGGATGAGGTAGTCGAGGTACGGGACGCGCCAATCAGGTTCGAGGTCAGACGGTGGCGTCAAATCTCCCACCTGCATGGCTTGAGCCCCGGTCGAGGGGGCTTCTGCCTCAGGTGGAGGGTCGAGCGATGCCCCGTCGACCCCCCCGTCTGGCCTGAGGTCGACGGATGGATGCTGAAGGTCTTTCGCGAAGACGTCCGGTGGAACCGTGGTTCGACCGGACGTGATTTTTGCCAGTTCATCAGCGGCCTCATTATACCTGCGTGCGATGTGGTTGAGCTCGAGGCCGTGAAACTTGTCCTCGAGGCGCCGTACTTCTTGGCAGTAGGCCTCCATCTTGGGGTCACGGCAGCTCGAGCTCTTCATCACCTGATCGATCATGAGTTGGGAGTCGCCTCGGACGTCGAGGTGTCGGATCCCGAGCTCGATGGCGATTCTCAACCCTGTGACGAGTGCCTCGTATTCGGCGACGTTGTTAGACGCAGGGAAATGAAGCCGGATGACGTAGCGCATGTGAACCCCGAGGGGTGAGACGAAGAGCAAGCCCGCGCCTGCTCCCATTTTCGTCAATGACCCATCGAAGTACATGGTCCACAGCTCCGCTTGGAGCTGTGCAGGAGGGAGTTGTGTGTCAGTCCACTCGGGCAGAAAATCTGCTAACGCCTGTGACTTGATAGCTTTTCGCGGCGCATAGGACAATGCCTCACCCATGAGCTCGACCGCCCATTTGGCAACCCTACCCGAGGCTTCCCGGTTCTGGGCTATCTCTCCCAAGGGGAAAGAAGAAACCACAGTAATCGGGTGACCCTCGAAGTAGTGTCAGAGCTTGCGTCGTGTCAAGATGACAGCATATAGCAGTTTCTGGATCTGTGGATATCGACACTTTGTTTCAGAGAGCACCTCGCTAACGAAATAGACCGGCCTCTGGACGAGCAAGGTGTGAGCCTCCTCGACCCGCTCGACAACCAGGGCAGCACTGACTACTTGTGATGTCGCGGCGACATAGAGTAGGAGTGGTTCCCCTGGGGTCGGAGGGACCAGGATCGGTGAGCTAGAGAGGGTGGCTTTCAGTTTCGTGAGAGCCTCCTCAGCCTCGAGGTTCCAGGAAAAATGGTCCGATTTCCTCAAGAGACGGTACAGAGGGAGTGCTTTTTCACCGAGGCGCGAAATGAAACGGCTGAGTGCCGCCAAGCAACCTGTGACTCTCTGTACGCCTTTGAGATCTCGGATGGGGCCCATCTTGGTTATTGCAGAGATTTTTTCAGGGTTGGCCTCGATGCCACGTTTAGATACGATAAACCCTAAAAGCATACCTCGTGGGACGCCGAAAACACATTTCTCCGGATTGAGTCTGATGTTTTTTGCCCGGAGGCACTTGAATGCAACATCGAGGTCGCTGACCAGATCGTCGGCACGTTGGGTTTTGACCACGATGTCGTCGACGTAAGCTTCGACGGTCGACCCAATGTGCTTCCCGAAAACGTGTTGCATGCATCGCTGGTACGTTGCCCCCGCGTTCCGGAGACCGAAGGGCATCGTAACGTAGCAATACATGCCGAATGGGGTGATGAATGAAGTCGCGAGCTGGTCGGACTCCTTCATTTTGATCTGGTGGTAGCCAGAATATGCATCTAAGAATGAGAGAGTTTCACATCCCGCGGTGGAATCAACGATTTGATCAATGCGTGGCAAAGGGAAGGGAACTTTCGAACATGCTTTATTTAAACCAGTATAGTCCACGCACATCCTCCATTTCCCACTCTTTTTTCTAACTAATACAGGATTAGCTAGCCACTCGGGATGATGAACCTCCTTGATGAACCCGACCTCCAACAGTTTGTGTATCTCCTCGCCGATGACCCTGCGCTTCTTCTCATCGAAGCGGCGCTGGCGTTGCTTCACCGGTTTGGATCCGGCCCGGATCTCCAAGGCGTGCTCGGCGACTTCCCTGGGTATGGCCGGCATATCCGAGGGACTCCACGCAAAGATGTCGACGTTCGCGCGGAGAAAGTCGACGAGCACTGCTTCCTATTTAGGATCGAGGGTGGTGCTGACGTTCAGCGTCCTCCCTTTGGGATCAGCGGGGTCGAGGGGTACGAGTTTGACGTCTTCGGCGGGCTCGAAGCTGCCGGCATGGCGTTTTGGGTCGGGAATCGTTTTGGCAAGACCGTCGAGGTCTGCAGCCAAGCTTGCCGACTCAAAAACAGCCTCGCCATGCTCGACGCACTCGACGTCGCACTCGTAGGCATGTTCATACGAGGGCCCTACAGTGATGACACCGTTTGGGCCAGGCATTTTGAGCTTAAGGTAGGTGTAGTTCGGGATAGCCATGAACTTGGCGTAGCATGGGCGTCCCAAGATAGCGTGGTACGTTCCACGGAATCCGACCACTTCGAAAGTGAGAGTTTCCTTTCGAAAGTTGGCCGGTGTGCCAAAGCAAACAGGCAGATCGACCCGCCCGAGGGGTTCCGCCTGTTTCCCTGGCACGACTCCGTGGAAGCCCCCGACGCTAGGCTGGAGGCGCGCTCTGTCGACCCCCAAGAGGTCGAGGGTCTGAGAGTAGATAATGTTGAGGCTGCTTCCGCCATCCATGAGCACTTTGGTGAGGCGTGTGTTGGCGATGACGGGGTCAACGACGAGTGGATAGACCCCCGGGTTGGGGACGTAGTCTGGGTGGTCATCACGGTCGAAAGTGATGGCCACCGCAGACCAATCAAGGAAACGGGGTACTGCCGATTGTACGGAGAAGACCTCGCGCCGTTCTCGCTTGTGCTGGCGCGCAGAGAGGCAGGTCGAGGGCCCTCCGTAGATCATGTAGCAGTCGCGGATCTCGGGAAATTCCCCGTCCTTGTCGTCACCCTTAGGGTCCTCCTCCTTGTCGTCCTTCTTGGCGCCGGCACCCCCGAAGTACCTGCGCAGCATGTGACAATCCTCGAGGTTATGGTTAGTGAGTCCCTTGTGGTAGCGACACGGCTCTTTGAGCATTTTGTCGAAGACGCCCCCGTCGGGGGGGCCTCGAGGTTTCTTGTGCTCGGTAGCAGCGACGAGCTCGTCGGCCGGGGACTCGAGCTTGCCCTGCTGGCCTTTCTTCTTCTTGCGGTTGTTTCTCTTGGGGCCTCGGGTGGAACTCGCGGGGTCGTCGACCTTCTGCTCCCCCCTCGCCGGCTCGCCACCAAAGATTGCACCAACCGCCTCCTCGCCGGCGGCGAAGTTGGTGACGATGTCCATCAATCCGTTGGCAGTGAGCGGGGTGTTACGGCCCAACTCCCGGACCAACTCCTTACAGGTGGTACCGGAGAGGAAGGCCGTAATCACGTCGGAGTCGGTGATGTTGGGGAGCTCGGTGCGCTGCCGGGAGAAGCGCCGGATGTAGTCCCGGAGGGACTCATCTGGTTTCTGCTTACAGCCCCGGAGGTCCCACGAGTTGCCGGGGCGCATGTAGGTTCCCTTGAAATTTCCCTCGAACACCCTCACGAGATCGTCCCAGTCGTGGATCTGCCAAGGTGGGAGATCCTCGAGCCAGGCTCGGGCGGTGTCGGAGAGGAACAGGGGGAGTTGCCGAATGATGACCCGGTCGTCGGTGGCCCCGCCCAACTGACACGCCAAGCGGAAATCGGCGAGCCAAAGTTCGGGTTTGGTCTCGCCGTTATACTTGGCAAGAGTCGTGGGGGGACGGAACCAAGCCGGGGGCACCGTCTCACGGATGGCCTTACTGAACACCCGAGGACCTGGGGGTTCGGGTGAAGGGCTACGGTCTTCCGAGCTGTCGTAGCGTCCGCCCCTGTGGACGTGGTAGCCTCGAGCTACACCGTCACCGTGTTTGCGCGTGCGACGCTCGACGATGTTGCCACGGGTGTCTCGAGGCTCGCGGTCGTTGGCGATGGGCTCAGGGGCCGGTGCTACCCGGTTTCGCCGGGCAGGCTCGGGATGAACCGAGGCTTCTCTCTCCTGTCGGGAAGGTTCGAGGGTCCGCTCCGAGGCTGCTTCGCGCCGCCTCGAGGCAGAGCTCTCGGCCTGCTGCAGGGCGGCAGTCTCGAGGAGTCCTCGGATTTCGTCTCGAGCCCGACCGGCATCAGGGTTTGACGGCTCGGGCATGTTGCGCAGGAGCATGGCGGCGGCGACGACGTTTTGGCTGGCTCGAGCGAATACCGGAGGGTCGACCGCCCGGTCCTCATCGATGCGACGGTTGATGTCGCGAGCTCTCTCACGAGCTCTCCCGCCAAATACGTGTTCCGCACGCTCATGCTCGAGGGTTTGCTGGAGAAGATCCAGGTTTTCCCGCTCCTCGTCAAGCTGGTCCTGCAACTCGCGAATCTATTCGAGCTGCGTTCCTTGATTCGCAAGGAACTGGGGCTCGTTTCGCTCGGCAGGAAGTTCGACATGAGGGGGCGTGTGCCTTCCTTCGACCGGCTCTTCGCCCTCTGATTCTGAGGTGCTTTCAACGTTGATGTTGAAGCACTCGCGAGTCGGATCATAGGTGTCATCAGCCGAGTCGGAGTCAGGAGCGCCAAAGTAGTAATATGACGGGGGAATGTGTGGCCGTTGCCAACCGTCACCGCGGTGACGATATGAAGAAGCAGTCACACGAGGCTCTGTTTCCGGTGTCTCGGTAGAGTCCCGATAATCAGAAGCCGGCGTGGACGCAACGAGGTCCAGAGTGGAGCGTAGATGGTGTCCGGGGAGTTCCTCATAAGCGCTCATGCGAGTGCTCACGGAGGATGCATACACCCGGGCAACCGGGTCCAGCCCAAATGGGAATGGTGATGGGGACGTCGCTGCCCATGGCGAAATAGATGCTACGGACAGTGGTGTCTCACTGGACGAGGGAGCGGCGGGATTCTTCGTCGGCACGCCACCCTCAGCCAGGCTCGTCCTTCCTAAATCTTCCAAAAGGAGATCTAGGCTGGCGCCTGTCTGGGGGGTGCCGGACCGGGGGATCCCATCGCCCTCCGCGAGGTGGAGACGGTGGTTGTACCGGGCTCGCCGTCGCCGGGCGGCCCGCGCCCGCCTAGAGCGACGGTGCCGGTTGACTGCTCCCCCGGTCTGGGAGAGCTCGTAATCCTCGTCGGTTGGGTGCCTGGGTGGAAGTAGGATCATGTCGTAGCCAGATCCGAGCGACATGAACTCCAAACTCCCAAACCAGATCACCATAGCCAACGGGATCGGGCGTTCGGGGTTAGCCATCCAGGAAGAACGGCGACAAAGCGAGGTTTGCACGCAGCGCTCCCCTACCTGGCGCGCCAACTGTCGGTGTTCGGACCGAGGAGGGTCCTAAACCAACGAGTAAATGCTGCGTGACTCTTTCCTGGATGGTGATGCAAGGAGAACACACGGGGGTTTATCCTGGTTCGGGCAAAAGAAGGCCCTACGTCCAGCGGGGGGGAGAGGTTTGTATTTCCTTGCACCGAGGTGCTCGTGTAGGGGTTACAAGCAGGCGAGAGAGGGTGTCGAGCCCAAGTCTCAAAGAGAAAAAAGGAGAAAGGCGGTTGCTTGAGATGTTGATCTCTTGCTTTTCGTTGTTCGGTCGGGTGGTTGGTTGTTTCGTCTTCTTTTTGTTCGTCAGTTCGTTGGTTGGTTCGTCCGTCCGCCCCCCTCTGTCGAACCCTGGCCTACCCTTTTATAAGGCGAGAGGAGGCCAAGCCAGGGGGAGCCTTGAGGTGATGCTTTGTCGATTCCTGTTGAGTTGACTGTAGCGACGTGCCTTCGGAATGGCCAGCCATCCCTGGGTACCCTGACGTTGTGGGAGACAAGATGGCGAAATGACCCAGAGCGCCATGCCATACCGTCCTTCGAACTAAGCCGAGCGTCGAAGCTGGGTCGAGGCCGGGTCGAGGTTGGATGGATAAGGCCGAATCCCTGATATCGCGGGGAACGGACCTTGTCTTATCCTCCCTCGAGGGTGATTGATGGTGAACAGTGTGCGGTAAGGTGGGTACAGTGACGGGTTTCACCTCCCATCACGGGATGGACGGTAAAACAGTGAGACTCGACGTGGGTATTGTTCCCACGTTGGTCCATGCCGCAGCCATGCCGGTAGGTGGTAGTAGGTACCCGCATTGAATGCTATGGTTTTCGTCCTGGGGTAGGTAAAGAAAACGCGTCGAGGAGCCGGGGCGCGGTCGAGGCGCCCCGTCGAGCGGGCCTCGTACGAGTCGGAGCCGGGGCGCGGTCGAGGCGTCCCGTCGAGCGGGCCTCGTACGAGTCGGAGCCGGGGCGCGGTCGAGGCGCCCCGTCGAGCGGGCCTCGTACGAGTCGGAGCCGGGGCGCGGTCGAGGCGCCCCGTCGAGCGGGCCTCGTACGAGTCGGAGCCGGGGCGCGGTCGAGGCGCCCCGTCGAGCGGGCCTCGTACGAGTCGGAGCTGGGGCGCGGTCGAGGCGCCCCGTCGAGCGGGCCGCGTGATACTCGGCCGAGGTGGGCTATCTTTCATTGCGGTTTCGGTTATGTTAGCGTTTTGGCGATAGCTGTGGGTACCCCCGTACTGTTGGTACCGACACATGTGTATAAATATTGTAAACTTTTGAAGAACATTCTAAAGCACCCAATAAAACAAGGAATAAATATGTGATTTTACATCTACACTAATCTAACATCGAAAAGTGAGATTCACGTTTTTTTCAGGACGGAGGGAGTATTATACATATGCACTGTACTAATCTCTCGATCGTCATCACTCACCTGTGAGTAAGTGGCTGTTTTTGTCCTGATGTGAACAGGGTTAACATTATTCGATAAGGACCTAAGCGCTTTGATGACAGTTCTACTTCTAATGCTAATAATGTAATAGAGTAGATCCTATATATATTATACATTTGCCTGATAACGTAACGATATGGTCACTCCTTAACTTAGTGTACATACGTCACAGTCCCAGATATATGTATTCATTCAGTAAAAACAAAGCCTTGCAAGAGGATGTTGACAGTGATTAAAGGACTGGCTAGCGCTTGGACGTCGCTGCACAAAGGGAGCAAACGAGCGCAGGACGTCGGGCTCGCGAGACAACGCACCAGTAGTGGGCCCGTGCCGCCCCGAACGTCGTCCATGCCGTCGGCCGCTTTCCATGCGCATCCCATGTGCAACACCCAATTTACTTTTGAAATATCCAGATGCAACAGTTCCAACATACAAAATAAGACAAATGAAACACTTAAAACAAGCATCTAAAACACTTGTGAAAACGCCTGAAAACTATTGCAAACATATGCAACATCTAAATAAAACACTCACAAACATACATATGAAACACCTGAAAATATTTGAAACATATGTTTGCAACATGCATGTATATGCAACATTTAGGTCTACTTTTGCAACAACCAGATAAAACACTTGCAACATTCGTCTGAAACATACACTTAAAATATACGTGTATAGCAATTATAGCATGTGCAACGTCCCGATCTACTTTTACAACATCGATATCTGCAACATTTCTTTAAAACATCTGAAACACTTGAAACATACTATTACAACATGTGTTTTTAGCATAGCATCTGCTTGCTGCTTGGACGAAAGGAGGTTCGTCGACGCGGAGCTTGACGCCGGCGTGGAGCTAGACGCCGTGGAGTGGCTCGGAGGTTGCCGGTGTGGAGCTCATCGACAGCATGGACATCAACAGGGGCAGGGGCAGACGGATGGAGCGTGGCCGCGACGGGAGGCGTGAGTCCGGGCGGGGCACACGGCACGGGTGGTGGGCAGCGCAGCCAAGGACGGGGTTTGTCCCGGAGCAAAGGTGATGAATGCTGGCCCGATCTTCCGAGAGGTAACCAGTAAGTTCGATTTGTGGATATCTCGACGTTGGCGATCCGGCTTCAAATCAGACACGATTCGAACCCTGCAACTGTTACACCACTGCTCCATTGGTTATCAACCAAGCACAACTTGATTGACCTCGCCAAGAAGGCTTTTCCTGCAAGCGAATCGAAAAACACAAGCAAGAAGGTAAAAACACGCAATCTGAAATTGCAAATATGATTGTTGCGAATATCAATAGAGGGTTCAAGAACTCGGTTCCAAAGGACTAATCGACACAGTGGAGGAGATCAAGAACGGGGGCCCTGGATCACTGTAAAATGATTTGTCACCACAGTTACAATGAACGATTCAGTTTCTCGATGAAAAACTAAACTCTAAACAAAACCCGATTGTCTAACAGCGGCGGCGGCTATATTTATAGTCTAAGACTCGACCTAGGGTTGGGAACACCCAGGGGTTGGGCGCCCACAACTTGGGCTTAAGGCCCGACATGATACATGGCCAATCGGCCCAAAAGACGGCGACACAGCGCCCTGACAGATTCTGGACGGTGACTTGTTTCGACGATTCCCGTTGATTCCGAACATCTTTTGACGTAGGACCACTTGGGTTGGCTTCCTTATCAAATAAGCTTTCCATCCATATATGGATCATCGAAAACGGAGTCCGTACGCGTCCTGGGTGACCAGTTCAAGGCAGACTGGTCCTGGATTCCGAGGTGGACTCAAACTTGATTTGGGCCTCCACCTTGGTGACTCGAACCGAATAAGTTTTGGGCCTCCTTCTCGATTTGGATGCCCTTGCTGATCTCTTTGGCTTCCATGTAATTCTCCAAGCATGGTCATGACCTCATCATCCTCCCCTTCTTGATGAAAAGCCGTCCTCGGCGTCGATGTTGCTTGAATGCCATTCTGCACAACATGAAGACAAACGAGGTTGCCAAAATATTGGGAATTGACAATGTTGGGAGAAAGAATATGACCACATGTTTTGGTTTGCAGTATGCCTTCTCCTACAAACATGTAGTCTCCTCGATTAAAATGCACACGATCTTTGTCAATACTATCCTGCAAAAGATTAGTACTAATAAGAAACATATGCTCCCCTTCTTTGGATTCTACTTGGGATTGTAAAGCAAAACGAGAGGAATATGGCATGACAACATTGTTGATTTTATAGTACTCTAATTGATCATTATTTTGCACAACAAAAGAAGAATCCACAGTTGTACAAATGTAAACTCGTTGTACCATATATTGTCCTTGGTTGCTATATTTGCCAAAAACATGATATGTATGTCTAGACAACCATGGAAAATCAGCATATGCATAAATGTTGTCCTCTAAATATTTAAGATTGCAAAGTACATTAAAATCAATGTATCCCAATGTATTTAAAGAAGACATCAATTTCAGCTCATCAACATTACTAACATTATGAATAACATGTCTATTTTCAGTAGTAGTGTTCGATTTCAACATACATATAGCATGATCATTCATTAATGGTTGCATTGGAATAATATAAATATCATCATTTAAGTCATCTTTATCACAAGGAACATCAAGCAAATCATCTTGTGACAAAGGTAAATCAAGCGAAGGTTCCACTAATATTTGCTCTGTCATAACATGATTGGTGAAAAAATTCAGCACATCAAGAGAACTCTCATCTTTTGTGAGAATAGCATCATGGGCATTACCTTTGTTCTCATGTTCAGCAGGAGTAATAGGTGATGGTTCTGAACTGTCACATGAGGCTATGAGCACCGCATTTCTGTCATGTCATCCTCGCTCTTTTGTGCATTGTCCTGCAAAAGGTTAGGCACAGCAGGAGGAATAATAGGAGATTGGTCTAGTTGATGTTCCTCATCATATGAATTAATTACAAAAGATGGATTAACAAAATTTTCTCTCATAAGAATTTTCATATCGTTCCATGTATGAGGTTTATCTGAAGAACGTAAAGACTCCAACCAAATTGATGATAAATGTCTCAAAACACTAGATGCATTCTTAATCTTCCTTCGTTCACACATACGACATTGTGGAAGAAAGAATAGAACGACCTGTGGAAGGAGGTGTAGCAGCAATAGTGCGTGGCTCATGCATCATTGTTGTCTCGTATCGATGAGTGTTGTAACCTGTCATTGTAGACACAAAATAGGAACAAACAGTGAAAGTTATCCCTAATAATCTACTAAAAGGAAACAAGTGGTGGTGGTGGTGGAATGCAAAATCACAAGCGGCTTACCACCGTCTTGCCTGTATTCTTACCAACGCCAAACAGGAGCTAAACCAAAGTGAAAAAGTAATATGTTGTTGAGCGTGGGTAACAGTTGCAAGATGAACCTGTGCTGACAGAAGAATATGTAGAGCTATGTGTAGGCACACAATATGACAGCAAGGATTAGCAATTAACGAATGCAGAGTAGCAATTGTTCAATCCAGATCCAAAGTACAAATCACAGCTGCTGGCTAAGACGTGTCGAGACATAGCGCAACAAGGTGAAAGCAAAGGACAATGGAAAGAACTCACAGAACTAGCAAATAACCCAAAATTTTTCTTTTTCCTGAATTTTTCCTGGAATTTTCTAAAAGGCACTAGTAGGAATCAAACTTTTTTATTTTTTTGCTATTTTTTATATTTTTCTCTGAACAAGGATCAAAAAAGATGCAACCACAAAAATTGGCACCTACAACGAAGGTGGGATGTGGTCTACAGAAATACAGCAAGTCTCTCAAAAGCGTGCAAAAACTTTGACATTTTTTTTTCTTTATTTTCCTAAATTTTTTTTGGCAATTTTGATGAAACCAAACAGGACGTAGCCAAGTTTGGGTCGGCCTCAAATGGTGTCAAGAATCTGTTTAAAAAATTTCAGATTTTTCTGACAAACGAGCGAAAAGTTATGCCTGTTTTACCGAAGGTATCTCAAGTTATGTTTTCCAGAAGGCACAATACGGCAGTTAGGGCAAAACGTCCATAAACTCCAACACCGATCACAAGATGGTTCCTGTGACTAACAGCAGTAGGTATTCGTACCAATCACAAGATGGTTCCTATGACTAACAGTAGTAGGTATTCGCCTGATGATGTAAGGAGGGCTGCGATGCAGGCAAAATAAGAGCGGCTGACAACCTATCTAGGGTTTGCGCGGTGGCGAGAAGTTACACAAGGCGGCTAGCGGGGCAAGTCGAGTAATGTGGTGGCTTCGACTTGTTGTTTGGAAACGGTGGATGGGATAGCGGCGGAAAACAAAAATCACAGCAACGGGCAATTGAACTACGACTACAAACACAATCCTAAACCAGCAACAAGACTCGACCACGGACACAAACTCAACAACGCGAAGCTGAAACGAAATTGCAAAGGCACAAAGGTGATAGGACAGTGGAAATTGAAATATTATTGGGCTTTTTGTGGACTCTAGGTAATGAACAAATATGAATCTAAGGCAAACGAGATTATACCTCGCGGTAAACCTGAAATATCTGATACCAATTGATGAATGCTGGCCCGATCTTCCGAGAGGTAACCGGTAAGTTCGATTTGTGGAGATCTCGACGTTGGCGATCCGGCTTCAAATCAGACACGATTCGAACCCTGCAACCGTTACACCACTGCTCCGTTGGTTATCAACCAAGCACAACTTGATTGACCTCACCAAGAAGGCTTTTCCTGCAAGCGAATCGAAGAACACAAGCAAGAAGGTAAAAACACGCAATCTGAAATTGCAAATATGATTGTTACGAATATCAATAGAGGGTTCAAGAACTCGGTTCCAAAGGACTAATCGACACAGTGGAGGAGATCAAGAACGGGGCCCTGGATCACTGTAAAAGGATTTGTCACCACAGTTACAATGAACGATTCAGTTTCTCGATGAAAAACTAAACTCTAAACAAAACCCGATTGTCTAACAGCTGCGGCGGCTATATTTATAGTCTAAGACTCGACCTAGGGTTGGGAACGGCCAGGGGTTGGGCGCCCACAACTTGGGCTTAAGGCCCGACACGATACATGGCCAATCGGCCCAAAAGACGGCGACACAGCGCCCTGACAGATTCTGGACGGTGACTTGTTTCGACGATTCCCGTTGATTCCGAACATCTTTTGACGTAGGACCACTTGGGTTGGCTTCCTTATCAAATAAGCTTTCCATCCATATATGGATCATCGAAAACGGAGTCCGTACGCATCCTGTGTGACCAGTTCAAGGCAGACTGGTCCTGGATTCCTAGGTGGTCTCAAACTTGATTTGGGCCTCCACCTTGGTGACTCGAACCGAATAAGTTTTGGGCCTCCTTCTCGATTTGGATGCCCTTCTGATCTTCTTGGCTTCCATGTAATTCTCCAAGCATGATCATAACCTCATCAAAAGGCGTGCTGCGCACTGAGTGAGCAAGCGATATGGGCGGAGGCGGCGCAGAGCGAGCGGACAACTTATAAGAGGTACGTCCGGACATACGAAGAAAACGTCGGCTGCAGTTTATTTTCAGCAGAAGCATAGCATAGCAGCGACTGCTAGTTGCCACTACACCATTAACAACTACAAAAAGATATTGAATTTGCCCTTGATTTATTATTTGGTTCTTCAGCGTGATTGTCAACAGATACAAATTACTCCCTCCGTCCGCAAAAGCAAACAACTCTCGGTTTCCTTGGTGAATTTAGTCAGGATGGTAAAGGACCTGTATGCCTCTACATTTGTCCATGTATTAGGTCAGTCTTAATGGGTTTCATCAGAGTTTTATGGGCATTAATTATGCTAATGTGACACTATATTAATGAAGAGAGATGATAAGAGTTTCATGGGAGCAGAGAGAGTTTTATGAGAATAAAACTCTTCTGCGCTATTTTCAAAATCTAAATGTGTTAAAAACAGTGACATAAAATCTCCGCTGACACTGCCCTCGCTCTCCCTGAGTCATCCTCGTTTCGCGCACTGTGTAAAGGAGAGCCTGCTACGGTGGAGATTTATTACCGTGGATGATACAGGAATAGCCTTTATGTACCCACGGTAGTCTGAAATTGTATTTTTTATTGGACAACTGCCGGAGTCTAACGCCAATTTCAATGGAGTTTCATCAGAGTTTAATGGACATTAAATATGCTGATGTGGCACCGTATTAATAAAATGAGAGATGATAAGAGTTTCATGCGAGTAGAGAGAATTTTATGAGGATGAAACTCTTCTGCACTGTTTTCAAAATATGTACACGTTGAAAATTAGGTTATGAAACTTACATCGAGACTCGCAGTACTAGCTAACAAGCTGTGGTTGTTAACAGACATCATCGCCCTGTCTGTCTCTTCCGAGTTCCGATCCATCAGCCGCCGCCGCCTAAAAATAATGCTCACCGCAAAACTGCTGCCCCTGAAGCAAATCCAACAGGATTAGCGCCTGAGGCCCTGTTCATCTGGCTTATAATCCGTTTTATTCAGCTTGTTTTTTCAACCGGAACAGTATTTTTCTCTCTTAAAAAATCAACTAACAGTGTTTTTCAGCCGGCTTATAATTCCAGCCGAACGGCACCGTGTATAACTCAGACAGAAGGCAACACGTTTCTTGTCTTCCATTTTCTTATTAAATTATAATATATATATATAGTATTGATATATATTACCCTGGGTAGTGATTAATATTCAGTACCCGACACTAAATCAGCAAGCCCGACGCAACCCACGGCCGGTCCGCGCCGGTCACCCCCTCCTCCCCGCTCCCATCGGTCCCAGGCGAACACGGGTGTTCCCCGCGGCGGTCCCCGAGCCTCGGACGCATCCCGCGCCGGTCTCCACCCCCACCCCACCCCACCCCACCTCCCCGGCGGTTCCCACGAGATCGAGCTGCTATGTCGCTCCGAAGCTCCCCACGATTGCTACGGTTTCTATTTCCTCTGCCCGGTCTCATCCTTCCCTCTCTCCCCCGGCACCGCCCATCCGATCGCTCTCCCTGCCAACGCTGCTGCCGCGCTGGACGCCGTGCGTCCCGCGTGCCGCCTCGCAGCGCCGTGCGGCCGCAGAAGCATTGCACCACCCGGCCGGGCGTTCTCGTCCGCCGCTCCCCAGCATCCCGCCCGCGGCGTCGCCCAGTTTTGTGCGGGCGCAGACGCATCGCGTCGCCGGTGTTCTCCGCCGGCGTCCCAGCCTCTGGACCCACCGCGCCGCCCCTCAGCCCACCGACGCTTCCCTGCTTAGCATCCTTTAGGGGACGGAGACAAAGCGCCGCCAGTCGTGCCTTGCCGCCGTCGGACGCGGTCTGCTGCAGCTGCTTGAGGGTGTTGGAGAATCAGACTTACACGGCCACGGTGGGGTCCGGCAGCCGCAGCGCAACGCCGACCAAAGCTGTCGTGTCACCTCGAGGTAACGGGACTTCAATTTGGCGTTAATTTCTGGTTTTTCTTCCACCTGTGGTATTTTTTCCCATATTAATTTCGGATTTTCTTCCAGCTGTGGGAGGTTCTTCGCCTGGAACCATGGCCACCAAGCATCCACCTTGATCTGTAGTAGCTCGCAGTTCCTCAGCTCAGTAGTTGGATTTCTTCGAATTAGTTTTCTGTGAGCTCCTCTCACACTTAAGGTGCCTCTTCACCCTCATGTTCTTTCGATTATCATGATCTTGCTCTGTTTGCGCAAATGGTTAACTGGTGATTGGATATAGATTTTTGTCCTGATTTGTTGTGTCCGAATCCTGTTCTTCCTTTCCACGAGCTTAGTCTGCATTTATGAATCATTTTTTACAAATCTCTGATCATTTTGCGGCAGTCTAGTATGTGCAGATCAATGTATCAATGTATTTTAAGATTTTATACAGATGAATATTGTGGAAAACTGGAAATATCAATTCTGTAGTAGATATTTACTGCCTGCAAGTGTTCCCACAACTCAGTTCATCTGTTCATGCACAAATCGTAGAGAAATTATAAATTACAGCATCGACTTGTTGTGACTCCTGCCTTGTGCTACTTCCCCACATGCACAGCTTGGCTGGTGCTCTTCACATGGATTATGCTCCTAAACTCCAGAACTCAAAATCCAGTTCCTGCACTTCGCTCTACTGAGTGCATGTTGTTTCTCTCCCACCGTTTGTAGGAGTCAAATTGTAAATTTATCTTGCGATTGTTATTTTAATCTGTCAACCAAAGTGACTCTTGTGATTGTTTGGTCGTCTTTTTTTTTAAGTAACAGACTATATGGCCATGAACTTTCAAATTCTGAATGAGAAGGGGTGATGGTCAGTTGAGACATCACTTATCCTGCTCCCGGTAATTTTTTCTTCCTGTTGTGTTGTCCTCAGTTAGATCTTTCTTCCTCTGTCTTGCGGCAACCTATGATTTTTTCTTGTTTTGAATGTGCTATGCTGGTTTCAATTTTGTAAGAGAGAAATCAAATTAGATAAATAATTTAGTGAATGGTCTCAATTGAATCAAAATGTAGTACGTCGTTTCTGGAGTAATGCCAAACATCCCCTCAGCTATAGGACCAGCTGCATCAGGTACAATTTGCTGACAACGCATTAGCCATTATAACCTATGAATTTTAGTGAAATGTAGTGAATGAACCTATGAACAATTTGTGACAATAGTACAGTCTGAGTCCTGTTGAGTTTACAGATCCCTTAGGCTAGAGTTTTTATGCATATATGAATGCCTTTTATGTGTGTTATCTGTTTCAGTCTATCGCATAACATGGTTTTTGTTGTAGGTGTGGATGATTTTTGTTGCAATTGTGATAAAAATAGCCTCTGTAGACTGTGGCACTAATTTATTATTCATGGTTCCCAGATCTCTTCTAAGCAACAAAAGTTTAGGAGAACCATGTCGACCTGCTGCTTCTATTTTATTCTTGATGTCTATATTTTTTAGTGCCACTGACGACCTGCTGTTTCTATTTTATTCTTGATGTCTATATTTTTGGAAAACTTATTGATGGGGAAAGGGTAATTTTACCAAGTAGCAACCATGTCACAACAACTGTCTTACAATTTGTGCAGGTGTCGGAAAGATCTGGCAACTGTGTATTATTGCAGCCAACCTACCTCATCCTTATGGGAATTACAATGCAAGCATCAGACAAGTATAATTGATCTCTTTATCTCTCTGTTTCTTTCGGTTCAGGGTGTTATATGAGGAAAAGATAACTAATTATAAGATTTTTTTAGTTGTGTGACACTACATTTATACTGTATCTGTGCATTTAATTTTGTTGTGATCTTAAATGATTCTACTAGCTACCTTCATATTTCAACAAATGTCCATGATTCTATTTTTTGGTTAGGAAATAATGCCACAGTTTGCCATGTTGTTCTAAGAGTCCACTATATACCATGAATATTTCTAATCTTGGTTCCAGGTAGCTTGCAGATTAACATTGCCTCCAATACAAACATTTATTTCTTTTTGTGTATACATGGAACACTGCCATGTATACGTAATTATTTTCTAGTTGGGTGACTATCCCACTATGCTAAATTTATGACTATTTATATTTTATTGACTACCTTGAAATAATTTCTTCAGATTGTAAATTTCTGGTTCCTATAAATTGGCGAATGCAGCAACTTGAGAGCTGCGGTTGGCTAGGCAATGTGTAAGTCTTCAGAGCTGCGGTTCTTATATATACACTCTAAGATCGCCTGTAGTTTAGAAAACTCATGCTTTTCCAGATTAATTTGCTGAGAATCTAATCTTATTTAGAAAGTTCAGGAAATTAACTCGATGCTAAAATCTGTAGATGATTTTGTAGTTCATATTAAGAAAGTTCACGAAACACATATGATTACTTGTTAGGAAATGAACTTGATAACTTGATGCTAAAAATCTGCAGAATTCAAGGATATTTAGTTAATACATAATTATTATAAATTAAACTTAAAATTCAATAGGAGCTTTTTTTTGTGCAGCCATGATGTTCTCGAGTGGAGGCTTCTTTGCTTCCCGTGAGTGGCGGCACCTCCCCTCCTCAACCGGTGGCTGCTGTTGTTCCCAGCATTATCTAAAGAAGTGGCATCGGATTCTCCCCAACTCTTTACAGTGGCTACCACTCTCCATCATCCTAAGAGCAGGAGGTGGTGGCTAGTACCCTATTTCTCAATTGGCGGTGTGGCCACACAAGGGTTCGATGGCACGAGCAATCCATATCTTGTTAGCTTTTCCTCCACAATATGCCAGATTTCTTCGTATTAACCTCACAAATGAACTTTGTCAAGTCAGGTAGCCAGCTACCCTCTTCTTTGTTTGACTCTCCTGTTTTGTTGATGATCCACATTGGTGGTGACTGGTTGTGGTTATCGATTATTTGGTGATGCTGATGCATGCTCCATGTTTGTGTGAATCTTATACTATATTGAGGTCTCTCACATGATTGGTCCAAGAGTGATTTTTTATGCATTGGCAGATTGCTTCTAATATTGAAGCATGTTTACATTGGAAACAAATCCACAAGTTGTCATTAATCCATTTAGACAGTAGTTAGGATTTAGCAGAATGATAGCATATCCGTTTTCAGTATGTGATTCCATCTTGTATAGACATCTGTTAGTTGTATATCTCTTGCATTATTATTCTGAATTTTCATTTGACATGACATGGCCTGAAATTGGGGACAGAACAGATACCTTTTTTTTAATAAGGCAGCACAATTATCTCTGTTCTGATAGTTTGTCACTGGAGTTTTAGCTTGTAAGCTGGTATCCCAGCGCAAGGTTTAAACTCACATTTGCTTAAGCACAATGTTTAAACATGAAATAGTTCCTGGTCCAATCTTTAATTCAATTTTGTTATTTTGAAAATTAGTGCTCAGTTTCATATTGGTCTCATGTCATGGACACCTCCGGAAATAGAAATTTGTGAGCAAGGGAATGTGATATTCATGTATGCAAAACCTTCCCATGCTCCTCTCAAGCAGTCAAGCTCATGTAGTTTTTACTGATTATTGATAGCCCTTCACATGTAATGAGAACATTTTCCATATTTAAACAACTATGCTTGATTTAGTATAAAAATTACTATTTAAACTCAGCTTATTTCAACGAACATATATGTTCCACCATAACCTGTGTTCGCTCTTGCAGGTTAGTCATACATAGCGTAGTGCCTTGCAGGATGGAGGAGATTGGTCAGCAGGGTGGAGGAGCGAATCAGGCAGGGAAGTGTAACGGAGGACGTGCGGCAGCGCTCCCTCAACCAAAAATCGGTCACGCGAGCAGGCAACATTTATAGTGGAGAAGTGGAGAATGCAAGGTTGATGTGAGTGACATAGGAGCGAAGGAATTGAATTTCTCAAGGAGAATCTGCTGCGCAACTTCCCACTGAGAGTTATTCATCTGTCGGCCTCCCTCATACGGAGAGATGTCCTCGTTGTGATCAAGCTGTGGAATGCGCACATTTGCACTGCAGATGTGTTGCATGGGCTTGTGCCTCGACTCGATCTCAAAATGCCTTTACATATTGTACGTGCATTAACACGAGATTTGCAGTCTGTATGAGAAGGGCATGTGTGCTTTTGGTATACATTACACTAGAACTATACTCATACTCTGGTCACATGCATGAAGGAATAAATGATCTGTTGCATAAGTTTCTGGTCTCTTGTATATAAAAATGATGTCTATCGATATCTCAAACTATAAATGGTTAGACTTAGACATATGAAAATTCTATGAGCAGATTATGTTAAGGTATCTCTATAAATATATTTTAAACAGAAAATATGATTGCAGTATTTATTCTGGGATTTGATGAATTAACATTTCAAAAACAAGAAAAAGGGAAACAAATAGTCAGTGGTTTCAGGATTCACATCAGGCTAGTTGCAGCTAATGAATTTGCAAGCTCTGCAAGCTCGCCTGCTCGACCAATGAAAGGTGACCAATGATAGGAGACAGGCACCGCGAGAGGGCACTTAACAAATCCTGCCAGACACCAACTCATGCGGCTTTGTGTACTTGTGTTATCCTTTGCGTCACATGGCAGAGGGGGCCAACTAGTTGCTTCTTTGCCACTGCCTTTCCCCTTCTGGGAGAAAGGGGAGAAAACTGCTTCTAAACTCATGCTATACGAGAAAAAAAAGAGGAGAAAACTGCTTCTGAAGGTTGCCATGATAGCATGAGTTCAGAAACATCACAGGTCATGACGCACACAGTTTGCGATAGAGCAATGAACATCCCCATTGATAAACAACGGTGACCTAAAGGTTAACCAGGGCGGTAGCATCAATTAAATCAACAACTTGCTATGTGATACATGAAGGATGACTGCAAAGACAAGCTACTATCACTAAAATTACAAATTCCTTCTGAATGCCAAGTCTAGCCCACGTTTTCCTCGCTTTGTGTATTACTTGTCTACACAGATTGTCAGTGCTACAGAGAGCGATGAGTGCCAGGACTGTGAAGATGAGTGCCTGCAAGGAACGATCAAAGTGAATCACTAATCAAGTTGTGCAATTGGCATGTACCAAATCCACCGGATCCATATGGCGCGATGGGCCCCGGCCGCTGAGGAGGAGGGCGCCGGAGGGAGACCGGATCACACCGGGGAGAGAGAGAGACCGAGAGAGAGGGAGAGGAGAGAAACTGAGAGGGACCTGAGGGAAGACAGCATCGGTACTGTGTGGAGAGTGGGGAGAAATCGTGGCTCACAGACGATGCGCGTCGGATGCGTCGGTTGCCTCGGATTCCAGGGGGGCAGGATGGGGCCCGCTCGGGCTTGGCTGGCTCGGACGCTCGGGCGTGAGCGGGCTGTGGCGGGGCGACTCGGGTACTAAATATTAATCAGTACCCTGGAGACTAATTAGCGCAGTCATATATATATATATATATATATATATATATATATATATATATATATATATATATATATATATATATATATATATATATATGAGGACCCTTGTCTTTTTGTGGAAGTTTGGTTGTGATGTTGGGTGGATCAGATTGGTCGGGATTAGACTCCGTGAGTGATAACATACAATTAATGTTGAGGGCCTGAGGCACAGAAAAAAATAACTAAAATAAATCTGCACCGCTGGACGCTGGTGTGTGTATCTAGCGTTGAAAATGTACGGAGAAATTCCTATTAGGATCCGTTTCGTTTTCCACTTTTGTCCGTTTGTTTCCGTATTTGCGGGGTCCTGTTTTCGTATTTACGGAAATGGGAGAGTGATTTTTCTGTCCGTTTCTGCGGGATCACGTTTTCACCCGTATTTATTCCATTTTTCATTCCGTTTTAAATCTATATAAGATGTGTAGAAATTAATATGTTCATAAATCTATTAATCACCAATTATGCAGGTTAACATATGGCATGCTAGTGAATACTAGACTAATAACTTCGTATGTGTATATTAATTTATGACTTTGCTCATGTATATTCATGAATATTTAATCATATTATTCTAACTTAATTTTCTGACTCTTCATCCGTATTTATTCGTTTCCTGCATCCGCATATTCCGATTCCGTTTCCAAACCCGTATTTTCCAAACCCGATCCTGTTTTCGTCGAAAAATATAGAAACAGAAGTAGAAATAGAGTT
The DNA here is from genome assembly GCA_038087645.1 of Saccharum hybrid cultivar R570. Taxonomy (NCBI): domain Eukaryota; kingdom Viridiplantae; phylum Streptophyta; class Magnoliopsida; order Poales; family Poaceae; genus Saccharum; species Saccharum hybrid cultivar. The sequence goes on from JAQSUU010000368.1 coordinate 2,695,193, forward strand.
TATCCGTCCGTTTGTTTTCATCACTATAAGTATCCCATGCGTCTCTAGTTACATATATATAAATAAATATGCTTCCCCCGGGAAATCATGGATCACGCGGTAACATGCTGCATTGTCACACCCGGTTTTCTAAAGAACAAAACCAGCCTAATCATATGTGTGCCCATAAAGTCCACACATATGTCAGAATAATAAAGTATCAGAAACAATGTTATTATATAATGTATACATAGCTATATTAACACTTACATCAGAGTATCGCGGAACGGAGACTAAACTTCAGGCTCCATTCTTCTCAGGGACGGCTGACTGGTGGCTCCGCATGCCAAACACTTCTGAAAGACTTCTGGAAAGTCCACTACCTCTTTATCCTTCTTCTGAGCAACACCTTACTACACATTGGGGTGTGGTGGAAATAGCAAGAGTAAGTCCATGTCGAACTCAACAAGTATAACACAGGGTTCATGAGACACAAAAAAGCTAGACACTGTTTGACTGCGTTTAGCTTTTAATCATCATATAATTAGTAATTGAGTAGCATCAAGGTATTCCAATTCCCATTAATGAACCAATGATCAATTGTAATAAGGATAATGAATAGCATTAACATGAGCATAATAACAACAACAATAATTAAACATGATATAACATTGGTGATCAACTATTCTGTAAGAATCCCCAAGGCCGCTCGTATCCGTGAGCACGGCTAGTATACCAGTTTATTAAACTCTGCGCAGAGGTGTACACTTTCACTGTGAGTCATGATTTCGAAATGCATGGGTTTGCAAGGCCCAAAACATCAGAGACCATATAAAGCTATTCAAAAGTTCGTCTAACAAGTTAGGGCCATTAGATTCACTCGGTAGGCAGATGTAAGAACCCCTTTTCAAATGGCACACTTCCTTCACGGCTATACTCATAAGCCTAGAGGCTGTCCTACACCCAACGTGACAAGCTATTCTTACGCCATTTAAAGTAACCACTAACAAGCTAGAAAAGGTCTCTTGAACAACTAGAGCCAGAGCCATATAGCCCTCACAGCTGTACTGTATGTCCCGGTTATCACTTACAGGTAAGTTCTTATGGAGAGTAACTAGAGCAATAATATAACCCCTTGCTCTAGCCCTCTTTCAACAGTAATAAAATCATCTTCATGGTTGGTTGCTTAATCCATTAATCAAATTACAAGATCATTGTTCATAATTAAGCACTAGCACTAGTTACCCAAATGCACAACTCATAGATGACAAGGAAAACAAGATATCAATAACTAAGTTATAATATCTATGGTTGTCAAGGAAGACACATGCATATGTATGATAATTTCAGTGAATAGGTAACAAGGATGGTCCCATGTTATACTTGCCTTGATCAAAGCTTTCCTGGTGATACTGCTGGTCTGACTCAAAATAATACTCCTGATCGTCAAGAAATTGTTCACCGTCTATACTCGATCACCAAGCATCAACACACAATCATCCGAGCAATCATACACGAAGCAAACAAAGAGACATAATTAAAACAGTACACTAATAGTAGCAAAATAGTATAAAAAGTTTGTAAAACTCTTCTATACGTTACTACGATCACACAGACGTAAAGATCACGAAATTCGGATTTAAAACGTAAAAGTTATGAATTTTCTAAGATTTCCTATAGATAAATAATTACTTTAATATAAACTCGAAAGTGAAATTTTTTTAAACCTACTGTATAATAACACTAACACGTAGAGCTCGTAAATACGAATCTAACGTAACTTGAACAGGTCAAATCGGAGTTAAAACGAATAAACAACGGAGGAAAAACGATGGATGGCAAAACTGTAAATATGTCATCTTCTACCTTAGGCTTGGAGGAGCTCCGGTCAGTCATGGTGGAACCTCGCCGGAGAGAAGCAAGATGAGATGGGAACTCGATGAAACGGCGATAGATTCGCGCAAATGGATATACCACGGTGTAGAGAACGACGAGGGATGCCTCTTGGTGGTGGTGGCTGGCGTCGGGACACGACGGTTTGGCTGAAAAAGCTCATCGGAGAGTTCACCGGAACCCAAGCTGTAGATGAAGAACTTCGGCGAGGGGTGGAGGGAGGTACGAGCGGCGGCTCGCGATAAGGGTTCTACTTCTGAAACCAGGGCGTCGAGGGCTACGCCGGCATATATATATAGTCGTAGGGTTTGGAAACTTTTCGGATTTTCTTAATTTCGGAATTATTTTAATTCCATGAATAAAATAATTCCAGAGAATCTAAAATTACCTTTTTAGCCGCGAAAAATAGCCCGGAGCTCAGAAAAATCACGGGAAAATTCCTGGAGACTCTTGGGGAGATAAGGAACTCAACTAAATAGGTTTGAGCTCATGAAAAGATTGATGAAGAGATAAAAAAAAGATTAAGCTCACGGAAATTAAAATTTTAAATCCAGAAAATGTCAAAAAGTTTTTCGGTGAGAAATTAACGTCGTCCTATGGTATTTTGCAAATAATAGCACTCACCAACACCAAGGACAAGCATCAAACAAACACCACATTATCAAATTAATATGAAAAAGTTTAAAACCACAATTTTCTATATTTAAATTAGCAACAACTTAACTTATCTAATAAATTCATTCAGATATTGAAATCATTTATTTTATTTAGTGTTTTTTCATGCACAACCCAAAATTAAAATTTTTTGGGTGTGACAATTCTACCCCGCTTAACAGGAATCTCGTCCCGAGATTTGGAGAGACTAGGGAGAAAGATAAGGTTGATCTGCAAGTATTCACTTTTCCTTCATCAACTCCTATCCAATGATGATGCCACAAACTCAAAACCAACTTTGTAAATGTCTCCTTTAGACCCTTATGATTCTTGTAGATGGTTCTAACAGATTACCACTCTGAGAAAACATACCTGCGCTCGATAGTGACTTTACAACCATGTAGATAGCTGATGCTTCCAGGTGAAGAAATAGAACGTATAAAATCGCCATATTATATCGTCTTTAGTTCGTCAAACCCCCTTAAGAAGAGATCAACTAGAGAACACCAAATGATAACTTGCATTTGTTTCTGAGTGATGACTATCATCATGTCCTTCTATCATCTCAAAGAGACTCATAAGCATATGCAAGAATAAGTAACATGCACTTCCTCACGAGCAGAAAAATGGCAGTGCAGAGATATAGTGATAACTCGAGTTCTATGAATCCAATGATATTGTAGCTTATACCGTTGGAAAGCTTATCAAATTTACTACAACTTTCTTATAGAACACTTCTCCAGATTCTACAGTTAAGGTAGTCGAAAACTGTGCACAACAGAAACTATTCTAGATTGCTGAAAACACAGATGCATTGCCTTGTGATTTGCATAACTCCCAAACCATAATAGCTATCAGGGTGGTTCTTGCAGCCAGAGAAAGATATTGAAGTCTACTGTTGTCCAAAATTTATCCATGATTTTTGGGCATCCAAAAATAAAGATATAAGCTAAGGAAGATAGACTGTTCTAAAAAAACAAGATAAGGTAGGAACGAGATTCAGAGAGACTAGAGAGATAGATGACACTAATCTTCAAGTCTTCATGCTTCTGTGATTTGTGTTGATGAGATATAAAACATGAATCGAGGATAGCCAAAAGATGACAAGAAAGATAAAGTTTGATCTTCAGTTCTTTATGCCTCATCGCTTGAGATTGATGATGATTGTAGCGAATGCTACCCCACTTTAACAAATATTTTTGGTCCACCTAACAATGTCATTGAAGGAAACACTTTCTCTAAGGCTTGCTACTATTAATGAGTCCTTCCTGTGTTGATCCTCCAATAAGATGAGATAAAGAAGGTAGCATGACAACCAAGGGTAGACAGGAATGGTGTAAGAGAAAATGGCAAGAATTAGGATCGATTGAAAAATTAAGTAGGATAGAAGATGGCACTATCCCACTTAACATAGATCGAGCTACTTCTCAAGACGAAACCTTCCGGCCACCTTCAAAATCCGAGAACAAGGACAACACACAAGCAACACATCAAGCAAAACAAGCGCATATCACATCATCGATACTACACGTGCTTCTTCAACAATGGTGGTCATCCTAATGGCACATTGGAGATGATGAAAGGCCATTAAACTTTTGAACAAGGTAAGATCAGAAAACTTTTAGTAAAAACAACATAAAACAAAATCCAAGGAAGTAAGAAATAATAGCTCAAAGAAAGCTATCAAGGAGAGGATACAACAGGACAAGGAAGAGGAAATAGTCAAAATCAATGAGTCAAGGGATGACCAAAAATAGTTTTATAGTAAAATGAGTTTTAGAATAAGTCCAGTGCTACTTGGCATACGTCCTACAGTCAACACCGCTCTGATACCACTCTGTCACATCCGGTTTTCTAAAGAACAAAACCAGCCTAATCATATGTGTGCCCAGGAAGTCCACACATATGTCAGAATGATAAAGTATCAGAAACAATATTATTATATAACGTATACATAGCTATATTAACACTTACATCTGAGTATCGCGGAACGGTGACTAAACTTCAGGCTCCATTCTTCTCAGGGGCGGCTAACTGGTGGCTCCACATGCCAAACACTTCTGAAAGACTTCTGAAAAGTCCACTACCTCTTTATCCTTCTTCTGAGCAACACCTTACTACACATTGGGGTGTGGTGGAAATAGCAAGAGTAAGTCCATGTCGAACTCAACAAGTATAACACAGGGTTCATGAGGCACAAAAAAGCTAGACACTGTTTGACTGCGTTTAGCTTTTAATCATCATATAATTAGCAATTGAGTAGCATCAAGGTATTCCAATTCCCATTAATGAACCAATGATCAATTGTAATAAGGATAATGAATAGCATTAACATGAGCATAATAATAACAACAATAATTAAACATGGTATAACATTGGTGATCAACTATTCTGTAAGAATCCCCAAGGGCGCTCGTATCCGTGAGCACGGCTAGTATACCAGTTTATTAAACTTTGCGCAGAGGTGTACACTTTTACTGTGAGTCATGATTTCCAAATGCATGGGTTTGCAAGGCCCAAAACATCAGAGACCATATAAAGGCATTCAAAAGTTCGTCTAATAAGTTAGGGCCATTAGATTCACTCGGTAGGCAGATGTAGGAACCCCTTTTCAAATGACACACTTCCTTCACGGCTATACTCATAAGGCTAGAGGCTGTCCTACACCCAACGTGGCAAGCCATTCTTACGCCATTTAAGGTAATCACTAACAAGTTAGAAAAGGTTTCTTGAACAACTAGAGCCAGAGCCATATAGCCCTCACAGCTGTACTGTATGTCCCGGTTATCACTTACAGGTAAGTCCTTACGGAGAGTAACTAGAGCAACAATATAACCCCTTGCTCTAGCCCCCTTTCAACAGTAATAAAATCATCTTCATGGTTGGTTGCTTAATCCATTAATCAAATTACAAGATCATTGTTCATAATTAAGCACTAGCAATAGCTACCCAAATGCACAACCCATATGTGACAAGGAAACAAGATATCAATAGCTAAGTTATAATCTCTATGGTTATCAAGGAAGACACATGCATATGTATGATAATTTCAGTGAATAGGTAACAAGGATGGTCCTATGTTATACTTGCCTTGATCAAAGCTTTCCTGGTGATACTGCTGGTCTGGCTCAAAATAATACTCCTAATCGTCAAGAAACTGCTCACCGTCTATAGTCGATCACCAAGCATCAACACACAATCATCCGAGCAATCATACACGAAGCAAACAAAGAGATATAATTAAAACAGTACACTAACAATAGCAAAAACAGTATAAAAAGTTTGTAAAACTCTTCTACACATTACTACGATCACACAGACGTAAAGATCACGAAATTCGGATTTAAAACGTAAAAGTTATGAATTTTCTAAGATTTCCTATAGATAAATAATTACTTTAATATAAACTCGAAAATTAAAATTTTTAAACCTACTGTATAATAACACTAACATGTAGAGCTCGTAAATACGAATCTAACGTAACTTGAACGGGTCAAATCAGAGTTAAAACGAATAAACAACGGAGGAAAAACGATAGATGGCAAAACTGTAAATATGTCATCTTCTATCTTGGCTTGGAGGAGCTCCGGTTAGACATGGTGGAACCTCGCCGGAGAGAAGCGATATGAGATGGGAACTCGATGAAACGGCGATGGATTCGCGCAAACGGATATACCACGGTGTAGAGAACGACGAGCGCTGCCTCTTGGTGGTGGTGGCTGGCGTCGGGACGCGACGATTTGGCCGGAAAAGCTCGTCGGAGAGTTCACCGGAACGCAAGCTGTAGATGAAGAACTTCGGCGATGGGTGGAGGGAGGTACGAGCGGCGGCTCGCGATAAGGGTTCTACTTCTGAAACCAGGGCGTCGAGGGCTACGCCGGCATATATATAGTCGTAGGGTTTGGAAACTTTTCGGATTTTCTTAATTTCGGGATTATTTTAATTCTGTGAATAAAATAATTTCAGAAAATCTAAAATTACCTTTTTGGCCGTGAAAAATAGCACGGAGCTCAGAAAAATCCTGGAGACTCTTGGGGAGATAAAGAACTCAACTAAATAGGTTTGGGCTCATGAAAAGATTGATGAAGAGATCAAGGAAAAAAATTAAGCTCACGGAAATTAAAATCTTAAATCCAGAAAATGTCAAAAAGTTTTCCGGTGAGAAATAAACGTCGTCCTATGGTATTTTGAAAATAATAGCACTCACCAACACCAAGGACAAGCATCAAACAAACACCACATTATCAAATTAATATGAAAAAATTTAAAACCATAATTTTCTATATTTAAATTAGCAACAACTTAACTTATCTAATAAATTCATTCAGATATTGAAATCATTTATTTTATTTAGTGTTTTTCATGCACAACACAAAATTGAAAATTTTGGGATGTAACATGCATGCTGTAGCAGCAGCGTCGTCCCGTCGTCTCTGCTTGCTGACTGCTGTCTTCGACGTCGACCCAAAGCTAGCAGCTAGCTAGTTCAAGATATAAGAACGAACGAATGAACGCCATCCCTCAATTATTCTCTTACCTTTAATCCTCTTCTTTTTTTCCTCGCATCAGGAATACTACTTCTATTCATCAGTATCTCAAAAGAAGCGACAAGAACTGTGGCCCGCTTAATTCCCGTTCTTGCAAATGAACTTTTTGGTGTGCTCAAATTCGAAGCACGCCCGCGCGCACGGATTGCAGTCACACTCTGATCCCTGTTGCTTTCTTTATAATCGTCGTCTTTAATTATTTTTACCAGTTGGATTTAGATCGCCCAAATACTTGGCTACCAGGGGCGGTTTCCATTCCATCCATGCTTTTCGCTCTCTAAAGCAAAAAGACTTCAAAGCATGAGGCTGCGTGTCCTCCCATGGGCAGGCCGGCCAACCAATATGATGGGAGTATCGATCACACGCACACTCCACTCTCAGCTTTAATTAATTACAAATATACGGCATGAGAGACAGAGACACAAAAGAACAAGCTTTTATTTGGAGCACAATTGCATGCAGGAGAGCTCATCCAAGATAGGGATTGCAAGGGGACGCGGGCTGTGTGCTAATAATTAGCACTGGTATAAGGAATAAGGCCATTCTACTAAATTTAAGGAATATAGACTCATAATGTATCACTACATCTAGAATGATCATCTACAATGAGCTAATTATATTCCCCAAACCAAACACCCCTTTCCAAATGAATTAGAAGGCAATGCTCGCGTCCAGCCACGTGTATGGATTGCCCGTTGGGCTCCTGTGACTGACTGCTGGATGCGACGGGTTACGCCCGTGATGTCTCTACGTCCTGCCGTTTTCGATCCTCTTGTCTCCTGCGATCTATGGATGTCTGTCTGTCTCTAGGCCCATGATGGATCGGATCAATATATATGAGTATAATATCTTGAATTCTTGACGATGACTACGTTTACATCGATCCACTTGATAATTAAACAACACAATTACGCTGCCTGCAGGATTATACTTTTGTTCTACCTGTCGAAGCTTTTACTACTGTCCTTTCCTCCTAATGCTTGTGGTGAACATTATATGTCTGCATGCAAATGAATGATCTCGCATTGCAATGTTAACTATAAGCTAAGCAAAAAAGAAACACCTAAGCTGTTTGTCACATTTGCTTCAGTTCAGTTCATGGGTGTTCTAGAACAAAGGAGACAATTCGATCAGGCTGATGAGCCGTGGGGCCGATTTGTGATGTTCCATATACGGGGTTCGTGGATGGCAAAATCCGCTTGGTAAAATCCCGTGTTGAAGGACGGTAAAATTCAAGGTTCGGGACTGGTAAAATCTAGGGTTCGACGTTGGTAAAATCCGATGTTCTGCCGGGTAAAAACAGTGGTAAAATCCGGGGTGCTAGCCTGGTAAAATCCAGGGTGTTAGCCTGATAAAATGCGCGTACATAACCTGGTAAAATATGGGTACACTGTTCGGCTGTCCAACAGTAACAAGGAATGAAACCAACGTACAGTTACTTAAGAACACAAGGACCAACATACACCACTGAACAACACTACTAGACCACTACTGAACCAAAAGAACAACACTTCAGACCATCCAGCATGAACAACACATGTCCTTCACCTCAGATTCAAGTTCTTCATCATACCTTCCATACAGCCCTGAATTTCTTGTTCCTTCCTTTTGCATGCATTAACCTTCAGGCAACTCATCCACTTTGTCTCGCAAGCCCCCCACCAAATTTGTGATATGTTGATAAGCCATTTAAAGAAATTGCATCTCCCTTTGTCAGACTAAATGCAAATAAACATATGAGCAGATTAGACAAAAAAACGAAACAAAAATTGACAAGAATCGACAAGGAAAACTCTACACGTGCGAAGGTTTTAGTACGAAGCTATTACGAAAAGCAAATTCAGGTGACTACTTGCTACATATCTGGGAAACAAGCGACAGACATTTGAAATGCAGTGTATTTTTTTTCATGATTGGCATGAACTTGTTTTGTTTATCCACAGATTGCAGTGACACCTCTAGTTTAGTGTTACCAGTGAAACTGTCCTAACGAGCAGTTCTGCTGATATATTTGCTTACGGATGGTAGTTAGGAGTTAGGACATGCTTTTGAATTGGAAATGGTAGTGAAATAGGCTCTTCAGACTGATGACTACAATGTCTAGGTTTCGTTCCCTAGCAGAACTCATTCGACAAAGATCAAAGAAAAAACAATTACCATACTCTAGGTGCAATTGTTGTACCGCCTCTACGGGAACTCATTCCACGATATGAATCGTCTGTCCTTCTCACCGCAATTGCAGAACACTGCTGGTTCGTAGTCCAATGGATGCTTGCGGTACCATACCAGCGAGGGCCCAGACCGGTAGCTCCGCGAAGATGTCGACCCACGTGGCTGGAAGGGCCTCGACAAACTGCCCTCCTCCACCGGCGGCAGCCCCATCAGCTCACTCATGTCCCTCGCCCGCGACGACCGTGACTGGAAGGCTGCCTGCGGCGACCGGTCATCCTCCGCCGGCGACGATCACGGCTGGAAAGGGGCCCCTCAGTGACCAGGGCCACGACGATTGGCTCTCGCCTATCGTTGATGACCACGGCTGGAAGGCCGCCCCCGGTGACTGGTCATCCCCCGCGTGAGTGATGAGATTTTATCCCTGTACTTCGTTTAGTCAAAATGCCGTGGTGAGATGTGGAGAATATAGTGGTTTGCCATACGGTACCTGTCCTGGTTGTAATACGCCTATCATGGAGTATACATCTAGTAAGACCCAAGAAATTTACTTCAAGTGTGCGCTCAACATATATGGTGTAAGTGCTATTTGAGCCTGTTTGCGTGCTGTGACTGTCGGTGATCTCTAATCTCTACGAAATGCAGGATCCCAATCATCTATGCTATTTCTACAGAGACATAAATGAGTATCGGAGCTATCTTGGTGACCTGGAGCCGTATGCATCATATATTAGACAACAAGCTCAACAAAGCTCGTTTACGTGCAGCAATACGTCAATATGGTTCGGCCACAACTGCTACAAATGCTTCCCTAAAAGGATATTTTGCTTCAAAGTCACAAGTCCAAGATTTGAGAAACTTCCTAGCAAGTAAATACCATACCCTTGATTTCCTTGGATCATCCCTCCTGTAGGGAATTCAGGACTAGGCATGCATTCCTGTAGTTTTTAGAGCTTTTATACTAAAGAAAGTAGAGTTTGTCCAGCGATTTTATCATCATGGATTCTGCTAATGACTGAAACAAGAATGTCATTAGTGAAACAAGACGTGGTGTTGGTTCTTCAATTTGTCCATGTTGGATGTCTGAATCTATTCATGATGTTCAGTACTCTGTTTTATCATCCTATGTTTTTATAGTTCAAGCTGAGATTTATCATCAATGGTTGATTTTTCAAATCACGATTTTGTCATCACAATATTGCAATTTTATCATCACATGTGCCTGCCCAGCTGCGGCCTGCCTTGTGCCTGGCTGCGCCAGCGGCTGCTTCAAGCTCGCCGTGCTTGTCCCTGCTCGCTGCAGTGCTGCTACTAGGGTTGGGAACAGGAGTTGTGCCGGAATGCGGGAGTTTTTAGGGCTGTTTGGCCCATTTGTGCCAAGAAAGGTGGGTTAAATGATCCTAGTTAAAATTCGTGGTTCGTGGATGGTAAAATCCTAGGTTCCAGCCTAGTAAAATGCGAGCTTTTATGCTAGTAAATCCAAGAACATAGCCCAGTAAAATCCAAGCATTTAGCTTGGTAAAATCCGAGATTTTAGCCCGGTAAAATCCATGGTTCATGGTTGGTAAATTGCTAGGATCCAGCCTGGTAAAATGTGAGCTTCAACGCTGGTAAAATCCGAGAACTTATCCTGGTAAAATCCGAGTTTCCAGCCTGGAAAATTTGAGGTTCGAGGCTGGTAAAATCATAGATTCTAGCCCGATAAAATCCACGGTTCATGGCAGGTAAAATCCGAGATTCTAGCCCGGTAATATATGTGCAATAGTGTTGAGGTCGTATATATGCTTTTCTTCGGCCTTTGTGGGGTTGTTGGACCGAGAGAAGGGCTCCTCCAACTTCTGGGCTTAGGATTAACTAGTAGGATCCTGATCCTAATAACCTTTAGAGTTGATTCGATGCTTGACAAGTTGTAACCAGTTGGCCATAAAAACTACGCACAAATCTGCTCCAGCAGTTGATAAAATCATATATGGACCCTCAGTTCATGCACAACCAATGGTGAATGATGATATATTGACCCTCAATTTGGATGATAAATGTTACAATAAGCTAATTTTGATGCCTGACAAGAAAGTTGTAACCAGTTGGCCATAAAAACCATTACATGTCCATTCATGCACCTATCACACACATGGTCTGACAATAAACTATTATCTCTTATGCATCGGCAGTTGGTGTTTTGATATCATCTGGTACTGACTCGTCTGATCCATTGCCCTGTTTGGTTGAGCTGTAGCTTTTGAAAAAGCTGTTGTGGGCTGTGATCTTTGGAAAAACTGCTTTGGAATGTGATCTGGAAGCCCGTTTGGTTAGACACATGTGGCTTTTGGAAAAGCTTCTCCCCTTACGAGCGGACCCCACATGTCATAGACAACCAGGCATCATGTGTTCTAACTCGGGACATGCTGTATGCCGTCCCTTTCTCCTAATGATAGGAAGGCCCGAGGCACTCCTGTGCCTCTCCCAGTGCCACTCGGGACTACTGTGCCTCCTAATGATATGATTATATGATCATCTAATGGCCTAGATTAATTCAAGGAGCTTGTTTTTTTTTTTGAAATGTCACCGGGGGGAGGGACTTCCACCTAAATAAGGTGCAAGACCAGGGATCGAACCCTGGCTGGCTGGCTCAACCACCGGGAACACAAGCCACTGCACTACTAGTGCGTTTGCGCAATTCAAGGAGCTTATGGGTCGTCTCTTTCACCCAATAATGAGTTATTGACTTGCAGACGCAAACCATTCACATGTTTCCCATGGCAGTCCAGGACACCACCAAACATTGTTGGATTTTATAACCACCTAACGATCTTGATTAATTCAAAGAGTGTGTAACAAATAGATAGAGTCGCCATCCTTCTCGTCATCCTCGACATGTAGGTCCTTAGCAGTTGTACCCTGCCCGCACACAGAATTAGAGTCCACCATGGACATCGCCTATTCACCCGGCAGTCCTGCTTGCAACTGAGTCCCTGCAACTTATGTGTTATGTTGGTTGTCTCCTCAATGCACGTGCTATGCAAGCCAAGGTCCCGCACTCTATAAACCCTCCCACTACCTAATGCGTTTGTTGCCTCTTGTGTCATCCAATGTAGCCAATCCTCAATTCACCGACCAAATTTTAAGGCCAAAGCACAGTGCAACGGCCGGCAAGGTGACTTGGAGGTATTACGAGTGGAGGAGTGAGGAGGCCCCAGGATCCATGATCACTCCATCAACCCCCTCCTCTCTAGAAAAAAGCAATGCCCCTTCTCGTTGCACACAACACACCCCGTGACCTCATGAATCGTGATGCTCCTTGATCCCCTCATGGCACCCTCGACCTCCAGAGGCAACACTGACCAAGCCCCTGGCCACTCTGCATCGACTGTTGCCACCACAAGCGAGAGCCCTTCGATTCCACCCTCTATCTAAATTTATTAAACTAGCCACTGCAATAAATCTCCAACAACCAGCCACCTCGGTTCAATTTCTTCAATGGTGAGCACCTTATCACCGCCTACACTTACCCATCTAGCTCTACCTCTCTCTGTCTCTTATTCCTTGAGCAACCCCAAGTTTTAGAGATAACCATCATGTCCTTCCCCATAGGACATGCATGCTTGTATATGAGATCATAGGGTTAGGGCATACATGTATGAGCGCACGCGCATATACTATTTTCAGAATAGAAAGCATAAGTGCCTTTAACTTTTATTCATCAAACCCAAATCTCTTTCCCAAACCCTACATTGATGCTCTTTCTTTTGTCTCTCGATGATCATTGAGGACATTATAGGTAGCCTGATAGGGTCCCTATTAGACAGGTGTTTGATGGTTTCCGTGGAAGACTCATGAAAACAAGAGAATTCATTTTTGGAAACCAGCTTGATCTGATTTTCGCTGAGTACATGTCAGTGTGAATTTTACAAGTGCCGCACGTGCAGTGCCAGGTGTTTGTTGCGATTCAGTCCCAACACTACTCCACTCGATCTGAACCTTTTTGTCATATGTTTGAAACTAGAGAGATAATGCTTAACCACTAATTGAGCCACTTCAGGTCATATGATGAGGTATATTAGTTAGGTCAATCTTGATGGACGCATGTGTTAGCGATGTTGGAAACAACTTGTGCTAATTGGAGCATGGTTAGTTGTGGCGAATTTGGTATCGATGATCATGAATTGCTACCTAATTATGTTGGCGTTGGGTTGTTATCCACTACACGTAAATGAAAGGCTTGGAGTCAGATTAATTATGGAATATATTTTCTTAGTAAATTTGTTTAGAGATATAAATATCGATATTATTTTCTATAATTTAGCCAAACTGAAATAAAGTTTGATTTGTTCCAAAGTTATAATTATATTTTTTCTAGTCAAAGGGATCATCATTATCACAACCAAATTACCAGCTAAGTATTATACACGACCATGTTAGAATTTATATGGTCTATGCTAGTTCCCATAAGCCTATATGTAGAAATTCTAATAAATCTCAAAGGTCCAATACTTGTGTGTCCTATTAGGCTTTAATGTTTAAGCCTATAAGTAGAGGTGGGAGGTGCGACATCAATTAGTACCATATTGCTAATTGATACTGAGATAGAGGGTTCTCCTCCCTATATATATGTGTCAATCCTCCTGAGAAAAGACACACCAAAAACTACTATTGGGAGTTCCCAGTTTGGAAAATTAGTATTTCCTCTTCTCGCTGCTGTGTTGTTGTCGTAGTCTCTCTATCAGCGTTCGGGGGAGAGAGCAGGTCTCCTGCACTGAGAGAGGACGAAAAACATTTTTGGGAGCATTGGGAGAGAACAAAAAAGATTTTTGGGGGCGTTCTTTGTGCGACCGCTCGCATTTTTGGGAGCTTTCTTTGTGCGACTGCTCGCAACTTCCATGACGGCTCGTCTTTCAAAGGCTACGTCGGGATGTCGTCTCCACCGTCAGAAGGCTCATCGCATCTTCAACAGGAATGTTCCTCCGTCGCTCATCGATGACTTCGTACCACCATCGACAACAATGTCTCCACCACTTGCGGCGTCGTCTCCCTCTACAGTCAAAAGGTACCCTGTGATCCAATGTCTTTCATGTTGTTTAATCTGACTAATGTACGAGCTATCACTACAGGAAACTGGCTCTTTGCCGACTGCAATTTTCTTTGCCAACTGTTTTTTCTCGACACTCGGCAAAGAGGTCCCTTTGCCAACTGGAATTTCCTGCAGTCGGCAAAGCAGGATTTGCCGACTGTCTGGCTTTGCCGACTGCCAGACAGTTGGCAAAGAATTACAGTCGGCAAAGGCAGGCCATGGTTGACGCCATCCACACCATCACCTTTGCCGACTGCCACTCAGTCAGCAGTCAGCAAAGGCGCAGGCTTTGCCAACTGCCATCCACCCTGTCAGTCGGCAAAGAATTTTTATTTTTTTTTATTTTCGATCCCAGTTTTTTGTGTTGCCTTGATACAGTAAGTACATGATATATTCCAAGTTTGGGATCATTTTGATTTATTTTGCTATATTCCGTAGATTTTTTCTGTTTCTTTGATTTTTTCCGGCAGCTCCAGATTTGAACTGCAGGTACATGAAATAATGGAATCCGGCGATTCAGAAAATGATATTCATGATGTTTGGAGCATGTTGAGGCCGTGTGCGGGGCCTCGCGTGAAATTTCGACCGTGTTGGTGTCGAAACACGCCGAGCCACACGCGTGAAAAGTGTTTTTAAATTTTATAAAATCGAAACGGAGTCCAAAAATGACAAAACTTGACGACGTGTCTTGTCATCGCATGCGGAGGTTGTGGTAAAAATTTGAGAAAGTTTCGAGCAAGTGGCGACGTCGGGTGGCTAAAACCTGGACATCTCCACATGTGATAACCACACACACATCTCCACATACGATAAACCATCTCAAAATTTCGGAGATGTGTGGTTTTTTGGCATCCGACGTCCCAACTTCCTCGAAACAATCTTAAATTTTTACCACACCCTCCACATGCGATAAGACGACGTCTCGCTTTGTTTTATGATTTTCGGACTTCATTTGAATTTTATATAATTTTAAATCACTTTCCCTGCAAGTACTTTGACATGTTACGTCAACGAGGTGCTCAAGATTTCATTTGACCTCTTGGACACGGCCTCAACATACGCTAAATATCATGAATATTAATTTTGGGATGACCGAATTCCATTATTCTATGTACCTGTAGTTCAAATTTGAAATATCCAGAAAATTTTGAGGAAACGAAATAAATTAATAAAATATACAAAAAAGTCAAAATTACCCCAAACTTTAAAGTAGAGTTTTAAATACTGTCACAAAGCACTCAGCAAAGTTGATTTTTTTAAAAAAATAAAAAAGCCTCTTTGCCGAGTGTCACCGGGCCAGGCACTCGGCAAAGGCGTTATGGCCTAAATTAAGGATTGGGCCGGCCCACCCCAGTCCTTCCTTCGTCCTTCTCCAGTCACTCGGCCGGGCACCCCGCGCGCCGCCACCCCGCCACCCTGCCTGCGCCGCCACCCCGCCCGCGCCGCCCGCGGGTGCTTCCCTCCCACGAGCACGCTCGAGCTCCCTCCGACGCCCCGCTCGCCCGCAGATCCGGCGGCCCGGCGGCGCCCCCGCCCACGGATCCGGCGCTCCGGCTCCTTTCTCCACTTCAGCGAGCTCCCTCCGACGCCCCTGCCCGAGCTCCCTCCGACGCCCCGCTCGCCCGCAGATCCGGCGGCCCGGCGGCGCCCCCGCCCACGGATCCAGCGCTCCGGCTCCTTTCTCCACTTCAGCGAGCTCCCTCCGACGCCCCTGCCCGAGCTCCCTCCGACGCCCCGCCCGCCCGCGGATCCGGCGCTCCGGCTCCTTTCTCCACTTCAGCGAGCTCCCTCCGACGCCCCGCCCGCCCGCGGATCCGGCGGCCCGGCGGCGCCCCCGCCCACGGATCCGGCGCTCCGGCTCCTTTCTCCACTTCAGCGAGCTCCCTCCGACGCCCCTGCCCGAGCTCCCTCTGACGCCCCGCCCGCCCGCGGATCCGGCGGCCCGGCGGCGCCCCCGCCCACGGATCCGGCGCTCCGGCTCCTTTCTCCACTTCAGCGCAATTAGGTGAACCTGTGTTATGCTTTTTTCTTATGCTATGAAGTGGGATATGCCTATCGGATTGAGCAGTTTGAGAAATAATTATTTAGCTACCTCTCACACTGGAACAAATTGCGTTCACTAAATTCCAGTTTGGCTACCTGAGCTTAGTGATTTCCAGGCTGCCAAAAAAAGTTCCAACACATACACTAAATAATCCAGAAGGTGAATGAGCCTTGCAGATGGTTGTACTATAGCAGCATGAACTTTGGAAAAATAATTTGACAATTGCATGCAGTGGCCGGCAATACAATGAGCCCTTCGCCTACATGTAGTTGGCAAAATGAAGAATATCCCGTGGGCAAATGACAACAGAAGAATATGAACCACAAATTAAGGATCCATGGCAGGCTGGAATGAGTGCACTAAGCATCTTTTTTTTTCTAGAAAATGATAGAAACCAGTATTAGCTGATATCACCACCTGCAAGGCCTCCATATTCCGCATGCCATTGTGCATCGAAAAGGCATACATTGTTCTGCCAGATTACAGGTTGGGTTGTTATCTTGTACATCTTAATCAAGTAGCCTTTAGAAGCTAAGCTTACCCATGTTTCTTGAGAATTGCAATCATTATTCTTTCTTGTTCCATACTGGAATGGCAGCATCAGTGCTAGGAATATATATTTTTTGCAGCAAAAACACTCTTGAAGAAGAGAGGATGAAGGCAGAATGCTACCTTCCTAGATCTCCATATACTATACCATGATAGCCGGATCAAATAAAAGAAAACATAGGCCGTAATAAGACATGCACAATGGCATGCAGTAGGAATCTCTAATTTCAGACTGAGCCAAACTAATGTTCCACCTGTCTGCTTCTACCATCCAGCACACTTCAAAAACGCCACGGTTACTGTCTTTCACACCATCATCAAAGTCATTAGAAACTCTTTTACCTGTGTTGTTATTTTAGTCCAATAGCTTGAATTGCAGATTGAGTTATTAGCAATCATTTGTGTTATGTAAGTAATGTAACATAATACTTTATAAATTAAAAAAATAGATAAATAACGACAACGTGCTTATGATCAAACTGGGAACAGGCACATCCTTGTCGTGTACAAGCATAAGATGAGACAATTAATGTGCTTGCAAAAATAACAGAATAGGGAATAGGTAATTAATGTGCTTGCAAAAATAACATGAGACAATCCCCTAACATTCTTGAGTTCCTTCACTCTTTCTTCCTCCCTATCTGGCAGAGACAAAGGATCCATGGCAGGCTGGTTGCTATTAATTAGATAAGATCTCAGATGATCTTGTTTCCTGCAGTTATGACTACCTGGAGAAGCAGAAGATCAATATGAGGAATATGTTACCTATCAAGCAAGCTATTGTTGTGATCATGTATCAGGTCATGATACCTGTAATGTTGGTCATGCTACTCTAACTATGAGACATGTCACTGTTGTTCTGTGAAAATGCAGACCAATTATATGGTTCTTTGATTATAGGCCAGTTGCTTGAGTTTAGACTTAGTAGTCTGTATATTTTTTTCCCTCGAGTGTGAACTCATTTCTTGCTAGTGTTAACTGATGTTGCTGAGTGTCTTGTCAAAAAAAACTGATGTTGCTGAGTGCAATCTACTGCCGAGGAACCAGCAGTCGGCAACTCAGAAAGCAGTCGGCAAAGAACATTTCAAAAAAAATATTTTCTTTCTTTGCCGACTGCCGAGCTGGTGGCCAGTCGGCAAACAATTTTTGAAAAAAAATTCTTTGCCGACTGCCGAGGAACCAACAGTCGGCAAAGCCTGCCGTCAGGGCTGACGGCGCCACGTGGCTATGCCGACTGCTGGCGTGGCAGTTGGCAAAGGATTTGCCGACTGTATGTCACGTGGCAGTCGGCAAATCCGCCTTTGCCGACCCAGGCTTTGCCGACTGCTCTTTGCCAACTGCCACGTGGCTTTGCGGTCGGCAAAGCCTTTGCCGACTGGGTTTATGTCTTTGCCGACCGGGGCAAGCAGTCGGCAAAGAGGCGTTTTCCTGTAGTGTATGCTTACACTAGTTTTTGTGTTCATGATGTTTAACCTAACTAGTATGTTAGAGCTCTACGTGCTAGTTTCTGAGATTGTCGTGATTTATATTTTGGTTTTAATCTAGAAATTATCTATTTTATCAACAATAGACGATTTCTGTGTGAAGTAGGACAATCATTATCAAAGCTGATGGAATCACTATCAAAGTATGTTCCCCATATATTTGCTTACACAAAGCGTTTATTTTCCAGCCCTGAATGTTACACCAAGCACACACACCAAACACATTTGGACAATGATGCATGTACTTACGGCGCTTGCATAAGCCTTGTGGGTTGGCTGCTTATATATATATATATATATATATATATATATATATATATATATATATATATATATATATATATATATATATATATATATATATATATATATATATATATATATATATATATATATATATATATATATATATATATATATATATATATATATATATATATATGCCGACTTACAGAGGGGCCCTTCGTTTTGGGCCACGGAGCGGGCGCCCTGCTGCCCACACGAGTGCCGGTCCTGCAAATTAATAGTGTCATCTTCGCTATATTTGCACCCAAGCGCCCAATGTTACTTGTGTACATAACCACAAAAGGGGAAAAAGACAGGATTTGAAGAAACCGACAGAGAGTGTAACATCGTTTTTTATTTGCTGAGTGCACCACAAGTCAGCTTCTACACTCTGTAGATATATATGACCACGAACAGAGTTTTCTTTTCCTGTTCTTCATTTTTTTTGCCTACGTTTAAACAAAGTAGCTGAACGGCATCACGAGGAATGTTGTGTCTTTTTAGTCCACGGCATCAGTCACCACCTATTCTCAGCCGAGCACGGCGCAGTCATGGCGGACGTTCCCCCGAGCCGTCGTGGTCTTGACCCCGACGCGGCCCATCTTGGTGACGGCGTCCACGAAGGCCCGCTCGAACGCGACGCGACTCCGGGCCAGCGCGTCGACGGTGGGCCTGGACCTGGGGTCCGTGTGCAGCACCTGGTCCGACGCCAGCAGGCCCTTGCCGCCCTGCAGGTTCCGGAAGAACTGGTTGTCGAAGGTCACCGGCGTGACGGGGTCCATGGCCACGGCCACCCGCGGGTCCACCCCCGCCGGGCACCACGCCGCCAGCTGCGCCGCGTACCCCGCGTCCAGCGTCGCGTCCGCCCCCCGCAGCCGCGCGGCGAACGTGCCGCAGTGCGCCAGACCCACCGTGTGCCCGGCTGCAAGCAAAGCAAAGGTAGTGTGGTGAGTGGTCGTGGCCCTAGGTTGCCGGCAGCCTCCATTGATTGCCGGCAGTACATGTGCAGGAGCTTTGTCTGTCTCCATGGATAGGGGTGCTTCTTCTCCATTGGTCGGTGAGGTTTTTTGGGTGGTTTGCACAGTAGCGGCACTAGGTTCCAGAACAGGAAAGGGAAGCATGGTAGGCAGGAGCCCGGATTGGATTGGACTTCATGTGCGAGCTTCTGGATTTGGCCATGGCGGAAGGTAGTGGGGACGGTTGCGTGCATGGGTGTAGTTGTCTGATTCCCAAGCATAAGCAAATTATAGTTTTCCAAACGGGCTAAGCCCGTTGGGCCGGCCCGGGCACGGCACGGATTTGGCCCGGCACGAAAACGGCCCGGCCCGTTAGCACCGTGCCCGTGCCAAGCACGGCCCGAGGTCGTGCCCGTGCCTGGGCCGCATTGGTGACACGGCGGCACGGCACGAGCACGGCCCGCTTAAAGCAATCGAGCAGTTATGGTGGAAAGGTAGGCTTAGCTTTTCAGATTCAGAAAAGTGCTAGCTGCATGCACTTGTTTGTCAGCAGAGACCCCTGATGATGATTGAGGTCGTGCAATGCATGCGATGAGTTCAAGAGTAGCTTGCAAGACCGACCAGAAACGATCAGAAACGTACCTGAGAGGGCGACCATGTCGGCCTGCGACAGCCCGTTGGCGGCGAACATCTGGTTGAGCTGGTCCAGGTTGAAGAAGGGCGCCGGCAGCCTCCCGTTGACGCTGCTCGCCGTCGACCTCAGCCCGTCCAGCCGACCCAGCTCCACCGCGTACGACGGCCCGCCGGCCTGCATGCACGCACGCACGAATCCAGTTTCCGTGAATTCGCTTGTAACTGAAGACCTGAAGTGCAGTGTGCGTAACGCGAGCGGCGTGCGTGCGTACCAGCGCGATGGCGTCCCTGGTGGCCATGGCGAGGATGTCCGCGCACGACACCTTGCCGCGGCACCCCGGCGCGGCGTCCACGGCTGCCTTCGCCCTGATCACGGTGTCGAAGCCGTCGCCGGCCAGGGACAGGTTGATGGGGTGGTCCTTCTCCGCCGTGTTGTTCGCCGTCGACGCCACCATCACCGACGCGTCGCAGCCCTGCAGGTCGACACGACGGATGCATGTTAGCACACGAGCAAGTAGCATGCGTGGTCATCGCACCGCTACGATCTGCTGCTTACCTCGACGAAGCAGTCGTGGAAGAAGAGGCGCACCGTGGCGCCGACGGTGGCGGGCGTCTGCTGGATCTTCTTCGCCACCACGCCGCGGACGATGGACTCCACGTTCGGGCACACGCCGGCGTAGTACCCGCGCCGGAGCTGCGCCTCGCAGACGCTGCCGCCGCCCGCCGCCGCAAGAACCAGCACCCAGAGCAAGGCCGCCACCGCATGCTTCACGCTGCCGCCGGCGCCCATGCTGATCGATGTACGTACGTTGCCCTTACAGAGCTAGCTTAGCTACCTATTACCGCCTAGCGAGCTTGCCCGTTGCTCTCGCTGCCAGCGCACAAATGGCCGGCGGCGTGCGACCGGAGGCTACCTATATATACACACATATGCAGTGCAGCTGCAAAGAAAACTCTGGGCTAGCTGCTGCAGCACTTGGTGTGACGCAAGTGCTCAAGTGAAGTGCTCACTACGATACACGATCGACGTCGATGCCCGTGCTACGACACAATGGCATGGTGGCTACAGCGGATAAGATAAGGTCACTTGCTAGCTACCTAGCAAGCTACTAGATCTGGGCCGTCCGATCAGGCAGCGATCGTCCACGGAGTATGCCGATAAGAACATTATCCTTGCTTCTTGGCTCTAGACGACTGTATTTTAGTTGCTTGATTTTTTTGTTATTGTTCAGACAACATATAAGTATTTAACTTTAGAAAAAAATTATAATTATCTCTTGTTAGTTAATTTTAATTATATTAATTGGTTGTCTTTTAATTATATTGCTATTGCCTAAAAAATCAAGGCACCTGAAATATAGTAACTCCCTGCATCTAATAGTCTTTATTAGACTCACTCTCTAAATCATCGTTTGGAGGGACTTAATAAAAATCGATCTCTACATGTTTGCACCCTCCAACAACTCCTCCATATATATATATATATATATATATATATATATATATATATATATATATATATATATATATATATATATATATATATATATATATATATATATATATATATATATATATATATATATCTTGTACACATTTTGGAGAGATAGCCTCGTCCTTTATCTTTATGTAGCTAGAAACATTTCTATCAATATAGAAGGATATAAAAAGACAGTTGATTATTTATGCCCATGATTGACTAGTTGGTGTCTACTTAATGCTACCCTCGTCTTTTGGTGCGCAAGGAACAAGATGGCATGCATCTTTCTTCTTCCCGGTGCTTCATTCCTCTTTGGACCCTCTCAGCCCCTATCGTATATGTGTTTCTAGCTCCTGTTGCGTAGCTAGTCTTCTAGGCCTTTATCTATTTTGACCTTGTGACAACAAGAAATTGAGCTGTCAGCTTCCTATATATATTCGAGGGGAGAGATTGGTTTTAGGGTGGTTGTTTGGGATTGTTTTAGTAGTCTAGAGCAAGATATGCCTAATACTTTAATTTGTACTAATCTCTTTAATTATGTCCTCTTAATAAAACACATGTCACACGTTCTTCGGGGAAAAAATGAATCATGACCAAGACGATCACCTGTACCTGTACTTAATGGTTCCTGCCGTCCAGTGTGCCAAGCCGATCAACTTTCTGCTCATAGTTGGTACACGGTGTGGACTGTCTGTCTGTCTACCGTTCTATTGATGCATCTTCGGGTGCTCATTGCTTCCTATTTGGACCTTTTAGCCTGTCGTGTATATGTTTTTAGATGGTGTCCTATAGCTAGTCTTGTAAGCCTCTTTATTCATTTCTGCATTGTGACATGAAATTGAGCGAGCTGTTACGGTCTCCTATATATATTAGTAATGGATGTGACTGTACGTGATGTGACAAATTAAGTGAAAAGTGACCATTATGTTTGTTTGCACTACGGCTCCATATTTGCATCCACTTGCTCAATGTGCTTCTGCCCATTATGAAGTGATGACTACAGACGATGGGCTATAGACCTATATAGTGGTGTAGGAATAGGATATGGCTGTTGCTCACGAGGACCCGGACTAATAATGTGGACCGTCTGATCGTGGAATCGACGGCGCAGGGCCAGCCGTCCACGTAGTGACGTGCGGGCGGGACAAGGATGTGCGCATGCAACTGCCAGTGGACTGGAACAGAAAGTGACACCTCCATCTCTCTACCCGCTGACAGTCAGAATAATATCAATAAAGGCACTGACTGACGGTTTCAGGTCAATCAACTGCTGGTTAATGGAATGTATAAAAGTGGATATAGCATGCTGCCGAACAAGAACAAAGCTCAATGCAAATTAGCTATACTAGGGTTTTCTCATCCTGCAAGAGAAGGTTTTCTTCTTAAACATAATGCTCAGGGCTATCTTACTCCTGCTGGTTGAGTTTTTTTTTTGACCTCTCACAGCCTCAGTGTGTGTGTGTGTATAGGCCTTACTGCTTTGTGACAACGACAATAGTTCGTTTGTTACTGTTTCCTATATGTGCCGAGGGAAAGAGGATTAATGGTTCATTAAGCTAGAGATGGACGTGAGTGTGACTGACAGTGGACTAGAACTGAAAATGATACCCACGCCAACCACTAGCCTCCACATTAATTCCCTATATATTACTGCTACTACTACGTATATATATATGCTGAGAGAGACTGAGAGAGTGAACAGTAAAGATAAATTCATTCTGAACAAGCTCGAGTCAAAAGTTTACTTATATATACAGTACTATTATATGGAGGTGAGAAAATCGATCGAGCCCTACGACTACAAGTGACCAGACCATACGTTTGCACTCTCCGTGCCTCCATTTTGAAACAAATAAAGTGCCTTTGACCTTTTCGCGCTACTAAAAAAGTGTAACAAAGCACACTCCCATCTCACTATCTCAGTGCTTGCCTTGCCTAGATTGACAAGTGGGTCGTTTATTTGGTCATCCATTTCGTCATCTATCCCTGCTTTACCAAATAATCCTTTTCACCATCTCATTAGGCGATCCACGGTACAGATCAACCTCAATCATTCAATATGACGACCAAAAACTACTACGTACAAAATTCCTTTCATTTTTCCAGTATATATAAGAGAGGATGTGCTAGCATCTGGACGGACGCCCGCGATGCACTTCGTTTCTTACACTCGGGTCAGCACGCCCCCACCCGAGCTTGCATTTCGTGTGCCCACGTGGGCCTGCGCCGCCTAGATGACCCCCGCGCTGCCAGACCGCTCGCACCCCCCTCCACTTCTCACACACATTGCAACATATGTAACACCCCGATCTACTTTTACAATATCCAGATAAAACATTTGCAACATACATCCGAAACAGCTGAAACACTTACAACATACATATGAAACACTTGCAAAACACCAGAAAAAACTTGAAAACATGTGTGTAGCCACTGCAAACATATGCAAACATCAAGATGAAACACCAACATACGTATAAAAAACACCTGAAACACTTGCATATATATGCAACATCCCAATGTAGTTTTGCAACATCCAAATAAAATATTTGCAACATACATCTGAAATAGATGAAACATTTGGAACATATACTTGAAACATACGTATAGCCCATTACAACATGTGCAACATTCCAATCTACTTTTGCAATATCTAGATAAAACATTTGCAACATACATCCGAAACAGCTGAAACACTTACAACATACGTATGAAATACTAGCAAAACACCAGAAAATATTTGAAAACATGTGCAGCCATTGCAAACATATGCAAACATCAAGATGAAACACCAACATACGTATGAAAAACACCTGAAACACTTGCATATATATGCAACATCCCGATGTAGTTTTACAACATTCAAATGAAACATTCACAACATACGTCTGAAATAGATGAAACATTTGGAACATGTACTTGAAGCATACGTATAGCCCATTGCAACATGTGCAACATCCCGATCTACTTTTGTAACATCGATATAAAACACTTGCGACATACCTCTGAAACACTTAAAATATATGCTTGCAACATGCGCTTTCCACACAATGTCACCTTGCTGCTTGGACGAATGGAGGCTTGGCGTTGCGGAGCTCAACACCGGCGCAGAGGTCGGCTATGGCACATGGAGTGCACCGCGGCGCGGAGCTCACTGATGCGACTGCGGCGTGTGAAACTCGCCGGCGGGATGGCGTCACATGAAGCTTCTCCTCTCGCCTGCTTGCTGGAGCATCCAATAAGGCAGCGCAGACACGACGCTGGAGACGAAGAGCCACGCGGTGCCGTACCTGAGGAGGCACGCACCGGCGTCAGTGAGGAGGAGCAGCGTGGGATGGAGCCAGTTGTAGAGCACCCCCGGGAGCAGGCTGAGGTTTTCGCCGACATCGTAGGCGACCCGATCGAGCAGCGCGACGCGGTTCTGGTCGACGCCGAGTGTGACCTTGAGCGTGTTGGAGTAGAGTGCGAACATGGAGCAGGCACCGTCCGCGATGAGTGAGGTCGTGCAATGCTTGCGATGAGTTCAACAGTAGCTTGCAAGACCGACCAGAAACGATCAGAAACGTACCTGAGAGGGCGACCACGTCGGCCTGCGACAGCCCATTGACGGCGAACATCTGGTTGAGCAGGTCCAGGTTGAAGAAGGGCGCCGGCAGCTTCCCGTTGACGCTGCTCACTGTCGACCTCAGCCCGTCCAGCCGACCCAGCTCCACTGCGTACGACGGACCGCCGGCCTGCATGCACGGGCGCACGCGCGACGCGCGGACACGAGACAGCAGATAGCTAGCATTCAGTTTCCATGATTGCGCTCTTGTAACTGGCCTGCGGTGTATATACGTAACGCGCTCGGCGTGCATATGCGTACCAGCGCGATGGCGTCCCTGGTGGCCATGGCGAGGATGTCTGCGCAGGACACCTTGCCGCGGCACCCCGGCACGGCGTCCAAGGCCGCCCTGGCCCTGATCACCGTGTCGAAGCCGTCGCCGGCCAGGGACAAGTTGATGGGTGGTCCTTCTCCGCCGTGTTGTTCGCCGTCGACGCCACCATCACCGACGCGTCGCAGCCCTGCATAGGTCGAAGACGGATGCATGTCAGCACACCATCGAGCAGCATGCATGGTGATCGCACCGCTACGATCTGCACGCGCAACCTACACGCGGTCGCGTCGCATGTACACAGAGTGCTGTTGCACCTGCACTTAATTACCTCGACGAAGCAGTCGTGGAAGAACAAGCGCACGGTGGCGCTGACGGTGGTGGGCGTCTGCTGGATCTTCTTGGCCACCACGCCGCGGACGATGGACTCCACGTTCGGGCACACGCCGGCGTAGTACTCGTGCCGGAGCTGCGCCTCGCAGACGCTGCCGCAGCCCGCTGCCGCGAGCACCAGTACCCAGAGCAGCGCCGCCGCTGCACGCCTTACGCTGCCGCCGCCGCCGCCCATGCTGATCGATGTACGTACGCTGTCCTTAGCTAGCTTAGCTGCCTACCACCTAGCGAGCAATGGTACCTTAGCTTGCCCGGCCGTTCACTGCCAGCGCACAAATGGCCGGCGGCGTGCAACCGGAGGCTACCTGTATATACACACACATATGCAGTGCAGTTGCAATTGCAAAGAAATCTCGATCTGCAAATAAAGCTAGGGTTAGCTGCAGCCTGCTGGAGGTTCTAGGATTCATTTTGGAAAAAAAAAAAATCGGTCCCAACCGAAATGGACGAATTTCAGAAAATTTCTGTCCAATTTCATACTTAATTCGGTGAAATTTTAAGATTTGAAGCACAGAATTTATTTCGGACCTAACTGAAATGGATGAATTTCACTGAAATTCGGACTATCTTGGTCGAATCCCAGATCTGCTGGTGCACTTAGAGTGACGCAAGTGCTCAACTGAAGTGCTCACTATGATACGACGTTGACGCCCATGCTACGACACAATATGGCGGCATGGTGGCCACAGCTTACAGGGGATACGATAAGGTCACTCTTGCTAGCTAGTTTCAACATTAACCTTGCTTCTTGGCGCTAGACGACCGCAAATACATTCTTCCTATATTTTAGTTGCCTGGTTTCTTTTGCTATTGTTGAGGTAACATATAATTATATCATTATTTAACTTTAGAAAAAAAAACTAAATTATTTCTTACGAGTTATCTTTTAATTATATTAATTGGTTGTCTGAGATTGTTGCCTTCTTTTAATTATATTAATTGGTTGTCTGAGATTGTTGCCTAAAAATCTAGGCACCTAAAATGCAGCAACTCCTTGTATCTTCAATAATCTTTCTTAGACTCACTTTCTAAATCCTCGTTTAGAGAACTACTTGAATAAAAAATGCTCTCTACATTGCACCCTACAACAACTCTGCTATATGTATCTTGTGCACACTTTGGAGAGCCATCCCCGCCCTATGTCTTTAGCTAGTAAGAAACAAGGGATAAATGATGTCAATAATTAGGGCCCCTTTGAAACACATGATTTTCAACGTAATTATATAGGAATTTTACAGAAATCAGTTTATTTTCATAGCAACAACACATGAAACAGAAAAAGTTCATTGAATCCAAAGGGGACTTTTATTAGAGATCAAATTGAAGAAACTATTAGAGAAATTTTTTTCAACAAAGTTTCTATTCCTATCAATATGAAAGGGTTTGATTGTTACAGTTGCGCTGTCAATTTCTGCCCATGATTGATTGGTCGGTACACTGTGAACTACCCTCGCGTTTGGTACGCAAAAGGAACAATATGGCATGCATCTTTCTTTTCCCGGTGCTTCATTCCTCTTTTGGACCCTCTCAGAGCCTGTCGTATATATGTGTCTAGCTCTTGTCGCATAGCTAGTCTTGTAGGTCTTTATCTATTTCGGCCATGCGACAACAAGAAATTGAGCTGTCAGCTTCCTATATATATTCACAAAGAGGGAGATTGGTTTAGGAGGGGGTGTTTGGGATTATATTGTTTTAGTTTTCTCAAATTAACGAGATTCACTCCACCAACTCCATAGAGTTGGGCTTCCTCTATCCGAACATCTTCATTTGTTTGACTGCAGGATAGCTAGGGGATGTTGCATGGTTAAGGTTTTCACATATCTAACAACTAGCATATATATACCAGTGATTTATAATTTTTAAAACCTTTTTTTTTGCTATTTTTTCGCAAGTTATGTGTGATAGTAATAAGCTCCCATATATGGTGTATCGCCATTTCATTTTATTTTGATTTGAAAATAAATAAATAAATAAATAAATAAATAAATAAATAAATAAATAGAGGCAGTGAAGTATGTTTGGCGCACAGTACAGTAGTTACTAGTTAGGTCCCTCATCATTGTTATTTTTTTGAATTGAGTTTAATTTAATCCATGTGTAAATGCATCATTTGAGTATTCCTTTAAATCGTTTAAAAATTTTAAAAATGCATTATAACGCAGAGCGGAGGGTGTATATACTTGCCACATCCTTCAATTAGTACGTTCCCTGAGAACACACTTGAATTTTTACATGAAAAAAGACAAGAAGTGGACAAGCGCATGCGCGCAAAACACTCCATTTGCAGCTTTATAGAACTCGGTATCTTCATTCATGTTCGATTATGTGTGTGTATGCATGTACTTATTTATGGGTGTGTTTATGTGATTGACAACTAGGCCTTTTTTTTCTTTTTAAATAAAGTTACACATGTGCCTCCCACTTCAATTCTTCCCGGTTCCCACGCAATAGCGTCAGCCTTGTGTACACTGGTTGCGGATGTGGACAACTTCGGGACCGTCGATTGACTCTGCGGGATGGCCCGTCACGTCGTGAAAATTTGGTACACCTCCGCTTCATCAGTAAATTTGTTTTTTTCGATAATGGTTGCACACGGACGTTCGTGTGGACGCGTGCGAACGGACGCATCTCCCCAACTTGTTATCGCATCTTTGCTCTATCTCATCTGCGCCTTGCCGAAAAAATAAAATTCTCCACCGCGCTACCTCCTCGCGTGCTACCGTGCTCTCTGCGCCCGTGCTCGCCATGGCCGCAGTCCACTGCGCTGCCTGCTCGCCGCAGCTGACCCGCTCGTTGTGGCCGCCTCCACCGAGCTGGCGAGCATCCACGACGGATGCTCCAACATGCAGACGAGGGGGAGAGCTTTGTGTGAAGCCATCCCGGTAACGAATTGTCTGCGCCACTATCGCTCGATGAGCTCCAAGCGCTGCCATCGACCTCCGCGCTGGCGTCGAACTCCACAACGAGCTTCTATTCGTCCAGGCAACAAGTTGACATTACGTTGAAAACCCATGTTGTAAGTGTATATTTGTTTCAGATGTTTCATTTGGATGTTTCAAGTATCTTGATGTTGCAAAAGTAGATCGGGATGTTGCACATATTGCAATGGCTATACACGTATGTTTCAAGTGTATGTTCCGAATGTTTCATCTGTTTTCCAGACATATGTTTGGAAGTGTTTTATCTAAATGTTGCATATGTTTTTGTAAGTATTTCAGACGTATGTTCTAAGTTTTGTAGTTGTTTTCGTACGTATGTTGCAAGTGTTTTCATCAAAATATTTCAAAAGTAGATCTGGTGTTGCAACAAATATTTCATATGCATGTTCCAAGTGTTTCATCTGTCTTCAGAAATATGTTGGAAGTGTTGCATCTAGATGTTTCAAACATATATAGATCGAGTGTTGCATCTCCCTCCTCGCTTTTCTACTGCCTCGTATCGGTGTCTCTTCCTCCTCCAGTGCCGGTTGCGCATCTGCCGCCCCCTCCCTCTCTCTCTCTCTGCTGGTGACGCTTGGGCTGACGCGGGCCCCGTGTGGATGTGCGAAACGGCACGGGAAACGACTGTAGGCATGGGTGTCCGGATGCCCCGTCTGTCCAGACGTCCGGACGCTAGTCGTTCCGTTTTTTTTTCTCTAACTCCAAAAGTAGCTCTATAGGCGGAGCTGCTATTTTGATGGACCGTTTGATATCATTATTATTGAAAGGCATGAAATATCCATAATACCCTTAGTTTTTTTTTTATTTTTCTTTATTTCCCTTCTATCTACCTTATCTCTTTCTCCCCACCGCGTCCACATTTTCCTCGAGCTGCACAGCGCTCGTCGTCTACCACGTGTCTCTGCTCCACCGCAGCCAAGCAAGCTCGCCCACGCGCGGCCCAATGAACTGGCAACCCAGAGCACCTCCCCACACGGGCACGCTGCCTATGCTCGCTGTGAGGGCGCGCCACCTGCGCCTCTCGCCCGTGGCCACGCCGCCATCCTTCCCCGTGGGGCGCACCTCCTGTGCCCTCGCCGTGCACAAAGGCTCCACAAGGGCAAAGCCGACCATGGCTGCGCGAGGGCCCACTGTTGTCTGTGTTGTGAGGCGAAGCTAGGTAAAGCCAGTATTTTTGGCTCATCTTCTCTCTCTTCGTTTGTCTCAGCGTAAATTGTGGGGCTCCCTGTGTGAAGTGGAGCGGCATGACCCCGTTTGGTGACTCGAGCTGAAAAATAGCTCTCGAAGCTGCCGACCAATCCATACCAAATCGGCCATTATCGTTGCTTCTTACTAGTGGACTGAAACTGAAAGTGACTATCAGAGCGCAAGACTGGCAGTCTCAGCAAGTCAACCGCTTTATCATCATGGCTAGTAACTGACTCCTAGCTAGGTAATGAAAGTGGATCATGCACGCACGCATGCAATACGATGGATGTAGCAAAGTGGAGACACCTATCCGCGCACACAATGCCCGGCCTTTGCACTTGCTGCCCAATCAGAGTGCAAAGACTCTAACGGTTTGCGTTGTTGCTTGCTTAGGCCATGTTTAGTTTCCAAAAATTTTCAAGATCCTTTGTCGCATTGAATTTTTAAACACATGCATAGAACATTAAATGTAGACAAAAAAAATTAATTACATAGTTTAATAGAAAACAACGAGATGAATCTTTTAAGTCTAATTAATCCATGATTAGACACTAATTGATAAATACAAACAAAAGTGCTACAGTAACGAAAGCTAAAAAATTTCACAAAGGCCATGTTTAGTTCCCAGAAAATTCTGCAAAATTTTTTATATTCTCCGTCACATCGAATATTTGGACACATGCATGAAGCATTAAATATAGATAAAAAAATAAAACTAATTACACAGTTTAGATGAAATGGACGAGACAAATCTTTTAAGCCTAATTAGACCATGATTGGATAATATTTACCAAATAACAACGAAAAGAGCTACAGTGCCGTTTTGCAAAATTTTTTGATCTAAACCGGCCTAAAGTAAACACACCCTTAAGCGTGGCGTGCGCAATGACACTGTTTTTTCGACTTGATGTCTCCGTCATTCGATGATGTGTGATATTCCGTATTCGACTGGCTGTGATGTGACAACCTAAACATGCCCTAACACTATCCACGATGGGTACTCTAAAACGATACTCTAAAGCTTTAGAGTAGGAATATAGAGTAAAAACTGCTGCACTTGGTACTCTAAAGCGATATTCTATCATTTCTCTCCCTCTACATTTAGAGTGATATTGTGCTTACTCTATACTCTATAGTGACGGCCCCACTAACTAAACAAAGGAAAAAATGCTATAACTCACAAACCAAAAATCCAAATTAAATTTTGATTTCACTATTAAATTCGTCTCAATAAATCCTTCAAAACTAGATCACACATGGATATATTTAGATAAAGTGACAAGTGGGTCCCACAGTGAATAGAGTGGATAGAGGATGATATAGAGGATGGATAGGTGCGGAAGAATTGAGTATAGAAGAGAGAATCTTGCTGACTAGAACGTATAGAGGATGAATATAGAGGTCCATGAGTACGGGTAGTCTAAGCGGCCGTCCCTAGCGAGGGTCAGGTCTTTGTTGGTGTAGAGCAGTGGAGGGTGAGAATTGACGTTTCTACGGGCTACGGCTCGTATTAATTAGGGTCCAATTCCAACTAGTCATTTTTGTTAGCTTGCTTCAGTTGTATTGTTGCTAGACCCTTCGGTGTTTTGTTGATTCGTTGAACTCCTATATATATATATATATATATATATATATATATATATATATATATATATATATATATATATATATATATATATATATATATATATATATATATATATATATATATATATTAGCAGTTAGCATTGCGTCTAGAGTAATGGATGTGACTGTATGTGTGACAACCAAAAGCACAAAAAGAGTGATTTATGTTTGCACTACTACTCCATATATATATATATATATATATATATATATATATATATATATATATATATATATATATATATATATATATATATATATATATATATATATATATATATATATATATATATATATATATATATATATATATACTGCCTCCACTTGCTCAATGTGCTTCTGCCCATTATGAATGGTGTGACTCAACTCAAGTGATGACTATTACACATCCAATGGGCTATAGTGGTATAGGAATATGATATATGGCTGTTAGTTGCTCATTAGGACCACCAGAATAATCATGGACCGTCTGATCGTGGAATTGACGGCGCAGGGTGACTGGGTGAGCTAGCCGTCCACTTGCCAGTGCCCAGTGGACTAAAACTGAAAGTGACACCTGTCTCTGCCCTGCTTACAGTCAGAATAATGTCAAAGAGTGACTCAAAGTCTCAGGTCGATCTCAACTGCTGGTTCATGGAAAGTATGTAAATGAAGTGGTGGATCATGCGCTGGCGAACAAAGATAGTACTAGTAGATAAGTATATACATGGAGGTGAGGGAGAGTAAACAGTGAAGGTAAATTCATTCTGATGAATCGAATAAGCTGAAGAGTCAAACGTGTGTATATATATATATATATATATATATATATATATATATATATATATATATATATATATATATATATATATATATATATATATATATATATATATATATATATATATATGGAGGTGAGAAACTACTCGATCGAACTCTACAACTACAAGTGACCAGACCATACGTACGTTTGCACTTCCATTATTTGAAATAAAGCGCCTTTGGCCTTTTGGCGCTACTGAAAAAGTATAACAAAACACACTCCCATCTCAGTGCTTGCCTCGCCTAGATTGACAAGCTAAGTGTGTCGTTTATTAGGTCATCCGATCCGATCCATTCCGTCATGTATGCCCAATAATTCATAACCTGCTTTACCAAATACTCCTTTCACCATCTCATTAGACCATCCACGGTAACGATCAACCTCCTCATCAATCATTCAATATGAAGACCAAAAACTGCTACTCCGTCCCCAATTTCAAATTATTAGACGATTTGGCTTTTCTAGATCCATAGTTTTTCAAAATTATAGTACGTACAATATCCTTTTCTTTTTCCAATATATACAAGAAGTTAGTTTTTCTTCAGGTCAATTGAGCACTGCGCAGCTACGTCGGATGTTCCCTTGGGCCCCTGTCTTGACCCCGATCCGGCCCATCTTCGTAATAGCCTCCACGAAGGCCCGTTCAAAGGCGACACTACTCCGTGCCAACGTGTCCACAATGGGCCGGGACCTGGGGTCCGTGTACAGCAGCTGGTCCGACGCCAGGAGGCCCATCCCAACCTGCAGGTTCCGGAAGTACTGGTTGTCGAACACCCTGGGCGTCACCACAACCTGCGGTGAGCTGGTCCAGGTCGAACGTCGGCGGCCCGCTGGCCAGCGCGATGGCGTCCCGGGTGGCCATCGCAAGGATGTCGGCGCAGGAGACCCGGTTCCGGCACCGCGGCCACGGCCGCCTTGGCGCGGATCACCGTGTCGAAGCCGTCGCCGGCTAGGGAGAGGTTCACGGGGTGGCCCTTTTCCGCGGTGGAGTTGGGCGTGGAGGCCACCACCACCGAGGCGTCGCAGCCCTCCACGAAACAGTCGTGGAAGAAGAGGTGCACCGTCGCGCCCACCGTGATGAACGTCTCCCGGTACTTCCTCGCCACTGCCTCGCGCACGATGGACTCCACGTTTGGGCACACGCTCGCGTAGTAGTTGCGACGGATCTGCTGCGCCGAGCAGACGGTGGCCGCCATGGCCAGCGCTGCCAGGAGAGCCGCCGCCGAAAGCCTCA
Source organism: Saccharum hybrid cultivar R570 (assembly GCA_038087645.1). NCBI lineage: Eukaryota > Viridiplantae > Streptophyta > Magnoliopsida > Poales > Poaceae > Saccharum > Saccharum hybrid cultivar. Next base: position 2,728,991 of record JAQSUU010000368.1, read on the forward strand.
CGTTGCTGCAAGCGCCCATTAGTTCGTCGATCGTCCTTCAATGGAACGGCCAGGTGCTCGACGATCGATCGGCGGCGTGGCAGTAAATGAACCAGCAGCTCAGATCGGCTATATATGTGTATGTGCAGCTGGTGTGTGACGCAAGTGGTGAAGTGATCACGACGACATGCGCCACCGGCGGGCAGCGAGGTACACCGGTACAGTGACGGGAGGTAGAAGATAAAGCAACCACCCGTCACCACATGTAGAGCCTAGAGATAGAGGCCGGCATGCATGCCCATCTGGCCATCTTGAGGTGGATGTAGTTTTCGACGGCACCAAAGAACCTGCACTCCAAAGGTGACAAGAGCACTATCTAGCTGATCGACTTGTTTGCACTCCTCCACTGACAAAATCACAAAAGTGCCTTTGGTGGTGTGGAACCCTAGAAATCGCATCCTCAGTTTATTATAAATTACACAGGTGCTTTGCCACCTTTCTCAGCTATGCAGGAAGGCTGCAGCTAGTCAACTCTGTTTTCTCTTCATTACCTACTTACTATATGTGCACTTTGAAGCTACCAAAAACTGTTATAAAGGTGATTGATAAATATAGAAAGGATTGCCTTTGGAGAGGCAGTGATATAAACAAAAAAAGGCTACAATTTAGCTGCCTGGACTATGGTAACCATTCCAAAAGAGAAAGGGGGTCTTGAAGTAAAAAATCTATACTTGCAAAATGATGCCCTTCTGGGTAAGCAGTTGGCCAAATTTTATAACAAAGTAGATGTACCTTGGGTACACTTGATCTGGTCTACATATTATAATTTAAAAGTGTCTCACCTTGTTTCACCAAGGGGCTCCTTTTGGTGGAAGGATCTGCTTAGCCTGAGTACAGCTTTCAGAGGAATTGCTACATGCACAGCAGGAATTGGGAACATAGTCAGCTTGTGGGATGACAACTATTTGGAGCAGGCACTTGCATCTAAATTCCCAGTGTTGCAAACATATGCTAAACATAGCACTCTTTCTCTACAAAAAGGTTATCAGGAAGAAAATCGTATTGATCTCTTCAGGTTGCCTCTTAACCGAGCTGCATATAATGAATTCATCATTTTTTATCAGATCATGAATGACCAGAACCTCCTCTCTGATCAAAAGGATACATGGACTTTCATCTGGGGATCTCTCTACTCTTCTGAGAAATATTACAAGCAACATTTCAAGTCACTCACACCCCCTAGACCCATGCAATGGATTTGGAAATCAAAGTGTGTACCAAAAATTAAGTTCTTTGCTTGGCTGCTTCTCAATGATAGGCTGAATACCAGGAATATGTTAAGACGTCGACACAAACATTTGGATGAAGGTTACAGTTGTGCACTGTGTCTAGATAATGTTGAAGAGACATTAGAACACCTTTTCTTTGAATGCTCAACTGCAGTTCCCCGCTGGTTCTGCATTGGCTTCGTTTGGGGTATGCAGGGAAGTATTTTTCAGATGACAGAGCGCCAAAGGAGTATGTTGCAGTTGCCTTTGTTCATGGAGGTGTTCATGATAGCAGCATGGTGCATTTGGAATGAGCGCAATGCTTGGATCTTCAATGGAAAGACGCCTTCCTTGGCTGCTTGGAAGCTTTCCCATTTGCACAAAATCAGTCTAGTCTTCCACCTGTCTGTAATGAATTGGCTCAGCAGTTTGTAGATTTTTCCCCCTTGCTCCTCTAGGCTCTTCTTTAGAGGGTCTTCTCTTTAGTTAGCTCTTGGCTAACTGCTCTGTAAGTTTTCCTGTCTTGTACCCTTTGTTTTAGTTAATATATTTGGTGCTGTGCTGGGGAGCAGTTGCTCCACAGTTTCTCTTCAAAAAAAAAGTTGAAGTAGTGGATTTAGACGATGGATTACGTGGCGGCATGAATATGTGATGACAATTAGTTCTGTGGTTTTGCCACCCTTGCAAGTAGCACTAACTAGGTAAAGTACTTAACTTTTTTAACACACACACACACACACACACACACACACACACACACACACACACACACACACACATATATATATATATATATATATATATATATAAAGGTAAATTACTTTAATACCCCATCTGTTGCTTAAATTTGCATGCTTAACTAGCTAGGGAAACATCTTGTTGTATGATAGCTTGGGCCAAAATTTAGACACTACTACAGATTCAGTCATCAGTGCCGGCCACATCACTACCGAAATTAGGACAACCGGCAGTGATGACCCTTCACTGCCGGTTCTAGGCTCTGACAACCAGAAAATAATTGGGGGGGTGCGAGAACCGGCAGTGATAACAACTATCACTGCCGGTTTGTGCCTCCCGCCGGTAGTGATGACAACTCCACTTATCACTGCCGGTTCAAGCCAAGAACCGACAGTGATTTGATTCTATCACTGTCGGTTCTAGGATAGAACCGACAGTGATGAGCCTGACAGCACAAAAATGTTGTAGCCGTCATCTTCTTCCTCCACTCTTTTATCCCGAGAACAGAGGCGCGCGTTTGGGCCACTCCCTCCAATGTTGTGGTCACCCAAATCCGTGAAGCTACCACTTGGATTTGAAAGAATGACTTGATCTTTTTGCTTTAAGGTTAGTAACCAGCCTCTATTCCTTCGATTTTGTTGCTTAATTAGCTTTGTTTTGATGGCTATAATGCTTGATTCTCATTCTTATTTCTCTATTCTTCTACAGAGCACTTTTCTAATTCATGGCTATAATGCATTGTTAGTATGTGATGTTATAATTGGTTCTTAGGAGTAGAGTAGATTCTTTTACAATGTTGATGAGCAAATTAACCCATGTGTCACCAAACAATGCATTGTTTGGAGCAGTAGTGGCGGATCTACAGGGGGCTGGGTGGGCTCCAGCCCCCCCTAATGACTTGATTTACTACTAGAAACACTGTAGTAAAAATCTCAAATCACCATTAAATCTTCATGCAAATCAACATCTCCATTGTTTTTAGCCCCCCCTTGATTATCATCCTGCATCCGCCACTGGTTTGGAGCTACATTGTTGTTCATGATCATGTCTCCAATTTTAGTATTTTTTTTAAATTAATGTCTCTATTTTTATGTGGCATGGAGTAGAATAATTGTTCTACAATATTATGCAATAATTATTTTTTATGGGGCTGCGATTTTTAATTTATATGGGCATTGTTTGGAGCTACATTGTTATTCATGATCATGTCTCCAAATTTAGTCTTTTTTAAATTAGTGTCTCCATTTTTATGTTGCATGGAGTAGAATAATTATTCTTCAATATTGTGCAATAATTGTTTCTTATTAAAACTTTCCTATGTTTCCTGTGCCCGGCCCATTTTACCTGTGCAGACATGGATCGAGGGTGGATGTACGATCTGTCATGTACATACCAACGGTACTTGACGGGCATCGACGATTTCATCAAGCTCGCTAGAGCCAATGCTGGGGACTCACAGCTTGTATTCTGTCCATGCAAAGTGTAACACCCCAGGTGTTTAGCTCCTTAATTGCATTGCATTTGCATGAGCATAAGCAAGCATCATTCATTTCATGCATAAGCTTATAATATGTTTATATTTCATGTGAAGTAAAAAGTGAGTAGTGTGCAACACACAAGTACCTTATGTGCAATTTCCTTTGTGAGATATGTCAACCACTTTAGTGTAACATAATTAGCAAGTGTTGTGCAACACACTCATGCAACATGTGCAACATGAGTTTGCAACATTTGGGTGAAAAGTGTTGAATTACTTGTGCCAAAGTATGTGACACTAGGAATTTTGTGCAACCAATGTGTAGAGTGGCTAATTAGGTCTTATAACACCTTAATTACATTTAGGGTAAGTAGTGGAGCAATGTTCATGTTGACCAAAATTACCAAATTGCCCTTCCAAATGTTGTTGACCAAGTTTGGAACCCTAGAGTGATCTGGTTTGACCAAATAAAAAGTCCAGCTTAGAAATCTTGCATGGAGGAGCAACCTTAAGCAAAGTTGTAGAGAATTTCATAAGGAACAAAAGTTCTAATATGGCCATCTCATGAAAATGATCAGAACATGCTCAAAAATGGCCCACAAGTCAGTATTAGGGGCTGTTTTGGGACTTAGCAAATTTTGGCTAAGTGTGAAGCTGAAAACTGTTTCACTGTACCTCACTTTGGCAACTTGTAACTCACAAACTAGGCCGAACCAGTCTTTGAGCCAATTGACAAAGTTATTGTCCACACATAGCTCTACAACATTGTCAATATCACCATCACCTAGTTCTAAATGGTTTTGGAGATGTGGTGTCTTGAAAATAGGGTTTCAGTCGGGTTCACTCACTGAAAACACGTTTCAGTTTCCAAGTACACCACTTTGGAGCTCTGTGGTTTCAAATCCAGGCCGAACCAGTCCAAACTCCAATTGACAAACTTGTAGCCCTCATGTAGCTCTACAAAATTGGTGTAATCATCTTCGACTAACTCGAGCTGGTTTAGGAGATATTGTTCGTTGAAATCACGCTGTCAGTCATCGAATGACAGCCTTCATTCAGTCAAACCCGACTTCGTTGCCTGTCGTGGCCGACCGGAGGCAGGACCGCGGCGACGCGTGGGGGCTCGGTGGCGGCCATGCGCCGGCCGTGGTCCCACTGGTCAGTCCACCGAACCTTCAAGGCCACCACGCCGCACCGAAGCTGCCCCCATTTCCTCTCCCTCCCTCATTCGGCTTCGACACAAAGAAAACTGAGCCGCCATTGTCGCCCCACTCCGGCGAGCTCGTGCGCGCTCACCACCGCACCGCAGCCCACCAAAACTCGTCCACTACTCTGCCTTGTAACCCCTTCCATCCTCCACCTTGCCGTCGGGGTCAATTGCGTAGGGGTAAGACAGCATTTGCCACCTCCGCCCACTCCCAAAAGCTCACCGGAGCTCCGCCATGTTCGGTTCACCGTGGCCAGCACCGCACCATAGTTCTCTGCCTGCCCTCACTCACGTTTCCTCCTCCCTGTCACGTGTAGATGTTAGGGTAAAGATGCTACCGCCAGCATCGGGTTAGCCAGGCCAGAACGAGACCGCGCACGGCCGCGCCATGGCTGCCGGCCAAGTGCTCACGCGGTCGAGCGGCTCCGTTCCATCCCCGTCTGTGTGAGTGGTCTCGAGAGGTCCGCTAGGGGTCCAGAAGGGTGATGCACCCCTCGGTAGGTCGTGCGACGGCCGGGACTCGCCGGCGTACCGCCAGGCACCACGGCCGTCCGCCATCGCCGTCGGCCTAGGTGTTGCAGTGCATCAGCTTTGGGAAAAAGGGGTAGCCTCGGTGAGGTTGGGTCTGGGCAAGGCGTCGGTGAACTTGGATTGGTCGGAGGAGCCACCGGCGTCGAGGAATCGCTCGCCGGAGCTCGCTGCCGCCCGCTCCCCTGTCCTCTTCGCTGACACGCGGGGGCCACCTGTCTGCTGCCGCGCGTGGGCGGGAGCCCGAGCGGGCCGCGCGCGCGCGTCATGGGCCGCGTCTTTCCGGGCCGGCCCAGTATAAATGAGATCTTTTTCATTTTTATTTATCTTGCTACAGAATTTTGGTTAAGTTTGGAAAATGTAGATCTAGGGTTTTACTTGCTCAAAAATCATGAGATAAATTTTGTTAGGATCTAAATGATGTGTAGTATTTTAGAAAAATATAAATTGGATATGTGATGTTTGTTTTCTGGGGTATTTAAATAGGTCCTTGAAATGTGTTTTAAATCACATGCAAACTTGTTTAAATTACATCTTGAGTTTCAGTGTTCCAAAAATTATGAAATTTGGTGAGTAGGCTAATTTATACTTGCTCTAGCTTTGGTAAAAATTTGGGCAGTAGTGCTTAAGTACTTTTCAAGTTATAATGCTATCTTGTTATTCTAGGAAATACTTAAATGAATTTTTGTAATTTTTCTACATGTGCAATGTTCATATAAATTTTTGGAGAATGTCTTGGTACCCTAGAGTGTCCAAGAAAATTAAGAAATCTGTTGTTTGACACTTTTTACTATGCTTTGTTATTTATACAAAAATCAGCCTTTTGGGCTTGTGAATTTTGTTCAGAGAGTTTCTTTGAATAAATTGAGTTCAAATTTTTACAGTAGTCTCCTTTGGGTCAGAGAGTCCCCTGTAATTTTTGTAGAATTTTAGGAGCAGTTTACATATATGTTTGAAATTCCACTTAATTACTTAAGTAAATTAAGAAATGAGTTTAAATAAATATTCTAGGTGGGCACACCTTACTTTCTGGTGTTTTGTGACATTTGTGAACTTTTAGTAGTATTAGTTTGGTCTTAGAAAATGTTTGCCACATCAATAAATATTTAATCTTTGCAATTTTAGGTTTTCTGGACAGCTGATAGTATTTCTAGGTTTGACCTTGGATGAAGGTGGTTGCTGGAAAACTTGTAAATACCAAAGTTGTAGTAAAATTTGTAAATGAGCTTGTGTCAAAATTTGGGAGCATTTGGCTTAGTAGTTTGGGAGTTATTGCTGTTTAAAGTGTCAGTCCAGAATTGACTGCTCTCTGTTTAGAGAGAACAGATTCTGGAACTTTGGAATTTCGAGTAGGTAAACTTTGGAATTTAGTGTTGTGGTCTGAAAACATTTTGTGGTGCATTTCATAATCTTTCTAGATTATCTTAGATCATATCTTTTGGAGTTAGGAATCCTCAGTTATGTTAGAATCTTTGAGCTGCTGTCCAGAATAACTTACTGTGGTAACCTAAATAATGTTACTCTTGTGTTTATTAGGTGTTAGGGCCTTAACCGAAGAGGAACAACTATATCTTAGGTTGGGTAGATTAGGTAAGTACTTCTCCTCCGGAGAAGAGATTTGCACGTACTAATAAAATAACTTGAATAGAGTATTTTATTTCTGAAATGCATTTCAGTCCGAGCATGTTGCACCCATTTATGCATTCATGATATTTATTGTGCACTCATGCAATAGATGTTCCGGAGGGGGTAACTCTCCTCGAATTCGAGCCTGTGATTCCAGAGGAAGTCCAGGACCAGCCGGAGCAGCTAGAGGAACCAGCCGGCGACGAAGCTCCTGCCGAAGATCTACCGGAGTGTCCTGACCACCGGCCCTCGACCTTTCTGAAAGGTAAGCCCCGGTGCATGCTGAACCCACTGTTTTCTAAATTTAATCTTGAGTACTTTTACTTGTTTACTGCATTAAGTTGTAGGAGTTATATGGAAACACTTGTTGCATTATACCTGTCCTTGTCCAGATATCGTACTTAATCCTATATTAGGTTTAGGCACGTGTCAATGCTTAGCCCTGCTTAGTACGGTAGAAGTCGGGTGATTTCCGGTCATCCGCGAGATGTAGGAAGGAGTCACGAGTGGCTTTATGGCTATCGTGGATGGAACCATGCTTAAAAATGAAATTGAGACCGGGCGGGAGTTCGATAGTACAGCCGCAAGACACTTCACGTCTTGGGTGTGGAGCTATGCCCGTCTGAGTCGTTTAAGGACCGATTCGCTGTACGTCCTTGAGTCATGTTGAACGCAGTCTAACACTTAGTTGGCCGGATAAGCCGTTCCGACCGCGAAGCCGAGTAATGTGGTTCAGGCTAGGAATCAAATGGTAGTTTGCTTCTTGGAGGAGAGAAAGGATGTGCTTGGGGACATTGGTGTGAGACCAAGGGGGAGTTAGAGTCCCTATCACCTGGCAGAGTGTCGCCCTTGGGGTCGCGACATCATTCGGACCTGCGATTCCTGAATCATATGAAAAGGTGGCTTGTGCGACCCTGGCAGGGGCCTGCGCGGTGAGTGTTAGAAATACCCCTCCAGCTGGATAGGAATTCGATTCGAATCGCCGTCGCTCCCGGTTAGTGAGCACTTGACTTGAGCAGCGGCAACGTAGATCTCATTAAATGAACCGGTGGTTAAGGGAATGATACAATGTTGCCACAATTCATACCTGCTCTGGATATAATAATGATAATTGTTTGATTATTAATCAAGTGCATGTTTAGTACAGGTGCTAAGATAGATGACAGGTAAATGCTAAAAATAACTGCTAGTACAGGCTATAAGAGTTTCAATTACTTATGCCTTTATGCAAAAATGTGATGTCAGCTAGCCTCTTGTGAAAGCCTTGCATAATCCTTGGTGTCATCTTATTTCTGGTTTTCGGCGGGTAAGTCTAGCTGAGTACATTCCAGTACTCAGGGTTTATTCCCTCCTGTTGCAGATGATATGCTCTATCAAGGCTTCTGCAAAACTTGTCTCCACCCTGCGGGTGAAGAAGACTAGATCACTTGGGCGTGATCATCTTTTATGTACTTTCCTCATGCTTTTGCGGGTTGTTGATCATCAAGACTGGCAGTAGTTAACAACTGGTGTGTGTTATGCTTCCGCTACTTTATAAACTTGGTTTGTAATAATTGCGACTCCGTGTGTGTAAACTTATTTCAGAACTACTTGTGAAATGTAACGTATGATGTTGTATGTTGACTGATGCGATCCTGGTTGTAAGCAAGTTGGTTTGAAATCCTTCGTGGTTTCGATTGACTACCGGGATTATATGGGCTCAAGTTCGAAAATTTGAGCGCTTCGGTGCTTGTTTTTGTACTTGTGCTCTTATAATTTGGTCGGTTCTGTTACACAAAGATTGCAAGAATACGAGAAAATGGGGCGACGTGGAGCATATACGATTGCACTTGATTACCAGGGGGTTCATGAGAGACTACACGATTTGGACTTTGCATGGGGAGGTTGGTCAAAATGTTGCACAAGAAAACAATGATGATGTGCCCATGCCTAGCGTATCCCTAAACGCATTTCTGCCTATTGATGATTACCAATGCTACACAGTACCTGTGCCTACCAACGATAATGTGTTTAGGAATACATTAGTTGACGACACAGAGGAAAATGATGGCATTTCACAGTTTCTACATGATGTGCATGGCGGATTCCTTAGTGCTACACAGTTGAAAAAACTGGAGATCATGAGAAAGGATGCAAAAACACCATTGTATCCAACCTGCCCAATAAGCAAACTGGAAGCCAACATCATGCTATTAGAGTTCAAATCAACGAATGGATTGAGTGATAAAGGCTTCGATAGCTCATTAGGTATACTACATAAACTGCTCCCAAAGGGTAGCGAGTTACCAGAAAAGACTTACCTGGCCAAGCAAATGATTTGCCCAATCGGCCTCAAGGTTGAGAAAATACACGCGTGTTCCAACGATTGCATATTGTACCGTGGAGAAAAATACAAAGACTTGGATGCGTGTCCCAAGTGTAAAGCTCCCCGATACAAGCAAGGGCTGTCAAATCAGGGAAGCAAGACCAGAGGAGGGTCCATAAAAGGTCGTATGGTATTTTCCTATAGCTCCACGAGTGCATAGGTTGTTTGCAAATGCAAAGTCAGCCAAACTGTTGCGTTGGCACGGCGAAGAGCGTAAGAAAGATACAATGTTGAGGCACCCCGCCGACAGGTCGGACTGGAGGACTATCAACACTATGTTCTATAAGAACATCGGTGGAGAGGTAAGGCATCTTTGGATAGGTTTGAGCACAGATGGGATGAATCCGTTTGACCAGGTTAGAAGCAATCATAGCACTTGGCCAGTGACGCTATGTATATACAACCTTCCACCCTGGCTTTGTATGAAACGGTCATACATCCAGATGCCACTACTAATCTAAGGGCCAAAACAACCTGGTAATGATATTGATGTGCTTCTACAACTAGTGATCGATGAACTACTACAGATGTGGGAGACGGGTGTGAAGGATGTTTGGGATGAGTACAAAAAAGAACATGTCACGATAAAGGCTATACTTATCGCTACAATCACTGACCTGCCAGGGCGAGGTTGCTTGTCTGGAGAGAAGACAAAAGGATACACTGGGTGTGTCGAGTGCTTGGACGAGACTGATGCTATACGTCTACCAGAAAACAAGAAGATGGTCTATATGGGACACCGTAGGTTCCTACGAAGGGATCACCCTTACCGCAGGAATAGAAAAGATTTTAATGGGACTACTGAGAAACGTGGACCTCCAAAGTATCGAGACGGGAAACAGATACTTAAACAAGTAAGCAAACTCACAGATGTTGTCCTTGGGAAGGGGGAAGGTGCAGTACCAGTGCCAGCCGGTAGTATCTGGAAGAAAAAATCAATCTTTTGGGAACTACCTTATTGGCCACTTTTGAGTGTACGTCACTGTCTTGATCCAATGCACATAACTAAAAACATGTGCGGTAACACACTTAACATGTTGATGAACACCGGGGGAACAACAAAGGATTCTCTCACGACACGCTTGGACATGCAACACCTGGGCCTCAGGAAGGAGTTGCACCCAATAACTCTTGAGGATGGCCACTTGAAACTTCTGGTGGCATCATGGACACTGAAAAAGGAAGAAAAGGCCATGCTTATTTCTTTCTTCAATGATCTCAAAGTGCCAACTGGCTACTGTGCGAACCCGAAGAGGCTAGTTAACATGAGAGAACTTAAGTTTAACTATGGTTGTATGAAGGCCCATGACTGTCATGTCATTATGACTCAGCTGCTCCCAGTTGCCCTGCGAGGTATCCTCCCTGACAAGGTTCGTGCCCCAATCATAAAGTTGTGTTCGTTCTTCAACGCGATCTCTGAAAAGGTCATTGAAGGGGCCAAGCTAGACCAGCTGAATCAGGAGATAACCGAGATTCTATGCAGGCTTGAGATGCATTTCCCACCGACTTACTTCGATATATTAGTGCATCTACTTGTTCATCTTGTGGACCAAATTAAAGCCCTTGGCCCAATGTACCTACACCAGATGTTTCCTTTCGAGAGGTTGATGAAAGTTTTCAGGCGGTATGTTAGGAATAGATTCAGACCAGAAGGGAGCATGGTAGAAGGATGGACAACGGAGGAGGCCATTGAGTTTTGCACATATTATATGGACATCAATCGGGTCAGAGTTCCAGTATCTCGTCACGATGGAAGACTAGGGGGCAAAGGAACGATAGGTGAGAAAGTTGTCAAAATAGTTGAAGTGGTTTCCTTTAGACAGGCACACTTCGCTGTTCTCCGGTAGGCCAACGGTGTGATGGCATACATTAATGAGCACAAGCAGTTACTGCAAAGTAAGCACATCGGTAGGTCACAGGCTTGGCTTGAGAAAAAATATAAGGAGGAATTCGGTGACTGGTTTCGACGCCGCAGGCTAGGAATGGTGACGGGATGTTAGCTAGATCTCTTAGCTCCCGGACCTTCGACTACGGTTATGATGTACCAAGGTTATGATATAAATGGTTTTACATTTTACACAAAAAAACAGGATGGAAAGAGCACCAACCAAAATAGTGTTGTTCGTTTCGACGCCCACGATGAATACGGCACGGTGGAGGCAACATACTATGGTTTCATAGATGAGATATGGGAGCTAGACTATGGATGGCAGTTGAAGGTCGCTCTTTTCCGTTGCCAGTGGGTCCGGCTAGATGAAATCAACACCGACAATGATGGGTTCACTACCGTTGATCTATCCAAGACCGCATACAGAGATGACCCCTTCGTCCTTGCAAAGGATGTTTTGCAAATCTTCTATGCAAGGGATAACAATACAAAGGGAAGACTACAAGTAGTCATGCAAGGCAAAAGGAAGATTGTCGGTGTTGAAGGAGTGACGGACGAAGAAGAGTACAAAGGTTATCAAGAAATGGCTCCTTTTGGGGCAGGCATTACCCTACCTATCCTTGAAGAGGGTGACGAACCTGCTTACCTCCGGAGTGATCACGATGAGGCCATCATAGTTAGAATATCATAAACTATGTAATCCTTAATGAAATGTTGTTTTAGTAATTTACATCGAATTTGAGATCATATGGAATTATAGAGATTGATGAGTTCTATCACTATTATTTTGGAACTTTATTGATATAACGGATGTCATGTTTCCAACAAAGTGACATAACTTTGTGTGAGACAGAGCACTTTATGAGACATGCCTAATAAAACTTTCTCAAATTGAGAAATGACTAAAATAAAAGTTGTAGACATTCATGAGTTCCACAACTTTGTTGTTTACAACTTTTCCATTTGAGATCAATTGGGGACCCAAAATGTTTAAAAATAATCAATATCACTGCCGGTTCTAATAACCACCCGGCAGTGATGTCCCATATCACTGCCGGGTGGTTATTAGAACCGGCAGTGATATGGGACATCACTGCTGGGTGGTTATTAGAACCGACAGTGATATGAGACATCACTGCCGGGTGGTTATTAGAACCGGCAGTGATATGGGACATCACTGCCGGTTCTAATAACCACTCGGCAGTGATGCGTGGGTTATATAAGGCGCTGGCGCGCTCCAATGCCAGTGCACGACATTTTACGCGCTCGACGCTGTTCGCCAGTGCACACCGCCGCCGCCCGACGCGCATTGCACGACGCCGCAACCCGACGCCGCCCTTCACGACGCCGTCCCCTACCGCTTCCTCAACACCGCCGTCCCCTACAGCTACACTGACGCCGCGAGGAGCTCCTCCACATCGCTGTTGAGCGCGCCACCCCTGCTTACTCGGTGAGTGCCCATAAGGTGTTCGATAGAATGCCCACCTCATCATTGACAGAAATATGATGGCTGCGGTGACCATATAAGTGTACTATATATGTAGATGCTTCAAAATGTGTGTTATGTATATTTGTTGCTGTGATATATTGATATCCTTAATTTTACGTGCTGATGCTAATGGTTACAATGACTACATGTAGTACCTTAGCCATATTTATCAGTTAGATTGATATTTGTCCCTTAAATCATTGTCATGGATAGTACGTTGCCAGCAGGCTTACCATATGCCTACATGGAAGGATAGTAGTATCCCTCGGCTCTGAGAGGCAAATAAGGTTTCTATTTTTTTAATTGCCTGTCGAAATGCATGTCTAGAAACATGACTCGTCATTGCCAATAAACCACCCGTCGCCGAACTACTGATACCCCACAAGCAGAGAGCACTGCGACAGGAGCGCCGCAGGATCCAACTAATGGTGGTGGTAATAATCAGGACGATTGGAGCCCTAGCCATTATCTGCAGCTAGACCAAGGAGACGAGGTAATAACTTAGGTCATACCTAATAACGCGATAGTAAGAAATCACGCTAGATAAGTTTGATGGGGACTTATTTATGAATTTTGAAGTAGGTTCCGCCGCAAGAGCCAAGTGGTGAAAGTACCAGCAGGACTAAGCGTGGTGCAACAAAGCTTCCTCAAACAAGTAAACATTGGCACATCTCTGAGTTCGACCAAGTAGGGGAGCCGGTGGAGCCTCTTAAAGCATTAGGCCCATACAAGAGTGTCATCGGGGCACTTGTAAGAGACTTTATCCCGATCAAATACAGGAAATAGACTGGTCGTGAGGATGACCCATGGAGGGTTCTAGAAAGTGAGAAGGAGCTAGTTTGGAACAAGTTGAAAGGGTATTTCACTTTTCCTAATGACTATGACGAGACGACAGTTAAGAAGAAGGCCAAGGAAATCATGGGTCGCTCGTTCAAGACTTTCAAGGGAACCTTGTACAAGTTAATCAAGGAGGACAGAGAACCAAATTTTGAGGGAGGTCAATACAACAAGCAGAGAGACTTCTAGGAGGAGTTTAAGGCTTACAAGCTATCCGAAGAGGCCAAGGCATCAAGCGAAAGAAATAGAGCAAACTCGCTTAAGGCAAAGGATCCTCATCGCCTAGGATCGCGAGGCTATGTAAGGAAGATTTCGGAATGGGAAATGGAAGTCCAGAAACTAGAGCAGCGCGGCGTTAGGCCTCAGACAAGCGATTGGTAGCCCAGATCAGTAAACTACCTACTTGCAAGGGGGGCACAATACAATAGTGACGGGAGCCTTAATGCCAGTAGTGAACCCGTCAGCAATCTCCTCCAGAGGATTTCAACCTTAACTGAGGAAGTGAATAGAGGTAACCGCAAGTCCGATAGAGAAAATGAGCTCAGACAAGCACTTGGAAACAAGGAGGACCCCGGTCGCACTAGAGGAGCCGGGAATGTTCCTTGGGTGAAAGCATTCGAAGGTGAATCTTCATCCTATAGGAGTCAGGCGAGGGCTAGAACGCAAAGAGAAGAAGAGCTCCAAAGGTTTCGAAAGGAAATTGAAGATAGCATGGAAGCACGGATAGCTGCTCAAGTTGATGCATGAGTTATGTCAGCTATGCAATCCATGTGTTCGACACAATCGCAGCCTATCCTGACTTTGAATAGCCCAGTGCCCAAAGATCGCAGTAGCTGCGGCTCAACCCCTATGCTTGACGAAGAAGAGGTCAATGCTCCTCATCCGGTGGACAACATCACTGGACCTATTAATGTCAGGTTGTACATCCGTCAGCAGTGGACAAAAGACAAGGTGGCGGTCGGACAAGCATTTCCAAGAGGAGACGGCATCATTCATGGCAAGCCAATGCCACCCGGGTATGCCAGGGTCAGCATTGATAAGATCTTAGATAAGAAGTACAATAAGATACACATTGATTTCCCAGTGGAGGAAGATAGGCCGCGTCTTGTTCACAACTTGGGCACTCATATGGCTTGGCGCAAACGCTTCATCAAGCTGGATGAGCAGCCATCTTCAGATGATGAGGATGACAGTGAATCATCGGCATCGCCGCCGCCAAGAGGTTTCTCTTCTCTACAAGATCCTCATTCTCCCTCTCCTGCCTCGAAAGAGAAGACACCTCCTCCACCGCCAAAGGAGAAAACACCTCCTCTACCTCCTCCACCGCCAAAGGAGAAAACACCTCCTCTACCTCCTCCACCTCCCCCGTGAAAATCCAAAGTGCGATCAGGTTCGACCTCGCAACACAAGAGGTCATCAGTTTCGGTTGGTAATGCTCCCCAGACAAGTAAAAAGAAGGTGGATGCTAGCATTATGAGTAAGATGAAGGACCCGACTGTGGAGCCTCCAAGCAAGAAAGCCGTCGTTGCCTTCTTTAATCGAATAGCCAGTCTACCTAAGTGGAGACAACATACCAAATTTGAAAGGCAACACAACAAAGAGAGTAATCAAATCAGAGCTAGAGAAATACACACCAAAGAATTGCTAGAGATACAGAACTTGGCCAACAACATGGGCATATCCATGGAGAGGGCCACGGAGTTGTATTACGGAACGAGAGATTTTGAAAAAGCCACGGTCGCATACAAGTATTCAAGAGGCAATCCTTTGGTCGCCACCGAACAAGAGTATAGAGATTTGCCAACATACATGCGACAGTTGCATGATTATTACTCCCTGGATACTGCCAACGGAGACTGTGTCGGTTTTGAAGTTTGCATCCCTCCCGGACTGGTTTTTAATCATCCTGAAGAAACGGTGCATATTATTTATTATGAACACCACTTTCAGCTCTTCCAACGGCGCTCGCTCGATACGCAAATTTTGATGATATGGTCTATGTAAGTACCCTACCCTCACAACGTTATAATAAACTACGTGATTTGCATTTGAATATATCATATGTTTATTATGCAGGTGTATGGCAAAATGGTGCCTAAAGAAGCAATTGAGCAATATAGACTTCTTGGATCCCATATTTGTAAATGAGACAACATGCACCGCCCCTGGTGAAGATGACTATGTACCAACAAGTTTGAAGATTGAGTTTGAAAGGATGTTCAGAAACAACAAAACAAACGTACTCCTACCCTACAACTGCGAGTATGTGTTCTCGACCCTTATTTTAGTGTTTCTTTTCTTGATATGTCATTCAATAACATGGACTTTGTGATTGCAGCAACCATTTCATCCTCGTAGATATCTATCTTGAAGATTCACATATCGAGGTGTGGGACTCAAAGAAAAAGCCACTTTTTCTTATCGACCCCCTAGTCAAAGTGCTGAATAAGTAAGTGAACCCAATATCACAACACTTTCTAATCACATAGGATATTGTAATGTCCTCGGTCTTCACACTTCATTTACAATGTAACATAGAATGAAGGCATTACCTAATTGGAAAAATCTCGATAGCAAGATGCAAAAGCAATGGAGTGCCCCATTCGGTGTAAAGTATATGGAGGATCTCAAGACCCTAGATCAACCGATGAGGAACAACGAATGCGGGTTCTATGTGATGTGGGCAATGCTAAAATACTTTGGCGCAAAAACAAATAAGGGAGATGACATGGTACGTAGGCATCCCATTTCTATTGTTTTGTCTTACGTTTGTGCATCTCAATGTCATCTTGCTTCAATTACAGCGCAAAGCAAACAATCACAACCAGTTGCTAGATTTTGAGATGAGAGGAATTCAAGAGGAGATAGCAAGGTTTGTGATGGACGAGATATTGACCAAGAAAGGATCATTCTCCATTGCGAGGACTAAGAAGTACAAGGCGCAGTACGGAAGAGACCACATTGATAGGCTATTGTAATGCGACTCTTAATTCAATACTTAAAGTTTTTTTTGAAACTTTTGTAATATAAATGTTGATGGGTTTGTATTGTCGCTGATCAACAACCACCTTTACATCGATATCAAATTGATCGATAGCAACCACCTCCACCTCCCTGACCTCCCACCCCACCACCTCCCCTCGAAATGAAAATAAAACAATTATTAAAATGCAAATTGTGAAAAGTATATCACTACCGGTTCAAAAAAAACCGGTAGTGATAATATAATCTACACAACCGGTTGGTTAAAACAACCGTCAGTGATGGCTCAAGTATCACTGCCGGTTTGTAACACGAACCGGCAGTGATACATGAGCTATCACTACCGGTTTGGCATAACCGGCAGTGATGTGATCAGCTCATCACTGCCGAGTTGGTTATGGCGGTTCAAAATCCGCCAGTGAAAGGGGGTTTTGAACCGCCAGTGATGTCCTTCTCTGCTATAGTGAGATGTAGTTAAAATGTAGCCTACGCGGCTAAGCTGGCTAGTATTATATATAAAATGCTTGCCGTATAATCACGAACAACTAGCTAGTGCTAACATTGTCGCTGGCTTCAAATTTTGTCAGTTTCGAGGGGAAGGCTTATGAGACAAGAATACGTCACATGTAAAGTTAAAATCAAAATTTTACCAATTTCACTGCGGTGGCAACATGCAGTTATTGATGGATGTGGGGAGAATGAAATTTTGGAAGGGGCGTGTTAGTCATATAGGGACAGAGTTTCACTGCTCGGTCAAAGCAAAACCCAGTGTCATCCCCTTAGATCATTGTCAGGTTGCTTCCATCCAGCAGGGATGCCCTTCTATCAATGTTGGGTCATGCTCACCCGTAAGTGATCCGTGATATCACTGCTAGTTATATGTGACCCGACATCGATCCATGGCATCACTGCCGGTTGTTGGCACAATAGTGATCCATCCATTGCTCTGGTACCAACACAGGTGGCACTACCCCAAACAACTTTTTCTGTTACGGCATGTTCCGTCAGGAAAAGTATCAAAAACTGTCAGGAAAGATCGTCCGTGACGGTTACTGTCAGGGATGACCCGACATGAAATCACCCAGGTTGCCATCCCACTAGAAAACATAAATGAGTACATTACAAAGTAAAATAATAGTCCATAGAAGCAATAACGAGGTGCATGGTAGATCTTACCCTCAATCTTGCAAAAATACGAGATTGGCACATGGCAAAGCCAAATGATGTACCCAGAAGCCATACGGATCTTCATTTTTTCTAGGGTATGATTTGGGGAAAAGTTGCGATTAGTCGATTGGAAGAGGAGATGTTAGATTGTTCGTTCATGCGATGTCGATGCAAGGACCTACAGCAGCAGCGGTACAGGGATGAGTCGAGGTGGAGGCGTTGCCTGCCGGTAGAGCACGGATCAGCCTAGGGTTATGGGCTCATGGCGTTTGCGGTGGTGGTGGAATGACCTTGCCGTGAGGGGCCCTGCAGCGGCGCGTAGGATCTCTGGTGGCAGAGGTATTGGTGGTGCACACCGGCGAGGGAATGGATGGCGGCGACCAGCGAGGGAACAGTTGGTGGTGGGGAGCGATGAATGGAATGTGAAGGAGAGAGAGAGAGAGGGGGGGCTGTGAGATTTGGGGGAAAAGGAATGCGAGATTCGGGCGAGAGAGTCATGGGCCCCCAGGAGGCGCACTCTATTCGCGCTCTTTTTTCCTTGTTTCTCTAAGGGCGCGATGATTTTTCACTCGTGCCTATGCGCCGCACCAGCCATGAAAAAATCTTCCCCGTCGGTGTGTGGGATTCCCGGTCGGGTTTCTGACCTTCATCAGGCATGCTGGACCTTTCCTCACCTGGGTAGAGCATCCGCAAGGAGTAGCACACACCGACAGGAGAAAACTTGGCTGGGATAGTGTGGCCACACTGAAATTATGCCTTCAGGCCACAGGAAAAAAAATCTTGTGAAATATATTATAATGTTAGATTAGTTAAAAAATACTACAAAAAATGTGTATGTTCTATCCATGACGGTAGAGGTACATAATTTAACTATAGATTTTAGGGGTCACTTTATATTATTTTTAGGGGTTGTATATATTGGCTTCTATAACGACAAATGTGGGTAAATTTAAATGAGTTTAAGACTATTTTCATAATGGCATAGGTGGGCGAGTTAACTGTAGATTTATGGATTACGTTATATTATATTTGAGACAACTTTATATGATAGAGATTAATAATTTACCTATAGATTTAGAATTACCTTATATTATTTGGACATGTTATTTTATATTATTTTTCATGTTGGTGGACGTGAATAATTTAGATATAGATGTATGGATTGCTTTGTATTATTTTAGGTGTTATTTTGTAGGTGTGTGCGCGTGCGCGTGTGTGCATGCGTGTGTGCGCGCGAGCTTTTGCTTGAAATGCATTTAAGTTACTAGCCTACATATACAGAGCATGAGTTGATCAATGGACTTGTAGATGACTATAGAAGAACATAAATAAATCGGACTTTCTAGTGCCTAGACGTATGATCCGAGATGCTAGTGTCCGGACGGTGCCTACACAGCAAGCGAGAGAGCGTCCTAATGCGTCGGGCTCACGAACGAGCATCCTAGTAGCGGGCCCACAATGCCCCGGACGTCGCTCGCGCCGCCAGCCGTTTCCCATGCGCATCCCATTTGCAACACCTGATCTACTTTTGAAACAACCAGGTGCAACAGTTGCAACATATATACAAAAAAAAGACAAATGAAACACTTAAAACAAGCGTCTGAAACACTTGCAAAAATGTCTGAAAATACTTGAAAACCATTGCAAAACATATGCAACATTCAGATGAAATAATTACAACATACGTATAAAACACTTAAAACACTTGCAATATGCATGTATATGCAACAACCAGATCTAATTTTGCAACATCCAGATAAAACACTTGCAACATACGTGTATAGCTATTACAATATATGCAACATCCCAATCTACTTTTGCAACATCGATATACAACACTTGCAACGTATCTCTGAAACATCCGAAACACTTAAAATATACTCTTGCAACATCCGCTTTCAGCGTAGCATCTTCTTGTTGCTGGATGAATTGACACTTGTCGACGCGGAGCTCTATGCCCGTGTGGAGCTCGATGCCGCGGAGTGACGCCAGGGGGTACGATGCCAGTGGCCACGCGGTTGCGCGACCACCGACGAGCTGCTGCGTGGCTCCTAGCGACAGGGCGGGTGGGTGTGGTCCCCCGCGGTGGAGCCGTGGAGGCGACAAAGCGCCGGGTGACTGCGTTGCCCGCGGCGAGCGTCCCCCACGCTAGGAAGCTAAGGTGAGCATGGGCACGAAGGAGTCAGGCGCGGAAGATGCATGCGCGCGGTAAAAGAAGACCGCGCCAGGGAGGAATGGGGAACGAACAATCGATATTTATTTTGTTTTTATGGAGAAGCCGGGAGCAAGACCCATATTGGGCTCGCTGGATTAGGAAGGGCACGTCTGGAGCATTGGACACCCTCAGGAGAGCATTTCCGTAAATAAATAGACAAAATAATAATGCATAAAGATTCTCGTCATTTGCGTAGCTTCCATTTTGATGGTGTTAGATCCTAAGCAAGAACTACCATATAAGACAAGATTGAAAGAGCATTTCTCCATGCCCTTGGGAACATATGGAATAGCATAAACTCTAGGTCGCTACGTCCTTCGGTTAAACCTAGAAGACCCCCCGTTATTAGTTAGGAAGTAGTCCTTCTTCCTTCGTCATTAACAAAAAAAAAAGCTCCACCATCATCTTGCAAAAATTGGAGGGGATAGACCTTCCCGATGGAGGTAGTTCTCACCGCAGCCATTGGTGAACTCGCTAGCAGGTCCTTATCTTTTCTGATCGACAGATACTCAAGACCCGCATCGCCAGACATGGAGGAGAGGCTGACATGTACCGAGGCTACTACACCCTCGACAACTTCAGAGACCAAAGCCGCCATGGACCTGAAGAAACGATCGGGGACGAAGGCAATAACAACAATGGATCACGTCGTCAGCGTTTAACGCTGTCGAAATTCAATCCTGCCAAGCGCCTCCTCCTGTCCAGCCCCAACGAAGCACAGAGCACGGCACACCTGCAGCTGCAACAAGTGTTGCATAGCTTGAGCACCGTGCTTGCTGACGCGACTGAGTTCATTGTGCTGCTCAAGACCTACCCACCCTTGTACCGCCAGCCTTACAGCACCTACCTGTTCTTGGACATGTCCATGTTCGGCCGGCAAACGGAGTTGGAGTGTGTCATCAGTTTCTTGCTGCAGGCAGAGCCACAAGGTACGGACAATCCGGGCGTCCTCCCAATTGTTGGTGCATATGGTGTCGGAAAGAGCACCCTCATTGCGCATGTTTGTAACGATGAGCAGGTGCGTGGTCACTTCTCTCGAATAGTTTTCTTTAGTGAAGATGATTTCAACAAGGATGGTGTGACTACTTTCATGGATGGAGGGATACTCAAGCATCAACAAGACAACAATGGCAAGGATACATGGCTGGTGGTTGTTTCAGTGCCAGGGGACATCGACGAGGTAGCATGGAGAAGACTGTACCTAGCTTCTGCCACTGAATTTGCAAACAACAGTAAGATTATAATCACAAGCCAATCCAACCAGGTCATGAATTTTGGAACTACACCGTCTCTGCTACTGAATTTCCTCGCCGATGAAGAATACTGGTACTTCTTCAAGGCGCTTGCATTTGGAAGTGCAGACCCTGGAGAGCATCCCAAGCTTGTGGCCATCACCATGAAGATAGCGATGGCGATGAGGATAGTAGGGGCGAAGGGATCATTTCTGAGAGCAAATTTCGTGACCACCATACTAAGAACCAACCTGAATGTTGGGTTCTGGAGCAAGGTTCTTGCGTTCGTTATGGACCACTACCACTACACACCAAGAAAGATCTCCTTTTTCTATGAGCACCCTGATAAGTGTTGGCTGACAAACAGGCATGTATGTTTTCGAAGAATGTTCGGCGATGAACATTGTGTGTTCCGTGAGTTTCGAACTAGTGGCCCTGATGAGAAAATTCCCAGTGTCAAATTCATTGATATCCTCTTTGGAACAGTCAAGTGCTGCGTCGGCAGACACGAGGTCCTGGTATGGAAGGGCAAACTACCTGTTAGAGGAGTCAAGGGCTTATTGGGCCTTAGTCCGTTAGGATTAATTAGTCGCTTGCTTAGGAGTCAAGTAAACCTCTCTACATAAGGAGAGGAGATGTATCAATCGAATCAAGCAAGAGATTAGAAGGAAAAACCTTCTCTCTTGCCGGCCGTGGGCGAAGCCCCGCGGCCGGCGTTCCCAGCTCCCCTTGTAGCCCTAGCCACTGGTCCTCTGCCTCTCTCTCTCACGTGAACAGTACCCGCGGGCACTGTAGCGCCGCGGGTACTGTAGCGCGCCCGCCATCGCCACTCTCCTCAACTCTCGCCTCTCAACCCTAGCAGCACATAACATCTGGTATCAGAGATCTCTGGTTCGATCATGTGGTTTGATCATGTCACCACCGTGCCCCCGCTGCAGATGGCCGCGGGTGCGTCGTCCTCCGCCGTGGGCGTCATGACGAACGAGCAGTTGACGGCGGCTGTCCTTGACCTCGGCAAGATGGTGGCCGGGATTCATGGGTTCCTGCTGGGGCCGCAGCCGAACCCGCCGCCGACGTCACAGCAGCAGCAGCTGCCACCGCTTCCGGCTTGGATCGCCGGTTTGTCGAAACCCATCTACACGGCACCCTCGCTGGACAGCACGGGCGCGGCGCCCTCGGCCTCCGCACAGGACCCGCCGCTGGCGTCGGTGCCCTCATCTGCGGGCGCGCAGTCGGCGGGCCTCGTCCTCGGCGTGCCGGTGCCTCCATTCACAGGTGCACAGCCGGGCGATCAGATCGCCACTGCGGCAGCAACCGTGCAAGTGGCGCTTGCGCAGAAGAGTGATTGTCAGTCTGCAACGGTGCGATTACAGGCTGCAGCACGCGGCCTCCTAGCGCGGCGCTGACTGCAGGAGATGCACCGGCAGATGCATGAGGCGGCCTTGACGGCGATCGACCTCGGCAAGGGGGGGCACGACCTCGCCCCGTCGAACGGCCAACAACAACCGTGCCGACCCGTTGCTGTCTCTAGGCGCGAGCATGGTGCTGTTCCCGCAGACGGCGCACTCCAGTTCTATGGGAGTGATGATAGAAGAAGCACACTCCTCTTTGTTGCCGGTGGAGACGCACTGCCTAGCGCTGCCGCGTTTCGCTGTCGGCCGCCACGAGGTCGTCTCCGCTGGTCGCTGTTGCGATTGATTCCAGACAGTCGTACCCGTGCAACCCTCTCGTTTCGATGGTCTCCATGGGATCCAGGCGGCTACACGAGCCTGTCCAGCACGCGGAGGGTGTCCGCCGCATCTTCAGGATTTAAGAATAAAGAGTTGAGTTTATTTGAAATAAGCCGAGATGTAAAAGGCTTGTTCTTAGGTATTCAGTTTGTGTCTAGTGAAGCCATAGTTAGCATCATTGTTAGGTCGCAGCTCGAGGACGAGCTGCATGTCCAGGTGAGGAGTAGTGTTAGAGGAGTCAAGGGCTTATTGGGCCTTAGCCCGTTAGGATTAATTAGTCGCTTGCTTAGGAGTCAAGTAAACCTCTCTACATAAGGAGAGGAGATGTATCAATCGAATCAAGCAAGAGATTAGAAGGAAAAACCTTCTCTCTTGCCGGCCGTGGGCGAAGCCCCACGGCCGGCGTTCCCAGCTCCCCTTGTAGCCCTAGCCACTGGTCCTCTGCCTCTCTCTCACGTGAACAGTACCCGCGGGCACTGTAGCGCCGCGGGTACTGTAGCGCGCCCGCCATCGCCACTCTCCTCGACTCTCGCCTCTCAACCCTAGCAGCACATAACACTACCACCACACAAAAACTACATCATGAGTTGTGACATCCAGAAGCCTGCGTCAAGAAGACATGTCAATTGGACTGGAGTACCCGAAGAACAATCTTTTTTTTTTTTGTGTGTGACTATATATAATGCTAGTGCATGTTTGTTGAACCTCAACGAAGCTGGAGCGTGTAAGTTTTCATTTTCAATCATAGTGAAATTCATGCATTCTAAACAAAGCCCTGATACATGGCTACAAAAGAGGGTGGGTGTGGAGGCTTGCCTGCTGTTTGATTGTGACCGTCGGACATGTGATTTTTATAGAATAACCAACTTCGCTAATTACTAGTTCGTACACTGCGCACATTCAAAGAGTTTCTTAGTTTGTTTTATTTTGTAAATATTCATAGCTTATCTTACTATTACTCGCTGAAGGGGTCCAATAGTCTCCAAATTAATTCTCACGAGACATGTTAAAAAAAAGAGAAATCAAATAAATTCTCACAAGGATCAGAAAGGGCCTACCACGAATTAAGTTAACCCTAATTTCCATTAACAATAATAAGAGCCATTTGTTAGTTTGTTTTGTTAAACATTACCATCATTTGCCATTATGAAAAACAATATAGAATAAATCTGCATCCAAATTACCCACCTCTCTAATCATGAAACATAATCTAATGTGGCCCATGAATTTGCATCTAAACTAAATACCCCTAAGTTTACATCCAAATCATCGGCATCTGTTATTAGGGAAAAAAGTTTAAATAACCATAAATTCCATTATATTTACATTTTTCTATATTATATATTTCTATCACAACTAATATACAAAATCTAACCAAAATTAAACATTTATGTTGTGCCATCATGCAGATGAAGTATACATGTATTCATGAGTGGTAAATATACATTTCTATTTTTCTATATTTCAGAAATCCTGGATCTAATCTCCTTTAACAACTCATATACCAAAAATTCATTTAAAAGTATCTTAATATCTACGACATTAATTTGGGTAAGTTGTTATTGCTAAATACATAATTCTTTGGTGGAGAAAAATATCTTATTAAGTGCAGGGAGGTTATTAATTGTAGATAAAAAAAAATGACCACGTTGATCTGGGTTTTGAAATCCTTTTGGGAGTAAACATCGGTGGCTAGGATTAAATATCAACTAGATGATATCCCATGCGTTGCTGCAGGAATTTGTAGCGGTATATAGGTGGAGGTTTAATGGAGTGAGAGATAAGTGAAATCAAGAAATCAGAACGTTGGTCAGTGAAAATTATACCTGATTGTTTCAAGAAACATACTGGCTTGTAGCTGCTTATAAGTTGATAAGTAGATTTGCATATAAAATACAAAAGCATGTTTTATGTTAATTAAGTGAAAATATATATCGTTGGTCTTGTAAGGTTCAAGCAACTTGACTAACGTTTTAGATCGAAATAATCTCCATTAGACCTGGATATAGCTAATAAGAAAACGAAACCTCACTTCCTTGCCCGTATCATTCATCATGCCTGTCATTCTGATAGACGAAGACATCAACTTGATTTAAAAATTGCAAGCCATGGTTACGCAGTTTAAAATGGTCAGCCTTTGATAACATATCAATTTTACCTCTAACTAATCTTTATCCAAAACTGTCGTCCATCTCTTCCCAAATGGATCACCTTCCTTGTCCACAAATTGATCCGATATTTGATCCCTTCAAGGGATTCTGCAGGGGGCTCTGCGTTCGAATACATCATG
Source organism: Saccharum hybrid cultivar R570 (assembly GCA_038087645.1). NCBI lineage: Eukaryota > Viridiplantae > Streptophyta > Magnoliopsida > Poales > Poaceae > Saccharum > Saccharum hybrid cultivar. The sequence continues at coordinate 2,754,009 of JAQSUU010000368.1, forward strand.
TTTTATTCTGCAGGCAGCGTTTTTTTTTTAAGAAGCGAAAGGCAGTGTTAATTACCTATTGATAATAAGCAAGTGAAAGAATCACAGGCAATTAGCATGCAGCCCCGGTACATAACGTAGTGTCCTCCTCTGGCTTGATCTCTCGGAAGCCAGAACGCAAGGCCCAATCGCCCAGTGCGCCGGCTCGATGTCCTGCCGAATGCCTCGTGGCTCAGGCTGTGCAAGCGCTGCCAGATCGGTGTGCATCAGCCCGCCCCTATTGGGCCAGCGTCGGACACGGGGAGGTGATGACAGCGGAGGCGTTGTATACAGGTACAGCGCTGGCTCAGTAGGGAATCAAGATTCAAGAGGAAAGACTCTCGCGCTCTCCAGAGCAAGTAGGGGTGGGCGCTAGTTATAAACTGATGGATGGAGCGACGTTTGAGTTTGCAGGGTTCTGGATTGGTAGTGGAAGTTGTAGGCATGGCCGGGGATGATGGAGGAGAAATTAAATAGGTAACGTCTGAACTTTTAACAACAAAGGGAGTGCGGCCGCTGGGAAGGAGAGGCCAAGGGTTGTTGCTGCGTTGCTACCTTCAAATTGAAGTAGAAGTGGGCTGACGTGGCTTCACGAAATTGCAGGAAAATCTGCTAGTAGGGGGTCTTCTATTTAGGTATAGTAGATAACCTATTGATTAGCACCATTGGCTCGCACTACTACACAAAATCTTTTGCGAGACGGTGTCCTTTTATTAACCGAGGCGTTTGGAAAATTCAACCGTCTCGCAAAATCAATTTACTGAGACAATTAAAAAATAGCCGCCTCCTAAAATGCCTCCATTTTCGGAGGCGGACCTCCTAAATGGCCCCACCTCGGAAAAAAAGGACCAAAGACCCGCCGGCCCATTAGCTTAGTCACGTATATAAGGAGCACTTAGGCTTTTCATTCCACTCGCACCTCTATCTCCCCCTCCGAAGTCGAGTGGCCGAGCGGCACCCCAGCCTTGTGACTCCACCCTCCCTCCATCCTCACTCTCTCCCTCCCTCCACTCTCTCCCACCCTCCACTAGTCCACTCTCTCTCCCTCGTACCTCCACATCCCGCGGAGGCAGACCCGAGTAGATCCCGGCGAGCGACGGCGGTGCGAGGCTTTGAGCACCCTCTCTCTCAAATCCAGCGAGCCCAAGGCCCTCTCCCAAAGATCCCGGCTTGCGAGTCTACGAGCAGGCAGATCCGGCTGCGAGCCGCGGCAGCGCCCTCCCCCACCCTATCCCCCACCCGAGCGGTGCCCCTCTCCGTCAGATCCAGTCGCAGTGGATCACGTCAGCCCCTTGGCTGTAGATCTAGTTGCGACGGCGGCGGATCCGATCGTGGCGGCAGCGGATCGAGGCGGGGCGGCGAGGGCGGAGGGACGAGCGGCAGATCCGGTGGCGGATCGAGCACCCCCGACTGCAGCAGTGCGCGGAGCGGGGCCTGCTCCCCCGGCGGTGACGGCATGCAGGGGCGGCAGAGCCAGGCCCAGATCCAGGCCTAGTTAGGGCTGGGTACGGGCTTTTTTTTTAGTTTTTTATCTGATTTATTGAGGCGGGCATTTGACCCGCCTCAGTAAATAATGATTGACCATGACCTTTAGTCTGAGGCGGACGTGATTGCCATTTCGGTTAACCCATTTAGCCGTCACGGTTAAAGTTTGTGTAGTAGTGCCATTCTAAATTAAACCTCCCTTTAAGCTCCTCTTGAGCATCTTTGTGGTTCCTCACTTTATATCATATTGTAATTTAGAATGCAGCTAGTAACTAAAATTCTTACTTTTAGCAAAATACGGAAAGAGAGTTTGAATAAATGGTATAATAGGCACAAGAGTTTTAACATAATATGTGGATAAACAAATTTATGGCAGCTAATAAATCAAATATTAAAGTCATGATATCACAAGATATGGACTTAAATGTATACCATGCTGAGGAGAAAAACTATGCATATGGATGGAAAAAATATATATAGTAGCTGATAAGCTCATCACAACATGTAGAGGCTATATAAAGTGAGTGCGTGCGCGCGCGTGTGTATTTTTACGCGTGAACAGACAAGTGGTTTGAATTAGTTATGGGTACTAAAACAAACTTTGTACTTATATTTGTCTCCCAATCTAAAGGCAGAAGGGCGTGAAAAATAATAAAGAGTAGAAAAGAGTTTCCTTATTCAAATGTATAAGAGCTAAAGAATATATGAAAGTAGTTGGGATAATTTAGAAATAGTATAGGATTTCTGATGTAAAATTATCTTCTATATTTTAGGAGTGAATTATTGGGAACTATTGGAGATGGTTTTATTTATGCATTCATCCCAATATTTCTTTACGAGTTGAAAAACATCATGTTTTTTGGAACAAATTATTGGGTACTCTCGAATATGCTCTAATTGCATTGTCTTTGCAGTGCCATACACGCCTGATTGCATTTGCATGCAGCGTCTGAGTCTTCTCCAAACAGGATAGATATGCCGTGCCACTCAAAACAAATGCATGCAAAGCAAAACCGGGGCAAGAACCAGCCAAAAAAAATAATAAATCTGAAGAAACAGGAAACATGCATGCATGCATGCATGTCCCCAGTCCCAGAAGACACGGTCAAACCATTCCATGTATAGCATGAGGCTAGGACTACGTGGGCACACGATCCTTGGACGCAAAGCGTCTTCCCCTAGCGCTCTCTCGAGTCTCTCGACCTAGAAGAGCCCTAGCGCCGCCGCCGCCGTAGCAGCAGCCGCCCCCGTCGTCCACCACCGCTGGTCCCCCTCCCTTCTCCTCCGGCATCTCGCCGGGGGCTGAAGGGAGTGGGGATCCATTGTTTTTAATAAGTTTTTCTCAGTAAATCGAGTCATTAGGGTTAGCGTCTCTCCATGCCAAATTACTTGGTACTGGAGTTTTATCTCCTCCTTCTCCTCATCTCTGTCGACGGTGAAGGAGAAGGGTGGAATCGTCTTCTCCATGGCGGCTCCGTTGAAGATGAGGGCGACGACATCGGCGTCAGCATCTTCATCGACATGACGACATGGAGACTTTGGTTTCCGGACGACGGCATCAAGGCGGAGATGATGTCGCCGTCATGGAATAATTTTCTCCGGTCTTTTCTCCGTTTTGTTGTGGTTAGATCTGGCCACGATGAAGGACTAGGGAGAATAATTTTCAGATCAGTCTTCCTCACTCTTCGGTGGCAGAAAGAAGAAGAAGGAAGACACCAGAAAGAAGAAGTTCCTCAATTCCGCCTACAGGAATGTTGGCCGTTGTTCGTTGGGCATTTGTTCTCAGGCCATTTGCCGAGTGTTTGCCTGTGCGGTCATCCATACTGCAAAGCATTTAACAGGTTAGGTTTTGAGTTGTGCTTTTCACAGCGTGGGTACTATTTTGTAATCCAGAGTGCTTGTAATGTGTTGATGTACCCAGCTATCATATAATATAATTCTTCTTTCGTCGCAAAAAAAAAAAAAAAAAAGAGGCTAGGACTACGCCGGCTGTCGAGACCGTCAGCAAAGACCGGCCGGATCGGGAGCCACATGCATGGCAGTAGCTGAATCAAAGGAAGACGTACGTACGTGCTCTTCTTGCTTGCCGGCGACGAAGGAAACCGCGTCGTCCTGCGCTGATTAGAACAGAGCAGGTCGTTGACCGTTGTCGTCACCGTCGTCGGTGAATCGAAGAAAGGAGCTGCCGACGGCAGGTGAGAGCGAGCAGACGATGTCTTCGCTGCCAGGAGGCTTCCTGTCCGTGCGCGTCCTGCGAGGGATCAACCTTGTCAGCTGTGACGCCAAGGGCAGTGACCCCTACGTCGTGCTCAGCCTGGATGGCCAGGTACGTACCTCAGCGAGCGACACAACACTGCATTGTTTGCTAGCTGCTCCGAGTCTGGTCTGTGCTTGCTTTGTCATCGTCGTCGTCGTCGTCCGATGCAGAAACTGAAGACGAGTGTGATGAAGAAGACGGTGAACCCGGTGTGGAACGAGGATCTAACCTTGGCAGTCATGGACGCGTCAGCGCCCATCAAGCTCGTGAGCATCATTCACCTCTTCGATCATTTTCCACTGATGATAGACAATCATGTTGGATTTTTGAACGCTGCACTGCATGTTGGTCGTCTGATTTCTGAAATGGAAAAAAAAACAGGAGGTTTTCGACAAGGACACGTTCAGCAAGGACGACAGGATGGGGGACGCCGAGTTCGACATCGAGGCGCTGATGCAGATCATACAGATGGATCTGGAGGACATCCGCAGCGGCACCGTCGTCCGCACCGTGCGCCCTGGCAGCAAGGACAGCTGCCTCGCCGACGAGAGCCACATCATCTGGGACAACGGCCAGGTCGTGCAGGACCTCCTCCTCAAGCTCAGGAACGTCGACACGGGCGTCGTCCACCTGCAGCTCAAATGGGTCACCATCCCAGGTAGTAAATTAATTAAACACGATTGCATACAATTGTAAATTAAATACCAATGCTAACGAATTTTCCTTTCCGTCGTCTGCAGGCTGAAGAAAGTGAACTGCAGTGCTCGCCATGAATTTTGCGTGATAAGCAGTACTATGCAAAGTTACCATGTTCAATATGTCATTGTATTTTAGTACAGCCACGTACATTGTCAGCTGTCACTGTAACTTATGATAAGGAATTAATTAATTTCTCAGTCAGGCAATTTGCATGACCAAGAAATGTTTAACAGATACTCCGTATTATTCTTCTGTCTAAAATAAAAAAGAGAGAGAGAAATGTTTAACAGATTCAGTTCGGTATTGCAGTTGCAGATGTGGTATCCAGTGTGGGCATTGGGAGGGAAGATAAGCAACATCCATCCTAAATATTAATACTGTCAGATGTTGTTTCATTTCAGTATCTGTGTTTGGTCAGCATTCTGTTTTCATATGTAACCATAATAACCTGCTATCGGTACATGTGATTAATTTACTCTCGTGTCGAGAAGCAGAGTAGCAGATGACTTTTCCGAGGCCTGTTGTGGACTAGGCACCACATCTTTATAAGTTTTTTACCGTCTTTCTAGCGAATGTGATGATTAATTTGTAAGAATCCTCCAAACGGGAGGAAGATCCTACAACCTATTAGAGAGAAATAGAGTCGACCCAATTTATTCATAGGAGAAATCGGTCTCCAAAACCATAACTGCATGTCTAATCGAAGGAAGCCTACTTGCACAAGACAATTACAACTATTGGAATGCCACGACCAACAAAAGGCCAAAACCACATAAACACAATCGTCAGGTATTAGATGGGTACTAGTAGTAATTCCTAAAGGCTTATCGTTTGGCGCTGCACACTAGTCCACTCCAACACCCTCCAACACACGTGGGTTGGGGTGGATTGAAGTATAGCCAAACAAGGACTAATGAGTCTGGCATATGCATGGCCGATGGGCGATGGCCCAAAAGGCAAAAGCTCACGAAGCACCAGATATAGGAATTGGTATAACCACACTGCATCACGTGTTAACCAAAATCATGAGCGGTGACGCTTTGTATGATTGCCCTAGACACTCCATTTTCTCCATTCCCTTCTCATTAGTGTAATTATTAAGACTAATTCAAACATCGAGAAGAATGATTCTTCTCTATATATAGTTAATGGCCTATTAGTAAAAGGTGCTATGGTGCAATCCTTACCAATAAAAAAAGATTGCAATCGGGTGGATAATAATCAAGTGTTACTTCATCGGTCCAAACCAAGAATCCGCTAAACATGTTTTAAAATGGATATTGTTCTCTCTTTGATTAGGGATGCCATATAAAAGGAACTAGAGTTTGAAAAAGGAACGAAATAGTCAAATCAGAACTTCTAGAGGAACTATTTTGAATGGCATAACTTGGGCTCCTAGAATAGGGGGCCCTTGGAACAATCTATTTGATTGTAGGGATAGGTACGCTGAATATGACTGGTGATTTCCTATGAGTGCTAGAGCGGGTCCAAACATATTAAAGGGGATGAGTTGTTAGAGAATGTTATTTATTTGACCATAAATAAACCCCAAGGTCAGGCTATACCTAATGCCGGTGTTTTCATGTTCTCTCATTGCCAATTGTACATAGCGCTGTCAAGGGGTGTGTCAAACAACAGCACATAGCTTTTGGACAAAACAAATAAAGCTATTGATCCCAATGTAAAGAGGTCAAAAGACATTGTTTACATGTATGTTGGATTAATCTCTATATCTTTTTATAAAGCTAATCTATATTGGCCTTTCTTAAAGATTTGAGATCTGATTTTGCTATGAAGGATATCTTGGGGGATTTGAGCTTCTTTCTAGGAATTGAAGTGAAGACAACCAAAGATGGTATTCATCTTTCTCAACCAAAATATGCTCTTGATATATTAAAGATCGGGATGGTAGATTGTAAACCATGTCTGACACCCATACTAGTGTGAGAACGGCTATCAAGACTTGATGGAGATCCGCTTGATTCAAACAGCAACACTCGATATAGGAGTGTAGTAGGTGCACTACAGTATCTTACTCTCACTCGTCCTAATTTATCCTTTTCATTTAATAAAGTATGTCAATATCAACATATGATCCTACGAGTGTTCACTGGACAGTTGTGAAACGGATCCTATGATATGTCAAGGGCACAATTGGAGTTGGAGTTAAGAGATAAATCGGTCGAGTTCAATTTTAGTGAGTGTATTTTCAGACGCTGATTGGGCAAGTAATGTCGACGATAGGAGATCTACCAGAGGTTTCGCTATGTTTTTTTGTCCTAATTTAATATCATGGAGTGCTAAAAAATAGCCCATTCTACCATGTTCAAGTACTAAAACAGAATATAAATCTATGGCAAATGCTACTACCGAGGTTGTAAGTGCATTCGCCCCCGTTGTGGGTTTTGGATAATTAATGACAATCAAATTAGGGACTAACATGTCTATCTAAGTGAATATGCAGGTGTTAGTTCAATGAAAGAATTTGTATGGTCACATTTGGTGATGTTAGCACCCTCAATTCCATTGTTTGAAAAGCGTTCCGTCTCAAGTGGATAGATTAGATTTTATCTTTTGACTTGAGTTATAGGAAACGCCGCACTATCAAGAGGGATACAAATTAGGTTATCTAGAGGGAAAACTTGTGCTCAATTTGTATTGGTTTAAGCGTTTGAGAGACACCTTTGCACTCACGGACACTTAGAGAAGTGTTTTATGCCTGGGAGTACCGGTAGTACCGGTGAACCACCGGTAGTACCGGTAGGCATAAATCCCGCCGGTGTCAGCGCCTTAGTTCTGCGAGTTTTTGTTCTAGCGGTAGTATCGGTGGTGGACCGGTAGTACCGGCCTTTGACCGGTGGTACCGGTGAAAGCCCGGTAGTACCGGTAAGTCTTTTTCCCGCAAAACTTGTCTTCGCCAAAATCTGTACTACCGGTAGTACCGGTCGTTGACCGGTGGTACCGGTGAAAGACCGGTAGTACCGGTAGGCTATTTTCTCGTAATAGTCTCCAGTAGGTTGGTTGTAACGGTCGAAACCCTTAGGATCGGTAGTACCGGTGGGTTCACCGGTAGTACCGGTACCGCTTCGAAGATAAGAGTATAAATAGCTCTCCCCTTCATTTCTAACCGTTACCCACGCCATTTACTCCTACCAACCTTCAGACAAACAGCTCTCAAGCATTGACTCACCCACTCTCTCTTCCTCTTTGCTCTCAAATCCAATCCCTTGCAAGATCTGAGTAGAGAGGAGAGATTTAAGAGTGGAAAGCTTCGATTCACATCTTGAGCACTTGGTTCCCCTCCTAGTTGGCTTGGTTTGTATTTGTTACTCTTGGGTTCTTGGAACCCTAGCCGGCTAGGTGTTCTTCGTGGTTGCCCGTGTTGTTGTACTTGTGAGGGCACCCCGAAGAGTTTGTATTACCCTTGTATTCTTAGTGGAAATCTTGGGCTAACCTTTGTGGTTGCTTGAGGGAGGCAAGGAGGTGGAATAGACTCCGACCTTAGTGGTCACCTCAACAACGAGGACGTAGGAACTCCTTTGTGGGGTTGCCGAACCTCGGATTAAATCGTGTGTCCCGTGTGCTTGTTGTTGTTATCTGTGTTCACTTGAGATATTACTTGTTCTTTGTGTTCTCCCTCTTTCATATCTCTTTCATAGGTTGTGGGTGCTCGATCTACTCTTGGTGAAGGAACAAGAAAGAAGAGTTCATAAACTTCATCAACATCATCTTCGGTAGTGGGGTAAAACTCAGATCTGAAATCACAACTCGTAAATCTCTGATTTCTTAGTTTCAGTAGGGTACCGGTAGTACCGGTGGTCAGCGTCGGTAGTACCGGTGATCCCTCACCGGTAGTACCGGTCCAAACCAACCGGTAGTACCGGTCAGTGTTTTAACTTCCGCGTTGAGTTTTGAGTTTCAGGTTTTTTAGATCCGCCTATTCACCCCCCCTCTAGGCCTATTAGATCCTTTCAATTGGTATCAGAGCAGGTTTCCTCGTGTTTAGCGCTTCACCGCGTGAGGAGAAAGCATGGCTACCCTTGATGATGACACCTTGAACAAGCTAGTTGAGCTGCTTGCCGAGAAACTCAGTGACAGGCTTCTAGAGCAACAAAAAGAGCAAATGAACAAGATGCAAGATGACATGAATAAGTTAAAGGAAGCCGTAAGTAAGAAGATTGAAGATGTGGCAAGTGGTGGTGATGGAGATGGTGAGAATGAAGCAATCAAGACACCTAAAGGGTTTACTCGTGTTCCATATGAGTACTCTTCTTTTAGCAAATCCAATACACACTTGCCAACCATCAACCCCGGTAAACCACCTCAATTTGATGGAGTTAGATATACCGATTGGGCTCATAGAATGAAGATGCATCTTATTGCCGCAAGATGTTGGGAGATTGTGGAAGTGGGTGTTAAAGCTTTGGAAGAAGATGGTGAGTTGACAACCGAAGATTACCTTGACATACAACAAAATGCTACAGCTGCTTCCTTGATTCTATCATGCCTAAATCAAGAAGATTACAACAAGGTAAACGGCATGGAAAGTGCAAAGCAAATTTGGGATACCTTGAAGGTTTCATTTGAAGGTGATAAAAGTGTGAGAAAGGGAAACATTGAGCTACTTCAAGGCAAGATTGAGAACTTTGGAATGATTGAAGGTGAAACTACCCAAGCTATGTTTGATAGATTCATGACCTTGATCAATAGAATAAGAGCTCTTGGTGACACGTATTGGGATGACAACTCGGCGGCTAGAAAGTTGTGTAGAGTGTATAGACAAAAGAACAACATTCTTGCTTCGGTCATCATGGAAAGACCTAACTATGACACAATGACACCTCAAGAAATGCTTGCCAAGTTGAAACACCATGAGTGTTTAGAAGATGAAGCAAAAGAAGCATCAAGTCAAAAGAAGAATATTGCTCTCAAGGCATCTCATGGTAGAAGCAAGAAGAATGATATTTATGATCCGTCAAGTGATGAAGAACAAGATGAAGATTCCGATGAGGAAGAAGCTCTATTAGTTGCAAACTATAAAAAATACTTGAAAAAGAAGAAGGAAAGGAAGAGGAGTGGAGCCAAGCCATACAAGAAAAGATTTTGCTATGGTTGTGGAGATATTGGTCATTTCATTGCCGATTGTCCAAAAGAGAAGATGAAGTACAAGCACAACAAAAATGATGACAAGAAGCATAAAGGCAAGAAGAGAGGTGAAGCACATCTTGGTGAAGAATGGGAATCAAACGATGAAAGTGATGATTCAAATGACAAAGACAAGGAGAAGAAGAAGGGTGTTGCAACTATTGCTATTCAAGAGACTTCTTCTTCTCAACCCAAGCACATCGTCAACCATTCTTCGTCACCATCATTGTTCACCGACTTATCTCTATCACCTAGGCTCTTCGAAAACCTCATCGACAACGACTACTACACTCCTACTTGCCTTATGGGAAAGGGAGAGAAGGTACCACACAACTCTCCGACTCACTCTAGTAATGAATATAGTAGTTGTGATGAAAGTGATGATGAACTTGCAAACAACATGATAAAGAAATTCGGCAAGTCGGCCGGCTCTCAAATAATAAAGCTGATCCATGAACTAGAAAAGCGGGAAGAATGCATCGAGTCGCAAGGGGAATTGCTCCTAGTGGAAAGGGAGAAGAACCTTGAACTTGAAGCATGCTTTTCCAAGGAAGTTGAGAAACTAAACAAAGAATTATCTTTAGCCAAAGATCTATATGAACATTTGACTAAGGAACATTCTTTGGTTAATGACTCTTTAGCTAATTTAAGGAGTCAACATAGCTTGGTTCAAGAAAGCCTCACAAGCTTCAAAGATAAATATCATACTCTTGAACTTAGCTATGAAACTCTTTGGAATAGCACTTCCATCCATCCTAAGGAATCCGGTGATTCCAATGCTTCAACTAGTGAAGGATGTAAAAGATGTTATAATCATGATATAAGTGCTTGTGGTACTAACCTTGTTGAGCTAGAAAAGAAAGATAAAGAGATTCAAAGATTGAACATGGTTATCAAGAATGGTTGCAAGGAGAAGCAATCAACAACCATGTACAAGTCATCAAGACACCCCCTCATCAAGGATGGACTTGGCTACAATAGGTATGATGGTAAAGCAAATGGAAGGAACATGATCAATGGAGTGCCTTGTGTGAGATTCAACAAGGGTGTGGCACTAGACGATCTTATCAACAAGGTCAACAACGTTGCCACTCCTTCAAGCACATTTGTTAAGACCAAGGCTAACAACAAAAAGAAGCAAGTGCTTACCTCCAAGCAACAAGTACCCATTTCACGAAGCTATGCTAGTGATTATATGTGTTGTTGGGGCAAGGATGGTAAGATTGTTGTGAAGTATGTTGGTGCACTCAAGAAGAAGCAAATCATAAGGAGTGTTTGGGTGCCCAAGACCTATGTGACTAACCCCTTAGGACCCAATTCAATTTGGGTACCTAAAATCAAGGCTTAATTTGTTTTTGTAGGAATACTCCTCCGGTGGAACAAGTTGGGTGCTAGATAGTGGATGCACTAATCATATGACCGGAGAGAAGAATATGTTCACCTCCTTTCAACCAAATCAAAGTACAAGTGAACGCATTGTGTTTGGTGATAATGGTAAAGGAGACGTCCTTGGTTTGGGTAAAATTGCTATCTCAAATGATAATTCTATTTCAAATGTATTACTTGTGGAAGGGTTAGGATACAATTTGTTATCCGTTTCACAACTTTGTGAGATGGGCTACAATTGTCTCTTTACCAATGTGGGTGTGGAAGTCTCTAAAAGGAAGGATTCCTCCATTGTTTTCACGGGTTGTTTGAAAGGCAAACTTTATCTAGTTGATTTCACATCTAGTAAAGTGAAGCCCGAGACTTGTTTAGTGGCAAAATCTAGCATGGGTTGGCTATGGCATCGCCGACTAGCCCATGTTGGAATGAGGAACTTGGCCGACCTTCAAAGAGGCGAACACATCCTTGGACTAACAAATGTCTCTTTTGAGAAAGATAGGATTTGCAGCGCATGTCAAGCGGGCAAACAAGTTGGAGCCAAGCATCCCGTCAAAAATGTTGTATCAACAATGAGACCACTTGAGCTACTTCACATGGACTTATTTGGTCCCAATGCTTACATAAGCATTGGAGGTAACAAATATGGTTTCGTTATTGTTGATGATTATTCCCGCTTCACTTGGATATTCTTTTTGCAAGATAAAAGTGATACTCAAGTAATCTTCAAGAAGTTTGCAAGAAGAGCTCAAAACGAATTTGAAGTGAAGATCAAGAAAGTGAGAAGTGACAACGGGACGGAGTTTAGGAACACCAATATTGAAGAGTTCCTTAATGAAGAGGGAATCAAGCATGAGTTTTCGGTTTCCTATACTCCTCAACAAAATGGTGTGGTGGAGAGAAAGAACCGAACACTCATAGAAGCGGCAAGAGCAATGTTGGATGAATACAAGACTCCGGACAAGTATTGGGCGGAAGCGGTCAACACGGCATGTCATGCAATCAACCGCTTGTATCTTCATAAAATCATGAAAAAGACCGCCTACGAGCTTCTTACCGGTAACAAACCTAAGGTGCATTACTTTCGAGTTTTTGGATGCAAGTGTTTCATACTTAACAAGAAATCCAAAAGCTCAAAGTTTGCACCAAAGGTTGATGAAGGTTTCTTGCTTGGTTATGGTACTAACGAACATGGCTATCGTGTTTTCAACAAGACAACCGGTCAAGTTGAAATAGCGATTGACGTGACATTTGATGAAACCGACGGCTCTCAGAAGGAGCAAGTCAATGTTGACATTATAGGTAAAGAAGAACCATCCTCTCAAGTGATCAAGAAGCTTGCTACCGGTGAAGTAAAGCCCGTTGAAGAAGATGATGAATATGAACAAGAGCAAACCATTCATGATCCGCATATGCATCATGAGTCAATAAATGTCCATGATGATGGTTCTACATCAAGAAATGGACATGATTCAAGTGTTCAAGTCATTCAAAATTCACCACAAGTCAAAGATAGCAACCAAGTTGATGATCGAAATAGAAATAAAGACAACTTCACACAAGATCTTAATCTTGACCTTTCAATCAACCAAGACAAGGATGATGAAGATGAAGGTCCAATCCAAAGGAGAACTCAAGTGCCTCACCCAAGAGTACATCATACCATTCAACGAGATCATCCCGTTGATAACATCTTGGGAAGCATTCAAAGAGGAGTCGTCACAAGGTCAAGGCTTGCAAGCTTTTGTGAACACTTCTCATTTGTGTCTCCAAAAGAGCCTAAAAAGGTTGAAGAAGCCATTGATGATGAGGATTGGATGATTGCAATGCAAGAAGAGTTGAATAACTTCACTCGTAATGAAGTTTGGACATTGGTGGAAAGACCTAAACAAAATGTGATTGGAACCAAATGGGTTTTCCGCAACAAGCAAGATGAGCATGGTGTGGTCACAAGAAACAAGGCGAGGTTGGTAGCTCAAGGATTCACTCAAATTGAAGGTTTGGATTTTGGGGAAACTTATGCACCGGTGGCAAGGCTTGAGTCAATACGGATCTTACTTGCCTATGCCGTCCATCACAACTTCAAGCTATATCAAATGGATGTGAAGAGTGCATTCCTCAACGGCCCCCTCTCTGAAGTAGTATATGTAGAGCAACCACCGGGTTTTGAAGATCCCAAGAATCCTGATCATGTCTATAAGCTCAACAAAGCACTCTATGGGCTTAAGCAAGCCCCTAGAGCTTGGTATGATTGTCTTAAGGACTTCCTACTCAAACAAGGGTTTGAGATAGGCAAGGCCGATCTAACTTTATTTACTCGCAAAGTCAATAATGATATCTTTATTTGCCAAATATATGTCGATGACATAATATTTGGTAGTACTAATGTGGCTTTTTGTGAGGAGTTTAGTAGGATTATGACGAATAGATTCGAGATGTCTATGATGGGAGAGTTGAAGTTCTTTCTTGGTTTTCAAATCAAGCAACTCAAGGAAGGAACCTTTATTTGTCAAACGAAGTATACTCTTGACATGTTGAAGAAGTTTGACATGGAGAAAGCAAAACCCATCAAGACACCGATGCCAACCAATGGGCATCTTGATCTCGACAAGGATGGAAAGGCCGTCGATCAAAAGGTATATCGTTCCATGATTGGATCCTTACTTTACCTTTGTGCATCTAGGCCCGATATTATGCTTAGTGTGTGCTTGTGTGCAAGATTTCAAGCTAATCCGAAAGAATGTCACTTAGTGGCTGTTAAGAGAATTTTGAGATATCTAGTGCTCACTCCTAATCTTGGCTTGTGGTATCCTAAGGGCTCCACTTTTGATTTACTTGGCTACTCCGATTCGGATTATGCCGGTTGCAGGGTAAATCGAAAGAGCACTACCGGGACTTGCTAATTTCTTGGTAGGTCTTTGGTGTCGTGGAGCTCTAAAAAGCAAAATAGTGTTGCCTTGTCTACTGCCGAAGCCGAGTATGTGGCTGCCGGTGCTTGCTGTGCCCAGCTACTTTGGATGAAGCAGACCCTGAAAGACTTTGGTTGTGAGCTAACCAAGATTCCCCTCTTGTGTGACAATGAGAGTGCCATTAAATTGGCTAACAATCCCGTAAACCATTCTCGTACAAAGCACATAGACATCCGGCATCATTTCTTGAGAGACCATGAAGCCAAAGGAGATATCGCTTTACATCATGTGAGCACCGAAAAGCAACTAGCCGATATCTTCACAAAGCCCCTAGATGAGTCAAGATTTTGTGCTTTGAGGAGTGAACTAAATATCATTGATTCTCGTAACGTGGCTTGATTTTTTGGACATATTTTGTTTGATTCTAGCTAGGCGAAAACTCTTTTAAAAAAATTTGGATGAGATTTCAAAATCTATTTTCTCTTCTTAAGCATGTTCATAGTTTTGTGTTGTTTCTATGAAATCTGGTCATGCTTGAGTTGGTTCTAGTTCATCATATATGTTCACCATCTCTCACTCACTTCTTCCTGCACTGGAACCACTGGTGGTACCGCCGGGTGACCGGTAGTACCGGTCTATGACCGGTAGTACCGATTAGACATCGGTACAACCGGTAGTTCTTTTTCTCGCATCGCCTGCCTGCCGTTGTCGACCTGACCGGTAGTACCGGTGCTTCTCCACCGGTAGTACCGGTAGTGTAAGTTGCGGCTGGGTATAAATAGGGGCTGTGACCTTTCTTCCCTCATTCTTCTTCCCCGTGCCCGCATCCTCCACCACCGACGGCGCCGCCTCTTCCTACCCCCCACTCGATCTCCCTCCTCCCTCCACCTCTCTTGCCGATCTTTGAGGAGAAGTTTCCCCTTGTCGTGGGGATCGAGTGAAGGTGCTTTGGAGTTGCCCAAACTTCTTCCTTTGCTGTGATTCGATCTTCTTTCATCTTCAAGCATGCAAAGGAAGAACCCCAAGAGGGCCGCTCGTCCCAGTGGAGGTGATGGTGGTAGTGCTTCCCGGCCTGTCCGTGGAAGGACTGCCGCTCGTTCTAGCGGCCGTGGAGGTGGTGGCGGCATTGGAGATGAAGATGATGTTGAGTCCCAAGGTGTGCCTGCTCCTCTCTCGAGTATGGGACGCCCCAATCCTCCGCGTCGTCATAGCGAGCAAGTGCAGGGTCAGCGTCCGGCAGGTGAGAATCCACAGCTTGCCGCTATGCAAATTGAGGGTCGCTCTATTGACCCTAACATTGTGGCTCAATCCCCTATTCAAATTGGTCTTGCCACTGCCAACCGGATGCTTTTATTTCATCAAAATGCAAATCCTCGTATGTCCGGTCCTCAGAATCAAGGTGGTTATCAACCCTCTCTTCCTGTTGACTATTCTAAGAGAGCGGGTGATTTACGGGTGCAGCGCAGTGAGAATCCCTATCAGTTTATCCGCCATCCTAGTGTGGATGTTCATTTTTGGAGCCGCATGCATTCGGATTATTATTACAAGGTTCTTTTCAAGAGTGGGCAGCGTGGCTCTTCTCCGCCAATCTTCCAGCACAAGTGGGTGCAGCGCGCCTCTCTTGATAATTTGAACAATCCTGACATTCACTGTTTGGTTGCTGATCTTGATGCTTGTCATCTGCTTCCTCTTATGACGTTCCAGCATAATTGGAATGATGAGATTATCTGTCAGTTTTATGCAACTCTGTGGATTGATTCTCAGAACCTTGTACTACATTGGCTTACCCAAGGCGTCCATTACAGATGTGATTATCGGACTTTTTCACGCCTTCTTGGGTTTACTGCTGAGGACAGGGGTGCTTCTAGTCTTTTTGACATTTTTCCAGACTCTGTCTCTCACGATGACTTAGAGGCTGCTGAGGTATACAAACCTGGTGCGACTGTTGATTTCACTACCACTCATTTGAAGCCGTACTTTTATGTCCTCAACAATCTCATTCGCCTTACCTTGGACCCGAAGATTGGAGATTCTATTCATCTCATGCTAGATGCTCCTAAGGTCCTTTGCCGTTTTGGAACTGGTGGTGATCGTTTTTCCATCACTGACTTCATGTGGCGCAAGATTGAGCAGGCTGCAAATGATCCCCACAAGTCTGTGCCTTATGCTCCATATCTCATGTATATCATTGAGCAAGTGGTGGGTCGTTCATTCCATCACAATACTGTGCACAAGTCCTACTCCGTGCGTCATTTGGGCCCCAGAGGTGTTGGTGGTGGTTCCGCTCCTTCTCCCACTCATGGTCCGGCCACTCGTACTTCCTCCCGCGGTGCTTACCGTGGTGGTACTGCTACTGCTCCTCCTCGCTCCTCCTCGGAGCGTCGTCGGCATGGTGGCGGTGTCATCAAGTATGCTTTGGGGAAGCTTTGGGAGGCCTTCTGTTACAAGGCTGAGAAGGACGATCGTCGCCTAAGGCGTATTGAGCAGCACCTACAGATTGATCCTCCTGAGAGTCCTCTCCGTGAGTTTCGGGATCCTTTTGTCGAGTACAATGAGTTGTATGGTGCTCCTGCCTCTGGTCCTAGTGAGGAGGCTGGCCCGTCCGATGACCCTCGTGGTAAGCAGCCAGTCCCTCCAGCGCCAGGGTTGGTTGACTACTCGACCGACGACGGCGACGACAGTGACGATGACCGTGACTTCTCGGAGCCTTATTAGGCTTCGCTACCTTGGTTCTTTCTGTGCCTACCCTTTTTGGCATTTGATGCCAAAGGGGGAGTGTTAGGCTTATCATCTATGTAATAGGTAGTTAATGGTCGTGTAATCTTTTCAATCCTTGTGGTAAACTATGTATGGTGGACTAAGAACTATTTGTGTGATGATGGATGATTGTAGGCAAATCACTTATGCTTATTTGTTATGTTTGCCTAGATGTTATTTTCCTGTGTTGTTTGTTGGCTTAGTTTGGCTGTGTTTTTTTTAAGGTCCTTTTCTTTCTTCCTTAGCCTTTCTTGTTTTTGTGTGATAAGTCATGTCTCATGCATCACGATATAATTCTTGTCACACACTTTTAGGCACCCCACGAATTGCAAAATTTAGGGGGAGCTTCCCTTATGTATGCATATTGATTATGATCAATGTTGAGATTCAAGTTCAATGCATACACTGAGGGGGAGCCTCTCGTAAAGTTTGAAATTAAAAAATCTTCAATTCTCTACATCTTATGTAAGCCTAAGTTGGTTGTCATCAATTACCAAAAAGGGGGAGTTTGTAAGTGCATTCGCCCCCGTTGTGGGTTTTGGATAATTAATGACAATCAAATTAGGGACTAACATGTCTATCTAAGTGAATATGCAGGTGTTAGTTCAATGAAAGAATTTGTATGGTCACATTTGGTGATGTTAGCACCCTCAATTCCATTGTTTGAAAAAGCGTTCCGTCTCAAGTGGATAGATTAGATTTTATCTTTTGACTTGAGTTATAGGAAACGCCGCACTATCAAGAGGGATACAAATTAGGTTATCTAGAGGGAAAACTTGTGCTCAATTTGTATTGGTTTAAGCGTTTGAGAGACACCTTTGCACTCACGGACACTTAGAGAAGTGTTTTATGCCTGGGAGTACCGGTAGTACCGGTGAACCACCGGTAGTACCGGTAGGCATAAATCCCGCCGGTGTCAGCGCCTTAGTTCTGCGAGTTTTTGTTCTAGCGGTAGTATCGGTGGTGGACCGGTAGTACCGGCCTTTGACCGGTGGTACCGGTGAAAGCCCGGTAGTACCGGTAAGTCTTTTTCCCGCAAAACTTGTCTTCGCCAAAATCTGTACTACCGGTAGTACCGGTCGTTGACCGGTGGTACCGGTGAAAGACCGGTAGTACCGGTAGGCTATTTTCTCGTAATAGTCTCCAGTAGGTTGGTTGTAACGGTCGAAACCCTTAGGATCGGTAGTACCGGTGGGTTCACCGGTAGTACCGGTACCGCTTCGAAGATAAGAGTATAAATAGCTCTCCCCTTCATTTCTAACCGTTACCCACGCCATTTACTCCTACCAACCTTCAGACAAACAGCTCTCAAGCATTGACTCACCCACTCTCTCTTCCTCTTTGCTCTCAAATCCAATCCCTTGCAAGATCTGAGTAGAGAGGAGAGATTTAAGAGTGGAAAGCTTCGATTCACATCTTGAGCACTTGGTTCCCCTCCTAGTTGGCTTGGTTTGTATTTGTTACTCTTGGGTTCTTGGAACCCTAGCCGGCTAGGTGTTCTTCGTGGTTGCCCGTGTTGTTGTACTTGTGAGGGCACCCCGAAGAGTTTGTATTACCCTTGTATTCTTAGTGGAAATCTTGGGCTAACCTTTGTGGTTGCTTGAGGGAGGCAAGGAGGTGGAATAGACTCCGACCTTAGTGGTCACCTCAACAACGAGGACGTAGGAACTCCTTTGTGGGGTTGCCGAACCTCGGATTAAATCGTGTGTCCCGCGTGCTTGTTGTTGTTATCTGTGTTCACTTGAGATATTACTTGTTCTTTGTGTTCTCCCTCTTTCATATCTCTTTCATAGGTTGTGGGTGCTCGATCTACTCTTGGTGAAGGAACAAGAAAGAAGAGTTCATAAACTTCATCAACATCATCTTCGGTAGTGGGGTAAAACTCAGATCTGAAATCACAACTCGTAAATCTCTGATTTCTTAGTTTCAGTAGGGTACCGGTAGTACCGGTGGTCAGCGTCGGTAGTACCGGTGATCCCTCACCGGTAGTACCGGTCCAAACCAACCGGTAGTACCGGTCAGTGTTTTAACTTCCGCGTTGAGTTTTGAGTTTCAGGTTTTTTAGATCCGCCTATTCACCCCCCCTCTAGGCCTATTAGATCCTTTCAGAGGTAATTTAGGTAGTCTTTTTTAGCTAAACTTAGAGTTAGCCTTGGTCAGGTACCATGTTTGTGGTGTGACAATTTGGGAGCCACTTATTTATCAGCTATATAATGATGTGTTTCATGCTAGAGCAAAACACATTAAGATGGATTTCACTTTATTCGAGAAAGAGTTGCCAAGAAACAATTGCAGGTTCAGCTTGTTCCTTCAAAAGACCATTTAGCAGATGGCTTTACCAAAGCTCTTCTAGCAGCAAAACAATTTGAAGATTTCAAACGGTAATCTAAACTTGGTCAGAGAATCAAGTTGAGATTAAGGGAGGATATTATAGTTGTTAATATTTGATATGAAACATATATATGGGTATGCATCTGGATGCTTTTCTTTTGTTGCTTGGATAAAGCTCAACTAACCAAGTAGATTTGGTTAGTTAGAGTTGAGCTAGTTGTACTCAAAGCTGGAAAGTGGATGTTGGTCTCGATCGATCCCTCTCGTTGTTGTTTCTTGCACATACGTACGGTTTTGTTTCTTTCATTAGGATCGTAGATCTGATAGCGATAGCTGATCAAGTGAGAGGCGGCACCGGCTAGAGGAAGGCACGCAGCGGCGCTCGCGCCAGAGCTATTTTAGTATGACAGAGTTGCTAGTTTCTTGATTTCTTGTTCTTTGCTTCACTCGATTGCACTAGTAAACCTTCTAGCATGCCTCGCTTCGCTTGCCATATCAAGCGTGAGTACATTGGCAGAGACAGGGTGGACTACCTCGTCTGGTTCACTGCTCTAGAGGAGTATTGCCGTATAAGCTAATAGTGCTTCTTTTGTGTCGCTAAGGAGCCCAACCCAAGATGACATCATCATGTTGCCTGAACTTGGGCAAGCAATCATTCGCAGAGTGCTTCTCATACCGTGTTATCTTTTTAGCATAAACCTCAACTTTAGCCTTATAGATGCTGATATGTTTTGTGTTGATCTGGATACTAGCATTCCAATAGTCAGGATGCATACACTTTGCTTCCTTATATAATCTAACATTGTAGGAATTATAAGAATATAGGATGATGGCTCAGGCCTTCCGTACAAACATTCTTGCTGGTCTCTTAATCCTCAAGTAAGTGGATGATGGTCTGCACTTGATGATGAAAGAGGATTTGCATCTATGTATCTTCAACCATTCCATTGTTTCCTATCCACAACCGCATGTATCTATAGTTCCAGCTATATCAGCGCCTTGTGTATGTAGTGGATAAGGCCCGCTGCCTACCACATTATCTCACCCACTTCCCATCTGACTAGCATGCAAGAGTTCAGTCCAAACAACATACTAGAGTGAATGTACCATGGCAAAAACTATGTTCATAGCAAACAAGGACCCAAGCAAGCAATGGAGACACTGTGGTATGACAAATAGAGATGGGCCCTTGGGCTATAGTACGTGATAGACCCTCTGTTAGAAGGAACCATGATCGAGTTGTTTGACCATGCTAATCTTATAGAGATGATCTACTCAGCACAGTTGATGGTCTTTCACTCTTTGCATTAGATGATACACGTTATCAATGAGTTGGATTCAATGGAAATAGAGTATCTCTTTGTGAATCTCGTACATAATGACTAGAGTAGACATCATGACAATAGAATGATGTGACTTTATATTATATATAGATAGATATCAGGATGAACAAAAATATGCAAGTTTGGAAATGTATTCATCTACTAGCTTCTATCTAGTATATACAACTACCGATTTGTCACTTTAGTTCTTTTTATTTATTTTCTATGCTAATAGCTTCATGATAATGTAAAACTTGCTTTTTCAAACTATACATCAGGATATCATCACTAGATTTATGGAGAGACAGAAAATAAGGACGTTGGAACTAGGGTTCCGAAAAGGAGAGAGGGGAGAGAGCTCAACGGTAGAGAGGGGACACACTAGGGTTTTGAACAAGTTGAAATGAACGGGAGGTGAGAATCCCTTGCCCTCATTCCCTTGGGCTCTAGATATAGGTAATGGTTATTTACATGAGACCCCTTGGTAGGGTTGCATTTCATGTGCCACTACACTAACACTTATTTGGGCCTCTACAAAGGGAAGTCTTGGCCCATATACTACATGGACTCCCCCAACAGTAGCCCCTCAGCTACTAGGTTATGCACGGTACTACATGACCTACTAGATGCCCATACAAGAAGAGGCACAAATACAACTCAAACCCTAGTCACGAGGATCGCCCTAGACAACCTACATGTGTGCGCCTCACTAAAAACTGCATCCCAAAAATCCTGTGGGAAAAAAGGGCATGGCGAAAATAGCACACGCATGACTCTAGTCTATATATGTGCTAACTCCCAAAGCTTCTAACTCCAAATGCTTTGATGTTGATCTTCTCGATACCTTCATCTTTGTACTTCAGCTCCCTTGGCCACTTCTATGATTAGGTTAGCTGGCTTCGCTCGGTGTGTAGATCTTTTTGCCTCTGGGACCTTCTCGGTGTACAGATCTTCATCTCCGGGATCTTCTTGGTGTGTAGATCTTTGTCTCCCAGACCTTCTCGTCTGAGGCTTCGCTTGAAGACACTCCTTTAGGCACTTCTATGACTTGGCTTGCTGGCTTCGCTCGGCGTGCAGATCTCTACCTCTGGGACCTTGTTGCCAAAAGCTTCACTCAAAGACGCACCTTCTATTTAGGAATGGATGTAGTTGTCATAGTCAAAGTAGTCAATGTAGTCGAAGTAGTCGTAGCTGAAGTTTGTCATGAAGCCTCCAAATATTCTCTCACGAGCGCCAGAAATAAGACTTGACCCTCCGAAGTGTTTAGTCCTCTAGTGTGCTCCCCTAGCCCCTCTTGGCTGGTGCTTGTGATTGAAGCCTCAACCATGCTTGGTGGAGTTGACATAGTTGTAGTAGTTGTAGTAGCGGAAATAGATGTCTGAACCAAAGTTGTCGATGAGCCCCTCGAGCCAAAGTGGTTGAAGAAGATGGAGTATGCCTAGGTGCTGAAGGACTTGACATAGCCCTTCAAGCAAGGTGATGAAGGCAAGTCGTCACAGGTGTTGATTTTGAAGGTGTTGACGAAGGCTCTCAAGTCATTGCAATGGGCAAAGATGATGGCGAAGCCCCTCTTGCTGAAGTGTTGTCAAAGACGAGTCATTGCGGTTCACTGAAGATGATGGTGAAGACCCTCCTGAAAAAGTGTTGTCGAAAACAATGTTGGTGTAGAAGTCGAAGATGTGGCAAAGCCCCTCCCACCAAAGTGTTTGGTGGAGGCGAATCATTGTTTATTCGGTGAAGGTGTTAGCAAAGCTCCTCCTGCAAAGTGTTGGCGAAGGTGATGTTGGTGTAGACGCCGAAGATATCGGTGAGCCCCTCGTGTTGAAGTGTTGGTAGAGGCGGTGTTGGTGTATACACCGAAGATGTCGTGAAGTTCCTTTTGCCGAAGGACGGAGAAGTCACGGTGAAAATGCGCCTAAGTTGAGAGGGTACATTTTCATGTACTTCATTTGAGCATTGTAGCTTCGTCAAATACTCAACTTGCTGTCAAGTTTTTTTAGGCTAAAACGGCAGTGGCTTTCTACATGATGCAAAAGATGGTTAGTCATATCATATAAGAGTATAATGTACGAGGGTAGTGTGAAGGCTTTAGCTTCGCATCCTAGTGTCTGAGCAGCTTCAGGGCTTTTCAAGCCTTGGTGCTCGTGTATTTACGGGACTTCTTTTAGGTTTCAGTTGGTCCTAGTGCCCGTGTATTTTCAGGATTTCTTCCAATTTGGAGCCTTAGCCCACTTTGTCTTGGCTCAGGCCATGGAACATGATGCATTATGTAATGTGTGTGTAATGATGTAGATGAATGCATTTGCATAAACATATTAAAATGGTTAAATATATCATGCAATCTGCAAATATGATGGTTGTGCTTGTGTAGAAGGTAAACTTTGCACATAAAGAATAATGCCCTCAAATGAGAGGATCAAAGTTTCGGATAGCTAGCAAAGGCTGCCATTGAAGGACCTGCATGGGTATCAGCATGATTTGTAGTATTAATTGTGAAAAGGATTAGTTTCATGCGAATGTTAGCTTGAATCAGTAAGTCTCGACTAATTGTGTGTTATAAAAGTGTAAAATTGTTAAATAATACATCCTACAAAAAAAAGAGGCAAAGTGTTAGTGTTAGAGGGTTGAGAGGTCGTTACAAAAAAAAAAATCAGAAGGGCAAAAAACAATTATTAGGCATTATAAGCTAGTGAGGAGTTTATAGGCTGGTGGGAAATACTCACTTGTGTTGGTTTATTTGTTGCAAGGAACACATATAAAAAAAAGATTAGTGATTGATATATATATTCAAGTGTTATCTCAAATAACATGTCGTCTAAGCCATAAATGATTAGCGTTTAAGATTTCAAACTTGCGTTTAAGATTAGTGATTGATATCTGCAAATGATTAGTGATTGATATATGTACGGGGAGTGTGCTGGCAAAAGTACGTCCGTGGGGCCGTCGTGGACATGGGCTTCGTTGCTCGTGACCTTGCACGTTGGCTTCATTTGGAGGCTACCACAGAAAGTTTAACCTATAGCGCAATATACTGATGATGAAATAATATTAGTCCTTTGGTGGTTAGGAAATAAATCAGATATATCTCCGGACTTGCAGGATTATATTAAAATATCTTGAACCATTTAGAAACAGGATGGTAAGGCAATTCAATAGTAAAACAGTTGAGTTGTTACTTATTAGGTATAGGTACCACAAGTCCTGTCATCAAATCCTGCATGGTCATGATTTTTTGCATTATTTAAATAGCGGGTAGAATGGAATACTTATACGCGCGCATCCAAAAATGGGCTTCTTGAGCAAAAAAAATCACAACTTCTTTCTAAATGTAGAAATGGGCTTCTTCTCGAGCGAAAAATCACAACTTCTATTTTGTCACATGAGGTTGATCCTAGATTAGGAGACCAAGACGTGGGAGTTTCTGAATCCAAAAAGGCCGAAGGAAGAGCGAGGACCAAGCACGCTTCAAGGCCCAACCCGAGAGTCATTGGGCCAGACTAGTATTAAGTTTGGGTCTTACAGAGCCTGTGTAATTCCACTTAAGAGAGCTTTAGAGGGGATGCTGCCGTCTTCGACTCGGTCTCGGATTCAGTCTCGGCTGGTCCAACGAGTCCAATCTATCCACAAACCCTATATCGTGATCCATATCCTATCTCACATGGCGAAAGATGACCATAGCAACGTTTGAAGCAACTCGGATAGTTCCTCACGTTGTTGGGAAAAAAAAACTCCAAGGGCATCGTCGAGATGCAAGGTTCGATGGCAGAGACGCCGGCGCTGACAATGGACATCAACACCTGAAAGCCTCAAGTCCACGAGCGCGTCAACGAGCTGGAGCATGTCGTGCTTGATCCAGAGAGCGCATCGAGCCGGCGCTTTGCACGCTACTTCCGAAGACCGATCCAGTGGAGGAAGTGTCGTCAGGCATCGTCACCATCACGCAACCCTCCTCTCAGCTCAGCTGGAGGGCACTCTCTCCTTTACGAATCTAAAGATTGGCCCTCGGCTCAGTTGGAGAGCACTCTTGCCTCTGCAAATCTAAAGATGCTAGGCTCCACCCATCTAGAGCCTAACTTACAAGGGCGGCATCTAGGTACTGACTACTGCAAGAGAAATCTCCACCAAGGCTCTGAACTTAGGGGTTGTTTAGTTGGTGAAAAAGTTAGGGTTCGGCTACTGTAGCACTTTTCGTTTTATTTGGCAATTTATGTCCAATCATGGACTAATTAAGCTCAAAAGATTTGTCTCGTGATTTACAACTAAACTGTGTAATTAGTTTTTTCTTTTGTCTACATTTAGTATTCCATGCATGTGCCGCAAGATTTGATGTGACAGATACTGTAGCACTTTTTTTTGTTCACTTTTCGTGAACTAAACATGCTCTTAGGGTGGTTTATACTGCCATGGAGTACTATTTGATATCTTGTCAGTCTCATCTTCAAGTCAAGACCGATCGAGAGGCAAGTCACACGTTTTATTCTTCCGATCATGGCGGCACTCAATAGAGTACTATTTCTAGCTCAAAGACTATAATCTACTCCCTCCATCTTAAAATAAATCAATTTGTATAGTAATGCTAAATCAAATTACTTTTTAAGTTTAACCAACTTTACAGCGCACGACATCAAAGGACAACATCTACGACACTAAATAAGTACAGTACATATGAAAAAAAAAATTAGTGATATTAATTTGGTGTCATAAATATTAATATTGTTATATATATAGTAATAAATTTGATCAAAGCTGAAATATTTTGACTCGTGTCAACTCTGATGTTGATTTAATTGAGGCCGGACACGTAGTTGGTCACTTAATATTGTGATATAAATCTGATAATTAAAGGTAATCTGCTTAGGGCCTATAGAGATGCGAGGAAAGGTATTGATGAAAGGGGGCGGACAGGGAGGAGGGTGGTTCTTGCGTCGTCGGCGGGGTGGCCAATTTCAACGCCGTGCGTGCACGTGCAGTACAGTTGGTTGCTCTCTCTCTCTTTTTTTGGTTGGTGCATTGCAGTTGGCACTTGGCAGGCAAGGGTAGCGGATGGACAGCGGTGGAGGACTTTGAGGTTGAGGTGGTGATCTGTGGGCCCGGCCGCCGGCGATCTCCAGCCACCCGTTTTTGTCCACGGAAAGCCATACATGTCATAGGTGGATTAAGGAAAGACGTAACGATCTGGGCACCCGGTAAGACCGGTCTCAGTGGAAATTTTATGGCTTTACCCATCCATCTATATTTTAGAAATAGTGTAGAAGAGTTTTATCTCAATAAAACTCTCTGTACTCCCATAAAACTCTTATCATCTCTCTTCATCAATACGGTGCCACATCAACCTATTTAATATCTATGAAACTCTGATGAAACCCTACTGTCCGGTCCCACGGTCCTCATACCCCACGTTCCCAAGGCAAGGCTGCAAGAAGGGGATATTTAGTTCACGTGACTAAAGTTTAGGAGGTGCGACTAAAGCGTGTCGTAGGGATATTTGGATACTGATAAAAAACAAATTACATAATTCGTCAGTACTTCACAAGATGAATTTATTAAGCTTAATTAATCTGTCATTGGCACATGTGTACTGTAGCATTTTATTATCAAATCATAGACTAATTAGGCTTAAAAGATTCGTCTCGCAAAATAGTCTCAATTTATATATTTAATTTCATAAATAGTCTATATTTAATACTTTAAAAATGTATCAAACATTCGATGAACAGCGACTAAAGTTTAGAAAGAAAAAACTAAACACTCCCTAAGTCGCGCGCCCGCATTTATGACTGCCTTGTTGACTTGCCAGCCTGCCTGCGTTGGCGTTGCGTCGGTGCGTCGTTGCATTCTTACTTTGTGTTTAGTTTTTCCATAGAACGTAAAATGCAAAATACCAACTACTTTGGAACGATGAAATGTAAAATGCAAAAATTTTTATGGGTATGTTTAGTTCCATCTAAAATACTAAATTTTTCATGGGGTGGGTAAGGGTTTTTGGCTTTTTTTTTGCCTTTTGAGGCTAAAATTTAAAATGGAGAATGGATACTTTTTTCCTAAAATTTTTGCATGGTGTTTAGTTCTATTCTGTAAAATAGTGAGGCAAAACCTAAAATCTTTTAAGTGAAATAGAGAGCTAAACACACCCTTAGTACAGTCGCTATAGAGCTCTGCATTGATATGGAAGCGATGCTGGCATGCATCAGCAGATTATTACTACCCAGCCCTTGTTTAGATTGAAGAAAATTTCAACCTGATGAATAGTACCACTTTCGTCTTATTTGGCAAATATTATCTAATCATGGACCAACTAGGCTCAAAAGATTCATCTCGTGATTTCCAACTAAACTGTGTAATTAGTTATTTTTTTACCTACATTTAATACTCCATGCAAACGGTTAAAAATTGATGTGATGGAGAGAGAGTGAAAAAACTTGAAACTTTGAGGCAAACTAAACAAGGCGCCAACAACATTTTTGGTCTGTCACCGGTGACGGTGAGTGATGATTGAGATGACGAGGAAAAGAGGAAAGGAAAGGCTCCTCCTGTGGTGTCAACGGCGGTGTGCGTGCCGATGGTGGATGGGCCCGCCCGGCAGAGACAGATCCGTGGGCCGCATTTATTATGACTTGGGTGAAAGCGGTCAAACCTGGCCGGCTGCATTTGCGTCGTGCGGAAGCCGGAAGCGGAAGGAATCCATTCCCATCCACCACGGCAACGCCAAACCACGACCTGCCGCCCCTCCCTTCTCTCCTTTTGTTTTTCCTTTCTTTATTTATCCTGTCCATATTCCCAAGAAACAAAAGTACGGAGTATAATTCTAGATAGCTAAATCTTTTTCATATAAGTTTTAATTTATTATAAGTTTATATAAAATAATAATATTAGCATTAGGATTTACTATAACATTGATTGAATAATACTTATCTGGTATATAGTATTTTTTTATAAATCTATTAACTCATAACTAAATCTTTTCATATACTTCCCTCTGTTTTCGTTTACTTGTCACCGAAATTTTACTGTAGCAATTTTGATCATACACTTTTTTGCAAAAGATTTTTAGATACATCAAGTTTTCACATATACGATTCTTCGGTGAATATACTTTTATATACTTTGAAGTATCTAAGATTTTTTAGAAGAAAAAAATGGATGGTCAAATCTACTACGGTGAAAGATTGGTGCCAATGAAAATGGAGGGAAGTACTTAGACAGTGTTTAGTTCCTTCAAAATTCCAAAAATTTTACAAAATTTCCCGTCACATCAAATCTTTGGACACATGCATGGAGCATTAAATGTAGGTAAAAAATAACTAATTGCACAGTTTGTCTGTAAATGTCGAGACGAATCTTTTGAGGCTAGTTAGTCCATGATTAGATTAATTTTTACTAAATAACAACGAAAAGTGCTACAAGAACTTAACACACAATTTACAATAATCTAAACACACCCTTATTATATATATACAATACTATAGAAATGTAAATAAATTAGAAAAGCAAGAACCAACTGTAAACTTTTGGGATTTGGGACGGAGGTCGGAGGAGGACTTGAAATAAAATGCGTTGGCGAGCGCCCCCAACCAACCAATCAGCCGACCCCCAGTCCCTTCCCCACCCACGCGCACCCGCGACTCTCCTCGCAGGAACAGCAAGGGGACCAGGGAGGAGGAGGAGCTTGGAGCTTCAGCCATGGGCGGCGGCAACGGCCAGAAGTCCAAGATGGCGCGGGAGAGGAACGCCGAGAAGAACAAGGCCGCCAAAGGCACGTGTATCCATCCATCTCTTCCATCGCCCCGATTCCCCTCCCTTGCTCACCATCCAATCCCCATCTGATCTGATTCCGTCGATTTCCTCTCTGTATGTGTTTGCAGGCAGCCAGCTGGAGACCAACAAGAAGGCCATGAACATCCAGGTGCGTACCATCCCCCACCCCTCTTGCTTCGCTTCTCCCCGTCACCGCCGCTCGGCCCCCGCCCCCCCGATCTGTCTCTCTGTCCTACCCTACCCTACCTTACCCTACCCAGTACCCACTCCTCTTGTTTGCCATCTGTTCCTGTCGAAATTTGGGGTAAGGCAAGGCAGGGTTTCGCCGGATTCACTTGGGTTTCAGGCTACTCCATCTGGATTCGGCACAACCAGTGGCCACCCACGACGCGATTCTCATCCATCCCCTCTCTTGATGCTCCTCCTGCTTACCCGACCCGACCCGACCCGACCCCTTTTATTTATTATTACTCCTCCTACAAGCCGTAGATAGCAGTGGACTGGCAGAGTATTAGTACTTATGATTTTGTTATTATAGGATAGGATTAAGATTTAGGAACATTGCATTGCTTTGCTTTGCTTGCTTGCTTCAACTACCAGCTTGGGAGCTGCCAAGGTGCCCCCTCACCCTCTGTTTCGTCAATCGCTGCAATTGATTCCCCCCTAGTTACAAAGGGGCCAGGGGATTCAATCCAACATGTTGTCTTCGACATTGGGGCCTTGGGGGCGGCAGGGGGGCGAATTCAATGAGTGATAATGCGTCACTATTGTTCAGGAACATCAGCAGATATCCCGCACCAGCTGTTTGAGCCAACTTCGGTTAGCCCCCATAGCGATAACTCCTTTGCTTGTTATATATATGATACAATTATACAAGTCAAGTACATAGCGCAATGGGAAGGGGAAAACCGTATCATTTTTATCCATCAATCCGGACTCTGGAGAGACAATAGAATCACTACTGAAACCTGTTGTGCGAATCACTAGTTACTAGCTGCCATTTCTCTCATTGGCCAAATGTATGTACTCAGAATTTTTGACATTCCTCTACACCCTAACAATGTTTGTGTTCTGGTATTTCAGTTTTCAGTTGGTCATCTGAACAGTGCTTACATCCAAATGCACTAACCATGTTTCCATCTGGACGCAGTGCAAGGTCTGCATGCAGACTTTCATCTGCACCACCTCTGAGGCCAAGTGCAAAGAGCATGCCGAGGCGAGGCATCCGAAGAACGACCTCTACCAGTGCTTCCCCCACCTCAAGAATTAGTAAGCAGCAGAGCAGCAGCTTATGCTTCCTCAGACAAGGGGCATATGCTCGCTCAACAAAGAGAGAACTGTCGTCATCCACCAAGTACTGTCGTCTTCATCAGTGACTGGTTGCCATATACTATGTGTCGTGTCAGTGGGTCTCAGCTGCTGTCGCTGTTCCTGCAGCTGCTTTCGGTTGTGTTGCCCCATCGAAATATGTAATGTAATCCTTCGCTGTCAGCCTGTTGTGCTAAAAACATTAATTCTGTATGGGCTAAGAACATTAATTCTGTGTGGATTTGTGATGCCTGCCTGTGCTTGCTCAGTATTTTCTTTTCCCTGTGTTCTTTGGTGTGAATCTGGGACCTTACAGGGAGCCATTTATCTCTGTTTTTTTTTTCTTCTTTTCCATGTGTTCTTAAGTGTGAATTTGGGACCTTACATGGAGCCATTTATCTCTGTTTCTTCTTCTTCGAACAACGTAGAACTGCCATTTATCTCTGTTTTTTCCCCTTTTCCCTGTGTTCTTAGGTGTGAATTTGGGAGCTTACAGGGCGCCATTTATCTCTGTTTTTTTTTTTGAACTTAGAACTACGTGTCATTTCATTAAGAAATAAGGGAGTGTGCAAAATGTATGGAAATAAATGGGAGAAACGTCAAGAGGCCTCCCCCTAATTTATTCATTTATCTCCGGTCTGATGTACAGCAATCATGGATTCTTGGGCTCTCCATTTTAGCACGCATAAATCCAGATTGTATATGTAAGGTTTGCAGTATGTCACAGCCATTCAGACAAGTCACAACTTACAAGTTCAGTAAAGCCAAATTCATTTTGAAACTGATTGTTTGGAGCTCCTTCAGTTATGGGAAAAGCGTGAGACGCAGCGGTCTATCATTGCACCGATCCTCTCCGAGATAGATGAGTTTAGGCTTGCCTCTACGGAGTTTGCTTTTACCTTTGCTAGTAGATCTCGCCTCTACGGAGTTTGCTTTTACCTTTGCTAGTAGATCTTGTAATACGGTCACACATTTGTTAGCCAAACAAGTCACAGATACAAAACGGTCGGAATTGTGGCATGTAACTACGGCTTGTGTTTGTGACTTAATTCTCATCTCGACCTTCCTAGGGTTTGATGTACAACAATCGTGGATTCTTGGGCTCTCCATTTTAGCATGCATAAATCCAGACTGTATTTGTAAGGTTGCAGTATGTCACAGGCATTCAGACAAGTCACAACTCACAAGTTCAGTGAAGCCAAATTTTGCAAGGCATCTTCTTTTTCTCGTCTCAACCTTCCTAGGGTTTAGTCGAAGAAAAAAAAACTTCCTAGGGTTTGATGTAAAACAATCATGGATTCTTGGACTCTCCATTTTAGGGGTTGTTTAGTTGGTGAAAAAGTTTGGGTTCGGCTACTGTAGCACTTTTCGTTTTATTTGACAATTTGTGTCCAATCATGGACTAATTAGGCTCAAAAGATTTTTCTCGTGATTTATAACTAAACTGCGTAATTAGTTTTTTCTTTCATCTATATTTAGTACTTCATGCAAGTGCCGCAAGATTTGATGTGATAGATACTGTAGCACTTTTTGGGTTCACTTTTTGTGAACTAAACAGGCTCTTAGCATGCATAAATCCAGACTGTATTTGTAAGGTTGCAGTATGCCACTGGCATTCAGACAAGTCACAACTCAGAAGTTCAGTGAAGCCAAACTCTGCAAGGCATCTTCATTTTTCTCGTCTCAACCTTCCTGGGGTTAGCAGGAAACCTCAAACACGATGTTTCCAAAGATAATACGTGAAAATAGCCCTCAAGAACTCGGCGGATTCCAAACAAAGGATGGGATATTCTTTACAAGCTCAACAATACAACAGTACAATCAGCCAACAGACAACCTTTTATGACAAACATCTTACATGAATAATCATTGTTCACAATCACGTCCCAAAGCTCACAACCTGAATAATTCAGTCTATTCTTGACGCGGTATAAGGGGCTCTATAGCTATTTTTTGTTTTTGCCAAGTAAACCCCCAACCACTATTCATCTCATACATCTGACTGAAGCAAGTCACTGATAAGAGCATGGCTCCATCAAGAGCAGCTGATCTGATCAACGGTTAGCACCAGTCTTTGCACTTGCCTGTCATGCTCGCGTCCTGCTGTTCTCTGCAGCTCTCACCTGTTGGAAGTATGGGTGTGCCTGCAAGAATATAAAAGCATCCATTATAAGAAGAGAATAAGACAAGGCATCGCAATCTACACTCCAAGTAAGTATGGGCTAAAACCTTTCAACATGAATAAAACTCTACTTCTGAAACGTGCTTAAGCAAAACAGCATGCATTGATGCACATCAATCGCCAAAACAGCATGCACATCAATCAGGATATGGTGAAGACCAGAGTTCTTTTGTTCAGAGACGGAGATATGCACTAGTAAAATGTATACTTTACACCAACACCAAATATTTAGCAATAATGAGCAGCCAGTTTAATTTGTGTGTCAAATTACATGTCACCAAAATTAGCACAGGGAAACTTACCATAGCTTCACGTGCAGTAAGCCTGTCTTGATGATCATAACGCAAAAGCTTGTCGAGGAAATCTATAGCCTACAGATATAAACAAAGGAATCCTGATGAGTTAAGCACTATCAAATGAGTTAGGTCTATTTAAAATGCAAGGGCATTAGCAAACACCTCAGGAGACACTAGGTGTTGGTTATCTGCATTAATAAACTTTGACCAGGGTTTCCTGCTATGCCTGCATCCCAGAAAGGCAAAAAAGAGGAGTGTAAATGCAATCCACATAAATGATTACATATTTTCCATCAAAAGTCTGGTGAGCAGTGGCATACTCTACCTTCCAACAAGGGCTTCCAGCTGAGGGTCAAGCTCAATTCTGTACTTGTTCAAATAAGCATTCAGCCCATCTGTTCCAAGTACCTGATAATAAATGGATGTAACAATAATTAGCAGAGAGGCATTTAACAAACCTGTCCCATGCCATGCACAGTATAACAGCATATGTAGCCAACAACATAGCATCAAGTACAGCAGATATAGCTAACAACATAGCAAGTACAGCAGATATAACCAACAACATAGCATCAAATACATATGCAAGTTCTTACTAAAGATAAAACAACTAAATTAAGCAGATTGCAGTTGCAGTAGATAAAAATGAAATTCTGCTACATGAAATAGGAAATGTAAGCAACATAGCTAGTTGATTAGTTCATTGCAAAGAACAAATAGACTGAATATCAACCTTGGCTATCTTAACAAGTTGATCATGGTTGTCATGGCCGTAGAAAAATGGTTCCTTACGAAAAATCTGCAATCAGCATCATATGATCAACAAATTAATATTGGTTATGTCTATAAGGAAATAATCAGAAATACTAAAGGACGATATGGCAGCAATAGGTAGAATAGTCATGTGGGTAACCATTCCAGCAAACATGCAGCCCAGACTCCACATGTCCAAAGAGTAATCATAATCTTGCAAGTCAACAAGAAGCTCAGGCCCCTTGAAGTACCTGAATTCCAGTTGAAAAAATGTTGAAAAAGAAAATAGTGAGTGGCTGAGGGCTGCCACAGAGAAAACATGGAAATTTATACTCTAGAGACATGTCAAGTAAGCCATATGATTCACTGTAGAAAAAGCATTCATTCATTCTGGCAACTTAATATGTGACAATGACAACAGAAGGCTATAGTGCAGTTAAAATATAAATACCATTTATCAGAGTGCTCTTAATTTACATGGTTGCTGAATAAACAAGCTACAGGAACAAACCACAAGTCACAAATGTGAGTTCAAATCAACTGAAATTTGGATTCAAAATAAGGGCAGAACTAGAAACAAAATAAATAGTGACAAAGTATATTATAGTTTCGCTAATTACCACTTCAGAATTCCAAACTTCAAAGGTCATTAACCGTGAACCAACAATGAAAGTTTATAGCATATATCTGCAGCTACCTGGAGGCAACACGGACATTATATTCCTTGCCAGGATGATAGAATTCAGCAAGGCCCCAGTCTATCAGCCGGAGTTTCCGAAGCTCGTGATCTATCATAACATTGTGGGGCTTCACATCTCGGTGCATAATACCTTGTGAATGGCAGTAATCTAATGCCTGTATCCAGAAAACAGAAACAGTTAGGCAATCATAGTCAAATTCACTACAGGTTCCTTGATAATTAGTTGATGACTAGATCAGCAGTAACTTGGTGTGGTCATTAGTTACATATGAGCAGGAGTTATCATTTCCTTGCAAACATATAACATGCCTTCAAAATGCACAGACAGAAACCTATCTGGACACCAGAACTTAAAAATTGATAGATATCAATCCTTTGAAATTGCCAAGATTTCAAAAACAACAACCGAGCCTTTTTAGTCCAAAGCAAGTTGGGTTACCAAGACTTCTTTAAAAAAGAAAATATTCTAGATGCTAACACAGAAATAACAAGATGAGAATTTACCTTGAGTAACTCATAGATGTAATATCGAATGTCATAATCTGTTAGTGTTGGGTACAACACTTTGAAATCTGTGTTATTGACATACTCAAAGATCAAACTGGGTGTTTTTGAATGCTGATCTCTAACAATATCAAGGAGCTTCACAATGTTAGGGCCTCCACAAAGATTCTGAAGAATTTTAATTTCTCTTTTGATCTGCACCAGCACGAGAGGCGTAGGTTAAAATTGAGATGAAAATTGTCACTGAAATTATGAAATTTAAACAGGTGCGGAATGAAAACAGTAGCCTGTCATCGCTTAGGTTCAGGGGATAACAAGTTACAAATTGCAGGCAATAGGATTCATGGTCTACCTTCTTTTTCTTCACAGGCTTGAGGATTTTAATAATGCATTTCTCATTATTGTTAACATTAATACCCTCAAAGACTTCACTGTATTTTCCTCTCCCAACTTTCCTAACAACTTCATAGTCATCCTGCTCACTGATCAAAGAGATATGGTACTTGTCAGAAATCCAAAATTTAATGGGTTGGGAAAATATAACTGCACAATAGAAAGAGAGAAAGATTTAAAGTTGTCAGTCACAGCATGGCTGTCCAAAGGACTACGAGTAATAACAAAATGATTTAAAGAAGAAAACTGCAGGGCAAAAATAGAGCTATCATTATGAGGCATAAATGCCCAAAGCGCTAAAAAACTATGTGACAACAAAATCGTTTAGTTTCTTTGGGCACAGGGTTTATCTTCTGCATCTGGGACTTGGAAGATGCAGAGAGAAGAGAAAGCACCAGTACTTGACATCTAAGTGTGATATTTCCTTGCATATTTGGCACACCCCCACGCCTATTCTACATATAGCTATTTCAGACTCCAGTTCTGTTAAGTACGTATGAATATCAAAGCAATGATAAATCAGGCCAAGCTCAAAGACCAACTGCGTTGATACAACAGTCAAATAGACAGCAGCGAAGCTCGTGGACATTGTAAATATCGTGTTGATTACAATCTTAAATCAACTTTTTGCTATAGCTAAGCACATTTTGTAATCTAGAAACCATGGGTATTGCAGTAGATTCCATGCATCAACTGGGTTTTATTTATTGCACGTAGCTCTACTGAGTGGTTGACTGGAGCTGAAAAAGAGTTGTAGATTGGCAGGATAGACATAGTTGCCTTGAATTGTTGTTTCACATTTAAGACTACAATGAATCATTAGACTCGATAACTCATAGGACATAACCATATATAGCTCCGGAACAAAGTTAACAACAATAGAAATCGACTACCACTCCAAACATGTTACAAATTCAATTCCTGCCAAATCAATCGACAAAACTGAGAAACTAAGTTAAGGAAAATGTCGTCTTGCAAAATCACTAAACTAACTCAGCTTCTCGATGAAGGCAAATGAGGAAAGCAATACATTCAGAACATAAACATGCGACGAAGCTTCCATTAAATTGCTCTCAAATACTTCTTAGCTCATAATTACCACTACAAGTCCTAATAATCAGTGGCCGAATGGTGACATCGAGGTAGCACAACACAGAAGGATTAACAGGAGTAATTAATGAGCATTTATGTTATCAGGGGGAGCAGCCTAACTAACTAGCTCATGGCCAACCAGTTGCCAAACAAAATTATAGAACATGTGCACCAAACAAATGACATCTTGCAGCTCCACCTGAACACTATACCGAGCCCAACCTTACAAACCGACCAAACAAGATTGAGAACGTTAATAACCATAAATGGTTCGGGAACTATGTTACTAAGGGGGTGTTTAGTTCCTGTGATGAAAAATTTTGGGGGTGTCACATCGGATGTTTCATGGGATGTCGAAAGGAGTGTTCGGATACTAATAAAAAACTAATTACATGACTCGTCTGGAAACCGCGAGACGAATTTATTAAGCCTAATTAATCCGTCATTAGCACATATTTACTGTAGTACAACATTGTCAAATCATGGATTAATTAGGCTCAAAAAATTCGTCTCGCAAATTTATTGCAATATGTGTAATTAGTTATTTTTTTCGTCTACATTTAATACTCCATGCATGTGTCCAAACATCCGATGTAATGGGGTGAAAATTTTTGGGGAGGAACTAAACACCCCCTAATAGCAAAATTTGCCTGCAAACCCAAACAACGGTTTACAAATTCAATACCTGCCAACTCAATCGACAAAATGTGAAACAAAGGAAAGGAAAATGCCATCACACAAAACCACTAAACTAACTCAGCTTCCCGATGAAATAAATGAGGAAATCAATACATTCAGAATACAAGCATGTGACCAAGCTTCCACTAAATTGCTCTTAAATACCTTGTAGCTCAGAATTAAAACTTCGAGTCATAATAATCAGTGGAAGGATGGTGACATCAAAGTATCATAAGGCCATGTTTGGTTTCCCCTGTTAAAATTTAGCCCCTATCACATCGAATGTTTGGACACATGCATGGAGTACTAAATATAAACTATTTATGAAACTAAATATATAGAGTGAGACTAATTTGCGAGACGATTTTTTAAGCCTAATTAGTCCATCATTAGCACTAATTGCTATAGTAAAAATGTGCTAATGACGGATTAATTAGGCTTAATAAATTTGTCTCTCTTATTACTCACGGAATATGTAATTTATTTTTTTATTAGTATCCGAACACCCCAGGTCAACCCCATGTAACATACGATATGACACTTGTTAAATTTTTAGTCCTGGGAACCAAACACGGCCTAAAACGGCAGGATTGGCAGGAGCAATCATCAGGTAGAGCAGCCTAACCCACTAGCTCATGACCATGCCAGTTGCCCAACAAAATTACAGAACTTGTGCACCAACCAAATGAGACTATCCAATCCAAGCTAAGCACGAGGACAATCAAATCTTGGGAGTTACACCTGAACACTATACCGAGCCCAGCCTTACGAGCGGACCACACGATTCGCCACACGGACACACTCGTACCACGGGGAAACCGAAGCTTGAGCTAGGGTTACGCGCAGGAGGGGCGGAGGACGCGCAAGGAGAGCGCGCGAGCTAGCGAGGGAGGGGAGGAGAGGACATACCCCCATTGAACGGTTAGCGCCTCGTAGTCCCAGTACTCCTTGGGGCGCAGCACGTTGACGTCGGCGTAGACCCTGGCCTTCGACATGGCGCCGGCCGATCCGGATACGGCGGCTACCCAGCCGACGACCGATCGATCGGTCGGGGGCGCGACGGCACCGGGAGGGAGGCGTGCGAGGAGAGGTACGGCGGGCTTTGTGCCGGTGCTGAGGCTGCCACCACCGCCGGCGGCGAGTCGGGGCTAGGGTTTCGACGATGGGGGGCAGGAGCAAGGGGAGGGAGGGGGAGAGGAATCTCCTTTTTCTCCTTGCTCTGCCTCCGAGGGATATAGCTAGGTGGGGGAGGGGGACACGTGAGATGCTGTGGTCAGAGTGGATGACGTGTGGGCCCTCTTCCTGTGCCGGGCGGCGGGGGCGGGCCCACGCGGCTTTTGTCCGCCGGCGGGGATGGGGTCCTCACCGCACCGGAGCCTGAGGAGATTATCTGATACCTCGGCCACGTTTAGTTCCCGAATTCACCTCAAATTCTATTGTGCAAAAAAAATTCTTCGTCACATTAAAATGTCGACATATGCATGGAGTACTAAATGTAGATAAAATCAAAAAACTAATTGCATATTTTTGTT
Organism: Saccharum hybrid cultivar R570; assembly: GCA_038087645.1. Lineage (NCBI taxonomy): Eukaryota > Viridiplantae > Streptophyta > Magnoliopsida > Poales > Poaceae > Saccharum > Saccharum hybrid cultivar. Next base: position 2,791,508 of record JAQSUU010000368.1, read on the forward strand.
GTACTTTGCAAGACGAACGGTTTGAGTCTTATTAATCAATGTTTGGACAATTATTACCCAATAAAAACAAATGCTACAGTGTAGCATAGTATGCTACAGTGATTTGGGGACCCCAATTTAGCCTGGTTTAGTTCCCCAATTTGGTGGTGATCAAATCACTGTTCTGCACTGTAGCATTGTTTTTATTTGGTAATAATTGTCCAAACATTGATTAATTAGGCTCAAAATGTTCGTCTCGCAAAGTACAACAAAACTGTGCAATTAATTTTTGATTTTATCTATATTTAGTACTCCATGCATATGTCAACATTTTAATGTAACGGATAATCTTCTTTTTGCATAGTGGAATTTGGCCCCTAATTTGGGGAACTAAACAAGGCCTTTGTGGATCTAAACAAGGCCCTCTTCTCGCTGGCTGACTGTAACACCCAAATTTTAGAGTTAATAAATTTTAAATAATTTAGATAACAATTAATGAGAAATTAAAAAAAAAAGTTTTAAAAAGAATATTGGTGTTGCATTCATGCTGCTGCAGATATTTTCTGTTGTGTAGTAGATTTATGTTATTTTGATTTGCTTTGGAAATTTTATTTGGAAAAGTTTGTAAACAAGTAAATAAAGAAAAAGGAAAATAAAAAAAAAGAAAGAGAATACTTACCTGGAAGCCAGGCCCGACGGCCAGCACCGCCGGAGCCCAACTCAGCATCTCGGCCCAGCAGACGAGCGGCCTGAGCCAGCCCGAGCCGCGGCAGACGCGCGCCTCTCCCTCCCTCCTACCACTGACCAGTGGGGCCGGCCAAGCCAACGGAATAGCCGCGCTCTTCTTTTCTCTTTCGGTCGCTGATGGTCGGGTCCCACTTGTCGGTCGCCTATCGTCGTCTTCCTCGTAACCGAGCCGGTCACTTCTCCAACCGAACCGCAACCGAATCATGTATTCCAGATATGTTAACCGAAATCAACGATTTGAGGCTATAAATAGGACGCCTTGACCCTTTATTTTCCGTTTTTCATCTAAAATCGTGAGTTCCACCGCAAGGAGTTGAGTTCTAGGGCTTGAGTTCGGTTGAGGACGTCGGTCGTCGGGGTGGGGTGCCTTCGGGTGATTTGGAGCTCTTTTTTCTTCACGTTGGTGAGTTCGCCATCTTCTTCTCTTCCTCCCCGTGCTCTTCTTTTGGTTGGAGGTGCTTAGAAGCGAGCTTTTGAAGCTCACCGTCGGCCGGCAATGGCGCCGCCGCCTTTCCCAAGCCGCATCCCGTCCTCGATTCATCGTAGCTTGCTTAAACCGCGTAGATAAGTTCGGATGGACCTTCTCTTTCAATTGGTGTCGGTTTTGGGGCGAATCGCTGTTGGAGGAGGTGGATCCGAAGTTTTCCGGTGTGCCAAGGTTGCCGGCCATGGCGGCCACCGGCCGGAACCGAAGAAGGAGGGCCGGAATCCTCACTATAGGGGTGAAGACGATTGTGAGCCGTCCGTTTTTGAATTAACGGCTTAGATTAGAAGATACCCCTTCGCGGGTAAAAATTCATAAAGAGACCCTCAGCTTTTTGATAATAAACCCGCCGTCCATAGCGTATTGCTGAAAATACGTTTTCGCGTTTTGAAAGCGTATTCTCTTCCGGTTTATTCAAAAATACGTTTTCAGGTATTTACAGTTTTGCCACTAGAATTGTTTTGGTCATAAAATCTTCGTTTTAACTCCGATTTGATCCGTTCAAATTGCGTTAGGTTCGTATTTGCGAGCTCTACATATTAGTGTAGTGTACAGTTAGTTTTGATAATTTATTTTTCGAGGTTATAATTAAGTATTTATTTATCTATAGGAAATCTTAGAAAATTCATAACTTTCACGTTTTAACTCCGAATTTGGTGATCTTTGCGTCTGTGTGATCGTAGAAACGTGTAGAAGAGTTTTATAAGCTTTTATTACTGTTTTGTTACTGTTGGTGTACTGTTCTAATTATATCTCTTTGTTTGCTTCGTGTATGTTTGATTGGATGCATGTGTGTTGTTGATTGATGGTCGAATATAGAAGGTGAGCAGTATCTGGACGATTCGGAGTATTACTTTGAGCCAAGTCAGCAGTATCACTTGGAAAGCTTTGATCAAGGCAAGTATAACACAGGACTATCCTTGTTACCTATACATTGAATTATCATACATATGCATGTGCTTACCTTGACAACCTTAGAGATTATAACTTAGTGATTGTTATCTTGATTCCTTGACAACCTTGGGAATGCATATGGGTAGCTATTGCTAGTGCTTAAACTAAGAACAATGATCTTGTAATTTGACTAATGGATTATGCAATCAACCATTAAGATGATTTTATTACTGTTGAAAGGGGGCTAGAGCAAGGGGTTATATTGTTGCTCTGGTTTCTCTCCATAAGGACTTATCTGTAAGTGATAACCGGGATATACAGTACAGCTGTGAGGGCTATATGGCTCTGGCTTTAGTTGTTCAAGAGACCTTTTCTAGCTTGTTAGAGGTTACCTTAAATGGCGTAAGAATGGCTTGCCTTGTTGGGTGTAGTCCGAGCCCCTGGCCTAGTGTGTATAGGCTGCGGTTGTTGTGCCACAGGGAAGGGGGGTTCTACATCTGCCTGCCGAGTGAAATCTAATGGCCCTAACTTGTTAGACGAACTTTTGAGTGGCTTTATATGGTTCTCGGGTGTTTGGGCTTGATCTCCCCACTCATTTGGAAATCATGACTTACAGTGAAAGTGTACACCTCTGCGCAGAGTTAAAAACTGGTATACTAGCCGTGCTCACGGATACGAGCGGCCTTGGGGATTCTTATGGAATAGTTGATCATAACTGTTATATCATGCTAAAATATTGTTGATTATTATTTGCTCATGTTAATGCTATTCATTATCCTTATTACAATTGATCATTGGTTCTTTAATGGGAAGTGGTTTATCTTGATGCTACTCAATTGCTAATATATGATTAAAAAGCTAAACGCAGTTAAACAGTGTCTAGCCTTTTTGAGCCTCATGAACCCTGTGTTATATTTGTGGAGTTCGACATGAACTCACTCTTGCTATTTCCACCATATCAGATGAAGATAATGAGGAAGATTATCGGAATGAGTACTAGTCTTGATGTCAACCAGTCAACCGTGTCCCTGTGTGGAGTTTCCGCTGAAGAATTATTATTAGTTATTATTATCTATCGTTCAAGACTATGTCTTAAATACTTATTCGTTATGTAATAAGCACTGTGATGATACTTTGTAATTTGTCAACTTATGTGTGCGACTGGTTCCTGGGGCGCACATGAGTCTTTTATACATCCTATTTTTGTCCTTAAAAATGGGTGTGACAGATTGGTATCAGAGCCGTGTTGACTGTAGGACGCAAGCCTAGTTAGAATGATCGTTAATAACATCCATACTTCACTTAATTCATGCTTCCTCTTTTCACCTTGTTAATTACTAAAGTTTTATGCTTCCTCTACTTTATTCTATTGCGAAAATACATTGATTCTATCTAATCTATGTCTAAATTTTATAGATGCCTCCTCATCCCCGTTTGTCAGCTGCACAGTACGTTGCCCGTTTCAAACCTCAGGAGCCGTATGAAGATGGTGATCAAGAGCTATCTGATGCTGAATCAAGAATTGGTGATACACCAATGGAGGATGTAGTTATGGGGTGGACTACGAAGTTTCATATCATGGTTCCTAAAGCTGATGCTTTCTTCCATGACATGTTGACAAGAACCTTGGACAACTACTACTACGACTGGGAAGCTACGTTGGAGTATCGTAGTGCAGAGTATAGTCATCCATGGATGGATTCCTATTGGGAAACTGAGTTATGGGTTAAGAAAAGAGATCCTACCACTAAGGAGCCTAAGGTGGAGTCAAAGTTCATTACCAGAGTGAGCCGGGCAACTGTGGAGATAAGCATGGAGGATGTCGCTTTCAATGCATTTGTTTATTACCATGGTCTACGTTCGGACAAGACGTTAAAGGGTGCACTTCGGCATTTTCCTTGTTTCATACATGACAAGGGTATTTGGACCGTGCTGCCTGCAGATGATTCCTCCTTGACTTTACAAGCTACGGTGGGATTAGCTCGAGAATTGGCTCTCCATGAGGTGGATTTGAAGGATGAGCTGCTGAAGGAAAAAGAACTTAAGGAGCAAGCTTATAAGGAGATTGACCAATTAAGGGCGGAGTTAGGTCGTCCCAAGATTTATGAGAAGCTTAATTAGGCAATAGGAAAAATCCCTATGTAATAGGAACGATAGTAGTTGTGAGTTAATTTTAGGTTTGGATTATTTTAAGAGTCAGTTTGTGGTGTGAACAATTGTGTGATTGATGGATTGTTATTATGATAATGTGTGATTTGGATCTTTGTAATGTGTGCTGGAGTTTTGTAGACATGCCTACAAGTTCCATGGTTAAGAATATTAAGTTTGATCAAAATATATTAGTTGAATATGAGGTTAATTTAGTTCTGTCCTTTGCTGATTTTTGGATCAGTCTGGGATGTTTTAGAAATAACTTAAAATCCGTTCATGAGAAATTTAAGAAACTTTACTGGGAATAATTAGACTCCTATATCTTTCCAACCTCACAAGAATCACTTTAATATCTATTATGAGCTAAGAGATATATCTGTTCCAAGTTGGAGTAACTGCACAGTCTGGAATTCGGAAATAGTTTCGGTTAAGTTCAGTTTTTGGCCAATTTATTGACAAAATCAGAAAAAGTGTTGTGAATAAAAGTTGTAGATAATTTTGAAAGCTTTCCAACCATGTAAAGATCATCAGAATTGGACGTCTGTAGCTCGAGATATGACAGTTTTACTGAGTTGCTGAAATTGGAGATCGCCCAGAAAAATCAGATTTTGCTTATCTATTGAATACATCATCTCGGATCGTACTGAATTTCAATTTCTGTGTTTTTGGAAACAGATGTCAGGCAGAGGTCGTGGCAGAGGTCGTGGAGGTGCTAACATACCCATTACTATGGAGGAACTCATGCAAACTCAGAATCAGATGATGCAGATGTTTATGCAGCACATGCAGAACAATCCCGCTGCAGGAGGACCACCGCCTGTGCAAGTGAGGGATAAGCGTGGAGAATTTTTGAAGGGACGCCCTCCAGTGTTTTCTCATGCTGCTGATCCTTTAGAGGCAGATGATTGGGTGAGGGCAGTGGAGAAACAGCTGAATATAGCCCAATGCAATGATATAGAGAAGGTGTTATATGCATCTGGTCAGTTACAGGGGACAGCTCAGACTTGGTGGGAGTCGTATCAAGCTGCACGCCCTGACAATGCTCCACCTATCACTTGGAATGAGTTTGTTAGAGATTTTCGAGCTCGTCATATTCCTGAAGGTATAATTGAGCTGAAGCAGGAAGAATTCAGAAACCTTAGGATAGGACAGATGAGCGTTAGTGAATATCATGATAGATTTACCCAGTTGGCTCGCTATGCTCCTAATGAAGTGAGAGAAGATGCGGACAGACAACGTCTCTTCTTGAAGGGAATTTATTATGATCTTCGCTTGCAGTTGAAGGGGAACAACTATACTAGTTTTCAAGAGCTGGTAAATAAAGCTATTGTGCTTGATAATGAGCGCAGAGAGATGGACAGGAAGAGGAAGATGAAGGTACAAAGCTCAGGAAGTAACAACCGTCAGCGCACTAATTCTCAGCATGGTTTCCATCAGAAGTTTCAAGGACCGGTTAGTCAATGGAATCGCAATCCGAATCAGAGATGGACCCAGAATTGGCAAGGTAATCAGTCACAACAGCGTTCATCATATCCACAACGTCAACAGTATCAGCAGACTGGGCAACAGACTCCTCGCACTGGAAATTCCAATGTTATCCCCATGAAGAATAGTGCTCCCAGCACGCCTACTAGATGCTTTGTCTGCGGTAAAGAGGGGCATATGTCTTACCATTGTCCTGAGAAGCAGAATCAGCAGACTCCTCAGAGCCAGAAGAGCAACCAGAAGCAATCTGGTACTGGAAGGGTGAATCACGTGTCTTCTGATACAGTTCATGATGCACCAGAAGTTATGATTGGTACGTTCAATGTACATTCCACTCCCGCAACTGTTCTTTTTGACTCTGGAGCATCTCATACATTCATATCCAACATTTTTGTTAAAATGCATAGTATACCCATGCTAGCTATGAAAGAATCTCTCTTAGTAAATTCACCTGGAGGTACCATGCAAACCAGTAATCGTTGTCTTCCAATTAGTATGGTATTAAGGGGGGTAGAGTTTAAGATAACTCCTATAGTGTTGAGGACATCTGGTATTGATGTGATATTGGGTATGGACTGGATGAAGCAAAATCAGGTAGAGATTCAGTGTCAGCAGAAAGTAGTAGTTGTGACTGCACCTAATGGAGATAAAATCAATGTGGATGTAGCAGTGCAGAAGCAACCAACCGCTGTGATGAATCAGCTTGAAAATACTATTAAGGAGAATTCAGTGATTGAGGAATTTCCGGATGTCTTCCCTGATGAATTGCCAGGTATGCCACCTGACCGAGACATTGAATTTCTTATTGAATTACTTCCTGGAACTGCACCTATAGCCAAACGACCATATAGGATGGGAGTAGATGAATTAGAAGAACTTAAGAAACAAATTAAAGAATTACAAGAAAAAGGTTTTATTAGACCTAGTTCATCACCTTGGGGAGCACCAGTTATTTTTGTTGATAAGAAAGATGGTGGTCAGATAAATGTCAAGCTAGTTTTGAGGAGTTGAAAAAGAGGTTGACTACAGCGCCTGTTTTGGTTTTGCCAGATTTGAGTAAGAAGTTTTCTATTTATTGTGATGCTTCTCGTCAAGGTTTGGGATGTGTGCTTATGCAAGAAGGCAGAGTTGTGGCTTATGCATCTAGGCAGTTGAGAAAGCATGAGTTGAATTATCCTACACATGATTTGGAATTAGCAGCTGTAGTTCATGCTTTAAAGATTTGGAGACATTATTTGATTGGACATAAGAGTGATATATACACTGATCATAAGAGTTTGAAGTATATTTTCACTCAGTCAGATCTGAATTTGAGGCAACGCAGATGGTTAGAATTGATTAAGGATTATGATATTGAGATACACTATCATTCTGGTAAGGCTAATGTAGTAGCTGATGCTCTTAGTAGGAAAAGCTATGTCAATGAGATACAGACATTGACTATGACTAGGGAGTTATGTGCTGAATTTGAATATTTGAATTTGGGAATTGTTACTAATACAATGGAATTAGTGATAGAGCCTACATTAGAGCAAGAAATTTACAAGGGGCAGTTGAAGGATGAGAAACTAAAGAAGATAGCGGAAGATATAGTGATTGGTAAGTCACCAGGCTTTCGAATGGATGATAATGGAATTTTGTGGTTCGGAAAGAGGCTGTGTGTACCTGAGGATCAAACTGTTAGACAGGCAATTCTTCGCGAAGCTCATGAGTCAGCTTATTCTATTCATCCTGGTAGTGCTAAGATGTATTTGGATCTGAAACAGAAATATTGGTGGGTTGGATTAAAGCGAGATGTGGCTGAGTATGTGGCATTGTGTGACACTTGTCAGAGAGTGAAAGCAGAGCATCAGAGACCTGCTGGATTGTTACAACCAATGAAGATTCCTGAATGGAAGTGGGAGGAAGTTGGTATGGATTTTATAGTAGGGTTACCTCGTACTCAGAAAGGTTATGACTCTATTTGGGTGATAGTAGATCGGTTAACTAAAGTTGCACATTTTATACCAGTTAAGACTACTTACCATGGACCAAAATTGGCAGAGTTGTATATGGAGAGAATAGTCTGTTTGCATGGAGTACCAAAGAAGATTGTATCTGATCGAGGATCGCAGTTTACGTCGCATTTTTGGAAAGCTGTGCATGAATCATTGGGAACAAAATTGAATTTTAGTACAGCATATCATCCACAGACAGATGGACAGACTGAAAGGACCAACCAGGTATTAGAGGATATGTTGAGAGCTTGTGCATTGCAATATGGAACTAGTTGGGATAAGAGTTTGCCTTATGCAGAATTTTCTTACAATAATAGTTATCAACAGAGTCTTAAGATGGCACCGTTTGAAGCTTTGTATGGACGTAAGTGTAGAACTCCATTGTTTTGGGATCAGACGGGTGAATCTCAGGTGTTTGGTACAGATGTTCTTAGAAACGCAGAAGATCAAGTGCGAGTGATTCGTGAGAATTTGAGAGTAGCACAGTCTCGTCAGAAGAGTTATGCTGACAATAGAAGAAGAGATTTAGTTTTTGAGGTAGGTGATTATGTTTATTTGAAGGTGTCACCTATGAAAAGTGTGAAGAGGTTTAACATGAAAGGTAAACTAGCACCAAGGTATGTTGGACCATTTAAAGTTATTACTAGACGTGGGGAAGTTGCTTATCAATTAGAGTTGCCTGAGAATTTATCTGGAGTACATGATGTGTTCCATGTTTCACAACTTAAGAAGTGTTTGCGTGTGCCTGAGGAGCAGATACCTTTAGAAGAGTTGACTGTTAAGGAGGATCTTACATATGAAGAGTTTCCGATCAAGATTTTAGAAACTGCTGAGAGAGAGTTACTCGAAGTCGGATTATTAAGATGTGCAAAGTGCAGTGGAATCGATATTCAGAAGCAGAGGCAACTTGGGAAAGAGAGGATGAATTGAGGAAATCATATCCGCAGTTGTTTGAGTAAGCAGTTCAATCTCGAGGACGAGATTCTTTTAAGGGGGGTAGAATTTGTAACACCCAAATTTTAGAGTTAATAAATTTTAAATAATTTAGATAACAATTAATGAGAAATTAAAAAAAAAAGTTTTAAAAAGAATATTGGTGTTGCATTCATGCTGCTGCAGATATTTTCTGTTGTGTAGTAGATTTATGTTATTTTGATTTGCTTTGGAAATTTTATTTGGAAAAGTTTGTAAACAAGTAAATAAAGAAAAAGGAAAATAAAAAAAAAGAAAGAGAATACTTACCTGGAAGCCAGGCCCGACGGCCAGCACCGCCGGAGCCCAACTCAGCATCTCGGCCCAGCAGACGAGCGGCCTGAGCCAGCCCGAGCCGCGGCAGACGCGCGCCTCTCCCTCCCTCCTACCACTGACCAGTGGGGCCGGCCAAGCCAACGGAATAGCCGCGCTCTTCTTTTCTCTTTCGGTCGCTGATGGTCGGGTCCCACTTGTCGGTCGCCTATCGTCGTCTTCCTCGTAACCGAGCCGGTCACTTCTCCAACCGAACCGCAACCGAATCATGTATTCCAGATATGTTAACCGAAATCAACGATTTGAGGCTATAAATAGGACGCCTTGACCCTTTATTTTCCGTTTTTCATCTAAAATCGTGAGTTCCACCGCAAGGAGTTGAGTTCTAGGGCTTGAGTTCGGTTGAGGACGTCGGTCGTCGGGGTGGGGTGCCTTCGGGTGATTTGGAGCTCTTTTTTCTTCACGTTGGTGAGTTCGCCATCTTCTTCTCTTCCTCCCCGTGCTCTTCTTTTGGTTGGAGGTGCTTAGAAGCGAGCTTTTGAAGCTCACCGTCGGCCGGCAATGGCGTCGCCGCCTTTCCCAAGCCGCATCCCGTCCTCGATTCATCGTAGCTTGCTTAAACCGCGTAGATAAGTTCGGATGGACCTTCTCTTTCAATTGGTGTCGGTTTTGGGGCGAATCGCTGTTGGAGGAGGTGGATCCAAAGTTTTCCGGTGTGCCAAGGTTGCCGGCCATGGCGGCCACCGGCCGGAACCGAAGAAGGAGGGCCGGAATCCTCACTATAGGGGTGAAGACGATTGTGAGCCGTCCGTTTTTGAATTAACGGCTTAGATTAGAAGATACCCCTTCGCGGGTAAAAATTCATAAAGAGACCCTCAGCTTTTTGATAATAAACCCGCCGTCCATAGCGTATTGCTGAAAATACGTTTTCGCGTTTTGAAAGCGTATTCTCTTCCGGTTTATTCAAAAATACGTTTTCAGGTATTTACAGTTTTGCCACTAGAATTGTTTTGGTCATAAAATCTTCGTTTTAACTCCGATTTGATCCGTTCAAATTGCGTTAGGTTCGTATTTGCGAGCTCTACATATTAGTGTAGTGTACAGTTAGTTTTGATAATTTATTTTTCGAGGTTATAATTAAGTATTTATTTATCTATAGGAAATCTTAGAAAATTCATAACTTTCACGTTTTAACTCCGAATTTGGTGATCTTTGCGTCTGTGTGATCGTAGAAACGTGTAGAAGAGTTTTATAAGCTTTTATTACTGTTTTGTTACTGTTGGTGTACTGTTCTAATTATATCTCTTTGTTTGCTTCGTGTATGTTTGATTGGATGCATGTGTGTTGTTGATTGATGGTCGAATATAGAAGGTGAGCAGTATCTGGACGATTCGGAGTATTACTTTGAGCCAAGTCAGCAGTATCACTTGGAAAGCTTTGATCAAGGCAAGTATAACACAGGACTATCCTTGTTACCTATATATTGAATTATCATACATATGCATGTGCTTACCTTGACAACCTTAGAGATTATAACTTAGTGATTGTTATCTTGATTCCTTGACAACCTTGGGAATGCATATGGGTAGCTATTGCTAGTGCTTAAACTAAGAACAATGATCTTGTAATTTGACTAATGGATTATGCAATCAACCATTAAGATGATTTTATTACTGTTGAAAGGGGGCTAGAGCAAGGGGTTATATTGTTGCTCTGGTTTCTCTCCATAAGGACTTATCTGTAAGTGATAACCGGGATATACAGTACAGCTGTGAGGGCTATATGGCTCTGGCTTTAGTTGTTCAAGAGACCTTTTCTAGCTTGTTAGAGGTTACCTTAAATGGCGTAAGAATGGCTTGCCTTGTTGGGTGTAGTCCGAGCCCCTGGCCTAGTGTGTATAGGCTGCGGTTGTTGTGCCACAGGGAAGGGGGGTTCTACATCTGCCTGCCGAGTGAAATCTAATGGCCCTAACTTGTTAGACGAACTTTTGAGTGGCTTTATATGGTTCTCGGGTGTTTGGGCTTGATCTCCCCACTCATTTGGAAATCATGACTTACAGTGAAAGTGTACACCTCTGCGCAGAGTTAAAAACTGGTATACTAGCCGTGCTCACGGATACGAGCGGCCTTGGGGATTCTTATGGAATAGTTGATCATAACTGTTATATCATGCTAAAATATTGTTGATTATTATTTGCTCATGTTAATGCTATTCATTATCCTTATTACAATTGATCATTGGTTCTTTAATGGGAAGTGGTTTATCTTGATGCTACTCAATTGCTAATATATGATTAAAAAGCTAAACGCAGTTAAACAGTGTCTAGCCTTTTTGAGCCTCATGAACCCTGTGTTATATTTGTGGAGTTCGACATGAACTCACTCTTGCTATTTCCACCATATCAGATGAAGATAATGAGGAAGATTATCGGAATGAGTACTAGTCTTGATGTCAACCAGTCAACCGTGTCCCTGTGTGGAGTTTCCGCTGAAGAATTATTATTAGTTATTATTATCTATCGTTCAAGACTATGTCTTAAATACTTATTCGTTATGTAATAAGCACTGTGATGATACTTTGTAATTTGTCAACTTATGTGTGCGACTGGTTCCTGGGGCGCACATGAGTCTTTTATACATCCTATTTTTGTCCTTAAAAATGGGTGTGACACTGACAACCGGTCGAGCTCATTTCTCGCCGACCAACGAGAGATGGCGATCTCTTGAGAAGAAGAAATGTTCAGGCTTGGCTTGGATTGGTGGATCACTGTCAAGTGTCAACCGTATGCATCTTTTTCCCCTCTTCGAGCTTTTTAGAGTCCTTTGTTGTAGGAGTAGCAAGCAAGCACCAAATTTTGAACAAATTTTACCTCCTTGTGAGCATGTCCTGAATATTGGAGTGTTTAGGAAAGGAGCCCAAGGGCGCATTTGTGAGGGTGACCGTAGCCGGCCTGGCTGGCCCAACTAACCCAGGCCCGAGCAGGCCGGTCTCAACTGGTGCAACTAACCATGTTTGTGCACCCTGTACCGGCCCAAACGAGATTGTGTTTATCACCCAGAGCTCAGCCGGGCTGAGAGCCCAACTACCACCAACTGCCACCAACTGCCAAACCGAGATTGTGTTTGGCAGCTGGCTGAGGCCGGCCTGGCCCAGAGCCAATTCACAGATTTCAGCATGAATACAGTTAGAGAAAATAGTTTCTAGCTTGAGCATGAACATTTGAACCAAAAAAATAAGGACTTAGCCTTAGACAAATAAAGTTCAGTACTTCTCATATCATTACTGGCAACAAGTTCACAGGAAGCAAAGAAGAATAGCAGGTGAATAAGTTCATAGAAAGAGATTTGAAAAAGCAAAATGACAAGCAGCCAGCTAATGAGCACAATCATCTTGTCATCATTGACCTAGAACACAGTTTCACTTATGGCACATGAACAACATGTAGCATAGACATGCCACAACCAGCAACAAGATCAAGATGACCACATTCTTCCACCACCCCTGCTTACCATTAGAATGAGGATTGGTTGCACATCTCTTATTTGCCAATAGCATTTGGGATGCTGTTAGATCAGTAGAGGTGTCACCACTTGGTAACAACATAGGTGGACCAGGAACCCTGTCATTGAAAGCTCTAAGAGCTTCATCATAACTGTTGTACTTCTCATAGATAGCCCCTTTCTCCTTAAGCACATACTTAGCACACTCATGCCAACTAAAATAAATGTCAGGTTTCTTCCCTTCAAATACCACATAGCAAGGTGCCATTGTCTGAAATTAAACAGATGTAACTCATGTAAGTGCTCTGAATGGGAAGCAGTAACTTGGACATGACTCAGTTTTGACATCATAGGCTTAAAGAGCACAAGATGGCCTCAGCTTTCAATTATGGTGTTTTTTTGTCATGTCATTGGTGGCTGCCAAATACAAGAAACCAGGATACAAGCAACAATAAAAGAACAGTTGATGCAAGCCATAGAACCATTTGGGTCAATGCACTCTCTACCATCAGCCATCAAACAATGATGTTGTTGCTAAGGAGTACAACTGAACTCAAGTGATTCATGATAGGCATAAAGAACAGAAAACACAACAAAAATCAAGAAAACATCAACAAGGCAGCCACCTCATGTAAGTGTTTTGCATCACAGGCCTTTTGAATCCCACATGTACCACCAAATCAAAGACAGTATGTAAAACCAACAGATTGCAACCAAAGGTAAGCAAATATGAAATGAAAGTAGCCAACAGAGGCTACAAATAAGTTCTTACAATAACTTGTTCAGCCCAACAGCCAAGGGCTCAAATGTTTCCCACATCCTTACCTGTTGTTACCCACACTCCGAACCAAACTACACCACTAAGGGTCAGGTGTTAAAAGAGAAACAAGACTGCACAAAAGCCAGTATGGTCAAAAGAAGAGAGAGTGGGTGAGGGGGTGGAGGAACTATACATCTCTACAGTCAACCCCTTCCTAGCCAACAAGACCATCATCTAGTGCACCTAGATGTAGTAGTTTTTGGCTAGGAAGGTCCTAAGCCAAATGGTCCTATGGCCCTCACTCATGTTCACAAAGCCCTTGTGAAGAGTCGAGATGGCGGACTAGAGGGGGGTGAATAGTCCTTTCTAAAATTAAACACGTTGGCTAACCGAAACAAATGCGGAATTAAACTTATCGGTCTAGCCAAGACTACACCCCTCTATCTAAGTTCTCTAGCACCTTGCAAGGATCCTAAATAAGCAACTAAGGTGCTAAGCTTAGCAAGAGCTCACCTAATCAATTCTAGAGCAAGGTCACACAAACCTATGCTCTAGTACTTTGCCAACCGAGGGAGCTTCTACACAACTAGTGAAGCTAAAGCACAAAGCCTAAGCTCGCTAGCAAAGCTCAATAACAAGGCAACTAATGCTAAATTAGAGAGCGTAAATCACTTAGCTACACAAACTAAGCAATATGACTAACAAGGTTACACAAACCAAATTAGTCACGCAAGGGGAAGCTTCTAGCTACACAAGCAAGAAGACAACTAGTAAGCTACACAAGCAAACTAGTTACGAGAGCAACCACACAAACACAAGTATATATGAAAGTAAATACAAGCTTGTGTTGCACGAAGGCAAACCACCGAGAAGAGGAGACAATATTGACACGGTGATTTTTCTCCCGAGGTTCACTTGGTTGCCACCAAGCTACGTCCCCGTTGTGTTGACCAACACTTCGTGGTTCGGCGGCTAATTGGTCACACACCGAGCCTCTGAAAAGGCACTACAAGAACCCACCATCAAGTGTGGTAGATCAATGACACGCTCAACTAGAGTTACTCTTCGTGATCCCCGCGGGGTGAGCACAATCCCCCTCACAAAGCTTCTCCGGAGCCTCGCACAATCTTCTTACGAGCTTCGACGGAGCCATAAGCCACCAAGCTGTCTAGGAGGTGGCAACCTCCAAGACTAACAAGCACCACCGGCTTGCAACACGATCACCTAGTGCCACTTGATGCAATCCTCACGATGCAACGCACTAGAATCGCTTTCTCACTTGATCCGATGAACACTATCAAGCATGAGTGAGTTAGAGGGCTTCCAAGCACTACCACATAAAGCCACCAAGGCCAAAGTGTGCTCAGCTCCCGGCCAAGGCCAGGCAAGGCATCTATTTATAACCCCATGGTCAAATAGAGTCGTTACCCCTTCACTAGGCAGATTTCGGGACGACTGAACGCGCCGGTCGAACTTACCGGACGCGCTGCACCGCGTTCGATCACCCTGCAACGTCCATGTGTCCTCTCGGTTTGAACCGCGATCGCTCGATCCTCCAATGGTCATTGTGCGCCAACAGTCAAACCAATCGACCGAACGCGCCGCTCAACTGACCGGACGCGCCGATCGCACAGCACCGCGCGCCCGCGAAGCATCGACCGGACGCGCTCCAAACAACGACCGGACGCAACAGTGCCAGCGTCCGGTTGGAGTCCAGTAAGCTCCCTCAACGACCGGACATGTCCGGTCGACTTTGACCGGATGCGCACCGCGTCCGATCGACCTTGCGAACTACAGTTCCCTCAGGGCGCCTGACCGGACGCGTCGGTCCCGCGAGTGACGGGACGCACCGGTGCGAAACCCTAACACCCGTGCGCCTGACTGCCGCGTTGAACTGACCGGACGCGTCCGGTCAAACCGTGACCGTGTCCGGTTCAGCGTCCGGTCACCACTGTGACCTCCGTTCGCCTCTGTTTCTTCTCCGACTTCCGGTATAGTGAAAAATAGGCATTTCAACTCCCCAAAAAACGCCAAATCCTGCCTCGCAAGCTCAGCAGGAGGGAGAGAGGAACCCAAACCCCTCTCTACCGCTCAAACTCCACCGCCTTCTCAAATGTGCCAACACCAACAAGTGTTCACCACTTTGCGCACGTGTGTTAGCATTTTCACAATCATTTTACCGAAGGAGTTAACCACTTATCTTGCCACGCCACTCGATCCAAGCAACGATGCATAGTTAGATCACACGAGTGGCACTAGATGACCGATATGCAAACAAGTTTGCCTCTCTTGATAGTACGGCCATCTATCCTAAACCCGGTCATCAACTTCTCTACACACCTATGACCGGTGAAATGGAAATGTCCTAGGTTATACCTTTGTCTTGCGTATTCCATTCCAACTCCTCCGACGTTGATGCAACACATGCACCAACCAATCACCAAATGATATGATCCACTTCATATCATCACGTGACCGTATTGGTTCATCGATCTTGACCTCACTTGCTCTTCACCGTTGCCTCGGTCCTTCGGCGCCAAGCCATCACACAACTTGCCCTTCACCCTAGCAACCGGTCCATCAAGCCAAGCCTCATCTTGATCTTCTCCACCTTGGTCACATGACTCCATGTCATGTCTCATGTGCATTAAGCTCCTTCATGACATCATCACATGTGGACTAATTTCCTGTGTATCTCACATAAACACAATTAATCCACCTAAGGTTGTCACTCAATTACCAAAACCAAGCAAGGACCTTTCACCTTGCCTTGGGCCTTGTTGTCCAGGAGGAAGGTGTAGGCAACAATAAGTGCCTCCTCAGAAAAGTCAGGCATCTCCATCATAGCAAGGTAGTGGTTTGCATCAACATACCCAAGACTAGTCTCCCTAAGAGCATTAGCAACATTATTGACAGCATCAGACATGTTGGTGATCATCAGGATCTCCTCCTTAGAGAAGTTGCCTCTCTTTCTCTTGTTACCAGCAGAGGTGGGCTTATCTGTGGCCTTGCTACCCCCTGTAGGTGCAGTGGGAGCCTGGACAGCAGTGGAAGGGGCCAAAGGAGGGCCCTCCATCTTGGCAGGAACACTGTCAGACTAGTTCTGCCCTAAGGCTTCCCCAAACCCAAGTGCAAACCTGCCAGTGGCCAAAGCATTGCCAAAAATGGCCTCCATCTCAGTGTAGAACCTAATGGGGGTGTTTAGGTACTCAGCATCTTTAGGATGGTCCTGCAGTTAGTGCATCATATAGGTTTAAGCAAGTAATATGTTTAGGCAAGTAATAGGCAAGTATTAAAATGCAATGAATTTCTACCTTGGTGTGGCCAAGGTAGTGGTCATGGTCAAGCATGATAGCATGCACTTGGTCATCCCAAAGTGCACCACTATGATCCTTGAGCTTTGTCACCCTAGCCCACTTCTGCCTCCACTTCCTCAAGTGGTTGTACACTTGGGTTGGGCTAACAACCTCCCCACACCATTCCTTAAGGGCTTTGGCCACTTGATTGACATCCTTGTCCTTAAAAACCTTGTCTGGCCTGCTACCATCAGTCACAAGTGCAGCCATCCTCCTAAGAACAAAGCATGAAGTGTTGTTGGACCACCTCATGGCCCTAGCACCACCAGCCACAACAGCAGGGGCAGGTTCAGCAACACATGGAGCAACACTAGCACTAGCACCAGCTGCCACATGGGTAGCATCACAAGCACCAGTGCCAGCTTCAACAGGAGCAACTGTCCCCCATTGATCAACTCATCCAACACATCAGCAGCAGCCATAAACCCACCCTGACCACCAACTGGGACTGATGCCATCCTAGGAGTGATGTGCAAGTATAACAATAGATGAAACAATTATAGAATGAATCAATTATATAACATTGTGAATAGATGAAATGAAGAAATAATTATAGCATGAAACAATGAAATGCCAAATGAACAAACACCATAATGAATAAAGAAAGCAGAAAATTAAATTACAAATAAGTGGTCTCAGCCTTGTCCATCAAATTATTACACCATTGTCACAAACTAAAGTTCCATAGCAGGGTAGACATTCTGAATTCAAGTATAAATTACATGCATCATCAAGTCCTATTGTTTCCCCTTCCAGCCCGCATAGCATTGCAGATGGCATCCCTCTTTGCAACCATGTCCATGGAGTCTTGGTCAACATGTTCAGGGGGCAGGTCATTAGGATCAGGTGGGGAGCCAGTGAAACCCTCCTCAGCTAGCACTACATCATCAATGCCAAAGCCTAGGATCCAATTGTGCAAAATGGCACAAGCAACTACCAGCCTCACTTGGGTCCTATACTTGTGGAAGGGCTTATTGTCTAGGATCCTAAATCTGCCCTTTAGTGCACCTATAGCCCTCTCAACTATCACTCTAAGTGAAGAGTGCCTCAGGTTGAACAGCTCCCTAGCATTGGTGGGTCTGTTACTGCTCCCAAACTCAGACAAGTGGTACCTCACTCCCCTGTATGGAGGTAGTAAGCCAGGCTTGCATGCATACCCAACATCTACTAAGCAAAATTTACCTACAATTGTACATCTAGTGTGAGAGTGTGACATGAATTGGTCATCTAATTAAGTGCAAATTGTGTGTATGGCCAATTACCTTCAGGCACATGAAACCCATCTTCCCTAGCAATGGCATCTGCCAAGACAGTTGTATCATGGGCAGATCCCTCCCAGCCAGCAAGGACATAAGTGAACAGCAGGTCACAATTGACAGCTACCATCACATTTTGAGTGGGGTTCTTTTTCCTACCCTTGAAAACTTGTTGGTTCCTCCTAGGTACCCTTGCCAGAAAATATGTCCCATCTATGAAGCCAACACAGTCCTAAAATATGTGTGTAAGATAATGGAGCATGTGATATTTTACATTAAGAACTATAGCTAAATAGTTACCTTGAGATAAGGATTCCATCTAGGGCCCCCAAGGATCTTAGGATGAGTGGATGTGCTAGGTGGCTTGATCAGTTCATTCCTAAGCTCACCAACTGCATACAAAACCTGGTGGAAGTGTTTGTGCACTGTTTGGATTGACCTCCTAAAAGACTGGTGGACAACTCTAAACCTTTGGTTGCGCCCAACAATATGCAAGAACATAGCAACCTGCTCCTCTACTGACACCCCCTCTCTATCAGTTACAAGGCTCCTCTCTCTAAAAGTTTTGACTAACTCAAAAAAGGGAGCTCTCCTCATCCTAATCATGGAAATACACTCAGTATCATTGCACTGGTAGATCATCCTAAGTGTCCTCATTCTGTGCTGCTCATTCTCATCTCTAATAAGTGCAAGGGCTGCTGGGTTAGGCTGTGGGGTTTCATTAGGTTCAGGGTTTTTCCTTTTGATCCTACTGGATACAAAGGAAACCATAATAACAGTCAAAGCAGCTGCCTTCCTACACATCTGCTCATGGCTCAATGAGGGATCCATCTACAAGCATATAAGTATAAATAGGAAAACAAATTATCAGGCCCTGCTAGGGCGTCTACTAGTTTATGACATGAGTAAGGATTGCAGTGCATGGCTACATCATGTACTGATGCCTCCCAGTGCCCACAAAGGACAACATCATCGACCACATTTCAGAAAAAATAACAAACCACCATGTACCATCATCGACATCATTTCATATCAGATCAAGAACAAGAACAACATGTAGTAACAATAAGAACAAGAACAAAGACAACATCATCTACCAAAATAGTAACAGATCAAGAACATGAACGAACCAGCATGAATCGAAAGACATCAATACAGTAACAACATGAATAGATCAAGAACATGAACCAAAACAGTAACAACATGAATAGAGTAACCCTAACTAATCGTAGCAAGAACATCACCATGATCCAAACCCTAGCACAAGGCGCATCCAGGAAAAAGAAAGGAAGGGGATTGCATTTCACCTTGGGTTCGGGGTCGAATCAAAGCAGATAAAGTAGATCTAGAAGTAGAGGAAGTAGATCAGCCTCAGGTCGAAGCAGATGGGGTCGGAGATGGGAAAGAAGACCATCGCCTCAGAGTCCCAGCAGCAACACGAGCTCACCGACAGAGGGTACCGCCGCCGGAGGTCACCGCCGCCGCCAAGCACACGAGCGCACCACCGGTCTCTCACGAGCGAGGTGGAAGGGGAACGAGAGGAGGAAGATGAGGAAGGGGAGCGGCTACCCTTATAAAGGCGCGGGGAGTCGCCGGCAGATTGGCTTCGCGTGCGGCGGCAAAGCACGCACGGAAGTTTCACGTTCCCACGTGAGTGCACGCCAGCCACCCCGAAATCCCCTGCCGCCGCCCCAAAATCGCCCGCGAGCGCCGCGCGCGGCCGAGCTCGCCAGAAATGAACCCTAGCGGCGTTTCTGGAGGGCCAGGCTGTGGCATCGGTTTTGGCTCCTGGGAGCCAGTCTCCAAGTTGGGCCAGGTGCACAAACACGGTGGGTTGCACCCCACGGACGCAATTTGGCCCACGGGCCACCCTCGCAAACGCACCCCAAAGATCTCCATGGGACCTCCCGGGCTTATTCATCTACGTGTGTACGAAAAAGGATTAATGGTACTCCCTCCATTCCAAATTATAAGTCTCTTTAATTTTTTTATATCTATTTTGTTGTGCATCTAGATACAACATATGTCTAGATACATAGCAAATTTTATGTACCATAAAGTCAACTTATAATTAGGAATGAAAGGAGCAATAAAGAGAACACGAATAAAATGAAGTTGTGTTTTCCATTAATTAATAAATCTCGTGTTTAATACGCAATAAAACACCACCTTGGTCAGCAGAGCATTTGTTCGGTTAAGCCTATTCCCAAACTGACGTGTCTCATGTCGCTGGTGATTTACATAATTCGTCATGGTTATCGATCATGTCTTCTTGTTAATCCGTGGGAGAAGATCACTGACTTTTGATCGGTTCTTAACAGATCTTACCATTATAATTTATGGGACACAAAATTTATACAATTATTATAATTACGGTTGCATATGCTCCTTTATCATTGTTCCCTTATTTTCTTTTATAAAAAACTATCATAGATACATGTGTGACACATGTGCATAGACAAAAAAGTTACGTGAGTGTTAGACTATTCGTGTGCCTAAACTGGCGATGGTGAGGCAAAGGAATGCTACTTGTGCTCTCCACCCACCAACCTTTTAACTTCCAGATTTTATTTTTATAAACATTTTTAATTCTTCAGTACTGTCATATTTGGCACCAAGTGTCCAAATCCAATGCTCCCACACGTGGAGTGCTTCCGTGTAGATCTACTCGAGGCCGCCATGAAAATGTTGACTAAGGGTCCGTTTGGCAGGCTTCGATGACTTTGGCTTCTTGCAGCTCCTCCTGCCAAACAGACATTAAAAATATCTTTTTTATTTCGAGGAGCCCAGAGGAGCTGGAGCCGTTTTTCATAGAGAAGCCAGAGCAAAAGAAAAAAGACATCTCACTCCTCCTCACAAACCTACTACAAACTACCTCTGGAGCCATTTTTGCCAAACGTTTTGCAAACGGTTCTGGCTCCACCAGAGAAGCTGCTCCATATGCGGAGTCAGAGCTGTAACCCTTTTAGAAAGAGATGGAGTGCCCCACCAAATGGGACCTAAGTGGTGCGAGTGATTTGCATCTTCTTGTGGGCTTACGACATCAACTCTTCGGAGGCAGCTGTGAAGGCTTTGTGCCCCTCATGCCATCCTATGCCGATGTATTCGTGGGAGGTACCGCTGGAGTGACTCGGATTCATGCTATTTGTGGTCCATTGGTGTGGGGTCCGACATCTTGATAGTTGGATTTACCACACTCTCCGGCCATATGTGTCGTGTGGTTTGGACGAAGATGGAGCCAATCTTGGGGCTGCTAGATCCAAGGTTCCTGAGCCCAAATTTGCTCGTTGGTGCATGGTGCATAGGCATCACACGATGGCTTCTCTAGTGGCGGACATTGTGGACAGCGGCTCATCGTGGTGCTCTAGGGTGGCTACACCATGGCCTCCAATGAGGTGCAGGACTACTGAGGTAATGGTGGTGGAGTGCTTCTGTGTGTGGGTAGTTGGTGGTTACTGTGGAGGTGCTAGCGAAACTCTCGCTAGTTTCCTATCAGTCTCGACAACTGTGACACCTTTAGGGTGTCGTTTCTCTTCTTGGAGGTGTTGTGAGGGGTAGAGACATGGTTGATTGGGGCTGTAGCGCCGACCTAAAGCACAAAACGTTCTATATATGTTGCTTTTGTTGTTTAATGTTCATTTATACCTATTTTTTCGATCATGCCAAGATCGACAATCTACTTAGCACCTCCCTTGTCTCAATTCTAGCTCCTCCTAAGTGTCGTCATAGCATTTCATAGCTGTCACAGAACCTCCTAATTATGATGGCCCACAAGCACACGTCATTGTCATAATGACCTTTGACGGTCGTACTTATGTTCACCATAACTTAAAAGGCCTGCTTTCCTCCGAACAGGATCCAATCACAGGAGTATTGCAATATTACAACAGTTTATTCAAAATATTCAACAGAGTAAAGTAGCGGAAGTCTTACAATAACATAGATTACAAACCAGTTTTTCAAACTTCAAACCTTATGTAGCATTAGTACAAACCAGTAGTAGAGAAGTATCGGTAGTAACTTTATTACAACACACAAGCGAGATGCCTTGCCCAAAGGCCACACAATCTACTCGTCGTCACTGTCTTCAACCACGACGGTCATGCAACAAGGCTCGAAGCAGACTTGTTCATGAACCGCACCTGCAACAAGGGGTTAACAAACCCTGAGTACGAGAGTACTCAACAAGACTTACCCGACTAAGACAAAGACTCCAAGGGCATGCTAGCTTTAGGGAATCAAGGTACGGGTAATCAAGAATCAAATTTTTTTTTGCAGAAAAGCTTACTAAGGTAAGTCCTTATCTTCAACATTTTACTTTTACCATTGATGGTTCATTAACCAATTCTAGGTGATCCTAATCTAGATCAAAGTAATTATCATCAAAACCTTTCTCATTCTTTCTTTCAATTCCAGTTCTTAACTACGATGTTGGTGCAAGGCCAAGACTCCTTTCTCGTGGAGTAACGACGATTCGAACCGCTTCATTTACCCAGCTGGGGATTCCTAACCACACGACATATGTAGAACTGAATCTTGCATATATCAACTCTTACTCGGGTTTTCCCAAAACCAGAACGTGTCCATCGCCACCCGAGAGCACAGTACTCCTCGAACCCGGCCCGATTCTAGCCCCGAGGGTACACGTTACTCTCGCCATCTCTCCACTCCCAGTGCGAGGTTAGACGTTCTCGTAATGGACTAACCAAAGTAAGGCTTACCCGACATGGGCACATGGCTAGTACTAATAAAAACTCCATGACGCAAGGGCCAACAACGTACGGTCCTTAACTGATAAGGCGGAAACAATACAGTGGGACTCCTTTCCCAATGCATGTTAGCAGTGGCCAAACCACCCGCCCGATCTTACAAGTTCATTCACATATTTCAATATTCATTCGATATGCCGTCATGGCTATGTAAACATTCATTTAAAAGCTTAACTTCTAAGCATAGCGAAGCATACTACGCATTTTCTGTAAATCAGGTATCAAGGTTGATATCACAATAATCAAGGATGATAATGCAGCAATTAGGTTATCACTCAACTCCTAATTACTTAATGCAGTCAACCATAATATAAATAATAAAACATTTGTAAAACTCAAGGTAGGGTTTAAATGCACCGGGGCTTGCCTTGCTCAAACACGACGACCGACTCAGACTCGAGGACTTCACCCCCTGGTCCGGAACCCACCGACGATCGCTCTTCTCCGGAAGCTTGATCGACGACTTCGGCTTCCTCGAAAGCGGAGACTACACGAATACATAACATGCTTTAACATGATGTTCGATGATAAACATGATGCTTGATGATAACATGCTACGAGTTACTACTGGAGTACAACTTACTTCTACGGTACAGTCGCAAACAGAAAACCTACTAACTAGAAGCGACGATTCCAGCGATACCAGCTTTTAACCTAACAAGTTACTAACGAGTTCAATCATGAAATTAAGGTGCCAAAGATCACCAAAGGGTAGTGACCTAAGGACTTCACTCAATCAAAAGGCACACAACACTTAAAGTTCTCAAATTAATATTTATTTTCTATTTAACTAATTAGGGCATAATTAGGAGTTGATCAAATTTTACCTAATCAAGCTCAAACTTTTTCTATGGGTTAAGAATGAATTACAACAGTGTTATAATAAATTTCATAATTTTTGGATAAATAAATTAATTATTAAAATTACTGGAAGTTGCATTTAATCTTTAATGAAACTAATTAATTCTACTGCTCAAAGTATTCAAATTCATGATTTAACATTTTTCCTAGATAGTTTATACATTGAAAAGCTTACACAAAAAAATTTCATGAATTTTGGAACTCTACACAATTTTTAATGAAATAAACAAATAATAACACTATTCATTTATTTGAAAAAGAAAAACAAAAACGAAATCGGGCTGACTTTTCTTTTTCCCCGCGGTCCGGCCCAACCAGACGGCCCGCTCACGCGCGCCCGCACGCGCGCTCGCACTCGCCCGAGCGGCCCAGCACCGCGGCCCAGCCCGCGCGCGCTCACTCTCCCGTTCTCTCTCACTGACAGGCCGACCCCACCTGTCATCACCTACCTCCGCTCTCTCGTTCTCTCCCGCGCGCTCACACGCTCTCCCACGGTGGCCGGCCGGTGACGAAAACAGGGAAAATGAAAATCGCCACTGTGAGCTCGACGTATATATAGGGAACGGTGGCGGTGACTGTGCTGGAAGACGCGCGACGTCGCGCTGGCGATCGAGGACTCGTCTGGAAGCCGGCCGAAGCCGCCCGGCGTCTCGCCGGCGCCCATACCGTGCGGTGGTCGGCGGTGATTGGCCGGTCACTGTAGCTTCACCCCCCCAAACTTTGAATTTTCAAACTGTTTTCTCAAATTACTCTCAAAATCATGTAACAACTTGAAAAACTTCCAATCTATGAAATCTTCAGAATTTCAAGCTCTACAAGTTTTGTATTGAACACTTTTTCAAATTCTCACTGGATTTTGAAATTTGAATTTAAACTCAAAAGGGGACACATTTTTCAGATTTGGTAATTTAGAAATTACTTTTGATTTTATATTGAAACTTCAAAATCTCCCAACATCAAAGTTGTATATCTTGACCAGACCTACAACTTTGCTGTTCAAAACTTTTTCAAAATCAGCCTCCATTTTGAAATCTTAGTTTGGGGACAAAAATGAATTAAATTTGAAATTTGTTTATTTTCAAAATTGCTCCACATTTTACACTAAAACTTTGAAAACTCAAAACACCAAAGTTGTAGCCCTTGAAAAGTTCTACAAACTTGGTTTTGAATTTTTTTTCCAAATTTTGCTTAGATTTTGAATTATTTCAAAAGGGGTAAAACAGGGTTTTGAAATTTAGGGTTTTCGGAGGAATTTTAAATCGAAATTTGTTGCTACTTTGATTGGTGATTACTTAGTGATCAAAACCTCACCCAAGGGCATAATTTGGACCAACATGACATAGTTGACCAAATGCCACTCTTGGTTGACCAATTAGCTTTTGAAATTCTTTTACATTTCTTCCCAGATTTGAATTCAAATTTGAATCAGAAAACTCGTGACAAGTTTTGGGACTCCAATTCAAACTCAAATTTGGAGCTTCATTTTAAATGTTGTACTTGAGCTCATACCCTACACTTGACACTAGTGTGCAACACAGTCGCACACCTCAAATTACGCAGGGCATGGACTAAGTATTTGCGGTGGCATTCGAAATTAGGGTTTTCGGGTTCGGAGCACACCACTGAGAAACACATTCAACCTAAATAAGTAAACTCGTTTTAGTTGATGCATAACAAGTTTAACCTAACAGAGATGCTTTGCAATGCATTATGATGACATGGCAGATTAATTAGCACTATAACACCCGGGGTGTTACAGCCCTTCCCCCTTAAAGAAATCTCGTCCCGAGATTTAAAGTCTTGAGTTAAGTAATGGAAAAGGAAACGTGTCAAGCAAACACGTCCAAGACTTGTCTACAAAACGGGTAGGGGTTTTCTGCATTATAAAGATTTTTAAAAGGATAGGTTACAGTTTAAAGAAGAAATTGCAACCTAGATAGAAGCAAAGAACTCCGGGAAATTCTCCAACAGATAACCTTCCGATTCCCAGGTGGCTTCCTCTTCTGAATGTTGATCCCATTGTATCTTGTACCATTTAATTGTTCTACTCCGGGTAACACGATCTTTTCGATCCAAAACTCGGACAGGATATTCAGAATATGTCAAATCCGGTTCAAGTTCAACTCCCTCAACATCAACCACTTGATCAGGTACTTGCAGACACTTCTTCATTTGTGATACATGAAATACATTGTGCACGGCTGACAGTTGTTCAGGCAGCTTTAATCTATATGCCACCTTCCCACATTTTTCAATGATTTGAAAAGGACCAATATAACGTGGTGCGAGTTTGCCTTTGACTCCAAATCTATTAACTCCTTTCTTGGGTGACACTTTCAGATAAACATAATCTCCCACTTTAAACATCAAGGGTCTACGTCTTTTATCTGCATAACTCTTCTGTCGAGACTGAGCAACTTTTAAATTCTTTTGTATCTGCCTAACCTTTTCTTCCGTTTTCTTCACCAGATCAACTCCATAAAACCATCTTTCTCCTGGTTCTGACCAGTTCAACGGAGTTCTGCACCTGCGGCCATACAATGCTTCAAACGGTGCCATTTTGATACTCTCTTGGTAACTGTTATTGTATGAGAATTCTGCTAACGGTAAACATTCATCCCATTGATCTTGATAGGTGAGAGCACAAGATCTTAACATATCTTCCAAAATTTGATTTACTCTTTCAGTCTGTCCCCCAGTTTGTGGATGATAGGCTGTGCTGTAAAGAAGTTTAGTACCTAATGACTTTTGAAACTGTCTCCAAAATTGCGAAACAAACTGAGTACCCCTGTCAGTAACAATTGTTTTGGGTATTCCATGTAAACTCATAATCCGAGCAACATATATTTCTGCATATCGAGATGCTCTATAGTCAACCTTCACAGGTACAAAGTGAGCTGACTTAGTCAAACGGTCCACAATGACCCAAATTGAATCAAAGCCTCTTGAGGTCTTGGGTAACCCAGTAATGAAATCCATACTGATATCTTCCCACTTCCAGGATGGAATGGGCAAGGGTTGTAACATTCCTGCCGACTTCAGGTGTACTGCCTTCACCTTACAACAAGTATCACATCTAGCAACATACTTAGCAATCTCAATTTTCATTTTGGTCCACCAGAATCTCTGTTTCAAATCTTGATACAACTTATTACTTCCTGGATGAATAGAAAACCTTGTACTATGTGCTTCATCAAGAATGAGCCGACGTAACTCTGGAACCTTTGGGACCACTAGCCGGTTCTTAAACCATAACACATCTGCCTCATCAATACTGAAATCTGTCTGTTGACCAGTTCTAACTTTTTCTTTAATGTGAGTGATTCCGGAATTTGTTCTCTGAGCAGATACAATCTGATCTTTGAGTGTTGATTTTACTGTGACACTAGCCAGCTGACCTTGTTGAATTATTTCAATATTCAACTTTTCCAATTCATAACACAAACTGTAATCCATTGGCTTCACAGTCGTACAATTGCAATGATTCTTTCTACTGAGTGCATCAGCAACTACATTCGCTTTTCCAGGGTGATAGTGTACTTCTAAATCATAATCCTTTATCAACTCAAGCCACCTTCTTTGCCTCATATTCAATTCTGACTGAGTAAAGATATACTTTAAACTCTTGTGATCTGTATACATGTGGCAAGTATTACCTAACAAGTAATGACGCCATATTTTTAATGCATGAACCACAGCTGCTAATTCAAGATCATGTGTCGGATAATGTTCTTCATGGCGCTTCAACTGTCTTGAGGCATAAGCAATGACTCTGCCTTCCTGCATCAATACGCAACCAAGGCCAATACCCGAGGCATCACAGTAAACATCAAATGGCTTTTCTATATCTGGTTGTGCCAAAACTGGAGCAGTTGTCAATGACTTCTTTAAAATTCTAAAAGCTTTCTCACATTCGGTAGACCATATGAACTTAGTTTGATTCTTCAACAACTCTGTGATTGGCTTGGCTACCTTTGAAAAGTCAGGTATAAATCGACGGTAATAACCCGCCATTCCCAGAAAACTTCGGACTTCATGAACTGAGATTGGTGGCTTCCAATTCAGAATATCTTTCACCTTGCTAGGATCTACTGCTACTCCTTCGGCTGACAACACATGTCCTAAGAATTGCACTTCTTTTAACCAAAACTCACATTTACTGAACTTGGCATACAATTGATGATCTCTCAGACGAGTCAGAACAATTCTGAGATGCTCAACATGCTCTTCTTCACTTTTGGAGTATACCAGAATATCATCAATAAAGACAACCACAAACTTGTCAAGTTCTGGCATGAAAACTGAATTCATCAGATACATGAAATGTGGCGGTGCATTAGTGAGACCAAAAGACATAACTAGGTACTCATACAGTCCATATCTGGTGGTGAATGCAGTCTTTGGGATATCTTCAGGTCGAATCTTAATTTGATGGTATCCTGATCGAAGATCGATCTTTGAAAATACCTTTGCCCCCGCAAGCTGATCAAAGAGCAGATCAATGCGAGGCAACGGATATTTATTCTTAATGGTTACTTCATTCAGCGGTCGATAGTCAACACACATCCTTAAAGTCTGATCCTTCTTCTTGACAAAAAGAGCTGGACATCCCCATGGTGAGGAACTGGGTCTGATAAAACCTTTGTCACGTAACTCTTGCAATTGATCCTTAAGTTCTGCTAATTCATTGGGTGGCATTCTGTAAGCTCTCCGGGATATTGGGGCAGTACCCGGTTTTAACTCAATCACAAACTCTACATCTCTGTCCGGTGGCAGACCTGGTAGATCATCTGGAAACACGTCTGGAAATTCACAGACTACCGGTATATCACAAATCTCCTGTACTGAAGTTGCACATACCCTTTCAACTGTTCTCTTTGGGATAGGAAGTTGGATAAGAAGATGAGATTTATTATCTGGCAGGTTCAACCTTATAGTTCTGTGCAGTGCATCTATAAGGGCTCCTCTTTGGTACATCCAATTCATACCCAGGATTACATCTATATCCTGTTTCTGTAATATTATCATTGAGGTAGGGAATATATGCCCACCTAACTCTATAGGTACGTCACGTACCATCTCCTTAGTACACAGTCGTCCCCCGGGCGACTGGATAAAGAAATCTTCTTGTGTTCCCATAATTGGAATGTCATACTTAACAACAAAGGTGCGATTTATGAATGTATGCGATGCACCTGAATCAAATAACAGTACTGCTGGATGATTAGCAACAGGGAACATACCCATCATAACAGGTTCTCCCTCTGGGATTGCACTTGCTTGAGTGTAGAATACACGTCCGGTCTTCCTCTTCTCACCCTTACCCTTCTGAACATTCAGATTATTATTCTTGCTCTGAGGTTGTTGCTGTTGTGGTACGGGAGCTCTGGGATAATTGGGATTGTACTGCCTTGGATACGGGCAATCCTTGGAAAAGTGGCCTGGCTTTCCACAGTTGTAGCAGGGAAAGTTATGGGTTACTGGAGTCTGGTTTCGAATACCAGGGGCATTCGGCTGCTGTGGATATTGCGGAATTGCGGCAGGACGGAAAAACGTCTGCGGCTGAACTTGGTATTGCGGTGGACGATAAGTTGGGCGGAAATGGTTCTGAGGGTGATAAACAAACTTCTGGCGTTTCTTAATGCCGCCAGACGGACTTGAAAACACTGGCTTCTTTTTCTTCGACTCCTTGTGCAGTCGGGACTTCTCTTCTGACGCAATAGCCACATTGACTATCTCATGGTAAGTAGCATTATAGCAGGTGACTAATGCTTCCTGGATTCTGGTACTCAAACCTCTCATGAAACAACTCTTCTTCTTTGCATCGGTATTCACATATTCAGCTGCATACTGGGACAGATGATTGAATTTGCCCACATATTGTAGAACTGTCTGGTTCCCTTGCTTTAGTGAGAGAAACTCCTCTAGCTTCATGGCCATGACACCATCTGGGATATAATGTGCTCTAAAGGCTTCACGAAACTCCTGCCAAGTGACACGGTGGCCAGCAGGCTGTGCGGCGACTAGATTCGCCCACCACGCCCCTGCGGCACCTCTGAGTTGTTGTGCTGCAAACATAGGCTTCTGGTGCTCTGTGCACTGTAAAAGTTCAAACTTCTGCTCCATGGTACGGAGCCAGTCATCCGCCTCTAGCGGCTCATCTGCCTTTGAGAACACTGGTGGATGGGTATCGGTGAAATCCACATAAGTGGTTTCCCCTCCATTGTTACGGCCTCGACGACCCTGATTCCCATTCTGATTCTGATTCTGAGCCAACAGGGTAGTGGCATTAACCAGTGCGGCAATAGCTTCTGCCAAGGTAGGTGGAAACGGTGGGGGATTCGGAGTATGGTCCCCTTCCTGGGAAGTTCCAGTACCGTCCATCTGTTGTACACAAACCATGTTTATTTACATTGCTTTATTGAATTAAAAAGCGGTTAGGAAAGAACTTGTATACACATACAAACTCATCTTACATTATTCCATTACAAACTTGCTCATAAGCAAGAAACCACCCACTAAGGTTCTTAGAAAGCAGGAAAGACTACTATATTACACAACCATCCATGTCGACCCTTCACTCCTCATCATCATCGCTGATCACGATCACTTCCTCCTCATTCTCTGGAGCACTTGCACCAGTGACATGACTTGCACCATCCCCACTTTCCATCATGGGTTCATCTTCTTCTGGATCTTCTTCATTGTCCTCTCCATCAGGAACAACCACGGCACCAACATCATCTTCTACTGCCTGGGGCTGATGATTGGGATTCATCAGATCATTTAGCCTATGAACTTCCTCATGCAGGACTGTGTTGTACTGCTCCAGGTGTGTCACATAAAGCTCCAACTCACGAACACGAGCCCTGGCTTCTGTCTCCTTTTCCAAAGACTCATTCTGGAACTGTTTTCAAAAACGCATGTTGCGCTTCAGTCGCTCTACTTCTGATGTAAGCCTTGCAACCTCTGACTCCGAATCCGGGTTCGGATTACGGCTACTGCTTGCTCCATCAACTCTGGCGGCCAACTGATGACGCGGCACTCCTTGCGGACCCGTTTTCTTGCGAGGAGTCGTCTTCACACGTGCCATCCTAAAACAAGACAGAATTAGGACGATGAGAACAGATAGGGGGATCTGAAGGTTAGCATGAATAGGATTGAACCTTACTTAACCCAAACCACTTTAAAAGGGAAGGTAACTTAAGCAGGTTAATTAAACATGATGCATGCATTCGTACTTACGATCTAACCGAAAGATTTAAGTAACACATGCAATCTTTATAACATAGGGCACTATACATGATACTTCACTACGAAGCTTTCAAATATGAGCTAAGGAAACTATAGAATGGATTAAGAGAAGCAAAAGCAGTTTGGACCCAAAATATCAGTATTAAATTTGTTGACCCAAATCATTTTGAAGTTTTACAAGGTAATACTACAATAACCCGAGTGATTATGCTCTGGTACCAGCTGTCACAGAACCTCCTAATTATGATGGCCCACAAGCACACGTCATTGTCATAATGACCTTTGACGGTCGTACTTATGTTCACCATAACTTAAAAGGCCTGCTTTCCTCCGAACAGGATCCAATCACAGGAGTATTGCAATATTACAACAGTTTATTCAAAATATTCAACAGAGTAAAGTAGCGGAAGTCTTACAATAACATAGATTACAAACCAGTTTTTCAAACTTCAAACCTTATGTAGCATTAGTACAAACCAGTAGTAGAGAAGTATCGGTAGTAACTTTATTACAACACACAAGCGAGATGCCTTGCCCAAAGGCCACACAATCTACTCGTCGTCACTGTCTTCAACCACGACGGTCATGCAACAAGGCTCGAAGCAGACTTGTTCATGAACCGCACCTGCAACAAGGGGTTAACAAACCCTGAGTACGAGAGTACTCAACAAGACTTACCCGACTAAGACAAAGACTCCAAGGGCATGCTAGCTTTAGGGAATCAAGGTACGGGTAATCAAGAATCAAATTTTTTTTTGCAGAAAAGCTTACTAAGGTAAGTCCTTATCTTCAACATTTTACTTTTACCATTGATGGTTCATTAACCAATTCTAGGTGATCCTAATCTAGATCAAAGTAATTATCATCAAAACCTTTCTCATTCTTTCTTTCAATTCCAGTTCTTAACTACGATGTTGGTGCAAGGCCAAGACTCCTTTCTCGTGGAGTAACGACGATTCGAACCGCTTCATTTACCCAGCTGGGGATTCCTAACCACACGACATATGTAGAACTGAATCTTGCATATATCAACTCTTACTCGGGTTTTCCCAAAACCAGAACGTGTCCATCGCCACCCGAGAGCACAGTACTCCTCGAACCCGGCCCGATTCTAGCCCCGAGGGTACACGTTACTCTCGCCATCTCTCCACTCCCAGTGCGAGGTTAGACGTTCTCGTAATGGACTAACCAAAGTAAGGCTTACCCGACATGGGCACATGGCTAGTACTAATAAAAACTCCATGACGCAAGGGCCAACAACGTACGGTCCTTAACTGATAAGGCGGAAACAATACAGTGGGACTCCTTTCCCAATGCATGTTAGCAGTGGCCAAACCACCCGCCCGATCTTACAAGTTCATTCACATATTTCAATATTCATTCGATATGCCGTCATGGCTATGTAAACATTCATTTAAAAGCTTAACTTCTAAGCATAGCGAAGCATACTACGCATTTTCTGTAAATCAGGTATCAAGGTTGATATCACAATAATCAAGGATGATAATGCAGCAATTAGGTTATCACTCAACTCCTAATTACTTAATGCAGTCAACCATAATATAAATAATAAAACATTTGTAAAACTCAAGGTAGGGTTTAAATGCACCGGGGCTTGCCTTGCTCAAACACGACGACCGACTCAGACTCGAGGACTTCACCCCCTGGTCCGGAACCCACCGACGATCGCTCTTCTCCGGAAGCTTGATCGACGACTTCGGCTTCCTCGAAAGCGGAGACTACACGAATACATAACATGCTTTAACATGATGTTCGATGATAAACATGATGCTTGATGATAACATGCTACGAGTTACTACTGGAGTACAACTTACTTCTACGGTACAGTCGCAAACAGAAAACCTACTAACTAGAAGCGACGATTCCAGCGATACCAGCTTTTAACCTAACAAGTTACTAACGAGTTCAATCATGAAATTAAGGTGCCAAAGATCACCAAAGGGTAGTGACCTAAGGACTTCACTCAATCAAAAGGCACACAACACTTAAAGTTCTCAAATTAATATTTATTTTCTATTTAACTAATTAGGGCATAATTAGGAGTTGATCAAATTTTACCTAATCAAGCTCAAACTTTTTCTATGGGTTAAGAATGAATTACAACAGTGTTATAATAAATTTCATAATTTTTGGATAAATAAATTAATTATTAAAATTACTGGAAGTTGCATTTAATCTTTAATGAAACTAATTAATTCTACTGCTCAAAGTATTCAAATTCATGATTTAACATTTTTCCTAGATAGTTTATACATTGAAAAGCTTACACAAAAAATTTTCATGAATTTTGGAACTCTACACAATTTTTAATGAAATAAACAAATAATAACACTATTCATTTATTTGAAAAAGAAAAACAAAAACGAAATCGGGCTGACTTTTCTTTTTCCCCGCGGTCCGGCCCAACCAGACGGCCCGCTCACGCGCGCCCGCACGCGCGCTCGCACTCGCCCGAGCGGCCCAGCACCGCGGCCCAGCCCGCGCGCGCTCACTCTCCCGTTCTCTCTCACTGACAGGCCGACCCCACCTGTCATCACCTACCTCCGCTCTCTCGTTCTCTCCCGCGCGCTCACACGCTCTCCCACGGTGGCCGGCCGGTGACGAAAACAGGGAAAATGAAAATCGCCACCGTGAGCTCGACGTATATATAGGGAACGGTGGCGGTGACTGTGCTGGGAGACGCGCGACATCGCGCTGGCGATCGAGGACTCGCCTGGAAGCCGGCCGAAGCCGCCCGGCGTCTCGCCGGCGCCCATACCGTGCGGTGGTCGGCGGTGATTGGCCGGTCACTGTAGCTTCACCCCCCCCAAACTTTGAATTTTCAAACTGTTTTCTCAAATTACTCTCAAAATCATGTAACAACTTGAAAAACTTCCAATCTATGAAATCTTCAGAATTTCAAGCTCTACAAGTTTTGTATTGAACACTTTTTCAAATTCTCACTGGATTTTGAAATTTGAATTTAAACTCAAAAGGGGACACATTTTTCAGATTTGGTAATTTAGAAATTACTTTTGATTTTATATTGAAACTTCAAAATCTCCCAACATCAAAGTTGTATATCTTGACCAGACCTACAACTTTGCTGTTCAAAACTTTTTCAAAATCAGCCTCCATTTTGAAATCTTAGTTTGGGGACAAAAATGAATTAAATTTGAAATTTGTTTATTTTCAAAATTGCTCCACATTTTACACTAAAACTTTGAAAACTCAAAACACCAAAGTTGTAGCCCTTGAAAAGTTCTACAAACTTGGTTTTGAATTTTTTTCCAAATTTTGCTTAGATTTTGAATTATTTCAAAAGGGGTAAAACAGGGTTTTGAAATTTAGGGTTTTCGGAGGAATTTTAAATCGAAATTTGTTGCTACTTTGATTGGTGATTACTTAGTGATCAAAACCTCACCCAAGGGCATAATTTGGACCAACATGACATAGTTGACCAAATGCCACTCTTGGTTGACCAATTAGCTTTTGAAATTCTTTTACATTTCTTCCCATATTTGAATTCAAATTTGAATCAGAAAACTCGTGACAAGTTTTGGGACTCCAATTCAAACTCAAATTTGGAGCTTCATTTTAAATGTTGTACTTGAGCTCATACCCTACACTTGACACTAGTGTGCAACACAGTCGCACACCTCAAATTACGCAGGGCATGGACTAAGTATTTGCGGTGGCATTCGAAATTAGGGTTTTCGGGTTCGGAGCACACCACTGAGAAACACATTCAACCTAAATAAGTAAACTCGTTTTAGTTGATGCATAACAAGTTTAACCTAACAGAGATGCTTTGCAATGCATTATGATGACATGGCAGATTAATTAGCACTATAACACCCGGGGTGTTACAATAGCCCTCCTATGTTCTTGAGGTGAAAACTTTGCCTTGGATTTTCAGGTGGGCGACGTTGGTAGGTTTATGCAACCCCAACCTCTTGTACAATCAAGCTTCAAACTTGTCAAGATTTTACGTGTTGTCTTTGCTAGGGAAGGCATTCACTTGTAGGAGGCCATAATGTTTGGAAATGTGTTGCAAGTTTGGGTGACAAAGTTGGATTAGGGCAGGGGTTTACATCTTGTTCCTTTCTTTTTTTCTACCTTAACTTAGAGAAATTTCAATAGACTCTTTATATCCTTTCTAATTTATAGGAATAGAGATTTTGGTAAAAAAAATCCTCCAACACTCTCTTCAATTGATCTCTCCGGAGTGCATATAGGATATCGAAAAGTTGTTAGAGTGTACAAAGATATAGAAAACAATTTTTACTTGACTCTCTAAATGATGATATCACGTATGCTGAAGTATGGTATAATCATTTATCTATACCTAATAATATTTAATTGTGAAAATTTCTGCACTACTTTTTGTTTCCGCTCAAATTTTCTGTCTGTCAGCCCAGCCAGGTTACGTGAGGCAGGAGTGGAGATTTCTTGTCCAATTAGGACTGCATTCTTGCAAGTCCGCTGCGAAGTAGTGCATCCGCTCCCCGTAGGACATGTCGGTTGAAACTGCCTCGTGCAACATGGAAGACGATTCCTCCGGTTCACCGGCGGCCGCCGCCTCCTGCCCTCGATGGGTGATGCTGGACGAGTTCGGTTACCATCGGTACTCCGTCGAGGAGGCCAAGGCTGCGGCTAGCCGGCTGCCGCCTGCACCTCCACGACCATGGATCTACTCTTCTATGTTTCCTTCCTCCTTGTGGCGCCGATAGCGAGCTCCAGGTTGATCTACTATGGCTCGCCGGACATCCCGTCCAAGCAAGACGACAGAGATGGGGTCGATGGCGTCGCCGCCGTCGCAGTCCATGGCGATGCTCTCCTCCTTGAGGTGACCACAACAAGGAAATCCCAAAAGCACAGACCATGCGGAGCCAGCACAAGCATGACCGACTACTTCGTGTACGACAACGGCCCTGCGCGGCCGCCGACGCTGGTGCTCTTCCCCAGCTGCTACTTCGCCTGGCAGTTCGAGCACGACAAGAAGGCGCACGGGCGCCTCAGGCCTACTGCGCGCAAGATGAACACCTTTAACACCAACGACGACGATCTTCTTGAGGCCAGGATCAAGGGCGACGACATGGTGCGGCAGTGGCAGACAGTCACGGCCGTCCCTGCAGCCGACCGGTTCCTGTGCTAGGCCGACTACCGCTACGGCTTCCTCCTATGCGACATGGCCGCGGACGAGGCGAGCCCCAAGCTCCGGTACGTGGCACTGACCATGCGGCCACACAACATGGGGGTCCTATATTCCTTGCATGAGATATTCCTAGAACCTGGCCTCTGCCGGCGGTGGCAGCACTGGCACGGTGAGGATCGTCAACGTTGAGCCCCGCCGCCGCTGCTGCTACGGTAGTAGGCGGAGCACGTGCGAATGTTGCTGTTGCTTCTTGTTCACCGTGACGACCTGGACCCTGAGCCGTCTTAGCATGGAGGAACCAATGGAGTGGGTGAAGGACGGCGTGCTCGACTGCGAGGACACGGTACGGATATTTTCCAACCGTATTCGAGACCGAATCCGTTTAGAGGGGTTTTAATCCGTCCGTATCCGAGTCCGAATATTTAACATCCGATACCGTATTCGTATCCGAATATTTAAATCACATATTTATGATGTCGATATCCAATCGTATCCTATCCGACATTTTTTATACTATCCGTATTCGAATCCGAATCCAGACATAAATATGAAAACAAATACGATATCAGTGATATCTGTCCGTATCCGATCCGTTTTCATCCCTACCTCTCGGCACTCCCTTCCTACAAGGGCCTGCCGCGGGTGAAACTAGAGCTCCCTACCGTGAGCGCCAACGACCTTGACGTGATCTGCTTCATGGTCCTCGACCCCAACTTCGCTAATGGTATGACGGTATGGATGGTGGAGGTGGCCACGAATAGCAAGGCAATTATGTCCGAAGTCCCCTACAAGGATCGTGAGAGGCCAGAGCACCATGTAGCTGCCAAGCTTCGTTTCTAACCGGGAACGAACCTATCTCTCTCTCTGAAAGCATGAAGACACCAGAGAAGTTTCATCCAATTTTCTGAAGCACAAACATTGATGGAAAATAACGAAGCCGCCTTGATGGTGAGGCTCCGTTGTCAGTGAGTTGAAGCTTTCTTTGCAGAAACCTTTTTTTTCTCTAAAAAAAGTTGCCTCACTTGTGATACATCTTGTTGGCATGTGTGTCCATAGTGTCTCTATGGATCTATGCAAATGTTGTTTCAGTCATTGTGTTCCAAAGCTGTATGTGATATGCCTGAAGACCTGAATTTTTGGACTTTGGACTGCTATTTCTTTCTTTCTGAAGAATATTCAGTTATTATTTCTCAATGTCAAAAAGCCATGGAGAAGTACGGCGCGGTGGCGGGTGGTCGGCGGAGTGGGCGATGATCAGCCGGCTGACGTGGTGGCGAATGTGCAACAGGTCTAGCAGGTGTCGGTAGAGCCAGAGCAATATCCAGATATGCAAATCTCCAAGTTGTTCATATATACCGGTACAACTCTTATCAAGGGTTGATATGTGGAAATCCAGAGAGATCTCGATCATACTTTATATTCATCAATAAAGAGACCAATTATTGAAATGACGATCGATGACCACTAACCTCTTGCCGACTTTAATAAGATATTAAAATTAGATGTCTTTGTGTAGCCTCAAAAGAAGTCACATAACTTAATATCTAACTCTATCAACACATCAATAGTATAAAAACTAAAGTTATGATATATTTATGAGTAAATATTTTTGTTCCTTACAACAAAAAAATACATCAAGGTTATATTTTAATTGAATACATAATTAATAAGATATTATCATATATTATTGCTAATATTTACTTATATTATGGATGCCATAGTCATCATAAAATAAAGTATAACTTTTAAATTTTGTAGAAAGGATAAAAAGTAGATATATAACATTGTTGTCCTTGTTTTTGTTAACGAGCCCATTTGTTTGTGATTGGTGAACATCAAAAGTAGCACCTATACGAATTTAAGTTATTGCAGCCGTTATAGCTATGCAGCAATCTAAAGCGAATAAGTTGAATGTTGATAGCTTTTTTTTATCTCCCGTTGCAACGCACGAGTATATTTGCTACTGAATACTGGAAGCCAAAATGTTATATTCCCTTATTAAAACAAAATCTGGCATATACTATTTTAATCCAATGTCAGACCCGTGCTGACTGCTGAGAGGTGACCCGATTCATGAGAAAGTGCAGTAGCGGGTAGGCATGAAAACGGAACAGAAATATTTCGAATGGACCGTTTTCGTTTTCTATATCATGAACCGTTTTTTAACATGAAAAATTATCAGTTTTAATTGGTTTCACAACTATTTTCAACCATTTTTTTTGTACTCTTTAATTGCTAAATGTAGAAATATTTCGAACCGACCGTTTTCGTTTTTCTATATCGTAAGTCCGTTTTCGACCGTTTCCGACCGTTTTTATCCTTAGTAGCGGGTCTTGGTGACTTGCTGGAAAACGGGCTCATTTGCATTCCTAGCAGGCCAGGCCAGGCCTCCACCAATGCACTTCTTCTTGGGCTAGGCTACGGGCCTCAAATAGAAACCAGACAGGTTGAGGCTGCACTACAAGAACTTGTTAAAACAACGAGGGAATGGTTCCCAAAAAAAATGTTGTTGTATAGTGGAAAAACAAAAAGAAGGAAGAAAAGGATACACGAGGATGCACGGTTTGTGTACTGGGGCCCACATGTCATAGGCAAAAAATATTGACGGGTGGAGGAAACTTATCTTTTACTATTATATTACGGATATATGTAGATATATTACAAGAGAAGTGCACTCGGTTTATATAAGTGAAAGGTAAGAAAAAAGGTCCCTCTATTTTAAATTATAATACAAGACACTTTGCAGTTCTAGATATATCACTTTTACTAAATATTTAGACATAGTGTATATCTAAGTGCATAGTAAAATATATGCAGGTTTGTAACACACGTGCATGTTTGCTCATTTAATAAAGACTGTGTTGCAACGAGAGAAGGGAGTTGTGACTCCCACGGAAGGGGAGAGGGCTACTCCTGCCCTAGCGATGCCGCCGCCGCAGCCCCCGCCGTCCACCACCGCTGGTCCCCCTCCCTTCTCCTCCGGCATCTCGCCGGGGGCTGAAGGGAGTGGGGATCCATTATTTTTAATAAGTTTTTCCCAGTAGATCGAGTCTTTAGGGTTAGTGTCTCTCCATGCCAAATTATTTGGTACTGGAGTTTTATCTCCTCCTTCTCCTCATCTCTGGCGACGGTGAAGGGGAAGGGTGGAATCGTCTTCTCCATGGCGGCTCCGTTGAAGATGAGGACGACAACGTTGGTGTCAGCATCTTCATCGACATGACCACATGGAGACTTTTGTTTCCGGACGGCGGCATCAAGGCGGAGATGATGTCGCCGCCATGGAATAATTTTCTCCGGTCCCTTTCTCCGTTTTCTTTGGTTAGATCTGGCCACGATGAAGGACTAGGGAGAATATTTTTTAGATCAGTCTTCCTCTCTCTTCGGTGGCAGAAAGAAGAAGAAGAAAGACACCAGAAAGAAGAAGTTCCTCAATTCCGCCTACAGGAATGTTGGCCGTTGTTCGTTGGGCATTTGTTCTCAGGCCATTTGCCGAGTGTTTGCCTGTGCGGTCATCCATACTGCAAAGCATCTAACATGTTAGGTTTTGAGTTGTGCTATTCACAGTGTGGGTACTATTTTTTAATCCAGAGTGCTTGTAACGTGTTGATGTACCCAGCTATCATATAATATAATTCTTCTTTCGTCGCAAAAAAAACGAGAGAAAGGAGTTATCAAATGTTTACAGAAAGGGAAATGCTACATAACCACCTTTTCACGAAATTTGAGAGCTATAATTCATTTTGTGACGACTATGGTACCCGGAATATAAGCTAACGTTGGCAATAATATGACAATGTCCAATAAAGTTTATATCAAATTAAAATATAACCTTAATATATTTTTCTCCTGTTGCTAAGCACAAAAGTATTCCCTTGTAGATATATCTTAACTTTAATTTTGATATAATATGCATGTGTTGATACAGTGAAAAATAAAAAAATAATATGTAAACACATTTGGTTAGTTCAACGGTAATGAAAAATAAAGAAAAATAAAAAAAAGAGAATGTAACCGGGATGGGAGAGGTTTGGAACGGGAAAACCGGAATAGAACGTAACTCGGTAACTGGAACGGGCTCCTGGGAAGCGGCGTGGGCAATCGCGCAGGACTAGTTTTCTTCTGAAACTCTGACAAGACTTGCGAGGTCTTCTCCGTTCCCTACTCAACCGGATCTGATCCCATGGTGTCACTGATCGATCGGCTGCCTTTGTCCGATCCGCTTCCTGCTCTATCTAGATACTCCACGTCGATCTCCGTCCTCCTCCTCCATGGGTTTGGGTTGATTTATACTGTATTTGCTACACTACTCCTTGTTTATATTAGGAGGAAGCAAGAATTACTCCCTTGATTACACACGGCGACGACGCGATTCCATTCCCATGGCGTATGACGACGTGGCAACTAAGAGACGACGACGGAGAAGCACAGGCATGGGCGGCATGTCAGCTCTGCCGGAGCACTTCCAACACGAGGTCTTCTCCCACGTGGGTGACGTCAAGGCCGTCTTCAAGTTTTGTTGTATGAATTATTCAAATTAATTATAGAAAAAAATAGATCAAAATTTATAGCAAAAACTTTGTATTAAAGCATACTATATTATATGTTCACTGTGTAGATCTACTCATGTGGAGTCCAACAAAATTGAATTTTTCATTTTGTGATTTTTTTGCGATTTACTATGATTTTTCAAAGATTCAGACGAAATAAATAAAAAGAAAAGGACAAAGCCACTGTTACTGTAGCAAAACCGTTGTTACTGTAGCAAAACCACCATCCAAAACCGCTCGCGGGGGTGCTTTGGCCGGTTTTGCAAAGTTCAGAGGGTTAATTAGACCGTTTCATGGTTGAGGGGGTAAACTAGACTACCCCCAATAGTTGGGGGGTCAATTAGACTTTTTTCAATTAAATAACTCATTCCAAGTACCCGCCATTTCGATAGGTGACCCACGTAAGTTGGAGACATGCATATAGATATAAAAATAATTTTTACTTACATGACTCTTTAAATAATGATTTAGAGAGTAAATAAATTATAAAAAATTGTACAATATACTCTATTAAATCGTACAAGAACTTTTGACCTGAATAATTTTTTTTGTATCAGTGGGCCCACATAGCCTCATCCAATGTTAGACCCGCATAAATAACTGTATAGGCATACTTGTTTTTTTTTGCAAATTATAGATGAGAATGTCGCTGTCCCTTTTTTTTGGCAAATTTTTTATTTAAATGCTCATTTGCTTTTGTAACCCCGTTGGACTCCCTACATAGTTGAGACTGCAAACCACTATTGTTCCGCACCACGGAAGACAAAGCGCAGCAACGCACACCGTGTTGAGTTAGGAGTCTGACGGCGCTGGGAGTGGATGTGAGTTTGAGTCTTACATTAGATTGAGTTCCGGACGGGATCACGTATGACGGAGGACTCATATAGCACGAAGTCCAGATCTAACGGTTATTACGGAGGGAGACCCCCTCAAAAAAACTCGCTCTTTTATAGTAGGATATACTCAGTGTTATTTTTTATTGTAGGAAGAATTACTCTATTGATTTCAAACGGCGACGACACGATCCCAATACCCATGGCGGACGACGACAACGTGGCTGCTAAGAGACGACGACGGAGGAGCACGGGCACGGACGGCATCTCGGCTTTGCCTGAGCACCTCCAACAGGAGGTCTTCTCCCGCGTGGGCGACGTCAAGGCCCTCTTCAGGCTCGCCGCTACATGCCGCGGGTGGCTCCGCCGCTTCACCGACCGTGCCTTCCTCCGCGGGCTATGCTCTGGCAGCCAGGGCTCGGACCACTGCGCGCGCCTCCTCGGCGTCGTCGTACAGGACAAGTGGTTCAATAGCGGGGACAAGGCGATGGTGCAGGCGCGGATGACAACGATGGCGGCACCGCCGCAGCGTGCGTCGTCGTCAGCCAAGGCGCCCATCTTCTTGCCGGCACTAGGCTCGCCGCTCGGCCCCGCGGGTCGTGCCCTCACCTCCTTCGTCGGCGGCGGCGACGACGACGGCACCTTCGACTATGCCGAGCCACTAGCGGCGCGCCGCGGCATCGTGCTGCTGTGGCTCGCGTCCCGCACGCCTGAGGAGATGGACGGCTGCCACCTGTTTGGCGTCTGCAACCCCGTCACCGGCGACCGCCACGTTCTCCCGCCGTTGGAGTGCAGCCGGAGACTCGTCGGTTGTAGGCTGGTCGGCTACGCTATCGCCACAGCCGCCGACGACAGCAGCGGGAACGGGAGGCCGGCGCGCTGGACGTTCTCGCAGCTGCTCGTCATCACCCAAGATGGAGATCTTCCCAGGGGCGAGGTCGACGCGGCGTACCTGCACTCGTACTCCGCCGCCACGCGCCGCTGGAGCGCGCACACCAGGTGCCTGGACAGGCGCGTCTTCTCCCTGGTGGGCGCCACGTCCGCCGTCGTCCACCGCGGCGCGGCGCACTGGCTGTGCGTCGACGATGGCCGTTTACCCAACAAGCGCGCGGCCAGAGGCGAGGGCGACGACCACCAACTGTACAGGCTCAGCGTGGAGGTGGCCACCGCGCGCGTCTCCTTGACGAGGCTCCCCGTCCGTGTCGGAGGCAAACAGCTCCTCTGCATCAACAGCGACGGCAAGCTCGCGGTCGCCTCCGTGTTTCCTATGCACGTGACTGTTTGGACTCCGCCAGGCGGAGCCGGCGACGATGAAGACGACGTCACCACCCCTGCGGTTGCGGCGGCGTGGCCTCGCACTTCTTTTAGAATAGCCCCGCAACAGCACCACCATGACAGGTGGTGGAACTTCAACCATGGATCGTTGTCGTTGCTCGCGCTGTTCGGGGGCAGCGGCGTCTTCATCCTCGACCTCAACACCGAGGTGATGGAGAAAGTCTTCATCCTCGACTTCGACAATAAGGCCAAGCGGTATGTGGCGTGTGTGCCCTATGAGATGGATTTGGTGGAGTTCTTCACGCTCCAGCTTGGTGGCATACGAGAGCGACTCAGAACTATTACTATCTCAGAAACTGAATCTCCATAAATGTTAGTACTCTTCTTTCGTGATGATGCATTTGATGAATTCTTTTCGCACTCTTACACCTATTGTACCCTAATTTAGCCATTTGCTGTCATGGTTTTAAAGAGAAGATATATTGTGACATGGTTGCAGCTTCGGTTAATAGTGGTTCCACTTGTTTCTTTTGGTTGGATGTTTGGAATAATCACGTCCTGTCCCTACCACTACCACAACTTTTCTCATTTGCTAAGGACCAAACTATTACAGTGCAACAAGTATGCCAAGCTCGGAACTTGTATGACCTTTTCCATCTACCTCTGTCAGAAGAAGCTTTTCAGTAATATCAGGAGCTGGTTGTGGTTCTAAATGACCTCCTTCTACAAGCAACCCTAGACCAATGGACATATATTTGGGGTTCCTCCATCTTCACCACAAAGAAAGTTTATAATCATCTCATCGGTTCGCCATAGGTCCATTCAGTGTTCAGATGGCTCTAGAAGTCATGCTGTCAGAACAAGCTAGCGCAAGGTGTGCTACTAGCTTCTTCTGCGAGACCGTTTAGGATTAGCTATGGTCGGTGGCAATTTGGTTGTCGTATGCATCTACAAGTATCTGATGGAAGAAGTTGAAGATGTCAGTTTGGACAAGTTTATAGCAGAGATGATAAGATATCATTGGGGACAATGTCATCTTCGAGCAATAATTGAGTTTTATGCCTGATGGAGTTATATTGCCTTTTTTTTTTGAAAAGTGTCACTTGACTCGGCCTTCTTTGGATGCCATTGTAGGAGCCAGGGATTGAACCCTGGCCGGCCAGCTCCCACCCTTGGGGCTTTACGGCCTGCTCTATGGGCAGTTCCTAGAGTTATATTGCCCTTGGAAGCAAACACATGGCTAATGCTCTACTGGAGGTAATCATCAAGGAGAGTCAATTTTGGTTAAGAAGATATTTTAAGTATACAAGTTTTACTAAAAAAATAGGGTGATATCTTAACCACTAAAATTGTCCAAAGGAGGCTAATTTGGGAAAACTGGCTATGCCGGTTTTGGAACTTCTTCAAATTGTAAATTGGATTTTACCATTACGTTCCTCTTGTCAAGATGGTCGAAATGCATATATAGAACGTCAAATTGGAGTCTAGATAAGGAAGTTACAACATCAATAAGATCCATCAGGGGCCGATTTCCAAAATTGCTTAGTTTTGGCTGATTGAAACCGAATTAGAATTGTATTATTACAGAGATTTCAATCCCTTATGAGATATAATACCACCCCACCCTATGTTTATAAAGGTCCACCACTACTACAGGATTGATTTTATGTGATGGTACACTTTAATTAACGAAAGCGGTCACAAAATCCAACCGCCTCGAAAAATACTAGACGATTAACGGAGGCGGGCATTTTGATTTACGGTGGCAGTCATTTTTGCCCGCCTCGTAAAATTGATTTACGGAGGCGGGCATTTTAAGACAACCGCCTCCAAAATAGTCTATTTTCGGAGGCGGTCGTCTTAAGAAGCCCGCCTCCGTAAATATATTTTTGAAGGCGGTCATTTTATAAGGGCTACCTCCGAAAATCTGGCCCAATACATAATG
This sequence comes from Saccharum hybrid cultivar R570, assembly GCA_038087645.1. Classification (NCBI taxonomy): domain Eukaryota; kingdom Viridiplantae; phylum Streptophyta; class Magnoliopsida; order Poales; family Poaceae; genus Saccharum; species Saccharum hybrid cultivar. Next base: position 2,836,004 of record JAQSUU010000368.1, read on the forward strand.
GCGACTATATAAACCAAATGAAAACCCTAACTGGACACTAGGCGCCACTCCCTCAGGCGCCGCTCTCCCTCTTGCAAGCCCCGGTCCTCCCTCTCTCTCCACCGCTTCCCTCTCTCTTCGCTAATATCCCTCTCTCCCACACAGAAGCGTGACGAGCGCCTCCCTCCCTCCATCTGGTTCCTCTCTCTCTCCACAGCCTCCCTCTCTCCGGTGTCGGCGGTGCGCAGTGGCGCGGGTCCACGGGGTCAGGCTGCGTGGCTTCGCGGGGCCGGGCAGTGTGTGGCGTGCGGCGCGCGGGTCTGCGGGCGGCGTGCGACAGAGGTAGGTCAGTTCTCTCCGTCTCCCTCTCTCTTCATGTCTTCATCTCCCTCACTCGTCCTTCTCTCCTCTTTGGAGATCTACAGCCGACCGGTCCTTCTTTGGCGACGACAGGTCCAGATCTAGCCACGGCGGGGCCAAATCCGGCGTGGAGGAGGTCGGCCGCGCCCTGATCTGGCGAGGAGGTGCGTCCAGATCTGGTGGATGCGATGGCAGTGGGCTCGCTAGGTTTTTTAAAATCAACTAATGGAGGCGGGTATCTTAATGCGACCGCCTCCGTTAATCGATTAATCGAGGCGGGCAAAGCAACCGCCTCCAAAAAGGTTGGATTAACAGTGATCTTTGATTGGAGGCAGTTGCAATGCCCGCCTCCATTAATTGTTTTTGCCTGCCTCCATTAAGATTTATGTAGTAGTGCACTATGGATTGATTTAAATACAATCATACAAATCAATCTACAGCTTTATATGTCAACATGTTTTTGATATAATAACACCCCACCTTACTTGTTGTTGATCCTTGATCCGACAATCAAGGTTAGTGCCCTACCGATGTTCACATCTTGTTAGGTCCCTTCTGGGCGAGAGTTTCAATGTTTTTTACTAGTTTGTGCGAAAACTTGTCATTCTTCGACATATATAAGCACAATAGTTATCTTTTACTAGTTAGCTTGTAAACTTAGCTTTTCTTTCACCATATAAGAGTGATAGCTACCATTTTCTGGGTAAAAAAGTGAAAATCGGTTAGTGAACATGTCCGTGGCTTCAGCCTGCTTAATATCTGTAAATGCTTCTGACAGCCAGTCATGTGTACAAGATTTCGTCTCTTCTGAACACAAGAGCTGAAGTTGTTATCAGCGTAGTATTACTTGTGTGCATTGCTTTGATCGAAGTGCTACAGCTGCTGCATTACAGGACAACCATTTGGGCAAGAGTATCTTTGGCTTGCCAGCGAGTCAGAGAACAGGCACTGAATAAACATGGAGGTTTCTGCATGAGATTTAAAGTGATTCTTACAAAGATGTGTGTGTACATGTCAAACGAACACTACTTTGAGGAAAAGTTTGGGCAGTATTCTTTACTGGAATCAGTGAGCTACCATCCCAATCCATCCAAGTATAGTTTCTTGGATATTCTAAACAAATCTGTTGCTCCTATAAATGGTGCAGAGCGCATGGCCTTTCATCCACTTGGAGATCATCTAGTGAGCTTCAGGTACGTATCATCGCGAATAGAACCTGGCTATTCATCTAGTGAGCTCCTTACATTCATATCTGTGTCCATCCACACACATTTGTCATGATAGGTCATTGTTGTTGCAATGATACAGCACCCATCTTTTTTCCCTCCTTTGTTGAACCAATTGGAATTGGTGCCAATTCCAATTTCTAACTAAAGTCCAGTCTGATACTCGGATTCGATCTCAAGTTGATATCTTGAATGTTGTTAGGATTAACCCAAGGTTAGACCTCTGTCTGAATTTGGTCTCTCAAAGAAGTTCTGTAGTACAATCAGAGGATCGAGACTCTGCTGACAATCCTTTTAGAGTCTACTTCATTTCGAAGAATACTAGGAGAATGATGCTTTTCAGTAGAACATAAGGTCACTTTGTTGCTAATGTACTTTTGTATTGTTTTAGCATCAAGATTTGATATGTTCTAAGTACTGTAAGAACAACATATATTTGAAACTTCATAGCTTTTGTTATATTATTTTCTTATAGAATATTACAATTTTACAGGAACTGATGTGTTCACTGTCAAATGGTTCTCCGACAAAATGCCCCCTCTAAAGGTATTCATCTATGCAACCTTATCATGACATTTTTTTTTCTACCTGCTAATCATCATTCTCTGTGATAAAATGAAAAGGGTTGACGCGAGTGTTGTTTATTTGATTGAAGGGAGGCGACCAAGCGCGGTATCACCTAGAAGGTTTTCTAGAATTAAAAGAACAGCTATTAGAAACTGCAGTCTCAATGATAAAAGGTCTTGGCTTTGGTGCATTTCTTGACATCTCTATGTTCAAGCTTCATGATAGACACTTTGCGATATGGGCAGCTTCTTTATGCAAGCCCGCTAAGTGCCACAATGAGGACGCTATTGTGTTCGTTCTTGACGAAAACTATCCTCTTGTGATGACAAGACGTGCTCTGGCAGTTTTAATTGGCCTTCCAAGGGGTGATCAAGTTGTACCTGAAAGATTGGGTGTTGCACATGGGATGCGCGTGGGAAGCGGCTAGCGGCATGAGCGACGTCGGGATGGTAAGGGCCTGTCACTGGGGCTCTCGCTCGTGAGCTTGACGCGCTAGGACACTCTCTCGCTCGCTATGTAGGCACCGTCCGGACACTATCGCCCCCGATTGGACGTCCGGGCGCTAGAAAGTCCGATTTATTTATGTTCTTCTATACTCATCTACAAGTCCATTGATCAACTCATGCTTATATATCGCCTGGTAACTTAAAGTGCATTTCAAGCAAAAGCGCGAGCGCGCGCACACACACGCACACACGCGCATGCGCGCGCGCACACATACAAAATAACCCCTAAAATAATACAAAGTGGTCCATACATCTATATCTAAATTATTCACGTCCACCAACATGAAAAATAATATAAAATGACATGTAGAAATAATATAAAGTAATTCTAAATCTATATGTAAATTATTAATCTCTATCATATAAAGTTGTCTAAAATATAATATAAAGTAATCCATAAATCTACAGTTGTCTAAAATATAATATAATCCATAAATCTACATTTAACTTGCCCACCTATGCTATTATGAAAATAGTCTTAAACTCATACTTAAATTACTCACATCTATCGTTATAAAAAAGCAATATATACAGCCCCTAAAAATAATATAAAGTAACCCTTAAAATCTATAGTTAAATTATCTACCTCTACCATCATGGATAGAGCATACACATTTGTTAGTATTTATTTAACTAATCTATCATTATAATATTTTTCACAAGAATTTTTTTTCTTGTGGCCTGAAGGCATAATTTCGGTGTGGCCACACTATCCCAGCCAAGTTTTCTCCCGTCGGTGTGTGCTACTCCCTGTGGCTGCGCTACCCAGGTCAGGAAAGGTCCAGCGTGCCTGACAGAGGTAAGAAACCCGACGGGGAAGAACTTTTTGCGGCTGGCGTGGCGCACAGGCGCAAGCGAAAAATCATTGCGCCCTGAAAAGCAGTAGCAAGTCCCACACGGCAGAGAAACAAGGGAAAAAAAGAGCGCGAATAGAGGGCACCTCCCGGGGGCCGTGACTCCGATGCCCAAATCTCGCATTCCTTTTCCCCCAAATCTCGCAGCCTCTCTCCCCTTCGCATTCCATTCATCGCTCCCCACCATCAATCCCTCACCAGTTGTTGCCGTCCACTCCCTCGCCGGTGTGCACCACCAGTACCTCCACCACCAGAGAGATCCTACGCGCCGCCGCCAAGGCCCCTCATGGCAAAGTCATTCCACCACCGCCACAAAAACGCCGTGAGCCCGTAACCCTAGGCTGATCCATGCTCTGCTGACTGGTAGCGCCTTCGCCTCGACTCATCCGTGCGCCACTGCTGTCGTAGGTCCTTGCATCGACATCGCAAGTACCATCAATCTAACCTCTCTTCTTCCAATCGACTAATCCCAACTTTTCCCCAAATCATACTCCAGAAAAAATGAAGATCTGTGTGGCTTCTGGGTACATCATTTGGCTTTGCCATCCACCAATCTCGTATTTCTGCAAGATTGAGGGTAAGATCTACCATGCACCTCGACCTTGTTATTGCTTTTATGGACTATTTTTTTTACTTTGTAATGTAGTCATTTATGTTCTGTAGTGGGGTGGCAACCTGGGTGATTTCCTGACAGGTCATCCCTTACGGTAACCATCATGGACGGTCTTTCCTGATGGTTTTGATACCTGTGTTGGTACCAGAGCAATGGATGAATCACTATCATGCCAACAGCCGGTAGTGATGCCATGGATCAATGTCGGGTCACATACAACTGGTAGTGATATCACGGATCACTTACGGGTGAGCATGACCCAACATTGATAGAAGAGCATCACTGCCAGGTGAAAGCAACCTGACAATGATCTAAGGGGTTCACACTAGGTTAGTGAAAGTCTGTCCCTATATTACCAACACGCCCCTTCCAAAATTTTATCTCCCTGCGCCACTTTCAACATCTCCCCACATCCATCAACTGCTTGTTGCCACCGCAGTGAAATTGGTAAAATTTTTATTTTAACTTTACATGTGACGTTTTCTTGTCTCATAAGCCTTCCCCTCGAAACTGGTAAAACTTAAAGCCAGCAACAATATTAACACTAGCTAGTTGTTCGTGATTTGGGATATACGGCAAGCATTATAATACTAGCTACCTTAATTAGCCGCTTAGGCTACATTTTAACTAAATATAAATTTTGGCTCAAGCTATCATACAACAACATGTTTCCCTAGCTAGTTAAGCATGCAAATTCAAGCAACAGATGGGGTATTAAAGTAATTTACCTTTATATGTTAAAAAAGTTAAAGTACTTTTACCTAGTTAGTGCTACTTGCAATGGTGGCAAAACCACAGGATAATTGTCATCACATATTGATGCCACGTCATCCATCGTCTAAATCCACTACAACTTTTCTATGTTGGTAAAGCACCTGTGTAATTTTTAATAATCTGAGAATGCGATTTCTAGGGTTTCACCAAAGGCACTTTTGTGATTTTGTCAGTGGAGGCATGGAGGACAAACAAGTTCGCTAGTGCTCTTGAGTCTTCTCACGTCCCATCCGTCGTCTCGATCGATCTAGTCTTTCTCATCTTTTGTGCCATCGAAAACTACATCCACCTCAAGATGGACATGCCTCTATCTCTAGGCCCTACATATGGTGACGGGTGGCTGCTTTATCTTCTACCTCCCGTCACTGTACCGGGGTGCACCCCGCTGCCCGCCGGTGGCACATGTCGTCGTGATCACTTCACCACTTGCGTCACTCACACCAGCTGCAAGCCTGCAACTCTATCCAATCCCAAACACAAGTACACAACCGACCTGTGCATATATAGCCGATCTGAGCTGGTTCATTTGCTGCCACGCCGCCGGTTAATAGTCCAGCACCTGGCCGTTCCATTGAAGGACGATCGACGAACTAATGAGCGCCTGCAGCAACAACGACGTGAGGCTTTCGGCGGCGGCGCTCCTGGCAGCGCTACTAGTCACGGCGGTCACGGTCTGCTCGGCGCAGCAGCTCCGTCGCAACTACTACGCGAGTGTGTGCCCAAACGTGGAGTCCATCGTGCGCGACGCGGTGGCGAGGAAGTACCGGGAGACGTTCATCACTGTGGGCGCGACGGTGCACCTCTTCTTCCACGACTGCTTCGTGGAGGGCTGCGACGCCTCGGTGGTGGTGGCGTCCACACCCAACGCCACCGCGGAGAAGGACCACCCAATCAACCTGTCCCTAGCCGGCGACGGCTTCGACACGGTGATCCGCGCCAAGGCGGCCGTCGACGCCGTGCCGCGGTGCCGGAACCGGGTCTCCTGCGCCGACATCCTTGCCATGGCCACGCGGGACGCCATCGCGCTGGCCGGCGGCCCGTCGTACGCGGTGGAGCTCGGCCGCCTCGACGGGCTCTCCTCCACGGCGAGCAGTGTGGACGGGAAGCTGGCGCCGCCGTCGTTCGACCTGGACCAGCTGACCGCGCTGTTCGCGCGCAACGGGCTGTCGCGGGCCGACATGGTGGCGCTGTCGGCCGGGCACACGGTGGGGTTCGCGCACTGCGGCACGTTCGCTGGCCGCATCCGCGGGGCGGCGGCGCCGGACCCGATGCTGAACCGGAGCCTTGCGGAGAAGCTGGCGGCGTGGTGCCCCGACGGCGTGGACCCGCGCGTGGCGGTGACCATGGACGTGGTCACACCCAGGGTGTTCGACAACCAGTACTTTCGGAATTTGCAGAGCGGGATGGGCCTCCTAGCGTCGGACCAACTGCTGTACACGGACCCCAGGTCCAGGCCCATTGTGGACACGTTGGCGCGAAGTAGCGTCGCGTTTGAACGGGCCTTTGTGGAGGCCATCACGAAGATGGGCCGGATTGGGATCAAGACCGGAGCCCAAGGGAACATCCGGCGTAACTGCGTCGTGCTCAATTGACCTGGTGAAATTAAAAGTGAGGTGTTTCTTTGTTTCTGCACTTGTACTCAGCCATCTATGAACAAATTTGCCTTGTGTTGTTTATCTAGAGAGAGAGAGAGACTTATTTCCATATGCTAAGTTCTTGTATGTATTGGAAAAATGAAAGGATATTGTACGTACTATAATTTGAAAAAACTATATATCTAGAAAAGCCAAAATGTCTTATAATTTGAAATTGGGGAAATCAGAGTAACAGTTTTTGGTCTTCATATTGAATGATTGAGGAGGCTGATCGTTACCGTGGATGTCCTGATGAGATGCATGGTGAAAGGAGTATTTGGGTAAAGCTGGCTATGAATTATTGGGCATGGACGACAAAATGGATCGGATGACCTAATAAAGGACCCACTTGCCAATCTAGGTAAGGCAAGCACTGAGATGGGAGTGTGTTTTGTTATACTTTTTCAGTAGCGCCAAAAGGCCAAAGGCACTTTATTTATATTTCAAATGGAGGCATGGAGAGTGCAACCGTACGTATTGTCTGGTCACTTGTAGAGCTCGATCGAGTTTCTCACCTCCATATAATAGTACTGTATATAAGTGAACTTTTGACTCGAGCTTGTTCAGAATGAATTTATCTTCACTGTTCACTCTCTCTCAGCAAAGTCAGCATATATATACACGGCAAAGGGCGTGGGTATCAGTTTCAGTTCTAGTCCACTATCAGTCACACTCACGTCCATCTCTAGATTAATGAACCATTAATCCTCTTTCCCTCGGCAGATAAAGAAAACAGCAACAAATCAACTATTGTCGTTGTCACAAGGCAGAAAGGCCTATATATATACTGAGGCTGTGAGAGGTCCGACAGTACAGCTAATTTATATTGGACTTTGTTCTTGTTCAGCAGCATGATATATCCACTTTACATATACTTTCCATGAACCAGCTGAAACTGTCAGTCAGTCTGTATTGACATTATTCTGACTGTCAGCGGGGTAGAGATAGGTGTCACTTTCAGTTTTAGTCCACTGACAGTTGCGCACTGTCCCGCGCACGTCACGACGTGGACGGCTCGCCCTTTGCCGTCGATTCCACGATCAGGCGGTCCATATTAATAGTCCGGTCCTCATGAGCAACAGCCATATATCCTATTCCTACACCACTATACTCCCTCCGTCCAAATTTAACTTAGTATTCAAATGGGAAATTTACTGTAGAAGGGAAATTACAATTCTACTCATAAAAAGTACAGCTGACATCACTGGCACAATACTGATTAATGCAGCAATGGAATGAAGCCAACATCACTGGCACAATACAAATGTGTTGTCATAATTTCAACGGCACAAACAACAGACAAAAAAAAAGCAACAATAGCAATGCAAGGAGTACAATGTGGCCAAGAATACTACAGTGTGGACGAGAGCACTCCGGCAGCTTTGCATTTTTTATGTCCATGCCTGTACATGCAGCTACTAGCAGGCTAGGACTAGCCCAGTATTATGCTTCAGATGCCATCAAACTTCAGATGCCATCATCTGTAGTCATCACTTCATAATGGGCAGAAGCACATTGAGCAAGTGGAGGCATATATGGAGTCGTAGTGCAAACATATAATGGTCACTTAACTTGTGCTTTAGGTTGTCACATCACATACAGTCACATCCATTATTCTAGACGCAATGCTAACTGCTAATGTATATATAGGAAACTGTAACAGCTCAATTTCTTGTCGATCACAATGCAGAAATAAATAAAGAGGCCTACAAGACTAGCTATAGGACAATATCTAGAAACATATAAACGACAGGCTGAAAGGTCCGAATAGGAAGCAATGAGCACCGGAAGATGCATCAATAGAACGGTAGACAGACAGATAGTCCACACCGTACCAACTATGTTCAGAAAGCTGATCGGCTTGGCACTAGAGGGCAAGAACCAGGAAGTAGAGGTACAAGTCTTTGTCGTGATTCATTTTTTTTTTCCAAGAACGTGTCAACGGACATGTGTTTCGGTAAGAGGATATAAAGAGATAGTACAAATTAAAGCGTTAGACATCTTGCTCTACACGTGAGAAACGGTGAAAATAAAGCGGCCACGCATAGGTATGCAAAGCGTGTTGCCCGTAAATCTGTAAATAGGCTAAATTTTTACAGGTTTTGGATTACCCACAAAAAAACTAGCCTATTTATAGGTTTGCGGGTAACCCGCCTTGCATTCCTGGCCCGCGCATGCCATGATAGCTTAAGCAAGCAACAACAGCGGTTGAACTGACTATCAGAGTCTTTGCTCTTTGACTAGTTAGCAGGCAGCAAGGCCGGGCATTGTGTGCGCGGATAGGCTCCACTTTGTTACATCGATCGTCTTGCACGCGTGCATGCATGATCCACTTTCATTACCTAGGACTAGGAGTACTAGCCATGATGTGATGATAAAGCGGTTCACTACTACACGATTGATTTTGGGTGGCGTCACCCTTTTTTTAACGGAGGCGGGCCTCCATGTTGGCCGCCTCAGTTATTCCCTGGCGGCCGGCCCGCCGAGCGACCGCCTCAGTTAAAGGTTAACGGAGGCGGTCATCTTAACTTGACCGCCTCGGTTAATCACCCATTAACCGAGGCAGTTGACTTATAACAACTGCCTCTGTTAATGATAAATGGAGGCAGTCTACATAATGCAACTGCCTCGATTAATAGGTATTAACTGAGACGGTCACCTCTGTTAAGAGTTTAACTGAGGCGGGTAGTATATCAACCACCTCCGTTAATGGGTGATTAACGGAGGCGGTTATACTTATATTGTCTGCCTTCGTTAATCAGGTGGCTATAAATAAAGCCCAGCCGCCGCCCCCTTCTCTTCTTGCTCATGGCTCCTCTTTCAACTTTTAGGCTTTTGAGCTCCAAAACCCTAAAAATTGAGAAAATTCTAGGGGGATGAAAGCCCAAGTTTGGTTTTGGTAATTAATGACACCAAGTTGCTAATGCCATGTGTTAAGTGTTTTGAGTTAGGTATAAGCAACACATGTGATGAAGGTGTACGTGGCAAGGAGTGGTGGCCACAAGATCACAAAGAGATGGGGCATGGACATGGAATGATGATCATGGTGGAGATGCACATAATATGATGGACATGATGATCAAGTGAAAGAGAAGGATCTAAGAGCGCAAGGCAAAGGTATAACCATAGGGTTTTCCTTTTGCCGGTCTAAGATGAGTAGAGAAGTGATTGACCGGGTTTAGGATACATAGCCGACTATCAAGAGGGGCAATCACGGTTAGCTCGGGAATCAAGTGCCACTAGATCATTGTCTTGAGCATATGCATTAGGATCTAGTAAAAGAGCTAACATAACGCCTTGAGAAATGATTGTGAAATGCTAACACACATGCACATGGTGGTGTACACTTGGTGGTGTTAGCACATTTGTGAAGGCGGTGGAGTTTGAGCGGTAGAGAAGGGGTTTGGGTTCCTCTCTCCCTCCCGCCGAGCTTGCGAGGCGGGATTCGGCGCTTTTTGGAGAAGTGAAACGCCTATTTTCTACTGCGCCGGAAGTCGGAAAAGAAACGGAGGCGAACGGAGGTCACTATGGTGACTGGACGCGGTCACGGCTTGACCAGCGCGTCCGGACAGTTCATTCGGTCAGCGCGCCTAGGGTAAGTGACCGGACGCTGGTCTGGCCTGACCAGCGCGTCCGGTCAGTTCACCTGTGCGCAGAAGCATAGCGCGCGACCGGCGCGTCCGGTCTTTCACGAGACCGACGCGTCCGGTTAGGCGTCCAGAGGGGCAGAGCGCAGCGGAGTGATGATCGGACGCAGGGCGCGTCCGGTCATGTACGATCGGACGCGTCCGGTCGTGTTGGGAGCTTACTGGACTCTGACCGGACGCCAGCTAGGGCGCGTCCGGTCATACGCTAGGGCGCGTCCGGTCATAGCAACGGTAACTTCTGACGCGCACTGTTCAAGTTTGTCCTGTAGTGACCGGACGCGTCCGGTCACCCTGACCGGCGCTTCCGGTCATCCTGATTTGAACTGCGTCGTCCGATAACGGCTAGCTGCGTACCCCTTCGTTATAAATAGACGTTGGCCGGGGTTTGAGGGTAACTCTTGCACATTTTGAGACCTAGAGACATACTTTGAGCTAGAGAACAACCCCTCCACTCATCTCTTTGCATAGTTGCACATCTTGAGTGAGATTGAGTGAGATTCAAGTGCATTGCTTGAGAGTTGCATTCTAGAGGCACTTGATCTTCGAGTTGCTGCGGATTTCTTGTTACTCTTCTGTGTTTCCCAACACGGTAGACAGCTTGGAGCAGCGGAGGTGATTGAGCTCACAATTGGAGATTGTTGGAGCCTTCACCAAGTGTTGTAAGGGGTTCTTGATCCTTCCCCGTGGGAGTTCGCGAATTGGATACTCTAGTGGAGCTCGTGGCTTGGAGGATCCCCATCTTGTGTGCGGTTGTGCGGCGCCCGCCGAGGGCTCGACTCTTGATAGTCGATTAGCTCGCGAACCGACAAGTGGGTGTATCGCCACAACGGGGAGTAGCTTGCCGGGAAGCAAGTGAACCTCGGGATAAATTCTTGTGTCATTCTCTTCCCGAGGATTTCTCTTGTGTTATTGATTGATTGATACTTCTCATCTCTACACGGCGGTATAATCTCTCGAAGCTCTTCTCTCGTATTACTTCTTGTTTATAGCTTGTAGTAGTTGTTGTGTTTAGTGAATAGCCTTGTACTAGACTTGTGTAGGTGGCTTGCTTAATTAGTCAGAGCTAGTGCTTTTGCTTCACCACCTTTCGTACTAACTTGTGGTTAAGTAATTCTTGTAGAAGTTTTAATTAGACTATTCACCCCCCCTCTAGCCTTTTGGACCTTACAGGGGAGAAGTTTTGCCCCTGGTTTGTTGAAGGAGGACACCGCAAAAGGTAGATACACGCTCTTACATCCTCATTCCTCTCTCTTTTTCATCATTTGGGGCTCTAGATCTACATCTAGATCCACCTCTTCATGGAGGAGAGAGAAAACTGCTATTTCTTTAGCTCTAGATCTATTCTTCTCTACGGCTATTTCTTTCTAATACTGCTTTGTCATTGCTTGTGTAAGGTTTGCAGATATGGATAGGTCCGAATGGATGTACCGGTGGTTGAGACTGAAACCGGAGTACCTAGATCATGTGAGGAAGTTTGTTGCCACTGCAAAAACTCACCTTGTGAGCCTGAATCAGACGACAACCACATGTCCATGTTCAAAGTGTATGAACATGAGAGCCCACGAAGACAGCGTGGTGCAATCTCACTTGATCAGGTTTGGTTTCGTCAAGGATTACACGATTAGGACTTTTCACAGTGAAAAAGTAGATGCGAGTGGCGTTGCATCTGGAGGGAACTTGTCGTCATCCACAATAGTCAATGCAGACCATGTAGGACAACCCGCCTCATCATCAGCAGCAGCAGCCGGCAATGACAATGCTGATCGTGATTACATCACGGTGGAGGATTTACTCCAAGACATGGCTGACGACGATGGCGGTGGGGATGGTAAGGAGGATACTGTGAGGGACCCTGAGGATGCGGAGCTTTTTGAGAAAATAGCTAACCGCCTCGACCACGATGACGTTCTGCTTGGGAGCCCGAGGTGACTGGAGAATTTCAGAGAGATGAAGCAGGCGATAATTGATCCGCTCTATAAGGACTATCTGAAACAGTGGATGGCGCTGCGTTTTAACCTCCAGATACTGATGTTGAAGGATTGATATGGCTGGTCCCACACTAGCTTCAACGAGCTCTTAAGTATCCTTGCTAACACATACCCAAAGGATAACAAGGTGCCTGTCAATACCTATCAGGCGAAGAAGCTGATCTAGCCAGTGGCGCCGAAACTTAGAAAGTTCCATGCCTGCCCTAACCACTGTATCCTATATCGACGCCAGTATGAGAAGTTAGAGAGCTGTCCGCACTGCGGCGGGAGTCGATACAAGAGGAATGTCGATTGTCACGTGGATGCGAATAATAAGAGAGCCTTGGGTGGGCCGAAGAAGAAGAAGGGGACCAAGAAGAGTAGTGCAAAGCAGATCTCATCTCAACAGGATGAGGAAGAAGAGGGTTACACATAGAGAAAAAGTCCTGCACTGTCGATGTGGTACGTGCCTGTCATTGATCGCCTATAGGCTATATTTGGAACCCCGAGGATGCCCCGCTGATGTCCTAGCATGCATCTAGCGATCGCACGAAGGACGATGGCAAGCTGCGGCACCCTTCCGATGGCAAGCAGTGGAAGCATTTCAACGCCACATTCTTGGAGTTTGGCAAAAAGGTGAGGAACGTTAGGTTCGCACTGAGTACCGATGGGATGAACCCGTTCGGTAACCTTAGCAGCTCGCATAGCACTTGGTCGGTCATCCTCACCAATCTACAACCTACCTCCCTGGCTATGTCAGAAGCGCAGGTACCTTCTGCTGACCATGCTTATTTTTGGACCGAGGTAGCCTAGCAATGATATAAATATGTTTCTAGAGCCGTTGATGGAGGACATGAAGATACTATGGGAAAAAGGGGTCAAGATGATGGACGCATCCCTAAGAAAGAAGTTCACTCTAAAAGACATCATCTTTGTCACCATCATCAATTACTCTGGTCTTTTTTTCACTGTTGGGACAGATCAAAGGGAAGACCGGCTATGTAGTTTGCATCGATGGTACCTGCTACACTTACCTTAAGGGATCCAACAAGATGGTGTACATGAGGCACATAAGATTCCTTGTCAGAAAGACATGCACCGAACAACTATGATGAATAAATACTTCAATAACTAGGACGAGTTGTAACTTGATGAACCGACATGGACTAGGTACGGGGAAAAGGTGTTTGACATGGTGAAGGATAGGGAGGTCGAGTTCAAAAAGAAGAAGAAAGAGAAAGAGGGGACCATGACAAGGAAGAGAAAGCGGGATAAGATGGAGGAACCATCTATTGTCGTTCCTTTCAAGAAGAAGTCAATTTTCTTCAAGTACCTGTCGTACTAGAAAACACTAGATACACCCCATGCCATCGACTGCATGCACCTGGATAAGAATGTCTTCAAAGCATGATCGGCATCCTTCTAGACATCAAGGGAAAGACGAAAGATGGTTTGATGTCACGGTAAGATCTTGTCAACTAGGGCATCAGGCAGGACCTTCACCCGAAACCACCATAGAATGGGAAAGTCGACCTTCCAGGTGCGGGCTACAACCTGACGAAAGATGAGAAAAGGGCTATCTGCTAGTGGCTTAGGGGTGTTAAGGTGACGACCGGTTTGTAACGGATCAACGTAATTATACGAGATTAAGTAAGAAAATCTTCCACCGAGGCGGTTAATTTATCGAACTTAAACCCGTATAACCCGAGATTCCGTGAAATCACGAGGGATTTCAAACCAACCAACATACAACCAAGATCGTACTGATTTAGCAGCCACAGTTCACATGATACGTAGAGTTCACAATAAAAGTGGAGTACATCGAAGTTCGAAATAAAAGTTATTACAACACAGTTCAAAATAACATAGCGGAAGCTAGTAGTTTTACACCCACACTTAGTTCAATTACAGTGCCAGTAGATAGTCATGGTCCACAAAAGCAGTAGATAAGACGAACAGAGTGACCCTTGCCCAAGGTCCTAGTTGTCGCCCATCGCCGGATACAGACAGTTGGAGCAGTACCCATAGTACATCTGACCATCTGCAACAACAATGGGAACAACGCCCTGAGTACGAGAATGTACTCAGCTAGACTTACCCGTCATAAACCAGAAATAAAGGACATCAAGGATCATGCAAGGCTGTATAGATTGGACTGGCTTGACTCATTTGCGAAAAGCATAAGTTGTTATGAAAAACTATACCAGTACTTTTTGCATCACTTTTTAGTATAACCTATTCAAGCTAGGTAAGCATCTATTGCTAGAACAATCACTTGATTCATCATTAATAACCTAGATTACCATATCAGGTTTAGCATTTCCAACATCATTCACTTAACCATCAGTGTTCCATTAATGTTACTACGATGCCATAGCTCGAATCAAGTGCTCACTAACCGGGAGCGACGGCGATTCGAATCGAATTCCTATCCAGCTGGAGATTTATTCCTCACACAAACCCTGCTTCCCCCGTCAGGGTCGCGTAGATCACCAATGACACTTTCCAAGAAGCCGCGGGATAACAATCATGGATCGCACTACCCAGGGACCGCCTGACTGCCAGGACGCACCTTGGGCTCACTCTTCGCGTCCCCGTTACACCCACTTCAACACCAGTCTGCCAACCCGAGTTTATCCCGGCTCGAAAAGTGTCACTAGCTTCGCGGTCGAAAGGTACTTTATTCGGCCAGCTAAATATGAGGCATGCGTTCAACATGACAAGAGGGACGAGCAACGATCGGTCCTTAATCGACACAGACGGAATCACTATAGTCCAAAACCCTATAAGACTCCGTCTGGTCTTCATTTATCCATCAACACTTGGTTACTTTTTATGATCACAATTACAGCTAACCATAACTCGGTATCCACCTATAACTCGCAGGTGACAGGAAATCACCCGACTTCTACCGATCTAAGCATGGCTAAGCAATTCACTCGATCCTGACCTAACAGGGTGATAGATAATCCAGTGGCCAAGGTAATAATGCAACAACGGTTTCACTCAACTCCTATAACTTAATGCAACTATATATATAACTATAGTTCATGTAGTAAGGAACAACTTTTATAAAAATAAGAGACTTAAAATGCTCCGGGGCTTGCCTTTTTCGAACGAGCTAGGATGGTGGTCGACACACTCTGGCAGCTCCTCACCTGACTCTTCTTCCTCGGGCACCTCCTGTGCCTGGGGTTCCTGCTGATCCGTCCAAACTTGCTCCTCCTGTACTGCTACCTGCGACTCTTCCTGCGATCCTGTATGATGCAAGTGCATAAGTAACCATGCGAATGAGGCATCGGATTGTGGTGGAGTGCTTTGATGACATGAGATGCAGATGAGCACATGAAATGAGCAGTTTGAATATAAGTATTTCTTCTACAAGGTAGTCAACGTCATCCAAGAACATGTACCCTAAAACATGCACCTTATCCTTCTATTAGTTAGCCTATCATCTACACATACAAGTGAACCTAAGCTACCAAAGCTTACCAACCTAACTCATCCATAACATCAGCAAGGCATAATGAGGCTTCAAAGATACACCAAACATATTTTATTTCTCTTAATTTCTCATAAAGAATAATCTTTTATTTCCTATTTAACTATGGTTACACCGCAACACCTATTTCTGGTATAGATAAAAATCTACAAAAATTACAGTAGATTACTCTTACCCTAACTAACCTACTACTAAATTTTCATGAGAATTGCATATGTAAAACTGCCTGTACAAAATAAACAAGTTATAGCCTAAATGTGAGCATGAAATTATTTTGTACTAGAAAAAGTATCAAACAACAGATTTCACATTTTTCCTAGGTTACTAACAGTAAACTAACATACTACAAAAATTATCACATGTATGTTCTATAAAATTTAGCTCTCTACTAAAAATAACAAAGATTATCAATTAAAAGCATTTGAACTACACTTCAAAAATTTCTCACAGAACATGCTTCACTAATATTTTTCCTAGAAAGTGCATCACTAATAAAGATTAAAGCAACAAGAATCACATTTTTCCATTCATTATTTTATTCACTACATATTTTCTAAGATATCAGCATTTATAGCAATTAAATAAATTTGCACAGTAAAGTGTTACAAAAATAATATGAGATATTTTTAAACTGTAGATGTATTCGAGAGGAACATTTCAAATTTTGTTTCATGATTTTTGGAGCTATAAATTGTACACAAACATTTTGAAAGTATTTTCTTTTCCCAACACAAAATAGAAATTCAAAAACGAAATTTGGAAATCGCTGAACGGGCCGGCCCACTCGGCGATACTGGCCCACTGCCGATTTCCGCGGGGATGCCGCGCGGGAAAAAGCAAGGGGCGGCCCGGCTTGGTGGCTCGGCCCAAGGCCGCTGGCCCATCAGTAGAGAGGAGAGGGCGGAACGCGGGGCGTGGCTGCGCGGCTACGCGGCTGCGACGTCGCGGCGGCGGTGATGCCCGCCGGCGGCTAACGGGCGGCTCCGGCCGTGCGAAAACCAACGAACGGGCGCACGGAGATTCGGTGGGGGTGGCCAACATCGCGGGGCGGTGCTCGAGCGGCTAGGCGGGGAGAAAACGCCTGAACGGCGGAGTGAGCGCGCGGTGGCCGGAATGGCGTCGCGGCGGGGCGCGCGAAGTGGTGCCTTACCGCGGGGCGGAGGTGGAGCGTGGGGGCGCGTTCGGAGGAGAGGAGGACTGGGCGGAGCTGGTCGTGCGAGCAATTGCTCGGAGGCGGCCGGCCGGCGGCGGAACGTGGCAAGGAAATGCGCGGTCGCGGCGGCGAACGTGCGGAGAAGGTGGACGCGCGCGGCGAGCTCGCAACGGTGGAAGCGAGAGCAAGTGAGGGAGAGGGAGGAGGCAGTGGAGCGGGTGCGTGGCCAAGGCGCCAGGCGAGTAGGGCCCACGGACGGCCACGCGGCGGGCGGCACCGGCGCATAGCGGACACGGGGCAGCGGTGTTCTGCCGCGGCGCCACGGCGTCGCGCGCGCGCGCGGGCGGCAGGCGCGGACGCGGGCGCGGGCGCGGGCCGGGCTGCCAGCTCGGGTGGGCCGAAAGGGTGGCTGCGGCCCACTAAAGTGAAAAACTGATTTTTCTTTTATAAATAAATTTTCATATTTCTATATTTGTTTCAAATTTGAATTTGAAGATGAAAAAGAGGTTTTCAGAACTTTTGCCCAAAATAAATGTTGTACAAAATTTAATTCTCTACAACTTTCATGTAGGGCACTTTTTAAAATTCTAAATAGATTTTGAATTTGGGATTTAAAGCTAAATTTTTAAGTAAAAATTCATTTTTCTTGAATATTTTTAAAAGCAAAATTTGAAGGAATTTGTATTCAAGAGTTGCTCCAAAAATCATGTTTATTTACTCTAGATTATTTAAAATTGTAGCTACATAAAATTTCACCACTCTTTATCACTTAAATGCAGAATTTAGGGTTTTGAGTAATTGTTTTTCAACTTTAAATTTAAAAAGGGTCTATATTGCATGCAATGATAACCATGTATGAGATGATTATGACTAATGATTTGGATGCTAATGCATGCTTAACACCCAGGGGTGTTACAGCCCTCCCCCTTATAAGAATCTCGTCCCGAGATTTTTTTGAGTTACGAACCAGTTATCGTAAAAATCTTTATACGCGGTTTAAAGATATTCTCCTGTTTCCCATGAGGCATCACTCTCATCATGATGGCTCCACTGAATCTTGTAGGTTGTTACCACTTTATTTCGAGTGACTCGGTCCTTTGCATCCAGAACTCGAACTGGTTGTTCACGATATTCCAAGTCCGCCTTGATCCGAATACCCTGCGGTTCTATTCTCTCTTCCGGAACACGCAGACATTTCTTCAACTAGGATACGTGAAAGACGGGAAAGATCGAACTCATCCCTTCTGACAATTGCAATTTGTACGCCACGGGACCCTTTTTCTCTATGATTCGGTATGGTCCGATGTATCTAGCAGATAGTTTCTGTTTGATTCCAAACCGTTTCTTTTTCATTGGGGTAACCTTCAAATAGACATAGTCACCCACATGGAAATCCAATGGTCTCCTTCTCTTATCTGCATAACTCTTCTGACGAGACTGTGCAGCTTGCATGTTTTATTGGATAATACAGACCTTCTTCTCTGCCTCATTTATAAAATCAATTCCATAAAACCTTTTTTCTCCAGGCTCTACCCAATTTAACGGTGTTCTGCACTTCCTGCCATATAAAGCTTCAAAAGGTGCCATCTTGATACTCTCTTGGTAACTGTTGTTGTAAGCGAATTCTGCCAATGGTAACCAGGATTCCTATGAGCCTCTGGATGACAGTACACAAGCTCTAAGCATATCTTCAAGTACAACATTAACTCGTTCTGTTTGCCCATCTGTCTGTGGATGATAAGCCGTACTACGAATCAAACTAGTACCCAAACCTTTATGAAGATGTTCCCAAAAATGAGAGGTAAACTGTGAACCACGATTAGACACGATCGTTTTTGGTATACCATGTAATCGGACAATCTCAGCAATATACTTTTCTGCATATTGAGGTGGTCGGAATGTTATCTTAACTGGCAGAAAGTGAGCTGTCTTGGTGAGACGATCTACTATTACCCTAATAGAATCATGTCCCTTCTGTGTGGTGGGAAGACCAGTGATGAAATCCATACTTATATCATCCCATTTCTAATCGGGTACAGACAAGGGTTGTAGAAGTCCTGCGGGTCTCATGTGAAGAGCTTTAACTCTACAACACATGTCACAACGAGCAACGTATGCTGCAATTTCTTTTTTCATCTTAGTCCACCAATAACGGGGTCACAAATCTTGGTACATCTTACTACTTCCGGGGTGAATAGATAGCTTGGAATGATGGGTCTCATTCATCAACTTATTCTTAAGCTCTCTATCCTTAGGTACCACTAGGCGATCCTTAAACCATAACACTCCTTGGTCATCCAATCGAAAGTGTTTGGTGGGTTCCCTCTTCATCTTCTCTTTGATATGAAAGATTCCCTTATCTGTCTTTTGACCTTCAATGATCTGGTTTTCCTGAGTACAACTGATCTGAATATTATGCAACATAGCAGGATGTAACAATTTGAACCCTTCTTCAAACAACGGTTGCACATCAATAGCATGTGATTTTCTGCTCAGTGCATCTGCTACTACATTAGCCTTCCCGGGATGATAATGCACGTTTAGATTATAGTCCTTTATCAGCTCTAACCATCTTCTCTGTCGCATGTTCAACTCAGATTGGGTAAAAATATATTTAAGACTCTTATGATCTGTAAAGAGATTACACACATTACCCAGCAGGTAGTGTCTCCAAATCTTTAGAGCATGCACTACTGCTGCAAGCTCCAAATCATGTGTAGGATAGTTAACTTCATGCTTCCTCAATTGACGTGAGGCATAGGTAATGACTCTTCCATTTTGCATTAGTACACATCCTAACTCATTCTTAGATGCGTCACAGAACACATCAAAAGACTTTTCTATATTCGGTTGGGCCAGAACAGGAGCAGTGGTCAACAACTTTCGCAAGGTGCAGAAAGCTGCCTCGCACTCCTCTGTCCATACAAACTTATGATCCTTCTGTAACAGGCTTGTCATTGGTTTGGCAATCTTCGAGAAATCCGGTATGAAGCGACGATAGTAACCGGCTAAACCAAGAAAACTGCGAACTTCATGCACTGAGGTTGGTGACTTCCAGTCCATAACCTCTTGTACCTTACTAGGGTCTACGGAAATGCCATCTTCAGACAACACGTGGCCGAAAAAAGGAACTGTCTTAAGCCAGAACTCACACTTGCTGAACTTCGCATACAGTTGATGTTCTCTGAGTCTAGTCAAGACAATCCTGAGGTGCTCTGCGTGATCTTCTTCATTCTCTGAATATATTAGAATGTCATCAATGAACACAGTCACAAACTTATCCAACTCTGGCATGAATACAGAGTTCATCAGATACATAAAATATGCAGGAGCGTTTGTCAATCCGAAGGACATGACAAGATACTCGTACAAGCCATATCTGGTAGAGAACGCAGTCTTAGGCACATCCTACGGCCTAATCTTTATCTGATGGTATCCTGATCTCAAATCTATCTTAGAGAACACTTTGGCCTTAGACAATTGGTCAAACAAGATATCAATCCGAGGAAGAGGATACTTGTTTTTAATTGTCACTGCATTCAGTGGTCGATAATCCACGCACATGCATAAGGAGTTATCCTTCCTCTTTTTCACAAATAGAGCGGGGCATCCCCATTCAGACGAGCTGGGACGAATCAAACCTTTCTTTAGTAAGTCCTGGAGTTGCTTCTTCAATTCGGCTAACTCATTGGGAGGCATCCGATAGGGCCTTCTCGAGATCGGTGCTGTTCCCAGAATTAACTCAATGGCAAACTCAACATCTCGGTCTGGTGGAAGTCCAGGTAACTCATCCGGAAACACATCTGGAAACTCACAGACCACTGGAATCTGGGCTAGCAGAGTAGTTTGGACCGCACAAGTCGTGCTAGCTAGGTCTACTTTCTGAGGTAGGACCACCCGAAAAGTGCCTTCTCCACTTGGTTCCTTAAGAGAGATACTTCTTCCTCCAATATCGATTACTACCCCCATCTTATTCATCCAGTTCATACCCATGATCACATCCAAAACTAACCCTGGCATGACTATCAGATTAAGCTTATATTGCCGGTTGGATATGTTTAGGGTTACTCCCTGAACTATCTGATTAGTCAACAGATCAGCCCCAGCTGAACTGATTTTATAAGCACATTCCAATTCAACTATCTTTTGCTCATGCCTCTTAACAAATGCTTGACTTACAAAGGAATGAGATGATCCGGAATCAAACAAGACTACTGCGGGATGATTGTTGATAGAAAACATACCAGCTGTTACCAGTTCTCCTTCAGGGATGTCATCCACGGTGGTGTGATGCACACGAGCTTGATACTGCGTCTGCTGTTTCTTTGGGTAGGGACAAAACTTTGCAAAGTATCCGGGTTGGTTGCAGTTGAAGCACGGTCCCTTCACTTGAGCCACAGTTCCAGATGAACTACCTTGTCCTGTCTTCGCCTGAGGCAATGCCATCTTGAATGGTTTCTGGTTCCTCTGGGGTTGCTAAGTATTCTGATTCTTCCTTTGCGGTGGCCTAAACCTTGCACCTGGGGCAGGCGATCGATAAACTGGACGGTTGGCCACTGGGGCTCGGGACTGGGACGAACCCGACTCGAAAGCTCTCTTACGGATCTTGGAAGCAACATAAATATTGTTGTTCTTCTCTTGCTTCAGACAGTCACTAACGAAATCATTGAAACCAGTCCTCATATTTGTACCCACATGTTTCATCATCTTGAGATTCAGGCCTCTCTTGAAGCTAGCGATCTTCTTGGCCTCAGTATTCACCATATCAGGAGCATAACGGCTCAGGTTATTGAATGCATGTAGATATTGAGTTACAGTCTTTGTGCCTTGATTCAGTGCCAGGCATTCCCCAAGCTTCATCTCAGTCAGACCAGGTGGAATGTACGTTCCACGGAAGGCTTCGGTGAACTCCCTCCAAGTGATGTGAGCGTGGGGAGGAAAAGTGGTGCGGTGATGTTTCCACCACATTCCTGCCAGACCTTGAAGCTGATGAGCTGCATACTAAGTCTTCAACACTTCAGTCATTCTCAAGACATGGAACTTGTCTTCCATAGTATTAATCCACTCTTCTGCATCCAAGGGTTCTGCGGCTTCCTTGAAGATCGGTGGACGAGTATCCATGAAGTCCTTGAAACTGCTGTACTGATTTGCTTCGTGTCCACCCGGGTTTATTCCCCGACGGGTGTTGTCTGCGATACTGCGCAACGCAGCTTCCATATTCTGTTGCATGACCTCTATATTATGTTGGCTTCCAAGAAATTGTGCGAAAAACTGTTCCGCAGTGTAGGGTGGAGGAGGCGGTGGTGGATCACGGTCATCACTAGCAGCTGCACTGCCACCAGCCTCAGCGGCACCATACACGGTACGACGAGTGTTCGGCATCTGCATGTTTCAGCAACAGTAATTATTAGGTGATGTTGTAGGAATTGCGACCGAATGAAAAATCATGCTGACTAAATTTACTGGAGAGAATAAATTCATACAATAAAACAGGGGCATAATAAATCATTCCAATTAACACAACATCACTAATTAGATTACTTAAAGCGCACACATCGTGTCCATTACAACCAAGTTGCCAGCATACATACACTGGACTTTTTGACGTTCGGATACCGCCACAAACACATCCAAGCTTTCCAACATTACATCAAAGCCTTAGTCTTTCTACTCATTATTACATGCCCAACGTGCCAACAAAGCAAAAGATCATGTAGATGGAACCTAGTAGCTAGCGTAATAACTACTAGCCTACTCATCGTGGTCGCTGTCTAAGTCCGAGACGTTGGCATCGTCGCCATTAGCAGCGTCGTGGTGCTCCCCAACTGGTGCTTCGGGCTCTTCAGGATCTTCGTCTTCATTCAAATCCATCTCTGCCGCACCAGGAGGAACATAGGGGTTGAGTTGATTGTTCAGCCGATGAACCTCCTCATGCAGATTGTCATTATATTCCTCTGCATATGCCAGCTGTTGCTATAGCTCAAACTATCTAGCCCTCAACACATTCTCTGCAGACCAGGCCTCATTCCTCTGATGGAGCACATGAGTCAACATGCGCTCAGCGTTCCTGTTGGCGGTGGTCAGTCGCCCAACCTGCTCTCTTAGGGCACGCACATCTCCTTCGAAAGCCACAGTCCTCTGGGTAGCCTGATCTCTCTGGCGAGTCAACTGAGCCATCTCTGTGTTGAGCCTCTCAATCTCGGCGTCGTGATCTCTCTGAAGCTGACGGTAGTCATCACGAGCCTGACCAAGAGCACTAGACACACGTCTCAGGCTACCTTCCACTCCATCAAAGGCCCTCATCACTGCAAACATGGCACTCATAGCGGGGTTGTCACTGTTCTGTGCTTCTGCGGCGCTAATCTCCAGAGATCTTCCTCTTGCCTGCTGTCACGAGTCAGTGGAGGGGTTGCCCCTCGAAAAGACTCCAACTATAGCTGCTGCCAACTCCTGAGGAAAGCGATCCATGATATCCCTCAGGATCCCAAAGACTGCCCTCTCAGCGGCTTCTTCAGGGGTCCTGCCAGTTGACTCAAAATGCCAACCGGTCCACTCAGAACCATCACCTCGGGGACGAACTACCACTACCACAGTCACCAAAAGTCCTTCCCCCAACCGCTCATTCGACCAAAAGTAGCGGGGCTCCATCCCATCAGGATAGCCTACATAGCTGAGTACTCTCCACAAGAGCGTAGGCATCCCAAACTCTCCAAGAAAAGTGTGGCGCTGACGAGTGCGTGGAGCAAGCTGATGATGGGGAGCTCTGCCGGTGGACTTGCGGGCTGTCTGCTTGGTACGTGCCATCTGTAGCAAAATTTTATTACCGCGGTGAGAACAGATTTTTAAGTTGGCATTTTTATCTAAATGAGATAATCAACTTATAAGGGGAGGAACAATGCCATGAATGAAATGCAAAACATGATACATGCACGTTCCGTACGTCCTCACAAACTTAGAGAGCTAATAACTACCAACGAAATAAACGGTGGCATACAACGATCTCTTGTAACGTAACTAATACGTACTACTCGAAAGTGTTGTTATGTACCTACAGAAAGTCACTTCAGCCCAACCCTCACAGTATGAAAATATGCAAGAAAGCAGTAAAGTAAGTTACTCGCTCTACACGCATCCCCAGATACGAGTATAACGGTAACAACTACCCGAATCATCGTCCTATTGACGGCATCGTCACCGCATGACGGAAGTCCCCACTATTTGAATACCCTCATACGAACATGCGCATGGCACATAAGTATTTCGGTATCACATAAGCACTCCCCTAGATCGGCAGTGTATCCGACCATGCTCTCACAACTCTCACTTACCAGGACGTAGAGGGAATTGATCCATACATTACCACTCAATTGAATGGCACTCATACAATAGCACGCCGTATGAGCGATGAAATTTTAAATATGATGCAAACCCCCAAGTTAGTACTTAATTAAGCCACCTAGAGTCCTTATTGGGCATAAAGGATATGACCACTGGCACACTCTTAAATTTGAAAGCTTAGTTGAAAACACAGTTTTGTTTTTAAATACCCATGTGAACAGTAACATGCTAAACCATGCTCCGATACCAACTGTAACGGATCAACGTAATTGTACGAGATTAAGTAAGAAAATCTTCCACCGAGGCGGTTAATTTATCGAACTTAAACCCGTATAACCCGAGATTCCGTAAAATCACGAGGGATTTCAAACCAACCAACATACAACCAAGATCGTACTGATTTAGCAGCCACAGTTCACATGATACGTAGAGTTCATAATAAAAGTGGAGTACATCGGAGTTCGGAATAAAAGTTATTACAACACAGTTCAAAATAACATAATGGAAGCTAGTAGTTTTACACCCACACTTAGTTCAATTACAGTGCCAGTAGATAGTCATGGTCCATAAAAGCAGTAGATAAGACGAACGGAGTGACCCTTTCCCAAGGTCCTAGTTGTCGCCCATCGCTGGATACAGACAGTTGGAGCAGTACCCATAGTACATCTGACCATCTGCAACAACAATGGGAACAACGCCCTGAGTACAAGAATGTACTCAGCTAGACTTACCCATCATAAACCAGAAATAAAGGACACCAAGGATCATGCAAGGCTGTATAGATTGGACTGGCTTGACTCATTTGCGGAAAGCATAAGTTGTTATGAAAAACTATACCAGTACTTTTTGCATCACTTTTTAGTATAACCTATTCAAGCTAGGTAAGCATCTATTGTTAGAACAATCACTTGATTCATCATTAACAACCTAGATTACCATATTAGGTTTAGCATTTCCAATATCATTCACTTAACCATCAGTGTTCCATTAATGTTACTACGATGCCATAGCTCGAGTCAAGTGCTCACTAACCGGGAGCGATGGCGATTCGAATCGAATTCCTATCCAGCTGGAGATTTATTCCTCACACAAACCCTGCTTCCCCCGTCAGGGTCGCGTAGATCACCAATGACACTTTCCAAGAAGCCGCGGGATAACAATCATGGATCGCACTACCCAGGGACCGCCCGACTGCCAGGACGCACCTCGGGCTCACTCTTCGCGTCCCCGTTACACCCACTTCAACACCAGTCTGCCAACCCGAGTTTATCCCGGCTCGAAAAGTGTCACTAGCTTCGCGGTCGAAAGGTACTTTATTCGGCCAGCTAAATGTGAGGCATGCGTTCAACATGACAAGAGGGACGAGCAACGATCGGTCCTTAATCGACACAGACGGAATCACTATAGTCCAAAACCCTATAAGACTCCGCCCGGTCTTCATTTATCCATCAACACTTGGTTACTTTTTATGATCACAATTACAGCTAACCATAATCCGGTATCCACCTATAACTCGCAGGTGACAGGAAATCACCCGACTTCTACCGGTCTAAGCATGGCTAAGCAATTCACTCGATCCTGACCTAACAGGGTGAAAGATAATCCGGTGGCCAAGGTAATAATGCAACAACAGTTTCACTCAACTCCTATAACTTAATGCAACTATATATATAACTATAGTTCATGTAGTAAGGAACAACTTTTATAAAAATAGGAGACTTAAAATGCTCCGGGGCTTGCCTTTTTTGAACGAGCTAGGATGGTGGTCGACGCACTCTGGCAGCTCCTCGCCTGACTCTTCTTCCTCGGGCACCTCCTGTGCCTGGGGTTTTTGCTGATCCGTCCAAACTTGCTCCTCCTGTACTGCTACCTGCGACTCTTCCTGCGATCCTGTATGATGCAAGTGCATAAGTAACCATGCGAATGAGGCATCGGATTGTGGTGGAGTGCTTTGATGACATGAGATGCAGATGAGCACATGGAATGAATAGTTTCAATATAACTATTTCTTCTATAAGGTAGTCAACGTCATCCAAGAACATGTACCCTAAAACATGCACCTTATCCTTCTATTAGTTAGCCTATCATCTACACATACAAGTGAACCTAAGCTACCAAAGCTTACCAACCTAACTTATCCATAACATTAGCAAGGCATAATGAGGCTTCAAAGATACACCAAACATATTTTATTTCTCTTAATTTCTCATAAAGAATAATCTTTTATTCCCTATTTAACTAGGGTTACACAGCAACACCTATTTCTGATATAGATAAAAATCTACAAAAATTACAGTAGATTACTCTTAGCCTAACTAACCTACTACTAAATTTTCATGAGAATTGCATATGTAAAACTGCCTGTACAAAATAAACAAGTTATAGCCTAAATGTGAGCATGAAATTATTTTGTACTAGAAAAAGTATCAAACAACAGATTTCACATTTTTCCTATGTTACTAACAGTAAACTAACATACTACAAAAATTATCACATGTATGTTCTATACAAATTTAGCTCTCTACTAAAAATAACAAAGATTATCAATTAAAAGCATTTGAACTACACTTCAAAAATTTCTCACAGAACATGCTTCACTAATATTTTTCCTAGAAAGTGCATCACTAATAAAGATTAAAGCAACAAGAATCACATTTTTCCCTTCATTATTTTATTCACTACATATTTTCTAAGATATCAGCATTTATAGCAATTAAATAAATTTGCACAGTAAAGTATTACAAAAATAATATGAGATATTTTTAAACTGTAGATCTATTCAAGAGGAACATTTCAAACTTTGTTTCATGATTTTTGGAGCTATAAATTGTACACAAACATTTTACAAGTATTTTCTTTTTCCAACACAAAATAGAAATTCAAAAACAAAATTTGGAAATCGCTGAACGGGCCGGCCCACTCGGCGATACTGGCCCACTGCCGATTTCCGCGGGGACGCCGCGCGGGAAAAAGCAAGGGGCGGCCCGGCTTGGCGGCTCGGCCCAAGGCCGCTGGCCCATCAGTAGAGAGGAGAGGGCGGAACGCGGGGCGTGGCTGCGCGGCTACGCGGCTGCGACGTCGCGGCGGCGGTGATGCCCGCCGACGGCTAACGGGCGGCTCCGGCCGTGCGAAAACCAACGAACGGGCGCACGGAGATTCGGTGGGGGTGGCCAACATCACGGGGCGGTGCTCGAGCGGCTAGGCGGGGAGAAAACGCCGGAACGGCGGAGTGAGCGCGCGGTGGCCGGAATGGCGTCGCGGCGGGGCGCGCGAAGTGGTGCCTTACCGCGGGGCGGAGGTGGAGCGTGGGGGTGCGTTCAGAGGAGAGGAGGACTGGGCGGAGCTAGTCGTGCGAGCAATTGCTCGGAGGCGGCCAGCCGGCGGCGGAACGTGGCAAGGAAATGCGCGGTCGCAGCGGCGAACGCGCGGAGAATGTGGACGCGCGCGGCGAGGTCGCAACGGTGGAAGCGAGAGCAAGTGAGGGAGAGGGAGGAGGCAGTGGAGCGGGTGCGTGGCCAAGGCACCAGGCGAGTAGGGCCCACGGACGGCCACGCGGTGGGCGGCACCGACGCATGGCAGACATGGGGCGGCGGTGTTTTGCGCGCGCGGGCGGCAACCGTGGACGCGGGCGCGGGCGCGGGCCGGGCTGCCAGCTCGGGTGGGCCGAAAGGGTGGCTGCGGCCCACTAAAGTGAAAAACCGATTTTTCTTTTATAAATAAATTTTCAGATTTCTATATTTGTTTCAAATTTGAATTTGAAGATGAAAAAGAGGTTTCCAGAACTTTTGCCCAAAATAAAAGTTGTTCAAAATTTAATTCTCTACAACTTTCATGTAGGGCACTTTTCAAAATTCTAAATAGATTTTGAATTTAGGATTTAAAGCTAAATTTTTAAGTAAAAATTCATTTTTCTAGAATATTTTTAAAAGCAAAATTTGAAGGAATTTGAATTCAAGAGTTGCTCCAAAAATCATGTTTATTTACTCTAGATTATTTAAAATTGTAGCTACACAAAATTTCACCACTCTTTAGCACTTAAATGCAGAATTTGGGGTTTTGAGTAATTGTTTTTCAACTTTAAATTTAAAAAGGGTCTATATTGCATGTAATGATAACCATGTATGAGATGATTATGACTAATGATTTGGATGCTAATGCATGCTTAACACCCAGGGGTGTTACACGGTTTATCTTCCAACATCAAGAGTTTGGTCTTGATGAAAGACCTCATAATGACCAACTACAACTCACATGACTGCCACGTCATGCTAACGGTGTTCCTTCCAATTATGATCAGGGCTATCGGCCTAGAGTACATGAAGATGGTGATCACACAGATGTCCTACTTATTTAATCTCATCACCTAGAAGGTCATTGATGAAGCAGAGCTGCCTACCCTAAAATAGTTCATCGCGAAGACTCTTCGCCAGCTCGAGAAGTGCTTCCCACTATCTTACTTCGATATTATGCCACACCTGATGATGCACATGGTTGATCAGATACAATAACTGGGCCCCGTGTACCTACACCAGATGTGGACATACGAGCAGTTCATGTCGACCCTAACAGATACATCCTTAATCATGCTCACCCGGAGGGCTCTATGATCGAGGCATACACAACCGAGGAGGCCGTGAACTGTTGCATGAAGTACATCCGAGATGGGAGGGCGATTGGGCTGCCTATCCATCAGCACAAAGGCAGAACCTTAGGGATGGGGTGTATGGGGTGGAAAGTACGCACAATGAAATGGTGCAACAAGCTCATTATAACATTCATCATCAGTTAGTGGTCATGGAAACCTACATTAAGAAGCACTTGGACGAGATCCGCGTTGCTAATGACGAGCAGTGCATAGAGGCATGGGTCTAGAAACAGCACAAGAGCACCTTTTACGGTGTGGCTCCAAGAGCAGGACATACCCCATGGAGAAGCCGATGAAGCGGAGACCATTAAGAGGCTTGCTCGGCCTATCCTCCCAAATCACCACATGACAACGGTATGACAATAATGGATACAAGTTCCACACAAAAGAGAAGGATAAGAAGAGCGCGACATAGAACAACGGTGTTTGATATGAGGGCATTGATGAGTCCACGGGGCAGAGGAGGCCATACTATGGGTAGGCTGAAGAGATATGGGAACTTGACTACGACAGTGAACTATAGATACCCGTCTTCCGATGCCAGTGGGTCAAGCCGAAGGGGGTGGTCATGGACGCATATGGGCTAACCACCGTGGAGCTCCAAAGTGTCGGTTACAAAGATGATCAGTGAGTACTAGCAACCGAGGTCGCGCAAGTAGCCTACTATGTGATGCCAGAGGACAAAAGGATGAGGCACGTGGTTGTGTCAGGAAAGTAGAAGATCATGGGAGATGATTGGGTCTAGAGTCCCGAAGAATACAACAACTACGCAGAGCACGGGCTTTTTATCGATCATCCAAAAAAGATCAAGGCCGTCGAGGACCGCTTCAACAAGTCCAAGATGATGCCCTAGGCCCGCCCGACGGTGAGAAGATGACTGTGAAAGCGCCTGCAACAAAATGATATGTATGACACACACATATATGAATAATATAGGGACTCAATTCAAGACAAGTTTTGTAACTTATTATTATAATGGAACCATATATGCTACACATTTATGTATGCATCGTTGTGTTAAGTGCTACTATACTACTTCCTACTCCTACTACACTACTGTACTACTCCTTCTATTACTCCTACTCTACTACCTCTACTACTACTCTTGCTACTACCTCTACTACTACTCTATTAACAAACATTTCAAAATACATATCAATTTGAACAAGAATTTTAAATAAATAACAATTTTAACAAGCATTTTGCAATAAATATCAATTATAAAAAGCACTTCAAAAGTATATAAAAATTTGAACTTCAGAAATCTTTACGGAGGTGGGCAACTTAACTGGCCCGCCTCGGTTAATGTTAATGGAGGCGGACAACTTAAACTGCCGGCCTCGGTTAATATTAATGGAGGCCTCTATTAATATTAATGGAGGTAGGCACTGTTAATTGTCCGCCTCGGTTAATCAACAACTACATAAGACACCCATCCCCTCCAAAATCGACCAAGTCCTTCGGTCGAGCCTAACTCCTCCCAAAGGGCTGCCAAAATATTCCGTCGAGCTTCGCCGCTGCCGCCATCGCTGCTGCCCACCGTTGAGCTCATCCCACCCCTGCCCCAAGCTCCCAAACACCACGCCCCAACCCGCTCCGAGAGGCTGTGCCATTTGCCGAGGTGTCGTGAACCCTAGGGCTATGCCATCGAGATCTGGATCCGCCCCGGCCACCATCGTCGTCCTCGTCTCCTACTGGCCACCGGCACCGGCTCCTGCGCTGCGTGCCCCTGCATCAACGACATCCGCCCCGCACCCTGTGTCATTGTCCCCCGTGCCACCACCATCCACTGCTAGCATGTGCTCCCTCCTCCACATAGGGCATCTCCTCCGGGGTCCATCGCCCTCCTCTGTGCCGAGCATGTCACCAGGTTTTGCCTATCCGACCATCTTCTTCTTGCCTGTGATGCCTATGATGAACCTGATGAACCCTAGTTGCCTATGATGCCTACGATGAACCCTACCAGCATGTGCCACTGCCTATGATGCAATTTTTTGACCTTAGCTACGGGCATATGTCATTTTCTTTGATTTTTATTGCCTATGATGCCTCTAATATGCCTATTATGCCTATTTTGTTGCAGTTGAGCATATGTGATTTTTACTGCCTATATGATGCCTCTATTATGCCTATGATTCCTCTATTTTGTTGCAATTGAGCACATGCCTTCTCAATTTTTTTTGAATTGAGCCTACTTCTCTCAACTTAGCTCACTGTCCATACTTCTATTTTCCATCCTTTTCTATCCCTATTAATGCTCTGACCAAAGTTGAAATTGATTGTGTCAATTCAGTGGCCTATAATTTCAGTGGCTTATTTATGGTAATTTCATCAGAAGATATGTACATTTATCCAAACTGCTATGCTACCTACTCCTATATTACTCCTCTACCTTCAGTCCTATACTACTCCTATTTATGGTAATTTTCTAGTCCTATACTACTCCTACTGGCAAGCATAGTCAAACTATAATTTATACGGAGATGCTAGCTGCTTTTTTCACTCCCGAACATCTCTGTCGGTTTGGCCCCTGTCGGATGATTGCCCCAACCACTACGAGCATGGGAAGTTCATGTTGACCTTGGGCCAGCTCATCAACGATGAGCCGTGGGAGATAAGGAGGATCTATCTCTGGTACATGGAAGTGGCGAAAGTGGGCCTGGAAACATTCATCGTCAAGGTTCCGGCGAGTACTTCCACTTGCCCAAGGATGGTGAAGTCATCGTAGATTTCCATGACATGCATAGACTGCTGCGGCGAAAGGACCTCGACATTGCCCAAGTCACCTTTTTTGCCATGTAAGTCAATTATGACTTTCACACCATTGCATCATTGTAGGTACTTTAGGAACAAACTAATAATGCCATGATGACTTGTCCTTGCAGGATGCAGTCCTATGTAAGCAAGGAATTGGGCAAGAATATAGTCTATCTCTCTCCGATGCATATTACAGAGAGAACCATCGTAGGTTGCGATATACCAGATACTCATGAAGACTTGGTGAACTTAAACCCGCAAGAGAGAAATTTTGGGAAGATCTGCTAATCGAATATAAGTATCGGGCAGGAATGTACATCTATAGAGCCATGAAGAAGGTCCAAGGAAATGGGTTTGTCATGGCCGCCCACTAGTTCGGGTAAGTCAAAAAGATACTTGAAACATATATATAGCTACTTGAAAGGACCTTGATGTCGCCTAGAGGGGGTAAATAGGCCTGTTTAAAACAAACTCGAGCAGAAGTTAAATTTCACGTGCGGCACTGCCTCACTCCAACAGTGGCACTGCCACACCTGTAGACAAGCTCGAGTGCACAATTCAAAATCTACCCAAGAAAAATAGATCGAGCAAATTACTGATGTTCCTGGGGTAGTGTAGAGCCTATTCCAACACTTGAATCACAGCGAAAGCTTAAGCACAAGTAGATAGGGACCAAACCCTAGAATCACCAACAAACAAGTATAGCAATGCGAAACACAAGAACACAAGTGAGACACCGATTTATCCCGTGGTTCAGCTCGCCACCAAGGCTTGCCTATGTCCACGTTGTTGAGGTTGCCATAAAGACTTTGGGTCTCTTTCAACTCTTTCCTCGTTCTCAAGTCAAGAGGGTAAACTCTTGAGATGAGGGGTGATTCACTAGCTGATTGAGGTGATTACAAACCTCCCAAGGCTGCCATACAAGTTGGCAAGCTCCAAGAGTAACAAACACAATCCACCGGCTTGAACATGACCAAGTGCTCTAGGAGTTAAAGAATAGTTGGGGCTGCTCTCTAATGTAGTGTCAGGCCCTCAATTTGAGAGACCAAGTGCACTTGTATTTGCGCTAGGATCGAGCACAAATACGCATAGAAATAACAGAATTGACACACAGATTTAATATAAAATATCAAGCTTTATTAATATTAAAAATATGTTCTTACAATAGTCAAGGTTCAAATGTCATAGTCATAGGCATTACATAACTAGCGAGGTTCTACTGCCGTGAAGGCAATTTATTACAACATGGTGATAACTACTACAGCGAAAACTACAGCGTAGCGATACTCTAGTCCACAGGCAAGCTTGAGCGCGGTCGAAACCCGGTATTCTAGCGATTCAGTCTAACCAGTCCGTAACATTTGCGTGGCTTCTAGTCCTCGTGGTCCGCCTCCTCGTCGATTTTGAAATCCTCTTCAGGGTTAATATCTGCGAGTCATCAACGGGTGAGTACATAAAGTACTCAGCAAGCCCTAACCTTGGGTACGGTGGGGTGGAAGGTGGATGCTTATTCGGTGGAGATGGATTTATGATGGTGGAGGTGGAAATAGTAGCGATAAAATTAATATGAGGTTGGGCCCTAGGGGAGCATTACCCTTCTCACCAGTTCCTGGTTTAATATTAGTCAATGCAACAGGTTAGCATGGGTTCTTTTAAAAAATAAACTAATCATAAGAGAGGGATGGAGGATGATGGTGCTCGGATGGTGGTCACCGGCCGACGATGAAAAACAGGGGAGAGTCACGGGCTCGTTAGAGTTGGCCCTGCCGGCGACGCCATTTCTCGGAGTGCGTCATGGAATGGCTGACGGTGCCCTGCAGGCCGAGCCGCAGCCACTGGTGAGGCCGGTGGCGACAAAGTGGGTCCGCGGTGGCGGTGGAAGCTCGCTGTGGTGGATGTGGCAGCGCGGTGAAGTGCTCGCTTCCACGTGAAGCGCTTAGGCGTGCTCTGGTGCGCGTGTAGCGGTTGCAGTGCATATACGGGTGCGAAAAAGGGCAGGCTCAGCTTGGCAGTGCCTTGCTGACAGCGACCAACAGTCATGGCGGCCCCGACGGCAGGTGCTACACGGTGGCAGGCCACAGGCAGAGGGAATAGAGTGCTAGAAGTGACAAAAAGGTAGAGGAAAGGCCCGGGCACTCACCTACTTCCCAACCTGGCCGGGGATGTGCTATAGAGGAATGAATTGGAGCTCGGACTCCATGGCGGTGGTGACACCCAAATTGGGGAAAATGAGATGAAGCGGGGAGTGTGAGGGGGAGAGAGGGGAAATAGCTCGTTCCAGCTCTATGTGGAGTTCAGAGTTGTGGAGGCGATAAGGGAAGCTCACCGGCCGGGCCTATTTATAGGCCGGCGAGGTCGGTGGCGATGGTGAGATATTTCTTGCCCGCCAAAATATCTCCTTGCCACACGTGCACTGAGCTAGGGCGCAGGACGGTGCGTTGGAAGCTTCGGGGTGTTTTCCTATCTGAGCCATGGTCCAATCCGAGCTCATCCCGAGCTTGAGAGGCCTTTATTCATGGCGCCAGCGGGAATCCAGCACCAGCTGCTCTCTGTGGCCGTTGACATGCTGTAGAGGAACAGAGGTGAGGGAGAGGGGAGGATGGGATGGCTCGGAGGCATAGGCAAATAGCGCCCCATGTTTCGTCTTCCCCAGCACCGGGACGACCACGATAGGACCGGCGCGCCGAGCGCGGCCGTGACGTGACGCGCGATATTTGGTGGGGAGGATGAAGCTGCCCTCCGAGTCCCACTCGCCAGCAAGGAGAAAGGAGAGGTGTGGGTGAAGTCGCCGCTACGCCTTGCTGGGCCGAGTGCCGGGCACCGGCCCACGCGAGGAAGAGGAGAGGGGAGGGAAGAGATGGGCCGCGCCCGTGGGCCAGAAGGGAAGAGGGGAAGGAAAGGAGCCCGGAATGGTTTTTCATATTTCTGATTTCCTTTTCCTTTTCTTATCTCTAGAATTCCATACAAAATACTAGAGAAGAAATCCAAACCCACGATTATTTGAAAAGGGGTTGTACCACCATAAGTTCAATAGACAAGGTGACAATATCACATATGCAACTTAATTTTTCTTTTGTGATCTTTTATTCGCGTCGAAGGTAATCCTACGCATTTAATATAATAAATTTATAAAAAAATAAAAAGTTCAAATTTTTAGTGGTTTTCAAAACATGGCAAAAATTTAGGGCATTACATGCAGTTTGGAGGTTCGAACTCTCATGGATCTGTAAGGGAATCAAAGGGAGAAGCTTGAGGGGCTCCAATAGAGTGAGGGAGGGAGAGAGAGCTGCTGTCTGGTCGCACCTGGGAGAGAATGGTCAATTTGGAACATGTGATCATTGTGGGAGAGAAGAGAAGATATAAATACCCCCTTGGTCCCAACGGTCGGTTAAGTGGGGCAGTGCCGCACTTGACCCGCGGCAGTGCCGCTCTCAAGGTGCAGCACTGTCGCACCTACCAGGACAGCAAAGATCAAGATTTGAGTAGCAGGCTGTCTTGACTATGGTTGGTGGATATTTGGTGGGTATGTAAGCACTTGGTTGCACATCAAAGCTTGTGCATTGTATCTCCGTTTATAGTATGACTTTTCCTAAACTCAAATTAAAAAAACATAAAAGAATTTAAATCTCCTTTGAGTTGGTTGCCACTTTCTTTTGTAATTGGGGATTCCACCATTGCATGTATTATCTTCTTTCTCAATATCACTTCATAAATCTTTTGCAATCTTCTTGTCTCATCTCCTCGAGCAAATATACCTTGAGCATGTGACTTGAACCATTTCCATACATATGAGTTCACCATGTGGCTTCAAGTCACTTCTACTAATGATTTGATCCTTAACACAATATGACTCCTCGTAGCTTGATTAGTTTCTTGACTTAATGCAAGTACTCTCTTCTTCACCTTAGCCATGGTACCTCGGTTCTCAAGTCGTCGCTTGCCCTTCACCTTCACTTAGTCGCTCGAAGCCCTTTCCTTGCTATCTTCACCTTATCAAGCCATACTCAAGTCACATCATATCAAGCATCTATTGAAAAATTATTTCTTCAATATTGTGATCCTTGTTTGAATATCTTCTCGATATAAATGTTGAGATCAATCAAGCTTTAGTTGGATTCACATAGATTGAGATATATGAATCAACATCAATATGGTCAAGCCAATTCATGATTCCTTATATCCTATTCATTTTGGCTTGTCATTCCTAATACTCACTTCAATCTTTATCTTCGTACTTCTAGCTTGATCAACTCAATGCAAAGTGATTTTCCAAATCTTTATCCATACAAGCAAACTAACATAGAGACTGATTTATATCCAATATGAATTGTGTCCTTTGTCATTTAACCTTTGCTTGGTATTTCTTCACTTATGCATTCTTGACTCATTCTTCAATCCTTGATCAAAGCTAAGCCACTATCAAACTCTTCTTATTCGTGCAAAGCAAGCCATTATAGAGACCAATTCAAAATCATCAACTCATGTCTCATTTGCCATTTGCCAAATATGTTTGCTTTCACATGATGCTATGATATCTCACAACATAGAAGTCATTTCATTGATTTATTTCCATTGTTGTCTTTTGCTCGAACTAGATTGTTCCCATAATCTTCCAACACAACGATACACAATTTTAGCCTTGATTTGAACATTATGTGAAATATCATCAAGTTTGCCTTCTTGATGAACCTATATACACTTCTCATTCCACAATCCATAAGTGTATGCAATAAACTCAATTTTCTGTTCAACACTTAGCAAAGTTGTTAGACCTTTAATGCTGTTGTCATTCAATTCACCAAAACCCACTAGAGGGCTAGATGCACTTTCACTACTAAGATCATGAAGATTTCAAATCTCTATTGTTTGAATGGTGGAACAGGTACCGTATGGCAAACCACTATATTCTCCACATCTCACCACGACATTTTGACTAAACGAAGTACAGGGATAAAATCTCATCACTCACGCGGGGGATGACCAGTCACCGGGGGCGGCCTTCCAGCCGTGGTCATCAACGATAGGCGAGAGCCAATCGTCGTGGCCCTGGTCACTGAGGGGCCCCTTTCTAGCCGTGATCGTCGCCGGCAGAGGATGATCGGTCGCCGCGGGCAGCCTTCCAGTCACGGTCGTCGCGGGCGAGGGACATGAGTGAGCTGATGGGGCTACCGCCGGTGGAGGAGGGCAGTTTGTCGAGGCCCTTCCAGCCACGTGGGTCGACATCTTCGCGGAGCTACCGGTCTGGGCCCTCGCTGGTATGGTACCGCAAGCATCCATTGGACTACGAACCAGCAGTGTTCTGCAATTGCGGTGAGAAGGCCAGACGATTCATATCGTGGAATGAGTTTCCGTAGAGGCGGTACTACAATTGCACCTAGAGTATGTTTTTTTGAAAGCAAACGGGGGGAGAGTTTCCCCACCTAAACTTTTTATTCCATAGCTTCGCGCAAAGCAAAGCTAAACAGAAGTGTTACATGAAAGGAAGTAGTCGCACCATGTGTTTAGTTTAGATACATCCAGATCATTTCTAAGACGTCTATGCCAAATTACAAGGTCATCGCATATTTTGGTGATGATGGAGCGGGGTGACGGGCTTTCCTGTCTGAAGATTTCACCGTTCCTGGCATCCCAGAGTCACTAGAGAATTGTTTGGAGGATGAACGGCCACAGCCTCGCGTCCATGGTCGCTGGCACCTCGGCGTTCCAGACGTCGACGTCGTCCAGATCGGCGACGTGCGCGAGGCCAAGTCTGGACCATACAGCAGCGCTCTTACAGCAGCGCTCTTACAGCAGCCAAGTCTGTCTTCATCGTCCATGGAGCAGCGCTCGCATCTCTCAGTGTCTAGGATGTGCTTGGCATATAGATTGGTCTGCGTGCTGAGTCGGTCTTTGAAATAGAGCCAGGCGAAGATTTTCACCTTGTTGGGGACGCGCGACCCCCAGATGCGCTGCCCGTGCACATCAATTTCCCCCTGGCCGTTGTTCAAGGCATTGTAGGCATCTTTCGCAGTATATTTTTTACCTGTAAGCTTCATCAGCCGCTGGTTCGGGAGGTCATCCAACTGCAGCACCTGTAAACAAGATAGGAGGGTAGCTAGCTGGGCACTAGCAGCGTTAGTGAGCCTGGGCCGTAGGCACAAATCAAAATTCGTTTCAAAAACTCTCTGCACCGATATATTAGGCCTCATCGTGTGGGAGAAAAGAGCAGTGTGGGAAGTAAAGAGGGGTCCCTCTGGCAGCCAGTGGTCGTATCAGAAGGAGGTGGAGGCACCATTGTGCAGCTTGACCATGGTGAGAGATCAGTACGTAGATAGCTCGTCGTTGACAATTCTCTAGATGAAGCTATTCCCCCCAAACCCACCTGAATCATGAGCACTCGCATC
Source organism: Saccharum hybrid cultivar R570 (assembly GCA_038087645.1). Classification (NCBI taxonomy): domain Eukaryota; kingdom Viridiplantae; phylum Streptophyta; class Magnoliopsida; order Poales; family Poaceae; genus Saccharum; species Saccharum hybrid cultivar. The sequence continues at coordinate 2,873,909 of JAQSUU010000368.1, forward strand.
ACGCAGAACCCAACTTTTCCAGGGAGCGTCCGTACTTGAGAACAATTTGTCAATAAACTTCATGAGCAAGCAACGGTTCTGTAACTCAAGATCTTTCACACCTAGCCCCCCCTGAGTTTTGTTCAGCTGAAGAGTGTCCCAAGCAACAAGACACTTCGACCCATGGCATTTATGTCACAGAACCTCCTAATTACGATGGCCCACAAGTACACTTCATTGTCATAATGACCTCTGACAGTCGTACTTATGTTCACCATAACTTAAAAGGCCTGCTTTCTTCCGAACAGGATCCAATCACAGGAGTATTGTAATATTACAACAGTTTATTCAAAATATTCAACAGAGTAAAGTAGCGGAAGTCTTACAATAACATAGATTACAAACTAGTTTTCAAACTTCAAACCTTATGTAACATTATTACAAACCATTAGTAGAGAAGTATCGGTAGTAACTTTATTACATCACACAAGCGAGATGCCTTGCCCAAAGGCCACACAATCTACTCGTCGTCACTGCCTTCAACCACGACGGTCATGCAACAAGGCTCGAAGCAGACTTGTTCATGAACCGCACCTGCAACAAGGGGTTAACAAACCCTGAGTACGAGAGTACTCAACAAGACTTACCCGACTAAGACAAAGACTCCAAGGGCATGCTAGCTTTAGGGAATCAAGGTACGGGTAATCAAGAATCAAATTTTCTTTTGCAGAAAAGCTTACTAAGGTAAGTCCTTATCTTCAATATTTTACTTTTACCATTGATGGTTCATTAACCAATTCTAGGTGATCCTAATCTAGATCAAAGTAATTATCATCAAAACCTTTCTCATTCTTTCTTTCAATTCCAGTTCTTAACTACGATGTAAGTCAGGCGATCGAGTCTCCATAACCGAGGAGCAACGACGATTCGAACCGATTATACCCAGCTGGGGATCCCTAACATCACGACATATGTAGAACCGAATCTGCATATATCAACCCTCATTTAGATCTCCCAAAACCAGAACGTGTCCATCGCCACCCGAGAGTACAGTACTCCTCGAACCCGACCAAATTCTAGCCCCGAGGGTACACGCTACTCTCGCCATCTCTCCACTCCCAGTGCGAGGTTAGACGTTCTCGTAATGGAATCACCAACATTTTGGGCTTACCCAAGGTATGAGGTTAGTTGCAAAGTCTCGAACACAACAGGCTTACAACGAACGGGCCTTAACTGACAAGGCGGAAACAATACATTGAGACTCCTTTCCCAATGCATGTTAGCAGTGGCCAAACCACCCGCCCGATCTTTCAAATTTATTCTTATATTTCAATATTCATTCGATATGCCGTCATGGCTATGTAAACATTTCATTTAAAAGCTTAACTTCTAAGCATAGCGAAGCATACTACGCATTTTCAGTAAAAACAGGTATCAAGGTTGATATCACAATAATCAAGGATGATAATGCAGCAATTGGGTTATCACTCAACTCCTAATTACTTAATGCAGTAAACCATATTATAAATAATAAAACATTTGTAAAATTCAAGGTAGGGTTTAAATGCACCGGGGCTTGCCTTGTTCGCACACGACGATCGACTCAGACTCGAGGACTCCACCGCCCGGTCCGAAACTCACCGACGATCGCTCTTCTCCGGAAGCTTGATCGACGACTTCGGCTTCTTCGAAAGCGGAGACTACACGAATACATAACATGCTTTAACATGACGCTCGATGATAAACATGATGCTTGATGATAACATGCTACGAGTTACGACTTGAGTACAACTTACTTCTACGGTACAGTCGCAAACAGAAAACCTACTAACTAGAAGCGACGATTCCAGCGATACCAGCTTTTAACCTAACAAGTTACTAACGAGCTCAATCATGAAATTAAGGTGCCAAAGATCACCAAAGGGTAGTGACCTAAGGACATCACTCAATCAAAAGGCACACAACACTTAAAGTTCTCAAATTAACATTTATTTTCTATTTAACTAATTAGGGCATAATTAGGAGTTGATCAAATTTTACCTAATCAAGCTCAAACTTTTTCTATGGGTTAAGAATGAATTACAACAGTGTTATAATAAATTTCATAATTTTTGGATCAATAAATTAATTATTAAAATTCCAGAAGGTTGCATTTAATCTTTAATGAAACTAATTACTTCTACTGCACAAAGTATTCAAATTCGTGATTTAACATTTTTCCTAGATAGTTTATACATTGAGAAGCTTACACAAAAATTTTCATAAATTTTGGAACTCTACACAATTTTTAATGAAATAAACAAATAGCAACACTATTCATTTATTTGAAAAAGAAAACAAAAACGAAAATCCGAACCGGGCCGATATCCTCTTCCCTCCGGTCCGGCCCAGCCGAGCGGCCCGCTCGCGCGCGCCCGCGCTCGCGCCCGCGACCGGCCCAGCCGCGCGGCCCAGCAGCGGCCTGCCCCGCGCGCTGGCTCTCTCTCTCGCTGACACCGCATCCCCACCTGTCATCTTCCTCCTCCCGCTCGCCCGCTCGCTCCCGCGTGCCCGCGCGCTCGCCCGCGGTGACCGGCCGATGACCGAAGCCTCGGTCGACCAACCGAGCGATCCGACAGCCTCTACGCGACCTAGCGAACCCGTTTTGCTAACTTGCAGCTCGTCTCGAGCTCCGGTGCTACCTTACCGACGACGGTGGCGGTCCGACAACCACGGTGACCGGCGACTCGACAACACAACGGTGAAACGATCAAGGCGAGTGGTCAGGGAGCATCAGGGGCGTACCACGATCACGAAGGAGTGATCGGTTGAAGCTGAGAGGCTCTGGAGGCGGCTGGCCACGGTGGCGGGGCTCGACGGGAACGGCGGTGACCCGAGGTAGAAGACGACGGCTCCCCGGCGATCCTGAGCAGTAGCGTCTACACAAGGAGGCGCAATAGATTCGCCAGGCGATGGCGGAGCGATTGGCGAGATGGAGATGACTGCGGTGGAGTAGGGAGGGCGAATTTAGCCGGCGAAAGGAAGACGGTGGCGACGGCGATGGTGAAACCGATGGCGACAGTGGCGGTGACGGTCTTTATATAGAGTTGTGGAGCCAAAGAAGCAGCTGGAGAGCGCGAGGCGATCACTGTGGTCGCGGTGGCAAGCTGGAAGACCCTAGAAGCGGCCAGCGCGGCGGCAGCGGCTCGCCGGCGCCCATACCGCGCGGTGGTCGGCGGTGATTGGCCGGTCACTGTAGCTCCCCCCCAAACTTTGAATTTTCAAACTGTTTTCTCAAATTACTCTCAAATTCATGTAACAACTTGAAAAACTTCCAATCTATGAAATCTTCAGAATTTCAAGCTCTACAAGTTTTATATTGAACACTGTTTCAAATTCTCACTGGATTTTGAAATTTGAGTTTAAATTCAAAAGGGGACACATTTTTCAGATTTGGTAATTTAGAAATTACTTTTGATTTTACATTGAAACTTCAAAATCTCCAAACATCAAAGTTGTATATCTTGACCAGACCTACAACTTTGCTGTTCAAAACTTTTTCAAATTCAGCTTTCATTTTGAAATCATAGTTTGGGGACAAAAATGAATTAAATTTGAAATTTGTTTATTTTCAAAATTGCTCCACATTTTTCACTAAAACTTTGAAAACTCAAAACACCAAAGTTGTAGCCCTTGAAAAGTTCTACAAACTTGGTTTTGAACTTTTTCCCAAATTTTGCTTAGATTTTGAATTATTTCAAAAGGGGGTAAAACAGGGTTTTGAAATTTAAGGTTTTCGGGGAAATTTTAAATTGAAATTTGTTGCTACTTTGATTGGTGATTACTTAGTGATCAAAACCTCACCCAAGGGCATAATTTGGACCAACATAACATGGTTGACCAAATGCCACTCTTGGTTGACCAATTAGCTTTTGAAATTCTTTTACATTTCTTCCCAGATTTGAATTTAAATTTGAATCAGAAAACTCGTGACAAGTTTTGGGACTCCAATTCAAATTCAAATTTGGAGCTTCATTTTAGAGGTTGTACTTGAGCTCATACCTTACACTTGACACTAGTGTGCAACACAGTCGCACACCTCAAATTACGCAGGGCATGGACTAAGTATTTGCGGTGGCATTCGAAATTAGGGTTTTCGGGTTCGGAGCACACCACTGAGAAACACATTCAACCTAGATAAGTAAACTCGTTTTAGTTGATGCATAACAAGTTTAACCTAACAGGGATGCTTTGCAATGCATTATGATGACATGACAGATTAATTAGCACTATAACACCCGGGGTGTTACAATTTATCCTCCCCGGTCCAGAAGAAAGCCCGTCTCCTATGATCAATGGCTTGAATAACAGTTTTTGGAATGGCCATAGCAGACATGTAGTGAAGGGGGATGGAGGTGAGGACGGCAGTGGAGAGGACAATCCTGCCAGCTCTATTGAGCAGGGAGGCACTCCATCCAGATAAGTGCTTGTCAACCGAAGTGATCAGGGGCTGGCAGTCAGCCACACTAATCTTGTTAGGAGAGAGAGGAAGCCCAAGATAGGTTTGGGGAAAGGATGAAACAGTGGTGCCAAAGCTAGCAGCAAGGGTTTGAGAAACAGTGTCGGGGACGGCCACTGGCAAAAAAGTGGTTTTATGATAGTTAATAGACAGGCCCGTGGCCTCTTCAAAAATTCCCAGGACATGCTTTGCCTGAAGGACAGCATCAGGCGAGCAGTGGAGGAAGATGAGAGTGTCGTCTGCGTATTGTAAGACAGGGCAGGGGGCGTTAGGGATGAGGGGATGCATGAGGGAAGAGGACAAGGAAGGATGGTGGAGGAGGCGGCGGAGGACGTCGGCAAGGATGATGAAGACGTAGGGGGACAGCGGGTCGCCTTGCCTAAGCCCATTACGACAGGTGATCCAATTCCCAGGGGCACCGTTGAGAAGGACAGCAGTTTTACTAGAGTCCAAAAGAGAGCGGACCCAAGAGCACCAGTTGTTCGGGAAGCCTCTATGGCGCAGGATACGAAAAAGACTCTCCCAGTTCACGCAATCAAATGCCTTGTGGAAATCGAGCTTAAGGATGAGCGTTGGAGCGTGTCTGCGATAGCAGCGGTGGAGGAGATCAGCAGCGTAAGCAAAGCTCTCGGAGATACAACGCCCAAGGACGAAGCCGGCCTGATCATCACTGACAAGTTGAGGGATGAGGGGTTGTAATCTGTTGGTGAGGACTTTGGACATGCTTTTGATGGTGGTGTTTTGAAGGGCGATTGGTCTGAAATCACACGCCTTACGGGCGTCATTCTTTTTTGGCAGGAGGACAAGGTAGGAACGGTTAATGCGTTCAAGGCCAGCGTTGCAAGAATAGAATTCACGAAAGAGGTCGAAAATGAAGGGGGAGGTCGTAGACCAGGTGGCCTTAAAAAAAGAAGGGCCGAAGCCGTCGGGGCCGGGGCTAGCATTGTTATGCATGCGGTGGATAGCAAGCTTGATCTCTGCTAACTCGAAGGGGGCGCCGAGCTGTTGAAGTTGTAGAGGGCCCTCAGGATAAAGATCGTCCAGGCTGAAGGCCCAGCTGCTGTTTCTGACGCAGCCCATCAAGCCACGGTAGAACGTGTGCAGTATACTGGCCTTCTGCTCATGACCGTAGAAGTCCATCCCATCATGCTCAATCACCTGAATCTGGTTGCGGCGTCTCCGCTGGGTGGCGATGGCGTGAAAGTAACGTGTGTTCTCATCTCCTTCAATCGCGGCCCTGACTTTGCTTCTCTGTTTCCAGATGGCTAGCTTGGCCTTCGTCGTTGATTGCAGCAGCCTCACGATGACAGCGCGGAGGTTCAGCTCGGCAGTGCTGAGGGCACGGTGTTCTTCGACAAAGTCGAGGAGATTGATAGTGATCCTGCAGTCACGCTCTTGCTGTGAGATATGAGAGAAGTTCTTTCTCCAAGTTTTGAGAGCAGACCTGGTTTGCTTCAAATTGGCAGCAAGCACCGCAGTACTGTTCCCGGTCCGGCACGCCCAGGCAGCAGAGACAGTTTGAGCAAAGCCGGGGCAATGAATCCAATAATTTTCGAAACGGAAAATACTTGCATGAGGAATGGTCATGGAGACCTCGATTTTTAGAGGGACATGGTCCGAGGTAGATCTAGTAAGAGAGGAGAGAACAGTATTGGGAAGGATTTCATCCCAATTCATATTAATAAACACACGGTCGAGTCTTTCCAGGGTAGGAATGACCCTCCTATTAGACCATGTGAAGCTTCTGTCGATCAAGGGGAGCTCAATAAGGCACAGATCGTCAATGAATTCGTTGAAGGATTCCGCCTCAGCAAGATGAAAATTATCATTGTTCTTTTCGTGGGCGTAACGAATCATATTAAAATCACCACAGAGCATCCAAGGGGTTTCAGCAGGGGGAGTGACAGATTGAAACTCGGCAAGGAACTGGGGCCTGAGATCAGAGCTGGAGGGAGCATAGATGTTGGTGAGGAAGAAGGAGAAGTTGGAGATGGTAGACGAGAGATGGACAGACAAGGTATGGGCGGTAGAGCAAGAACTTAGTAAGGAGAAGGTGGAATCGGACCAAGCAGTAAGGATGCCGCCAGAGGCGCCATTGGAGGGGTTGGCGCAGAAGCAGTTAAGCCGTCGAGGGAGGAAAGAGGCAAGCTTGTGCTGTGGAATTTGAGACAGTTTAGTTTCTGCGGCGAGTCGTCACGTGGGAGGCCGCCGGGTTTGTGGGGCCCCCTGGCGGCCGACGGTGGTGGTGGAGCTCGTGACGGCTATGGGCGGGGGGACGGGGGGAGCGGGGCGCGGAGCCATTCGCTTCTCCTTCTTCCACATTGTATACTCAGACAAGGAAGAGTTCAATTTCGTCAATTGCACCTAGAGTATGGTAATTGTTTTTTCTTTGATCTTTGTCGAATGAGTTCTGCTAGGGAACGAAACCTAGACATTGTAGTCATCAGTCTGAAGAGCCTATTTCACTACCATTTCCAATTCAAAAGCATGTCCTAACTACCATCCGTAAGCAAATATATCAGCATAACTGCTCGTTAGGACAGTTTCACTGGTAACACTAAACTAGTGGTGTCACTGCAATCTGTGGATAAACAAAACAAGTTCATGCCAATCATGAAAAAAAAATACACTGCATTTCAAATGTCTGTCGCTTGTTTCCCAGATATGTAGCAAGTAGTCACCTGAATTTGCTTTTCGTAATAGCTTCGTACTAAAACCTTCGTACCTGTAGAGTTTTCCTTGTCGATTCTTGTCAATTTTTGTTTCGTTTTTTTGGTCTAATCTGCTCATATGTTTATTTGCATTTAGTCTGACAAAGGGAGATGCAATTTCTTTAAATGGCTTATCAACATATCACAAATTTGGTGGGGGGCTTGCGAGACAAAGTGGATGAGTTGCCTGAAGGTTAATGCATGCAAAAGGAAGGAACAAGAAATTCAGGGCTGTATGGAAGGTATGATGAAGAACTTGAATCTGAGGTGAAGGACCTGTGTTGTTCATGCTGGATGGTCTGAAGTGTTGTTCTTTAGGTTCAGTAGTGGTCTAGTAGTGTTGTTCAGTGGTGTATGTTGGTCCTTGTGTTCTTAAGTAATTGTACGTTGGTTTCATTCCTTGTTACTGTTGGACAGCCGAACAGTGTACCCATATTTTATCAGGTTATGTACGCGCATTTTATCAGGCTAACACCCTGGATTTTACCAGGCTAGCACCCTGGATTTTACCAGCCTCGAACCTCTGATTTTACCACTGTTTTTACCCTGCAGAACATCGAATTTTACCAATGTCGAACCCTAGATTTTACCAGTCCCGAACCTTGAATTTTACCATCCTTCAACACGGGATTTTACAAAGCGGATTTTGCCATCCACGAACCCCGTATATGGAACATCACAAATCGGCCCCACGGCTCGTCAGCCTGATCGAATTGTCTCCTTTGTTCTAGAACACCCATGAACTAAACTGAAGCAAATGTGACAAACAGCTTAGGTGTTTCTTTTTTTGCTTAGCTTATAGTTAACATTGCAATGCGAGATCATTCATTTGCATGCAGACATATAATGTTCACCACAAGCATTAGGAGGAAAGGACAGTAGTAAAAGCTTCGACAGGTAGAACAAAAGTATAATCCTGCAGGCAGCGTAATTGTGTTGTTTAATTATCAAGTGGATCGATGTAAACGTAGTCATCGTCAAGAATTCAAGATATTATACTCATATATATTGATCCGATCCATCATGGGCCTAGAGACAGACAGACATCCATAGATCGCAGGAGACAAGAGGATCGAAAACGGCAGGACGTAGAGACATCACGGGCGTAACCGTCGCATCCAGCAGTCAGTCACAGGAGCCCAACGGGCAATCCATACACGTGGCTGGACGCGAGCATTGCCTTCTAATTCATTTGGAAAGGGGTGTTTGGTTTGGGGAATATAATTAGCTCATTGTAGATGATCATTCTAGATGTAGTGATACATTATGAGTCTATATTCCTTAAATTTAGTAGAATGACCTTATTCCTTATACCAGTGCTAATTATTAGCAGACAACCCGCGTCCCCTTGCAATCCCTATCTTGGATGAGCTCTCCTGCATGCAATTGTGCTCCAAATAAAGCTTGTTCTTTTGTGTCTCTGTCTCTCATGCCGTATATTTGTAATTAATTAAAGCTGAGAGTGGAGTGTGCGTGTGATCGATACTCCCATCATATTGGTTGGCCGGCCTGCCCATGGGAGGACACGCAGCCTCATGCTTTGAAGTCTTTTTGCTTTATAGAGAGCGAAAAGCATGGATGGAATGGAAACCGCCCCTGGTAGCCAAGTATTTGGGCGATCTAAATCCAACTGGTAAAAATAATTAAAGATGACGATTATAAAGAAAGCAACAGGGATCAGAGTGTGACTGCAATCCGTGCGTGCGTGCGCGCGGGCGTGCTTCGAATTTGAGCACACCAAAAAGTTCATTTGCAAGAACGGGAATTAAGCGGGCCACAGTTCTTGTCGCTTCTTTTGAGATACCGATGAATTTCACTCTGATAAGCCGCGGGGCCTCTCCTCACAGGGAGCCCGGCCACGTCGCTCCAAATTATATTCACCGTTGGATTTCAAGATCATTAGTCCTGGTTCGTCATACCTTTTACTGTACATGCCTCCAAAAATATCTACCATCTTCTCTCTCCATCTCCTCGATAAAAAAACGCTTCCTCTCTCTCGGTCTCTCCGTCTCCGCGGCGCAGCGGGAGGAGCCCGGGCGCGGCTACCGGCTAGGGCGAGGCCGCGCGCCTGCGCCGGCGCCTCCGCTGCCCCTGCCCTCGATGCGAGGAAAAAAAAGAAGAGGATTAAAGGTAAGAGAATAATTGAGGGATGGCGTTCATTCGTTCGTTCTTATATCTTGAACTTGCTAGCTGCTAGCTTTGGGTCGACGTTGAAGACAGCAGTCAGCAAGCAGAGACGACGGGACGACGCTGCTGCTACTGCATGCAGCATGTTACCGCGTGATCCATATGGAGTGTGGCACTCGGTAAAAGATTTACCGAGTGTTTATCCATATTTGCCGAGTGTTTATCACACTCGGTAATTAATCAGTATCCCGTAGTGCATGATGTCGGGGGTATATATATATATATATATATATATATATATATATATATATATATATATATATATATATATATATATATATATATATATATAACAGGAGACGCATGTGATACGCGTAGTGATGAAAACAGACAGAAACGGACGGATAAACCATATTTCTACTTCCGTTTCTATATTTTTTTGGCGAAAACAGGATCGAGTTCGAAAAATGCGGGTTTGTAAACATAATCGGAATATACGGATGCACGGAAACGAATAAATACGGATGGAGAGCCGAAAAATTAAGTTAGAATAATATGATTAAATATTCATGAATATACATGAGCAAAGTCATAAATTAATATGCACATACGAAGTTATTAGTCTAGTATTCACTAGCATGCCATATGTTAACATGCATAATTGGTGATTAATAGGTTTATGAACATATTAATTTCTACACATCTCATATATATTTAAAACCGGATGAAAAATGGAATAAATACGGGTGAAAACAGGATCCCGCAGAAACGGATAGAAAAACCACTCTCTCATTTCCGTAAATACGGAAACAGGACCCTGCAAATACGGAAACGAACGGACAAAAGTGAAAAACGGAACGGATCAGAACGAGAATTTCTCCGTCCGTTTTCAACGCTAGATACACACACCAGCGTCCAGCGGTGCAGATTTATTTTAGTTATTTTTTTTCTGTGCCTCAAGCCCTCAACATTAATTGTATGTTATCACTCACGGAGTCTAATTCCGACCAATCTGGTCCACCCAACATCACAACCAAACTTCCGCAAAAAGACAAGGGTCCTCACCAACCATATATATATAGTATATATACAAATATTATAATAATTTAATAAGAAAATGGAAGACAAGAAACGTGTTGCCTTCTGTCTGAGTTATACACGGCGCCCTTCATTTTCTACGTACAGAGTGGTGCAATGAGTCAGGCGCTAATCCTGTTGGATTTGCTTCAGGGGCGGCAGTTTTGCGGTGAGCATTATTTTTAGGCGGCAGCAGCTGATGGATCTGAACTCGGAAGAGACAGACAGGGCGATGATGTCTGTTAACAACCACAGCTTGTTAGCTAGTACTGCCCGTGTCAATGAAAGTTTCATAACCCAATTTTCAACACATCAATATTTTGGAAACAGTGCAGAAGAGTTTTATCTTCATAAAACTCTCTCTACTCGCATGAAACTCTTATTATCTCTCACTTCATTAATACGGTGTCATACCAGCACATTTAATGCTCATTAAACTCTGATAAAACTCCATTAAAACTGGCCTTAGACTCCGGCAGTTGTCCAATAAAAAAATACAATTTCAGTCTACCGTAGGTACATAAAGGTTACTCCTGTAGCATCCACGGTAATAAATCTCAACGGTAGCAGGCTCTCCTTCACACAGTGCGCGAAACGAGGATGACTCCGCGAGAGTAATGCATGGACAAATGTAGGGGCATACAGGTCCTTTACCATCCTGACTAAATTCACCGAGAAAACCGAGAGTTGCTTGCTTTTGCGGATAGAGGGAGTAATTTACAATCACGCTGAAGAACCAAATAATAAATCAAGAGCAAATTTAATATCTTTTTTTGTAGTTGTTAATGGTGTAGTGGCAACTAGCAGTCGCTGCTATGCTATGCTGCTGCTGAAAATAAACTGCAGCCGACGTTTTCTTCTTTAATTATACGGTAATGCTACTTATAGTTCATCCGTATGTCCAGACGGACCTCTTATAAGTTGCCTGCTCGCTTTGCGCCGCCCCCGCCCATGTCGCTTGCTCACTCAGTGCGCAGCACGCCTTTGCTCCGGGACAGACTCCGTCCTCGGCCGCGCTGCCCACTGCCCGCGCCGCGTGCCTCGCCCGGACTCACGCCTCCCGTCGCGGCCGCGCTCCATCCGCCTACCCCTGCCCCTGCTGATGTCCATGCCGCCGACGAGCTCCACACCGGCAACCTCCGAGCCACTCCACGGCGTCGAGCTCCGCGTCGACGAACCTCCTTTCGTCCAAGCAGCAAGCAGATGCTACGCTGAAAACACATGTTATAATAATATGTTTTAAGTGTTTCAGATGTTTTAAAGAAATGTTGCAGATATCAATGTTGTAAAAGTAGATCGGGACGTTGCACATACTATAATGGCCATACACGTATGTTTTAAGTGTATGTTTCAGACGAATGTTGCAAGTGTTTTATCTGGTTGTTGCAAAAGTAGACCTAAATGTTGCATATACATGCATGTTGCAAACATATGTTTCCAATATTTTCAGGTGTTTCATACGTATGTTTGCGAGTGTTTTATTTAGATGTTGCATATGTTTGCAATAGTTTTCAGGCGTTTTCGCAAGTGTTTTAGATGCTTGTTTTAAGTGTTTTATTTGTCTTATTTTGTATGTTGGAACTGTTGCATCTAGATATTTCAAAAGTAAATTGGGTGTTGCACATGGGATGTGCATGGAAAGCGGCCGACGGCGTGGACGACGTTCGGGGCGGCACGGGCCCACTACCGGTGTGTTGTCTCGCGAGTCCGACGCACTGCGCTCGTTTGCTCCCTTTGTGCAGCGACGTCCGAGCGCTAGCAAGTCCGTTAATCACTGTCAACATCCTCTTGCAAGGCTTTGTTTTTACTGAATGAATACATATATCTGGGACTGTGACGTACGTACACTAAGTTAAGGAGTGACCATATCGTTACGTTATCAGGCAAATGTATAATATATATAGGATCTACTCTGTTACATTATTAGCATTAGAAGTAGAACTGTCATCAAAGCGCTTAGGTCCTTATCGAATAAAGTTAACCCTGTTCACATCAGGACAAAAACAGCCACTTACTCACAGGTGAGAGATGACGATCGAGAGATTAGTACATTGCATATGTATAATACTCCATCCGTCCTGAAAAAGAACGTGAATCTCACTTTTCGATGTCAAATTAGTGTAGATGTAAAATCACATATTTATTCCTTGTTTTATTGGGTGCTTTAGAATGTTCTTCAAAAGTTTAGAATATTTATACACATGGATAGATAGGGTACATTAGTGTTTTAGGCATGCAATGATTTTTTTTTTGATAGGTGGAACTAACTAGAAAAGTTGATCTTAAGTCGACGATTATATTCTTTTTGACAAGATTTGAACTGCAGGATTACATTATCTGTGAGACGTAAGTAGTATATCATTCACACGGCCCATGCGCTGTAGCTGTCAGGACGAATGAAAATACTCTACTCGTCGTGTACAAAAAGTCAAAAAAAAAAGACAAAAGAGGGCATCTTGACCTTCCGGTTGGAAACAACGCACTAGTACGATAAAGGAATATACTAGTCCTACAGTCCTACTTACTGATAAATAAAATCAAGATGAGATCCATGTTCATTCAGACTTTCGGCGAGGAAGAAAAGTTGCAAACGAAATTGAAATTTACCTTTTCTTCTAAAAAACGAAATTGGACTTGTCACAATGGCCATTACGCTCTTTCATTCACTATTTAAGGGCCGTTTAGATCTTTTTATCTAAAGGAATTAAAATCTACTTAATAAATTAGGTTATTTAGTTTCAAATTTGACATTCCACCACTTTCTACGTCTATATTTTTTTAAATTTGGAGGGGCTTTTGCCCCTGCAGTTAACTTTTATTGAAAATGAAGTAGACAAACAAGTAGCAAGAGATTACAACGATTCTATATTTTTACTTTCCAACTTATAACATGCTCTTCAACTCATTCCCCTATGGTAGAAATGCAACATATAAGTATCTCTCATGTATAGCCAATAATAATATACAAATATAATCCATATAAAACTATATTGGCTTAATTAATATGTGTCTAAATTATGATTATTAAAATAAATTCAATTCCAATAATCCAAACCAGGTCTTATAGTTTTAATTAATAACTAGATAAATGTCGTTGTATTGCATGGGAACATAATTAATTTAAGTATGAGCGTGTGGTGTATCGTTGAAAAACAATAATATGAGCGTGTGGTGTATTGTTGAAAAACAATAGTATGAATGTGTTAAAAAACAATTTTTGAACGTAATGTTTGGTACATCAATATTTCAAACTTAATTTTTTGCATGGCTAAGAGGTGCCATTATGTTCTAATTGTATCACCTAACACACGTAAATGCCACAATTTCTTATTAGCATTCTAAGGTTGTTGACTCGTCAAGGACAGCAGTCAAGTAGTCCTTACAATTGTTCCTGATGTGTTGGTAGTATTCTTCATATAAACTATTTATTAATGTTTTAAGCTAGAGTTTTGTTGACTATACGGACAAAAATATGTTTTGCCAAGAGAAATTACCTCTTTTATAGAGTTAGAATATCTTTATGGACGATATTCTTTGTGAAAAATACACATTGCCAGTTTCTTCTTCCTCTTCCCCTTGTTCCTCTTCCCCTTGTTGACGTCCTTCTTATTGGCCTGGACAACCAAGATCTTAATATTTGATCTTGTCGTGACTCTTTATAGCGCTACATATAACTGATCATGCAAGAACACTGGTTCCGGCAGGTACACTTCGACGTAAGGGAGAGTCTGGCCTTATGCCTTGTTAACGTTCATGTCCGTTTAAATAATTGGCGAGGTGGTTCCGGACTCTGTTCCGACGCGGACACTGCTTGGCGATTAGGCAGCGGGATTTTTTTTGCCTGTACGTGATTGCTTTGGCTGCGTTCGTTTAAATAATTAGCACTCTATTCTGACGCGGACACTACTTGGTGATTAGGCAGTGGGAGTGAAGTGACTAATTAGCACATGACGATGACCTTAGTTATTTTTTAGGTGTAGATGAAGTGACTAATTAGCACATGACGATGACCTTAGTTATTTATACTTAGGCTGTGTTAAGTTGATTTGAAAAATACACTATGCAAAAAAAAAAGATTCCTCGTCACATCAAACTTGTGATACATAGACCCCGTTCATTCGGCTTATAATCCGTCTTTTTCAGCTTGTTTTTTTAGCCGGAACAGTATTTTTCTCTCACAACAAATCAGCTAACAGTGTTTTTCAGTCGGCTTATCAGCACAGCCGAACGACTCCATAGTATTAAATGTGGATAAAATCAAAAACTAATTACACAGTTTGGTTGTACTTTGCGAGACGATCGTTTTGAGCCTAATTAGTCAACGGTTGGACAATTATTATCAAATACAAACGAAATACTATAGTGTCAATACAGTAAATTTTAGCACTCCAAATTTTAGAACTAAACACAGCCTTAGAAGCATCCAATCCGAAAATGCATATATAGCCGTTGGGTGCAGACTGATGCAGAGGGGTGTTAATTAGCAGAGGCTGCAGAGCGTGTGGTGTGGACGGGAAGGCGCGACGAAAGCAAGCCGCGTCCTGTCCACGTGCGCGATCGCCGGCTGTCGGCGCGTCCACATCTGGGCACGGGCAACGGACGCTGGCCGTCGGCTTGGCTGCCCTGTCTCTCGCTCCTTTTCCACTCCACCGCCTGTGTATAAATAGAGTCTAGTTGTGACTTGTGATCGTCCCAGCCAGCCGGTGCGCGTCGTCAACGTACAAGGCGCGCGGCCGGAGAGGGAGGCGGAGGGTCCAGGCGAAGGCGAGGTCGATTTGATCGAGCAGAGACAGCAGAGGAGGGGATCGGATCGGAACCGAGGATGTCGTGCCTGGTGCCACCGGCCAAGCGGGTGTGGCGGCGCCTCGGCCTCCGCCGAACCACCGGTAAGCCGTCTTCATCTTCTTACCAATATACCTACATGGGATTCAGACGACGGCGAGGCGGCTGACATGGATCATGGATGTGCAGGGCTGGGGCGGCTGCGGAAGGAGGTGCGCACCTGCGAGTACAGCGACGTGCACGTCATGTGGGACATGCTCAGCAATCCCAGCACCAGTGGCAGCGGCAGCGGCGTCAGGGACGGCAGACGACGACCCAGCACCGCCGGCAAGGGCTCAGCGGCGACGCGGCCGGCCAGGAACGCCGCCGCCGCCGCTGCTTGGAGCCGGCTGGCGTCCTACTGCTGCGCGCTCTGATGTCTGGTCCGAGCACCTAGCAGAGCAGAGCCCGTGGATTCAGACACAGAGCGGTCCGGTTCTTGTCCGGCCGGCCTTGTCAGGTCCTGTCAGAGTTGTACATACAACAACATCCATCCATGATTCTTGTTCATGATGATGATTTTGCCCGGCTGACAGGACCTGCTGCTGCTGCTGCTGATGATGGTTTTGTTGGTCCATATCCATCCGCTGCTATTGCTGTGCTGTAGAAGGAAATTTTGTAAGTTCGTGTCAGTTTTGCTTGCTGTGGTTCTATGTACTTATGTTGTTCCTGTGTGCTGTTATGAACAGGTTAACAGTCTTGCTTTATATATTGGTAATAAAAGACGATGAATCGGAAACATTAACTCACTGACAGACTGATACAGGCACAAGCTCGATTGACGACTGTCTTCTCTTCTCCACCGTTGTTGCAATCCTTGGTACTCCCTCCCACACAGTTTCGAATTTCGACTCACTGACGTGCTCTTGTTGTGCCGACTGAAAGCAGCTGATACTGATACTAACAGGGAGAGGCTGTCTGATAGTCTGAGAAGAAAAAATCTGACATTATTCCCCACGTTCATGAACAACTGAAGCCATATTTTCTAGTAAGCTGTTGACAAACATGGCTTGGGACTTGGGAATGCGGTATCTGAATTGTGAATTGTGATGATGGAGTGACGCTGAATTAAGTCTGAAAAAAAAATCTCCGGCCTTCCAAGGTGCTGTACCCCTACTGTGAACATGCACGCAACATCTTCAGACTTGAAACCACTGCAGCCGCCGATGGGTTGCCGACCGTGCAGCGTATAGTATTTTTTTTCTGTGATCAAGCAAAAGCTAGCTGGAGTACGCAGCACAAGTTTAATTTGTCGGCAGTTTTGTTTGGCCATGAGGTTGACGCGTTACTCTATGGGTGATTACCAGCAGATTGACTCCTGCTGCAGTGCGCTGCGGAACATGCAGTTGATCGATTTGCTGCCCACGGACAACAGGACAATCAACAGAGCATGTACTGTATATGAAACATCACAAGTCGACCCCACGACCAACGACGAGCTCGTCAGCATATGATTTATCTGAATATCGTAAAAGTAGATCTGGTGTTTTATATATTGCAATGGCTACACACATATATTGAAGTGTAGTTTCAAATGTTTTAGCTGTTTTAAACATATATTGCAAGTGTTTTATCTGGATATTGCATAGGTTGCAGTGGCTATACATGTATATTGTAAGTGTACGTTTCACCTGTTTCAGACCTATGTTGCAAGTGTTTCATCTGGATGTTGCATGTGTTTCAGACATATGTTGCAAATATTTATTTAAAATATTTCATTTGTTTCAGAGGTATGTTACCAATGTGTTTATCTAGAAGTTGTAGTTTTTGTTACGAAGCAATCTGTTCATCAAGGAGAAGGACCAATAGGATTATAGAGATCTCATCCAACCAGATTAGTGACATGGATTAACCTAAGTCTTAGATCTAAATCCAACCATCAGTGTAATCTCTCCCTGTAATCACTGTAGTTTTCGTACGGACTACTCCGTCCTTCGGAACCGACATCACCGGAAGCGCTACCGGTTGGGAAGCCGCGTATCCGCGTCCCCGAACGGGCGTCTGGCAACTCCCGTGGCGTCGCTTCAACCTGTATAAATTGTGAGATCGATCAATGGAAAAGTACGGTTCGATTCATTTGCTTTCTCTCGATGCCACCACGCTAAAACACGTTATCAGCACGCTCTCAAATCGAGAGGAAGAGAGTTTTCGTCGAGAAGATTTCTACGGGACAAATCCAATGGAGGAGGAAATGTGCCTTGTAGATAGTGGTACTACAAATTCTATACTAAGGGACACCAAATATTTCCTAACTCTAACTAAGAGACAAGGAAATGTCATAACAATCGCTGGATGCGATGCGACGATAGTAGGCTCTAGTTGCGCTACTATTATGCTCCCCATGGGTACTCAAATAACAATTGAGGATGCATTATTGTATCCCGATTCAACTCGTACCTTACTTAACTATAGAGATATCCGTAAAAACGGACTTCACGTGGAAACACATGAAGAACATAAAGAGGAATTTCTCCTCTTAATTAAAGATACCGAACATGGCAAACAACTTCTTGAGAAAATTTCCTCTTTACCATCTGGAATATATTATACATACATCAGACCCGTACCACATGTTGCCTATAAAATAATTTTTCAGAATGTCAATGCATTCCAAACTTGGCATGATCGCCTTAGTCGCCCTGGCATAGGGATGATGCGAAAAATTATAAACAATTCCCATGGTCACAACTTAGCTAATTCTAAGTTCCCAGAATCTTCTGATTTTACATGCACCGCATGTGCAACTGGAAAATTGATTTTAAGACCATCTTATCTTAAGATCAAAGCTGAACCACTTAAATTTCTTGAAAGAATTCAAGGAGATATTTGTGGTCCTATTACTCCATCATCTGGGTCATTCAAATATTTCATGGTTCTAATAGATGCATCTACACGATGGACTCACGTGTGCTTATTATCCACACGTAACCATGCTTTTGTCAAAATAATAGCTCAATTTATTAGACTTAGAGCAAATCATCCTGAACATCAGATAAAATCTATTAGAATGGACAATGCTGCTGAATTTTCCTCAAAAGCTTTCAATGACTATTGCATGGCTCTAGGAATTCAAATTCAGCACTCAGTTCCATATGTCCATACTCAAAACGGTTTAGCAGAAGCTCTTATCAAAAGAGTTAAGCTAATAGCAAGACCACTATTGCAGAATTGTAATCTACCGACTTCATGTTGGGGCCATGCAGTCTTACACGCTGCTGACTTACTACAATTGCGACCAACTACATATCATACTGCTTCCCCACTACAATTAGTACATGGAAATCCACCAAGTTTTTCCCATCTGCGGAAATTCGGTTGCGCTGTATACGTACCGATTTCACCACCAAAGCGTACATCTATGGGTCCACACAGGAAATTAGGGATCTATGTCGGGTATCAATCTCCGTTGATCATTAAATACCTGGAGCCCCTTACAGGGGACCTATTCACGGCCCGATACGCTGACTGTATCTTCAATGAGGATCATTTCCCGGCATTAGGGGGAGATTACAAGTACCAAAATCAATGCCCGGAAATAAATTGGGATGCACAAGACATCTCCACTCATGATCCACGTACACAAGAATCTGAACTTCAAGTTCAGAAAATCATAAATTTGCAAAACATAGCAAATAATCTGCCAGACGCATTTACTGATTATAAAGGTGTCACTAAATCCTATCATCCTGCTAGGAATGTGCCTGAAAAAATAGAGGTACCAAATAAAACTATTCAACTCCCACCTTCGAAACCGGTTCTAGGTAAGAGGGGGAGAAGTAAGGCTATCAATCAGGATGTGGCTCCTAAACGCCAAAGGAAACAAGACAACAAAAATTCTAAATCAGTAAATGTGACACAACAACAAGTTGTGAGACACCAAGTGAATAAACAAAATTCACATCCCACATCAACAATGTACTCAATACCTGATGTTGGGACATCGAAACACCCTGACGCTATCGTATTGGGAAATAACGAACCGTCACGAGGGGTACAAGAAATTTCCATAAACTACATTGATTCTGGAGAATCATATGACCGAAAGACTACAATTGTCGACATATACTTTGCCGAAACAATTGCCGAAATTATCCAAACTAATCCAGATCCCAAGACCATGGCAGAGTGCAAAAAGCGCTCGGACTAGAACAAATGGAAAGAAGCAATTCAAGCAGAGTTAGCCTCGTTCACAAAAAGAAAGGTATTCTCATCAGCAATACCTACACCTTCACAAATCTTCCCTGTGGGATTTAAATGGGTTTTCGTCCGAAAACGAAATGAAAATAATGAGGTGGTGAGATACAAAGCGAGACTTGTAGCACAAGGGTTCACGCAGAGACCTGGCATTGATTTCAATTGATTTCAATGAAACATACTCTCCAGTTATGAGTGGAATAACTTTCCGATATTTAATAGCATTGGCAGTTCAAAATCATCTATCTATGCAGTTGATGGATGTAGTGACAGCATATTTATATGGGCCACTTGATTCGGACATTTACATGAAGGTTCCCGATGGAATTCCTATTCCGAATCCTAAAGCAAGTCGCGCCACATATTGTGTGAAACTTAATAAGTCACTATATGGCTTAAAACAGTCAGGACGGATGTGGTACAACCGACTGAGTGAATTCCTATTACAAAAGGGATACACCAATAACGATGATTGCCCATGTGTCTTCATAAAGAAATCCCAAACTGGGTTCTGTATTATATCCGTATATGTGGATGATTTAAATATCATTGGCAACCCACATGATATCAATGAAGCACGCAATCTCTTAAAGACGGAATTTGAGATGAAGGATTTAGGTCAAACTAAATTTTGCTTGGGTTTACAAATCGAGCACCTTCACTCGGGAATTTTAGTGCATCAATCTGTCTATATCCAGAAAACACTAGAGAAATTTAATATGCATAAATCATATCCATCCAAAACTCCCATGGTTATTCGGACTCTAGACATGGAGAAAGATCCATTTAGACCAAAGGACGAAGACGAAAAGGTACTGGGGCCCGAGGTCCCATATCTCAGTGTCATTGGAGCACTAATGTATCTTGCAAATCAAACTAGACCTGACATTGCATTTGCAGTAAATTTACTGGCTAGATATAGTGCTGCTCCAACTAAACGTCATTGGATAGGAGCCAAACAAATCTTACGATATCTCAATGGCACCAAAGATCTTGGATTATTTTTCCAAAGAAACCAAGATCCAACTGTAATTGGATACACTGATGCTGGCTATTTATCTGATCCCTATAATGGCCTATCCCAGACAGGCTTTGTATTCCTATATGGAGGAACAACTATATCATGGAAGTCATCTAAACAGACTTTAGTAACAACTTCCACAAATCATTGTGAAATTGTTGCACTATATGAAGCATCACGGGAGTGTGTATGGCTCCGCAGAATGATTAATCACATACAACAATCTAGTGGGATTGGTCCCATTGAATCACCCACAATTATCTATGAAGATAATGCTGCTTGTATTACACAAATGGAAACAGGTTATATCAAAAGCAATATAACTAAACATATTTCTCCCAAATTATTTTATCCTCATGAATTACAAAAGAATGGAGAAATAAAAATCTTGCAAACAAAGTCTTGTGATAATCTTGCAGATTTATTCACTAAGTCATTACCAGGTCCCATGTTCCAAAATTTTGTTCATAATATTGGTATGCGACGACTTAAAGACTTGCAAGTTTCAGGGGGAGATAATCTCTGAAAATAATCATTTGTGTTAAATATTATATTGCACTCTTTTCCTATTATGAGTTTTTACAAAAACTTTCTCATAAAAGGTTTTTAATGAGGCAATATCTAATATATAATATGTCATATTTCCTATTTTCCTCACAAGAGGTTTTTAAGGGGAATATCAAAGACATTTCCTTTCTCATATTTTCCCACGTGGTTTTGGAGGAGGACATGACCCATAGACCATTATATTGTTCTAAACTAAATTATGGATTTTTCCTATAAAGTTTTTTCCATATAAGTTTACAATAGACAATAAATCTAAAAATATGTCATATCATTTCTCCTATTTTTTTCACTGGGTTTTTGAGGAGTTTAATGACATATCAACAATATAGCACCTCATATTTTTCCTACAAGGTTTTTAGAGGCCCTGAAGATATTAATTGATCTCAAGACTGGATGCGATCAGGGGGAGTGTTACGAAGCAATCCGTTCATCAAGGAGAAGGACCAATAGGATTACAGAGATCCCATCCAACCAGATTAGTGACATGGATCAACCTAAGTCTTAGATCTAAATCCAACCATCAGTGTAATCTCTCCCTGTAATCACTGTAGTTTTCGTATGGACTACTCCATCCTTCGGAACCGACATCACCGGAAGCGCTACCGGTTGGGAAGCCGCGTATCCGCGTCCCCGAACGGGCGTCTGGCAACTCCTGTGGCGTCGCTTCAACCTGTATAAATTGTGAGATCGATCAATGGAAAAGTACGGTTCGATTCATTTGCTTTCTCTCGATGCCACCACGCTAAAACAGTTTTTTTGTGTGGGGGTAAAGAGAGCTTTAATTAACCAAGTGAAACATTACAATCATTATTCAAGAGACCTAAGACACACGCAGGTGTCTGTCTCGACCAAGTTGCCGTATAGGTATTCCACCTAGCTAATTGACCCAACTCGTGGGCCACTGCATTGCCCTCTCTCTTTACCTTTTGGAATTTCCAATTCACCAACAGCTGCAAATATTCTTTCGCCTCGATATATCGGAGCTCAGAGCGCTCCCGGCTATTGGATTGCATCGCCGACAAAAATCCGGAGCTGTGTAGTTCCACACTTCCACTATCATCGGTTCTGGACACCATTGGGAAACCAGCCGAAGTCACTCGCCATAGGCTTGGGCTTCGGCTTCGTCCGCTGATGCGCAGTGGAACAGTACCCTCAATGCTGTGAGCATAACTTCTCCTTTGTGGTTTCGTATAGCCACGCCAAGTCCCGCTTCTCCAGTTTGTGCGACGAAGAAGCCATCTACATTTAGTTTCAGCCATCCCCTCCGATGGTGGCTCCCATTCTGGAAGTTGTAGTTGCTATAAACATACGTTGCAAATATATGTTTGTAAATGTTTCACTTGTTTCAGATATATGTTGCCGAAGTGCTTTCATGTTGCAACATTAGCAGGTGTAAGAAGCGGGTGAATGCAGATGCGGTCCCTGCGTGCGTAGCGGTCCCCACCTGCACGCGCATCAGCAAGCACGAGGTGGACATCAACAGGCATGAGGCATACAACTGCATGCGTAAGCGCACTAGCATGCAGGGGTGGGTTTGCGGGCACAACAGCTGCCTGCGAGACGTGCAGACGCAGAGTTACATGCAGGCAGCAGTTGCATGCGGGGCCGGCGGGGCATGCTTTTTTGGGAAAAAAAAAGGCAGGGCAAGCGCGGTGGATAGGATCGGTGCAGTAGGGTGGACGCAGGCGTTCGGATGCGTCCTCACGCCAGACGTCCAGACGCTAGTCATTCTGTTCTTTTTGGCTCAGCTTAGTTGGACATTGCAACACGAGATCCTTCATTTGCATGCAGGCATATAATATTCACAAGTATTAGGAAAGGACAATTCGAAAAAAAAAAGTATTAGGAAAGGACAGTATTAGAAGCCTCGACAAGTAGGAAAAAAATTATAATCCTGCAGGCGGCATACCACTTGTTTATCAAGTTGATCGATCGCAGGAGACGAGAGGATTGAAAACAGCCAGACGTAGAGACATCACGGGCGTAACTGTCGACATCCAGCAGTCAGTCACAGGAGCCCAACGGCCAATCCATATACGGTGGCTAGATGCATTGCCTTCTAATCTGGCCTTGAATGCGATAGTTAGGACTGATCATAAGCCTGCCCGTGGCCGGAATCGCACCAAATTTAATCGGGATGAATAATTTTATTTACAAACAAATGCAAATAGTCATCATGTTGATAAAAACTTATCCAAGAAGTTTGAGACTCCATATTGAGAATGCCCAAGTAGTATACATTCTGATTCTTTATGACTTATTAAAACAAGTAAAATCGACATGTATCCATTTTATTTGTTTCATTTCATTTAAACAACTCAGTGGTTGTGTAGTTGTAGCAAAGCAAAAGAAAACAGGCACACAGTTTTTTGAGAGTGAAATGCATTTCAATTTCATTCAAATCCAAGATTCAAACTAATTGATCGCCGACCGCATCCCCCCTCTACCGAATACGCCACATATCACGTATCTTTTTATCCTGCAATGCAACGAAGGCCCAAAAATTAGAACACGAACATAGACCAAATAGGAAGATAGCCCGCGCGTGAGACCCGGATTTTGTGTCGTCGTGTAACGAATGGGCGCCTCCCCGTCACGCTAGCTCTATTGGGCTGGACTCGGATCATTTACATTGCAGCCCAAATGTACTATAAATTATCACTGGCGGTAATAATTATAAACAAATAAATAGGGGCCTCCGTTACATACAGCACAGCTCAGGACCGTCACATTGACACATCAACTAGAATGTGTTTTGGGAATTTTCTAGATCTTTGGGATTTTGTTTCTACTTTTAAAAGCTAAATTTAATTAATTTTTTTAACCTCATAAAGATATTTTCATGAGCTTTAAATATTTTATTTAGATTTATCGTACCTCGATCTATCTCTAGAATATTTTTTCCAGAATATTTAGAAGCCCCGAGACATTTTCTATGGCTAAATAGAGCAAACTAGAGAGGGCTGCTTGCCTTGTTGGTGTATAATACATGTGCCAGAGTGGGTGCATAAGTGATGAAAATTTAGACATAATAATTATTTTAATATTTTTTACGGTGTAAATTTGCACTCCTAATTTTAAACGTAGCTAGCTTCGCCCCTGGTCTTATATCAAATATAAAAAGGTAAAATCGTTTTAGAAACCATTTTTAAAGTAGAGCAGGGAGATAAGTTGAACGATTTTGAGACAGTTGAGGCAAAATGAACTTTTGCATCGGAGGGCAGACCATCAAATAAGATGGGCCGGCGGCCCTTCTCTGCTGTATCGTAGCGCAACGAGTGGGCCGCCTCGCTCCCCGGCACGCTAGCTCTATTGGGCTAGGCTTTTGGATGGCGTATGTACAAGCGATTTACGTGCAGCCCAAATAAACAAACAAACAATGATTATTATTACTGGTGTCCATGCATGGTGTCCACCACTCCCAGCGTGGCGTCCAGCTGGTCCCCTCAGCCGGTGACGGTGAGCACTCCACTGAGCATGTTGTCAACATGGAGCCGGTGCACGGGCCATGTCCAGCGCCTAGAAGTGGCTCCTGCAACGTCAGATGGATCAGCACGAGAACCAAGCAGAGCTCGGGTGGCTAGCACTGTAGGTGTGTAGGCAGCCAACGCGAGTTCGATTCCTAAATCCTACTCGTGTCTCTCACCGGGGCTAGTTCTCAATAAATTTCATTTGTCTCTCACGTGTGGAGCCACAAAGGGAATGTGACACGGCGTCGCCTACGGTGCTATGGATGGACCCGGTGATCTCACAAAGGACGCAATATGCTCTGAGTGTAGTTGTAGGTTTGTTTGTATACGTGTGGTGTGCGTGTGTAGGGTTAGTGTGAGTTTGTACATGAACAGATACGGTAACTGTACCCAGACGAGAGGCGTAAAAAAAAAAAGATAGATCGAGCACGCAAGGGATCAGATTAGCAGGACCATCCACGTCCACGGAAAGTTTGTAACGGCAAGTATAGTTTAATTTTGCACTTCGAAAGTTGCGTCGCGTGGAGCAAGAGCAATAGCAGAATTTAATTTCGTACAGAAACGGCAAGTACATGAAGATGTCGTAGTATCTTGGACGTCACATTGGTCGCGTGCAATTCTGGGCTGCCGCGTCGCCACGTCCACCGGAACTGCATGCCCCCCGAGATCTTTTCCCACCGGAAACGGGAAAACGGCCTGGGCAAGGAGGACGTCCCAGTGCTGGCACTACTGCAATCTGTCCAAGCGAGGCGAAGGCGAGCAGCCAGCTCCGGTGAGGTCCTGGATCGAGCAGAGAGACAGAGGAGAGGAGGGGATCCAGACCCGACGACCGAGGAAAGGATGTCGTTGTGCCTGCAGCTGCGGGTGCCGGCCATGTTGTGCTGGGGCGGCTGCGGAAGGAGGTGCGCATGTGAGAGATGCGTCCGCGGCGGGCCAGGACGGGGAGGAAGCCCGTGGCCGTCGTCGTCGCTTGGCGTTCTACTGCTGTAGTCTGGTCACAGCATGGACGCATCTAACTAAAAACGCTTAACAGTAAGCACATATTCGAGAGAGAAAAAAAGTATACTACGTACATGAATGTCCTGGATAGATAGATAGATGTCCCAAAAAAATAATTAATCATTGGATGCACTACCCCTATAGTATATCCCCAAAAAAAGATCACATACATACACGTACGCGGATTATTTGAATGAACACAAAAAAGAATGCCTAAAAGCATGCAATCTATCCGAATGGAGGGAGCAATCTTAGCCGCATCCAATCAAATACCTAACACACCTATCGTGTCCAAGCATGCAGTCCAATACACTACAAAGAGCGATCGAGCACTAGCAAACAAGTTTTAAGCACGGCCAATAATTGACCTTCATCGACTTATCGTGTGCAGAATATAATGGGAAAAGCAGTCATAATCACATATCGTGCAAGAAAAGCTGTTCAACTTTCTTTGTTTTGCTCCATCAGCAAAACTCTGTTTTTATAATCATCATGTCAAATGGGAGGGAAGTGCATGTTTTTTTCTTTTTCTTTTTTTCTTTTTTTTTTGGGAGGGAGATGCATGCTGCCTTTGCCTATTAGAATCAGAAACAGATATTGCTTTGGGACCCATATAGGTGGTGGCAGACAGCCGGGGCCCATGGGCTGCCCGAAGCAAGCGCGGATACGTGGTCCACAGAGGTGTGTAGTTCCAGACCAGTTCATGGGCCCAGCAGGGCCTCCGAACCTTCTTTCAGTTCGTGGACGACAGTGAAAGGCACGTCGAGCTTTCTGGCGGATGCACTCATCTTCAGCGATCTAGCTCTTGTTGCTTTCTTCTTCCTTTTTCCTGTCTTTTTCCTGCCCTCAGATCTTTTTATTTTTTCTTCTTAAAAAAAGATCGCCTTCTCTCTTTTTTTTTCTAAAAAAAGATCTTTTTCTTTCAGGTTGTGGATCAGATAGGAGGGGAAATGCTCAATGACTATATATTGAGTTTTCAACAAGAACGACATGGTTCACTTTCCGGGGGAGGGAGAGAGAAAAGAAACATGGTCCATTTGGAACACATGAATGAATTTCACGGGAATTTCGATCATAGTTGTACATGCGTTTTGAAACTGACCAATTTTTAGATAAAGGAAAAAAAACTGGCTTCATCTCTTATAACCAAGAGAATCGGACCAATATTTACGTGAGTTGAGGAACCACGTAAAACCAAACCCTATGTAGCTTTTAGTTTGCTTGAAATTTGAACCATGATGAGCGTGTGTAGTACAGTCATAGTACTCCCTCCGTTAACAAAAACAAAGCAATTCTCGTTTTTCGAGGAATCAAACAATTTGAACTTTGACTAAAGTTATATAAAAAATACTAACATTCAAGATACAAATTTAATACTATTAGATAGTTATAAAATATATTTTTATAATAAATCTATTTGGAGTGCTAATACTAGTTCGTATAAATTTGGTCAAGCTTGAGCTAATTTTACCGGTACGGAGACCTTATAACTACACTCTTTCATGGACGGAGAGAGTATGCAGCTGGCAGCCAGCTACGTACGTACTGTCTATTTGCTTTGCTTCTACTAGTTGTGGAGTATACTCTATACGTAGTCCATGAGTAAGCAATTTCATTTCCATTCATGCATCATCATCCCATGAACATGAACATGAACATGAACATTGCACTGGCCATACAAAAAGGAGCGATCCCAATGATTGGCAGTAGGCAGGTCCTTGTTTATACTCCTGCTCCTCTACATAGTAGGTCCAAATCCAGTCAGTCACACGTTATAGATTTCTTCAGTTCTTCGGCCTGGCTTAGTTCTCGTGTCAAAATTTTAGGTACTTTCACATCGAATGTTTGATACATGTATGGAGTATTAAATATAGACTAAAAAATAACTAATTACACAAATTGCGAGTACTTTGCGAGATGAATCTTTTAAGCCTAATTAGTCCATGATTTGACAATAAAGTGCTACAGTAACACATATGCTAATGAAAGATTAGTTAGGCTTAATAAATTTATATCGCGTTTTACTGACAGATTCTGTAATTTGTTTTTTATTAGTATCCAAACACCTCCTACAACACCCCGTTTAACACCACCGTTGCTGCAGCTGCGGCAGTACAAGTACACACACTGTCCTATTGTCATGTTCCTATACTTGCGTTTCAATACCGGCCTTGTTTAGTTCGCGAATTTTTTTTTAGAAAATCGTACTGTAACACTCTCGTTGTTATTTGGCAATTAGTATCCAATCATGGTCTAATTAGGCTTAAAAGATTCGTCTCGTGAATTTCGCTTAAACTGTATAATTAGTTTTATTTTTTATCTATATTTAATGCTTCATGCATACGTCTAAAAATTTGATATAACAGAAAATCTTAAAAAATTTTGGAAACTACACAGGCCGACAGTCCGCCGTTGATTGCTAGGGGACCTGCTGCATGCATGAGGCCGGCCAGTGACTAGGGACAGGACAGGACCCGAGTACAGCAAACAGTCGCTTAACGGATCACTGCTCGTGTCCATATGTTCAGCACAAACCAGAAATTCAAGGTACGGTGCTCAACTGAAATCAGTAGCCTGTCGACAACATTCTACAGGACACGATGATTGAGGTTTGGTTTGGAACGGCTTGGTTTGTCTGCCAGCCTCGTGTCAGGGACAGAGTGTCGGCATGGACTCGCACTCACTCCATGCATCTCTCGTTCTTTGCCAGACAGCTACCGTTTCAGGTGGATGATGGATGTGCCCCACTTTTAAAAGGGAAAACTGGAAATGCCACTCCCCCTCCTGTCAGGTTCAAATTTTAATTTATTTTTATTTTTATTTTTTTCACACGCATATAGCTTCTACTATGTACTCCCTCCGTCCCAAATTAACCGTCGTTTTCGGTTTTCGTACTACAAATTTGACTCGTTTTGTAGAAAACAGGTGCAATATTTCTATTTCCAAATAAATTTATTAAAAACTAGATTCAAAGATCTTTCCGATGATACTAATTATGTAATATAAATATTAATATTTTTTAATATATATTTAGTCAAAGTTATTTCTTAGAAGCGAAAACGACAGTTATTTTGAGACGGAGGAAGTATATAGATATACACTATACATGTATAACACCTAAAAGAGTTAAGATACTCTCTCCGTTCCAAATTGTAAGTCGATACGGCTTTTCTACGTACATAGTTTTTAGTACACACCTAGACATGCATGAGCACCGTGGATGCAGATTGCTATTGCAGGCGCCATGATTGTCCAAGGGAATAACAATCAATAGAGGTGCATATACTTATGTGATCGTCAACAATAATAAGATAAAAGGATCTTTGAACTACATTTCTCCTTTTTCTTTAGTTCCGAGCAGGCGAACCGTGTGCAACATTATCTATATACCTAATATTAAAGGCAAAAAAAAATTCACCTATTTTTTTTTCATTCCACCTCTCTCTAACTAATAGGATAGTGGAGAGTTAAAACAACTTGCGTCTAGCGATGATGAATATGAAGTCTAATTCCAATATGTATTAAGTTGCGCCCAATATATGTCGTATATGATCTGACTTATGACCTGATGCTCCCATATGTATTGGGTTCCGTTGCAATGCACAGGCACATTTGCTAGTATTATATCTCTACACCTAAAAAACTCTAAATAATCATCTACCGGGTGATACCAAAAACATACACTATTCGGTCACAAAGATTATCAAATACGTAGACTATCCAAACACTGTTCATCCTCACCAGAAATCCAAAGTCCGCACGCCTCCACGTGTCCATGGGCAGACCCAAACAATGATCCTGTCGTGCGATTCGTGTGTGAGCTCCGATTGAAAAACACGGATTAGTCTGTGGCTCATCAAAACAAATACAGATCGGCCTCGGCTCCACATGCAAACCAATTTCGCCCGCGAGCAAGCCCACACTCTCCGACGGTCAACCCGCATGCAAGGCAAATCAGCACTTTTCATGTATTTTTTAAGTTCAAAATTCTTTTTTTTAATACGTCACAAGGACAAACAGCTACACCATGCATCCAAAATTATTTCTCATGTATATGTATCAAAAACATGCTAAAAATGCAATTCTCTATGATTATGTCTTTTCATTATACCTAAGGAAGCAAGTACATGATTACCATGAATAAAATATTTATGTATAGATTGATGATTAAGAAGAGTTTACTTGCCGGAGAAAAACTAAATGAAACCCTAATTTAGTTTACACACGGGAGCTTTTATTCATACACAAAGAAGTTTAGAAATTCTAATGAAAAATCATTTATTAACTTTTATTGATTTCTAAAAAGAATAAAATGGGTCCAAATAAGCGTGGCCAAATATGTATGTCTCCCATAAAACACACGGGCATATAACTGGTATGAATAAAAAAAGAGTTACTCTTGTGTCGATACTACTTAATCGGATTGCGCCGCCGATGGACCCACCCATGACATGAGGGCGACACTACGGATAACAATAACCGTATCGTTTTCACAGCCACTAAATAAAGCTTCTCTCAACCGTCGTCTTCAACGTCGTCGCTCTCAAAATCCAATACCGTATCTATACTATGTACTGACACGCTGATTTTTTTAGAGGTGACTCAATCTACGGCCGCGATAAAATGAGGACAAATATTATTGTACTTGTACGCATTATTAATGTCTCCTTAAGTTGTCGTGATCAATCGTGCGTGCCTTTTCTGTTGTCATTGCCCATCCAATCATGATCATGTCGAGTGGGAGTCCACACATCTTCTCATCGTTTTTGCACCACTGCCGCTCATGAATCCTGATCGAGATGTTGAAATGGACCCTGGAGCTGGACCATGAACGACACACAAAAAAAAACACTCAAAAACACACCTCAGGGCAGATGACAAGGACAACAATTAGTAAATTGACAGAGGAGCTACGTGGCTGATGAGGAACTTTGGAGAGTACATAAGAAGTGCCAAGCATCAAGCTAGCTATATATTTTCTAATTAATCTAATAATACTTATTACATATCATAATAAATAGCTACAAATATGAGTACGGGGAGAACATACTCCACTAATATAAACTGACTTGTGGCTAGAGTTGGGACTTGGGCCGTGCCATTTAAAGGTGGATTATGGCACGGTCTTTTGGCATGACACGAAGCACGACACGTACGAAATATTTTGGGTCATGCCGGCACGGCACGAACACGAGGGCCGTGTCATGGTCAGGGTCTCGGCACGGCGGGCTATATGGCCTGGCCCGCGTTTTGGGCCGTGTTTGGGCCAGCACAACACGAAAATGGCACATAGGCACTTCTACTACTCTGCAATGCAATTTCCTAGCATTTACTTTATTACCTCTCATCTAATTCTTGAATAGATTATGAAAATCATTAAAACTTTCATTAAAATAGTACACACAAGATATATATATTTCATTTCACAAGCAGAAAAACAAAATTAGCAGAGATATTTTGAGGGCTATGCCTGGGCGGCACGACCCGAAGACGTGCCGGCGTGCCACGGGCCGTGCTTGGACCGAAGAAAAGATTTACCGTGCCATATCGGCACGGCCCGACGTGTCTTCCGTGCTTAGAGGGCATGACCCGAAGAGGCACGAAACACGAGAGAACCGTGCCGTGCCTGACCGGCCCGGCCCAAGTCCCACCTCTACTTGTGGGCGTGTGTGTGCAACTTGTACAAGAGAAACATTTAAGTCCGGACCGAAATCTATTAAGAAAACTAACACATGATTATGCTTAGTACTAGTATATAGAGCTCCACTCCTAGCTTCTTCGAAGCAGATTTTGTAGATCCATGCCTAACGCTTAAAATACAGCTGAATTATGGTGGGAAGCTGATGAGTTGTGAGCCAAAAAAAACTTGCTCCCCACCACACCCCGCTACTCTCCATTCGATCACCACGCTAGAATCACTTCAGAATCAATTCTTACCTGCTCCCCATCCTGCTCCCACACTAGAACACTCTATTGGAGAAACAAGAAGTGACGCTTAAGAATCAGGAAAAGAAGCTCTGCCAAATTGACCCTTAGCTTCACAGTATTCAATCCGTTCTAAAAAAGAATGCACATCTCGCTCTTGATATGTCATAACTGTTAAAGTGCGACTAGGTTTTTAAAAGATAGTATCAATATTTGTATTCAAAATAAGTTTATTATAGAAATATATTTTATAGTTAATCTAATGATGTTTATTACGTATCATAAACGTTACTACATTTTTGTATATACTTGGCCAATCTTAAAAAATGACTCATCAGAAAGCGAGATACCTACTTTTTTTTAGGCGGAGCAATGAAGTAGTAGTACGTACCACTATATGTTGAAACTTCTCCATTGATGTAAAGCGTTACTGTGAGCCGCGAACAGTAGTGCCGCTGTGCAATGACAACACCACCTGTAACAGCAAATTAGAACCGATGGACGGACATAATGAATTAATGATCAGCCCTGATGGCGAATGCATGCATGGTCAAGGGTCTATTTCAGGTTCAGATCCATGATTGCATTGTCGCTGTGCAGCAGGTGCATAGCTGGCCTGCAAGATTTGGACGGCGCCGGCGGAGGAGAGTGATGACACACAGCCCAACTGGATACTACTACTATGGGCCGTTGTAGTTTCCAGAAAATTTTGCAAAATTTTTCAGATTTTTCGTCACATCGAATCTTTAGACACATGTATAAAGTATTAAATATAGATAAAAAATAAAACTAATTACACAGTTTAGACGAAATGGACGAGACAAATCTTTTAAGCCTAATTATACCATGATTGGACACTAATTGTCAAATAACAACGAAACGTGCTACATGATCATTTTGCAAATTTTTTTACAACTGAACAAGCCCTATACCTCGGGCGGCCTTCTAGCTTACTTTGCTTAGGGGTCTTTTCGTCATAATAGGTAGCTAGCAGGATTTGGTCATTAGGAGGTTGTTGTAGAATAAGATAAATTAGGTTCATAAATATGTTGAATCTAGAGTAACAACAAAATCCTTAACTAAGTACCTGTAGCTCCTCCAACGGTTCTTTTTTTATGAAACACGGTACATGCATGAACAGGGCACAGAGGCGGATTTAGCATGGGAGCTGTGGGCACTCTAGCCCTACGCATTGGAGCTCCATAGAGTTGACATGGAGTAAGGAGAAAGGGGAAGATGGAGGAAAAGAGAGATCGACGAGGAAGAAGAGGGGGTTGAAGGAAGAAGGGAGATGAGCCCCACCTAAGGTTCATCCCCTTACATTCGCCACTGCTGCCGACTGGTCTTGAGAAGAATAGTTCCAAGTTGAGAATTGAACTCAAATGTGCATGTTGCGAGTAGTTTAGTTCATGGCTCCACAAAATTTTAAAGTTAATAATATGGTTTGAAATTCTAAAATTTGTTGTGAGATTGACCATGCATGCTTAGACTGTCTCCAACAGTACAACCCATTCCCAAAATAAGTCCTTCACAGTGCTTTGCCTACCCCAAAAACACCCTCCAACAGCTGACCCAAACAGGTGACCCATTTTGGGTACCAGCCGAAAAGAAACGCAAAAAAGCATCGTTTGAGAGAGAGGACGCAAACCTCTGGCGCCGGTAACGGTGGGCCCGCAGCGAGGCTCGGCCAGTGAGGCGAGGCGAGCCCACGGCGGGGTCTACGGCGGGGCGTAGCCGGCAGGGCGAGGCAGGTCCACGGCAAGTCCGCGCGCGGGCAGCCGTCGGTGTGGTGAGGAGCGAGGAGCAGCCGGCACCCGCCGAGGCCGAGTCCCACCGCATCACCACCCGGCAAGGAGCAGCTGTCACCGGCGAGGAGCGGGGAACGGATCGAGGAGGGGAGCTGGGCGCGTCGAGGTGGGTCCACGGTAGGTCACGGCCGGCGCGGCGAGGTGGGGCCGCGACGGGGAGGCCGGGGTGCCCAGGGCAGTGGACTTGCCGGAGATTGGGATGGGGCGATGAGAGAGAAGTCGGGGCTGACGATAGAAGAGTTTTGGGTCCGCTATTGGAGACGGGTAGTTTTGCGTCATGCAACCTTTCACTGTGCGTCATAGATGGAGGAAAAACGTGGTCAGGACAAGCAAAGGTCTTTTTTTTGCACAAGCAGAGGTTTGATTTAGCTACTAATAGTGTTATCCTAAACGCTAGACAGTAAATAGTTGGTTACCTGTCCTTTAGCCTATTGTTCGGGTAAAACGGGTGTTTAAACAGGAAAAACAACCATATAAATGGTTAAAACAACCGATTAAACAGAAACGACGTAGCACCATGTAACATTTAAATGATATGTGAACGGGCTACCGTTTAGACGAACAATGAACTATGTTATAGGATAAATCAAGGTAATAAATAGCGGCAGTAGCGGCAGGGGCCTATTGCCGCTACTGCTATGAGGTAGCGCTCTGAACTTTGCAGCTTGAAACTTTGCGGCCGCAATTCTGAGTAGCGGGGCGATATTGCGGCCGCAATTGCACGTAGCAGGCCGCAATAGCATGGAAACAAATAACCCTAATCAGCCCAGTCCACTATGACTTGCACTTCCAAGTCAAACACTCACGCATTGGCTGCAACCTACGGTTCTAGGTCTAGGCGTTCTTTGAGTGTAATTAAATGTCTATTTATACTCATTATTCATGATATATGTACTTAAAATTATATGGGATTATCGGGTGCCGTAGTTGGAACTTATCGCCCGCTATCCACAATCTGCTAACTCGACGTCAATCCACTGCCAACCCGCTATATGCTATTTATTAGCTTGGGATAAATAAGTAACAAATAAATACGGCCAGAAAGAACTCTAATCTAGTGCAATGTTTTGCTACTAGTTTTAGCTTATTTAAGCCATAAGCAACTCGTGAGCCGCCCTAATTAAGTGTCAAACTTGATGTGAAGGAAATGAAGGTATCAGTTTCTTTCACAATGATAATTTGAGCATTAACTGTCCTCTAAAATAAGCAAAAAAAGCCACAAAGCAAGCATTGGAACATTCCAGTTCGTTAGCAAAAGATCACATCATTCTTTTGACAACGGTTGCAAAGCCGAGGTAGTAGCGGCAGGACACAAATTAAGCAAAACAAAAAGGCATTTCCTTTCCACTAGTCATGCTTAATTTAAGCTAAAAACCACTCTTTTTTCTCTACTTCATTACTCCCCTCCTGAGAAAATGAAAAAAAGAAGAAGATGCAACTATGGACAGCTCCTCAGCCGCCTCCAAAAAAAAAGGCATGCCTAAACGCTCATCTCGACCGTCGGATGCGAGATCGGCGGCGGAAACTAACTGGCAGACGAAACGGCTAAAACTCCCTCGGGTCGACGAAGATGGAGGCGCTGGGCGGCGCCTTGGTCCAGTCGCCGAGCGCGCCGTCGCCGTACCCGTCGGCGAGGCGCTTGATGCACCAGAGGTCCTCGGCGCCGAGTCGCGGCCAGTGCGGCACGGCGCCGCGCAGCGGGTCGCAGGCGGCGACCTCGGTGGCGACGACGCGCGCGCCCGCGCGTCGCGCCACGTTGTGCGCGTGGCGGCAGAGCGCGGTGGCCATCCGCGGCGCGTCCGGGCCGGCGCCGCCGAGGCCGTAGAGGAAGTGCATGCCGAAGGGCTCGAAGAGGTTGGGCACGGACGGGACGCGGAGGAGCAGCCAGCGGGAGAGCGCGCGGTCGGCGGCCCGCGTGGCACGGGCGGCGGCGCGCCACAGCCGCGGCGCGCCCCGGACCTCGAGGCGGAACGCGTCCTTGCAGTTCCACACGCTGCCCACCGCCCACGACGGCGGCGGCGACGCCAGGAACGCCTGGGCGCCGCGCCACGGTTTGGACGACGCCGGGACCGCGAGGAACGTGCCGAGGGAGAGCGGGTTGGACAGCACGGCGTCGATGTCGCGCGGGAAGAACTCGACGCCCGCGAAGCGCGCGCGGTAGAGGAGCTCGGCGTCGCGCGGCGGGACGCGGAGGACGGCGACGCGGCGCGGCGGGGCGAGGTCGTGGCGGTACACCGGGTGCACGAGCACGGACGGGGTGCGGAACTTGGCGTAGCCGCAGCGGGAGGTGAAGAGGCGCACC
This sequence comes from Saccharum hybrid cultivar R570, assembly GCA_038087645.1. NCBI lineage: Eukaryota > Viridiplantae > Streptophyta > Magnoliopsida > Poales > Poaceae > Saccharum > Saccharum hybrid cultivar. Next base: position 2,909,408 of record JAQSUU010000368.1, read on the forward strand.
GACGGCTCGTTGTCGCGGTCGGTGGCGACGTAGGCGTACTCGGCGCCCGCCTGCCGGAACCATTCCTCCATCCGCGCCACCAGCGCGCGGCCGATGCCGCGGCGCCGGTGCGCGGCGGAGACGCGGAGGCCCAGCAGGTAGGCCACCTTGGAGAAGAGGTCGTCCTGGCCGCGCCCGCACGCCACGGTCTTGACGCAGCCGCGCACCACGCCGACGACCTCCCCGCCCGCGGCGGGCTCCGCGACCTGTGGCAGGCATTCGCACTTGAGCGATGGATGGATCGAGGAGCTAGCGATGGTGGGGCGGGTGGGACACGTACGAGCATGAGGAAGGCCGGGGAGTGGCGGACGCGGCAGAGCGGGTCGCCGAGGAGGTCGGTGAAGAGGCAGAGCTTGCCGGCGCTGGGGCCGACCTCGCAGGCGCCCTCGAGCCGCTCCACGGCGGCGCGGTCGCGGTCGCTGGCGCCGTCGAACTCGCGCACCGTCACCGGCCCGCCGCCGTCCTCCTCCACTGCCGCCACCATTGAAACGGGCGCGCAATCGCTTCTACCTGCTGTGCTCTGACCTGCCACGTGACGAGCTCGCTAGCCAGGTGCTCGCTCTGTCACTCGCGTTTATATAGGTGGGAATCTGGCGGCGGGCGGGCGGTTCAGCTCCTCCGGAGACGGAGTGGGGGTAGTGGAGTGAGTGGCGGGTAATTATGACTGCAACCGAGGTCGAGGAGGAACTGGGCAGCAGGAAAACTGATGGATTGAACAGAGAGGCGCCAGGCGCGGGAGAGGAGAGGCCGGGCAGAGAGAGAGAGAGAGAAGACGCAGGAGACGACGAGGCTAGCTGAAGTGGGGGTCGTGCCGTAGCCCGTAGGATTGCTACGTCGGATAGGATGGGCCGGCCTGCGCTGCGCACGGCGGCGCACCCGTGCAGTGCAGTGCAGCTGCTTGCTGCTACGTTCCACTAAAAAACAAAAAAAAAAGAGAAAGAAAGAAAGAAAGAAGTGGGCCCCATAGGGAGTGGTCGCCCGGGCCCACCGTTCCCGCTTGTGCTTTCTCTTCCTCCGGTTCCTCCGACACATTCCATCTGAGTTGCACCAGCGTTTCCTTGTACTACTCGGCTTTACTTCTCGAGGGAATTCCCTCGTTGCCATTGAAATTTATACGGATTCCCTCATTGCTATTAAAATTTTCAAATTTTCTCGACTGCCACTATCTTAAGTTTGCATTCCCTTGGTTGCCATTCCGGTGACACCTTGGGCCCGCAACAGCTCCCTCCATTACCCATCCTCGGCCGCACGCGCACATCTGACCCTTCCAATTTGGCGACACAGGCATGGAGGGCCGATCGCATGGCCACGTCTGAGCTAGTTCTAGTGGCCTTAGCCAGAGGGCGGCGCCCAGTTCAAGTACGCGGCCACCGTAGGCGCACTCGGCCGCAGGGCACGCACGTCGAGGCAGCAAGCCAGCAACAACGACCACCTCCGAGGTGGGCGAGACCCAGCTTGTGTTGACGTACGATGATCGTCCAGAAGACATGACTCCGAGCCCCGTCCTGCAGAGTCGTGTGTGGGCGTGGCCGTGTTTACCTTCTTCCTTCCGTACTTTCTGGTCGGCTTGGCTCTCTCCCTCTCGGTGCCCTGGCCGTCAGCGTCGTGTCGTCGCCTGACCACAGCTGCACCCGTTGGCGGAGCCGAATTGGCAGCTGGCACTGGCTGGACGTGCACGTGGCCACACCTGGGCGAGCGCGCCGGAAGTCGCAGCGCCCGAGCTTGCTCTGTGCGCCGCGCGGGAGAAAGAGACGAGTACGATGCTTCGACGCGGGTGGGGTGCGCCGCAGACTGCTGCGCCATGCTCATCAGCTACCTCCAGGACCGTGACTCCTGGGCGTTGCCTGTGCTCGTCAAGGAAGATGACTCCAATGACACGCACACGACCCCCCGCACGCCACTCTCGCGGGCGCGGGCCTCGGCGTTGGTGGACAAGCGGACGCTACTCCAGTGCATGCAAGCGGCCCTCCATGAGGAATAGCCATATTGGGTACTCTAAAACGATACTCTAAAGCTTTAGAGTATGAATATAGAGTAAAAACTGATGGGTACTCTAAAACGATACTCTATCCTTTCTCTCACTCTATATTTAAAGTGATACAGTGCTTACTCTATACTCTATAGTGGCGGGCCCCACTAGCTAAACAAAGGAAAAAATGCTATAACTCACAAACCAAAAATCCAAATTAAATTTCTATTGCACCATTAAATTCGTCTCAATAAATCCTTCAAAACTAGATCACATATGAATATATTTAGATAAAATGACAAGTGAGTCCCACAGTGGATATAGTGAATAGAGGATGATATAGAAGATGGATGGGTGCGGAATAATTAAGTATAGAGGAGAGAATCTTGCTGACTAGGACGGATAGAGGATGAATATAGAGGTCCATGAGTGCGGCCGTGCGGGTAGTGTGAAAGGCTGTGATGGTGCTGGACACAACAGCAGATCTCCTCCAAACGTCGTTAGGCATGAAATTGACAGAACGGCAGCCAAGGGAAAGGAAAACATAAATCAATGGCAATGAAGGGAGGATCATTTTTTCAATGGCAGTGAAGGAATTTTCTCTTCTTTGGTTATATATATATATATATATATATATATATATATATATATATATATATATATATATATATATATATATAAAAAATCCTACAGCTGGCTACAAAATAACTTATTCTGTAGTCAATTTGAGTTACGATAATTGCTATGCTAATTTACGAGATTATAGTAACTCCTTACTATGTGATTTACTATAATATTATGGTAAATATCCCTATGTGTTATAGTAATTCAACTATCGTAAATATATACTGACATTGTCGTAAATTAGTATATAAAATTATCGTAAATAGAGGTGGCTACAAAATAACTTATTTTATAGCTAGCTATAGAGTATACTATATATATATATATATATATATATATATATATATATATATATATATATATATATATATATATATATATATATATATATATATATATATATATATATATATAGGACTGCGCTATATAGTACCCATGGTTCTAAATATTATTCAGTACCCGAGCCCCTGCCCGCCGCACCATATGTCCAGCTCTCCCGCTCCCGCGACACCACGGACAGCCGCGATCCCTCTCCCTCTGGATTTTCCCTCTCCCTCTGGATTTTACAGTTCGTACATCTCCTTCAACCGTCTTTTTTTTTGTTTTTTTTCTGGTTTTTATTGTGAGCCGGTTTTGTAACCTGGAACATATCTGTTTTTTTTCCATTTTGTTGCAGCATCTCAGTTTTTTCTCCTTTTTTCACGCAAACATGTTTTGTAACTAGTTTTTTTCATCTCTGTTTTTTTTTATTTCCCCAGTTTTTTCTTGTTTTTTTAATGCAAACAGTTTGGCAACTGTTTTCTTTGTTTTTTTCACATGAACACGATTTGCAAATATCAAAAGGCAGGATTGACAGTCTTGTTCAACTTTATGGTTTTTTTAAGTCCTCTTGTTTTGTGATTAAGATTATTTATTCTCTTCTTTTGCCAAGGATTGGACTATATACTTTGTATAGTCGCTGCAACTGATCCATGATAATGAAAACAGACTGTCGGCGTCTGGTCCCGCGAGGGTCCTAAGCCGACGAGTGAATCTGTGTTGCATGTCCCTAATCTGGATGGTGATGCAAGGAGAGCACACGGGGGTTTATCCTGGTTCAGGCATAAGAAGGCCCTACGTCCAGCGGGGGAAAGTATTGTATTTCCTTGCACCTAAGTGCTTGTGTAGGGGTTACAAGCTGTGAGAGAGGGAGCCAATCCCAGGTCTCGGGGAGAAAAAGTGAGAGTACAAAAGAGATTGCTTGAGATGTTGATCTTCCACGGTGAAATGGTGACTGGTTTTTTTTGCTTCTCCCTCCTCCCTTCGTAGAGGCCCCTGCCTGCCCTTTTATAGGGTCAAGAGGAGGCAGAGACGCCGAGGGATGCCCTAGAAGTGTAGTTTTTGTCGAGCGCTGTGGATGCTGCTGTAGCGACGTGTCTCGAGAATGGTCGGCCATCCCCGGACACCATGGTGACGTAGAGGATGAGATGGTGAAAAGACTCTGGATCCTGTGGCATGCGGGCCTTGCTTCCTTGTTGACCGGCGGTTGGTCGAGGCTGGGTCGAGGATGGGTCGAGGTGGGTCGACGGGGAAGGGATAAGGCCGAGTCCCGGGAATTTTGGGGTATGATACTCGTCGTATTCTCCCTTGAGGGGGATCAGTGGTGGAATAGTGCTTGGCATGGCGTGTATAGTGACAGGTTTTCACCGCCCATCCCGGGATGGACAGTAAAAAGTGAGATTTGACATTGGTATTGCCTCCATGTCAGTTATCGTTGTAGCAATATTGGTAGGAAGTGGTTGGCGGTTGCATTAAATGCTTTGACTTTTGTCTCAGAGATGGTGAGTGAGGTGGGTCGACCAGCTCGACCCAGGGTCGTGCGAGTCGGAGATTTCTCGGTGGTCGAGGCGTCCCATTGAGCGAGTCTCGTGCGAGTCGGAACGTGGTCGAGGCGTTCTGTTTTCGTTGTTCTGGCTCATTCCGCCTTCGTGGGCAGAGCTTTTGGCGTGGTTTTCTTAGGGGTTTGTCTTTCTTAATCGTTGATTGTGGGTACCCCTTATTTAGGTACCCGACAGTAGCCCTCGAGCCTTTGGGTGAGTGTGGCCACTCTTGCAGAGGCTCAGTGAGTCATGAACTGGAGTCGTAGTGTTGTGGCCTTTCCGGTGGGTGCGTGCGAGCGCACCCGCCGGGTGTAGCCCCCGAGGCCTCGGTGGAGTGTTTTGACTCCTCCGAGGTCTTTAGTGCGTTATACCAGGGAGTGCTCCCGCGTTCGAGCCATCGTGGCGCGTTTGGTCCTCTTTCGTTTGAGGTTTAGCCTTTTGCGGTCGAGCCCCCGAGCCTCGTGCGCACGAGGTCGATCAGGGTATTGTCCGTCTTTTATTGTACGACCCTCACTCTCCTTCTTAGAAAAGGAGGAGGGGTGGGGAATGTCGTACTACCCTCGTCGGGCGAGTTCCAACGATCTCCGGTGAGCTGCTAGCGGGGATTTTCGAGTGGGATCCCGTGCTCCATTCGGTAGGAGTCGACTAGCAGCCACCGAGGCGCCCTCCAAAAATGCCAAAGAGTAGTCATGCGGATCTCGGTTCCATGCGATAGGATTCGAGGGCTCGATGCCTCCCTCTGAGGGGATTCCACCGTCGACCTCTCTTCTAGCCTCGAATATGACTGGGGGCGCCTCGAGAGAGTGGCTCGAGCCCTGGCCTTGTATGGACGCGTCCCCAGTTGTCCCTGACTCCGTTACTCGAGGGCAGCTGTCGAACCTCGGTCGAGGGCCAGCTTTCGATCCCTCGAGGTTTACAGTGGGCTCGGAGCCCGTTATCCATTCGTCTGGAAATATCCGTCTGCGGATCCCCTTCTGGCCCGTTGGGGCGCGTCTTTTTAGGAGGAGAAGCGAGAATGGCGTGGTAGTGGGCGACGTGGCGCGACGTTTACGGAGTGAATGGCGGACATGTGCCCTTACCTGTGGGTTTCGAGGGAGCGGTTAGGTAAGGTCATTGAATGCGGGAACTGTTCCTACCTTTTCGCCGGATCCGCCCGTTGGTCTTCCATCGGGGTATAAGTACGAGGTCTGGGGTTCTGTGTGCCCCTCCCTCCCACAGGCCATTTGCGTTTTTGCCCTCTTTCTCCTTGTGCGCCCTTCAGCCGCCTTTCACCGCCGCCGTCACCTCTTCCCTTGTCGCCGCCGCACACCGTTTTCGACAAGCATGGCTGGAAAGAGCCAGATCCTTCCTATGGATGCTTGGGCTTGTTCCTTAGTGATGGAGAGGAAGCTGGAGGAGTTGGTCCGTGATGGTCTTCTACGACCGAGGGCAAGCCGGAGTGGAGGGTGCCGCCGTCCGACCACCGAGAGCCGGTGCCCCCGGAGGGATACGTGGTGAGCTTCGTTGCTTTCCACGAGAGGGGGCTCGGGATGCCACCGAGCCGCTTTATGCGGGCGCTCCTCCACTACTATAGGGTGGAGCTTCACCACCTTGCCCCCAACTCCATCTCGCAGGCTGCCATCTTTGCGGCGGTCTGCGAGGAGTATCTGGGGATGGAGCCACACTGTAACACCCCTGGGTGTTAAACATGCATTCATATCCCAAATCATGAGCATTACCATTTCATACATATTCATCATCACATGCAATATAAGTTGGAATTAATTAAATTGTAAAAAAAAAACATGTTTGAACCCTAAAGTATTGCAATTTCTAGCTAAGAGTGGTAAAAAATTGTTGGGCTATAACTCTAAATGACTTAGAACTAATTAACATGATTTTTGGAGCAATTTTTTTGTATTCAAAATCTCCCCAAATTTTTCTTTTAAAAATATTCCAGAAAAATGAGTTTTCATTTAAAATTTGACTTTAAATCACTAATTCAAAATCTGTTTAGAATTTTGAAAAGCGCCCTAAATGAAAGTTGTAGAGAATAAAATTTTGAACAACTTTTGTTTTGGGGGCAATTTATGAAAATGCCTTTTTCATCTTCAAAATTTGAATTTGAATCAAATACTAAAATCTAGAATTTTATTTAGAAAAGGAAAAACAATTTCTTACCTTAACGGGCCGCGGCCACCTTTGCGGCCCGCGAGCCGAAGCCAGCCCGGCCCCGCTCGCCCGCGCCTTCCCCGCTCGTGCACGCTCGCCGCGCCAGCGCGTTCGGCCGCGGCAGGAGCTGCTCGCCCTGTGGCCGGCATGCGCCGCTCGCCGGCGACACCTGGCCGTCCGTGGCCCCCACGAGCGCGCGCCTCGCCATTTCAAGCCGCAGGCGCTCCACTCCCCTATCTGCCCTCTCCATTTCCTTTCTCCCGCGCTGCAGTTCTCCGCCCCGCACCGAGCACCGCTCGAGCCGGCCTCGCCACCGCCACCTCCGTCGGAGAAATTGGCCGCCGGTGGTCCACCGCCGCCCTCCACCGCGTGCACGTCGCTCCGCCTCCGTCTCCGACACGTCATGCTCGCCTTGCTTTCACCATTCGAGCTAGGTAGGTCGATTGAGCCGTGTTGCCCCGCCGTCGGTCATGGCGCCGCCGCGCTCGACCTCACCGCGGAAAGGGCATCCCCGCCGTTCCTTGGCCCCTGAAAATTTCTTTGCCGAGTTCGCCTTCCCCTTGCGAATTCGTTGCTCTCTTTACCGTGTCCAGTTGTGGCCGGCAACGCCATCGGATGCCACCGCCGCGTGACCACGCCGTCGAGGACGCCGACACCCGTGGTCACGCCCCGCTCTCGCCCCTCTCGGTTCACTGGACCAAACGGCCTTGGGCCGAAGCCCAAGCCAGGCCGGCGCGCCTGCCTTCCCCACGCACGCGCTCAAGCCGAAAGCCTCATCCGGCCGAATGGATTCACTGGGCTGGCCCGTTATCAATAAGAAAAATTGGTTTTTCGTTTTTCTTTTATTATTTAAGAAATAAATACTTTGGAAAATGTTTATGTAATCATTTTAGCTCCAAAAATTGTGAAACAAATTTTGTAGTGTTTCTCATGAGTAGATCTACAGTTTAAAAATATTGCATGTCAAGTCTGAAATACTTTTCTGTAGGGTTTTTATTTAATCACTAAAATTGTTGTTTTCTTGTTAAATATGTAATAAATCATAGAAAGTTCAGAAAAATATGGTTCCACTTGCAATAATTTTCTTTTGTGATGTACTTTCTAGGAAAAATATATGCCATGCATGTTCTATAGAAAAATCTTGATGTGTAGTACAAGTGTTTAATATTATTAATAATTGTTATTTTTGCTAGAGAGAAAAAGATGAATAAAACATGTATGTAATAATTTTTCTATGGTGATTGTTTATTGTGTAGAATGTAGGAAAAATACTAAATCTGTTGTTTTATACTTTTCATAGAATAAAGTATTTTTATGCTCATTTTTAGGCCCTAGCTTGTTATTTTTGTGTAGGCAGTTCTAGCAATCCAAATGCAATGAAAATTTTGTGGTATGCTAGATTAGATGATAGAAAGCTATTGTAATTTTCTCAGATTTTTCTGTACTACCAAAATAGGTGTTGCAGTTCAAACCTAGTTGCAATTAAGGTTTAATTAACCTTGTTAATGTATGACTAGTTAATAAGGTTTACTTTGGTGTATCTTTGAAGCATTTAATAAGATGTGTTGACTTAGCATAGTAGTAGAAGAAGAGAATGCAGTAGATGACATGTGCTTGTAGTATATGTTCTTGGATGATGTTGACTACCTTGTAGAAGAATTGTATTCTTACTTTATGAAATAAAGTAAACCTATTTATCTACATTTCATTCATCATGATCATTACATGTCATTTCTGCAGTGCACCTAGACATGAGCACTTATACATTGTGCATCATACAGGATCGCAGGAAGTAACTCATGTAGCAGTTCCCGAGGAGCCGGAAGAGCAGCCCGAGGAGCAGGAGGTGCCCGAAGCCGACGAGGAGGTCGGTGAGGATTTTCCAGAGTGCCCAGACCACCGTCCGAGCTCTTTCGAGAGAGGCAAGCCCCGGAGCATTTTTCTCCCCCGGTTTGCAAATATTTTATTAATGCTTTACTTTAACTGATGCATTATGTTTAGGAGTTATTTGCAACTGTTGCTGCATTATACCTTGCTTACTCTATTCTACCCTATCCTTGTCACATTGATATTCGCGGTCAAGTAATTGCTTAGCTTGCTTAGATCAGTAGAAGTTAGGTGATTTCCTGTCACCTGCGATCTATAGGTGGTTACCTAGATCTACTTGAGAAAGTATGTCATCTGAGAATAGCTAAGTGTTAATGTGAAATTGAGATCGGGCGGAAACTTGCAGGGTTTCGGACTGTAGTATTTTTCCGTCTGTGTTGATTAAGGACCGACCGTTGTTGGGCCTCGAGTCATGTTGAACGCATGCCTTACATTTAGCTGGCCGAATAATATACCTTTCGATCGCGAAGCTAGGAGATTATTTGGGCCGAGTGGATTGCCCGCAACGCACTGTACCGGAGCAGTAGTGGCAGGATACGGGGGCACGATGATAAGGCCAAAGAGCAGTCAGGCGGCCCCTGGGTACATGTGGTTCCTGGCAAGCTCGCGACTTTACCTGAATGGTTGACTCGGTGACCAACACCTCACTTTAGCGGGTGTGTGAGGTTTGTGTGAGGAATAAATTACCAGCTGGTTAATAATCGATTCGAATCACCATCGTTCAATGGATAGTGAACACTTGACTTGAGTGACTTCATCGTAGTAATTCTAATGTAACACTTGGACAGTTATATGGTATATGACATGATAGAAGTTGTTTAATGATCATTGGTTATCCTTACCTGTTTAATTACATGTTACTCTAGTACAGGTGCAAATGTAGTTGACAGGTTAATAAAGATTTAACTTGATGCAAAGCTTTTGGAAAGATTCTTTAAATGCTAAAAATACCTTTTTACAAATGAGTCAGCTACCCCACCAGAAAGCCTATCATGATCCTTGGTGTCTTTTATTTTTGGTTCTGTCGGGTAAGTCTAGCTGAGTACCTTCTCGTACTCAGGGCTTTGTTCCCACTTGTTGCAGATGGACAGATATATTACGGCTACTGTATCAACTGCCTTTATCCTGTGATGGGAGAAGCTTAGGACCACGGGCAATGGTCATTCACTACATCTTGTATGATGCTTTTGTTGGAGATGATCCTGAGCTGGCACTTTAATTGAACTCTGTGTGAGTGTGTGATTTGAACTAAATGCTTCCGCTACTTTTATTTGAAACCGGTTTATAATAACTATGTTTAAACTCCGATGTATTTGCGACTTGAACTTTTATGTAACTTGTGATGGTGACCGCTGAACTTATTACGATCTTAGCTGGTATGTAAGTTGGTTTGAAATCCGTCGTGATTTCACAGACTACCGGGTTATACGGGCTTAAGTTTGTTAAATCGTCTCCTCGGTGGATGATTTTCTTATTTAATCTCGTATAATTGGTCGGTTCTGTTACAGCTGGCATCGGAGCATGGTTTAGCGTGTTTACTGTTCACAAGTGTATTTAAAACAAAAATATGTTTGAAAAACGTGATTTACAAACAAAAAGTGTGACAATGGTCATATCCTTTATGCCTAGTAAGGACTCTAGGTGGCTTATTTAAGTACTGACTTGGGGGTTCTTGCACCATATTTTTCTTTCGTTGCTCATACGGCGTGCTATTGTATGAGTGCCACTTAATTGAGTGGTAATGTATGGATTAGTTGCCTCTACGCCTCGGTAAGTGTGAGATGTGAGAGCATGATCGGATACACCGCCGATCTAGGGAGAGTGCTTATATGATGCTGGAGTAATTACATGTTTTATCCATGTTTTTACAAAAGTGTCACATGTGTGGTTGTTCCGTTCGTTGAGGCGATGCCATCAATAGGACGATGTTTTGGGTGGTTACTACCGTTGTACGCGTATCTAGGGATTCGTGTAGAGCATGTAGATAGATTTATTGCTTTCATGCATTCATGGGGAATTGGGCTGAAATGAATTTTCTGCAGGTACATAACAACGTTTCTCGTGTAGAACGTATTAGTTACGTATATGAGAGATCGCCTGTATGCCACCGAATTCCTCGCTAGATATCCTTTATTTCTTAAGTTTGTGAGAACGTACGAAACATACATGCATCATGTTGCTTGTGCATTTCATTCATATCATGCATTCCTCCCCTTATAAATTGATTATCCCCTTTTGATAAAAAAATTATACCAACTTAAATTATGTTCTCTCCGGGTAATCAAAACTTTTGGTACAGATGGCCCGCACGAAGCAGACTGCCCGTAAGTCCACAGGCGGAAGAGCACCCCGACACCAGTTGGCCCCGTGGGAGCGCCGCAGCACGGACACCTTTCTGAGCGAGTTTGGCATGCCAACTTTGCTTTGGAGAGTGCTCCATGATGTGGGGTACCCAGAGGGTCAGGAGCCGGTGTACTCTTGGAGTGAGAGCCAGTTAGCTGAGGATGGACTGGCAGTAGTGGAGATCACCGTCCCTGCTCTTGGTGATGCTCCAGAGTGGGATGGTTGGCACTTAGAGTTTGAGGGATGTACTCCGGTTGAGGGTGCAGAGGGAACAGCTTTTCGTGTCATCAGGGACATAATGAGCAGATTTCCCAATGAGCTGGCAACAGCCTTGGCTGGCACTTTTCCGAGAGATGATCCTCGTGATGCTATTTGGGTGCAGTCGCAAGGAAGTGCTTTAGTTAGAGGCCCAAACGAAGGACATGCTAGCAACAACCACGCTATGAGTGCGATGTATGCAGCTATCAGAGCATACTAGGGTCTGGAGTGCACCTATTGGATGTTGACTGGTTTGCGTGGTGATGAGCGGCTCAAAGCAAGAAAACAAAAGAAGAAGCAGGCACATGCTATAGCTAGTTTGTAGGAGCAGTTGGCTGACATGAGCTTACAGTGATACCAGACTCTAGAGAGAGATGATAGTGCTCTACAGCGGGTGCATACGTTGACTCAAGCCAACAATAATGCAGACCGCATGATTGGACAGTTGGTTCAGGAGAGGAATGAAGCCTGGAACGAGAGGAACCTTCTGAGGCAGAGGGTCGAGGAGCTAGAGGAGTACAACGTCAACTTGCATGAGGAGTTTCATGCGCTCTACAACGGGATTGGCTCGTATGCTCCTCCAGACGCCGCCGGTATGGACATCGATGACGACAAGGACGAGCCTGCAGCCGCACCTGCCGATGACGACGACGACGTTGCTACTGATGGTAGTGATGGTGACGTCTCCGACCCCGATGATAGCCCCGAGGAGTAGGCTAGTTGCTCTGCGTTAGCTACTAGGCCCTATCACGATGACCTTTCTTTTGGCTTCATGTATCTTTATGTATCTCTTTCGAACCTTGAGACTTGGTATAATGTTGGATCTTGGTTGTTCATGCGATACCTGAGCGCATAAAGTCCATTGTGTATATGCTGGCAACGTGGTTGTATTGGACGCGATGTTTGCATTTAAAGTAATTTAATTAGTGATGATGTTTTAATTGGAATGCGATTATTGTGCCTCTGTTTTATTGTATGACTTTGTTCTCTCCAATGAATTCAGTATGGCATAATTTTTCATTCACTCACAATTACTACAGCTTCACTTAATCATTACTTGTTGCTGAAATATGCAGATGGCAAACACTCGCCGCGCCACGTATGAGGATGCTGAAACTGGTGGAAATGGTGCCGGGGCAGGTGGGAGTGGTGAAAACAACGTCCACCATAATGAGCCACACCCGGAGCCGCATTTGCCGCCTCCTCCACCGCTCACTGTAGAGGTATTCTTTGCGTAGTTTCTTGAAAGTCAGCGCAATGCCGAACAGTCACAAAAAACATGGAAGATTTTCTGTGTACTATTGCCAACAATGTTCAACGTGGTAACAACCAAGGTGGTGGTAATAGGGTGAATTAGTACAGCAACTTCAAGGATTTCATGGACACTAGGCCACCAATTTTCAAGGAAGCAACCGAGCCACTTGACGCTGAAGAATGGATCAACACTATGGAAGATAAGTTCCGTGTGTTAAGGCTGACTGAAGTACTGAAGACAGAGTATGCTGCACATCAGTTACAAGGACCAGCAGGGATGTGGTAGAAGCATCATCGCACCACCTTCCCTCCAAATGCTCAGATCTCGTGGAGAGAGTTCACTGAAGCCTTCCGTGGAGTTTATATTCCATTAGGGCTGGTTGAGATGAAATTAGGAGAGTTCTTGGTTTTAAATCAGGGTACCAAAACCGTAACACAATATTTGCATGCCTTCAACAACTTGTGTCGTTATGCTCCCGACATGGTTGACACCGATGCTAAGAGAATTGCTAGTTTCAAGAGAGGGTTGGGTCCGAAGATGATGAAGCATGTGGGTACCAATAACTACGCCAAATTCAATGACTTCATCAGCGATTGTCTAAAACAAGAAAAGAACAACAACGCGTACACAGCATCCAAGACTCGTAAGAGAGCCTTTGAGTCAGGACCGTCACAACCAAGAGTTGTCAATGCTAATCGTCCTGCCTATCGTTCGTCTACACCTGGTGCAAGGTTTAGGCCACCACAGCATAAAACCCAGAACTACAAGGGACCGCAGAAGCTGTACAAGATGGACGTGCCACCAGTAAGGATAGCCGCAACTGCGGGACAAGGTAACTCGAAGGGAGCTATCGGATCTGCTGGTACAGTGAAGGGACCCTGTTACAATTGTGATCAGCCAGGCCACTTTTCAAAGTTCTATCCTTATCCGCCCAGAAAGAAGCAACATACCTATAATGCTCGAGTACACCACACCACTATGGATGAGATTCCTGAGGGAGAGCCCGTAACTGCTGGTAAGTTTCCTGTTAACCAAAACACTACAGTTGTTCTATTTGATTCTGGATCATCGCATTCTTTCATGAGTCAAGCATTTGCACGAAAACATGAACAACTATGCACAGACTTAAGTTATGGTTACCGTATAAGTTCAGCAGGGGCTGATGTTTTAACCAATCAGATGGTTAGAGGGGCAACCCTTGAGTTAGGTAGTCGAAGGTTTCGAGTAAACTTGATAGTTATGTCTGGACTAGTTCTAGATGTCATCATAGGGATGAATGGATGATGGATTGGGGAGCAGTTATAGATACAGGAAGTCAGGCACTTACCCTGAAGGATCCCCAGGGAGAGGGTACTTTTCAGGTACCATTGCTCAAAAGAACATACCTTATGAGTGTGACATGTGCTATAGAAGTTATTCCGATTCATCAGATTCCGGTAGTGTGTGAGTTTCCAGATGTGTTTTCAGATGAGTTACCTGGTCTTCCGCTAGATAGAGATGTTGAGTTTGGAATTGAGTTGATCCCCAGGACAGCTCCAATTTCAAGAAGACCTTATAGGATGCCTCCGGATGAGTTAGCTGAACTGAAAAATCAACTAGAGGAATTGTTGCAAAAGGGGTTTATCCGACCAAGTAAGTCTGAATGGGGATGTCCTGCCTTGTTTGTGAAGAAAAAGAAAGAGGGTACTTTGAGAATGTGTGTGTGGATTATAGGTCTCTTAATGCTGTAACTATCAAGAATAAGTATCCCTTGCCTCATATTGATGTTTTGTTCGATCAGTTAGCCAAAGCCAGAGTGTTCTCCAAGATAGATTTAAGATCGGGTTACCATCAGATAAAGATTAGACCACAAGATATACCGAAAACCGCCTTTTCCACCAGATACAGGTTGTACGAGTATCTTGTTATGTCCTTTGGCTTAACAAATGCTCCTGCATACTTTATGTATCTGATGAATACGGTTTTTATGCCAGAGTTGGACAAGTTTGTGGTTGTGTTCATTGATGATATTCTGGTATACTCTGAGAATGAGAAAGATCATGAAGAGCATCTGAGAATTGTCTTAACCATATGTGAGAAGAAGGAAGAGAGTATGAAAATGTTGAATGGTGGACCCTACTAAGAATTATATATTAAATAGTTATAGATAAGAAAAAGACTATTATTATATAGCTTAGTCTTGTAGCCCAGCACTAAACCTGCTCTCACGTCGAACCGGAACATCCGGACGCCATCTGAGCGTAAGGCTGTCTGCACCGGGAGACGGTAAATCTCCCTACAGTACCATATAGAGTAGAAAAGAGCTGCAGCGGTATCCTCTGTATGCTACGCTAGGCTATCGGATCGATCGCAATCCTCTGTATTTGGTGTTGTCATGTTCATGTGCTAAAGGACGGTGCAGGGCCTGCTCGGGAGGACGACCGCGCGAGAGAGCAGAAGGAAGAGAGAGTGCGTGGGGAAGCGTGCCAATTTTTTCGTAACAAAAAAATGTTATAACTCATAAACAAAAAAACCAAATTAAATTTCGATTGCATCATTAAATTTGTTTCAATGAATTCTTCAAAACTAGATCTCACATGGGTATATTTAGATAAAGTGACAAGTGGGTCCCACAGTGAATAGATGATAATATAGAGGATGAATGGATGAGTGCAGAAAAATTAGGTATAGAAAAGAGAATCCTGATGACTAGGATGTATAGAGAATAAATTTAGGGGTTGTTTAGTTGGTGAAAAAGTTTGGATTCGGCTACTGTAGCACTTTTCGTTTTTATTTGGCAATTTGTGTCCAATCATGGACTAATTAGGCTCAAAAAGATTTGTCTCGTGATTTACAACAAAACTGTGTAATTAGTTTTTTCTTTCGTCTACATTTAGTACTCCATGCATGTGCCGCAAGATTTGATGTGACAGGTACTGTAGCACTTTTTGGGTTTGCTTTTTGGGTTGGGGAGGAACTAAACAGGCTCTTAAAGTACCACGACGTGCGCGCACTACCGACTGGCCGGTGCGACGTACCGTGCCCGGCGCTCGAGGCCGACCAGCTGGCCGGCCAACTCGCTCGTGGGCGCGCGCGAGGAGGATCGAGATGGGAGATCCACTATGCATGCCCGGCGGCGGTGGTGTCCGTTCCGTGCGGCTGCTGCATGCCCGGTGGGGAGTGGGAGAGTGGGCCGTGGGCGGCCCGGCCGGCCGATCGACCTGTCGGCGCTCCGCGCACGAGCGAGCAGCGACAAGGGCGGGGCCCGCGGGGCATTTACTGTCGGCCAGGCGCGTGCCGTGGAGAGTGGAAGCGTGGGCGTACGACCAGGTGGCCGTCGCGTTTGCCCCGCGGAGGAGGCGCGCCACGTGGCGCGGGAGGGGCAGCATGGGATGGGCGCGACGGGGACGTGACTCCTCGGCGGCGGATCGGAGGGTGGCGGCGGCGGCCGTCTGTTTGCTAGCAGGTGCAGGTCGTCATCACTGGCCACGTACGGCGCTCTGGATCCACCCCACCTCCGCGCGCGCGTCGATGGAAGTGTCGTGGCGCGCATTAACTAATTGGACCAGTATAGCTTAGGCCCTGTCTAGTTCCTAAAACACCTAAATTTTTTTTTTGCACACTACTCGTCACATGGAATCTTTAGACGTATGCATAAAATATTAAATGTAAATAAAAAAATAACTAATTATATATTTTATCTATAAATATCGAGATAAATCTTTTGAGACTAGTTAGTCCATGGTTGAACAAATTTTTACCAAATATAAACGAAAATGCTACAAAAATTTTTCCCTAAAAATTCTCAGATCTAAACAAGCCCTTAGCTACGGAGTCGGAGTCGGAGTCGTAGGGCAGCGCGGCACCAAGGTATGGCCCTGTTTAGTTACCAAATTTCCTTCCCAAATTCTACTATGCAAAAAGAAGATTCCCATCACATCAAAATATCGGCACATGTATGGAGTACAAAATGTAGATGAAATTAAAAACTAATTACACAGTTTTGTTATACTTTGCGAGACGAACGTTTTAAGCCTAATTAGTCAATGTTTGGACAATTATTACCAAATAAAAACAAAATGCTACAGTACTACACAGTACTTTGCAGTAACTCGACGCACGCCGAATCGGGCGAACTAAACACGGCCTGTCCATGAAAAACGTCCAGCCGCCAGGCGTAATAAATGCTCATCATTACTCATGATTAGCCATAGATCTAGAGTATCTTGGCCCAACGGACGCCCCCAGCCCAAGACTAGACAGTAGTACAGGATGCTACTCCGTACGTACCGGGTGACACGTGCCTTCGTCCCAACAAACTAGTACGTACTCCCTCACTTCTAAAGAATAAAATCATTTTCAACATTATTTAGCAAAATACCACGGAGTGATTAATTATGGTATATTTTCTATATTTATCTATATTAAATAGGTTTTTTTATGACTACCTTGCTTTTCATTATCAGCCAGCCGTAGCCTCGAAAACAATTTGATCGTATACGCACGTCAGAGTATTATATGCCACGTCTCCGAGCGGTGCGACACTGACACTTAGTTTTGCTAGAGTATATGCTACTTTACTACAATTTCTACTAACGAAAGAAAGTGTGAAATCCCGAAAAGCAAGACTGAGCTCAGCAACCTCCCTCAAAGTCGAATCAATAGTCGATCGTTGAGCTTTCTCCTATTCCACAGCTACACCAGCTGTAAGCAATCATTTTCCATCACCACACTTTGCACTATCTCTACATGCCATCGCCGCCATGGATCACGCATCATAGCCTCTCTCATACCATTTAGCTTCCTCTGTGGTCTCTGATAATGCATGAAGTAGCTCCTTGTTTGCTTTCATCAGAGAAGGCCGCGTCCGTATTTATCTTTAGGCGCCCAGGCATTACTGCTCGGTCCTTGTCTTGTTGCCCACGTTGATGGCTCAGCTGCCATATTAAATAGGATTACGGGTATCTCAACTGGACTGATTAACGCGGTGAGGCCCGAGGTAAGAGGTGCAAGGTCCAATCCCTCGCACTGTGCACTGTTATGATTTTTTTTCTGTTGGCCTGAGTTTTTTTTTTCATTTGCGCTCGTGATTTCTTTTCCATTGGTGCGGATCTTTGCATGGCAATTTGTGTTGGCGCAATCTTTTTTTTCTTTGCGCTCACGATTTTTCCCCTTTGTGCTCGCGTTGGTGTGGAGGCGCCTTTAAATGTTATCCTCAGGACTGGGTGACGGGAGATGAAATGATCAGGGGTAATCTCGTCCAAAACACAGCTAATTGCATGCAAAATGACTTCATTTGTAAACAGCGGACACACCATCCAAAACGTCTTTATTTTTTAGTACGTAGGGAGTACTGTACTACTAATACTTGCTCACCAGGTTAATTAATTATTATAAGGGAATCGCTATCCAACGTGCGTTTAGGCGAAAGAACAATAGCCAATGGATTGTCTGTCAACGGTTGCTAACTCAACTGCTACCGTTCTTCTTCAACTTCCTTCTTTTTTCACACTAAAAGTCACTCCCTTTTTCGTCTCCCTCGCCTTGTTGCCGGTAGCCTCCCATGCATCCCTATCAGCATCCTCACTGCCAAGCCTACTTCTACCCCTCGCCTCACCCCCGCCACGCTAACACAGTGGCTAGGCCATTACCACGACTTTGCCACCCCTTCCATGGCCCAATTGTCATCTCTCTCCACTCCTGCACCTGGCCGACCTACCTCCCCCAAACCCTCTTTTTAAAGCTACAGGGTCAGCACCTCTAACGTCATGCGCTCTCAACATCGCTTAAAGGATTTGTCAACTTTTGAAGTGACTGAAAATAGGAGAAGCATGGTTATAATAAATACGAAAAAAATCTAAAGCAACAAACGGGTTCCACCTTATTAGAACATCTCCAAAAGAAAGCCCTCAAACACTTTCTCATCCATTTTCTCTCCCCGTATGCACAAAACATCAATCCATTGGTATCCCCTACCAATGCAACTCTCCTAGCTATTTGCGCACCCATCTCCTCAACCATTCTCTCAAATTTGGGGGGAGGTTTGGATCCCCCCAATTGCACAATCCTATGTGTCACCATACTTTTGGGTAGAGCAAATAGCCTTGACTCTTAAATAAGGGCCGGATACAAATTTAAACATGGTGTATGGTCATATTTCTTGATATTAGCCCAATAATTCAAGACTCATATTGACTATGCTTTTATGTTTAATAAAAATGATGAATTTGTGCAATTTTTGAATTTAAATTCGAACCATGAAATCTCACAAATTGAATTTGAATTGTTGTTGAATGTTATATGATGGAGTATTTACATTAGATTTATTATGATGGTAAAATAGACATGAACTATAGTGTCATTGTAAGGCGAAAGAGAAAAAATATGGGCCGCAAACAGACCGTAGAATGCAGTAGAGGTACATAAGGTCAGCCTAGTCGGTCACAGAGCCCGTCTGGTCATTCTAGACCTGGTAGGGGTGAAAAGCCGACCTAGTCGACTTGTATAGTCAGCTTACCTAACCTGCCATGGACAGATAAAAATTCCCCAGGATTCGCCTAGGGAACGATAACTATCACGCTTACTTGGTGAAGAATGACATGGTGTACAAGCAAACAAGTAAAGGATAACCAATGCACTTACGTGACAGTAACTCTCTTGCTCGGATTCCAAATTTTATTCTATATATGTTTTTTCGATTATCTCGGTGAGAGGACATAATGGTAAAGTTCAATTTGCATTTTGAGAACTTCACTTCACCAAAGTTGGCTTAGAGCTCCTACGCTCGGTTATTTGACTCCATTATAACGTTAGGCTAGTCTTAGTGGGGGCTTCGTGTTCCTGATTAAAAGTCTCTCAGGTATAGGAAACAATGTCATCCGCATGAAACCTATCATATTCCACGAAACTTGTATCATCTCTCTTCATTTAAACTAAGCCATATCAACTTATTTAATATCTATGAAACTCTCATGAAACTTCTACTAAGATTGACACACCTTAGCAAAACAAACGGAGGTTGCTTCGCAAAAAAAACAAAAAACAAAAAAAAACAAACAAACGGAGTTTGCAAATCCAGTGGCGGGAAAAATAATATCGTGTGCATACCATATTGCCATTAATTACCACCACTTGATGACAACACCCAAGTGTCCTGTAAAGCTATATAGACATATACAGTAGTATATATCAGCTAGCTATCGGGACCCATCTCTTTAGATATTTGCCACTTTTTCAGTACTATACTGCTAGTCCTAGCTATATATAAGACAAAAGTCTACTAGATATACTCGTCGTATATAGGTACTAGAAATCCACGAGTCGCGATGCATGCGTGCAGGGGGTGCCACGCTACAATGGAATGTCGATCGATCCAGCTCCAGCTGTGACCAACTAATTAACGACTTTACGCAAGACAAGAGGTACGTACGTACGTAGCGTGCGCCAGCCGCTCTCGTCAGTTTATTCGGATAGGGTAGTGTATCATTATCGATGGATGTAGTGCTGTGGCCTGTGGCTAGTAGTGCATGCATCCCGGGTGGCTGCACGTCCCTTGTTTCGACGGCCTCTCGCCAGGATCCAACTGTCGACTCTACGTCGAATTTCTCTCCAATTTTCATTTCGGATACAAATCTACAACATATAAATCACATTCTTGTAAGCTCAATGATTTTAAAATCTTGATGTTTATATAGTTTTTATTTAAGATTTGAACAAACCTTGTTCGCGTTTTTTTTTGGCGTACCGAACAAATGAGCTGCACCAATTTATTTTTTTTCTTTTTTGATTGATGAGGGGAAAGACCTTTATTCTTTTTCTTTTTTTAGCAGACTTTATTCTTTTTCTTAGACAAGTCTTTTTATTCTTTCTGGTGAATCAACCCTCAAGGCCCAAAGGCCGAAACCTGTCTATGCTGCAGTGGGCCTGTGCGCTGGACACTGTGGACTTAGCCCATCATCTCTATGCTCACACAGTTTATATGAACCAAACAAAACAAAAACAGCCCAAATGCACGATGGCCCAAAACCACCAGCGCATGAGATGCAAAAAGTGCAACAAGCATGTGTCTCATTCCAATTTATAACATACCCATCATGGGCTTTTTCATGCACAGAAACATTCCACATAATAATATGTTTAGTTTATAACATTAATAACATACGAAGTATGTTATAATTGCATCCGTCGCTAAAATAACTAAAAAACCAGATTCCACGGATACGTGTCATATATATCCGTCGGGCGCTGCGTCTTATTACTTGCACCAGTGCAATTATAACATATGCAACAATTCCTTAAAAATTTTGAATGTGTCACAATTTGATCGGAAATGTTGTACACGGGACGTCCATCCCTCTCAAGATGAGTGAACGAGTTGCCCCTTAGGGTCTCGGCTTCATTTTAATATAGGCTGGGAACCGCCTCTGGCGTGGCTTGTACACAAAGTCAGGTTTACAACAAGATAAAGATCAACATGATCTATCTATCTACTTGAGATACAAGCAAAGAACTAACTACTCTAACCTGTACCAAATACATGAGCCGTGATGTACCTATGCTAGATAACACCCTCCCTTAGTCTCAACCTGCCACAAGATTTGAGATTGCTTCTAAATTGGATCAACTTAGCTAATGGTAAAGCCTTTGTAAACCCATCAGCTAATTGATCACCCGAACTTATGTGTCTAACATCTAATAACTTTTGAGCCACCCTTTCCCTAACAAAGTGGAAATCAATTTCTATATGTTTCGTCCTTGCATGAAACACAAGATTTGCTGTCAGGTATGTGGCTCCAATGTTGTCACACCATAAACGGGCTACAAGAGGATGTTGAACTTTCTACTCTGTCAACAATTTCTAAACCCACATCATCTCAGCAGTAGCATCCGCTAATGCCTTGTATTCTGCCTATGTACTTGAACGGGAAGCAGTAGGTTGCTTCCATGCACACCACGAAATCAGATTGCAACCAAGAAACACGGCAAAGCCACCTGTTGATCTCCGATCATCAACACATCCCGCCCAATCGGCATCTGAGAAAGCACTAACCATCATAGATTTGGACTTCCTGTTATGAAGGCCAAGCTTGGACGTCCCATGAATATACCGAAGGATACGTTTCACAACACTCCAATGTATAGTTGTGGGGTTATGAAGAAATTGACACACCTTGTTCACCGCAAATGAAATGTTAGGCCGAGTCAATGTTAAGTATTGCATAGCCCCCACAACACTTCTATATTTTGTAGAATCTTTAGGTCCAAGTGGATCTCCCTCGGTTGCACTGAGCTTTTCAACACTAGACAATGTTGTATTGATCGGTTTGCAATTACTCATGCCTGTCTTTTTGATAATGTCCTCGGCATATTTCCCTTGAGATAGAACCAGGCCTTCTGAATTTCTTTTAACTTCAATCCCAAGGAAATAATGCAAGTCACAGAGGTCCTTTAAGGCAAACTCTCTTTCCAGATCCTTGAGTAAGGCATTTGTGGCTTCCTGCGATGAACTTGCCACAATGATGTCATCAACATAAACCAAAACAAACATAGTGTGCTTTCCTCTATTATAATAGAAAAGAGATGTGTCTGCCTTGGATGACTTAAACCCTAGTGCTTCAAGTTTCCCACACAACCAAGCATACCAAGCTCATGGTGCTTGTTTGAGACCATAGAGAACTTTGTCTAGTTTGCAAACAAATGTTGGTCTTGACTTATCTGCATATCCTGGTGGCTACAACATATATACTTCGTCCTCCAGTACTCCATGCAAAATGGCATTTTGTACATCTAGCTGCCGCAACGACCATCCTCTTGAGACTGCAATAGATAGAATTAGTCTGATTGTAGTAGCTTTAACAACAGGACTAAAAGTGTCCTCATAATCAATTCCATAACGTTGATTAAATCCTTTGGCAATGAGACGAGATTTGTATCTATCAACCATGCCATCTGCCTTCTTCTTAATTTTATAAACCCATTTGCAATCTATTATATTCTTGCCCTTAGGAGGAGGAACAAGATGTCATGTCTTGTTTTCCAAGAGAGCTTGATGCTCACTATCCATTGCTGCAAACCATCTTTGATCACGCAAGGCTTCATCAACCGAGGTGGGTTCACCTACAACAGATGCTGCAGACATACCCCCAATGCACTGTTCCATCAGTATAAATTTTTGGCTTACTAATCCCATGTTCAAGGTGTATTGAAGGACGTTGAGGAGCTGCGGGTGCCACAGGAGAAGCCCTAGCCTCAAGGCCACATGATCCTGTCCCCCTGTGCCCGGATCCGTCTATGGCAAGACGCGCGGAGATGAAGTTGGCGATACAGCACTCGTGGTCATAGAAGATCCCGTCGGGCTAGCGCGCGGGGACGAAGCGACCGCTGCCGTATTCAGTTATGATCCCGATGCAGATTCAGGAGCTGTCGTGCCACCAGAGGATGGATCAACTCCGGTTCGCATGCCTGAGCTATCGCCAGCCAGGGAACACATGAAATCATGTCCATTTGTGCTCGTTTTTGCATCAAATAAAATGCCAGAAGTTCCTATTACATCCTCAGAAGCACTAGAACTGGGATTTTGGTTAGTAGATGGACAATTTGCATCATAATGGTCAAGCAAAGTTGCATCCCCAAAACTAGAGTTGGAACTGAGTAAAGCATCAGGTAAAACGAAAAGCTCGGCCCGAAGCTGTGCACCAGCATTGGGGTGAAGGCGAGCAAATGGAAAACATGTTCATCGAAGACAACGTCTCGATAAATATCGACTCGCCCTGCAGATGGATCTAGACATTTGAATCCCTTGTGCATATCACTATAACCCAAAAAGACACATTGCTTAGAGCAAAATTGAAGTTTCCTAGTGTTATACGACCTCAAATTTGGCCAGCAGGCACAGCCGAATGAATGAATGAAGGAATAGTCAGGTTGGGTTTTGAAAAGACGCTCAAAGGGTGTTTAATTTTGGATGACTTTGGAAGGAAGCCGATTAATAAGAAAGACAACGGTGGCAAAGGCTTCATCCCAAAATTTTAGAGGCATTGAGGCATGTGCAAGCAAGGAAAGCCCAACCTTGACTATATAACGGTGCTTGTGTTCTGCGGATCCATTTTGTTGATGAGCATGCGGGCATGACACATGATGAGCTATGCCTACTTGTTTAAAAAAGGAATTCAAATATTGATATTCACCACCCCAATCAGTTTGCATGTTTAAGATCTTGTAATTAAATTGCCTTTTTACAAGATGTTGGAAATCATGGAAACACTGGAATACTTTAGAATTAGGCCGCAAGAAATAAATCTAGGTAAACTTGCTATAATCATCGATGAAACTCACATAAAAGGTTTTGAGACCAATAGAGGAGGGCGCAGGGCCCCATACATTAGAAAATACAAGATTCAAAGGACCAGTAGAAACACTAGTCGATCTAGGGTATTGTAACTGATGACTTTTCCCTTGTTGACAAGCATCGCAAACCATTGTTTTATTGGACTCACTAGCAAATGAAAGCCTATGGCGATTGTGGACCTACTTGACTACATTAGTGGAAGCGTGCCCTAATCTATGATGCCACAGGGAGATGGATGGCTTGACGACAGCCCCAAGGACTTGTTTATTTGGACTCGACCTGCACGAACTCGACTTCAATGGATAAAGTCCCCCTTCACATCTGCCACTGAGGAGGGTCTTCCTCATTCTCTGTTCCTTGATAGAAAAGTAAATTGGGTGAAATTCTAAAAAGGCATTGTTATCACGTGCAAGACGATGAACATATAATAAGTTTTTAGTGGCCTTAGGGACATGGAGGATTTTATTAAGATGAACAACACTAGAAGGGGTATTCCAAGTTGCTAGATCCAATGTGATCAATCTCCATACCTGCCCCACTGGCTGAATGCATCTGGTCATGGCATCCATACTTGTCGTGGATGGTGAGCTTCTCAAGCTCATTGGTCACATGGTCGGTGGGGCCTAAGTCGACATACCAATTTGCGTCGATACCGTGCGATGTCGCGGAGGAGGCGCTCTTCTGCGGAGCACCGGTAAAAGAGGCGTCAAACCTCTTGTAGCACTTGACCACCGTGTGTCCTTTCTTGACACAGAGCTAGCAAATCACCCTCGGGCGCCTCCACGTTGTCCACCATGGTCACCCTTCTGGTAGCCATGCCTAAGCCACCGCGGCCACCACCACCGCGGCCACGAGCGTTGTTGTTGGAGTTGTTGCCACCTCCACGATTGCCCTTAGTAGCCATGTTTGCAAAGGAGTTCTGAGCACTGCCAGTGTGCAGCTCCATGTGTTGCTCAAAGCTGATCACTAGGTGTAAAGTTCCCCAACTGAGATAGGCTCGACCCGAGCGGCAACAGCCGACACTACCGGGTTGTAGTCGATGTCCAAACCGGTCAAGATGTAGGAGACAAGCTTGTCATCCTCTAGCTTCCTTCCTATAGATACCATCTCATCTGCAAGGGCCTTCACCTTTGAGAAATACTCCATCATGGTAGACGCCCCCTTGGACGCCGTAGCCAGGGCCATCCGGGTGCTGATAACCCGTGCCCTGGACTAGGACGTGAAGATGCCTTCAATGGCGGCCCATGCAGTGGCCGTAGTCTCCGCTGAAGATGTGACTTGGGAAAAAATCTCTTTAGAAAGAGAGGACAACAGATAATTCAGAACCTGCTGATCTTTGGCGATCCAAGTTTCATAGTTGGGGTTGGGAATCGGTGACTCCTTGTTGTCGTCACCCTTCGCACCATCATCCTTCTTCACCGGAGTCAGATACATCTCCAGAGGTTGGCACGTCAGCTTGATGTACCTAGCGAGTGGGGCATCGTAGAGAGCAGACATGACTTGGAGATGCCACATCAGGAAGTTGTTTCTTGTCAGCTTCTCGCTCATGGATATAAACCCTATCGGTGGAAATGTAGGCGCAGCGGAAGAAGAAGAGGAAGCGGCCATGGATCAATTCCATAAGGAAACGGGCTCTAAATACCATGTCAAGATGAGTGAATGAGTTGCCCCTTAGGGTCTCGGCTTCATGTTAATATAGGTCAGGAACAGCCCACGGCATGGCTTGTACACAAAGTCAGGTATACAACAAGATAAATATCAATGTGATCTATCTATGTACTTGAGATACAAGCAAAGAACTAACTACTCTAACCTGTACCAAATACATGAGCCATGTTGTACCTATGTTAGATACATGAATCGTGACATATCTTAACAGTTTCGTCTAGACGCTCCTTCATGTGGTCCAGCCCAACGTTTTGTTTGCTTAAACTTATCAGCCATGGTACAATATTTTTCTCTCACAACAAATCAGCTTCAGCTGGCTTATTAGTCGCATAAACTATCAGCCGAACAGCTTGCAGTAAACCTTCCACATCCATCCCTTCCGTTGACCTTGCTGCTCACCTTTGCTCTGCTGCCCGCCCAGCTCCTCCTTCTCCTGTTCCACATGCCACTTCTGCCGCTGCTCTTGTTCCGAGTGCCCTACCTCTGCTCTTGCTCCGAGGAAGCCCTCTGGCATCACCTCCTGCTACGACTGCGGCGTGCCGGTGCCTCGATGAAGATGGCGAAAAGAAGGCCGCACCGGGATACGATGCATGTTGCAAATGTCCAATTCAAAATGTTTTAGAAGTTTGAGAGGTGCAAGCGTTGTATATCGATGTTGCAAAAGTAGATCGGGATGCTGCACATGTTGTAATGGCTATGTATTGTATGTTTCAAGTGTAAATCCCAAATGTTTCATCTGTTTCAGACAAATATTGCAAGCGATTTATCTAAATGTTGAAAAAGTGGATCTGAATGTTGTATATACATGCATGTTGCAAGTATATGTTTTAAGTGTTTTCAGGTGTTTCATACGTATGTTTGCAAGTGTTTTATCTGGATGTTGCATATGTTTGTAATGATTTTCAAATGTTTTTAGGTGTTTTCGCAAGTGTTTCAGACGCTTGTTTCAAGTGTTTCATTTGTCTTTTTTTTTATGTTGCAACTGTTGCATCTGGATGTTTCGAAAGTAGATCGGGTGGTGTACATGGGATGCGCGTGAAAAGAGGCTAGCGGCGCGGACGATGTTCAGGGTGGCATGGACGACTCTGGAGCGGTGCGGGCCCACTGTTAGTGCACTCGCTCACAAGTCCGACGCGCTAGACACTCGCTTGGTCCCTGTGCGAGGAGCGTCCGGACGCTAGCGCCCAAATCAAATGTTCGGACGCTAGCAAGCCCGCTGTTTCATAGATAAACAAAGCTCTAATAAGTTGCAAGAAGACTATATTTGGTAACGCGCATATACTACTGTATAAATGGAAGCCAAACACAACACGTGCTTTTATAGCTTTTTTTGCGAGAAACGTGCTTTTATAGCTCAGACTGAAAAGTTTGACAGCGACGGGCACGACTTATCTTTTTTTTTTTTTTTTGAGGAAGACTACTTATCCATATACTTTGTCTGTATCAGATTTAGAAGTTGTTTAGCAGAGTAGTCACCTAAATGTCTACACGGCCCATGAGCCCAAATTGACAAAGAAGCCTGCCTTCCGAACGGCCCAAACTCACTTTCAGGTCGGCGGCCGGCTCGGGCAGCGGCGGCGCGCCACCTCTTCCACGCCCCCGGCGGCGGCTTCACTCCGATGCTCGCCCTCTTCTTCTCCGCCTACCAGCGCCGGACGCGGATGCTCGCCCTCTTCTTCTCCACCTCCGTCCCGTCGCCCAAACAACAGCATCGAATCGAAGATGCTCGCCCTCTTCTTCTCCGCCTTCGTCCGGTCGCCCAGGGAGCAGTTCTGGCCGCATCGAATCGGCTGGACCGGCGAGCGCGGACATGTCTGCGATCAGAACAAGGAGAGCGGAGCGGCGGCAGAGCCCGAGGTAGCGTCCCTGCCCGCGTCTCTGCACTCACTGTATGTATTTTCATTCAGTTGCATTGCACATCGAAAGTGGGTCTTTGTCCCTGCAGGCTGCACTCACGAACGTGGAAATGGAGGTGGAATTACCTGATTCCGTTGCGTCTTCCAAAATGGACGTGGATCAGAACGTGGTGTACAAGTAAGCTGGCAATATTTATAATTTATAGTCAACTAACACAAAAATCAGAATGGCGCAGCGGAAGCGTGGTGGGCCCATAACCCACAAGTGATAAATTTTGATGTTTTTTCCTTTTTTTTGTTTTGACAATTCTATGCCTTGTTTCCCCTTTCAATTGCAATTCAGTCAATTCTAAAGTGAAATGGTTCTGATAAATTTTGATGTTTTTTCCTCTTTTTTTTTTTTTGTTAATTCCATGCCTTGTTTCCCCTTTCAATTGCAATTCAGTCAATTCTAAAGTGAAAACTGTTTTTTTTGGTTAATTCCGCTCTGTCCCAGCGTCCCTGGTTTGCCCCTTTCAATTTCAATTCAGTCATTCTAAACTTGCCGGCTGGCCGCAACTGCGAGCCCTTTTGCTGTGCACCCTCGGCATCAACAGACCTTGAGCTATGGCAATCGGAAAGTCTGCATTGGGTGGCGTTGGTTGAGCAGACAAGACGAGAAGCACCAAGATGCTATCTCAGGCAAAGAGAAATCGGCTAGTACCTAGCAAGGTTGTGGAAAAATCGCTCACTCGGTTGCACATCCGGTGTCCATTCCTTCAGAACGTTCAGTTATTCCGAAATGCACATGGATCTGAACGTGGAAATGGAGGTGGGATAATATAGCAGTTGAAACGATTGCTTTTTTTTTTTATGTTATGGTCAAAATCTCAAACGGCGTGACCAGCGCTCGGACGTCTAGACGCTAGCCGCTGTCCGGACGCCCGCACCAGGCCCGCCTGCTGCTCCCATCTCGCCTACCACACATGCTGCCAAGCTTGCCTCGCCTTTTCAAAAAAAAAAAAAAGCATGCCTCGCCCGTCCCGCATGCAACTCTACGTTTGCACACCTGCCCCTACATTCTAGTGCGCCTATACACGCAGTTGTGCGCCTCGTGCATGCTGATGTCTACCTCGTGCCTGCTGATGCACATGCAGGTGGGAACCGCTACGCCGGCAGGGACTGCATCTGCATGCGTCTGCTTCCTACGCCTACTAATGTTGCAACATAAAAGCACTTCTGCAACATACGTCTAAAACAGGTGAATCATTTACAAACATACGTTTGCAATACGTGTATAACAACTACAACATCCAGATAAACACATTTGCAACGTACGTCTGAAACAGATGAAACATTTTGAATAGATGCTTGCAATATGTATCTGAAACATATGTTACATTGCAACATATGCAACATCCAGATGAAACACTTGCTACATAGGTCTGAAACAGGTGAAATATTTGGATATACACTTGCAAAATACATGTATAGCCACTGCAATATATGCAATATCTAGATAAAACAATTGCAACATACAAACGAAAAATTTGAAACATACATTTGCAATATACGTGTATAGCCATTGCAACATATGCAACACCATCTCTACTTTTACAACATCTAGATGAAACATATGCAACATAAACCTAAAACGCTGAAACATACAGTTGCAACATGTGCTTACCTACTTGCTACTGCCCAATGGAGGCTAGTTGACGTGGCGCGTGCGGTGTGCGGCACGATGCACGAGTGGGGGTGTGAGGCGCGAGGCACGGGCGGGGTGTGCGTTACGAGGCGCAAGGCGGGTTTGGTGCGCCTGTGCGAGGTGCATGGGCGTACGGCCCGAGACGGGAGGCGCAGGGGCGCGCGGCGCGAGGCAGGTCCGGTTCAATCATGTGAGGCGCGAGGTTTTTCTTAGGAAAGTGCGAGGTACGAGGTGCAGGGGCGTGCGGCGCAAGGCGGGTCCGTCCCGTCCGTCCAGACGGACGTCCTGATAGGAGCATTTCCGAATCTCAAAGTACCTTTCTACTTACTGCAGTAAAGTTACTTGTTCTCCTGTCAGCTGCATAGTTCAGAACAAATGGCTGCTCCACTTCAGTTAGTAAGAACTAAGAAGTCAGCTGCATGATGAGTTCAATTTTCAATCAGCAAAAAAAAAAAATGCATTTTTTTTTCATAAACAGTTTGCGATGTATGGCTGGGAAAACATAGGAGGGTAATTCCTCAGGAAAATTGGAAACTCACACATACCAGTACAGATTCTAGACTTTTTCCCCTTAATTCTATCTTTTCTGTGCCATATTTCCTTGCAGCAGAGCAACAAACTCATTTAACTGAACTGATCTAGACAGACATGAATGGCTCACAGTCTCACACCACACTAATCTCTTCTTCATGATCTTTCTGTGTGAAGGCATCAAGCAGGTAGTAACCTCTGTACATCAGTTTTGTCAAGATATTCATTTTATTTGACGAAGCATTGCTTGGTCTGTGATGATGCACCTCTGCTCTGCCTCCTATATCAATCAAGAGCAGAGAAAATCCAGAAGCATGTTCAGCCATGTTGAATTGCAGAGATGACTTTCTCCATTGTTGACATATTATGATTATTACAGGATGATGCAACAGGCTGTAAATGGCCTTTGAATGAAGAGTTATAAAGTCCTTCTCCTTTGTAGGTGGTGCATTATCTTCCTTTTTCTCTGACTAAATCTCCCACAGAGATGTATATATGGTCCACATGTATTGTCAGCTTCTACTATTCTTTGACGGCAAAGAGGAACGAAGAAAGTCAACCAGAACAATCATAACAAAATGTGTTCTTGGACTACGACTATCGGACTGGACTCACCCTGCATGACCTGCACAAGTATTGCTGTTCTTAAAACGTTCTTGCTCTCGTTTCATTCAGAGCCATCTCATGCCATACCACAACTGACAACTCGCTGGCCATTTTCTCCTGCACCTGCTACATTCTCTTCCAGAGCAGGGAGAGATACCAATGGAGATTCTCCTTTCTGTGGTTCTGGGCGAGCTGACTACTCGATCCATAAATTTCCTCATCAGTAAATGCTCAAAGCCGTCAGTGCTGGAACTGGAGGATTGCCTCTGCAGGGTTCTGCTTCGGGCGCAAGTCATCGTCGATGAGGCCATGGGGCGGCACATCACAAACCAAGCTATGCTGCACCAGCTCAACATGCTGAGAGATGGCATGTACCGAGGCTATTACACGCTCGATACTTTCAGACACCATCCTCACAAGGTGGAGGCCACCAGAGATAAGACAGTGAGTCAAACTTCGTTTCTCTCCAAAGTCAATTCTGTGAAAGGTTTGCATTCCTCCAATAGAAACACTGAAATTTTGGAACAACTACAAAAGGTGCTACACTGTTTGAGTTCCATGATCAATGACTCGGAAGAGATGGTCATGTTCTTGATGAGCTACCCTCGTTTGTACAGACAGCCATATAGCATGCATATCCAGCTGGGCAACTGCATGTTTGGCCGCCAGTTGGAAACTGAACTTGTCATCAACTTCCTACTGCAGTCATGGCCACATGGTTCTGAAGAATTGGAGGTCCTGCCAATTGTTGGTCCAGGTAGAGTGGGCAAGAGTACCTTTGTCGCTCATGTTTGCAAGGATGAAAGAGTCTGTGGCCATTTCTCAAAAATCTTGTTCTTGAAAGGCCATGATTTTACAGATGATGACCTCGCTACATTAAGAGAAGGATGTGCAATGGAACACCAAAATTGTGTGTCAAACATGAACAATGATGGGAGATTGCTTCTTGTTGTCGAGTTAGTTGGTGATCTCGATGACAACACGTGGAATAAGCTATATTTTGCTTCTAAACGGTGGATGCCAAGCAATAGCAAAATCATAGTCACAAGCCGATCTGAGAAAATAAGAAAGTTTGGAACAACAGAGGCTCTAAGTCTAAAGAATATGTCCCATGAACCATTCTGGTATTTCTTCAAGACTCTTTCATTTGGAAGCACGAATCCTGAGATGAACAAGAATTTTGTGCACATAGCCATGGAGATAGCCAAGATCCACAGCGGATGCCTTATTAGTGGAAATATGACCTATTTGTTAAGAGACAACTTTGACATTCACTTTTGGTGCAAGGTGTTGGCTTTCTTGAGAAGGGTCACGCACAAGCATGTCTCCATATCCAGTGAGCATCCATTTGATCTTATAAGTGAAAACAGGCTTGCTCATCTTGGGAGAATGGCGGCACCTTCTGAAGATCTTTTGCTTTATCATCTGTCTCAACGCTCTCCACAAAAGGAGGTTCCAAATGTAAGAATCCAAGATGTGATGTACGGAAGTGTAAAGCCTCGTGGGGGATTTGAGGTCCTAGCATGGAGGTCTCCGATACCGCCCTACTATAGCTATGTCAATACCTGTGAGATTCGAGATCTAAAAGGAACAGCTACCAAGAGAAAACGTTCTATGAAAAATTGAGTCACGCTTTGTTAATTTCTGTGATGTTATGCTTATGTAGAAAGACATATGAATATGCTTTTATTTGATGGTTTTATGAAAAATTGCTGCATTCTTGTGATAGGAGGTTATAGGTATCAAGTTATAAAAAATAGTCAGGATGTACTACTGCTTTGTCATATGTGAAGTGTTTATCAGTAACAGAATTTAAATACTCCATCGTTGAGCGAGCTCCACCATCTGCACTCTCAAACAATGACATCTGCTGGCAAAGCTCAGCCATGAGCACACAGACAGATGATTACCTCCATGTTCCTCTGCCGGTTGGGATGGGGGAAATAAACAGTGATCGATTCTTCAGTTGTACGATGATGCAGTGATTCAGAGACTTGACGAGTTGCAACATGTTCAGGAAGAATTACAGACGACATGCGCGATTCTAAGCGTTGTCAGATAGCTAGACTTGTATTTCTTGCTCGCAAGCAGTGACACAGTAGTAGTACAGGTTTACGCTACCGTTCAGAGATCACAAGTCTGCAACAATTACAGTTACAGATGACAGAGACAGGCTGCAGCTGCCATTACTTTTTCAAACACGAATGGCACCATCACAGGCTAATCTTCTACCTTCCACCTGCTGTCCGCGCACATTGTTGGTTGGTCGGTGGCCTGTTGGCTTCCTCCTTGCGGCCGGCGAGGTGGGGTCCAGTCCAGGACGGGGGCTGCTATTCGATTTTTCCCAAGCATTGGTCTGGGGTGGCGGAGGATAGGGGCAGATGAGCGGGACAACTGGATTCAGGCAGGCCTCAGACTCAACTCGAGTTCAATTTCATGCAGGATACCGACTTCCATCGTCAATCTTGGCCTCCATGTATTTATTGATGGTCTGAAAATTCGAAGAATATATTCTCCAACTCCAGTCTGAAGTCTGAACTGAACCATAGCTCTGACTTTCCATATGTGTATTTTTTACTCCACTATACTTATTCTTTTCAGCCAATCTATTCCATGAAAAGAACCTAAATGCAGTTCAGACTCCAGATGCTATATACACACTGGTTAGTGTTTGATTTTTCCTTACCGCTGTTGTACATGGAAAATTACAGTATAGTTCAGACTTGCAAATCTCAAAATACCTCTTCACTATTGCAGTATAGTTCAGAACAAAACAATACATGGCTGCCTGCTTCACAATAGTTAGCCAGCCTGTGACTATTTGAGCCATGAATATATCGTTAACGGCAAGCCTAGCGCCCGGATGTCCAGCCCTAGGCCTGCGTCCGGACGCCGCTCCGTTACGCAACCGCCCGCCCCCCTCACGTAAAAATCGAATCGAAACAGAAATTGCGTCCACTCACTACTAGAATCAACCGCTTTGCCGAGTGTCCAGGGCACTCGGCAAAGCCCTAAATACACTCGGCAAAGACTTTGTCGAGTGCCACACTCGGCAAAGAGCACACGGCAAAAAAGCTGTCGGTAAAGCGGCCTTTGCCGAGTGTCTTTTATCGGGCACTCGGCAAAGGCCGAACCGAAAAATTCTGAAAAAAAATAGGAAAAAAATTTTAAAATGTTTTTTTAATTAGAGGAGGGACCCACCGGCCAGTCATATGACAGCCAAGTGACCACCCAAAGCAATTTTTTGAAACTTTGCGCCCAGCGAGAATCGAACCTGCGACCTCTCACACATACGCGAGCTCCTCTACCACTACACCTCTCTTTCATTTGTGTCTATATTCCATTTCGGTTCCCCAAATATTATACCAAATCAAGTGTAAATTGATTGTTTGAGGCCCTAAACGAATTCAAATTAAAAAGTTGCCAACTACAAAGTTTCATAACTTTTTGAAATCTACAATTTTTATTCAGGAAGTTTCTCCATCCGAGGTCGTTTGAAAAATTCGAATTTTAAAATTTTGAATTTCAAACGTAGTTTTGCATGACAAGATGATTTCAAATTAAAAAGTTGTCAACTACAAAGTTTCATAACTTTTCGAGATCTACAATTTTCATTTAGGAAGTTTCTCCATCCGAGGTCGTTTGAAAAATTCGAATTTTAAAATTTTAAATTTCAAACGTAGTTTTGCATGACAAGATGATTTCAAATTAAAAAGTTGTCAACTACAAAGTTTCATAACTTTTCGAGATCTACAAAGTTTATTTTGGTTATTTTTCCATCCGAGGTCTTTTGAAAAATTCGAATTTTAAATTTTTGAAATTCGGATGCAGTTTTGCATGACAACATGATTTCAAATTAAAAAGTTGTCAACTATAATATTTCATAATTTTTCGAGATCTACAATTTTCATTTAGGAAGTTTTTCCATCTGAGATCGTGGTTCTAACATTATTCATAAATCTTATATATCTCTCTTGTAGTTTTATAAAACTATATGAGAGACGTGTAGATTTTATGAACAACGTTACTATCGCTTTGTCGAATGAAGAAATGACCAAAATAAACTTTATAGATCTTAAGAAGTTATGAAACTTTGTAGTTAAAAACTTTTTAATTTGAATTCATTTAGGGCTTCAAAATATGCTTTAAAAAACTGCTTTGCCGAGTGCAAAAAAACACTCGGCAAAGACCTTCTTTGCCGAGTGTTTTTTTTGCACTCGGCAAAGCAGTTTCTTTGCCGAGTGTTTTTTTGGCACTCGGCAAAGAATGTCTTTGCCGAGTGTTTTTTTTGCACTCGGCAAAGCAGCTTCTTTGCCGAGTATTTTTTTGCCGAGTGTTTTTTATTTAGCACTCGGCAAAGAGCTTCTTTGCCGAGTGTCCGAAAAAAAACACTAGGCAAACCACATGGCACTCGGCAAAGAACCAGATTCCGGTAGTGACTGTGCCCGCACAAACAGGAGAGCGTGCCTGCTGCGCCCACACCACCACGCGCCTGTGCCCCTGCTCCCAACCGCGAGATGCAATAGAAGGTGGGAGGAGGAGAGATGCAACACCCAATCTACTTTTAAAACATCAAAAAACAACAGCTGTAACATGCGTCTGAAGGTTGTTGAAATACTTGAAACATGCTTCTGAAACACTTGAAAAACACACATGAAACACACTTGAAAACCATTGCAACCATACGCAAACATCCGAATAAAACACATGCAACATATGTGTGAAATATATGTAACATCCAGATAAACACAATTGCAACATGCGACCGGATAAACACAGATGAAACATACATCTGAAACACTCGAAACATACTATTGCAACATGCCTCTAAAAACAATTGCAACATATACAACTTATGCAACATCCCCCGATCTACTTTTGTAACATCCATATGGTTCAACTGCAACGTACCTCTAAAACGTCAATATGGTTCACTCGTTCACACGGTTGACCGCCTCCGGCGCCGCTGGGTTATTGGCTGCTGGTCATCAGAGATGGAGATGGAGGTGGTGTATACCGTACCGTTCGGTGAGGGGGGGGGGGGGGGGGGGGGGGGGGGCGGCATGCTAGGCGCACACGTACGAAGCATCATACCGGCCAGAGCTGTACAACCAAAGCCTAATAAGCCTAATAAGCTGAATGCGCATGGCCGGCGCCGATGGCCGTTTGTGAGCCTAGCTAGGTACCTAGCTGCCATGGTCACCATGGTCGTCGTCCTGCTCATTCTTCTTAATAGCTCCTCGGCGCCCATGGTCGCCGCACAACCGTGGGAGATCTGCGGCACCACCGGCAACTACACCGCCACCA
Source organism: Saccharum hybrid cultivar R570 (assembly GCA_038087645.1). NCBI lineage: Eukaryota > Viridiplantae > Streptophyta > Magnoliopsida > Poales > Poaceae > Saccharum > Saccharum hybrid cultivar. The sequence goes on from JAQSUU010000368.1 coordinate 2,944,774, forward strand.
GCTCCTAAAGCGCCAACCTCGATGCGCTGTCCGCCACGCTCCTAGCGAATGCCTCCGCCTCATCCTCGGGCCTGTTCACCAAGGCCTCTATGGGCGCCGCTCCCGACGTGGTCCACGGCTTTGCGCTATGCCGCGGCGACCTCAACGCCGCCACCTGTCGCGCCTGCGTCGCCACCGCGTCTCAGGGCGCGCGGCGGCTGTGCACGCTCATCAAGGACGCCACCGTCTTCTACGACACGTCCCTGCTCCGTTACTCTGACCAGGACTTCCTTGAGCTGCTGGACTACTCCAGCCACTCCTACAGTAATGCTTCGGTGGATCGTCCCCTCATGACCACGGATTCCCCGTTGATCGGCTGGAACGGCTACAGCTTTCATTTCTTTGGGCTGGTTCGGCTGGTGGAAAAGCCGGCTGGTTTCGGCTGATTCAACAGTGTTCTGTGAAAGAGAATAAGCTGAAACAAGCCGAAACATGACTTGCAGAACAGGGCCTTTAAAGATGATGTTTAAAGTATCTATGATTTAAAGAATAAATTATGATATTAGGGATCTTTGACTTCCGAACCATAGCAAAAATCATAATATAGATTCATGGCATCGTGAGACATGAGTTGAGTCACCGTAACTTAAGCTAAGGTTTCAACAAAATGTATATTGAAGATACACGGATGTGCCATGCGTATGGATGAAAAAAAACCATATAGATGAATACTGATAAGTTTATCAACAACAACTGAATAGAGATTAAGTAGGAGTATCTATATGCATATGAATGAAGACAAAAATGTGCAAATGAATATAAGTAATTTATATTAGTTAATTAATTGTAGGTACTATAAATGAACATTTACTGTTTACTATGTCTCATAAAAATCCTAGCCAGTGCGGGAGTAAGGGTTGATAGACTACTTGTGAAAATAGGAATATCAGAATTATCAGAAATCTATCTATCGCTGAAAATCTGAAGTTGGTGTTGAGAAAGCAAGAGGATAAGAGCGGAGTATCCGAGTATGTATCCGGCATATCCCTGCCCAATTCTGAATTAACTGAAGAGTGAAGACTAAAGACACGGAAAAGTCAAGTCTGTAAAGGCGGCTTTGCACACGCGCATGGTACAAATCAAAAGCTGAATTTTCAGCTGCCCGTGTGTCCGCGGAATAAATGACTGCTCAACAAGTTCAATCTGCATTGGGTGCTGATAGATGCCACTCGTGATATAGAAAGGTTGGAAAAATAAGGATATTCAATATCCGATACCGTATTCGTATCCAAATACTAAAATCATATATTTATAATGTCGATATCTAATTGTATCCTATCCGACATGATTAATACTATCCGTATTCGAATCCGAATCCGATCAATAACATAAAAATAAATATAATATTAGTCATATTCGTCCGTATCCTATCCATTTTCATCACTGTCACGCAGGCTGGCCTGCCCGCTCGATGTGAGCCCACTCGGCCTGGCCCATTCCGTGCCCACGTGGCCTGCTCTGCCTTCCTTGCATGCAAGGCCATGCATGCAGGATACGGCACTTGCTGTAGCTGGTGTTGGGTTGCTCCACTCAATTTTTTTTGTTTTGTTTTCTTTTTTCAAAAATGTGATAACTTTCTTATACTTAGTCTGTTTTGGTTATTTCAGTTTCATTTTTTTTTTTCATTTTTCGCAAATTTTATTGCACGCAGGGTCACGCTCGTGGGGAACGGCCCAGTTTTGTTGCTTTAGTTTTTATTGTTCTTTTTTTATCCTTCTTTTATTTATTTTTCTTTAGTATTCAATATATATTTATAAATTTTAGTTTTACTTTCTTGTTGTCAATTTTAGTTTTATTCCTTTTTTATTATTTTCATTGTTCAGTCTAGCTTTGTTTTTCAGTTTTCAGCCACCCTTTTAGGTTTAGATGCTATTTTCTTTTATTTTCGGTTTGTCTTGTTTTTTCAGTGTTTTTTAGTTTTGGTTTTCTGTCATGTTTTTTTATTGTTTTCAAGTTTTAGTTTTTAGTCCCCTTTTTAGGTTTGAATATCTTTCTAAATCCTATATATTAGTTGCCTTACCTATAATGTATAAGTTATCATAAAAGGATAGCCATTGCACACATAAGTTGTCACAAAAGAAAAAACACATACACATACCAGGCAGATTCGGTTGGGGATTAGGGGTTGCAACAAGTATTAGGATTAGAGGCTGTGGCAAATATTAGGATTAGAGGACGCAAATTGAGTTTGTATAATAACTTGCCCCAGTTGGCAGCTTATTTTATGCTTCTTTTAATAACTTGCCCTCAAGTTGTACAACTATATAACATATATTTACACATAAATTGCCCCAGTCGAGCATGAAACTCCAGGTGCGATGTACTATTGGATTCGACCAGCTTTTTGCTCTTGAACCACGAATGCCTCACTTTAGCTCGCCCAGAGCTTCTTTAAAATACGTGTACTTGGTATCCCGGAGTCAATAGTCAGAGAAATCATATCTCATATAGTCATATATGCCATTGCTACAAAGCTTCTTTCCATTCTCTCAACGGTTATCTTCCTGAGGGTATTGGAGAGAGAGACCTACAGTACCCGAGGATTACAGGGACGTGGCAACCGAAGGACAGAGCTATTCAACTAGCTTGTCATTAAGTTGGCTACTATCGGACATATGGGCCTCGGGTATCTTCACCGCCCGTATAACCCGAGGGCACCATATCCTCGAACCAGTATAATCCCTGTGTCTTGTATGTTACTCATCTGATTTGTCTTCCGCGAATAGCTGTTAGGTATTGTCGGAGCTAATTCTTTCAACATCAGGATCAACTCCAACTGCCCTTCTACATGGAAGTCATAGTCAAAATGTGTTGGTACATTTAGACAATACACGAAGATAAAATCTTCAGAAGTTTTCAGCTTTTAGTCCAACACTGCAAAACAATCTTTAGAAGAGAATTTACTCAAGTTATCCATAGTGCGAAGCAAGCTTTATACTCTTCATTAGTCAATGGCTAGAAGCCTTTGTCTAATCTTGCTTGTTTGTTTTATATATATATTTGTTTCGTAACAAGTAGCTATAACGCTTCCTTTACTGTTTTTAATATAATTCCAGTAGGGGTTAACCCCCCAATTCCACTCAAACACAAAGACTCCGATGAGCTAAGGCATATGCTAAGGACCCATTTGGTAGAGCTCTAGCTTCAGATAAAATGGCTTCAATTCTAGCTTCTCTCGTTGAATAGTTTCATTTGACTGCAGTTTCACCTAGCTGAAAAATGTTTGGTAAAATAACTTCTCATTGCACCCACTTTATACATGGCCCCTCTTGTCATTGGGCTAACCCTTTCATTTTTTTTCACTCCCCTGTTCCCGAATCCTCACACCTCCCACATCTCTCGCTGTTACCTCCCCACCCTGAGTTTCTGTCGCCCATCGCCACCCCAATCCTTGGCACGGGTCCCTCACCACCGTGCCTCCACCGGCCCTCCTCTGCCGCGCCGGATTCTGCCACTGGCGCAAGATTCCACTAGCACCGGCCCTCCTCCCCAAGCACCAGCCCTCACCCGCGGGTGCCATGACAGAGCATGACTATGAGCACCGGCATCGGGAGTGGCGGGCGAGAAGGCGAGGCCATGGTGGCTCGCCCAGCGCACGAGGACAGTGGGTTCCACAGGAGCGAGGTGAAGCTCGATTTTTCAGCTCTATTTACCGAGTTTTGCGGGATATGGAGCTACTTCGTGAGATGCCATTTGGTTGGTGGTGTGGTGAAGTGAAGCGACTCCTGGAGCAGCTAGACAAGCACTACCAAACGCACCCTAAGATACAAACCCAACACATCTCTGTTACACCCATGGGCCGCAGCCCCACACTCTAAACTTGGTAGTTGGTACTAACATAGGAAGATAGAAGACTTCCTTGGGGACCAGATCCCCGTGCAGGGACCATCCAGGAAGCCAATACGCCTCGTTTTGTTGGCCAATGCGAACAGGTCTGCATCATGTCCGTATATCTTGACTTGGGATCCGAGGTCCTGCCCTCTGTGTCCCTGTCCGGCCGGCCCATTCGACAAGTTAGAAAAACAGGGTTAGGCGTAGGAAATGAGCGTCAAGTTTCTGCACTGACTAAGACGTCAGTGTACACAAGTGACAACGACTTGAGCGAAGACTAATGCACAGGTCCGTGCCTGTTAGGCGTGTCCAACAATCCATCACCCTACCCTATAGGGCACATAGCGAGCTTCAGCCTTCAGGACAAGTATATATTAGCTTCGTCGCTCTTGTAGTACGAATAACATAACTTGTGCTAGACTGCTAGTACGACCAGCAGCACCGGGCCTATCAAAAGAACAAGGAAAACATGCAGCTGCCGCGGCTGCCGGTAGCGGCGGCGGCATTCGTGTCTCTCTGGCTGCTGCTTTGTTCCCACATGGATGTATCACTCGGCAGCGGGGGCAGCATGGATTTGAACTCGCGCTCACCGACTTCAAATCCATGCTGTTGGACCCGACCGGGTCACTGGGTTCATGGAATTCGTCCAACCACTACTGCTCCTGGCAAAGGAGTTACCTGCAGCCGTAGGCATCCTGAAAAGGTGGTTGCAGTGAATCTCGAGTCCTCTGGCCTGGCTGGACGTATCTCGCCACTCTTGGGCAACCTCTCCTTCCTGAGGTTTCTCAACATCAAAAACAACAACCTCCAGGGGGAGATCCCCCCAGAGCTTGGCCGTCTGGGTAGGTTGCAAGAGCTCAACCTTAGTTTGAACTCTTTGGAAGGAGGCATCCCGTCGGCCTTGAGAAAGTGCAGTAAGCTCATATCACTTAGTCTTAAGAACAATCACCTTCAAGGTGAGATCCCAACACAGATGGGCTCCTTGAAGAATCTCGTCCATTCGAGTCTTTCTGCCAACAACTTGTCTGGAGAGGTCCCACCATTTTTAGGTAACATGTCATCAATCCAACACTTGGATTTGGGGGAAAACACATTCAGAGGACCAATTCCTAAAACTCTCGGTGGCCTAACCGGTCTGCGTTATCTTAGCCTCGAATTAAACAATCTATCTGGAGCAATTCCTCCGGAAATTTGGAATGTTTCTTCCCTTATGCGCCTTTCTTTTGTTAAGAATGCGCTGAGTGGGTGGGACAATACCACCAAATGCACTGAGCAATCTTCCTTCTCTCCAGATTCTGTTATTGAACCAAAACAAGTTTCATGGAAGTATCCCAACTTCATTGGGTAACGCTTCTAACCTGCGATACTTTGAGGTTGCAGAGAACAACTTTAGTGGCTTAGTTCATTCCGAGATTAGATTCTTACGAAGTATCCAGTGGATAGTCCTTGCCTATAATTCGCTTGAAGCCGAACAAACCGATGATTGGAGCTTCATGTCTGCGTTAACAAACTGCTCCCAATTGATATGTTTGGAATTAGATTACAACAGATTCATTGGTGTGCTTCCCTCCTCTGTTTCAAATTTATCCACTTCATTTCAGTATTTCTCTGCATCACATAATGAAATATCAGGAGTTATACCTGAAGGAATTGGCAATTTTGTTGGCCTACGAATTTTTGGTCTAGAGAACAATTATCTAACAGGAACTCTCCCCAATTCTTTGAGTAAGCTTAGGAGACTGTCAGAGTTGGCACTGTCTAACAATGGCTTAACTGGGCATATCAACCAAGCAATAGGTAATTTTACCCAACTAAATTACTTGTATCTTCATATCAATTCCTTTACTGGTAGCATACCAAGAGGTTTAGGAAATTTGTCATCTTTGTTAGAAATAAACCTTGCTAGCAATAAGTTCAGTGGTATGATCCCATGTAGTATATTCAACATTTCCACACTCTCCGGATACTTGGATCTTTCGCATAATCAGTTGGAAGGGACAATACCACCTCAAGTTGGAAATTTTCAGAGCATCACACTATTCTTGGCTCACCCAAATAGATTATCAGGTGAAATCCCTGCTAGTCTTGGCGAATGTCAACTTCTCCAGAATCTCCAACTACAAAACAACTTATTTCATGGTAGTATCCAATCTCTGTTTAGTGGTCTTAAGGGTTTGGTAACTCTTGACCTCTCAAGCAACAATCTGTCAAGTCAGATACCTATGTTCTTTGAGAATCTTACCACTCTTCAGTGTCTAAATCTCTCGTTCAATAACCTTGTTGGGGAAGTGCCAACCGCTGGAATTTTTGCAAATGATACTGCAGTTTCAGTGCAAGGCAATGCCAAGCTATGTGGGGGCATCGAAAACATTCATTTGCCTCGTTGTTCTATCATATCATCATAGAAGAAGCACAAATTTCCAGTAGTGCCTGTGATCTTTCCCTCGGGGGAGCATTAGTCATAATTTTGTTGTTGGCATATTTCTTGTTTTCTTGGTGCAAGAAAAGATTAGCAAATGGTCCTTCAGCATCGTCCTTACAAGATAGCCCTTTGTCTGCTTACCCACAATTGCTAAAAGCAACTGATGGTTTCTCAACAAATAATTTGCTGGGTACTGGAACTTTTGGGTCTGTATACAGAGGAGAAATAGATGGTACAACTGATGACAATTTTGTTGCTGTGAAAGTACTCAATCTTCAGATACATGAGGCACTTAAAAGTTTCACAGCTCACTGCGAAGCTATGAGAAACCTGCGCCATCGGAATCTTGTCAATGTAATCACAGCTTGCTCAAGCATTGATTTCAGAGGAAATAACTTCAAAGCAATTGTGCTTGAGTTCATGCCCAATGGTAGCTCATTCTAACTCAAATGAGGATAGGGTGGAGAGACACTTCAATCTCGATCAAAGAGTGAGTATACTACTCGATGTGGCTCATGCATTGGACCATCTTCACTATCACAGTACCCTCCCAGTTGTTCACTGTGATATCAAGCCAAGTAATGTGCTTCTTGATGCTGATATAGTAGCACATGCTGGAGATTTCGGACTTGCTAGAATTCTTGCTGAAGGATGCTCATCTTTCTGGCCCTCAACTAGCTCGATGGGATTCAGAGGAACAATTGGTTATGCTCCTCCAGGTTAGATACTGTTGTTCGCTTTGATATGTCATCTACTTATCTATAAAAGAGAGAGTATTGCAGAGAGAGAAGGATAAACTTGTGGCATATTCCCCTGAACTAGTGAGATTTTTTTAGCATTTATTTATTGTCTGTCATCTCTACTTATTAACTGCGTCCACCCATAGAATAAATCTTTTGTTACAATATCCTAAACCAAAACATCATTTTGTTTATGCACAGAATATGGTGCTGGGAATACAGTTTCAACTTATGGAGACATTTTTAGCTATGGCATTCTTGTTCTTGAGATGGTGACCGGAAGAAGGCCCACGGACAGTACATTTGAACAAGGATTAAGCCTTCGCATATATGTAGAGACGGCTGTAAACACCAGAGTTATGGATACTGTAGACGCCAAGCTGGTGGTGGAGTTCAGAAATGAGCCTGCTACAACATCAGGTGTTCCTTTGAATAGAACAATGGTGGATGCTGTGACTTCGCTACTTAAGCTTGGGATATCTTGCTCTGAAGAAATACCATCACGTAGAATGGCAATCAAAGATGTCATCAAGGAGCTGTATGCAACCAAAAAGGCACTACTGCAAGGAGAATAGGAACATGAAGATATGCCTAGCTAGCACTTTTAGATTATGACGAATTTGTTGACATTTTCAGAATCTTTGTCGGATGTGTAGGTTGACTAAAATTGAAAACGTGTCCTTAGACTTAAAAATAAAAGGTGATTGTTCTTAAGTTTGAAGGCAAATATAAAAGTTCTAGATACTGTGATAAAGATGAGAAAAGTTACCATGCTTGGGAATTATGATAGCCATATGTTTGTCCAAATCTAAGGGTTAAAAGATGAAAAGTACCTAATACACATTTTGAAACATTTGGAGAGCAAGAAGTCTCTAAGCCTTTCATACCATGCCTAGGGAGCTCGCTTCAAAGCATAGAGATCTTTTGATGGTTTGCCTTATTTGAATCTTCAAAACCAGGAGATTGCTCAACATATACTAATTCATTGACCTTCTCATTGAGAAATGCACTTTTGACATCTTTGGTAGAGCTTGATATTCTCAGAGCAAGCAAATGCTAACAAGATTCTAATTGCCTCAAGTTGTAGGGAGTTTTTGGATCCAGGGACTAAAGTTTACTCCCTGTGACATCGAATATTTGGATGTCAATTAGGAGGACTAAAAATGAGGTAATTATAAAACTAATTGCATAAACCGTGATTAAATCATGACATAAATTTATTAAGCCTAATTAATTCATGATTAGCATATATTTACTGTAGCATCACATTCTCTAATCATGGACTAATTAGGCTTAATAGATTCGTCTCGTGAATTAGTCTTCATTTATGTAATAATTTTTTAATTAGTCTATATTTAATACTCCTAATTAGTATCAAACATCTGATATGGCTGGGACTAAACTTTAGTCACGTGGAACCAAATGCCCCCTTATTACCGGAGCAAATGTTTCACTAAAATCTAAACCTTTAATTTGATCATTGTCTTGTGCAACAAATCTTGCCTTGGTCCTAACCACAGTTCCATGATTATTTACTTGTTCTAGAAAACCCACTTGGTTCTAATCACATTGTAATTTTTCGGCCTCTCTACCAATTGCCAACCTTAATTGCAAAAGTTGTTCAACTCTTCATACATATCATTCACCCTAATCTGGATCTTTGAGTGCATATCAATCTTTTAGTGTTTCTCTTCTACTCCTAGACTTGATCTTCCATACCCAAGGTGCTGATATGACTGATCCATTCTGACTTTCGAGAGATTTCTGGTCTTATGCGGGAGTGGACGAGATAAGTAGAACCTCCGTGCAACCAGAGTACTCTCTTGCGCACATAATTCTACTACTTCTGTTACAACTAAACTTTCGAGAGACTTTTGGTCTTTTGCGGGAGTGGGCGAGATAAGTAGAACGTCCCTCCAACTAGAGTACTCCTTGCGCACATAATTCCATCGCTCCAGCTGCAACCAGAGAATTCCTCTCTCAGTTCTTGCACGCACAGGAACTGGGCAGGCAGGCCTCATAAAGCAGCGCCGTTCTCGAGTTCATCTGCTTCGCTAAAGACCGACAATCAGGTTTTTGGGGAGCATGTTCCACAAGACTGCTCGACCTTCTTCCTGGTACTTCTTGACGGCTTGGCGACTTCTTCTGATTGGCACTGCAACCTTTTTGCATTGCATCGAGTGAGACGACTACATGAACAAACGCTATATCGACTAGTGGAAATGGCTCTCGTGTCGCCGGGTATGCTACTATAGTGACCTGCTTTCTATTTTCCATGTTTGAATTCATTATTAGTATGACGCTCGTTAACTTACTTGCGACTAGGTCACACATGCACCTTTCTGATGTCACAACATATTGTTAATATTTTTCTAGATTAAATTAGTACTGAATTTGCCTAAATTTCTAACATGTCCACCCCCAGACAATATATATTTTCAATGATCACATATTTCCTTTTTTACGAGTAATGATCACATATTTCCTTGCTGAACAAGTAAAATGGGTATGTAAAGGTTTGCTCATTAACTATAAACTAGTAGAAATGCACGTGCGGTATGCACGTGCTTATCAAAAAAATCTTTGTAATGAAACAATAATAATAACAATGAAACTTTGGAGAGTATTTGCATATATCATTTTGAAAATTACTTAATGTACTGGTGTCACATCTCCAATACATCTCTGAAGACAATATTTTTTGTGCTCTTTCCAGTGGGGTCGACATCCTTATTTGTGTTGGCCAAAACACACGTACTCTTACGAGAAACACCTCTTGACAGTGCTACATATAACTGGCCATGTGAGAAAACCGGTCCAGGGAGATACACACCGACATTTGGTATGGTCTGACCTTGGGCTTTATTTATTGTCATTGCAAAACTCAATCTTATTGGGAACTGCTTTCGCTTGAACTTGAATGGCAATGTAAGATCTTCAGAGGGGGACATGGAAATCTTGGTATGAATACTTTAGTTCTTGCATGATCGCCATTAACTATTTCAGCATCAATTATATTATTTTGAAATCCTCTAATGACCAATCTAGTGACGTTGCAAAGACCGTTGTGAGAATCAAGATTACGTAATAGGATAACAGAGCAGTTTTTTTAACCTTAAGCTCATGAGGAGGTAACCCATTAGGTGTAATAGAATTTAGAAAATTAAGAGGGTAATTATTCCTTGTATCATCATCGGCATGCTCATTTGTAGTAGAAAGAATCACACATTCACGCATATAATCTGCAGAGGTACAATTTGCCTTGAGTTTGGGAAAAACTTGTTCGATAAGGTTATCAATTGGATTGTCTTCTGATTTTTTTTTGCATTCTTACTGGAATTTTGCCTCCATTCCACGATGATATCATCAGGCAATTGAACGTAATTATCACCAAATGTTTTTTCAGTTCCATTCCCAATTCTTAACAGGTACTCCGTAAACCAACTATCATTTTTAGCTTGCATGTTTTGGGTAAGCCGAATCCTTCGTACATTGTCCCATATATATGACTTTAGTAAAGTAGCATTAGTGATCTGTGCTCTTGTTCCTCGTGTCACAAAGGGAAGAACTTGTCTGAAGTCACCTCCAAACAACATGACCTTACCACCAAAAGGTTGATTGTAACCCATTATATCTTGCAATGTTCTATCGAGTGTTTCTACTGCTTGTCTCTTTGTCATGGCTACTTTATCCCATATTACCAAGGCAGCCCTGTGAAATAATTTAGCAGTACCACTCTGTTTTATAAAGCTACATAGTGTTATTATCTAGCTTTATGGGAATCTTGAAACGGGAGTGTGTAGTGCGTCCGCCGGGCATGATACTTGCTGCAATACCAGATGTGGCTGTAGCAATTGCTATAAGATTCATGGAGCGCACATTTGCAAGCAAAGCCTTATAAAGATATTGAAAGGATCAAGATGCCCAAGAGGGGGGGTGAATTGGGCTTTTCTAAAAAATAAATGCAAGGAATAAATCCTACAAGCTGGAATTCACCCCTAGTGTCTACTTGTGTTCCTAGAGAGTCTACCGATACAAAGTTTTGCACCCTAGTTTCCAATCCTAGTCTAGCATGGCAAGTCTAGGAATGTAAACAAGCAATGTAAGTAAATACAAGAAAGTAAATGCTTGAATGTAAAGGGGCAAGGAACACGGCGATGTTTTTCCGAGGTATCGGAGAGTCGCCACTCCCCACTTGTCCTCGTTGGAGCACCCGCGCAAGGGTGTCGCTCCCCCTTGATCCGCGCAAGGATCAAGTGCTCTCTACGGGTTGATTCTTTGACACTCCGTCGCGGTGAATCACCCACAACCGCTCACAAGATGAGTTGGATCATCCACAAGCTCCGCCGGATGAACACCAAACTCCCAATCACCACCAAGCCGTCTAGGTGATGGCGATCACCAAGAGTAACAAGCTAGAACTCTCACTTGACCACTACGAGCCTAAATGAGAAAGTGGATGCACACTTGTTACTCTCTAATCGCTAGTGAGGAACTCTCAAGCTTTGATTCTCAAATCTCTATCCTCACTAGTGCTCTTGCACTACCTTGCACTCCAAAGGTGTTTATCAGCTGATCAAATGAGCAAGAGACCTCTAAAAGAGGTGGTGGGGATGTATTTATACACCCCACAGACGAAACGAACCATTACCTGCTGACTCAGCAAAACTCGAGCTGACCGGACGCGCCGGTCGTACTGACCGGACGCGCCGGTCGCTCGTAACGGTCAAAAACCGAAAAACACCTAAATGACCGGACGCACCGGTCAGGGGTGACCAGACGCGTCCGATCGTGCGTGGAGCTTACTGTACTCGCACCGGACGCGTGACCGCGTCCGATCGGTGATGACCGGACGCGTCCGGTCGTCTCAGGACCTTACTGGACTATGACCGGACGCACCGATCACACCCAGGTCGCGTCCGATCGGGTGTTACCCTTAAGTGACACGTGTTGACTTCTGACCACCGCGTCTGGTCCTCGCGAGGACCGCGTCCGGTGCTCAGAGCTGAAACCCCAACCGCGGAACTGAACTGACCGGACGCGTCCGGTCATGCCGAGGACCGCGTCCGGTCACGGGAAAACGACCCGAAACTCTCCGAAAAGCGTCACAACTTGAACCAAGTTGCTCCCAACTGAACTTTGAGCTATTCTAGAGTTGCCTAGCGCCAAGTTTAACAAGTGTGCACCACACCTAAACATAGGACTCGCCTAGGTCAAGCTACCCGCTCATGCCCCCCTTTATAGTACGGCCAAAAGAGAAAAACGAAGATCCTAACGACTATTCCAAATGTCTCTCAACACCTCGACATCCGGAACTAACCGTCCTTAATCTTGACGTCACTCTTTTGAAAACCGAAACGATTTCCATCAAGGGGCATGAATACCATGGTGCCCAAAGTAGTTAAAACCTCCATGACCTAACTTACCAAAGTTTCTGCAAAACACACGTTAGTCATGGTAATAAAGCGTTGTCATCAATTGCCGAAACCAAACCTCGGGGCCTAGATGCTTTCAATCTCCCCCTTTTTGGTGATTGATGACAACACTCAGATATGAAAGATTGGAGTTGAGGTTTTTGAGCATGCATGGTTCACATAAGCAACAAGCAATAAGCAGAGAAGTGAAAGGAATTGCTTATGTGTCCCAAGCCAAAAGAGTGTACTCATAAGATAAGACAAAAAGCGTTAGTACACAAACGGATATAGCTCATAATTTATCGGAGTAAGGCATGGAAGCACTACCTTAGAGCTATAATTAACAACGGTGACACGAGATAACACTGACAGGATAAAACATTAAGACTCAAGGTTTATCTCACAACGACATGTCACACGAATGCAATGACTGAAAAGTAAACATGATGCATGAAGGTAGCACACAGGAAAAAACGAAAAACAACTCTCAAAACTCCCCCTGAAACTACTCTCTCTCTCCCCCTTTGGCATCAAGCGCCAAAGAAAAAAACTAATCTAAGGATCTGATGGGGGGACAGACGGAGTCGTGTCGGGTGCCGAGGTGCGCGGAGTAATCATGAAGTGTAGAGAATCGCCCTCGGAATCTGAGCTATCTGGCTGACCCTCTGATGAAGCATGTGGCTGTGTAACTGTCTAGGTCTGAACGGCAGGAACAGGTACTGTCGTAGTAGTAATGATAGGATCCGTCTGAGTGACCTGAGCCTATAGCGAGCCAGTAGCAGGAGGATCTGTGGAGGCAACTGACAAAGGTAGAGTCTCTGTAGTACCAGTTCCTGTTACTGGAGGAATAGCTGCCTCTGAAGCTGACAACCCTGAAGAAGTAGCAACTGTAGTATGCGAGGGCGTCGGCTGACCAGTCAACTCGATGTAGGTAGCACTGAAATCACCGAAAGATGTGCCTGTCAGGAGGTGAGGGCGAGGCTGGTCTGATGGTGTAAACCCCGTGTGAATAGGAGTGAAGCTCGGGGACTGGAAAGACTGGGGAACCTGCTGCTGTGGAGATGTGAACTGGAAACCCGGCTGTCCCTGACTCGATGGATCAGAAGATGGTAAAGTAGAAGTCAGGACGGAAGTAGGCGGAGGAACCCCAACCGTGACTAGGTGGCGCAGGAGGTCCAAGTATTGCTGCTGACTAGCTGCAGTCTGTCGCTGAATCTCATATTGTTGTCGCTGCATTTCGACTTGCTGCCTCTGGATCTCAAGCTGCTGACGCTAAAACTCGTCCTGACGAGCCTGAATCTGTGCAAGTGCTGCAGCTGTGTCCTGAGCCTGTCGCTGTATTTGCTGTTGCTGTTGCTCCTGTGCCTGGGTCAACCTCTCAAGAATTGCCACCATGGCTGGGTCTGTGCGGGAGGCTGAACCAGAGCCACCGGCCTCGTGGTCGTGGGACCGAGGAGACCGGTACCTGGGGATGGGCTGGTAGTCCTCATCAGTGCTGTCAGATGTCCCATCCTCAGGAAGATCAGCAGGCTGAGCGCAAGATCTGCAAGCTCTGCCTCTGCAAGCTCATCAACTGTGGCGTCCTGCTCAGCTGCTGTCTCAGGAACCTCAGGTCGCACACGCTGTCCTGGCACTGGGGCCTGATCTCTGGTGACTGACGTCCAAAGCTGATGGATATCATACTCAGGAAAAGCAGTGGTAGTATCTGATATCTCAGCTCGGATCTCTGCTGGCAGCTGAATAGATGATCTGATAATGAGGCAGATCCAGTGTGCATAGGGCAGCTGACGATTACCCTTGAAGCCCTCAGCTATGGTGTCCTCCATCTCACTAAGTATGAGATCCCATATATCAAACCGTGTCTGTGAGAGGAGGTGGTGAACAACCCATAACTGCATCCGAGTCAGTCCCTCTCTGTAGCCAAGTCTAGGAAGTAGAGTGCGTCTGACTATAGCATCCAAAACTCTGGCCAGTGGTGTCAAACTGGCGGGCGTGCGTCGAGACCCTTCGCCAAAAGGCTCACGGAAGCAGGGTCGAACCAAGTCGGTAGGTGGCACTGTCCCGCCGTGAGGGCGTCTCGGAGGAGGAGTCTGACCATAACATAGCTGATGTATCTTTGTGTCAAAAGCTGGGAGTCTGAGAATCTCCCGCACTCTGCTGCTGTATAGGCGGTGATCGCGGCCTCAGAATGCAAAGTGAATGAAATCATGGGCAGGATCAATCCATAGTGAAGCATAAAACTCTCTGACCCATGTGCCGCAGTATGCACCTGTCCGTCCAAGGAGATCTGACAAGCCTGGCAGAAAGGACAGGTGCGGACGTAGTTGCTCTCCCACAACCTCAACTAGTGACTCAAGTCGACAGACCCTCTGTGGTCGGAAAGCAATACCGCTGTCAACTAGAGCTCTGTAGAAGTCCTCCTGAAGAGGGGTATAGAATCCTTCTGAAGCTCTGGGATCCCTCACAGGTGGAAACCACCGACTGACCTCCACGAACCTCAACCCCTGCACCTGACGTGCTGAAGCACCCCTCAAGTCAAAGTGCTCGACCGGGGGTGAACCTCTAGCTCTGGGAGGAGGACGTGCTCCACGTCGCTGACCCTCTGGCCTAGGAGACACCTGAGTACGGGCGCGTGTGGAGCGGCGACGTACTGGAGACTGAGCTGGCTGCTCCTCTGTATCTGCTGTAGCCTCTGGAGCCTCTGTGGTCTCTGTGGGTGGATCAACTGACATATCCTCTGCAGCTCTAGTATCCTCAGTGCCCTCAGTGGCCTCTGTGCCGAGCTGTCGACCTTCAAGATGAAAGCGACGCTCCCCTATGCGTATGCCACTGCTCCTGCCACCTCTCTCTGCCTGCTCTGCTGCATCTGCTACGGCCTGAGCAATCTCTGCCTCTGTGAGTGTCTTCTTCTTCTTTCTGGCCAAGACCTTGACACGCTTCCCACGTGCAATCTCAGACCGACGAGGAGGACTATCGTTCCCGTCACCAGGAGCACCACCGGCGTTCTTGCAACGCACCATGCTGACACAGTGACTGAGAACCTCTGTAAGATGATGAACTGTCACTCAAGAGGCTTGGCCTCAATCCGTATCCGCAGGCTTGGCCTCGGATTTAGCAAACTGATCTCACCCTGACACACAACAGACTCGCTGTAAAGACGGAATAGAGAGATCTACTATAAACACATATATAACTAAAAGGTACGAATCCTAGAGATAGCAAGCATATGAGATACGATATGAATCGAAACGTGAAGCTACCTCGGATCGTCGAGATGACTGACAGGGTAAGGTGACCTAGATTGCGAGATTCCCGAAATCGCCGAACGAGCTCTGATTTGCCGAAACAAGGTATAATTAGGATTGAAAAAGAAACAGTTACGGCAAACCCTAGCAAGGAGAAAAAGGTGACGTGAACCAACCTCGCGAAGAAGATGACGCGCGACGGAACTCGTCGACGAACGATCGTCCGACTAACCCTAGGGTTAGGGCAAAACCCTAGGCAGGGGAGAGGGCAAGACCTAGAAGAGGAAAAACGGCCGAAGGATGAGAGACGGGCTAGGGTTGGCACGGGGGAGCTGCGGCTACTGCTGGCGAGGTGCACGGCGAGACTGGACGGCTTGCCGGCGGCGGTGGCGCGCGGCGCAGCAGCGTCGGGCGAGGGTGCGGCTGCGGGTGGCGCGGGAGCGGCCGGTGCGGCAGCGAGCAGCGCGTGAGCGGCGAGCGCGTGCGGGCGAGGAAAGGTGCGGCGCGGGCACGACAGGAGGTCACCGGCGGCAGGGAAGACGGTGAGGGGGCGGCGGAAACGGCGAGACGGCGACTAGGGCAAGGCGGCGGCGAAAGCGCGTGCGGGTGAAAGAAAACCGGCCGAGGACGAATCGGTTTTATAAAGGGGTTAGATCCGCGCGACACGTGATGACCGGACGCGGTGGTCGATATGACCGGACGCGGTGGTGCAGCGTCCGGTCATACTCCAGTAAGCTCCTAGAGTGACCTGACGCGTCCGGTGCGGACTGACCGGACGCGGTCTGAGTCCGGTCGTTGGAAGTTCGGGAATATATCGCGAATGACCGGACGCGGTGGTGGTAACCGGGACCGGACGCGGTGATCAACAGAGGCGCGTCCGGTGCAGCGTCCGATCACTAGATCTGGAGTTGGTCTTTTGGATGACCGGACGCGCTGCTGGACGCCGGGACCGGACGCGGTGGTGAAGCATCACTGCGTCCGGTGCAGCGTCCGGTGCAGCGTCCGGTGACTGTTCTTCGCCCTACTTTGTTCCAACTACGACGCGACTTCTCCCAATCAGGTTCCAATTCAAGGAGACACAAATAAACACCAATTGGAACACGATATGAGAGACCTCACTCAAACCCTCAAAATTTTTTTTTTAAAATAGATTGCCTTAGGCTAGTATTATTTTTAAGAAAATAGGCAATAAACACCCAAGGAGCAACGTATGGCCACGCAATAGAGTTTTTGAACCTTTAGGAGCGTCAAAATGCTCTCTCTATCCATGGACGAACACAGAGGTTGCTCAAAACTTAACCGAAGAGAAATGACAAGAACAACAACCATGCATATGCAATGCAATACAAGAAGGTAAAACTAGAATGCTTGTCAAGTTTGATCCACGGTTAGGCTTTTTCACTCCTCCAAGGAAGGGTTATCGTAACCGTGTTAGCCAAGCCCTAAAAACAATGCGATAAAAAAATGGCATATAATACAATGCAATGCAAGGGACAACACACGCTCATTTTTTAAAGTTACTAGAATCAAGCACATTGAGTTCACTTCTTAACCTACAAAAGGTTGCCTCATCCAAAGGTTTGGTGAAGATATCCGCTAATTGATTTTCACTTCTTACACCTTCTAGTGATATGTCATTTTTAGCAACGTGATCTTTTAGAAAGTGATGGCGGATATCAATGTGCTTGGTGCGAGAGTGTTGTACCGGATTGTTAGCAATTTTAACGGCACTTTCGTTGTCACATAAAAGTGGCACCTTTTCAAGAACAATTCCATAGTCTAGGAGGGTTTGTTTCATATATAGGATTTGTGCACAACAAGCCCCCGCGGCAATGTATTCCGCCTCGGCGGTGGACAAAGCCACACTATTTTGCTTTTTAGATGACCAAGATACTAAAGATCTTCCAAGCAAATGGCACCCTCCGGATGTGCTTTTTCTATCAATCTTGCAACCGGCATAGTCCGAATCAGAATAGCCAACTAGTTGGAATCTAGCTCCTTTGGGATACCAAAGACCAATGCTTGGGGTGAGCTTAAGATATCTTAGGATTCTTTTTACGGCACTTAGGTGAGGTTCTTTAGGGCACGCTTGAAAGCGAGCACACATGCACACACTAAACATGATATCGGGCCTAGATGCGGTAAGGTATAACAAGCTACCAATCATAGAACGGTAGAGAGTTTGATCAACCGGTTTACCTCCCTCATCTAGGTCGAGATGTCCATTTGATGGCATTGGGGTCTTGATTGGTTTGCATTCTTCCATCTTGAATCTTTTGAGAAGATCCTTGGTATACTTTTCTTGAGAGATGAAAATCCCTTCTCTCATTTGCTTTACTTGAAAGCCAAGGAAGAATGTGAGCTCACCAATCATTGACATCTCGAATTCCTTTGACATCAATTCACCAAATTCCTTGCAATAATCTTCATTTGTTGATCCGAAGATGATATCATCAACATATACTTGACAAATGAAGATCTCCCCATTAAACTTCTTGGTGAATAGTGTGGTGTCGACCTTCCCAATGGTGAAGCCCTTCTCAATGAGGAAGTCCCGGAGGCGTTCATACCACGCTCTAGGGGCTTGCTTGAGCCCATATAACGCCTTGGACAACCTATAAACATGATTAGGATATCTAGGGTCTTCAAACCCGGGAGGTTGATTAACATAGACTAGTTCATTTATAAAGCCATTTAAAAATGCACTTTTCACATCCATCTGATATAGTTTCATATCATGATGTGATGCATAAGCAAGGAGGATACGAATGGCTTCAAGTCTTGCAACGGGTGCAAAGGTTTCTCCAAAATCAAGACCTTCAACTTGAGAGAACCCCTTTGCAACTAGTCTTGCCTTGTTCCTCACCACTATGCCTTGGTCATCTTGCTTGTTTCGGAACACCCACTTGGTTCCAATGACTCTTGCACCTTTGGGATGCTCTTCAAGTGTCCATACTTGATTGCGGGTGAAGTTGTTCAATTCTTCATGCATTGCGATCACCCAATCCGGATCTTGAAGAGCTTCTTCTACATTCTTAGGTTCAACACAAGAGACAAAAGAGTGATGTTCAACAAAAGAAGCTAGCTTTTGGGATCGAGTCATTACTCCCTTTGTAGGACTCCCTATGATGAGATCTTGTGGATGTGCTTGAAGTAGTGGTGAATTTCTTTTATCAACCACTTGAGGAGGTGGATGAGGAGCATCAACATCTTGAGCTTGTGCCTCGGATTGTTCATGAGAGACATGAGTGTCTTCATTTTCAACTCTCTCATTCTTGTTATCATCTTGAGGCACACGTGATGAAGATGGTGGATCAACAATTTGTACATCGTCATCATCATCTTTTGGCTTGATGTCTCCCACCGGCATGTTCTTCATGGCCTCCCTCAAGGGTTCATCACCTACATCATCACAATTCTCAATTGCTCCTTGGGAGCCATTAGATTCATCAAATTCCACATCATATGTTTCTTCAACCAAACCGGTGGCATGGTTAAATACTCTATATGCTTTGGACTTTGATGAGTAACCAACAAGAAAACCAATATCACAACATCTTTGAAACTTCCCTAGGTGTTGACGCTTCTTGTAGATGTAACATTTGCAACCAAACACCCGGAAGAAAGAGACGTCCGGCTTCTTGCCATTAAGCAACTCATAGGGGGTCTTGCCAAGAAACTTTTGTAGGAAGAGGCGATTTGAAGCATAGCATGCGGTGTTGATTGCCTCGGCCCACAACTTCTCCGGAGTGTTGTACTCATCTAGCATTGTTCTTGCAAGAGTGATCAAAGTTCGGTTCTTTCTCTCAACTACACCATTTTGTTGAGGAGTGTAGGTTGAAGACACCTCATGCTTGATTCCAATTTCATCACAATAAGCTTCAATGTTGGTGTTGTCAAATTCTTTCCCATTGTCACTTCTAATCTTCTTTATCTTGACTTCAAATTCATTTTGAGCTCTCTTTGCAAACTTCTTGAAGCAATTTGCCACTTCAGATTTGTCATGAAGGAAGAAAGTCCATGTATACCTTGAGTAGTCATCCACTATCACAAGACAATAGAGATTACCACCCAAACTCTTGTATGTTGTAGGCCCAAACAAATCCATGTGTAGAAGTTCTAGCACTCTTGAAGTTGACATGAAAGCTTTGGTTGGATGAGTGTTTGCAACTTGTTTGCCCGCTTGACATGCACTACAAGGTTTGTCCTTTTCAAACTTCACATCCTTCAATCCTCTCACTAGTTCTTTCTTCAATAGCTTGTTGAGAGTGTTCATTCCAACATGAGCAAGCCTCCTATGCCAAAGCCAACCAAGTAAGGTCTTGGTGAACAAACATGTCATCAAATTTGCATCTTCGGAGGTGAAGTCAACAAGATAAAGATTATTGTATCTAAAGCCTTTGAATATCACTTGCTTGTCATCTATCTTTGAAACTTCCACTTCATTTGGTGTGAACAAGCATTGGAAGCCAAGGTCACAAAGTTGCCCAACGGACTACAAGTTGAAACTCAATGAAGCAACATAGAGCACATTTGAGAGTGAGTGATCATGTGATATTGCAATCTTGCCTATACCCTTGACTTTGCTTTTTGAATTATCCCCAAATGTGATCTTCTCTTGACATATTCCATTCTCTTCAATGGTGGTGAACATACGAGGATCACCGGTCATATGTTGAGTGCAACCACTATCAATAACCCAATGAGTTCCACCGGTCTTGTAGTTCACCTACACACAAGAGATCAAGCTTTTTGTTTAGGGACCCAAACTTGAGAGGGGCCCTTGACTTTATCCACTAGTGACTTGGCAACCCATATTTTCTTTGGCCTATTCTTGTTTGGGGGACCCAAAAACATGACTTTCATCTTTCCATTTGAATCTTTTCTTAGCATATAATGAGCATTGAAAGCGAAAGGTCTAGCATGCTTGGGCAAGGGTTGTGGTGGTGGAGTTTTGCATTCATGAGCAAAGTGACCTTCTTGACCACACTCAACACATCTCTTTGACTTGGGCTTTGACTTGCTTTGTTGTTGTTGAGCTTTTACTTTCTTCTCTTGATTTGCCAAGTACCCAATACCACTTCTATCCATCTTCATTACGGTGTTCATGAGGAGCTCACTTTGCAAATGTTGGCCTCTTGTGAACTTGCTTAGGCCGGTCTTGAGATGCTCTTTTTCTTGCTTGAGCTTTTTGTTTTCTTCAATGAGTGACTCATTTGTTGGTTGCTTCTCAAGAGCCATCAAACCTTTTAGCTTCTTGTTCTCACTTGCAAGCTTCTCATTTTCACTCTTAATCTTGGCATAATCATCATGGTTGCTTGACTCAACCACACTCTTGCCTTTGCTACTAGAACCTCGCTCAATGCTTTCAATGATCAAGTCATCACATGATGTAGCTATATCACACTTAACAACATGGTTAGTAGCATCATGTGTCTCAAGAGCAAGATCATTAGCAACCACAAGACTATCATAATCAATTTTTAATGTGGTGTATTTGTCCTTTAGAGAATTGTGTCTAGTGATGAGCTCATCATGCTTCTTCTCAAGTTTATCATGTTGATCTTTAAGCTCTTTATAGGAGGTTTTGAGTTCCTTGAGAGTGGAAGACATCACTTCATTTTGAACTCTAAGCTCACCACTAGTCTTTTGAATATTTTCAAGCTTTGATGAGAGTGATTCATTTTCATTTTGAAGATCATCATTTTCACTTCTAGTTCTTCTTATGATTTTAGTGTATTTGTTTAACAATTTTACAAGTTCATCATAAGAAGGTGAGTCATATTCATCATCACTATCACTATCGTCATCATCATCACTATCATGGTTTTGTACCTTTCGTTCACCCTTGGCCATAAGGCATAGGTGAGTAGTGGACGATGATGGTGAAGGAGGCGGTGAAGGTGGTGATGAAGATGTTGGTGAAGATGATGGCCCCATCACAAATGCGGCAATCTTCTCTTTCTCATCATTGCTCTCATCTTCGGAGGACTCACATGATGATTCAATGTCAGTGAGCCAATCACCAACAATGTATGCCTTTCCTCCCTTCTTTTTCTTGTGGAACTCCTTCTTTTTGCCATCCTTCTTCTTGTATGGCTTGTTCCTCTTCTTCTCTTCTTCTTCATCACTTGAATCATTTTTCTTGCCCTTGTTCTTGTTCTTGTACTTGTCTTTTGGTGGTCTAGGGCATTGATGAGCTAGATGACCAAGTTCACCACAATTGTAGCAATCCATCTCCGAGATTGGCTTTCTCTTGCTACTTGTGAAGAATTTCTTCTTCTTGCCATCGAACTTGATGCCACTCTTGTTAAGCTTCTTTAACATCTTGGTGGTCTTTCTCACCATGAGTGCAAGTGATTCATCATCAACATCACTATCACTTGAACTTTCTTGCACCATCATGGCTTGGCCTTTCATCTTCTTCTTGTCATGACTAGCTTTGAAGGCCAAGTCTTTCTTCTTGGAAGATGATGAGCCCTCTTCCGGAGTGATATGCATGTACATCTCATGAGCATTGATTTTCCCCAAAACTTGAGTTGGTGTTGCAGTGGAAAGATCACTTTGGTGAAGCACGGTGACAATATGTCCATACTTCTCAACGGGAAGCACACTCAAGATCTTCCTTGCAACATCCGATTGGCTCATTTTGGTGAGCCCAAGAGCATTGAGGTCCTCTACAAGAACATTCAAGCGAGTGTACATGTCATTAGCACTTTCTTTGGGAAGCATCTCAAAAGAATTAATTTTCTTTAAGGCTATGTGATAGCGTTCCTCACGCTCACTCTTAGTTCCCTCATGGAGAGCACAAAGATTTTCCCACAATTCATGAGCGTTCTTTGCATTACGCACGCGATTGAAGATATCTTTGCCTAAGCCCCGGTAGAGTGCATTTTTGGCCTTTGCATTCCACCGGTCGTACTTCTCCTCGTCACCACTTGGGTTAGCGGGATCCCTTATGGGGGGAAGCCCTTCGGTTGCGGCTCTAAGGCACCCAACATCTATGGATTCGAGGTATGCCTCCATACGAATTTTCCAATATGGAAAATCGTCTCCCTCAAAAGTGGGAGGTGGTCCTTCCCCATTAGACATCTTGCTCTAGGCGGTAAAGCCTAAAAGTAGAGCAACACAGCTTTGATACCAATTAAAAGGATCAAGATGCCCAAGAGGGGGGGTGAATTGGGCTTTTCTAAAAAATAAATGCAAGGAATAAATCCTACAAGCTGGAATTCACCCCTAGTGTCTACTTGTGTTCCTAGAGAGTCTACCGATACAAAGTTTTGCACCCTAGTTTCCAATCCTAGTCTAGCATGGCAAGTCTAGGAATGTAAACAAGCAATGTAAGTAAATACAAGAAAGTAAATGCTTGAATGTAAAGGGGCAAGGAACACGGCGATGTTTTTCCGAGGTATCGGAGAGTCGCCACTCCCCACTAGTCCTCGTTGGAGCACCCGCGCAAGGGTGTCGCTCCCCCTTGATCCGCGCAAGGATCAAGTGCTCTCTACGGGTTGATTCTTTGACACTCCGTCGCGGTGAATCACCCACAACCGCTCACAAGATGAGTTGGATCATCCACAAGCTCCGCCGGATGAACACCAAACTCCCAATCACCACCAAGCCGTCTAGGTGATGGCGATCACCAAGAGTAACAAGCTAGAACTCTCACTTGACCACTACGAGCCTAAATGAGAAAGTGGATGCACACTTGTTACTCTCTAATCGCTAGTGAGGAACTCTCAAGCTTTGATTCTCAAATCTCTATCCTCACTAGTGCTCTTGCACTACCTTGCACTCCAAAGGTGTTTATCAGCTGATCAAATGAGCAAGAGACCTCTAAAAGAGGTGGTGGGGATGTATTTATACACCCCACAGACGAAACGAACCGTTACCTGTTGACTCAGCAAAACTCGAGCTGACCGGACGCGCCGGTCGTACTGACCGGACGCGCCGGTCGCTCGTAACGGTCAAAAACCGAAAAACACCTAAATGACCGGACGCACCGGTCAGGGGTGACCGGACGCGTCCGATCGTGCGTGGAGCTTACTGTACTCGCACCGGACGCGCGACCGCGTCCGATCGGTGATGACCGGACGCGTCCGGTCGTCTCAGGACCTTACTGGACTATGACCGGACGCACCGATCACACCCAGGTCGCGTCCGATCGGGTGTTACCCTTAAGTGACACGTGTTGACTTCTGACCACCGCGTCAGGTCCTCGCGAGGACCGCGTCCGGTGCTCAGAGCTGAAACCCCAACCGCGGAACTGAACTGACCGGACGCGTCCGGTCATGCCGAGGACCGCGTCCGGTCACGGGAAAACGACCCGAAACTCTCCGAAAAGCGTCACAACTTGAACCAAGTTGCTCCCAACTGAACTTTGAGCTATTCTAGAGTTGCCTAGCGCCAAGTTTAACAAGTGTGCACCACACCTAAACATAGGACTCGCCTAGGTCAAGCTACCCGCTCATGCCCCCCTTTATAGTACGGCCAAAAGAGAAAAACGAAGATCCTAACGACTATTCCAAATGTCTCTCAACACCTCGACATCCGGAACTAACCGTCCTTAATCTTGACGTCACTCTTTTGAAAACCGAAACGATTTCCATCAAGGGGCATGAATACCATGGTGCCCAAAGCAGTTAAAACCTCCATGACCTAACTTACCAAAGTTTCTGCAAAACACACGTTAGTCATGGTAATAAAGCGTTGTCATCAATTGCCGAAACCAAACCTCGGGGCCTAGATGCTTTCAGATATGTCTTGCCGATTCCTCCTGGTCCGTTGACAAAAAAAATACCTGGCCAACTTTCTTCTCTACATGATTCATAATCAAGTCGAACCCAGCTCTCTGCTCAGCATTCAGTGTTTGTATCATTTTCAGATGTTCTCACTACCGGATTCGCACACTCAAAGCCACAATTACACTCGGCAAATTTGCCGAGTGCCCGACACTCGACAAAGTTTGAAACAAAAAAACCAAAAAAATTGCAAGTCGTGGCATTTTTCACGTAAAATTCGCGTGCTATGCAGCTAGTGGGATTCGAACCCATGACTTCTCCCTCACGTGTAACCCCCTCTACCACTACACCACACTCTCACTTGTGTCTAGATTCCGTTTTGGTTCCCCACATATTATATAAAACTGAGTGTAAATTGCTTGTTTGAGGCCCTAAACGAATTCAAATCAAAAAATTGTCAACAACAAAGTTTCATAACTTTTCGAGATCTACAACTTTTATTTAGAAAGTTTCTCCATCCAAAGACGGTTACAAAATTTGAATTTCAAATTTAAGAAATTCAAACGTAGTTTTGCATGACAAGATGATTTCAAATTAAAAAGTTGTCAACTACAAAGTTTCATAACTTTTCGAGATCTATAATTTTCATTTTGGATGTTTTTCCATCCGAGGTCGTTTGAAAAATTCAAATTTTAAAATTTTAAAATTCAAATGTAATTTTGCATGACAAGATGAACTCAAATGAAAAAGTTGTCAACTACAAAGTTTCAAACTTTTTGAGATCTACAATTTTTATTTTGGGTGTTTTTCCATCCGAGGTCGTTTGAAAAATTCAAATTTTAAAAATTTGAAATTCAAATGTAGTTTTGATGAACTCAAATGAAAAGTTTCCAACTACAAAATTCTATAACTTCTCAAGATCTACAAAGTTTATTTTGGTTGTTTGATCATTTGTTCATCCGACATGGTGGTTCTAACATTATTCACAAATCTTATATATCTCTCTTGTAGTTTTATGAAACTTATGAGAGATGTAGATTTTGTAAACAACGTTACTATCGCTTTGTCGAATGAATAAATGAGCAAAATAAAATTTGTAGATCTTAAGAAGTTATACAAATTTATAGTAGAAAACTTTTTTATTTGAATTTATTTACTGCTTCAAAATGTGCTTTGAAATTTCTCTTTGCCGAGTGCAAAAAAAAACACTCGGCAAAGACCTTCTTTGCCTAGTTTAAAAAAACACTCGGCAAAGAAACTTCTTTGCCGAGTGTCAAAAAAGTGTCAAAAGAAAAACTCGGGAAAGAAGCTCTTTGCCGAGTGTTTTTTTGCACTCAGCAAAGAGCTTCTTTGCTGAGTGTTTTTTATTTGGTACTCGACAAAGAGCTTCTTTGCCGAGTGCCCGAAAAAATACTCGACAAACCACTTGACACTCGACATAGAGCTGATTTCTGGTAGTGTCTTCTTCATATCCAGTATTCAATTCTTCTGTAAGCTCTCTATAATGGCCTCTTGACATCTCATCTAATCAAATAAGTGTAAAGGGTCATTCAAAATTCAAAATGATGAATACGAAGCATTGATTATTAATAAAAAAGTTTTTGGGAATTTTAATATTTATCAAATTCAGGAAGTCCATAGTTTGTAATGTCTCTACTCATATCTTTAAGATGTATAGATATATCTCTAAGCACCATTTGTTTAGCCATTTTGGAGTTGCTATTTGTGCGACGATAATCCTTAGATATTGATTCAATATGTTTGTCCCATAGTGCTCAGACATTATTACACTCGCAGAAAACTATGATAGTTGCAAATAGCCTCCTCAGAGCACAAGGTATCTTAAATTGTGTAGATTCAGTGAGGCAGTCATCTAGGCTCTTGTCAGTTTTCACATAGCCCAAGGCCTCACAAGCATCTCTAAATGTTGCATATGTAGTTCCATGTCGACTTCTAAGATGCTCGAATGAAGTTGCACCCATCACATGGTTAAGAAGCACACAGAGATAGTATCGCTCTCCTTCAGCAGGATGGTCATACACCAGTCTTCCAATCTGACCACCTCTTTCTCTATGTTTCCAAAACTTTTTTGACTTTCTCCAAGTGAAGTGCTCAGAGAACTCTCTATATAAATACTTTCATGCACCAAGATCATACGTGTTTGTGCTGAAGTACTCTGTAAGCATGGACCTCTAAGAGTTAGGATCGTACAACATTGTTTAGATCATCCCTAGCTTTGTAGGCAACCATATGCTTTCCTAGAAGGTGAACTTGCATTTGTAACACTGAAGGTGACATATCATACAAAGAAAAACCGTATAATATATAGATTGCCTCTATAGTTGTTATACACCTTCCATCTCTATAATACTTAATCTCATTATTAACCAGTGGTTTCCCATCCATATTTGCTTGAGCTTGATTTATCGAAGCTGAAACACGACCGTGGCCCTTAAAGACATACTTGCATAGATATTTGGCACACTTTATGCTGCTGCAAACCTCTACATTAATATGACAATTATACCTCATTAGAAGGATTGGATTGTATGGCACAACCCATCTGTTATCCAACCATTTTCTTCTTATTTTCACTTTTTGTCCATCATCTCTCTTTTCTATAAATAGGATATGAGTTCTTTCGGTTTCACAAAAGTCATGGGGATAATGAAAGCAGCAATTACCGTCTATCGCTGTAACAGAACCGCCCAATTATACGAAATTAAGTAGGAAAATCATCCAACGGAAGGACAATTCAACAAACTTAAGCCCGTATAACCTGGTAGTCCGTGAAATCTCGACGGATTTCAAACCATTTCTCATAACAGCCAAGATCGTACTAAGTTTAACGGTTACCATCATAAGTTATATAAAAGTTCGCGGCATAAAATACATCGGAGTTTAAACATAGTTATTACAAACCAGGTTTGACTAAAAGTAGCGGAAGCGGTAGATCAAATCACGCACACACACAACATTTTGGAATAAAGTGCCAGCTTGTGATCATCTCCAGCAAAAGCATCAGACGAGAAGTAACGAATGACCATTGCCCATGGTCCTATGCTTCGCCCATTGCAGGATAGAGACAGTTGATACAATAGCCATAGTACATCTGTCCATCTGCAACAAGTGGGAACAAAGTCCTGAGTACGAGAAGGTACTCAGCTAGACTTACCCGTCATAAACAAAAAATAAGAGACACCAAGGAATCATGATAGACTTTCTGGTGGGATAGCTGACTCATTTGCAAGAAAAACATTTTTAACTTAGCAACTCCTTTCCAAAAGCATGCAGTAATTAATTCTTTATTACCCTGCCAACTATGTTTGCAATGGTGCTAGAGTAACATGTAATTAAGCAAGTAAGGATTACTATTGATCATTAACAGTAGTTATCATGTCATCTTTCACATAACTATCCAAGTGATTCATCAATATTACTACGATGAAGTAGCTCAAGTCAAGTGTTCACTATCCAGTGAACGATGGCGATTCGAATCGATTATTAACCAGCTGGTAAGTTATTCCTCACACAAACCTCACTCACCCGCTAAAGTAAGGTGTTGGTCACCGAGTCAACCATTCAGGTAAAGTCGCGAGCTTGCCAGGAACCACTTGTACCCGGGGGCCACCCGACTGCTCTTTGGCCTTATCATCGCGCCCCCGTATCCTGCCACTACTGCTCCGGTACAGTGCGTTGCGGGCAATTCACTCGGCCCGAATAATCTCCCAGTTTTGCGGTCGGAAGGTACTTTATCTGGCCAGCTAAATGTGAGACATGCGTTCAACATGACCCGAGGGACAACAACGGACGGTCCTTAACCGACACAGACGGAAAACACTACAGTCCGAAACCCTGCAAGTTTCCGCCCGGTCTCAAATTTATTTCATACTTAGTTATACCATGACTTCATAGTCAACCAAACAGATCCAGGTAACCACCTATAGCTCGCAGGTGACAGGAAATCACCCGACTTCTACCGGTCTAAGCCAGCTAAGCATTGACTTGACTGCGGATACCAGAGTAACAAGGATATGGTATAACAAAGGTAAGCAAGGTATAATGCAGCAATGTTTGCAAACAACTTCTAAACGTAATGCATCAAATTAAGTAAAGTTAATAATAAATTATTTGCAAACCGGGAGAGAAATGCTTCGGGGCTTGCCTCTCTCGAAGGAGCTCGGACGGTGATCGGGGCACTCCGGGAGATCTTCACCGGCCTCTTCTTCGGCTTCTGCCACCTCCTGCTGCTGCACCTCGATCTGCTCCTCTGGCTCCTCGGGTAAGACGACTGGGTTCTCGGTTTGCGATCCTGTATGATGCAATGCGCGTAAGTGATTATGCAAGTTTGCTCTCTAGCAAAAATAACAAAAATCAGCCATTAAAGGTACTTGAACTACTTCTCCAAAGTTTTCCATAGCACATGCATGAAACATATTTTTCCTAGTAAGTACATGATATATGAAGATTAACAAACTTAAAATCATATTTTTCTGATACATATAGGATTTACTAGCTATTTTACAAGATATCAGCAATATTAAGAATTAATTAAAGCTCTACAGAAAAGTATTCCAAAAATGACATGCAATATTTTTAGATTGTAGATCTGGTTCCAATGAATCTAGATAAATTTATTTCACAATTTTTGGAGCTAAAATGACTGCTAAGATATTTTCCAAAGCATTTTCATCAAGAATAATAAAAGAAAACAGAAAACGGTTTTTATTATTGAAACTGGGCCGGCCCGTGGAATCAAACCGGCCCATGGCCGTTCTTGGCCTGGCTTTGCGCGCGGGGGGAACGGCCGAGCCGGCCTGCTCGGGGCGTGGCCCACAGGCGCAGCCCAGTCCACCGAAAGGGGAGAACGGAGGGCAGAGCGAGGTCGCCGGCTTCCGTGGCCTCGACGTCGCGGCGGTGGCCGAGGGCCGACGGCTGGCTCCGGCCAAACCACGACCAGCTAAGGTGCGCAAAACGCTCGCAAGAGAGTGGCGAACGCGTGAAGGAGACGCGGGAGGGCAGAGATAGGGCGAGCGAGGCGGTGGCGGAGCACGGGCTCGACGGCACCGTCGCGGTGGCACGGCGAGGCGAGGGAAAAATTGAGCCCTACCGGGGCAAACGAGGAGAAGGCGACACTCGTTCGGAGGAGGGGAGGATGGGGCGGAGCCTCGTGCACGGGCAATTGGACGGAGGTGGTCCACCGGTGCCGGAACAGGGCGATGACGGTGGCGGAGCTCGGTGGCGAGCGGTGTTCCGCTACGGTTTTCACCGGAGGGAGGAAGAAAGGGAGCAGGCGAGGCGGAAATGGAAGGGAGACCAGGTGCCCGGTCGTTTTTGAAGTGGAGCGCGGGCGCGGGGTCCACAGCGGCCACGCGGTGGCGTCGCCGGCATGCGGCCGCCACGCGGCGGGCGTTTGCTGCCGGGGCGCCAGCGTGCGCGCGCGGGCGGGAAGAAGGGAGAGGGGGCTGGCTGGGCCGGGCCGCGGCGGAGGCGGACGCGGGCGCGCGCGCGGGAGTGGCGCGGGCCGATTCGGCCAGCGGGCCGAATCCGAGGCGGCGGCCTGCTAAGCTGGTTTTGATCTTTTTCAAATTTTTCATTTCAAATCAAATTCAAACACAGATTTCATACCCCATTTTGAACAAGAAGAAGACATTTTCTAGAATTGACCCAAAAATAAAAGTTGCTTAGAATTTAATTCTCTACAACTTTGATTAAGGGGCCAACTAAAAATTCCCAATAGATTTTGAATTGAAGAATAAAAGCTAAAATAGGGAGTATTTTTGAATATTTTAATTAATATTTTTGAACAAGTTTTTTTTGACAAAACTTTGAGTCATCTAGTTGCTTTCAAAAATTGAACTATAGTTCTAAGTGATATAAGATTTGTAGTTGCAAAATTTTGATGGAATGTGATTAGCACATTAATATATTACATCTCAAATACCACTTTCTAAGCTTTTATTTCACTCAAATTATAATGTTAACATGTATGATTATGATGATATGAAATGTCATGCATATGATTGCCATGCAAATGCTTGCGTAACACCGGAGTGTTACAACCCTCCCCCCTTATAAAAATCTCGTCCCGAGATTTGGGTTACGAACCATTTATTATAAAAATCTTCGTATGCTTTTTGTAAGTATTCACCCGTTTCTCACGATGCATCTCCCTCATCATGATGACTCCATTGTATCTTATATGTTTTCACCACACTGTTCCGAGTAGCCCTTTCTTTGGAATCCAAAACTCGAATTGGCTGCTCACGATACACCAGATCTGACTTAAGTTTTATGCTTCGGGGTTCAATTATTTCCTCTGGAACGCGCAAACATTTCTTGAGATGTGATATGTGAAAAACTGGGAATATAACACCCATTGATTCTGGTAATTCCAATTTGTAAGCCACTGGACCCTTTCTTTCTAAGATTTTGTAGGGTCCTACAAATCTGGCGGCAAGCTTTCTGCGTAATCCAAACCGCTTCTTCTTCATTGGTGTGACTTTCAGATAAACATAGTCTCCAACTTCAAACTCAAGTGGTCTCCTTCTTTTATCCGCATAACTTTTCTGACGTGACTGAGCTGCTCTCATATTTTTGCTGAATGATATGAACTTTCTTTTTGGCTTCTTCCATGAAGTCAATACCATAATACCTTCTTTCCCCTGGCTCAATCCAGTTTAAAGGTGTTCTACACTTTCGTCCATACAAAGCCTCAAAAGGTGCCATTTTGATACTTTCTTGATAGCTATTATTATATGCGAATTCTGCTAGAGGTAACCATGACTTCCATGAACCTCTGGAAGACAACACACAAGCTCACAACATATCTTCTAAAACAGCATTAACTCTTTCAGTCTGATCATCTGTTTGAGGATGATAGGCAGTGCTACGAATCAGACTAGTCCCCAAACCTTTGTGCAAATGCTCCCAAAAGTGAGCAGTGAACTGGGACCCTCTGTCAGACACTATAGTCTTCGGTATGCCATGCAATCTCACAATCTCCACAATATACTTCTCGGCATATTGAGGTGGTCTATAAACTGTCTTGACAGGCAAAAAGTGAGCGGTCTTGGTAAGACGATCCACGATTACCCAAATCGAATCATGGCCTTTCTGAGTAGTGGGCAAACCTGTGATGAAATCCATACTTATACCATCCCACTTCCAACTAGGTACTGACAAAGGTTGCAACAATCCGGCAGGTTTCATGTGAATAGCTTTCACTCGACAACATGTGTCACATCGGGCCACATAGGCTGCAATTTCCTTCTTCATCTTTGTCCACCAAAAACGAGGTCTTAGTTCTTGATACATTTTACTACTGCCAGGATGAATGGATAACTTAGAGTGATGAGCTTCATCCATAATTTTATTCTTAAGCTCTCTATCCTTTGGAACAACAAGACGGTTGTCGAACCACAACACGTCCTGCTCGTCCACTCTGAAGTGTTTTGAAGGTTCTTCTTTAATTTTCCTTTTGATGTGGAATATCCCTTTGTCTGCTTTCTGACCTTCTATTATCTTACTCTCCAAGGTGCAACTGATCTGAATACTATATAACATGACAGGGTGCATTAGATTAAAACCATCTTCGAGTAAGGGTTGCATATTCAGACAATGCGACTTTCTTCTCAAAGCATCGGCTACCACATTGGCTTTCCTAGGGTGATACTGTACATTCAAGTTGTAATCTTTAATTAGTTCTAACCATCTTCGTTGTCTCATGTTCAATTCTGGTTGGGTGAAAATGTACTTGAGACTCTTGTGATCGGTGAAAACATTGCACACATTACCATGTAAATAGTGTCTCCAAATCTTTAAGGCATGCACCACGGCAGCAAGCTCAAGATCATGTGTCAGATAATTGATTTCATGTTTTCTCAACTGACGGGAGGCATAAGCAATGACTCTTCCTTCTTGCATTAGAACACAGCCTAATCCTGTTTTTGAGGCGTCATAGAACACATCAAAAGGTTTCTCGATGTCTGGCTGTGCAAGAACTGGAGTAGTGGTCAATAGTTTCCGCAAGGTGTGGAAAGCTGTCTCACACTCCTCTGTCCACACGAACTTATGATCTTTCTGTAACAGACTTGTCATTGGCTTAGCAATCTTCGAGAAGTCTAGGATAAAGCGGCGATAGTAACCAGCTAACCCTAGGAAACTCCTGACTTCTGGCACTGTGGTTGGAGTTTTCCAATCCATAACCTCTTGCACTTTGCTCGGATCTACCGAAACTCCATTCTCAGATAGAATATGACCAAGGAAAGGAACTTTCTTCAACCAAAATTCACATTTGCTGAACTTAGCATACAACTTATGATCTCTTAATCTGGTCAAGACAATTCTCAGATGTTCTTCATGATCTTTCTCATTCTCAGAGTATACTAGAATGTCATCAATGAAGACAACTACAAACTTGTCCAACTCTGGCATGAAAACCATATTCATCAGATACATAAAGTATGCAGGAGCATTTGTTAAGCCAAAGGACATAACAAGATACTCGTACAACCCATATCTGGTAGAAAAGGCGGTTTTCAGGACATCTTGTGGCCTGATCTTTATCTGATGATACCCTGATCTTAGGTCTATCTTGGAGAACACTCTAGCTTTAGCCAACTGATCAAACAAAACATCGATATGAGGCAAAGGATATTTATTCTTGATAGTTACAGCATTAAGAGATCGATAATCCACACACATTCTTAGAGTACCCTCTTTCTTTTTCTTCACGAACAAGGCAGGACATCCCCATTCAGACTTACTTGGTCGGATAAACCCCTTCTTTAGCAATTCTTCCAGTTGCTTTTTCAACTCAGCTAACTCATCCGAAGGCATCCGATAGGGTCTCCTCGAAATAGGAGCTGTTCCGGGGATCAACTCGATTCCAAACTCAATATCTCTATCTGGAGGAAGGCCAGGTAACTCTTCTGGAAACACATCCGGGAACTCACACACTACAGGGATCTGGTGGATAGGAACAACTTCCATGGCACAGGTCACACTCACAAGGTCTGTTCTTTTGGGCAATGGTACCTGAAAAGTACCCTCTGCCTGCGGATCCTTAAGGGTAAGCAATCGACTGCTTGTATCTATGACTGCTCCCCAGTCTTTCATCCAGTTCATTCCTATTATTACATCCAAAACTAGTCCCGGCATAACTATCAGGTTCACTCAAAACTTCCGACTATCTAACTAAAGGGTTGCCCCTCTAACCATCTTATTGGTTAGCACATCAGCCCCTGCTGAACTTATGAGATAACCATAATTCAATTCTGTGCATAGTTGTTCATGCTTCCGTGCAAATGCTTGACTCATAAAAGAATGCGAGGATCCAGAATCAAATAGAACAACTGCAGGGTGATGGTTAACAAGAAACTTACCGGTAGTTATAGGTTCTCCTTCAGGAATCTCATCAACGGTGGTATGGTGTACACGGGCAGTGTAAGTCTGTTGCTTCTTTCTAGGCGGATAAGGGCAGAACTTTGAAAAGTGGCCTGGCTGACCACAATTGTAGCAGTGCCCTTTCACTGTACCAGCAGATCCTATTGCTCCCTTGGAGTTGCTTTGTTCTGCAGCTGCGGTGATCTTTGCTGGCGGCACGACCATCTTGTACGGCTTCTGTGGTCCCTTGTAGTTCTGAGTTTTATGCTGTGGAGGCCTGAACCTTGCACCAGGTGCGGACAGACGATAAGAAAGACGATTTACAGTGACAACTCTGGACTGAGATGGTCCTGACTCAAACACCCTCTTGCGATTCTTGGATGCAGTGTAGGCGTTGTTGTTCTTTTCTTGTTTCAAACAATCACTGACAAAGTCATTGAACCTGGCGCGGGTATTGGTACCCACATGCTTCATCATCTTCGGACTTAACCCTCTCTTGAAACTAGCAATTCTCTTTGCATCTGTGTCGACCATGTCTGGAGCATAGCGGCACAAGTTGTTAAATGCATGTAAATACTGTGTTACAGTCTTGGTACCCTGATTTAAGGCCAAGAACTCTCCGAGCTTCATCTCAACCAACCCTGGGGGAATATAAGCTCCTTTAAACGCTTCAGTGAATTCTCTCCAAGTAATCTGGGCATTGGGAGGAAAAGTGGTGCGGTGATGCTTCCACCACATCCCTGCCGGTCCCTGTAACTGATGTGCAGCATATTCTGTTTTTAGGACTTCTGTCAGTCTCAACACATGAAACTTATCTTCCATAATGTTGATCCATTCTTCAGCGTCGAGTGGCTCGGCTGCTTCCTTAAAAATAGGTGGCCTAGTATCCATGAAATCCTTGAAATTGTTGTACTGGTTCACTCTATGGCCACCACCTTGATTATTTCCTCTCTGAACATTTCCAGCAATGGTACGCAGAAAATCTTCCATATTCTTTTGTGACTGCTCGGCGTTGCGCTGGCTTCCAAGGAACTGTGCGAAGAACACTTCTGCAGTGAGCGGTGGAGGAGGGGGCAATTGTGGCTCTGGCTGTGGCTCCTGGTGGTTGACGTTGTTTGCACCACCCCCACCAGCCCCTGCACCGTTGCCACCAGTTTCAGCGGCCTCATACGTGGCACGACGAGTGTTTGCCATCTGCATATTTCAGCAACAAGTAATAATTGAGCGAAGTGGTAATAATTGTATCCGAATGAACAATCATGCCATACTGAATTTATTGGAGAGAACAAGTCATGCAATAAGACAGAGGCACAATAATCACATTCCAATTAAAACAACATCACTAATCAAATTACTTCAAATGCAACATCGCGTTCCATACAACCACGTTGCCAGCATACATACACTGGACTTTCATGCGTTCAAGCATCACATACACAACCAAGATCCAAAAGATCGCCAATCTCAAGATCGAACAGGATACAACACGATACATGGGAACCAAAAGAAGGCCATCGTGATAAAGCCTATCACTAACGCAAGGCAACTAGCCTACTCCTTGGGGCCGTCGTTGAGGTCAGAGGCGTCACCATTGCTACCATCAGTGGCGGCGTCGTCGTCGACGTCCATCTGGGCAGCGTCCGGAGGAGCATACGGGCCTATCCCGTTGTAGAGGGCATGGAACTCTTCATGCAAGTTGGCGTTATACCCTTCTAGCTCCTCGACCCTCTGCCTCAGAAGGTCCCTCTCGTTCCAGGCTTCATTCCTTTCCTGCACTAGCTGTCCCATCATGCGGTCTGCATTTCTGTTGGCCTGAGTCAACGTCTGTACCCGCTGCATAGCACTCTCACCTCTCTCGAGAGCCCGGTCTCGCTGTAAGCTCATGTCGGCCAACTGCTCCTGCAAGCTAGCTATAGCACGTGCTTGCTTCTTCTTCTGCTTCCTTGCTTCAAGCCGATCATTACCTCTCAGACCGGTCAAGGTCCAATAGGTATTCTCAAGACCCTGGTATGCTTTGATGGCTGAATACATGGCACTCATGGTGTGGTTGTCGCTAGCCCATCCTTCACTTGGGCCTCTAACCAAGGCACTTCCTTGCGGTTGCACCCAAATGGCATCACGAGGATTATCTCTCGGGAAAGTACCTGCCAAAGCTGCTGCCAACTCATTAGGAAACCTACTCATTATGTCTCGGATGACGTGAAAGGCTGCACCCTCTGCACCCTCAACTGGAGTGCGTCCTTCAAACTCTAAATGCCAACCATCCCATTCTGGCACATCACCAAGGGCAGGGACGGTGATCTCCACTATTGCAAGTCCATCCTCAGCTAGCTGGTTCTCATTCCAAGAGTACACCGGCTCTTGACCCTCTGGGTACCCCACATCATGGAGCACTCTCTAAAGCAAGGTGGGCATGCCAAACTCACTTAGAAAAGTGTCCATGCTGCGGCGTTCCCGCGGGGCCATCTGGTGACGGGGTGCTCTTCCACCAGTGGACTTATGGGCAGTCTTCTTCGTGCGGGCCATCTGTAGCACAAGTTTTAAATTACCCGGTGAGACATATTTTAAGTTGATGTCACTTTTATCAAACTGGGATAATCCTTTTATAAGAGGAGGAATGCAGGTTATGAATGAAATGCTCAGGCAGTATGATGCATGCGCGAGTCTTACGTTCTCACAAACTTAGAAAATAAAGACATCTAACGATGAATTCGGTGGCATACAAACGATCTCTCATATACGTAACTAATTCGATCTACACGATAAACGCTGTTATGTACCTGCAGAAAATTCATTTCAGCCCATTCCCCATGAATGCATGAAAGCAGTAAATCTACCTACGCGCTCTACACGAATCCCCAGATGCGTGTACAACGGTAGTAACTACCCACACACATCGTTCTATTGACGGCATCGCCTCAACGGACGGAACACCCACACATGCGATACTTTCATAAAAACATGTGTACAACATGTAATTATTCTAGTATCATATAAAACACTCTCCCTAGATCGGCGGTGTATCCGATCATGCTC
Organism: Saccharum hybrid cultivar R570; assembly: GCA_038087645.1. Classification (NCBI taxonomy): domain Eukaryota; kingdom Viridiplantae; phylum Streptophyta; class Magnoliopsida; order Poales; family Poaceae; genus Saccharum; species Saccharum hybrid cultivar. Next base: position 2,981,626 of record JAQSUU010000368.1, read on the forward strand.
TCACAGCTCACACTTACCAAAGCGTAGAGGTAACTGATCCATACATTACCACTCAATTAAGTGGCACTCATACAATAGCACGCCGTATGAGCAACGAAAGAGAAATATGGTGCAAGAACCCTAAGTTATTACTTAAATAGCCACCTAGAGTCCTTAACTGGGCATACAGGATATGACCACTGGCACACATTTAGTTTTAAAATTACACTTTTTAAATAGAATTTTGTTTTAAATACACTTATGAACAATAATCACGCTAAACCATGCTCCGATGCCAGCTGTAACAGAACCGCCCAATTATACGAAATTAAGTAGGAAAATCATCCAACGGAAGGACAATTCAACAAACTTAAGCCCGTATAACCCGATAGTCCGTGAAATCTCGACGGATTTCAAACCATTTCTCATAACAACCAAGATCGTACTAAGTTTAACGGTTACCATCATAAGTTACATAAAAGTTCGCGGCATAAAATACATCGGAGTTTAAACATAGTTATTACAAACCAGGTTTGACTAAAAGTAGCGGAAGTGGTAGTTCAAATCACGCACACACACAACATTTTGGAATAAAGTGCCAGCTTGTGATCATCTCCAGCAAAAGCATCAGACGAGAAGTAACGAATGACCATTGCCCATGGTCCTATGCTTCGCCCATTGCAGGATAGAGACAGTTGATACAATAGCCATAGTACATCTGTCCATCTGCAACAAGTGGGAATAAAGCCCTGAGTATGAGAAGGTACTCAGCTAGACTTACCCGTCATAAACCAGAAATAAGAGACACCAAGGAATCATGATAGACTTTCTGGTGGGATAGCTGACTCATTTACAAGAAAAGCATTTTTAACTTAGCAACTCCTTTTCAAAAGCATACAGTAATTAATTCTTTATTACCCTGCCAACTATGTTTGCAATGGTGCTAGAGTAACATGTAATTAAGCAAGTAAGGATTACCATTGATCATTAACAGTAGTTATCATGTCATCTTTCACATAACTATCCAAGTGATTCATCAATATTACTACGATGAAGTAGCTCAAGTCAAGTGTTCACTATCTAGTGAACGATGGCGATTCGAATCGATTATTAACCAGCTGGTAAGTTATTCCTCACACAAACCTTACTCACCCGCTAAAGTGAGGTGTTGGTCACCGAGTCAACCATTCAGGTAAAGTCGCGAGCTTGCCAGGAACCACTTGTACGCGGGGGCCGCCCGACTGCTCTTTAGCCTTATCATCGCGCCCCCGTATCCTGCCACTACTGCTCCGGTACAGTGCGTTGCGGGCAATTCACTCGGCCCGAATAATCTCCCAGTTTCACGGTCGGAAGGTACTTTATCAGGCCAGCTAAATGTGAGGCATGCGTTCAACATGACCCGAGGGACAACAACGGACGGTCCTTAACCGACACAGACGGAAAACACTACAGTCCGAAACCCTGCAAGTTTCCGCCCGGTCTCAAATTCATTTCACACTTAGTTATACCATGACTTCATAGTCAACCAAACAGATCCAGGTAACCACCTATAGCTCGCAGGTGACAGGAAATCACCTGACTTCTACGGGTCTAAGCCAGCTAAGCATTGACTTGACTGCGGATACCAGGGTAACAAGGATATGGTATAACAAAGGTAAGCAAGGTATAATGCAGCAACGTTTGCAAACAACTCCTAAACGTAATGCATCAAATTAAGTAAAGTTAATAATAAATTATTTGCAAACTGGGAGAGAAATGCTTCGGGGCTTGCCTCTCTCGATGGAGCTCGAACGGTGATCGGGGCACTCCGGGAGATCTTCACCGACCTCTTCTTCGGCTTCTGCCACCTCCTGCTGCTGCACCTCGATCTGCTCCTCTGGCTCCTCGGGTAAGACGACTGGGTTCTCGGTTTGCGATCCTGTATGATGCAATGCGCGTAAGTGATTATGCAAGTGTGCATCGAAGGAGATGAATGCAATGAATATGTTGAAATGCAAGGTAGTCAACATCATCCAAGAAACTATACACTACAAGCACATGTTATCTACTGCATTCTCTTCTACTACTATTATGTTAAGTTAACCTATCTTATGAAATGCTTCAAAGATACACCAAAGCTTTACTAATTTCTTAATCACACTTAAAGCAACACTTGCTTAAACCCTAAGTAATAATAGGTTTGAATAGCAACATATATTTCTGATGCTCCTAAAAATCTAAGAAAATTACAGTAGCATAATACTACTCTAAATAGACTACCATAAAAATTTCATGGCATTTGGATAAGTAAACTATCCTATACAAAAATGACAAGCTATAGCATAAAAATGAGCATGAAATTACTTTGTACTATGAAAAGTGTCAAACAACAGAATTAATATTTTTCCTAGGTTCTTCATAGCATACTATGACTGTACAAAAATTATCACATGCATGTTTTATACAAAGTTTGCTCTCTAGCAAAAATAACAAAAATCAGCCATTAAAGGTACTTGAACTACTTCTCCAAAGTTTTCCATAGCACATGCATGAAACATATTTTTCCTAGTAAGTACATGATATATGAAGATTAACAAACTTAAAATCATATTTTTCTGATACATATAGGATTTACTAGCTATTTTACAAGATATCAGCAATATTAAGAATTAATTAAAGCTCTACAGAAAAGTATTCCAAAAATGACATGCAATATTTTCAGATTGTAGATCTGGTTCCAATGAATCTAGATAAATTTATTTCACAATTTTTGGAGCTAAAATGACTGCTAAGATATTTTCCAAAGCATTTTCATCAAGAATAATAAAAGAAAACAGAAAACGGTTTTTATTATTGAAACTGGGCCGGCCCGTGGAATCAAACCGGCCCATGGCCGTTCTTGGCCTGGCTTTGCGCGTGGGGGGGGGGGGGGAACGGCCGAGCCGGCCTGCTCAGGGCGCGGCCCACAGGCGCAGCCCAGTCCACCGAAAGGGGAGAACGGAGGGCAGAGCGAGGTCGCCGACTTCCGTGGCCTCGACGTCGCGGCGGTGGCCGAGGGCCAACGGCCGGCTCCGGCCAAACCGCGACCAGCTAAGGTGCGCAAAACGCTCGCAAGAGAGTGGCGAACACGTGAAGGAGACGCGGGAGGGCAGAGATAGGGCGAGCGAGGCGGTGGCGGAGCACGGGCTCGACGGCACCGTCGCGGTGGCGCGGCGAGGCGAGGGAAAAATTGAGCCCTACCGGGGCAAACGAGGAGAAGGCGACACTCGTTCGGAGGAGGGGAGGATGGGGCGGAGCCTCGTGCACGGGCAATTGGACGGAGGTGGTCCACCGGTGCCAGAACAGGGCGATTACGGTGGCGGAGCTCGGTGGCGAGCGGTGTTCCGCTGCGGTTTTCACCGGAGGGAGGAAGAAAGGGAGCAGGCGAGGCGGAAATGGAAGGGAGACCAGGTGCCCGGTCGTTTTTGAAGTGGAGCGCGGGTGCGGGGTCCACAGCGGCCACGCGGTGGCGTCGCCGGCATGCGGCGCCACGCGGCGGGCGTTTGCTGCCGGGGCGCCAGCGTGCGCGCGCGCGGACGGGAAGAAGGGAGAGGGGGCTGGCTGGGCCGGGCCGCGGCGGAGGCGGACGCGGGCGCGCGCGCGGGAGTGGCGCGGGCCGAATCCGAGGCGGCGGCCTGCTAAGCTGGTTTTGATATTTTTCAAATTTTTCATTTCAAATCAAATTCAAACACAGATTTCAAACCCCATTTTGAACAAGAAGAAGACATTTTCTAGAATTGACCCAAAAATAAAAGTTGCTTAGAATTTAATTCTCTACAACTTTGATTAAGGGGCCAACTAAAAATTTCCAATAGATTTTGAATTGAAGAATAAAAGCTAAAATAGGGAGTATTTTTGAATATTTTAATTAATATTTTTGAATAAGTTTTTTTTTGACAAAACTTTGAGTCATCTAGTTGCTTCCAAAAATTGAACTATAGTTCTAAGTGATATAAGATTTGTAGTTGCAAAATTTTGATGGAATGTGATTAGCACATTAATATATTACATCTCAAATACCACTTTCTAAGCTTTTATTTCACTCAAATTATAATATTAACATGTATGATTATGATGATATGAAATGCCATATATATGATTGCCATGCAAATACTTGCGTAACACCGGAGTGTTACAATCGTACATGGGCACTTACGGTTGAGGACACCACATGGTCCATGCATCATATGTTTGCACATTAGTCTATGCAATTCTGGGTATTTCTTCTGATAAGGAAGCTTTGACGATATATACTTGTCATAATCATCGGGAGTACGTACTTTGCTTTCGTCTTCCATAACCAAAAGGAAGTGTTCATGTGGTAATCCCCTTTTCTGAAACTCAGTGACATGTGCCCAGGAAGCGACCTTGCCCAAATGATGTTTTTAAGAAGGAAATCTTGGAGGTCTAATAGCTTTGCTCTATAAACTGTTGCCACGATATCTGGACGATCTTGCGGCATTTGTCCTAGAAATAATTGTTCTACTATCTCATTTCAATATGGATTGGATGTCATTGTCACAAAAAAATATGGCTTTCCATATCAAGTAATCAAAGCCATGACATCCATATACCTTGAGTGCACATCACGATCACTTCTTGGGAAATCTTTTGATAGTACAATTCTACGACCAACTTATGACGCACGGGCTTCTTTAGCGGCAAGAGTGTCTAGAAGGCCCTGGTGAATATATGCGTTAAAACATTATAGGTTTTCCTTGGGTTTGAAAATAGAAAAATCAACTTTTCAACTCAAATACATCTAACCTAGTACAGATCAGTACGAATTAGATCTTGATGCGCCCGGTTTTGAGTACCAATCTAATCGCATTGACTCCACTTTCACATACATATCAACAGCCCATTGCTAGAAAAGCCTCCCACCATGAAACATGACATTAAATTCTCTATCATGAATTTGTAGCCTGAAACATAGATATTCCCTAGCGCTGACGTATTGCCATGACTAAGGATGGCAACGGGTCGGGTTCGGATCGGGTGGAGTCTCCGTGCACCCAAAACCGAAGCCCGAAGTCGAAACCCGAACCCGAACCGAACACCGATTTGGGTGGAAATCCATCGCCAAAACCAAACCCGTGGATAAATATACACATATTCACATGTATAAATAAGAGGCAACAAATAATAAATATTTTCATGATTCAATTTTCAATAGATTTAATAATCTAAGTAAACAAGTTATTATTAGCATATTATAAAATATGAGTTTTAATTCCAAATGATTTATTTCGGATATCCATCGGATATCCACGGGTGGAAAACCAAACCCGATACCAAACCCGAAACCGAACCCAAAAACCGTGGGTGAGAAATCATCCCGAAACCCGAATCTGCAGGACCCGAAACCTGCGGATATCCGCCCCGATCCCGATCCGCTGCCATCCTTAGCCATGACTCTGTAATTTCTGTTCATAATAACAACAAAAAAGATTAAATTTTATTCAGTTTTGAGTTTATTGAATGGCTAAAACGTCTTACCTTCATCATGTTGAGAAAAATAATAATATTTTAAATAGATAAAAAATTTTGCAAAGGAAATAACCTTCTTCTTTATGTACGTTCGTCTTCGAGACATCATTGATCTGAACAAGCATTGGGCCTATATAATAAAATATAATATAAATATAAAAGTAAGAAATTTGTAATTAGTTGTTAATGTGATTTTGAGGAAAAAATTAAATTGTTTATTGTTTATGCAAATATCAAATAAAAGCACCTTTTTGTACAAGCTTAGTATATTTTCTCTTCGGTTTTGATGGAACAGAGTCTTGATATAAAATTTTCTTATCCTCCCAATCAATTTCACCATTAGGATGGAACATAGGATATGCTAATGGATCATAACATCCATGGTATAGCCTTATATAATGAGGTTGATTTTCTTTACCATAAATGACTATGCTTCGCTCAAACATTTGTTGTGGGCCATTTCCATCAAACCATATAGCAGTCACTTGCTCTGTTGCGGGCGCATTATACCTTCTCTAGTCAACAGAAATACTTGTATTTAGATCAATAGCATAGCAATCCAAGTTGATAAGAGTGCCTAGACTCTTATATGCTTGAACATATGGATTATGTTGCATGATCTTTAATATAGTGCAGATCACATTAGCGTCAAGATGTGGTGATCTTTTCATCCTATGATGCATAGTCTCATCTGTGTCATAAAAGTATAACTACAAGTGGTGTGGTCCCTTAGCATGGGCATAAGTTGATCCAACATGTGATATATTTGGCCATGAGCTTTAAATGTATAAATACCAGTACCCTTTGCTGTTGCCAAACTACGATCAATGAAAACCCCCATGCTGTGAAAGAAAAGTGTGAATTGAAGTAATGAATGTTCCTTCTAAAATACTTTGCATCCTTATCAGTTTGACTTGTGTACAATCGACGAAGCTCATCTGGGACTTCTAGTATAAATATATTAACCCGTCCGTTCTGATAACAAAATGCAGGGCCTTTAGCTTCAAACCTCTTTGCACGAATAATAAAAACAGTTCTGCACTTTCTTCAAGACATGATGGGTCTCAGGAAGACCCACGTACACAAAGTTATAAGGATCATGACCATTTGTTCTTATTGTGGGTCCTATGGAATACTCGTATTTGAAATCTGCAATTTAAAATCAGAATTTCTGAAGTTTGCATGAGCATCAATAAAAAATAATATAAGAAAATGTCCTCACAAGCTCACCTTTATCATTAAACATTCTAGCTTCATCATCCTCGTATATGTCAGGGCCATAGGGCCATCTTCATTTGGGTTCTCGATCTAAATCGTTTTCTATTGAAAAAAATATTAGACCATTACTCATTGCACATACAATGTATTTTTGGGATCTACATGTACACAGTTTAAACCTTTCATACCCTCTATTCCATGCAATGTGTCTTCTGGTTCCCAAATGCCAGAATTGAAAGCTCCTTGATCCACTTTTTTCTATGCATGATAATCACGTTGATATACACCTTTCCCAACACCTAAAACAGATAGGATTAAGCAGGAAACATTACTACCATACCTGAAATCTTTGACACTACATGTATAGGTGAAAATATATCAGTATCATGCCTGAGATATTAACATGTTTGACACTACATGTATAGTTAAAATATATTAGTATCATACCTGACATATTAAGAGTTGATGCTAAGAATTTCTTGGACTTGGCGACATCATTCAACTTAGCTCGATAGTTACGTTAGTACTCCCGTTTTTTAGCAAGGACCTTAGTCTTCTTATCATCAGGCATTGCATGCCTATACCTCTTCTTGGCCATGTGCTTTAGGGTGTCCTGATCTTCATGAGTGCCTTGATCTAAAGGACTCAAAAATAATTAAAAGTACTATTTTTGCTAAAATGAACGATGCCAACAATTTATAGTGAAGAGCAAAAACCAAAGAAGAGCATGAACAAAAAAGTGGAGAGCAAAAACCAAAGAAAAATACTTATATTATCAACATGTAAAGCCATGTCCCATTTCCTCTTACAAGAGTTGCCTTTATCATCCATTCTAGTATCGGTGATTTCAGATGATGCAATCAATTTGGATGCATCAGCCTCTGCGTTTAGACGAACTTGACAACTATGTTGGTACTCATGATTTTTTCCTGAAATTTCTCCTTCTCGTGGTTAGGCAATGCAACATACCTTTCTTGTTGATACTCACGAATTTTGGCCCGAGCCTCCTCCTTCTGAGCTGCGATTTCAGATGGTGCAATCAATTTGAATGCATCAGCCTTGGCCTTCACACAAGCCCGATGACTACACTGATATTCACGTTTTTTGGCTCGAACTTCGTCCTTCTCATCGCTATGCAATGCAGCATATCCGTTGATTCTCACGTTTTTTGGCCCGAATTTCCTCCTCATTAAAAAAAAACTCGACCGGGGCGGTTAAGACTGCCGCCGCAGCTTTCCAAATAAGAAGAAGGTGCCTTCTCACCCGGCGAGAAAAACCCCCGAACCCCCACCCCCATCCTTACACGGTGGCCTTTCCGTTGCCCAAGTGAGAATTGGGCCGGTGACCCCCCACGTGCTTTGAATGGGGACGGGCGAGGGGATTTTTTTTAACCCAGCCTGAAATTCGCTCCCACTGAGATTCGAACTCAGGACCTGAGAGGTGTCGCTGGAGTGACTAGACCAACTGATCTAGCACCCTTTGGCGAATTTCCTCCTCATTGTTAGGCATACCTACACAAACTTTGTCAGTTCTTATTTCATAAGTTTGGCACTCAAGAATGCTTGAGCGTTACATTTTTAATGCTTTACGTTCCTATTACGTCTACACAAATTTATTATCTTTTCCCAACATAAGGAAACTAAATCACATAAGCCATTATAATAAATTATGAAATTTTGGTTAGAGTAAAATATGAAATCATATTTTTTACAGGCAGAGGATAAAGTTATGAATTTAGCAAAATTAATTTCACAGTATTTAGATCTCTAATTATTTTCCTCCAATTTTCACAAGTCTCTGTATGGATTAGTACAAATGCGCAAGCTCTATTAGCTTGTACTGTTCATCTCATCTTGCCAACATAAGGAAACTAAATCACATAAATCAAAATTAATTTCACAGTATTTAGATCTCTAATTATTTTCCTCCGATTTTCACAAGTCTTTGCATGGATAATTATTTTCCTCCGATTTTCACAAGTCTCTGCATGGATTAGTACAAATGCGCAAGTTCTATTAGCTTGTACTGTTCATCTTAGTTTGTACTGTTCATCTTCTGTTGCCAACATAAGGAAACTAAATCACATAAATCATTATAATAAATGAAGAAATTTTGGTTAGAGTAACATATGAAATCATATTTTTCACAGGCAGGACAAAGTTAAGAATTTAGCAAAATTAATTTCACAGTATTTAGATCTCTAATTATTTTCCTCCGATTTTCACAAGTCTCTGCATGGATTAGTACAGATGCGCAAGTTCTGTTAGCTGTACTGTTCATATTAGCTTGTACTGTTCACTTCCGTCAAGCAAACACACAGGACCTGCAAACACACCGATAGAATAAAAGGAAACCGTACACACTTGTCACGCCAAAAGGCTACCGATCAGTATAAATAAAGAACATTCAGTCATAAATGTATCAGCAAGAGAGAGACTTGAAATTTTGTGAATCCTATTCATCGAAGGGCATGCTGATTCAATCAATCAATCATAAACAGAAGCAGCATAACCATAGCAATGTCAATTTGCAGTAAACATGATTACTACTTTATTTGGATTGTCTGACTGAGAAATCTGTTATCTGGCACCACAAAACCTGTACTAGCATACCTAAATGACTGTGATGAAGGCAGGCGGGGTTGGGTAGGAGAGATGCGAGACGGGGTCACAGGTGCTTACCCATCTCTTCAGGGGAGGGCTCAAGTCCATGCCAAGCGGCAGCGGTGAGGTGCCGTCGTGGCTGCGCTTCGGGTGGGGGGAGGGCCTTTTTGCGCACCCCCGTCGTCAACGACGACGTTGCCATCGCCGCTGCCTGACGTCGCCCGCGGGGCATGGTGGTGGTGGGATCAGAGCGGACAAATCTGCAGAGGCTTTGCGCCGACCTAGGCACCTCGTGGAGGGCGGCAGCGATGGCCACCAAGTCGTCGCCAGGCCTCTGCCCACCATACGGTGCTGGTTGCCTGGCGGTGGTGGTGCCCGCTGTGGCTACGTTGCCGGAGAGAGCGACGATGGGATTCCCTGGAAGGACTGCGAGGTGCAGTGGTGGGCCAACAGGCGGAGGCATGAAACCGCTGCGGAGACTGTTTGCGGTGCAACTCCGAACTTCCGAAGGCACGAAGTGTCGCGACTGGCAAGGACATAGAAAGGGGCTGCGCCGGAGGGTGTGGGTACGCGCGACTGTGCGGGGTGAGAAAAAAAACGAAGGGAGTGAGGCGTAGGAAGAGAGAAACACGCTTGTTTCATATGTTCCTATCATCTTTCCCTCGTGGGTCCACCTGTCAATCTAAGGTGGGTAGGTAATTTTTTTAGGTAACAATGGATTTTTAATTTCTGCGCTCCTTTATAGTATAGATAAAGCATGATACCCTTAGTTAATGGCACAAAGACAACAAAATCCATTAGGGCCCGTTCAGTTAGTCTGGATTGAGGCCAGGAATTATTCCCGCTAATTAATGTTATACAAATTAGAAAATTGTTCCGGCCGGGAATCGTTCCAGGTCTTCATTCCTGGGTAACCGAACAGACCCTTATTGTAATCAATCCTACTATCTGAGTGAAAAGCACTGGAATGGTAGATGCACATACTTACAATGTACAACAAATAGCATCCTACAGTGAAGTATATGTATATGTACATTGAGAGAAATCAATGTGGCTCACAATATGGTTGATTCTGGTGTACAGTGTTACCGGTTAGTAAAACTACCTCAGATATTTCCTCTTCCGATCCTGCTTATTCCTGTTAACCTTGTCCTCAAAGTCGAAAATCTCACAGCTATATATGTGCTTGTGATACGGTGGCAAGTGGGATTTCCAAACTAATACCTCAAATTTGTCATGAGGTGTAACATTCGAAGAAATCATTTCTGTGATACTTATGTTGGGAGCCTCTTCATCATCAAGCGCTATCCGATCATGGCTGTGAACTACACAATATTGGGTGGTTTCAGTTACTCTCCGAAAATATATATGATCATTTACCGACCAAAAGTTGCTGAGGCCTTTACTAGACAAGTGTTCATTTTGCTGCCTGTTCTCCCTGATGCATTGTAGTATCTTGAGCCAATTATGAGCACCCGGATTAGCCTTTAACAGGTTAGCTGTGTTGTTTAGATCTATGAAAGGCCCAGTGAATGGTGCATATATGCCTTGGTCAAAATACTCATCAAGTATTGTCACTGCTATGGATGATAGCTTCGGTTGCTCTTCAGAATCTGCGCTTCCAAAGAGAAGTGCCCTGAAGAAGTACCAATATGCCTCTTGTGACAAAAAAATCAAGCTAAGAGCTTGTGTTGTTCCAAAGTTTATGATATCCTTTGACTGGCTTGTGATTATAATTTTAGTACTCCTTGGAGCACTACATAGGTAAGCAGAGTACAATCTTCTCCATGCACCCTCATCAACATTGCCAACTACTTCAACAATAACCAGATCTTTTTCTTCATTGTAGTCATTATTTTGATGTTTGATTCTACCTTGATCTCTAAAGGTTAAGATGCATTCGCTTTCTTCCCTGAAATCATAATTGCTTAAGAGAAAAATACAAGAAAAGTGATTGCGCACCCTTTCATCACGGCAAACATGCTCAACAAGTGTAGTCTTTCCAACTTTTCGTGGTCCAACAATTGGTAGAACTATAATATTTCCGTTAACAGGATGTTCTCTATCATACAGCAAGAAATCCATGACCCGTTCCATCTCCACTTGGCGACCAAACATGCAGTTTCCAATAAACAGGTATGCGCTATATGGCTGGCGAAAGATAGGAGGATAATTTCTTAAGAAAATAACAAACTCACTCATGCTAGAGATGGCGGTCGCTACACACTCAAGCATATCTTCTATCTTTTCTACATCATGTTTGCTTTGAGAAAAGAAACAAACACGCTTAGCTGTATTGAATTTAGACAGGGATAAGGAGTGGCTCGCACCATGGTCGTAGTGCTTCTCCTCTTCTTGATGTTGCTGTACGAAGGTGTCTAGCATGTAGTAGCCTTTGTACATCACTTCTCTCAGCATGTTCAGTTGCTGAAGCATTGCTTGGTTTGTAATGCGCCTCCCCTCTGCCTCCTTGACAGTGACATGAATTCGCATAAGCATCCACTGTAATCTCTGTATGCTCTCCTCCTTTGTCGATGCTGGCTTCAAGTATCTATTAATCAAGAAGGAAATGGATCTAGTGACAAGTTCACCCACGACTGCAGAGATGATTGTCTCCATTTTATGAAAATACTACGGTTGCAGGATGATTAGTGGATCAAATCCGGCTGAGAGGAGTTATATAGCCACCAGTACAGTCTGTCTCATTCTCTCTCTCTCTCTCTCTCTCTCTCTCTCTCTAGTTGGTGTATGGTCTTCATTTTGCTTTTACTGTTCCTCATGCGTAATTGAATTTCATAATTTGACTAGCGAAGACTCCTTTACAGGAGGTGCATGGTCCACATATAATGTATCGGTTAACACCGAAATTGGTGTTTCAATTAACTCCGTTTCCGTAATTCCATCTTTTGAAAAAAGTAATACCCTTTCCATAAGGTAGGAGTCATTTTGGCTATTTCTATTAAAATAGTCTAACAGCACCATATAGCAGTCTGAAATCCTCATGAGAGTGTTAGAAGTAAAGACGTACTCTCCCCATCCCATAAACAGGGTCGCTATGGTGTCTGTGCTGGTTAAACTTTCTTAATTTTGACTAAATTTGTAGAAAAATATAACGATATTAGTATCTCAAAATAAGTTTGTTATGAAAATATATTCAACAATTTGTCTAATGACAATAATTATGCACCATAAATAATAATATTTTCTTATATATATCAGTCAAAGTTGAAAATGTTTGACTTTTCAAAAAGTGAGAATGACACTTTTTATGGGACGGAGGGAGTATACGGTTAGAGATATTTGGAGTCGAAAACAAACTCTTGAGATAAATAGTAGAATCGAGATAGAATAGGATTAGGGTCTAGTGTAACACCCTAGGTGTTAAGCAAAAACCTAAAACTTTGCATGTCATCATAATGCATTTTTTTCATCATGTTTTAGTAGTTCACATGGATGCATTCACTAAAAGGATGTTTACTTTCTAAGTGTTATGCATGGTTGATGTTTGTGTTGGAACCAAAAACCCTATAAGGTTCACTTTTGGGACCTCATAATCTTTAATGGAACCTAAAGGTACTTGGTATTATGTCCTAACTAAGGTGAAGTGAGAATTGTATACCTCACACTTGTGATTGTTGGTGGGACATGAAAACAAGTCAAACATAAAAGATGGAGCTTCAAGTTTGGATTTGAAACTTGAATTTCAATGGTTGACCATGAGGTCAACTAGTGAGGTCAAGAATCAAGCTCAACTTGAAGGTTCAAATGAAAAATGTTTTGAAATAAATTGATTCAAATTATGGTGCCATGTTTGTACACCAAAATGAGGTCAACATAATGGTGTCTTGTTTTGGATGAGTGTGCTTGCTAATCAAACTCACTAATTACTCATCAATTTACTAATACAAAGTAAATAAGCTAATTACTTTTGAAACTCTAGGTTGAGGAGCTAGTGTTTCAAATAGTGAAACACATGTTTCAATCTATATTTCTTCTTCTATTTTCTTATCTATTCAGTTTCATGCTTGGTCACCTACATAAGAGTTGTAGAGCAGAGCATGAGGATCATTTCATCTTCTATCAACTTTGTCTAATTTTGCTTCTATATTGCTCTATTTGAGGGAACAATCTGTTGTTTCTACTGAAACATGGAAACATGTTTCATGTTTCAGTTCTCTGTTTCATGGAGACAGACAGCAGAAGCAGCAGCTCGCCACCTCCTCCTTGCCGCCCACCGCTCGGCCGACGCCGCTCGTGCGCGTGAGGCCACGCAACAGCTCGCCACCGCCTCGGGAAGCAGCTTCTGGCCATCTCGAAGCCACCCGCCTCCTCTTCTTCCCCTACTTGAGCCACAGAGCAACCCCTCCGTTCCTTCCCGTCCGCCCAACTCCATCGCCGCCGAGGAGAGCTCGAGCCGAATTCATCCTCCTCACTCTACCAAACCCAAATTCATCTCACTACCATGTCCGCCACCGTCCCACGCCCCAATTGAGCCCATCCAAGCCACACCGCGCCGCTCCTAGTAGCCACTCGACGTTTTCTTCCTCATTGGAGGTCACCGCGCCAGCGTGAGCCTCCTCTACGTGGCCAGAGCACCATAGCGCCTCCCCACTCCATCTTGTGCTCGTTCCCGGTCTTTATTATCATGTTGATGCTCGTGCTCGCGTTTTTTCTTTCAGTGCACGTGTAGACGTCTCGGAACACCGCCGTTTTTCCTGGTTCAAGCCGCTGGAGCTGCTGCCCTCGACGACCACCGTCAACCACCGCCTTCCGGAGTCGACCAGCCACCGTACGGGAAGCTATGTGAGCTCATGAGTGCGCTGATGAAGTAGTTTTATACACTACCGCGTCCTATGGCCGGGCGTCATGTAGCCGTCGTGCACCGCTTGGCCGAGCGCCATGGCTGTGGTCAAGTGGGCTTCGTGCTCGATTCTGCTTAATTGACCCGTCGAGTAGAAACAAGGAGCTATGTGGAGTGTGTAGCGCTCGTTGTCGTCACCGGAGCGGCCAGCTATCGACGGAGCGACCTCGTCGGAGTTTCGAGTGCCGCTGTTGTCATCGCTGTGCACGTTGGAAGCCTCGGGAATGAGGGGAGAGGGTATGCCAGGGTGCGGAAGGAGGAGAGGAAGCCGTGGTGTGCTCGGTGTCGCTCGAGACCTCGTCGGTGTGACGCTGGCAGTGGCCGGAGTAGCGCCGGCGCCGGTCGAACGGAGGGGAGCAGGGGAGGAGAAGAGAGGAAGAGGCAGGCTTGGGCTGCCTGTCGACCTAGGCCGTCGGGCTTGCGAGTTGGGCCGGCTCGGGCTGGCCAAGGAAAGAAGAAGGGGAGATAAAGAGCAGCTGGTCCAAGGCCGCAGCTGGGCCGCCAGCTTCGCTGGATCGGACCGGGAGAGAGAGAGAGAGAGTAAAGGAGATTTTTCTTCTTTTCTATTTTCTGAAAAGTAATTAAGTAAGAAACTTTGTTAATTATATAACTAAATAATTAGTGGTGATAAAATTATGAAAATTTTTGAGTGCACTGTTCTTGGTATTTTCAACATAGAAAAAATATAAATATAATAAAAACAGTAACTTTTGGATGTGTAAAAATTACATATTTTAATTAAGAAATGCAACTTCCATGATTTTTATAGATTAAAATATAACTCCAAAATTCATGAAAATTTATGAATAACATTAATATACTTTTGCGAAGCTAAACAAAATGTTTGGTACTGTTTTGAGTTAAAATAATTGTTTCACTTAAGAAGGCTTGATTTATGGATTAATAAAATTAGGAAAATGATTTCCTTAATATCATGTAAGTTGATGATGTGAAAATGGGATTGATTGTGGACCTTGGAATATTTTACCCTTACTGTTACAAGGCAATGGAAATTGATTGATTAAATATATGCTTCCAACGATAGTCTTTGCTTGATTAATATAACAAATACCTTTTAATGTTGAGATGTTAATAGTTGCTTTAAGAGGAGTAATTAACTTGCTTATGATAATTGATGGGTAGATATTAATGAACCTGTTAACTCTTAGATGCAACCTCTTAGGTAAAAAAATAAAATGTTTAAGGATAACTGTCGGGCCCTTAATTTAGGGTCCACTGTGCATCATGTATCAGTCCCTAGATCAGTAGCTGATACGCACAATTCGAACAAGATTGATATCAAAAACCATACTTTTATTGCTAATGGAGAAATATATTACATGGTTCGGGTTGCATAGCTTGGGCCATTGGCCTTACATCGTATGCCAGAGATCTAAGACAGCGGTCCTATGACAACGTGGCTCCATTCCTACAGACAACTTGGAGTGCAGACGTAACCCTAGACTTATTCCTCTAGCGTACTCCTAGTCGTCATAGTCCTAGCGCAGTTCCTTTGTGTAGTCACACGGCTCCGTCTTCGGGTGTCCTCCTGATGTACTTTTCTGGCGTAGTCCTTAGTAGCTATGTTCTCGGATATACTCCCACAGCTTCATTCCTAAAAACATAGAGTGGAGGGGGGTGAGTACGTACGTACTCAGCAAGCCCTAACTTTGGGTGGAGAGGTGGATGGAGGCTATATATATAGAGAGAGGTGGTTAGTGGTAAAGGTGGTAGAGTGAAGTAGTTATAAATATAGGTTGGGCCCTGGCAGGGTATTATCATCCTCACCAGTTCCCGAGTTGAGTATAGATTACCAAATTCATAAATACATCTTACTAGAGTGTCATAGTTGTTGTAGTCTAATCATTTGGGGACCTCATTCCAGCGGTTGCCCATTCTAAGGACGTGGCTATTCGAATAGATTTAAGAAACTCTGCAGAGGTTGTACAAATTTCCCCACATGATAGGCACAGTCCGACGCCAGACGTCATTGGCTTGGATAGGCCTAACGAGACCTCGTACCTGAGAGGGCGCTACCTTATATTTCCATATAATTTCACCATGGACTACTCAAGGACCGGAACCCACAAGCATCAGGATGATCACACAGCATCCTAGAATATCGAGTGGTTGGATGATCACACAGCATCCGATGGATGGTCACATAGCATCCAGATTAAATAATACAAGGGTGTTCGCACACGACACAACAATAAATTTTATATGGAAGACCACAAAGCAACCATGCCGATCAGACCATGGTAGATCACACAACAACCGTGTCCTCTCCTGTTAGTCCGTTGCCACTCCGGCCTCCTAGTGAAATTATACTTCAATCTAACGGGGTGTGAGATCAAGTCTACCAATATAGACATGTGGCTGTACGAAATTCTGGCTAGGCGAGATGACCAATGAACTGGTCCTTATGTGACCGAGGCGAGTATCTCCCGCACGATCCCACACAGGCTATCCTGCCAAGGTAACCCATACCACATGAATTACCCTCACTCGTCCCCTGTCGAGGTTTAGTCCAATTTTACCAACTTAAAGTTTCATAATTATTATCCTCAAGTTCATAAATCACATTATCATAAACAATTATCATAATTCATCATGGTTCAATATCATATATGAAAGAGGTTTTTAAGTAGTATATATTAAGATTAGTGGTGGGTAGGGTTAGGTATGGTGAGTTTATGGTGGAGGCTAGTAAAATATAGAGGTGGTAGAAGGGGAGTAATTAAAGGAATAAAAATGTAGGGAATAGATGGGGATTAGGACTTGTCTCCGTTCACTGTTGAGTATATCCAAGACTTTCGATCCTGCGTGCTTCTTGCTCCTGTCCTGGTGTAGCCGTGCTCCTGGGATCCATCGGGTTGTCTCCATATCTTCTACCCTATGCGGTCTTGCATTGACAAACAAGAAGTACAAACAAAGAAAATAACAATCAAGGCATGTAAGACACACATAGGCAATCAATCGATCATCGATGGGTTGGTCCTAGCGGGGTGATGGGTCGTTAACTAGCCTATCATTATTATGTCAATTTGAAGTAAGATTTGGATAGATGTATTTCATCCAATCAAGGTGGCTCCTACGGGCTAGGTTAGAGTGGGTGGTTGGTTAGCCATACATGGACGTATTCCCAGGTATCGGGCATAGCCATATATAGTGTGTAGGTGATATTATCGGTACACTACTATATCTCTGGGTTTATACATATTCTATCACGTAACGTTATATTTTATAATACTACCGAGAATATTTATATTAGTAAAGCGCATATTTCATTTTATTATTATATGTATATTATTATTACTAGCGTGTGGATACTGTAATTCTATCGCGCATATGTTATATTACTATTGCATTTATATATTAGTACTATCTATATAGGTTGGTTATATCTAATCCTAACGCGTCCATTTTATAATTCTAACGCGTGTTTTATAATTCTATCAGGTATATCTTATGTTCCTCTATATTATTACTACGGTTATATTTATACGGATGCAATTGTATCACTAAGTATACATTATGTTTATTCGTGTAGTTATATTTAAGTGATCGTTTGCGGAGCGTTTAATCTAATATATGCGTCTACAGCGCAATTACTAATAAAGTAAATCAAGGCAAACAAATCTAGAATTTAAATGGATACCAAAAATTAGGTTTAAGTGTTTTAATATGTAGGGTTTTATTTTAGATGATTTATGGTTAAATAATTACGTGATTTGGATTTAAAACGGACGAGTTATAAATTATTAAAGTTTACCGACTAATCTCGAATGATATAAAGCATGCAAAATAATTCTACAAATTTTATCTATGAAATATGAGTGGAAATTATATAAATATGATCTAGAGCTATTCTAGTTTATTTAGAAATTTTCTAGGAATTTTTTATGTAATTATTAAGCTTACCTTTTAATCTACTGTGTACATTTCCTGTGTGCGCTTAGCAATTTCCTCCTATGGCTGACGCGTGGGGTCCAATCAGCAGAGGAGCTGACCGATCACTGTGCTTGTGCTCCCAAACACCGATCGGTGAACCAGCCTTCCGTGTCCCTGTATTTCACGTGCATTCAGTCCATCCAGAAAAGGAGAAGGGGTAGGGCACTGCCGCGGCCTCGGTCGTCGTCCTCGTCCATTCCTGTCCCGTGAACAGAGCAAGAGAGAGAAAAAAAAGAGGGGAGAAGAGAGGGAGGGAGCAGAGGCAGGGGAGGAGGAAGGGCGAGCTCCTGAAGGTGCGCGGCGAGCGGCGGTGAGTGGAGGTGATGCTGGGCGGCGACGGGATTTGGCCCCGGCGGCGCGGCTTGCGGCAAGCGGGTGCCGTGGCGCTGCGGCAGCGTGCAGCGCGACGGCGGCATGGAAGAAGAAGGGGAGAGCAGGGGGCGCGGTGGAGCAGGGCACGGCGACGGCAGCTGCGGCTTCGGGCTCCGGTGACCTCGGCGGCGGGCTTCGGTGCGGCGGAGGCAGAGGCGCGGCGGCCTTGACCGCGCCCGTCCACGGCGCGGGGAGCAGAGAGAGGGGAGGAGTAGCTGCGCAACGACCACAGCGACGTCTCCGGTTGCTTCGACGTTCCCTTCGCGTGCTCGAAGCTCGGCTCCGGTGCATCGAGGCAGGGGCGCCGTGCCTCTCGGCAGGCCTCATCGGCGTCGGTTCTGAACCCCGGGTCGCGGTGGAGTGCTCCTCGACGGCAACTCCTAGTGGCTATTTATAGCTCGGGAGTTCGGTTGGAGCAGCCGATATTTTCCGGCAAATAGAGATTTTTTTGCCGGCAGCATGGTTGAGCTGTCGACGGGAATCCAGGGCTGGCGCAGGAAGACGACGAGGCCCTGAGGCGGTTTCGTGGCCAGCTCACGTGCTCGGCTTCGGGAAGATGACAACGGGTGAAGTCGGTTCGGCACGGAGCTTGCGCTGTTTGGTGCTGATATTTTGGGGAGGGTGTGAATGATGGCTGGGCCCCACGTGTAAGTGGAAGAAGAGAGGAGGGAGGGAAAGGCCTGCTGCTTCTGCCGTTGCTGAAATGAACCAAGTGGGAGGAAGCGTACACAGTAGGGGTTCCTATTTCTAAATTCTTTATTATTTTTGTAATTAAGCAATGTATGTGTGTATGTAAACCTACTCGATGACGATGTATGCCTACTTAACCAAGTCATGTATATATATATATATAAATAAATAAAAGTATTACTGATTAAAGAATGCCGTGTTACTAACTAAAGAATGCACAACTAGCATAAAATATATTCCAGTGTAACTAACCATTATCATTTTAGCCATGATGAGAATTAAGAAAGGGGAATTAATTAAATATAAGAAGATGGAATGTATCATTTAATATTGATGCATTTCTAATACTAGGAAATTAAAGGACGTGACCATGATGTGTATATATATCTAAGTATTACAACAACAACAACATAGCCTTTTGTCCCAAGCAAGTTGGGGTAGGCTAGAGATGAAACCCAAAAGAGACGAGAAACAGGGAGACACATAAAGGGACATAAAGGGCACAAGACAAAAGATGTCACGGTTCAGGCACGTTGATTGCTAATCTCCAAGCGCTCCTGTCCATAGCTAAATCCTTGGGGATATTCCACTCCTTAAGATCTCTCTTAACGGACTCGTCCCAAGTTAGTTTAGGTCGACCTCTACCGCTCTTTACATTATCGGCCCGCTTTAGAACTCCACTACGCACCGGCGCCTCAGGAGGCCTCCGTTGGACATGTCCAAACCATCTCAACCGATGTTGAATCAATTTCTCCTCAATTGGTGCCACCCCAACCCTATCCCGAATATCGTCGTTCCGTACTCTATCCCTCCTTGTGTGCCCACAACACCAACGCAACATACGCATCTCCGCTACACTCAATTGCTGGACATGTCGCCTTTTTGTAGGCCAACACTCAGCACCATATAACATCGCCGGACGAATCGCCGTCCTATAGAACTTACCTTTCAGCTTCTGAGGCACCCTTTTGTCACAGAGAACGCCAGAAGCTTGACGCCATTTCAACCAGCCGGCTGAAATTCTATGCCTAACATCTTCATCAATGTCTCCATCCTTTTGTAGCATCGACCCTAAATACCGAAAAGTATCCTTCTTGGCCACCACTTGCCCATCGAGGCTAACGTCTCCCTCCCCGTGCCTAGTCGCGCTGAAATCGCACCTCATATACTCGGTCTTAGTCCTACTAAGTCTGAACCCTTTCGACTCTAACGTGTGCCTCCATAGTTCTAACTTCCTATTAACTCCCGCCCTACTGTCGTCAACTAGCACCACATCATCAGCAAAGAGCATACACCAAGGGATATCACCTTGTATGTCCCTTGTGACCTCATCCATCACCAAAGCAAATAAATAAGGGCTCAAAGCTGACCCTGATGCAGTCCTATTTTAATTGGAAAGTCACTGGTGTCGCCATCACATGTTCGGACAAACGTCACCACATCCCTGTACATATCCTTGATGAGGGTAACGTACTTAGTTGGGACTTTGTGCTTTTCCAAGGCCCACCACATGACATTTCTCGGTACTTTGTCATATGCCTTCTCGAGGTCAATAAAGACCATGTGCAAGTCCTTCTTCTGCTCCCTATATCTCTCCATCAATTGTCGTAATAAGAAAATCGCCTCCATGGTCGACCTACCAGGCATGAACCCAAACTGATTTTGGGTCACATGTGTCACTCTCCTTAGGCGATGCTCGATAACCCTCTCCCAGAGCTTCATCGTATGACTCATCAACTTAATCCCACGGTAGTTAGTACAACTTTGAACATCTCCCTTGTTCTTGAAGATAGGTACTAATATACTTCTCCTCCATTCTTCAGGCATCTTGTTATAATTATAACTATAGAAATTAAAGGCAAGGGATGTCTGCAAATTAACTAAAAGTAAACCACTCTTAGGAGGAACAATTAACTATGCTGCTATTATAATTACGCAGAGGAGGTTATTAAATATTATTTATATCTATGTTGCATTTTCTACTATGATTATGTAGTGAGGGTTTTAAATAGTTTAAGGTTGCAATTTATAGTTAAGGGGAATTTATTTTGGTGCCGCAAGATAAATTTCAGGAGACAAACAATCAAACATTCAAGCAAGCAAGCATTCAATCAGTCACGCAGGCAAACAATTCAAACATTCATATGGTGAGTTTTGATGCAAGGGTTTTTAGAAAACATTTTTAAAAGGATTTTGCCTAATTATCCTAATCAAGTTTTAGTTCGTTGTTAAGTTTTAAAAAAAGTTCAAATTTTTAGTGGTTTTTAAGATGATGCAAAAACACGGGTGTTACAATAACTGCTTGCAACTGTACCGTGAAGGAAAGTTATACTCAAGTAGATAACTAATGTTTATTCTTTCTAATGTCCCTTTTATGTTATGCCATGTTAGCATCATCCTTAAGCATGCATCCTTTTAATGTATAGTGAATGAAAGCGGAGACCCGTTAGTTGAGCAGACCTCTGAGGTGGGTGTTCACTCAGAGGGTGTTGAGTTGGAAAGTGGGGTTAATCTTGAAACAGCTGACAACCCCGACAATGTAGGCAAGCCCTGGAGCATTAACCATTCCTTGTGTTTTATAAAATATTTATCACATAAGTCTTACGAATGTTGCATTTAAGTGTTAGGAGTTGTATGATAAACTTTGCTGCATGACTACCTTGTTTATCCTTACTTACCCATGGTACCTATGTTTAAGTAATATTTGTTAAAATGCTTAGCCCTGCTTAGATGTAAATGCTAGAAGTAGGTTTTTCTAAAGTTAAAGTTGAACCTGAAGTATGAGGATGATTATGACTTTTAAATCTAGATCGGGTGGAATCTTGGCTTGCGCCCAGTTTGAGGTTGGACGTAGCGACCCTGTCCGTGTCGGTTAAGGACCGTTCGTTGTACAGCCTGCTTGTGATCATGATTTGTAGTACTGGCCACATACTCCAGTAAGCCTAAACATCTGAGCTATTCCTTTATGGGGAATGATAACCGGACACTGGGAGTGGAGAAATGGTGAGAGTATCGTGTAACACACTCCTGTCAATCCGTCAGGGACGAACGACACAGAGAAGTGGGTACTGTGCTCTCGGGTAGCGCTGGACCGATTCCCGTAATAGAGGATCCGAGTGAGGGTTGATGTATGCAGGCACGGGTCCGGGCCTAAACCTGCATATATCGTGTGGTAAGGAAACCCCAGTTGGGCCAAACCGATTCGAATCGCCGTAGTTTCTCGGTGAAGAAGACTTGATCAACCGTCCTGCATCATAGCTAATCAACTGGAACTTTAGTTATGAGCTCATATTGTGATGGTTTTATAAGAAGTGATTGGAATTATAATAAATGCTAATAATAGTTCATAATATTAATTGAAAGTATAAAACTTGGAAAGTAAGGATCTACTTTAGTGCAGTTTTCCGCAAAAGTGTTCTTGATCTTGCTACAGACTCACTTTGATTCCCCTTAGCTTGCATATCCTTGGAGTCTTTCATTTTTATCGGTTAAGTCTTGTTGAGTACCCTCAGTACTCAGGGTTTGTTAAACCCTTGTTGCAGGTGAACAACATGAGTAGGATGGCACTAGCCTCTGCTATATGTTGGTTCGTGAGGAAGAGTCCTAGCGGTGAGAATGTTGAAGTGCACCCTTGGACAAGGTGAAGTTCTTTTGGTGATGTAATATAAGTACCTCTTTTGCTACTCACTGCCTTTATGGCAAAACTATGGTTTGTAATATTTATGGTTTGTAAGAACTTAATACTGATTTGTAAACTTATGTTATTGTAAGACTACCGCTATACTCTGATGTAATAAATTTGTATATTTGTACAATTGTTGTAATATTGCAATGCTACTGTAATGGATCCTGCTCGGAAGTCAAAACGTGGATGATTTGGGTTTCCCAAGAATACCCGACAGACTTTCAGAGTTATAGGGCACTCATGTGCTGCTATCAGAAGTCTGAAAGACAATGATAGGCACAAGTGGGCCATATGACCCAGGAGGTTCTGCCACATCTAGTATAACTTGGCTTGTACTCCAAGTCTCTCCCCTTATGGACCTATAAATACTCCGTGAGGGTCAATGCAATCAACAATAGATCAACAACTGACTATTAGTGTCTTCTCTCTCTCTCTCTTAGTTGGTGCGTGGTCTTCATTTTGCATTGACTGCACCTCTCACACGTAAATGAATTTCATAACTTGACAAGCATAGATTCTTTTTCAGGAGGTGCATGGTCCACAAGCAACATTTCACCGAAATTGGTGTTGCAGTTAACATTATTTTCATCTTTTTGAAAAAGTCAACACCCTTTCCATAAGTTACTAGTCATTTTGGCTAGCTATTCCTCTTAAAAATTCAGTCCAGATACCATAAACGCTGTGAGTGATTATTTTTTGGTTACTGCATGCTATTGTGGGGTTTCATGGAAATTGGAGGCACTTGGCATTACCTTGGAAATATCAAACCACCCATGCATGTACTATTACAATATGGTTACTAGTTTTGCTGTGAGAGATACATAGTCAGAAAGAATGCCTCCTTTCACATCAGTTAGCCTTCGTTGTCAAGCACATATGTTTACCATATAATATATGCATGATTATCCTAATACAGAGAACTTGAAAATACTGAGTGAGTGACAAATGAAAGAAAGCAGATCGAACAGAAAATGCATATCTATATGCACTCTGCAAGATAGCAAAATACAATGGAAACATGTTAGACAAACGATGAATCTCAATATGATTCATTCTCATACAAACTAACTTGAAAATTTCCTTTTCTGGCTCTGCTTATTTTTGGAAACATTACAATCAAATTCAAGAATCTGGCAGCTATATATGTATTTGTGATATGGAGGCAGGTGAGACTCCCAAACTAGGATGTCAAATTTGCTATGAGGTCTAACACTCCCAGTCCCGTCAAGAATACCATGTAAAGTAATTTTGGGAGCTTCTTCATTCACAAGTGCTATGCGGTCATGGTTGTGAACTACACAATATTGAGTAGAATCAGACACTCTCTGTAGAAGAATATGATCATCATTCATCATCCCATGCTCGCTTAGCCTTTTTCTGAATCCAGGTTCATTTTGCCGCCTGTTGTTCCTGAAGCATTCGAGAATTTTGTTCCAGTTCCGAACATTAACACTCGATTTTAAACCCATAGCTGTTTTATTTAAATATATGAAAGGTCCAGCAAAAGCCTTATATCTGTCTTGGTCAAAGTACTCATCAAATATAGCCATTGCTATGGATGCCAACCTCGGATGCTCTTCTGGATATGCGCTTCCGAATACAAGTGCCTTAAAGAAGTACCAGTATGCTTCTCGAGACAAAAACTTCAAGTTTAGAGCCTGTGTTGTTCCAATGTTTATAATATTCTCTGACTGACTGGTTATTATAACTTTACTGCCTCTTGGGATGCTACTTTGAGACGCCGAGTGTAACTTTCTGCAGGCAGCCTCATCAATACTCCCAACAATTTCAATGATAACTAATTTTTTTTCTTCTTTTGAGTCACAATGTTGATGTTTGGTTCTACTGGCATCCCTGATTTTTAGCTCATTTTCTTCACTGAATTCACTATTGCTTAAGAAGATGATATGAGAAAAGTGATCACGCACCCTTTCATCACGGCAGACATGCTCAACAAGTGTAGTCTTTCCAACTTTTCCTGGACCAACAATTGGTAGAACGCCAATATTTCCATTAGCAGGATGTTCTTCATATAGCAGGAAGTTAATGACCCGTTCCATCTCCACTTGGCGACCAAACATGCAGTTTCCAATAAACAGGTATGTGCTATATGGCTGGCGAAAGATAGGAGGGTAATTTCTTAAGAAAATAACAAACTCACTCATGCTAGAGATGGCGGTCGCTACACACTCAAGCATATTTTCTATCTTTTCAACGTCATGTTTGCTTTGAGAAGAGAAACAAACACGCTTAGCTGGATTGAATTTAGACAGGGATAAGGAGTGGGTTGTACCATGGTCATAGTCCTCCTCTTCTTGGTGTTGCTGTACGACGGTATCTAGCATGTAGTAGCCTTTGTACATCACTCCTCTCAGCATGTTCAGTTGCTGAAGCATTACTTGGTTTGTGATGCGCCTCCCCTCTGCCTCCTCGACAGTAACATGAATCCGCATGAGCATCCATTGCAATCTCTGTATGCTCTCCTCCTTGGATGGTGCTGTCTTCAAGTATCTATTAATCAAGGAGGAGATGGATCTAGTGACAAGTTCACCCACGGCTGCAGAGATGATCGCCTCCATTTTTGGAAACACTGAAGTTGCAGGATGATTGGTGGATGGAAATTATTGATATAAAAAAAAGATGACTGGCGGATCAAACAGGGCTATGATGAGTCATATATGTAACGTCCAGTACAGTCACTCTCTTGGTGGTGCACGGTCTTCATTTTTCTTTGACTAAAAGAACACGTAATTGAATTGACTATTATAACGTAGAAGACAAAGCAAAGACTCCGTAGGCGTTGTCCACATCCAACCGTAACGACAATGACAAAAGTAATGTTGCCGTTAACATCGTTTCTAACGTTGCATCGATGACAAGCTTGTACTATCATTGTGGTTAGTTAACTTAGAATAGTCTAACAGTAACATTTTGCAGGCTGGACTCCTAGTGAGTATTTGGTTTAGTCTCATACCAGTAATTACTGGTGGGGAGCATATTAGGTAGGACAAGGGCACCCCTACATATCAGATTGGACTAATCTTTTAGATTCAGTTAGATCTAATAATGTCTTACTTTGTTATGGGCTCCGGTGCATCTGTGTCTAGTTTAACACTCACAAGCTTTGCTATGGTACTCCCTAAGGACTGTGAGTCAATCATTTAATTAGATCAGATGGTTATGATCATATATTACTTCTTAAGAGGCAATAGACGAAATACATATTTATGTAATTTTGAATTATTTAAAATAGGATGAAGTCCATTTTTGGCTCCTCAACTCTTGTCTTAGTCTAATTTTAACGCCAACTACAAAACCGCCTAACTTTGACACCTCAGCTATCAAAACCTTTTAATTTTGACCCAGAGCAGTCTGAAAACCACTCAAAATTGCCTCAGGGGTCAAATAAAAAAGTTGTCAACTACAAAGTTTTATAACTTTTCGAGATCTACAAGTTTGATTTTGGTCATTTCTCCATTCGAGGTCATTTAAAAAATTCCGAATTTCAAATGTGAGAAATTCAAATATAATTTTCTTTGGACAGATGATTTCAAATGAAAAAATTGTCAACTACAAAGTTGTATAACTTTTCGAGATCTACAACTTTGGTTTTGGTCATTTCTCCATTTGAGGTCATTTGAAAAATTCAAATTTTAAATTTTAGAAATTCAAACGTAATTTTCTTTGGGTAGATGATTTCAAATGAAAAAGTTCTTAACTACAAAATTGTATAACTTTTTGAGATCTATAACTTTTGTTTTATTCATTTCTCCATCCAAGGTCATTTGAAAAATTTAAATCTGTTTAGCGTTCATTCGTAGGGGCAGCTCTAAATTCAGCCGCCTCTACAAATTGATTTGTAGGGACGGCTTGATCTAAAACCGCCCCTACAAATAGGACCATTTGTAGAGCTGGCTAAAAATATAAGCCGCCTCTATAAATGTATTTCTATTGGGAACCATTTTTAGGGGCGGTTTTAGATTGAGCCACCTTAAAAAAAAGAGGCGTTGCTACAAATGTTTTTTTGTAGTAGTGTCATGGGATTTAGTAGTTTTATTTCTTATTCTTAATTTTTTATTCTATTAACACACAAAGTCTAAAAAAATCAATCGCTTAGATTTGTTCAAGCTATTACTCCTTGCTAGGTAACTGCGTAGCGAGCTTGCTAAATTTGTTGTGTAATCTAACAACCGGTCTTAGGGCCATGGTTGAAAAACAACTTGTAACATCTTAGGAGTATGGTGATGAAAGAGCCCGTGAACCCATCTTTGATGGGTCACAAAGGTTATGTGTGACACACATAGCTACTTGTCTTTTGAATTGAGATATGCCTTTGAGAAGGTGTCGCCGATGGAGAATGAAGGTGTGGCGTGTGCTTTCATTTTGTAAAAACAAACCGAAGTTGTCTTTGATCAAGGCCTCTCCTTAATTATTGATCAAGACTAGAAATGATGAAACAAAATGAGTTCATAGATGGTGATGGCTCGGGGTCCATAAGCCAAGGCTCGAAAAGTCTAAGAGATGTGCCTTTCTCATCTAGAAGGCAGGTGGCTTGCAGAGAAGTAGCGGTAGGTAACTTGGACTACTGGAGTTGACTGGCTTCACCAGTAACCTGTTGTACGTGAGTACGTGACCCTCCCTCTAATCCGGACCAACTGCGGCGTTATCTTCCTGCAGATGACTTTGTCCAAAGTTGATTATTCTGCGAAAAGTTTCAGTTCCTCCAGTAAAACACAAAGATTTTATAACAATTGTATAAGACACTTGGCATGTTAAACTGCACAGTCCTTGATCTGTCAGAGCTAATCATGTTCATGATTAACCTTGCGTGTACTGCTAGCAGTTTTATAGCATGCATATCTCCACGGGTCAACTACCAGCCTATTCGCCTGGGTTGAAATCTGGTTGATCTGACTGATCTGGCTGGATTTTTTTAGAGAAAAACAGGCTGATCTGGCTGATAATCTTAAGTGAACAGGCTATACTACTGCACAAATGATTTTTATAGCTGTCTTGTAAATTTTCAGGAGCCATTCATTTAGTAAATTGCCTCTAAGTAGGCTGAGAGTACTATAGCTTACGAACCCCTCTGAAAATTCTTGGAGCCGAAGGTGTTTGGCAACGCAGAAATAGAGTGGTGTAGTCCCAAACATCCTCTTAAGGACGGCTTTGTTAAGTAAACTACCGCTAGAATATATTCATTTTCAGGGATGTATAGCCCGACACTACAATAAAGGACATATTTTCACTATTGATGGCACAGTGTCAGTTTTAAAACTCGCTCCCCCAAAACCATTTTTGACTACCAAAAACCGTTTCTGCAGTAGTGAACTGCATTTTTGGCCACCAGCTGGCCCCTCCCCTCTGCCAGTGGCAACAGAGCCCTTGTGACCTATCCCTCTCAATAACTTAAATTGTGAGATTCAAGAGCTAAAAACTAATTTTGTAGATATGCTCCACTCACACCTCTATATAGTCCGCATATTTTCCCCGTAAAGGCCAAAAACAATGTTTTCATTTATGAATCTTCTTCTAATGCTCCATAATTACTAGTATGTTGTTTGTCCATTGTAAACCAACTACCATTTTGACTGGTTCTGTGATGGAAAAGGGAGTCGGACTGTCGGAGCATGGACCTTCAGCTATGGCGAAGATGAATTATTGGAAAAAGGGATTAGTCATTAGTAACCCCATTTGCTGGGCAGGCTTTCAAACAAGTTTCATAGATGGTGATGGCTATTGAATTGGCTCCGTGTCACTATGGTTGAGAAGTCAGAAGATGTACCATTCAAAGCATGCAGGTCTTAATTTTTGATAAATTCAGCTGGCAGGTTGGTTACTTGGAAACAAGTGGTAGGTGGCTTGAACTACTGGAGTGTAGTCAGAAAGGTTTCTGTTCCTCCACTAAAACACAGGGAGATTTCGGATCATCTCGGGAAGACTCTTAGCTCCTCCACTGTAGATTGTTCCTTCTCTTAGCTCCACCTACTTAGTGAGGAAGACTCTCCACATGAGCAAGAGTCCCAAAATGGACATGATAATTTATGCAGTGCTTGGTGAGGCGATCTCTAGATCCATAAGTTTTGTCATCAGCGAAAGCTCCAAGCAGAAGGTGATGTTCAGGACAGCCTGCAACGGGTTCTCCTTCTGTTATAGATGCTTTTGTGGGGCGTCAGTATAGGCGCCGGCCCAGGCTCAGCCGTGGCTAAAGGGGCTTGGCTGATTAAATTAGGAGACAAATGGAGGAAATTTAGGAGATCTATGGCTGTGTTTAGTTGAGAAAAATGGGGTGAAAAGTTACTGTAGCACTTTTCGTTGTTATTTGATAAAATTTGTCCAACCATAGATTAATTAGACTTAAAAGATTCGTCTTGAACTTTACAGACAAACTATGTAATTAGTTATTTTTTTACCTACATTTAATGCTCCATGCATGCGTTTAAAGATTCGATGTGATAGGTGGAAGATGAAATATTTTGGGTTTGCATGGGAAGTAAACAGGACCTATCTTGGTTTGTTAGGCAGTGCACCTATTCTACGATCAGCGATGGTGCGGACAGCGACACCCCGGCCACCCATGCCGGACTAGTGATGGACGCATCCATTGAACCAGAATGCCATCGAGAGGGCGGCGAAGTCCCAGTGTCCGCAGCCATAGGACGCCAAGGACAAGGTCGAATGCGCCCAGATCAAGCGTGAAGCAGTCGATGGTGAAGCGCTCATCATGGATGGAGACATCAACTGCAGTACAGACACCGGGGCTGCGCACGCGATCACCATTGGTGACTAAGACCGCGAGACCAGCACGTTCTGTGATCGGCAGTCCAAGACATCGGGCCACCTCTGATTGAATGAAAGTGTGGGTAGACCCGGTGTCCACCAACACCTTGAACGGAATGCCGCCAATGACCACCTGCAGCATCATAGAATCAGAAGGCCCAAGACCGGTGCAGGGAGATCTCCAGGTCGTTGATGTCGTCCAGCAGGTCCTCCTCTCCATCAGCCAACTCCATGAGGAAGACGCCCTGTGCAGCACATTTGTGCTCCTTGCTGTACGGCTCTGGGCAGAAGTAACACTGCCCATTTTGGCGCTTCTCATTGATCTCAGCCAGTGTGAGATGGCAGAAATGATGACGTGGCCCCTCCGTCTTGCCATCCTGTGTAGCAGCAACAGCGCCAGCAGCAGCGGCACCTGCAGCACTCGACGAGGCAGTGGCGCGGCGAGTAGACAACTTGGGCGGCACCGAGCTGTTGATGAATTCAATGAAACGAGGCCAAGAAACCATCCCGAAGTCGTGATCCATCTGATAATACCTCCACGGCGGTGCCATCCAGATGCAGAGATGCCATCCACACTTTCTCGTCCTCTGGCACGCGGTGACGGCGAAAGTAGTTGTCGGCCTTGTTGAGCCATGTCAGGGGATCTGCCTCCCCGTTGAAGCTGGGGAACGGAATCTACGGCGGACTATGAGGGTCGTGGCGTCCTTCGAAGTCATCATGGTAGCGCCCGCCACGGCCGAAGGCACCGTCGCCGAAGTCGGAGTCACAGTCACCGCTACAATCAAAGTCACGGTCACCACGGAAGGGGTCGCGGTCATTGCGGAAGGGGTCGCAGTCACCGCGGAAGAAGTCACGCCCTCCACGAGCGAAGTTGTGATCGTCACAGTCGTAGCGCCCAGGCCCATGACAGAAGTCGTAGCACTCGTGGTCACGAAGAGCATGCGCGCAGAAGTCAGCCCAGGCGCGATCGCGATTGGTCCCAGACGCGTCGTAGGCATCACGCTTATCACGATTGTCGTCCCCATCCAGGCCGCCGCGAGCGTCCTCCTCGCCTCCGGCCCTGCCCTTGCCGGGGTCAGGCTTGCCTGATTCAATAGGTGCAAGCCTGGAGTCATGGGAATTGAGGCGATTGGTGATGGTGGTGAGTTGACCCAAAATGCGATCAAGCTTGGCATCCATAGGATCAGGAATGCCGGACATGGTTGTCGATGCACTTATAGAGGTCTCCGATACCAAATTGTTACGGCACCGGTGAGGAGATCGCAGGGGAGAGTGGAGCAGTAGGCTAGATTGAGAATTGGAATGGGGGGATAGCGAGGAAGTGGTGCAGTGGGAGGTTCGCCGGTGGCAGCGGCAGAATTGCGCGCAGCCACCGTTGAAAGGAAATCCGCCCACCTTGGGAGGTTTATTCCTTCTTCCATAAATCTGATTACAATTACTAAGTGCCTTTATAGAATAGGTGCACTGCCTAACAAACCAAGATAGATCTCCTAAATTTCCTCCCTTCCTCTCCTAACTTAATCAGCCAAGCCCCTTAGCCGGCGCCTATACTGACACCCCACAAAAGCATCTATAACTGGAGATCTCCCTGCTCGTTCTCACCAGTCTTGGGCCTTCTGATTCTATGACG
Source organism: Saccharum hybrid cultivar R570 (assembly GCA_038087645.1). Classification (NCBI taxonomy): domain Eukaryota; kingdom Viridiplantae; phylum Streptophyta; class Magnoliopsida; order Poales; family Poaceae; genus Saccharum; species Saccharum hybrid cultivar. The sequence goes on from JAQSUU010000368.1 coordinate 3,012,906, forward strand.
CTGCAGGTGGTCATTGGTGGCATTCCGTTGAAGGCGTTGGTGGACACCGGGTCTACCCACACTTTCATTCACTCAGAGGTGGCCCGACGTCTTGGACTGCCGATCACAGAATGTGCTGGTCTCTCGGTCTTAGTCACCAATGGTGATCGCGTGCGCAGCCCCGGTGTCTGTACTGCAGTTGACGTCTCCATCCACGACGAGCACTTCACCATTGACTGCTTTGCGCTTGATCTGGGCGCATTCGACCTCGTCATTGGCATCCAATGGCTACAAACATTGGGACCCATCGTCTGGGACATCGCCGCCCTCTCGATGGCGTTTTGGTTCAACGGACGCATCCATCACTGGTCCGGCATGGGTGGCTGGGGTGTTGCTGCCCGCGCCATCGCTGATCATCGTGTTGTGCTGGATGAGCTGCTCCAGTCCTTTGAGGATGTCTTTGCCACGCCGCACGGCTGCCTCCAGAGCATTGGCAAGACCATCGCATACATCTCCTGCCGGGCTCCGCACCGGTGGTGGTACGGCCATACCGCTACCCCCAGTTGCTGAAGGACGAAATTGAGCGTCAGTGTGATGACATGTTGGCTCAAGGGATCATGCGGGAGTCGACATCGCCTTTTTCCTTCCCGGTGCTCCTTGTCCGTAAGCACGATGACAACTGGCAGTTCTGTGTCGACTATATACCGCGCCCTTAACGACACCACTGTCAAAGACAAGTTCCCCATCCTAGTCATCGACGAGCTGTTGGATGAACTACAGGGTGCTCGGTTCTTCTCCAAGATTGACCTCTGCAGTGGGTATCATCAAATGCGCATGCATCCGGCTGATATTCTCAAGACGGCGTTCAGAACACACCAAGGCCACTTTGAGTTTCTTGTCATGCCATTCGGCCTGACGAATGCACTAGCAACCTTTCAAGTCTTGATGAACAACGTCCTGAAGCCTTTTATTTGGCGCTTTGTACTTGTATTTTTTGATGATATTCTTATTAATAGTTCATCTTGGTCTGAACACTTACAGCATGTCCGGACAGTGCTGCAGCAGCTGCGGGATCATCTGCCCTGTTCGCTTGAGCTTATCAGCCAGAATCAGCCAGTCATTCAGCAGTGTTTTTCTCTCACAATAAATCAGCATCAGCAGCCACAGAAACCATCAGCCAAACAGGGCCTCGTCTCTTCGCCAAGCGCTCCAAGTGCTTCTTCGGTGAATCGTCCGTGGCCTACCTTGGCCACATCATCTCAGCCGAGGGCATCGCCATGGACTCTGATAAGGTCACAGCTGTGGAGGCCAGGCCCGTCCAGGCCCCGTCCGTGTATGGCCCGGGCTCTTCGCTGCTTCCTGGGGCTCACGGGCTACTACTGCAAGTTCATCGCCGGCTATGGTGGTGTGGCTGCCCCGCTCACGGCTCTCCTCAAGCGTGAGGGCTTCTCCTGGATGGCTGAGGCGGAGGCCGCCTTCGTCGCGCTCAAGGCTACGCTCATGACAGCCCCTGTCCTGCAGCTTCCTAACTTCTCTAGGCGCTTCATCGTCGATTGCGACGCGTCGGGGGCTGGCTTTGGCGCTGTACTGCACCAAGGCGATGGTGCTATAGCGTTCTTCAGTCAGGCTGTAGCGTCAAATCATGCTAAACTTCTGGCTTACGAACAGGAGCTGATTGGTCTCGTCAAGGCGGTCCGTCACTAGCGGCCTTATTTATGGGGTCATGCATTTACGGTCTGGACGGATCATTGGAGCCTCAAGTTCATCCTCGATCAGCGGCTGACGACAATTCCCCAGCACACTTGGTCACAAAGTTGTTCGGCTATGACCTCTCCGTTGAGTACAGACCTAGTAAGCTGAACACCATGGCGGATGCCCTGTCCTGCTGCGATGCCGACTCTGACGACTTGTCTGCACGGGCACTCTCCGGTCCGACGTTCGCCATCTGTGACAACCTCCGTGCTGAGATACAGCACGACCCGCGGCTTAGGCGCTCCTGGAGCAGGTCTCAGCCAGTACTGCACCGCCTGGCTGGACCTTGGTGGACGGGCTGCTGCTGTTTGGAGGCCGCCCTTTTGTCCCTGCTGAGTTGTCTCTGTGGCCTCAGTTGCTACGTGAGGCTCAAGCTGCTGGGCATGAAGGCTCCCAAAAGACCCTCCATCGACTGCGGGCTTCCTTCTACAGTCGCTGTGCTCACAGGCTAGTTTGCAATTATATCAAGGGCTGTGCTGTTTGTCAGCGCAACAAGTCTGAACACCATCACCCAGTCGGCCTCCTTCAGCCCCTGCCTGTTCCTGAGCATGTATGGAGTGACATTGCTATGGATTTCATGGAAGGCTTTCCGCGTGTGGGTGGAAGGTCTGTCATTCTTACAGTGGTGGATCGCTTTTCCAAGATGGCCCACTTCATCGCCTTGAGCCATCCTTATTTGGCCAGCTCCGTCGCTTGTGCATTCTTTGACAACATTGTGCAACTCCACAGGTTCCCATGCTTCATCGTTAGTGACCGGGATACTGTCTTCACCAGCAACTTTTGGGAGGAGCTCTTCAAGATGGCTGGTGTGACATTGCTGCGCAGTTCCGCTTTTCACCCATCGACGGATGGGCAGTTCGAGGTCACCAACCGCATCATAGTCATGTACCTGCATTGCTTAGCAGGTGATCGGCCCCGCTCTTGGTTGCAGTGGCTTCCTTGGGCGGAATTCTGCTATAATACCTCCTACGAGTCTGCCCTGCGCACTATGCCATTTGAGGTGGTTTATGGCCGGTCTCCACCATCCCTGGTGTCCTATCTTCCAGGGACAGCTCGGGTGGCTGCTGTTGATCGTAAGCTTCGTGACCGAGAATCGTTCTTGCTCGACATCCGTGATCGTTTGGTATTGGCTCAGGATACTATGCGGGAGATCCATGACAAGAAGCGCTGATTTGTGGAGTTTGCTGTGGGTGAATGGGTTCTGCTTTGTCTTCATCACTGCACAGCTGTTGGCATCGCTCCAGCGGCCTCCTCCAAGCTTGGGCCGTGGTTCTTCGGGCCCTATAAGATTCTTGAGTGTGTGGGTGCTGTGGCTTATCATTTGCGTCTCCCGCCACAGGCTCGCATACATGATGTCTTCCATGTGGCGCTGCTGAAGAAGTATATTGGGGATCCTCCCAGCGACATCATCCCTCTACCGCCAACTCTCTATGGGCATGTGATTCCTACTCCGGCTGAGGTTGTGCGTGCTCGCTTGAATCGTGGTCGCTGGCAGCTACTTGTCCATTGGGAGGGGCATCCTGCAGCTGATTCTACATGGGAAGATGTTGATGATTTCAAGGCACGCTATCTGGAATTCCAGCTCGCGGATGAGCTGTTTGTTGGGGAGGACGGAAGCGTTATAGATGCTTTTGTGGGGCGTCAGTATAGGTGCCGGCCTAGGCCCAGCCGTGGCTAAGGGGCTTGGCTGATTAAGTTAGGAGAGGAAGGGAGGAAATTTAGGAGATCTATCTTGGTTTGTTAGGCAGTGCACCTATTCTATAAAGGGCACTTAGTAATTGTAATCAGATTTATCGAAGAAGGAATAAACCTCCCAAGGTGGGCGGGTTTCCCTTCGACGGTGGCTGCGCGTGATTCTGCCGCTGCCACCTGCGAAGCTCCCGCTGCACCACTTCCTCGCTATCCCCTGTGTTCCAATTCTCAATCTAGCCTACTGCTCCACTCTCCCCTGCGATCTCCTCACCGGCGCCATAACACCTTCGGGCACAGGTCATCATCCATGAGGCCACCAGATGCCGCATCACAAACCAAGGTATGTTGCAGCAGCTGGGCATGCTGAGAGATGCCATGTACCAAGGCAGTTACATAATTGACACTTCTAGATACCAGTTTCATGGTCTTGACGATGGCAAGGATTCTGCTGTGAGTCATTCTTTGCCTCTGTGCAAAATAAATTCTCTTAGAGGAATATTGTCTTCCAATAGAAAGAGATTTTGGAACAATTGCAATATGCTCTTGACAATTTGAGCTCTATGATAGTTGATGTCAAAGAGCTGGTTGGGTTCTTGACGAGCTACCCTCCCCTATACCATCAGCCTTATAGCATGCATCTGCTGCTGAGCAACTGCATGTTTAGCCACCAGATGGAAGCGCATCTTGTTGTTAGCTTCTTGTTGAATACACAGCCTCATGGTTTTGAAGAATTGGAGGTACTGCCAATTGTTGGTCCACACGAAGTTGGCAAGAGCACCCTTGTTTCTCATGTTTGCAAGGATGAAAGAGTCCATAATCATTTCTCCGAAATTCTTTTATTGAGTGGCCATGATTTTACAAATTATGACCTGGCTACACTCAGCAAAGGATGTGCAGTGGAACATCAAAATCGTGAGTTGAACTCAAACAGAGATAGGAGGTTGCTTGTTGTTGAATTAGATGTTGATCTTAGTGAAGATGCTTGGAATAAGTTTGTTGTCCTGTTATAAACAACGTGTGTTCAGGGGTAGTAAAATCATAGTCACAAGCCGATCAGACATGGTTATCAAGTTAGGAACGATAACACCTCTACATCTGAATTATCTATCCCATGAAGCATTCTGGTATTTCTTTAAGACGCTTATATTTGGAAGCACGGACCCCAAGCTGCAACCAAGGTTTGGTCACGTGGCCATGGAGATATGTAGAATGATGAGCGTAGCCTTCAATTGTGCAAACATCATGGCTTCTTTGTTGAGGAACAACTTTGACATTCACTTTTGGTGCAAGGTTTTAACCTTCTTAAGACGGGTCAACCAGAAGACTGTCTTCAAATATGGTCTTGTAAACCAGAATATGACTGTACATATTTGGAGAATGGCCACACCGTCTGAAGAGCTTGTACTTCACAGTCATTGTCAGTTTCAACACTCTTCATCACACGAGGAGGTTCCAATGAAAAGCTTCCAAGATGTGATGCATGGAAATGTCAAGGCGCCTCATGGGAAATTATCTTAGTTCCTATCATGGAGGTCTCGGATCCCACCTTACTATAGCTATGTTACCTCTTGTGAGATTCAACAGCAAAAAACCGCAGCTACCAAGAGGAAACGTTCTACTAAATAAAAATGGAATCACGTTTAATTTGTGGAATTTATTCTGTTGTTGGGCATATTAGGCTAGTACTCCCTCTGCTCCAAATTATAAGTCATTTCGACATTTTTGTACATTGATTTTGCAATGTATCGTGCATAAAAAATAAAATCTATGTAAAAAAAGTTAAAGCGACTTATAATTTGGAATGGAGGAAGTATGTTTTATATGGTGTCCCATACATACAGTTAGAATAGTCATGATTGATATGATGTTACAGGTTGCAACCTTGTGAACTGTACTACTGTCATTAAGTTACTACCTTGCCATATGTAAAGTAAAATTTTTTTCTCCCTCAAACGTGCGGGTGCAGGATAGGCATATATTTCCCTAATTTAAAAGGAATTGATAGCCATTACTTTGCTCCAAGACTTGCATTTTCTTCTCCCTTTTATGTTTTCACTAGCAAACATTTCCATGTGTTGCAATGGAACATATAGCTCGTTGCATGATCACCTAGACTGTTTGGAGATGTATGCAATGATCATACCATCTATTCTAATACATTTTGGGATCAGACTTTGTGTGCTATTCTAAATGTGGTCTCGTTTTGGATTGTCTTCGTGTGCAACGATCGCAAAGAGCTATATACGGGTGTGATGGGCCAGGCCGACAGATGAAGAATTGGAAGAGAGAAATTTTCTAATTAATATTAGGCATAGATTTCAACCCAGAACAGAGCCTTGTGATCGTCAATCCTGATTGATGATTTGTGATGCGCCATCTCTCTGCCTCCTCGACCATGACTCTTTACAAATGTTGATTGACGATTACAATTAGTAATCAGTTCCAAAAATCTAGAGGCATTCTGCAATTATTCCGATGTGGGCGACATGGCACCTTTCAGTTCCACCTTGAGGTTGAGGGTCCTCTGCTAGTGACAACAGACCTATCATGATCTGTCCCTCTCAATAACTTTAATTGCGACATTCGAGAGCTAAAAACTCCATCCACGCAGTCAAATATAGAAGACAACCAAAGATTTTGGAGAAATGCTCCGCTTCTGCCAATAGTCCGCATTTTTGTTCCCGCTTAAAGACCAAAAACAATGGTTTCGTTTATTGAGCTTCTTCAAATGTTTCATAATTACTAATCTGTTGTTTGCGCGCAGAGGTGAAAGTCTATTTGAATAAGCTAAACAATATAATTAGAATCTAGTTGCTTTGGATATAATTGGATATAGTCTATCTGGATTTCGATATCCATCATCATTTTATCCAATAAAATTATAAATTAATTGGATATTAACTCAAAATGTCTGAGTGTCCATTAGATTTTTTGGAATTAGAGAGGTACACCAGCTCTAATTTCTACTTTTGAGTTTATGACATGGGGCCGTATATATTGCTACTAATATCAATCTACAGAAAGTGGCAGATAATCTTACTAAATTATCAGCAACAAATTTCGGTTAATTCTGCTAAAATTTCAAGATGTGAATTGAATGTGAGATTTTAATTTTAGGGCCTAGTTTTCGATGTGGGGCCTACATATTATCTTGCCACACCAATATGCAAAAAGTAATGGACAATCGTACTAAATGACCTCCAAAAAAAATTTAGTCAATTTGGCTAAAATTTTAAGGTGTGAATGCGAGAGTTTAATTTTAGGGTCTGCCTTTTGACATGGGGCCCATGTACATATCTAGTTACAACGATTTGCACAAAGTAGCGGGCAATCATACTGAGTCATCTTTAACAAACTTTAGTTAAGTTCTCTAATATTTTAAGGTCTGAATACAAGCTTTTTCATTCTAGTAACCAACTTTTAACATAGGGTCAACATGTAGTTATAATAGTTTTGACATTATTGGAATATATGGACGGATGTGGATTAAAAACAATTGGATTGGACATTGTTCATTTTGATTGGGCAGGATTGAATTTGGATTTTAATTGTATTTATCCATAACTATTTGGATGCTAATCCATTGCCATGCCTATTTGTGCATTGTATACTATTCCAAAGCTGAAGCAATGGCAAAGGGGGGGGGGGGGGGGGAGGAGGGGGGGGGGGGTGTTCATAGATGGTGATGCCTATTGGCTCCATGTCACTAAGGCTGAAGAAGTCAAAGATGTACCTTTCTCAGTGGCAGGTTTGTGACATGTAAACAAATTGTTGGCTCTGCGTCACCAAGTTTAAGAAATCAGAAAATGTACCTTTCTCAGCTTGGTGACATGCAAATAATTAGCAGTAGGTAGCTTGAACAGTTGAACTACTGGAGCGAACTGATCGACTTCACATGTCAGAAGATGCTGTGTTGACTTCACGAAGTCAGAAGATGTACCTTCCTGGACCTGCTGCGTTATAAGATTTCGGAGCAACTGGGAACAACTCTTAGCTCCTCCAAAGAACACCGTTAACTTCTCTTAGCTCATCCACACACAGTGTGATCTTCCTGATAAGAGCAAGAGTACCCAAATGGACGCAATAATTTCTGCAGTCCTTGGTGAGGTGATCACTAGATCCATAAATTTCCTCATCAGCAGAAGCTCCAAGCCGAAGGTGTCAGATGTTGAGGACAGGCTGCAAAGGGTTCTCCTTCAGGCACAGGTCATCATCGACGAGGCCACAGGATGCCACATCACGAACCAAGCTATGTTGCAGCAGCTGGGCATGCTAAGAGATGCCTTGTACCAAGGCAATTACATACTTGACACTTCCAGATGCCAATCTCAAGATGTGAAGGACACCACGGATCCAGTTGTGAGTCATTCTATGTCTCTGTGCAATGTAAATTCTCATAGAGGAATATCTTCTTCCAATAGGAAGACAGAGATTTTGGAACAGTTGCAATATGCTGTTGACAATCTGAGCTCTATGATACTTGATGTGAAAGAGCTGGTTGGGTTCATGATGAGCTACCCTCGGCTGTATCACCAGCCTTATAGCATGATTTGCTGCTGACCAACTGCATGTTTGGCCGGCAGATGGAAGCACATCATGTTATTAGCTTGCTGTTGAATACAGAACCTCATGGTTCTGAAGAATTAGAGGTCCTGCCAAATTTTGGTCCATGCCAAGTCGGCAAGAGCACCCTTGTCTCTCATGTTTGCAAGGATGAAAGAGTACGTGACCATTTCTCTGAAATTCTTTCATTGAGCAGCCATGATTTTACAAATTATGACCTCCTTACACTCAGAGAAGGATGTGCAGTGGAACATCAAAAAAGTGTGTTGAATACAAACAAAGATAGGAGGTTGGTTGTTGTTGAATTAGATGGTGATGTTCATGAAGAAGCTTGGAATAAGCTGTTCTCTTCTTATAAACAACTCGTGCCAAGGGGTAGTAAAATCATAGTTACAAGCCAATCCGAGGAGGTCATCAAGTTTGGAACAACACACCTCTACATCTGAAGTATCTATCTCATGAACCATACTGGTATTTCTTTAAGACACTTACATTTGGAAGAATGGACCCCAAGATGCACCCAATGTTTGCTCATGTGGCCATGGAGATAGCTAGGATGCTGAGCGTATGTTTCATTTGTGCGAACTACACTGCTTCTTTGTTGAGGAACAACTTTGACATCCACTTTTGGTGCAATGTTCTAATGTTCTTAAGACAGCTCATCCATGAAAATAGCTCCAAATATGGTGGCCATCCATATGATCTAATAAGTCAGAATAAACCTGTACAGTTTTGGAGAATGGCCACACCGTCTGAAGATGTAGTACCTTATGCTCAGTATCAACACTCTTCACATGAGGAGGTTCCAGATATAACAATCCAAGATGTGTTGTATGGAAACATTAAGCTTTATGGGAAACTTGAGGTCCTATCATGGAGGTCTCAGATTCCACCTTACTATAGCTATGTTTTCTCTTGTGACATTCGAAAGAAAAAAAACTGCAGCTACCAAGAGGAAGCGTTCTAAATGCTAAAGAAAAATTGAATCAGATTTGTTGAATTTCTTCTGTTTTGAGGCTTAATTATGTGGTGAAACATCTGAGTATCTTTTGATAGGGTGTCACATACAGGCTAACTGTACTACTGTTAAGGTTGCATCCTTGTTAACTGTATTACTCTTAGTAAGTTGCTATTGTTAGATGTATAGGATGTATACGCCTTTTCCCTCTACTTGGAGGGCTTCTTTGCATATGTACACTATATATTTGCCCCCTTCGGCTTGAGAATACAACTAGGGATGAAAACGGATCGGATACGAATGGATATCACTGATATTACATTTGTTTTCATATTTCTGTCTGGATTCGGATTCAAATATAGATAGTGTCAACCATGTCGGATAGGATACAATTGGATATCGACATCATAAATATGCGATTTGAGTATTCGGATATGGATACAATATCGGATGTTGAATATCCGGACTCGGATATAGACGAATTTAAACCCCTCTAAACGAATACAGTCTCGAATACGGTTGGAAAATATCCGCACCATTTTTATCCCTAAAAACAACTCAGTTGGCCTCATTCTAACATGGTATCAAAGAGGTAGGGTTTCAATTTCCACTCACCTCTACTTAGCCACCAGTGACATGCCAACTCCACCGGCCTCGCAGGCCCATGGCCTCCCTCGCGCGAACTACTACATTCAAACCTATCACTTAAATTTTCAAAATTCCCAAAAATGGGCCAAAAAAATAGCAAAATTTTTTGTTTCAATCCTGGGAAGCCCCCACTAGCTCCAGCTTCATGGTATCGGGAAGCTGCTCCAGCCCCAACTCCATGCTATTTTTCATGATAGTGGTGCTGGGATTCGAACTTGAGACCTTTGTCCTTCGCTCCTCTAACTACTCTCCTCTAACCACTCCACCCCTAAGTCACTTGTGGCTATATAGCATATCCATTCCCCTAGTATTCACTTTTTAGGATTTAAAATAAATGTTTAGAACCCTAAACGGCTTCAGATGAAAAAGTCACAAACTACAAATTTGTTGTTCTAATCAAGATCCACAACTTTCATTTTGGTTGTTTCGCCATCCGAGGTCGTTTAACAAATTTGAATTTCAAAACATCAAAACTTCAACCAGATTTTTGGAACCTCAAATGATTTCAAATGAAAAACTCATCAACTACAAAGTTGTTATTCTTATCGAGATATACAACTTTGGTTTTGGTTGATTTTCCAACCAAGGTTGTTTGAAAATTTTGGTTTTTAAAATTTTAAAACTTCAGATACAAATTTGAGACCATAAATGATTTTGGAAATAGTTATCAAATGTAACATCGAGATCTACAAATTTGGCTTTGGTCATTTTTCCATCTAAGGTCATTTGTACAATTAGAAAAATTTGAATTTCAAAATTTGAGTGTTTAAAACAGAATTCTAGGACCATAAATGGTTTCAAATGAAAAAGTCATCAACTACAAAGTTGTCGATCTCGTCAAGATCTACAACTTTTATATAAAGTTTGTTTTTATTTGACTTTATTTGGAAAAGTTATGAATTTATTTATAATGCAACATGGTTATCACTGTCGTATCATACAACAAGCTGGCAGTGAAAATGTCTTCACCACTGGTTCATATGGTGAGGCGGCTGTGATGAGAAACACATTATCACTGACGGTTGGTGGTGTAAAGCAGCTGTGATGATGGACTATCATCGCCGGTTGGTAAGATGAGGCAGCGGTGATAGTTATCAACCCACACGTTCTTACGAACCGGCAGTGATACTCTCATCAACAACAGTTCGTATTAGGAACCGTTGGTGATAGCTATCACCAACGGTTTTAATGATACCAGCGGTGATAAAGTTGTTGGTGATTGGTCAATCTGTAGTAGTGGGCGTCCACGTGCCTCGGGCCTCCGGTGCGCAGCCCCTCCTCGCACGTGCCAGGTGCTTGGCCCCCACGTGGCCGCATGCACCATCCCAACGCGGCCATCGGCGCCGCACCAAGCCCGCCTGCCCGCGCGGTCCATGCAAGACGCGTGAACCATGCGCCTCCGTGCCGCCCGTGCTACCCACGTGACTCCGCACCACCCACCCCTGCTCACTTGACCGCGCCGCCGCTCGCTCCTACTCACGTGTGTGGCTGCGCTGCTTGCCCCTGCTCTCCGGCCGGTGCTCGAGCTAGAGTCCCCCCACGCTCATGCTACTCTAGTGTGCGCCCGAGCAACTTCCACAGTACCGTGTGCTCTGCTATGCTTCCCTTTCCTGTTTTCCTTTGCAAAAAAAGAAAGAAAGAAAGAAAGAAAAGAAAAGAAAAAAGAAAAAGAAAAGAAAAATAAAAAACAACAGCTTGTTGCCTTCTTCCATGGTGTCCGTCGGGCGCGCTGGTGCCGTTCCTATCCCCTGATGCACTGTCATCTTCAATGGCACAAATTAGGGTGACTTTGTTGTAGGACTACCTCCAGTGGATCTATCCTCTCCATCCTTTCTCTCCACGCCGCCCATATACCCGCCAGATGCTGATGATGATGCCAAGAGTGCTTTACTCGAGGCATTTGAGGCGAAGATGGAGAACTACCAGTTTGATCTTGGTGTCTATGTGACTTGGCTACATGATGAGAAATTTGCCAAGGCTATCTTACTTGTAAGCATGGAGATTGATCTCTCATTGTTCCTCAGAGGTCTTGCCACTTCACACCTTATGTGGGGTCACCTCAGTCATAGTTACGAGATCCGCAATGAAGCAATGTACCTTGCTATTGTTGTGGAGTGCTTGGGCTAGCATGACTGGCATGCTGACGTGCCATGGGCCAAGCTTGGGCCAAAGAAAAGATTTATCATGCCATATTGGCATAGCCCGACGTGCCTTGCGTGCCAAAAGGACATGACCTAAAGCAGCGCGAAGTAGGAGAGGGTCATGCTATGCTGGCTCGCCCAAGTTCCACCTCAAGTTAGTTGTCGTTATTCTCACTTCCTAATATACATTTCTCTTTCTTCAATATATCTTTGTCTCTATATCTCTTTCTCATTTCCCTTGCACTACACTTTTTTCAATTCTGTTTAATTCCTATGCCTACAGCTATGGTGTCCTTGATGGTGGTCGAATTCATTCACTAGCATGTGTGAGACTTTATCCAAAGTGTCAGGATCATAACCCTAGGGTGTCTCAAGGCACCGATTAGTTAGCAGGCCAAGCGGCCCACAATACACTAGGTAATGATGGCTCGAATGACCGAGGCCTAGCTCAGCCAAGCAGAGCAGGCCAGGCGCTAAGGTTGGGGTCAGCCACGACCCCTTAGCCACACGGCGCTCGAGAAGCACACGATCCCACCCCTATCATGACCCCCTAGAAGGAATAGGGAGAGGTCGAGCGCTGCCCTATGCGCCTATTATGACAAGAACAAGCACGCCACACTGACCCTGCAAGGGCTAAAGGGACAGCAGTCACTTTGGTCCAATCAGATGCCATCCCTATGCCACGCCGCACAAACAAGACAATACCACCCAAAGCGGTGACGACAGGTACGATGACCACCAGCCAGATATGGCCCAACGAGATGAGAGTATAATCTTGCCCACTACAGATGGGATCCACTAAGGGGGCCTTGACTTAGAAGCTATCTAGGCTAGCAGGAACCATGACCCCAACGATAGGGATCCTAGGCCTCCGCTCCTCAAGACAACGAGGCAATCAACGACCTAGGGGTGGCCACCAACTCCCGTACGATGCCCTAGGAAATCAGGAGATGATGATGAAGACCACGGTGGGGACCACGTCACACAACACGGCTGGCGAACTACCATCGTGCCTATAGTGCCACCACGGTCGGTGCAGTAACACCATGCCATGCCATGCCACGATGTGGCCACAAGACCATGACAACAGCCATGCCTAGGCGTGCTCCACAAGATAGCGTGGCTTGCAAGCCAAGTTAGCTAGGCCCTCCCTCAGGCTCACGACCCTTCGGTTGGGAGAACCTATTGCTTTGTATGTGCGCTGGCCCTAAACTCTATATAAGGGCAGCCAGGGCACCCATCTTGATAGATTCACATCCTCTAATATTTTATTCATTCTCCATAGTAGTATGGCTCCTGAAGCTTCCCTTCGGGCAGCCCACCACCTAGCTTAGGTTCTTCTACCTCTTCCACCATTCTTGCACCCCCTATTGTAAGAACTTTAGAGCATTCATGTGAGGAACACACACTCAATCATCTCTAAGACTCGACGTAGGGCTTTAGCCTAAACCAGTATAAATCCTCATGTCTTTTGGATGCTACCATCATCTTTCTAGAGCAGCGTGGCAATCGTATAAATTTACTAGTCTAGTTTACAAAACACCGAAAGCTAGCGCGCCAGGTAGGGGATAGTCACACACTCTCATTGTTCAGAAGGAAGTGATGGCTCCCTACACTTACATTGGACTTTCTCTTGGTGTGGCCCCTAGTGGCCGCATCTACTTTGAAAGCTTTGAGTTCATTGACATCGACGGGCCAGCTCCCATTAATGATCTTCTCCTTGGCCAAGCCCTACGCTTTGGCGACCTAGACTTCGTGGCCGACCATCTGGGCTGGCTACAGCTCAGCAAAGAGAACATGGCTCCACCTCACATCTCGACGCCTAATCATGGACTAGCGCGAGCTAGTCCCATGATCGTCGACTCTAATGCACTAGCATGCGGAATCAACGCCTATCTCGAGGTGAATCCTGAGCCAGAGCTAAGCCGATGTGTTTTCTACATGTTGGTGAACACTTTCGCCCAACTCTCTAGAAGCGGGCCCCTGCCACTAGAGGCTGAATTTTGGAACCCCAGCATCACACTGCCCTCCGAGATGAGGGAGCCAATCGTGCTCTTCGAATGAGAGCCATCTAGGCACGATGGCCAATCAACGATGCCAGAATCCTTCGGGTTTGTGGGGATGATGGAGTGGGATCCGAAGTCCATCTAAGACCTCTTGCTGGCAACTCCTGAGAACATGAACTCTGAGTCTGATTCTGAGGGGAGCTACCATCTGCTATTAGAATGCAACATGTTGCACCTCTTGGAGACGGCATAGCATCAGTGGAGGATGCAAAGGACGATGACTATCTAATTCCACGCACCCTTGGAGAATAGGCTGAGTACAACCAAGAGCGCCTAGAATGAGCCAGTGCACGAGAAGCTAATCAGGCCAACGCACGCCGTGACGACTGTTGACGGTAGATAAGTATCATTTTTTAACCGTCAACATAGCATGAAAAAGACTAAACAATAATTACCACTTAGATATAGGGGGTTTACTGATATAATTCCACAAGTTTTGGTGAATGTCTGTTTCTACAGGGGGTCAGCTAAAAAGAACCAAGGAAGGCCCACATGTCAGGTTTACATAGAGACAGCAGGGCCATGCATGACTCTTATATAATCTGGAAGATATGAGAAGACTCTAGAAACAAACCAAAGGCGAAATGGGCCCAAAAGTCGGGCGTGCACCCCACCCAGGTAGCCAATCAGGCTCCACCTCCTGGATCATGCCTCCACCGCCTTTGAGGATCAATAATAATCATAGATCAAGGTCGGTTTGATCCGAGGGCTGTGGTGCTTCCTAGAGTGCTATATAAGCAAGGCCCCTGGACCTGGATGAGTTGGAGGAAGCCCAACATGTCGGTGTCTCCTCTTCGGCTTGTACCTGCGGGATCAAGTCTCCTAACCCGAGGCTTGGTTCTAGGATTCTTCGGTAATTCAACTTCCAATACTAAGTAAGTATGTTGTTATTATTGTTCTATGGTTTTTGAGTTTACTTTATTCTCTTCCATGGTAGAGGGTAGGGTAATCGTCTGTAGCGTAAGCGTGATCCTTAGGCTAGAGATACTCGTAGATATCCCCTGTCTGGCCGGATCGGTGTGTAGTAGCGTGGGAAGTGACAATCCCATTGTTACCTTTGGAGCCTCCTCCCGTCAGAAGGATTGGTAGGATTAAGTGCCCTGGTTAAGCATCCTCTGTGGTGTCTTTTTTCCATCAGTATGTCCCCATAGACCAATAGTTTCATAGCTTACCATAGGTTGGAACCAGACTATCATCATAATCTTCTCTAATCGCTTATATCTTCGCTACCTTGTAGTGCGGCCTAGGGGTTGAGTATAGATTTAGGTTAGTCATCGCACGCTTTCTCCTTGCGGATAAACAAATACGATACTCTGGAAATATCTCCTGGGTGAAATGCTCACCAATATTCGTGTGTTTGCGGATCCTTTTCTGTGTGTATTAACAAATATCAACAAGCATTTATGGCACCATTGCCGTGGAGAAAGACGCCAGCTGAGTTAACCTCAAGTCTTGCTTAACCTTGTATTATACTTTTATCTTTTTCTCTTTTCCTTTTGCCTTTTCTTTTCTATCCTTATGGATAACCCAAATTCAACGCCTATCTATCAATATCCCGCACCCATGAACTAAAGCTTAGAGCCACCAGAACCCATGATTCTCACATCTAGCTATGAGCTACACCCATGTTTGGTTGCAATAGGTCAAAACCAACCCTTTCCTACAGCCAAGGTCCTATCTTCTAATTAAGAAGATAATGAACCCAAGGTCCTATCTTCTAATCAAGAAGGTAATGAACCAAAGGTCCTATGTTCTGATCAAGGAGATAATGAACTTTTGGCTACACTAAGGGAATCTTTCAAGTACCTTATAAATTTAGGTTTAGACCTAGCCTTACAAGACCCTATTATTCTTCAATATTTTTATACGGGTCTTGATAATATCACCTTTATAGGAGTTTTCCTTTCTTTATCCATTAGTGGAGCGAGGTTTGTCCTTATTAGTAGACACACTCCTTGCACTAGCCTTCATGATAAACTCCTAGAGGAAAAGAAGGAATCATCCCCCAAACTAGAAGAGGAAGTTTTCATAGCCATATTACAAACTTTCCAATCCCATGATTTGGCTAGCCATCCCAAACCAGTTGTACTCCAAAATCATTTGAGGGAAGAAGTAATTCTACGCTTGGAAATCCTTTCCAATGATTTTTGGAGCATAAACTTCCCGCTTCATAAGAGACCTTTTAGTACATATAGTTTGAATCTTTTCAAGAAGGGATCTCTTTAGAAGCTTGTCAAATCCAATCTCTTTGAAGGAAATTTAGAAAGACTCAAGGATGGCATGCCATAGAAGGAGAGTAAAGCCATCTAGAATCCACTCCTATCTTCTCCCTTTCTACGCCCACATTAGATATGAAATTCGAACCCATCTTTAAACCCATCCTTGATCCCTATGAATCTTCCTATGCTCTTTCTCCTGAGCGATCCTAGAAATCCACCGAGACATCTAAAGCATAGGATTCATCAAGACCATAAGAAGGATCGAGAAGAGCAACATCAATGGCAAAAGAGCATTAAAAACCTATGTGCTATTTCCATTGAATGTGTAGGAGAGTCCTTATATGAGACCTACTCGAGAGGTAATACAAGGGAAATTTTGGATATTTATGCCGAATCACCCTTGGAAGTTGAAAATGATGGAGACTTCAATGAACAAGGAAGCTACTTTATAAAAACCCTATCAAGTCCTTGCTTGTATAAGAAATCTCCTGATTCACTTAGTCTCTCTAACATTGCCCCACACGAGATCTTCAACCCCCTTATGCTCCTTGTTCCTAAATATTTTGAAAGGGTGGCTATAGACACATATGTTTATCATAAACATTACAGATCTCATTGTGTTGAATCTTGAGATTAGTACACATAAATTAGTGCTAGAGGGGAAACCACTTTGCCAATTCATATCTTGAAGGTTTCCCAAGGACAAGCTTAGTGGCCTAAAACAAGCACTGTTCAGACCATGACTTGAGTATTTACCTTTCTGCTGCGCTGCCCTTGTGAAATGAGCATAGAGTTATAATTGTGAAAATATTCCTTCGGGTATTCTTGTCACTAACCATTCCAAGTTAGAGCAAAAAGATTGAAGGAACAACAAATGCAAGGTATGTCCAACCAATCATTATGCAACATTGAATTACATTCATCCAATCTTAGTTTTTTTGCAAAATTCAAGCTTGGGGGATAGACTTCCATAAAAACATTTCTTGCCATGTTGCTACATTATCGTGGTTGTCCCTACCTTTAAGACATGCTCAATTTGCTAAACAACAATCATGCTCTTTCATCACTGTTTGAGTAAATCTCTATAATGCTTTCATGCTACCCTTGTCTACCCTAGTAAGTGTTAGTTTAGAAGTAGTGTACATGCTTCTATTGGCTTTTAAATTAAGCATAGTGCTTAGGTTAAACAGCTTTCCTTAATCTAATTAGACATAGAGTCTAGTTTGGTTATTGAACTAAAAACTGCTAGTAAAGACAATGGTATATTTTGTTAGACTAACCCCTACAGAGAAACTCCAAAATTCAAAATGAGAAAGTCCTGAGATGAACTCATACTAGAGATGAAGAGAGACATAATAATCTTGAACAAGGGAGACACAACTCATTCATAGCCAAAGAGAAAGAAGAAGAGTGCCACAAAGCATGATCCACAATCAAAGCACTCACTCTATGGAAGCAGGTGAACAAATCTCCATCATGCCACTTGAAGACAAAGACCATCATGGAGGATTTTGAGTTGCAGTTGCATTCTCTTGTCAATTATTAGTCATCGGGAATCAAGAAAGATTGACAAGAGGAGAGCATGCAACTTTCTGCACCCTCACTAGATTGAGAAGCTGATGCATGAGGAAGGAAGGCCAACTCCTTTCGATGATCCAACCATGACCTTTCTCCTATCATGCTCTCATCGCTCTACACGCTGGTTTGCAATCTCTCAATTAACTATTTCTTTATTTCTATAAGTTTGAGTTATTTCATAATTCCTATATATGATAATCAAATATAAGATAAAATTAATCCTCTAGAAAAAAGTAATAGTGAATGTTTCTATGCTAGTATGTTCAAATAAATTCTTCTATAGCTTACAAACTGACCCTTAGCTTTGTGACAACAATGCCCCTATCATTACTTGTATACTCCTTTGGGTATGTGTGTCCACTAATAATTCACAGGAATAAAACAATAAGAAGAGCTAACGGTCCAATCACAAATTGAAGAGAGAACAAAACATGGCATTACTAAATGTAAGAAAGGAGTGCAACAGAGAAGACATTGGTGCATGAACAAAAGAACAAGAACGACCAACGAAGGAAAGCTTCCACAAGGTGTTATAGTGCCAGTGTGCTCCAACATTAAAGGTAACATCCTAAGGTTAGTGATCATCACATTAAAATCCTTTCTTGATGCTGGTATACTCATAAATAGAGAATCAACCATGTTTGAGTTACAACTTCATTTGACCCAACCTAATTAACTTAACATGCTTAGTTCTCTAATCTTTGTTCCTATCACCACTTTCTTGATCTTATAATCTTAACTCAATGATCTGAAATGATCGCACGTCTTTTCTTTGGAAGTTGATAGTCATAATCATGAAATCATTACAAAATATGCATAGATAGACTATCTTTCCATAAGGTTAAGAAATTTGATCTGCCCAATTGATTTAATGTTACATTCATGCTCATTGTTTGATCCTATCACCCATGTCAAGTTCAAGCAAAACACATAAACATCAACTTTATCTTGCTCAATATGCCTAAGGTTAGAGAAGAATAAACTTTTGGTTCTGTTGGTGTTTTTCCACCAACAGAGCCCATGCACTTGATCTCTACCTTGTCTCTATGAGCAGGACCCATTTTGAACACAACAGTAGAGGAGCTTATCAACTCCCTAAGAATCCTACAAATAAAGATCCTGGACCTACGAACATGTACAATGAGCAAGATGCTGCCAGTTTCCATAATTAGTACTTCACTTCAAACTGCTGGAAGAGCAAGGAACATGGGTGACACCATCTCAAGAGGTGCAAGCTATCAAGGTCTCTACTATAGGACCAGATGGTGCACCTACAGAAGAAACATGGTAAGAGGTCCTATTTAAGGGATCTAAAAACACTAAACCCTTGCTGAAAGGTAAAATTGTTAGTTATCCATATTTATCCTTTTTCAGTATTGCATCAGTTTCCCTTTTCACATAGTTACTATCGGGTACCTAAACAAGGGGTACCCACACTCAATGACTAAAAAAGACAAACCCCTAAGAAAACCACGCCAAAGGCTCCACCCACGAAGGCAGAACGAGCCAAAACCACGCGCAGAACATCTCGACTACATTCCGACTCGCACGAGGATTGCTCGACGGGATGCCTTGACCACAGGGAAATCTCCGACTCGTACGACCCTGGGTCGAGCCGGTCGACCCGCCTCACTCACCAACTCTTAGACAAAGGTCAAAGCATTTAATGCAACCGCCAACCACTTCCTACCCCCATGGCTATAGCTATACCAGCATGGAGGCAGTACCAGTGTCAAATCCCACTTTTTACTGCCCATTCCGGAATGGGCGGTGAAAACCTATCACTGTATACGTCATGTCGGTTACTATTCCACCACTGATCCCCCTCGAGGCAGAATACGACAAGTGTCGTACCCTGAAAATCCTGGTGCTCAGCCTTATCCATTCCCCATCGACCCACCTCGACCAGGCCTCGACCAACCGCCGGTCAACAAAGAAGCAAGGCCTGCACGCCATAGGACCTGGGGTCTCTTCACCGTCTCATCCTTTACGTCACCATGGTGTCCAGGGATGGCTGGCCATTCCCAGGGCATGTCGCTATAGTGACTTCCACAGCGCTCGACAAAACTTCACTTCTAAGGCATTCCCCGGCGTCTCTGCCTCCTCTTGACCCTATAAAAGGGAAGGCAGGGGACTCTACAAGGGGAGGAAGGAAGCAAAAAGAAAAACCAAGTCATCATCCCACCGTAGAAGATCAACATCTCAAGAAATCTCCTTTGTACTCTCACTTTCTCTCCAAGACCTGGGATCGGCTCCCTCTCTCACAGCTTATAACCCCTACGCAAGCACTTAGGTGCAAGGAAATACAATACCCCCCGCTGGACATAGGGCCTTCTTTCGCCCGAACCAGGATAAACCCCCTGTGTATTCTCTTTGCATCACCATCTAGATTAGGGACACGCAGCACAAATTCACTCGTAGGCTTAGGACCCCCAAGGGCCCGAACACTGACAATTACTTTCTAGCAGTTGCATAATCATTCTCCTTTTAGCATGTTTACTTTTTTGCATTAGCATTGCATTAGAAAATAAAATAAATATATGTTTGCTTTGCTGCATCATAAATTATAAGCCCCATGTGGATAATTTTATGGCATGTAAGGACCTAT
Source organism: Saccharum hybrid cultivar R570 (assembly GCA_038087645.1). Taxonomy (NCBI): domain Eukaryota; kingdom Viridiplantae; phylum Streptophyta; class Magnoliopsida; order Poales; family Poaceae; genus Saccharum; species Saccharum hybrid cultivar. The sequence continues at coordinate 3,033,110 of JAQSUU010000368.1, forward strand.
AGGAATATTCACTGTGGTGGCATAAAATAAAAATAAATATACATTCATCTTGTTAGACTTTCTCTGCATTATAAAAATATAAAAAGTATTTGAGAGAAATCCTGTTGAAACTCTGCTTAAAGAAATCAAGAACAATCTTAAAAATGCTAGACAATTAAGGCTTGAGTGGTCAACCACTAACGCTTAATCTATTCCACAAGTTTTGTTGTCTATTTGAGTTTCATAGGAATTGAAGGACCAAGAAGAGCCAATAAGTAAGTGGACGTTCTATCCACTGGTGAAGCACTGTCTCAACAATCATCAACATCAATTAATGCTCCACTAGAGGAGGAAGAATATCCTCGCTGCCAGTCTGCTACTTTATAAGATTGAACGACTACGTCAACATCCAGCTTGGGGGAAAGCACCCTCATGTATCTATCTAAGAATTTTCTTCTCTCAGTTTTACCTTATTCTTTATGAGTTTTCTTATTTAGTAATAATAATATTCTAAAATAATAGAAATAAAATAAAAAGAGTGTGTCTAGTTTGCTTGTCTTTGTTCTTAAAGAAGTTGTTAATAAAAGAAGAATCTCGAATAATCTCTTACATGGAAATGATGAATAGTTGTTCTGCCGTAATTCTTTTTAAGTACCTAGTTTTTAATCTCGAACTCTCCTAAGTTTTAAACACGACTATTTTGATCTAAGATTTGCTCTGAACTTGAAACTTGTGGGTAGCGAATGCTTGATCTAAGTCTTGGTAGTTGACGGATATGATATGGGAAGGTTTTTGAACTGCTGTTTATCATGCTCCTAGAGATACTAGAGTTCTGGAGAATTTATCTTTGAAAAATAAAAATCTTGCATGATGAGTTCCTGTATGACGAGAGTTTAATTCCTACCACAACCATATATACATGCTTACTAGATTAGGAAAGACTTTCACTTGTTAGCTTAGCTGCTTGTAAACATTAAGTGTTGTTAGTCTGTGTTGACCCTAGGGGATTAATCATGCGGTTAAAATTAAGATTCATGTGCACTCCACCTACTTATGATGCTTCTACCCTGGAGGTATGCATTTAAATATTTTTCATTAGACACAACCCAACAAGTTGTTCTGCTCCTATACTAGGAGTGAACAGAACCCTTCATCCATTGCTAGCCCCTTTTTTTATAAGCTCCAACATTTCTGTTGTTATCTCTTATCTATGTTTCTAAAAAGATACTTGGGAATTATTCATCGTATTCAGTTCCTTTAAAAAAAGGGAAAAAGGAGTGAGAAAGAAAAATAAAGAGAGAATAAAAGGACAAGGGTCCTAATTATGAGAGATTTTTCAGCAATCCAAGTTCTCAGCAAGTTCTTCAAAGTTTAAGAGAGGTATAAAATTTTTTCAAGGAGCAAAAGTAGAAATAGATATTCAGCATTGTAGCAACTCTTGATCCATCACTGAGTTTATCTTTGCTCAGGGACGAGCAAAGGGTAAGCTTGGGAGAGTTTATTGATGGTAGATAAGTATCATTTTTAACCGTCAACATAGCATGAAAAAGGATTAAACAATAATTACCACTTAGATATATGGGGTTTACTAACATAATTCCATGAGTTTTCATGAATGTCTGTTTCTGTAGGGGTCAGCTAAAAAGAACCAAGGAAGGCCCATATGTCAGGTTTATATAGAGACAACAGGGCCACACATAACTTTTCTATAATCTGAAAGATATGAGAAGACTCTAGAAACAAACCGGAGGCAAAATAGGCTCGAAAGCCGGGTGGGTGCCCCAAGGGTGGGGGCAGGTGCCCCACCCAGGTAGCCAATCAGGCTCCACCTCCTGGATCATGCCTCCACTGCCTTTGAGGATCAATAATAATTGTAGATTAAGGTCGGTTTTATCCGAGGGCTATGGTGCTTCCTAGAGGGCTATATAAGCAAGGCCCCTGGGCCCTAGAGGAGGCATCCCTTGAAACCCTAATTCATTATTTCTTGTGAGGATTAGCAGGGAGGGGTCCCTTGAATGGATCTCTCTTAGGGCACATATAAGATAGATTAGCTTTGTAGTCTCCATGTGAGATTAGAGTTCTTCTAGATTGAGAGAGTTAGAGTGGAGGGATGAGTTGGAGGAAGCCCGGCATGTCGGTGTCTTCTCTTCGGCTTGTACCTACGGGATCAAGTCTCCTAACCCGAGGCTTGTGTTAGTATAAATTAAGTGCAACTAAAATATGAAGGATTCCGCAAGCACATAGAACATACCATTATAGCATTTTACCGGGAGTAAACCAGGTATCGTTATTTATATTTTACCACAGGGAAGCAAGGGTTAAAGAATCTGATAATTCACCATCATGTATCTACTAACTTAGTAAACCAACTAGACTAAAGTAGGGGGAAAATGATATATGATAGGTATATGAATAAAAGCACACATAGGAGAATTCTATGATAAATGAGTAGCTAGCTAAAGTGAGAGGACAACGGGAGAGATCAAGGTTCCTATGTACTTCTCTATTACTTTAGCTCTTTAATAACTAAAGCATGAATAGATATAGTGATCATACACATGACACTTTGGAGCAACAGTACCTTTCGACTCTCGAAAGAGACTAGGAAGAAACTAGTCGGGGGAAGGCTACCAAAAGCTCTATGAACATCAACCCGAACGTGTTGGATTACGAAGGCCTTACAGAGCTATCACCTATGGGGCTACCACAACTATACATGGGGTTGAGCGCAACCTCAGGTAACCTATAGCCTAGACAACATGCCTAAACTATCGATTACTACTCTAGCTATGCACAATAACTAAAGCACTCAATACAAGCTAAGATCCCCTGCCAAGGTATAACAACTATACTAACCATACATAATAAAGGCATAAAGTAAATAGAGAAGATGAATATATATAAGGCATAAGTCTTGTAAAGAATAGATACAAAGACAAACTAAATCTCTGAAGACTTCTCCAGAACCAGAGCGCAGCTCCACTCTCCCTAACTCCCATCTAGATCTAATCTACTACATTGGAATGTCTAGCCCTAATTCTCTAGGGAGGAGAGGTCATCCTTTCATGGGACACCTCTGCCTCTGATCCCAGCTGAGAGATAATGAAATTAGGGTTTATGGGATGCCTCCACTAAGGGCCAGGGGCCTTGCTTATATAGTCCTCTAGGAAGAACCACAACCCTCTGTCACACTCCAATTAAAGGACAATATAGAGTGCATACATCTTATGTGCGCCCCAGGAATAGTCGCACACATAAGCTGACAAATTAACCAAAGTATCATCACCATGTACATACATAATGTTATTACATCACGTAGTTCTTACATAACAAGCGGAAAAGTAAATAGCTACTCTCAGGCGTAGTGTCTGTTCCACAGGGAAGGACGACTGGTTGACCCAAACCTAGAAATCTTTCGGGAAGTCCTCGTAGAAACTGTCATCTGTTACCCATCCGGGATTTTTATCCAAAAACAATATAGCAACAAGTGTGAGTACATTTGTACTCCGCAAGTATAGTATGAGGATTCATGAGGCTCAAAAAGGATAGACACGGTTGACTGCAGTTAGCACTTTTAGTAGATCAACATTTCATTATTAATCATTATTAAGTTATGCTCAAACTCCCATTTAACCCACATGATCCACTACTAGAATTAAGAAGAGAAAGCAACAGTGTGATCTCATCATCATCTTCATAGTTCATCCACATATCTAGTAACCATTTATTCTGTGAGTTTTCTGGGCCGCTCGTGTCCGTGAGCACGGCTGTTATAACAGTTTTAACACTCTGCAGAGGTTGTGCATCTTTACCCGTGAGTCGTGTTACCCATATGCCCGGGGCCCGTCGACCCCCTAACACTTCCAAGGTGAGCAGGCAGGGTACACTATGAAGCCTTCCATAGGCCTCTTCTAACAAGTTAGGGCCGCGAGGTTTCCTCGGCAGGCAGATATAGAGAACCCCCCTTTCGATGGCACAATTCCCGCAGGCTATACACATCTGAACAGAGGCAGTTCTATACCTAACGTGGCAAGCCCCTCTTGCGCCCTTTCGGGTAACCTCTAACAAGTTAGAAAAGATCGTACTACTGAGCTAAAGTCAGAGCCATTTAACTCCCACGGTTGCACTGTAAGTCCCAGCTTTTGCCTACAGATAAGTCCTTACGGAGAGTTTAGGGCAACATGATCAACATCATTTGCACCATCACCCTATAGTTCCACCATTATCATCATGTTTATCCGTTGGTTCCATTAGTCATAGTGTAGATCATGTTTAATTAGAGCACTAGCATTCTACCCATATGCAAATAATCCCCATAGGAATCAAGGTACAAGTCATCAATTTGCTAGGAAATCCTTATAGTCGAGCAATATTAGACACATGCATAATGAGTATGTTATATAATGAATAGGACAACAAGGTAAGCCCATGCTATACTTGCCTTGGTTCACGAACTGCTGCTGGTCCTGCTGCTCCTCGTACGCGTCCGGATTTCCGACGTACTCCTCACCGTCTGAACTCGAAAGACACGAAGTACAACACGCAATTCGGAGCAGACATACAAGCAAAACATGGCTACTATTAGAACAGTACACCAACAATAAATAAATCTGAATAAAATGATTATCAAAATCATCTACGTCTCGCTACGATCACATTGACGCGAATTGCACGAAAAACGGAGCTACAACGCAAAAGTTACGCGCTAAGCAAGGTTCCAAAACTAGCTACTAAACTGGACTTAATCGAGAAACTTAAAAGCTTCTAATAGGTCCATCAGTAGCACTAATGCGTAGATTACGAAATTACAAAACTAACGCAAGTTGAATGGGTCGAATCGGAGCTAAAACGACGATTTTATACATGTTTTACTGCAGTGGCAATTCTGTAAATAGATCAAACTATTTTTGGATTTAAAATAAATCAAAATTCGGATTTATTCAAATGGCCGAGGACTGCGGGTTCAAAATCACGAAAGTGGGGGGTCTCTTTAGCAAAAAGACCCGCGAAGGGGTATCGGCCAACCAGGGCCGTTGATCATGAGATGCACGGTTAAGAAAGAAAAGGGGGAAGAAGAGAGAGAGCCGGCCACCGGAGCTGAGGGAGAACGCGGCGGCGCCGCCATTGCCGCGGCGCGGAGCTCGCCGGCGTTGCTCCCCCGGGCGCTACAGGGCATCCTTTTCAAAAATAAAAGGTCCGGAGCGAAGAGGGGAGGATGGCGAACGCATCACGGGGCCAAACGCGGCCACGGGGTCACCCGCGCGGCGTACCCGCCATAGATGACGGCAAGAAGCTCGTCGGAGCTCGCGGACACAGCCCTAGAGGCCACCACCCGACACGGGAGATGGATGGGGAGAAAGAGGGGAACGGGGGTGCTCACCGAGCGGACAAACGGATTCGAGGCAGCTCGGGGGCGATGACCGGCGAGGTGGGGTGGACGGCGTTCCGGCGATTCGTCGCTGCGGTTTCTGGGGTGCTCAAGCGAGTGAGAACAAGGGGAACTGGAGAAGGGATGGCTTAGACGGGGTCGGGCTTCCCCTTTGAAGGCCGGGCGCGGGGTGCTCCCACGCACGGAGGTCGTGGGCGCGGGCGGTTGCGGCTCGACCGGCGTTTAGAGCGGGGAAGACGGTTGGGGAGGGGAAACATCTGACGAGCGGGCCCCGACTGTCAGCGACTCAGAAGAAGGGAGTGGGGCGTGGCAACGGTTGCCTGGCCCGGTTGGGCTGGGCCGCGGCCCAGGAGAAAAAAACGCGGGGAGGAAGGGATGGGCCAGCCGGGAATTGGGCTAGCAGGCCGAATCCGAGGAAAAGTGAAGGCGGGAAAAGAATTTGTTTTCCTTTTTCAAATTTAATTTTTCAAATCACATTTCCAATTGATTTTCAAATCCTTTCAAAAATTTATCAAAACCACTCATCACAAAAATACTTGTGCAACAACATGCATGCATGATCATTTTCTAACCTTAGGATTGATTTTAATTTCCCAAAAATTTATTATTCCCTAAATTTGAATGCACAACAAATTCATAATTAAATCAATTTTATCTATTTTGAAACAAATGCAAAATTTAGGGTGTTACAATTCTACCCCCCTTAAGAGAATCTCTTTCTCGAGATTGGATGATGCTTACTCAAAAAGCTGTGGATAAGACTTTCTCAGATCTTCTTCTCTTTCCCACGTAGACTCATCTTCTGAATAACGATTCCATTGCACTCTGCACATCTTTATAGTGCGGCTCCTGGTAACTCTTTCTGCAGTTTCAAGACTCTTTACCGGATACTCCTCATACGTAAGATCTTCTTTAACAGTAAGCTCCTCCAAGGGAATCTGCTCCTCTGGTACCCGCAAACACTTTTTCAACTGTGAAACATGAAACACATCATGCACACCTGATAAACTTTCTGGTAATTCCAATTGATAAGCCACTTCTCCACGTCTCTCTAGAATCTTGAAAGGTCCCACATATCTCGGTGCTAACTTGCCCTTCATATTGAATCTTCTCACATTTCTCATCGGTGACACTTTCAAATACACATAGTCACCTTCTTTGAAACTCAACTCTCTCCTTCGGATATCAGCATAGCTCTTCTGTCTAGACTGTGCTACTCTCAAATTATCCCTGATCATCCTCACTTGTTCCTCTACACTGCGTAGGACATCAGGTCCAAACACTTGGGTTTCACCTGTCTGATTCCAGAATAGAGGTGTTCTACACTTTCGTCCATATAAAGCTTCGAATGGCGCCATCTTGAGACTTTTCTGGTGACTGTTGTTGTATGAAAACTCAGCATATGACAAACTCCTATCCCAACTAGTACCATACTGTAAAGCACAAGCTCTCAACATGTCTTCCAATATTTGGTTGGTCCTTTCGGTCTGCCCATCAGTTTGGGGATGATATGCCGAACTGAAATTTAACTTGGTTCCCAAAGCACTGTGTACCTTACGCCAAAAATGTGACGTAAACTGAGTTCCTCGGTCAGATACGATCTTCTTTGGAACCCCATGTAGACATATTATTTTCTCCATATACAACTCCGCTAGCTTTGCACCACTATAAGTGGTTTTGACTGGCAAGAAGTGGGCAACCTTAGTAAGTCGATCCACTATTACCCAGATCGAATCATATCCTTGTTGAGTGCGGGGCAATCCAGTAATGAAGTCCATACCAACTTCTTCCCATTTCCACTCTGGTATTTTCATTGGTTGCAACAATCCTGCAGGCCTTTGGTGCTCAGCCTTCACCCTTTGACAAGTATCACATATGGCCACATACTTAGCCACATCCCGTTTCAAACCATACCACCAATACTTCTCTATGAGGTCCAAGTACATCTTGGTGCTTCCAGGGTGTATAGAATAAGCAGAATCATGTGCCTCTCGCAGAATCATATCACGGATAGCTTTCACTTCAGGTACACATATTCTTTTTCCAAACCATAGAGTACCATTCTCATCCAACCGGAAACCTGGTGCCTTTCCAACCACTACCTGCTCAGCAATCTCCTTTAATTTCTCATCCTCCAACTGACCTGTACGTATCTCTTGCTCCAATGTAGGTTCTATAGCCAATTCTACTACATTATTGACAAAACCCAAGTTGAGATGTTCTATTTCAGCTCGCAACTCTGCTGGTATAAATGTCAACTGAAGTCCGTTGGCATAGCTCTTCCGGCTAAGTGCATCGGCAACAACATTTGCCTTTCCAGGATGATAATGCACTTCCAGATCACAATCTTTAATTAATTCCAGCCAACGACGTTGCCTTAAATTCAACTCGGACTGAGTAAAAATGTATTTTAAACTCTTGTGGTCAGTGTAGATGTCACACTTATGTCCGATCAAATAATGCCTCCAAATTTTTAGAGCATGGACAACTGCGGCTAATTCCAAGTCATGGGTTGGGTAATTCAATTCATGCTTTCTTAACTGTCTGGATGCATAGGCCACAACCTTTCCTTCTTGCATAAGCACACACCCAAGGCCTAGGCGAGATGCATCACAATAAATAGAGAAGCTCTTACTTAAATCAGGTAGGGTCAACACTGGGGCTGTTGTCAACCTTTTCTTTAGCTCCTCAAAGTTAGCCTGACATTTGTCTGACCAAACAAATTTGGCATTCTTCTCTAATAGGGCTGTCATAGGCTTGGCTAGCTTAGAGAACCCTTCAATAAACCTTCTATAGTATCCAGCCAAACCCAAAAAGCTACGGATTTCACTAGCATTGACTGGGGCTTTCCAATTCAACACATCTTGCACTTTACTGGGATCTACGGCTATTCCACCGTTAGAGACCACATGTCCCAGAAAAGATACTTCTTTCAGCCAGAACTCACATTTGCTCCTTTTTGCATACAATTTATGTTCCCTGAGTTTTTGTAAGACTAACCTTAAGTGTTCAGCATGTTCCTCTTTATTTTTGGAGAATATTAGGATATCATCTATGAATACCACTACAAACTTATCCAAGTACTCCATGAATACTTTGTTCATTAGATACATAAAGTATGCAGGTGCATTTGTCAGTCCAAAAGACATCACTGTGTACTCATAAAGGCCATATCTGGTAGTAAATGCTGTCTTGGGTATGTCAGATGCACGAATTTTTAGTTGATGATATCCAGAACGGAGGTCAATTTTTGAGAACACACAAGCACCTTTCAGCTGATCAAATAAATCATCAATTCTAGGGAGTGGGTACTTGTTTTTGATTGTGACTTCATTAAGGGACCTATAGTCGACACACATCCTTCGTGTGCCATCTTTCTTATCCACAAATATAACAGGTGCTCCCCAAGGTGAAGAACTAGGACGAATAAAACCTTTCTCTTGCAATTCTTTAATTTGTTTCTTTAGTTCTTCTAATTCATTTACCCCCATTCTATATGGTCTCTTAGCTATGGGTGCAGTCCCAGGTAAAAGCTCGATAAGGAATTCGATGTCGCGATCGGGTGGCATACCTGGCAATTCATCGGGGAACACGTCCGGAAATTCATCCACCACCTGGTTCTCCTGGTTAGCAACATCGCTCAGCTGATTGACGGTGGCGGTAGGTTGAGCTTGCACTTCCACTTCGACACAAATTCTATCACCACTTGGAGATGTCACAACCACGGATTTCTCCTGACATTGTATCACTGCCCTATGTTGCTTCATCCAATCCATTCCCAGGATGAGGTCAATTCCAGCGGTTCTTAGAACAATTGGATTTACCTTGAAAGCTACCCCCCTTAAGAATATACTAGTAGAAGGGCTCCAATAATTTGTGGGCATGCTACCCCCCGGTGAATTTACTAGCATGGGATCCTTCATGGCACACAGGGGTATGCTATGCATTCTAACAAAAGCTTGGGATATGAAAGAATGCGAGGCACCGGAATCAAAAAGTACGGTAGCGGAGATGGAGTTGACGCTAAACGTACCCAGCATAACCTCAGGCGCCTCCTGAGCTGATTCCGACGACACATGATTCACCTTGCCAGTGAACGAAGGTCGAGCGTTGGGTCTCTGGTTGTTCTGCTGGTTCTGCGGGGCCTGCCGGTTCTGCTTCTTTGGGCACTGGTACGAATAGTGTCCCACCTCTCCACAGTTGTAACAGGCATTGGGGTTGCCTGGGGTGCCACTCTTGATTGGGGAACTGTTGGGCACTCCCTGACGTGGTGCTTGGTTGCTAGCTTGCTGTTGCTGGGGGCGCTGCTGACTCTGATTACCCAACTGCGGTGGGTACTGGGGGCGCTGCTAGTACTGGTTCCTCTGGGGGTACTGACCTTTGTTCCATTGGTTGGGTGGCCCTTGGTTCCTCTGCGGAAAACCCTGCTGCGGGAAAGCTCGCGGGCGAGTGTTGCTACCCGACGCCTGTCCCTAGAGCTTCCTCTTCTTGAGGTCCATTTCCTTACGCTTGTTATCAATTACAATGGCACGGTCCACCAACTCTTGGAAACTGGCATATTTGTTGGACATCAGTTGCAGCTGGAGTCCATCATACAGCCCCTTCAGAAAACGGCGCTGTTTATCAGAATCCCTAGCCACTTCAGCCGGGGCATATCGCGACAATTGTGCAAACTTGTCGCGGTATTCCGCCACAGACATGGACCCTTGCTTGAGAGCCCGGAACTCCTCTTGCTTCAGTTCAATAAGTCCCTCAGGGATGTGATAGGACCTAAAGCTCTCCGTGAACTCTTTCCATGTGATCTCTGGAGCATTCTCTGGACGTCCATACTGGAATGACTCCCACCAATCCTGAGCAGCTCCTTGGAGTTGGCCTGAGGCGTACAAGACTTTCTCCAAGTTGTTGCACTGCGCAATGTTTAGCTGCTTTTCCACAGCTCTCAGCCAGTCATCCGCCTCCATAGGTTCAGAGGCATGTGTGAACACAGGTGGGTGTCCTTTCAGAAACTCACCACGTTTGTCACGGACCTGCATAGGTGGGGGTGCTCCTGCTGGTTGCTCACCGAGACGGTCCATCACTGTCTGCATGAGCTGCGCTTGCATGGCCATCAACTGCTCAATGGTCACCGGCGGTGGCGGAGGTGGATCCACCAAAGCTCCGTATCCACGACCACGGCCACGGCCTCTGCCACGTCCTCCTCTGGCGGCCATCTGTTTCCAATCAAATGTGCAAACTTTTAGAGATCTCCAAAAAAATTTACTAATTATTTACAAAAGGTAAATAACGTAACTGAAAATTTCTGGACGAGTGTCTACAACAGCAGACCAAAAACTGGAGTGTAACTCAAGTTCCAGAAATCCAAAATAGGCGTGGCATACATCGTTGGAAAGCTTAAAGAGTCTGCTACAACTTTTGTATAGAACTTTTTCACTGATACGGACGGCAACATCATCAAAAACTGAGCTAAACAATTTCTGTTCTAGGTTACAGACTGCACAGACTTGCCAGGTTGTAGCAGGCATATCTCTCAAACCAGAATTGATAATGAGGTGATTCCAGTGGGAAATGAAAGGTACACAAGTCTAGTTCTTTCCACAAAAATTTCATAATTTTCGGACATAGAGATTTAGAGATATGAGACAAACATTGCAGACTGCTCTGAGAAACAGCACAGCAGTAAAGCAGAATTTAAACCCCAACTAAGTTAAACAAACACTAACTTAAGGTTTTGATAAAAAGAACATGTGGACAAGCCCACTCTGTTCCAGCAATCACACAAACTCCAAATCATTTAAGTTCATCATCACAACCAACAAGACAATTAAAAGTTCACAACACACACATAAACTTGACACGACTTTCGATCTAGAACGCATTCATTATGACGGGGCTGCAAGTATCTAAGGAGCGCGATCCACCATGGTGAACACCCTGGCCTTCTTCTTGTAACTGGTAGGCTGTCCTAGCTGAACGGCCATCTCATCTATCTGGTTCTGAAGGCGCTTTTCAGATTTTTGCGCTGCACGAAGCTCTTCCCTGAGTGCTTCGTTGACCTCCTGCATGGCGCTGAGGTGCCTCGCTGTGGTGTCCAAGGTGGGATCAGAAGCTGGAGGAGCCAACACCGCCCATGTCTTCTCCCTTGAGTCGTAGCGTGGAAGATACCGGTAGCGATCATTCTGCATGTCCTCAAAACGTCGACCATGGTAGTGCAGGTACGCCGCCTGCGCAGCATCTTCCATGCTGTCATAGGCACTGGCACGCCTGGCTCGGTGGCTATGGGTGGTCACAACATCCTGAGATTGGTCGGTGTTGTTCCAGGCGGTGATGATCACATTGGTCTTCCAGTACGTCGCCTCCACTGGATGTGTGTGCTCCGCACAGTAGTACTTCACAGAAGCAGCAAACTCTAGATAGTACTCAGCCAGCATGGTGGTGAGGAGGTTGTGGTAATGGGCATCTTCGGGAGCTTCCTTAAACTTGTTCCTGGTGGTCCAGTCTATCTCTTCTGGCTCCTCTGATGCAGCTGGGGAGGGCACTGGTGTTGGTGCAGAAGCGGCCTGGGAAGCTGGTGGAGGTGTAGCAGTGGGGACTGGCGCATCCATAGGTGGGATGGGTGCAGCCACGGGGGTCGAAACAGGTCCGTCAGATGCAGCAACTGAAAATGCCTCCTCCTCCATGGGTTCTTCCTCTTCCTCGTCAGTGATGTGGGCGACCTTTGGCTCCACTGGTGGTATTGCTGGTGGTGCTGGTGGAGCAGGTGCTGCTGGAACGAACTGGGCGACGTAGGCAGCGGCACTGAGGCGAGGCATCTATAGTTTTGATATAAAATATTATCAGAGTCAATATTTTATGCAATAGAATAAGAAATAGAGCATAAAATTTTAATAAAATATCAAGATGGAGATAGTAGCGAGTAAATAAATAAAGTCAAACTCCTAGAAACAACCATTTCTATCTAGGTTTGCGTCCTACAGTCGACACAGCTCTGATACTAATTTGTCACACTCCAATTAAAGGACAATATAGAGTGCATACATCTTATGTGCGCCCTAGGAATAGTCGCACACATAAGCTGACAAATTAACCAAAGTATCATCACCATGTACATACATAACGTTATTACATCACGTAGTTCTTACATAACAAGCGGAAAAGTAAATAGCTACTCTCAGGCGTAGTGTCTGTTCCACAGGGAAGGACGACTGGTTGACCCAAACCTAGAAATCTTCCGGGAAGTCCTCGTAGAAACTGTCATCTGTTACCCATCCGGGATTTTTATCCAAAAACAATATAGCAACAAGTGTGAGTACATTTGTACTCCGCAAGTATAGTATGAGGATTCATGAGGCTCAAAAAGGATAGACACGGTTGACTGCAGTTAGCACTTTTAATAGATCAACATTTCATTATTAATCATTATTAAGTTATGCTCAAACTCCCATTTAACCCACATGATCCACTACTAGAATTAAGAAGAGAAAGCAACAGTGTGATCTCATCATCATCTTCATAGTTCATCCACATATCTAGTAACCATTTATTCTGTGAGTTTTCCGGGCCGCTCGTGTCCGTGAGCACGGCTGTTATAACAGTTTTAACACTCTGCAGAGGTTGTGCATCTTTACCCGTGAGTCGTGTTACCCATATGCCCGGGGCCCGTCGACCCCCTAACACTTCCAAGGTGAGCAGGCAGGGTACACTATGAAGCCTTCCATAGGCCTCTTCTAACAAGTTAGGGCCGCGAGGTTTCCTCGGCAGGCAGATATAGAGAACCCCCCTTTCGATGGCACAATTTCCGCAGGCTATACACATCTGAACAGAGGCAGTTCTATACCCAACGTGGCAAGCCCCTCTTGCGCCCTTTCGGGTAACCTCTAACAAGTTAGAAAAGATCCTACTACTGAGCTAAAGTCAGAGCCATTTAACTCCCACGGTTGCACTGTAAGTCCCAGCTTTTGCCCTACAGATAAGTCCTTACGGAGAGTTTAGGGCAACATGATCAACATCATTTGCACCATCACCCTATAGTTCCACCATTATCATCATGTTTATCCGTTGGTTCCATTAGTCATAGTGTAGATCATGTTTAATTAGAGCACTAGCATTCTACCCATATGCAAATAATCCCCATAGGAATCAAGGTACAAGTCATCAATTTGCTAGGAAATCCTTATAGTCGAGCAATATTAGACACATGCATAATGAGTATGTTATATAATGAATAGGACAACAAGGTAAGCCCATGCTATACTTGCCTTGGTTCACGAACTGCTGCTGGTCCTGCTGCTCCTCCACGCGTCCGGATTTCCGACGTACTCCTCACCGTCTGAACTTGAAAGACACGAAGTACAACACGCAATTCAGAGCAGACGTACAAGCAAAACATGGCTACTATTAGAACAGTACACCAACAATAAATAAATCTGAATAAAATGATTATCAAAATCATCTACGTCTCGCTACGATCACATTGACGCGAATTGCACAAAAAACGGAGCTACAACGCAAAAGTTACGCGCTAAGCAAGGTTCCAAAACTAGCTACTAAACTAGACTTAATCGAGAAACTTAAAAGCTTCTAATAGGTCCATTAGTAGCACTAATGCGTAGATTACTAAATTACAAAACTAACGCAAGTTGAACGGGTCGAATCGGAGCTAAAACGACGATTTTATACACGTTTTACTACAGTGGCAATTCTGTAAATAGATGAAACTATTTTTGGATTTAAAATAAATCAAAATTTGGATTTATTCAAATGGCCGAGGACTGCGGGTTCAAAATCACGAAAGTGGGGGGTCTCTTTAGCAAAAAGACCCGCGAAGGGGTATCGGCCAACCAGGGCCGTTGATCATGAGATGCACAGTTAAGAAAGAAAAGGGGGAAGAAGAGAGAGAGCCGGCCGTCGGAGCTGAGGGAGAACGCGGCGGCGCCGCCATTGCCGCGGCGCGGAGCTCGCCGGCGTTGCTCGCCCGGGCGCTACAGGGCATCCTTTTCAAAAATAAAAGGTCCGGAGCGAAGAGGGGAGGATGGCGAACGCATCACGGGGCCAAACGCAGCCACGGGGTCACCCGCGCGGCGTACCCGCCATAGATGACGGCAAGAAGCTCGTCGGAGCTCGCGGACACAGCCCTAGAGGCCACCACCCGACACGGGAGATGGATGGGGAGAAAGAGGGGAGCGGGGGTGCTCACCGAGCGGACAAACGGATTCGAGGCAGCTCGGGGGCGATGACCGGCGAGGTGGGGCGGACGGCGTTCCGGCGATTCGTCGCTGCGGTTTCTGGGGTGCTCAAGCGAGTGAGAACAAGGGGAACTAGAGAAGGGATGGCTTAGACGGGGTCGGGCTTCCCCTTTGAAGGCCGGGCGCGGGGCGCTCCCACGCACGAAGGTCGTGGGCGCGGGCGGTTGCGGCTCGACCGGCGTTTAGAGCGGGGAAGACGGTTGGGGAGGGGAAACATCTGACGAGCGGGCCCCGACTGTCAGCGACTCAGAAGAAGGGAGTGGGGCGCGGCAACGGTTGCCTGGCCCAGTTGGGCTGGGCCGCGGCCCAGGACAAAAAAAACGCGGGGAGGAAGGGATGGGCCAGCCGGGAATTGGGCTAGCAGGCCGAATCCGAGGAAAAGTGAAGGCGGGAAAAGAATTTGTTTTCCTTTTTCAAATTTAATTTTTCAAATCACATTTCCAATTGATTTTCAAATCCTTTCAAAAATTTATCAAAACCACTCATCACAAAAATACTTGTGCAACAGCATGCATGCATGATCATTTTCTAACCTTAGGATTGATTTTAATTTCCCAAAAATTTATTATTCCCTAAATTTGAATGCACAACAAATTCATAATTAAATCAATTTTATCTATTTTGAAACAAATGCAAAATTTAGGGTGTTACACCCTCATATCAAACCGACCTTAATCAATGACTTTTTATTAATCCTCAAAGGCGGTGGAGGCAGGATCCACGAGACTGAGCCTGATTGGTTGTAGGACCTGGGCGCCCGCCCAAAGGGCTAGGTGGCCACCCCATCCCTTGGCCAAAATGGGCTCATATTTAGTGTGGGCTGATTGATCTTTTTATTAGCTTCAATTCACCTGGTGGATCACCTAAAACGGAGTTCAGATGAGGGACATATGCCCATTGTACTCCGGACTGCTCTTGGAGCCCATTTGCAATTTTTCGGAAGACGTAACTTTGTTGTCTGGACTCCGATCTGGGTGAACCAAAACTCTATTTCATGTGCCTCGACGAGCTCTACGCAATGGTTCACTTTATTTCATCATTTGAGATACTTAAATTTGGTGATTCTGGTCCTTTTTTAGTTTAACCCCTGCAAAACATAGATTCACCAAAACTCGTGGAATTATGTTAGTGGACCCCCTATATCTAAGAGATAATTATGTTTAGGTCCTTTTTCATGTTTCATTGATGGTTAAAATTGACACTTGTCTACCATCAATAGCTTGGTTCTAGGATTCTTTGGTAATTCAACTTCCAATACTAAGTATGTACGTTGTTATTATTATTCTATGGTTTATGACTTTACTTTATTCTCTTCCATGGTAGAGGGTAGGGTAATCGTCTGTAGCGTAAGTGTGGTGCTTAGGCTAGAGATACTCATAGATATCCCCTGTCTGGCTGGATCGGTGTGTAGTAGCGTGGGAAGTGATAATCCCATTGTTACCTTTGGAGCCTCCTCCCGTCAGAAGGATTGGTAGGATTAAGTGCCCTGGTTAAGCATCCTCTGTGGTGTCTCTTTTCCATCGGTATGTCCCTATAGACCAATAGTTTCAACCACCAAGAGAAACAAGAATCCTGCAGCAAATCAACCACCAAGTGTCAACTAGATGCAATCTCACAATGCAAATGCACTTGGATCACTCAATCTCACTTTGAATATGCAAAGAAGCAAGAGAGATGAGTAGGAGGGGAGTTGCTTAGCTCAAAGTGCTCACAAGTATGTCAAAGAGTGCAAGAGAGTGAGCCAAGAGCCAGCCAACAAGTATTTATAAGGACCCCAAACAAATAGAGCCATTAGGAGCTAGAAGGGGTGCAGACGCACGCGACAGACGCGTCTGTCACTCAACCGACACACATGCTATCCAGCATCTGTTGCTCCTCGCGAATGTGACTGATGCATCTGTCGCCTTAGCGATAGACGCGGCTTCGGCGTCTGACACCCTCGCTGTTCGCCACGTGTCTCGACCATTGGAGTTCACCGTGCTCACGCTCTACGCGTCAGACGTGTACGTCGCGATCATCAGACGCCGCTTCGCACTGACAGACACGGTCCAAAAACGCCTTTCGTGTGCTGGACCATCAAATGTGTCCAGCGACGCGCCGACAGACACGTCTGTCGCGTTACGCCATGCCACGCCTAAATCGCCCGAGCGACAGACGTAGCAATAGTGACTAGCCCAGCGTTTGTCGCTCGGCCACCATCGCATCTGACGGCTCGCGCATGCCCGCGCCAAAACCATACGCTAGAGTATGGCGACAGATGCTGCACAGTAGCATCTGACGCTCAGGGCAGCAACGTCTATCGCCCATATCTCGGCAATTTTGCGATGTTTGCTCGATCCCTTTGATTCACCCTTTTCACATATGACCTAGACTAAGTATGTGTATCATTTTAGCACAAGTTTTAGCTCATGAAACTATGCTAGCACAAGTTTTCACATATGAGAGGACCCAAACCTTCTCTACCGCTCAAACTCCACCGCCAACGTAAATGTGCTAACACCACCAAGTGATCATCGTTATGTTCGAGTGTGTTAGTATTTTCACAATCATTTTTCAAGGCATTATTAGTTCTATCCAAATGCATATGATTATGAAATGCACACCTAGAGGCACTTAGGTGTTCAATAGCCATGTCATTCCCCTCTTTATAGTACGTCTATCTATCCTATAATGTAACCACACCCACTAGGTGTCTTGGTTACCAAAACATAAACCCTAGCATATACCTTTGCCTTGATCAACAAGGTTGCATCCAAATCCAAGTGTGGTCATCATGATCACCATGTCCATCTTGCCACCAACCTTGGAATGTACTAATCCTCATATGATATATACAACTTAGGCATAGGATTAGTACTTAGGCATTGTCACTAATTACCAACACCAAACATAGAGCTTTCACTAAGGCACCCATCTGGATAGATTCACGTCATCTACCATTTTATTCATTCTGTATAGTAGCACTACTATAGATTGACTTATCACTATCGTTACTTTCACTGCCATAGCAATAGAAGCGACTGTGTTATGCTTCCACCGCTGGTTGGACCGATAGTGTGGCCTCTTGAGGAAGGAAACCGACAGTTGAAACTTCTACCACTAATAGGTTAACAATAGATGCGGCAATGGTATTTCTTAGCCGTTTGGAAAGCCAAGTCGATTGGGATACGTGTTATGGCCGTTGGCCCACCACGACTATTTGGTCTTCCGACGGTAAACTGAGCGTGAGTTATTTCCCAACTACTTGCACTTCTCCATCTTTAAGGTTGGCCTATTTAACTAGGGTCTAGATGCACCTCTTGGACTCAATCCACACACTCATGAGCGCTACTGTATCTTTCCTTATCGCCAAGAAGTGCTTTTTCTTCATCCTAGGCCATGAGAGGTGCAAGATGGAGATAAAGCACCTCACCGGGTGTTTGGAGAAGGCCTTCAAGATTGGGTGCTTTAGATTCCATAACCTTGCTTCCCTTTAGCATCGAGATGCAGATCTGCATCCCTCGAGCTAAGAGGTAGCAAGGTTATGGAATGTAAAGAACCCCACTAAGATGCAAGTGCAAGTTTTGTGACGTGCTCCTTCTGCATCCTTGGTGAGGTGCTGCCGCTGAATAGGAGCTTGACCTTGATGATTGTAGATCTTCTTGCTGATCTTGTGTTAATAGAAGATCTATAATCATCTGGTTATCTCCTTTTCAGGGGCTCCATATCGATTAGGGGTGCTTCAAGTTTGTGAGGTTCTCATTCTTCAAGATTGGGTGCTTTTATATTCTGTCTTATAGCTCTCACAGTCAAGAAGCAGATCACATCCTTTGACTATGAGGGTTGCAAGATGGAAGGTAGAGAACCTCACTAAGGTTGAAGTTTTGCAATGTGCGGCATCGTTCTATAGATTCTATAATCTTTATACCTCAGAGAATTTATTGCTTTGTATGTGCAAACCACCATATGGTACGGATCTATTATCGCATAGACCTCAATGGAAAATATATAAAGAACTACTACCAAAGTATTTAATTTGGGTCAATGCTTGATAGTCGAGTCTCATCGGCTCAAAATAGCCGAGTCACACCAAAATTTATTCCAAAAATTTGGGGAATGTGTTCACATCAAAATCTAGGAAGATGCAAAGGAAGCCCAAAACTTAGGGAAACATGCATGAGTGTTCAATGTTGTCCTAACTTCCAACACCGTCCCCACCTCTTAGTAAGCCAGGAACCATCGTATACCTCGTCTTCCCTAAAGCGTGCCCCCCTAGATCACGCATCTTAACTGCACTGAGTCTGGATGCATCTTCAAGGATGGCCTATTTAAGCTAGGTCTTGGTGCACTGAGTCTCTTGCCCCTCCCCTCCCATCCTCTCCCCTCCCTCCACATCCCTTAGCATTACACAGAGTGAGAGAGCAGCAACTCCTTTCATCCACCATTTTTCATGGCATACTTCGGTGGCTCCGCCATTGCTAGGAGAAGGCTTTCAAGATCGAGTTCTGCAGCGGCCTGCTGTTAGCTGTTCATCTTGGGTGCTAGAGGAAGTTTCACAAAGAGATAGGGAAGAACAATACCATCTTCGGTGGCCCGGGTCACTGTTGACACGGTAGCTAGGCTTATTGATGGTCGACGTGCGGGAGACTTCTAGGTCAGAATATCTGTAGGAAATCCTAGAGGGTGGAGGGTGCCTTGCTGTTGTCAAGAAACCTTTTGAGCCCATAGATCTTGACCTAGGATCTCTTGATGCCATGGCACACGTTCGTCCCTGACATTGATGAAGACATTGTGGGCAAGGCTCCTCGCGGGGCTCCTCATCCTCTCGGATGTTAGAGGGAGTTCCGGAGGTGGTTCTTCCCCAGGCTTCTTCTAGTCATTGTCCCTACTCGTGGTGAAGATTCAAAGGTGTGGTGAAGGTTAGTTATGCCTTTGTCTGGCTTCTACGCTTCATGAGATGTCCATCGCTCAGTGTGGGGATAAACCTATGATCATCGCTTAAATTTGGCTTATGCCGATACTTATGCTGATTTGTTGTGAGAAAAACATTGTTCGTTTGCTGAAAAGTAGTACTGCTCAAGTAGTGCTGAAGAACAGGGCCAAGGTTTTTGTCATCCTAACTGTAGTTGCTAATAGATCCTTGTTATTGTACGCCTGGTGAATGAAAAGTGTAACAAAGTTAATCAAAAAAGAATGTCTTTTGTTGATTTTGAATAATGTTACCTCACTATGATGCTAGTGGGGTGTTGGTTTGTATGTGCAAACTACCATACGGTGTGGCTTTGTAATCGCATCCATTATTATTGTTGAGATCAGTACCTTTATTGTGCAACATCAGCTGATGAACTTTATCATGTTAGCGTCCATTGTTATTGTAAAAAGTACACTGTGTATTGAGTAAGCTACTAAAGCCCAACTAAATTACATTGTACAATTATGTCACCATTGGATATAAGCGGTGTTGAAAAGATTGTATCACCGCCGCTATTCTCTGTTAGATGCTAACATCTTGCTATAACCTGCAAAAATGATGTTCATAATATTTTGTTCCTTTCCAATGTTCAATTTCTATATGACACACCCGTCGTTAGGTGCTACGTACCATCTTCTTTAAGACCCAATCACCACCACCGGTAGCCTTCACCATCGATATCGTCAAAATTTGCAACCCAGTGTGAGACTCCTGCGTGTTTTTACAATTTTTGGCATGTTCGTAGTTAGCTTACAAAGATCGCTACCCACCTAGCTACCACCCTGTCTATCTCCTCCTCAAGTGCTGCTATTCCTCACCTACTCATCGGTGTGCAAGCCACCACTCACCGACAACAAGCTAGTGCTCCGTGCCGGTACGCCTCACCGGCATACCCGCACAGATCCACTGGTGACCAGGCTGGTACTCATCACCACCGTGGCCGCTCGAGCTCACTGCCACAAGATCCAAAGACAAGGGTAATGCTTTCTTGTACTTCCCTTATCCATGTTTCTTGGCTTTTTATTCCCCTCTTATCTCATTTGAGTAGGAATCAAGCTTCCATCTGATCATTAAGGAGCTCGTGAGCACATCCCTGTAGGTGCAGCTACTCTGATTTAGGTGACAGCGCTGCTGCTTCCATCATCAGCTCCGCTCCACCACATCCTAGTTAAGATGGAGGAGGAGACCACCAACAAGAGGAACAAAGTAGACATCCTCATAGATGATGCCTTGGTCCTTATCCTTCGCCGCCTTACTGCCCACACCTTGTGCAGCTGCAAGTGTGTGTGTCACTCTTGGTACCGCCTCATCTTCGAATCTGATAACCATAAGGAGTTGCCCCAGTTTGACGCCAGATTCATGTCTGGCAACTGCAAAGGCATACGTTGATTCTCTAGTTTCATCGGTGAATACCCCTCCTTTTCCTTCTTGCCCTTCCCCATTCAAGATTTAGTCATCTCAGATTGTTGCATAGGCCTCTTCCTCTGCTGGTGCGTTGGGCTTTGCTATGTTGTCTGCAATCCGATGACTAGCAAATCAGTGGTACTGCCGCATAGCAACCTTTGTTATGGTTCAGGTCACATGGGGTTCGATCCCACAATCTCCTCGCACTTCCATGTGGTAGAACTATGGTAAGGTCGCCTAGGGTGTTAGTTGTCAGCATCTATTCATCCAAAACTGGAGCTTGGATGTGTAAAGAATCTAAATGGGGAGAGGATATTCTAGTATGCAAATTTTTAGGAACGGTGTTTCTTAATGGTTTTATGCACATGTTGGAGGTGTCCCACATAGTTGCTATTGATATGGAGAGAAAGACATGGAGGAAAATTCTTAGGCTTCTAGGTCCTGCAATGTCCATCCATGGAGATCAGGGTCAGTTGCGTCTATGTATTGCTAATATTTTCAATATATCTGACCTTGTAATCTAGATTCATTGTGGCAGAACCTCATAAATTATGTGGCCCACATGCACCTATCATTATCCTGAAGACCTCTGATGACTATGCATGTGTTCCATATAACTTAAAAAGTATGTCGGGTGTCCTCGGGAAACCCAAATCATCCATATTTTACAACTCACACAGGATCAACAAAGGAGTAGCTACAATATTACAACATTTTCTACAAAACTTTACATCAGAGTGCAGAAGAATTTAAAATAGTATTTTACAAACAAAAAACAAGTCACTTTTACAACTTAACTTTAATTGCGAAAGTCGAGTAGAACTACAGAAGACAACTTAGGTAGAGTATTAAGTCAAGAGAGGACAACCATATCACATCAAGCCCACTGACATGACCTGATTAGCAGCACCAGTCAGTACCAGCAACAGGGGTTAACAAACCCTGAGTACTCAATTGTACTCTGCAGGACTTACCTGATGAAAAAAAGACTCCAAGGATATGCTGGCTTTAAGGGAAGTAGTGGAGCTAGAAAAGGAGTCTTGCAGAAAAGCTTTAGTATAAGTGGATCCTTCCTTTCAACATTTTAGTCCAAGCTTTAACATCAATTTTAGTGAAACTCATTGTAGTTCAATTTTGCACCTGTTCTATCTCAATCACTTGCATTAAGCATCACATCTCATTTCCATCTCTTCATTTCCTTTCCATGGTCACCACGTTCCATTGTTAACTACGATGTAGGTCAGGTCATCGAGTCTCCATGACTGAGGAGCAATGACAATTCAAACTGATTATACCTAGCTGGGGATCCCTAACCACATGACATATGTAGAACTCCAACCTACATATATCAACCTTCACCCAGATCCTCCAAAACATGACCAGGTCCAGCGCCACCCGAGAGTACAATACACCTCCAATCCAGCCCATGGCCACGAGGGTACACACTACTCTCGCCTTCTCTCCACTCCCAGTGTGCGGTCAGTCGTTCACATGATAGAATCACCAAGGTCTTAGGCTTACCATAGCATGTGATTAGTTGCAAAGTCTCGAAACACAGGCAGGCCTACAACGGTACGATCCATAACCGACACAGGCGGAGCACTACATCGACTCATTTCACAATGCAAGTCACTCACCCGGTCTCCGCTTAATATTACCATATTCATATTTATATGCTCTCATGACCCGTCATTAGGTTAGGAGAAGCAAAGGTAAACCGGTTTCTCGCGAACGATGAAATCACCATTCGACTTCTACTGAGTCTAAGCATTAATAAGCATAAGAGATCGACCTACACATACTAGTGGGATATCATCTGGATATAAATGTAGATCAAGATAATCATGCAGCAACGGTATCGACCAAACTCCTACTAACTTAATGCACATTACACTAGACTTAAAGTGTAATAAAGCATTTATAAAATAGAAGATTGGTTGTATGTCCGGGGCTTGCCTTCGTGGTAGAGAAGGTTAGTTCACAAAAGTTAGATTTGGCACCACTCCACGGATGGACGACACCAACACCATTGATGGATGACCTTCTCCAACACCGCTGGTGGACACCTTTCCAAAGATTGATCAACACCAACCTCCTCAACACTTGTTCAACACGAACCTTCTCACTCTCGTATGCACTACACGTAAATAAATGATGCATGCTTTAACATGATGGAATGCATGACATGATGCATGAATATGCATGGATGAAAGCATAACAAGATCAACTAACTTGATTACAACTTTCTTTCATGATAAAGTTGCAAGCCATTGTCTTAAAACATCTTTAATTATTATCTTAACAAGTTAACCATGAACTTAACAAGGAGTAAAACATATCATATACTATAAGAGTTAAGCAAGTGAAAGCTATGATCATATCAACCAAACTTAAGCACTAGAAGTTAAATTAGGCAACCAAGCATTACACAACTTATTATGCTAAGATAATAAAGTATCTCACACTTAACATATAAGTTATGAATTCATTTGGCATACAAACTTACTAACTAAAGCTACATTACGAAAAGGCATGTACAAGCAATATTTAAAGTCAAGCATACCTTAGCTTAAAGAATCATTCATGCTCTTGACATAATGCTAACTTAAACAACCAATTTAAGACTCATAGAATTAGGACGCAGCAAACACACAACTTCATTCAACCATAACTAGTGATCTAAGCATCCAACAAAGGTGATTCCAAAGTTAACAAGATCAAGCAACACTAAGAAAGCATCTCTGTATTGAATTGCGACAGAATCTATCATTCCCCTTTGAACAACACTAACTTGAGTTTTAGACCACCAAAGGCAGTGATCTAAGACATTGATAGGGAGACACATGTATAACATAACCTTTTCACCCAAGAGTTTGCATCTAATAAGCAATTATGATTACATATATGTATTCCCAAAAAAGAGACTTATCTAAACTAAAAAGCATTTTTAGTTTTCATTATCATAATTGGATTATAAGCATAACACATGAGTAAGCAAATGCCATGGAATAGCAGAGGTGGATGTGTTCCAAGGTCCACAAACACTCCAAAAATTACTCAAAGCATATTATGATTTATCTAATCATTTTGATAATTATTAACTAATAATTAAATTTATAATTAAGGATATATTTAAACATCATTAACAAGTTAATAGTGAGCTGAAGCAACTCAATAATATGCCATGTATCATCACATGTTAATGATCCAAGATCAACAAGCAATCTGAAAGTCACACAAACCCTAAATCATTAAACCTTAATTATTTGATTTATTAATTAATTAATAATACATAAATTAAGAATAAAATCAACTTTGTCCAATTGAGCCTAAAATTTTTATGAAGGTTGGTTACATCATAAAATAGTGGCAAAACAAATTTCATAATTTTTGGATAATTATTTAAGCCTAGAAAAATTATAGAAATTGCATTTATTAATTAAAGGCATATTTTTTTCACATATAAAAAGTGCTCAAAATTCAAGCTTCAAATATTTCCTAGGTGAACATCATAACAGAGAAGCTACCCAAAAAATTTTGATAATTTTATGAGCTCTAATTATTTAGTTATGAAGTTTTGAAGAAATAATACTATTCAATAATTACTGGAAATAAAAGAAAATAAAACTTTTCTCTTTCTCTCACTGATAGGCCGGCCCAGGTGTTAGTGAAACAAAACAGAGTCACCAAGGAGCCATGGCTCTGGCCGGTGAGAACTTAATGGTGGCAAGGTCGCCGGCGATGGCAAGGACATCAACGGACTCACCACGACCCCGCGCACCCGCCCAAGGTATTGATTGAATGAAAAAGAGGTCACATCGAGCTTGGCCATGGCCATAGTGTATCAACGGCGCGTGGCACGGTGGCACGGAAGAGAACCAGCCACCAGAACATGGCAGAGGTTCAGGAAAATAGTCAGGCAACATCAGGAGCTTACTATGAAACTGCTCGGGTAGAGAGTTGAAGTGGAGGCAGCACAAACACGGCTGTCCACGTTGATAGCGAGGGCGGTGCGAGCGGCTCAGTAGGTGCAAGAGGATCATGCGATGCTGCAGGCACGAGCAAATGGGTGGTGGTGGTACGGCTACGGCCAATTTGGTCGGCGCGTGGAGGAGCTGCGGCAGTGGCAGAGATGGCAAAAGGAGGAAGATGAAGATGACGGCCGGTGGCTTGGTGATTAGAAGGCGGGACAAGGCTTCGAGGCATCTAGCAGCAGGTTGAGCATGGCCACGCAAAGCCGCTGCATGTCATGCGCGCGAAGAGCGATGAAGCGAGGGCGGCAGTCGGTCACCGATGGTGAAGTAGGCAAGGAAGCAGCTCCCCGGCATCTACTGTTCATGACTGACAGCCGATCTTCAGAGCTCTCTCTCTCTCTCTCTCGATTTTGTAAAACAACGTGATGATCATGCTTAAGCAAAGTTCCTCATTGATCCATGATCTCCAACATTGCTTAAGGTATCAACACCAAAAGATTGGTAATTTTAGAGATTTTGAATTGGGAACATGGTTAAGTTGAAACTGAAAAACTAGATTCAGAGCTAGGGTTGAAAACTGTTTTCATTAAGCAACTTTGAGCAATTAACTAAAAGCTAAATATGGATCATACTTTGCAACTAATTACACATTAACATAGATTAAGTACTATACCAACTAATGAAATAAAAGTTGGAAAATTTTTATTTATGAAAACTCATTTAGTAAGCCCTCAAAAATTGAACTTAACAACTATTTTACAATACTTAGACAAAAATGGCCAAGTATAGAAAACAACATTGAATTTAATTTCTGAGCTCAATTTAAACATATTGGGCTTGTAAATATCATCAAGCTTTGATTTCATATGAAAGCACACATCTTGTACTATAAATTTTATTTTTAACAAAATCTTATCTGTTTAGTCAAATTCTCCTACATAAATTCACAAAGAACCTTATTTACTATTATTGCCATTATTGCACGAAACATGGCATATGTAAATATGAAACACCCTATTTGCAACATATGAAACACTACCAAGCAACACATGAAACATCACTGTGCAACATAGACCTGGTATATGAAACATTGCTTATGCAACATATGAAACACTACCTATGCCACTCATATATGAAACGTGAAACATCCTAAAGCAATACTTGAAACATATGCAACATGGTTAAGCTATTAATGCAACATGTGAAACATGTGATTGCTTTATTTGAAACAGAAGGTGCACTTATGCAACAATGCTTGATGTTTATGCATGATGATGCTCATGACCAAGTTTTAGTTGCCTTTTTAACATCTAGGATGTTACATTCTTGAAGACTATGGTACTAGTAAATGGACATGAAGCATACGGTGAACACGCTGCAGCTATTTGGACTGAACAATATTGGACTCGATTGGGAGGCTGCCAATGCGAACTACAGAGTGATTGCAATCCACCTAAAATAGAATTTGATTTTTCTTGTTGGGGAGGACAGAACACTGATGGCATATGACATGAGCCATAGAAAAGTTCATGTCCTCCCTGCCCAGGTCATCCGCTATCCTAAAAGTACCTAGAGCATTTATTTTAATGGACCTTACTATCTGCCTTATGTTTCCTTATTCATGGAGTCATTAGCAGAGCAGTAAAGGTGTATATGTTGTATTTTATTGTTATGAGATATCTTTGTTCAGGTAGGGAGTTGTTTTGAGTCTATATATATAGTCCAATTTTGACTTGGTAACTAAACCAATGGTATGTTGAATATTATTATTTTTGCTGCTTTGCATTGTGCAGGTTTTGGAGTCTCTGTGCTTTTGAACAATTTTCCTGCAATGGCTATGGGAGGAAGAAGAGGGGTTCCATGCTACATTGGCTGCCAAGCTGATCATGGAGTGTCAATCTGAAGGAGCGGAGCACATCTACCTTATTTTAGTTATGTAAGTCTGTAGGGAACAGAACCTTTATTATGCTATCTATGTATTGCTTGTGTTAGTTCATTAGTTGACATAGTTGTTTTGTTAGTGTCGAGCATTATTATTATAACAAGTACTCTTCATTGTGAACTTGATGAATGATGTGCAATGATTATATCTGTATGGTGTGTGTTCATTAAGTTATTAAGGCCTAGTTGAATTGGTAAATACATTGTGAAAACCAGATATAATTCTATCACCATTGGAAGTGAGGGCCGTTGGTTGTTTTGTCATCACCGCCGTACCACTCGCCTTTGGTGAAGCAGACGGCCATCACCACCGCTATTCATCTGATGCGGCAGGGGTCAATAGTGCACCATCGCTGAATCGTTTAGTAACCTGACACCGACTATAGGATCATCATGGGTGGATCGTATTGCAACACGGCGGTGACCATGCCCTATGACCAGATGGTTCATGCGTTGAAGCGATGGTGATGTTCACCTTAACATAGGCGAGTCACACTCCAATGCGATGAAATAAGGATCTGATCACGGATGGAGCATAAACCATACGGCGGTGTTAGTGCATACCCACATACGCAGGTCGTGCTCTCATGTGACAGAAGTAAGGACCTTATCACGGATGGACGATAAGCCAATATGGTGGTGTAGTGTACACCCCAATCAGTCTCATATACCGATGGTGGTGGCTATGAGTATCACTGTCCACAATTTATTACCATGGCCGAAATTGGACTGCGATGTGGGTTACGACGCAGCTGTGAAAGGTGTGAGTGTAGTAGTGTAGCAGGGCTCTTGAAGCTTCCCTTCGGGCAACCCACCGCCTAGCTTAGGTTCTTATACATCTTCCACCATTTTTGCACCCCCCATTGTAAGAACTTCAGAGCATTCAAGCGAGGAACACACACTCGATCATCTCTAAGACTGAATGTAGGGCCCCAGCCTGAACCAGTATACATCCTTATGTCCTTTGGATGCTACTATCATCTTCCTAGAGCAGTGCGGTAATCATATAAATTTACTAGTCTGGTTTACAAAATACCGACACAAAGAAAATGAGGAAAAGAAAGAGACTAAAGGACACTCAAGAGATAGTCTCGCACATATACTAATGAACTCTGTCTTTGCTTCACCTCGTGATGTGTACGTTTGCTCTCGACTTCCTTTTTTCTAGTATCCGTCACCCTAAAACATCATCTATTAGGGCAGCTCCAACAGTGTTAAGGATGTCTCCAACAATATGAGCTAGCACTAGCTCTAAGCTCATAAATACGGAGGAGAGACAGACCGCAGCAAGCAGCTTTGAACATCGTACTGTGAGAGAGATGCATCGTAAATTAAAACCCAACAAGGGCGACGGGCTCCTCGGCCAGGAGCGCCCGCCACGTCGTCCGAAATTTTTTTCTCCGTCCGATCTACCCTGCTATGGCCCAGATGGCTTGTATCCGCTTTCCTTTAGAATCTGCTCTTCCGCTTCCTCCATGCCTTCACCAGCTTTTCCTCCGCTCCTCTTTACCTTTTCCAGCTTCTCATCTGAATCCACTCAGACAAATATATACTCCAGCTGCTTCTCCTTCTCAGCTAGAAAAAATCTCGCATCCTCCCCGTCGCTCTCGCTCTCCCTCCCCGTCGCCCTCTCTCCCCAACGCTCTCTCCCTCTCCCTCTCCCTCTCCACCCCGATGCGACGACGGCTAGCGCAGGCGGGGGCCGCGGCTGCGGCCGCCCTCCTCCTCCTTCTCTCCACCTCCTTCTCCTCCTCTCTTCCTCGCGTTGCGGTGTGCCGGGCAGCCCAGCGCCGCCGCCTCACGCGCGCGGGAGGCGCTTGCGGGCCGTGGCGGTGCTTTCGGCATGCGCAGCGGTGGCCTCGGCCACGGCGCGACGTCACCGGGACCTGTCGGTAGCCGCTGGCTTGCCTGCCCTTGCGCTGTCTCGTCCATCTGCTCGTTGTCGCTACAGGAAACCCTAGCCGCCTAGAGGGTGCCACCGTCCAGCGCCGCCTCCACCACCGGTAGCGGTGCCCTTATCCTGCATGGACGCCCTCACCGACGACACCAGCAGCGGCCACCACGTCACTGTCCCTCCGGGGACTGCGTGGACGACGAGGTAAATTCCCGTCTCCTCTCTCTTGGCCTCCTTTTGCTGATGCTTCACATGTATGGACTAAACGGCACGCTCAAAGTGTTTGATGCAATGCCTAAGAGGAAGACCAAGTGTCATATTCAAGTTTGTAGGTGCCTTCTGATGTTCTTTGTATTACAAAATAATCATCTGCAGGTTTAGATTATGGAACAACTTCTTGTGAATTTGGAGCAGATCATGTACAACAGAATGTAATAAAGGAAATGTGTACTTTAAATATGTTTTCAGCAGTAATTTCACAAGAAGTAATGTTTGCTACCTACCGATTAACGTTACATTCCATTGGGAGATCCAATATGATAAGGACTTGGGCTAAACATAGGGATAGAGGCTGATTGAGCAATTATTATGTACGCTGCTATAAGAAAATTTCTATAATGCAATTACTATATTTCTCTCTATAAAATGTGTAGCCTTCTCAGATTATGAGCACTTTCCTGTTGGGTCAACTCTGCTAGATGTCATAGTTTTTCTAATAAAGCTGGTAAAAAGAACCAGGTTCTCCATATGCGGCTACCATGGCGAATTTAGAATACTAAGCTGTTTCAGTGCTTGGTCATGATGTGTTCCTGATTTTAAATTGCATCTAAATTGGCCTACCTACATGATTAGTTCAAATAACTCATTAGGCCACCTCAGGTTCAGCCATATTACATTCTTACCATGGGTTGTCTTCAGGTCCTTTTACTCATCTTCAGATTGCTCTCTTGGGGGAGCGAGCAGTCCACACGAGATCGCAGTCTGTTGGCTGGACGAATTCGGTACACCGGACCACGAACAATAGGAGGTATTATGTTCTTTTTACGGATTTAAGTTCATCAATTGGAGCTGCTTATTTGTGTGCCATCTACTCTCTTTCAATGCGATCTGCTGTGTATACTTGCTACCACAAGCATATGAAAAACTTGTCAGGTTCACTAATTGTGATTTTCCATTGTCATCTCTTATTATTATTATTGGTTGCATCCCTGGACCCTGCTGACAACCCCTTTTGTGTCCAGTTACACCCAGGCAGGTACCAAGAAAGAGGTGAATAAAACAGTGAGTGTCCACTGAATAAACATGCAAACAAATTATGTCTCAAATGCTTCTTCAATTTTGCTGTAATAGTACAAGAGCACCTGGACTACCCATTGTAGGCTCCCTTAATGGATTTACCATAATCGCAGGACAGTTGAAGATGTATACCTGAGAGGGAGATAATAATAGGCCACATAGTGAGAAATTTGGGAGGTCAACTCTTCTTCAGTGCTGACTAATCCAGCATGCTTGGCCAGATGCCTATACTGGAGTTCCAGTACCGCTCTTCTCATTACTAATATTTGTCTATGCTTTGCTGCAGTGACCAGGTAATTTAACACACAGGAAGCAATCTCATGTTCGTAGTGACAAAAAAAATTCAGAGATTCCAAGTTTACGAGTACAACCCTTTTTTACCCTTACAAGCTTGGCTGCAGTAAATAGGAAGTGCCTTCAGCCCTTCATAGTGTAGGTTGCAGTTTCTTCTTCGTTGGTTTCAGCTACACATTGATGGTGCAGCATAGGTGAGAGGGTGCTAATTGCTTTTGTCCTACTTATGCAGCAGTTTAGGATATGCAACCAGACTTGAAGTATTTGTTTTGGCTTTTAGTTTCGTTCCTTTTTCATATCCTGTGTATCCTAGCTTATGCCCATTGGGAGACCGGGTAATTGCTTGGTCAATTTGCTAATCTTTTTTACTCCACATGTGTCTAACTAATGTTACCTTTTTTTTTGCTTTTGTTTTAATCTTGCAAGCTGGGGACTAATAACATGAGCGATTTATTTGCCTAATAATTGTTGGGGGCTAATAATTGCCTTGCTTGGCCTTATACTATACCGCACCCAATTTGCAGGTTCACAACTTGCTTCATGTCTCCTTTTTAGTAATTAATGTTTCTTATTAATGCGTATTGGACATACTGATTTGAGAATTTCCATCCTCATGTGACAATACTTATGCTTATTTACAGTGAAAGGTCATCTGACCTATATAATTATCCATTCCTCAATCTTTATTATACTTATATTTCAATTCTAAAAGGTTTGTGCTATTTATGCTTATTTACAGTGTACGTTTACTTATGTACTATTTGGCATGTTATTTCTCTAAAAGTGAATAGGAAACATTTGGCGTAACTAAAAATTCTATTATCTTTTCATGTACTTTGTTGACAACGCTGAGATTACCCAGTTCGAGCTGCGGCAATATTATTGGCTATAAGTTGCCGAACCAAATTGGGCCTTTCGCACTTGGACGGCCAAAGCAAAGCCTATGACCAGAGTTCACCGATGTAGTAAAAAGTTTCCCATTATATATTGATGCTGTCATGTTATAGCTATTCTTTGCAGCAGAACTACCCTCTGTTGATGCTGATTGTTCCATCCTACTAATCCAGTGTTGTTCATCCAACTGACCATCTGTCTTTTGTACCTCTATTCAAATAAAGGATTTGGCCTCTCTTGTTTTCTATAGATTAAATAAAGGATCTGCATTTGTCTTGTTTTCTATTATTTTCTTTCATGGCTGTGCAGAGTAGACAGCATGGGCCCCATGAAAATGAGTAGTTCTATTGATACATGTTCCTGATTTAGTTGATGCCATAGCACAAGCTAACATACCTATGAATTTTTTTGTGTGTCTGTGGACCAATTCCCTCGTGTACAAGATTAACTGATCCTGTTTTTTTAGGACGCCTTTCTCTTTGTCGGTACCTGCTTTTGAGTTTCCTCCCATCAAGGTAAATTCTTCAGCATAACACCCTTTAGGGTACTGTTGCCTTCCGTGATTGCAGAAAGAATATCTTTTGAACAATGACATATGAGAATATATAGCCATGATTATCACTATCTTGAATCTTTCACCCCTCATTTGACCCACACAATGCTAATAATATTCTTCTTTCTTTAAATTAACAGGATACTCCGACCTTAATACAGAGCAACGGCTGGAACTGCTTCACAATGACAACAGTAACGAGCCAGCCTCCCGCCGACAAGGTATGACACAGTTTCGTCCTTCCAATACTACCTTGGTTCCGTAACAATTACTCTGACTCCTGATTAGGTTTTATCTGCTGCTACAATTACCTGTATGCAGAGTAAACTGAACACCTATTCTTCACATACCATGTGCAAACAAAGTTTCTAGAGACAGTTCCTGCAGCTTGCCGTGTGCAATGCCTGGTTACTCATCAACATCATAAATCTTACAAACATACAGCATCCTCGCGTCTCTGCAGGCGCCTCTAACATTTCATCCATCGACACCTCAGGCAATGACAATGAAGACTGGAAATCAGACCGTAGCACAACATCTCACTGACCACTCCAACAACTAAATCGAATCCATGACAGCCTACAACAAAGTTGTTGCTACCTTTATATAGTATCTGTACAAAATGTTATGTAACACCCACTGGGTTCTGGCTTATCTGCTTTGTCCTACCTTCGTCCTCTATTCAAACCCAGCGAACTATGATCCTTTAGTATGCTTATGTATGTGCTGCCTTTTCAGACCAGGCCCTTGTCTGTAAACTTTAGGGCCCAAAAAACATATGCTCCTAGGCTTTTGCCACGCCGTGTGCAATTAGCCCCTGTATAGTATCTGTGCAGTTCAACCTAAACAGATTACTATCTTATCCTAAAACTTACAGGTCATGCAATGTTCAGTGCACATTTGATTACTTTTGAATTATTACCTGCATCCGCGCGCAAAGGCGCGCGCCTGCTACTAGTCATAAACATGCGAGACTGTCTCTCGAGTCCAAGCTAGTTTCTTGTTTTTTGAACTATTCAACGATAAAAAAATTTGATTCAGCTACATCATTGGAGCCTAAAAAACTAGCTCAAAGAATACAATAAGAAGAAGATAATGATAAGCTAACTCTTCACGAAGAATTAAGCTCACACATTTTTCTATGATTCATGTGTCTATACTCACTTTTTTCTGTACTAACATGTTAAGTAACTCTATTTTTATTTTATTTTATAAATTTATATAAGGAAGCAAGTTGATCATATTATTAAGGGTGTTTTTATAAAACTGAGAGAGAACGTGCGTGGGTACTTTTTACTCCTTGTTCTATACTACTGAAATAGTACTTCAAAGGGGATCAAGGGGGGACACTAGTGTGCCCGGACGTCTAGACCCAGCAGTGGGTCTGTACGCAGCTCTCCACCCTTACAATATGATCCATAGTAGCCCGGTCGATAGGAGCGACTCGCCTTAGCCTTCCCAAGGCGCGCGGTTCACCTTCCCAAAGTGCGGCCGTCCACAAGCACGGTGCATGCCGGCCCCAAGCCCGCCCTGTTCGCAGCTCCTGGCGCACCACGCGCCCCGTCTCCTAGCCCCAGTGTGCCCCTTCTATAGCCCCCTAGCTCGTTGTGCCGCATCCCCTGCTGCCCTAACTGTGCCCCCACCACTCTCTGAATGTATGTCTAGAACATGAAACTCTTGCAACATGAAAACACTTGAATGCAACATATGTTTAAAGGAGATGAAACATTTAGAACATACACATGCAACATATGTGTGAAACATATGCAACATCCAGATTAAACACTTGCAACTTGCAAATAAAAACACTTACTGCAACATAAGACTGAAACCGAAAACATTTCGAACATACTGTTGCAGCATATATGTGAAACATATGCAACATTACAGAACGCTTGCAACATACGTCCGGAACAAATGAAACATTTTGAACAAACACTTGCAACATGTCTCTGAAACACTTGCAACATATGCAACATGTGCAAACAACACTGATCTACTTTTGCAACTTCTATATGAAACAATTGCATCATATCTCTGAAACGTTTGAAACACTTGAAACATGCATTTGCAACATAGGATGGGGAAGACTAGGCCGATCGATTCTGGCCATCAGTATAGGAGCTGGTGGCGAGCGGCGGTGTGCGACCACCACTAGCATCTAGTTGCGCTCGTGGGTGCCCTAGGCTTGGCCAAGGACGACCCAAGGCTCCCCAGCATGTGAAGGGTCGAGATGGCAGACTAGAGGGAGATGAATAGTCCTTTCTAAAGCTTAAACACATAAGCTAATTGAAACAAATGCGGAATTAAACTTATCGGTCTAGCCAAGACTACACCCCTCTATCTATAACTCTAGCACCTTTCAAAAGATCCTAATCAAGCAAAAAGGTGTCAAGCCTAGCAAGAGCTCACCTAAACAATTCTAGAGCAAGGTCACACAAACCTATGCACTATTACTTTACCAACCGGGGGAGCTCCTACACAACTAGTAAGCAAAAGCACAAAGCCCCTAGGCTCGCTAGCAATGCTCAATAACAAGGCAACCAATGCCAAATTAGAGAGCACAAATTACTTAGCTACACAAACTAAGCAATATGACTAACAAGGTTACACAAACCAAATTAGCCACGCAAAGGGGATACTCCTAGCTACACAAGCAATAAGATATCTAGCTAGCTACACAAGCACAACTAGATACAAGAGCAACTACACAAGCAAGATATATATGAAAGTAAATACAATGCTTGTGTAAAGCGAATGCAAACCACCGAGAAGAGTACACAATGTTGATACGGTGATTTTCTCCCGAGGTTTACTTGGTTGCCACCAAGCTACATCCCCATTGTATCGACCAACACCTCATGGTTCGGTGGCTAATCGGTATCCACAACTGAGCCTCCTAAAGGCGCCGCAAGAACCCACCTCAAAGTGTGGTAGCTCAATGACACACTCTACTAGAGTTGCTCTTCGTGATCCCCATGGGGTGAGCACAATCTCCCCCACAAAAGCTTCTCCGGAGCCTCACACAATTTTCTTACGAGCTTCGATGGAGCCACAAGCCACCAAGCCGTCTAGGAGGTGGCAACCTCCAAGAGTAACAAGCACCACCAACTTGCAACTCGAACACCTAGTGTCACTCAATGCAACCTCATGATGCAATCACACTAGAATCGCTCTCTCACTCGATCCGAAGAACACTATCAAGCATGAGTGAGTTAGAGGGCTCCCAAGCACACCTACACAAGCCACCAAGGCTCAAGGGTGCTTAGCTAACCGCCCAAGGCCGGCCACCACTTCTATTTATAACCCCCATGGTCGAAATAGTCGTTGGCCCCTTCACTGGGCGTTTTTCGAGATGACCGGACACGCTGGTCGAACTGACCGGACACGCTGCACCGCGTCCGATCGCCCTGCGCCGCCCACGTGTCCCTCTTGATTCAACCGTGGCCGCTCGATCTCAACGTTCGACTCAACACTCCAATGGTCAAATGCAACTGAACGCGCTAGTGACACAGACCGGACGCGTAGTTTGCACACCACCTCTCGCGCGAAGCACAACCGATGCGCTAGTCAAACCAAGCCGCGCACCATGTGCCAAGACCGGACACGCCAGCCCTTCGTACCGGACACCATAGTGCCAGCGTCTAGTGGTTTCCAGTAAGCATCCACGTGCGATTGGACACGTCAGGTGCACTACGACCAAACATGCCATCACGTCCGGTCACAAGACCGAGACTACGCGCACACACGGAACACTGACCTGACGCGTCCGGTTGTGCCGAGACCGCGTCCGGTCACCCCAGTGACCTCCATTCGCCTCCGTTTATTTGTCTCCGGCGCATTGGAAAATAGGTGTTTCACTTATACAAAAGCGCCAAATCTCGCCTCGCAAGCTCAGTGGGAGGGAGAGAGAAACCCAAACCCCTCTCTACCGCTCAAACTCCACCGCCTTCGCAAATATGCTAACATCACCAAGTGTTCACCAACTTGTGCACATGTGTTAGTATTTTCACAATCATTTTCACAAAGGAGTTAGCCACTCAACTTGTCACGCCACTCGATCCTAACACGTATGCAAAGTTAGATCGCTCAAGTGACACTAGATGACTAAGTTTGCCCCTCTTAATAGTATAGCTATCTATCCTAAACCCGGTCATCAACTTCTCTACACACCTATGACGGTGAAATGAAAATGTCGTAGGATTATATCTTTGCCTTGCGCATTCCAATCCAACTCCTCCAATTGTTGATGCAACACACATGCACCAACCATATCACAAATGGTATGATCCACTTCATATCATCATGTGACCTTGTTGGTCCATCGATCTTGACCTTACTTGCTCTTCATCGTTGCATCGGTCCATCGGTGCTAAGTCTTGCTCAAGCTTCATTGCCTTGTGGTCTATCATTCCAAAGCCTCTGACTTGTCCTTCACACTTGCAACCGGTTCATCAAGCCAAGCCTCATCTTGATCTTCTCCACCTTGATCACATGACTCCATGTCATGTCTCATATGCAATGAACTCCTTCATAACACCATCACCTATGGACTAATCTCCTGTGTATCTCACATTAAACACAATTAGTCCACCTAGGTTGTCACTCAATTACCAAAACCAAACAAGGACCTTTCAGCACGTGCGTCCAGCGGCCATCAGCATGTACCAAAACCAAACAAGTTCAAGATCATGTGTCGGATAATTGACCTCATGCTTTCACAACTGTCGTGAGGCATAAGCAATAACTCTTCCTCCTTGCATAAGAACACATCCTAACCCAGTTTTCGATGCGTTGCAAAATACATCAAAAGGTTTCTCTATGTTCGGTTGTGCTAAAACAGGAGCTGTGGTCAACAGTTCCCGCAAAGTGTGGAAAGCTGCTTCACACTCCTCTGTCCAAACGAACTTGTGATCTTTCTGTAGTAGACTTTTCATTGGTTTAGCAATCTTCGAGAAATCTAGTATGAAATGGCGATAGTAACCAGCTAATCCTAAGAAACTTCTAACTTCAGAAACTATGGTCGGCACCTTCCAATCCATAACCTCTTGCACCTTGCTTGGATCTACTAAAACTCCATTTTCGGACAGAATGTGACCAAGGAAAGGAACTTTTTTCAACAAAATTCACACTTGCTAAACTTAGCATACAACTTATGATCTCTAAGTCTGGTCAAGACAACTCTCAGATGCTCTTCATGATCCTTCTCATTCTCAGAGTACACCATAATATCATCAATAAATACTACCACAAACTTATCCAATTTTGGCATGAAAATTGTATTCATCAGATACATAAAGTATGCAGGAGCATTTGTTAAGCCAAAAGACATAACAAGATACTCGTACAACCCGTATCTGGTGGAAAATGCGGTTTTCGGTATATCTTGTGGCCTAATTTTGATTTGGTGGTAACCGGATCTCAAATCTATCTTAGAGAATACTCTGGCTTTGGCTAACTAATCAAATAGAACATCAATATGAGGTAAGGGATACTTATTTTTAATAATTACAGCATTAAGTGGCCTATAATCCATGCACATTCTAAAAGTGTCCTCCTTCTTCTTTACAAATAATGCAGGACATCCCCATTTAGACTTACTTGGCCGGATAAACCCCTTTTTCAACAACTCCTCTAGTTGCTTCTTTAGCTCAGCTAACTCATCCAGAGGCATCCGATATGGTCTCCTTGAAATTGGAGCTGTCCCTGGAACTAACTCAATTCCAAACTCAACATCCCTATCTAGCGAAAGACTAGGTAACTCATCTGGAAATACATCCAAAAACTCACACACTACCGGAATCTGATGAATAGGAATGACTTCTGTAGCACATGTCACGCTTACGAGGTCTGTTCTTTGGGGCAATGGTATCTGGAAAGTACCCTCACCCTGGAGATCCTTAAGGGTAAGCACTCAAATCCCTGTATCTATGACTGCTCCTCAATCTTTCATCTAGTTCATCCCTACACAAACCAATCAAAGTCCAATAAGTGCACTCGAGACCCTCATAAGCTCTGATAGCTGCGAACATAGCGCTCATGGCATGGTTGTTGCTCGCCCGTCCCTCATCTGGACCTCTGACCAAAGCACTTCCCTGAGGATGAACCTAGATAGCATCGTGAGGATCATCCCAAGGAAAAGTATCTGCTAACGCGGCTGCCGGCTCATTGGGGAATCTGCTCATAATGTCTCTGATGACACGAAAAGCTACTCCCTCTGCACCCTCAACAGGAGTGCGACCTTCAAACTCCAAGTGCCAGCCATCCCACTCTGGAGCATCACCAAGAGCAGTGACTGTGATCTCCACTACTGTGATCCCATCCTCAGCTAGCTGGTTCTCACTCCAAGAGTACACCGGCTCCTGACCCTCTGGGTACCCATAACATGGAGCACTCTCCAAAGCAAGGTTGGCATGCCAAACTCGCTCAAAAAGGTGTCCGTGCTGCGGCGCTCCCTCGGGGCCAACTGGTGTCGAGGTGCTCTTCCTCCAGTGGACTTACAGGCAGTCTGCTTCGTGCGGGCCATCTGTAGCAAAGGTTTTGGTTACCCCGTGAGAACATATTTTAAGTTGGTACTAATTTTATTAAAATGAGATAATCAATTTATAAGGGGAGGAATGCATGACAGGAATGAAATGCACAAGTAACATGATGTATGTATGTTTCTTACGTTCTCACAAACTTAGAAAATAATTGGATTCTAGCGGTAGAGACGGTGGCATACAACGATCTCTCAAATACGTAACTAATACGTTCTACACGATAACGTTGTTATGTACCTGCAGAAGATTCATTTCAGCCCAAATCTCAATGGATGCATGAAAGTAGTAAATTTATCTACACGCTCTATACGAATCCCCAGATACGCATACAACGGTAGTGACTACCCAAAACATCGCCCTATTGACGGCATCGCCTCAACGGATGGAACAACCACACATGCTACACCTTTGTAAACATGCGTAGAACATGTAATTACTCCAGCATCATATAAGCACTCTCCCTAGATCGGCGGTGTATCTGATCATGCTCTCACAACTCTCACTTACCGAGGCGTAGAGGCAATTGATCCATACATTACCACTTAAACAAGTGGCACTCATACAATAGCACGCTGTATGAGCAACGAAAGAGAAATATGATGCAAGAACCCCAAGTCAGTACTTAAATAAGCCACCTAGAGTTCTTAACTGGGCATAAAAGATATGACCACTAGCATAATTTTTAGTTTGGAAATCACGTTTTTCAAACACCTTTTTGTTTTAAATACACTTGTGAACAGTAACACGCTAAACCATGCTCCGATACCAGCTGTAACAGAACCAACAAATTATACGAAATTAAGTAAGAAAATCATCCACCTAGCAGACGATTTAGCAAACTTAAGCCTGTATAACCCGGTAGTCCGTGAAATCACGACGAATTTCAAACCATCTTACATACCAGCCAAGATCGTAATAAGTTTAGCGGTTACCACCACAAATTACATAAAGTTCACATCACAGATACATCGGAGTTTAAACATAGTTATTACAAACCAAGTTCGAATAAAAGTAGCGGAAGCCTTTAGTTCAAATCCATACACACACTCACACAGAGTTTGAAATAAAGTACCAGCTGATGATCATCTCCAACAAAAGCATTAGATGAGCCGTAGGGAACGACCACTGCCCATGGTCCTAAACATCACCCATCGCAGGATAGAGGTAGTTGATATAATAGTCGTAATACATCTGCCCATCTGCAACAAGTGGGAATAAAGCTCTGAGTACGAGAAGGTACTCAGCTAGACTTACCCGACATAACCGAAAATAAAGTGACACCAAGGAGAAATGAAGGGCTTTATAGTGGGGTAGCTGACTCATTTGCAAAAAGGTATTTTTAGCATTTAAAGAACCTTTTCCAGAAGCTATTATATCAAGTTAATCTTTATTAACCTGCCAACTACATTTACACCTGTACTAGAGTAAACATGTGATTAAACAAGTAAGGATAACCAATGATCAATAACAACTTCCATAATGTCATATTTCATATAACTTTCCAAGTGTTCCATCAATATTACTACGATGAAGTAACTCAAGTCAAGTGTTCACTATCCAGTGAACGATGACGATTCGAATTGATTATTAACCAGCTGGTAATTTATTCCTCATACAAACCTCACTCACCCGCTAAAGTGAGATATTGGTCACCGAGTCAACTATCCAGGTAAAGTCTTGAGTTTGCTAGGAACCACATGTACCTGGGGGTCGCCCGACTGCTCTTTGGCCTTATCATCGCGCCCCCGTGTCCTACCACACCTGCTCCGGTACAGTGTACTACAGGCAATCCACTCGGCCCGAATAATCTCCCAGCTTCGCGGTCGAAAGGTGCATTATTTGGCCAGCTAAATGTGAGGCATGCATTCAACATGACTTGAGGCCTAACAACGGTCGGTCCTTAACCGACACAGATGGAAAACACTACAGTCTGAAATCCTGTAAGTCTCCGTCCAGTCTCAACTTCAAATTAACACTCAGTTATCCTAAGATGACATACTTATTCAAGTAGATCCAGGTAACCACCTATAGCTCACAGGTGATAGGAAATCACCCGACTTCTACCGGGCTAAGCCACCTAAGCATTGACACTACTGCGAATACCAGGGTAACAAGGATATGGTAGAACAAAGGTAAACAAGGTATAATGCAGTAACGGTTGCAAATAACTCCTAAACGTAGTGCATCAATTAAGGTAAAGCATTAATAAAATATTTGCAAACTGAGAGAGAAATGCTCCGGGGTTTGCCTCTTTCGAAAGAGCTCGAGCGATGATTGGGGCACTCCGGAAGATCCTCACCGACCTCCTCGTCGGCTTCAGGCACCTCCTGCTCTTGCATCACGGGCTGCTCTTCTGGCTCATCGGGAACTGCTACCGAAATCCCTTCCTGCGATCCTGTATGATGCAGATATATAAGTACTCATACATAGGTGCATTGGATGGATGACATGTAATGATTATGATGAATGAGATGTAAATGAACATGTTTACTTTATTGGATAGTGTAGAAATACAATTCTTCTAAAAGGTAGTCCACATCATCTAAGAACATGTACTACTAAACTACTACTACAATCACTATACTACTTACTAAGTCACCACAACAAGCCAAGATGCTTCAAAGATACACCAAAGCAATCATTATTAACTAAACATGCATTAAAAGGTTAATTAAACCCTAGTTGGAACTAAATTTGAACAACAATACCTATTTTGGTAGCACAGAAAAATTTGATAAAATTACAGTGGCTTACTATCATCTAATCTAGCATTCCACAAAAATTTCATTGCATTTGGCTTAATAGAACTGCCTACACAAAAATAACAAGCTAGGGCCTAAATATGAGCATGAAAATACTTTGTATTATGAAAAGCATCAAACAACAAATTTAGAATTTTTCCCACATTCTACACAGTAAATAATCACTGTATAAAAATTATCACTTACATGTTTTATCCATATATTTCTCTCTAACAAAAATAACAATTATTAGCAATAAAAAGCACTTGAACTACACATCAAAAATTTTACACACAACATGCATAGCATCTATTTTCCCCAGAAACTACATCACAAAAGAAAACTAATGCAAGTGGAACCATATTTTTCTGAGCTTTTTATGATTTATTAAGCATTTATCAAGAAAACAATAATTTCAATAATTAAATAAAAACTATACAGAAAAGTATTTCAAACTTAACATGCAATATTTTACATCATAGATCTACTCATGAGGATCACTACAAAATTTGTTTCACCATTTTTGGAGCAAAAATGTGTACACAAACATTTTTCCAATCATTTATTTTCTCAAATAATCAAAAGAAAATGGAAAACAAATCTCTTATGGTTACTGGGCCGGCCCGCGAGAACATCCGGCCCATGGCCGCTCTCGGCCTGAGTAGCGCGCATGGGTAAAAGGAGAGCCGGGCCGGCTCGGGGCTTCGGCCCATGGGCGAGGGCGGTCCAGCAGCGCCCGGGAGCGGCCGTGGCTACGCCACGCCGGCGTCGGTGGCCGCGGCCGCCAACGGCTAACTGCCATCTCTGGTCGCGAATGGACGAGGCGCGGCGCGCATGAGGACCGCGACAATAATGCAAAAATAATGGTGCTTTTAGAAGGAAGAGAGGAGGAGCGGAGCATGGAGGTCGGCACGGCCGCGGGCTCCGGCGAGCAATGCCAGCGCCACGTGGCGGTTACGGCCCTTCCGGCCCTCACCTTGGCGAAAACGCGGTGCCGGAGGCGGGCTACGTCGAGGCGAGGCTCACGCGGAAGCTCGCGGAGCTTAGGGCGAAGACAAGGTGGCGCAGGCGAGCTCGGCGGCGGCAACAATGGCGGGCGGCCGCGCGGTGGCGAGGAGCGGGTCTGCGTTCTGAAATGAAGAGCGCGAGAGGAGGAAGGGAGCGGGCGCGGGGTTAAGGCTAGGTTGGGAGCGACCCTGGACGCGTTCCCAT
Source organism: Saccharum hybrid cultivar R570 (assembly GCA_038087645.1). Taxonomy (NCBI): domain Eukaryota; kingdom Viridiplantae; phylum Streptophyta; class Magnoliopsida; order Poales; family Poaceae; genus Saccharum; species Saccharum hybrid cultivar. The sequence continues at coordinate 3,075,416 of JAQSUU010000368.1, forward strand.
CCAGGTGCAGGGGCTCCGACCAGCCGGCCAGCCACCGCCCATGGCCGCCGGTGCGGCGCGGCCACGCGGCGAGGCGCGCGCGGGTTGGCGAGCGCACGGGAGCAGGGCGCGGGGTGCGGTGTACGCCCGGTCCACTGGACCATGGCACGCGCGGGGGCGCGTGCGCGAGCGCGAGCTTGGCCAGGCCGACTTGCGGCTGCGGGCCGAAAGTGAGGCGCCAGCCCACTTAGGCGGAGAAAAGCTTTTCTTTATTTTTTTCAATTCTTTTTTTCTAAATTTTCAAAATGCAGCTGCTTTAAATCAATTTTTGAGCAACAAAATGGAATTTTCTGGAAATGGCCCAAAAATAAAAGTTGCTTAGAATTTAATCCTCTACAACTTTGCTTGAAGGACCAACTCAAAATTCCCAACAGATTTTGAATTGGAACGTAAAAGCTAAATAGGGAGGATTTTTAACCTTTTTCCATAATATTTTTCAAAAGCAAATTTTGTCAAAAGTTTGAATACAACTTTGCTCCAAAAATTTTGCTAAACATTGCTAAACTAATTACTCAAGCAAACAAGCATTTTTAACACCATTACAAGCACAACCATGGCATAGTTTTTTTTAAACAAACAATGCAACAAGCATGTTTTCATTAACATGTTTCAAGGTCATGTTTCAATCATTATTTCATGCAATGTTAATGAGTGCATGACAATGCTTATTCTCATGATTGCAGGTGTTGAATGCATGCGTAACACCGGGGTGTTACATAACCAGTTTAAAGAAAAGTTGAAAATTTCGTCAGCACCTCCCCTGCACGGGGAGGTTTTCAAAACCTGCAAGAAAAACGTCGGCATGAAGGCCGACAAACACATTTGCGGCACGAAAGCTGACACATCAACAAACCCGGCACGAAGGCCCACACATCAGCAAATCCGGCTCGAAAGCCATCACTAGGTTTGACACTAAGCATGAGCATAGAAAGTAAAACATCCGTACTCATACTCACTGGAGTAGAATCTGGACGATGTGGTGGTGGTGGCTGTGGTGCAAGCAGGTGTAGTGGGATCTGCCAACCTCTGAGAAACAGGTTTTGCCTGCCTGTATATAGTCGCTTAATGCATTAGTATTAATATAAGGCCCTGCTTATTTAGGCTTATGGCTTCTGCACCACTTCTAAATCAATGGAAATAATCACACTGCTAAAAAATGATTTAAGGATTGGAGACACTGAATTTATTTTCAGAGAAACAGACGATTATGGCCATTGAGAAACAGACGATTCATTATATTTATACTCCAGACTAAACAACTAAAGTTTATAGTAATTATACTCCTCACATGCATCTCACTTTGCAAGAAAATAATTAGCAATTGCATTTATATGTGTGACATAAGTGTCTTCTTACCGTGATAGAATCCATGGCCAAAGTTTTGGTCATTGCTTTGGTTTCTCCGGTACTTGCATTGCTTATCTGCGTCATCGTTTCCTATATATTCATGAGGCGTCACATAAAAGGTCAGCTAAGTAAATAGAAAATCTATTGACCTTTATTTTGTTTTTCTTAATTAACAGACGATTATGGCCATTGAGAAGACAGGGCTCAGATGAATTTGCATGGAGATGAAGCATTGATTTGGGGACTAGAAGGAAGGGGTTCATAACTCAAGATATATGTTTTTTTCACAAATATTAGAGGCTACAAATAATTTTTCCGAAGAAAATAAACTTGGTCAAGGAGGCTTTGGTTGTGTATACAAGGTAAGATAGAGAAATGAAGCCATGTTGACAAACAGAGTGACATATTAAACAAGTAATTGTACTTCTATTGACTGTCTCTTGATCAGGTGATATTAATTAAGTGCCTAAAGACAGAGGAATTACTGTAAATCATATGCTTTATTAATTTCTTTTGAACCTATTTATAGGGCCAGTTTCCTGATGGATTGGAGATAGCAGTTAAGAGACTTGCTTCACATTCAAGGCAGGGTATCACAGAGTTCCGGAATGAAATTCAATTAATAGCTAAGCTCCAGCATACAAATCTGGTTATACTGTTGGGTTGTTGCTACCAGGGAGAGGAAAAAATACTAGTCTACAAGTATTTGCCAAATAAAAGCTTGGACTTCTTCATTTTTGGTATCTCCTTTTGCAATTTCATAACACAAATGGATTAACATACTGTCAGTTCTTTGTAATATATATTTATGCTTAACCAATTTGCAGACAAAGCAAGAAGTCCTTTAATAGATTGGGGAAAACGCCTTGCAATAGTAGAGGGGATAGCCCAAGGACTTCTTTATTTGCATAAGCACTCTCGGTTACGAGTGGTTCATAGAGATCTAAAAACAAGCAACATTCTCTTGGATCGTGAAATGAACCCTAAAATTTCAGATTTTGGGCTCGCGAAGATATTTAGCACAGATGATACAGAAGGAAACACAAGAAGGATTGTTGGCACCTAGTATGGTTTTCCTTACAAACAAATCCATCCTAATTTAGATGAAAAGATGAAAAACATGGATTCTTGACATTCCTATATACTGTATTTGCAGTGGATACATGGCTCTGGAGTACACATCTGAGGGACTCTTCTCAACTAAGTCTGATGTATTCAGCTTTCGCGTGCTCACTCTTGAGATTATCAGTGGAGAAAGAACATCAAGTTTCCATCGATATGGGGATTTCATCAACCTTCTTGGGCATGTAAGTCTTCCAGTACTGAAATAGAACAAGTGAATGGGTTGTGATATATTGCCAGTAAAGAACTGTGATAGGCAACCATAGAAGGTTAATAGGAGCTTCACCAAAATTTAATTTAGATAGGTTTCTCCTAACATATCACCAGGTCTGTATCCCCTCATGATTTGGCCATGATCACATGAATGAAACTGCTGCCTCAAATAATTTCTTTATTGAGTGTAGTCACCATGGAACTACAAATCCTATGACCAAATTAACTTCCTTAGAGCAACTCCAGCAAGAGCCCTCAAATCAGGGCCCCTACTTTTGATTTGAGGGCTCCACCTCATTTTTGAGGGCCTGAATTTTTTTGTATCTCCACCAGCAAGAGCCCTCAAATTCATCCCAATAGACCATGACATATGGGACCCACCCGCCATTCCCTTGTTGCTCTATCAACTGAGCTACCCACCTGCATCTCATGTCGATGGAAGAAGTGGACGGACCAGTGGCGAGGAAGAGGGCACTGACGGAGGAAGAGGTCACGCAGGGACCGAGCCTCACAACACAGGTAAAGGAGGTAGACGCGCTGCGGCTGCACACGGATCTCACCCTCTCTAGCAAGTACCTCACCTCTTCGTCAGGACCTCCCACATGGCCTGAGTCATGAGAGAAGCCACAACCGAAGTCACGGGAGAAGCATGGGAGGGGCGCCGCACTAGCCAACTGGGACAAGGTGGACATCGCCCCCTCTGCTTGAGAACCACTCAGATCTCACCCTCTCCACTGGGGAACCTGCCCAAATGTCGCCCCTCCATCAGGGAACCGCCCGAATATCTTGCCCTCTAAGTCGGGGAACCACCCAGATCTTGCCTCCTCTGCTGGGGAACACCTAGATCTCGCCCCCTCTAATAGGGGTTTTGTGTGCAGGTGGGAGGGTAACGACCCCCAACTGTCGTTTGAGGGCAGGACCAGAGTCCCCAGGAGTGAGGGACAAAGGGGGATTTGGGTGCCCATCCAAATTTGAAGGCCATAGTAGGGGCACTGTAGGAGTTGTGTTTTTGGCTTGAGCAACCATATTTAGCTATGAGGGTTCTAGTAGGGTCCCTGTTGGAGTTGCTCGTAGTTACATAATCAAAATAGAACTTTACCTTATAATTTGCAAGGAATCCAAATAAACATGCCGCAGTATTGCCTACTATGATTGCTTTGTCTAATGTGTTTTCCTACAAAATTGATGTGCCACATGAATCCAAGTAGGACACACTTGGTATTATTTCATTCTGAGCCTCTCATAGCAATTAATTGTTCTACGATGGTGAGTCTGGTGGACCCTGAAATAAGTATCATATGAAACAACTCTAGCCAATATATGGTCAGGATTTCATGCCCAAGGAGCAGTATGTCTATTAAGATATATATTGTTGAAGTATGTAAGTGAAATTTCCACGTGGGCATCACCCCCTCAGGTGACTTGGGTGGAATTTGAGTACCCGCCGCCCGTCTTCCTTCTTCGTCATTCTATCAACCTTGCCATCTCCGGAGCGTTCTATCGAAGACCGGTGGCCGTGAGGAGGGTGGCGGCGAGGCCTCTCCCCTTCCCATCTTGTGGCACAGTGGTGGCACTCCTAGAGCTACGTGGTGACAATCCCATTCTCTGATTACAAATCCGATGGCCCGTTGCCCAGATCTGTTGGTGCAGTAGCCGGATACAGCTCGATCCTCATAGCCGGAGCTTCGCTAGCTCAGTTTGGCTGGCACCCTTCCCTGTGGCAATGATGCCTTGGTAGTTGGTACGAGGTGGTGGTGCGGGCCTTCAGCCCAGTCCACAACGCGCTAGGGCTACTCAGCACCAAAATTTGGCACCGGTGCTTGAGGTGGCAGCGCTCAATCTACTACTACGATGGCCAGTTCTATTTCATTTCAGGATCTTTTTTTTGTCCTTAGTGGGCATGACATGGTGTTAGCAGCGGCCGGTGCACAGCCACCCCGCTACTATCGCATGGTTGATGTGTGGTGGTCCACGGTGTGGCAAGATCCGGTTAGTGGGCACCAGGGTTTGGTAGTGATTGTGCACGCCGAGCCTCCTCTCACTGGTGTCAGCCCATATTTTAGATATTCTAACAGCCCGCCGGCACTGATGTTTGCAAAGGATGGGCTTCGACAATGCCCCATTGGGCTAGGTAGTTTGATGAGCCTACATGGCCATTCAACTTTGCCATCGCACTTCGTGTCATGAAGAGGTTTTGCTCAAGATTGTTGTGTCGATGGAGCTGGTGTGTAGGGGAATGGGGTCAAAGCCCATCTCGGGACTGTGTCGGGTGGTCAGCAGTGGTGTCGCCAAACGTCGTTTCCCTCCCTTGAGGTGTTGACAAGGATGCCCCCTACATGTTTTCCTTGACTTTTGGGTGTAAACCTAACTTCGGATTGTTGGAAGGGTGGTGGTGGCGTTTTCAACATCACTTTCTTCTTGGAGACATCGCCTTGATCTTCCTATGGTCTAGCTCAATTTCCTCTATGGTGTCTTGTTGAAGCTCAAGATGAGTTAGTGACCACTTTGACATCACTAGTTTCTAAGAGACATGCGATGTGGAGAGTTGCTGCTACACAAGGAAAAAAACATGTTGAAAGCATGGACGGAGAAGAAGACTGAAGCTTAGTCTTTTTAGCTTTTTTCTTAGCCTTTAAGCTCCATTTCTTGTTTCTTGCCCCCTCAGCTTTGAGATTCTGAGACTATAAGCTCTTGCAACTTTTGGCAATATATATCCCACGTGGATATTGACGCCAGATCTATATCTTTTATCTAAAAAGTGAAATTTCCATGTTTTCCTATCAACTTTTGGACTAAACAAAATGAAACTCTTGTAATCCTGTCACGTATCTACATGTTAGCTGCACATTTTGTTTTAGCATAGAATAATCGCGGGTGGAGTAGAGATATGCGTAGTCCACACCGTGACCGCAAAGTTTGCATCCTCTGGGCACGACATTGCTCACCATGCATGTCGTGTAGATAACCAGGAAAATGGCGTACCATGCAGCATAGGTGTCATGGCGGGAATGTAGGGTTCCAAGCCCGTGTATGCACGTTCCATGTATGCAAGAATAATGGCAACAAAAAAGATGCACTGGTTTCACAGTGAAATTGCTCACTCTAGCTCATTCCAGTTCTCGCATGTGTGTGTTGTTGTTCATTCTAGTGTTCCTGAGCTCGTCGTCAGCGATCAGGGCTCGGTGGCCACCGCCGGTCCCAACAGCTGGCATCAGAGGCGGTGAGGAGACGTCCAGGGGTGGAGAAAAACCATGGAGGACACCGGGTGATCGCACCCACCTTTCTCCAGATGATGACAGCGCGAGGTAGCGAAGAAGATGGGCGACGCATCAATGAGCGGCGGTGGCAGCGGCGCTAAGGACAGCACTCTCAAGTGGCCGATATGCGGAATGGGCAATGTTGATGCAAATAAATTATGAGGCGATGGAGATCTAGAAGGCGATCAACCCAGGGATCTCTATGAGATGTGGACTACACATTATATTAACAAAGGCAATAAAAAAATTGTCTCTCCTCAAATATCTATTGAATGGATGAGGCGCTAGACCAATTTACAGAGGCCATTGGAAAAAAATGCCTCTAAAAATGATTATTAGGGGCAGACCTCTATAAAATGCATCTTAATAGACCCGCCTCTCATAATGCAACAGACCCAACACAGAGTCCGGCCAATAAGACTCTGTGAAACCCTAAATACCACCACTGCTCTCTACTCTCTTCGTCTCCCTCTTTCTCCATCGAGGTGCTGACAGAGTGCCCTTTCTTAGTCTCCTCTCTCTCTCTCTCCACACTCTATCAACTTCCTCTCTCTCGGGCTCCTCGTTCCTCCCCCAATAAGCTAGCAGCACCCCCTCTCCATGAATCCTGAAGATCACGGTCTGCGGTGGCTTCCCTCTATCCAAACAAACTAGCAGATTCAAATGACGGTGTTGAGCCAGTTGGTGGCTGCCTCTGCGGGCCCTCATCAGCGCTCTAGAATCTAGACAATGGCCACCACGGCAGGTCCTCATCGCTGCTCTACGATCCAGCTGGTGAAGCCATTGTGGCAGGAGTCGACAGATTAGACGATTGGACATCCAGGCTAGAGCAGTCATATAGAGCTGTAGATCTAGCTACACCCTGAGGCAACAGCTCTCCCCATCATGGCGTTGAGAGGTACACCTTGGACATCTTGTCTTACCACCTTATGGCATCACGGTAACCACTCGCTCTCACTCTCTTCGGCTAGAACTAGCTAGGAGGCTGTGCCATCCACTGGCATGGCTGTGCTAATGGCAGCTATATATCAAGAGGTGGTTGGCTTTGAGAAGCACTAAGGCAGGCTAGGTGAGATCAAAGGAGCAGCGAGCGGGTGTGGCAAATCCAATGTGTGGAGGATGTTAACGGCTCCAGCAGGATCTGTTGAAGAGGGTCCAGTGCATGCGGCATCTCTATTGCGGGATTCTAGCACGACAGGGTCAACGGTGGTTTCCAGCACGACGTGCTCAACAACGGGCTTGACAGAAGGTGGGTAGGCTCGGTGTGCTTTAGTTTTCTCAATCAATTTTTAGAGACGGGCATGGACAATCGCCTCTATTAGATCTGATTAATACTACCTCTGCAAATGGCTAATGACCGTCACTCTAAAAGGTTTGTGTTGTAGTGTCACCATTCAAAATATATTCACACTAGTATTTTGGATGCTCACAAAAAAATTGTTAGAAATCAAGGACACAAGAAAAATGCAAAAACCACAAAGAATAAGTTAAAGTTCAAAGTTTTTCACCCAATAAATCCACATGATAAACAACTCTGAAATATATATCCAATGCAAAAATTGATACACCAACTCATGTCAGCCAAGAACTCAACACCCATAAAATCAGGCATCACTCACACGCACAAAAAAAAAATGGAACCAAGGCTCATGTCAGCTTGGCTTCCCACATCTCAATCTCCAGTACCCTAATAAGAGTAAAAATGGGAAAGCACGGCATTGGAGGAACATAAAGATCTAATCAGTCTGAACCACTACTGCGAACACTGCAGCACCGTACTGGCACCAACACAATACTTGCTTGTCATTGAACTTTCTCATGCAGACATGCAGTAGCCTTCTTGAACTGCGATGATATGATGCTCTTAAATTGCAGGCATGGCAGTTATGGAAAGGTGGGCTGTGGCTTCAACTTGTGGATGCATCACTAGACGCTGGGTGCCATACATCAAGGATAATGAGATGAATTAACATAGCACTATTGTGTGTGTGCAAGAGAATGCGGCTGATCGACCTACCATGTCAGATGTTGTTGCTATGCTAAGCAGCGAGAGTATGCCCTTGCCTGAGCCTAACCACCCAGCGTATTTCCACGTAAGGATGAGAAACGAAGAGTCGCGAACAGCTGCTATGCCATGCAGTGTTAATGACATCACAATGACTGCTCTAGATGGCAGATAGTTTTCTATTCTTTGCTACAGCGTGTGAAAATATTTTTTACTGTTGTTCCATTTAGAGGGGTTTTCTGTTTTAACTTTTAACTCTGAAATCCAGAATTTTTTTCGTGAGCGTGCCTAAGCACGTATTTCATTAAGAGGATGTAGAAAAACATTACAAGCTACCTTATCAATGGTAAGCGTCGAGCTTACCAAAGAGTAGGAAGACAAAAACACATAAAAAAGAAAAGAGAACCAAAAGAAACCGAGGATTACAACAACTTAGGGCGACCTCGACCGCGGGAGACCTGCCGACGCCCATTTAAAGGCCACCTAGGCCACTTAGGGCGACCTTTGAAATCCAGAATATTAAGCAACACTACGACAAAGTATGAATGACATTTAATTTGTGTATGCTAGACAACTGAAACTATGAAAGAGTAAATATGAGAAAGACTGCATGTTTCAGGATCTTTTGGTCATTCACCACCACACTAAATATTCCCTCTGTCCCTGAAAGAATCAATTCCTAGAGCAAAAATTTGTCCACAAAAGAATCAATCTCTAGAGCGGATGCCAATCTATTCCTCCTCGAAGTCTTGGTCGCATTAAATCACAGCCCCTCCTGTCTCTCTCTTTCATGCCGCCTACTCCCAAATTCCCAAATCCCCTTCCAATTTCAGTGTTGGACTATGTACAACAACATTTAATATATTTTGAATACCCCAAATGATAAGGGGTAACATAGTCTTTTTCCTTGTTTGCTAATCTGTCCTAAAGTTGCTAGTAATTAATTCTTTTAGGGATAGAAGGAGTATGTAAATGAAGTGATTACAAACATGAACAACCACTAGTATAGAAACGGCCTTTTCATCGATGGACAGAAAGTATTTAGTCCTAGTTTCAAATTTCAACTGAGAATAAAGGGAGGCCTAAGACCTTAAGTCTCAGTTTGTAATATAAACTGAGACTAATTTCATCTTTAGTTCCGGTTGTAACGGTGACCAAGCCTTGTCGGTGCGGGGAGAGCTTCAGTCCCAGTTTGAGACACAAACCCAGATTAATGGTTCCTTTAGTCCTGGTTTATGTCACAAGCCGGGGCTCAAGGTGCCTCTTGAGTGAATTTAAAAGGAAAACATATCTTGTCTATGTTGGATGTGTGGTGGAGTTGAAATGGCAAAACGCGCAAAGCGCCCGGACATGCTAGCGACACATACGCGCGTCCAGACGCCTGCGCATGCTGTCGCCCCTATCCACATATGCTGCTGCACCGCGTGCCTCCTCCTCATGATGTTGCGTCCTGCGCCTCCTCCTCCTGCTGGTGCACCTGCCCAGGAGATCATGTGTATGGGCCCGCCTAGTTGCATGCGAGAGAGAGAACATAGCGTGCGTTCCCAATGCGAGAGAGAGAGAGACCACAGCGCGCGTGCCCCAATACGAGGGAGACCCCAGCTGGATAGCTGCATGCGAGAGAGAGAGAGAGAGCGAGCACAGTGCATGTACCCCAATGCGAGAGAAAGAGAGAGCACAACGCGTGCCCTAATGCGAGAGAAAGAGGGATTGAGCGCAATGCGCTTGCACATGTGTTAAGCCGGCTGCATGCTCTACAGTGGGGGACCACACCTGGTGGTGTAGGGGCGCTTGGCGTAGCGCTTGGTTGCCCGCAAGTCAGAGCGTGTGGGGTGCAGCACCTGTTGCAACCATACTGAAAACAAGGTGAAACATACATTTGCAACATGTGTGCATAACCACTGCAATATATGGAACATCCAGATAAAACACTTGCAACATATGTCTGAAGCAGGTGAAACATTTGGAATATACACTTGCAACATATGTTGTATTGCCACTGCAACATATGAAAACGTACAACATCCAGATAAAACAACTGAAACATTTGAAAAACACACTTGCAACGTACGTGTATAGCTATTGTAACATCCAGATAAAACATATGCAACATTCAAAATGAAACATATAAAACATACACCTGAAACACATACATCGACGCGGAGCTCGATGCCCACAATCACCCGTCACAGGAGCAGCAAATGGCGCATACAAATGTGGGCCCGTGATCCTCTCATGAACTCCCAGGGCTGGTCATTCTCTCTTTGGTGGTCACACGGTGCATGCACGGGCCCCCACGTGCTGCATGCATCCCACGCCGAGCGAGTGGCCGCACGCGCTCCCAAGTGCTGACCCGCGGAAAGGATGGGTGCGGTCCCCGTGTGATTGCAACTGCTTACCCCTCTTTTTTCTTGGTTATTATGGTGCGCGGGTCGAGGTCCGTATGACCCGTCCTCAACCAAGCATTACCGTTCTAATTTATAGTCTCAACTGTCGTGAAAATCAGAATGGCGCAGCGAAAGCGTGGTGGGCCCATAACCCATAGGTCCCCAGGATCAAAAGCTGGTTCCGACAAATTTTGATGTTTTTTCATTTTTTTTCCCTTGTTCCCCCTTTCAAATTCAATTAGGTCAATTCTAAACAGATTTTTTTAATTCCGTCCCTTGTTCCCCTTTCAATTTCAATCAGATAGTCCTAAGCTGTTTCTTTTGGCTAATACCCATCCCCCCTGTGGCGACTGTCGCGAGCGCGTGTGGCACGCCTGCACGGGGTTTCCCCTTTCGATTGCAATTCAGTCAATTCTAAAGTGAAAACTGTTTTTTTCTTGGTTAATTCCGCTCAGTCAGGGCGTCCCTGGTTTCCCCCTTTCAGTTTCAATTCTGTCATGTAATCTTGCTGGCTGGCCGCTGTTGATACCCAAATTTGGCTTAGAGTCATATTTTACATATAGCCAAATTTGATGTTAAATAAGTTTAGTCTTTGTTGCTTTAGTTAATTCGGCTGCCATATACTTAGCCAATTAATAATTATTTAATTAGAAAAAGTGATGAGATCATTGTGGATATATTGTTTAAAGGCTAAACATACAAGAGCTATGTTTCGGTATATGCCAGACTTGTCTGGTCATCTTTCTGCAGTTTGTCTGGCCTATCCAGAGTTGCAGGCGATGGTGGTGCATGGAGAAGGCTGTGCAAGCATTTGAGAGTCCAATCAGACAGATGACACCCTCTTTTGCAACGTATATATGTGTTGCTAAAAGTCTATATATACGTTGGTGGGATCTATACCAACACATCTATTATGCATTGCTAGAAGTGGCGTTGCAAGGGTTTGTTGCAACACTTATATATGTGTTGGTAACACCAACAAATAACCGTTGCAAAGTTGCAATGGATAATAACGGGCTATCGCAACGCTTATATGTGTTTGTACCAATAGTAGACGAATGAATTCTATAGTTCATAGCAACATATAGATTTGGATTGCTGCAACGCTTATATGCGTAGCTACGAATAAACCATCAATAAACAATATTTGAAACTATTTTAATTTGGAGCCAAATAAAGAGATCACACAAATGCAATTTAATTGGGAAATTAGAGACCATCTCGCACATGAGAAATAACAACAGTACGCCATATATTAAAAGCAATATTTGCATTACAATAAGTGGCAGCCACATAATCCATTGATTTTTTCAGAATACATGTTCATATGGGAATAAAATATAAAACACAAAGAAGTCCTATAGAATTCCACCAGCCGTCCAACTTTCAACCCTTCATTCTCATATTCAGTCCACGGACCACACACTACTGCAATTTTTTTTTGCCTGTGCTAATATTTCGCTAAGGTGACTCGAGAAGTTTTTTTTAAAAGTTATATAATTTTAAGTTGCTAAAAAAATTCAATATGTCATTTGCTAGGTATGAGTATGATAGAATAAATTATTGGAGACTCACATCTGTTCACCAAAACCAATAATTAGATTAGTGGGGCAAAATAACACAACAGGTAAAGCATCTCTATTGGTTGACGCGGGATGGGGGTTTGCATGAGGTCTTGTTTTCGAATTTTGAGAAACCATACTTTTATGTTGCACATATTTAATAATTCGTGGCTGCAGATACGGACCTTGGCAAAAAAAAAAAAAGGCCGGAGACGAAAATTCGTGGCCTGCAGATACGGACCTTGGGCCCTGGAGCAAGGCCAAAAAAACAAAGGCTAAGTAGACACGGGATGATATGCATTCCAACGCTTGGCATATGTTGCTGCTCGGTTGCTTGCAACGACTACGTCATGTGTTGCTAGGTATCCGTTGCTGAAGGGGACGGTTCAATTGTTGGCTCACGTGGAGAAAGCAAACAAGAAGTTTAGGTGTGTATCACATGGCAAGGAAACGAGTTTATCTCATGGAGCCGACCTGGATGGCAAGTTGGACGCACATGCATGGAAGACGTTCAGGTTTCCTTATTAGAGTACGTATAAGTTTTGGTAAATCACTTGGATGGGTCCACGTGCAGCCGGCCAGTTAGCCTCGGATGTTAGTGTTTCAGATTGCCATGGCCGAAACTGACGTGAAAGTATTTGTCCGGTCTCTTTAATTAGATAGAGACGGATTCTTGTATCTTTGGGAAGACCAGCCGCCCTGTACGGCCGATTGACAACACACAATCGAATCTATCAAACACATCTACTATTGTCCTTTATCATGTCTTCCAATCTACTATTTCTTCTCGTTCTTCATTGTTGACGTTGTTCATCGCTTCAACGATGGCGAAGTCCTAGAGCGGTCAGGCCGGCTAGGGCAGCCCATAGCCGCCGCACACCCTGACAAGGTCCCTCCCGGGTGTGTGGGGTTTCTGGTCTCAAGAGACCTCGCCAGTGTGTCTTGCGTATCGCGCTCCCGGCGAGACTCCTCTGGTGACGTGTCCTGCATATCGCGCTCATCGCCGGAGGCACACGGTGACGTGTTCGTGTGCGAACAGCCGCAACTGCGAGCCCCTTTGCTGTGCACCCTCAGCATCAACAGACCTTGAGCTATGGCAATCGGAAAGTCTCCATTGGGTAGCGTTGGCTGAGCAGAGAAGACGAGAAGCACCAAGATGCTATCAGGCAAAGAGAAATCGGCTAGTACCTAGCAAGCCAGTGGAAAAATCGCTCACTAGCTTGTACATCCGGTGTCCATTCCTTCTGAACGTTCAGTTACTATTCCGAAATGCACATGTATCTGAGCGTGGAAATGGAGGTGGGATATGTATAGCAGTTGAAAAGATTGTTTTTTATCTTACTGTCAAAATCTCAAAGTACCTTTGTACTTACTGCAGTAAGGTTACTTGTTCTCCTGTCAGCTCCATAGTTCAGAACAAATGGCTGTTCCACTTCAGTTAGTAAGAACTAAGAAGTCAGCTGCATGATGACCTGTTCAATTTTCAGTTGGCAATAAAAAATGCATTTTTTCATAAACAGATCGAGATGTATGGCTGGGAAAACATAGACATAGGAGGGGAATTCCTCAGGAAAATTATAAACTCACTCATAACAGCACTGATTCTATCTAGACTTTCCCCCCTTAATTCTAACTTTTCTTTGCCATATTTCCTAGCAACAGAGCAACAAACTAATTTAACTGAACTGATGTAGACATGAATGGCTCACAGACTCACACCCAGTGGCGGATCTAGAAAAAATATTTAGGAGGGGCTGGACCAAAAAGAGCTAGGCCAACTTCACTCAATTATATCCCTTTGGACATTTTAAATAATCTACAATTTATTAAATCCTAATCAAAATTTGAACGATTACAAAGTTCAAAAGGCAAATCTAAAGAAAAAGAGTATACCTGCTGGCCTGTGCCTTGCTGTTTGGTCTTGAAGAACTGACGATGACAAACAGTCCACTGATGACAGAGATGCAATACAATGCAGCAATGTTTCAGTGCTGACAGTTTCCATGGCCTATTTGTTGTTCTAATGAAAAACTGACGAGAGTTGCTTAATTACCTCGCTGTCCAGAGCAGAGGCCACCGTGCCCCGTGCCGACGGCTCGATGGCGAGCAGCATGTCCAGGAGCGCCAGGACCGTGGGGGTAAAGTCCTTGAACGTCTCGACGATCTTGCGCCGGTACGGCCGCTGCAGCTTGAAGAGCGTCACGTCCGGTAGTCCTCGGACAGTCGGATGGAGAGCCGCAGAGCTTGAAGATCTTGTGCAGCTGCGCGGGCGCGGCCGCTGCTGCCTGCTGCCTCCGCTCGCCGGGATCCCGGCGCCTCCGTCAGCCGTTGGGTTGGAGACTTGGAGTTAGAGCCAACCCTAGCTGGAGCCGCCGCCGCTCGCCCAGTTGCTCGAGTCGAGTGCGAGTGCGAGTGTGCGACTCCACTGCTCTCGTGAGGCCGTGACCGGTCTTCTTGATGGGCTGTGAACTGGGCCAATGAAACTGAAAGTAAAACATACACATTCCGGCCCAGGAAGCAGACAACTCCATCCACCACTCGTCTTCAACCTCTGTCACCAGCGAGGCAGCGACGGAAACATCTCTGACTCCTCGTTCCCAGTGATTAATGGCTGAAATTTTTATGGAGGGGCTGAGGGGGGGCTCCAATGGCGCGGCCAGGGTAGGGGGGGCTTGAGCCCCGGCAGCCCCCCCGGCAGATCCGCCACTGCTCACACCAATCTCTTCTTCAGGATCTTTCTGTGTGAAGGCATCGAGCAGGCAGAAGCCTCTGTACATCAGTTTTCTAAAGATTTTTTTTTCTCAAGATATTCATTTATTTGACGAAGCATTGCTTGGTCTGTGATGATGATGCACCTCTGCTTTGCCTCCTATCAATCAAGAGCAGAGAAATCCAGTATCATGTTCAGCCATGTCGAATTGCAGAGGTGACTATCTCCATTGTGGACAAATTATGATTATTACAAGATGGATGATGCAACAGGCTGTAAATGGCCTTTGAAGAGTTATATAGTGTAAAGTCCTTCTCCTTTGTAGGTGGTACATTATCTTCCTTTTTCTTATAACACGAACCCCCCTCTGCCAACACATACCCAGCAACGGAAATAGGGATTCGCTGCTAATCATGTACCACTTCCCACCCCCTCGCCTAAAAAGTCTGCGCGGCCCACGAACGCAGATCGCAGTCGCAGATAGTCTAACTGCCCCGTAGAAATATCAGGATTCACCACGCCTTAATCTGCTCCGTAGGCAGCGGCCGCTGCCACTCCTCTCTCTCCGATATCTTTCTCCATTGGGCTCCCTCAACGAGGTCCTTCAGATTCGGTGGTGGTGAGCATCCACAAGGAGGCGGCGGGATCTGATGGAGGATGGCACAGCCTTTGTCATTGTTATTCTATCCAACCTAGTCCAAGTCTGCATCTCCCCGGGAACATGAGCATCCAGGTATGATCTCTCCCCTCTTGCTGCTATTCGATCCAACCTTCCTGCATCTCCCTGTGAAGATGAGCATCCAGGTATGATCTCTCTCCTCTTGCTATTCGATCCAACCTTCTTGCATCTCCCCGTGAAGATGAGCATGCAATTCCTGCATCTCACTGTGAAGATGTATGATCTCTCCCCTCTCAATTTATAGATTATTGATTCTATACAATTTCTGGCGTGGTGCCTGCAGTGACCAAGCTGAGCATGGCGACAGTCACCTCGTCTCCCATGTTTGGACTCTGTCAGCAATCTGATGTTGTTCCCCTTGATCTACAAGGTCACGTGCTATCTCCCCTCCTTTGGTTCTTTCTTTATCAATCACAACAATCTATTCACTATGTGTTCAATAGAATGCTTCACAGAGATACCACAAAAAAGTTCACTAATTTTTGCCGTATTATACCTTTTTTATCAGGGAGTCTAAAAAAACAGTTTGAAGAAATTTACTTGTGTTTTCCATTTGTCTCAACTCACAGAATTATTTTTTAGTTTCCAGTCTTGTTTGTTCACAACAAATTGGAGTTATACTGCACTAAACATAATCATACACGCAGGGTGAATGGCTCAGAAATCATATGATTACCACTTGAAGGTGTGTGTGGATTATATGGAAGAAAATGTTTGTACATACACTAGTTATATGACATGTTTGCAGAAATATCTCTAAGATAATAAGATTTTATTTCCAATCTGCTTATGAGAGAGTGACTGGATATATTTATTTTATTTTTTCTTCCTGCTGAAGAGAGCATTGAAGGCTGTTCTATTTCAGTTATACCATTACAGCATTACTTATCCCATATTGGTATTTCTGTACATAACTGTAACTTTGATGAATTTCAGGTGGTTGTCCACAATCATTTTACCTCTTAAAAATTGTGCTTAAAACACTAGAGTTATGGCTTGTCACTTTCTGCTTGAAGAAGATGCCATCTCAAATATTGTAAAATCTGAGGAAATGGTAAGGATCGAGAAGCTTCTTTCAGATTATCAGAAAGAAAATTTACAGAGTAGATTTATTATGGCTATATTGCGAATGGATTAAATACACATGTATTGTAGCCATTTCTTAAGTTCATATATTAGAAACAACTTTTCTTCATGTGCGGATGTTTCTATAGTTGTTCGAGTTGCAGGCTAAATATAAAAATGAGTGAAGACTGGACTAGTTCAGATAATCTGTTAGCCCTTGTAGCAACAGTTTTTTTTCTGGGCATTTATTGATCAGGTGATGCATTTCTTTGACCACAAACTTCTTGAGAGATGCCTGAGATAATTACAGGTGTTCTATATTCTTCTTGTAGAATAGGTGTATGCTACTGTATCTCACTTCATTTAGACTAATTCAATTGTTTCAGGACATATGGTTCAGATAAATGTTAATTGCTTCAGTCTCAATATTATTAATATATTTTCTATTCACAACTCTGATGGTAAGTGTTTTCTTAGTGATCCTTTTGGGTCTTGTTGCTGTTAAAAAAACATAGATCAAGCGAACTATATAGAACAACTGTATGGATATATATCTGAATTTCTCATGCAAAGTAGATGTTTCTAAATTTTTTTTGCTGCAATTAATTGACTTTTCAGATACAATGATCATGCAGAATGATTTACCTGATTATTTGTGTTTAACAAGACGGCTCTTTGGGATGCAGGATGACCACCTTGTCAAAATGGACACAAGAAAAAGGACACGAAAGGATGATATTGAGGGTGCATGGACAACGATGTAGAATGGATAGATAATAGATATGTTAGATATATGTATTTTTTTCTGGGATTTGTAATCAACCAAATTGTATCTCCAAAGCATGTCAGTCCATTCTTGTAAGTACAATTATAATAAATATGAAATTTGAGTGAAACTGTGCACATTTGGAATTTGTTCGAATGGAAATTTTGTTGATGCTTTGGTTGTGAAAATCAATACTATAAATATCAGAGGAAAATATATCACAAGTATTAGGAAGGCCTTTATGATGGGGTAGCAACTGTACCAACGCATGTAAGTGTTGTAGGAATGTGAATATATGTGTTGCAAGGTTGCAACGCTTACTTGCGCTAGTTACCAACGCATGAAGATATGTTGCAGTAGACCTTTGCAACACCATCTGTGGCAACGCATATATATGTGTTGGTATAGACCTCACAAACACTTATTTTGACTTATGGCAACACATATATGCGTTGCAAAAGGGGTGTTCCTTTTGTGAGCTGTATTATATATGGTCCACATCTATTGTCAGCATCTACTATTCTTTGACATCAAAGAGGAACGAAGAAAGTCAACCAGAAGAATCATAACAAAATGTGTTCTTGGACTATGACTATCGGACTGGACTCACCGTGCATTACCTGAACAAGTATTGCTGTTCTTAAAACGTCCTTGCTCTCCTTTCATTCAGATACATCTCACGCCATTCCAAAACTGACAACTCGCTAGTCGTTTTCTCCACCTGCTACTAATGGATTCTCCTTTCTGTGGTTCTGGGGGAGCTGACGAGTCGATCCATAAATTTCGTCCTCACGAAATGCTCCAAGCCGTCAGCACCAGAATTGGAGAATCGCTTCTGCAGAGTTCTGCTTCGGGCGCAAGTCATCGTCGATGAGGCCATGGGGCGGCACATCACAAACCAAGCTATGCTGCACTAGCTCAACATGCTGCGAGATGGATTGTACCGAGGCTATTACAACCACTCTTACAATGAGGAGGCCACCAAAGACAAGATTGTGAGTCAAACTTCGTTTCTCTCCAAAGTCAATCTATACTATAAATTCTATATAAAGGAGCGAGGGATTTGGAAATCATCTGTTGACAAGGGGACCCACAAGACAAAGGCGTCAGGAACATATGGAACATGCTTGTTTAGCGTTGCCGATCCCCCCTCCGCTCCAGTCACAAAAAAAAAGATCCCTCCTCCGCTCTGGTATTTTTATGCGCGCCGAACCTACCCGCCCGCCTGTACCCACTCGCGATCTCCTCCCGCGACTCCGCCCTTGTACCCACAGGCCCAACCGCATCCACGGCATCCCCAAACTGCCATCTCATTCTCCTTCTCACGCACACCCAAACGCCGCCGCCATCCCCTCCTCGCCGTCTCCCGGCACTCCACGTGATTGCCACCGATCCCAGTCCAGTGGCGGATCCAGGACTCAAAACCTGTGGGGCCAGCTAGTAGAAGCTGAGGGACCAAGTCATATATGCTACAGTAAAATTCTACTAGTTTTATCAAAACCTGTGGGGCCGGATGGCCCCACAGATTATACATGGATCCGCCACTGTCCCAGTCTCGCCCGCATCCAGCGGCATGACCTCATTGGCAAAGCAGAAGACCGGCCAGCGACATGACCTCACTAGCGAAGCAGAAGACCGGCCTCTCTTCTTTCCCATCACCGCCGCCCCTCCACTTGGCGAGGGCACTGGCCAAGCAGAAGGCTGGAGGACGTGCTCAATTCGTTCGGTGTTGATGGAAAGAAACAGCCCCGGGCGGAGATCCATCCCAACTTGCCGGTAAGTTGTCCCCATCTACTTTGGGTCATTCAAGATCAAATCCAAGCCTAATTCTAATCTTTTTTTTTCCTTCTGTACATGGTTTCCGATCCAGATAGTCCCGGCTGGATTTGTTTTGCTACTCTTGCATAACACCCATCCGACCCATCTATGTTTCGCGAAAGGTACATTAATCCTCTGAGCTGTGATCTCCCCTATTTTAGTTAGCTCTAAGGACTTGCAGCCATGCCTTCAGTCTTTGCTGAGTAATTCACTATTCCATTTACTATGGAGCAATGTATGTGAAAAATCATTATTTGCAAAGAATCCCAATTGTCTGTTCACTACATTGGTATAACCCTGTGACTTAAACTTTAGGGCCTTAGTGGGAATCTGCTATATCATACATATAAAATCAATTTTGATCTCATCTTGATAGTGTAATGTGCTAAATACTGTCTATGACTTACATGATATTGAAAATATAGTATTGCTACTATGGGTCGTATGAAAGCATTTGCCTTTTAGAGTAAAGGGCAATCCCTTTAAGTGTCTACCATGTCATGCAGTGGAAAAGATAGTGAATTGTCAAAAGTACAATAGTTTATTCCGCATTTTCAATTTCACTTTTTGTTATAAATTGTTATGACCGGCCTGCAGTACTCCAGGCGCCGGCCCGTTAGTGGCTAACAGGCCATATTTATTTATTTCAGGATTTATCTTATATTATTAGCAAATAGCCCAAGGGGTTAATTAGCAAAAGGTTATTCATTAGTATAAATACTTGTAATCAGGATTATTGGAATCAAGCAGAAACATTATTTGTTTCCGGCTTCCTCAAGGGAGCCGGGAGACCTAATCGCCTACTGCCTCTTTTCATCTGCTCGCGTACGCCACGGCGCCGCCGTGCCAATTGTCGCGAGTCCTTCGTCCCTGATCTCCGATCCAGCACACCTACAACCTCCGATTAACCTCTCGTAGGGCTAACGCTCCTATCAACCTGGTATTAGACTGCTCTGGTTCGATGTCGTCACCGCCGCCCACTTCCTCCGCTCCGTTCATGCCCAACCCCTCCGCTCCGCTCGTGCCCAACCCCTCTGCTCCGCAGCCGTCCGCCCCGCAAGCCTCGCTGGCCATGATTCCCCAGCCATCGCTCCCAATGGCCTCGCTGCCGCAGGGTCCGGTGGCCCCTCCTCGGCCGCGGTGAGGAGCCTCGAGGAGCTCACGTGGGTGGTCCTCGATGTCGGCAAGGCAGTGGCCGGAATCCATGCCTTCCTGACTAGATCGCATGCGCTGCCGCTGCCCCAGTCGTCTGCGCCGTGATTGCATCTGCAACTCCCACCACTGTCGTCCGGCTCCGCAGCGTCGGTCTTCTAGTACAGCATGCCCCAGGATGATTCCTCGGAGGCGATGTCGACCGCGGGGCACAGCGCACCGCGCGCAGTGGTGTGCCCATCCAGCAGGCCCGCTTCCCCCACTCTCCATCGCCGCTCCCGGGCTGGGCCATGGGCACGCCAAGCTCGGTCTACTCGGATCCCCCCACGCAGACGTACGTCCCCATGGCGCCTGTGGCCTCCCTGGCCATGGGGCATGGCGGGCCTTTTGCCCCCGGCATGCTCTATGGTGGCGTGGATGGCCCTCTGTTCCACGGCAGCAGCCTGTGGCCATCGCACTCGTCCCCGCCACCCTACCAGGAGGTGGCACCGGAGGGCAGGATGGTTGCCTCGGGATCAGCCGATTTTCCGCCCAAGTTCCACAAGATCGAGTTCACAACCTACGATGGCTCTGTCGATCCCCTGAACTGGCTCACACATTGTGAACAGTTCTTCTAGGGCCAGCACACGCCGGTGTCGCAGCGCACCTGGGTGGCCTCCTACCACCTCACCGGGGCCACGCAGACGTGGTAGTATGCCCTCGAGCAGGGCGAGGGCATGCCTTCCTGGGAATGCTTCAAGGACCTCTGCCGCCTCCGATTCGGCCCTCCCACCTACGGCTCCTGGCTAGCCGAGTTGGGGCATCTGCCGTTCCTGTCTTCGGTCCAGGAGTTCGTAGAACGCTTCCAGACGCTCCTGGCGCACTCCCGCGACATCTGCACGCGCCAGAAAGCTGAGCTCTTTGCCGGTGGCCTTCCCAAGCACATTCAGGTAGACGTCGCCATGCGGGCACCGCCGAACCTGTAGACGGCCATGTACCTGGCCCACGCCTTCGAGTCTCAGGCGGCGGCCATGCTGCCCCCTCCACAGCAGCAGCGCGGGTCCCACCCCCCTCAGCGACCGGGCCTCCCTCCTCGGGCCCCAGCGGCCACGGCTGCAGCAGGTGCCACGGTGCCCCCGGCGGCCGCCCCAGCTGCGGGTGTGTTGTAAGGTCCAAATGGCTAGAGGGGGTGAATAGCCTATTTAAAAATCTACAAGCTTCACTAAACAACCACGTTAGTATAAAAGATGGCTAAGCTAATTCTAGCACTAGCTCAACTACACTATGCAAGCCACCTATATAATACTAGTGAAGCAAGGCTATAATCTCTAATACACACCAACAAGACTAAGTCACTAAGTTACTTACTCCTATGTGATAAAAGCTACACTATGCAAACTACACTAGGAAAAGTACAAGAAGGTAAAGTGCAAGTGACTTGATTCTTATACCAACGATGTAGAGAAGTAATGCACTCGAAGAATCAATCACAATGATCAACCACAAGAGAAATCCTCGGCAAAGAGATGACATAAGATTTTTACCGAGGTTCACTTGCTTTTCGGCAAGCTACTCCTCGTTGTGGCGATGCACCCACTTGTCGGTTCGCGAGCTAATCGATTATCAAGAGTCGAGCCTTCGGCGGGCGCCGCACAACCGCACACAAGATGGGGATCCTCCAAGCCACGAGCTCCACTAGAGTATCCAATTTGCAAACTTCCACGGGGAAGGATCAAGAACCCCTTACAACACTTGGTGAGGGCTCCAACAATCTTCAATTGTGAGCTCAATCACCTCCGCTGCTCCAAGCCGTCTACCGTGTCGGGAAACACGGAAGAGTAACAAGAAATCCGCAGTAACTCGAAGATCAAGTGCTTCTAGAATGCAACTCTCAAGCAATGCACTTGAATCTCACTCAATCTCACTCAAGATGTGCAACTATACAAAGAGATGAGTGGAGGGGTTGTTCTCTAGCTCAAAGGATGTCTCTAGGTCTCAAAGTGTGCAAGAGTTACCCTCAAACCCCGGACATCTTCTATTTATAGCGAAGGGGTACGCAGCTAGCCGTTACCGGACGACTCAGTTAAAATCGTGCTGACCGGATACACCGGTCAGGGTGACCGGACGCGTCCGGTCACTACAGGACAAGCCTAAACAGTGCATGTCAGAAGTTACCGTTGTCGTGACCGGACGCGCTCTAGCGTTTGACCGGACGCGTCGCACCTGGCGTCCGGTCGGAGTCCAGTAAGCACCCACCGTGACCGGACGCGTCCGATCGCACATGACCGGACGCGCTCTAGCGTCTGATCGGAGTCTAGTAATGGTCCACTCGTGACCGGATGCGTCTGGTCGAACGTGACCGGACGCGCCACCGCGTCCGATAGCATCTGCCCTCCGTGCTGAACTCCTGGGTGCGTGACCGGACGTGCCGGTTCCGCGAGGGACCGGACGCGCCGGTCCGCGACCCTTCTCACACGCGCGTCTGTATGTGGTTTGAACAGACCGGACGCGCCACCCGCGTCCGGTCAATTCGACCACAACGTCCGGTCACTGTATTTTCAGTGATAATCATTTCGGACTTTTGCCACCTTTTCTCGCCTCCGGGGTAATAGAAAATAGGCATTTCATTTCCTCGAAAACGCCTGAATCCCGCGCTCGCAAGCTCAGCGGGAGGGAGAGCGAACCCCGAACCCCTTACTACCGCTCAAACACCACCGCCTTCACAAATGTGCCAACACCATCATGTGAAAAACACCATGTGCATGTGTGTTAGCATTTTCACAAATATTTTCAAGGCGTTATGTTAACTCTCTACTAGATCCTAATGCATATGCTCAAGACATTGATCCGGTGGCACTTGATTCCCGAGCTAACCGTGATTGCCCATCTTGATAGTCGGCTATGTATCCTAAATCCGGTCAATCACTTCTCTACTCATCTTAGACCGGGGAAAGAAAAACCCTATGGTTATACCTTTGCCTTATGTTCTTAGATCCTTCTCTTCCACTTGATCATCATGTCCATCATATTATGTGCATCTCCACCATGATCATCATTTCATGTCCCTACACCATTTCTTTGTGATCTTGTGGCCACCACTCCTTGCCACGTACACCTTCATCACATGTGTTGCTTATGCTTAACTCAAAACACTTAACACATGACATTAGCAACTTGGTGTCATTAATTACCAAAACCAAACTTGGGCTTTCATGTGTCCGCACTGACCCGTACGTTCTGCTGCCTCTCGCCAGCAGAGATGCAGGAGCGTTGTCGCCAAGGCTTATGTTACAACTGCGACAAGCAGTATGTGCGTGGGCATGTGTGCCCCTGCCTGTTCTACCTTGAGGCCGACGACTTCATCGACGCCGAGGCCAACGGCGACGCCAAGACACCGCTCATGGACGCGGCTCTTTCGGAGGACCGGGCTACTGCTAATGCCCTTGTGGTCTCTATGCATGCTCTTGCAGTGATTCAGACCTACCACACCATGCTCCTTCCGGTGACGATCAAGGGCGAGAGCCTCCTCGCCTTGCTGGACACAGGCTCCACCCACACCTTCCTCCAGGGCGCGGCCATGCGCCGCCTGGGACTCGCTCCGCAGGAGGGCGACCAACTCCGCGTCACGATCGCCAATGGCAAGCGCGTTCCATGCGAGGGGATCGCGCGTGACATTCCCATCATCATCGGCGGCGAGACCTTCCCCATCACCTGCGTCGGGCTCGCGCTGGGCTGCTTCGACTTCATCCTCGGCGTGGACTTCCTCGGCACGTTGGGCCCCCTCACCTGGGACTTCGAGGGGCTAACTGTGGCCTTCCAGAGGGGTGGCAGCTGCGTGATGTGGTAGTGTGTGGGCGCCCTGGGCGCGCCCTCGCAGCAGCAGGCCTTGGCCGCCGTGGCGCCTGACCCGCAGTAGCCGCTGCTGGACGAGCTCCTCCTACAGCACAGCGCCGTCTTCGACACACCACGGGGCCTTCCTCCAGCTCGCCCCTATGACCACCGCATCCACCTTCTACCAGGGACCCGGTAGCCGTGCGGCCCTACCGGTACCCGCAGCTGCAGAAGGACGAGCTCGAGCGGCAGTGCGCCGCCATGTTGGAGCAGGGCATCATTCGCCCAAGTACCTCCCCGTTCTCCGCACCGGTGCTGCTCATCAAGAAGGCGGACGGGTCGTGGCACTTCTGCATTGACTACCAAGCGCTCAACGACCGCACGTCCAAGGACAAGTTCCCGATCCCTGTGGTTGATGAGCTCCTTGACGAGCTCCATGGGACGAAGTACTTCACCAAGCTCGACCTCCGTTCTGGGTACCACCAGGTGCGCATGCACCCGGCGGACATCGAGAAGACCGCCTTCCGTACCCACCACGACCACTTCGAGTTGCTGGTGATGTCGTTTGGGCCCTCCAACGCCCCGGCGACATTCCAGGCACTGATGAACGATGTGCTCCGCCCCTTTCTCCGCAGGTTTGTGCTGGTTTTCTTCGACGGCATTCTCATTTACAGCTCGTCGTGGTCCGAGCACCTTCCGATCCAGCACACCTACAACCTCCGATCAACCTCCCGTAGGGCTAACGCTCCTATCATAAATCTTATCCTTTTGCATTCATGTAACAAAAGTTATCTTCCTAATAACTTGTTGGTCGGATTTCTGCCAGCTAATATATCAGGTTGGATAGTGGACGAATCACTGCGTTGGAGCAGGGCATCATTCGCCCAAGAAGATAGACTGCTTAATAGTGGACGAAAATGATAATGAGCAACCTAAGAAAAATATCGGAATGGCAATGCCGGCAACGCAGTGGATTAGTGTCTACAATGCCTGTCGACCTATGAAACAGAGGTCTACATGATATGCATATATCTGCATAATGGCATGAATTTTCCATTCTCTTACCACATTTGTTTATCAGCTGGTACCACTACAATGTAGCCTATGATAGATTACTGCAGCATATTCAAAAAGGGAAATGAAGATGGCTTGTTTATTAGTTCAGTTGCCTGCAGCTCAAATCAATGGGCTTTAATTATGGATGCTGGCACTGGTTTTACATCTCAAGTATACAATCTTTCTAGTTACTTTCTTCAAAAGGTAAGCAATCAATTATGTTGACTTCAATGATCTGTAAGGGTTCTTCCCCTTTTTTTCTTGTAATATAATGATATGCAGCTCTCCTGCTTGTTTGAGAGAAAAAAACCTTGAAAGATTTACTGTTCTCTGTACACCCTCAGTGATGTCTCATTGTCATTTGCATAGTGGTGTTTTATGCTGTGATAGTTTTTAACGTGCTTGTACTGTGTTAGGAATGGATAATGGAGCAGTGGGAGAGAAATTTCTATATCACTGCACTGGCTGGTGCAATAATTGAAGCTCTTTGGTGATTATCTCAAGAGGTAATTAATGTAATTGTTTGAGCTTGATGCCTGGACTGCAGAACATACTTGGTGACAAGAAAATCATGCGGCCATGGCGGCGCCGTCGTAGGAGATCGAGCCGAGTATCATCGCTGGGGCACGGCACCCGCATCGACTTCCCCATCCTTCACCAGGTATATCCTACTGCCTACGCCTATCCAGTGTTTTTCTTTCAGGTACCTTTCATGACAGCATTATTTTTTGGAGAGATCACCAGCATCAAGATCCAAGAGTTATGTGAAGGTGCATCTTTGCACCAATCTTCATCGATTTATAGGTAGTTCACAATTTCATCTATGGCACTTGTGCTTCTTGTAGAGACACAGCAGCACCTCTTCCGGCAGGAACAATGGCATTGGCATGCTATGATGCTAGATATGAAACATGTTTCAATTTTTCAAGATGATTTGTGCAAATGACGCAGCAGCACCTCTTCCGGCAGGAACAATGGCATTGGCATGCTATGATGCTAGATATGAAACATGTTTCCATTTTTCAAGATGATTTGTGCAAATGTCATTTCCATTACTGGTTTAGAACTGGCTAGCTTTTAGTCATATCTCATGCTAGACATTGTGGTTATTAGTTATCTGCTCATGAAGCAAATATAAATTGACATGATCAGGACATCGTGGATGTTTATGTAGCCTTACTTTTAAATCATCTACAATTTCAAATCCAGCAATATGAGTTACTAGGCATGCAATGAACTTTGAATATAAGTGTTAGGTATCAACATTCTGAATGCATAGCTAAAGTACGAAAATAGCCATTTTTCTGATTGTGATCTTGCCTATCTGTCCTAACACTCATTATTCAGTGATCATCTCCATTTTCCATTGTTTTTTCTTCAGCACTGTGAGGCTACCCTTTTTTTAAAAAAAATCATGTAGCAATTCAGTTTTAGGAAACCCTGTGCTAATAATTCTTTCACTTTCACATACTGTTTCACTGTTCCCACGTAGACTCTTTGGATTAAGTCATTACAGTGTTGATTTTCGAAACAACATATTGAAGCTTAAATCACTTGCTCCTGATATTTTTGGATCATGACACTGAAGCATAATGAATTCCTGATATTGTTGGAACAGCATACCGAATTCCTGATTTTTGAAACAACACACTGAAGCATACTGCTTGCATGATTTAATTGGTAAAATTGAGTTTCTTTCTTCAAAATATTTTGAGATTGCAATGCTTTGATTAATTAGTAACATGACATGTGGTTTAGCACTTTGTAATTGTAAGAGATCATTTCCACTCAGTTTTATTTACCAAATTAACTTTTCTGGGACTCCAGAATTTAATCAATTATAATTTCAGCTTGAGCTGTTTGGACCTTTGCAGGCTATTTTTCACATACATAAGAGCAAAAAGGTTATCTGGCTATCAGAGTAAAGGACTTGTAGTACATAGTGTGACATCTTAGAGTGCCCCTAGGCTGTAGCATTCAAACCCAATTATTATTATGATCTTGTATTTCGGTATAACTGTACGATGCCAACAAGATATCCTCATTTTAATGACATGATATGGTATTTATAAACATGTGCGTGTCGCACGTGCATGTTCACTAGTTTTGTGAAAGGTTTGCATCCCTCCAATAGGAACACTGAAATTTTGGAACAACTACAAAAGGTGCTACACAGTTTGAGTTCCATGATTAATGATGCGGAAGAGATGGTCATGTTCTTCATGAGCTACCCTCATTTGTACTGCCAGCCATATTGCATGCATATCCAGCTGGGCAACTGCATGTTTGGCCGCCAGTTGGAAACCGAATTTGTCATCAATTTCCTATTGCAGTCATGGCCTCATGATTCTGAAGAATTGGAGGTCCTGCCAATTTCTGGTCCAGGTAGAGTGGGCAAGAGCACCCTTGTCGCTCATGTTTGCAAGGATGAAAGAGTCCGTGGCCATTTCTCAAAAATCTTGTTCTTGAAAGGCCCTGATTTTACAGATGATGACCTCGCTACATTAAGAGAACGACCAAAATTGTGTGTCAAACATGAACAATGATGGGAGACTGCTTCTTGTTGTCGAGTTAGTTGGTGATCTCGATGACGACACATGGAATAAGCTATATTTTGCTTCTAAACGGTGGATGCCAAGCAATAGCAAAATCATAGTCACAAGCCAATCTGAGAAAATAAGAAAGTTTGGAACAACACAAACTCTAAGTCTAAAGAATATGTCCCATGAAACATTCTGGTATTTCTTCAAGACTCTTACATTTGGAAGCACGTATCCTGAGATGCACACGAATTTTGTGCACGTAGCCATGGAGAGAGCCAAGATCCTTAGCGGATGCCTTATTGGTGGAAATATCACCGCCTATTTGTTAAGAGACAACTTTGACATTCACTTTTGGTGCAAGGTGTTGGCCTTCTTGAGAAGGGTTACGCACAAGCATGTCTCCATATTCAGTGAGCATCCATTTGATCTTATAAGTGAAAACAGGCTTGCTCATCTTGGGAGAATGGTGGCACCTTCTGAAGAACTTGTGCTTTACCATCTGTCTCAACGCTCTCCACAAGAGGAGGTTCCAAATGTAAGAATCCAAGATGTGATGTACGGAAGTGCAAAGCCTCGTGGGAGATTCGAGGTCCTAGATATGGAGGTCTCCGATACCGCCCTGCTATAGCTATGTCAATACCTGTGAGATTCGAGATCTAAAAGGAACAACAACCAAGAGAAAGCGTTCTATGAAAAACCGAGTCACACTTTGTTGATTTTTGTGATGTTATGCTTATGTAGAAAGATATACGAATATGCTTTTATTTGATGGGTTGTTACAAATTGCCGTGTTCTTGTGATAGGAGGTTATAGGTATCAAGTTATAAAAAAATGTCAGGATGTACTACTGCTTTGTCATATGTGAAGTGTTTATGACTAACAGAATACTCCATCGTTGAGCGAGCTCCACCATCTGCACTCTCAAACAATGACATCTGCTGGCAAAGCTCAGCCATGAGCACACAGACAGATGATTACCTCCAAGTTCCTCTGCCGGTTGGGATGGGGAAATAAACAGCAGTTACAGGCAGAGTTTTGAACCCAAAAAGGACCCAGTCCCGCCACCTTACAGGAACAAAAGCCAAAAATAGCTTCACAGAGCTGAGCTAAAACATAAGAATCGATAGAACGCCAGACGCCACCATCTTCAGAAGCTGGAACCTAGTAGGAGCCAGCAGCAGCATTACACTAACTCCAGCGAGTCACTGAAAGATTTCCACCAGGCATCTGAAGAAGACGGCTCTACCCCAGCCGAGCCATTGTCAGCAACCTTCATCCATTCCGAAACATCATCAGTGTCTGTCTCACCACGGTGGAACTTTAGATAGTGCAGGGTAGCAACAATTACAGTTACAGTTGACAGAGACAAGCTGCAGCTGCCATTTTTCAAACACAAATGGCACGATCACAGGCTAATCTTCAACCTTCCAGCTGCTGTCCGCGAACATTGTTGGTTGGTCGGTGGCCTGTTGGCTTCGTCCTCACTGCCCGGCGAGATGGGGTCCAGTCCAGGACGGGGGATGCTATTCGAGTTTTCTCTTGCATTGGTCTGGGGTAGCGGAGGATAGGGGTGGATGAGCGGGACAACTGGATTCAGGCTGGCCTCAGACTCAACTCGAGTTTAATTCCAACGCAGGATGCCGATTTCCATCGTCAATCTTGTCCTCCTCCGTGTATTATTTTTAAGTAAAGGGCAGGAGCTCTGCCGCTCAATTAAGACGGAAAAAGAGAGTTTATGTACAAATGGCATTTGAGGTGCCTAAACACCATGGTCCGAAGACCAAAGATAACTAGATAAGGTTTGTGAGAGAGTATTAGGGTTGGATAATGCTCGATTAACATTGATTAGTGAAAACCATTGAGTACATATAGGCATGATGGGGAGGAAGAACATGCAGGTTGAGGAGTAATCAAACTCATGGCCATTGTCACACTAGACGGCCTTGATAGGGGAGCCAAATTGCGTGCGCACATATGCAAAAAAATTGGACAAAATGCCGAAGGTCTTGAATTTGAGTCGAAGAGGGAAGGTCCAAGCATAGTGGTTGCAGTAATCAAGGATGACAAGGTAGTGCTTGTAACCCAATAAACTAACAACAAGAGATGTCCGAAGACCACAAGTATTAAATCAAAAGGTTTAGATGCACGAGGAAGGTGCACATGATGACCTAATTGACAGGCATGACATATATGACCAGAGGTGTGTTTATGACAAGAAATAGCATTTGAGCTAACAAGCTTGGACAAAGTCTGATTACCGATATGACCGAGACGACGGTGCCAAAGAGTGCTGGAGGACGCGGTAGTGGCGAGGGCGGTAATGCTGGCTACTAGTGGAAAGAACGAGTAAAGGTCGCCCGTACTATTGCACCTGATGATCACGTTGCGAGTTTGAAGGTTCTTCATAGAGAGGCCAAATGGGTCAAACTCAATGGAACAATTGTTATCAGTGGTAAAGCGATGAATAGAAATCAAGTTCTTAATAATGTTAGGTGTGACTAAAACATTAGAAAGAACGAGGAATTGTTGTGGTGTGGAAAAGGAGGATGACCCAAAAGAGGTAACGGGAAGCAAGGCCCCATTCCTAACAGTGATAGATGAAGGACAAAATGAAGAGGAAGGATGGGAGGAAGTGAGTATACCAACACTGTTGGCCATATCAGAGCCAACCCCCAAATCAGCGTACCACTCGGCAGAAGATGGCGGCGGCGTTAGGGACATGGTGTTGAAGTTGTTGATCAATGACGCCTGATCCTAGGAGCCGCTCGCCATTAGCATCCAGGATAGTTAGAGTGGCTGCTGGGGAGGTGCAGCGGTGTAGGCAGGCGCCGAGGTGGGCACGCCCCCATAGACAAAGACCAAGGGAGCACCGAGGTGGGTGCTGAGGCCCTGCTGTAGCATGTAGTAGGACTGGAATTGCTAGGACACAGCGGTGAATGCCGCTTGCAGCTCAAACGTGAGAACAGAGGGCATGACATTGACCCAGACAGGGCGCTGGGGCCATATGAGTGCGGCCACAGCTGTACGGTGCCTGCCCAAGGGTTAGGGATCGGTGCGAGTGGAAACGTGACGCCAAGACGTGGGCTACCGGAGCCGTAACTACCAGTGCTAGGAGTAGCGGATTTACCACCATGCTCACGGTAGTGGTTGTTGTAACATTGGTTCAAGCCGCCATGAGTGCCGCCTTTACCACCGGGCGCGCCACAGGGACACCGCTAGGACCACCACGAGCTGATCTGCCTGGTGGGCACTGGGGAGCAAGAGAAGCGGCAATGAAGGCGGGCGGTGGAGCATCCACGGCAGCATCATCGATGTTGATCTCTTCAAGGAGGGGTACGGGCCTCCTCAAAGGTCAAGAACGGGCGCTGCATCTTTAGGTTAGAAACCATGTGACAAAACTTCCCGTTGAGGCAGCAAAGGAGCGTCAGCATGAGGGTGTGGTTACTGATGGGATCTTCCGAACTCGGTGAGGGTGTTGGCCATCGTCTCAAGGCGACTATAGAAGTCGGTGATGGACATCACCCCGTGCTTGTTCATGTGGAACTCGGAGGAGACGAGGAGGAGGGCATGTGATTCGCACTGGCCAAGGAACTCTGATTCAAGGACCGTCTAGGCGATACGAGCATTCAGGTTGTGAAGCATCACCGTCTGTTGGAGATTGCCGGTGATGGTGCTATAGATCCAGGTGAGGACGATGCAGTCCATTTGCACCCACGCCGAGCGGTCGAGGTTGCCGTCATTGGAGAGGACATGATCGGTGAGGGCGTACTTGCCGAGGACGATGAGGAAGAGGGTGCACCACCGATTGAAGTTGTTGGCGGCGCGATCCAACGTCACAGGGACAAACACCTTGATGTTTAGGATGGCGAGGGCCTGCTTGTGCACGGCGACGTGCTTGGCCTCATATGCGTCGAGGGTGGCGGCCTTGGCTTTGGCCTCGCGCAGGAGGCAAAGCTATTCGGCAGCGGTGGTGTCGGGATCGGGCGGTGCCATGGAGACCTAGCATGATCTCTGCGACGGCAGCGGCACGGAAGGAGAGGCGCACGTGGTTGGCAAGATCGGACAGCTGCATGGAGAGGGCGCCTGCAAGAGAACTCAGTGACGATGATCTGGCTAGTGAGGGGCTCAGCAGTGGCGGTAGGGTTTGTGGAAGCGAGGAGATGTCACAGGAGTGAACCCTCTCGTTGATACCATGAGAGAGTATAAGGGTTGTATAATGCTCGATTAACATTGATTAGTGACAACCATTGAGTACATATAGGAACAGTGGGGACTGTTTGACCCCTCACCAAAGTTCAGTGCCCTATGCCTTTGCACCATGTCCTCTTTGGTAAAAAATGCCACCTGCTGCGCCGTCTAGTGCACATTTCCGAAGATTGTTCTATTCCTCTCCTTCCACAAATTCCACATAATGTATATCACCATGCTATTGAACCGCCTGCGGTCTTGCTTTTGAATCTTGCTTGCCGCCTGCTCCCACCATTCGGCAATTGAGGCACTGTTGTGGCCATTGCACCACAAAGTTTTCTCAAGCTAGCACTTGATCCCAGATGGCTTTTGCGAAGGGGCAAAGCAAGGAAAGTTATGGCCCCGTTTGGAAGAGCTCCGCTCCCTGATTCTTCAACTCTGCTCCTTGTTTCTCTGAAGGAGTGATTCCACTAGATTCCTAGGAGGGAGTTGGGTGGGGATCAGATCCTCACCAAAATATAACAGGGAGCTAGCGAAATACGGGGAAGCAGGTTTTTTCGGATCCCTCATTTGTATACAAAATGGAGGAGTGATTCACTTGGATTCCCTGAAGAAGTTGGGTAATTTTTTTTGCTTTTGGTAGCCGGGGAGTGATTCTCTTCGAGAATCTGCTCCATGGAGCACTCCCAAACGGCCCCAAAGCCCTGTTTCCATAGGATAGTTACACAAGACACAATGTTCTTGGTGTGGCCAATCCCTCTTTTGTAGACTGTCTGCCATTAGGAAAATTCGAAGAATCTCCAACTCCAGAGTCTGAAGTCTGAACTTTTTTTTTGAGCTGAACCATAGCTCTGCCTTTCCATGTGTAATTTTTAGTCCACTATTTATTCTTTTCAGGCAGTCTGTTTCATGAAAAGAACCTAAATACAGTTCAGATTCCAGATGCTATAAACACACTGGTGAGTATTTGATTTTTTGTTACTGCTGTTGCCAGGGTACATCATACATGGGAAAGTAGAGGCAGTATCTTGCAAATCTCAAAATACCTATGCACTATTACAGTATAGTTCAGAATAAACAATTGACTGCTTCACATCAGTTAGCCTTAGTTTTCTTTTTCTTTTTTGTTGGAGAACGATTTAGCCTTAATTAGTTTTCAAGTATACTCAAGTATACAGGTAGCATCCATGACCAAAGAAGACATAGTGTAGAGACATAGGGCAATGGCTGTGGCAGGAGATATGAACTAGCTGTGACATGTGTGTAATTCTTCGGTTAAAGGACCAGTTTGTGCGGCACCATGGGAGCCATTTGTACATAAACCTCTTTTCCCTTCTTAATTGAGCAGCAGAGCTCCTGCCTTTTACTTCAAAACAAAAGTATACTCAAGTATATGTGTTGAAAGATCCCATATTTTCATGCTAGAACAAGTAAGGAAAAGGTCACGGAAATATCCTACTCAGTGCATACTTATACGAATGCTTGATTACCTAATACAGATAACAAACAAAAACCTGATCGGTGATGAACAAAGAAAACAGAACTGTAATGTCATTATGCACACTTTCAGTGTAGTCTTTCTATCTTTTCTGGGTCCAACTGTTAGGATGCCAAAACTGCAAGTCTGCAATCAGCAGGAGTTTCTTTCTGCACGTAGTAAGTAGTTGATGACCCATTCCTTTTCGAATTGATGACCCGTCGACCAATGTCCAAACAGGCACTTTGGCCTATACAGAACAGATATGTGTTGTGCGGCTGGCGATACATAGTGTCTGTATGATATCCTCCTTGGATGGTGCAATCTTCAAGTATCTATCAATCAAGAAAAGGGAGGGATCTAGCTTGTAGGAAGTTCAACCATTACTGCATGTATGACCATCTCCATTGTGGAAATACTATGTGGTTACAATATGTTGCCAGGGGCGTACATGGTGGTCTCAGGAGAGTTATACAATGCAGAGTCACTCTCCTTCTCATCTCAGGTCATCTTCATTTTTCTCTGAATAAGTCTCCCACACAGCTGTATGATCCAATTCTATTCTCAGCTTGCAGCCTTGCACTATTGTTTGACAGCAACGACAGGAGAAAGAAAATCGAACTCAACTGAATAATCAGATGAACGCTAAAGGTGGACTGAAGATCAAAAAAGAAAAAAAAAGAAATCCGTGCTTGTACAATGGCTATTGAACTGGACTGAACTTTTGTACAACTTGATTTAAAAAAAAAATGGGGCCCACCTAGAAGGAACTATGAGGTTTAATTTAATTTAACTTAATGATGAAGACAATAGGCATTCAAATTCGAGTTGAAGCAGACTCGAACCTAGGTGGTCGGGATTAATAATTCGTATACCTCCCACCCCAACCAGCAGGTTCAGAGCAATAATGCACATAATAAGTTGTATTTTCTGAGTAAAGAGCATATGAAAGGATGCAAAAAAATAAAATAAAATAAAATAAAATGCACGTAACATAAAACAACTTGCAGTACATTATATACTTATCGAGAAAACAGTATGATCCATTTACATGTACAGAGCATTCAACATCACTAATTTTTATGGAACCAGCAGAAATATTTCTCCCTCAAACACCTGATCATACAACAATTACACACGTTGTATGTGCTGTATGGCTAGCGAAACATAGGTGGGTAGTTCCTCAGAAATATTACGAACTCGGTCATACCAGTAATTGTTGTATCTAGACTTCGAAGCATCTCTTCTAGCTTTCCTGCACCATATTTTCTAGCTGTAGAGAAACAAACTCGTTTAGCTGGACTGAATTTAGACAGGGATAAGAAGCGGCTCACACAATGATCTTTTTTGTCCTCTTCTTCAGGAACTTGCTGTATGAAGGTGTCAAGCATGTAGTAGCCTCTGCACATCACTGTTCTTAAGATATTGAGTTGCTGAAGCTTTGCTTGGTTTGTGATGCACCTCCCCTCTGCCTCCTCAACAGTGAGACGAACCTGCAGCAGCATCCATTGTAGTCTCCTTATGCTGTCCTCCTTGGATGGTGCTGGCTTGAAGTATCTATCAATCAAGAAAGAAAGGGATCTAGTGGCAAGTTCACCGACGATTGTTGAGATGACTGTCTCCATTGTGAAATACTACTATTACAAGACTGATGTAAGGGGCTATAAATGGGTTCAGAGGAATTAAATCTCGCAAACAGTTGTATGGTCCAGATCTGTTCTCAACTCCTATTGTTTTCTGATAGCAACGAGGGAGAAAATCAGTCAGAACAATGGGGTGAAGGCTACAGGAGACCCAAAGATCAAACATCGCGTGCATGGACTACCGGACCAGATTGACCTTTTGCATGATTGAACAAGTAATCTTTTGCATGTGGAACAATTACTGTACACAAGGGAAATGGTTGTAATGAGACATGTTCTATATTACTGATCCTCGAGAATGGATTATATAGAGTTACAAAACTTGACAAGAAGAGGCCTTCTAGATATAAGATGGAAACGGGGGACTACAGTCATGAAAATTCGATCTAATCCAGGTTCCTTGATATATTCTAATACACACATGAAAAATCAAACATCAAACCATGCTAGCTAGCCAGTAGCCCAGTACATGTTGAGAGAAGCCATGTACCTAGGCTGTTACATGCTCAATGCCTTCAGTTGTCACTTTCCTGAAAATTAGTTTCCTAATATTACAACTTTTCTATGATTCACCGATATTAAATAGCAAAAATATAGTAGTCATAGTTGCACTTTGGAGAGCGTGTTGGTATCTGTAAAGTCACTTGTTTGATATTCCTGGAGTGTGTAACAGAATATTAGAAGGCTAGCAAGCACTTTGTATATATAGTCCACACCTAACATTTAATTCTCAGTTTGCAAAGTTGTTACCTGGTAACAGAAGCAGTGTTTCAAGTATCTCGGAGCCTATTGTTTTACTAACCTTCTCTCTGCAACATAGACTAGTTAACATTTGGCATATAAACTTAATTTTGAAAGCTGGCTTTTTTTTGAAAGAGGTCTTTTAAAGCTGGCTCAGGGCCTGTTTAGAATGCCTGAAGAAAAAGATACTGAAGTAAGAACATTGATCAAAAAATGATACAGTTGCTGTGGTAACTTCCTTCTGAAGTACTGTAGCTGACTGCAGCTTCGTTCCCCTTATTGCACCCTGAACTCCTTACAGGAAGAACTGCAATGTGAAAGCATGACTAGGGTGTGCATTTCACTATGTGAAAGCATATGTACTCTTTGATCAAGTCTCTCCTTAATTTAATTTAGACTAGGAACAGAGGAGAATAAGGAATTCGTTGAAGTAGAACCACATGTTGCAGGGCACTTTTCAATGGAGTTACATTGACAATCGGAAAGCATGCCTAGGGTGTGCAGTTCATCATGTGGAAGCAAAAGGAGTTGCTAGGGTCAAACGTGAAACATCACATATATGGACTATTGAATTTGACCGAACTTCTCCTATGACTTAACTAGTGACATCTCTCTCAGTTGTTCTTATTCGTCTTTGATATGCTTAGATACTTAACTCAAAGACATTTGCCAATTGCTCCTTAGCTCAAATTCATTCTCTAGAACTGCTAGATCATATTCCTGTGGAGAGAGCCCCGTCTAATGGATAATTTTCTTTCTGCAGTACTGGGTGAACTAGCCTCTACATCCATAAATTTCTTCATTACCAAAAGCTCCAAACCCAAGGTGCCGGATGTGGAGGACAGCCTGCAAAGGATTCCTCTTCAGGCACAGGTCATAATCGACGGGGCCACAGGACACCACATCAGGAACCAAGCTATGCTGCAGCAGCTGGACATGCTGAGAGATGCCATGTACCAAGGCAGTTAATTACATACTTGACACTACTGAAGGACTGAAAAGGCGACTAGACAGGGGGGGGGGGGGGGGGGGGGGGGGGGGGCGCGGGTGGGACGCTTCCTCTTCGAGAACTTGGCCTATATCCTTATTGTAGCCTAATATGACTCTCTTCTAATTGCCATGGTCGCTAAACTCATTTTATTCTAATTGCCATGATCACACACACCAACTAGTGATATATCAACCTAGGAACAATTAGAAATTTCTCAAAGCAACCCAGAAGTAAAGCGATAACAAAAATAAGCAGCTCACTAATTATTTTCTAATTACACAAACAAAAGCAGCTAGGAAAGCGGTCACTGAACTGCTACTCTGAAACAAGGTTACTCTGGAAAATTGCTACTGAGCAACAGCAGTTCATCGGCCAAGCAAACAAGCAACTGACGGTAGACTAAAAAGCTAACATGATTTGAATAAACAATTACACAAAAGCATGAATGCAAGTAATATTCAA
Source organism: Saccharum hybrid cultivar R570 (assembly GCA_038087645.1). Classification (NCBI taxonomy): domain Eukaryota; kingdom Viridiplantae; phylum Streptophyta; class Magnoliopsida; order Poales; family Poaceae; genus Saccharum; species Saccharum hybrid cultivar. Next base: position 3,112,449 of record JAQSUU010000368.1, read on the forward strand.
GGATGGGCTACTGTATCATGATAGGACAGTTCAAAGTGCATACTAGGCTGCTGCTCTGAAGGTTCAGTAACCCAAAAAAAAAACCCGAACAGCTTGCTACTCTGCCTTTTCTCGAGTGAATTAAAGCTGTAGCTGCACTAGCTGCCTATGCGCTGCTTACCTGTTTACCCGAATGTCGATGGTGGAGGAACAGCTGCTGCAGGACTCTGCCATCCAAGTATCCAAGTTGTTATGGCCGAACAACTAAAAGAGCAGAGCACCAGCTGAAGTTATGACCACGTAGAATGAGTTCCTGTGCTACTTGAGGACTAGACAGGTCAGGCATGGTGCACGAGAACAGAGAAGACTGCTGCAAACGGGAACAAACCAAAGCAATGGAGCAAACAAACAGAGCTGCAATCCAATGCCGAGCTGCTGCTACGGCAGAACCAAAACTCAGGAGGCGAAAAGTTGAATTGATCAAGCTGCAGCTGGAAAGGTTGAAAGGAGAACCTGAATATCTGAAAAACTGACAAGCTGTTCAGCTGATGGTTTCTGTGACTGATAAATCGTCGGAAGCTGATTTGTTGTGAGAGAAAAATACTGGCTGATAAGCCAGACTGATAAGTTCAAGCGAACAAGGCGTCCTAGCTAGAGAACATGGCTTAGCTGTTGATCCAATCATACCGAGTTTTCTAGCCGGGCCTCACAGCATCATGCGCAATCCACCCAAGCCAAAACAGCCCCGAAAAGATTGAGATTTTAACAAGAATTTCAGAAAATCGGGAAACCCTAAAAACAAAGGGGAATTTTGGGGAAATCAAAATCATTGGTGCTCAAGTGAGATATTTGTTAGTGAATTGCCCTAGCCTTGTTCACACATGTCCTAGCTCTAATTTTCGCCAAGAAATTTCACCCAAACGCAGCCAAAACTGATGAACGAAAAATACCCAAAAATATCTCCGAAAATTACAGAAAAAGAGAAACTTGAGATGGGAACAAGTGGAGCATGGATTTGATCCTTAAATTAGCTCGAGATGTCGGATTACAAGCCACTCCTAGCCAAAACAAAGCTAAGATGACAAAAACCTCAGGAACAAGAGCCACTTCTCGCCCCCTCTATCACTCTAACCTAGCCTCCTCTCAACACCACACAAATGAGTGAGACACTCCACTTGGATTGCACCCACCAAAAGTTCAAAGTGCCCTTATGTGAAGCACTCAACCGAACTACCATCTAGGGCAACAAAAAAATATCCTCTAGGGGTACAACCGTCCAAGTTTTTCTTCGTTGATCTAACGGACCCGTGTCTTCTCGACTTCGCTTCCCCTTGACGTAAGCTTCGAGATCTAAAAACAAATGATTTTTGAGACGCTACATTGCCATCAAAAGATCCAAATTTTGGAGATGCTACATTTTATTTTTATAATACAATAAGAGAAATTCAAAAAAGCATTTGTATCTAAAAATAATCATATTGCCACAGTCCACCTTTATAAATTGATTTTTACTCTCAGAAATAGAGCTATTCTTACAGGTGGGCCTCTTAAGGATCAATCTCTAAAACTTATTTTTAGAGACAGTCTATTTAGATATATACCACCTTTTAAAGTAGTTGTTGTCATACAATTATGTAAAATTATATTTTTATATGGAGTTAGATGTAGACAAGATTTTTATCAAAATTATATAATTCGACAAGATTTACAACTTTGAAGTCGCCAAATATTTATTGCAAACTTTTAAATCTATTTAAAAAAATGTTCCTTTTGTTTCTAGAGATGGATCGAAAAATTTGCACCATAGAAACGGAAGGAAATGTTCTCCTATTGCAATTAGACCAGTCTCAGAGAGAGTTTTATGTGAGTTGCATTTGCATTAAATAGATTGCCACATAGACATTTTTTATGACATGAAAGTGTATTTAAGATGAGAGATGAAACTCTCTTGACACGACTGTGAACTCTCTATGAGTCATAAAATTAAATGCATATGAAACTGTAGAATGAAACTTTGCATTGAGAGTTGATGTTTCATCCAAATTTTATTTTATTTTATATGACATTATAGCCTTAGAAACAACGCCGTGAAACTATCCACTGAGATTGCCCTTAGCAATAGATATGTAGTTAGATGGTAAGAAAAATGTAAAGGTGGAGGTTTCTGGTTTCAATCCTAAGAAACACATCTTTGCACGAAAAACTATGTAACATGTGACTTGCTATACCACAATTATATGAATACAATGGGCTTACTTTTCTAAGAACCATGCAATGGGCTGGACTGTATGAATAAATAAATAAATAATCATGTGAAAACCCTACACAAACGAAAGACTTCACAAGTCACAACAAAGTCATGGCGGGTGCTGCCGTTTTCCACACGCCCATGGTACCAATGGATTGCACCTGTCCGCGTGCGAGCTTTGACTTGTCCCATATGGTTTATATTTCGTTCGCCGTCGCCGTCTATGACACTGTAACATGTGCTGTCCGGCGGAATGCCAAGAAGTCCAAGGGTTGGTGACACCACGCCTCACGCTGCACAATTGAAAGGAGAAAACTTATAAGTGGCATTGGTGCTTCTTGATCTCTCTCTTTCTCGTGACAGTTGCACTTATAAGGAAAACGGTATTTTTTCGGTGCCTCACAATTTTTTTCATTTGTGGTTCATAAAGAGAAGACACAAGTATAAACAAAAATGTGAGCCAAGGGTTATGAAACGGCCAGTTTAATAAACTAGTCTACTCCGGCGGTTAGGCTTAAGGGACCACCAGTGTGAATCTTAGATTTATACTGACGGGCAGCGGCCCTTAATGATACCATAAGTGTAAGACCAGTCGCAATGGGGATTTCGTGTCACAGTTTCCAACACATCCATATTTTGAAAACAGTGTAGAAGAGTTTCATCTCATGAAACTCTCTTTACTCCCATGAAACTTTTATCATCTCTCTTTATTAATACGATACTACATCAACATATTTAACATGCATGAAACTCTGATGAAACCTCCATTGAGACTGGCTAAGCACAACCTATATTGGCAGTTGGCTTAAGGGACCATCAGTATAAATCTTGGATTTATATACTAACGGTAGTTTTAAATTCACTTTTTTTTTCAAACATTGGATGGAGGTACAATCTAAACCGAAGTTCTAATACTTGATGAGATATACAATTTTATAGTTGACTAGTTTTTTTTCATTTGAAATCATTAAGTACATGAATTTTTTAAAGTTTTGAGATTTTAAAATCTTTTTTTTTCTTTTATGGTTCAAAATATGCATTATAATATTTGTTAAAGTTAATACAAATAGATTGTATCATCTACTTGGTCATGACTCATGAGTGGACTTTAAGACGTAGTGGTAAGGAAGGAACGTGGGAGGCTTGAGGACATGCAGTCATGGGAGGCTGGTGGTGGGCCTCTCCCGGTCTCTTTTATTTGCTATTTTCCCTCATGATTTGTGAAATCTGTAAAACTAGTGTAAATAGATCTACATTGCCAGTTCTTAAGTTGATGTTAGTGGAACATCACCATTTTCACTAACCTTTCACACCAGTGGTTCACAAAAAATGCTAGTAGAAATTGAAAAAGTGCCGCCAATATTAAGTTAAAATTTGGGGTTTGGGCCTTGTATATTCAGGAAAGTCCAAACAAATCTCAAATCAAAGGTGGTGGCAGGTTCCACCACGGCGGATCTGGCCCTGGCGCTGGGTGGATCTGGTGGCGGGTGGGCTCCACCACAGTGGATCTGGCCCTGGCTGCGGGCGGGATCCGGGGACGGTGGATCTGGCCCCTAGTGCGGGTGGATCTGGCGACGGCGGCGCGCAGCCTAGATCTATGCCCAGGCCCAGTTCAGGCTGTGGGCTTTTTCCTTTTTTTGCTTTTTAATTTATTTTTGGAGGCAGGCAAATCAACCGTCTCCATCAATCTGGCATTAACCATGACCTTTGATGGGAGGCGGTTGCAATGCCCGCCTCCTTTAATCAATTTGGCCCACCTCTATTAATCTTTGTGTAGTAGTGATAGTCGAGCATTGGACTTTGGGCTGGCGAATGTTGTTCAAAGTTCACACAGGGTTGTGTGATGTGAAGAGTTAGGCTGATGTGTGACAGGAGAGATTGTTGGATTTAGTGTCACATCAGAAATTATTGGTGGGGAACACAACACATATGGTAGGGGCAGCCCTCACCTATAACGCTAGTCGTTTAGGTTTATTTAGGCACAAGGCTTGGTATGTTTTGGGCTCCGGTGAACCTAGACCTAGGCTGCTAGCTTGTGGATATAGCAAGCCGTGCCGGATCCGCTGTACACTCCAACAATCTTCTGTCCAAGTTATGCATTGCTAGATAGATGTGAAAAATAATTGGAATGCCTATGTTGCAAGTCAGGCTCGCAAACAAGTTACATAGATTGTGATGCTATTGGCTCTGCGTCACTAAGGTTAGGTAGTGAAAAGATGTACCTTTCTCAGCTGGTAGGTTTGTGACAGGCAAAGAAGTTGCAGTAGTAGGTGGCTTGAACTGTTGGAGTGCACTGACTCGACCAAGTAACTGTCCCTCCCTCCCTCCTCAACCTGCTGCGTTAAAACTCTGAAAGGTCTCTATTCCTCCAGCAAAACACTTTTCCTTCTCTTTGCTGCTCCACCCACTGTGCGATCTTCCAGACTCCGGAAATGGACATGATAATTTCTGCATTGCTTGGTGAGGCGATCACTAGATCCATAAGTTTCTTCATCAGCAAAAGCTCCAAGCAGAAGGTGTCGGATGTTGAGAACAGCCTCAAAAGGGTTCTCCTTCGGGCACAGGTCATCATTGACGAGGCCACTGGACGGGACATCACAAACCAAGCTATGTTGCAGCAGCTGGGCTTGCTGGGAGATGCCATGTACCAAGGAAATTACATACTTGACACTTATAGATACCAATCTCATGATTTGGAGGATGCCAAGGATTCTGTTGTGAGTTATTCTTTGTCTCTGTGCAAAATAAATTTTCTTAGAGGAATATCTTCTTCCAATAGAAAGACGGAGATTTTGGAAAAATTGCAATATGCTCTTGACAATTTGAGCTCTATGCTAATTGATGTGAAAGAGCTGGTTGGGTTCTTGACGAGCTACCCTCGGATGTACCGCCAGCCTTATAGCATGCATCTGCTGCTCAGCAACTGCATGTTTGGCCGCCAAATGGAAGCACATCTTGTTATTAGCTTCCTGTTGAATACACAACCTCGTGGTTTTGAAAACTTAGAGGTCCTGCCAATTGTTGGTCCATACGAAGTTGGCAAGAGCACCCTTGTCTCTCATGTTTGCAAGGATGAAAGAGTTCGTGATCATTTCTTAGAAATTCTTTTATTGAGTGGCCATGATTTTACAAATTATGACCTCGCTACACACAGCAGAGGATGTGAGGTGGAACATCAAAATCATTTGTTGAACTCAAACAAAGATAGGAGGTTGCTTTTTGTTGTTGAATTAGCTGGTGATCTTAACGAAGATGCATGGAATAAATGGTGCTCTTCTTATAAACAACACATGCCAAAGGGTAGTAAAATCATAGTCACAAGCCGGTCAGACAAAATCATCAAGTTTGGAACAGCACCACCTCTGCATCTGAAGTATCTATCGCGTGAAGCATACTGGTATTTCTTTAAGACGCTTACATTTGGAAGCATGGATGCTGAGATGCATCCAGGGTTTGCACATGTCTCCATGGAGATAGCTAGGATGCTTACTGTATGCTTCCTTCGTGCAAACTTCATGGCTTCTTTGTTGAGGAACAACTTTGACATTCACTTTTGGTGCAAGGTTTTAACCTTCTTAAGATGGGTCATCCATAAGAATGTCTCCGAATATGGTGGGCATCCATTTGATCTTATAAACCAGAAAAGGCCTGTACATATTTGGAGAATGGCCGCACCGTCTGATGAGCTTGTACTCCATTCTCGGTTTCAACGCTCTTCGTCGGAGGAGGTTCCAAAGATCAGCATCCAAGACGTGTTGTATGGAAATGTGAAGCCTCATGGGAAATTTGAGTTCCTATCATGGAAGTCTCGGATTCCACCTTACTATAGCTATGTTACCTCTTGTGAGATTCGACAGCAAAAAACTGCAGCTACCAAGAGGAAACGTTCTACTAAATAAAAATGGAATCATGTTTGTTGAAATTTCTTCTGTTGTTGGGCTTATGTGGTGAAACATCTGAGCATATTTTGATAGGGTGTCATATACAGGTTTGATTGAGAGGATGTTATGGGTTGCAACCTTGTGAACTGTACTACTGTTAGTAAGTTACTACCTCGTCATGAGTAAAGTGGATTTTTCAACCTCTATATTTCCCTGAGTTAAATGAATTGATAGCCATTATTTTGCCCAGGACATGCCTTTTCTTCTCCCTTTTATGTTTTCGCTAGCAAACATGACCTTGCATTGCAACATAACGTATAGCTTGTTGTGCCATCACCAAGATGACTTACGGCTCATGGATTTATGCAACAATCATGTCATATATTGTAATTTACATCTTGGAATTATACTTTGTGCCATAGCTAGATGCAGAGGGGAGAGAGTGATATGTGGTGGGATGTCCTGACCGATGAAAAAGTAGTGTTGACATAATTACTTCTTTGAAATTAGCTATAGATTTGAACCCAGAATAGAGCCTCATGATCTTGAATCTTGATTGATGATTTGTGATGGGCAGTCCCTCTGCCACCTCGCTAATGAACCAGCCGCCGTCCGTCCTGTTGAAGTATATATATGTGGCCATGGAGATGTATCATGACATTGATGGTTGAGATGAGGACCTGTATCTTGGGCTGCCCACTCCATCTTCTGCTTCGTTCTGCAGACTGTAGCAGAGCGGCAGATGAGTGGAGCGCTGGTACTGTGCTCTGACTGTAGCAGAGCTCTGAGAGGTAATCCGATCAGCAATTGTTGGATTAGATTTGAACTTGGCTCATTTTTAATTCAATTAAATCATATGCTTGTATTAAATGCTAAGGTGCATTATAGTTTTAGTCTTATAGGAGATTTTGACTTAAATGGGTGCACTATGTGTGCTTCTATTCAGAAGTTGACATAGGCTAAGAGTGTGCCTCCGCGCCGAGCCGTGCCATGCCGTGCTGTGCATGGGCCTCTGTCCCAGTAACTCCACCTGTCCAGGTGTGTCCTCCCGACTCTACATTCGTCCTAGTAACTCCATCCATTCAGGTGCATCCTCCTTCCTCTGCTTGTGTATAAGTACAGAGTCCCATCAATAGCCTCTTGCGAGACAATAGATGTTGGACGGCGGGCCTCTGGAACCAACGCCCTTCTATCGAGTTGTTCCAAGTTTTCCCCAATCTACCCATGTTTAGATCACCTCAAATTTCCAAGTTTTTTCACTCTCTCTCCATCACATCAATTTTTAGCCGCTTGCATGGAGTACTAAATGTAGGTAAAAAAAATATCTAATTACACAGTTTAGTTCAAAATCACGAGATGAATCTTTTGAGCCTAGTTGGTCTACGATTGGACAAAATTTGTCAAATAAGACGAAAGTGGTACTATTCATCAGGTTGAAAAAATCTTCAATCTAAACAAGGGCCTAGTCTTTTATGCGCATAATAGATGTTGGACGGCGGGCCTCTGGAACCAACGCCCTTCTATGACACCAGCTTGGGTGATTAACCATCCAAAGTTAGATGCTGCTAGATGTGGAAATAACTGGAATGGCTTAGCTTGCCATTAGCCTACCACCTATGTGTCAGGGAAGACTTGCAAACAAGTTACATAGATAGTGATGGCTATTGGCTCCTCGTCACTAAGGTTAGGAAGTTTCGCAGTAGGTGGCTTACGACCTTGCTCAGCTGGCAGGCTTGAACTGTTGAGTGCACTGAATGGTCTAAAAGGTTGCTCGTCACCAAGTAACTCTGTCCCTCGCTCCGTCCTCAGACTGGCTGCACTCGCATACTCTATCCCATCTGGCAAACGCATATAGCGTAAAAAACACTTGCAGCGGGGTACTCTATCCCATCCGCTAGTATCATCCATCCGCTATTCTCAGCGCAGCAGCATCCATCCGCTACCCTGCTGCATGTGCGGGTCCCCTGCTGCTGCTCTCGGCGTGACCGCGTGAGAGATGAGAGGAAGAGAGCACATGCGCGGGCCCCGCTGTTGTTACTATTTCAACTAATAGCTAAATAATGTTGCAACTCACAAACTAAAAAACCAAATTAAATTCCGTTTACACCATTAAATTCGTTTTGATAAATACTTCAAAATAAGATGTCACATGGATATATTTAGATAAAGTGACAAGTGAGCCCCACAGTGGATAGAGGATGATATAGATGATGAATGGGTACGTGAGAATTGAGTATAGAGGAGAGAATCTTGATGAACAGGCCTTTTAGAGGATAAATTTAGAGTACCACGAGTGCGGATAGCCTCAACCTGCTGCGTTAAAACTCTGCACGAAGGACCGAAAACGGCAACCAGAGGGGGTGAATAGGAGCCGTAAAATTTCTCTCGAAATATTTGGCCGCTGTCCCAAAATCACCGCAAGTACAAACGAGTTCCCAAACTAAGATACCCAAACCAGTGACGAGAGTACCTAGAAAAATTCCTCGAAATGGTAGAAATCCAACGCTAAAGATAGAACACGATTCGGAGCTCAAACAACTAAACTGCAAGCGAAACAAGAAATCATGGCTGGGTAAAAATGGACAGAAAATCGCCTGAAAAATTGTTCATCGCAGAATAGAGTAAGAAACTACAGGCACTAGTTTCGATCGATGGTGGCTAACTGTAGCAAAGACTGACCACGCACGACCCAACGAACAGCCAGTGGCCAAGAACGAGCAACAAGGGAACGAGCGGTGGACTGGTAGGCAGCAGAACGCGGTGGACTGGTAGGCAGCAGAACTGTTGGATGAGCACACGAAGGTGCCTGGGCACTCACGCCCTTTTTTTTGACAACAACTTTTTATATATATCATTAAGGCATACAAATTCCTAGATTACAGAGCACAAACCAGTAAAAGCTACTGCAAATTTGCCTCTAGAGACATGGGTGACGCTTCCGTCGGGGGCGCGGGCCCGTCGGGGTTAGATGGCCCACGAGAAGTGGCCACGATAGAAACATCGAGGGTCCTTATTCTCGCACTCCGATAGCACAGTCGGCGCTCTCCTCAACTGTCTGATCGGCCTATGTCTTCGAAGACAGTATCTTGAGCCGTAGATAGGATGGAGACTTCACCAGGCTCAGGAGCATGGATCCACGGCCACCAATACCAAATCTGAGGACCGGCTTCAACTTAACGTTGGCGGTCAACCTGAGCACCCGTAACTGTTTTACCACTTCCATGTCTGCATATAAACAAAAACGCAGATTGCCAGAGAAAATAGACTTGCTGCCTCCGAGGAAAATATCCGGCACCCTGAGGAAGATTGGACCACACAGTAAGAAAGGCAGGTGTCGAAGCGAGCAGGCAGCGCTGGCCACGGAGTGGGCGTGCATGCCATCCAGCGCGAAACATCGGGGCCCACAGCAAAGGAGAGGCGGAGCGTCGGCCACCGGATGAGGCTGCATGCCTTCCAGCTTGCAGCCGCCGAACCCACACCGCAGGTGCTGGGCCCCACAGCACGGCAGGCAGGCCCCACCATAGAGGAGCAGCACGACCGCCGTCCCATGTAGGCGCTCGGACGGCGGTGAGCAGCGTGAAGACGACTCCACAGGGGAAAGGCGTCGCCTTGTCGCCGTAGTCGTCATGGTGGTCCGCAAGGCCACCTGCTTTGGCCTGGGTCCGGTGGAGGTCCCGCTGGCCTGGTGTCGCCCCGAAGTCCCCTCCGCCGTTGCCCGCCATCGCGAGCGCAGCCTCGACGTCGTATATCCGGATGGAAATCCAGCAGTCCAGTTGCGCAGCAGGCTCCGACGCAGGGACGACGAGGATGGCTGCTCTACCATGTCAGTGCGCCGCAGGTCGAGGTCGCCGGTGTTGCTGAAGCTGTCGCTGTCCATGCCTCCGCCTTCACTCAATCTGGATGAGGCCAGCGCCATGCCACCCAGACGGCCAGAGAGCGAGGAAGGAGGAAGCACAGGAGGGTAGTAAGGCTTTATTGAAGTACTCACCGCGTCGATTTGGAGGAGACCCCCACCGGCCACCATGGCTGCGAGCAGTTTGCCCACCTCCAACACGACGGAGATGAGGAGGATAGAGGTCCTCAAAACTCCCATGAAGGGGCTTATTCCACTAGGGAATATTACAAGGAGAGGTGGAGGGGAGAAGGAGAGGAGGAGGGGGAACCGGCCCTCCTACCCTGTCGCCGGTGAGCACGCCAGGGAGAAGGCAGGGGGCCGGTGGCGGGTCTCTCACTACTCACTAGGAGGCTGTCTCACTCAGGAGCTCACCACGCAAAAGCGGGTCGAAGAAGGTCGCACTCACGCCCCTTGGCTCAACCAATCGCACAGCTTGACTCCCTTGCCAAACAAACAAGCAGCCAGGCTGCTAGCAATGAACAGAGCACAGCACAGCACTACGAACAGAATAAAGCTGGCTTAAAAAATTCAACGAAAACTTCATCAAATCAACAGCTCTTGAACCCAAAATTTACACAGAACAAATTCAAGAAGCTATGAGCCTAATCCCCAAAAATCATCGCATGAGATTTACTCAAACCTTAGGAAAAATAGATCGTAGCCAAGCATGAAAATAGGGAAAAATGAAGAACACATAGAACGAAAATCATAGCTTCATTTGATGAATCCCAGAGGACACATGGAGGATTTGGGCCTCCTTCCCCACTCCAAATCACAGCATAAACAACCACAAATTATCAGACTTTTGACCTCTCTCAAGAAACACTTGAAAACCTAACCCTAGGGAGAAAGGGGGGAAATGAGAGTGGGAGAGAGGTGAGGGAGATGGGGCTCCCTCATCCTATTTAATAGGGTTATTACAAAATCCTAGTTTTGCCCCTAGATATTTTGAGTCGAACCACTTAACCTGAAGGCACTATGGTCCAACCCGAAGTAAATTTCATCCGACGGCCACCGTGCCCTCCATGAGATAGCTTCGTCTCGACGCGAACTCCTTGATGCCACCATGTGCCGTCCGTTCCTCTTCGGAACCTTTGTTCGGGTTTTGAGGCCCAAACCCATAAACCCGCCATCGATGATTTTGAGGCTCAAACCACCAAACCCGCTCGCGAGTAGCGTACTCCATACGCGTCCCTCGCCGCTCGACACGTGTCACCGCCATCCTCGATCGGCTGTCCGCCAAGTCCTCCTGAGCCCCGCTCGACTTGCACATCTGCCGTCTTGACTCAGTCAACACAGTCACTCCCATGTACACTTGCGCTTGTAGATGTCCTATATGTTAGCTACTGTGGCTGGTCACCCGGCCTCCTGGTCCCTTGGTCTAAGCCTCATGTCCACCCTTCACCGCTCCTGGTCCATCGGCATGGCACGTCCCTACTTGACCTTCACCTCACCGTCGACCACCGCCTCCGAGCTCAACACCTGCACACCACAAGCCAAGAGACATGTCGCACAACCCAACTCATGTCATGGTTAGTCACAGACTCAACCTAGGTTGTGGATCACGTTGACAATCACTCATCACAAAATGAACTACAAGGTCTCATATCAACCTTGTATTCGCACTGCATCATGCTCTCTATTCCTCTAGTAAAACACACGGAGATTCTGGAACAATTATGAAGGACATCCTCCACCCACTGTGGGTTCATGCCTGTCCACCAAAAGCATCCTGCGCTTGGCCCTTGTGGCCAGATAGGCATCCTCCAACTCCTAGGCATGTGGATCTTCGTCCACCTTGAGGGCTTCCGCCATGGCAGTCTCTCAACTTTCTACGGCTGCCACATTGGCGTGGGCTTCGGCAAGCTGCACTTCGAGCATCCTGGAGAAGATCTCGGCTTCCTCAGCTCGGCGGAGGCACTCCCTCAGCTTTGAGGCCTACCGGTTGTACTGCTCATCTAGAGTAAGCAAGTAGGTGGTTAGGTGCACCACAGTCGGGTTGTCTTCTTACACGTCCTGACCCTGCAAAGCCTCCATGCGAGCCCTCCATACCCGTCGATTCTTGTCCAAAGGTGGAAATAACCGCATGGGGGTACGGGTAATGGGCTCTTCATAGATCTGACACAGGTGCCGCAAGGCTTTGTGGGCCACAACCCGGTAGGTGTTGCCGAAGCAAAACCCAGTTGTGGTCACATTCCAGGCTTCAGTGATGTCGGAGAACTCCTCACTCTTACCTATGTATACAGTAATCTCACATTTCTCAGTGCCATGCTTCATGTACTCACGGCCCTCATACTCGAGACGATCGTTAACACCAAGTTTTTGCAGGGTGGTATACATGATTTTGGGAAAACCTTCGATGTTCAGGCAGTAGCTGCTAACCCAGGTTCCTACCATCCCTAGTGGTGGGTGGTTGCAAGGAAGGCATGAGCGAGAAGCTTGCTCAAAGGAAAAGAGCTAAGTGAGCTGGGATGCACTGAATGATGGTTCCAAGTGGCTAGACCAGCCCTTTTGTAAAGGCAGAGCGGTCAGTGATCTTGACGCAGTCCACCCTCGAACCTTGCGCAGGGACTAGTAAAGAAAAACAATAGGATTTTTACGCACACGAGGCGAGTGATACCCGAGGCCATAAAAGACTAGTACGATTACAGGGCAGAGGTCCGACAAAAGTGCAGAAAGGAGTACAAAAAACTTATGAGCCAAGGAAAGCGTGAACCAACGGACGCACACGACGCACGAGACTACAGTACCATAGTGGCTTCATGGACAATGACTGGTCGACCTAAACAACAAATGCACAAACAGGGTATGCATGAATGCATGTCCTACCCGTTCTCACTCTGTTACCGGCATATAGGCACCCGTTCTCAGACTTTTGGCATATTGTGCTCTTTCTCTAGCTAGTCGATGCTATCGAACTGTGCTCGGAGTTAGGGTACCTGCAGAAACTTGATTAAATCTAACTAAGTCAGTAGAGTGCCATCTATCCTAGATACATAACCATAGTAATAGGGCTACTTATATAACTTCGCATGCAAACATCCTGACTTTTTAAAAAGAATTTGTTGTCAAATTTTAATTTAGAAATGATTTTGAACTTTTATCTTCTCATTTATGCTCTGATACCATCTGTGGCAAAACTGCCTAATCTAATGTCCTCCTAAGAGTACTTGTTTTCCATTAGACACTAAGTACCCAAGAGAGAGCACTAAACTATGTAGTTCCGTCAAGCACACCTAACGAGAGAACTAAAAAATCCATATTTTCCATCAGGATCATAAACGAGAGATAAAGCTTATAATATTCTTAGCCATTTTACATCACTTTTCATGCAATAACAGAGTATAATATCTATTGTTTATAACAGTGGAAGATAACAATGCTATCAGAGTTTTAGCGAAAATAATAATCATTTAGTGACAAGTTAAACATTAACATGAGGAACATTTATATACACGAAATAATAATATGTTAGAAGTTTTCTTCTGTTAAACATTTTTATGGAAACTTTAACAATCTGTAACTCTGTAGCGTAAAGGAAATCCTCGCTGAGCCCACCAGGAGGTTTGCACACACAAGTATTAGCTTCACACGTCTTTGTCACCTGCAATAGGGTAGAATAAACCCTGAGTACTCAATTGTACTCTGCAAGATTTATCCGTCAGGAGAAAGAAAAGACTCCAAGGATATATAAGGCTATCTGGCTTGTGGATTATTGCATCTGTAGGAGGCATTACTAAATGTGCATCCTTATATTCAAATTTATGAGCAGTCATCATTAGTTCATTAACCAACCATTCTAGCTAAGCACCTATGTTACTTTCAAGCAGGTGATAATCAATCAGAACAATTTTTACCTCCTTCTAAGTTCCAGTTCTTACTACGGTGCTAGACCATAGCCAAGTCATACCATCACATAGAAATGGTGATTCATGAAACAATGTAGCCCAGCTAGGTACCCCAAAAAACACATGCCTCACTTGTACCCTAGGCACAAGCAAAACCAACCTGTTCCACTCCTGTCAAGGGGTCTAGATCCCCGTCCAAACTAGGACTCTAAGCCCCCAACACTATAGGCCTGGCCTCAGTGTGGTGCTTACACCTCCTCCCAATAATCCACCCTTAACGGTCGGTCCAAAAAGAGCCAGAGTAACAAGCCTTCCTGCTCCCATAAGCAAGTATGTGCTCGGGATAATAAGTCTATGACCTGACTAGTGTCCAAAGCAACGGACGGTCCTTAATCGACACAGGCGGAACAAACGCAACCAGAGCCCTCGCTCGGTCACCAACCAAGTCCAACCATCCAATATCTAGTCCCGTCCGGTCTCTAATTACTATCCATATATATTTATATTTCATGTGATAGTAACATGATAATAGTAACAATAATATATTTCCTATCTCTCGCGAGTGACAGGTAATCACTCGACTTCTACCAGAATCCTATAGCATGGCAAGCTACATGATCCTGTCATACTAGTACCATTGATGGGATGAGATATATATATGCAAGTGGATTTCATTCAACTCCTGAAACTTAATGCACAAGATAAAGTAAAGTGCAGAATATTAGGGGTTATGCACCGGGGCTTGCCTGGATAAAAATATGACCAAATGTTACTATGCCATCTCGGGGCATGTTCACCGTGGCACCATTTTTTGGGTTAGACGCCAAGTCCTCCGGTTGATCCATTGATCCATCATCGTTCCTATTATGATTTACGCGAATGCAACGTAGAGACATAAGTAAAATACAACAATCGTAACTCTTATCATACGACTACATCTCGCAAGCTAACGAACTAGCCTCACAACTAACTCACTAGGCTTTGTATCCCCGTTGTCGCATAAGATATTATTTTAGTTATACAAACTCAAGTGTTGCTTTAATCATTTTATTGATTTAGTACCTATTTCCGAACTAGGGTTCATTAACTTTCTTAGCAAACTCATTATTCTAGGGCTACAAAAATTATAGTGAGCACCTAATAATATTATGAAGCTACTGTAAAATTTTTAAGGCTAACACTGTCATCATTTTGCCTCAAAATTCCTACAAGTTTTATCCCAATAATATTAAGCATCTCAAATTAATTAAAGGACTCTTGAAAATATTATGGAACTATGTGAACAAGTTATACCAGCAGATAGACGGAGCTTAGAGCCTCGTACACAGAGCAGGGGAACCGGCCGACCGGCGCCAATTCAGCCTGGCAGGAGGTGGAGCTGGTGGTGGGGAGGTGACGCCGGAGTGCCGTGGGGCTGGGCCACACCCGTGGGTGCACTCGGACCCACCAAAGGCGGCCCACGGCGGTCTGGCTACATGCGGTCGCAGTAGGGGAGGCGGCGCACCAACAGTTTTGGCCGGAGGCGGCCACGACAGCGGCAGATGGCTAGCTGATGAGCATCGTGGGGCCACGGCGGACCATAGGGTGGCCACAACGTGGCCTGAGGCGACTAGCTGTAGCCTGGCTACGCAAGCTGCGTCGGTGGCTCATCGATGCCGGTGGCCCAGCCGGCGGTGGGCCTCTGCGCACGAGCGTGGTCGGTGGGCGCAAGCTCGGAGCTCAGTTACGGCCATGGTTGTTGCTGTGTGAGGGAGGGAGCAGGGAGAGAGGGCACACGGTAGGGAGAGCGAGGAGCAGGGTACAGCTCCGATGGTGGCAAAGGGCAGACGGGCAGCGGCCCTGTGAGGCTCGGCCAACTGCGGTCGAATGATGCATAGTTAAGCAAAAGCATCCACACGGGTGGGGCTCAGAGGGAGTGGGCCTTAGTGGGGAACCATGATGGATAGCTCCGCCCTGGCGTGATGCAACCGACGACAGTGGAGTAGCGCGCGCGGGGCCATCAAGCAGAGCCAGTGCAATCAAAACGACGCGAGGGAGGGGGTGATACTGCGGCACGGCATTAGCCCCGACATGACAACGGAGGCAGGCGGCGTTAAGGCGGATAGGTGAAACGCATGGCCAGAGGGGCGCCACGTCGGCCTAGTGACGTAGCCGCCGCCACGGCCTAGCTCTATGCGTGGCACGACAGCATTGGGAGCTAGGCCGCGGCCAGCCAGAGCTGGTCAGCGCGAGGCCACAGACACTACGCGGCACAGAGCGGGCCCGCGGGCCGTCTAGCAACAGCGGCCAGGCCACGGCTAGAGCCTGGCACCAGCAGCGTTCGCGCACGCGCGGTGACCACGGCCACAGGGCCGAACGGCTGAAACCAGTGCAGTGCACGCTTTCTAAAGCGCCCCCAAAAACTAAGCTAGCTCGGTTGAGTCAAAAACGAACGTGTGATGCTCTTCATGATCTATAAGGCTACACAGAGGAGCAAGAAATGCCCCCAAAGATGGATCAGAGGGGGAGATAGAGCAATGCCAACATCGGCTCATCGCAGGAATGCCAGTTCGCGCACAGAACATCAACACCCGGCTCACAGCGCATTCTAGCAGAGTTTCAGCAAATTTTAAGAGGACAACATGATACACGACACCACCATGACATATACCAAGCTTAAGTACCCTCCTAGAAGCAATCAACAGTATACAAACATGCCGCTAGCGTTTAATCATTTTTGTTAGAAATTAAATGTCAAAATAGCATTGTCCACTACATTTCCATACTTAGGAAAAACATCAAGGCTGCAGTTAGAGCCTACAGCCATTAGCACTTTTGCCCTAATTTTTAAAAGTTATAAACCTTGCCGATTTCAACTAACTAACATAGCATGACATAGCCCATACTTCATACTAACTTATAGAAACAAAATACGTAGATATCATTTTACTATTTTGCATGCTATAATTCGCCAAAAGGATACTTTTTAAACATGAGTTATATCACACTTGTGTTTATAGAATTTGTTTTTGCGCTAAATGATTAAAACGACTTATTCTATTTTTCTTATTAGGAGCTTATTAACATGTTTACACATTGAACTATATAACTTACAATATCCGTTGAACTTCTCTTTCCCAAAAAGATGACATATAATTTGATTATCATTTCACGTGAGTTTAGAATTCTAAGACCTGAAAACTTGGTTTATTAATTTCTTTTAGGCCTTAACCAAGGCGCTAAACGAGCTCGGAACACCAGAGGTGTTACAGTTACCACTTGATGTGCAGCACAATGGAAGAAGATTTGGAGCAACCTGATCCAACGTCATGCACCTTGATATACTGGAAGTAAGCGTCATGTCAACATAGGGCTAGGGTTAAATTCAGAGCTCGGCGCCATGATTCACAGTACCGAGGCTCAGCGCTGTAGATCGTGGCGCAGAGCCTCGGTGTCGTGAATAGTGGCGCCAAGATCTAGCAACGTCAGCACAACGTTGCCAGCCACGCCAACCCTGTCCTCCAACCTCATCGCCATGACCTATGGCGCCGAGACGTGTTATCTCAGCGCTGTAGGTCACGATGCCGAGCTCAGAGTCCAAAGATGGGCTTTTGATGCCTAGGGGTATAAAAGTAAAATTTTGACAGAAAAAGGTCTAAATTGAAAAATTTTTGCTGGGTAGCTTTGTGACGAATTTGTCCAAAGTTCATTCTCTGAAAAGTATCAGACTCCGAGGCGTGTGAAAACCGTTTTTGACCAACCCAATACATCATTTCTCCTGTACGTGACGTGCCGGGCAGCTTGCAGACAAATTGTAACTATGCAACCCGCCTTTTTATTTTTCTTTTCTCTCGTCTAATAAAAATCTGGCAAAAGCTCTTTGCCGCCTTTCAAAAAAAATTATTGGCTCTGCGTCACTAGGTTGAGAAGTCAAAGATGCACCTTTCTGAGCTGGCAGGATTTTTTTTTGACAACAAGCTGGCAGGATTGTGACATGCAAACAAGTTGCAGTTGGTGTGGCTCACGTCAAAGATGCACCCTGTGCTTTTCCCCGTCATTGCTTGGAGCAACCGAAACCAGCCCCACAACCAGCCCGTACAGCCGAATTTGAATTTGACATTCCCATCGCAGTGCAACCAAACTTGAGTACTACAATGAAGTACAAATTAAAGTCACCAAGCCAAAAAAAACAGAAAACAAGAAAAAATAGAAAAATAGAAAACATTATAAACAATGTACATCCACGATTTCATATAAATATTGCTACAAATAATAATTGATTATGAAAAAAGATAGATGAGATATACAATTTTGTAGTTGATTTTTTCATTCGAAATCATTTAGGGTCCCAAAATTCTATTTGAAGTTCTCATAAAACTTAGGTTTTTTAAATTATTTGAACGAACTTGGATGGACAAATTACCCAACGCTCAAATTGTAGGTTTCGATAAGATCTATGACTTTGTAGTTAGGCTAGTCTTATTGAGAATTTCATGTGAGTTTTATTTGCATTAAATAGGTTACCATATAGGCATTTTTGATGACATATCAGTGTATTTAAGAAGTGAGAGAAGAAATGAGATGAAACTCTCTTGATATGATTACCAACTCTCTATGAGTCATGAAATTAAATGTCTATAAAACTATAGAATGAAACTTTGTATTTAGAGTGGGTGTTTCATCCATATTTCATTTTGTAATATATGACATGATAGTCTTGGAAAACAACACCATGAATCAATACATTGAGACTAGCCTTAATGTAACACCCTAAAATTTGAATTCTTTTTAAAATAGTAAATTTGATTTAAATATGCAATTATATGTGCATTTCAAATTTAGGAATTAATATTTCTTTTATGAAATTAAAAGAAAATACAAGAATAGAAACATGTTGATGCATTCATGCTATTGCATATTTATTTCTGTGATGGGTGGTTTTGTTCAAATGCTAAAAGATTAAAAAAAAACCTTTTGGAAATGAGTTTGAAAATTTTATTTATAAAAAGAAAAAAAAAAGAAATTTCCTTCCATTCCCTCCCTTCCTCAGTTTCGGCCCGCAGGCCTTCCCTTCCGCGTCCCAGCACCAGCCCCAGCCCAGCTTGCCTCCCCTTTTCCCCGCTCGGCCCGCCAACCGCTCAGCCCAGCCCCGCGCACTGGCCCAGCTCGGCCAAGCAACCGCCGGCCCGGCATCGCGCGCCTGCTTCCCGCGCCCAACCGCTGATAGCCCGACCCCGCGTGTCAGGCCGTCCTCTTCACCGCGCGGCTCGGCAACCGCCCGCGCCTGGCGCTGCAGCAACCGCCGCCACGACGCGCGTCGTGGGAGCGCCCTCCTCGCGCCTGGCTTCTTTAAATCGAAGCCCGCACCGAGCCGCCCCCCTGCTGCCCCTCTCCACTCCATTTTCGCCCGTGCCTCGGAGTCCGTTGCTGCCGCACGGAGGAGCTTCGTCGACGTCGTCCGCCGTCTTCTCTCTCTCGCTCGGACCGACGCCGCCGGGCATCGCCGCCCCCTTTCTTCCCCGCGGTGAGCACCCCCCGGCCTCCCTCTAGCTCCCCGAGTAGTTTAATTCTCGTTTTGTTGGTTTCTTGGGCCTTGGCCGCGAGCTCCGCGGGCCATGGTCGCCGGCCATGGCGGCCACCGCGCTAGCCCCCGTTTCCGGCCGCCGCTACGGCATGGCCATGACCCCCCTTACCCCTCGATCTCACGGGTGTCCTCGGTGGTCATTTTGGTGGACCATAGGCCCTAACCGCGCGCTCCGGCGAGGCCACTGTCGCCGGCCATGGCGCCTGGCCGCCGGCGACCCTGTTCCGGCCGGCCAACCCCCCCTCCCACGTCTAATCCGAACCGTCCATCGCGAGATCTACGACCTGAAATAGAAGATACCCCTTCGGGGGTAAATTTGCTAAAGAGCCCTGGACTTTTCTAAGTCGTAACCCGCCGTCCTTAGCGTATTTTCCCGAATGCGCAATCCCATTTGGAAAGCGTAAACTTCACTGTTTAAGTCAAAAGTACGCTTTCAGTATTTACAGAAATGCCATTCGAACTGTTTCGCTTATAGAATTGTCGTTTTAACTCCGAATTGATCCATTCAAATCGCGTTAGCTTCGTAATTTCATAAGCTACATGCTGGAGCTACTGTTAGTCAAGTTTGGAACTTTTAATTTCATGATTAGAATTAATTAAATATAGGGCGATAGGAAAACCCGTTTTACTCATAACTTTCGCATTTTAGCTCCGTTCTTCGTGAACTTCGCGTTGACGCGATCGTAGCAAAACGTAGATTAGTTTTACAAACATTTTATCTTGATTTCAATACTGTTGGTGTAATGTTCTAATGATAGGAATGTTTGCTTTGCATGAATGCTTTTGGAATGTTGTATGTTGCCGTGTTGGTCGCGTTCAGACGTGAGGAAAACGTTGGAGACCAAGAACTCTTCAAAGACCAGCAGGACCAACACGAGTTTGTGAACCAAGGCAAGTATAGCATGGGCCTACCTTGATTCCTATTCATTATATAATCTACTCATTATGCATGTGTCTAATATTGCTCGACTATAAGGACATCCTAGCCATTGATGACTTATACCTTGATGCCTATGGGTTTTATTGCATATGGGTAGAATGCTAGTGCTCTATTCAAACATGATCAATACTATGATTAATAGAACAAACGGATAAACATGATGGTAATAATTGAACTATAGGGTGATGGTGCAAATGATGTCGATCATGTTGCCCTAAACTCTCCGTAAGGACTTATCTGTAGGGCAAAAGCTGGGACATACAGTGCAACCGTGAGAGTTATATGGCTCTGACTTTAGCTCAGTAATATGATTCTTTTCTAGCTTGTTAGAGGTTACCCGAAAGGGCGCAAGAGGGGCTTGCCACTTTGGGTATAGAACTGCCTCTGTTCTTGTGTGTATAGCCTGCGGGAATTGTGCCACAGAAAGGGGGGTTCTCTATATCTGCCTGCCGAGGAAACCTCGCGGCCCTAACTTGTTAGACAAGACCTATGGAAGGCTTCATAGTGTACCCTGCCCGCTCACCTTGGAAGTGTTATGGGAGTAATTAACCCGGGCATATGGGCAACACGACTCACGGGTAAAGATGCACAACCTCTGCAGAGTGTTAAAACTGTTATAACAGTCGTGCTCACGGTCACGAGCGGCCCGGAAAACTCACAGAATAAATGGTCACTTGTGAAGATGTTGTTCGTGGTGAACTATGATGGTATTATGATGATGATGACGATGATGATGATATAATGTTGATCAATGACTCTATTTAATTCTAGTATATGATCATGTGGGTTAATTTGGGAGCATAAGCATAATTTGATATTGATCAATAACAAAATGTTGACTTACTAAAATGCTAAATGCAGTAAACCGTGTCTGCCTTTTGAGCCTCATGAATCCCCATATTATGCTTGTGGAGTACGAAATGTACTCACGCTTGTTTATTTTTAATATTTTGGAAAAATCCCGGATGGGTACCAGATTTCCAAAAATTGGAGCAGACAGGCTTGTGATCAACCAGTCAGTTGTCCCTGTGGAGTGGAGTCTTCACCTGAAGACCGGAGTTGTCTTTCCGCTGTTTGATATCTAAGGTTATATCTTTTATAATAAGTACGTTATATATTAAGCATTGTCATTTGATATTACCTTTATTTGTAGCTATATGTGAGATTTGACTTCCTGGGCTCACATATGGTGTATATCTGGTTTTGTTCTTAAAACCGGGTGTTACACTTAATGACTATTTCTTTGGAATCATTTACAGACCCAGAATTCTATTTGAAGTTCGCATATTTTGAAATTTAAATTTTTCAAATTGCTCAAACCAACTCGGATAGAGAGATAACTCAAATCAAAGATGTAGATATCGCTGCTGAGATAGATTATATTTTCAGAAAAAAAATTTAGTTCCGAAGATTTATTTGTGATAATTTTAAATGTTATTTTTACTATAAAAATCCAATAGTTTGTAGATAAATATTTGAATTTGAACACATATATATTTATCAATAAGTAAATCTAAATATATAAAAAACTAAAGTGATTGATTGAATCTATTTGTGTTCCCTCAACTCTTGCCTTTGTCTAACTTTACCACCTCAATTATCAAAACTGTTCAACTTTGGCCCCAGGTGGTTTTGAGTAGTTTTCAGATAGCTCTAAGGTCAAATTAAACAGTTTTGATAGCTGAGGTGCCAAAGTTAGACAACTTTATAGTTGAGGGTTAAAATTAAACAAGGACAAGAGTTGAGAGATAAAAATGGACTTAATCCTTAAAAAATCATAAATAAGGAAATTTTAGATATAAACATATTTTGTCTTAGATCTAATTGATGCATGCTTGATCTATTAGATGTGGCAAATCTTTTTATTTTGCAACTTTGATATGACATAATTTGATTAGCATAATTTTCTCTTTGTTAATGCACATGCACGTAACTACCAATTTTTGATATGCACGTAAATTGCTAGCTGTTCGTTGGTGCATGGTGCATCACCTATGATTTTTTTCTCCCAATATAAGGGATTCTGCCATTTGGTTTTCCCCCCTTTTCATATGTGCACCGACAGAAAAGCTAAGTGTGCTCTCTTTTCCTGTTTTTCCAAGATCAAGGGATTTAATAGTTTTATTTCTTGTTCTTAATTTTTTTATTTTATAAATTATAAAATCTGAAAAATCAATTACCTAGATTTATTCGAGCTATTACCCCTTGCAGGGTAACTGCATAGCGAGATCGCTAAATTTGTCGTGTAATCTAACAACTGGTCCTACAGCCATGGTTGAAAAATAACTTGTAACATCTTGGGGGTTATATGGTGATGAAAGAGCCCGTCAACCCATCTTTGATGGGTCACAAGGTTATGTATGACACACATAGTTACTAGTCTTTTGGGTTGAAATACGCCTTTGAGAAGGTGTGGCTGATTGAGAATGAAGGTGTGGTGCTTTCATTTTGTAAAAACAAATCGAAGTTGTCTTTGATCAAGGCCTCTCCTTAGAAATGATGAAAGAAAATGAGTCATAGATGGTGATGGCTCGGAGTCCATAAGCCAAGGTTTGAAAGTCTAAGAGATGTGCCTTTCTCATCTAGAAGGCAGGTGGATTGCAGAGAAGTTGCTGTAGGTGGCTTGGACTACTGGCGTTGACTGGCTTCACCAGTAACCTGTACATGAGCTAATCATGTGGCGTTATCTTCCTGCAGATGACTTTGTCCAAAGTTGATTATATATTCTCTGAAAAGTTTCAGTTCCTCCAGTAAGACACACAGATTTTGGAACAATTGTGTTAGACACTTGGCATGTTAAGCTACACGGTCCTTGATCTATCAGAGCTAATCATGTTCATGACTAACCTTGCCTTTACTGCTAGCAGATTTATAGCATGCATATCTCCACTTGTCAACTACTATGCACAAATGATTTTTATAGCTGTCTCGTAAATTTTCAGGAGCGATTCATTTAGTAAATTGCCTCTAAGTAGGCTGAGAGTACTATAGCTTACGAACCCCTCTGAAAATTGTTTTTTAAGGGTGGCTTTGTTAAGTAAACTACCGCTAGAATATATTCATTTTCAGGGATGGTTCGCTTAAGCAGACTATCACAAAAAATGCATTACAAAGCCCAACACTACAATAAATTCAGCTGGCAGGTTACTTGAAAACAAGTAGTAGGTGGCTTGAACTAGTGGAGTGTACTCAGAAAGGTTCTATTCCTCCATAAAACACAGGAGATTGTTCCTTCTCTTAGCTCCACCTACTGTGTGATCTTCCTGATAAGAGCAAGAGTTCTAAAATGGACATGATAATTTCTGCAGTGCTTGGTGAGGCAATCTCTAGATCCATAAGTTTTGTCATCAGCAGAAGCTCCAAGCAGAAGGTGCCACATGATGTTCAGGACAGCCTGCAAAGGGTTCTCCTTTGGGCACAGATCATGATCGATGAGGCCACGGGACGCCACATCACAAACCAAGGTATGTTGCAGCAGCTGGGCATGATGAGAGATGCCATGTACCAAGGCAATTACATACTTGACACTTCCATATACCAATCTCATGACGTGGAGGATTGCAAGGATTCTGTTCTGAGTCAATCTCTGTCTTTGTGCAAAGTAAATTCTCTCAGAGGAATATCTTCTTCTAGTAGAAAGACAGAGATTTTGGAACAATTGCAACATGCTGTTAATAATTTGAGCTCTATGATAATTGATGTAAAAGAGTTGGTTGTGTTCTTGACGAGCTACCCTCGCCTGTACCACCAGACATAACTAGAGCAAATTCTTTCTTGAAGACTGTCTTGCACCTCCGAACTGAATGTGAAAGATTGTTGAAAATGACATAATTGCGCATTGTCGAAATAGCCCTACACATTGTGATGATGATCTCTATGAAAAAGGGGAGGTGCAGCAGTTCTTTGAAGCTTTCCAGGATTTCCACAAGTTCACTGTTGTTTGGTACAAACAAATTTAAACTGAGCCAGCAGTTTATAGCAAAAGGACAGCCCAAAATGAGATGAAAGAGGTCTTCTTCAACACCCAGGAATCAAAGATAGATTAGTTGGTTGGGTTCCTTGTGGTGGAACCTGCTCACCCGGGGCAAGTCTTTGACTTGGCATGGGTGCTCACATTTTCTTGGATTTATTCCAGGATTTAATGACGCTATGCTTTCAGTGGTAGACGACGTCCCCGTCGACAGCGAGACACCTGCAGTGACTTCGTGAATCTTGAGAGCTGCCGGCTCAATCCTTCGGAGGTGCTCATAGAGATAGGGTTTGCGTACGTATGTTCATAGGGGTGAGTGTACGCACGTGTTATGAGCGTCTACGTTGTACTATGTAATTCTCAAAAAAAGATGCATATTCTTTTGCTCAAGGAGAGCTCTAATGCTTAGATGATCCTTCAGAAGGAGCCAAAAGAAGAATTTCCTTTTATTTTGACAAGCAGACTTCCACAGCATATAAAAACTCTATGGACCCATTGATGACCAATGAGTTGTTTGTAACCTTTTCTAGAAGAAAAAGCTAGAGGGCCCCAAATGTATATCCAATTATCAATGTGGGACCTACATATATCTTGCCACACTAATATGCACAAAGTAATAGACAATGGTACTGAATCATCTGCTACGAATTTTAGTCGTTCTGGCTAAAATTTTAAGATGTGAATGCGAGATTTTAATTTTAGGGTCTGCCGACACAGACCCATGTACATATATATCTATTTACAACAAATTTGCACACAGTAGCGGGCAATACTGAGTCATCTCTAACAAATTTTAGTTAAGTTGTCTAAGCTTTTAAGGTGTGAATACATGCTTTTTAATTCTGGGCACCAACTTTTAACATAGGATCAACATGTAGTTATATTAGTTTTGATATTATTGGAATATATGGATGGATGTGACATAAAAAAAACTGGATTTGACATTACTCATTTTGTATTGTGCATGATTGAATTTGGATTTTTTGTTGGATTTTTCCATAAAGATTTGGATGCTAATTAATCCATTGCCACGTCGATTTGTGCATTGTAGATCAAGTACTATTTTGACTCAGGGCCTGTAATGGAAAAAGGTGGTGCAGCATGTGCCTTCTACTATGCTGAAGCTTAAATAATGGGAAAGGAAGGGATCCTAGATGGTGATGGGTATTGGCTCCGCGTCACTAAGGATGGAGAAGTCAAAGATGTACCTTTCTCAGTGGCAGGTTTGTGACATGTAAACAAACTGTTGGCTCCGCATCACCAAGATTGAGAAATCAGAAGATGTATACCTTTCTCAGCTGGCGTGTTTTGTTTTTTGATAAATTCAGCTGGCAACTTGGTGACATGCAAATAAGTAGCAGTAGGTGGCTTGAACTACTTGGAGCTAACTGACTTCACATGTCAGAACATGCTGCATTGACTTCACCGAGTCAACCTGCTGCGCTGGCTTCACCAAGTCAGAAGACGTACCTTCCTCGACCTGCTGCGTTATAACTCTGAAAGATTTGGATCAAATAGGAAAAACTCTTAGCTCCTCCAAAGAACACCGTTAACTTCTCTTAGCTCATCCACACCCACTGTGTGATCTTCCTGATAAGAGCAAGAGTACCCAAATGGACGCAATAATTTCTGCAGTCCTTGGTGAGATGATCACTAGATCCATAAATTTCCTTATCCGCAAAAGCTCCGAGCCGAAGGTGTCGGATGTTGAGGACAGCCTGCAAAGGGTTCTCCTTTGGGCACAGGTCATCATCGACGAAGCCACAGGACGCCACATCACCAACCAAGCTATGTTGAAGCAGCTGGGCATGCTTAGAGATGCCATGTACCAAGGCAGTTACTTACTTGACACTTCCAGATACCAATCTCAAGATGTGGAGGGCACCAAGGATCCAGTTGTGAGTCATTCTATATCTTTGTGCAATGTAAATTCTCTTAGAGGAATGTCTTCCTCCAATAGGAAGACAGAGATGGAACAGTTGCAATATTCTGTTGACAATTTGAGCTCTATGATACTTGATGTGAAAGAGCTGGTTGGGTTTTTGATGAGCTACCCTCGCCTGTACCGCCAGCCTTATAGCATGCATTTGCTTCTGAGCAACTGCATGTTTGACCGGCAGATGGAAGCACATCTTGTTATTAGCTTCCTGTTGAATACAGAACCTCTTGGTTCTGAAGAATTAGAGGTCCTGCCAATTGTTGGTCCATGTTCAGTCGGCAAGAGCACCCTTGTCTCTCATGTTTGCAAGGATGAAAGAGTCCGTGATCATTTCTCAGAAATTCTTTTATTGAGCGGCCATGATTTTACAAATTATGACCTCCTTACACTCAGAAAAGGATGTGCAGTGGAACATCAAAATAAAGTGTTGAATACAAACAAAGATCGGAGGTTGCTTGTTGTTGAATTAGATGGTGATGTTCATGAAGATGCTTGGAATAAGTTGTTCTCTTCTTATAAGCAACATGTGCCAAGGGGTAGTAAAACCATAGTTACAAGCCGATCAGACGAGGTCATCAAGTTCGGAACAACACCACCTCTACATTTGAAGTACCTATCCGGTGAAGCGTACTAGTATTTCTTTAAGACACTTGCATTTGGAAGCATGGACCCCAAGATGCACCCTCGGTTTGCTCACGTGGCAATGGAGATAGCTAGGATTGCTGGGCTTATGCTTCCTTCGTGCTAACTTCTTTGTTTCTTCATTGAGGAAGAACTTTGACATTCACTTTTGGTGCAAGGTTTTGACCTACTTAAGATGTGTCATCCAGAAGAATGTCTCCATATACGGTGGGAATCCATTTGATCTTATAAACCAGAATAGTCCTTTACATCTTTGGAGAATGGCCACACCGTCTGAAGAGCTTGTACTTCATTGTCAGTTTCAGCGCTCTTCACAAGATGAGATTCCGAAGATCAACATCGAAGATATGTTGTATGGAAATGTTAAGCCTCAAGGAAAATTTGAATTCCTATCATGGAAGCCTCGGATTCCACCTTACTATAGCTATGTTACCTCTTGTTAGATTCGAGAGAGAAAAACTGTAGCTATCAAGAGGAAGGGTTCTACTAAATAAAAATGGAATCACATTTGTTGAATTTCTTCTGTTGTTGGGCTTATGTAGTGAAACATCTGAGCATGTTTTGATAGGGTGTTGCATACACGATATAGCAGTCATGCACTCATGCTGGAGAGGATGTTAGATGTTGCAACCTGTGAACTGTACTACTGTTAGTAAGTTACTACCTTGCCATCGGTAAAGTGATTTTCTTCTCCCCAAAACGCGCAGAGAGGCATCCGTATGTAAAAACGATCAGGGAACCAATTTGCACAGCCCATCTCTATATATCTATTTCTACCGGGGGCCTCTTAACCACCTCTGAAAATAGAGATATTTTCAAAGGTGGGTCCCTTAAGAGACTGTCTCATGCCATCTCTAAAAATTATTCTTAAAATCAGGTTATTTAGATACCATACCTTTTAAATTAGTTGTTGACTTGTCATACATAATAAATATATAAAATGTTTCATGAAGTTGGGTTTGACAAACTCTATATCAAGTTGTATAATTTGACAAGATTTAGAACTACGTAGTTGCCATACGTTTATTACAAACTTTCAAATCTATTTAAAAATATTTT
This sequence comes from Saccharum hybrid cultivar R570, assembly GCA_038087645.1. NCBI lineage: Eukaryota > Viridiplantae > Streptophyta > Magnoliopsida > Poales > Poaceae > Saccharum > Saccharum hybrid cultivar. The sequence continues at coordinate 3,140,413 of JAQSUU010000368.1, forward strand.
TGTGTTTCCACAGTCATGTCTAGAAGCTATTTCCACCCTATATATATTTTGAGGTAATGGATTTTCATTAATCCGGCCTCTATATTCACGAAGGATATACATAGCCAAAAGGAAATAAAAGCACTTAGACTCACACCTTGATAAAGAGGAGAAAACATAATAACAAAAAGAATCAGGCACTCCTTCTTGGCATCCTCTCCTGAAACAGCCAGATTCAGTGAGTGGAAATCGTAAGTTACCGCTGCCCCTAGTGCGCCAATGTTGCGAACCTCCGCTGGTGCCATCTTCATCCGCTTCAAGTGAGCTGACGTCATGTGTCGCCGATTAGCCCACCTTCATCCGTCGTTGTCCAGTCAGACTAGCCGATCAAACGCGAGCTAACAAGATCCGCCTCCGCCTCACAGATTCCTAGGCCTCCACCACCCATAGGGCAACCACTATCATTGGGGTCATTGTCCTCGCTTCTACTAGAGTCCTCTGTCGCTGCCGCTAAGAATATCCTCTTCCGCAGACTCCTAGGCCTCTGCCGCCCCTAGGGCCACCGCTGCCGACAGGATCCGCCTCCACCTGATTCGCCTCCTCCTCACCGAGATCCTTGCACCAGCGCTCAAGCCGTTGCTTCCCCTAGGGTTGCCGCCACTGGCGAGGAGGTTTTCTGCCCGAACTCTCAAGCCTTCGCCGTCCCTAGGACATAGCTGCCTTCAGAACCACCTCCGCTGGATCCACCTTCTCCCTGCCGAGGATAGACCATCAATGCTTAGGCCACCGCCGTCCCCCACCACACCCACCACAACCCAAAGGGACACTGTCGCCGCTACCCGCCGTCCTCCCCGACCACCTCCACTCCTGTCACCTCCAGCCTGAATCCCTAGGATCCCAGCGCCATCGTCAAGGAAGAGAGTCATGTGGCTATTGTGGTTGAGCGGTGCGGTGAGCCACCACCCGACCGGCCCTCCCGACTACGGAAGGAGCGGCATCTATGTGGGGCAACTGCTAAAGTGATGGAGGCCACACCTTCATCATCGTGCGTCGATTTTCATAGGGGCCATGGTAGCCGGAGGCGAGCCTTGCTGGATTCGCAGGCTCCCCTGATCTGCACTCCGGTAGCGTGTATAGCCCTCCTCGACTTGTGGCTGCCCCGATGCCGCTAGCAACCACACGGACGAGTGAGAATTGGCACTCTTCAAAGGGCGCCTAGCCACGGAGGCCTCCCTGCTGTTGTCCTCTAGCGGTTGCCTATGCGGCCTCTCACGGCAAAGGTAATGGCAACAGCCAACCCCCAGCAGAGGGACAGAAGGAGCGGCGAGCCTCGTTGCTCTCCGCACCGTCGGAGATCCGGTGGGCGGAGTTGCTGTTCCCAGACCCCGCCAACGCCATGGCAGTGGTGCTCACTAGTGCGCTTGCAGTAGGTGCGCGCGGTCGGCCCTGGCACCAGCATGCCCGCCGCTGAAAGCCCTAGTTTGGTTTTGGGTAATTGATGAAATCTAGGGACTAATCATTGCGCTAAGTGTGTAGACATTAAATGATAGGTCCCATGCCAAGTGGTGGAGCTAGATGATGATCATGGTGATGATGGCGATGACCAAAAGATAATCAAGTGCTTCACATTTGGAAAAGAAGAAAGAGAAAAACAAAAATGGACTCAAGGCAAAGGTATATGTGATAGGACCATTTTTGTTTTACACTCAAGACACCATAGAGTGTGTGAGTGACTTAGGATCAATAGTCGTACTATAAAGAGGATAAATTCTCGATTAAAATGGTTATCAAGTGCCACTAGATGAATTCATAAGAGCTATTTATTTAGGAACCTAGTGTGCTAACATGTGACCCTTGTAAAATGCTCTGGAAAATGCTAAGACACGTGCACACAAGTTATATACTTTGTAGTTGGCAATTGGGAAGCAAGGGCGAAGTGGTCGCAGACTTAGAAAAAGAAAAGGCGGCATTGGTGCCTGACCAGACGATGGACCCGACTCCAGCGCCGTGTCCAGTCAGAACAGTGCAGAGGAGGCGCGGGGATGGCACTGTTGCAACCGAACTCTGGCTGGGCACGACTTGTGCGTCAGGTCTGTGGCCGAGTAGCACGTGCGCTGAGAAAGAGAGAGACCGGACGCACCGGCGCGTCAGGTCACTGATGACCTAACGTGCCCAGTCACTGTTCACACACGAAAAATACTTACTGGACTCGATCTGACGCTAGCGGCGCCCTGAGTCCGGTCATCCAAGCTGCGCATCTGGTCATTGGCATTGCGCGGGTGAGTGAAGGCAGCAACTGTCGGATTTGAACTGGGATGACATGGTGCTCGCTGATTGGTCGACTGTTGCGACCGGATGCACCTGACCGATGTAGGGGTGGGTTCGGTCGGTGAGTTTGGTCAACCCACGAGCTGTGTAATGGTTGGATTTTCAGAGGAGGTCTTTAAATAGACCTTGGTCGGCTCTAAGCCATCTCTCTTGGCATTTTGATCATCTTGACATTCTTGTGAGTTGAGCATACTCCCTCCCACTCATCTCCCTTGCTTGGTTGTGAATTCAAAGTGAGATTGTGTGATTTCAAGTGCATTTGCTTGTGAGTTTGCATCTAGTGGCACTTGGGGATCGTTTGAGCTGCGGAATTCTTGTTACTCTTGGTAGTTGCCGCCACCTAAATGGCTTGAAGCAGCGGAGGAGTTGTGGCAAGAGTTGGTGATTGTTCTTGTCCACCTCCTGGTGATTGTGAGGGGTTCTTGTGCCATCTCCAGCGGAGCGCCAAAGGCAACTCTAATACATTGCGCGTGTCATTGAGTTACCTCACTTGTGGGTAGGTTCTTGCGGTGTCCAAGTGTGTGAACGAGGTTTGTGCAACACCTCTTAGCCAACGAACCACCAAGTATTGGTCGACACAATGGGAACTAGCGTGCCAGCAAGTACGTGAACCTCGGGAGAAAAATCTGGTGTCCATCTTGTGATTGATTGGTTTTCTCCCGGTGATTGATTGTCTATATTGTGATTGGTTCATCCCTCGACGTGGCAGTATAAAGATCACATATCTCTCATTTACATTCCCGCAAACTAGTTATAACAAGCTCTTTAGTGTAATTAGTTCTAAGAGCTTGTCTTATCTTTGCTAGTGTAGTTTTTCACCTAGTTGAGGTCTTTAGTCTAGCTAGCCTTTGAGAGCTCGTAGTGACTTAGCCATTGTTTGTCACAGTGATCATAGCAACTAGAATTATTGGATAGGTAGCTTGCAACACTTGTAGAGCTAGAACAAAATTGCATTACGCCATTTGTCATACTAATCAATTGCTTTAGTGAACTTGTAGAATTTTAATAGGTTATTCACCCCCCTCTAGCCAGATTAGGACCTTTCATCCGCCCAGGGTGCAGATCAATATGCTGCCAATCGACCGCACGCTCCATTGTGTGGTGCAGAGGATGCGAGGCAGCCTCACCTGCCGGCACCTGGAACCGGCCACACGGCCCCTCCCTAGGAGGGTGATGCGGAGGACGCCATGCCTGCCGCCTAGGGCGCGGATCTAGGCGTCGCCAACCGACCCTGAAGGGGCTCGAGCGATCATATCAGGTGAAGAAAATAAGTTTAAGGGATGCTGAAGGAAACATTCTCCTATTGTAATTAGCAACATGTATGCGATGGAACGGTAAGCAAGACTCACACGATAGCAGGGATCTCAGGTTTCAATATTCGCATGAAATGCAAAATAATGGATGCGCTCACATTTCGCTTGAAAAAATCGTGTAGCCTATGACTGGACTATGAATAATATGTGAGGGCGTAGCTGCTGTTTTCCACACATGGTACAAATGAACCAAGTCAGGCCAGATACTATGTACCATCATCTCTATCACTTTCCACACATGGTACACATGAACCAAGTCAGGCCAGATACTATGTACCATCATCTCTATCACCAGCCTCTCGGGAAGCCCGCCAAACGCCATGAAGCCAGCATGAAGCTCACGCACCATCACCGCCCACTGACAAGCCCATCGTGGAGATCCGTCCACCATCCCCGCCCGCTGATGAGGTACTCGCCATGAGATCCGCCCACGATTGTCCTCTCCCCTTGGAGCTCCTCAGGCCATGATGGATCTGAGCTCCATCACCGCTGTGAGACCCACCCGGCCATCACCATCCTGTCCACCTCGAGCTCCTCAGGCGTTGGCAGCTCCAAGTTCCATCGCGATGAGAAATGCCCGATTCTGTCCTCTCCCTTTGAGCTCCTCTGATGGTGGCAGATCTGAGCTTGATCGATGAAGGTGGTCTTGCCCAACGGAGTTGAGGACAAAGTCGGCCTGCTCGGCAAAAACGAGGACAAGATCACTCAGTGTAATCGTGATTCTGCAGTGTCGAGATGGAAGATGACGAGGAACAGGACGACGAGCATCCTCCAATGCCACCTCCCACCTGCGCCTCCATCGTCAACTCTTCCGCCAAGGACCCAATGTCTCTGCACGTCTCCAACTCGACCAGGACCCTGCCATCTTTGTGTGCCGCCATCTCCGCTGGGGCAACCTCCTCCACAAGCTTGGGCTAGATGGGGAGGAAGCGTCTAAGGAGAGAGAAGCGGAGGCTGAAAATGAAGAGAGAAAAGTGGCAGCTGGAAATGACGAGCCCAAACCCAAAAGCACGCATACATATGATGCAAAAATGGCGTTGGGCCTCGATGGGTGAATGGGCTGGCTGAATTTCCAAAGGCAGACCTCGTAAGGAGTCCATCTCTGAAATTATCCTAGGATGGGAGATACAACATCAAATCTGCGTATGGAGACTTATTCGTGGGAACCATCAAGTTTGGACCATGGCGAAGGATTTGGAAAACTTGGGAACCCCAACGCTATAAATTCTTCATTTGGATAGTACTTCAGAATAGGGTCTGGACGGCTGACATGTTGGCTAAAAGAGGTCTCCCACATCCGGATCTTGTCCCTTTTTGACCAGGCTGAGGAAACCATACATCACTACTTGTTAGTTTAATGCATATTCACTCGCCAAGTGTGGGCCTTGATATTCTAGAAGCTCGGCCTGCTGTTTCTGGCACCTGTTACAACTGTGAGTCGCTTCTTGAGATGGTGGAGGAAAACTAATGCAGTGGCTCCAAAGGAAATCAGAAAGGGCTTGAACACTTTGATAATCTTGGTAGCTTGGGAGGTCTGGAAGCATCGTAATGATTGTATCTTCCAGAACTTGAGGCCGAACGTTCAGGAGGTACGGTTATCAGTGATGTGTGCACGGAGGGCTGTCTTTGGTACACAACTTTTATCCAGGTCGCTCCCCTATGGAGCTTAGGTCCTGGGAGTTGCTGGTCGTCTTTTAGTTAGTTTGTGGCGCGTTGATGTGTTGGTCTCCTTAGGGTGTGTGTCCTGGTGCTCAAGTTGGCCGGGTCTCCCAGACCTGTGTACTTGTATTCTACCTTAATAAAATGACGCGCAGTTCTCCTGTGTGGTTCATGAAAAAGAGTATGCACTTCCAAATAGAAGTGCCTTGAAAAATAGTTTTTGATATTATTAGTATATATCGATGGATGTGGCTTAAAAACATTTGGATTGGACATTATTCATTTTGTATTTAGCAGGATTGAATTTGGATTTTTTTCATTGGATTTTAATTAGATTTATCCATAAGGATTTGGATGCTAATCCATAGCCACGTCTATTTGTGCATTGTAGATCAACAAATTTTGGCTCAGGGCCTGTAATGGAAAAGGGTGGTGCAGCATGTGCCTTCTACTATGCCGGAGCTAAAGTAATGGGAAAGGGAAGGGATTTATAGATGGTGATGGCTATTGGCTCCGCGTCGCGAAGGTTGAAAAGTCAAAGATGTACCTTTCTCTGAGAAGCTGGGCGTTGAAAAGTAGGTGGCTTGAATTGTTGGCTCCGCGTCACCAAGGTTGAGAAGTCAGAAGGTGTACCTTTAATTTTTCCGATAAATTCAGCTGGCAGCTGGCAGTAGGTGGCTTCAACTACTGGACTGAACAGAATTCATAACGTCCCTCCCTCCTTCCTCGGCCTGCTGCGTTAGAACTCTGGGAAAGGTTTCTATTCCTCCAGTAAAACACCCGGAGACTTCAGATCAACTGGGAAAAACTCTTAGCTCCTCCAAAGGACACCGTTGCCTTCCCATAGATCATCCACCCACTGTGTGATTTTCCTGGTAAGAGCAAGAGTACCGAAATGGACATAATAATTTCTGCAGTCCTTGATGAGGTGATCACTAGATCCATAAATTTTGTCATCAGCAAAAGCTCCAAGCCAAAGCTGTCGGATGTTGAGGGCAGCCTGCAAAGGGTTCTCCTTCGGGCACAGGTCATCATCGACGAGGCCACAGGACGCCACATCACCAACCAAGCTATGTTGCAGCAGTTGGGCATGCTGAGAGATGCCATGTACCAAGGCAACTACTTATTTGACACTTCCAGATACCAATCTCAAGATGTGGAGGACACCAAGGATCCAGTTGTGAGTCGTTCTATGTCTCTGTGCAATGTAAATTCTTGTAGAGGAATATCTTCTTCCAATAGGAAGACAGAGCTTTTGGAACAGATGCAATATTCTGTTGACAATTTGAGCTCTATGATACTTGATGTGAAAGAGCTGGTTGGGTTCTTGATGAGCTACCCTCGCCTATACCGCCAGCCTTATAGCATGCATTTGCTGCTGAGCAACTGCATGTTTGGACAGCAGATGGAGGCACATCTTGTTATTAGCTTCCTGTTGAATACAGAACCTCATGGTTCGGATGTATTAGAGGTCCTGCCAATTGTTGGTCCATGCCAAGTCGGCAAGAGCACCCTTGTCTCTCATGTTTGCAAGGATGAAAGAGTCCGTGATCATTTCTCAGAAATTCTTTTTATTGAGTGGCCATGATTTTACAAATTATGACCTCCTTACACTCAGAGAAGGATGTGGAGTGGAAGGAACATAAAAAAAATGTGTTGAAAACAAACAAAGATAGGAGGTTGCTTGTTGTTGAATTAGATGGTGATGTTCATGATGATGCTTTGAATAAGTTGTTCTCTTCTTATAAACAACGCGTGCCAAGGGGTAGTAAAATCATAGTTACGAGCCAATCAGACGAGATCATCAAGTTTGGAACAACAACCACCTCTACATCTGAAGTATCTATCTCATGAAGCATACTGGTATTTCTTTAAGACACTTACATTTGGAAGCATGGACCCCAATATACAACCAAGGTTTGCTCATGTGGCCATGGGGATAGCTAGGATGCGGCATGTATCTTTCATTTGTGCAAACTACATGGCTTCTTTGTTGAGGAACAACTTTGAAATCCACTTTTGGTGCAAGGTTTTAACCTTCTTAAGATCGCTTATTCAGGAACATATCTCCAAATATGGTAGGCATCCAAATGATCTAATAAGCCAGAATAGACCTGTGCAGTTTTGGAAAATGGCCACACCATCTGAAGATGTTGTGCCTTATTGTCAGTCTCAACACTCTTCACATGAGGAGGTTCCAGATATAACAATCCAAGATGTGTTGTATGGAAACATTAAGCTTCATGGGAAATTTGAGGTCCTATCATGGAGGTCTCAGATTCCACCTTACTATAGCTATGTTTTCTCTTGTGAGATTCGAAGGAAAAAAAACTGCAGCTACCAAGAGGAAGCGGTCTGAATACTAAAGAAAAAATTAATCAGATTTGTTGAATTTCTTCTGTTGTGGGGCTTATGTCTGAATACTAAAGAAAAAATTAATCAGATTTGTTGAATTTCTTCTGTTGTGGGGCTTATGTGGTGAAACATCTGAGTATGTTTTGATAGGGTGTCACATACTCGCTAAAGCAAAGTCATGCTTGATAGGATGTTAAATGTTGCATCATTTTTTTTGGAAACTGCATCATTGTTAACTGTACTACTATTAGCAATTTGTTACCTCGTAAATTGATTTTTTTTCTCCCTCTGAATGTGAAACTTGCGGGTGATGTTTTCCCTTAGTTATAAAAAATTGATAGCTATTGTTTTGCTCCTCCCTTTTATGTTTTCACTACCAAGCATGACTTATGGCTTGGAGATTTATCCAATGATCGTGTCATCTATTCTAATACGTCTTGAAATGAGATGTTGTACCATGGCCAGACATGTGCTATTCTGAACATGGTCTCGTGTTAGATTTAGACCGGAAACATGTGGATGGCAAGAATGAGATAAGGATGGGGGAGAGCTAGTGAAGTGTGATGGGTGTTGGAAGTGATCTCCCTCCATTAGGCCCAACGGCCTTTTGGGCCTTGTTCTCGTGCCCTGATCGGGGGCGCCCAACCCAATATGGTTGGTGGGCCCCCGTCGCACAGCGCTATATATAGGAGGTGGGGGGCCGGGGCTCGAGGTACGAGGTTAACCACGCAGCCAGTTCCCCACCGACATTCCTAACCCTAATCCCGATCTAGAGAATGGGCGCTGCCAGCGACGGGAAGCATCACCGAACCCATGGCGCCGGCGAACGACCCCAACATCGGCGCTTCCTCCGGATCGGCTACTCCTGCTCCCAGTGACGGTTTGCGCATTCCACTATTCTCCTTTCCTCTTACTAGCAGTTGTGGTAGTAGTTGTTTTAGGCCACGTACACCTACTGTAAATCGAGATCTTGCTATTCCTACAGTGATTCGTACCCGATCTAACGAACCAACAAACGACGAATACCAACAATGGTATCAGAGCCACGTTAAGAAATAAGAACCCTAGATCGGGATACAATCAAACGAAATACTTTAAACAGCAACTCATTTCCTTTCGGATCGGGAAAGGAATAAAGAAAGAACCACCGATTCAGAATTTTTTTCGGATCGGAAAGAAATAGACGAATACCTAACCCTAACGAAACCACGAACTCAACTCCATGGATGGAGTGGCTGCACACGGCCAAAGAAGTTACTACGGCAAAACACTCGCCGGCGGCCGGGTCCTTTTGGGAGCCCACGCGGTGGAGGATGAACCGGCCGCGGCCACGTGTGCGCGCGAGAAGGGCGCCGCCTGCTGGCCCACTCGACGGCGGCGAGCTCAGCCCAGGGCGAGCTCGCGCGCCAGCGAAGGGGGCAACAGCGGCGCCACCGCCTTCGGCCTCTCCGGCAAGGGCTATGGTGGCCGCGCGCGCTGTTGTGGAGACCGAAGGGAAGAGAAGATAGAAAGGCCGGAGGCCATGCGGCGGTGTAAGAGAAAATGGCATGAATTAGGATCGATTAAAAGATAAGTAAGATACAAGATGTCACTACCCCACTTAACATAGATCGAGCTACTTCTCAAGACTTATACCTTCCGGGCCTACCTTTGAAACACGAGAACAAGAACAACACACAAGCAACACATCAAGCAAAATAAGCACACATCACATCATCGGTACTACACGTGCTTCTTCAATAATGGTGGTCATCCTAAGAAAAAATATGGATGATGAAAAGCCATCGAATCTTTGAACCAGGTAAGATCAGAAAACTTTTAGTAAAAACAACACAAAACAAAATCCAAGGGAGTAAGAAATAATAGCTCAAAGGAAAGCTATCAAGGAGAGGATACAACAGGACAAGAAAGAGGAATAGTCAAAATCAATGAGTCAAGGGATGACAAAATAGTTTTATAGTAAAATGAGTTTTAGAATACGTCCAGTGCTACTTGGCATACGTCCTACAGTCAACACCGCTCTGATACCACTCTGTCACACCCGGTTTTCTAAAGAACAAAACCAGGCTAATCATATGTGTGCCCAGAAAGTCCACACATATGCCAGAATGAAAAACTATCAGAAACAATGTTATTATATAACGTATACATAGCTATATTAACACTTACATCAGAGTATCGCGGAAGGTGACTAAACTTCGGGCTCCATTCTTCTCAGGGACGGCTGACTAGGGGTAACATATGCCTAGCACTTCTACTAGTCTTCTGGAAACTCCACTACACCTTTGTCCTTTTTCCGAGTAGCATCTTACTACACACTGGAGTGTTGGGGAAATAGCAAGAGTGAGTCCATGTCGAACTCAACAAGTATAACACAGGGTTCATGAGGCTCAAAAAGGCTAGACACTGTTTAACTGCGTTTAGCTTTTAATCATCATATAATTAGCAATTGAGTAACATCAAGGTAATTCCAAATCCCATTAATGAATCAATGATCAATTGTAATAAGGATAATGAATAGCATTAACATGAGCATAATAATAATCAACAATAATTAAGCATGATATAACAATGGTGATTAACTATTCTGTAAGAATCCCCAAGGCCGCTCGTATCCGTGAGCACGGCTAGTATACCAGTTTTTAACTCTGCGCAGAGGTGTACACTTTCACTGTGAGTCATGATTTCCAAATGCATGGGTTTGCAAGGCCCAAAACATCAGAGACCATATAAAGCCATTCAAAAGTTTGTCTACCAAGTTAGGGCCATTAGATTCACTCGGCAGGCAGATGTAGAACCCCCCTTCCCTGTGGCACAACAACCGCAGCCTATACACACTAGGCCAGGGGCTCGCACTACACCCAACGTGGCAAGCCATTCTTACGCCATTTAAGGTAACCTCTAACAAGCTAGAAAAGGTCTCTTGAACAACTAGAGCCAGAGCCATATAGCCCTCACAGCTGTACTGTCAATCCCGGTTATCACTTACAGGTAAGTCCTTACGGAGAGAAACCAGAGCAACAATATAACCCCTTGCTCTAGCCCCCTTTTCAACAGTAATAAAATCATCTTAATGGTTGGTTGCTTAATCCATCAGTCAAATTACAAGATCATTGTTCATAATTAAGCGCTAGCAGTAGCTACCCAAATGCATAACCCATAGGTGACAAGGAAACAAGATATCAATAGCTAAGTTATAATCTCTATGGTTGTCAAGGAAGACACATGCATATGTATAATAATTTCAGTGAATAGGCAACAAGGATGGTCCCATGTTATACTTGCCTTAATCAAAGCTTTCCTGATGATACTGCTGGTCTGGCTCAAAATAATACTCCTGATCGTCAAGAAATTGCTCACCGTCTATACTCGATCATCAATCAACAACACACATGCATCCAATCAAACATACACGAAGCAAACAAAGAGATACAATTAGAACAGTACACCAACAGTAGCAAAACAGTAATAAAAGATTATAAAACTCTTCTACACGTTTCTACGATCACACAGACGCAAAGATCACCAAATTCGGAGTTAAAACGTATAAGTTATGAATTTTCTAAGATTTTCTATAGATAAATAAATACTTAATTATAAACTCAAAAAATAAATTATCAAAACTAACTGTACAACTACACTAACATGTAGAGCTCACAAATACGAACCTAACGCAACTTGAACGGATCAAATCAGAGTTAAAACGAAGATTTTATGACCAAAACAATTCTAGTGGCAAAACTGTAATTATCTGAAAACGTATTTTTGATTTACCGAGAGAGAATACACTTTCAAAACACGAAAACGTTTTCAGGGTTTACGCTAAAGGACGGTGGGTTCTATTAAGAAAAAGTCCAGGGACTCTTTAGAAAGATTACCCCGCGAAGGGGTATCTTCTAATCTCGGCCGTCGATTCAAAATCTAACGGTTGACATCGTTTCCTAGTCTTCACAGAGAGAAGCTCGGCCTTCTTCTCCAAGTCCGGCCGACGGCCTCCATGGCCGGCCACCCAAGCTCGCCGGAGACATTCGGTTTTCCCGTTTCCGATCACCATTCTCTCCACAACCAACACCAACCGAACGAGGAACTCAATGCGAATCCATCTATGCGGTACAAGCTAGCTACGATGGATTGAAAACGACACGCGATGTGAGGAGGGCGGCGGCGCCATTGCCGACTCGTCGGTGACCTTCAAAAGCATGATTCGAAGCATCTACACCCAAAAGAAAAGCATGGGAAGGTAGAGAAGAAGATTGTAGACTCACCAACGCGAAGAACACGGCCTCAAATCCACCCGCGAACTCCACCTACAAGCAACCGAAATCTCCAACTCCCCCAATCCCTAGTGCTCGGTTTCACGTGGTTGACTAGGGTTTTAGATGGAAAACGGAAAGAGGAGAACCCCGGCTACCCTTTTGTAACTTCACCTCATCGATTTCGGGTAGGATATCAAGGATTCGAGATTCGATTCGGTTGAAGCTTTGTGTTCGTGTCCGTCCCGGTTACGACGAAGGTAGAAGATGCGGCTGCCACCTGGGGCCCACCCGTCAATGGCTGAAGGAGGATGAGGCGCGCTGCTTTGGCTTCCTAGGCCAGCCCACCGATGCGAGAGAGGGAGCACCAGCGGCCCGCTTCCGCAGCCCAGCGCGGGGAGAGAAGAAACAGGCCGGCCGGTTAACCGGGCCACCAGCAGGTAAGTATTTTCTTTCTTTTTTTTCTATTTGTTTTTCAAAACTATTCCAAATAAAATTTTCCAAGCCAAAACAAAATAAAATAAATCCACTCCACAAAATAAAATAAATGCAACAGCATGAATGCAACACCAAAAATTCTTTTCTAAATTTTAATTTGCCCTTAATTGTTATCTAACTTATTTGAAATTCATTATCCCTAAAGTTTAGAATTTTTGGGTGTTACAAATTCTACCCCCCTTAAAAGAATCTCGTCCTCGAGATTGGACTGCTTACTCAAACAACTGCGGATATGATTTCCTCAATTCATCCTCTCTTTCCCAAGTTGCCTCTGCCTCTGAATATCGATTCCACTGAACCTTGCACATTTTAATAATCTGACTTTGGGTAACTCTCTCAGCAGTTTCTAAAATCTTAATCGGAAACTCTTCATATGTAAGATCCTCCTTAACAGTCAATTCTTCTAAAGGTATCTGCTCCTCAGACACACGCAAACACTTCTTAAGTTATGAAACATGAAACACATCATGTACTCCAGATAAATTCTCAGGCAACTCTAATTGATAAGCAACTTCCCCACGTCTAGTAATAACTTTAAATGGTCCAACATACCTTGGTGCTAGTTTACCTTTCATGTTAAACCTCTTCACACTTTTCATAGGTGACACCTTCAAATAGACATAATCACCTACCTCAAAAACTAAATCTCTTCTTCTATTGTCAGCATAAGTCTTCTGACGAGACTGTGCTACTCTCAAATTCTCACGAATCACTCGCACTTGATCTTCTGCGTTTCTAAGAACATCTATACCAAACACTTGAGATTCACCTGTCTGATCCCAAAATAATGGAGTTCTACACTTACGTCCATACAAAGCTTCAAACGGTGCCATCTTAAGACTCTGTTGATAACTGTTATTGTAAGAGAATTCTGCATAAGGCAAACTCTTATCCCAACTAGTTCCATATTGCAATGCACAAGCTCTCAACATATCCTCTAATACCTGGTTGGTCCTTTCAGTCTGTCCATCTGTCTGTGGATGATATGCTGTACTAAAATTCAATTTTGTTCCCAATGATTCATGTATAGCTTTTCAAAAATGCAACGTAAACTGCGATCCTCGATCAGATACAATCTTCTTTGGAACTCCACGCAAACATACTATTCTTTCTATATACAAGGTAGCTAATTGTACTCCCGTGTAATTTAGTCTTGACTGGTATAAAATGAGCAACTTTAGTCAATCTATCCACTATCACCCAAATAGAATCATAACCTCTCTGAGTACGCAGTAACCCTACTATAAAGTCCATACCAACTTCCTCCTACTTCCATTCAGGAATCTTCATTGGTTGCACAATCCAGCAGGTCTCTGATGCTCTGCTTTCACCCTCTGACAAGTGTCACACAATGTCACATACTCAGCCACATCTCGCTTTAATCCAACCCACCAATATTTCTGTTTAAGATCCAAATACATCTTAGTACTACCAGGATGAATGGAATAAGCTGACTCATGAGCTTCGCTAAGAATTGCCTGTTGAACAGCTTGATCCTCAGATACACACAGCCTCTTTCCAAACCACAAAATCCCATTATCATCCATTCGAAAACCCTGGTGACTTACCAATCACTATATCTTTTGCTATCTTCTTCAGTTTCTCATCCTTCAACTGACCCTTGTAAATTTCTTACTCTAAAGTAGGCTCTATCACTAATTCCATTGTATTAGTAACAATTCCCAAATTCAAATATTCAAATTCAGCACATAACTCACTAGTCATAGACAACGTCCGTATCTCATTGGCATAACTTTTCCTACTAAGAGCATCAGCTACTTTATTAGCCTTACCAGGATGATAGTGTATCTCAATATCATAATCCTTAATCAACTCTAACCATCTACGTTGTCTCAAATTCAGATCTGACTGAGTAAAAATATACTTCAAACTCTTATGATCAGTGTATATATCACTCTTATGTCCAATCAAATAATATCTCCCGATCTTTAAAGCATGAACCACAGCTGCTAACTTCCAAATCATGTGTAGGATAATTCAACTCATGCTTTCTCAACTGCCTAGATGCATAAACCGCAACTCTGCCTTCTTGCATAAGAACACATCCCAAACCTTGACAAGAAGCATCACAATAAATAGAAAACTTCTTACTCAAATCTGGTAAAACCAAAACAGGCGCTGTAGTCAACCTCTTCTTCAATTCCTCAAAACTAGCTTGACATTTATCCGACCACACAAACTTGGCATTCTTCTCTAATAGAGATGTCATAGGTTTAGCAAGTTTAGAAAACCCTTTAATGATCCGTCTGTAATATCCAGCTAATCCCAAGAAACTACGAATCCCGCTAACGTCAATAGATGGTTTCCAATTCAATAGATAAGCAAAATCTGATTTCTCTGTGCAAATTCCAATTTCAGTAACTCAGTAAAACTGTCATATCTCGAGCTACAGACGTCCAATTCAGATGATCTTTACATGGTTGGAAAGCTTACAAAATTATCTACAACTTTTATTCACAATACTTTTTCTGAATCTGTCAAATAATTGGCCAAAAACTGAACTTAACCGAAACTGTTTCAGAATTCCAGACTGTGCAGTAACCCCAACTTGAAATAGATATATCTCTTAGCTCTTAATAGATATTAAAGTGATTCTTGCGGGGTTGGAAAGATATAGAAGTCTAATTATTCCCAGTATAATTTCCTAAATTTCCCATTAATGGGTTTTAAGTTATTTCTTAAACATCCCAGACTGATCTAAAAATTAGCAAAGGACAGAACTAAGTTAACCTGTCTACAAAACTCCAGCACACATTACAAAGATCCAAATCACACATTATCATAATAACAATCCATCAATCACACAATTGTTCACACCACAAACTGACTCTCAAAACAATCCAACTTAAAATTGACTCGCAACTACTATCGTTCTTATTACATAGGGATTTTTCCTATTTCCTAGTTAAGTTTCTAATAAATCTTGGGACGACCTAACTCCGCCCTTAATTGGTCAATCTCCTTATAAGCTTGCTCCTTAAGTTCTTTTTCCTTCAGCAACTCTTATGCAATGATGATGCCACAAGCTCATAACCAACTTTATAAATGTCTCCTTTAGACCCTTATGATTCTTGTAGATGGTTCTAACAGATTACCACTCTGAGAAAAGATACTAACGCTTGATAGTGACTTTGCAACCATGTAGATAGCTGATGCTTCCAAGTGACGAAATAGAACATATAAAACCTCCATCTTGTATCGTCTTTTAGTTCGACAAACCCTCTTAAGAAGAGATCAACTAGAGTACACCAAAGGATAGCTTGCATTTGTTTCTGAGTGATAACTACTATCGTGTCCTTCTATCATGTCAAAGAGACTCATGAGCATATGCAAGAACAAGTAACCTGCACTTCCTCGCGAGCAGAAAAATAGCAGTGTAGAAATACAGTTATATCTCGAGTTCTACGAATCCGATGATATTGTAGCTTATACCGTTGGAAAGCTTATCAAATTTACTACAACTTCCTTATAGAATTCTTCTCCAGATTCTACAGTTAAGGTAGTCGAAAACTGTGCACAACAGAAACTATTCCAGATTGCTGACAGCACAGATGCGCCGCCTTGTGATTTTCATAACTCTCAAACCATAATAGCTATCAGGGTGGTTCTTACAGTCAGAGAAAGATATTAAAATCTACTATTGTCCAAAATTTATCCATGATTTTTGGGCATCCAAAAATATAGGTATAAACTAAGAAAGATAGACTGTTCTAAAAAAAATAGGATAAGGCAGAAACGAGTTTAAGAGAGACTAGAGAGATAGATAACACTAATCTTCAAGTCTTCACACTTCTTTGCTTTGTGTTGATGAGATATAAGACATGGATCGAGGATAGCCAAAAGATGACAAGAAAGATAAGGTTTGATCTTGAGTTCTTTGTACCTCCTCATGCCTCGTCGCTTGAGATATTCAGGACTTGCTGTTGTTGATAGCAGATGCTACCCCACTTAACAAAGATCTTGTTTCGCCTGACGATGTCATTGAAGGCAACACTTTCTCTAAAGCTTGCTGCTAATGATAAGTCCTTCATGTGTTGATCATTCATTAAGATAAGATTAATAAGGTAGCATGACAACCAAGGGTAGACAGGAACGGTGTAAGAGAAAATGGCATGAATTAGGATCGATTGAAAGATAAGTAAGATACAAGATGTCACTACCCCACTTAACATAGATCGAGCTACTTCTCAAGACTTATACCTTCCGGGCCTACCTTTGAAACACGAGAACAAGAACAACACACAAGCAACACATCAAGCAAAATAAGCACACATCACATCATCGGTACTATACGTGCTTCTTCAATAATGGTGGTCATCCTAAGAAAAAATATGGATGATGAAAAGCCATCGAATCTTTGAACCAGGTAAGATCAGAAAACTTTTAGTAAAAACAACATAAAACAAAATCCAAGGGAGTAAGAAATAATAGCTCAAAGGAAAGCTATCAAGGAGAGGATACAACAGGACAAGAAAGAGGAATAGTCAAAATCAATGAGTCAAGGGATGACAAAATAGTTTTATAGTAAAATGAGTTTTAGAATACGTCCAGTGCTACTTGGCATACGTCCTACAGTCAACACCGCTCTGATACCACTCTGTCACACCCGGTTTTCTAAAGAACAAAACCAGGCTAATCATATGTGTGCCCAGAAAGTCCACACATATGCCAGAATGAAAAAGTATCAGAAACAATGTTATTATATAACGTATACATAGCTATATTAACACTTACATCAGAGTATCGCGGAAGGTGACTAAACTTCGGGCTCCATTCTTCTCAGGGACGGCTGACTGGGGGTAACATATGCCTAGCACTTCTACTAGTCTTCTGGAAACTCCACTACACCTTTGTCCTTTTTCCGAGTAGCATCTTACTACACACTGGAGTGTTGGGGAAATAGCAAGAGTGAGTCCATGTCGAACTCAACAAGTATAACACAGGGTTCATGAGGCTCAAAAAGGCTAGACATTGTTTAACTGCGTTTAGCTTTTAATCATCATATAATTAGCAATTGAGTAACATCAAGGTAATTCCAAATCCCATTAATGAATCAATGATCAATTGTAATAAGGATAATGAATAGCATTAACATGAGCATAATAATAATCAACAATAATTAAGCATGATATAACAATGGTGATTAACTATTCTGTAAGAATCCCCAAGGCCGCTCGTATCCGTGAGCACGGCTAGTATACCAGTTTTTAACTCTGCGCAGAGGTGTACACTTTCACTGTGAGTCATGATTTCCAAATGCATGGGTTTGCAAGGCCCAAAACATCAGAGACCATATAAAGCCATTCAAAAGTTTGTCTAACAAGTTAGGGCCATTAGATTCACTCGGCAGGCAGATGTAGAACCCCCCTTCCCTGTGGCACAACAACCGCAGCCTATACACACTAGGCCAGGGGCTCGCACTACACCCAACGTGGCAAGCCATTCTTACGCCATTTAAGGTAACCTCTAACAAGCTAGAAAAGGTCTCTTGAACAACTAGAGCCAGAGCCATATAGCCCTCACAGCTGTACTGTCAATCCCGGTTATCACTTACAGGTAAGTCCTTACGGAGAGAAACCAGAGCAACAATATAACCCCTTGCTCTAGCCCCCTTTTCAACAGTAATAAAATCATCTTAATGGTTGGTTGCTTAATCCATCAGTCAAATTACAAGATCATTGTTCATAATTAAGCGCTAGCAGTAGCTACCCAAATGCATAACCCATAGGTGACAAGGAAACAAGATATCAATAGCTAAGTTATAATCTCTATGGTTGTCAAGGAAGACACATGCATATGTATAATAATTTCAGTGAATAGGCAACAAGGATGGTCCCATGTTATACTTGCCTTAATCAAAGCTTTCCTGATGATACTGCTGGTCTGGCTCAAAATAATACTCCTGATCGTCAAGAAATTGCTCACCGTCTATACTCGATCATCAATCAACAACACACATGCATCCAATCAAACATACACGAAGCAAACAAAGAGATACAATTAGAACAGTACACCAACAGTAGCAAAACAGTAATAAAAGTTTATAAAACTCTTCTACACGTTTCTACGATCACACAGACGCAAAGATCACCAAATTCGGAGTTAAAACGTATAAGTTATGAATTTTCTAAGATTTTCTATAGATAAATAAATACTTAATTATAAACTCGAAAAATAAATTATCAAAACTAACTGTACAACTACACTAACATGTAGAGCTCACAAATACAAACCTAACGCAACTTGAACGGATCAAATCGGAGTTAAAACGAAGATTTTATGACCAAAACAATTCTAGTGGCAAAACTGTAATTATCTGAAAACGTATTTTTGATTTACCGAGAGAGAATACACTTTCAAAACACGAAAACGTTTTCAGGGTTTACGCTAAAGGACGGCGGGTTCTATTAAGAAAAAGTCCAGGGACTCTTTAGAAAGATTATCCCGTGAAGGGGTATCTTCTAATCTCGGCCGTCGATTCAAAATCTAACGGTTGACATCGTTTCCTAGTCTTCACAGAGAGAAGCTCGGCCTTCTTCTCCAAGTCCGGCCGACGGCCTCCATGGCCGGCCACCCAAGCTCGCCGGAGACATTCGGTTTTCCCGTTTCTGATCACCATTCTCTCCACAACCAACACCAACCGAACGAGGAACTCAATGCGAATCCATCTATGCGGTACAAGCTAGCTACGATGGATTGAAAACGACACGCGATGTGAGGAGGGCGGCGGCGCCATTGCCGACTCGTCGGTGACCTTCAAAAGCATGATTCGAAGCATCTACACCCAAAAGAAAAGCATGGGAAGGTAGAGAAGAAGATTGTAGACTCACCAACGCGAAGAACACGGCCTCAAATCCACCCGCGAACTCCACCTACAAGCAACCGAAATCTCCAACTCCCCCCAATCCCTAGTGCTCGGTTTCACGTGGTTGACTAGGGTTTTAGATGGAAAACGGAAAGTGGAGAACCCCGGCTACCCTTTTGTAACTTCACCTCATCGATTTCGGGTAGGATATCAAGGATTCGAGATTCGATTCGGTTGAAGCTTTGTGTTCGTGTTCGTCCCGGTTACGACGAAGGTAGAAGATGCGGCTACCACCTGGGGCCCACCCGTCAATGGCTGAAGGAGGATGAGGCGCGCTGCTTTGGCTTCCTAGGCCAGCCCACCAATGCGAGAGAGGGAGCACCAGCGCCCTGCTTCCGCAGCCCAGCGCGGGGAGAGAAGAAACAGGCCGGCCGGTTAACCGGGCCACCAGCAGGTAAGTATTTTCTTTCTTTTTTTTCTATTTGTTTTTCAAAACTATTCCAAATAAAATTTTCCAAGCCAAAACAAAATAAAATAAATCCACTCCACAAAATAAAATAAATGCAACAGCATGAATGCAACACCAAAAATTCTTTTCTAAATTTTAATTTGCCCTTAATTGTTATCTAACTTATTTGAAATTCATTATCCCTAAAGTTTAGAATTTTTGGGTGTTACAACCCATAGAACCAAATGTTGCACATGAGGAAGAACAACAACAGCCCAATGTGAAACAAGTGCCAGAGGCCCCTAGAAGGTCTCAAAGAACAAGAAGGTCAGCTATTTCTAATGACTATGAAGTTTATGAAACAGAAGAATTTCAGATGGGGGATGATCCCACCTCAATTGAAGAAGCCATGAGAAGCGACCACTCATCAAAGTGGCTTAAGGCCATGGAAGACGAAATGAAATCAATGAGTACCAACAAAGTTTGGGACTTGGAAATTATTCCTAAGGGAGCCAAAACAGTAGGTTGTAAATGGATCTACAAAACAAAATATGACTCCCAAGGGAACATATAAAGATTTAAAGCGCGACTTGTGGCGAAAGGCTTTACGCAAAGAGAAGGGATTGATTACAATGAGACAT
Organism: Saccharum hybrid cultivar R570; assembly: GCA_038087645.1. Taxonomy (NCBI): domain Eukaryota; kingdom Viridiplantae; phylum Streptophyta; class Magnoliopsida; order Poales; family Poaceae; genus Saccharum; species Saccharum hybrid cultivar. The sequence continues at coordinate 3,160,713 of JAQSUU010000368.1, forward strand.
TTTCTCCAGTCTCATGTAAAGATTCCTTCAGAATTATAATGGCACTTGTGGCCCACTATGATTTGGAGTTACATCAAATGGATGTAAGAACGGCGTTCCTTAACGGGGATTTGGAAGAAAATGTTTATATGGCACAACCAAAAGGTTTTGTTGTAAAAGGAAAAGAAAATATGGGATGCCGCCTAAAGAAATCAATCTACGGATTGAAACAAGCCTCAAGACAGTGGTATTTGAAATTTGATAGAACGATAAAAGGTTTTGGGTTTAAGGAAAATGTTGAGGACAATTGCGTTTACGCAAAATTCAAGAATGGAAAGTATATATTCCTAATTCTGTATGTGGATGATATCCTGCTTGCTAGCAGTGATGTCAGTCTACTAATGGAAATGAAGAAATTCTTGTCCTCAAACTTCGATATGAAAGATCTCGGTGAGGCCTCGTTTGTTTTGGGAATAGAGATTCACCGAGATAGAAGAAAGGGGGTACTGGGACTGTCGCAGAAGGCATACATAGAAAAGGTTTTGAAGAAATTTAGTATGCATACGTGCAGTTCTTCACCTGCTCCTATTGTCAAGGGCGATAGATATGGGGAACATCAAGGTCCCAAGAATGAATATGAGATTAACCGAATGAAAGCGGTACCGTATGCTTCAGCAGTTGGAAGTTTACAATATGCTCAAGTGTGTACACGCCCTGACTTGGCTTTTGTCACCGGGTTACTTGGCAGATATCAAAAGAATCCAGGAATAGAACATTGGAAATTGGTGAAGAAAGTCCTGCGTTATTTGCAGGGTACGAAAGGCCTCATGCTAACGTATAGAAGATCTGATTCCCTGAAGATAGAGGGGTATTCAGATTCCGATTATGCGGGAGAAGAAAGAAAATCCACGTCAGGATAAGTATTTACTTTCGTAGGAGGGGCTATATCGTGGAAAAGCTCCAAACAAACCGTAACTACATCCTCGACAATGTATGCCGAGTTTGTAGCATGCTATGAAGCAACGGGACAGGTGAATTGGCTAAAGAAATTCATACCCGGATTGAAAGTGATTGATGATATAAATGAACCGATGAGGTTGTATTGTGATAACAACCCAGTGGTACAATATGCTTACAACAATAGATCAAGTGGTGCTGCCAAACACATTGACATAAAGTACTATGTTGTAAAAGATAAAGTTCGGGATCATATTATAAATCTTGAGCATATAAGTACAGAGAAAATGCTCGCGGATCCGCTCACAAAGGGCTTACCGTCCAACGTGTTCAGAGAACACGTAGCCGGCATGGGTTTAAGGGAAAGCCTATGATTCCCGAACATACGAAGGGCCCAGAAGAAACTTCATTCCAAACAAAGAAATGTGTTGTGGCTGTTAGTCTAACGACACTAATTGCTGTGACGATGAAACAGTTCAATGCACTAATCTGCAATGGAATAGGATAGAAGCAAGAAAAATATGAATCAAAAGATTGAATATGAAATTAAAGAACAAAGAAAGTGATGAGAGATCAAGGGGAAGAATGTTGGAAGTGATCTCCCTCCATTAGGTCCAACGGCCTTTTGGGCCTTGTTCTCGCGCTCTGATCGGGGGCGCCCAACCCAATATGGTTGGTGGGCCCCCGTCGCACAGCGCTATATATAGGAGGTGGGGGGCCGGGGCTCGAGGTACGAGGTTAACCACGCAGCCAGTTCCCCACCGACATTCCTAACCCTAATCCCGATCTAGAGAAGGGGCGCTGCCAGCGACGGGAAGCATCACCGAACCCATGGCGCCGGCGAACGACCCCAACACCGGCGCTTCCTCCGGATCGGCTACTCCTGCTCCCAGTGACAGTTTGTGCATTCCACTGTTCTCCTTTCCTCTTACTAGCAGTTGTGGTAGTAGTTGTTTTAGGCCACGTACACCTACTGTAAATCGAGATCTTACTATTCCTACTGTGATTCGTACCCGATCTAACGAACCAACGAACGACGAATACCAACAATGGGATGGCCAGATGGATGAAAAAGTGAGAAAATTTTCTTTTTTATTATTATTACTAGCAAATGTGCAACGGGTGGAAAAAATTCTGCCTCTCTAGGATGGTACACGGGATTTCAAGGAGAGGGCCAGTGTCCTTGATCATGGCTTTACCCATGTTTACTGCACCTTGGTTGATTAGGGCTTAATAATCCAGAGATCATTCCAAATTGCTCATCCGATGGGATATTTGGGTATTAAGTATTTGTAGTTGCGGAATACAGTAGACGAAGAAACGTAGCCAGGACTTGATCTATATACATCGCATGTGTTTTCTCTTTGAGTTTATAACATGTTTTTTCCTTAAATGTCAAATAAGCTGGAGTTTTATTTTTTCCTTTTCTATATATAATGACGGACATGTGTTATTTTATTTTGTCCATGTGTGACTGTGTCGGACACGTACGGTGGAGTTTTATTCCGTTTCTTTGTTAACGGACACATGTTTTTTTTTCTCTAATTAACATCTTTTATTTAACATTAAAAAGAGCCAAAATTTCTTAAAATACTGGAAAATTAGAAGGATTCTCGCCAGGACGTTCAACGGAAAAATTAATAAATAAAATAAAAAACAAAAAGGATTTGAATTAGAATTTCTATTCAAGTTACTTAAATTGGAGAGATCTATTTGAATAAGGATTCCTATCTATCTAGGTTATCTTAAGAAGTGCCATATACATGACTCAATATGTTTTAGAATCAGACTCCATATCACCTATCTATCTAGGTTATCTAAAGAAGTGCCACATATATGACTCAATATGTTTTGGAATCAGACTCCGTATCGCGCTAGACAAGAGCTATTCTAACTCGTATGAGCACATCTTATATATATAAGCCCGGACGGAAGAAACTCTCCATTGTCCGGGAGTTAGAAGGAGACGGACAAAAAAATGGATGGAACATAAAAATGGGCTCAAATTTCGTCTCTTTATTAATAGGTATAGATAGATATAGATATGGATTTCAACCCAGAACAGAACCTAATGCTCTTGAGTATTGATTGAATCTTGGGCTGCCGCACTCTCCATCTTCTTATCCGTTCTGTAGACTGTAGCAAAGCAGAAGAGTGGTGGAATTAAGGATGAAAATGGAACCAAAATATCTCGAACCGAACTGCATCATTTTTTTATTTTATCCGATTGAATTCGCATTTTTGTGTCCAACTTTACTGTTTTCGCTTTTGTTTTCGTATTTCAAATGTAAAAATAGAAAACTGTTTAGACATTTTCCGACCGTTTTCTACTTTTAATTCAGAATATCCCGAATTCAAAATTCGGTTTGGTTGCCAATCATTACTGTCCAGGCAACTAGGCAAAGGCAAGTGTGGAACACTGATGCCCATTGGCCGCATTATATAGGCAGCTCACCCCGTCGCACCTCCCTGAGTCGCCGAGGTAGGACTAATCACCTCGCACGGTGCTGCATGCCTACATCTAGCTTCACACGGCTCTGTTGTTGCATTGCATGTGACTGGGCCGACCAAGAGAGAGAGCTATGACATCTTAAATTTTCCTCTTCTTTCTTTTTCTTTCTTTTTCTTTCTTTTTCTTTTTTTTTCTTGTCAAAAAACTAAATTGATAAGTCTGCTCTCTTGCACTCAAAATTTGCCACGATGGCACTTGTTAATTGTTATGCATTGTGGATCGGTATTCCGTATTGATTTTCGTATACTGACCATATTCGACATAATTTCGCTCGAATTGGTTCGTTTTCAAAATTCTCGATATTCCGTAAGTTCGCGTTCGTTTTCGTGTCCGGCTTTACCGTTTTCGCTTTCGTTTTCGTATTCAAATGTAAAAGTAGAAAATGGTTGAAGAGTTTTCCGACCGTTTTCATCTTTATGTGCAATGGAGCGCTGTTGTGCTCTGTGAGGGAACCAAATCACCGGAGGGAACTATATGTAAATATTTTTATAACTAATCACCGCCCAAACCAGGGCAACCATATGCAGATGTTTATTGAGGGGAAATGATCGTTGGAGTGGACTCCGGAGGCCAAACCTCCACCACCATATCCTCACGGCGACTAAGCAGCAAATGAGGCCGGTTTTGGTGCATTGGTGCTTCCATCGGTTTAGATCGTAGAGGTTATCGCAACCTCAGACTCAGATACTATGCGGCCTGTGTGGAATCGGCAATTCTCACCGGCCTTGATGTTGTAGATGCTTACGTCTACACTGATGAGAAAAAACATGGAGAAGAGCAGGCTGGAAAGCAACGATTCTACTGTTGGTTCTGATGTTGAACGAGGTACGAATTCCAATTTCAAGGATTTGGTTCACCGGGCTGTTTTGGAGAGGAGGATGCATGGGCGTACGCCCAGGAACAAGTGGATTCAGCACCTCATTCTGTAACAAGTCAGATAAAACCAAGCGACCAATTTGAGAAAGATTTTTGGCATGATGTTGGTTTCCCCGAGGAAGCTCACTGGTGGGAGCGGGGGATTTCGTCATGGCCGGAGCAGCACAAAAAAGATGAGGAACGGAGTCGAGGACGTCCGGATGCAGCAAATTCTGCTCGTCCTGGGGCCGCAGCCGCAGCATTGTGGCCCGCAACCACCCCCTAGGAACTCCAATCGGTAGATGCAAGGCCATACACCTGCACTGCATGTTGGCGATCGTGGACGACCAGTGGGACCAACCCACCTGTGGCGTGCTGGTTGTAGCGCTGCTGGATGCCGCGACGAGGTGGTGGCAGACATCATGGCACGCAATGACGGTAGATACAATTGGTACACAAACACATATTGGATCGGGAGGGACAGGGTGCTTGGCGCGAGAGGATGTAGTGACATCAGAGTGAAGGTTACGCCTGTACGTGATGGGGAAGAGGTCGGCGGTGGTTACAGTTTGGAGGAAGACAGTGGAAGGAAAACGAGTTGGATCGGAAAAATTAACCCGAACTCGTGATACCATGTACAAATTTGATAAACACCTTACACCACTTGGGTTGACCTTCCATACATGTATGATCCTACAACACGTGAACGTCTATTAACATCACAAAACCAACTATATATATGCTCCTACAGCTAGATAGTACATGTAGAGAGAGGCCATGTACTGAGGCTCTTACATACTTCACGCCTTCAGTTTGAAAAAAGTAGTTTCAGAATACTACATTTATTCTACAATTCAGAAATATTAAAATATAGCAGTCATTGATATCGATAGAATCACTAGTTTCAAATTTCAGCAGAGTGGAATGGAATATTAGAAGGCCAGCAAACACTTTGTATATATAGTCCTAACACCTCATTCCCAGTCTGCACAGTTCTTACATGGTGACGGAAGCAATGTTTCAGGCAACACAGTGTCTGTTGTTTCATTTACTAACCTTCTTGTGCATCATAGACTAGTTACCATTTGGCTTGTACACTCTTACATTGAAATATAATGGCTGAGGGCCTGTTTAGAATGCCAGAAGGAAAAGATAGAGTAGTAGACATACAAATGCCAAGTTTCTGACTTTTGAGCACTTGTTGATAAAAAATGGATATAGTTGTTCCTCCTGAAGTAGCTGGATATACGCCTTCTCCATATTGGACACAGCAGAGGGAAAGGATGACCACGGTGTGCATTTCATTATGTTAAAGCATATGTAATGTTTGATCAAGTCTCCTCAATTTTATTATGTGAAACAGGGGTGAATAAGGAATTGCAGTATACATGGTGACAGCTGTGGCCTATAGGGTTGAAGATGAAATATCACGAGTAAGGACAATTGAATCGGACCAACCTCTCACATGACTTGGAGCCATTGATGCGATTTGGAGATCGAGTTGATATTGATGGATGATGGAATCACTAATTTCAAATTTCAACGGAGTGGAATGGAATATTAGATGGCCAGTAAACACTTTGTTTACATAGTCCAAGACCTAACACTTAGCTTAATGGCCAGTTGTGACGGAAGCAATGTTTCTGGTAACACAGTGTCGGTTGTTTATTTATTAACCTTCTTGTGCATCATAGACTAGTTATCATTTCGCATGTACAACTTTACATTGAAATATAATGGCGGCCTGCTTAGAATACCAGAAGGAAAAGATACAGTAGTAGGAACACACAAGCCAAGTTTCTGACTTTTGAGCACTTATATTGATAAAAATGGATATAGTTGTTGTGGTACGCTTCTTCATAGTTGGTGTGCTTTTATTATGTTATAAATATTAAGTAGTGTTTGGTCGAGTGTCCTCAATTTTATTTTGTATAAAACAGGGGAGAATAAGGAATTGCCGTATAGATTGTGACAGCTGTGGCCTCTGGGTCAATCAATAAGATAAAAGCAAAAGGAGTTGCTAGGGTCAAAGATGAAATATCACAAGTAAGGTCTATTGAATTGGACCAACCTCTCGGATCACTTAGAGTATATCTCTTTTTATCTCTCTCACAGGTTATTAAGACGTCCTGGCATCCTCAGAGACATCTACCCATTGCTCCATAGCTCATATCCATTCTCTCTTCCAGCAACTGTGGGTTATCTTCCTGAAGAGACTGAGTCCTTAATGGAGACTTTTCTTTCTGTGCTCCTGGGTGAACTGGTCTCTAGATCCATAAATTTCTTCATCATCAAAAGCTCTAAGCTGAAGGTACAGGATGTGGAGGACAGCCTACAAAGGGTTCTGCTTCGAGCACAGGTCATCATCAACGAGGCCACAGGACGGCACATCACGAATGAAGCTATGCTGCAGCAGCTGGACATGCTGAGAGATGCTATGTACCAAGGCAATTACATACTTGACACTTTCAGATACCAATCTAATGATGTGGAGGACGCCAAGGATCCTGTTGTGAGTCATTCTTTCCCTCTGTCCAAAGTAAATTCTTTGAAAGAGATATATTCTTCCAATAGAAAGACACAAATTTTGGAACCACTCAAACATGCCCTTGACAATTTGAACTCTATGATACTCGATGTGAAAGAGCTTGTTGTGTTCTTGACGAGCTACCCTTGTCTGTACCGCCAGCCTTATAGCATGCATCTGCTATTGAGCAACTATATGTTTGGCCGCCAGATGGAAGCACAGCTTGTCATCAGCTTCCTGTTGAATACACAGCCTTGTGGTTCAGAAGAATTGGAGGTCCTGCCAATTGTTGGTCCATACAGAGTCGGCAAGAGCACCCTTGTCTAGTTGTTGTTGAATTAGTTGGTGAGGTTAATGAAGATGCATGGAATAGGTTCTGTTCTTCTTGTAAACAGCGACTTCCAAGGGGTAGTAAAATTGTAGTCACAAGCCGGTCTGACAGGATTGTCAAGTTTGGAACAACATCACCTCTATGTTTAAAGCATATGCCCCATGAAGAGTATTGGTATTTCTTTAAGACGCTTACATTTGAAACCATGGACCCCAAGATGCACCCAAGGTTTGCTAACTTGGCCATGGAGATGGCTAGGATGCTGGGCTTCTGTCTCATTGGTGCAAACTTAACTGCTTCTCTGTTGAGGACCAACTTTGACATCCACTTTTGGTGCAAGGTTTTAACCTTCATAAGAGGGAGCACCCAGAAGAATATATCCAAACACGATGGGCATCCATTTCACCGTATAAACCAGAACAAACCTCCACAATGTTGGAGAATGACATCACCTTCTAAAGTTCTGGTACTTTATTGTGATTTTGAACGCCTTTCACACCAGGAGGCTCCAAGGATCAAATTCCAAGATGTAATATTTGGGAAGGTTAGGCCTCATGGAAAATTTGAGCTCCTGTCATGGAGGTCTCGGATTCCGCCTTACTATAGTTATGTCGCCTCTTGTGAGATTCGAGAGCCAAAAACTGCAGCTACCAAGAGGAAGCGTTCTACTAATTAAATATGGAATCATGTTTGTGAATTGAATGAATTGTTGGTAGGCTTGATTTGGTGAAATCGTGTGAGTATATATGTTTTGATAGGCATCCCAGGTTTTAGCATAGTTTTGCTTAGCTTGAAGGGATGTTACAGGTTGTATATCATTCTTGTGATAGGATGTTACAAGTCATTGCAACCTTGTGAAATTTTACTTTTGTTAGAGAAAAAATCTACTTAACCTGCTTTTTTTTAACCGGGGAGTCTTTTCTCCTCATTCCCGTGCACTGTGCATGGGAATACCGCGGTCGCCGGGGATCGAACCCGGGGTGGCCAGGCAGGGCCTTTGGCTCCTTGCACTGACCACCAGCAGCTACCGCTCGCTGCCCTGCTTAACCCGCTTATGTAGCGGCGGTTATCTATTTCACCACCTTACCTACAAAATCAGTTATTCCACCCCCTCAAAGAACCAAAAACCATCTAAATGAGAAAATTTATAATGGTTGGAAAAAACATGGACCATTCATTGGACGAGATCAGACGGTGAAAAAACAGGAGGTATCTAATTGAAAGTACCTTGAGGTACCAAATAGGTACCGACAGTACCAAATTAGGTAGGGCCAGTACCAAAATAGGTGGGGCAATATCAATTTTCCATTTTATATTTTATTTTTGAATAAGGGTAAATTAGTTATTTTAGTACAGCCATTCAAGAGCAAAGATGGGATTTTCCATGTCATCTCTATCTGAATATGAAGCAATGTCGTGTCCGGTGACTCCCATCTCAGGGTGCATTTGCCCCGGCCGGGCCGGCGTTTCATACGACTTCTGCGTTCGCGCTGCAGTTCTTCTTGCTTTCTTCTCTACCGCACCTTCCCTGTTACTTGCTGCTAGGAGCTAGAGCCTACCTTGAGTCAGCAGCGCAGCTGGCGGGTTCCACACCGGCAAGCACCGCGCCAGAGTCGCACCCACTAGCTCGCGTCGGCGATCTCCACAACCGCATGAACTAGTGGTGCTTGGGGAGATGTCCTCCATCGACCTGTCTACTCCCTGTAGGTCAGCTTGTGGGCTCTTGAGCTGCCCCGGTGAAAGAGTCTTGAGCTTGCTGCAGCTTGCCATACCTAACAGCATTGCAGCAGTCAACGCAGCTTGCTACCCACCAGGTGTTCGGTTGCAGCATCCATCCATGTCCGAGCACAGATGTTCATCCACCGATCGACGCTCCATGTCCATGTCCCAGCAAATCATTTCAGTGTCACGAGCGTACTGGATCGAAAGCCCAGCCATCTGATTATGTCTAGTTTTAGAACGGCACAACCTCATTTACTAAAGTACCCTCTATAATATATGTATCAATTAATTACTTAGAAAATAGAAAAAGATGGAAGTACCTAGAGGTACCATGGTACTTTTCCGACCATTGTAAAAGATTGGGACCGTTTTAAAGGCAGTTCCACTGACATAGCATATTACATTGGTGTTGACATGAGTTGATGAGTCAGTAAACAATTGGAAAAAGTCTACATATTCCCATCAACCGTAAAACCCAACACTGTATCCCTTAAATTATTTAATAATGTTCGGATAACCCATCGGATGATTTTGTATAATCGGAGTGATTAATTAATTGGATAAAATGGGAATATCTGAGTTATCATATACTAGTCCATTAACCCGTGCTCTCGCACAGGCTAGAATTTTAGGAGATATATAAGTATTAGTTATTGTCTAATACACATGACTAATAAAGTGGTTTCCCGTTACTGTTTGGAACGACCGAAGACAACCAGCCCCACAACCAGCCCGTACAGCCAAATTTGAATTTGACATTCCTATCGCAGTGCAACCAAACTTGAGTACAATGCAAATACAAATTAAGTCACCAAGCCAAACAAAACTAGAAAACAAGAAAAAACAGAAAAATAGAAAACATTATAGACAATGTACATCCATGATTTCATATAAATATTGCTACAAATCATAATTGATTATGAAAAAGATAGATGAGATATATAATTTTGTAGTTGATGACTTTTTCATTTGAAATCATTTATGGTCCAAAATTTTATTTGAAGTTTTTCATATTTTAAAACTTAGATTTTTTAAATTATTCGAACGAACTCGGATGAAGAAATTACCCAACTCTCAAATTGTAGATTTCGATAAGATCTACGACTTTGTAGTTAACGACTATTTCATTTAAAATTATTTACGGACCTATAATTCTATTTGAAGTTCTCATATTTTAAAATTTAAAAATTTCAAATTGTTCAAACTAACTCGGATGGAGAGATAACTCAAATCAATGTTGTAGATATTCCTTAGATAGATTATATTTTCAGAAAAACTTTAGTACCAAAGTTTTATTTGTGATAATTTTAAATGGTATTTTTACGATAAAAACCCAATAATGTGTAGATAAATATTTGAATTTGAATACATACATACATATATATATATATATATATATATATATATATATATATATATATATATATATTTATCAATATAAGTAAATCTAAATATATGAAAAAAAACTAAAGTACTTGATTGTGTCTATTTTTGGTCCCTCACCTCTTGCCTTTGTCTAACTTTACCACCTCAATTATCAAAACCGTACAATTTTGAACCCAGGTAAACAGTTTCGATAGTTGAGGTGTCAAAGTAGTTAGATAGTTTTATAGTTGAGGGTTAAAATTAAACAAAGGCAAGAGTTGAGAGACAAAATGGACTTAATACTTAAAAAATCATAAATAAGGATATTCTAGATATAAACATATTTTTTTCTTAGATCTAATTGATGCATGCTTGATCTATTAGATGTGACAAATATTTTTGTTTTGCATCTTTGATATGACATAATTTGATTAGCATAAGTTGCCCTTTTTTAATGCACATGCACGTAACTACTAGTTTTTGATATGCACGTAAATTGCTAGCCGTTAGTTGGTGCACGGTGCATCACCTATGATTTTTTTTCCCAACATAAGGGATTCAGCCATTTGGGTTTTTTTCCCCCTTTTCATATGTGCACCGACGGAGAAGCTAAGTGCGCTCGCTTTTCCTTTTTTTTCCAAGATCAAGGATTCAGTGGTTTTATTTCTTATTCTTAATTTTTATTTTGTTTTATTAACTTGTAAAATCTAAAAAATCAATGACTTAGATTTGTTCGAGCTATTAGCCCTTGCTGGGTAACAGCACAGCGAGCTCGATAATAAATTTGTCGTGTAATCTAAAAACTGGTCTTAGAGCCATGGTTGAAAAAACAACTTCTAACATCTTGGATTCTTGGGGTCATATGGTGATAAAAGAGCCCATGAACCCATCTTTGATGGGTCACAAAGGTTATGTGTGACACACATGTTTACTAGTCTTTTGGATTGATATATGCCTTTGAGAAGGTGTCGCCGATGGAGAATGAAGGTGTGGCGTGTGCTTTCATTTTGTAAAAACAAACCAAAGTTGTCTTTGATCACGGCCTCTCCTTAATTATTTGATCAAGACTAGAAATGATGAAAGAAAATGAGTTCATAGATGGTGATGGCCAAGGCTGGAAAGTCTTATAAGAGATGTGCCTTTCTCATATAGAAGGCAGGTGGCTTGCAGAGAAGTTGCGGCAGGTGACTTGGACTACTGGAGTTGACTGGCTTCACCAGTAACCTGTTGTACGTGAGTACGTGACCCTGCAGATGACTTTGTCCAAAGTTGATTATTCTCTGAAAAGTTTCAGTTCCTCCAGTAAAACACACAGAGGCCTTGTTCACTTCCACATCCCAACCCAAAATATTTCCTCTTTCACCCATCACATCAAATCTTTCGATGCATGCATGGAGCATTAAATGTAGGTAAAAAAGATAACTAATTGCATAGTTTGTCTGTAAATGTCGGGACGAATCTTTTGAGCCTAGTTAGTCCATGATTGGACAAATTTTGCCAAATAACAACGAAAGATGCTACAGTAACTTTTCGCCTACTTTTCACGAAGTGAACACACCCAGATTTTGGAACAATTGTGTAAGACACTTGGCATGTTAAGCTGCACGGTCCTTGATCTGTCAGAGCTAATCATGTTCATGACTAACCTCTTGCCTGTACTGCTAGCAGTTTTATAGCATGCATATATCCGCTGATTAACTACTACTGCACAAATGATTTTTATAGTTGTCTCGTAAATTTTCAGGAGCGATTCATTTAGTAAATTGCCTCTAAGTAGGCTGAGAGTACTATAGCTTACGAACCCCTCTGAAAATTCTCTTTTAAGGGCAGCTTTGTTAAGTAAACTACCGCTAGAATATATTCATTTTCGGGGATGGTTCGCTTAACCAGGCTATCACAAAAAATGCATTACAATGCCTAACACTACAATAGAGGTCACGTTTTCACTATTGATGGCACAGTGTCAATTTCAAAACTCGCTCTTGAAAACCTCGTGTCACTAAGGTTGAGAAGTCAGAAGATGTACCATTCAAAGCATGCTTTGTCTTGATTTTTGACAAATTCAGCTGGCAGGTTGGTTACATGCAAACAAGTAGTAGGTGGCAGAGAAAAAAATATCGGCCGGTAGAATTCGAAATTTCCGAGATATCCCGTTTACCGGCTAGGTCCGAATTTTTTCCTCTATCGTCCGAAATTTTCATATTTTTAAAATTTTGTTATCAAATAGACGCCAAAGTTCACCCAATACTCTAACCTTAATCGATGTTTAATTTTCTCTCCCCGTATTTTCTAAGTTCAAGTTGCCACCACCGCAACACACTCAGCACGCTCCAGCCATGTCACTGCCCACCTTATTGAATAAGCAATTGATAATATGTTTTATTTGGTTTTTTATGTTAGATCGTTTAGAAATGATCTATGTGCTTTTCTGAACAAAATAAGTCATTTTTTGTCTAAATTTCTTCCGAAATTTTATTTCTATCGCCGATAAATTTTCGATATATCCGATATTCCCGTTTATCAGTGACCACCGAGATTTTTAAAATACCGGTAGAGAAAACCTTGGTACGTGGCTTGAACTAGTGGAGTGTACTCAGAAAGGTTTCTATTCCTCTATAAAACACACACACACACGGAGATTTTGGATCATCTAGAAAAGACTCTTAGCTCCTCCACAGGAGATTGTTCCTTCTCTTAGCTCCACCTACTGTGTGATCTTCCTGATAAGAGCAAGAGTCGTAAAATGGACATGATAATTTCTGCAGTTCTTGGTGAGGCGATCTCTAGATCCATAAGTTTTGTCATCTGCAAAAGCTCCAAGCAGAAGGTGCCGGATGATGTTCAGAACAGCCTGCAAAGGGTTCTCCTTCGGGCACAGGTCATCATCGATGAGGCCACGGGACGCCACATCACAAACCAAGGTATGTTGCAGCAGCTGGGCATGCTGAGAGATGCCATGTACCAAGGCAATTACATACTTGACACTTCCATATACCAATCTCATGACGTGGAGGATGGCAAGGATTCTGTTGTGAGTCAATCTTTGTCTTTGTGTAAAGTAAATTCTCTCAGAGGAATATCTTCTTCCAGTAGAAAGAAAGAGATTTTGGAACAATTGCAACATGCTGTTAATAATTTGAGCTCTATGATACTTGACCTAAAAGAGCTGGTTGTGTTCTTGACGAGCTACCCTCGGATGTACCGCCAGCCTTATAGCATGCATCTACTGCTCAGTAACTGCATGTTTGATCGCCAGATGGAAGCACATCATGTAATTAGCTTCCTGTTGGATACACAGCTTCGTGGTTTTGAAGAATTGGAAGTCCTGCCAATTGTTGGTCCATATGGAGTCGGAAAGAGCACCCTTGTCTCTCATGTTTGCAAGGATGAAAGGATCTGTGATCATTTCTCTGAATTTTTTTATTGAGAAGACATGAGTTTACAAATTTTGACCACGCTAAGCTGAGTAGAGGATGTGCAGCAGAACATCAAAATAATGTGTTGAATTCAAACAAAGGTAGGAGGTTACTTTTTGTTGTTGAATTAGTTGGTGATCTTAACGAAGATACTTGGAATAAATGGTGTTGTTCTTATAAACAGCACATACCAAGGGGTAGTAAAATCATAGTCACAAGCCGATCAGACAAGATCGTCAAGTTTGGAACAGCACCACCTCTATATTTGAAGCATCTGTCCCCTGAAGCCTACTGGTATTTCTTTAAGACACTTACGTTTGGAAGCATGGATCCTGAAACACACCCAAGGTTTGCTCAACTTGCTATGGAGATAGCCAGGCTCCTAAATGGAACCTTCATTGGTGCAAACATGAATGCTTGTTTGCTGAGGGACAACTTTGACATCCAATTTTGGCACAATGTTGTAGCCTTCTTCAGAGGGGTCACTTTGAAGAATGTCTCAGAATTTGGTATGCGTCCATTTGATCTTATACAACAGAATAGACCTATACTTGTTTGGAGGATGGCCACACCGTCTGAAGAGGTTGTGAGTTATGGTCAATTTGAACGCTCTGCAGAGGAGGAGGTTCCAAAGATAAGTTTCCGAGATGTGTTTTATGGAAACGTTAAGCCTCGTGGGAAATTTGAGATCCTATTGTGCAGGTCTCGGATTCCGCCTTACTATAGCTATGTTAACTCTTCTGAGATCCGAGAGGTAAAAGCTGCAGGTGCCAAGAGGAAGCGTCCTATGAAAAATGGAATAATGCTTTGTTAATTCTTCTCTCTTTGGGCTCATGTTTTGATTGGTTGTCACAAGATTCAGCATAGTCATGCATTATAGATGTTACAGGTTGCAACGTTATGAAACAGGACTAGTATTGTTACTACCTTGTCATGTGTAACGGGTTTTTTTCCTTCAACCCATAGGAGTGCTAATGATGTCAAGAATAAACTCATGTTATTTTGGCATTCATTTTTGTGTAATGGGTTTCTTGTCATTGATTTACACTTTAGTACTAGAGTCTGGGCTTCAGCACCTGACTTCTACCTCCTTTATAATATTTTCAATTAAACCCACCAGTCAAATATTATTTGAGAACAGAGCCTCAGGATCATGATTAGTGATTTGCAATTTGGCATCGTTGTAGCAGAACTGCAGAGGTTAGGAAAGATTTAGAGTGGAGCATTGCTGTGCTTTGAGCATGAGCAGTGAGTGTGGGGTGGGGTGGGATCTATATACAAATGTCTGGATCGTGACTCAAGCTGCTCGGAGCTATACGTAAATATTTGGATGCAAAACAGAGTTGGAAAGACAGGGGCATCTCAACAATTTCAAGGGTCCTTGGGCAAGCAAGCAACAAAGGCTTAGCAATATAATCCTTAGAGCCTGTCTAGCGGCTTCGGCACCGGTAGCAGATTCTGCAGAGGAGCTAAAGGAGCCACGCCAAACACTTCAGGAGGATGATCCGTTTTCTAGTGAATAGTAGAGGAGTCAAAGCTGTTTTTGGTATTGGAGGATCCGAGGAGCTGCAATTTGTGGCTCCTCAAGTGCTCCAACTCCTCTGGAGGAGCACTTGAAGAGGAGCCATTCCCAAAAAGCCCTCAATATAGCGATTAAAGTGTATAGTACTATTGATAAGAGTTAGCTTGCAGCATATGTTTGAAGAAATAAAAAAAATAGCTGGATATCGGAATAGGAAATGACGACAAGCTAATTCCTGATTGCTTATGGACCTTTAAATTTTCATTTCAATGGACCAAATACATATACTAAGTACCATATACATACATATACTCATGGGCTGTCTCGTGGCATGGGCCCCGGCCGTCGCACCTGCTGCCCACCCCCCTAAGACGGCCCTGCGGAAATATTATCTTTTCCATACACAATACTCTAGTTGGAATGGTTAAGATAAATGTTGATGTTGCACTCTCCAAGAACGATCTCAAAGCGTCGGCTGCGGCAATTGCTAGAGATGAGACTGGTTGTTTCCTAGGAGCGTCAGCTCTGGTGCTAAGGGGGATATCAGATCCGGAGGTGATGGAGTCTATTTCCTGTAGGGAAGGTATGTCCCTCGCTCTGGATATTCAAGTGGCAAACTTCAGATTGGCGAGTGACAATCAAAACATCGTGAAGAATATTCGTCAAGGCAGTTGGGGAGTCTATGGGCAAATTGTTGAAGAGATTAACGTGAGAAGATCGGCCTTCGCTAGCATTGAGTTCGTGCATGAGAAGAGAGACTCCAATGTTGATGCTCATAATATTGCTCATAGTGCTATCTATGATGATTTTGGTCGGTATGTGTGGCTGTTGAGTCCACCATATGGTGTTTGTAACTCCTACGCGTCTTCGATTCTGATTAATAAAGATGTGTAGGTTCTGCTAAAAAAAGTTAAACTTCCCAAAGAAAAATAGATTTCACATTATTCGAGGGGAAACCCTATATTTAACATTCTTGAGGTGGTAAGAAGAAGAAACGAGTACTACATCTGAGGGCAACTGTTTGCACCCATTCTTGAGAAGTTTCGAGATGTCCTTAATGCATCTAAATTGAATAAGAACAACTAGGAAAGAGCTTTGTTTATCATGCTTAGTCAATTTGTTTCAGAAGATTGAACTGTATATGCTTTGATCAGAAAGCTTGGTTTATTGTTTATTCTTGGCTAGGGACAGCCACAGAATACCTACTACTAGCTAGTCTTTTGGATTGAGTTAGACTTCATGGGCTCCGTTGGACCTATACCTAGTGTGCCACCGATTCACATGGGTATAGAGAGCTAGGCTAAATCTGCTCTGTAATCGTGGTATACCTTGGCCATGGTAGAAAAACAAACCTGAAACATCTTAGGGTCTCATGGTAACGGGAGAGCCCAAAAATATCTCTGGTGGGTCATACAGGTTATGTGTGATATGGAGAGTTCGTTACTACTAGGCTCCCTTTGGTAGAGCTCCTACCAGTTCCGCTCCAATTTCTCTGATGCACGTACTATTTATGCACCGTTCATAAGAGCTCTTTTTCTCTGTCCTCTTTCCTTCTCTCACGGATTCAGTGGAGCCAAAAACACTAGCTCCACCGCTTTATGAGAGAAGGAGATGAGATGAGAGAGAAAAGGAGCTCATGTGAACAGAACTATGTCAGAGAAGCTTGATCTAGTAGGAGCTCTACCAAAGGTGGCCGAATTAGGTTGAGACATGCCTAATGTATTCGTTTATTGTGGACTTTGGTAAACCGGTCTGGTGTTATACTGACTCACGGATATAGTGAGCTAGGCTGGATTTGATGTGCACTATTTTACGGTGAAAAGATGTTGCCAATGGAGAATGAAGATGTGGCATGTGCTTTCATTTTGTATAAAAACCGAAGTTTGATCAAGCTTCTCTTTGATTTGATCAAGGCCACGTTTAGATTGCAAAAAATTTCAAACCGATAAATAGTACCACTTTCGTCTTATTTGATAAATATTATCCAATCGTGGACCAACTAGGCTCAAAAAATTCATCTCGTGATTTCCAACTAAACTGTGTAATTAGTTATTTTTTTACCTACATTTACTACTTCATGTATGGGTCCAAAGATTAATGTGATGGAGAGAGAGTGAAAAAATTCTAACTTTTGGGGTGCATCTAAACGAGGCCCAAGACTAGAAATGATAAAAGAAAAGGAGTTCACATATGTAGACTGTGATGGCTCCTGGTCACTAATATAAGCCAGGGCTCGAAAGTCAAGAGATCAACCTTTCTCAGCTGGCAGGTAGGTGACTTGCGACGAAGTTGCGGTAGGTGACTTGGGCTACCGGAGTGGACAGGCTTGACCAATAAGGCAATAAGGTAGTAACCTGTACGTGTTCCACCCTCCATTCCCCGAGCAGCAGCATTACCTTTACAGATGGTTTAATTTGTCCAAAGTTGATTCTCTGAAAAGTTTTACTTCCTCCAGTAAAACACAGATTTTGTGTAAGACACTTGCATGTTAAACTGCACGGTCCTTGATCTGTCGGAGCGAATCATGTTCAAGAATAACATTGCCTGTGTGTACTGCTAGCCTTATAGCATGCATATCCATGCTGGGCAACCACTACTACACAAACGGTCTTTACCGTCGTCTCCTATTTCCTTCGGGAACGGTTCACTTAGTAAATTGCCTCTAATTAGTCTAGAGAGCACTATAGGCTATAGCTTACAATATCATGGAAAATCTATTTTCAGGGATGGCTTTGTTAAATAAACAACCCTTAGAGTATATCCTTTTTCCGGGGCGGTTCCCTTAAGCTGACTGCCCTGAAAATTTATTTTCAAAGGCGGATGGAAACCCAACAATATAAAGGTCATATATTCAGAATTGATGGCATGGTGTCGGTTTTGAAAACTGCTCCTAAAAACCATTTCTGACTGGTCCTAAAAATCATTTCTGCACTAAAGGATTGTATGTTTCGCCACCAGCTGGCCCTGTGCCTCTGCTACTGACAACAGACCCGGGGTTACAGATCTGGCTGCACCCAGGCCCCCGCCGACCGATTAGCTCGCACAGGTGCAGATCCATGAACACATGAGCGCGCGCGGCATCTGCCACACCGCCGCAGCCCTGGCCACCCTGCCGCCGCCTAGCCTAGACGACGAGCACTAGCGGGGGCACGAGTGCGTGTGGGCCTTTGGCTGTGGCCCTGGCCACCCGGCCGTTGTCTGGCCTAGCCAGCATGAGTGCACGGGGGTGGTTTGTGTGAGATTTCTTGTGTAGTAGATAATCTTACTATGTTATCACCAACAAATTTCGGTCAATTCTGCTAAAATTTCAAGGTGTGAATTGAATTAGATTTTAATTTTAGGTCCTAGTTTTTTATGTGGGGCCTAAATACTATCTTGCCACACTAATCTGCACAAAGTAATGGACAACCATAATAAATCATCTTAAAAAAAATTAGATGATTTAGCTAAAATTTTAAGATGTGAATGTGACATTTTAATTTTAGGGTGTGCCATTTGACATGGGGCGCATGTATAAATCTAGTTACAAGTATTTGCACAGACTAGCGGGCAATCATACTGAGTCATCTCTAACAAACTTTAGTTATGTTCTCTAAGCTTTTAAGGTGTGAATACAAAGCTTTTGAAATCTAGGCACCAACTTTTAACATAGGATCAACATGTAGTTATAATAGTTTTTTAACATAGGATCAACATGTAGTTATAATAGTTTTGATATTATTGGAATATATGGATGGATGTGGCTTAAAAACAATTGGATTGGACATTATTCATTTTGTGTTGGGCAGGATTGAATTTGGATTTTAATTGGATTTATCCATAAGGATTTGGATGCTAATCCACTGCCACGTCTATTTGTGCATTGTAGATCAACTACCATCTTGACTCAGGGCCGGTAATGAAAACGGGTGGTGCAGCATGTGCCTTCTACTATGCCAAAACTTAAATATTGGGAAAGGGAAGGGATTCATAGATGGTGATGGCTATTGGCTCCGCGTCACTAAGGATGGAGAAGTCAAAGTTGTACCATTCTCAGTGGCAGGTTTGTGACATGTAACAAATTGTTGGCTCCGCGTCACCAAGATTGAGAAATCAGAAGATGTGTACATTTCTCAGCTGGCATGTTTTGTTTTTCGATAAATTCAGCTGCCAGCTTGGTGACATGCAAATAAGTAGCAGTAGGTGGCTTGAACTACTGGAGCGAACTGACTTCACATGTTAGAAGATGCTGCATTGGCTTCACCAAGTCAACCTGCTGCGTTGGCTGTCCAAGTTAGAACATGTACCTTCCTCGACCTGCTGCGTTATTAGAACTCTGAAAGATTTCGGATCAACTGGGAAAAACTCTTAGCTCCTCCAAAGAACACCGTTAACTTCTCTTAGCTAATCCACACCCACTGTGTGATCTTCTTGATAAGAGCAACTGAGCAAGAATACCCAAATGGACGCAATAATTTCTGCAGTCCTTGGTGAGGTAATCACTAGATCCATAAATTTCCTCATCAGCAAAAGCTCCAAGACGAAGGTGTCGGATGTTGAGGACAGCCTGCAAAGGGTTCTCCTTCGGGCACAGGTCATCATCGACGAGGCCACAGGACGCCACATCATGAACCAAGCTATGTTGCAGCAGCTGGGCATGCTGAGAGATGCCATGTACCAAGGCAATTATATACTTGACACTTCCAGATGCCAATCTCAAGGTGTGGAGGACACCAAGGATCAAGTTGTGAGTCATTCTATGTCTCTGTGCAATGTAAATTCTCTTAGAGGAATATCTTCTTTCAATAGGAAGGCAGAGATTTTGGAACAGTTGCAATATGCTGTTGACAATTTGAGCTCCATGATACTTAATGTGAAAGAGCTGGTTGGGTTCTTGATGAGCTACCCCCGGCTGTACCACCAGCCTTATAGCATGCATTTGCTGCTGAGCAACTGCATGTTTCGCTGGTAGATGGAAGCACATCTTGTTATTAGCTTCCTGTTGAATACAGAACATCATGGTTCTGAAGAATTAGAGGTCCTGCCAATTGTTGGTCCATGTTCAGTCGGAAAGAGCACCCTTGTCTCTCATGTTTGCAAGGATGAAAGAGTCCGTGATCATTTCTCAGAAATTCTTTTATTGCGCGGACATGATTTTACAAATTATGACCTCCTTACACTCAGTAAAGGATATGCAGTGCAACATGAAAAGAATGTGACGAATACAAACAAAGATAGGAGGTTGCTTGTTGTTGAATTAGATGGTGATGTTCATGAAGATGCTTGGAATAAGTTGTTCTCTTCTTATAAACAACGTGTGCCAAGGGGTAGTAAAATCATAGTTACAAGCCAATCAGATGAGGTCGTCAAGTTTGGAACAACACCACCTCTACATCTAAAGTATCTATCTCATGAAGCATACTGGTATTTCTTTAAGACACTTACATTTGGAAGCATGGACCCCAAGATGCAACCAAGATTTGCTCATGTGGCCATGGAGATAGCTAGGATGCTGAGCGTATGTTTCATTTGTGCGAACTACAATGCTTCTTTGTTGAGGAACAACTTTGACATCCACTTTTGGTGCAAGGTTCTAACGTTCTTAAGACAGCTCAACCACAAAAATAGCTCCAAATATGGTGGCCATCCATATGATCTAATAGGCCAGAATAAACCTGTACAGTTTTGGAGAATGGCCACACCCTCTGAAGATATTGTGCCTTATGCTCAGTCTCAACGCTCTTCACATGAGGAGGTCCCAGATATAACAATCCAAGATGTGTTCTATGGAGACATTAAGCTTCGTGGGAAACTTGAGGTCCTATCATGGAGGTCTCAGATTCCACCTTACTATAGCTATGTTTTCTCTTGTGAGATTCGAAAGAGAAAAACTGCAGCTACCAAGAGGAAGCATTCTAAATGCTAAACAAAAATTGAATTAGATTTGTTGAATTTCTTCTGTTGTGGGGCTTAATTATGTGGTGAAACATCTGAGTATCTTTTGATAGGGTGTCACATACATGCTAACTGTGCTACTGTTAAAGGTTGCATCCTTGTTAACTGTATTACTGTTAGTAAGTTGCTACCTTGGCATTCCTAAAGTGATTTTTTCTCCCTCTGTTTGTGCAAGGTGTCTGTGATGTTTTCCCTAAGTTATAACAAATTGATAGCTATTGTTTTGCTCATGGACTTGCCTTTTCATCCCCCTTTTATGTTTTCACTAGCAAACATGACTTATGGCTTGGAGGTTTATCAACGATCATGTCATCTATTCTAAACGTCTTGAAATTAGATGTTATACCATGGCTAGACGCGCGCTAGTCTAAACATGGTCTCGTGGTGGATTTGGACTGGAAACGTGTGGATGGCAGGAATGAGATAAGGATGAGGGAGAGTGAAGTGTGATGGGATGGGCAGATGGGCCGATGGATAGAAAAGTGAGAAAACTTTCTTCTTTTTTACTTTTATTATTATAGGTATAGATATGGATTTCAACCCAGAATAGAACCAAATGCTCTTGAATATTGATTAAATCTTTGGCTGCCGCTCTCCCCATCTTCTGATTTGTTCTGAGGGAACCAAATCACCAAAGGGGACTATATGTAAATATTTTTATCACTATTATTAATCATCGCCCAAACCAGGGCAGCCATATGCATATGTTTATTGAGGGAGAAATAACCGTTGGAGATAGAGGACTCCAGAGGCCAAACCTCGACCACCAGATTCTGACAGCGACTATAGCGGCGATCGAACTCCAAGATCAGACCCTAATGGAGACTCCAGCGGTGATCGAACTCTGCCACCAGATCCTAATGGCACATCGCCACCTCTCTCGGATGGCGGATGGAGTAGGGGCAGGACGACTCCAATTTCTATTTGGTTGAAGAAAGATGGGATGAACCCATTTATTTTTTGAGAATGACCAACCCATTTTATGTTTGGTCTAGAGACATCAAAAGTGGGATCACCCACTGACAGGTGGGATCCATTTGTCAGGTTTTTTTTCTTTTTTTTTTCTTTTCTTCCTCCCCCATCTGATTTTTTGGCTGGAATTTCCGCCCATGCTCAGAGGTTGCATCTGTGCGCTCCCGGCCGCCTGCTCACCCACCCGCGCTCTCCTGGCCGCCAGAGGCCCCTGCGACCGCCCATCAGTTGGAGGCCAACCACCTTGCCCCCATCCGGCCCCGTCCACTGCCTCGCCCTCGTCTGTCATCGCCTTGCCCTCGTTCGCTGGAGGTCGCCGGCCACAGCTCGGCCGCGGGGTTGGAGCTCGCCCACGCGCTGGCGTGGTAGGTCTCCACCGATGGCAGGGCTAGCCCCCAGATCTCGCCCACGTGCCAACGGCCGCAGCTCGTCCCCTTGTACCGTGGCTGGAGCTCACCCGCAGCACCTCTTCTTCCTCCCCTATGAACGCCTCATCTTCTTCCTCACGCCTCGCGAGGGCAGGCAGCGGCCATCCCACCTAGGCTGCCCTGCCCCCTCGATTTGGAGGGGAGTCACACGGATATGCTCCGAATATTCCCAACTAGGATGTCCTAGTCGCCATGTGACTCCGAACCAAACAGGCTGATATGGAGATCCATCCCATCTCATCCAGCAAATCCCAGCAACCAAATGCTACCTAAGAAGCTTCATGCCGCCGCTATCCGGGCACATGAGGCCGGTTTTGGCGCATTGGTGCTTCCATTGGTGGCCAAAGCCGGGCAGGAACAGGAAGCAGCTCTACACAAAAGAAGACTCACGCTGGCCTTTAGATCGTCAGAGGTTATCGCAACCTCAGACTCGGATCACTATGCGGCCCGTGTGGAATGGGCAATTCTCGTCAACCTTGATGTTGTAGATGCTTACGTTACGTCTATATTGATGAGAAAAACAGGGAGAAGAGAGCAAGCCGGAAAGCAATGGTTCTACTGTTGGTTCTGATGTTGAACGAGAGGTACGAATTCAAATTTCCAGGATTTGGTTCACTAGGCTGTTCTTCCAGGTTTTGGAGAGGAGGATGCACGGGCGCACGCCCAGGAACTAGTGGATTCAGCGCCTCCTTCTGTCACATGTCAGATAAAACCAAGCGACAAACAATTTGAGAAAGATTTTTGGCATGATTTTGGTTTCCCCAAGGAAGCTGGCTGGTGGGAGCGGGGGATTTCGTCATTGCTGGAGCAGCACAAAAAAGATGAGGAGTGGAGTCGAGGACGTCCGGATGCAGGAAATTTGAGTTGTGCTCATCCTCGGGCCGCCGCCACAGCATTGTGGCCTGCAACCAGTCAACCACCACCTAGGAACTCCAATCTGTAGATGCAAGACCATACAGCTGCACTGCAAGTTGGCGATCGTGGGCACCAAGGTCAAGGGAGATGGTGCAGGAGAAGATTGGCGGCGCTTGGTTGACGACCCTCCACCTAGGATGCCGGTGGTAGCGCTGCTGGATGCCAAGGAGGAGGTGGCTGACATCATGGCACCAATAAGGGTAGATACAATTGGTACACAAACACATATTGCATCGGGAGGGATAGGGGGCTTGGTGCGAGAGGATGTAGTGACATCCGGAGGCTTGTGTGAGACGATCGCGTGGGAAGGGGCGTGGATGTGAACGACGGTGATTGTGTTATGGTGAAGGTTATGCCTGCGATGGAGGTGCATGATCAGTGAGGCACGGCTGTGTGAAGAGGTTGGCGATGGTTACAGTCTAGAGGAAGACAGTGGAAGAAAAATGAGTTGGGTCGGAAAAACCCGAACTCATGATAGAAATTTGATAAACACCTTACACCACTTGGGTTGGGTGACCAAAAATATTCTCTAAACAGCTTGTGTTACAAAAGAAGTCAATGTACAACGCGTGAACGTCTATTATATGCTCCTACAGCTGGACGTACAGTACATGTAGAGAGAAGCCATGTACCGACGCTGTTACATACCCATCGCCTTCAGTTGTGATGTATCAAGAAAAGTAGTTTCAGAACAGTACAATTTTTCTACAATTCAAAAATATTAAACAGCAAAAATATATATAGCAGCCATTGATGCGATTTGGAGATCGAGTAGATATTGATGGATGACGGAATCACTAATTTCAAATTTCAACAGAGTGGAATGGAATATTAGATGGCCAGCAAACACTTTGTTTACATAGTCCAAGACCTAACACTTAGCTTAATGGCCAGTTGTCACGGAAGCAATGTTTCAGGTAACACAGTGTCTGTTGTTTATTTATTAACCTTCTTGTGCATCATAGACCAGTTATCATTTCGCGTGTACAACTTTACATTGAAATATAATGGCTTTGGGCCTGTTTAGAATACCAGAAGGAAAAGATACAGTAGTAGGAACACACAAACCAAGTTTCTGACTTTTGAGCACTTATATTGATAAAAAAGGATATAGTTGTTGTGGTACGCTTCTCCATTGTTGGTGTGCTTTATTATGTTATAAATATTAAGTAGTGTTTGGTCGAGTATCCTCAATTTTATTTGGTAAAACAGGGGAGTTGCTAGGGTCAAAGATGAAATATCACAAGTAAGGTCTATTGAATTGGACCAACATCTCGCATCACTTAGAGTATATCTCTTTATATCACTCTCACATGTTATTTAGACATCCTGGCATCCTCACAGACATCTACACATTTCTCCATAGATCATATTCATTCTCTCCTCCAGCTGCTAGCTGTGGGTTATCTTCCTTATCGCGTGAGTCCGTAATGGACACTTTTCTTTCTGTGCTCCTGGGTGAACTGGTCTCTAGATCCATAAATTTCTTCATCAGCAAAGGCTCTAAACTGAAGGTACAGGATGTGGAGGACAGCTTACAAAGGGTTCTCCTTCGGGCACAGGTCATCATCAGCGAGGCCACAGGACGGCACATCACGAATGAAGCTATGCTGCAGCAGCTGGACATGCTGAGAGATGCTATGTACCAAGGCAATTACATACTTGACACTTTCAGATACCAATCTTATGATGTGGAGCACGCCGAGGATCCTGTTGTGAGTAATTCTTGCCCTTTGTCCAAAGTAAATTCTCTGAAAGGGATATATTCTTCCATTAGAAACACACAAAATTTGGAACAACTCCAAGATGCCCTTCACAATTTGAACTATATGATATTTGATGTGAAAGAGCTGGTTGTGTTCTTGACGAGCTACCCTTGTCTGTACCGCCAGCCTTATAGCATGCATCTACTATTAAGCAACTGCATGTTTGGCCGCCAGATGGAAACACAGCTTGTCATCAGCTTCCTGTTGAATAAACAGCCTCGTAGTTCTGAAGAATTGGAGGTCCTACCAATTGTTGGTCCATACAGAGTTGGCAAGAGCATCCTTGTCTCTCATGTTTGCAAGGATGAAAGAGTCCGTGATCATTTCTCTCAAATTTTGTTTTTGAATAGTCATGATTTTACGTACTATGATCACACAACCCTCACAAAAGGATGTGCAATGGAACATGAAAATAATGTGTTGACCTCGAACAAAGATATAAGATTGCTAGTTGTTGTTGAATTAGTTGGTGATGTTAATGAAGATGCATGGAATAGGTTCTGTGCTTGTAAACAGCGACTGCCAAGGGGTAGTAAAATCATAGTCACCAGCCGGTCTGACAAGATTGTCAAGTTTGGAACAACATCACCTCTGTGTTTAAAGTACATGACCCAAGAAGAGTTTTGGTATTTCTTTAAGACGCTTACATTTGAAACCATGGACCCCAAGATGCACCCAAGGTTTGCTCACGTGGCCATGGAGATAGCTAGGATGCTGAGCTTCTGTCTCATTGGTGCAAACATGACTGCTTCTGTGCTGAGGACCAACTTTGACATCCGCTTTTGGTGCAAGGTTTTAACCTTCATAAGAGGGAGCACCCAGAATAATATCTCCAAACATGGTGGGCATTCATCTCATCTTATAAACCAGAACAAGCCTGCACAGTGTTGGAGTATGACATCACCTTCTAAAGATATTGTACTTTATTGTGATTATTTTGAACGCCCTTCACATGAGGAGACTCCAAGGATCAGATTCCAAGATGTAATTTTCGGAAAGGTTAGGCCTCAAGGGAAATTTGAGCTCCTATCATGGAGGTCTCAGATTCCACCTTACTAAAGTTATCTTGCCTCTTGTGAGATTCGAGAGCGAAAAACTACAGCTACCAAGAGGAAGCACCGGAATTGAATTGAAGCATAGCTTTTAGTTATTTTCTAGTTGTGAGGATCCCGCCCTAGATGGGTTAAACACTGCTGCTTTTTCTCCTCTCCTGGATGTGAGAGTTTGAACCTTATGGCTTTGTTTTATAGTTAACACTCAACTATGTATCATCTTAGGATGGTAGAGGCTGGAACCTCGTTCCATTATCTAAAAAAACTAATTGAATATGGAATCACACGTTTGTGAATTGGATGAACTGTTGTTACGCTTGATGAGGTGAAATGGTCTGAATATATATGTTTTGATAGGTGTTCCAGGTTGTACCATAGTCATGCTTGGTGGGATTTTTCAGGTTGTATCATTTTTGTGATAGAATGTTAACAGGCCATTGCAACCTTGATGAACTTTACTTTTGTTAGAGAAAATGTCTACTTAACCCCATTAACTACTTGCAGTTATCTATTTCACCACCTTACCTATAAAACCAATTATTATATTCTACCCTTCAAAATACTGAAAACCATCTAAATAATCCTCTGGGATAGTTTTAAAGGTTGTTATACTCACGTGCCTTATTACTTGGGTGCATTGAGTCGATAAACAATAGGAAAAACTCTATATAACCCCCACTACAATAAAAC
Source organism: Saccharum hybrid cultivar R570 (assembly GCA_038087645.1). NCBI lineage: Eukaryota > Viridiplantae > Streptophyta > Magnoliopsida > Poales > Poaceae > Saccharum > Saccharum hybrid cultivar. Next base: position 3,187,656 of record JAQSUU010000368.1, read on the forward strand.
CTGACATTGTAGCCCTTAAAATAGATCTATTAATGTTCAAATGACCCCATTAATGATTTTGTAGAGCCGTTAAGATACCTTATCCCTTACACTGGCCAGAGCACCCAATCCGATGGTGAGGTGGCTCCCGCCGATTTAAATTACCGTTATGGGGGAAATCTGAGGTGGCACAATAATAAGAATCAGTACTACAGAAATGATTTTCAGAGCCGATCGTTTTTTTATTGACATAGGCGGGCACGAAACCCACCTCAAACAAAACACCTCCGTTAATCGGGCTTTTTGGAGATGGATGTCGTGCCCGCCAAAATTGTGACTTCCAGGAATCAAAACTGCAGCTAAACATTAAGCATCACCTTATATCTACCACTGCACCACACACTCATTCATGTCTATATATAATATGCTACTATTTATTATCAATATTTTGTTATCTAATATTGGATATTTTGGCTACTAAATGAGCTCAAATGAAAAAAAAACTTTTAACTACAAAGTTTTAAATCTTATCAAGTACTACAACTTTGGTATAGGATATATCTCCATCCAAGATTGTTTGAAACATTTAAAAAATTGAATCTCAAAATATGTGAATTTAAAACATATATTTAAGACTCTATATGACTTTAAATAAAAAACTTGTCAACAACAGACATGTAGTTTAGGTCGGCCACTACAACTAACTTTGGTGTTAACTATGTGAACATTCGAGATCATTTAAGAATTTTAAATTTCAAAATCTATAACCTTTGAACACATATTTAGAACTCTAAATGACTCTAAATAAAAAAACTTTTCAACTATAAAGTTATAGATTCTATTGGGAACTATAACTTTTGTATAGACCATGTCAACATTCGAAATAGTCTGATAATTTTAAATTTCAAATTTTAAAGTTTGTAAACTTACACCAATATTTTGGGACCTAAACAGTTTCAATTCAAAAACTTTTTAACTATAAAGTTGTAGATCGCGTCGAGGGCTACAACTTTGATATAAAGTTTGTCTTCATCTGAATTCGTATGAAAAAGTTATAAATTATTTTTTGATATAACTATTTGCCTAAATCGATTTTAGGAGATTGACTTTTAAAACGACTGCCTTCGAAAATCATTGATTAATAGAGACGGTCATCTTAAGATACTCACCTCCGAAAATCAATTTACTTACGGAGATAGACGTTCTAAGACGATGTAAATCCATTTATGGGTTTACATGCATTTGCATATTGTTAAAATGGGAATATATATCGGGGTTTCACCCAACATGTAAACCCATGTCACACCCATTTATCGAACAAATGGAATGCATACCCTTATGTGCGCCCAGAGATCAATCACACATAAGTTCACAAATTATAACAGAAGTATCATCACAAATGTTGTTACATCACGATATTTAAACACATAGTCTTAACACAAACGTAGCGGAAGTATAAATAAAAATCTCTCGTGGTAGCTCCAGTCACAGGTACATTGACTGGTTGACAGCAAGACTAGTAATCTTCAGGGAAGTAGGCGTAGTAGTCACTATTACCTCCATCTGTTACCCATCCGGGATTTTTATCCAAGTAAAAGAAATAAACAAGCGTAAGTACATCTCGTACTCAACAAGTGTAACATGGGGTTCATGAGGCTCAAAAAGGCATATTCATTGGTTTATCAGCATGTAGCTTTTAGTTAGCATGATTTTTAGCATAACAATAACATCAAAATGTCTCAATATAAACATTAAACATATGATCCATGTGAAATGATTAATGAATAACAAAAACATAATCATAAACAATTATTCAACTATTCCATAAGGGTCCAAGGCCACTCGTAACCGTGAGCACGGCTGTTATAACAGTTTTACACTCTGCAGAGGTTGTACACTTTCACTGTGAGTCATGTTGCCCATATGCCCGGGTTAATTACTCCCAAAACACTTCCAAGGTGAGCAGGCAGGGAAACACTATGAAGTCTTTCGAAGGTTCGTCTAACAAGTTAGGGTCATTAGATTTCACTCGGCAAACAGATGTAGAGCCCCCCTTCCTGATGGCACAATAACACGCAGCCTATACACATGAGGACAGAGGCCGCACTATACCCGATTCGTCAAGCCATTCTTACGCCATAAAGGAATACCTCTAACAAGCTAGAAAAGGTCCTTCTATATGACTAAAGCCAGAGCCATATAGCCCCCACAGTTGTACTGTAAATCCCGGATTGTCGCTTATAGATGAGTCCTTATGGAGAGCAATTAGAGCATCAAAAGTAACCCCATGCTCTAGTACCCTTAAACAGTAATAAAATCATCTTTTAATGTTTATTGCATATTCCATTAGTCAAATTACATGATCATAGTCCATGTTTAAGCACTAGCCAAACTACTCAATGCAATATAATAGGTACCAAGGTAAAGGATCAATCGCTAAGTCATCCTTAACAAGGAATAAATGCATAATGATATTAATTGCATATGGTGAATAGGACAACAAGGATAATCCCATGCTATACTTGTCTTGCTCAAACTGGTCCTGAAGATCTTGCTCGTAGTAAAGCTCTTGATCTCCAACGAATTTCTCACCGTCTATACTCAATCAACCATTATCAACAACACACATCCAGAGGCAATCATGCATACACAAACAAGACTATAATTAGAACAATACACCAACAGTAAGAAAATAAGATAAAAAGTCTTTAAAATAAATCTACAACTTACTAAGATCACACAGACGCAAAGATCACGAAAATCGGATCTAAACGACAAAGTTATGAATTTCCAAAGATTTCCTATAGAAAAATAAATACTTTAATATAAACTTGAAAATAAATTATCTCAAACCTACTGTACAGTTCTATCATCATGTAGAGCTCGCAAATATGAATCTAACGCAATTTGAATGGATCAAATCGGAGCTAAAACGAAAATTCTACAACTAAAACAATCTGAATGGCAAAACTGTAAATATCAGAAAGCGTATTTTTCATTTACCGAGACGAAATACGTTTTCAACCGATCAAAGCGTACTCTGAGTTTTACATTTTAGGACTGCGGGTTCTATACTTAAAAACTTCAGGGTTTCTTTTGCAAAATCACCAGCGAACCGGTATCTTCTATTTACAGCCGTTAGATCTAAAACGAACGGTCCAGATTGGATCTGGGGAAAACGGGCGGCGCTCCGGCCGGAATCGAGCCCGACGGCGAGCTTCCACGGCGGCGCCATCGCTGGAAAAAGCTAAAACACGGCTCCGGCCACTATTCGGCGAAAGGGATACACCGGGAGGTAGCTGGAAGCACGGCGAACTCACCTCAGGCAAGAACTAGGGCACGGGGTGGACGAAGACGGCGGCGTGCTTGCGGTGGCGGGTATGGCGGCGGTGGCACGTGCGGTGGCTCGACGAGACGACCAAAACGGCTCAAAAGGGACGGGTTGGATGCGGAATAGCACAGGGGTCCCGTTTTTATAGCCCGGAGGCGCGAGGAAACAAGGAAATAGGGAGATTCGCGGCGGCGTCGGATCGGAGAAGAAGGAAACGACGGCGTCCGTTTTTGGAAAGCACCGGAGGAAGAAGAAGGAAAGGTTGAAAGAGACACTGACAAGCGGGACCCACATGTCAGCGGCTCAAGCGGGAAGGAACGCGGCCGTGCGGGACGCGAGCGCTCGCGCGGGTTGGGCCGGCGGCTGCGGCTTGGGCTCGGCCCAGAAGGAGAATGCGGGCGCGGGAGGAAATGGGCTGCCGGCTGAGCTGGGCCAAAAGCAAGAAGAAAGGAAATTTTCTTTTTCTTTTTCCTTTTCAATTATTTCAAAGCATTTTCAAATGATTTTGGAATCAAATTTGAATTTGAATCAAACCACTCAAACCAAAAATTCAAATGCAACAGCATGAGTGCACAAACATGTTTCTACCCTTATATTTATTTTTAAATTTATAAAAAATTATTCTTATTCTAAATTTTGCATGCTTCACAAAATAAATATAAAAATCATGTTTTTCCTATTTTTCTTCTTTTCAAAATTTTAGGGTGTTACAACCCAAAAGGATAGGATGGAGCGAAGGGGGCACGTCTCCCTCCTGCAAGGCTGCAACTGCAAACTACTAATTGTTCAAGCAAGACGTGTAGAAGAGCAAAGTCAAATTAAAGTCCACGATGGGCCGAGAACTGCCGTTTTGCAAACGTCGTCGCATGGTATATAAATTAATAAATGAACCAAACGCTGATATTTCAGCTGCCGGAGTAATCAATACTAGAAAATCTTGCGCGCCTTGCGCGCCCTACCAGCCGGAATGTAGATAATTTTTCTAATCAAGTGGTATCATATAGGTCATTTTTTTATGATTATATAGATAATTATCACCATTCATACATTCACATCATAAATCTGAGATCCACTACTGTAGAACCAACCATCCAATTGGCATTCTTCAGTACTCACTCAAGTGTCGTCATATCACAAATTACAATGAACCAAAAGATATATATACAGGCCGAAAGAAATAAACTCTTGTTGCATCTCTAAAGAATAACTATTGTCTCTACATGTCCGAGCTTAAGGCATGATTTGACAGTTCAGTGCATTGTCCAAACCATTTGGACTGAAGACTCCAACAACTCATTCAGAGTCATCCGTGTCAGTACCCTAAGAAATTAGCAATTAACAAAACAATGTGTTCATGGTGCACCTTACTGTAATATCAAATGGGATTGTTATGATGGCACCACACCAGCTGTGGTACTTGATCAGAAATTATGATGACAACAACCAAGTTATGAGAAATAGAAACGATCGTAGAAGCAAAATCAACGGAAAAGACACAAATATGCAACCTAACAGTAAACTGCTGACATAAAGGTATAATGTACATATAAAATAGAAATAGAAACGATTGTAGAATGCAAAAACCTTTGGAATACACTTTTCTAACCTCCAGTTCACGATACACATGATTAGTTAGAAGGTAATTTCATTGGAAACTTCAAATCAGGTATCGTGCCTTACCCTGAGCCTCATACTGTCATGCATGGTTGGTGCCCTTGGGGGGATGTCCACCCCGTCCTATAATTAAGGCCTGTCAAGTATCAAGACAAGTAGTCAGTTGGGTTCAATTTGCTACTCTTATTCCGAATTAACAAAACACTGAATATCAGAAGTCAGAGTAAACCATCTAATGAAGATAATTGATCTATGGCGAACCTTCCCAAACTGTAATACTATGCTTCTAATGATAATATTATTTGAGTCTTTATTATAAAACAAGACAGAAGATGTGGTTGGTTCCGAGAAAGAAAAAAAGCATTCTCACTGTCAAACTAAAGTAATGCCTGAGAGAGTTTCATACTCAAGTCTAAAAGCCATGACAGACCCAAATCTCGTTGAGATATCAGCAAGCAGCTTAAATTGTTGAAATAAGCTGTGAAAAAAAACAAGGAAAAAAATGCATAGGTCATGACCAATGTCTAATGATATCGTAGATAGAAACACTTAGATTCTTGTTAGACTTTGACATCAGTCAAAAATCTTCAGACCCTTAAACTCATGTACTTATCTAGACCTAATATACAACTCATTTACATAAAAAGTAATCTTGAACATTCTGACGGTATTGTATCTATGCCAGCCGCACTACAAGTGCATGTGTTGATTGTTTGTACAATCGGCTAAATGTGATCTTACTCGTGTGAACAGGAACGTACACGGAGTCATTAGAGAAGAGCTATGCATTGTGATGAGGAGCAAAGGAGCACTCCACCTGAGGTAGAGGAGCGGACAGTGGCAGAGGACGCCTTGTGTGTCCGTGGCAGCATTGCTTCAGCTAATCCTTGTACGTCGGGTTAGTACACCGGTAGAGGAGCTGAATCGGTGATGTTGAACTCCTATGATATCATTGCTGCCGCAAGGATCGAGATAATCATGAATCAGATAGGTCCAGGGAGGATACTAAATGGATAGGATCTGATCTAGATCCGATTAGACCTGGGTGTCGAGATGAGATTCACGAAGCACAAGGGGGTGGTTATGTACCAATGTTTAGCAACCTGTTCTTGCCGGCATTATCGAGGCCGAAGATCTTTGCTTCCTTGCTCCACGAGTATAAAGCACCGGCTAGTGAGGAGGAATGGGAGGGGAGACGGGAGGGGATCTAGAGCTCAGCTGTCTGACATTACCGTGTCGAAGTTGCTTGCCTTAGATCCGCACAGAGGACCCGCCGCATAAAAGCCCCCTCCGCCAGTGGCGGATGCAGGATGAGAATCAAGGGTGGGCTAAAACAATAGAGATCCCCCCTGTAGATCCGCCACTGCCCTCCGCCATCAAGAGGCTGGCATCACGAGCGGCGGGCAAAGATGCCGTTGAGGAAGATCCCCTCTGCTCGATCTGCGCACAAGCGATCTCGCACGGCTCCCAGCACTCCTCTGTACCGGTGTGTCCGCCGAGCTTGCACGGCTCGGTCGAGCGACAGCAGCGCCAAGCATGAGCTGAGCATCAACAAGTGACGGCAGCGAAGAGGGTTCCAGTGTTGCGGACCTGAGCGGGGGGGGGGGGGGGGGGGGGGGGGGGGCTAGGGTTGGGGGCTTGCGGGTTGCGGCTGGGGTAGTCCGCAAAATTCGTTGTGGGCGTCTTTTCGTAAAAGGTGATGGAAGTCTCAAATTTTCTCTACTTGACGTCAAAATATACTTTACAGTAGGGAGCTACGTGTAACATACCTAAATGTGCACGAACTAAATTGTATTGCGGGTTGATTTCACAGAATGTGAAGCTGTTTTTTGCAAAAGCGCAAAGACACGCGTCGACCTGCCCAAGCCTAACCGTACGCGTGGAATGCGGCAGTGCGAGCATTCGGGATCCATCATTAAGGAACCTGATTCTGGACATAATAGATCGATGCCACATCTGATGAATGATGATACTAGAAAAACTTTGGAAAAAATTAGGTGTCAAGAGCTGTATCTTTCTCGCGAACTGATCATAGATCAGTTGGTTGGGTTTCCTATGATGGAACCTACTCACCTGGGTTCAAGTTCTCGACTTGACACGGGTGCTCGTATTTTTCTGAATTTATTCCATGATTTAACGACGCTATGTTTTCAGTGGTAGGTGATATCCTCATCGAGAGCGAGGTGCCTGTTGTGACTTTGTAAATCTCGAGATCTACCGGCTTAGTCCTGTGCGTGCATGTTGGACGTCTACATTATACTGTGTAATTCTAAAAAATAAAGAGTTATATCTTTCTCAGCTTGTACGTGTATTTAATTTGTTGTCCGTGAAGGAGACGAAAGTTAAGTTAATCACGCAAAGCCATAAGGATTAGCTACCTTGTACGGGTGAAGCATGAAAACACCACGTGCATAGACTATATATAGGATATTAGGACGACTCGACCAATGCAACCTTTTGTGTTTAATACTACGTGTCCTTGATATCCTTGGAGTCTTAATAGTCAGGTAAATGTCATGCCATTGCAACAAAGCTTCTTTCCATTCTCTCCTAACCCTGCCGGGTTATCTTCCTGAGGGGAGGATCCCTAATGGAGATTTTCCTTTCTGCAGTCCTAGGCCTGCTCGCGTTTAGATCCATAAATCTATTCATTAGCAAAAGCTCCAAGCCAATGGTGCTGGGCATGGAGGATTTGGTCCGGCTCACTATACGCACGAGACCATGCACCTCTGCCCTCGGTTCAATGGAGCCCTCAACAAAATTTGAGGTCCTAGCATCTCCAACACTACTACCTAAATCAGACTACCTAAATATCTATTTAGGTAGCCATCTATTTTTATACTACCTAGATTTTGCTTTCAACTCCAACAATACTACCTAAAACATGGCACCTAAATTCATTTTAATAGTCTATGACATGCGGGACCCATGTGTCATCATCTTCCTTGTGGCCATCGACGAACTCGGCCATGGATCGCGCCGCCGGGAGGGGAGTTGCCGGTTGGGGAGGGGAGTTGCCAGCCAGGGAGGGAGGTTCCAGGAGATCTGAATGGGAAGGGGAGTTGCCGGTCAGGGAGGGAGGTCCGACCGCCGTTGTGGAGGCTGGATCCACGCGGCCGCCGTCATCGAGGCTGGTGGAGCAGCACCGGGTAGGGGAGCAGCGCTGGCGAGGTCCGCCTGCGGCCGCCGGTGAAGGGCGGACGGCGGCGCGGTACCCTTGCGGCTTCCGGTGAAGGACGGGCGGCGGCGCGGCACCCCTGCGGCCTCCGGGCGACGGCGACGCGGCACCCTAGCGACACGGCGGTGATGGCGCGCAGCAGCGAGGGCGAGGCGCGCGCGTGGGCGGCGGCAGGCCGGCGAGTAGTGCCGCCGTGTCAGGGAGCAGCGCTGGTGAGTAGCGTGGGCAAGACGCGGGCGTGCAACGGTGCGAGTGTGGAGAGAGAGGCATGTGGGAGAGAGAAAAAATAGGTAGACAAGTTTGTTGGCCCAACAAATATAGGTAGTGGAGAGGAGAATTTGTTGGGCCAACAAAAATAGGCAGTCAAGCAGGTAGCTTATTGGAGTGGTGTTTTTGACCCCCACTAACCAAATATAGGATATGTAGAGGGTTTAAGTAGCCTGTTGGAGACGGGGAACTAAAAACTAGGGGGGCACCTAAGCACCGATCCCCGCCCCCAAGGAATATAATTTAATTTGCTGCCACCGCGAGTGGACCAAATTCAACTGTTTCTTGGGCTTTCAGGGAGGTGCACAGCCCACCAATCCACCATGCAATAGTATACAATAAAGTCCAAAAATTGCTGACATCAGCAAATATCCCATGCTTTTTAAAGTAAAAAAAGTCATAGCTTCTAAACTAAGTATCATAATTAAAATCCGATTGCATAATCGTGTTCCTTACAATAAACTCTTCAAAACAAGACCCCACATGGATATATTTTGATGAAAAATTTTAATGAACATTTATTTTAGGATGAACCTATGTTTAAAGATAATCGTCCAACATCACACTAACTCTACACGAACATTAAAAAAAAGCATAAAATATCATATATATACTATGCGAACATCACATATATCATGAAATTATAAAATAAAAAATAAAAAAATATATCCTAGAACATCAATGTATACTACAAACATCATAAATACATCTAGAACCTCACAATAACACTACATAAATATCACAGAATATAGCATAGAACATCATCTGTGTACTACGTGAACATCACAAAATATCATTAAATGTAAAATAAAATAATAAAATTATTGAAGTAATTAATTAAAGTCAAATAAAAAGAAGAAAAATGCTACTACGAACATCACAAAATATATTCTAGAACATCAATGTATACTTACTGAAACATCACCAAATACATCGTAGAACATCATATTTCTACTCACGGACATAAAAAATATATTTATAAAACATTACATGTATACTACATGAACATCACGTGTATCTATAAACAAAAAAAAGTGAAACATAAAATTATAAATAGAAGAAAAGAAAGAAAAATACAGCATGAAATAAACAACAAAAAAGAAATATATATCTCTTATAAAGCAAAACCCCACTACCATATTTTTCTGCAATTTGGTGAAGCCATGTCATCCAAGGACCCCACTAAGGCACTAAGATCATTCATTGAATCACGGTACCATCCATCCATCGACATGTCCATCTCCTCTATGATGTGCCCTTTGGGCTAGTAGTCTCCTCATCTCCTGTAACCGAGCCTAATACCATGCATGGCAATCTTTGCAGACCAATAGTTTGAGAGGGTGACTGCTGGCTTTCTGTTGCCATGCCACCATCCCACCGCTCTTCTCCTGTGTGCTATAAAACCAGTCTAAGTTCACGGAAAATATTGTGCCAGGTTGTGCTATTCTTCTCCTGCTTTGTCTTACCGTTTTTCCTTTTTGCAACTTCTGATCCCTTCTGATCCTTCATGAATGTTGTTTGGCTTCCATGGTGCTTTCTTGTGATTCCCATTTTCATCCCGTATTAAGATCTAACCACAGAGGGTTTTAGTTGTCATCGTCGATCAAGCTATCAGTTGTGCTCTTAATCCCACAGTTGGCCCATGCATAACTGTACGTGATTCTGCAATACATCATGATCGGCATCGATGGCATTGACACTGAAAAGGCATTCGACGTTGCTCAAAAGTTTCTGGAATTATTTGAGTCTACGAGTACTTATGGTGTCACAATGTGTGACACGGTTCAGGTGCCCATCTACTTAGTATAATTACTAATTGTAGCAGATGAGTACGCACGCTTCTATTTAAGAAACAAGCACTATTATATTTAAATTTCATCATACGGATTGCCTTAAATACCTTATTTTTCGTTATAAGATAAGAAATACTTCAGTCTTCCCCAAATATTTCTGATGAACAATTGGGAACAATTCAGAATATATTTTGTTTTTCCCCTTTGTCATCGTGCATCCTTTTTCTCACGTATGAAAATAACACATGTGAATGTTATCTTTAATTTTCACCATCTGGATTGCCATAACTTCTTTAATTTTTGTTATAAAAGATACTTTAGTCTTCACCAAATATTATCTGGTGCATAATTGGGAACCATTCGGAATATTTTGCTTTCCTGGTATGAAAATACCCTGCATGTGTGAATATTTGGTTTCATTGACTTTTTCATATTTTTATAGCTGCAATTGCAATCACTCCAAACATTGGATGGATTTTAGTTCAACGATTTCTTTGAGAAAGCTTCCTACTTTCAAGTTTCATCTAACCACCATCTAAGTTTGGTCTACTTTCAGGTTTCACCAAACCACCATCGAAGTTTGGTCATCTAATTCCCGCAACAACATGCGGGGAATACACCTAGTTATAAAAGGAATGAAAGAACAAATAAAAAATAAAAATGAGAGGAAATAAAAATGAAATTAAAAGGTATGGACATCTCATGAAGTAAATAAATAAATAAGAAACAAGAAAAATAAAAAACAGAGAGAAGAAAATGAAACTAATAAAAAATAAAGCAAAATAGAAAACAAACAAAAAGAAAAGAAAAGAAAAAGATCAGTGAGAAAATAATTAATTAAAGTAAAACTAAAATAAATAAAAAGGAAGAATAAAACATCACAGAGAAAAGGAAAGGAAAAAATAAATAGACAAACAGAAAAGGAAAAGAAAACTACATACGTAACAACTCACCCGGACGGCTGGACGTACGGTAGCGAAGATTTCCGACATTGCTCGTGGCCCGCGCTCGTACGGTGCATGGGGCCAGAGTTGCTCATGGGCCGCGCACGTATTCAGATTCACGAACAATTCGGGAGCGCACGGGACGGGGGTCAGCGGCAAGGCTCCTGTCTAACTGGTCGGCAGGGATGCTTTCCGAAAAACTAGAGCCACCGAAAGCAAACGTTCTATAAGAAATAGTGGAACCAGTAATTTTGCTTAATTTGTCGCTGTTAGCCACATGAGAGAAAACATTTGTGTAGTTTTTTTTTTGTAGTTTGTCATTATCACGGGTTTTGACATAGTCAAGATAGGATGTTACATGTTGTGAACTTGTGAGACTGTACTACTATAGCTAGTGCTTTTATGTTTAGTATTAACACAAGGATCCATGATATTGTATCGGCGTCCAGATGTCTGGATGGATGCCCGAGCCCGCATACCGCACGACCCCACCCAGTGTCTGTGCTCCACCCGACCACACGCAGCGTCTGCGTCCCCCTCCCTGACCCCACACAATGTCTATACCCCGCCCAACCCCTCGCAGCCCATCCAACAACCATCTGCAACAGGCGGGTCATATTGCAACATGTGCAACACCCAATCTACTTTTGAAGCATCTAGATGCAACACTTGCAACTTGCGGTAGAAAACAGATGAAACACTTGAAACATGCATCCGAAACACTTGAAAAACACCTGAAAACACTTGAAAACCATTGCAAACATATGCAACATTTAGATAAACACACTTGCAACACATCTGAAAAACAGATGAAACATTGGGAACAAACTTTTGCCACATACGTGTACAACAATTGCAACATATGCAACATCCCGATTTACTTTTGCAACATTTATACAAAATAATTGCAACATACCTCTGAAACATGTCACACCCATTTTTAAGGACAAAAATAGGATGCATAAAAGACTCATGTGCGCCCCAGGAAACAGTCGCACACATAAGTTGACAAATTACAAAGTATCATCACAGTGCTTATTACATAACGAATAAGTATTTAAGATATAGTCTTGAACGATAGGTAATAATAACTAATAGTAATTCTTCAGCGGAAACTCCACACAGGGACACGGTTGACTGGTTGACACCAAGACTAGTACTCATTCCGATAATCTTCCTCTATATCTTCATCTGTTATGGTGGAAATAGCAAGGGTGAGTCCATGTCGAACTCAACAAATATAACACAGGGTTCATGTGGCTCAAAAGGCTAGACACTGTTTAACTGCATTTAGCTTTTAATCATATATTAGCAATTGAGTAGCATCAAGATAAACCACTTCCCATTAAAGAACCAATGATCAATTGTAATAAGGATAATGAATAGCATTAACATGAGCATAATAATAATCAATAATAATTAAGCATGATATAACGGTTATGATCAACTATTCCATAAGAATCCCCAAGGCCGCTCGTATCCGTGAGCACGGCTAGTATACCAGTTTTTAACTCTGCGCAGAGGTGTACACTTTCACTGTAAGTCATGATTTCCAAATGAGTGGGGAGATCAAGCCCAAACACCCGAGAACCATATAAAGCCACTCAAAAGTTCGTCTAACAAGTTAGGGCCATTAGATTCACTCGGCAGGCAGATGTAGAACCCCCCTTCCCTGTGGCACAACAACCGCAGCCTATACACACTAGGCCAGGGGCTCGCACTACACCCAACATGGCAAGCCATTCTTACGCCATTTAAGGTAACCTCTAACAAGCTAGAAAAGGTCTCTTGAACAACTAAAGCCAGAGCCATATAGCCCTCACAGCTGTACTGTATATCCCGGTTATCACTTACAGATAAGTCCTTATGGAGAGAAACCAGAGCATCAAAATAATACACATGCTCTAGCCCCCTTTTAACAATAATAAAATCATCTTAATAGTTGATTGCTTAATCCATTAATCAAATTACAAGATCATTGTTCTTAGTTTAAGCACTAGCAGTAGCTACCCATATGCATTCCCAAGGTTGACAAGGAATCAAGATAACAATCACTAAGTTATAATCTCTAAAGTTGTCAAGGTAAGCACATGCATATGTATGACAATTCAATGTATAGGTAACAAGGATAGTCCTGTGTTATACTTGCCTTGATCAAAGCTCTCCAAGTGATACTGCTGACTTGGCTCAAAGTAATACTCCGAATCGTCCAAATACTGCTCACCTTCTATATTCGATCATCAATCAACAACACACATGCATCCAATCAAACATACACGAAGCAAACAAAGAGATATAATTAGAACAGTACACCAACAGTAACAAAACAGTAATAAAAGCTTATAAAACTCTTCTACACGTTTCTACGATCACACAGACGCAAAGATCACCAAATTCGGAGTTAAAACGTGAAAGTTATGAATTTTCTAAGATTTCCTATAGATAAATAAATACTTAATTATAACCTCGAAAAATAAATTATCAAAACTAACTGTACAACTACACTAACATGTAGAGCTCGCAAATACGAACCTAATGCAATTTGAACGGATCAAATCGGAGTTAAAACGAAGATTTTATGACCAAAACAATTCTAGTGGCAAAACTGTAAATACCTGAAAACGTATTTTTGACTTATCCGGGAGAAAATACGCTTTCAAAACACGAAAACGGATTCAGGATATTGCGCTAAGGACTGCGGGTTCTATTATGAAGAAATCCAGGGGCTCTTTAATAAATCTACCCCACGAAGGGGTATCTTCTAATCTTAACCGTTGATCAGCGAACGGACGGCTCGTGTTCATCGGCAACGACACAGTGAAGAAACCCGATTCTTCTTCCCCAGGTCCGGCCTGCGGCTCCTCCATGGCCGGCGACTCCTCCATGGCCAGAGGTGGTGAACCTCCCCACCGAGACTACCAATCGAGCCCGCGTTTGGTCCAAACGGTAGAGAAGCTCCGTGCGAACTCATCTAGGCATTTAAAACTAGCTACGATCGACCATACGTGTCGCGCGGCTACAAGGGAGCGGCGGCGCCATTGCCGGTGTACCCGAGCTCACCAAATCCGCAAATTCAAAACGTCTCAACCCCAAAGAAAAGCACGGGAAGAAAGAGGAGGAGATAGCGAACTCACCAAAGCTAAGAAAAGAACTCGAACCCTCCCACAAGCTCCACCGACGAACCGGCCGCAAGAACCTAGGGTTCCGGCCTCCTACGCTCAATCTCACGTGATGAAGCTCGAGTTTTAGATGGAAAACGGAACATAGGGGGTCACGGCTTCTTATTTGTAGCTTCAAATTACCGTATTCGGGTAGGAAATCCCGGAAATCAAGTGGAGGGGCGGCGGTCGTTCTTACCGAGTTGGAGTCCTACTCGACTACGAACTGAAGGTAGGAGATACGGCTGACGAGCGGCCCCCACCTGTCAGCAAAAGGAAGAAAAGAAAGGCGCGCGGCTGGCTCGGCTGGTTACTGGGCTCGGCTGCTGGGCCGCTGCGGCGCTGGGCGGCCCACGCGGGCAGGCGCGAGAGAACAGGCCGTTCGACGGCCTTCGGGCCGAGAAGGTAAGGAGGTGAGTTGTTTTTTTTTCTTCTTTTGTTTCTTTTCTTTTCTAATTTTCCAAACACATTTTCAAATCAAATTTTTCTAAACCAAATCAAATAAAACAAATATATCCACACCACAAAATAAAATAAATGCAACAACATGAATGCATTACCAAATAGTTTTCAAAATTTTAATTCACTTTCTCTAAATTATTTAAAATTTGTTACTTCTAAAATTTGGGTGTTACAAATTCTACCCCCCTTAAAAGAATCTCGTCCTCGAGATTGAACTGCTTACTCAAACAACTGCGGATATGATTTTCTCAATTCATCCTCTCTTTCCCAAGTTGCCTCTGCCTCTGAATATCGATTCCACTGCACTTTGCACATCTTAATAATCCGACTTCGAGTAACTCTCTCAGCAGTTTCTAAAATCTTGATCGGAAACTCTTCATATGTAAGATCTTCCTTAACAGTCAACTCTTCTAAAGGTATCTGCTCCTCAGGCACACGCAAACACTTCTTAAGTTGTGAAACATGGAACACATCATGTACTCCAGATAAATTCTCAGGCAACTCTAATTGATAAGCAACTTCCCCACGTCTGGTAATAACTTTAAATGGTCCAACATACCTTGGTGCTAGTTTACCTTTCATGTTAAACCTCTTCACACTTTTCATAGGTGACACCTTCAAATAGACATAATCACCTACCTCAAAAACTAAATCTCTTCTTCTATTGTCAGCATAACTCTTCTGACGAGACTGTGCTACTCTCAAATTCTCACGAATCACTCGCACTTGATCTTCTGCGTTTCTAAGAACATCTGTACCAAACACCTGAGATTCACCTGTCTGATCCCAAAACAATGGAGTTCTACACTTACGTCCATACAAAGCTTCAAACGGTGCCATCTTAAGACTCTGTTGATAACTATTATTGTAAGAAAATTCTGCATAAGGCAAACTCTTATCCCAACTAGTTCCATATTGCAATGCACAAGCTCTCAACATATCCTCTAATACCTGGTTGGTCCTTTCAGTCTGTCCATCTGTCTGTGGATGATATGCTGTACTAAAATTCAATTTTGTTCCCAATGATTCATGCACAGCTTTCCAAAAATGCGACGTAAACTGCGATCCTCGATCAGATACAATCTTCTTTGGTACTCCATGCAAACAGACTATTCTCTCCATATACAACTCTGCCAATTTTGGTCCATGGTAAGTAGTCTTAACTGGTATAAAATGAGCAACTTTAGTTAACCGATCTACTATCACCCAAATAGAGTCATAACCTTTCTGAGTACGAGGTAACCCTACTATAAAATCCATACCAACTTCCTCCCACTTCCATTCAGGAATCTTCATTGGTTGTAACAATCCAGCAGGTCTCTGATGCTCTGCTTTCACTCTCTGACAAGTGTCACACAATGCCACATACTCAGCCACATCTCGCTTTAATCCAACCCACCAATATTTCTGTTTCAGATCCAAATACATCTTAGTACTACCAGGATGAATAGAATAAGCTGACTCATGAGCTTCGCGAAGAATTGCCTGTCTAACAGTTTGATCCTCAGGTACACACAGCCTCTTTCCAAACCACAAAATTCCATTATCATCCATTCGAAAGCCTGGTGACTTACCAATCACTATATCTTCCGCTATCTTCTTTAGTTTCTCATCCTTCAACTGCCCCTTGTAAATTTCTTGCTCTAAGGTAGGCTCTATCACTAATTCCATTGTATTAGTAACAATTCCCAAATTCAAATATTCAAATTCAGCACATAACTCACTAGTCATAGACAACGTCCGTATCTCATTGGCATAACTTTTCCTACTAAGAGCATCAGCTACTACATTAGCCTTACCAGGATGATAGTGTATCTCAATATCATAATCCTTAATCAACTCTAACCATCTGCGTTGCCTCAAATTCAGATCTGACTGAGTGAAAATATACTTCAAACTCTTATGATCAGTGTATATATCACTCTTATGTCCAATCAAATAATGTCTCCAAATCTTTAAAGCATGAACTACAACTGCTAATTCCAAATCATGTGTAGGATAATTCAACTCATGCTTTCTCAACTGCCTAGATGCATAAGCCACAACTCTGCCTTCTTGCATAAGAACACATCCCAAACCTTGACGAGAAGCATCACAATAAATAGAAAACTTCTTACTCAAATCTGGCAAAACCAAAACAGGCGCTGTAGTCAACCTCTTTTTCAACTCCTCAAAACTAGCTTGACATTTATCTGACCACAAAAACTTGGCATTCTTCTCTAACAGAGATGTCATAGGTTTAGCAAGTTTAGAAAACCCTTCAATGAACCGTCTGTAATATCCAGCTAATCCCAAGAAACTACGAATCTCGCTAACATCAATAGGTGGTTTTCAATTTAATACATCATTTACTTTACCTGGATCCACTGATATCCCTCCATTAGAAACAATATGACCAAGGAAAGAAACTTCCCTCAACCAAAACTCACATTTACTTCGCTTCGCATACAGTTTATGCTCTCTAAGTTTCTGCAATACCAACCTCAAATGTTCAGCATGCTCTACCTCTGTCTTGGAAAATACCAGTATATCATCAATAAACACTACCACAAACTTATCCAAATATTCCATGAACACCTTATTCATCATGTACATAAAGTATGCAGGTGCATTGGTCAATCCAAATGACATAACAGTATACTCATACAATCCATACCTTGTAGTAAAAGCTGTCTTTGGAATATCAGAAACACGAATCTTCAACTGATGATAACCAGAACGTAAATCAATCTTAGAGAACACACATGCACCTCTCAACTGATCAAACAAGTCATCAATCCTGGGCAAAGGATACTTATTCTTGATAGTTACCTCATTTAATGATCTATAATCAACACACATCCTCTGACCGCCATCTTTCTTATCAACAAAAATAACTGGTGCTCCCCAAGGTGATGAACTAGGTCTAATAAAACCTTTATCTTGTAATTCTTTAATTTGTTTCTTAAGTTCTTCTAATTCATCTACTCCCATCCTATATGGTCGTTTGGCTATAGGTGCAGTTCCAGGAAGTAATTTAATAAGAAATTCAATGTCTCGGTCAGGTGGCATACCTGGCAATTCATCAGGGAAGACATCCGGAAATTCCTCAATCACTGAATTCTCCTTAATAGTATTTTCAAGCTGATTCACCACAGCGGTTGGTTGCTTCTGCACTGCTACATCCACATTGATTTTATCTCCATTAGGTGCATTCACAACTACCACTTTCTGCTGACACTGAATCTCTACCTGATTTTGCTTCATCCAGTCCATACCCAATATCACATCAATACCAGATGTCCTCAACACTATAGGAGTTATCTTAAACTCTACCCCCCTTAATACCATACTAATTGGAAGACAACGATTACTGGTTTGCATGGTACCTCCAGGTGAATTTACTAAGAGAGATTCTTTCATAGCTAGCATGGGTATACTATGCATTTTAACAAAAATGTTGGATATGAATGTATGAGATGCTCCAGAGTCAAAAAGAACAGTTGCGGGAGTGGAATGTACATTGAACGTACCAATCATAACTTCTGGGGCATCATGAGCTGTATCAGAAGACACGTGATTCACCCTTCCAGTACCAGATTGCTTCTGGTTGCTCTTCTGGCTCTGAGGAGTCTGCTGATTCTGCTTCTCAGGACAATGGTAAGACATATGCCCCTCTTTACCACAGACAAAGCATCTAGTAGGCGTGCTGGGAGCACTATTCTTCATGGGGGTAACATTAGAATTTCCAGTGCGAGGAGTCTGTTGCCCAGTCTGCTGATACTGTTGACGTTGTGGATATGATGAACGCTGTTGTGACTGATTACTTTGCCAATTCTGGGACCACCTCTGATTCGGATTGCGATTCCATTGACTAACCGGTCCTTGAAACTTCTGATGGAAACCATGCTGAGAATTAGTGCGCTGACGGTTGTTGCTTCCTGAGCCTTGTACCTACATTTTCCTCTTCCTGTCCATCTCTCTGCGCTCATTATCAAGCACAATAGCTTTATTTACCAGCTCTTGAAAACTAGTATAGTTGTTCCCCTTCAACTGCAAGCGAAGATCATAATAAATTCCCTTCAAGAAAAGACGCTGTCTGTCTGCATCTTCCCTCACTTCATTAGGAGCATAGCGAGCCAACTGGGTAAATCTATCATGATATTCACTAACGCTCATTTGTCCCATCCTAAGGTTTCTGAATTCTTCCTGCTTCAGCTCAATTATACCTTCAGGAATATGACGAGCTCGAAAATCTCTAACAAACGCATTCCAAGTGATAGGAGGAGCATTGTCAGGGCGTGCAGCTTGATACGACTCCCACCAAGTCTGAGCTGTCCCCTGTAACTGACCAGATGCATATAACACCTTCTCCATATCATTGCATTGGGCTATATTCAGCTGTTTCTCCACTGCCCTCACCCAATCATCTGCCTCTAAAGGATCAGCAGCATGAGAAAACACTGGAGGGCGTCCCTTTAAAAATTCCCCACGCTTATCCCTCACTTGCACAGGCGGTGGTCCTCCTGCAGCGGGATTGTTCTGCATGTGCTGCATAAACATCTGCATCATCTGGTTCTGAGTTTGCATGAGTTCCTCCATAGTAATGGGTAGGTTAGCACCTCCACGACCTCTGCCACGACCTCTGCCTGACATCTGTTTCCAAAAACACAGAAATTGAAATTCAGTACGATCCGAGATGATGTATTCAATAGATAAACAAAATCTGATTTTTCTGGGCGATCTCCAATTTCAGCAATTCAGTAAAACTGTCATATCTCGAGCTACAGACGTCCAATTCAGATGATCTTTACATGGTTGGAAAGCTTTCAAAATTATCTACAACTTTTATTCACAACACTTTTTCTGATTCTGTCAATAAATTGGCCAAAAACTGAACTTAACCGAAACTGTTTCAGAATTCCAGACTGTGCAGTAACTCCAACTTGAAACAGGTATATCTCTTAGCTCATAATAGATATTAAGGTGATTCTTGCGGGGTTGGAAAGATATAGAAGTCTAATTATTCCCAGTAAAATTTCTTAAATTTCTCATGAACGGATTTTAAGTTATTTCTAAAACATCCCAGACTGATCCAAAAATCAGCAAAGAACAAAACTAAGTTAACCTCATATTCAACTAATATATTTTGATCAAACTTAATATTCTTAACCATGGAACTTGTAGGCATGTCTACAAAACTCCAGCACACATTACAAAGATCCAAATCACACATTATCATAATAACAATCCATCAATCACACAATTGTTCACACCACAAACTGACTCTTAAAATAATCCAAACTTAAAATTAACTCACAACTACTATCGTTCCTATTACATAGGGATTTTTCCTATTGCCTAATTAAGCTTCTCATAAATCTTGGGACGACCTAACTCCGCCCTTAATTGGTCAATCTCCTTATAAGCTTGCTCCTTAAGTTCTTTTTCCTTCAGCAACTCATCCTTCAAATCCACCTCATGGAGAGTCAATTCACGAACTAATCCCACCGTAGCTTGTAAAGTCAAGGAGGAATCATCTGCAGGCGGCACGGTCCAAATACCCTTGTCATGTATGAAACAAGGAAAATGCCGAAGTGCACCCTTTAACGTCTTGTCCGAGCGTAGACCATGGTAGTAAACAAATGCATTGAAAGCGACATCCTCCATGCTTGTCTCCACGGTTGCCCGGCTCACTCTGGTAATGAACTTTGACTCCACCTTAGGCTCCTTAGTGGTAGGATCCCTTTTCTTAACCCATAACTCCATTTCCCAATAGGAATCCATCCATGGATGACTATACTCTGCACTACGATACTCCAACGTAGCTTCCCAGTCGTAGTAGTAGTTGTCCAAGGTTCTTGTCAACATGTCATGGAAGAAAGCATCAGCTTTAGGAACCATGATATGAAACTTCGTAGTCCATCCCATAACTACATTCTTCATTGGTGTATCACCAACTCTTGATTCAGCATCAGATAGCTCTTGCTCACCATCTTCATACGGCTCCTGAGGTTTGAAACGGGCAACGTACTGTGCAGCTGACAATCGGGGATGAGGAGGCATCTATAAAATTTAGACATAGATTAGATAGAATTAATGTATTTTCGCAATGGAATAAAGTAGAGGAAGCATAAAACTTTAGTAATTAACAAGGTGAAAAGAGGAAGCATGAATTAAATGGAGTATGGATGCTATTAACGACCATTCTAACTAGGCTTGCGTCCTACAGTCAACACGGCTCTGATACCAATCTGTCACACCCATTTTTAAGGACAAAAATAGGATGCATAAAAGACTCATGTGCGCCCCAGGAAACAGTCGCACACATAAGTTGACAAATTACAAAGTATCATCACAGTGCTTATTACATAACGAATAAGTATTTAAGA
Source organism: Saccharum hybrid cultivar R570 (assembly GCA_038087645.1). Lineage (NCBI taxonomy): Eukaryota > Viridiplantae > Streptophyta > Magnoliopsida > Poales > Poaceae > Saccharum > Saccharum hybrid cultivar. The sequence goes on from JAQSUU010000368.1 coordinate 3,208,753, forward strand.
TATAATCTTGAATGATAGGTAATAATAACTAATAGTAATTCTTCAGCGAAAACTCCACACAGGGACACGGTTGACTGGTTGACACCAAGACTAGTACTCATTCCGATAATCTTCCTCTATATCTTCATCTGTTATGGTGGAAATAGCAAGGGTGAGTCCATGTCGAACTCAACAAATATAACACAGGGTTCATGTGGCTCAAAAGGCTAGACACTGTTTAACTGCATTTAGCTTTTAATCATATATTAGCAATTGAGTAGCATCAAGATAAACCACTTCCCATTAAAGAACCAATGATCAATTGTAATAAGGATAATGAATAGCATTAACATGAGCATAATAATAATCAATAATAATTAAGCATGATATAACGGTTATGATCAACTATTCCATAAGAATCCCCAAGGCCGCTCGTATCCGTGAGCACGGCTAGTATACCAGTTTTTAACTCTGCGCAGAGGTGTACACTTTCACTGTAAGTCATGATTTCCAAATGAGTGGGGAGATCAAGCCCAAACACCCGAGAACCATATAAAGCCACTCAAAAGTTCGTCTAACAAGTTAGGGCCATTAGATTCACTCGGCAGGCAGATGTAGAACCCCCCTTCCCTGTGGCACAACAACCGCAGCCTATACACACTAGGCCAGGGGCTCGCACTACACCCAACATGGCAAGCCATTCTTACGCCATTTAAGGTAACCTCTAACAAGCTAGAAAAGGTCTCTTGAACAACTAAAGCCAGAGCCATATAGCCCTCACAGCTGTACTGTATATCCCGGTTATCACTTACAGATAAGTCCTTATGGAGAGAAACCAGAGCATCAAAATAATACACATGCTCTAGCCCCCTTTTAACAATAATAAAATCATCTTAATAGTTGATTGCTTAATCCATTAATCAAATTACAAGATCATTGTTCTTAGTTTAAGCACTAGCAGTAGCTACCCATATGCATTCCCAAGGTTGACAAGGAATCAAGATAACAATCACTAAGTTATAATCTCTAAAGTTGTCAAGGTAAGCACATGCATATGTATGACAATTCAATGTATAGGTAACAAGGATAGTCCTGTGTTATACTTGCCTTGATCAAAGCTCTCCAAGTGATACTGCTGACTTGGCTCAAAGTAATACTCCGAATCGTCCAAATACTGCTCACCTTCTATATTCGATCATCAATCAACAACACACATGCATCCAATCAAACATACACGAAGCAAACAAAGAGATATAATTAGAACAGTACACCAACAGTAACAAAACAGTAATAAAAGCTTATAAAACTCTTCTACACGTTTCTATGATCACACAGACGCAAAGATCACCAAATTCGGAGTTAAAACGTGAAAGTTATGAATTTTCTAAGATTTCCTATAGATAAATAAATACTTAATTATAACCTCGAAAAATAAATTATCAAAACTAACTGTACAACTACACTAACATGTAGAGCTCGCAAATACGAACCTAACGCAATTTGAACGGATCAAATCGGAGTTAAAACGAAGATTTTATGACCAAAACAATTCTAGTGGCAAAACTGTAAATACCTGAAAACGTATTTTTGACTTATCCGGGAGAAAATACGCTTTCAAAACACGAAAACGGATTCAGGATATTGCGCTAAGGACTGCGGGTTCTATTATGAAGAAATCCAGGGGCTCTTTAATAAATCTACCCCGCGAAGGGGTATCTTCTAATCTTAACCGTTGATCAGCGAACGGACTGCTCGTGTTCATCGGCAACGACACAGTGAAGAAACCCGATTCTTCTTCCCCAGGTCCGGCCGGCGGCTCCTCCATGGCCGGCGACTCCTCCATGGCCGGAGGTGGTGAACCTCCCCACCGAGACTACCAATCGAGCCCGCGTTTGGTCCAAACGGTAGAGAAGCTCCGTGCGAACTCATCTAGGCATTTAAAACTAGCTACGATCGACCATACGTGTCGCGCGGCTACAAGGGAGCGGCGGCGCCATTGCCGGTGTACCCGAGCTCACCAAATCCGCAAATTCAAAACGTCTCAACCCCAAAGAAAAGCACGGGAAGAAAGAGGAGGAGATAGCGAACTCACCAAAGCTAAGAAAAGAACTCGAACCCTCCCACAAGCTCCACCGACGAACCGGCCGCAAGAACCTAGGGTTCCGGCCTCCTACGCTCAATCTCACGTGATGAAGCTCGAGTTTTAGATGGAAAACGGAACATAGGGGGTCACGGCTTCTTATTTGTAGCTTCAAATTACCGTATTCGGGTAGGAAATCCCGGAAATCAAGTGGAGGGGCGGCGGTCGTTCTTACCGAGTTGGAGTCCTACTCGACTACGAACTGAAGGTAGGAGATACGGCTGACGAGCGGCCCCCACCTGTCAGCGAAAGGAAGAAAAGAAAGGCGCGCGGCTGGCTCGGCTGGTTACTGGGCTCGGCTGCTGGGCCGCTGCGGCGCTGGGCGGCCCACGCGGGCAGGCGCGAGAGAACAGGCCGTTCGACGGCCTTCGGGCCGAGAAGGTAAGGAGGTGAGTTGTTTTTTTTCTTCTTTTGTTTCTTTTCTTTTCTAATTTTCCAAACACATTTTCAAATCAAATTTTTCTAAACCAAATCAAATAAAACAAATATATCCACACCACAAAATAAAATAAATGCAACAACATGAATGCATTACCAAATAGTTTTCAAAATTTTAATTCACTTTCTCTAAATTATTTAAAATTTGTTACTTCTAAAATTTGGGTGTTACAAAACATCTGAAACACTTGAAACATATGCTTGTAGCATGCGACATATCCTGGTGTGAGTGACCTCCTCCACTGTCAGCGTCGTCAGGCGTGAGCGCGTGCGCGGCCGAAGAAGTGGTCCCCACGTGTGGGCACGGCGGAGCAGGAGCAGCGGCAACGGAGGCCCAGTGGGCGTAGGGGCTTGAGCAATGGAGGTGGCGGCAGTAGGTTTATGGGGAAGGAGAGGAAGGGAAGGCTATGGATGATGGACAGACAGTGACCGTCGATGGCAAAGCATAGCAGTGCAAGGGAGGTCTCTCGTCTCATTTCCTTATCCGGCCGACACAACGGAAGTGACAGACACAGGCCGTGTAATAAAAAAAACAGGACATGCTATTGGACTAGTCCACATGCCTAGGAAGGGGTGTCCTGATGAACGGACACCCTACACACAACATTATCGTTAATTTCATGTATTGTAATTGTAGCAAATTGCATGTCATTATTTTACCATGGGGAATGTTGCAATTGCAAGATCATGATTTTCTATAGTATGTTTTTGACTTCAACAGCCTCGTGATCATGTTTGGTAATTTAATCAGCATCATTGGAACTGCTGCAATATGGCTTATTTTGTGATGTGCCATCTCTCTGCCTCTTCCATGATCAGTACTACAACACAACACTTCAGGTATCTGATGCTATTCTTTTAACTTTATATTTACGAATCTTGTTTTGCATATCTGAAGGGCAGGCCTGGTGCAGTTGGTGAGTGCTAGCTCGCCGAGTCACCAGGTCCTGGGTTCGAAGCCGTCTCTCTGCAGAATTTTTGCGGGGGTAAGACTTTGCTTCGGTTATTCCCTTCCCCAGACCCCACTCGTGTGGGAGCCTTTGGCACTGAGTCTGCCCTTTTTTTTTGTTTTGCATATCTGACTCTTTAAATGATGTCAAACAGAAAAAAGATATTTACTGCAAAGTTATAGATCTCATCGAGTGCTACAGTTCGATATCAGATTTGTTTTCATCTAACATAGTATTGAAAAGTTATGATTTTTTCATATATACTGGTGGGATTTTAAGTTTACTGTTGAACATAGCCACAAACTAGTAGTATATATCACTGCCATTGTTACGTAAGTGCATTGGCTGGTTTTGCCCCTAGGCCCCACCCTCGACACACGGTTGCTGGCCATAGACATCCAACTATCCATGAAGCGGGCGTCCAATTATCCAACAAGGCGCTGGTGTTGCTCCCCCGTCCTAAAGTGTATGTTTTAAGTGTTTTCAAGTGTATTATAGGTATGTTGCAAGTATTTCATATGGATATTGCAAAAGTAAATTGGGATGTTGCATATGTTGCAATGGTTGTACACATATGTTGCAAGCTTCTGTTCCCATGTTTCATCTATTTTTTCATACGCATGTCGCAAGTGTGTTTATCTGGATGTTGCATATGTTTCACACATATGTTGCACGTGTTTTATTGATGTTGCGTATGTTTGTAATGGTTTAATGTGTTTTTTCAAGTGTTTCATACGCATGTTTCAAGTGTTTCATTTGTCTTCAGATGAATGGTTCCAAGTGTTCTATCTGGATGTTTTAAAAATAGATCGGCTGTTGCACATGTTGCAATGCGTGTAAGAAGCGGAGGTCGTGCATGGTCTGGCATCACGGGTGGCATCCGGGTGGCGCTGGTCCCATGTGGGCGTGCGAAACGTAGACGCGAGAGGGGCCATGCTGGCACGAGCGTGGGCGTGAAGTGCAGGCGCGCGCGGGAATGGATCAAATTTAACCTTATTTCCTTTAAGTCAAATTTAACAAACTTTGACTATTTTTCCAAAAATAATATGTTATCATCCAAAAAAGTCAAACAAATACCCTGTAAGATCGCATTGCATACTTTGGCCAAGGTCGCAGCACAAAATCAGGTGCCACTTTGCTTATTTCCTATACAAATCAGGGTGCAGTGCAAATATTGGGGTCAAATTAATAATTGCGATCTAAACTAGGCGTCTCTGTATGAAAATATTTGGTACGCGTTTCAAACAAGGGGGCGTTCTGCAAATCCTCGCCGATGGCCGCTCCGGCTCCATCGCCCACCCCAGCTCATCTACTAGTGGACTCTCCGACTCTGGTGTAATCCTCGCAGCCCCCAGTGTGCCTTCCTCTCCGATCCTAGAGGCGCCTGCTGGTCTGTTCGACGTTTTGCCAAAGTGTCTGGAATTGCTACCTGGCATGTGACCTGTGAAGCTTGCTTGAAGCTGCTCGGAGTTTTGCCGCTATGGAAGTCTGAAGAAGGATCCACTGCAAGCGTGGTTCCTCCTCCTCCATGGAGTTACCAGGCCTCAGCTTCTGTCCAGGTGTGGGCGTTCAGGCTGTTGTTTTTCAGAAATTTGGTCTTTTGGTTTCCCCTGTTGGTGCTTCACCAAGCGTGTTCTTCTTAGTGGCTTCTTTTGGCCGTTGCAAATTCAAGCTTTGCCCTCTCTCGGTGGGTTTGATTCTGCAAGCACCATTGGCGGCTCGGCCTCGGATTTTGGTGTTATTTTTCTCTCGGACAGGGTTTTTAGATTTTCAGTTTCATCGAAATCTGTGGGTTTTCACATTTTCAATCTTCGGAGGTTTGTTTGTGAGGTGTACAAAATTTTCTTCAACCTCTGGGGCAATGGTGGTCCTCGGTGGGATCTAGAGCTCGAAGCTTTTTACAGGAAGAGGCAGCTTCCTGGTCTTTGATAAAAGGGCGTCCTTCAGTTCATAATGTAGCTTCTTTGGCCGAGGTAGTGAAGACAGGGATTCTAACAGGTGCAAATAGTATCCCGCTGCGAAGATCAGTCTTTGATCGCATCCAATTCCCAAATGTTCGTCCTACATCCAAGAAAGTTCACTTTGCCAGGCCTTCATATGTCAGAGTTCCCAACTTTTAGTTTCAGGATAGGAGTCAGTTGAATCAGGGATTTGCTAAGTCTGTTTTGGGACATGCCTCTGTTGGTCAGGCCAAGGACCAGTCTTCTCTAAATTTGAATTTAAACCTTGGTCAACCTTTCTCGCACTAGTATCCTGCTAAGGGCAGTGTTCCCGGGATTTGCTCGAGATGTCTGTCAAACAGGCATCCAAGGCATGCCTGCAAATCGCCAATCAGATGCTTCACTTGTATGGGTGGGGGACATATTGCAGTTAACTGTCCTGACAAGAGCCGTCTAAGTAGTAAATTTGGGCTTGCCTCAAGTAACATTAATGGAAAACCTACCTTTGAGCAGCCCAATTGGTTTTCCAAAGCAGCAAGGGAGAGTCTTGGGCCGGGCTCGAGCAGCCCACCATCATTCGCCTCCTTTGCTGAATGGTGGATGACTACCAACGTAATTGATCCTGCTTTAAGACCTCCAGAACCAATCTTAGTACCTTGGAAGCTAGCTTTAGTGCCCATGTTCAATGGGGCAGCTTTCAATCAGGTCCACAGCTTGGAGGGGCATCTTAATTTGGAAATTGGGCTAACTTTGGGCAACTCCTTGCCTGCCCCTGATAATAGCATTCCCAATCAGGTTCACCAAACTTTTGATTTCTTTGGTCTAGGCCAACAAGTACCTGACCAACCGAATGAACACCACCAGGCTTTACTCAATCAAGGCTTGAATGAAGCTGCACCTGCTCAAGATGTAAATGAACCTCAGCTTATTGACGGGGCCTCTTTGCATCAAGTGCTTCCAACTGCTCAAAATGCTCCTTCTGCCCAAGTGATGCACTTTCATCTGTCCGATCTTAATCTGGCCCCACTAGCCTTGGAACAAGACTTGAATGAGATCCCTATGATAGAGGATGCACAGGCGATAATCTTCCATCCAAACTTTCAGACAGTGCAAGTTCAGCCAGCGTTTGAAGAAGAAATATTGCAACAAGTACAACAACCAAAAAAAATTGGAGTCTGTGGCCTGCTTCAAATCAACAAGGCCAAAACAATGCCTTTATTCAGGTTCAGAATCAGGTTCTAAACTTAAATCCTCCAGAGGCAGCAGAGGTGGAACTGGAAATTGATCTGAATCAACCTGGACAAGATTTAGAAGAAGGACATATTGGTCCTCGAGACGTTATTGTGAACCCGGTTCAGCCTATTCCCGTAGATGATTTCATGGAATTAAATTATCTGAATCTGGTACCAGCTGTGGAAGTTCAGTTGCCTCAGAACCTTGATGACCTAGCTGACCAATTTCACCAGCAGGATGTTTCAGTTCAGAACCGGGTGGCAGCAGTTCAGGGTATGATGGGATATTTCTGGAATGAGGAGATTCCTTTAGATGAGTTAGTGGGGCCAAGGGAAGAAGGCTCTCTAGAAGGGGTTGATCAGGAGGAAGATCCTATTTTGCAAGATGATGACCAGCCCCTGCATCAGAACCTAAACTGTGGTATGGTGCGCCTTAATCATGAAGTGGATCCAGCCATGCTGGATTGGGAAAGAAGGAAAACTGCAGAAGTACGAGGTTGTGGGCAAAATTCTTCTCAAAAGGCAATGCCCAATGTTTGCATGTTCAAATTCCTTTGGCTTGGAGCAACTTCTTTACTGTCACCCTCCTATCACCAAATCAATTTTCTTGGGCTAAAGATTTTTTATCCTCCAAAGCCATCAATGTTTTGGTTGATTCTCATGGGATAATTGATTTCTTCAGCATCTTTTTTTGGATTGCTTGTATGGCAAATTTTTGTGGCGCGTTGTACACATTTTGTTTGGGATCTCACCTCCAAGTAGTATTGATGATTTCTTTAATACGTGGTCCAGGTTGGGTGGGAACAAAAGAAATTTATTATTATTAACGGCAGCAACAGCTTTATGTTGGGCAGTTTGGTTAACAAGAAATGAAGTAGTCTTTGACAAATGTAGACCAAAATCTTTTTTGCAGGTCCTTTTTAGGGGAACCCACTGGCTCCGCCAATGGGCAAGACTGTAGCGGCATGATGATTCCAGCGATCAGCTAATCCTTGTTGCTCAACATTTAGAGACATCGGCTTTGCACTTCTTCAGCTCCAATGGGTGGTTATCCACTAGATTTATTGGTCCCGCTTAGTCAAGACTTTACTTTCATATTGCTTGTTTTAGTTGAGAATTGTCAGTCATTGCTCATTCGGGGTTGTGTTTTGACCTATGGGTCGAAGTTTGTAATAATTGGCTAGAGTCTATCTTCTGATAGATGAAGCCAGATATAAACTATCCTTTATCTAAAAAAAATTGATTTCTTTCTCCGAAATGCTTGTCCGGTTGATGGAAACCTATCCTGCTCTTCTAAACTATGTACAGAAGAAAGATATCCCGGAGGTAACAAGGCAAGACTGGTGGAACTAGAAGCAGAACGTGCTCTAACTTTAGAGGGAACACCGTCAAAGAAGAAAGGGGGAAAGAGAACCATGGATGTGGTGGACAGCAACCTGAGAAGAAGTCCGAGGCTGAAACACGTTAATGGGGGGTTCAAGCCTTCAGTATGTACAGAAAAAAGAGCCTAGCATTTTCACCGAAACCACCCAGCCTTTCTACTCAGGTTATTAGAGCGCTAGGGATAGAGTTTTGTCAGATAGAAGCTGAAGAACTTTTTGATGGGATTCCCCAGAATAGAGGCAAATTGTAAAGCCCGGTGGGAAGCAGGAGGAATGAGCCCCTAGGTCATCTTAAGAAGGACAGACCCAAGAAGAAGGACGACATGGAGGATCTAGGAAAGCAGGTTGGAGCAGATGAATAAATTTTACAGTCTTGGACTTCTTTTGCAAAGTTTTCATTAATGAATCAGACTGCAAGCAGAAAATGGAATATTATGTGTTGGAATGTGAGGGGCATCAATGCCAGGACTAAATGGAATGCTATAAGAGATAAGGTTGTTGATTCTTCCTGTGATGTAGTTTGCTTCCAGGAAACCAAAAAAGAGGTGTTTGATATCAACTTCCTTAAGAATGTTTGCCCACCTTCTTTTGCAAGTTTGAATTTCTTCCCTCTTTGGGTGCTTCTGGTGGGATGTTAATAGCTTGGAAGAGCTCTCTGTTCAGAGGCCAGTTCATTTTCAGTAACTCTTTTCTCTGTCAGTAGAATTCAGCTCTCTACATAATGATGATCTCTGGGTGTTAAGAAATGTTTATGGTCCTTGTGACTCTGAAGGAAAAACAAGCTTCTTGCAATGGTTAAAGAACATTGAAATGCCACAACATACTGATTGGATTATTATGGGTGATTTTAATATGATTAGGAAACCAGAAGACAGAAATAAAGAGGGAGGGAACATGTCTGAGATGTTTCTTTTCAATGAAGTAATTAGTGCCCAAGGGCTCAATGAGGTTGTTCTTCAGGGTAGAAAATATACTTGGTCAAATATGCAAGAATCTCCCCTCTTGGAAAAATTGGATTGGGTTTTCATCTCTAATGCTTGGATTCTCTCCTACCCTGATACTTCAGTTAAAGCTCTGGACAGAACCCCTTCTGATCACTGTCCTTGCATCATCAGTGTCTCCACCAGTATCCCAAAATCTAGGATTTTCAGGTTTGAAAACTTTTGGCTTCAGCATGATAGATTTCATGAAATCCTTGCCCAAGTTTGGTCTGCTGCTCCTACACATTTAGACTGTGCAAAAATCATTTCTGCTAAGTTTAAAAGGCTTAGAAGTGCTCTGAAGAACTGGAAATCTAAACTTTCCAATCTAAAAACTATCATTGAAAATGTGAAATTAACCATCCAGCTCATTGAGGTTATTGAGGAATATAGAGATTTTAGTATGGCTGAATGGAATTTCAAGGGTATCCTCAAAAACAGACTTCTGTCACTGCTAGATCAACAGAAATCTATTGGAAACAAAGGGGTGCAATTAAATGGGTCAAACTTGGAGATGCCACTACAAAGTTTTTTCATGCCAACGCAACAATTAGACACAAGGGCAAACTCATCACCCAGTTGGAAACAAGTAATGCTACCATTCTTACTTCTCATAGGGATAAGGAGCTCCTGTTGTGGAATGACTTCAAGCAAAGGTTGGGAACATCTGAGTTCTCAGGTTTTTGTGTCAACCCCTCCTTTTTCATGGATAGGCATGAGGACCTTACTTCTCTAGAAGTGGCCTTCTCTAATCAAGAGATAGATGATGTGGTGAAAGCACTGCCAAATGACAAATCACCAGGACCTGATGGCTTCAATAATGAATTTTTGAAAAGGTGTTGGCTGACAGTTAAGGAGGACTTCTATAATCTGTGTAATGCCTTTCACTGTAATGATTTGTGCTTGAGAAGTATAAATTCTTCCTACATAACTCTGATACGTAAGGTGGATGGTGCTCGGACTGTATCTAAATTCAGACCTATTTCTCTACTCAACACATCTGTCAAGTTGATAACAAAGTTGTTGGCAAACAAGTTACAACCACTCATCAGACAACTGATTCATAAAAATCAATATGGCTTTATCAAAAATAGATGTATTCAGGATTTTTTGGCCTGGACTTTTGAGTATTTGCACTTGTGTCATCAGTCAAAGAAACAAATTGTCATCTTGAAGCTAGATTTTGAAAAAGTATTTGATAAGATAGAGCATCAAGCAATGCTTACTTTGATGGAAGCTAAGGGATTTGGGCAAAAATGGCTAGACTGGATGAAGCTGCTATTTAACTCAGGAACTTCTTCAGTGCTCTTGAATGGTGTTCCTGGCAAAACCGTTCAGTGTAAAAGGGGAATCAGACAAGGGGATCCTCTCTCTCCACTTTTTTTGTCTTAACTGTTGATTTTCTCTAGTCTATGATAAACAAGGGCAAGAATTTGGGCATGGTGAATTTACCAATTCCTGTGAGCTTGGATTCAAATTTTCCAATTATCCAGTATGCAGATGATACTCTGATCGTCCTTGAGGGACACTAGGCAGATCATCTTCTTGAAATCGGTGATCAATACCTTTTCTGAAATCACTGGACTAAGGGTTAACTTCCAAAAGTCAATGATGCTTCCAAATAATATGACTGATGAGAGATTAGACTTTCTAGCAAGGACATTTGGTTGCTCAAAAGGATCTTTGCCTTTTACTTATCTGGGACTGCCACTTGGCCTCACAAAGCCAAAGGTCCAGGATTTCCTGCCCCTTGTTACTAAATGTGAAAGGAGGTTATCAAGTGTCTCCTCTTTCCTGAATCAGGCAGGAAGATTAGAACTAACAAATGCTGTCTTTACTTCTCTACCTACCTTTTATATGTGTACTTTGAAATTGCCTAAAGCTGTCATCAAATAGATTGACAAGTTCAGAAAGCATTGGCTATGGAGAGGATCAGACATTAATGCCAAAAGCCCCCCTAAAGCTGCATGGGAGATGGTTTGTGTGCCAAAAGAACAAGGGGGTTTGGGGTCACCGATATCGAAAAACAGAATGAGGCACTGCTCTTGAAAAATCTTCACAAGTTCTTCAATAGATTGGATATACCATGGGTTCATTTAGTCTGGGATAAGCACTACAGAAATGGCAAACTACCAAACCATACAAAAAAGGATCTTTTTGGTGGAGGGACAACTTAAAAAATTGGCCAAGTATAAGGAGCTTGCTAGTGTGCAAGTAAAAGATGGAAAAACAATCATGTTATGGCAGGATAGTTGGTGTAATCAGGTTTGGAAGGAAAGGTTGCTTGAACTGTTCTCCTTTGTTAGAAACAAGTTTATTTCAGTTCAGACAGTGGTAGGGTAGAATGATCTAACTGACTTGTTCCATCTTCCTCTCTCTGAGTTGGCTTTTGAGCAGTTCCAAAGAGTGGAACAAGAAATTGTCAGGATCAACATTATGGAAGATCATGATATTTGGTCATATACCTGGGGTATGAATTTCCAATCTCAAAAAACCTATAGGTCTTTCTTCAATCAGACACAGGTTCATGATGTCCACAAATGGCTCTGGGAGTGCTTTTGTCAACTGAAACACAAGGTTTTTTTCTGGTTGGTGATCAAGGATAGATTGAGCACAAGGAACATCCAAAGAAGAAAGAATATGCATCTAGACTTCTATACTTGTGTTCTTTGTAATGAATCAGTGGAAGAGACTGCGGAGCATCTCTTTCTTCAGTGCAGTTTTGCTAAAGATTGTTGGAGCATCATCAATCTGGGTACTCCCCCTCACAGGACCTTCCTTAAAATTGTTGACCACTTCAAAACCAAACTCCAGTCCCAGTTCTTCATGTTAGCTGTGATCCTTATGTGTTGGACGATTTGGACAGCAAGAAATGATTTGATTTTAAAGGTATTCCTCCAGAGATTGGGACTGCAAGGGGCTTCTTCCTCAATGAGATTTTGGTATTGGTGCATAGAGTCAAGTCAAGAAACTCCATTTCTTTTGAACAATGGACACAAAATCTGGTGTAACTAGCTGTCTTCTTTTGATTTTTTTATCTCTTTCTTTGTATATTGAGTTACTTCCCTGTATTTTTCTGATTGTTTTAATAAAGTCTTCCTGTAGGGGCTCCTGCCCCTCCAGTTCCATAAAAAAAATATTCCGTGCTGGCGACGTGACACCGGCCACCCAGCAGGGTCGCTCGGCCACTGCCGACTGCGACCGCCGCTAGCCCTGCCACCAAGAATCCGGGCTCACCTCTGTCAGATCCACGCCCCCCAACTGTTCTGCCTCGGCAGCATCGGGCGCTGACCGCTGAGGCTTGAGAGCGCGGGCCCAGAGCCCCAAAGAGGGACGGCGACGAAGCGAAATGGCACTCACCTACGGGATACAAGACGGTGAAGATGGCGCTGCCACTGCCGGCGAGCGGCTCTGCTTGTTGTCGCCCCCACAAGGACCGGTGGCCTCCTGGCTCCGGGTATTCCTTCTTCCATACTTTGCATCTTGTTCCCCTTACTCTGAACTCCGATATCAAGCATCACTCTCTGTTGCAATGTACCCTGCAAGATGTTATATTAAACCAATTTGTGAGGCGATAGTTCAAATTAATCGCAAACACATTTGTTGGAAAAAAGCGCAAACACATTTAACTTTTTTATTTCTGAAAAATTTACTCGCAATGCATTTCAAAGGCCATACTGCCAAGGATACATGGGAAATTGCTGGGAACAAATGGCTCCAAGAATTCAGTCAGTGTTATTTGTCATGCGTTCCCCAGGTATTTTGAAACTAGGTCCTAGTTAGGAAAAAAGATAAGTACCTCAATTTTCTCAGGAGGTGGAAGTGGAGCCCAAAGTGTTTTGGGAGCCTCAGCATTTGTTGGGAGTCCTCGGTCTGTCTACCAAGAAATATAGTGATTGGCCATATGCCTTGGTAAAAAACTAGAAATAATCATCAAGATGCTAGCTTCAGCTGCTCTTCAGAATTGGCGCTTCCAACCGAAGGGCCTCGAAGAGATACCACTATGCACCTTGACACAAAGTTCAAGCTAAGTGCTTGTCTTCTTCCGAAGAGATACCACTATGCCAGACACTTTTGTATCCAGCATATCCACCATAGATTTATTCCACCAAAAAGGTGGATCTACCCTAGATTCAACAAATTGGTGGAGCACCGTTTGGCGGGATCTACCCTAGATTCAACAAATTGGTGGAGCACCGTTTGGCGGTGTTGGAGAAAATTACACACCATGCCACTCATTACAAAGAAAAAACAGTTTGTTCTATTGTTTTTTCTCGTGACCGACCACCATGTGTAGGAGCATCGCTGGCCACGCCCCGCGCCATCGCAAGCGCTCACCTACCTTGCTCGGCCTTGTGCCGTGGACCCATCGCCCGCGTGCTATGGCCGCGCCACCACGAGCGCCTTGCCCCACGCAGAGGGCCCACTAATCGTGCGCCTGGCTGCACACGGCCGCCCCACGCTTGGCTGCTGCCGTGTCCGAGCCGCCCAGAGGAAGCAGCCTGTGAAATTCTTTTTTTTTTGCATTTTACACCCTGACATGTGGGCCAGGTTGGCTTGAGATAGAGAGAAACGTGGAGTTGTACCAAACACTTCGATGAATCCCAGATCTACGATGGAGCTGCTCCGCGGTGGATCCAGGTGATTCACAGACTAGTGGGTCATGCACTTGTAGCATGGTTGGTGGGTCATACAGGTCAAAGGAGTGTGTACAGAACAGTCTCCCCCTCCCTCCCTCTCTCTCTCCCTGTCTCTCTCTCTCTCTTCTTCGACAAAACCTCTCACACGTAATTGAATATCATAATCTAGAAGGAAAGCAAAGGTTCTCTAGATGTGCTCCACATTTCTAATGCCTTGTTAGTGTGTTGTTCTGCATCGTTGACCAGTTAGCATGATGACTGTTACAGCATTACAGCTTTGACTGCTGGCAGAAAAAGACGTAGAAGTAGGGAAAATGAGCCTCTCCTTAAAATGATCAACACCAAGGAAAAGATCAGAAACGGAGGAGGAACTTAAGGAACCAATGATGGTGATGGCTTTTCATGACTAATCAACGCGTCAAGAGTCAAGACAATCAGGGCATCAGGCAAAAGCAAAAGGTGTTCAAAAGGTCAAGCACATGCTGTGCATGAGCAGACCTTTCATATGACTGGATTTCTTTACTAGTAATCTCTCTTCATTGCATTCCACCTTTGTTGTGAACTATAGCACCCAGTTGCTGCTTTTTGCTTCCAGAGCAGAGTGTCCCAGAATGGATATTCTCCTTGCTGCAGTTCTAGGTGAGCTAACAACTAGATCCATAAATTTCTTCATCGGAAAGAGCTTCAAGCCAACTGCACTGGATGTGGAAGATCGCCTCTGCAGGATCCTGCTCCAGGCACAGGTCATCGTCGATGAGGCCATGGGACGGCAGATCACAAATCAAGCTATGCTCCAGCAGCTGGACATGCTCAGAGAAGCCATGTACCGAGGTTATTACATCCTTGACACCTTCAGGAACCAATCTTGCAACAAAGAGGAGGCCAGAGGTCAGGTCCTGAGTCACTCTTTTTTTGTGTCCAAAGTAATTCCTCTACAAGGTTTATGTTCATCCAGTAGAAACAAACAGATTTTTGAACAGATGCAGAAATCGCTTGATCATTTAAGCTCTATGATCCTTGATGTGGAAGAGCTAGTAATATTCATGATGAGTTATCCTTGCATATATCGCCAGCCTTATAGCATGCATCTCCTACTCGGCAACTGCATGTTTGGCCGCCAAATGGAAACTGAACTCGTCGTCAACTTCCTATTGCACACACGACCTCATGCATCTGAAAAGTTGGAGGTGCTACCAATTGTAGGTCCTTGTAAAGTTGGCAAGAGCACCCTTGTTGCTCATGTTTGCAAGGATGAAAGAGTCCGCGATCATTTCTCTGAAATATTGTTCTTGCGGGATCATGATTTTACAGGTCATGACCTCGCTAAGTTTAGAGAAGCATGTGAAATGGAACACCAAAGTCTAGTCTCAAACTCAAACAAAGATGGAAGATTACTAATCATTCTTGAGTTAGTTGATGATCTCAATGAAGATGCATGGAGTAGGTTATATTCTGCTTCTATACATCATTTGGCAAGCGGTAGCAAAATCGTAGTCACAAGCCAATCTGACAAGATAACAAAGTTTGGAACAACACAGCCACTACGTATGAAGTTTCTCTCCCAAGAAGCTTACTGGTATTTCTTCAAGACACTCGCATTTGGTAGCATGGATCCCAAGATGCACCCAACACTTGCACACCTGGCCATGGAGATAGCAAAAATGCTTAATCCATTTTTCATTTGTGCAAAAATGACTGCTTCTGTTCTAAGGGACAACTTTGACATCCACTTGTGGTACAAGGTTCTGGGCTACTTGAGAGTGCAAATGAAGACAAATTTCTCAAAATTTGGTGGACATCCATTTGATCTTGTAAACCAGAAAAGGCCTGCATATATTGGGAGAATGGCTACACCTTTTGAAGATGTCGTGCTTTATGACGAGCACCAATGCTCTTGGCAAGAGGAGATTCCGAAGATAAGTGTTCAAGAGGTCATGTATGGAAGGGTTAATGCCCATGGGAAATTCAAGGTCCTAGGATGGAGGTCTCAAATACCACCCTACCATAGCTATATCCTTACTTGCGAGATTCGAGAGCTAAAAACCAGAGCTGCAAAGAGAAAGCGTTCTATGAAACATTGAGTCACACTTCACTAAATATCCTATTGTTAAGCTTATGTAGGAATATATGTGAATACGTTTTGATATGGTGCCCAAAGTGAAGTCATTGTGATTATTGCATTTTACAGGTTACAACGTTATCAAGCTGTACTACTGCACTGTCATGTGTAAAGTGTGTTTGTTGTCAACAGAACAATGATATGTTCTCTGGCAAAGAAAAGATAGAATCATGAAAGATATTGACGCATTGATTTTCATGTCATAGACTCTCATATTATAATCTTGATTTAAAGTTTATTCGTGCATGCAGCACAATATACAGTCGCTACGATCAAGCAGGAGATGGAACTTAGGATAGCTACCAAACCAAAGCATCTTGGTCGTTTACAACTGAGAGAGAATGGGGACAAGGTTGCTGGATTTCGGCATTTGGTTGTTTTCTTTTCTGTACAATTCCTAGAAGCAGTATTTGGTGGTGCCAATATAATGGCTCCCAGCTAATCTGTTGGGCTGCCGGCGACACAGCGCTCGGGGCGATTGCGCTGCCACTGGCCACACGCCATTTCAATATACCACAGCCTAGATTTAGCGTCGTTATAAGCCGTTTCAGCGACCTACGGTCGGTCGTTATAAACCTATAGCGACACTTATATCTAACGTTGATACTGGCGTCGTTAAAAACTTTTAACGTCCGATCGACTTTTAACGACCGACCGTCTAACGTTATGTAAAAGATATAACGACAGATGTTCTGACGCCTTTTATAAACTTATAACGACAGACTATCTGATGATATATATTTATAGCGACCAACTGCCCAACGCTATGGATACAAAAAATTAACATATAATATCATATATTGTTTATATGTTAACCACACAATCAACACTAACCATGCCATACATTCAAACAATACACAGCCATGGAACACACATATAAACTGAACCAAAACTCACAAGTTATATTAAAGCCATCATAATATGTCATGCCATTTTACACACAATTCATGGCAAACAAGAGCTAAGATGAAATAAGTTTGGCCAAAATGCTAGATGTACTAGAGATATTCGGTTCCACAACCCATATCTCATAGTTTGCTTCCACTCTTTACAAAATGATCCACCTCTAGTAAGTACAAACAAAAGTTTTCATCTATAGCTAGGATGTCCAAAACATGTCGTCATGAGCACTTTGATCCAGTCAGTGGCTGCACTCTACTTCCAGCTATTTCCTCCCACCACCTGTAAATAAAAGTTGAAATTCATCAAAAAAACACAACCAAAAACTTCATAAAAGGCACCAATCAGCAGGAGGCACCAACACCAGCACCTAGCACAATTGGTATTCATTGAATCAAATTCATTTATGATGCATATTAATTTCAAATTTCATTTGACAGCCACCAGGTAATACATTGATCTACTATGGTTTCAACCCAGCAGGCACTATACACGCAGCCACAGCAGGGATCACATCTACTCAGGCGTACAGGAATGAACACATCCCAGTAAACCTGTTCCATGTAAACCTACCAGCTATTGCAGCTACACAAATGTAATGAGCATACAAGCTTCAGGATTTTCAAGATTCCAAGGGACTTAAAATCAGACTGCACACTTGCTTACCTGTTCCATGGGATGATTTTTTAGTCTTGCTAACCTTGAGCTGTTAGAAATATCAATGATTAGAAAATCTGGGCACTCATTACATATGAAAACAACAAACAATGACAAATGTTGCTTGTTACCCTGTTATATGGCCATGCAATTGACAGGTCCTTAGCATCGGCCATCTCTTGTACACCAGGATATAGACGAGGTAGCTTTGTATCCCTTTTTATCACAAGCTTGATAACAACTTCACAGTGTTTTCTTCCAAGAGCTTGTCCTGCATGCATGGTGCTAGGATTAACTGAAATAACTACTCCCCTATCCACAGGTTGATCTTCTTTATGGAGTGCATAGAGTATAACATCTTTGCCAATCTAAAGCAAACAATGTATTTATGAGAATTGTATTCATTAAAAAATCTCTATTGGACTAGAAGCAAAAAAATTAGGAAATGATGAGAACATTACATAGTCAGCATGTGACATGCGATTTGCATCACCATTGCTTGATGGGGCTGCACCGATAGGACTACACCGGTGGGGCTGAACAACTGGGGCTGTAGGAATAGAGCTAGACTGAGGGGGCTGAACAACTGGGGCTGTACGAATAGGGCTAGACTAAGGGGGCTGCATAAATGAGGCTACAGGAAAGGTGTTGGGCTACACAAATGGGGAGCTACTAGACTGGTGGGGCTGCTGGAATGGTGGGGCTAAGTTGGTCCTACGCATAAGCACGTATTCATACTCATTAGAGTTATCTATATAGGCACCATCTTCATGAAATTCAGCAACATGATTTGTCTCAACATAATTTTCTTCGGATCTTGGGCTCTATAAACATAAAAGTGGAGAGTTAGAGCCATACTGGGACAACACAACAAGAACTTAGAAAAAAAACTTCTATGAAAAATTAAGCAAGTCAATTTATCTTAATCATATAAACTCTCCTAGTAACAAAAGAGTACATGTGGTTAATTACAATCAACAACTGCCATGCTCATGCCAAAGCAAAGTAGTACAATAAGTACCTAGGAAATTTCTATTAGAAAAGTTCCTGTTATAAAGATTGCAGACTGATCTGCACATAGTGTAAGGGAGTCAAGCACACATTTGCATGCTAGGTTGCTGGATAAAAGAAGTCCAAGTGACTTAGTAACATGTTAATAATCTCACAGTAATGCATTTTCTACTTGACATCTCAATAATGTAATACAACATATATGAGTAATTATCTGGCTAAATTATGGTTACTAAAATTAATTATAAAAGACCAGTGTCGATTTTTAGTTAGCCTAAAGTATAGATATAGCACCGGATAAAGCAAACAACTAAAGTATAGATATAGCACTAGCTATTGATGGACTGATAATTGAAATCAGAGGATGCACAAATAATTTACCTCATGGTGTCGTGAGTTAGAGCCATTCTGGGAGACATTTTCCATACTTGACCTTTCACGCGCCAATTCAGCTTCTAATTCTGCTATGCGTTGCTCTAGAGCTGCTTGATGACTTTCTTTCCTTTTATACTCAAGAACTTGCATTTGAACCCTTGTTGGTGTGTAATCCTTCACTCCTAGTGTACCAACAATTTGGGGAGTTGGTCCTAAACCTAAAACCCGAACACGTCCTTTTGGTTCCTTTTTTCCACAAGCAGCGGCAAATGCATCGCCTTCTTAGATGGTTCTTTCTGTCAATTCAGGCTGTATGATGTATCGCCTTTTTGGTTCCTTTATTCTGCACAAATAGAAAATCATTGTTAATATGCCAAAACCAACATTTCAGATAGTGATACTTGTTCAAGGAAAAACTTACAATAACTAGTTCTACATTCATCGATGGGATTCCATTTTTTCTTGTATGTGTTTTCGAGGAGCGCGCCCTAGTTCATTAGCTTACAAGTGTTTCACTTTTAGTACTCAAGAAATGTAGCACGTTAAGTATTGAAAAAATCAATTATAGTTTGACATACCAATTCATGTCTGTTACAAGCAAAGCTCTTGCTACCAGTTGTATGATGTATGGATAACTTTGAACGGTTGGCTTTGGCAATTTCTGAGCGAGCCTATGATAGACATGGCTATGTCAGCAACTAGCAAGCTGTAACCAGCAAGCAGCAACCCAGGAAGTAGCAAAGATGGCTATAACCAGTAAGTAGCAAGCAGCAACTAGGAGTTTTTTTTTCTCGAACAAAGCAGTAACTAGGAGTAGTTGTACTTACTTCAGATTCTGGGGAGGTCCAATGGTTTTTGAGAAACTTCCAATCATCATCATTCAGTCTTTCACCTTGTTTTTTCCTTATTTTTTCTTCTGTTATTTTGCCTTTAAAAAACTGGACCTTCAGGTTTGCTTTAAAATCCTTCCATTCATTGCAGATAAATCTTCACATTCCCAATTATCTTCAGATAAATCTTCTTCAGCTAAATCTTGTTCAGCTAAATCTTCTTCAACTTGCTCATTCACATTCATTGCATGGCTTGTTTGTGTCCTTGGCCGCAGATTATGAACTCGGGTTGCTTCAACACTTATGTTATGAGTTCTCTAAAAGGAAGTAGTACAACAATTCGTGTAAATATCAGCATAATTAAATGAGCAAAGTCATTGTGGTAGAACAATCTATATAAGAGATGACCTTTGTTCTTTTCCTAGGTTCATTGCACATATTCATAACAGGGAGACCAAGCGATGCCAGCTTCTCGTTGTTGACTGCTATCTGTTCATTCCTCTCCTGCTCATGCACGGTTAGGTGGCCATTGTTACTGTTTCCTCTTGCACTTGCTATTTGTTTTCCTGAAAAAAGGACCCAAATATCAGCAGCCTATGGAAGGGATCAATAAAACAATCAATAACAAATATCAGTAGCAGCATCACTTAAACAACACTTACTTTCTAGAATTTTTTTTAGTCTTTTGGGGACCAACAAGTGTTCCATCTATATCAGTTCTAACAGAAGGGACTACCCCATTTACAATATCCACTGTCACATTCGCACTTAGATCATGCAATGGCCATGCTAATCCATTATAATTATCCATGTGCTCATTCTCTAAATTATCTAAGTCATACACATCTCTTGGTTTTGACTGAACAGCAGCAACCCACTCATTATCAATTGCTTCAGGAACATAGTATACTTGAATTGCTTGTGATGCAATACCCCATTTACAATATCCACTGATAGCTTAGCTGACTGGTACTATAGTGTTGTTTTTATTTTTGTATATGACTGAATGAATGACTGAACGAACATACATATATAATGCTCTTAAATTTACAGTTAATTATCACATAATCGAGTCTCATTAAAATGCATGGCAGGCAGTTCTGCATCAAAGAAAATACTACTGCTGATCTACTTATCTGCATCAAATCTTGTACAGCAGCCCATGTTCATATAGTAGCACACATAGTCACATACTCATACTGCTAGTTTGACATTTCATCTCTATAGCACAAAAAAACACACAGGAAATTAGACCACGCTGACCTGAAGCCACAGTCCTGAAAGCATGGATGGTCGGCCAGTGCACTTGTCAAAATTTCTGCTGTTAGTGATGCTTAACAGCAGCTTCACCACTTGCCAGATCGAGCTGCTACAAATCCACCAAAAAGAATTGAATGAAGAGCAGTCAACAGCAGCAAACACAAGTCTAGAGGATGATTGTGGCTCCCTTCCTGCTTTGGATCTGGCCGTGCGGAGGGAGACAGGGGGAGCTGGCTATGACGGTAGTGCAGAGGAACGGAGGAACCCGGAGGGGGTGGAGGTGCGGGTGCAGAGCAACCCAGAGGGGGTGGGGGCGCCGTCCGTGGGGATGGGGGAGGGGGGCTAAGGTCAGTGACAGGGGCGGAGGGAGGGGCGAGCTGAGTTTACCGACTGTGCTGACCTGGAGATGGCGTCTTGGGAAGATTTGAGGTCGCCAGTGCGGATAGGCGAGCTGGGGTCGCCGGCCGAGCTGCGGTCGCCGCCGGGAGGAGCCAAGCTGAGGTCGCCAGCAAATGCTGAGCGCGCAGAGGAGGCTACCGTCGAGGGCGACCGGAGGCCGACCGGCGGCGGCGGGCAGTCTGTAGGGGGCAGCTCGCTCGCAGGGACTGGCGGCGGCGGCGGCGCGTATTTCTTCGATTCGATGAAAGAGCGTGCGGCGGCGGGGTGGTGTGCGTGAGGTTGAGGGTGGGGAATTGGGCTGAGAGTGTAGGCGGGTATAGACATAGGCACTGTTTTTTTAATTATTAAGAGATAGGCCCTGTGTTGGCGGGCTGAAATGGCGGGCTGCGGAAAAAAATTCTGACAGGTGGGTTCACGTGAAAGTTAAGCGGGAAAGAGGCCCAATTATAGCGCGGAAGTGCAGTCGATTTGTGGCGACGCTTGGTGGGTCGTTAAAAGTAAGATATAACGACTGACCGTCCAACGTTGAAATGAAATAGAATTAGCGACCGACAGTCTGTAGCCAAAACGAGATATAGCGACCAACACTCCGTTAGAAATCTTTAACATCTAACCTTCCGACGTTAATTTGGTATTTTTAACGACCCCCAAATGACGTTAATTTTGGGTTGTGGTGTAGTGTTTTCATTAATACATCTCATTAGTTCTCACTAATCACTGGAAATTATAGGTAAACAAAGACTTCTCAGCTAATCCTAAATTGTTTTTCTCAAATAAGTCAAATAGATCTAGCAAGTTAACATAAGGAATACCAACTTTAAATTTTGTCCTTCTCCAACAGTCTCCTGCAATAGCTTACTAAATAATTTTTTCCTAGGAGCCCCGAAATATTTCTAACTAACCAAACCTTTTTAATATTTTATTTGTCTCTTACCGTTTTCTCTCGAGAAAAATACCACTCGACTGCGAAAACTTACAAGCTAGAGAGGATATTTGGCAACTTTTTATTTTTTTAAGCCAACATCAAGATTTGACGGTGATACCATATATTGTTTCTGGACACTCGATGATCCGGCGTCCGGCCCCCATATATCTAAATCCTGGCTCCGCCCCTGCTGCCACGCATAGTTAAGAATCTCGGCTGAAAATTAGCGAAAATCACCGAAATTCGTTTCTCTCGGTCAGACCCGGTAAAAGGCCATACCGGCCTTTCAATCTCGGCCTTTTTCAAATCTATTTTTGGCCCAACATGATCCAGGCGGCCCATTAGTCCATCCCCAGCCATATAAATACCCAAACATAACCCTAAAACGTAACCCTAGCTGACTGCAAATTTATTTCTCTCTCCTCTCGTCTCCTCTGCTCAGCCGCCGCACCCCTTCCTTGCTTCCCAGGTCCTCTGCTCTTCCGCCGTGCATGCCCACCTCCCTTCCTTGCTCCTATGCTCTCGATTTGATCAGCATGTTCGCTTGAGCTTTCAGCCACTTATTTTTAGCCAGCCAACAGTGTTTTTCTCTCTCAAATAAATCAGCTAACAGTATTTTCAGCCCAAGCGAACAAGCTCGATGTTGCTTCCGTGGTCGCATCAGCAGCTGCTGGCTGGCCTTGGTCATGCTGCCTTCATCTCTGCTCGCTATTCTCGATTAATGGTCACATTAGAGGAGCTGTTGCAGTTGCAGATGGTGCTGCTGAAGGCATAGCGACTGGAAATGGAGGCAGCGGTACAGGTACAGGTTAGTGCAGCACTGCAGCATCAGTAATGCTTATGCCTGTTGGCCGGCGACAGGGTTCTCCATCAGACATTCAGAGTTTTGTTGTTTGACTAGATGTGTATGACTATGTGCAAAACAACGCTCTGGGAAGATGCATGTTGTAGCGATTTTTTCTTGACATTGTATAGACTTACAAACTCTGAATCGATCAAGAAAAAGGTTAAAGTTGCATTTTTTCTGTTAATTCGCAAAATTACAACCGATTTTCGCCGATTCTCGCTCATAAATTTCACTTTTTTTTGATAAATTTCGGAGAAGTTTCGGCTCGTCAGTTTGAATTGGTTTGACACATTTTTGTACCGAGAAATCCCCAAAATCGGCGAAAATCGTGAAAATCGTTTGTACCACTGAGGTCTGATATTTTTTCACCCAGCGATAGCCTGAACTCAGCTGCCACGCACCCCATGCTCGCCTCCCTCCAGCCTTCTCTCTGTTGGTAGTTGAAGAGCTTGGGCAGGAACAGAACAAGGAGGCAAAACAGAGGAGCTACTCTATGAAAACAGAGCTGCGCACGTTTTGCTTGCTATACATTAACCTGTTGACCTCTTCTTCTCTGTTCATTCAGACTATTACCCAACTACATGTACCAGTACACTTCTATTCATAGACAGCTCAACCAACATATAATGGTCTACTATGCTTCACGGATTATCTACTGAGTAGTTTTCTCTAGAAACTTTTGTTTTGCTATACAACCTGAGTTACAGAACCGACCTATCTTCTGGAGGCAACAGAAACACACACACTGACACACACATTATACAAGCACACACTGATCTACTACAACTGACATACTAGGCCATTACACCAAAATTGCACATACTTATTCTCCTCGACTTTCATGAGCTCTAGAGCTTGGAGATAGCCTCAGTCTGGAGGGAATAAATTAACTTCAATACTCTGCCACAGCAGCACAGACGCGCCAAGAACATGTGTCTTAGACCACATACTGCACATTTCTATGTCCAGGTATTCATCCATAGATTTCATAATCTGAACTCTAGTTGCCTGTGGCCTAAGCATGAATCTTTTTTTCTTTTTGAAAGATCTGGTTGCCTAGCTTTGTATTATAATAAGTAGAAGAAGCAAAAGTCACTACAAGCACGAGAAGCGCTACTCCCCACAGCCTAAGCTATGGGGAGCTGAAAGAAAAGTAAAGGTCTTATTACATATTACTTATTTGTGCAACAAAAAGGGGCTTCGAGAAGACGGCCCCAGCCAGAGACCACAGCTGACATGTGCTTTTAATCTCGACAAGTAGTGCCTGTTCTGCCTTCATGGTCCACCTGAAGATCCTCGCATGCCTACCGCTGTGATTCTGAACGCAGTGTTGCTCTGCCTTAAGACGACCTTCCAGGGATAAGCAGTAGGTTTTCAGAACTACAGCCCCTCCCCAAACTAGATCCTGGTCCCATGCAATGAGAATTCCCCCCCTTGTGTCATGAGCCAGCATATATTGGAAGCTATAGTACTGAATCTTGGCCCCAAAACCTCCACTGCAAGGAACACCTCAATCACTTTCAGTTTCGTTTCCTGCAAACATATGCTCAGTGGCACGGGTGGGCACTTGGCGCGGCGGAGACATAGGCGGTGCAGAGATCAGCAGGTCGGGGATTTCGCAGAACAACCCCCTGCACACTTCGTTGGTGTGGTGGCCTCCCCTGCGGAGGTCCCGGCCGCCGGCCGCCAAAGCAGGGGCGTCCGTCTGCACCGCCGCCACCGTGCCTTTGCTGCTGCATTCGGCCCAAGTGCCACAGAGCCGAGACGGGCTCGTACACCGGGGAACCGTGCGCCGGCTCGCCGCCATCAGGCGAGTAGCTAGGCTTAGTCCCAGAGCTAAGCATGAATCTGCCTTTATTGACTATGATCACAAGATGCATGGTTAGTGGCTAGTGGGTACAAAAAGGGTATGAGCAGTTATATAGTGCAGAGTCTCTCGATTCTTCAGGTAGTGTTTGGTCTTCATTTTTTTTTTCTGACTAAGACTCTCAAAGGGTGTGTTCACTTCGCGAAAAGTAGGTGAAAAGTTATTGTAGCATCTTTCGTTGTTATTTGGCAAAATTTATCCAATCATGGACTAACTATGTTTAAAAGATTCGTCCCGACATTTACAGACAAACTATGTAATTAGTTATCTTTTTTACCTACATTTAATGCTCCATGCATACGTCGAAAGATTCGATGTGATGGGTGGAAGAGGAAATATTTTGGATTTGCATGTCAACTAAACAGGGCCAAAGCAGTACAATATCTGGTCCACGCTCGACAAACCACAAGTTGCACGGCAGCCTCGAAGAGAAGTTGAATACTAGACGTGACTGCATGAACTTTTTGCATGTAGAACAGGGACTGCGGTTCTTAACATTTCTACCTTCCATGGAGTCTGCACTCAGAGACATTGACGCCATTCCACAAATGTTCTGATCATTCTCTACATCCACTTTGTGTTCTTGCTGACAAAAGTCCCCAAATGGAGAAGCTACTTTCTGTAGTCCTTGGTGAGGCGATCACTAGATGCATAAATTTCTCCATTGGCAAATGCTCCGTGGTGCAGGCGCAAGAAGTTGAGGGCCGCCTCTGCAGGGTTCGGTTCTGCTTCAGGCACGGGTCATAATAGACGAGTCCATGGGACGGCAGATCACAAACCAAGCTATGCTCGTGCAGCTGGACACGCTGACAGGTGCCACGCACCGAGGTTATTACATTCTTGACACTTTCAGTTGCAAATCTCGTTGAGGAGGATGCCAAAGATCAGTTCTTGAGTCAATACGCTCCCCCCCCCCCCCCCCCCCCCGCGCGTTGTCGTCTCCCCCAGGGCGACTCGGGGGGGGGCGACACGCCCGCCGCTGCCACATACTGTCCTCCCCAGGCCACCTCTGGCCACCGCCACCGCTGCTCCGGCTAGCGGTGGCGGCAGCCCGCTGCGGCATCCAAAAAGGCCATCCTGTAGCAGCTTCCACCTCTCCCCAACTCCTCTTCCCCTTTCGTGATTTGGTTACTTTGGGAGCTTGCATGGCTGGCATGGAGCAGGAAGCGCCAGATCTAGGACCTCTAGCACAGGATTCGGTGACCCCCGCCTCGGATCCGGCGTTGCCAGGGCAGGCGGGCGTGGCTGCCGGCAGGTGGGAGCCATGCGGAGGCGAAGGCGGCACCCCTGAGTGCGCCCCTGGATGGCTGGTTCGAGTGCGTGCGCGCGTGCCCTGGCCCACCTCCCTCGCCTTCTGAGTACGTGCACCCACCTGTACCTACGGGCGGTGTTGGGGTCAGCGGGTGGGCCGTGCGGGGCGCAAGACGCACGGTGGCGGTCTGCACCATGACAAACGTGACTGTCGGCTACAGGCCTGTACGGTAATGCGCGCACATCTAGCCATGACGTCTGGCCTAAGGTTGGAGACTCGCGGATCGGAGGCAGGGCCTAGGTGCGGGGCCTGGCCATGGTGCGTTGAGCGTGCTGGGACCGGAGCTCGGCTGAGGCCCTGGGTGCGGAACCGGCGCCCCCGCCCCAGATTTGATGCGACATGCTGGCGCACCGCCAGGAAAGTCGTCCATGAGCTTCTTCGCTAGCGCTGGCAGCAACGATCGCTTTCACTGCAGCCTCCGCGGCGGCAGCGGATGCTCATGGTCATCCTAATGAGGACATGACACCTTCGGATACAAACATTGATAATAAGGTGAGCTCGTTCCTATATTTGCATAGTGATTTTTGGTATAATTCACTTGGTTTCATATGTACTTGTCATTATTTGAATGTAGGTACAAATATGTCTCAAAATGTAAGTCCATCAAAGTTGAACTTTCGGTTCGTCGGCAGCCCGACAGTGCTTCATTGCGACGGTCATAAGTCATCCATCCAGAGTGCGATTGAGGTCAATGAGCACTTGATGAAAAGATTATTTGATAAGCTTTCAAATAGATCTGGTCTCACCTCAATATCATGTCAGCAAGGTCTCTAAATCATTGTGACAAGTTGTTGTTGTTTCTGCTGAGAGCTACGACGTTATCGTGGGCTTGTTATTCACACTTGGGACCCAGGCCCAAGTTGGATCACGCCCCAAGAAGATGGAGAACACCCAAGAGATGCTCAAGGACGTTCTCCACCTTGGCCACCACCTTAGGAGGCAACCAAGGGCGTCCAATCCATATTAAGTTCAAGTCCATCTCGGGCTCCAGGACCGGTCTGTAGTAAAACAGACGTCCAGAACTCATACGAACTCTGTTTTCAATGATCCATATATAGATGGAAAGATAATTTCATAAGCTAACCAATGGCTTTGGTTTTAGGCCCAAATTCCATCGGAATCAATGGGAATCATCGAAATAAGTTGACGTCCAGAATCTGTCAAGGCGTTGCGTCATCGTCTTTTGGGCCATTTGGGCCATGTAACGTGTCGAGACTCCTTAGGGACGTGAGTAGGGATCCTTGGACATCCCTTAGGCTATATAATCAGTAGCCGTCACCTATGTTAGGGTTTGGGTTTTGCTTAGATTATTCTATCCATTGACAGTCGCTGTCTTTTGGTTTGCGAGACTCCAACTTCGAGTGCTTAATCATTCATCTGCAATTGTCACTTCAATTGAGTTGCGTTTTATGTTGTTCTTGCTTGTGTTCTTCGATTCACAGTAGGGATTAGCCTTCGTGGCGAGGTCATCCGGATTGTGACACGGTTGATAACAAGAGGAGACGTGGTGCTAAGGTTGTAGGGTTCGAGTATTTGTGATCTGAAGCCGGATCAGTGTGTCGCTTCCGACTAAATCGATAGTTATCTTGAACCTGACGAAAGATCAGAAATCATGTCCCCATCACATCCTCCTCAGCTCCTTGGTCTGGTCGGATGACTTATTGCCTCACTGGTTGGGTTGGCACTGGGCGTCCTTGCTGTGGGTGATGGCCAACTGGTTCACCATCGCTGTCCTCATAGCTCAGAGTGGAGGGCTACAGTTCAAGGGTTTGGGAAGTTTAGGTGAAAGCCGTGCACAACCTAACTGTGCAATCGACGACAACGCCATCTGACCCCATTTACCTCCTTGGAGGCATCGATGTAGCCTCCTCACCCTCTAATTGTAGCACGTCGTTCTTCTCCTAGTGAAAATCTAGCTTTGGTTACCTGGAGGTGCCGGCGATGGCAGCATCAACAATGTCGTGTCCCTCTTGAGGGCGCCATCGTGGAGGGGCTAGGTCAGACCCTCCAACCTTTCTTCTTGAAGGGCTCCTATCATCGATGGTGGCATCCGTGGATGTCACTTTCCTTCATGAAGGCATTGACATAAGCACACCTACTCCCATCTGCTCCTGACGTGTCCTTTGTTCTCCCAGTTGCTCTCCCATCCTTATCTTTGTTACTGGTCGATGACGGGATGCGGTACGAATCTAGACATGGAGCTCCTCTCTCCCATGGCTACCCCATAGCGGCGGCTCCCCCACGGCGCCCTCTCCCCACAATGGCAAATCTGGACGAGGAGCTCCTCCGGTGGCAGATCTGGCTGAGGCGCTCTCTCTCCCTCTCCTTCACGGTGGTGACGCGGCGGTCCCAGTGAGGCGGTGCTCAGATCCAATGTGCTGCCTGGCGGTGGATCCAGGGCGGGCTCATACCTCTAGCAGTGGATCCAGGGCGGGCTCATCCTTCGGTGGCGAATCCAGGGCCGGTGCAGTCTCCAATGGCGTATCTAGCGACGATGACGGGTGGCAGCGGCGTGTGGATGGGCTCGACGGGCCCCTGGATGGTCTCAGCGGGCTTGTCCATGGGTTTTTTTTTGCTTTTTTGTTTTTTTATTTGATTAACCTAGGCAGGCATCTAAAGCGCCTCGGTAAAGGCTTTATGTACGGTGACCTTTAGACCAAGGCGGTTGTGTAACAGAACCGACCAATTATACAAGATTAAGTAAGAAAATCATCCACCGAGCAGACAATTTAGCAAACTTAAGCCAGTATAACCCGGTAGTCCGTGAAATCATGACGGATTTCAAACCAACTTACATACCAACCAAGATCGTAATAAGTTCAGCGGTCACCATCACAAGTTACATAAAAGTCCGCGTCGCAAATACATTGGAGTTTAAACATAGTTATTACAAACCAAGTTCAAATAAAAGTAGCGGAAGCAATTAGTTCAAACCACACACTCATGCAGAGTTCGAAATAAAGTGCCAGCTCAGGATCATTCCAACAAAAGTATCAGACGAGATGTAGTGAATGACCATTGCCCATGGTCCTAAGCTTCTCCCATCACAGGATAAAGGCAGTTGATACAGTAGCCGTAATACATCTGCCCATCTGCAACAAGTGGGAACAAAGCCCTAAGTACGAGAAGGTACTCAGCTAGACTTACCCGATATAACCGAAAATAAAAGACACCAAGGATCATGATAGGCTTTAAGGTAGGGTAGCTGACTCATTTGTAAAAGGCATTTTTAGTATTGAAAGAATCTTTTCCAGAAGCTTTGCATCAAGTTAAATCTTTATTAACATGTCAACTACATTTGCACCTGTAGTAGAGTAACATGTAATTAAACATGTAAGGATAACCAAAGATCATTAACAACTTCCATCATGTCATATTCTATATAACTGTCCAAGTGTTCCATCAATATTACTACGATGAAGTAACTCAAGTCAAGTGTTCACTATCCAGTGAACGATGGCGATTCGAATCGATTATTAACCAGCTGGTAATTTATTCCTCACATAAACCTCACTCACCCGCTAAAGTGAGATATTGGTCACCGAGTCAACCATTCAGGTAAAGTCTCGAGCTTGCCAGGAACCACATGTACTCGGGGGCCGCCCGACTGCTCTTTGGCCTTATCATCGCGCCCCCGTATCCTGCCACTACTGCTCCGGTACAGTGCGTTGCGGGCAATCCACTCGGCCCGAATAATCTCCCAGCTTCGCGGTCGAAAGGTACATTATTCGGCCAGCTAAATGTAAGGCATGCGTTCAACATGACTCGAGGCCCAACAACGGTCGGTCCTTAATCGACACAGACGGAAAACACTACAGTCCAAAACCCTGCAAGTCTCCGTCCGGTCTTAATTTCACATTGACACTTAGTTATTCTACGATGACATATTTTTTTTAAACAGATCCAGGTAATCACCTATAGCTCGCAGGTGACAGGAAATCACCCGACTTCTACCAGTCTAAGCAAGCTAAGCATTTCTTGACTGCGGATACCAAGGTAACAAGGATATGGTAGAATAGGGTAAACAAGGTATAATGCAGCAACGGTTGCAAACAACTCCTAAATGTAAATGCATTAGTTAAAGTAAAGCATTAATAAAATATTTGCAAACCGGAAGAGAAAATGCTCCGGGGCTTGCCTCTATCGAAAGAGCTCGGACGGTGGTCTAGGCACTCTGGAAGATCCTCACCGACTTCCTCGTCGGCTTTGGGCACCTCCTGCTCTTGCACCTCGGGCTGCTCTTCTGGCTCCTCGTGAACTGCTACCGGAGTTACTTCTTGCGATCCTGTATGATGCAAATGTATAAGTGCTCATGCCTAGGTGCATTGCAGAGATGACATGTAATGATCATGATGAATGAAATGTAGATGAACAGGTTTTCTTTATGCATAAAGTAGGAATACAACTCTTCTACAAGGTAGTCAACATCATCCAAGAACATGTACTCGTATACTACTACCAACATTCTCTACCATGCCAAGTCACCACAGAAATCTAAGAGGCTTCAAAGATACACCAAAGTAAATCTTATTAATTAGTCATGCATTAACAAGGTTAATTAAATCCTAATTGCAACTAGGTTTGAACAACAACACCTATTTTGGTAGCACAGAAAAATATGAGAAACTTACAGTAGCTTACTATCATTTAATCTAGCATGCCACAAAAATTTTACTGCATTTGGATTACTAGAACTGCCTACACAAAAATAATAAGCTAGGGCCTAAAAATGAGCATAAAAATACTTTTGTACTATGAAAAGTATCAAACAATAGATTTAATATTTTTTCTACATTCTATACAATAAACAATCACTATAGAAAAAATATTACATGCATGTTTTATTCATATTTTTCTCTTATAAAAAATAGCAATTATTAACAATAATTAGCACTTGTACTACACATCAAATTTTTTTCTACAGAACATGCATGGCACATATTTTTTCTAGAAAGTACATCACAAAATAAAATTATTGCAAGTGGAACCATATTTTTCTGAGCTTTCTATGATTTATTACATATTTATCAAGAAAACAGCAATTTTAGTGATTAAATAAAAACTCTACAGAAAAGTATTTCAAACTTGACATGCAATATTTTTAAACTGTAGATCTACTCATAAGAAACACTACAAAATTTGTTTTATAATTTTTGGAGCTAAAATGAGCAAGTTATGAATTTCTAAACTATTTTCATCTTTTCTGAAAAAATCATTATCAAAAATCCTTTTAACATCAGCCGCGGAAAACGTTAGATGCACCCGGTGCAATGCACACGCGAGCGCACACTGAGACAGATAGGTGGACCCGTGACCCCACATGTCAGTCACGGGGAGAGGGAGGAAGACACCGGCGTCCACAGCTCGCTGGCGGCGAGGTCTCCGGCCAGGCCAAAGGCACCACGCGAACCACCTCGTGCTTGCGAACCCAATGGTACACACGCGGTGGCCAATGGCGTAAAGCGAGTTTTGCTTAGCCTACGGTTGTGATGCAAGCCTCCTATCCACAAGTCTAGTAGATTATGATCTCTAGTTCACACAAGGGCTATGTCACTAATGTTACACTAGTGAACAAGCTAATAACACTACTAGCAAAGCTACTACTAGAGCTACATAAGATAATCTAGTAAATGTAAATGCAAGAGAGAAGATTGTGTATCTTATACCAACGGTGTAGTGAAGATGTTGTCAATCACCAAGATGATATACGATCAATCAATATTGACAACAACACAATATGAAGACCAATCACCGGGAGACAAGTGACATAATATTTTTGTTCACCTGGTGTTCACTTGTGCACCGACAAGCTACGTCACCGGTTGTGCCGACCAACACTTAGATGGTTCCTCGGTGTGACCCTCAAGTCACTTGCCCCTCAAGGCACGCCCCGCAAGGCACCGCAAGACACCACTCTCAAGTGAGGTAACTCAATGACACGCACAATGTAATAGAGTTACTTTTGGCGCTCCACCGAGGAAAGCACAAGAACCTCTTACAATCAACCGAAGGTGGCCAAGAATAATCACCTTCTCTTGCCAACGCCTCCAATAATCTCCAAGCCGGCTAGGAGCAGTACTCTCCAAGAGTAATAAGAAATCCACCGGCTATACCACCCACAAGTGCCACTAGATGCCCTCAAGCTATGCAATGCACTTTGGGATCACTCAATCTCACTTATGATTTGCAATCACTCAAGAGAGATGAGTGGGAGGAGATGCTCTAGCTCAAAGGATGTACAAGAATGTTAGAAATCACGAGTTACCTCCCTAAGGGCCGGCCAACAGGTATTTATAAGCATCCCAAACAAATAGAGCCGTTATACCCCTTCACTGGGTCCTTTTCGGGATGACCAGACGCGCTGGTCATAACTGACCAGACGCGCTCACCGTGTCCGATCCTCCAATGGTCACTGACCCCAACGGTCAAACCAATGACCGGACGCGCCCTAGGCAACGACCGGACACGCCCGTCAAATGACCGGACGCGCCGCTTCGAACGACCGGACGCGCCGATCGCACTGACCTACGCGCCCACGAAGCAACGACCAGACACGCCCCTCACAATGACCGGACGCGCCGATCGCACAGTACCGCGCGTGCAACGACATGACCGGACGAGCTCCACGCAACGACCGGACGCGATAGTGCCTGCGTCCGGTTTGAGTCCAGTAAGTTCCCTCAACGATCGGACGCGTCCGATCATGTGTGACCGGACGCACCTCACGTCCGATCATCCTTGCGTTATGCAGTTACCTTCTGGGCGCATGACCGGACGCGCTGGTCCCGCAAGTGATCGGACGCGCCAGTTGCAAACCCTAACACCCGTGCGCCTGACTGCTGCGCTGAACTGACCGGACGCGTCCGGTCATACCATGACCGTGTCCGGTGCAGCGTCCGGTCACTTCTGTGACCTCCGTTCGCCTCCGTTTCTTTTCCGACTTCCGGCGTAGTGGAAAATAGGCTTTTCAACTCCTCGAAAACGCCTGAATCCCGCGCTCGCAAGCTCGGCGAGAGGGAGAGAGAGACCCAAACCCTCTCTACCGCACAAACTTCATCGCCTTCGTAAATGTGCCAACACCAACAAGTGATCACCACCTTGTGCACGTGTGTTAGCATTTTCATAATCATTTTCGAAGGTTTTCCAGTTAGCTCACTAGGCCCTACATGCAATGCACTTCATGAATTCACCTAGTGGCACC
The DNA here is from genome assembly GCA_038087645.1 of Saccharum hybrid cultivar R570. Classification (NCBI taxonomy): domain Eukaryota; kingdom Viridiplantae; phylum Streptophyta; class Magnoliopsida; order Poales; family Poaceae; genus Saccharum; species Saccharum hybrid cultivar. The sequence continues at coordinate 3,242,137 of JAQSUU010000368.1, forward strand.
CGTGCATCGAATAACCGATAAGACTTCCCCTCTTAATAGTTCGGCTATCGATCCTAAACCACTCACCCTCTATGGTGTCTTGAGTGCAAAACAAAATGGCCCTATGGTTATACCTTTGCCTTGAGCCCATTTTGTTTCTCCAAAAGATATGACCCACTTCATATCATCACATGACCGTCTCGATCCATCGACCTTGACTTCACTTGCTCTTCACCGTTGCATCGGTCCGTCGGCGCCAAGTCTTGCTCAAGCTTCACCATCGTATGGTCCTTCGCTTCGAAGCCTCGACTTGCCCTTCACCTTCACAACCGGTCCATCGAGCCAAGCATCATTTCGGTCTTCATCATCTTGGTCACATGAGTTAATGCCGTGTCTCATATTCAATGACCACCTTTATCTAAATCATCCACTTAGATACAAAGGTTAGTCCTAGGTTTCATCAATTAGTCAAAACCAAACTAGGGACTTTCAATCTCCCCCTTTTTGGTAATTGATGACAACCCTCACAAAGATGATTTTGATAATAAAAGTTTTGAACTTGTCATACTTGTCCAATCATTTTGCTCATAAGTAAAGTTTGGACAATTATCACAAGCTCGGTTTTGGTAGCATTAGCTCTCCCTACATATGTGCATAGAGTTTGGATTGAAAGCTTTGCACATATGCATGGATAGAAGTGTTGAGAGAGTAATTCTACCAAAATGATGCTAAGGTGTAAGAAATGGACCTTTGAAGCATGATACCAATCGGAGTTGCCTTTTACACCATCCTTAGCATTATGAAGTAACTAGACATCCATCACAACTCAAGAACCCCGTGAGATCAACATTATAGTAAAGGTTCTTGAACCACTTGTAAAGTTTAAGGCATGTCTAGATACCACAAGTAAACTATTCCTATGCATGCTAGTAGATCATTTCATCATTCAAGTTCTATACTAGCATTACACCACACAAGCATGTATAATGAATTTAAATACATGTGCAATGAGCAAGTCATATGAGAATGCACAAACAAATGCAACAACTTTGTTTATGAGCTTGCTCCCCCTACTTGTGTGCATCAAAATTTTATTTACCCCTTTATTATGTTGAATCATCTTTTTCTCTCCCCCTTTGTCAACAACTTACCCAAAAATGGGATCAAATTGTAGAGAGAAAAACAATGTTTGATGGGGTAGGTTAAAATTTATCAAATTTGGTTCAACTTAGAACACTTGCCAAAGATATTTAATTCGATTTGAACCAAAAACAAGCTTCTTCACACCTCATAATAAGGGTTATCTTGCCTATGTTGAATTAAACACTTATAGCAAATCTTCTAGATTCAACACTAGGTTTGCAAGCTCACAAACATGTCATATGCCACCACTAGATCGAAACAAGCATAGAAGCAATAGTGGTAACATATATTCATCAAATTCATTTGATTTATCATGAATGCTCATGCATACCACTTATTATGTCTACATGCTCTAGCAAGTCCTTAGCATAGGATGAATGATATGTCAATCAACTTTACCTTGCAATGTCGAATGAGAGGCATGTCAATAAGTGGGTGGGGTGCATTCAACTCATGTTTGAGAAATCAAGAATGTTCAACTCATTCCTTAGCTTGCAAAACCTCTTTTCATCAAGTGGCTTGGTGAGAATATCGGCAAGTTGATCATCGGTGCCAACACTTTCAATGGCAATATCTCCCTTTTGTTGATGATCTCTAATAAAATGATGCCTTATGTCAATATGCTTAGTTCTTCCATGTTGAACCGGGTTTTATATCATCTTGATTGCACTTTCATTATCACATAGCAATGGCACATTCTTGAAGTTGAGGCCATAATCCTTCAAAGTTGATTTCATCCATAGCAATTGTGCACAAAAACTCCCCGCACTCACATATTCGGCTTCGGCGGTAGAGATTGTCACACTATTTTGTTTCTTTGAGGACCATGACACAAGTGATCTTCCAAGTAATTGACATGTGCCACTTGTGCTCTTTCTATTGATCTTGCAACCCCCATAGTCGGAGTCTGAATATCCAATCAATTCAAACTTTGACCCCTTGGGATACCATAGTCCAACATCTCTTGTTTGCTTCAAGTACCTCAATATTCTTTTTGCGGCCATGATATGACTCTCTCTAGGTGAGGCTTGATATCTAGCACACATACAAACACTAAACATGACATCCGGCCTTGATGCGGTGACATAGAGTAGACTTCCAATCAAAGACCGATATTCCTTTTGGTTCACCATTTTGCCATCAAGATCACTATCCAAATTCCCATTTGTACTCATTGGAGTTGAAATTTGCTTTGCATCTTGCATTCCAAACTTCTTCAACATGTCCCTTATGTATTTCCCTTGACTCACAAATGTCCCATTCTTCAATTGCTTGACTTAGAGACCAAGGAAGTAGCTAAGTTCACCAATCATAGACATTTCAAACTCTTTGGCCATTATAGCACCAAATTCTTCACAATAAGCTTGATCGGTTGATCCAAAGATGATGTCATCAACACATATTTGCACTATGAATAGATCATTCCCAATCTTCTTGGTGAATAGAGTTGTATCAACTTTGCCCATCTTGAATCCCTTAGAGAGAAGGAAATCCCTTAGCCTCTCATACTATGCTCTAGGTGCTTGATTTAAGCCATATAAAGCCTTCTTCAACTTGTACACATGGTTGGGTTTCTAGTCATCTTCAAATCCGGGAGGTTGCTCAACAAAGACTAACTCATTGATGATTCCATTGAGAAATGCACTTTTGACATCCATTTGATATAGTTTGATGTTGTGTGCACAAACATAAGCCAATAGAATCCTTATTGCCTCCAATCTTACCACGGGAGCATATGTCTCATCATAGTCAAGACCTTCTACTTGAGTGTAACCTTGAGCAACTAGTCTTGCTTTATTTCTCACCACAATGCCATCTTGATCTAGCTTGTTTTTGAACACCCACTTGGTTCCAATCACATTGTAGTCATTTGGCCTTTCTACCAATTCCCAAACATCATTTCTTATGAAATTGTTAAGTTCTTCTTGCATAGCCATAATCCAATCGGCATCCCTCAAAGCTTCTTCTATTTTCTTTGGTTCTAAGGTTGACATAAATGATGCATGCTCACAAAACATAGCCAATCTTGATCTTGTTTGCACACCACTTCTAATATCACCAATAACACTATCAATGGGGTGATCTCTTGTAACATGTTGTGGTTGGAGTACTTGCACTTGATTGCTTGAGCTTGGTTGATCACTTGATGTATCTTGATGAGATGAACTAGCACCATGTTCTTGCACTTGAGAATCATTAGCTAGCTTGAATGGAGAATTGAGCACTTGATCTTTATCATCATCTTGAATATCAATTACTTGCTTTGCTCTAATGTCCCCAATGTCCATGTTCTTCATTGCTTTCACCAATTGAGTTCCACCAACATCATCTAGATTCTCTTCTTCATCTTGTGACCCATTGGTTTCATCAAGTTGCACATCATGGACTTCTTCTAGAATGCCACTTGAATTGTTCCAAACTCTATAAGCTTTGCTTGTAGTTGAATAACCAAGTAAGAACCCCTCATCACATCTCTTGTCAAACTTTCCCAATCTAGTGCCCTTCTTCAAGATATAACATTTGTAACCAAACACTCTAAAGTAAGAAATATTTGGCTTTCTTCCATGAAGTAGCTCATATGGGGTCTTCTCTAGCAATGGATGACAATATAGTCTATTGATGTAGTAGCAAGCGGTATTGATTGCTTCATCCCAAAATGATTGACTCACATTGTACTCATGAAGCATTGATCTAGCCATATCAAGCAATGTTCTATTCTTTCTCTCAACTAGGCCATTTGATTGTGGAGTATACTTGGCCGAGAATTGATGTCCAATGCCATAGTTATCACAAAGTTCTTCAATTCTTGTATTCTTGAACTCACTTCCATTGTCACTTCTCACTTTCTTGATTCTAATCTCAAACTCATTGTGAACTCTAGTGAGAAAGGTCTTGAAGATGTCAAACACTTCACTTTTGTCACTAAGAAAGAATACCCATGTGAATCTTGTGAAGTCATCTACTATGACAAATCCATACTTGTTGCCGCCTATGCTTGTGTATGTTGTTGGGCCAAATAGATCCATGTGCATCAAATCAAATACTTTGCATGTGCTCATTATACTCTTCTTTGGATGTGAGCTTCTAACTTGCTTCCTGGCTTGACATGCACTACAAAGCTTGTTCTTCTCAAATTCAACATCTTTCAAACTATTGACAAGATTGTGAGTTGTAAGCTTCTTCAATTGTTTCATGCCAACATGACCAAGCCTTCTATGCCAAAGCCAACCCATGCTTGATTTGGAGATTAAGCAAGTTGTCAAGGAAGTTTCTCTAGCATTGAAGTCAACTAGGTAGAGATTCTCATATCTAAAGCCCTTAAATGCCATATTTGAGCCATCCATACTAATGACTTCCACATCATCAACCCCAAAGATGCATTTGTAGCCTAGATCACATATTTGTGCCACAGATAGAAGATTGAAATCCAAGCTTTCAACTAACAACATATTAGAGATACTCAAGTCATTTGTTATTGCAATCTTGCCCAAGCCAATAACCTTGCCTTTCTTGTTATTGCCAAATGTGATAGAATCTACACCACTATCATTGTCATTGATTGAGTCAAACATTCTTGATGTGCCGGTCATGTGTTGAGTGCACCCAATATCAATAATCCAATGCCTTCCTCTAGCTTTGTAATTGACCTACAAGCAAATCAATGAAGCTTAGGTACCCATTTTTGCTTGGGTCCTTGTAGGTTACTAACTAAGCTCTTTGGTACCCAAATATCCTTTTTCTTTGGGCCAACAATGGGTGTACCAATAAACTTAGCTTGCACACCCTTCACACCTTTGGTAAGCACATAGCAAGAATCAAAAGGTATAGCATTAACAATGTTCTTGCTTTGGTTCTTTTTATTGCAATTATGCTCTAGGTGCCCAACTTGCTTGCATCTATTGCAAAACCGACCATTGCCCTTCACAAAGCTAGGCTTTAGAGTTACAAAGGCCGACTTACCTTTCTTGGGGGTGTAGCCCAATCCCTCTTTGTTAAGAGAGAACCTTTGGCTACCCAAGCACTTAAGCAAGCAGGCCTCACCTCCATAGGCCTTGCCTAGGGCGTGAGTGAGCTCATCCACCTCTCTCTTAAGAGTCTCATTCTCAACCATTAGTGAGGTATCACAAGTGAAACCAACACTAGTAGTGGAGGTAGAGTCGGTGGTGGTGGATGAAGAGCTACAAGAAGGGTTAGCATTTGACATGATGATAGGTTCATAAAAGGATTCATCAATTATATCACATGTATCACCTATATCACATGATACAACAACCTCCTTCTTTGCTTGTTGCTCAAGTAGCAATGAGTGAGCTTTTTCAAGCTTGGAATGAGCTTTACCAAGATCCTCATGGTCTTACACTAGACTCTCATGAGTGGTCTTAAGCTCACCAAGAACTTTCTCAAGTATTGCTACTTTCATTGAAAGCTTCTTACACTCCTTGTTCTTGGCAATAGCTATGTCTCTAGTTTGTTGCATCAAGTCATATAGTTGTTCTTTAGTTGGTTCATCATCATCATCATTTTCATTATCATTATTATCATTATCACTATCATGAACATATTCCATTTCACTTTCTTCATCACTCTCATCATATAATACCTTAGCTTCTGAAAGGATCAAGATGCCCAAGAGTGTGGCGATCTTCTCTTTTTCATTGTCACTTTCATCGCCGGAGGACTCACATGACGATTCAATGTCGGTGAGCCAATCACCAACAATATAAGCTTTGCCTCCCTTCTTCTTGTAGAACTCTCTTTTCTTGCCATCTTTCTTTTTGTATGGCTTGTTCTTTCTTTTCTCATCTTCTTCATCACTTGAATCATCTTTCTTGCCCTTGTACTTGTTCTTGTACTTATCTTTTGGAGGCTTCGGGCATTGATGAGCTAGATGGCCAAGTTCTCCACAATTGAAGCAATCCATTTCGGAGATTGGCTTCCTTTTGCTACTAGTAAAGAATTTCTTCTTCTTGCCATTGAACTTGATGCCACTCTTGTTGAGTCTCTTTATCATCTTGGTGGTCTTCCTCACCATGAGTGCAAGTGATGCATCATCAATGTCACTTTTACTTGAGCTCTCTTGCACCATCACTGCTTGGCCCTTCTTCTTTTTCTTTTTATGGCTAGCTTTGAAGGCCAAGTCTTTCTTCTTGGAAGATGTTGAGCCCTCTTCCGGAGTGATGTGCATGTACATCTCATGTGCGTTGATCTTTCCCAATACTTTGTGTCGGTGTTGCGGCGGAGAGATCACTTTGGTGAAGTACGGTGACAATGTGTCCATACTTCTCAACGGGAAGAACACTCAAGATCCTCCTTGCAACATCCGATTGACTCATTTTAGTGAGTCCAAGAGCATTGAGATCTTTTACAAGAACATTGAAACGAGTGTACATCTCATTAGCACTTTCTTTGGGAAGCATCTCAAAAGAATTTATTTTCTTTAAAGCAATGTGATAGCGTTCCTCACGCTCACTCTTAGTTCCCTCATGGAGAGCACAAAGATTTTCCCACAATTCATGAGCGTTTTTGGCATTTCGCACACGATTGAAGATATCTTTGCCTAAGCCCCGGTAGAGTGCATTTTTTGCCTTTGTATTCCACCGGTCGTACTTCTCCTCGTCATCACTTGGGTTTGCGGGATCCCTTATAGGAGGAAGCCCTTCGGTTGAGGCTCTAAGGCACCCAACATCTATGGCTTCGAGGTACGCCTCCATACGAATTTTCCAATATGGAAAATCATCTCCCTCAAAAGTGAGAGGTGGTCCTTCCCCATTAGACATCTTGCTCTAGGCGGTGAAGCCTAAATAAAGAGCAACACGGCTCCGATACCAATTGAAAGGATCAAGATGCCCAAGAGGGGGGGGGGTGAATTGGGATTTTCTAAAAATTAATTGCAAGAATTAAATCCTACAAGCCAAACTTCACCCCTAGTGTCTACTAGTGTTCCTTGTGATTCTACCGATAGAAATTTTTGCACCCTAAGTTCTAATCCTAGACTAGCAAGGCAATTCTAGGAAAGTAAACAAGCAATGACAGTAATACTCGAAAGTAAATGCTTGAAAGTAAGGGTTAGGAACACAGCGATGTTTTGCCGAGGTATCAAAGAGTCGCCACTCCCCACTAGTCCTCGTTGGAGCACCCGCGCAAGGGTGTAGCTCCCCCTTGATCCATGCAAGGATCAAGTGCTCTCTACGGGTTGATTCTTCGACACTCCGTCGCGGCGAATCACCCAAAACCGCTCACAACTTGAGTTGGGTCACCCACAATCTCGTCGGATGATCACCAAACTCCCAATCACCACCAAACCGTCTAGGTGATGGCGATCACCAAGAGTAACAAGCTAGAACTCTCACTTGACCACAACAAGCCTAATGAGAAGATGGATGCACACTTGCTATACTCTTGTCACTAGTGAGGAATCACAAACTTTGATTCTCAAATCACTATCCTCACTAGGGCTCTTGCACTCCCTTGCACTTCAAAGGTGTTTCACAGCTGAACAAATGAGCAAGAGACCTCTAAAAGAGGTGGAGGGGATGTATTTATACACCCCTCGGACAAATCCAACCGTTATCTGTCGAAATAGCAAAATGCGCACTGACCGGACGCGTCGATCGACATGACCGGACGCGCCGGTCAAGTGTAATGGTCAGAAACTGAAAACTATGCTGAGTGACCGGACGCACCGATCTGTGATGACCGGACACGCCGATTAGAGATGACCGGACGCGCCGATCAGGGATGACCGAACGCGTCCGATCATGCAAGAGCTTTACTGGAATTTTGACCTGACGCACGACCGCGTCCGGTCATAGGTGACCGGACGCGTCAGGTCACCACGAGACCTTACTGGAACGTGACCGGACGCGCCGATCACTTCACAATCGCGTCCGATTACACAGTTTACCCTCTAGAACACGTGTCAGACTGACCACCGCGTCCGGTCCTCTCAAGGACCGCGTTCGGTCGATCAGTTAAACCCAAAGTGAAGTGTTAGTACTGACTGGACGTGTCCGGTCATGACCGAAACCGTGTCCGGTCACAGGTAAACTGCTCAAACGTCTTCTAAACGCGACGCAACTTGAACCAAGTTGCTTCCAACTGAACTCTGAGCTTTTCTAGAGCTACCTAGTGCTAAGTTTGACAAGTGTGCACCACACGTAAACAAAAGACTCATCTAGATCAAGCTACTCACTCATGCCCCCCTTTATAGTATGGTCAAAGGAAGAAACAAAGATCCTAACGACTATTCTAGATGTAACTCAACACCTTGACATCCGGAACTAACCGTCCTTAATCTCGATCGTTGATCCTTTGAAAACCGAAACGAATTCCATCAAGGGACATGAATACCACAGTGCCCAAAGCAGTTATCACCTCCATGACCTAACTTACCAACGTTTCTACAAAACACACGTTAGTCATGGTAATAATGTGTTGTCATCAATTGCCAAAACCAACACCGGGGCCTAGATGCTTTCAATCTCCCCCTTTTTGGTGATTGATGACAACACTTTAGATTCAGAAGATATAATTTGAGGTTTTCGATCATGCTTGGTTCACATAAGCATAAAGCTGTAAGCACAAGGGGTTAGTTATTGCTTGTGTGTTCCAAGCCAACTGAGTGCACTCATAAGATAAAACATGAAGAGTTAGTACATATAACATATAGCTCATATGAAATCAGAGTAAGGCACGGAAGCACAACCTTATGAGCTAAACACCATTAAGTGACATAATAATTAAGACAAGGTCTCACAAACTCAAAGTCACATAATGCAGGGCGAAAAAGTAAACATGATGCATGAGAGTAGCACACAAAGAACGAAACCCTCTATCAAATCTCCCCTGAATCTAAGCTCTCTCTCCCCCTTTGGCATCAACCGCCAAAAACTAATCTAAGGATCGGACGGGGGAACAGAAGCTGTCGTGTCGGGTGCCGAGGAGCGTGGAGTGATCACGAACTGCGAAGTGTCCTCCTCAGACTCTAAACTATTAGGCTGACCCTCTAAAGATAGACGTGGCAGTGAAGCAGTCTGGGTCTGTGAAACAGGTGCAGGGACTGAAGGTGTAGTAGCAACTATAGGTGCAGTCACTGTCGCCTGAGCCTGAAAGACACCAAGAGTGGGAGGATCTGTAGATGCAACTGAAGAAGGCAGAGTGTCTATAGTAGCAGCCCCTGTCACTGGAAACACAGCAGTCTCTGAAGCCAACATGTCTAAGGTAGTCACAAAGATAGAATGCGACGGTGTCGGCTGTCCAGTCAGCTCACTGTATGTAGCACTGAAGTCAGGGAATACAGTGCCTGAAAGTAGGTGAGGTCTCGGCTGAGCTGGTGGAGTGAATCCTGTCTGGAGAGCCGTGTAGCTTGGAGACTGAAACATCTACGGTACCTGCTGCTGTGGGGAGGTGTACTGAAAGCTCAGCTGCCCCTGACTCTGAGGTCCACTAGACTGTAAGGCTGGAGTCAAGACAGACGGTGGTGGCGGTACTCCCACAGTGACAAGGTGGCGCAGGAGCTCTAAGTACTACTACTGAGTGGCTGCCTGCTGCCTCTGCATCTCGAACTGCTGTCGCTGAAACTCGAGCTGCTGTCTCTGGAGCTCGTCCTGGCGAGCCTGAATCTGTGCGAACGCTGCAGCTGAGTCCTATGCCTGTCGCTGCATCTGTATCTCCTATCGCTCCTGGGCCTGGGTCAACCTCTCAAGTATAGCCACCATGGCTGGATCTGAGCGGGAGGCTGAGCCAGAGCCACCGGCCTCATGGTCGTGAGGCCGAGGAGAGCGGTACCTGGGGATGGGCTTATAGTCCTCATCAGTGCTGTCAGTGGCCACATCCTCGGCTTGATCAGCCAGCTGAGCATCTAAATCTGCTAGCTCTGCCTCGGCAAGACCCTCAACGGTCTCATCCTGCTCAGCTGCTGTCTCTGGTACCTTTGGCCTCTGTCACTGTCCTGGGCCAGGCGCCTGCTCTCTGGTCACTGATGCCCACAGCTGGTGGATGTCATACTCTGGAAAGGCTATGGTGGTGTCAGAAATTTCAGCTCTAATCTCAGCAGGCAACTCACAGGCAGACCTGATGATGAAGCAAATCCAGTGTGCATATGGTAGCTGCCTGTGTCCCTTGAAGCCCTCTGCCAAGGTGTCCTCCATCTCACAAAGCATCAGATCCCAAAGGTCAAACAGGGTATGTGAGATGAGGTGATGTACTACCCATAGCTGCATGCGAGTCAAGCCCTCTCTATATCCAAGCCTCGGAAGTAGAGTCCTCCTCACTATAGCATCCAGTACTCTAGCTATGGGTGTTAGGCTAGCTAGTGTGCGTCGAGACCCCTCGCCAAAAGGCTCACAGAAATAGGGTCGAATCATATCAGTAGGAGGCACTGTCCCGCCGTGAGGGCGTCTCGGAGGAGCAGTCTGTCCGAAGCACAGCTGATGGATCTTAGTCTCTGAAGCAGGGAGTCTGAGAATCTCCCGTACCCTGGTGCTGTATAACCTGCGATCACGACCTCTGAAGGCAAAGTGGATGAACTGATGTGCTGGGTCAATCCATAGTGAGGAGTAAAACTCTCTGACCCAGGTCCCGCAGTACGCTCCAGTCCATCCAAGGAGATCTGATAGTCCAGGCAGAAAAGATAGATGTGGACGAAGCTGCTCACCAACCACCTCAACTAATGCCTCTAGTCGACAGACTCTCTGTGGTCTGAAAGCAATCCTGTTGTCGACATAGGCCCTGTAGAAATCCCCGTGCAGAGGAGTGTAGAAACCCTCTGACGCTCGGGGATCCCGCTGAGGTGGGAACCACCGAGTGACCTCAACAAATCTGAGGGCCTGAACCTGTCTGGCTGTAGCACCCCTAAGATCAAAGTGCTCAATAGGGGGATGACCTCTAGCCCTGGGAGGTGGACGACCTCCACGACGCTGACCCTCTGGCCTGGGAGTAACTTGAGCACGTGTACGTCCTGAGCGACGACGTTGTGAAGTCTGTACTGTCTGCTCCTCAGTCTCTTGTGGATCCTCTGTAGGCTGCTCTACAGGGGCATCCACTGTCTCCTCTGTGGCCTCTACTGTCTCCTCTGTGGCCTCTGTACCGAGTTGTCGACCTTCAAGATGAAAGCGACTCTCGCCAATGTGAATACCACTGCTCCTGCCACCCCTCTCTGTTGCCTCTGCTGCATCTGCAACTGCCTGAGCTATCTCTGCCTCTATAAGAGTTCTCTTCCTTTTCTTGGCAGCAATCTTTACTCGCTTCCCACGAGCTACCTCTGTCCTCCTAGGGGGACTGTCATCCCCGTCACTAGGTGCCCCACCAGCGTTCTTGCAGCGAACCATACTGACAAGCGGCTGTACTAAGACACACTGAACAAGCAGATGATGTACTGAACCTTGTGAGGCTTGGCCTCAATCCGTATCCGCAGGCTTGGCCTCAGACTCACAACTGATCACCTGACATACTCAGCACTGACAGGACAAACTGAAACGATAGAATAGATGGATCTACTATAAGCAACATATATTATCTAAAAGATAAGTGAGATCCTAATAAGAGCAATCAGGTGAGGTAAGATATGAGATGACCACGATAGCTACCTCGACAAGCGATGATCTGATGAGTGGAAGACGATCTCGACGTGTTAGGGTTACCCGAAGACGGCGATCGAAACCCTAGAATACCGAGAGATCGATGATTGAATTAGTAATTTACCGGAAAATCGACGGTAAACCCTAATCCAAGGAGAAAGTGTCACCTTGCGGAGACGGAGACGATCGCGGAGACGGAGTTGATCGCGGAGATGAAAAACTCGCGAGAAATCTCGACGAACGAAGGGTTGCTAAGGTTAGGGTTTTCCGCGGTGAAAAACGATGACCTCGGAGAAGGGCGCACGCAGCAAGAAGAGAGCTCCATGGAGAAGCTAGGGCATGGGCTGGCGCGGCTGCGGCGGCGGAACTCCAGCGAGGTTTGCAGGCACGGGCATGGGTGCGACGGCTCGGCACGGGTCGCGGGCACGGGCATGGCGGCTCGGTGCGGTGGCGCTGCGGAAGCGGTGGCGTGGACGCGGGCGCGGGCGCGGCGGTGCTGCAGCTCAGCACGGGCATGGTAGCGGAGGCACGGCGAGTTGGCGAGACGGCGAAACGGCGAGTAGGGCGGCGGCGGATGAAAAAATGAGAAAGAGATCGAGATCCAACAGTACGGTTAAAATGGGTCGAGATCCGCTTTTCGCGTGATGACCAGACGCGGTGGTCGAATGACCGGACGCGGTGGAGGCAGCGTCCGGTCACATTCCAGTAAGCTCCTGGAATGACCGGACGCGTCCGATTATCCACGATCGGACGCTGACAACGTCCGGTTAGGTTTTGCCCGAAAAGATGGAACAGATGACCGGACGCGGTGGTCGACAGGGGTGCGTCCGGTGCAGCGTCTGGTTAGAGGTTCTAAAGGAAAACTTCGGGAATGACCGGACGCGCTAGTGGACGCATGACCGGACGCGGTGGTGAAGCAGAACCACGTCCGATGCAGCGTCCGGTCCAGCGTCCGGTCGCTGTTAAATGCTCTTTTTCAAACCAATTTTCGACTCGACTTCTCCCAATCAAGTTCCAATTCAAAGAGACTCAAATAAACACCAATTGGAACCTGATATGAGTGACCTCACTCAAACCCTCAAAATTTTCAAAATATTTTGCCTTAGGCTAGTATTATTTTTAAGAAAATATTCAATAAACACCCGAGTTGCAACGTATGGCCATGCAATAGAGTTTATGAACCCTTGGGAGCTTCAAATGCTCTCTCTATTCATGGATGAACAAAGAGGTTACTCAAAGCTTAACAAAAAAGAAACGACAAAGCAACAACCATGCATATGCAATGCAAACCGAGAAAGGTAGGCTAGTTGCTTGTCAAGTTTGATCCACGGTTAGGCTTTTTCACTCCTCCAAAGGAGGGTTATCGTAACCGTGTTAGACAAGTTCTAGATGCATTGCAGGAAATTAAACATGACATATAATACAATGCAATGCAAGGGACAACACAAGCTCATCTTTTAAAGTTACTAGAATCAAGCACATTTAGTTCACTTAACCTACAAAAAGTAGCCTCATCTAAAGGTTTAGTGAAGATATCCGCTAATTGATTTTCACTTCTTACATCTTCTAGTGATATATCATTTTTAGCAACATGATCTCTTAGAAAGTGGTGGCGGATATCAATATGCTTGGTGCGAGAGTGTTGTACCGAATTATTAGCAATTTTAACCGCACTTTCATTGTCACATAAAAGCGGCACCTTTTCGAGAACAACTCCATAGTCTAGGAGGGTTTGTTTCATGTATAGGATTTGTGCACAACAAGCCCCTGCGGCAATGTATTCCACCTCGGCGGTAGACAAAGCCACACTATTTTGCTTTTTAGATGACCATGATACTAAGGACCTCCCAAGCAAATGGCATCCTCCGGATGTGCTTTTCTATCAATTTTGCAACCGGCATAATCCGAATCGGAATAGCCAACTAGTTGGAATCTAGCTCCTTTGGGGTACCAAAGACCTATGCTTGGGGTGTACTTAAGATATCTTAGGATTCTTTTTATGGCACTTAGGTGAGGTTCTTTAGGGCACGCTTGAAAACGAGCACACATGCACACACTAAACATGATATCGGGCCTAGATGCGGTAAGGTACAACAAGCTACCAATCATAGAACGGTAAAGAGTTTGATCGATTGGTTTACCTCCCTCATCTAGGTCGAGATGTCCATTAGTTGGCATTAGGGTCTTGATTGGCTTGCATTCTTCCATCTTGAATCTTTTAAGAAGATCCTTGGTATACTTTTCTTGAGAGATGAAAATTCCTTTTCTCATTTGCTTGACTTGAAAACCAAGGAAGAATGTTAGCTCACCAATCATTGACATCTCGAACTCTTTCGACATCAATTCACCAAATTCTTTGCAATAATCTTCATTTGTTGACCCGAAGATGATATCATCAACATAGACTTAACAAATGAAGATCTCTTCATTAAACTTCTTGGTGAATAGTGTGGTGTCAACCTTCCCAATAGTGAAGCCCTTCTTAATGAGGAAGTCCCGGAGGCGCTCATACCACGCTCTAGGGGCTTGCTTGAGCCCACATAGCGCCTTGGACAACCTATAAATATGATTAGGATATCTAGGGTCTTCAAACCTGGGAGGTTGTTCAACATAGACTAGTTCATTTATGAAGCCATTTAAAAATGCACTTTTCACATCTATTTGATATAATTTCATTTCATGATGTGATGCATATGCAAGAAGGATATGAATGGCTTCAAGTCTTGCAACGGGTGCAAAAGTCTCTTCAAAAGCAAGACCTTCAACTTGAGAGAACCCTTTTGCTACTAGTCTTGCCTTGTTTCTTACTACTACCCCTTGATCATCTTGCTTGTTGCGGAACACCCACTTGGTTCCAATGACTCTTGCACCTTTTAGATGCTCTTCAAGTGTCCAAACTTGATTGCGGGCGAAGTTGTTCAATTCTTCATGCATGGCATTCACCCAATCCGGATCTTGAAGAGCTTCTTCTACATTCTTAGGTTCAAGACAAGAGACAAAAGAGTGATGTTCAACAAAAGAAGCAAACTTTTGAGATCGAGTCATTACACCATTTGTAGGACTCCCTATGATGAGATCTTGTGGATGTGCTTGAAGTAGGGGTGAGTTTCTTCAATCAACCATTTGAGGAGTAGGATGGGGAGCATAAACATCTTGAGCTTGTTTCTCGGCTTGTTGATGAGAGACATGAGTATCTTCATTTTCAACTCTCTCATTCTTGTCATCATCTTGAGGCACATATAATGAAGATGGTGGATTGACAATTTGTACATCGTCTTCATCATCTTTAGACTTGATGTCTCCCACCGGCATGTTCTTCATGGCCTCTCTCAATGGTTCATCACCTACATCATCACAATTCTCAATTGCTCCTTGGGAGCCGTTAGATTCATCAAATTTCACATCATATGTTTCTTCAACTAAACCGGTGGCATGGTTAAATACTCTATATGCTTTGGATTTTGATGAGTAACCAACAAGAAAACCAATATCACAACGTCTTTGGAACTTCCCTAGGTGTTGACGCTTCTTATAGATGTAGCATTTGCAACCAAACACCCGGAAGAATGAGACGTCCGGCTTCTTCCCATTTAGCAACTCATAGGGGGTCTTGCCAAGAAACTTTTGTAGGAAGAGACGATTTGAAGCATAGCATGCAGTGTTGATTGCCTCGGCCCACAATTTCTCCGGTGTGTTGTACTCATCTAGCATTGTTCTTGCAAGAGTGATCAAGGTCCGGTTCTTTATCTCAACTATACCATTTTGTTGAGGAGTGTAGGTTGATGAAACTTCATGCTTGATTCCAATTTCATCACAATAAGCTTCAATGTTGTTGTTGTCAAACTCTTTGCCATTGTCACTTCTAATTTTCTTTATCTTGACTTCAAATTCATTTTGAGCTCTCTTTGCAAACTTCTTGAAGCAATTTGCCACTTCGGATTTGTCATGAAGGAAGAAAGTCCAAGTGTATCTTGAGAAGTCATCTACAATCACTAGGCAATAGAGATTTTCACACAAGCTCTTGTAAGTTGTAGGACCAAACAAATCCATGTATAGAAGTTCTAGTACTCTTGATGTTGATATGTAAGCTTTGGTTGGATGAGTGTTTGCAACTTGTTTGCTGGCTTGACATGCACTACAAGGTTTATCCTTCTCAAACTTTACATCCTTCAACCCTCTCACTAATTCTTTCTTCAATAGCTTGTTGAGAGTGTTCATTCCAACATGAGCAAGCCTCCTATGCCAAAGCCACCCAAGTGTAGTCTTGGTGAACAAACATGTCATCAAGTTTGCATCTTCGGAGGTGAAGTCAACAAGATAGAGATTATTGTATCTAAAGCCCTTGAAAATCACTTGTTTGTCATCTATCTTTGTAACTACCACTTCATTTGAACTAAACAAGCATTGGTAGCTAAGATCACAAAGTTGCCCAACGGATAGTAAGTTGAAACTCAATGAAGCAACATAGAGCACATTTGAGAGAGAGTGATCATTTGATATTGCAACCTTGCCTACACCCTTGACTTTGCTCTTTGAATTGTCCCCAAATGTGATCTTGTCTTGACATACCCCATTCTCTTCAAGTGAGGTGAACATACGAGGATCACCGGTCATGTGTTGTGTGCAACCACTATCAATCACCCAATGAGATCCACTGGTCTTGTAGTTCACCTACACACAAGAGATCAAGCCTTTTGTTTAGGGACCCAAACTAGAGAGGGACCCTTAACTTTCTCAACTAGTGACTTGGCAACCCATATTTTCTTAGGCCTATTCTTGTTAGGGAGACCTAAGAACATGACTTTCATCTTTCCACTTGTGTCCTTTCTAAGCATGTAATAAGCATTGAAGGCAAAGGGTCTAGCATGCTTGGGCAAGGGTTGTGGTGGTGGAGTTTTGCATTCATGAGCAAAATGGCCTTCAACTCAACACATCTCTTTGGTTTGGGCTTTGACTTGCTTTGTTGTTGTTGAGCCTTGACCTTCTTCTCTTTATTTGCCAAGTATCCAATGCCACTCCTATCCATCTTCATGACGGTGTTCATGAGTAGCTCACTTTGCAAATGTTGGCCTCTTGTGAACTTGCTTAGGCCGGTCTTGAAATGCTCTTTTTCTTGCTTGAGCTTCTTGTTTTCTTCTATAAGTGACTCATTTGAAGTTTGCTTTTCAAGAGCCATCAACTTCTTGTTCTCAACTTTAAGCATCTCATTCTCACTCTTGAGCTTGACATAGTCATCATAATTGTTGGCCTCAACCACACTCTTGCCTTTGCCGCTAGAGCCTTGCTCAAAGTTCTCAACAATCAAATCATCACATGATGTAGCTATATCAATCTTAACAATTTAGTTAGTAGCATCATGTGTCTCAAGAGCAAGCTCATTAGTAATAATAAGAGTATCATAGTTGATTTTCAATGTGGTATATTCTTCTTTTAGCAAGTTGAGCCTAGTGATGAGTTCACCATGCTTCTTCTCAATTTTATCATGTTTATCTCTAAGCTCCTTGTTAGAGGTTTTGAGCTCCTTAAGAGAAGAAGACATAGTTTCATTTTGGTCTTTGAGCCCATCACTAGTCTTATGTGCAATCTCAAGTTTATATGAGAGTGATTCATTTTCATGTTAAAGCTCATCATTTTCATTTCTAGTTCTTCTTATGATTTTAGAGTATTTGTTCAACAATTTTACAAGCTCATCATAAGAAGGTGCATCATATTCATCATCACTATCACTATCATCATCATCACTATCACTATTTTGTACCTTTCGATCACCCTTAGCCATAAGGCATAGATGAGTAGTGGAAGATGATGGTGAAGGTGGCAGTGAAGGTGGTGATGAAGATGTCAGTGAAGATGATGATGGCCCAATCACAAGTGTGGCGATCTTCTCTTTTTCATTGTCACTTTCATCGCCGGAGGACTCACATGACGATTCAATGTCGGTGAGCCAATCACCAACAATATAAGCCTTGCCTCCCTTCTTCTTCTTGTAGAACTCTCTTTTCTTGCCATCTTTCTTTTTGTATTGCTTGTTCTTTCTTTTCTCATCTTCTTCATCACTTGAATCATCTTTCTTGCCCTTGTACTTGTTCTTGTACTTATCTTTTGGAGGCTTCGGGCATTGATGAGCTAGATGGCCAAGTTCTCCACAATTGAAGCAATTCATTTCGGAGATTGGCTTCCTTTTGCTACTAGTGAAGAATTTCTTCTTCTTGCCATTGAACTTGATGCCACTCTTGTTGAGTCTCTTTATCATCTTGGTGGTCTTCCTCACCATGAGTGCAAGTGATGCATCATCAATGTCACTTTCACTTGAGCTCTCTTGCACCATCACTGCTTGGCCCTTCTTCTTTTTCTTTTTATGGCTAGCTTTGAAGGCCAAGTCTTTCTTCTTGGAAGATGTTGAGCCCTCTTCCGGAGTGATGTGCATGTACATCTCATGTGCGTTGATCTTTCCCAATACTTGTGTCGGTGTTGCGGCGGAGAGATCACTTTGGTGAAGTACGGTGACAATGTGTCCATACTTCTCAACGGGAAGAACACTCAAGATCCTCCTTGAAACATCCAATTGACTCATTTTAGTGAGTCCAAGAGCATTGAGATCTTCTACAAGAACATTCAAACGAGTGTACATCTCATTAGCACTTTCTTTGGGAAGCATCTCAAAAGAATTTATTTTCTTTAAAGCAATGTGATAGCGTTCCTCACGCTCACTCTTAGTTTCCTCATGGAGAGCACAAAGATTTTTCCACAATTCATGAGCGTTTTTGGCATTTCGCACACGATTGAAGATATCTTTGCCTAAGCCCCGGTAGAGTGTATTTTTTTGCCTTTGTATTCCACTGGTCGTACTTCTCCTCGTCACCACTTGGGTTTGCGGGATCCCTTATAGGAGGAAGCCCTTCGGTTGAGGCTCTAAGGCACCCAACATCTATGGCTTCGAGGTACGCCTCCATACGAATTTTCCAATATGGAAAATCGTCTCCCTCAAAAGTGAGAGGTGGTCCTTCCCCATTAGACATCTTGCTCTAGGCGGTAAAGCCTAAATAAAGAGCAACACGGCTCCGATACCAATTGAAAGGATCAAGATGCCCAAGAGGGGGGTGAATTGGGCTTTTCTAAAAATTAATTGCAAGAATTAAATCCTACAAGCCAAACTTCACCCCTAGTGTCTACTAGTGTTCCTTGTGATTCTACCGATAAAAATTTTTGCACCCTAAGTTCTAATCCTAGACTAGCAAGGCAATTCTAGAAAAGTAAACAAGCAATGAAAGTAATACTCGAAAGTAAATGCTTGAAAGTAAGGGTTAGGAACACGGCGATGTTTTGCCGAGGTATCGAAGAGTCGCCACTCCCCACTAGTCCTCGTTGGAGCACCCGCGCAAGGGTGTAGCTCCCCCTTGATCCGTGCAAGGATCAAGTGCTCTCTACGGGTTGATTCTTCGACACTCCGTCGCGGCGAATCACCCAAAACCGCTCACAACTTGAGTTGGGTCACCCACAATCTCGTCGGATGATCACCAAACTCCCAATCACCACCAAACCGTCTAGGTGATGGCGATCACCAAGAGTAACAAGCTAGAACTCTCACTTGACCACAACAAGCCTAATGAGAAGATGGATGCACACTTGCTATACTCTTGTCACTAGTGAGGAATCACAAACTTTGATTCTCAAATCACTATCCTCACTAGGGCTCTTGCACTCCCTTGCACTTCAAAGGTGTTTCACAGCTGAACAAATGAGCAAGAGACCTCTAAAAGAGGTGGAGGGGATGTATTTATACACCCCTCGGACAAATCCAACCGTATCTGTCGAAACAGCAAAACGCGCACTGACCGGACGCATCGGTCGACATGACCAGACGCGCCGGTCAAGTGTAACGGTCAGAAACCGAAAACTACGCTGAGTGACCGGACGCGCCGATCTGTGATGACCAGACGCACCGATCAGAGATGACCGGACGCGCCGATCAGGGATGACCGGACGTGTCCGATCATGCAAGAGCTTTACTGGAAATTTGACCTGACGCAAGACCACGTCCGATCATAGGTGACTGGATGCGTCAGGTCACCACGGGACCTTACTAGAACGTGACCGGACGCGCCGATCACTTCACAGTCACGTCCGATTACACAGTTTACCCTCTAGAACACATGTCAGACTGACCACCGCGTCCGGTCCTCTCAATGACCACGTCCAGTCGATCAGTTAAACCCGAAGTGAAGTGTTAGTACTGACCAGACGTGTCCGGTCATGACTAGAACCGCCTCCGGTCACAGGTAAACTGCTCAAACGTCTTCTAAACGCGACGCAACTTGAACCAAGTTGCTTCCAACTGAACTCTGAGCTTTTCTAGAGCTACCTAGTGCTAAGTTTGACAAGTGTGCACCACACCTAAATAAAAGACTCACCTAGGTCAAGCTACTCGCTCATGCCCCCCTTTATAGTACGGTCAAAGGAAGAAACAAAGATCCTAACGACTATTCTAGATGTAACTCAACACCTTGACATCTAGAACTAACCGTCCTTAATCTCGATCATTGATCCTTTGAAAACTAAAACGAATTCCATCAAGGGACATGAATACTGCAGTGCCCAAAGCAGTTATCACCTCCATGACCTAACTTACCAACGTTTCTGCAAAACACACGTTAGTCATGGAAATAATGCGTTGTCATCAATTGCCGAAACCAACACCAGGGCCTAGATGCTTTCAGCTTCTTTGGCCATGAAGCATGAAGAGGATGAACCAAATAGTGATGGCTTCTTGTTGATAGCAATGGAAGCAAAAGCCTTGTTGGATGATTCTTCTTCTTCATCATCATCATCACTTTCCCAAGTGACCACATATGCTCCATTCTTGCCCTTCTTGAAAGTCATCTTGCCTTCTTTCTTTTTCTTCTCAAACTTGCCCCTTTTGTTGTTCTTCTTTTTGTCATAGGGACATTCGGCTAGAAGATATTCGGTGCTATCACAATTGAAGCACTTCCTTTGTTGCTCATTGCTCTTGAAATTGTCATTTCTCTTTTTGAAGCCTCTTCTCTTAATGAACATGTGACCCATTTTCTTGACTACAAGAGCAAATGCCTCATCATCAATTTCAAAATCTTCATCTTTATTATTATCTTCTTCTTCTTCAATGATGGTAACCTTGCCCTTGGAGGAGACGACCTTGAATGCTACGGTCTTCTTCTTCTTTTCTTCCTCCTTCTCCTTCTCATCGGCATCTTGATCATACTTGTCATATATCAATACCTCTCCAAGCAAATCATTGGGCTTCATTGTTTCAAGCCTATCTCTTTGTAGCATCATGATCAACATTTTGAATTTTCTTGGTAAACTCAACAAGAACTTGTGGCAAAAATCTTAGTCTTGTGTCTTGTGCCCTAAGCTCTTGAGATCATTCACAATGACTTGCAATCTATGAAACATCTCTAAGATTGTTTCTTCTTCTTTCATCTTGAAGTTCTCAAACTCACTCTTGAGCCCATATAGCTTGGCACTCTTCACAACCTTAGTGCCCTCATATGTTTCACTCAACCTTGTCCATACTTCATATGCCAATTCTAAATCCTTGATGCCCTCAAATACTTTGGTGTCAATACCATTATAAAGTGTATTGAGAGTCATTCTATTGCATGTTCTATTTGCTCTATCTTCATCGGTGAGATGATCGGGATCAATGATAGCAAAGTCATTCTCGGTGACTTGCAAAACTCTCTCATGAATAGACCCAAGGTACATTGTCATCTTTCTCTTCCAATGAGCAAAAGAACTAACACCATCAAAGAACGGTGGCTTGCCCCCAACATGATTGAACATAATTTGAGCTATTTTTCACACCGAATGATGTTAAGCCTTGATAAAAACAGTGACCACGGCTCCGATACCACTTGTAAGGTCCTAGATGGCTAGAGGGGGGGTGAATAGCCTATAAAAAATCCAACACAACCCACTAAGCAAACTTGTTAGAACAACAAACGGCGTAAAGCGAGTTTTGCTTAGCCTACGGTTGTGATGCAAGCCTCTTATCCACAAGTCTAGTAGATTATGATCTCTAGTTCACACAAGGGCTATGTCACTAATGTTACACTAGTGAGCAAGCTAACAACACTACTAGCAAAGCTACTACTAGAGCTACACAAGATAATCTAGTAAATGTAAATGCAAGAGAGAGGATTGTGTATCTTATACCAACGGTGTAGTGAAGATGTTGCCAATCATCAAGATAATATACAATCAATCAATATTGACAACAACACAATATGAAGACCAATCACTGGGAGACAAGTGACACAATATTTTTGTTCACCCGGTGTTCACTTGTGCACCGACAAGCTACGACACCGGTTGTGCTGACCAACACTTAAATGGTTCCTCGGTGTGACCCTCAAGTCACTTGCCCCTCAAGGCATGCCCCGCAAGGCACCGCAAGACACCACTCTCAAGTGAGGTAACTCAATGACACGCACAATGTAATAGAGTTGCTTTTGGCGCTCCGCCGAGGAAAGCACAAGAACCTCTTACAATCAACCGGAGGTGGCCAAGAACAATCACCTTCTCTTGCCA
Source organism: Saccharum hybrid cultivar R570 (assembly GCA_038087645.1). Classification (NCBI taxonomy): domain Eukaryota; kingdom Viridiplantae; phylum Streptophyta; class Magnoliopsida; order Poales; family Poaceae; genus Saccharum; species Saccharum hybrid cultivar. Next base: position 3,264,405 of record JAQSUU010000368.1, read on the forward strand.
ACGCCTCCAACAATCTCCAAGCCGGCTAGGAGCGGTACTCTCCAAGAGTAATTAGAAATCCACCGGCTATACCACCTACAAGTGCCACTAGATGCCCTCAAGCTATGCAATGCACTTTGGGATCACTCAATCTCACTTATGATTTGCAATCACTCAAGAGAGATGAGTATGAGGAGATGCTCTAGCTCAAAGGATGTACAAGAATGTTAGAAATCACGAGTTACCTCCCCAAGGGCTGGCCAATAGGTATTTATAAGCATCCCAAATAAATAGAGTCGTTATACCCCTTCACTGGGTCCTTTTCGGGATGACCGGACACGCCGGTCATAACTGACCGGACGCGCTCACCGTGTCCGATCCTCTAATGGTCACTGACCCCAACGGTCAAACCAATGACCGGACGTGCCCCAGGCAACGACCGGACGCGCCCGTCAAACAACCGGACGCGCCGCTTCGAACGACCGGACGCACCGATCACACTGACCCACGCGCCCGTGAAGCAACGACTAGACGCGCCCCTCACAATGACCAGATGCGCCGATCGCACAGTACCGCGCGCGCAACGACATGACCGGATGCGCTCCACGCAACGACCGGACGCGACAGTGCCCGCGTCCGGTTTGAGTCCAGTAAGTTCCCTCAATGATCGGACACGTCCGATCATGTGTGACCGGACGCGCCTCGTGTCCGATCATCCTTGCGTTCTGCAGTTCCCTTCTGGGCGCATGACCGGACGCGCCGGTCCCACGAGTGACCGGACACGCCGGTTGCAAACCCTAACACCCGCGCACCTGACTGCTGCGCTGAACTGACCGGACACGTCCGGTCATACCATGACCGTGTCCGGTGCAACGTCCAGTCACTTCTGTGACCTCCGTTCGCCTCCGTTTCTTTTCCGACTTCCGGCGTAGTGGAAAATAGGCTTTTCAACTCCTCGAAAACGCCTGAATCCCACGCTCGCAAGCTCGGCGGGAGGGAGAGAGAGACCCAAACCCTCTCTACCGCACAAACTTCATCTCCTTCGTAAATGTGCCAACACCAACAAGTGATCACCACCTTGTGCATGTGTGTTAGCATTTTCATAATCATTTTCGAAGGTTTTCCAGTTAGCTCACTAGGCCCTACATGCAATGCACTTCATGAATTCACCTAGTGGCACCCGTGCGTCGAATAACCGATAAGACTTCCCCTCTTAATAGTTCGGCTATCGATCCTAAACCACTCACAACCTCTATGGTGTCTTGAGTGCAAAACAAAATGGCCCTATGGTTATACCTTTGCCTTGAGCCCATTTTGTTTCTTCAAAAGATATGATCCACTTCATATCATCACATGACCGTCTCGATCCATCGACCTTGACTTCACTTGCTCTTCACCGTTGCATCGGTCCGTCGGCACCAAGTCTTGCTCAAGCTTCACCATCGCATGGTCCTTCGCTTCGAAGCCTCGACTTGCCCTTCACCTTCTGTAACACCCTCGGTGTTACTGCGTTAATAACTCGCTAATCATGCCATGAGCATCATGTCTTTTTATTAGTATATGTGATCATGTGTGCTAATACAAATTGTGTGATCCAAAATGATCAACGAAAGTGCTAAATAAAAATAAATTTATTAATTTAGTTTTTATCATGATTCTGTGATAATGTATGTATGTACTTTATTGATGAAGAAATTTTTTTTCAAAAGGCAAACTGACACCCTCCCAGCGTACACACCTGAACGTGCGAGCTGTGACGAGCACTATGCTTTCTCGTCATGTCTGTGCCTTACCAGACCACGCACTTACGCACACCACGACACATGCATACTGAGTTTTGCATGCTCATCTTGCATGAGCCGTAAGCCACTTGCTTGCCTGAGTGCCCACGTGCATGCCTACCTCTGTTGTCACGTCGCACTAATGCTATGTCGTGGTAGTGTTGCCTCCTAACCCATGCACTTACACACGCGTGTGCTCCAACTATCGATGTCTCGCCATTATAGCACTGTAGCTGCACGAGCCATGTCAATCTCGGCTGCACACGTCCCACACACGTTACTTCGCAGCAGCCTCCACCAGTACGGAACAAAGTACGCGCAGCAGCTGCATAATTTCCACATGGATAGAGAGCAGCGTGCTACAAGTCTACGCCGACCGGCCAATGCCTCACTAGACGCCAACCACGCCGAGCCACTCAGCTTTTGCACGAAGACAGCCGAACTTCGTCGATCTCCGACGTCCGGCCATGTCTTCCTGAGCCCTTCGTCGGTGAGCACCTCACAGACCATCCTCCTCCAGCCAGCACCACACTTAGCTCGCCCACGCTCAGCTCGTCCACTCGCTCGCTAGCTCTAGCTTCGTCAGGCTTCGCGTATACCGTATACGACCGTGGGTTCGAGCCGGACCCGACTATCGTCGCAGGACGTGGTGAGTATCTCATGAGCTTCTCCGTGCTCTCCTCCCTCTCCTAGTGACTTTCTTCTGGCTCCTCTCCATGCAAGTCGAGCTGACCTCGAGCTCATAGCAGCTCATTCATGGCGTACACGCATGGAGCAAGAAGAGCACCCGTAACCCCTTTCTATCTTTGTTGTATCCCTTCCCATGCATGTATGTGTGACATGTGGGACCTGAGCAATAACTCACGCAAGAGCCATGCACAACCAGCCATCCATCACGAGTGCACACATTCTCTAATTACGCTTATTCTTTTCCACGTGATTAAAGTTCGGCAAACTCGCAGCGCCAAATACCATCTCCGATTACAGTGATTCTTGTTTCTAAATTCATCTAAAATCAAACTCTATCTTCCATATAAATTTCATAATTTTTAGAGTTTATTTGAATTTAGGTGATTTAGTTAATTATGCTATTTTAGCTTCGTGTCGTTTTCATAGACGGATCAAATTGGTTTAGTTTTGTAAAATCTTTATAAATCCGAAATAGGTCCTAAAATCATGATTTATCTGTTAGTGACCTTATTTATATATTTCTTTAATTTTTGTAGGTTCACATGATACTGCCTAGTAGGATAATTAATTGTTCACCAAAACTTAAATAAAATTAAGTGGCAAGTGTATTAGAGTAATTAAGGTAGGTATTGAAGGACTTTTAGAAATGGTAATTAGTTTAGTACCTTAGCCATTAGAGCTAGCTGATATCTTGTCATGTGAGTTTCTCTTTTAAGAGTTGTTGTTGTCTAATTATTAATTTATTGCACCATCATTGCATGCATGTAGTGAACGAGTTGGAGGCGGACGTGGTGACCATCGACGACCAGGAGTACGAGGAGGTCGTGGAGGTGATCGAGGAGGTCCTTGCAGCGGAGGAGGTTCCGGAGCCGCCGACTGACTTTGTTGACTCCGTGCCTGCCCAAGGCAAGCCCCGGTGCATAACCCCTATTTTACTAATCACTGGGTATATATATGTTTCATTACGTTTTAGGAGTTGATATGAAAACTACTTGCACGTATATACCTACCTATGAGTCCTACTAGTACAGGTCGTGTAGATGCGATGCTTAGGATGACGGTAGCGGGGGTAACCTGTCGTTACTCACAATAGGTGATTATTATTGTATCACATGGTGAGAAGGTGAAAGAAAATTGGAGACCGGGCAGGGATATGGTTTGGTTACTGGTGGGTGTGACAAGTTATGTCCCGCGGCCATGGGCTTAGCTTGGTTGCATCGTTTCCCTGTCCGTGTCGATTAAGAACTATTCGTTGTTATGGACAATAGTCTTGTCACAGATCTTATTATCCTGAGCATATACTAGCAGATGGGGGCTAGGAAGACTTGTTACTCTCTTGTTATGGGCTCCGGCTCTTTCCGGACCGACTGATTGGAGGCGGGGATAGGTGGAGGTCTAAGCACCACTTTGAGGCCGGGCCTCAAGTGTGGGGGCTTGGAGTCCAAGTTTGGACGGGGACCTGGAACCTGTGACAGGAGTGGAACGGGTTGGTCTCGCTCGTGCCTAGGGTACGAGCGAGGCGTGTGTTTTTTGGGGTACCCAGCTGGGCACATTGATTCGCGAATCGCCGTCGCTTAGACGGTACGGCTTGACTATGGCATGGCATCGTAGTAACAACTGGAATAAGAAAGTTGGTGGAAGAAAGAAAAGAAAGAGAAATGAGTCTGATTGCTTATCACTTGCTTGAAAGTAGAACATGTGCTTACCTAGAATGTTTAGCTAATGTACAAAAAAATGACTGCTAAATATTTACCAGTAAGGATACACTTTAGTAAGCTTTGCAGGCAAAATGAAAAGCAAACCAAAAAGCCTTTCATATCCTTGAGAGTCGGGAAATATATATATTCCCACTAGTCGGGTAAGTCTTGCGAGTACATTTGTACTTAGGGTTTATTTTACCCCTGTTGCAGGTGCAATTTAAGAAGTTGGCTGCTGTGTGGAGGATTCTTCTGGTGGGCACAGACGGATCCTTGTATCGCTTTTCCGCTAGATGTTTAATTAGTTTCCGCTGTTTAATTATTGCACTCTGAACTCTGGTATTGTAATGAATAATTTTCCAAGACTGCTATTGTATGAAATGGACTAAGTATTGTAAGCTTATACTCATTATTGTATCCTAGATGAAAACGTGGATTATTCGAGTTCTCCTTCGGGTGTGCTCGACGGAGGTGTTTGACTTGGTTCATCATCAGAATACTTAGTGTCAATGGAAGACGAGTATTATCAATAATGTGCCGATTCAGACGGTTCCGCCACACCTTCACAACTGGTCCATCGAGCCAAGCATCATTTCGGTCTTCATCATCTTGGTCACATGAGTTAATGTCGTATCTCATATTCAATGACCACCTTTATCTAAATCATCCACTTAGATACAAAGGTTAGTCCTAGGTTTCATCAATTAGCCAAAACCAAACTAGGGACTTTCAAATGGAGCTCGAAGGACCGGTCACCGCCGTTCATGACGGAACGGTGGCGCGGGTGGCCGCCGGCCGTCCACCTCCGACCATGGAACGGGCAATGGAAGGGTGCTCGAGCACCGGTGAGCCAGGGCGAACAAAATGCGCGCGCTAGGAGGGATTGAGGTGGAGCAGAGAGGTGCGGTCCACGGAGCGGAAAGCTCCAGCGAGCTCGGCTGGAACTCCGGTGAGCGATTCCCACAGATGGAGAGCTTACCACGGACGGCTGAGGTGCTCACGAGCTGCGCCAGAGGGAGGGGAAACTCGAGGCAAGATGGAGCGGCTCGCGGTGAGATGGAACGGCCAAAACGGCAGCGCCGGCGATGGCGCGGGCTCGGCTACGGGGCGGAGGCGGTGCGCAGGCTCTGCTCTTGCGGCTGGCGAGCTGAGGGAGGGGAGGAGGAGTGAGTGGGCGCGGACGGGGGTGCCGAGATGCGGGTGAAGGAGAGCGTGGCCGCGGGGGCCACCGGGCGCCACGGGGCGGCCAACGCCGGCGTACGGGCGACATGGGGCGGGCGAGCTCTGCCGCGAGCGCCACGGCGTCGCGCGTGCGCGCGGGCGGGAGGAGGAAGCGGGCGCTGGCGCGGGCCGGGCCGGCTTCGCGAGCAGGCCGGGAAGTGAGGCGGCGGCCCGTTAAGGCTGGGAAAAATCGTTTTTCTTTTCTAAATAAATTTCCATATTTTCTAAATTGATTCAAATTTAAATTTTGAAGATGAAAAAGGCATTTTTTCAAGTTGTCCCCAAAGCAAAAGTTGTTCAAAATTTAATTCTCTAAAACTTTCATTTAGGGCACTTTTCAGAATTCTAAACAGATTTTGAATTAGTGATTTAAAGTCCAATTTTTAAATAAAACTCATTTTTCTAGAATATTTTTTAAAGCAAAATTTGGGGAGTTTTTGAATACAAAAATTGCTCCAAAAATCATGCTAATTAATTCTAAGTCACTTAAAGTTATAGCCAAACAAGTTTTACCACTCTTAGCAAGCAAATGCAATAATTTAGGGTTCAAACATACGTTTTTCACAATTTAATTAATTTCAACTTATATTGCATGTGATGATGAACATGCATGAAATGCTAATGATCATGCTTTGGGATGTTAATGCATGCTTAACAGCCAGAGGTGTTACAGCCCTCCCCCTTATAAAAATCTCGTCCCGAGATTTGGGTTACGAACCATTGGTTATAGAAATCCTCATAAGTTTTTTTTTAGATATTCACCCGTTTCCCAAGTTGCATCTCCTTCATTATGATGACTCCACTGTATCTTATATGTTTTCACCACACTGTTTCGAGTAACCCTCTCTTTAGAGTCCAACACTCGAACCGGTTGCTCACGATATACCAAATCTGACTTGAGCTTTATGCCTCGAGGTTCGATTCTTTCCTCTGGAACGCGCAAACACTTCTTGAGATGCAATCTTTGATGAAGCTCATCAAGTAGTAACCTCCCGAAAACACAATTCATGTAAAGTGAGAACATAATTATAACAACAAGAATTGCATGCTTGAGTTCTAACGGTGGTCAAAATTAAAACATATAATTTACCCTTTTATACTAATTCTACATCACCGTTGGGCAGAAATAGAATTTATGTATGACAAAAGACCATAAGAACATTATAATATTGCCATTAATCAACGTTGGTCAGAATAATAACAATATTATAATAATCTGATAACATGCCTATTTTTCAAAATTAAATTCTTGAATTTAATAATGAAAACAATAACTGTGAGTACGAAGCGGAAAACATTTGTAAAATTTCCATAATCAAATTTTCCAGAAGCACTAAAATAACTTTACTATTGTTTGAACAAATAATATCGTTGGATAAAATTTGCACAGAAAATTGCATCAAAACTGAATAAAATTCATCAAAATGTATGTATAAGTGCTTCTGGAAAAATTGGAAAAGAATTATGGCCCGAAGGCCGGCTTTGTGCGCTCGCGGCCCAGCATAACGCGGCCCACGGCCCGTTTCACGTGCGCGCCCAGGCCGCAACCTGGGCCTGGGCTGGTAATTTGTCGCCCCGCCTGCTCCCGCCTGGGCCGATTTTAACCCGAAACACTGCTGGCCTTCGATGGCCATCGGACGGCCATCCGCCGAGATCGGCAGATCAAAATGCCATGCTCCCGAAACCCTAACCTCCATTTCACATTTCCTCTCCCTCCCCTTTCTTCTTGCATGCGCCCCACCGAAGCGAGAGCAGCAGCGCAGTGACCGCCCATGGCGGCCGGAGGGAAGAGACGGCGCCGCCGCGGGCCCCCTCGCTGGATCTCGCGCTCCCCTGTGGCAGAATGCAGCTCCGTCGAGCGGCCACACGTCGGTGCCTGGTGGCGCTCTGTACCACCGCGCGTGGTATGGCTCGATCCCGCATGGTGGCGGGAATTCTTTCCACGCGGCGTCTTGGTGGTGCCCAGCAGTGGTAAGGAGGGGCCGAGCGGAGCCCAGGTAGGGGCCCCTTTCCTTTTCCAGTTAGGGTTAGGGTTCGGATGCTTTTCCCGATTTGAAATCGAGTTTTCTTTTCTTTTCCTTTCCACAAGCACTAGATCTACACCATGTGAAGGTGTCTGATACCAATGTAAAGCATTTAGGATCTAATGGAGTAGATCAGTGGGGTTTCAACTTTAGCATTTGGGAATAATTAGGTCCTATTACAAGATCTACCAGAGATCTAAGAGGTAGAGAGAGAGAGGAGGAGTGGGGCATGTGTAGACCATCCGAAGGAAGAGTGGTGGCATTGGAGCTAGAGCTGGTGTCGGCCATCTCGTTCGTCGGTGAAGCTCTGCTCATGGGCAGCGATGGTCGGGGAAGAGGAAACCGATGCAGTGAAGTCCGGTGGTGGCGAGGAGGGGGTGAAGGAGTGACGGCGTGGTTCGGTGGTGCTTCCCGCCGCTGGCTGCGCCCCTCACTGAGAGATTGGGTTTAGGGTTTGTCGGTGGGAGGAAAAGGCTACGGTGAACCTCGTAACCTGAACCGTCGTCCTCCCACCTCTTTATATAGCGCAGTGCGATGGGAGCCCACCAACCATATAGGGTTGGGCGCCCCCGATTAGGGCGCATGATCAAGGTCCAGTGGGCCATTGGGCCTGATGGGAAAGAGATCAAACTAACAGGGCGTGCCGCCGAACTTGGTGGCCACCTGCACCCGCTCCCGCAGATCACCCCATCGTGGAGCGCCTGGCCGATGAGGACCTCGTTGGTGTGCGGGCCGTAGATGTCAGAGGTGTCGAGGAAGGTGACCCCGACCGCGATGGCGTGGCGGAGGAGTGCCACCATGTCGGCCTTGGGCTTGCGCTCGCCGTAAGCCGCCGGCATGCCCATGCAGCCCAGGCCCTGCGATGAGACCTCCAGCCCCTGTGACCCCAGCTTCATCATGCGTGGCCGTGGCGGCGAGACGACACAGGCCGGACCAGGTGCTGCCGCCATGATATTGCTGGTCTCGGTGGCCTTGCTCTACGTTTCTCTTGTTGGCGTTGGGTGCACGGTGCATTAGTAGGGCGTAGTGCGTTTGTAGAACCCTGCGCAGCTGGCGTCATGGAGTGAGTCAGATAGGCTACGTGTGCACGGGACTTTTCAAAATATTGAAAGCCGGCCACACATAAAAGTCCTGCAAAAGGGCCCACCTGACAACGAGTGTTGGCAAGAGGTTTCTCCGTAACCGCAACGTCTAGAAGTTTTTTTCTTTGCCAATTATCTCTAAGCCACACATAATTAAAAGCATTTCTTGAATGGTTGATTTTTTTTGATCAATTGAATGGTTGATATAAGACCGTGAAAGCAGTATATATGCAAAGCTAGCCAACCAAAGAGATACATAGAAGAAGTGTGTTAGGAAAAGGGGTAAGCCCGAGCATGGAAACGATGACTGCATGTCTAAGTGCGCTCCTCGGTAACACGTTTCCCTGAAAAATTTTCTTCTGAATTTCTTCTAGAGATGGGTTGTTATCGTGTTTCTTGTCTTGTATCCCAAGGTAGATAGATTGTTGAATATACTTTCATAATAAACTTATTTAGAGATATAAATTTTGCATGCATTTCCTACAAACTTAATTAAAGTTGAGAATGTTTGACCTACACATATCCCGTAATGACTTCTATTGTGGAACGGAGGGAGTATGATCTATCACAGACAGTACACTCTACACTCACATCTCTTAAAAGGTTAAAATGACCGTACTAAAAAAACATTCAATAATGATTGGTCGAAATAATCAGTAGATAGCTTAATTTGAGAATGCCGTTGTCTACCAAACCAGCAAGCGCCCGATACTTTTTATTACAACATTTATTTGGATATATGATTTATTCGCTAACTTGCCACGTTGCAAACTGCAAGCAATCTACAACTAGACTGAAAACTGAAATACAGATAACCTTAACTCTGCCAATAATGCACACACAACGATATACGTGTTTAGTTGCCTTTCCAAGACGACAGTGGAGGCGTCTCTGAGTCTCTCCAGGTCTTAATGACGGTGCCGTGGTAGCGTTCACCTTGGACACCGGCGGCATAGGACTCGAGCTCGGCCATCTCCTCCGGCGTGAGCTTCACCGACAGCGCTCCCAGGTTCTGGTTCAGGTTGGCGATCTTTGTGGTTCCAGGTATGGGGCAGACGTCGCTCCCCTGGTGGTGAACCCAAGCCAGCGCCAGCTGCGATGATGTGCATCCTTTTCTTGCAGCCATCTGGCTCACGCGCTCGAATATCAGCGCGTTCTTCTCCATGTTCTCTGGCTGAAACTTTGGTAGATTCTGAAAGAAGAGAACGGCATTACACAATACTGACTATAAGTGTAACGTACAGAATGAAGCTATAATACACACACACACACACAGAGAGAGACAGGCAGGTAGATAGATAGATCGATCGATCGATCGTGGATAGATCACCTTGCGGAAATCGTCATCTGGCAGGTCAGTGACCAGTTTAGCTCCGCTGGAGAAGAATCCTCTGCCCAGCGGACTGTATGCTACAATCCCAATTCCAAGTTCTCTGCAGAAAATTGCCAGAACAAGAGCTCCATATTAGTACCTTCTGATCCATCCCGAACAAAGAGAGTCTATCAGCATGTCCATTCTAGGTAGAAAACAATGTGTGTATATATGCACACCTGCATGTTGGGATTATATCTTGTTCAGCATCTCTTGTCCAGAGAGACCACTCTAGCTGGACGGCGGTGATGGGATGGACTGCGTGGGCCCTTCTGATCGTTGACGCCGACGCTTCGGACAGCCCGATGTATTTGATCTTACCTTCCTCAACCAGCTTCTTAAGCTCACCAACCGTGACCTCGACGGGCACCGTTGTGTCGATGCGGTGCTGGTAGTAGAGGTCGATGCAGTCGACGCCAAGCCGCCGGAGACTGCCCTCGCATGCCGCCCGAACGTACGCCGGGTCGCCTCGGACTCCCCTGATGTCGGGCGTGATGCCGAACTTGGTAGCCAGCTGCACCTTCTCCCGTGTGCCATGCAGCGCCTTGCCGATGAGGACCTCGTTGGTGTGGGGGCCGTAGCAGTCGGCGGTGTCGAGGAAGGTGACCCCGGACGCGATGGCGTGGCGGAGCAGCGCCACCATGTCGGCCTCGGGCTTGCGCTCGCCGTACGCCGCCGACATGCCCATGCAACCCAGGCCCTGCGCCGAGACCTCCAGCCCCTGCGAGCCCAGCTTCATCGTGCGCGGCCGCGGCGGCAGAACACACGCTGGATCAGCTGCTGCGGCCATTGCTGATTTGCTGGACTGGCCTCTGCCGAGATGCTTGCAACCGAGGCTGTTGCGCTGGCTTCGCTCTTCTTGGTGCTGGGTGCAGTAGTGCGGTTGTTGTCGCGTTCCCGTACACGGCTATTTGTACTTGCAGTAGAACCCTGCAGCTGGCGTCACGGAGTGTGTCAGATGTGCTACGTGTACTGTACGGGACGAATTTAGTCAGAAACCGTCCGTGCCTCTACTACGTGTATGTTGATGGTCAAAAAAAGGCAGCTGGCGTAATAGCTTAGGTCATGCCACTCAACTGGAACTGCAAAAGTTCACGGTTAAGAAAAGACACTAGCTGCTACAGGAACGAATGACTTTTACAAATGGTCATATTTGATTGGTAGAGATGACAGTATTTTCTAGATTTGATTAATACATAGTATTTTCTAGTACGAATTTTACAAACGATGCGATTTGATTTACAAACGTGAGAGTCTTTTCAGGGGCTGGCTCACCGTCTCCAGAAATCATTTCTATAATCCAAAAACTGAAAATTGGCAGCAAAAAGTAGCAATTTTTCAGGGTGGGGGGTTTACCTTTTGTGGTGTGCTAGTAATCCATTTCTATATTTGTATCTGTATATCTATATCTATATCTAGAACTATATATGGATCTGGATCTGTATTTGTATATCGCTTATATTTTTAAATCCCACTAGTTCTATCTGAACATGCAAATCATCCACATCATCTCCCATTAAAATGCCACACCATCCCACTAATTTTCAACCTCTTAATGCAAGTCATACCTCCATTAAGTGCAATTTACTATTTTCAAGATAAGAAATAGACAAGGCATTCATATAAATTTGATCCAATTCTATTAGTATTTTTATATGATTCTTTCACTATCTTGCCCAATTTTCATAACAATCGATGTAAGAACATATAGGTCGAACTCATACATGCAAAGGTTTTATTCTTAAAAAATCTTGCAACAACGTGTGGGGTATTCTTCTATTTTTCTTATGTGCAGAAAACATAGTTAGAAGTCAGAACTGAATTTACATCCATTTTCTTGTTTTAATTGTTTCATGGGCTATACATATCTCACCATGTGGGCTAAATTAAACATAGTTAGAGGTCCCCCTTTATTTTTCTACCAATTTTTCTAGCAAGTTTGGGCCCCCTTTTATTTGTATAAATTTATTTCAAAAATAAAATAATTAAAATTAGATAGTTAAATGTAGTGATTTTTCAAAGTAGGTGTGCCTTTGTGGTCTCCTGTCATATTCATTTTCTCATGCCGAGACAACATAGTTAGAGGTTAGAACTGAATTTACATCAATTTGCTTGTTTTAATTGTTTCATGGGGTATATTCCACCATGTGGGCTCAACCTTAATTTTTCTAGCAAGTTTGAGTCTCCTTTTATTGGTCTATAGGAAAAATAATGGATATACGAGGCGCTGTAAGAAAGGTAATTTTGACCAAGTTCAGAATTTAAAACGTTGTTGTCAGTTTGGTTGTGCATGTTTAAAAGCCGACAATGAGGAGGGGTGTGGGGGGGGGGGGGGGGGGGGGTTGAACCGGCATTATGTCTCGATCTGAGGTAGTGCATGAAAATGTTGGTGGTAAAAACATCGATACTTTTATATAGTAGTAAAGACTGCTTTGTTTTGAGAAAATACAACCATACTCTAGTGATGACTTGCGAGAAGTAGAAGGCAATACAAGCCCAGATACAAAAAGGGACTCGATCTAAATGTTTTTTTTTTGCATGCATAGCTGGTTATCTGATGACAAATTTAGAAGGTTTATGCCATATAGACTTCAGTCCCTCCGATTAGAATCAGACGTCATAGATTAAGATTATATTTCTATATAAGAAACCCAACCCTAAAGCCCTCTCCCTCGTTCCCACCTACCGCCGCAAGAGCTCAAGCTCTTAGCCAACACTGCCCAGTGTCGTTGTTGTGCCAAGCACTGAGACAACCCTGTCGTCGCTCTTGACTTCTCCACCGATGCAGACATGCCTTCCCCAGGCATTAAACGAGGCGGTTCGATTTTGCAAATTTGTCGGTTAGTAAAGGCACCGCCTCCCAAAAGATTTTGTGTAGCAGTGGAAATTTGATAGATTTCTTAAATGTTAAGGCATGTTTTTCTGTATTGATTAAAGTTCTTTTTTGATAGGTCAAGTGATTCAAAAAAATTCAGTCCTACTCTTGTGGACCCCACAAGATAGGAATTAGGTCCCTCGATCCATGGAGAAACTGCCCCCTGGTTTCCTCTCTCTTATTAGCGGAAGCGTGGAATTCAGCTTCCCTAACCTACTAGGAACTCACCGCATGCCGCCGCGGCTGCCGAATGAGATCATGGAAGAGATCTTCCTCTGCATCCCTCCTGATGACAACAAGCATCTCCTCTGTGCTGCTCTTGTCTGCAAGCGCTGGGCCCGCCTCCTCGCCAGTCGTAGCTTCCGTCGCCGATATCGCGAGCGCCACTAGATGCTGCTGCTGCTAGGGTTCCTCGGCAACCTCATCGACACTGATCGGTACGCACGCTTCGTCCCCACGCGCTCACTCTGGCCAGTCTGCCCCGACCGCCATGACTACCGCACACACGATGCACGCCATGGCCGGGTCCTCCTCAACAGAATCGCTCGGTGCGGCGACATGTTATAGGGAGTGGAGGTCGCTCTCATCGTTTGGGACCCTATCACCGATGAGCAGTGGCCCCTGCCGCCTCTGCTGCGGGACCAGCCAGTGCACAACTAGACCGCCGCGGTGCTTTGCGCCACGGCCAGCGCTGCTGGCCTTGGTACCTGTGACCACCTAGGTTGCCTCCTGGGGGACTTCCACGTTGTCTTCGTTGGCATCGATGACAAGGAGATGTTCGCCAGCGTCTACTCGTCAGATTCTGCCACATGGAGTGAAGCAACCTCTGCGAACCTTCCTTATGATCATCTCAATGAGGCGGTGCTCCCTGCTCTAGCAGGGAATGCACTCTACTTTGTCTTTTGGATGGGAATGACAATGCTCAAGTACGATGCTCAAGTATGATTTGGCCACGAGGGTGATGTTTGTGATGCGCATACCGATCAGTGGGTACCTTCGACGTGTTGTGCCATGGCGATGGATGACGGTGGCCTAGGGCTTGCAGAAGTGGACATGCAGTCTAATCTCATACTCTGGTCAATGGAGGTTAGTGCTGATGGAAATGTGGAACGATGGGTAGTGAGTAGACAGATTGAGCTCAGGATGCTGCTCCCTGCTCATGCCCTTGCATTCTGTGTGGTTGCCGTCGCGGATGCCGTGGGTGTCATCTTCGTGTATACGGTTGATGGGGTCTACACTTTTGATCTGAACTCTGGGCAGGTCACCAAGGTTTTTAGATATGGTTTCTATGAAGTTATCCCCTTCGTGAGCTTCTATACTCCAGGTACGATCACATGAGGTCCTTGAAAGGATCAAGATGCCCAAGAGGGGGGGTGAATTGGGCTTTTCTAAAAATTAATTGCAAGAATTAAATCATATAAGCCAAACTTCACCCCTAGTGCCTACTAGTGTTCCTTGTTATTCTACCGATAAAAGTTTTGCACCCTAAGTTCCAATCATAGTCTAGCATGGCAATTCTAGGAAAGTAAACAAGCAATGAAAGTAATGCACGAAAGTAAATGCTTGAAAGTAAGGGTTAGGAACACGGCGATGTTTTCTCGAGGTATCGGAGAGTCGCCACTCCCCACTAGTCTTCGTTGGAGCACCCGCGCAAGGGTGTAGCTCCCCCTTGATCCGCGCAAGGATCAAGTGCTCTCTACGGGTTGATTCTTCGACACTCCGTCGCGATGAATCACCCAAAACCGCTCACAACATGAGTTGAGTCATCCACAAGCTCGCCGGATGATCACCAAACTCTCAATCACCACCAAACCGTCTAGGTGATGGCGATCACCAAGAGTAACAAGCTAGAACTCTCACTTGACCACAACAAGCCTAATGAGAAGATGGATGCACACTTGCTACTCTCTAGTCACTAGTGAGGAATCTCAAACTTTGATTCTCAAATCACTATCCTCACTAGGGCTCTTGCACTCTCTTAATTACACTCCAAAGGTGTTTCTCAGCTGAACAAATGAGCAAGAGACCTCTACAAGAGGTGGAGGGGATGTATTTATACACCTCTCAGACAAATCCAACCGTTATCTGCCAAATCAGCAAAACACGCACTGACCAGAAGCGTTGGTCGTCATGACCGGATGCGCCGGTCGAGTGTAACGGTCGGAAAACCGAAAGTCAGCGCTGAGTGACCGGACGCGCCGGTCAGGGATGACCGGACACGTCCGATCGTACAAGAATCTTACTGGACTTTGACCTGACGCCTGACCGCGTCCGATTATAGATGACCGAACGCGTCAGGTCAGGTAAGAACCTTACTGGAACGTGACCGGACGCGTCCGATCACTTCACAGTCGCGTTCGATTAGACTGTTACCCTCTGAAACACGTGTCAGACTGATCACCGCATCCGGTCCTCGCAGGGACCACGTCCGGTCAATCAGTTAACGACGCAGTGACTGTTAGTACTGACCGGACGTGTCCGGTCATGACAGAAACCGCGTCTGGTCAAGGGTAAACTGCTCAAACGACTTAGAAACGCGATGCAACTTGAACCAAGTTGCTTCCAACTGAACTTTGAACTTTACCAGAGCTACCTAGTGCTAAGTTTGACAAGTGTGCACCACACCTAAACAAAAGACTCACCTAGGTCAAGCTACTCGCTCATGCCCCCCTTTATAGTACAGTCAAAGGAAGAAACAAAGATCCTAACGACTATTCCAGATGTAACTCAACACCTTGACATCCGTAAC
The DNA here is from genome assembly GCA_038087645.1 of Saccharum hybrid cultivar R570. Classification (NCBI taxonomy): domain Eukaryota; kingdom Viridiplantae; phylum Streptophyta; class Magnoliopsida; order Poales; family Poaceae; genus Saccharum; species Saccharum hybrid cultivar. The sequence continues at coordinate 3,279,875 of JAQSUU010000368.1, forward strand.
TAACCGTCCTTAATCTTGTCATTGATCCTTTGAAAATCGAAACGGTTTCCATCAAGGGACATGAATACTATAGTGCCCAAAGCAGTTATCAACTCCATGACCTTACTTATCAAAGTTTCTGCAAAACACACGTTAGTCATGGTAATAATGTGTTGTCATCAATTGTCGAAACCAACACTGGGCCTAGATGCTTTCAATCTCCCCCTTTTTGGTGATTGATGACAACACTTAGATTCAGAAGATATAAGAGTTGAGGTTTTCGAACATGCTTGGTTCACATAAGCAGAAAGCTGCAAGCACAAGGGGTTAGGAATTGCTTATGTGTTCCAAGCCAACTGAGTGTACTCATAAGATAAAACATGAAGAGTTAGTACACATAAAGCATAGCTCATATGAAATCGGAGTAAGGCACGGAAGCACAACCTTATGAGCTAAAACCAATTAAGTGACATGATATATAAAATAAAGTCTCACAAGCACACTTGTCACAAAATACAGGGAGAGAAATTTAAACATGATGCATGAATGTAGCACACAAAGAAAAATGAAACCCTCTATCAACACTCCCCCTGAATCTATTCTCTCTCCCCCTTTGGCATCAAACGCCAAAAAATAAAACTAAGGATCCGACGAGGGAACAGACAAAGTCGTGTCGGGTGCCGAGGAGCGTGGAGTGATCACGAACTGTGAAGTATCCTCCTCAGACTCTAAACTGTTAGGCTAACCCTCTGTAGATAGATGTGGCAGTGAAGCGGTCTGGGTCTGTAGAGCAGGTGCAGGAACTGAAGGTGTAGTAGCAACAATAGGAGCAGTCACTATCGCCTGAGCCTGAAAGACACTAAGAGTAGGAGGATCTGTCGATGCAACTGATGATGGCACAGTCTCTATAGTCCCGGCCCCTGACACTAGAGGAAGAGCAGTCTCAGAAGCTGACATCACTAAAGTGGTCACAACAATGGTGTACGAGGGTGTCGGCTGACCAGTCAGCTCACTGTAGGAGGCACTCAAGTCAGGGAAAGGAGTGCCCGAGAGGAGGTGAGGTCTCGGCTGAGCTAGTGGAGTGAACCCTGTCTATATAGGAGTGTAGCTCGGGGACTGAAAAATCTGAGGAATCTGCTGCTGGGGAGAGGTGAACTGAAAGCTCGGCTGTCCCTGACTCTGAGGTACACTGGACTGTAGTGCTAGAGTCAGGACAGATGGTGGTGGAGGTACCCCAATAGTGACAAGGTGTCACAGGAGCTCTAGATACTACGCTGGGTGGCTGCCTGCTATCTCTGCATCTCAAACTGCTGCCTCTGAAACTCCAGCTGCTGCCTCTAGAACTCGCCATGACGAGCTTGAATCTGAGCAAATGCGGCAGCTGTGTCCTGAGCCTGTCTCTGCATCTAAACCTCCTGTGTCTCCTGGGCCTAGGTCAGCCTCTCAAGTATAGCCACCATGGCTGGGTCTGAGTGGGAGGCTGAGCCTGAACCACTGACCTCATGGTCGTAAGGCCGAGGAGAGTGGTACCAGGGGATGGGCTGGTAATCCTCATTTGTGCTGTCAGTAGCAACGTCCTCGACTAGATCAGCTGGCTAAGCATCAAGATCTGCTAGCTCGGCCTCAGCAAGACCCTCAACGGTCTCGTCCTGCTCAGCAGCTGTCTCTGGAACCTCTGGCCGCTGACGCTGTCCTGGGCCAAGTGCCTGCTCTCTAGTAACTGAAGCCCACAGCTGTCAAATATCATACTCTGGAAAAGCTGTAGTGGTATCAGATATCTCTGCTCTAATCTCTGCAGGTAGTTCACACATAGAACGAATAAGAAAACAAATCCAATGAGTATAAGGTAGCTGCCTATGACCCTTGAATCCCTCTGCCAAAGTATCCTCCATCTCACACAGCATCAGATCCCAAATATCGAACAGTGTCTGTGAGATGAGGTGATGCACTACCCATAACTGCATACGGGTCAGTCCCTCTCTGTATCCCAGCCTCGGAAGAAGTGTCCGCCTCATAATAGCATCAAGCACTCTAGCTAGGGGTGTCAGGCTGGCAGGTGTACATCTAGACCTCTCGCCAAACGGCTCACGGAAGCAGGGTCTGATCATGTCTGTGGGTGGCACTATCCCTCCATGAGGACGTCTCAGAGGAGCGGTCTGTCCAAAGCATAGCTGGTGTATCTTCATCTCTGAAGCTAGGAGTCTAAGGATCTCCCATACCCTGGTGCTGTACAGTCTGCGGTCACGGTCTCGGAATGCAAAGTGAATAAACTCATGTGTTGGGTCAATCCAAAGTGAAGAGTAGAACTCTCTGACCCAGGTCCCGCAGTAGGCTCCAGTCTGTCCAAGAAGATCTGACAAGCCAGGTAGAAAGGATAGGTGCGGATGGAGCTGCTCACCAACCACCTCAACTAAGGCCTCCAGTCGACAGACTCTCTGAGGTTTGAATGTAATCCCGCTGTCAACATAGGCTCTGTAGAAGTCCTCGTGCAGAGGTGTGTAGAAGCCCTCTGAAGCCCGGGGATCCCGTTGAGGTGGGAACCACCGAGTGACCTCAACGAACCTAAGTGCCTGCACCTGTCATGCTGTAGCTCCCCTGAGGTCAAAGTGCTCAACTGGGGGGGTGACCTCGAGCCCTGGGAGGTGGACGACATCCACGACGCTGGCCCTCTGGCCTAGGAGTCACCTGAGCTCGCATACGTCCTGAACGACGATGCTGTGGAGAATGAACTATGTGCTCCTCTGTTTCCTCTGGGTCCTCTATGGGCTGCTCTGTAGGTGCAGCCTTGGCCTCTTCTGTGGCCTCAGTACCGAGCTATCGACCTTCAAGGTGAAAGCGACGCTCGTCAATACGAATTCCACTACTCCTGCCACCTCTCTCTGCTAGCTCTGCTGCATCTACAACTGCCTGAGCCACCTCTGCCTCTGTGAGTGTTCTCTTTCTCTTCTTGGCGGCTATCTTCACTCGTTTGCCATAGCCACCTCTGTCCTCCTAGGAGGACTTTCGTCCCCGTCACTAGGTGCACCACCAGCATTCTTGCAGCGAACCATACTGACAAACAGCTGCGACTGAGAAAACCTGGATAGTGACAGATGGTGTACTGACACTCGTGAGGCTTGGCCTCAATCCGTATCCGCAGGCTTGGCCTCGGATTCACAGCTGATCACCTGACACACAAAGCACCGACAGGACGCACTAAAAGGATAGAATAGATAGATCTACTATAAGCAACATATATTATCTAATAGATGAGTGAGATCCTAATGAAAGCAAGCATATTAGATAAGATGTGAATAGGCCGCGATAGCTACATAGGATGAGCAAAACTCCGATGAAAGGAAGATGACCTTGACGCGCTAGGGTTACCCGGAAACGACGATCAAAACCCTTGCGGAGTCAAACTCGAGCGAAACGATGCGATTGTTAGGGTTAGGTCGAGGCGCGACGGTCGGAGGCAAACTCGGTGGCGCGACTGCGTGGAGGAATGGCGACGCGCGGGGTGGCTGCGGTAGCACACGGGGCGGCTCCGGTGGCGCACGGCTCGGTGGCACGCGGGGAGGAGGCGGCGCTCGGCGAGGAAGCGGCGCTAAGCGAGGAACGCGGGCAGCGAGCGCGGGGACGCGGTGTCGGCGCATGGACAGCGAGCACGGGCGCAGAAGCGGTGGCGTGTGCGGCTGCGGTGGCACGCGGGGCGGCTCCGGTGGCGCGCGCGGAGCTGGACTGCGGCGGCGCTCTCGGAGACACAGCGAGGATAGTTAGGGCAAGGAGCGGCGGTGGATTGATATGAAAACGAGATCCGAACGTACGGTTAAAAAGGCTGAGATCCGCTTTTCGCGCGATGACCGGACGCGGTGGTCGCATGACCGGACGCGGAGGGGGCAGCGTCCGGTCACAGTCTAGTAAGCTCCTAGAACGACCGGACGTGTCCAGTTAGGCATGATCGGACGCTAACAAAGTCCGGTCATAAGTTGCCCGAAAAACTCAAGCGCATGACCAGACGCGGTGGTGGTGGCTGGGACCGGACGCGGTGGTCAGCAACGACGCGTCCGGTGCAGCGTCCGGTCACAGATCTTAGGGAAGTTCTTCGGGATGACCGGACGCGCTGGTAGTCGCCGGGACCAGACGCAGTGGTGAAGCAGCACCGCGTCCGATGCAGCATCCGGTCCAGCGTCCAGTCGCTGTTTAACGCCTTTGTTCAATCCGATCTTTAATGTGACTTCTCCCAATCAAGTTCCAATTCAAAGAGACTCAAATAAACACCAATTGGAACCTGATATGAGTGACCTCACTCAAACCCTCAAGTTTTTCAAAGTATTTTGCCTTAGGCTAGTATTATTTTTAAGAAAAATACGCAATAAACACCTGAGGAGCAACGTATGGCCATACAATAGAGTTTATTAACACTTGGGAGCTTCAAATGCTCTCTCTATTCATGGATGAACACAGAGGTTACTCAAAGCTAAACCAAAAAGAAACGATAAAGCAACAATCATGCATATGCAATGCAAAGCGAGAAAGGAAGACTAGGTTGCTTGTCAAGTTTGATCCACGGTTAGGCTTCTTCACTCCTCCAAAGGAGGGTTATCGTAACCGTGTTGGACAAGTTCTAGATGCAATGCGGGGAATTAAACATGGCATATAATACAATGCAATGCAAGGGACAACACAAGCTCATTTTTTAAAATTACTAGAATCAAGCACATTTAGTTCACTTCTCAACCTACAAAAGGTAGCCTCATCCAAAGGTTTAGTGAAGATATCCGCTAATTGATTTTCACTTCTTACACCTTCTAGTGATATATCATTTTTAGCAACATGATCTCTTAGAAAGTGGTGGTGGATATCAATGTGTTTGGTGCGTGAGTGTTGTACCGGATTATTGGCAATTTTAACGGCACTTTCATTATCACATAAAAGCGGCACCTTTTCAAGAACAACTCCATAGTCTAGGAGGGTTTGTTTCATGTATAAGATTTGTGCACAACAAGCCCCCGTGGCAATGTATTCCGCCTCGGCGGTGGACAAAGCCACACTATTTTGCTTCTTAGATGACCAAGATACTAAGGACCTCCCAAGTAAATGGCACCCTCCGGATGTGCTATTTTTATTAATTTTGCAACCGGCATAATCCGAATCGGAATAGCCAACTAGTTGGAATCTAGCTCTTTTGGGGTACCAAAGACCGATGCTTGGGGTGTACTTAAGATATCTTAAAATTCTTTTTACGGCACTTAGGTGAGGTTCTTTAGGGCACGTTTGAAAGCGAGCACACATGCACACACTAAACATGATATCAGGCCTAGATGCGGTAAGGTACAACAAGCTACCAATCATAGAACGGTAGAGAGTTTGATCGATTGGTTTACCTCACTCATCTAGGTCGAGATGTCCATTAGATGGCATTGGGGTCTTGATTGGCTTACACTCTTCCATCTTGAATCTTTTGAGAAGATCCTTGGTATACTTTTCTTGAGAGATAAAAATCCCTTCTCTCATTTGCTTGACTTAAAAACCAAGGAAGAATGTTAGCTCACCAATCATTGACATCTCGAACTCCTTTGACATCAATTCACCAAATTCTTTGCAATAATGTTCATTTGTTGACCCGAAGATGATATCATCAACATAGACTTGACAGATAAAGATCTCTCCATTAAGCTTCTTGGTGAATAGTGTGGTGTCAACCTTCCCAATAGTAAAGCCCTTCTCAATGAGGAAGTCCCGGAGGCGCTCATACCACGCTCTAGGGGCTTGCTTGAGCCTATATAACACCTTGGACAACCTATAAACATGATTAGGATATCTAAGGTCTTCAAACCTGGGAGGTTATTCAACATAGACTAGTTCATTTATGAAGCCATTTAAAATGCACTTTTTACATCCATTTGATATAGTTTCATTTCATGATGCGATGCATATGCAAGAAGGATACGAATGGCTTCAAGTCTTGCAACGGGTGCAAAGGTATCTCCAAAATCAAGACCTTCAACTTGAGAGAAACCCTTTGCAACTAGTCTTGCCTTATTCCTCACTACTATGCCTTGATCATTTTGCTTGTTGCGGAACACCCACTTGGTTCCAATGACTCTTGCACCTTTTGGATGCTCTTCAAGTGTCCAAACTCGATTGCGGGTGAAGTTGTTCAATTCTTCATGCATAGCATTCACCCAATCCGAATCTTGAAGAGCTTCTTCTACATTCTTAGGTTCAAGACAAGAGACAAAAGAGTGATGTTCAATAAAAGAAGCAAGCTTTTAAGATCGAGTCATTATACCCTTTGTAGGACTCCCTATGATGAGATCTTGTGGATGTGCTTGAAGTAGAGGTGAGTTTCTTCTATCAACCACTTGAGGAGAGGGTTGGGGAGCATCAACATCTTGAGCTTGTGCCTCGGCTTGTTCATGAGAGACATGAGTATCTTCATTTTCAACTCTCTCATTCTTATTATCATCTTGAGGCACATATGATAAAGATGGTGGATTGACAATTTGTACATCGTCTTCATCATCTTTAGGCTTGATGTCTCCCACTGGCATATTCTTCATTGCCTCCCTCAATGGTTCATCACCTATATCATCACAATTCTCAATTGCTCCTTGGGAGCCGTTAGATTCATCAAATTCTACATCATATGTTTCTTCAACCAAACCGGTGGCATGGTTAAATACTCTATATGCTTTGGACTTTGATGAGTAACCAACAAGAAAACCAATATCACAACGTCTTTGAAACTTCCCAAGGTGTTGACGCTTCTTGTAGATGTAGCATTCGCAGCCAAACACCCGGAAGAATGAGACGTCCGGCTTCTTCCCATTTAGCAACTCATAGGGGGTCTTGCCAAGAAACTTTTGTAGGAAGAGACAATTTGAAGCATAGCATGCGGTGTTGATTGCCTCGGCCCACAATTTCTCCGGTGTGTTGTACTCATCTAGCATTGTTCTTGCAAGGGTGATCAAAGTCCGGTTCTTTCTCTCAACTACACCATTTTGTTGAGGAGTGTAGGTTGATGAAACTTCATGCTTGATTCCAATTTCATCACAATAAGCTTTAATGTTTGTGTTGTCAAAACCTTTGCCATTGTCACTTCTAATCTTTTTTATCTTGACTTCAAATTCATTTTGAGCTCTCTTTGCAAACTTCTTGAAGCAATTTGCCACTTCGGATTTGTCATGAAGGAAGAAGGTCCAAGTATATCTTGAGAAGTCATCCACAATCACAAGACAATAGAGTTTTCCACCCAAGCTCTTGTAAGTTGTAGGACCAAACAAATCCATGTGTAGAAGTTCTAGTACTCTTGATGTTGACATGTAAGCTTTGGTTGGATGAGTATTTGCAACTTGTTTACCGGCTTGACATGCACTACAAGGTTTGTCCTTCTCAAACTTTACATCCTTCAAACCTCTCACTAATTCTTTCTTCAATAGCTTGTTGAGAGTGTTCATTCCAACATGTGTAATCCTCCTATGCTAAAGCCATCCAAGTGTAGTTTTGGTGAACAAACATGTCATCAAGTTTGCATCTTCAGAGGTGAAGTCAACAAGATAGGGATTATTATATCTAAAGTCTTTGAAAATCACTTGCTTGTCATCTATCTTTGTAACTACCACTTCATTAGGAGTGAACAAGCATTGGTAGCCAAGGTCTCAAAGTTGCCCAACGGATAGTAAGTTAAAACTCAATGAAGCAACATAGAGCACATTTGATAGAGAGTGATCATTTGATATTGCAATCTTGCCTATACCCTTGACTTTGCTCTTTGAATTGTCCCCAAATGTGATCTTCTCTTGACATACCCCATTCTCTTCAAGTGAGGTGAACATACGAGGATCACCGGTCATATGTTGAGTGCAACCACTATCAATAACCCAATGAGATCCACCGGTCTTGTAGTTCACCTACACACAAGAGATCAAGCTTTTTGTTTAGGGACCCAAACTTGAGAGGGACCCTTGACTTTCTCAACTAGTGACTTGGCAATCCATATTTTCTTAGCCCTATTCTTATTAGGGGGACCCAAGAACATGACTTTCATCTTTCCACTTGAATCTTTTCTAAGAATGTAATGAGCATTGAAAGCAAAGGGTCTAGCATGCTTGGGTAAGGGTTGTGGTGGTAGAGTTTTGCACTCATGAGCAAAATAACCTTCTTGTCCACACTCAACACATCTCTTTGGCTTGGGCTTTGACTTGCTTTGTTGTTGTTGAGCTTTAGCCTTCTTCTCTTGATTTGCCAAGTAACCAATGCCACTTCTATCCAACTTCATGACGGTGTTCATGAGTAGCTCACTTTGCAAATGTTGGCCTCTTGTGAACTTGCTTAGGCCGGTCTTGAGATGCTCTTTTTCTTGCTTGTGCTTTTTTGTTCTCTTCAATAAGTAACTCATTTGATGTTTGCTTTTCAAGAGCCATCAACTTCTTGTTCTCATTCTTAAGCATCTCATTTTCACTCTTGAGCTTGACATACTCATCATAGTTGTCGGACTCAACCACATTTTTGCCTTTGTCGCTAGAGCCTTGCTCAAAGTTCTCAATAATCAAATCATCACATGATGTAGCTATATCAATCTTAACAACTTGGTTAGTAGCATCATGTGTTTCAAGAGCAAGCTCATTAGCAACAATAAGACTATCATAATCGATTTTTAATGTAGTATATTTGTCTTTTAACAAGTTGTGCCTAGTGTTGAGCTCATCATGCTTCTTCTCAAGTTTATCATGTTCATCTCTAAACTCTTTGTTAGAAGTTTTAAGCTCCTTGAGAGTAGAAGACATAATTTCATTTTGATCTTTGAGCTCATCACTAGTCTTATGTGCCTTCTCAAGCTTAGATGAGAGTGAGTCATTTTCATTTTGGAGCTCATCATTTTCATTTCTAGTTCTTCTTATGATTTTAGAGTATTTGTTCAATAATTTTACAAGTTCATCATAAGAAGGTGCATCATATTCATCATCACTATCACTATCATCATCATCACTCTCATTGTTTTGTACCTTTTGTTCACCCTTGGCCATAAGGCATAGGTGAGAAGTGGACGATGATGGTGAAGATGGCGGTGAAGGTGGTGATGAAGATGTCGGCGAAGATGATGATAGCCCAATCACAAATGCGGCGACCTTCTCTTTCTCATCGTCGCTCTCATCGCCAAAGGACTCACATGATGACTCAATGTCGGTGAGCCAATTACCAACAATGTAAGCTTTGCCTCCCTTCTTCTTCTTGTAAAACTCTCTTCTCTTGCCATCTTTCTTTTTGTATGGCTTGTTCTTCTTTTTCTCATCTTCTTCATCACTTGAATCATCTTTCTTGCCCTTGTTCTTGTTCTTGTACTTGTCTTTTGGAGGCTTCGGGCATTGATGAGCTAAGTGGCCAAGTTCACCACAATTGAAGCAATCCATCTCGGATATTGGCTTCCTTTTGCTACTTGTGAAGAATTTCTTCTTCTTGCCATCGAACTTGATGCCACTCTTGTTGAGCTTCTTTAGCATCTTGGTGGTCTTTCTCACCATGAGTGCAAGTGATGTATCATCAATATCACTTTCACTTGAGCTTTCTTGCACCATCATGGCTTGGCCCTTCTTCTTTTTCTTTTCATGGCTAGCTTTGAAGGCCAAGTCCTTCTTCTTGGAAGATGATGAGCCCTCTTCCGGAGTGATGTGCATGTACATCTCATGTGCATTGATCTTTCCCAATACTTGTGTCGGTGTTGCGGTGGAGAGATCACTTTGGTGAAGCACGGTGACAATGTGCCCATACCTCTCAACGGGAAGAACGCTCAAGATCCTCCTTGCAACATCCGATTGACTCATTTGAGTGAGTCCAATAGCATTGAGATCCTCTACAAGAACATTCAATCGAGTGTACATTTCATTAGCACTTTCTTTGGGAAGCATCTCAAAATAATTAATTTTCTTTAAAGCAATGTGATAGCGTTCCTCATGATCACTCTTAGTTCCCTCATGGAGAGCACAAAGGTTTTCCTACAATTTATGAGCGTTTTTGGCATTACGCACACGATTGAAGATATCCTTACCTAAGCCACGGTAGAGTGCATTTTTTGCCTTTGCATTCCACCGGTCGTACTTCTCCTCGTCACCACTTGGGTTGGCGGGATCCCTTATAGCGGGAAGCCCTTCGGTTGCGGCTCTAAGGCACCCAACATCTATGACTTCGAGGTATGCCTCCATACGAATTTTCCAATATGAAAAATCGTCTCCCTCAAAGGTGGGAGGTGGTCCTTTCCCATTAGACATCTTGCTCTAGGCGGTGAAGCCTAAATAAAGAGCAACACGGCTCCGATACCAATTAAAAGGATCAAGATACCCAAGAGGGGGGTAAATTGGGATTTTCTAAAAATTAATTGCAAGAATTAAATCCTACAAGCCAAACTTCACCTCTAGTGCCTACTAGTGTTCCTTGTGATTCTACCGATAAAAGTTTTGCACCCTAAGTTCCAATCCTAGTCTAGCATGGCAATTCTAGGAAAGTAAACAATCAATGAAAGTAATGCATGAAAGTAAATGCTTGAAAGTAAGGGTTAGGAACACGGCGATGTTTTCCTGATGTATCAGAGAGTCACCACTCCCCACTACTCCTCATTGGAGCACTCGCGCAAGGGTGTAGCTCCCCCTTGATCCGTGCAAGGATCAAGTGCTCTCAACGGGTTGATTCTTCGACACTCTGTCGCGGTAAATGACCCAAAACCGCTCACAACATGAGTTGGGTCATCCACAAGCTCGCCGGATGATCACCAAACTCCCAATCACCACCAAACCGTCTAGGTGATGGCGATCACCAAGAGTAACAAGCTAGAACTCTCACTTGACCACAACAAGCCTAATGAAAAGATGGATGCACACTTGCTACTCTCTAGTCACTAGTGAGAAATCTCAAACTTTGATTCTCAAATCACTATCCTCACTAGGGCTCTTGCACTCCCTTGCACTCCAAAGGTGTTTCTCAGCTGAACAAATGAGCAAGAGACCTCTAAAAGAGGTGGAGGGGATGTATTTATACACCCCTCAGACAAATCCAACCGTTGTCTGCCAAATCAGCAAAACACGCACTGACCGGACGCGTTGGTCATCGTGACCGGACGCGCCGGTCGAGTGTAACGGTCGGAAAACCGAAAGTCAGCACTGAGTGACCGGACGCGCCGGTCAAGGATGACCGGACGCGTCCGATCGTGCAAGAACCTTACTGGACTTTGACCTGACGCCCGACCGTGTCCGATTATAGATGACCGGACGCGTCAGGTCAGGTAAGAACCTTACTGGAACGTGACCGGATGCGTCCGATCACTTCACAGTCGCGTCCGATTAGACTGTTACCCTCTGAAACACGTGTCAGACTGATCACCGCGTCCGGTCCTCGCAGGGACCGCGTCCGATCAATCAGTTAACGACGCAGTGACTGTTAGTACTGACCGGACGCGTCCGGTCGTGACAGAAACCGCGTCCGGTCAAGGGTAAACTGCTCAAACGACTTAGAAACGCGACGCAACTTGAACCAAGTTGCTTCCAACTGAACTTTGAGCTTTACCAGAGCTACCTAGTGCTAAGTTTGACAAGTGTGCACCACACCTAAACAAAAGACTCACCTAGGTCAAGCTACTCGCTTATGCCCCCCTTTATAGTACGGTCAAAGGAAGAAACAAAGATCCTAACGACTATTCCGGATGTAACTCAACACCTTGACATCCGGAACTAACCGTCCTTAATCTTGTCGTTGATCCTTTGAAAACCGAAACGATTTCCATCAAGGGACATGAATACCATAGTGCCCAAAGCAGTTATCAACTCCATGACCTAACTTATCAAAGTTTCTGCAAAACACACGTTAGTCATGGTAATAATGCGTTGTCATCAATTGCCGAAACCAACACCGGGCCTAGATGCTTTCAGTCCTACTTATAACATTATATTAGCCTTTAATTTCTCACTGTTGCTCAGTTGTGATTTTTCGCAATAAAGGCTGGATTTATAGGGGCACTGCAATATTTTTGTTGGATTTCTATGTGCTCTAGAACAATAACTTCATAAAACTGTATTCTCCATTTATCCTGGCCCAATGCCATATAAAACTGTGATGCACATATAGTCATATTTCCTTTGATGATCTCTGTTGCAATTAATGTTCTAGACATGCGCAGTAGGAATCTCTTGGTCTGGTGTTGCTGTTGTGGACATATGTCTTGAATACATATCTTAATTTGGGCTGGGCCAGGAAAGTGCACAAAATGCCATTACCCTGCTTATATGATGAAGCTTTTTACCGTGCAGTAGCTATGATACGTCACATTGTCAGTTAATTAACAACATAGAAGTATGGAAGCAACGATACGTGGTTTTCTGGAATTTCAAGTTTTTCATCTTTTAATATGAATAAGTGCGGGTTTCGAATGGGGGAGGCGTGGAGCTGCCGATAATAAGTCATTGTTACGTTTTTTTTGTGCTAGCTATAGGTTAGGGAAAATGTTTAATAAGGGGAATTGATTTCTCAGCCTGCTGACATTTTTATTTGAATTTACAACAATACTGCTAGGGCAAGCAAACGAGAGGCAGGGCAAACCCCACCCAAACGCAACCAAGCATCCCACCGCTGGCGGCCAACCAGGCCGCCGCCGGCCACCAACCACTCCCCAGCCCCACGCCGGTTGCCACTCTGGTGCCAGCGTCCACTCCAGCCGCCATGGAGTTCGGTTCTCCCTCTCGCCGTTCCTGGGCCGATGAGGTCGAGGAGGCCGACTCGCTGGCTCCCTCTTTGTCGCCACCCCTAAACACCAACGCAGAGCCTTTCGTCCCGGGCTTATCGCCGGCTGTTTCGTGGTGCGGTTGGGGGGAGAGACTCTGCTTCTCCGACTCCGAGGCCTCTCTTGGTTCTGCGGCCCCGTCGCCGGCCAACGTCACTGAGGATGGGGAGATCCGGGAGCATCGCAGACGCCCACGGCGCCAGCGTCGTCATCGACGCCGCGCTGCGCAGGATGCCTCCGCTCACCTGGCTACCACGGCCTCTCCTCCGCCCGCGGCCAGGCTGCGCTCGGTCGCGGTCCATCCGACCAGGCTTTCGGCTGAGCCAGACGCCGACGGTTTCCGTGAGGTTCACAGCCGCCGGCGTTGGCTCCGCAGGCCGTCGCCTACCCTTGCAAGGCCAGTTCCTGCACCCAGGTCGAGATCGCCACGGCCGATGCTGACGGGGTCGACGACGACGACGCGCGTGAACTATTCGTCGCTGCCTGGTGCCCTCACCCGGTCTTTGTGCCGGAGCAGAAGCTCCTTGTCATCCCGGAACCGTGCGCGGGAGCCGCATGACCGGGGCATCCTGTTTCTCCGGGAACACGAGATCATTCACTCCGAGCTGCCCATCCTGCATTACCTCGCTCGGATGCGTGTCGTCGAATATCAGGATTGGGACCCTTCAAGCTCCTCTGATGATGGTGGCTTCCCGGGCGCTGACGACTGCGGTGACAGTAATTACAATGGATATCACCCACCCTGGTCTGGAGGATGGCCCGTCGCGTACTCGGCCGTTTGGCCCGGCCACCTTCCGCACGGGCTTCTGCATGAGGGAGGGCCAATCGTGGCTCGGGGGCAGGGCATGGTCCCCGGGTGCGCGAGATAGCGGATGTCGCGTCGCCGCGGAAGCAAGACCGAGAAAAGTCTGCAACTGTTGCTGTTGGTGCTCAGATGTCATGTCAGGCACGCCTACGGGCGCTGGCAGCCCTGACGCGCGGTCATTGGTTTGGGCCAGGGATGTCGACACCCCTATTCACCCAGGGGTAGAGGAGGATCCGATGCTGATTGAGGCCGGGATTGTGACGAGGCCTTCTGTGATGGCTTGCCATGGGTCCTTCTCTTCGCCGGAGCTGGCACCTGTGCGTCTGGCCCAGCCCATGTCGTTTTATTGCTGATCACTTCGATTGCAGCCCGGGCGTTCGCGTGGGTACCAGTGGGCTCCTTGCCTTGGTTGGACCTGGAGATCGAGCGAAAGTTCAAGGCCGCGTTCCGTGGGGGCAAGCAACATGTCGGCCAACAAGCAGCAGATCCTTTTTAACAGCGACTTCGACCCGGTGGCCATGGGCCTTGACATGGCTGAGTTGGACGCTGTTGAGACGTAGTCCCATGCTTCGCCCGTTGCACAACTGTTGCTTTATGTCGTCTTTACCCACATGCTTCGTCTGGAACGTGCGCGGACTTACCGCAATGTCGTGAGGGAATTCTTGGTCCAGGAAAGGGCCACCCCTCGTCTGTGTAACTCTATAGCTAATGAAACGCTAGGAACCGCCTTCGACTACGACTATGTCCCAACGATCGGTGTGTCGGGCGGCATCCTGCTAGGGTGGAACACGGATATGTGGGCCGTGAGCGAGGTCACCAAAGGGCGCTTCTCGATATCGGCCAAGATCGCCGAAACAGGGTCATCAAATACACCGTGGTGGATCACGGTTGTTTACGGCCCACAGCCTGACCACGAGAAGGTGGAATTTCTCGATGAATTGCTCTCCTTCCGTGATGTTCACCCAGGACCTTGGTTCCTGTGTGGCGATTTCAACATGATTTACCGTGCGCAAGACAAGAACAGTGGACGGCTTGATCGTCGCTGCATGAGGCGTTTCAGGTCGTTCCTCAACCGAGCGCACCTGGAAGAGCTGCACCTGATCGGCCGGAGGTTCACATGGACAAGTGAGCGGGAACGTCCAACGCTGGAGCTTCTAGATCGGATGTTCGCGTCGATCGAATGGTTTGAGGCGTTCCCAAACCATGTTCTCAAGCCCCTATCATCCGATTGCTCGGACCACTGCCCGCTGCTCCTACAGATGCATGCGTTGCCGGGGACGAAGCGGCGCTTCCGATTCGAATCCTTCTGGACTAAGTTGCCTGGTTTTCTTGACACCGTGGCGGCTGCTTGGACGCCAACGCCCAGGGACACAACCCTTTTCGGATGCTGGACTACAAGTTCCGGAACGTGGCAAAGGCTTTGCGAGCTTGGAGCAGTGCCAAGATTGGCAGCGTCCGCCTACAGCTTGCGATAGCGCGGGAGGTGATTCTGTCGTTGGATGAGGCCCAAGAAAACAGACAACTAGCGCAGTGGGAGAGTGACCTGCGCAAAACCCTCAAGTTGAGGGTACTGGGGCTTGCGTGCTTGGCGCGCACCATCGCCAGGCAGCGATCAAGGATTCTCTTCCTGGCTGAAGGTGATGCAAACACCAAGTTCTATCATCTACAGGCCTGCCATCGCAGCCGCAAAAGCAGGATCGATTCATTGCATGTCCAGGGGGGCGAAGTGGTCAGTGATGCGGCAATGGCCGACACACTGTTTGACTACTTCAATAGCATCATTGGCGCTAATTTTGAGCGCTCCAGAAACATTAACTTGGCGGCCATTGGGGTACCAGACATGGAGCTCTCGGCCTTGGAGGCCTTATTCACCGTGGAAGAGGTTCGATCTGTCATTGTTGAGCTGCCAAGTGACAAGGCACCGGGTCCGGACGGATTCACTGGCCTATTCTACAAGAAGACTTGGGAACGCATTCTGGTCCCGAGATCGAAGAAGATTTAATCACCTCAATGACGCCTTCATGATACTGTTGAGGAAGAAAGATCACCCACTGGAGATCGGAGACTACTGGCCCATAAGCCTCATACACAGTTTCGGTAAATTGGTGACTAAGTGCCTTGCCAAGCGACTGGCGCCCATGCTGGATGATTTGGTGATGAAAAATCAGAGTGCGTTCATCAGGGGCAGGCGCATACATGACAATTTTCGTCAGCTTGCATGCAAGGCCATCGATGCTCGACGGACGCCGGCTGTTCTGCTTAAAATAGACATTGCCAAAGCCTTCGATACAGTGTCATGGACATTCCTTCTGGACGTGTTGCGTCACATGGGTTTCAGGCAGCGGTGGCGGGACTGGATATCCGCCATCCTGTCTACATCCAACACCAAAATCCTCCTCAACGGCCGGCCGGGGACGAGAATCTGCCATGCGCGTGGTCTCTGGCAGGGTGATCCCCTCTCTCTATGCTATTTGTCCTTGTCATGGAAGTACTCAATCGCTTCCTGCACTGGGTCGAAGAGCAGCAGCTCCTGTCACTGTTGCGCTGCATCGACGGTGCACGGGTCAGTCTATACGCCCACGACCTCATGGTCTTCATCGCTCCCAATGCACGTGATCTACGGTTGGTGAAGGCAACGCTATCTATCTTCGGATTGGCATCCGGTCTCTACTCAAACCTCGGCAAGAGTGTTGCATGCCCGCGGCATTGTAGCGAGGCTGACGTCGCAAGAGTGCGGGACATCCTGTCATGTCAGATAGAGGGTTTCCCTTGCCGCTACTTGGGGGTGCCACTATCGATCCGCAAGCTCAGGAGATCGGACGAGCAGCCGCTCATCGACAAGGTGGCTACCCGTATACCCACATGGAAAGGGAAGCTGCTCAATATCGCAGGTTGGACGACGTTGGTGAAGGTGACCATGTTGGCCATCCCGTTGCACATGTCGATTGCCCTCTGCCTATCCCTGAGGGCGCTCGATTCGATTGACAAGCTTCGTCGAGCTTTCCTTTGGTGTGGCTCAGATACCGTTGGCGGAGGCAAGTGCAAGGTCGCTTGGGAGATTGTCTGCCGCCCGAAGGACTTAGGTGGCCTGGGCGCCTCCAACTTACGGCGTACCGGCATCGCTTTGAGGGTTCGCTGGGAGTGACAGGCTAGGGCGGATGGTCGCTGCCGCCACACATCATCAGAACGCGCGGTGCAGGCTGTGTTTCAAGCAGCTACTGTGTTGTCCCTGGGGAACGGGGAGTCGACCCTGTTCTGGACTGACAGATGGTTGAATGGTTCGACCAACAAGGACATTGCACCGGCGATCTTTGCATCTGTGTGTGCCCAGAAGCGGAGAGCAACTATGGCAGAGGTGCTCAACAACCACAACTGGGTACGTCGTATCACTGGACCTTTGCCGATGCAGGTGCTTCTGGAGTTCGACCACCTTTGTGCCTTGCTTGAGAACGTACATCTATCCGACGTGCCAGGCACTTTCTGCTGGTCTCTCACGGCATATCGTGCCTACAAAGCCACATCGGCTTATGGTGCGATGTTCTTGGGCTCATCGATGCCGCTCGGCGCCAAACAAATTTGGAAGACCTCCGCCCTGCCGAGGGTGCGTTTCTTCTTCTGGTTGGTCATGCATGGGCGATGTTGGACGGCTGAGCGGAGGTTTCGGCATGGATTGCAAGATTCCGCCACTTGCATTATCTGCGATCAAGGAATTGAGATGATGGACCACATCTTGCTTGGCTGTTGCTTCAGCCGAGAAGTTTGGGATCATTGGCTCAGGAAACTTCATCTTCAGGAAGTTATTGTCGTACAGGAGGAGCCGGTTATGCAGTGGTGGCTGCGTTGCAGAAAACTAGTCACTAAGGGCGCTCGCCGTGGTTTCGACTCCCTCTTCTTTCTCATCGGATGGTTGATTTGGAAGAAGAGAAATGCGAGGACTTTCGGCAGGGATGCTACATCACCGGCAGGGCTGCATGTGGTCATTCAGGAGGAGATACACGTCTGGTGCTTGGCTGGCTACAACCACCTAAGGACCCTGATGGCGGCGACTTGATCCTAGAGTAGCTCTTCTTTGTCACAAAATTAATGATTGTGTACTCACACTCACGTGTTCTGCTTTGCTTGTGTAGCTTCTGGCTTTGGTAACCTTGGATTACCATGGCCATAAGGATTGTAACAAAACTCCTTTCTGCTTAATGAAAAACGTGCTTCGGCACGATCGCTAAAATACATTTTTATTTGAATTTTTTGCATTTCTGCAGTATTATGAGTGGCCTTAGACAGGTGAGGAACCGAGTAAGGGTGCTTCAAGTAGTGCTCTTGGCAGAAATAAGGTGCTCACCGGAGGGTGTCTTGGCAATGGGAAAATTGGTGGAAATGATAAATAGTATGAGCCTTATAGTGGACAAGGTCATTGAAGAATATTGAGATACTGATATAATCAGGAGTAGCAAGACATATATCAACTGTGTCGTCTTAATTAGTTTCAGCTCATGAGAGACTGCATATCAAACTCTGTTTCAGTTTAAATGATCTGGTCGTGGTCTACTGCTCTGTCACTAGTAAACTTATCCTGCTTTGTCTTTCTGATGCCTTCGTTTCTGTTTGCTGTGTAATTTTGATGGAGGGTGATGCTCATTTGCTAATGATAGAAATTTTAACTAATGCATTTTTTAGCACTTGCAGCACATTGATTTTATTTGATCACACTCTGTTTGGTTACCACTTACATGAATGTTCTACATACTCAGTCATGTGTCGCATCCTCCACACTATGTAGAGAGAGAGAGAGAGAGGCTAATGTATGGTGTTCAAACAAGAAAAGAACGAGTGCATAAGCTGATAGCGATAGGTCGGTAAGATTGCAGAGATCTTATGGTTGAGGTACAGTGCGTGGATTGAAGTCAGATATACAACATCATGATGCTATCTCCAGTGACGAATGCAAAGCGATGCATCATCCCACACGGCTGCACGCCTTGCCCTCTAACATCAACCACACGACGCATCTGGAATTTGTACCCTCTTCTTACAGTTCTGCACTGTGCATGGTGAATTGGAGCCTCCAAGTTGCATTTAGGTGATCTCTGAGTAGGTATACTTCCTCTATAATGTCCCCATGCCAAACCCCTCGAGTAGTATCCTCTAGTTGAAATCCCCTCCAATCCTCATCTTCTCATCAGGGCTACATCCCTACCCATCCAACACCCTCATAGTGGTTCTCTCGCCATCCCGCCATTGCTCATCCCCACCACGAACGATTTGGCATATATGCTGGAGGAACCGTAACCAAGTGTGAGGCATGGCACCCCTCTGAGAATTTTTCTCCCTCCTCACTAGAGATCCTTCATCTGCTAACAGAATGGCCTTTGTCTTCCACTGTCATCTCTCTATGGGCCTTAGATTTACCATTAGAGGGCTATGCTTCAGTAGTTCCATTACCTCCTAGGAGGTAAGACCTCTAGTAAATCTAAGCCCTTGAATTTGAACGAGGCCCATGGCGGTTCAGCCAGAAGCTCGATAGTGAAGACACCGCGGAGCGATCCTAGAGAGGCTATTTTGGAGACCCACTTGCATGTGGGGAAAGCCCAGAGCTATCCACGGAGTTATCCAACTGGGACCTTGGCCCTTGCGAGGGGCTCCAACGAGGATTAGGGGAAAGTGTGAGCTTTTTGATACCTCGGTAAAAACACCAGCATCGTCGAATGGTAGTTTGCATCTCTATCGCCCTTTACCTTCCACGTTTATATTATGTGCCTTGGTTGTGTGCTTTACTTTCCTAACTTAGTTTGATAGACTAGTTGATAGGATTGGAACCTAGGTTGAATAACTCCTTTTGCGGTAGAGATAGCAACACACCTGGCAAAACCTTAGTTTTACATCTAGATAGTTTATTTCTTGCATAGGTTTTTACTAGGCAGAAATTAGAGGCCTTAGTTAGAAATAGTTTTTTAAGTTGTCTAATTCACACACCCCCAAGGCCCCAACCCTTAGGCGTCACAGTCCCTTCACTCAGGATTCTGTGAAACCATTGCTTCTGACCGGGTATTTTATTCCCCGTGAAATCAATGGCTGCAGGAAAGTTTCCTCCATTTCACTGTTCTTGTGTTCCTTACAAATGACATTTTTTGAGAAAAATTTCCAAAAGAATGGATTCCTGTAAAAATGATATGAAATTCCTCTGATCCATATAGGGCCAAAATATACAAGTGGGATCTGATCTTGGAATGTATTGTATGCAAATGAGCTGAGTGCGATGAACGTTATTATGGAATGGGGTTTATCTATTCTATCTATACATAATAATATTAAAGAGGTAAAATTTCTAGCTACCCATTTTTTCATCCACCTCTACCTAACAATCTGCGCAGTGGTGCGCTCTTTCCCTTCGTGTCTCATATGTGAGCCGGATTCATGACACATACTCAAACGAGTTAGGACAACTCACATTCACATTTGCTAGCTTATATACAAATCTGGAGGCTTGCACAGGTAGCCAGCCATATTTGACCTCTTAGCAACATGCATACTATGACACTACACAAAGTCACTGACCGAGTCAAAAAGAAGCAGAAATTGTTTGTAGTTTTTCAGGGTCTAGTGCAAATGACACACAAGATGTAAGCACGGTGTACCATGTCAACAATGTACAACTAGGCGACCCATAATGATTCACTTGGTCATCTTCATGTAAGTAAAAATTTTCAAAATTCTTACAAAATTATTCTATGGAGCTGTAAGTTTGTAGGTCATTGGGTAAGGCTTGGTTACAATACAAGCAATTTTTAATTAATATGTACAAGATGTTGAACCAACCAAAACTAATTTTAAGTAACCACCGTGCTTATGAAATTGCAGTTTTTATTTATTCAATATACACATTTTATTTATTAGAAATATAATAGTTTCCCCAGAACTACAAAACAGATATTAGACCAAACAAACCATGCTTTTTCCAGTATTTCATTGAAAGCAAAAGTATAGATATACACTTAGATAGGCTAGCCCATCAAAGCCTGTTGCCAACCATAAATCTAATAACAGTTTAAGAGACAAGATTCTCCAACAAAATGCAGAAACACCCTAGCTAAAGGCCAGCAGACACCATTTCAGTGATAGGAGTACCATCCATTTGTCATGCATTAGCAACCGTGCTTGGCCCGTCATCGATGGAGCGAGGATGCTCTTAATGCTGCATAAATACACAAATTATGTAAATATAAATAAATTGGTTGTCGAACCTATCTGTGCACTTGAAGAACAAGTAAAACCAAACACAGGGACCAACAAATTGCTTTAAAAAACAAAGCAGGTGCTAATATTTGCAATTCCAGCATTTAAAAACCAGGCAGCCTATAATAGATAAACAAGTTTCTTGGAAGATCAAACCAATTTTACGAATGATTCACAACTTTATATTATATACATTGCAATATTCTACTCTCAATAACTCACTATTCTTGAACCAATAAATCATTGTCCATACTTCCATGAATGCTACTAAGTGAAATTAATACCAGCAATTAAACCTAAAGAAAGTTGTAAAACATCACAGAATTCAAGATGACCCAGCAGGAGACATGAGGCAATTACCTGGAGTGCAGAAACTCATGTAGGGAATAACATTTACAGTGTGGGCATCGGCATCAGATACATTCCATGATCGACCAGATATGAGATCAATGGCCAAGACTCCAGCATCACCAGCCCTTATGACAAAAACACCAACAGCACCCGCAGCAGCAATGATGTAAGGTGACGATGAGAGGGCAGAAACAGGGAGAAAACTCTTGATGTCAACAACTTTATGTTGCGTCCATGTCCATCCACCACTCGGAGTTGGAACGGACTCCCTCAACCATATGCAAAGAGAGAAATCATCATTCACCATGGCAAATCCCAGCCCATCATCCTCCACTGACATGGGCACAATAGTCTTAGACACGTTGCATATCGGCCGTACCCAATGACCGACAGTTCTTTATCGGCCAAATCATACTCTAGGATTCCATTGTTGTCCTCTAAGACAAAGTAGAGTGCGTTACCGACAAGGGCACTGGAAGTGCAAGTGCAACGTTGCTCGACATACCAAGGTTGCTGAATAGAGGCTGTCTCGCTCCACTTGTCGGCCTCCGACGAGTAGACGTAAGCGTTAGTGAGGCTCTAGAACATGGTCCTGCCCACCAAGACCACAGTGAAGGGGCCACCGGAGGGGCACTCCATGTGGTCGCAGCCCGGATCTCCACAGAGCAACGCGGCGTTCCAACGGACACAGTAAGAGTTAGGGAGCCGCAGCCTGGGCAGTTTGTGGACCTCACCAGTGACCGGAGTCCAGACGTTGAGCTCCATCCTTTCAGGGTTAGACCTCTGACGGGGTTAAGGATGCGACCATCCCGGGCATCGAGCGGAGACCAGCTGTGGCAGCCGGCACCAGACGGGTAGAAGGAGGAGGTGGACAAGAAGCGGGTCGCGTTTCGACGTCCAAGGTTGTAGAGGATGAACCCGAGCATGGGCGGCGTGCGGTGAAACTGGCGGAATCGGCACCAGAAGCCGGGATCCGTGACCAGGCGGCACCAGCGCTTGCAGACTAGGGCGGCGTGAGCGAGGCACGCGGGTTGGTCCGGCGGGACGCGGAGGAGGATCTCCTCCACGAGCTCGTCCATCAGGGCCGGCGGCGGGCGTGGTTGGCGCGGCCATGCTGCTCGCCGCTGGCCGCGGATCGGTGCTAGGGCGAGGGTTTCCGTCGGTTAGAGCTTATTATATGGTCCGTCCGATTCATCCAGATTGAAGGCCGTCTCCGATACGATGGGCCTGACAGAGCTTATAGTACGAGCTTGCCTGACAGAGTTCACTGAATTCTATATGAAATCAAATTCCAAAATACTCCACAGTACAACTCAAACATGATACATCATACATAATATTTGGTTGCAAAACAAGAAATTTGGTGATTACACGCTCGATCGACATATATATTTTTCAAGCTAACCAATTTGATGATTGCCTTGCTGTCAGGCTTTACTGACCAACACACCATGTGAATGGAGGTAGCCATATTTATTTAAGATTGTATTACTGTCCGAGCGCAAAGGCAGCAGCGTCAAAGGTGTCTGACAGGCCTGTGCCGGTTTTGAAGGTGACCTTGTCTGGCGAGGCCTCGGGAACATATACCTCGACGACGCTGAGCCAGAGCATCAGCTCCTTGGTCTTGACGCCGGTGATCTTCCTCAGCTTGCCCTTCTCGACGAAAGCCGTGACCTCAGCACCATATGACACCGTTTGTTTGATCTTCTTGAATGTGTGCTCCACCTTCTTCTTCCCCTGCACCAGCCACATGAACCCTGTCTCCCTGTTGTACCCGAACTCTTGGATGTCCTCCATTGGAATCAGGCCCTTGGGGAGGCCGAGCTCCTCCAGCAGCTCAACGGACTTCTTCCTGCACGCGGCGTCCCCGGTGACAACCTCTGCACCAGCGCGGTGGCTCTCAATGGCCTGGGACGCCATGGTTTACAAATGGAGCTGTGAGTAGGGGAAAGAAAGAGACTGTAGTTGAAAAGTGTAGCTGGTTGCTCTTGAGAGTGATGATGTGTTTGTGTGATGGGAAATGGAGCACCAGCACATATATAGGCAGGCAGCTTGTACAGACTGAGAAGCACTGCAAGACAATGTACATGCAGTCTTGTTTGACTTGGTTATTGACATAGGACGTTGAACTTGACGAGGACCATTGTGGTGTGCTTTCAGGTCCGGCGTGCTGAACTACGAACTTGACCGTTTCTCTACGTATCTAGCTACTTGTAAAGTAGTTTAAACTCTACACGACTAGCTATGTTTTTTGAGTATTTCACGAGTAGCTATGTTGGTACCTCATATTTTGACACCGTTGGCCTTCTGTCAATAAATTGTTATTACTTTTTTCAACCATTATATTTTTAAAAAAATTTAGCCTTGTGTCAGTTCAACTGAAAACAGGGTCCAAATTACAACTCTAAATTCCCAGTCAGTGTGCCGGTTCACTATAATATATTTAAATTTCTCCTATTATGACGAAAGTTTTTAAATATTGGCCAGTTAACTTAGCGGCATAAGTAAATTTTGCTAATTTTTTTAGACATTTATTTTAGCTTTCCTCTGACTCCTCACCCTCTTCCCTTGTTGTATAAGAAAATTGAAAATCAACTCATAAAACATCAAAGTACAATATAATGTTACAAGATCGACATAGGAGCTCCGTTCTCGACAAAGGAAAAATACTAAAATTTACACTTCCATTCTCAACAGTGACAATACTAAAATTTAATAATTACAAGTATTTTTTTGCAAGTAAATACTCATAGTATTTAATAATACCAGCAACAACGGCGGTAAAGCATCCGCCAATGAACCGAGCGACCAAGCATCCGCCAAGAAGCGTGTCAGCACACTCTCGGCAGCAAAGCATCTACCAGAGAGGGGCTAAGGAGACAATGGCGGCAAAGCATCCGCCAGAGATCAACAGACAGCCAAGCATCCGTCTGGAAAGAAGACACCCCTACGGCAATCCGCAGCGGAGAGCGGCCATGACAACTCTCATCAGCCAAGCATCTGCCAAAGTGGAGGCCGGCGCGGCGACGGCAAAGCATCCACCAAAGGAGAGATAGCGGCAAAGCATCCGCTACAAACGACGCCGGCGAGGTCACGTGTAGTAGGACAAACCAATGCGTTGGAACATAGGCACACACAGGCATAGCTAGGAGCCTCAGCGGGAGCCGGCGGCACGGCAGGAACCACGGACACTCCGGCGAAAGGTGCGGTGGGGATAAGCAGAGTGCATCAATGAAGCCTTCAAGAAGGAGATGACGTCCACGGATGCCAACTTTGTTGTGTGGATCACCCAAAGGAACTTTCGTCCCCAAACTTGCCCCGGCACCCTCCCACGATGAACTGAGCAGCATGACGACGCCTCGAAGAAGGTGATGACGCTGGCGCGCCACCGTCGTCGGCCCAAGGCATGAAGCCTGGTGAGGTTTTCACCCCTGTCCGTCGTAGGCAGGCTAGCCCGGCCAAGAGCCAGCCGCCATCTCACCAGATCAGGCCCCAGGGGGATCCAGCTGCCAGAGATGGAGAGCGTGGGGCCGCCGCCGCCCTGGCAGCCACCCGGCCCGACAAACGTTGCCGGCCAACCCCGCCTCAACCTAGTGCTAGGGGAGGAGGGCCGGCCTACGCCGCACCAAATCTGGCCCCATGGGGGCGGATCCGGCTGGCCGCCGCCGATCTATGGGTGGGGGGACCGCTGCCGCCCAGCCGGTCACCGGCCCAGCAGTAGATTATGAGTGTACGCAAGAAGATGCTCGGGTAATTGAATACATGAAACAGAAACATAATGATACTTTACTCGTCCAAATCGATGATGCTTGGGTAATTAAAGATGACATGGACTGCCTTTTCCATGATCATGAACACGTCAATGGCGCTGTAAGCATGTTTAACATTGCTTTTAAATTAATTAACTGATGTCCATGCGGAAAATATGGTAATTTTTTATTTGACAAAATAATAAATTGCAGGTCATAAGTGCGTATATCCATTTGATGCGGCATGAAAAACACCTACTTCATAGAGAAGGTGGAGATGTTTACATGGAAAATTCATTTATTACTCAATTGCTATAGCGCGACGGAAAGGCTACGACATTGACCTATAGTAGAGATGACAGGATTGAAACATGGGTCCAAAATTATTTAAACGCTGATATGGTAAGTTTGACCACAAGTTCTGATATATGTTATTTTATGTTCATTGAAACATATAGAAAAAAGTTAGAAAAATCTGTATCACTCATATTTTAAAGTTAGAAAAAAACTCTATTACTGCATGTATTTCTTCCAATTAATATTGAAAAGTATCACTGGTATCTAGCGGTTGTCAATGCTTCAGAAGGACAGATACATGTTTTGGATTCTTTTGGAGAAAATATGACAAATTGGAAAGATCTCAATTGCGTGGTATGGCTTAATGATTGATATATCTATACAAATAAATAATATTTTTTTAAAAATTTGTTAATATCCCTTCCTAAATCTTGGTGTTTCGGTCATACCAGTTAATAGGAATGGAAAGACTAATAAAACATGTAGCAAAGCATAAACAGCTGGACCTAACAAAATGGATAAAGAGCATCGAAGTGGCATCTTGGCCGAAAATCCATAAGATCATCAACAAAGTGCAAACAGATGGGTAAGAGATCATCTATATCTTGTTTTCTATATGCCATTGCCGTACCAGCAGCAACAATCTGTATCACTCATATTTTACTTTTTCAATATTGCACAGTGCAAGCTGTGGCTTATGGTTGATTAATTTTATGGAATAGTGGACTGGAGCTTCTTTATCTGACAATGTGACCCAAGTAATTTAATGGAAAAATTCTATACATTTGAGTTTTTTGTAGACTTGTTAATATATCAAGACTTGCTCATATATTTTCAGAATGATATAAGTAACTTTAGGTTCAAGCTACCTGCGATCTTGTGTAACTCCCCGTTAAATGGAGCAAGAGGGTTACCGGATAATTGGAAACAAACTGAGACTCCCGAAAATTCGCATGATGACGTCACAATGTTAGATGAATTGGATATTTTGATGTCAGGTTCAATAGAGTGACACGTACAATAAAGTGGAGAAGCAGAAAAGACTTATTGTCGACGATTTACCTAAACATCCGGATGACCATAAATTCTGAATCTTTAGAGTAAGTCATTCTAAAGTAAATTGTTTTGTTCTAATATAGTTATTTCCATTGCCCGTTCTAGGATTGCTACAATAAGTAATTTGTCCCTTGTCCTTGTTTTTTTAGCAAAGAGTGGGTCCGAAGTACACGACCGTACCCAATTTCTTTAAGTTCTAGAAAAATTATAAATATTTTAGATGAGAATATAGAGATGGACCATGATTGCTTTAATATGGCTATTCGGATGGTTGTGTGGAACCAAGCTATCATGTTGAACAAACAAAACTATCATTTCATGGACCTCAAGTTTGCTGTAAGTTCATATTTATTACTCTTACATTGCATAGTTCATCAAATAATTACAATATGTTGAAGAAATAAAACTACCACTTCATAGACCTCATATTTGTAAATCATCCGGAAATAACTCGAGATATCCGATGTTCTGGCCCAGTAGACCAAAAGAAACTGCCAAAAGCACTTGAGCGCTGGCCTGATATGCAGTATGATATTAAAGATTGCAGCAATATAAGAAATGATATGTGTACTCACTCCTTTAAAAATCTATTAATTTTATTTATCACTTATAGCCTGTGCATTTGGTTTTAGATTCTATTGCCGTATTATCAAGACGGACTGTACACTTTATATATAATAGACATGGAAAACAAAATTGTCTACGTTATGGATCCACTTTCAGATATTGTATGTTCCAGGGGTTATGATCAAAGCATGGCATATATACCTACATTCCACACTATTGCTAAAAGGTTCGGTCTCGCAATGGGAAAGACAAATTCTAAGCGGAATGACAATATTTATCATTGGAAGCGAAAATACCCTACATGTGTAACAAAGATTCCAAATAATAAATACTAGTAATCTCTTATAATATGTTTCATCTTTTTTATCATAAAATAGTTTTTTGATTTGTGTACAACAAATAAACAAATGCTCTTCTCCGGGAATTTGGGAGGCTTTCTTATATATAATTTCATGAAGTTCTGGGACGGCGTAAGATTGCCACCAATCAACAATATATATATATATATATATATATATATATATATATATATATATATATATATATATATATATATATATATATATATATATATATATATATATATATATATATATATGTGTGTGTGTGTGCTATTCTACATCCTAGGTGTAGAATATTATTCTACGCCACAAGCCAAAACTGAGCAGAAAAATATTGAGTACTATTGAACAACGTTCAGTATCACTCAGTACTACACCCAGCACCACGAAAACACTGAAAGATACTGAAACGCGACTACCGAATAATACTGAATTCTATTCAATATAAGAGTTTGGTGTAGAATAGTATTCTACAACTAGGGTGCAGAATAGCGCGTATATATATATATATATATTGTCACACCCTAAAATTTCTAATTTTAGGTTGTGCATAGGAAACACTAAATAAAATAAATGTTTTAATATTCAGATAAAATTTTCTATGTTTAGTTTATGATAGCATCAATTAGTTATAAAAAATGAAAAAAAATAAGAATCTTTAATTTTTTCTAAACTAATTTGACGGACTATTGTTTGATGTGATGTTGCTCGTTAACTCTTGTGTGTTAAGAGCGAACAAAGTCTTTCAAAATGCGTTTAGTGGATCGATCTTTCTTCTCCAGCACGTCTTTATTTTTTTGTGCAATCAATATTCCTTGTTTCTCATCTTAAGTTCTCGTTGGGAGTTTCCTAAAATCTTTTCTTTATCCCATAAATTATTCCTTTCAGTTTCTCATGTGTCAATCAATCTCAGTGAACTCTTCGGGAATTGTTCTGGCTTTTTCTGGAGCTAGTTCACGCTTTTCTGCGAGTGTTATCTAATTTTTAGATGCTCTAAAATATCTTATTATGAGCTCCAAGTACTTTATCTAGGTTCCTCATGTTTCATAATGTCTCTGAGAATTTTCCTTGAATTTTTAGAGCTTTCGGAGTATTTTTCATGGCTTAAATAATAATTTTAGACTTTTCTGAAATTATTTTATTCCGAAAATAAATAAATGTCTCATTTTCCCAATGCTCAAAGCCCATGTGCAATAATCCTAATAAATCTCAAAGGCCCATACATTTATTTATTAATGGGCTTTAATAATTAATTAGGCCTATTAGTAAAGATGGAGGGTGCAACATCAATTAGTACCGTATTGCTAGTGACGTGGGGTAGGGAGTTTTCCTCCCTATATATATATATATATATATATATATATATATATATATATATATATATATATATATATATATATATATATATATATATATATATATATACCTACTCCTTGGGTAAAAGCACACCAAAACTACCGTGGAGGAGCCCCTAGTTTGGAAAATCTCTCGTGTAGTAAATTAGATATTTTTTCTCCTTCTCGTGTCACCCCTAGGCCGAGGCCCTTCAGATGGATGGAGGTAGAAGATGAAGTATTTGCGGTTCTGCCACTGGTTCGTAATATCTTTGTTGTTTCTTCATTTTAATTCTGTTTTACTCCGTTTTAGTTGCGTTAGTTTCGTATAGTTACGCTCTACGTAGTAGTGCTGATGTATATCGTGTCACCCAATTATGAATTTATTGATTTACGTGCAATATTTATTTAATGCATTTTAATTAAAAGCAACTTAATGTAGTAACTCGTTCTTGTGATTTTGCGATCATGCCAACTGAAGCTACATGCTATCGGCGTAGACGTGTTACATGCTAGTCATATATAAATTAAATATTAATTTAATTGACATGCAATTAGTTCTATGATTAAAAGCAATTTAGGTTTGTAAATCCGTTCTTGTTGCGACAGTTTCATAGCGTCGTGCTCTATATAGTAGCGATAATTTTGTGATGTCACTCAAGTATGAATTTATCTATTTAAATACAACTTGATTAATATTTATTTAACAGCTTTCTAACTAAAAGCAACATAGGGGTATAATTTCGTTCTTGTTACTTCGTGACTATGCAGGCGTAAGAGACGCATTAGCAACGTTGTTTACCGTGTCACGTTATGTGTTTACAAATTAAATTATGTTTATTTGATTAATGTTTATGTCATGCTCTTTTAAATTAGAAACGATTTAGGTTCATATATAAAACATTATTAAATAAATGTTAACTTGATTAATATTAACTTAAATGTTTCTTAATCATAATTAGTTTAGTTAAACATGAAGCATGTAGTTAATTTAACTTATATTTATCTACTGTCTTTTCAAATTAAAAGTAACTTTGGTTTATAATTTATCTTTTATAAATAATCAAATGATATCGTGATTAATAAGAACTTACGTGTTTCTTAAATAGAACTTGTTTAGTTTATGTAAGAAACATATAATGATTCGATTAGCTGTTATCACCTTCTTTATGCTTTCTAATTTATAAATGTTTAAATGACTTAAACACTAAATATATATTTATAAATAAAATATGAATAAGGTTAACTTCATCTTTTATAATTCAACGTAAATTGGTTAATTCAACTTTAGAATAATTCTCTATAAGTCTATCATCTTAATTCATTAACTAAAATAAATCAAATGTATAGTTTGTCTTCTCCGATTTGTTGCAACTCCTCGATAGTCGCGTGTCATCTTTGATGGTAGCTCTGTTATTCGTCGGTCTTACGTTTTCGTGATCATAGCATCATGTCATATAGTCTAGTGCGCTCTTTTAAAGTGTCTCTTTTATTTGGTGTGTTGTTCTTAGTTGTGTTTATTGTCCGTTTGTTCTACTTGATTAATGAGAGTAGAAGAAGTATGGTTAATTAGCGCTAAAGACGAGAAACTGAGGACCGACAGTCGAAGCAAGAGGACTTGAGTCCAGAAGATAGCAACTGGAGATTCTGAGTTGCTAACTTTGGGAAAAGCCAAGAATAGCATGAGATTATCCTTGTTGTCCTATTCATAATAAATAATTAAATTCATTATGCATGTATTCCCTTGTTAAGGATGACTTAGTCTTGATCCATTACCTTGGCACCCATGATATTGCATTGAGTAGCTTTTGGTAGCGCTGAGCATAAACTATGATCTTGTAATATGATTAATGGAATATGCAACAACACTAAAAGATGATATTTTGATTACTGTTTAAAGAGGGCTAGAGCATGATGCTATTTTTTTGTGCTCTAGTTTCTCTCCTTAAGGACTTATCTGTAAGCGAACATCCGGGACTTACAGTACAACTATGAGGGCTATATGGCTCTGGCTTTAGTCAAGTATGAGAACATTTTCTAGCTTGTTAGTGGTAACCTTCATGGCGTAAGAACGGCTTGACGAATCGGGTATAGTGTGGCCTCTGTCCTTATGTGTATAGGCTGCGCATCATTGTGCCATTTGGAAGGGGGGCTCTACATCTGTTTGTCGAGTGAATCTAATGGTCCTAACTTGTTAGACAAACCTTTGAAAGACTTCGTAGTGAACCCTGCCGACCTTCCTTGGTAGTCGGTCAAGAGGCTGATCACCTCGGGCGAAAGGGTAAATCACGACTCACAGTGAAACTGTACAACCTCTGTAGAGTGTAAAACTGTTATAACAGCCATGCTCACGGTCACGAGTGGCCTTGGACCCTTATAGAATAGATGATCACTAATGACTATAAATATGTTTTTGCTATTCATTATTCATCTCTACATTGATCATATGTTTATTGTGGGATTAATGCAAACCTGATGCTACTCATATGATAAAACTGTGATGATTAAAAGCTAAATGCAGTAAACCAGTGTCTATCCTTTTGAGTCTCATGAACTCCGTGTTATATTTGTTGAGTTCGATATGGACTCACTCTTGCTATTTCCCTACACTCCAGTGTGTAATGAGGTGGTGCTTAGAAGAAGGATAAAGATGTAGTGAAGTTTCCAAAAGTCTATCAGAAGTGTTTGGCATACGGAGCCACTAGTGAGCCGTCCCTGAGAAGAATGGAGCCCGAGCAGAAGCTTAGCCACTGTTCTACGATACTCTGATAGTTGTAATTGTTAATATAGTAAGTATTCCACTTTATATAAATATTGTTTTGATATCTCTATTCTGTTGTTGTATGTGTAGACTTCCTAGGCACACATATGACGAGCTTGGTTTTGTTCTTTGTAAAACCGGGTGTGACACACACACACACACACACACACACACACACACACACACACACACACACACACACACACACACACACACACACACACACACACACACACACACACACACACACACACACACTATATATATATATATATATATATATATATATATATATATATATATATATATATATATATATATATATATATATATATATATAACACTACACAGTAGGGAATTAATAACTTAACCTATTATTATCTATCATGCACAGCTATCAACTTCACTGAGCGTGGAATTCTTGGCCGACATTTTGACGAGTCCTGCAAATGAATGTTTCAATAACCTCCCAGAAGATCTCCAATATATGATTAAGGAGTTAGGCAGAATGTAAAATTCAATAAATAACATTACTATGCCTTCTTATTTGCAAAATTATTCTTGAATTGTATACATGCTCAAATACAATTGTGTAAAAGTTAAACTGTGTCAAAAAATTGGTTGTTTTCATAAGCATCCCTAAGATAAAGCCGTAGCGTTAGCACGGGCATTGTACTAGTAGAATTTAATAATACTAGCAACAACGGCGGTAAAGCATCCGCCAATGAACTGAGCGACCAAGCATCCGCCAAGAAGCGTGCCAGCACACTCTCGGCAGCAAAGCCTCTACTAGAGAGGGGCCAAGGAGACAACCAAGCATCCATCTGGAAAGAAGACACCCCCTACAACAATCCACAGCGGGGAGCGGCCATGACAACTCTCAGCAGCCAAGCATCTGCCAAAGTGGAGGCCGGTGCGGCGACGGCAAAGCATCCACCAAAGGAGAGATAGCGGCAAAGCATCCGCTACAAATGACGCCGGCAAGGTCACGTGCAGTAGGATAAACCAATGCGTTGGAACATAGGCACACACAGGCATAGCTACGAGCCCCAGCGGGAGCCGCCGGCACGGCAGGAACCACGAACACTCCGGCGAAAGGTGAGGTGGGGACAAGCAGAGTGCATCAATGAAGCCTTCAAGAAGGTGATGACGTCCACGGATGCCAACTTCGTTGTGTGGATCACCCAAAGGAACTTTCATCCCCAAACTTGCCCCGGCAGCCTCCCACGATGAACTAAGCAGCATGACGATGCCTCCAAGAAGGTGATGATGCTGGCACGCCACCGTCGTCGGCCCCAAGGCACGAAGCCTACCGAGGTTTTCACCCCTGTCCGCCGTAGGCAGGCTAGCCCGGCCAAGAGCCAGCCGCCATCTCACCAGATCACGCCCCAAGGGGGATCCAGCCGCCAGAGATGGAGAGCGTGGGGCCGTCGCCGCCCTGGCAGCCACCCGGCCCGACAACCGTTGTCGGCCAACCCTGCCTCAACCCAGTGCCAGGGGAGGAGGGCTGACCTACGCCACACCAAATTCTGGCCCCAAGGGGGGCGGATCCGGCCGGCCTCCTGAAAGTCCCTAGTTTGGTTTTGGCTAATTGATGAAACCTAGGACTAACCTTTGTATCTAAGTGGATGATTTAGATAAAGGTGGTCATTGCATATGAGACATGACATTGACTCATGTGACCAAGATGATGAAGACCAAGATGAGGCTTGGCTCGATGGACCGGTTGTGAAGGTGAAGGGCAAGTCGAGGCTTCGAAGCGAAGGACCATGCGATGGTGAAGCTTGAGCAAGACTTGGCGCCGACGGACCGATGCAACGGTGAAGAGCAAGTGAAGTCAAGGTCGATGGATCGAGACGGTCATGTGATGATATGAAGTGGATCATATCATTTGGAGAAACAAAATGAGCTCAAGGCAAAGGTATAACCATAGGACCATTTTATTTTACACTCAAGACACCATAGAGGGTGTGAGTGGTTTAGGATCGATAGCCGAACTATTAAGAGGGGAAGTCTTATCGGTTATTCGATGCACGGGTGCCACTAGGTGAATTCATGAAGTGCATTGCATGTAGGGCCTAGTGAGCTATTTGGAAAACCTTTGAAAATGATTGAGAAAAAGCTAACACACAAGCACATGGAGATGTACACTTGATGGTGTTTCTAACACTCTTGTACATCCTTTGAGCTAGAGCTACTCCTCCCACTCATCTCTCTTGCTTGATTGCAAATCAAAAGTGAGATTGAGTGATCCCAAAGTGCATTGCATAGCTTGAGGGCATCTAGTGGCACTTGTGGGTGGTTTAGCCGGTGGATTTCTTGTTACTCTTGGAGAGTACCGCTCCTAGCCGGCTTGGAGATTGTTGGAGGCGTTGGCAAGAGAAGGTGATTGTTCTTGGCCACCTCCGGTTGTTTGTAAGAGGTTCTTGTGCTTTCCTCGGCGGGACGCCAAAAGCAACTCTATTGGATTGCGCATGTCATTGAGTTACCTCACTTGAGAGTGGTGTCTTGCGGTGCCTTGCGGGGCATGCCTTGAGGGGCAAGTGACTTGAGGGTCACACCGAGGAACCATCTAAGTGTTGGTCGACACAACCGGTGACGTAGCTTGTCGGTGCACAAGTGAACACCGGGTGAACAAAAATATTGTGTCTCTTGTCTCCCGGTGATTGGTCTACATATTATGTTGTTGTCAATATTAATTGATTGTATATCATCTTGGTGATTGGCAACATCTTCACTCCACCATCGGTATAAGATTCACAATCCTCTCTCTCGCATTTACTTTTACTAGATTATCTTGTGTAGCTCTAGTGGTAGCCTTTTCTAGTAGTTGTTAGCTTGCTCACTAGTGTAAGTTAGTGACTTAGCACTTGTGTGAACTAGAGATCATAATCTACTAGACTTGTGGATAGGAGGCTTGCATCACAACCTTTGGCTAAGCAAAACTCGCTTTACGCCGTTTGTTATTCTAACAAGTTTGCTTAGTGGTGCTTGTAGAATTTTTTATAGGCTATTCACCCCCCCTCTAGCCATCTAGGACCTTACAAGTGGTATCGGAGCCGTGGTCACCGTTTTAATCAAGGCTTAACATCCTTCGGTGTGAAAAATGGCTCAAATTGTGTTCAATCATGTTGGGGGCAAGCCACCGTTCTTTGATGGTGTTAGTTCTTTTGCTCATTGGAAGAGAAAAATAACAATGTACCTTGGTTCTATTCATGAGAGAGTATTGCAAGTCACCGAGAATGATTTTGCTATCATTGATCCCGATCATCTCACCGATGAAGATAGAGCAAATAGAACATGCAATAGAATGGCTCTCAATACAATTTACAATAATATTGACACAAAAGTATTTGAGGGCATCAAGGATTTGGAATTGGCAAATGAAGTGTGGACAAGGTTAAGTGAAACATATGAGGGCACTAAGGTTGTAAAGAGTGCCAAGCTATATGGGCTCAAGAGTGAGTTTGAGAACTTCAAGATGAAAGAAGAAGAAGCAATCTTAGAGATGTTTCATAGATTGCAAGTCATTGTGAATGATCTCAAGAGCTTAGGGCACAAGACTCAAGACCAAGATTTTTGCCACAAGTTCTTGTTGAGCTTACCTAAAAGATTCAAGATGTTGATCATGATGCTACAAAGAGATGGGCTTGAAACAATGAAGCCCAATGATTTGCTTGGAGAGGTATTGACCTTTGACAAGTATGATCAAGATGTTGATGAGAAGGAGGATGAAAAGAAGAAGAAGACCGTGGCATTCAAGGCCACCTCCTCAAAGGGCAAAGCTTCAATTCAAGAAGAAGATGACAGCGAAGAAGATGAAGAATTGGAAGTTGATGATGAGGCACTTGCTCTAGTTGTCAAAAACATTGGCAAAATGTTTATCAAAAGAAGAGGCTTCAAAAAGAGAAATGACAATTTCAAGAGCAATGAGCAACAAAGGAAGTGCTTCAATTGTGATAGCACCGAACATCTTCAAGCCGAATGTCCCTATTACAAGAAGAAGAACAACAAGAGGGGCAAGTTTGAGAAGAAGAAGAGAGAGGCCAAGATGACATTCAAGAAAGGCAAAAATGGTGCCTATGTGATCACTTGGGAAAGTGATGATGAGGAAGAAGAAGAAGAATCATCCAACAAGGCTTTTGCTTCCATTGCTATCAACAAGAAGCCATCACTATTTGATTCATCCTCTTCATGCTTCATGGCTAAAGAAGCTAAGGTATTATATGATGAGAGTGATGATGAAAGTGAAATGGAATATGCTCATGATAGTGATAATGATAATGAAAATGATGATGATGAACCAACTAAAGAACAACTATATGACTTGATGCAACAAACTAGAGACATAGCTATTGCCAAGAACAAGGAGTGTAAAAAGCTTTCAATGAAAGTAGCAATACTTGAGAAAGTTCTTAGTGAGCTTAAGACCACTCATGAGAGTCTAGTGGAAGACCATGAGGATCTTGGTAAGGCTCATTTCAAGCTTGAAAAGGCTCACTCATTGCTACTTGAGCAACAAGAAAAGAAGGAGGTTGTTGTATCATGTGATATAGGTGTTACATGTGATATAATTGATGAATCCTTTAATGAACCTATCATCATGTCAAATGCTAACCCTTCTTGTAGCTCTTCATCCACCACCACCAACTCTACCTCTACTACTAGTGATGGTTTCACTTGTGATGCCTCACTAATGGTTGAGAATGAGACTCTCAAGAGAGAGGTGGATGAGCTCACTCACGCCCTAGGCAAGGCCTATGGTGGTGAGGCCCGCTTGCTTAAGTGCTTGGGTAGCCAAAGGTTCTCTCTTAACAAAGAGGGATTGGGCTACACCCCCAAGAAAGGCAAGTCGGCCTTTGCAACTCCAAAGCCTAGCTTTGTGAAGGGCAATGGTCGGTTTTGCAATAGATGCAAGCAAGTTGGGCACCTAGAGCATAATTGCAATAAAAAGAACCAAAGCAAGAACCTTGTTAATGCTATACCTTTTGATTCTTGCTATGTGCTTACCAAGGGTGTGAAGGGTGTGCAAGCTAAGTTTGTTGGTACACCAATTGTGGGCCCAAAGAAGAAGGCTATTTGGGTACCAAAGAGCTTAGTTACTAACCTACAAGGACCCAAGCAAAAATGGGTACCTAAGCTTCATTGATTTGCTTGTAGGTCAATTACAAAGCCGGAGGAAGGCATTGGATTATTGATAGTGGGTGCACTCAACACATGACCGGTACATCAAGAATGTTTGATTCATTCAATGACAATGATAGTGGTGTTGATTCTATCACATTTGGCAATAACAAGAAAGGCAAGGTTATTGGCTTGGGCAAGATTGCAATATCAAATGATATGAGTATCTCCAATGTGTTGCTAGTTGAAAGTTTGGATTTCAATCTTCTATCCATGGCACAAATATGTGATCTAGGCTACAAATGCATCTTTGGGGTTGATGATGTGGAAGTTATTAGTGTGGATGGTTCAAATGTGGCATTCAAGGGCTTTAGATATGAGAATCTCTACCTAGTTGACTTCAATGCTAGAGAAACTTCTTTGACAACTTGCTTAGTCTCCAAATCAAGCATGGGTTGGCTTTGGCATAGAAGACTTGGTCATGTTGGCATGAAACAATTGAAGAAGCTTACAACTCACAATCTTGTCAATGG
Source organism: Saccharum hybrid cultivar R570 (assembly GCA_038087645.1). Classification (NCBI taxonomy): domain Eukaryota; kingdom Viridiplantae; phylum Streptophyta; class Magnoliopsida; order Poales; family Poaceae; genus Saccharum; species Saccharum hybrid cultivar. The sequence continues at coordinate 3,316,750 of JAQSUU010000368.1, forward strand.
TTTGAAAGATGTTGAATTTGAGAAGAATAAGCTTTGTAGTGCATGTCAAGCCGGGAAGCAAGTTGGAAGCTCACATCCAAAGAAGAGTACAATGAGCACATGCAAAGCATTTGAGTTGATGCACATGGATCTATTTGGACCAACAACATATACAAGCATAGGCGGCAACAAGTATGGCTTTGTCATAGTGGATGACTTCACAAGATTCACATGGGTATTCTTTCTTAGTAACAAAAGTGAAGTGTTTGACACCTTCAAGACATTTCTCACTAGAGTTCACAATGAGTTTGAGATTAGAATCAAGAAAGTGAGAAGTGACAATGGAAGTGAGTTCAAGAATACAAGAATTGAAGAACTTTGTGATCATTATGGTATTGGACATCAATTCTCGGCCAAGTACACTCCACAATCAAATGGCCTAGTTGAGAGAAAGAATAGAACATTGCTTGATATGGCTAGATCAATGCTTCATGAGTACAATGTGAGTCAATCATTTTGGGATGAAGCAATCAATACCGCTTGCTACTACATCAATAGATTATATTGTCATCCATTGCTGGAGAAGACCCCATATGAGTTACTTCATGGAAGAAAGCCCAATATTTCTTACTTTAGGGTGTTTGGTTGCAAATGCTATATCTTGAAGAAGGGCACTAGATTGGGGAAGTTTGACAAAAGATGTGATGAGGGGTTCCTACTTGGTTATTCAACTACAAGCAAAGCTTATAGAGTTTGGAACAACTCAAGTGGCATTCTAGAAGAAGTCCATGATGTGCAATTTGATGAAACCAATGGGTCACAAGATGAAGAAGAGAATCTAGATGATGTTGGTGGAACTCAATTGGTGGAAGCAATGAAGAACATGGACATTGGGGACATTAGAGCAAAGCAAGTAATTGATATTCAAGATGATGATAAAGATCAAGTGCTCAATTCACCATTCAAGCTAATTAGTGACTCTCAAGTGCAAAATTATGGTGCTAGTTCTTCTCATCGAGATACATCAAGTGATCAACCAAGCTCAAGCAATCAAGTGCAAGTACTCCAACCACAACATGTTGCAAGAGATCACCCCATTAATAGTGTTATTGGTGATATTAGAAGTGGTGTGCAAACAAGATCAAGATTGACTATGTTTTGTGAGCATGCATCATTTGTGTCAACCATAGAACCAAAGAAGATAGAAGAAGCTTTGAGGGATGCCAATTGGATCATGGCTATGCAAGAAGAGTTTAACAATTTCACAAGAAATGATGTTTGGGAGATGGTAGAAAGGCCAAATGACTACAATGTGATTGGAACCAAGTGGGTGTTTAAAAAACAAGCAAGATCAAGATGGCATTGTAGTGAGAAACAAAGCAAGACTAGTTGCTCAAGGTTACACTCAAGTTGAAGGTCTTGACTATGATGAGACATATGCTCCCGTGGTAAGATTGGAGGCAATAAGAATTCTATTGGCTTATGCTTGTGCACACAATATCAAACTATATCAAATGGATGTCAAAAGTGTATTTCTCAATGGGATCATCAATGAGTTAGTATTTGTTGAGCAACCGCCCGAATTTGAAGATGACAAGAAACCCAACCATGTCTACAAGTTGAAGAAGGCTTTATATGGCTTAAAGCAAGCACCTAGAGCATGGTATGAGAGGCTAAGGGATTTCCTTCTCTCTAAGGGATTCAAAATGGGCAAGGTTGATACTACTCTATTCACCAAGAAGATTGGAAATGATCTATTCATAGTGCAAATATATGTTGATGACATCATCTTTGGATCAACCGATCAAGCTTATTGTGAAGAATTTGGTGCTATGATGGCCAAAGAGTTTGAAATGTCTATGATTGGTGAACTTAGCTACTTCCTTGGTCTCCAAGTCAAGCAATTGAAGAATGGAACATTTGTGAGTCAAGGGAAATACATAAGGGACATGTTGAGGAAGTTTGGAATGCAAGATGCAAAGCCAATTTCAACTCCAATGGGCACAAATGGCAATTTGGATAGTGATCTTGATGGCAAAATGGTGAATCAAAAGGAATATCGGTCTTTGATTGGAAGTCTACTCTATGTCACCGCATCAAGGCCGGATGTCATGTTTAGTGTTTGCATGTGTGCTAGATATCAAGCCTCACCTAGAGAAAGTCATCAAACGGCGGCAAAAAGAATATTGAGGTACTTGAAGCAAACAAGAAATGTTGGACTATGGTATCCCAAGGGGTCAAAGTTTGAATTGATTGGATATTCGGACTCTGACTATGGGGGTTGCAAGATCAATAGGAAAAGCACAAGTGGCACATGTCAATTACTTGGAAGATCACTTGTGTCATGGTCCTCAAAGAAACAAAATAGTGTGGCAATCTCTACCGCCGAAGCCGAATATGTGAGTGCGGGGAGTTGTTGTGCACAATTGCTATGGATGAAATCAACTTTGAAGGATTATGGCCTCAACTTCAAGAATGTGCCGTTGCTATGTGATAATGAGAGTGCAATCAAGATGATACAAAACCCGGTTCAACATGGAAGAACAAAGCATATTGACATAAGACATCATTTCATTAGAGATCATCAACAAAAGGGAGATATTGCCATTGAAAGTGTTGGCACCGATGATCAACTTGCCGATATTCTCACTAAGCCACTTGATGAAAAGAGGTTTTGCAAGCTAAGGAATGAATTGAACATTCTTGATTTCTCAAACATGAGTTGAATGCACCCCACCCACTTATTGACATGCCTCTCCTTCGACATTGCAAGGTAAAATTGATTGACATGTCTTTCATCCTATGCTAAGGACTTGATAGAGCATGTAGACATAATAAGTGGTACGCATAAGCATTCATGATAAATCAAATGAATTTGATGGATATATGTTACCACTATTGCTTCTATGCTTATTTTGATCTAGTGGTGGCATATGACATGTTTGTGAGCTTGTAAACCTAGTGTTGAATCTAGAAGATTTGCTATAAGTGTTTAATTCAACATAGGCAAGATAACCCTTATTTTGAGGAGTGAAGAAGCTTGTCTTTGGTTCAAATCGAATTAAATATCTTTGGCAAGTATTCTAGGTTAAACCAAATTTGATAAATTTTTTAACCTTACATGTGGTATCGAATTAATTTCAATCTACTCCATCAAACACTTTTCCTTCTCTCCACAATTTGATCCCCTTTTTGGGTAAGTTGTTGACAAAGGGGGAGAGAAAAAGATAAAGGGGTTAATAAAATTTATGATGAGAAAAAATGATTCAACATGATAAAGGGGTAAATAAAATTTGTTGATGCACACAAGTAGGGGGAGCAAGCTCATAAACAAAGTTGTTGCATTTGTTTGTGCATTCTCATATGACTTGCTCATTGCACATGTATTTAAATTCAATATACATGCTTGTGTGGTGCAATGCTAGTATAGAAATTGGATGATGAAATGATCTACTAGCATGCATAGGAAGCCTAAAGCTTTACAAGTGGTTAGCTTTACAAGTGGTCCAAGAACCCTTACCTATAATGTTGATCTCACGGGGTTCTTGAGTTTTGATGGATGTCTAGTTACTTCATGATGCTAAGGATGGTGTAAAAGGCAACTCCGATTGGTATCACGCTTCAAAGGTCCATTTCTTACACCATAGCATCATTTTGGTAGAATTACTCTCCCAACACTTCTATCCATGCGTATGTGCAAAGCCTTCAATCCAAACTCTATGCACATATGTAGGGGGAGCTAATGCTACCAAAATTGAGCTTGTGATAATTGTCCAAACTTTACTTATGAGCAAAATGATTGGACAAGTATGACAAGTTTAAAACTTTTATTATCAAAATCATCTTTGTGAGGGTTGTCATCAATTACCAAAAAGGGGGAGATTGAAAGTCCCTAGTTTGGTTTTGGCTAATTGATGAAACCTAGGACTAACCTTTGTATCTAAGTGGATGATTTAGATAAAGGTGGTCATTGCATATGAGACATGACATTGACTCATGTGACCAAGATGATGAAGACCAAGATGAGGCTTGGCTCGATGGACCGGTTGTGAAGGTGAAGGGCAAGTCGAGGCTTCGAAGCGAAGGACCATGCGATGGTGAAGCTTGAGCAAGACTTGGCGCCGACGGACCGATGCAACGGTGAAGAGCAAGTGAAGTCAAGGTCGATGGATCGAGACGGTCATGTGATGATATGAAGTGGATCATATCATTTGGAGAAACAAAATGAGCTCAAGGCAAAGGTATAACCATAGGGCCATTTTGTTTTACACTCAAGACACCATAGAGGGTGTGAGTGGTTTAGGATCGATAGCCGAACTATTAAGAGGGGAAGTCTTATCGGTTATTCGATGCACGGGTGCCACTAGGTGAATTCATGAAGTGCATTGCATGTAGGGCCTAGTGAGCTATTTGGAAAACCTTTGAAAATGATTGAGAAAAAGCTAACACACAAGCACATGGAGATGTACACTTGATGGTGTTGGCACATTTGCAAAGGTGGCGTTGGTCGCGCTGTGGTTTGCGGGTTGAGAGAGGTTTGGGTTCCTCTCTCCCTCCCGCCGAGCGTGCGAGCGCGGGTGAAAGTCCCTAGTTTGGTTTTGGCTAATTGATGAAACCTAGGACTAACCTTTGTATCTAAGTGGATGATTTAGATAAAGGTGGTCATTGCATATGAGACATGACATTGACTCATATGACCAAGATGGTGAAGACCAAGATGAGGCTTGGCTCGATGGACCGGTTGTGAAGGTGAAGGGCAAGTCGAGGCTTCAAAGTGAAGGACCATGCGATGGTGAAGCTTGAGCAAGACTTAGCGCTGACGGACCGATGCAACGGTGAAGAGCAAGTGAAGTCAAGGTCGATGGATCGAGACGGTCATGTGATGATATGAAGTGGATCATATCATTTGGAGAAACAAAATGGGCTCAAAGCAAAGGTATAACCATAGGGCCATTTTGTTTTACACTCAAGACACCATAGAGGGTGTGAGTGGTTTAGGGTCGATAGCCGAACTATTAAGAGGGGAAGTCTTATCGGTTTTTCGACGCACGGGTGCCACTAGGTGAATTCATGAAGTGCATTGCATGTAGGGCCTAGTGAGCTAATTGGAAAACCTTTGAAAATGATTGAGAAAAAGCTAACACACAAGCACATGGAGATGTACACTTGATGGTGTTGGCACATTTGCAAAGGTGGCGTTGGTCGCGCTGTGGTTTGCGGGTAGAGAGGGGTTTGGGTTCCTCTCTCCCTCCCGCCGAGCGTGCGAACGCGGGATTCAGGCGATTTCGGGGAAATGAAATGCCTATTTTCCACTACGCCGGAAGTTGAAAAGAAACGGAAGCGAACGGAGGTCACAGAGGTGACCGGACGCTGCACCGGACGCGGTCTCGGTTTGACCGGACGCGTCCGGTCGGTACAGTGCAGTGTTAGGCGCGCAGGTTAGGGTTTGCAACCGGCGTGTCCGGTCACTCGCGGGACCGGCGCGTCCGGTCAGGTGCCTAGGAGGAACTGCGGTTCGCAAGGACGATCGGACGCGGGGCGCGTCCGGTCACACGCGATCGGACGCGTCCGGTCGTCAAAGGAGCTTACTGGACTCCGACCGGACGCTGGCACTGTCGCGTCCGGTCGTTGCGAGGAGCACGTCCGGTCGTTGTTTCGCGGGCGCGGGTGCTGTGCGGATCGGCGCGTCCGGTCAGTTACGGGACCGGTGCGTCCGGTCATGACCGGCGCGTCCGGTCGTTGCGACCAGCGCGTCCGGTCGTTGCTTCGCGCGTGCGGTGCTGAGCGACCGGCGCGTCCGGTCGATTGAGCGGCGCGTCCGGTCATAGCGTTTGACCGTTGGCGCGCAGTGACCGTTGGAGGATCTAACGGTCGGTTTTGAAATTTGGAGGACACGTGGACGTCGCAAGACGACCGGACGCGGTTGAGCGCGTCCGGTCAGTTTCGACCGGCGCGTCCGGTCGTCCCGAAAAAACGGTCAGTGGAGTTGCAACGGCTCTATTTGTTTGAGGTGCTTATAAATACTCATTGGCCGGCCCTTGGGAAGGTCGCTTGGCATTTCTAACACTCTTGTGCATCCTTTGAGCTAGAGCTACTCCTCCCACTCATCTCTCTTGCTTGATTGCAAATCAAAAGTGAGATTGAGTGATCCCAAAGTGCATTGCATAGCTTGAGGGCATCTAGTGGCACTTGTGGGTGGTTTAGCCGGTGGATTTCTTGTTACTCTTGGAGAGTACCGCTCCTAGCCGGCTTGGAGATTGTTGGAGGCGTTGGCAAGAGAAGGTGATTGTTCTTGGCCACCTCCGGTTGTTTGTAAGAGGTTCTTGTGCTTTCCTCGGCGGGACGCCAAAAGCAACTCTATTGGATTGCGCGTGTCATTGAGTTACCTCACTTGAGAGTGGTGTCTTGCGGTGCCTTGCGGGGCGTGCCTTGAGGGGCAAGTGACTTGAGGGTCACACCGAGGAACCATCTAAGTGTTGGTCGACACAACCGGTGACGTAGCTTGTCGGTGCACAAGTGAACACCGGGTGAATAAAAATATTGTGTCTCTTGTCTCCCGGTGATTGGCCTACATATTGTGTTGTTGTCAATATTAATTGATTGTATATCATCTTGGTGATTGGCAACATCTTCACTCCACCGTCGGTATAAGATTCACAATCCTTTCTCTCGCATTTACTTTTACTAGATTATCTTGTGTAGCTCTAGTGGTAGCCTTTTCTAGTAGTTGTTAGCTTGCTCACTAGTGTAAGTTAGTGACTTAGCACTTGTGTGATCTAAAGATCATAATCTACTAGACTTGTGGATAGGAGGCTTGCATCACAACCTTTGGCTAAGCAAAACTCGCTTTACACCGTTTGTTATTCTAACAAGTTTGCTTAGTGGTGCTTGTAGAATTTTTATAGGCTATTCACCCCCCCTCTAGCCATCTAGGACCTTACAGCGGGATTCAGGCGATTTCAGGGAAATGAAATGCCTATTTTCCACTACGCCGGAAGTTAGAAAAGAAACGGAAGCGAACGGAGATCACAGAGGTGACCGTACGCTGCACCGGACGCGGTCTCGGTATGACCGGACGCGTCCGGTCAGTACAGCGCAGGAGTCAGGCGCGTGGGCTAGAGTTTACAACCGGCGCGTCCGGTCACTCGCGGGACCGGCGCGTCCGGTCAAGTGCCCAGAAGGAACTGTGGTTCGCAAGGACGATCGGACGCGGGGCGCGTCCGGTCACACGCGATCGGACGCGTCCGGTCGTCGAGGGAGCTTACTGGACTCCGACCGGACGCTGGCACTGTCGCGTCCGGTCGTTGCGAGGAGCGCGTCCGGTCGTTGTTTCGCGGGCGCGGGTGCTGTGCGGATCGGCGCGTCCGGTCGGTTGAGCAGCGCGTCCGGTCATAGCGTTTGACTGTTGGCGCGCAGTGACCGTTGGAGGATCTAACGGTCGCATTTGAAATTTGAGGGACACATGGACGTCGCAGGGCGACCGGACGCGGTTGAGCGCGTCCGGTCAGTTTCGACCGGCGCGTCCGGTCGTCCCGAAAAAAAAACGGTCAGTGGAGTGGCAACGGCTCTATTTGTTTGGGGTGCTTATAAATACTCGTTGGCCGGCCCTTGGGGAGGTCTCTTGGCATTTCTAACACTCTTGTGCATCCTTTGAGCTAGAGCTACTCCTCCCACTCATCTCTCTTGCTTGATTGCAAATCAAAAGTGAGATTGAGTGATCCCAAAGTGCATTGCATAGCTTGAGGGCATCTAGTGGCACTTGTGGGTGGTTTAGCCGGTGGATTTCTTGTTACTCTTGGAGAGTACCGCTCCTAGCCGGCTTGGAGATTGTTGGAGGCGTTGGCAAGAGAAGGTGATTGTTCTTGGCCACCTCCGGTTGTTTGTAAGAGGTTCTTGTGCTTTCCTCGGCGGGACGCCAAAAGCAACTCTATTGGATTGCGCATGTCATTGAGTTACCTCACTTGAGAGTGGTGTCTTGCGGTGCCTTGCGGGGCGTGCCTTGAGGGGCAAGTGACTTGAGGGTCACACCGAGGAACCATCTAAGTGTTGGTCGACACAACCGGTGACGTAGCTTGTCGGTGCACAAGTGAACACCGGGTGAACAAAAATATTGTGTCTCTTGTCTCCCGGTGATTGGTCTACATATTATGTTGTTGTCAATATTAATTGATTGTATATCATCTTGGTGATTGGCAACATCTTCACTCCACCATCGGTATAAGATTCACAATCCTCTCTCTCGCATTTACTTTTACTAGATTATCTTGTGTAGCTCTAGTGGTAGCCTTTTCTAGTAGTTGTTAGCTTGCTCACTAGTGTAAGTTAGTGACTTAGCACTTGTGTGAACTAGAGATCATAATCTACTAGACTTGTGGATAGGAGGCTTGCATCACAACCTTTGGCTAAGCAAAACTCGCTTTACGCCGTTTGTTATTCTAACAAGTTTGCTTAGTGGTGCTTGTAGAATTTTTTATAGGCTATTCACCCCCCCCTCTAGCCATCTAGGACCTTACACCTCCGCCGATCCAGGGGGGACCGCTGCCGCCCAGCCGGTCACCGGCCCAGCAGTCGGAGTAGGCCCTGCCCCATCCCAACGCCAGGAGTGAACAACCGGCTACCTACGCGCCAGATTCGGCCCCAGGGGGGCGGATCCGGCCGGCCGCCGCCAATCCCTGCTGGATGAGGAGAGGGTAGAGGGGGAAGGTGAAAGGAGAGAAGGTGAGGGAGACGGGGATGCAAATGGAACACCTTTTTTCTGGCCCACCGTTGGCCGCCGCCACCGCACGCAGAGGGCGGTGACGGCGGCCGGAGGGAAGGCCGGGAGGGGGAGGGCTTGGACGGCGGTGAGGTCACCCCCGAGTCACCTTGCTGAGGACCTGTTTCCTTTGTTCCCAACAGCATTTTGAGAAAACTATCCAAAAAATTGATTCTTGTAAAAATCCTATGGAATTCCTTTGATCCAAACAGGGGCTAAATACCAAATGGGTTCTGATATGGGAATGTTTGTTGTATGCAAAAGAGATGAGTGCTACGAACATTATTATGGAATGGGGTTTATCTATTATATCTATACCTAATATTAAAGAGGCAATTTTTCTCTCCACTCATTTTTTTATCCACCTCAACATAACAATCTTTGTAGTGGTGCACTCACGCCCTCCTTGTCTCGTTTGTGAGCTGAATTCATGACACATACTCTTACGAGTTAGGACAACTTGCATCTACCAATGATAACCTAACTGTGAACGGACAAGGTCGCCCTACCGAGCCGAGACCGAGCCGATGTTGGGCAGGCTGGAAAAAAAACCAGAAATTTTGCCTCTTTATGTTCTAATAGCTCATTATATCTATTCATGTATAACTTAGTTATAGATTTATTTAGGTTTATGCTTGTTAAATATATTCTTTATCTATAATCTTTATCTATAACTAAGTTATACATGACCCAATGAGTATGAAATTTTTACTACAGTTCAAGTATACAATAATTAGCCCACCATAAAAATTTCACCATAATTGAACCATAGAAGCCGCAGCTATGAATTATTCTAATTAATTACAGAAAAGCATAGATCTAAAGGTACAATAAAAACTTTGTACTAAAATATACCATATTATATGTTAACTGTGTAGATCTATTCATGTGGAGTCTAACAAAATTGGATTTTCCATTTTATGATTTTTCTTTGATTTACTATGATTTTTCAAAGATTCAGCGGAAATAAATAAAAAAAGACAAAACCACCGTCACTATAGCAAAATCACCGTCCAAAACAACTCAGGGGTTATTTGACCAGTTTTGAAAAGTTCAGGGGTAGAAAATTTGGTTTTATAGTTTGAGGTGTGAAGTAGTCCACCCTGAATAGTTGGGGGTTATGTAGACTTTTTCCAATTATGATATATTTATATCTATATAATTATGCAATTTTCAATAGAAGGAAAAATATACCAAGGTATATTTTAATTAGATATAGGTTTAATAGGGTATTGTTATTTATTGTCAGGATTAACTTATGTTATGGATGTCGCAGTCATCACAAAATAAATTATAAAAGCTTAAAACATAAGTAGATATGTACCATTCACGTTATCATTTTGCATGAATGTTTAATAGTGTTTTTCTCCCGTTGCAACGCATCGAAATATTTGCTAGTTCGTTACAAAACAAGAAGTAAATATGGGGGCACCACAGCAGCAACGTAGTACTTTGACTTGAACTGAGATTGCAATGCTTAACTATATTACTGTCCGAGCGCGAAGGCAGTGGCCTCGAAGGCGTCTGAGAGGCCAGTGCCGGTCTTGAAGGTGACCATCTCCGATGAAGCCTCTGGAACATAAACCTCGACGACGCTTAGCCAGAGCATCATCTCCTTGGTCTTGACGCCGGTGATCTTGGTCAGCTTGCCCTTCTCGACAAACGCCGTGACCTCGGCAGCATATGACACCGTTTGTTTGATCTTCTTGAATGTGTGCTCGACCTTCTTCCCCTGCACCAGCCACATGAACCCTGACTCACGGTTGTACCCGAACTCCTGGATGTCCTCCATTGGAACTTGGAAGCAAGCCCTTGGGGAGACCGTGTTAGAATAGATCTCAACTGAATTGGCCCAACGGCCAACTCGGACCCTTTGACCGTGTCCTGAGCGGGGATGCTTAACCAACTCCTAGTTGGTGGGCCCCTGTCACGCAGCCCTATAAAGAGGAGGTGGGGCCAGGGGCACATTACACGAGGTTCACTGCCACTGCCGCCACCCACCGTCCTAACCCTAGCCGATCAAGAGGGGAGTGCTGTAAGCGACGGGAAGCCGCCACCAGACTTCACCGCGCCACTACCTCCACCACCGCCGGTCTCCACCGCTACTCCGACCGTCGCTGCCATGCGCAGATCTTCATCGATAAACCAGCAAAGGCAGGGAGCTCCTCCGATGGTCAGATGCTCTCTCTCTCTCTCTGTCTCCTACTCCCGAAGGAAGCTCCAGCTCTATTTGATTCAACTGATAAAGAAATCACCCACTGGATCCGCACCTAGATGATCTAAAGAACCTAACAATGGTATCAAAGCCAAGTTTACCTAGGCGTGGATCTTGTCAGGGCTAGAAACCGATTAGAAAAGAAAAGATAGACTAGATCCATTCAGATCTAGACAGAGAACGAAGAACCGCGTGGGGAAGATGAACGGTTTTTAAATCGGAAGAAGTAGAAACCCTAATCCTAGCAAAGAATAGAGAGAAATGGGAGGGTACCCATAACCCTAACCCTAACAGAAGGGAAAAGAAATGGACGGCAGTCCGGGGGAAGTCTTACCAGGGCCTCCCCGCCGCCGTCATTATCGCCTCACGCGGGATGGAGTACCCACTGTCGGCTAGCTGACGCGTGGGAAGAGAATCAAGATAACAGCAAAGAAGAGAACGGAGCTAGATCCGATTCGGATCAAAAGAAAAGAAATACAAAGGGTTCATCGAACCCTAAACCCTAATCGGGTGAAGAAACGGGGAGAGAAGGAGTTTTCGATTTCGAAAAGTATCCAAACCCTAACCCTAGAATCCCCAAACCCTAACCCTAACCCTAATTCCAATCCCCGTCCCCAAATCGGATCAGATCCGAGTAGAAAAGGAGAAATACAGAAGGGGAAAAGGGGAAGAGGGAAACCCAGAGGGACTACCTCGCCGTTGTGCAGAACGGCGCGCAGGGAAAAGAGGGTCGGGCCAGGGGCTCTGCTCATCGGGCTCCGGCCAAAGGGGTGCCACGGCTAGGCCACTCGACGGTGGCGCGCTCACCCGTTGGGGAACGCGCACACCGGCGAGGGGGCCGGCGACGGCGTCGTTGCACCATTGCTTCGCCTACTCCTCACTCGGTGGCTGGCTCCTGCTGCGCTGCAAAGAGAAAGTGGAGTGAGGCGAAGAGAGAGAGAGGACCAAAGAGAATGAGGTTAGGGTTTCCTCGGGGGCGCGCGGCGTTGGCGTTTTATCCGACCAAAAATGGTGCTCAATCGTCGGATTTAGATTGACGGCGAGCGTTGCTCCGGGCCGAATAGAGCCCAGGTGGGCAAGAGGAATCCCGGCCTAGGCCCAGGTTGCGGCCTGGGCGCGGGGGAGGCGCTGCGAGCGCTACGCGCTGCTGCTGCTTGTGGGCCGCGCGCACTGCTACTGCTGAGCTCCGGGCTACACAGTGCTGGACTGAGCCAGAATGCACAGTGATGATTAAGAATTGTTTTATTATTTTTCTGAAGCAAATTTTGATGATTTCATTCAAAGAATGATTTAAAATCTCTGATAATTTTGCACCGTGTTAGAATTTTCAGAGAATAGAAAAGTACAGTAAAATGCTTCTGAAAAGTAGATAAAGAAATTTTGTCAAGTTTCCGCTGCAAAGAAAAAGTTTATTGTCTTCTCATTAAATCCGAACCAACGAGAGGATTTAATTTGAAGAGCAATTATAGTTATTCAGTAAATAATGAAAAGTTGATCCTCCAGTTAAAATTGGAATAAAAAATTAATTAATTAATTGGAGGAATAGTCGGTTTATAGTTAAGATAAATTATAATATTGTTATTTTCTGACCAACGTTGATGATAACAATATTATAAGTTTATTTAAGAGTTTAAGTTTAAAGAAAATTATGATGTTGTTATTTTCTGACCAACGTTGATGATAACAATATTATAATTCTACGAGTTTTATGTTTAAAGTTTAAATCTCTGATAAATTTTGCATCAAAGTGACCAATTTTCAGAGAATGGATAAGAAACAAGACATGCTCCAGATCAAGCAAAATGTAATGTATTTTCATGTTTCCACTGCAATAGTGATGATGATCTTCAAAATTAAATTTGAACCAACGGGAGAATTTAATTTTGAAGAGAGTTATAAGATAATAGAGTTTTCATATGTTAATTTCATTTCTGCCCAACAGTGATGTGAAATTAATGTAGAAGAATATTGTTTTATTCTATTTCTGTCCAACGGTGATATATAATAGAACATAAAGTTTTAAAAGGTTAATGAGCATTATTGTTGATTATTGATTAATGTTTTGAGACAAAGAACTTCATGCCTTTATTCTTGAAGGGTGAAAAGGAAATGAGCTGGGTACTTGTGACTCAGAATATGAAAAGTGTAATTTTCTTCAGAAAAAAGACCATTATGTAAGGGACTACGGACTCTTTAAAGAATGGCTTCAAAAGAAAAAAAAATCTAGGATATTGATCCAAGAAAAGATATAGAACAATAAGAGTTTAGTTTAAGAGTTTATTTTAAAAGATGCCTTTTATGTACTCTTTATAATAATAATAATAATAATAATAATAATAATAATAATAATAATAATAATAATAATAATAATAATAATAATAATAATAATAATAATAATAATAATAATAATAATAATAATAATAATAATAATAATAATAATAATAATAATAATAATAATAATAATAATAATAATAATAATAATAATAATAATAATAATAATTAGTTTTTAGTTTTTATCATCATGATATGAAATGTAATAAGTGACATGCATGTTTAATTTGACCAACGTCGGATTAAGCATGTGTGTTAAAGAGTATTTGGATTTATTTCTAAATTTGATGATTGAATATGAGCCAATATTGACATTTATGTCCCTTCAAGAAAATTATCTCGCATGGCGGGAAAAAGTTTGTGATAGTACCCGTATGATGGGAAAAGTTTGAGAAAATACCCGCATGGCGGGGTGAAGATGACATAGTACTTGTATTAATTAATCCTGCATGGCGGGAGAAGTTTGACATAGTACTTATCCTGCACGGCAGGAGAAAGTTGTGATGACTCATGTGCTTGACAGTGCTCTTCTATTGTGTCATAGTAATTAAGCACTCAATGAGTTTAAGGAGAACATAAAGTTATAGACGAACCTCGAGATAAGAATGACATGCAAGTGTGACTTGCGAAAGTATTAATGATAAAAGAATCTGTTGAGTTTTTGAAGTGAAATGAGAAAAAAGTACTCTCATACGAATTAAGAAATAATTTCATTTGCATGATGTAATCATGTGGGTGAAGTAAGTAATCAAAGTTTCCTCATTCACAAGAGTTCTGAATAGTTTTTCGAAATTGTGGTAGAAAAGTTTGTACCACATTTCGAGGGGGAGAAATATAAGATCAATTAAGAAAGATACTTCCCCATACTTCAGATAATGTGATGCATACTATGCATTGAAGGCAAGAGTGATCTATAAAAGATGAATGTGATCTATAAAAGATGAATGTGATCGTCGGGGGAGTAAGATGGTCATAATAATGATACCCCAAAGTAAAGAAATAGCTAAATTCATGGACCTTTTACAGTTCCAATATAAAGATAGCATAGTCGGTCAGTATTCATACTGGACGCTTTCAGAGTTATTAAGACGGTGCTAAACGCGCCATATGAGTTTTAGCAGATTAAACCCAAAATAAGAAAGCTTAAAGATAGGACAATCTGGGGGAGCATGGTATAAAGAGACCTAACTCCACAAGAAGGATGAATAATATAAACAAGGATCTTGTTACACAGGACCTTGTATAATCAATTGTCTTTTGGCAATAAAGATCAAGAAATGCTAGTAGCTAAGGCTCTAGAAAGTCTCAAAGAATAAGAAAATCAGATATTTCTGATGACTATAAAGTCTATGTTAGTGAAATTCAAACGGAGGGTAATCTCACCTCATTTGAAGAAGCCATGAGAGACGATCACTCATCCAAGTGGCAAGAAGCAAAGAAAGATAAAATGAAATTGATGATACCAATAATACTTTAGGATTCAGAATAAATTCCTAAGGAGCCAAAACAGTAGGCTATAATGGGTCTACAAGACAAAATATGACTCCAAAGGGAATATGTAAAGATGTAGAGCGCGACTTGAATCAAAAGTTTTGCGCAAAACGAATGAATAGATTACAATGAGTGCTAGTGGCACATTATGATCTGAGTTACATCAGATGAAAGTAAAGACGGTATTTCCCAAACGGGATTTGTATGAAAATAATTATGTGGCACAACCTAGAGGTTTTGTCATAGAAAGAAAAGAACGTAAGGGATGCCACTTGTAGGAATCTCTTATGGACTAGAGTAAATCTCTAGACAATGGCATTTAAAGTTGAAGAGTCAATTGAAAATTTTAGGTTAAAGAGAATGAGAGGACAATTGCATTTGTACAAAGTTATAGAATGGAAAATTTATTTTCTAATCCTGTATGTGTGGATGACATCTTACTTGTTAGTAGTGATGTTAATCTACTGCATGAGAAGAAGAAGCTCTTGTCCTCAAGGTTCAATAAGAAAGTTCTCGGTGAAATGTCTCTCGTTATAAGAATTGAAACTCACCGAGATAGAAGAAAAGGGGTATTAGAAATATCGCATAGGCATGCTAAGAAAAGTTTCTAAAGAAATAAAGTACCTATGCGGGCAAACATACGCCTGTTCCTATGGTCAAGGGTAATATTTTTGAGAACTTTATGTTCCAAGAAGCAATGTGAGATTGTTATAGAAGGACGTCCTATATGCTTCAGCTGTTGGAAGCTTAATGAGTACACAGATAAGATATTACCCTGACATAGTTCATATATCCGGGTTATTTTGGTAAAAGTCCAGTCCAGATATAGATCACTAGAATGGAGTTAAGAATGTCGGCCTCATGCTAAGAAAGAAAGAACAAGTACTCTCAAGTAGTTGTGGGTACAAATGATAAATTTTGGCGAGATGTTTAGTGAAACCCACATAGTAGCTAACACTCGCAGTTGGAGTTTTATTGTGGAAAAGTTCCAAAGAAATAGTTTTAGCATCGTCAGTGATGCAAGATTATAGTATAGCATGATATAAGGCTGCGGGACAGGCAAAATGATTAAGGAACTTATACCCGGAATTGATAATGGTTGTTTACAGCAATAACCATTTAGTAGTTTGCTCCTAAGACAACGGGTCAAGTGTACTGCCAAACACATTGACATTAAAGTTATACGTTGTAAAGGAGAAAGTCCGGAATCATACTAAAAGGTATTAAACATATAAGTAACAAGAAAGTACTTGTGGATCCGCTTATTAAAGGCTTACCACCCAGTGTGTTCAGAGAACACACAGTCGACATGGGTTTATGGTATAACATATGATTTTCGAACAATAAAGGGCCCAAAGTTAAAGAATCTGTTTCAGATCAGAGATGTGTATTGTAGCTGTTAAATCTATCGGCGACTGACCGTGACGATGAGGCATGCTCTATACACTGATTTGTGATGGAACAAATAAAAGTGAAAGCAATTAAAGTCAAAGTTTAAAGTTAAATGATAAGTTGAGATCAAGGGGGAGAATGTTAGAATAGATCTCAACCGAATTGGCCTAACGGCCAACTCGGACCCTTTGACCGCGTCCTGATCGGGGATGCTTAACCGACTCCTAGTCGGTGGGCCCCTGTCGCGCAGCCCTATAAAGAGGAGGTGGGGGCCAGGGGCACATGACACGAGGTTCACTACCACTGCCGCCACCCACCGTCCTAACCCTAGCTGATCGAGAGGGGAGTGCTGTAAGCGACGGGAAGCCGCCACTAGACTTCACCGCGCCACTACCTCCACCACCGCCGGTCTCCACCGCTACTCCGACCGTCGCTGCCATGCGCAGATCTTCATCGATGAACCAGCAAAGGTAGAGAGCTCCTCCGATGGTCAGATGCTCTCTCTCTGTCTCCTACTCCCGAAGGAAGCTCCAGCTCTATTTGATTCAACTGATAAAGAAATCACCCACTGGATCCGGACCTAGATGATCTAAAGAACCTAACAGACCGAGCTCCTCCAGCAGCTCAACAGACTTCTTCCTGCATGTGGCATCTCCGGTGACGACCTCTGCACCGGCATGGTGGCTCTCGATGGCCTGGGATGCCATGGTTTACAAATTGAGCTGTGAGGAGCGGCAAGAAAGACACTGTAGTTGTAAATTGTAGCTGGCTGCTCTTGAGAGTGATGATGTGTTTGTGTGATGGGAAATGGGGCACCAGCACATATATAGGCAGGCAGCTTGTACAGACTGAGAAGCAGTGCAAGGCAACGTACATGCAGTCTTGTTTGACTTGGTTATTGACATAGGACGTTGAACTTGACGAGGACCATTGTGGTGTGCTTTCAGGTCCGGCCGGCGTGCTGAACTACGAACTTGACCGTTTCTCTATGTATGTAGCTACTTGTAAATTAGTTTAAACTCTATACGAGTAACTAAGTTGGTACCTCACATATTTTTACGCCGTTTGATTTCACTCAATAAATTGTTAGTGTTTTTTCAACCATTATTACTTTTTATTTAAGTTTAGCCTTGTGTCGGTTTACTAAAACAGGGTCTCACTAACTAAACTCCCAATCAGTGTTCGTTCACTATAATATATTTAAATTTCTCCTATTATAATGACTGATTGACTGTATTTAAATATCGCCTGTTAACTTAGCGGTATAAGTAAATTTTGCTAACTTTTTCTAGACATTTATTTTAGCCATCCTCTGATTCCTCATTCTCTTACCTTGTCGTATAAAAAAAATCAAAAATCAATTCATAAACATCAAACTACAGTATAATGATGTTACAGCATCGACATCGAAGGAAAAATACTAAAATTAACACTTCCATTCTCAACAGGGATAATACTAAAATTAATACTTAGAGGTATTTTTTATGAGTAAATACTTAAAATATTTAATAATACAAGCTAATATGTCGTCTGTAAGTAGCTATAGAATGTTGGGCATGTTTGCGTGGTTACCATAGCTATTTATTGGGCTTGGCAAAACCTTATTTCAATTAAATCAAACAAATTTCAAGAGCCACAATAAATGTTAGGTGCAATAAAGAAATAATTTCACTTCAGAAATTGACTAGAGATTGACTCATCTTGAATTGACATCCACCTATCGAGACATGGGGAGCCGCAACGTGCATTGCCTCAGGCTTTGCTGACCAACACACCATATGAATGGTGCAGCGTAGGGGTTCTGTAGCCTCAAACTATTACTGATGCCATGGGTTTACATTTTCCATACGTAACTAGCACCACGTTGGAGGAGCATAAGATTTACCTCTGCAGGGCCTCGGGCCAGCCTCAGCCTCATGCTGTGAGGAAGGGCAGGGAGTGAGGGACCACTATTGTGGGTTCGTAACCACGGCAAGCATCGTGGTTGTTTGTCGGAAGTCGATGTGTGGGTCTCGAGTGGCTCGGGCACTCAAAAACACAAGAGAGACACGACGATCTATCTAGGTTCAGGCTTATGAATCCTACGTCCAGCAGTGATGTGTTCTTCGTGTTAAGGAGCACCCAAATCGGGGGTTACAACGGATTGGAACAGATTGAGAGTTTAGCGAGGGATCGTTCGGTGCTATCCTATGGCTCGTCAGAGTTCTTCTTCCGTAGCAAGTAAGGAACCAACCTCCTCTAGCTGAGTTGCTGAGGAAGGAACTCCCCTTTTGTTTAACAAAATCCCTTTAGGGGCTTTCCCTCCAGTTTCATAAAAAAATGATAGGCTGGCCATCAAAACCTGTTGCCAACCATAAATCTAATAATAACAGTTTCAGACTGACAAGATGCTCCAACAAAATGTAGAAACACCCTAGCTAAAGGCCAGCAGACTAAGACTAATACCAGTTCAGTGATAGGAGTACCATCAATTTGTCATGCATTATTAGAAGCTACCGTGCTTGGCCCGTTTTCGATGGAGGCTGTTCTTAATGCTGCATAAATACACAAATCATGTACACTTGATGAGGAACAAGTAAAACCAAACAGAGGGACCAACAAATTTCTTTAAAAAAAAAGCTGGCCGTAATATATACAAGTCCAACATTTAACAACCAGGCAGCCTAATAGATAAACAAGTTTCTTGGAAGATCAAGCCAATTTTACAAATGATCCATAAAAAAGAAAATGTAGCACAACTTTATGTTATATATATTGCAATATTCTACTCTCAAAAACTCACTATTCTTGAACCAATATATCATTGTCCATACTTCCTTTTATGACGGTGTCCAGTATGCCAGGCGCCGACATACTAGTGGCTGAGGTGGCGCCTGTCATTAGGGGGCTAATGGCCCGAATTATCTCCTTAATTTGTATTTCCTATTTTTATTCCTTGAATTTAGGATCTCATGGTTGGTTGTTTAGGAAGGGATAAATATCCCAAAAACTAATGAATTGAATTAAGTAGAGCAACAGATTTGTTGCTGGGCTTCGCCTCTGCTCTCTCGCTCTCGTGTTTGCACCACGGCACCGTGATCACCACAGCGCCCACTCGCCATTGTCTGCCAAGACCTCGCCTTCCATCCTTCCACCCCTATATTCTACGCAGCAAGCTACTTCAGAAAGTAGGGTAGCGGAACCTACCACTTCCATGCAAAGCTACTAACTTAGTGAAATTAGTACCAGCGCAAAACTAAAGAAAGTAAAACTTTACAGAATTCAAGATGACCCGGGACATGAGGCAATTACCTGGAGTGAAGAAACTCATGTAGGGAATAATATTTACGGTGTGGCCATCAGCATAAGATACCTTTGTCACTCGGCCGGACTTGATATCAATAGCCAAGATTCCAGCATCACCAGCTCCTATGACAAAAACACTGACAGCATCCGCAGCAGCAAGGATGTAAGGTGAGGATGAGAGCCCAGAAACAGGGACGAAACTCTTGAGTTCAACAATTTTATGTTGTGTCCATGTCCATCCACCACCCAGAGTCGTAGCAGACTCCTTCAACCTCAACCATGTGCAGAGAGTGAAATCATGCATCATAGCAAATCCCAATCCGCCACCATTCTCCACTGACATGAGCACAACGGCGGATGTTTTCATTATCGGGGTAGCCTGATGACCAACAGTTCTTTTTTGGCCAAACTGTACTCTAGGATTCCATTGTTCTGGCCTCCAAGGAAGTAGAGCGCATTCTCGACAAGAGCACTGTAAGTGCAACGTTGCTTAACATACCCATGTTGCTCAGTATAGGCTGTGTGGCTCCACTTATCGGCCTCCGATCCGACGAATAGACGTAAGCGTGAGTGAACCTCTTGAACAAGGTCCTGCCCACCAAGACCACAGTGTAGGGGCCACCAGAGGGGCACTCCATGTGGTCGCAGCCTGGCGCTACGCAGAGCAACGCGGCGTTCCAATAGACACAGGGAGAGCAAAGGAACTGCAGCATGGGAAGCTTGCGCACCTCACCGGTGGCCGGAGTCCAGACGGTGAGCTCCCTCATTTTAGGGTTAGACCAGGCTGGGTTGTAGTAGAATAGGATGCGGCCATGCCCGGGCATCGAGGTGGTGGCGGCATCAGGTGAACGGTGGCAGGTGATGAGCTGAGCTGGTGTCGGAGGGGCAGAAGGAGGAGGTGGGGATGAATCGTGTCGTGGTGGTGGCGGCATCAGGTGAACGGTGGCAGGTGATGAGCCCGAGCATGGGGGGCGTGCGGTGGAACTGGTGGAATCGATACCGGAAGCCGGGATCTGCGACGAGGCGGCACCAGCGCTTGCAAACGAGGGCAGCACGGACGAGGAGCACAGGTTTGTCCGGTGGGAGGCGGAGGAGGATCTCTTCCATGAGCTCGTCCATCAGTGCTGGCGGCCGACGTAGCGGCGGTGGCGCGGCCATGCTGTGCTGCTCGATGGGCGCCTGGGCGATGGTTTGGTCAGGGCTCGGTGCGAGTGCGAGTGCGAGATCGGGGAGACGGCTTATTGTCCAGTTCAACCAGGTGGAAGTTCGGCTCTGCCAAGTGGGGTCCAGGCTAATCCAGCATACAAACGCTCTGCAATTCCATATGAGATCATGTGTCTGCAAATTAGTCGAAATCCACAACACTTCAAGAGTCCAACGTCAAGCAACTCAGAAGATACACCGATCATGTGTTTGTTTGCAAAACAAAAGCTAATATATATGAATTTACAAAAAAAATGATAATATGAATTTATTACAAAACAAAAGATACTATGAATATGCAGGCAGAGCATGCATCAGCTCCACAGAGCACCGTCTATGATCCTTGGTCGTCTTCTTCGATGTCTGCTCGCGGCAGAGCACTGTCTTGCTCGCGGCATGTACAAAACAAAAGATGTCTGCTCGAGAGCAAATCTCCTCTAGAGCCTCCACAGACTTGTTTTTGAAGATGACATCTCCACTGACGAGTGACGACCTCTGCACCTACAGCTGTCCGATTCAGTTTCATGGATGCCCATAATTCAGAGCTTTTGTTCTTGTCAGCAGCTATGAGCCTGATTAGTGTCTCTGACTGTAGCACATCCAAGAACCCAGAAACTACAGCTCCAAAAGATATTTTTGAAATTTCTGGCTGACTTGTAGCATGCCAACAAATTTCAACTCCCTTTTGACATAATACAGCACAGAGAAGTCTGAAAATTTTCATTTGATTTCGGAGGATCCAAGGCACAGTTGGTCATATCTGGCTTCCCAACTAGCTATATATAAACTGTTGACTGCGTCATGGTGTGCTGACCCGTGTCCTTTCCACTAGACAGCTACCTGAAACCTCTCTTTGATGTTACTATGACGGCAATGATGGAGGACCCCAACCCCGACCCACTCCTCCCCTTTCTCGTCCCTGCCGCTCCTACACCAATCCCACCTAGATCCGCCCCATCCACAGCATCACCCCTCCTTCAACCACCAGATCTGAGACCCTCGTCGCCGGACCTACTCATCGATGGGTCGCACGTGGAAGCACACCCAGGGACCAAGGAGATCGAAGCAATTGAAGACCAGGTCCATGGTGGGGAGAAGTTGCCAGCACCTCTGCCGCAGTCGCCGCTAGCTATGTCGGTGGCAGTACCTCTACAGTCGCCATCTGTCCAAGCTTTCCCTCAACCAGCAAGCCCAACCATGATTGATATAGAGCTGCAGGAGAAGGGGTGGGCGCTGCTCCCAGATTTGTCGAGAGACTTAAACAAGCTCAGCAAGCTGCAGGCGAGCATGGAAGGGAGTGAAAGCGGATCTGTCATCAATCCTTCAGATCCACCGGAGATTTCTCACAAGAAGGCAGCCAGTCAAGCGTCACAATCAAGTGGAGTAGTGCTCGCTCACAAAGATGATACGGTCAATGAGGCTACTCTCCTCAACTCCAGGATTCCAGCAAGCCATAAGGGGAAACAAATTCAAGAGGGTGCTGGCATTCATGGAGACCAGAGGCCACACAACTTTTCAGAGCCTTGGCCCTCCTCCTCAAGCACGCCGCATACGACGGCCTCTGCCCCTCTGCATGGAGCGTCAAGCTCCTGCCAGAAGGAGCATCAATGGAGCCCTGCCATTAACGAAGAGGGATTCGAGCCGGCCAGAACATCTCACAGACATAGAGAGATAGACACAGTGGCGAAGGCAATTCAATCCTCCAACCCACCAGGATTCAAATCAATGGGCTTTGAGTTCTACAGGAAGAAGATGGAGGGGAGGTCTTTAACTGCTTTTCCATGAAACACATTGGTCATCTCTGCCATTCACCGCACAGATGCTGGAAATGCTTCCGTTCTGGGCACAGGGCCAATGAATGCAGCTCCGAGGTCTCAACCCCTCACAATAAAGCTAGGACACTCCAGCATCACAAAGCATCCATCCACAACCCCAACACCACCCACCACCTTCGGAGAGAGACCACCGCTCCTACGCGGAAGTGGTCCGCGGCCCAGAGTCCATGGAAGCGAGGTACCCCGGCCACCCGCGTGCCAGACCGGCACGTGGCTTCTACGCTGTGACAGCAACTGGAGCCATCAAGCGCCGCCGCGACAACCTCATCAACAGGGCTGCCATCTGCTAGCTCGACACCGACAGCCATGACACCGAGACCTATCACCTCAGCGATGCCCTCCTCAGCAAGCTTCATCTGCGTCACGGCGAGTTCTAGGTAGTCAAGCATTATCCTGAGCGGTTTCTTGTCATCTTCTCAGAGCTGGAGATCAGACAGCGTCTGCTGGACTGCGGGGGCCTCTTTGACAGGGGCCGCGACTTCCACTTCGCACCATGGACTGAGCGCCTCCATGCCACCAACACCAACTAGGAGTTCCATGTCAAGGTGCGCATCGAGGGCATCCCTGTCCATAGCTGGGCGGAGGACGTGGCGGCCCGTGCGCTGGGGAGGAGCTATGCGGTGAACTACCTAGAAGAGAAGACACGCCGCCACGAGCATATCAGGACCTTCGACTTGTGGGCGTGGTGCTGTGACCCTGCGACATCCCCACTAAAGTCATGCTCATGGTCACCGAGCTAGACAGAGAGCTGCCGCCGATGTCCATCCCTCTCCTCCTAGCGCCACCAGGACATGACGCACCCGTCGACCTCAAACGCGCCCAGGTCATCCTCCTGCGCAACCACCTGGAGATCGTGGAGGACCTCACCTTACTACAGGATCGTGACAAGACTGGCGGTCCCATGAACCGCCTGCCACGCCGCGAGCTAGTCTGGTCCTACGGGGCGCCGTACACGGTGGGTGAATGCCTCCCTAGCAGGCGGGGACATGATCGTGGAAGGGACATGGGACATCACCGCCATCGGGACGATGACGACTACGACCCCAACCGCCACCACCAGGGCACTCACCGTCATCGCAGCGTCTCCAGCTGGGTAAGGAACCCGTGCTGCAGGAGTGGAGTGGAGGACTACATCAGCTCCACCAGGTGGCGTGGGGGCCAAAACAGAGTCAGCCCCCTGAGCTTCACAAGGCGCCAGCTCAGGTCTGGAAGGTGAAGGAGGCAAAGAAGCAGCAGGTCTCTTTTGCAGACACAATTGCAACTGAGCTCAAGCCACCCAAGCGCACCCTGCCTGATGACATCATCATGCTCATCAAGGGTAATTCCCAGAATCAACCCATGCCATTATCTGTTCAATCTTTTGATGACATTCTAGAAGGGGAAACTTTCTTATCATCTGATCATGCAACACATGCAGCTGTGGAAGCTAGCAATGAGCACAACAGTGGCATCAGCATGGAGCTCGTGGAGAACAACAGAGCCGGGACCAAGAGGGTGCAGCAGGCGCTGACCGAGACCCTCAAGCTGATGGAGATGATGATGGCTTCACCTAGTGACGAGCTGGTGAGTCAACACAGTCCACAACAGTTTACTGCAGTAGAGGGACAGAGTAACACTTCGATAACAAACAGTGTTGTCCCATCACCACCCAGCCTTTGCATTTCTCAGTTGGTTGTGGTTGAGGGGGTGCCAGTAGGGCAGAACGCCGAAGCTCAACTCAGAAAAAAGAAGAAAAACAAAACCACTAACAACTCCAACCGCCACATTGCACCGCCAAACCCGGATGACTAAGGACATCAGGACAAAAACACTGTCATCACCGCCCAACTGAATTTTAATGTTTCGTTTTCACAAAAGGAATTGACAAGCGATCGACCGAGGAAAATAAGAGGACGTGAATGATCGAAGAATAATAATTAAATTATTTTCACGTAAACAACAAACCATGTGATGTGTCTATATCGCCACGCCACACGCACGCACGCATGCCTGATCGAGAAATACCTGCATGCATATCTCCTCTCTTCTTTCATACTTAAACCGATACGGGATGCCGTTCGACTATCATTATGATCAGAACATACAGTTTTGTATTTGCTCATCAATCCAAATCGGCCACTTTTCGGTGCCTGAAACTGGATGATAGGCAGGTCAATTTAGGAGGAGCTAGCTCTGTACTTCCTGCTGCTATACATCTATACATCTATCCACAATAATAAAGAGGCAAAATTTCAGGCGTTTATCTTTTGTCCATCCATTTTTTTTGTCCGTCTCCCTTGAACTACCGGACAACGAAGAGTTTCTTCCATCCGGAGTTATATATATAACCTATGCTCATACGAGTTAGAATAGCTCTTGTCTAACGTGATACGGAGTCCGATTCTAATATATACACAGTTTTAAGTAATATAGATAGCAAGAAATCCTAATCCAAACAGATCTCTCCGATCCTAAATTTAAATAGGAATTTTAATCTAAATAGAAAAGAAATAAAGGCAAAATTTCTGCTTTTTTTCGCATTCCAGTCCGCTCCGCTTCCCCGAATCAAACTGAGTCCTGCAGGTAGTTAAGTCCCTACAAAATAATATTACCTAATCTCTTCATATTACTACAATTGTCCTGGAATCCATCTATTATACAAATCACAAAGAGAGAAGTTTCAATCGGTTGCCCAGTCTGAAGATATCATGGTCCCCTACAGCTACCAAAAATCAAAAGCAAGTTGCTTATACCAAACCAAAGAATTTTCAAGCAAATCAAACGCCCAATCTAAGCGAGAAAAACAATCAAGAAGCAGGCAAGTGCCCGGCGACTAGCGATAAAACAATCATGAAGCAAGCAAGCGCCCGCCCGCGGTCCAGCCGACTGTACAAGTGCGACGTTGATCGGGGATGGGGTAGATCCGTTTGGGGAATGCAAGGCTGTGTTTAATCTTCTGCACCATGGATGACAGGCTCCTCGAGGACGAGTGCGGGGATGATCCTATGGATGACGAGGCTAGGAGGATGAGATCGCCGGCCGCGCAGAGGTTGAGCACGACGAGGACGAGATCATCCGCGTGGAGGATGAGCCCACTGTGGCGCGGGAGGTCAAGTGTGTGGAGCCCGTCAGCAACGCGAAGGTCGAGCGCAGCGTACCTGATGGTGGCACGGGGAGGATGAGCCTGGCGGTGATGGCGGCGCGGAGGACGAGCGCGAGGAGAGCAGGCTGCAAGAGACACGGAAGATGAATGCGAGGAGGAGGAGTCCTCCAGCAGCCGGGAAGATGAGTGCTGGGAGAAAAAAGAGAAGGGAGGCGTGGGGGCTTGGCTGCGGAATCTATGAGATTTTTCTCAACGCTTGCTCTCTCCCTATTCTGATTTCAGGGCTCTGGGATTGGACGGAGAAAAGGCTCGACGGCTTGACTGCGTCACAGGAGTATCGACGATGGCGAAAAGTTGGAGATAACTACGAAGACATGACTCTCATGTATTGTGAAGGGTCCCACAGATTATCTAATATATAAAATATAAATACCATATCAATTTTGCTAAAAAGTAACGTTTAATCATATCTTTTCTAATCTAATTCATCCACGAGCACTAACCATTCACAGGAAAGGGCATGTTTTTTTCTCTCTCCGTGTTTTCTTTGGTATAGAGTTCATTTGGTAGCTGATTTTATTAAGAGTTAGTAATATGTGATGAATTAGAGATTAAAATCTTAATTATTTAATTGTCTTGAACTTACGAACCTTATGCGAGTTAGATACCGTATGTCCAACCAATCTATATAGTCTGATTTTAAAGTGCATTAGAACAAATGATGCCCTACTTTCAAAAACTAGCAGCTATTTATTTCAATCAAATGTGGCAATTAATTTAATTATAAGCAGCAACCATTAATTTTAAAGGCATCTACAAGAATTTGTTTATTTGTTTCAAGCCGATATCACTAGCCATGTAGGCGTGCCATGGCCACAAGGTCACTATATATAAAATTAAACACACGAGTAGCACGTGTCCAACTACAATATAGAATAAAAACGCACAACTAATTGAAATATATGGTGCGATCGTTAAATCTCTAAGCTATAAATTATCTAGGACCACACAAGACGTGAGTCCCGTTCAACGCACGGATAATTTTGCTATAATAATAAAGAGGTAAAATTTCTAGCCATTTTTTTGTTCCATTCATTTTTTTTGTCCATCTCCCTCTAATAACTGGACAATGAAGAGTTTCTTCGGTCCGGACTTATATATATAAAAAACCCGTGCTCATATATATATGGATAGCTCTTGTCTAGCATAATACGGAGTCTGATTCCAAAACATATTGGCTAGTGTATGTGACCCAGACTTGGAAACAAATGGCGGCCAACTGAAACTATTTTCTGTTCTATTTTTAAACAGATAAGGTTTTATTAAAAAACATATTATATTTTTTCTAATGGTTTCCTTTAAAGAAAAATCAACTTTCCATATGAATCCTATTCCGACATGGTTCATGACGGAAGATAAACATATTATATTTATGACCGATTCCTTTTAAAAAAATCAGTTTTCCAATACAAATCCGCATTACAACGGGAGAAAAAATCAAACGTTTATGAAAAATGAGGGCAAGAGTGTTGCACATTTATTCATATTTTACCTTTTTTCTATACCTCTATACCTAATATTAAATAGCCAAAATTAATTACTAATACTAACTTATATTATACTCGATGTTATTATCATTATAAAACAAATTATAGTTCTAAAATTATATAAAAGTAATAAAATATAAATAATAGATATGTAACAACACTTATGTCTTTGTTTTTCGTTCATGTATCTTTTTTTCTCTCGTTACAAGGCACCAGCACATTTACTACTATATATATATACATTGCGAGATTCGGTTCATCTCTCCAATTAACCCACGACGGGACATAAAGTAGATCCACGTGATTCCTTGCCTCATGTATATTACGAATTTACGATGTTGCTGGCCTGACTCTCCAAAATCATTAACCATGGTCCCTTTGCTCAAGGCTTCATGTGTGATGCCTCCTCGAGGGACATCGCAGGATTCAAATGGTATACAAACCCTCATCTATATCATTAATTTCTATCTCTACTCTACCTAATATTAAAGAGGCAGGGAGGCTTGCCACACATCCCATGCCGAGCAGGAGGTTATTTCCCACGCTGCTTTCTCCACGTCCACGCCACCACGCGCTGCGCCGACGGTCCTACGTGGTCAGCCAAGCTCCACGCCACTCCGGGCGCACACCGTTGGCCGCCTCTGTCGTCTCCAAGGCCATCACTACCAGCTCAGCCACCAAGCACCACGGGGGCCACGGCCCTGTCCTAGGTCGCCACTTACACCTCCACAGACTACTTCATGGCCGCCGCACTGTTGTGCACGTTGAGCCGAAAGTCCACCTCCACCTTCGAATTGGCATAACGGCCGCAGCTGGCAGTCGACTCAAAATCTTGTATCCGTTCTTCCCTCTTTCCTCGATGTTTGACCTCCACAGGTCATTGCTTCGACTGCTTGTGCCAGCTCGAACGAAGCATCGGTTTCAATTTGCCACCGGAGAAGCCCTAAAGAGGGTCTTAACAGAAAAATGTTTCTGGATTTATGGAGCATCCTGTTCATCTTATCAACCAAAATTGACTTGCATGTTACGGGAATGATTCCACCATCAGAAGATTTGATTGTTTATTGTCAGTATGAATGCTTTTCGCTTGAGGACGTTCTAAAGATAAAACTCCAAGATGTAATGTGTGGAAATATTAAGCAACATTGAAAATTCGAGGTCCTAGCATGGAGGTCTCAGATACACCCTACTACAGCTATGTCTATATTAGTGAAATCCAGTAACTAAAGGCCAAAGCTGCCAAGAGAATGCTAAGCGTTGTATGAAAAATGGAGTAGCTCTTTCGCAGGCTTATACAGCTGTATATTTGTACGTACTCTGACTTTGATACACACTCGATCCTGATGTCTTTCTAGTTCATGTACAGGCAACGTTCCTGTTCAGTGTGCTGGTAGCTCTGTTTTTTATATGTGTATTTTCTTCTACAGTGGGATTAAATTGATGAGCCATACGATGAAGCTCTGGGAGAGGGTTATCGAGCATCGCCTAAGGAGAGTGACACATGTGACCCAAAATCAATTTGGGTTCATGCCTGGTAGGTCGACCATGGAGGCGATTTTCTTATTACGACAATTGATGGAGAGATATAGAGAGCAGAAGGACTTGCACATGGTCTTTATTGACCTCGAGAAGGCATATGACAAAGTACCGAGAAATGTCATGTGGTGGGCCTTGGAAAAGCACAAAGTTCCAACTAAGTACGTTACCCTCATCAAGGATATGTACAGGGATGTGGTGACGTTTGTCCGAACATGTGATGGCGACACCAGTGACTTTCCAATTAAAATAGGACTGCATCAGGGGTCAGCTTTGAGTCCTTATTTATTTGCTTTGGTGATGGATGAGGTCACAAGGGACATACAAGGTGGTATCCCTTGGTGTATGCTCTTTGCTGATGATGTGGTGCTAGTTGACGACAGTAGGGCAGGGGTTAATAGGAAGTTAGAACTATGGAGGGCAAACGTTAGAGTCGAAAGGGTTCAGACTTAGTAGGACTAAGACCGAGTACATGAGGTGCGATTTCAGCGCGACTAGGCATGAGGAGGGAGACGTTAGCCTCGATGGGCAAGTGGTGGCCAAGAAGGATACTTTTCGGTATTTAGGGTCGATGCTACAAAAGGACGGAGACATTGATGAAGATGTTAGGCATAGAATTTCAGCCGGCTGGTTGAAATGACGTCAAGCTTCTGGCGTCCTCTGTGACAAAAGGGTGCCTCAGAAGCTGAAAGGTAAGTTCTATAGGACGGCGATTCGTCCGGCGATGTTATACGGTGCTGAGTGTTGGCCTACAAAAAGACGACAGGTCCAGCAATTGAGTGTAGCAGAGATGCGTATGTTGCGTTGGTGTTGTGGGCACACAAGGAGGGATAGAGTCTGGAATGACGATATTCGGGATAGGGTTGGGGTGGCTCCAATTAAGGAGAAATTGATTCAACATCGGTTGAGATGGTTTGGACATGTCCAACGGAGGCCTCCTGAGGCGCCGGTGCGTAGTGGAGTTCTAAAGCGGGCCGATAATGTAAAGAGCGGTAGAGGTCGACCTAAACTAACTTGGGACGAGTCCGTTAAGAGAGATCTTAAAGAGTGGAATATCCCCAAGGATTTAGCTATGGATAGGAGCGCTTGGAGATTGACAATCAACGTGCCTGAACCGTGACCTCTTTTTGTCTTGTGCTCTTTTTATCCCTTTATGTGTCTCCCTGTTTTCTCGTCTCTTTTGGGTTTCATCTCTAGCCTACCCCAACTTACTTGGGACAAAAGGCTATGTTGTTGTTGTTGTTGTGATATTCTTCTACAGTTTTTATCTGGAACTTTAATTTCACTGACCCGATTTCATAGGAAGCAGGATCACAATCACAATAAATTGAAGGTCTTTACTTCAAGCGGCTAAAATTAGCCCTTACAAGTATTGATTTATATTGCAGTTGGACACGAAGAGAAATGGTCAATTCTGGAGTTCAGCATGCCAGAATAGAGAGCACACCACAATGGTCCTTGTCAAGTTCAACGCCCTTTGCCAACAAAGTCAGACAAAGACTGCACGTCGTCTTCCACTGCTTCTCTGCTCACAGCTCCATATGAACACTTCATCGCTCTCAAAAGCAACCAGCTAAAGTTTACAAGTAGTCTCTTTCTTGCAGCTACTCACAGCTCCATTTGTAGAGCATGGCGTCCCAGTCCATCGAAAGCCACCGTGCCGGTGCAGCAGTCGTCACTGGAGATGCTGCAAGCAGGAAGAAGTCTGTTGAGCTGCTGGAGGAGCTCGGCCTCCCCAAGGGCCTGCTTCCTATGGAGGACATCCAGGAGTTCGGGTACAACCGAGACACAGGATTCTTTTGGCTGGTGCAGGGGAAGAAGAAGGTGGAGCACAGCTTCAAGAAGATCAAGCAGACGGTGTCGTACGCCGCCGAGGTCACGGCGTTCGCTGAGAAGGGCAAGCTGAGGAAGATCACTGGTGTCAAGACCAAGGAGCTGATGCTGTGGCTTAGCGTCGTCGAGGTGTACGTCCTAGAGGCCTCGCCGGAGAAGGTCACCTTCAAGACTGGAACTGGCCTCTCTGAAAGCTTTGATGCTGCTGTGTTTGCCCTTGGGGAATGAGGAATCACCGGATGAGACATGAATGATGTCCACGAAAAAACATCGGTCTGATTAAAACTACGAATCTGTATTATTGCTTGTTGGCTCTGTATTTTCTCCTTCTCACTTTTCCTGAAATGATGTTCGTTTTACATATGAACCAAAAGGAATGTTTTGTCTCTGCTAATTCAACTTATTTGCATGGCAATTTGTACTTTTACCATGGCAAAATTATACTCCTGCGCTGTTATCGTGAAACAGAATGGTGATGTCAGAAGAAAGCGTTGACTTTTCAATGCCTCTATGGTTGACTAGTGGTCTGTGAGGTGAGGGCTGGAGCCGGAGCCCCGAGCGTGGTCCAACATTCATTTTCTGGAAAGGAACAAATCTTCAGAGCACCCGTCAAGGCCCAATGAAGCAGCCCATCCCACGTTTGTCCTGTGGCCTTCTCCGCTGTGTCCTCAAGTTCACTAGATGCGCAAGGCCTTCTTCAGGGCATTGCGATAGGACCTAGTCTAGAAAAAATCATGCTAAAAATTACAAAATTCGGGTGCATACCCACTACAAGAAAAATTCCTAGGAATTTCGTTTTCTAGTGCACATGGACTCCAATTTTGTTATTTTTGTATGATTTTTTCTATATTGAGTTTGAATCTCAACTTTTGCAACAAACTATATATATGGATGCACTATAGATGTGTATTGTTTTACAATTCTCCAAATCACGAAAGTATGCTTTCCGAGGTCGTTATGGTGCGCACGGGTGCTCTGTGGCATTGGCCCTTCCTAGGGGCGGTGACCGTCACCAGCGTTAGGTCTCACGGACGAGCATAAACCTCTGAGAGGGGTGCCCGGAGCAGATTGCTAACAGCAGCGGCTGGTGCCTCCTGCTGTTGCCCCCCAGGGGTGGGCTAATGGAGGTCAGGCCAAAAGCCAGGATGGCGATGTTTGTGGATGTCGTTTACCTTGGAGGCATCCTTTTTGCACCTCATCTCTGCCTTCCCTGCCAGTGGTTGCGGGTGAAAACTTTCCCAATATGGTGGGCTGGCGTAGCCAATGCTATTGGCGTCCTTACCTTCGTGAAGGCTTTGTTAGGCAACTGAAAGGATCAAGATGCCCAAGAGGGAGGTGAATTGGGCTTTTCTAAAAATTAATTGCAAGAATTAAATCCTACAAGTCAAACTTCACCCCTAGTGCCTACTAGTGTTTCTTGTGATTCTACCGATAAAAGTTTTGCACCCTAAGTTCCAATCCTAGACTAGCATGGCAATTCTAGGAAAGTAAACAAGCAATGAAAGTAATGCACGAAAGTAAATGCTTGAAAGTAAGGGTTAGGAACACGGCGATGTTTTGCCGAGGTATCGGAGAGTCGCCACTCCCCACTAGTCCTCGTTGGAGCACCCGCGCAAGGGTGTAGCTCCCCCTTGATCCGCGCAAGGATCAAGTGCTCTCTACGGGTTGATTCTTCGACTCTCCATCGCGGCGAATCACCCAAAACCGCTCACAACTTGAGTTGAGTCACCCACAATCTCGTCGGATGATCACCAAACTCCCAATCACCACCAAACCGTCTAGGTGATGGCGATCACCAAGAGTAACAAGCTAGAACTCTCACTTGACCACGATAAGCCTAATAAGAAGATGGATGCACACTTGCTATACTCTTGTCACTAGTGAGGAATCACAAACTTTGATTCTCAAATCACTATCCTCACTAGGGTTCTTGCACTCCCTTGCACTCCAAAGGTGTTTCTCAGCTGAACAAATGAGCAAGAGACCTCTAAAAGAGGTGGAGGGAATGTATTTATACACCCCTCAGACAAATCTAACCGTTATCTGTCGAAACAGCAAAACGCGCACTGACCGGACGCGCCGGTTGACATGACCGGACGCGCCGGTCAAGTGTAACGGTCGGAAACCGAAAGTTACGCTGAGTGACCGGACGCGCCGATCTATGATGACCGGACGCGCCGGTCTAAAATGATCGGACGCGCCGATCAGGGATGACTGGACACATCCGATCATGCAAGAACCTTACTGAAAACTGATCTGACGCTCGACCGCGTCCGATCATAGATGACCGGACGCGTCAGGTCAGCTCGGGACCTTACTGGAACATGACCGGACGCGTCGATCACTTCACAGTCATGTCCGATTACACCGTTTACCCTCTGGAACACGTGTCAGACTGACCACCGCGTCCGGTCCTCTCAAGGACCGCGTCCGGTCGATCAGTTAAACCCGCACTGTTGTGTTAGTACTGACCGGACACGTCCGGTCATGACCAGGACCGCGTCCGGTCATAGGTAAACTGCTCAAACGACTTCTAAACGCGACGCAACTTGAACCAAGTTGCTTCCAACTGAACTCTGAGCTTTTCTAGAGCTACCTAGTGCTAAGTTTGACAAGTGTGCACCACACCTAAACAGAAGACCTACCTAGGTCAAGCTACTCGCTCATGCCCCCCTTTATAGTACGATCAAAGGAAACAAAGATCCTAATGACTATTCCAGATGTAACTCAACACCTTGACATCCGGAACTAACTGTCCTTAATCTTGTCGTTGATCCTTTGAAAACTGAAATGATTTCCATCAAGGGACATGAATACCATATTGTCCAAAGCAGTTATCATCTCCATGACCTAACTTACCAATGTTTCTGCAAAACACACGTTAGTCATGGTAATAATGCGTTGTCATCAATTGCCGAAACTAGCACTGGGGCCTAGATGCTTTCAATCTCCCCCTTTTTGGTGATTGATGACAACACTTAGATTCAGAAGATATGAGTTGAGGTTTTCGATCATGCTTGGTTCACATAAGCATAAAGCTATAAGCACAAGGGGTTAGTCATTGCTTATGTGTTCCAAGCAACTGAGTGTACTCATAAGATAAAACATGAAGAGTTAGTACACATAAAACATAGCTCATATGAAATCAGAGTAAGGCACGAAAGCACAACCTTATGAGCTAAATACCATTAAGTGACATAAATATTAAGACATAGTCTCACAAACTCATTGTCACACAATGCAGGGCGAGAAAATAAACATGATGCATGAATGTAGCACACAAGAAAAAAAACGAAACCCTCTATCACCACTCCCCCTGAATCTATGCTCTCTCTCTCCCCCTTTGGCATCAACCGCCAAAAACTAATCTAAGGATCTGACGGGGGAACAGAAGTTGTCGTGTCGGGTGCCGAGGAGCGCGGAGTGATCACGAACTGTGAAGTATCCTCCTCAGACTCTAAACTGTCAGGCTGACCCTCTGTAGATGAACGTGGCAGTAAAGCAGTCTGGGTCTGTAGAGGAGGTGCAGCAACTGAAGGTGTAGAGGCAACTATCGGATCAGTCACTGTCGCTTGAGCCTGAAAGACACCAAGAGTGGGAGGATCTGTAGATGCAACTGAAGAAGGTAGAGTGTCTGTAGTGGTGGCCCCTGTCACTGGAAATGCAGCAGTCTCTGAAGCCGACATGTCTGAGGTAGTCACAAAGGTAGAATATGATGGTGTCGGCTGTCCAGTCAGCTCACTGTATGTAGCACTGAAATCAGGGAATGCAGTGCCTGAGAGGAGGTGAGGTCCCGGCTGAGCTGGTAGAGTAAACCCTATCTGGATAGGCGTGTAGCTCGGAGACTGAAACGTCTGCGGTACCTGTTGCTGGGGGAGGTGTACTGAAAGCTCGGCTGCCCCTGACTCTGAGGTCCACTAGACTGTAAGGCTGGAGTCAGGACAAACGGTGGTGGCGGTACTCCCACAGTGATAAGGTGGCGTAGGTGCTCTAAGTACTGCTGCTGAGTGGCTGCCTGCTGCCTCTGCATCTCGAACTGCTGTCGCAGAAACTCGAGCTGCTGCCTCTAGAGCTCGTCCTGGCGAGCCTGAATCTGTGCGAACGCTGCAGCTGAGTCCTATGCCTGTCGCTGCATCTGGATCTCTTGTCTCTCCTGTGCTTGGGTCAACCTCTCAAGTATAGCCACCATGGCTGGATCTGAGCGGAAGGCTGAGCCAGAGCCACCGGCCTCATGGTCATGAGGCCGAGGAGAGCGGTACTGGGGGATGGGCTGATAATCCTCATATGTGCTGTCAGTGGCCACATCCTCGGCTTGATCAGCCGGCTGAGCATCTAAATCTGCGAGCTCTGCCTCGGCAAGACCCTCAATGGTCTCGTCCTGCTCAGCAGCTGTCTCTGGTACCTTTGGCCTCTGACGCTGTCCTGGGCCAGGTGCCTGCTCTCTAGTCACTGAAGCCCACAGCTGGCGGATGTCAT
This sequence comes from Saccharum hybrid cultivar R570, assembly GCA_038087645.1. NCBI lineage: Eukaryota > Viridiplantae > Streptophyta > Magnoliopsida > Poales > Poaceae > Saccharum > Saccharum hybrid cultivar. Next base: position 3,351,710 of record JAQSUU010000368.1, read on the forward strand.
ACTCTGGGAAGGTTGTGGTGGTATCAGAAATTTCAGCTCTAATCTCTGCAGACAACTCACAGGCAGACCTGATGATGAAGCAAATTCAGTGAGCATATGGTAGCTGCCTATGACCCTTGAAGCCCTCTGCCAAGGTATCCTCCATCTCACAAAGCATGATATCCCAAAGGTCAAACGGGGTCTGTGAGACGAGGTGATGTACAACCCACAGCTGCATGCGAGTCAGACCCTCTCTGTATCCAAGCCTTGGAAGAAGTGTCCTCCTCACTATAGCATCCAGTACTCTCGCTATGGGTGTTAGGCTGGCTGGCGTGCGTCGAGACCCCTCACCAAAAGGCTCACGGAAATAGGGTCAAATCATATCAGTAGGGGCACTGTCCCGCCGTGAGGGCGTCTCGGAGGAGCAGTCTGTCCAAAGCACAACTGATGGATCTTGGTCTCTGAAGCAGAGAGTCTGAGAATCTCCCGTACCCTGGTGCTGTATAATCTGCGGTCACGGCCTCTGAAGGCAAAGTGAATGAACTGATGTGCCGGGTCAATCCACAGTGAGGAGTAAAACTCTCTGACCCAGGTCCCGTAGTACGCTCTAGTCCGTCCAAGAAAATATGATAGTCCAGGTAGAAAGGATAGATGTGGACGAAGCTGCTCACCAACCACCTCAACTAAAGCCTTAGAGGAGCACAGACTCTCTGTGGTCTGAAAGCAATCCCGCTGTCGACATAGGCACTGTAGAAATCCTCGCGCAGAGGAGTGTAGAAGCCCTTTGATGCCCGGGGATCCCGCTGGGGTGGGAACCACCGAGTGACCTCAACAAATCTGAGGGCATGGACCTGTCTGGCTGTAGCACCCCCTGAGGTCAAAATTCTCAACAGGGGGGGTGACCTCTAGCCCTGGGAGATGGACGATCTCCACGACGCTGACCCTCTGGCCTAGGAGTGACCTGAGCTCGCGTACGTCCTGAGCGACGATGTTGTGGAGTCTGAACTGTTTGCTCCTCAGTCTCCTCTGGATCCTCTGTAGGCTGCTCTGTAGGGGCATCCACTGTCTCCTCTGTGGCCTCCACTGTCTCATCTGTGGCCTCTGTACCGAGTTGTCAACCTTCAAGGTGAAAGCGACTCTCGCCAATACAAATACCACTCCTCCTGCCACCTCTCTCTGCTGCCTCTGCTGCATTTGGAACTGCCTGAGCTACCTCTGCCTCTGTAAGAGTTCTCTTCCTTTTCTTGGCAGCAATCTTTACTCGCTTCCCGCGAGCTACCTCTGTCCTCCTGGGGGGACTGTCATCCCCGTCACTAGGTGCCCCACCAGCGTTCTTGCAACGAACCATACTGACAAGCGGCTGCACTGAGACAAACTGGGAAGAGCAGATGATGTACTGACACTTGTGAGGCTTGGCCTCGGATTCACAACAGATCACCTGACACACTCAGCACTGATAGGACAAACTGAAACAATAGAATAGATGGATCTACTATAAGCAACATATATTATCTAAAAGATAAGTGAGATCCTAAAAAGAGCAAGCATGTAAGGTAAGATGTGAACGGACTGCGATAGCTACCTCGACGAGCGATGATTCGATGAGCGGAAGACGATCTCGACACGTTAGGGTTACCCGAAGACGGCGATCGAAACCCTAGAATACCGAGAGATCGATGATTGAATTAGTAATTCACCGGAAAAATCAACGGTAAACCCTAATCCAAGGAGAAGACGTCACCTTGCGGAGACGAAGACGATCGCGGAGGCACAGACGATCGCGGAGACGAAAACTCACGAAAAGTCTCGGCGAAACAAACCAGTGGCTAGAGTTAGGGTTTTCGCGGCGAAGGGCGAGGACAGCAGAGCTAGGAGCGCGCGTGGCAGGGAGAAAGCTCGAGGGTGGAACTAGGGCTGGCGCGCGAGACTGCTCCAGGAGCACAGGCAGCTCCGGTGGCGCGGCTCCAGCGGTTGCACGGCGGCGCTGGGCTGCTGCGGGCGTGACGGCGCTGCGCAGGAACACGGGCGGCTCCGGTGGCACAGCTGCGGCAGTTGCGCGGCGGCGCTGCGGCACGGTGCGGACACGGGTGTGAGAAGGAGTGTGCGGCGGCGGTGGCGCGGCAGCTCGGCGAGGAATGGGCGAGTACGGCGATGGCGGATGAAAAAGAAGAACTCGAGATCCAACCATACGGTTAAAAAGGGTGAGATCCGCTTTTCGCGTGATGACCAGACGTGGTGGTCGAATGACCGAACGCGGTGGAGGCAGCGTCCGGTCACATTCCAGTAAGCTCCTGGAATGACCGGACGCGTCCGATTATCCACGATCGGACGCTGACAGCGTCCGGTTAGATATTGCCCGGAAAGATAGAACGGATGACCGGACGTGGTGGTGGTTGCCGGGACCGGACTCGGTGGTCGACACAGGCGCGTCCGGTGCAGCGTCCGGTTAGAGGTTTCGAAGAAAAACTTCGGGAATGACCGAACGCGCTGGTGGACGCTGCGACCGGACACGGTGGTGAAGCTGAACCGCATCCGATGCAGCGTCCGTTTCAGCGTCCGGTCGCTGTAAAACGCTCTTTTTCAAACCGTTTTTTGACGTGACTTCTCCCAATCAAGTTCCAATTCAAAGAGACTCAAATAAACACCAATTGGAACCTGATATGAGTGACCTCACTCAAACCCTCAAAATTTTCAAAATATTTTACCTTAGGCTAGTATTACTTTTAAGAAAATATTCAATAAACACCCGAGGAGCAACGTATGGCCATGCAATAGAGTTTATGAACCCTTGGGAGCTTCAAATGCTCTCTCTATTCATGGACGAACATAGAGGTTACTCAAAGCTAAACCGAAGAGAAACGACAGAGCAACAACCTTGCATATGCAATGCAAAACAAGAAAGAAAGGCTAGGTTGCTTGTCAAGTTTGATCCATGGTTAGGCTTTTTCACTCCTCCAAAGAAGGGTTATCGTAACCGTGTTAGACAAGTCCTAGATGCATTGCGGGAAAATAAACATGACATAAAATACAATGCAATGCAAGGGACAACACAAGCTCATCTTTTAAAGTTACTAGAATCAAGCACATTTAGTTCACTTCTCAACCTACAAAAGGTAGCCTCATCTAAAGGTTTAGTGAAGATATCCGCTAATTGATTTTCACTTCTTACACCTTCTAGTGATATATCATTTTTAGCAACATGATCTCTTAGAAAGTGGTGGCGGATATCAATGTGCTTGGTGTGAGAGTGTTGTACCGGATTATTAGCAATTTTAACCACACTTTCATTGTCACACAAAAGCGGCACCTTTTCAAGAACAACTCCATAGTCAAGGAGGGTTTGTTTCATGTATAAGATTTGTGCACAACAAGCCCCGCGGCAATGTATTCCGCCTCGGTGGTGGACAAAGTCACACTATTTTACTTCTTAGATGACCAAGATACTAAGGATCTCCCAAGCAAATGGCATCCTCCGGATGTGCTTTTTCTATCAATTTTGCAACCGGCATAATCCGAATCGGAGTAGCCAACTAGTTGGAAATCTAGCTCCTTTGGGGTACCAAAGTCCGATGCTTGGGGTATACTTAAGATATCTTAGGATTCTTTTTACGGCACTTAGGTGAGGTTCTTTAGGGCACGCTTGAAAGCGAGCACACATGCACACACTAAACATGATGTCGGGCCTAGATGCGGTAAGGTACAACAAGCTACTAATCATAGAACGGTAAAGAGTTTGATCGATTGGTTTACCTCCCTTATCTAGGTCGAGATGTCTATTAGTTGGCATTGGGGTCTTGATTGGCTTGCATTCTTCCATCTTGAATCTTTTGAGAAGATCCTTGGTATACTTTTCTTGAGAGATAAAAATCCCTTCTCTCATTTGCTTGACTAGAAACCCAAGGAAGAATGTTAGCTCACCAATCATTGACATCTCAAACTCTTTTGACATTAATTCACCAAATTCTTTGCAATAATCTTCATTTGTTGACCCGAAGATAATTTCATCAACATAGACTTGACAAATGAAGATCTCTTCATTAAAATTCTTGGTGAATAGTGTGGTGTCAACCTTCCCAATAGTGAAGCCCTTCTCAATGAGGAAGTCCCGGAGGCGCTCATACCACGCTCTAGGGGCTTGCTTGAGCCCATATAGCGCCTTGGACAACCTATAAACATGATTAGGATATCTAGGGTCTTCAAACCTGGGAGGTTGTTCAACATAGACTAGTTTATTTATGAAACCATTTAAAAATGCACTTTTCACATCCATTTGATATAATTTCATTTCATGATGTGATGCATATGCAAGAAGGATACGAATGGCTTCAAGTCTTGCAACAGGTGAAAAAGTCTCTCCAAAATCAAGACCTTCAACTTGAGAGAACCCTTTTGCTACTAGTCTTGCTTTGTTTCTTACTACTACGCTTGATCATCTTGCTTGTTGCGGAACACCCACTTGGTTCCAATGACTCTTGCACCTTTTGGATGCTCTTCAAGTGTCCAAACTTGATTGCGGGCGAAGTTGTTTAATTCTTCATGCATGGCATTCACCCAATCCGGATCTTGAAGAGTTTCTTCTACATTCTTAGGTTCAAGACAAGAGACAAAAGAGTGATGTTCAACAAAAAAAGTAAACTTTTGAGATCGAGTCATTACACCCTTTGTAGGACTCCCTGTGATGAGATCTTGTGGATGTGCTTGAAGTAGGGGTGAGTTTCTTCGATCAACCATTTGAGGAGTAGGATGAGGAGCATCAACATCTTGTGCTTATGCCTCGGCTTGTTGATGAGAGACATGAGTGTCTTCATTTTCAACTCTCTCATTCTTGTCATCATCTTGAGGCACATATGATGAAGATGGTGGATTGACAATTTGTACTTCGTCTTCATCATCTTTAGGCTTGATGTCTCCCACCGGCATGTTCTTCATGGCCTCCCTCAATGGTTCATCACCTACATCATCACAATTCTCAATTGCTCCTTAGGAGCTGTTAGATTCATCAAATTCCACATCATATGTTTCTTCAACCAAACCGGTGGCATGGTTAAATACTCTATATGCTTTGGACTTTGATGAGTAACCAACAAGAAAACCAATATCACAACGTCTTTGGAACTTCCCTAGGTGTTAACGCTTCTTGTAGATGTAGCATTTGCAACCAAACACCCAGAAGAATGAGACGTCCGGCTTTTTCCCATTTAGCAACTCATAAGGGGTCTTGCAAAGGAACTTTTGTAGGAAGAGGCGATTTGAAGCATATCATGCGGTGTTGATTGCATCGGCCCACAATTTCTCCGGCATGTTGTACTCATCTAGCATTGTTCTTGCAAGAGTGATCAAGGTCCGGTTCTTTCTCTCAACTACACCATTTTGTTGAGGAGTGTAGGTTAATGAAACTTCATGCTTGATTCTAATTTCATCACAATAAGCTTCAATGTTGGTGTTGTCAAACTCTTTGCCATTATCACTTCTAATTTTCTTTATCTTGACTTCAAATTCATTTTTAGCTCTCTTTGCAAACTTCTTGAAGCAATTTGCCACTTCAGATTTGTCATGAAGAAAGAAAGTCCAAGTGTATCTTAAGTAGTCATCCACAATTACTAGGCAATAGAGATTTCCACCCAAGCTCTTGTAAGTTGTAGGACCAAACAAATCCATGTGTAGAAGTTCTAGTACTCTTGATGTTGACATGTAGGCTTTGGTTGGATGAGTGTTTGCAACTTGTTTACCGGCTTGACATGCACTACAAGGTTTGTCCTTCTCAAACTTTACATCCTTCAAACCTCTCACTAATTCTTTCTTCAATAGCTTGTTGAGAGTGTTCATTCCAACATGAGCAAGCCTCCTATGCCAAAGCCATCCAAGTGTAGTTTTGGTGAATAAACATGTCATCAAGTTTGCATCTTCGGAGGTGAAGTCAACTTTATAGAGATTATTGTATCTAAAGTCCTTGAAAATCACTTGCTTGTCATCTATCTTTGTAACAACCACTATATTTAGACTAAACAAGCATTGGTAGCCAAGATCACAAAGTTGCCCAACGGATAGTAAGTTGAAACTCAATGAAGCAACATAGAGCACATTTGAGAGAGAGTGATCATTTGATATTGCAACCTTGCCTATACCCTTGACTTTGCTCTTTGAATTGTCCCCAAATGTGATCTTGTCTTGACATACCCCATTCTCTTCAAATGAGGTGAACATACGAGGATCACCGATCATGTGTTGTGTGCAACCACTATCAATCACCCAATGAGATCCATCGGTCTTGTAGTTCACCTACACACAAGAGATCAAGCCTTTTGTTTAGGGACCCAAACTTGAGAGGGACCCTTAACTTTCTCAACTAGTGACTTGGCAACCCATATTTTCTTTAGCCTATTCTTGTTAGGGGGACCCAAGAACATGACTTTCATCTTTCCACTTGAATCTTTTCTAAGCATGTAATGAGCATTGAAGGCAAAGGGTCTAGCATGCTTGGGCAAGGGTTGTGGTGGTGGAGTTTTGCACTCATGAGCAAAGTGGCCTTCTTGTCCACACTCAACACATCTCTTTGGTTTGGGCTTTGACTTGCTTTGTTGTTGTTGAACTTTGACCTTCTTCTCTTGATTTGCCAAGTAGCCAATGCCACTCCTATCCATCTTCATGACGGTGTTCATGAGTAGCTCACTTTGCAAATGTTGGCCTCTTGTGAACTTGCTTAGGCCGGTCTTGAGATGCTCTTTTTCTTGCTTGAGCTTCTTGTTTTCTTCTATAAGTGACTCATTTGAAGTTTGCTTTTCAAGAGCCATCAACTTCTTGTTCTCAACTTTAAGCATCTCATTCTCACTCTTAAGCTTGACATACTCATCATAGTTATTGGCCTCAACCACACTCTTGCCTTTGCCGCTAGAGCCTTGCTCAAAGTTCTCAATAATCAAATCATCACATGATGTAGCTATATCAATCTTAACAACTTGGTTAGTAGCATCATGTGTTTCGAGGGCAAGCTCATTAGCAACAATAAGAGTATCATAATTGATTTTCAATGCTGTATATTCATCTTTTAGCAAGTTTAGCCTAGTGATGAGTTCACCATGCTTCTTCTCAATTTTATCATGTTTATCTCTAAGCTCCTTGTTAGAAATTTTGAGCTCCTTAAGAGAGGAAGACATAGTTTCATTTTGATCTTTGAGCTCATCACTAGTCTTATATGTACTTTCAAGCTTAGATGAGAGTGATTCATTTTCATGTTGAAGCTCATCATTTTCATTTCTAATTCTTCTTATAATTTTAGAATATTTGTTTAACAATTTTACTAGTTCATCATAAGAAGGTGCATCATATTCATCATCACTATCACTATCATCATCATCACTATCACTATGTTGTACCTTTCGATCACCCTTAGCCATGAGACATAGGTGGGAAGTAGATGATGACGGTGAAGATGGCGGTGAAGATGGTGATGAAGACGTCAACGAAGATGATGATGTCCCAATCACAAGTGCGGCGATCTTCTCTTTTTCATCGTCGCTTTCATCGCCGGAGGACTCACATGATGATTCAATGTCGGTGAGCCAATCACCAATAATATAAGCCTTGCCTCCCTTCTTCTTCTTGTAGAACTCTCTTTTCTTGCCATCTTTCTTTTTGTATGGCTTGTTCTTTCTTTTCTCATCTTCTTCATCACTTGAATCATCTTTCTTGCCCTTGTACTTGTTCTTGTACTTGTCTTTTGGAGGCTTCGGGCATTGATGAGCTAGGTGGCCAAGTTCTCCACAATTAAAGCAATCCATTTCGGAGATTGTCTTCCTTTTGCTACTTGTGAAGAATTTCTTCTTCTTGCCATCGAACTTGATGTCACTCTTGTTGAGCTTCTTTAGCATCTTGGTGGTCTTCCTTACCATGAGTGCAAGTGATGCATCATCAATGTCACTTTCACTTGAGCTCTCTTGCACCATCATGGCTTGGCCCTTCTTCTTTTTCTTTTCATGGCTAGCTTTGAAGGCCAAGTCTTTTTTCTTGGAAGATGATGAGCCTTCTTCTGGAGTGATGTGCATGTACATCTCATGTGCATTGATCTTTCCCAATACTTGTGTCGGTGTTGCGGCGGAGAGATCATTTTGGTGAAGTACGGTGACAATGTGTCCATACTTCTCAATGGAGAGAACACTCAAGATCCTCCTTGCAACATTCGATTGACTCATTTGAGTGAGTCCGAGAGCATTGAGATCTTTTACAAGAACATTCAAACAAGTGTACATTTTATTAGCACTTTCTCTGGGAAGCATCTCAAAAGAATTGATTTTCTTTAAAGCAATGTGATAGCGTTCATCACGCTCACTCTTAGTTTCCTCATGGAGAGCACAAAGATTTTCCCACAATTCATGAGCGTTTTTGGCATTACGCACACGATTGAAGATATCTTTGCTTAGGGCCCGGTAGAGTGCATTTTTTGCCTTTGCATTCCACTGGTCGTATTTCTCCTCGTCACCACTTGGGTTGGTGGGATCCCTTATAGGGGGAAACCCTTCGGTTGCGGCTCTAAGGCACCCAACATCTATGGCTTCGAGGTACGCCTCCATACGAATTTTCCAATATGGAAAATTGTCTCCCTCAAAAGTGGGAGGTGGTCCTTCCCCATTAGACATCTTGCTTTAGGCGGTGAAGCCTAAATAAAGAGCAACACGGCTCTGATACCAATTGAAAGGATCAAGATGCCCAAGAGGGGGGTGAATTGGGCTTTTCTAAAAATTAATTGCAAGAATTAAATCCTACAAGCCAAACTTCACCCCTAGTGCCTACTAGTGTTCCTTGTGATTCTACCGATAAAAGTTTTGCACCCTAAGTTCCAATCCTAGACTAGCATGGCAATTCTAGGAAAGTAAACAAGCAATGAAAGTAATGCACGAAAGTAAATGCTTGAAAGTAAGGGTTAGGAACACGGCGATATTTTGCCAAGGTATCGGAGAGTCGCCACTCCCCACTAGTCCTCATTGGAGCACCCGCGCAAGGGTGTAGCTCCCCCTTGATCCGCGCAAGGATCAAGTGCTCTCTATAGGTTGATTCTTCGATACTCTGTCGCGGCGAATCACCCAAAACCGCTCACAACTTGAGTTGAGTCACCCACAATCTCGTCGGATGATCACCAAACTCCCAATCACTACCAAACCGTCTAGGTGATGGCGATCACCAAGAGTAACAAGCTAGAACTCTCACTTGACCACAACAAGCCTAATGAGAAGATGGATGCACACTTGCTATACTCTTGTCACTAGTGAGGAATCACAAACTTTAATTCTCAAATCACTATCCTCACTAGGGCTCTTGCACTCCCTTGCACTCCAAAGGTGTTTCTCAGCTGAACAAATGAGCAAGAGACCTCTAAAAGAGGTGGAGGAAATGTATTTATACACCCCTCAGACAAATCCAACCGTTATCTGTCGAAACAGCAAAACGCGCACTGACCGGACGCGTCGGTTGACATGACCGGACGCGCCGGTCAAGTGTAACGGTCGGAAACCGAAAGTTACGCTGAGTGACCGGACGCACCGATCTGTGATGACCGGACACGCCGGTCTGAGATGACCGAACGCGCCGATCAGGGATGACCGAACGCGTCCGATCATACAAGAACCTTTCTGGAAACTGATCTGACGCTCGACCGCGTCCGATCATAGATGACCGAACGCGTCAGGTCAGCTCGGGACCTTACTGGAACGTGACCGGACGCGCCGATCACTTCACAGTCGCGTCTGATTACCCCGTTTACCCTCTAGAACACGTGTCAGACTGACCACCGCGTCCGGTCCTCTCAAGGACCACGTCCGGTCGATCAGTTAAACCCGCACTGTTGTGTTAGTACTGACCGGACGCGTCCGGTCATGACCAGGACCGCGTCAGGTCTTGGGTAAACTGCTCAAACGACTTCTAAACGCGACGCAACTTGAACCAAGTTGCTTCCAACTGAACTCTGAGCTTTTCTAGAGCTATCTAGTGCTAAGTTTGACAAGTGTGCACCACACCTAAACAGAAGACTCACCTAGGTCAAGCTACTCGCTCATGCCCCCCTTTATAGTACGGTCAAATGAAGAAACAAAGATCCTAACGACTATTCCAGATGTAACTCAACACCTTGACATCCGGAACTAACCGTCCTTAATCTTGTCATTGATCCTTTGAAAACCGAAACGATTTTCATCAAGGGACATGAATACCATATTGCCCAAAGCAGTTATCATCTCCATGACCTAACTTACCAACGTTTCTGCAAAACACACGTTAGTCATGGTAATAATGCGTTGTCATCAATTGCCGAAACCAACACCGGGGCCTAGATGCTTTCAGCAACGACCTGGCACCATGGTTATTTCCACATCTCCTGCTTAGTTTCCGGTGGAGTTCCTCCAAGTTGTTCTTGTGCAGGTGCTTCTGAGTTTATGACATCAAGAATTTGTAAGTAAACGGGGATGTGTAGGATTGCCACTGCACAAGAAAAAAGGAAGTTGGTAGCAAGGGCATAGAGTTGGAAGCTTAGTCTTTCTAGCTCTCTTAATCTTGTTGTCCTTTGTTTTTCGCGTACCTCAGTTTTGAGGCTTGAAGTCTAAAGTCCTTTGTATACTTTAGCTGTGTATATCCATACGTGGATATAGCGGCCAGATCGATTTCTATCCATTATCTAAAAAGTGTGTATCTTTATACATCTATCTATATTTTTCTAAGATAATAATAGCTTGTTTGGCCCTATTCGTTGGAGTGATTTGGACAAGAATTAACTCTCACGCTGTACACTATTATTAATTTATTATTAGACATATATAAATATCTAAGGAATTCCGACATAAAATAAAAATGTACTAGAAAATAAAATCCTACTACTGCAAAATCAATTTCATAAGAATTGGTGTAATTGGATGATTTGCGTTCAGTCTCTGCTGTATGCATAGACTTTGCATGACTTGCGGGTGTCAATTCTATACATGGCACCATAATCCCAACTAATCTTATTCCAGTCATGATATACTCTAACATCTATATATGGTTTTCGACAGGGAGGAGAGCCCTCGGTGATCATGTTGGATATCAATCTACAACATTCTCAGGACCCGGTTACTCATGCAGCACGCTTGATCCAAACGTGGTCTGTCCACCACGAGTACCATCGCCCTCACCGTAATTGCTATTGCAATGGGCTTAGCGTTACACGTTTATGAAAACTATTTTCAAAAAGTTCAAATGCTACTTGACATTACAGTTCTGTCATTAGGACATTAAAAAAGACAATTCGAGAATAAACAAGGACTCATTGAAGCAGACACAAACGATGGATGTACACACCGGCCATGTACTTAAAGATGTTTACATTTATATGTATATCTATATTCTATATCGATTTCTGTATCTATGTATCTATATGGGTATCTATATTCTATAATATCTACTCCCTCCATCGTAAAAAAAGTGCAATTCTCATTTTTCGAGAAGTCAAAGTTTTTTAACTTTGACTAAAAAATATATATATATATTAATATTTACGGTACATAACTAGTATCATTGGATAGATCGTTGAATATATTTTTAAAATAAACTTATTTGGAGATAAAATGTAGATTTTTTTTCTATAAATCTAATTAAACTTAAAAAGTTTGATTAGTACGAGTCTATAGTGACTCTTTTTATAGGACAGGGGAGTATGTATCTTTAATTTATACAACTATATCTATATTTCATAAGATAACAATTGCTTGTTTGGCTCTGTTCTATTCAATGGCTTCGATCAGAAAATTAACTCTCGCACTGTACTGTTATTAATATACTAGGCATAATAGCTAAGGAATCCCAACAGTTAAGCTAACTGTACTGGCAAATAAAATCCCAATCACACTGCCATCATGGAGTACTAGTACTTCTGTAGCAGAAATTTGATCGACTTGGTGTTTTACCATATTATAATTGTCCATGACCCATAAATTAAACCAGCTTAGCTGAAAGAATGAGTTTTCGGATATCTGTGAAAAGTATTCGCGTTGGGTGTTTATATAATTTTTTACCCCCTTCATATTGGGCATTTCAACCTTTACCTGTGCATTAACCTTTTCTAAAACTTTCACGTAATTTGTAGGACAGGGACATAGCGTGATTGTTTTGTGCGCCAAAGAATATCAACTTCAATAAAAAAAACACTTCTTGCGGTTTTGGTGAGTCTATCTAATTAAAGTATTAAACCCCTGGTATGACGTCACCGTAGTATGATCTAACACAAACAGTACAATCCCATCTCCAGTGATTGGTCGAAATAATCAGTAGCTTAATTTGACAATGCCGTTGTCTACGGTCTACCAAGCCAGGAAGCGCTCAATCGTCTTATTATTACAACATTTATTTGGATATATGATATTGCAACCTACTAGCTAGATAGCTTATTCTGAAAACAGAAATACAGATAACCTCAACTCTCTCATACATATCTAGTTGCTGCCTTTCCATGACAACAGTGGAGGCGTCTCTGAATCTCTCCAGGTGTTGACAAAGGTGCTGTGGAGGCGGTCACCTTGGACGACATCCATGGCGGCATAGGACTCAAGCTCGGCCATCTCCTCCGGTGTGAGCTTCACCAACAGCGCTCCTAGGTTCTGGTTGAAGTTGGCGATTTTCGTAGTTCCAGGTATGGGGCAGACATCGCTTCCCTGGTGGTGAACCCAAGCCAGCGCGAGCTGCGATGGTGTGCATCCTTTCCTTGCAGCCATCTGGCTCACACGCTCGAATATTAGCGCATTCTTCTCCATGTTCTCTGGCTGAAATCTTGGTAGATTCTGAAAGAAGATCATATCGAGAATGGCATTACATTCAGTACAGCATGAAGCACAATATCTTTTGGTAGTCTCTTTGAGTTGGATGGATCATGGATAGGAATATATATACTAGGATAGGATAGGTCACCGTACCTTTCGAAAATCGTCATCCGGCAGCTCACTGACAAGTTTGGCTCCGCCGGAGAAGAACCCTCTGCCTAACGGACTGTATGCCACGATCCCAATTCCAAGTTCTCTGAAAATTGACAGAACATACATAACAGCATTATGTATGTACGTTGGCTTCTCTTGTTCAGAGTTTTCCTTCCTTAGGTACCAAAGCAAACAATGTGGGGATATATATGTACCTGCAGGTTGGGATTATATCTTGTTCAACATCTCTTGTCCATAGAGACCACTCCAGCTGGACGGCGGTGATCGGATGAACCGCTTGCGCTCTCCTGATCGTTGATGCCGACGCTTCGGACAGCCCGATGTATTTGATCTTGCCTTCTTCAACCAGCTTCTTGAGCTCACCCATCTGCATATATACATATATTAGTGCAAGTTTTCAACGCATGAATGCAATGTACGTACTAACTTACCGTGAGCTCGACGGGCACAGTGGTGTCGATGCGGTGCTGGTAGTAGAGGTCGATGCAGTCGACGCCGAGCCGCTGGAGGCTGGCCTCGCACGCCGCCCGCACGTACGCCGGGTCGCCGCGGATCGCTCTGAGGTCCGGCGTGATACCGAACTTGGTGGCCAGCTGCACCTTCTCCCGCTCCGCCCCACCGAGGAGCGCCTTGCCGATGAGGACCTCGTTGGTGTGAGGGCCGTAGACGTCGGAGGTGTCGAGGAAGGTGACCCCAGCCGCGACGGCGTGCCGGAGGAGCGCCACCATGTCGGCCTCGGGCTTGCGCTCGCCGTAGAACGCCGACATGCCCATGCAGCCCAGGCCCTGTGCCGGGACCTCCAGCCCCCTGCGAGCCAGCTTCATCGTGCGTGGCCACGGTGGCAAGAACACACGCCGGATCACTTGCCGCCGCCATTGCTGGTTTGCTGGATCGACTAGACTCTGCCGAGATGCTTGCTACCGAGGCTGTTGGTGTGGTAGGAGTAGTGCGGTTGTTGTCGCGTTCCAGTGCACGGGTATTTGTACTTGCAGTAGAACCCAGGAGCTGGCGTCACGGAGTGTGTCATATGGGCTACGAGTACTGTACCGGAAGAAATTGGTCAGAAACCGTTCGTCCAAAAGGCCGTGGTTCTGCCTCTCTACTCCCTGTATATGTTGATGATGACACAAAGGCAGCTGGTGTAATCGCTTAGGTCATGCCACTCAACTGGAACTGCAAAAGTATTTTCTAGCACGTCGTTTACAAATGGTCAGGTTTGATTGGTAGAGGTGAGAGAATTTCTAGTACGACTTTTACAAATGGTAAAATTTGATTGGTACAGGTGAGAGTATTTTCTAGTACGACTTTTACAAATGGTCAGATTTGATTGGTTGAGGTGCGAGAATTTTCTAGTGCGACTTTTACAAATGGTCCGATTTGGTTTACAAAGGTCAGAGTATTTTCAGGGGCAATAAGTAATGTGGCTCACCGTCTCCAGAAATCATTTCTATAATCCAAAATTGAAAATCGGCAGCAAAAAGTAGCAAGTTTTCACGGTAGAGCCTCTGTGGTGTGCTAGTATCCCCATTTCTATATCTATCTGTATCTGTATCTGTATCTGTATCTGTATCTGTATCTGTATCTGTATTTATATATCTGTATCCGTATCTGTATAAAAATTTGATGAAATATGCATCTATTTGGTTGGAAGCTATGCCTCAGAATGTTAATAAATATATAAAATATGTTTGCTAGTCTAACGAAGAAGTAGCAAGTTTATTAACTCAATTAATGACACGCCTAATAAATATATAACAACGACAATATCAATAATATACTTAGAGGTATAAAATATACTAAAAATATTCTTAAAATACGAAAATATAAATTATTTATGTACATTAATAATATATTCTTAAAATATAAATATATGGTTAATGTGCACTCTTATAGTCTGATTATAAAGATAAATTATTCGTTTTTATATTTTCTAAAAAGTATATGTTTTTCTAAGAAATATAATATATTTTAATACTGGAGTAATCTAGCAATTTTAATTAATAAGTAGGGAGAGCAATGACAAGGAAATATATTTTTACAAGAGTTTTTATTGTGTTGACAGAACCGTTGTTTTTCTTTTAAAAAAGAGAGTTTACACAGCCGGACCAAGTTATTATTATTATAGATTATATATCTATATTTAATATTAAAAAGACAAAAATTTTCTTCACCCATTTTTTCCGTCCGGCCCTTCTCTCTAACTAACTCCGTGAATATGTAAACTATCTCCGTATCTCAGATCACCTTTCTATAACTCTCCTCTTTTATATATGACATATACAAGATTTTTTAAGGTAACCTACATAAATAAGAATCTTAATTCAAATAGTCTCTAATCCAAATAAATCTATATCTACTTATATATTTTATTATAATCTATCTTTTCTTTCTAATCTTCTCCTAATATTAAATGATAAACAACAAAAAAAATGTTTTTTCGGTTTTCATCTTTTTTCGTGTTCTCTTTCTTTTCAATTCCGTTTTCACATAGCCAAAAAAAACTCGTGTGTGTCCTGCTTCGTCAAATTCCCGTTGGTTCCATGAGCCAAGGAAAAACACACCTGATATATGACTAGGAGTCGTGACCGAAATTCCTCAAAAGAAAAAAAGAGTCACCACCGAATAGAGGAGAGGGAGAAGAGTCCGATCCAGAAGAAGAACGAGTTTCTTGTCGGTCCTTTTTTTATTCTTTTCCAATCCATCTCTTTACCCATTTGGCTCTTTTTTTTTGTTACGGTTTCGTCTCTTTTTTTTCATTTCGACCTTTTTCCATCCGTTCTTATTTTATTAATTTTTTACGTATATTCTACAGATCTGTCTTTATCCATTTCATTTTTAACAGTTTTGCTCTTTTTGTTTCGTTCTTTTCTCTCTCTTTCTCCCTGTAAGTAGAGGAGGGAATTAAACTCTAATGTAAAATAGAGAATTAAATTCATAACTTTAGTTTTGAACAAACTAGCTAGATGAATACCTACGCGTTGCTGTGGGACTTTGAAATAAAATGTTTGTAGAATATTAAATTAAACTATAGGAGAATGTGATAGGTAAACAAATAGTACAACATGTTGCATGTTGATAGACTAAAAATAGTAATTGCGTTTAGTAGAATATGATCTAGCAATTATTTGGGGATGATGTGGCACTTAGTGGAGTATGCCATGTGGTGTCCTGCACGTGGGGATCGAAAGATAGCGGGTTTGCTTTTATAGAGATATATAGATTTCTACAACTAAAAAGACACAGATGTTATCGTCTGATTAGTAACTAATCGCTTCACCCCGCTCCTAATTGCATCTGGTTCTCTCCGACACCCACCCTCACCTCCCCAATCCCCATGCGTGAATGAAAAAAAATCACAACCGCTCGTATGCACACGTCCCGCCTCTCCTCCCCATCCGCCCTCGGCTCCACATTCATCCCACGCTTCGCTTGCTGCGCCATCCTCCCCCAACTTCAATCCCAATCCAGAACATGCATCGAGATGGGCAAGCTTCTCTCCGACCTCTACACCGCCGCCATCGCAGAGGCCTCCGGCTGTCCCATCCCCGCGCTCTGCCGCCACGGCGCCGCGGAGTCACTGCTCCTCACCTTCGCCCTGTGGGTTCGCGTCCCCCGCCCCGTCCGCCTCCCGCGGCGCTGCCCCCAATCGCGTCCCTGCCGCTGCCCCACCGCTGCCCTGCTCCGCGCCGCCGCCGCCCCAACAACATGCCA
Source organism: Saccharum hybrid cultivar R570 (assembly GCA_038087645.1). Classification (NCBI taxonomy): domain Eukaryota; kingdom Viridiplantae; phylum Streptophyta; class Magnoliopsida; order Poales; family Poaceae; genus Saccharum; species Saccharum hybrid cultivar. Next base: position 3,368,347 of record JAQSUU010000368.1, read on the forward strand.
GTGTGCTAGCACCAACTCACACAGTCGGTGCGTTGCCTGCCCCACCTGCCTTATTCCGTGCCGCCATGGGTGTGGTTGAGTTGTGCCGCTGCGAGATCTTGCCCGGAGGTGATGACTGGAGCTCCTCACATCAAGGGCATTGGTGAGCAGGGATGCAGATCCCGTCGTAACCTTCTTCTTCGTTGTTTTCCCAATAATGGAGTCCTAACCGTCGTAACTTCCTCTCTTCCTGACTCTGAGGCGGTCAACAGGCCAATAAAGCATGCAACTCCTCCAGACGTCCATGGCCATAGACCCAGAAGATCTACCAAGGCCCTGGTCAGACCTAGGGATGGACATGTCGGCCACCGCGAGCATGAAGATCGTCGATGGTCAAGAAAAGGCATGAAAGCTCAGTGATATTTTTCCTGGCTGCTTGGCAGGTCTGAACACTTGTTGCCTACTGAGAGCGTTGGTTTGCTTCATCACCCACCCTATGACGTCTAACTCTAAGTGAAAGCAACTTTGCCTCATTTAGGTAGTAGTTAGTACTAACTGTTTGATTGTGTATGTCTTGAGTAGAATGTCTGAATCAGCATCAATGTTTTCATGGGTACGCTGACATGCCTTTGTCCACCATTTTGCAGGGTAAGTGTTGGAGCTCATAAATATTGCCCGATTGCAAGGCCGAGATGGAAATTATTTGCCTTCATAAACATCAGGCAAGAAACGGCCTTACATGATTCAGACTTAAATTCCTACCGCCATACTGAGAGGAAGAATAGAAAAACGGAGGTGCTTACATTGACAAGGATGCTTGTTTATGCCGCGATGTCGACTAATTTAGGAAGCAATTTGCTCATCTTGAAGAAAATGGTGGAAAAGACCCTGGGATTCATGTGGTAAAAAAATGTTTTCACCTCCTTGGTAATTGTCAAAATGTATACTCTCTTCATCATATTTATCTTTTTTGTATTACTTGCGTGCTTGCATGGCCATAGTGGGAAAACACTGAAGCATACAAAGAAAGGCCGCACATTGAAAAGCATACATCTCCTGCACCTGACACCTAATCACAATGTTTCAGTATAGCGCTATAGCCCTTGGTAGCAATGAACCGGCTAGAAATGGGAATTCATTTAAATTTAGTTTTACTGAAGTTAGGATGACAAAATGGGAATTCATTTAATACCAATAGTTATAAGCAGCCTAGATTAAATTGGGATATTCACTACCGCAGACTGATTTTCTCCCTACGGTTGGGAGCAATCCCCTCGGCCCGCAGCCTCCGTCAGGGGAGCTGAGGCATCCCCCGCGTGTGACCCAATACCGCCCGGGATTGTCTCTCCCGTCGGTGGGGCACCGTCACGGGCCTGCTGCACGCATTTCTCGCGAAAGGATTTGGCCGCCCGCGCTGCAGTGGTTCGCTGTGGCCCAGCCAACAGAGACACGGACGGAAGGAGAGCGCGGGATCTCGGAAAAATTTCAGCCGCACGCGCCATCCCATCTGCGCCCGTGACCTTTTCTCCTCTTCCCCAAATCCTTTCCTCCTAGCTGCTGGCCACTCAAAGTCGAACCTCTCTGCCCCCAAGTCCACAGCCAGCAGCGCCGCCGGCCTCCTCTACAAGCAGCGCCGCCCGCCGTCCCCCGCCACCACAGGCCCACCTCCCCTACCATCACCGCTGCCTCCCCAGCCATCAGCACCTGCCGTCGGCCACCGGACCCATCGCCCCCGCCCCCGCCCCCAGCCACCAGATCCGCCGCCCTCACCTCCGGCCTAGACCCCAGCCCTGCCGTCCCCATCCACAAGGTTCGGATTTCCCGTTTTTCTTCCCCCTCTCAGCTCATCCCCAAAGAAGTGCTTCAGATCTGAATATCCATGATTGTGTAGGGCTTGTTGCCTAGGCTTTTGGGGTGACCACCAGGAAATTGGTTGCTGCTGGCGTACGCAAGATGATGGATCTGCAACATTGACGGTCTCTGATGAAAGTTGTTCTTTTATGTATGGGAAAATTTTATTTTTTTTTTGTATTTTTCGTCTAAATCAAATTGTATTCTTTAATTTACACCAGTTGGGAGAGGGGAAGTATGTCAGAGATAATTTCTTGAGCATCCACCATAACGGTAGTGCAAGCTACCATCATGCAGTCCTCAAATCCTAAACATTGTGCTGGTTAGTTATCTCTCTGAATTTTTTTGCTGTATTCTATGCCCATTGCATTTAGTTACCTCTCTGATTTTTTTAGCTGCACGCAGCAGGGAAGCAGTATTAATGCTTAATAATGATTTCCGATATTAACTATGCATTACAATTAGGGTTCTGATGACAAATTGTTCATTGATTTGCATCTGAAAAATATCAGTTCCATTCTTTTTACAACACAGTAGATAGAACTTAGTAGTTTAGTATTTTAGTAGGACCGGTTTAGTGTTTCACACGACACTACATGTAAATGTTAATTTTTTAGTAGGCCTGCTTGTGGTTCACTGATTAATGGAGGGATGAACATTTAGTTATTATATGTGCATACAAATCTGATTGATTCCTCTCTATACAAATCTGATGTGCATACAATGTCCCTGCTCAATGCTAACCTTTTCTTTCCCAGGTTCAGTGCATCATTGCAAACTGAAATGTGGGAATCCTTTTCTTGCAGGTAAAAAGGATCATTGTACATTTGGGGCATATGCTACTTTAATGTTTCCTTTGGGGCATCATTGTACATTTGGGGCATATGCTACTTTAATGTTTCCTTTCACCATATGCATATAAGGGAATCCTTTTCTTGCAGGTAAAAAGGATCAAACTGCTTCTGTGGGAAAGACGCTTTGCAGATAGATTAGGTAAAAAAATATTCATCAACTAATATGCATATAAGGGAATCCTGTATTAGCTTGCCTCCTCTGTACTGCTAGTCTGCTAATATTGCCTCTTGCCTGAATGCCTGCTATACTAGTACTGCTAAATGCGAATATTGCCTGAATGCCTGAATCCCCATGTATTACCTAATTGCCTAAATCACCATGTATTAGGCATTACCTGTTGAACTCTTAGTTGACTTAGCTGGTGAGCACCCACCATTAATTGATGAAACACCAACTCCTGGTTCCTAACTAAACGCTGTCCATTTTTCCAATTTATTTCTTGTCCTAGTTTCTTAGTCATTTGCTTCCAACAATTGAGTATCTAGCCTTAGTCTCTTGCTTCAGTTTGTTAGACATTGAGGATGACATGTTAGAAACAACATGGGTGTTCTGTTCAAACCACCAGTTTGATGTTTCTCTACCTGATTACAGTAGCTTCTCTACCTGTTACTACCCTGCCTGTTACTTCCCTCCTGGAATGATCCTATAATTTTTTTTGGTCGTAGGGAGGGACTATAGATGGATCATCTCGTGCTTCAGCTAACATGGACAGGGAGAACAGTGATGGCCATTGAGTTATGAGGTGGCAGGAAGTATTTTGTGAAGCTGTAGTCTTTTGTTTATCTACTAGGGCTGATGGCAACAAACAAGAAGTTCGAAGGCCATGCATGTGTTATGCTGGGTATTTTGTGCAAGGGAGGTATTTTGGTTGTGGATTCCATCGTGCTTCAAGGCATGCATGCTAGTTGTGGAGTGGCAACTACATGTTGCCTATTCACTGCATGTGCCTTGTGCGGATGAGGGTGCATACTGCCATCAAAAAGCAGATTGCTCCCTGTAGACTTCCTGGGTCAAGGAATGTTGATTTCTTTTGGCTATCTTGTGCACAAGTGGCTGTATACTGTCATGAGATAGCAGCCAGCTACTAGTTGTGTTTAGAGATTGTAGATAGCAGCTAGTTGGAGGTTAGCACTTTTAACTTGTGCTGCTCCCTGTTAGGTACCTAACTAGAAGGCACTAATTATTATATAGCTTTGTATTCATGTACAACTTGAATGAGGTTCTAAGATTGTTGAATATAATATTTGTTACTTAAGTGTGGATGAATGAATGGCTACATCAGTTGTAATAGTGTTTTTTAGTGACTAATTAGTTGTGAACAGTGGCCTTATAATGGCTAAATAATCAATTGTTCTTGCCAGCCAAATGACTGGAAATATCTTCCCTGATGGAAGGATCCCAGGCCTGACGGTTGGACAACCGACGGGAAAGCCATTTTCATACCTGACAGTTGGTGAACCGACAGGGAAAGCTTAAACAATCCCTGACGGTAGTGAACTGACAGGGAAAGTTTGAAATTTCGCTGACAGTTGGTCGGCCGACGGGGAAAATTGAAACTGTCCCTGACGTTCCGTGGCCGTCAGGGAAACTCTTCCCTGACGGCAGAATAAAAACTGACGGTGGACATTTTTCCTGACGGTCTCAGCCGTCAGGGACTATTTCGTGACGGGTTACCGTCAGGGAAACTTGACTTTCCCCGTCGATTTTTCCCTGACGGGTTATCCCTGACGGTAACCGACACGGATACCCTTCCCTGACGGTTTTCGTAACTTTTCCTAACGGAACGGGCCATCAGGAAAAAACTGGACTGGGGTAGTGATTAGGAAGCAAAATAAATAGCAAATAGTTAATATTTTCCCTTGAACTTTACACTATCAAAAAAGAATGGTAAGTAAACTGAAACAGTTAATATTTTCCCTTGAACTTAGTGCTATCAGAAGAATGGTGTAAAGTGCTGTCATCTGATGCATAATCATTTATTCTGTAATTCCTACAGCACCTTGTGATGACACCTTTTTTATACTGAATACAGAACTAATTTCTTTAGTGTATCATTGCTTCTTCAGATTTGTTACATTCTTTCACTTGTTTTTGTGTTCAGTTAAGAAATTGTGGCTCACACTTACACAGATCATGTGTGCAAGATAACGAGTTAGATATGTCAAGTAATTCTAATGTAGTTAATCTGATTCTACTCTATTCAGAGTGCAAATGGCTAACATTAATGTGTCTGAATTCGAGTTAAGCTAGCTGACATATCTAATTTTAATACAAGGTTATGGAAGTACCTATAAATTGGCTATCTAATTAAGTACATTGGGCATACTTCGGTATGATTTATTTTTTCCATATATATATTTTTTTCCATGAGTAATGGTTATATGTGTCTCTTCAGCTCTCCAGGTTTGGTGCCATCATGGTATTATTAGAAGTCAGATATTAGAAACCTTCTCCCATTGCTTAGGTATATATAATTTAGATTCGGTACAAACTAATTTATCTGCAATTTATATTTCAGAACCTGGTTTAAAGTTTGCTTTAGTTAAACAAGACTTTTCTTGCTTCATTTAAGATCACTTTGAGATCTTGAGTTCCAACGAGGTATGTCACTTGTTACTGAGTCTAGGAGTTGTTCTTGAAGAGTAGAGTTATATTTTGCAATTGCTGCTCTCATGTTCTTATATTCGGAAATTGGATATGGCGTGATGAGGTTATCTAAAATCCCAGCTCTACTCTATTCTTGAATTGGCTCCTGCTGTTTTTAAAGTTTCCATTAGCTTTTTTTTTATAGAAAAGAAGAGGATCAGAGCTCAGTCTAAAAGGATGGTTCATGTTTGGGTTCATTACAATCGAGTTAAGCACTGATTATGCGCAGAGCTAAACTTTGTTGAGTATTGGTGAAATTATTCTCTATCTATATCAGTTCACCGGTAGATGAAACTGTCACAGGCTACATTGCTAACGCTGTTCGTCATTGCCCTGACCCATACATTTTTTGGATGTTTTGGAAAAAAATCTCATTAATTTGTAGTGAGCTGTACAATTATCATGAAAACAAATTTATGAACATTTTGCAGTGAGCTGTAAAATTATCATGAAAGCAAATTAGGCTTACAATTTTTTTGCCACATGGTTCCATTTAATGCCTCATATCTTGAGATTAAGGTTAAGTTATATGGCCATGGAAAGTTGTTCCTCTCCTTTTTTTTTGTACAAACGATATGTGTTCTTTTGATTTCACTCGAACATGTGAATATTTGAATTTTTGATATTGTTTTGCAGAAAAAATGAAATTGAGAGAATTTTAGAATAGGAAGTGGATATTAGAAGAATCTGCAAGAAAATGTATGTTTTCAGCAATTTTAGATTGATATATTTTGAATGAAATATATTGTTTGGGGAATTAGTCAAGTGATTATACCCTCCACAAAATTTGTCCTAGACATACCTACTGTGATTAGGATATCAAGTATGTACATGTTATTGTCATGAGCTACAAAACCTATTTATTATTGTCGACTTGTCGTCTTGGGTGATGTTTTTGTTGCAAAGAAAACTGGTAAGAAAAAGTAAAAGGAAAACTAATATGTTTCTTTGGGTTGACCATGTTCCTCGTCTCTATATGCAGGTTGGCACCTTGACAGGGCGTACAAACAGAGTACGACAAGGGCTTATTATTACCTCTAAATTGATAGGTCAGCTTGGTGTGATTTGTTTCCTAATGTCTATGGCTTGTATTCCAGTTCTTTAGAATTGACTAGTAAAAATGTCTGTGCGTTGCAATAGGAGGAAAAAAAAGCTATCAAACGTCAATAGCAAACAAGGGCGGAATTTATGTCTATTTATGTTTTACTCTTTTTATAAACTTTGAAAGCTCTAATTTATCTTATGATGACCACACGACGTGCATCGGGTGTGTGTCATTGGTGTAGATGTGAAACCATGCACGATGACATCCGGACTCATCTTTTCGGTGGGACAATGTTGTCGATGTAAATGTGTAGCCATTATGGATGGCATCCGGGCTTGCCTCCTTGATGCCGCGGCATCGTTGGCGTAGTCCAAGCCATCGTCGATGACGTCCGTGGTTGTCCCAAAGTCACCCGATGCAGTGAAGTTGCTGGGGGTAGGCATGTAACCATTGTCGATTGTGTCGGGGCTCGCCTTCTTGGTGGGGCGACATCGTTGGTGTAGGTTGCTGATGGCATCCATAGTTGTCTCGACGTCACCAGGTCTCATGTCATATAGTGTTGCCATCTCATGCCAACAAGTGTGTGGCCGGCTCTACATGATGCAACAAAGGTTGTAGCCGATGAGCGTGGCCAGCCGAAGTCCATGACATGCTTCATCCACCTTGCTTCTCGGGTCTTGGACGAAACGCTGCTGCCGATGAACGTGGTCCCTCGGCACAACAACAGGACCTCGTCGTGCGCAGATTTTGTATGCTTTAGCTTTAACTATACAAATTGTACTATCTCCATGGGTATAACGGAAGGATAAATAAAAATGACGGATAATGATTATCCCTAGTCTTTATTTTTATCTTTTTCTGTTCAGATTCTCTCTTATTTTCTCTTTTTTTCCGTGTCCTAATCTGATTTGTTTTTCCTTTGTAATGAGCCTGTTGCACCCTCCTTGGTTTCCATCGTCCAGGATCCTAACCAGCCACGGATAATGGGAACTCACACAAAACAAAAAAAATCTGGATACATGCAAGGCCAAATTTACCTACACATGCAAACAAAACCTGAATCTAAACTGGACTCCCACGTCTTGTACGCACTCAAATATAACGTGTTATTTAAATCTCTTGTATTGTATCTGAGGTGCAATCTAACATATGTTGCCCTATGCTAAAATTGTCACAAACGTAGCAAATGCCAAGCAAGAAAGGCAGGCATGAATAAAGGAGATCTCACCTGCAGGGTGCTCGTCACGGACATAGATGGCAAGTGATTTTGTCACGTACACGAATTTGGATATGCATGCATGTTGGCATGCAACTTAGCCACCGCGACACGGACTCGGTTCGGTTTCAGCCAAACAAAAGCAAGAAAGGCAGGCATGAATAAAGGAGATCTCACCTGCAGGGTGCTCGTCACAGACATGGATGGCAAGTGATTTTGTCACGTACACGAATTTGGTTATGCATGCATGTTGGCATGCAACTTAGCCACCACGACACGGACTCGGTTCGGTTTCGGCCAAACAATCTTGATTGGATCCCTGTTTCGCATGCGAAGACTCTGCAGTGGGGGCTTACGTAACACGGACTCCGCAGCGGGACGACGGCGCGGGCCGAAACGTGGACTCCGTGAGCAGGAGCACGCACACGAAACCCCTGGAGGCTTTTAGTTTTAGACTCTCTTTAATATTTTATAATATTAGAATCTAACTCGTACGACTATGACTCATGAGTCTAGCTATGGAAAGGCATGATTCAATACGTTTTGGAATTAGACTATGTGTCGACCATCTGCTCCAACTCGTATGAGTATATATATATATAATCTACTGTCCGGTAGTTATATAATCTACTGTCCGGTAGTTAGAGTGAGACAGACCAAACAAATGGATGGACGAAAAAAAGAGCCTGAAATTTTGTCTCTTTATTATTAGATATAGATTTATTTGGGCTTTGGTCAGACAACAGGATGTAAGGGCTAGGGGAACATGAACAGGTCCACATCTTCTCAATGTTCCAATACTATCGTCGTTTTTCTTTTAGTTCTTCGTTGTCCTAGTCTCCTAGAACATACATTTTATTGAAATTTTATTAATGCTTATTATTGGTCCAATTCAGTGGTGGTTGTGTGTTAGGATTCAACTATATTCACCCGTAGCAATGCACGGGCACTCAACTAGTAACCAAAAAAGGATGAAAACCGGAAAACAGTTTTTTGTTGTTTATAAGTTAATATTAGGAGAAGATTAGAAAGGAAAGGTAGATTATAATAAAATATATAGGTAGATATAGATTTATTTGGATTAGGAATCCTATTCAGAGGCTATTTAGATTAGGATTCCTAATTATGCAGGTTACATTCTTTATAATTTAATATTAGGAGAAGATTAGAAAGGAAATATAAATTATAATAAAATATATAGGTAGATATAGATTTATTTGGATTAGGAATCCTATTCAGATGCTATTTGGATTAGGAACCGGACAGCCCCACCGAAAGTCCTGCCGAAGGCCTCCAGGGCGAAGTGAGGTCGTCCCCTGCGCTTTTCCTCCGCCGACAGCAAAGATCTCCTACAAGGAACCGCAGGCTGAAAAGCGTTTCAGTCATTAGTCAATGGAATGGGGTGAAGATCGTGAGGGGGGAGCTAGCCTTCGGACCAAGCGTCTGTGTCCCAACACAACGCATGGTATATTGGAAACCATCTATCCAGACTTACGCACGGACTGACTGTTGTGCGCACAGTATGGTGTTTCGCTGTCTCTAAACCTGCATCCACTGATCCACAGTGGCCGAGGTATGGCTGTCCGGTTCGGTTTCATCGATGTCCATAATTCAGCGCATGTTCTTGTTAATTAGGAGCTATGAGCCTGACTAGTTTCTGGTACTGATGCTCGTGCAAGAACCCAGAAACTTACAGCTCCAAATCCTTTGTACAAAATCTTTGGTGCACAATGGTTGGACTATCTCAGCGGGGGACACAAATGTGGGGTTGTACCAAGCTTTGTTTTAATTGTTCCATTGTAGTGTAGATTCTGTCTCACTGATCAGTTAGTGTTGAATACAGATTTAATATTAGATATAGATACAGATTTAATATTGGATATAGATATTGATATACGTGGATGTATAAATATCAAAGTCATACATGTAAATGGCAAAGGAAATTCAATATAAACTAGATGATACCCCACGCGTTGTTATATTGATGCATATAATGAGAAATCATGAAATGAGAAAGGTTTTTTCCTCGATAACGATGACATTCACATGTCTTCTCACTTTTTGTTGTATATTCAACTTTGAAGAATGGATTATCAAATGCAAGTGTGTTGTGATGGCAGCATGAGAAGCTACTGTCTTGGCTCTCATCTGAAAAACTAGATGCAGCACACTTGCCTCTAATTCGCCGCTGAATGGAGGTGGGAGAGTTCCATGGCATGTTGGAGGAACTGTGGAATACCAGTAGGACATGAGGGCGTAGCAATATGCAAGTAAAATAAAAGAGAAATAAATTGCTGAGTTGAGTACCTATTTTATTTGCAAGCAATGAATTCGTAAGGGAGTATGCAATCAATGAATTCGTAATGATTCTCTTTTTGTCGACACTGTTTTATGCCTGCAATTAGTGCAAGGATTATATGTAGAAATATATTAGGAATTCGGCATGGTTAGTAAGCAAATATAAATTGTCCAAAAGAGAGATTTTTCATTCATGTAGATACATGCACTGAATCATCACAAAAAAATTAATAATGAGAATTCTCAATTAGGCTAAATGTGATCAATCACATGTTTACTGATTCTTGGTTTAATCAACAGTATAAGAAGTAGCGTAGCTCTGATCAACTTGCAGGCATGGTAGAAGGCACCCTTGTGACAAAAAAATATGTATTATAGAGATTCCTTCTTATGCTTTGTCTTAGCATGAAAAAGATCACATCTCAACATGTATGAACTGTGAGACCAAGAGCATAAGAAATACATGAGCATGCTAGTGTTGCTTACCTAGAAAAAGGAAGCGATCATGAATGTAAACTTGATGCTAATCTGAACGGGATATGGATAGATGGTCAAGGACGAATAAATCACCACTTTGACGTCAATTCCGCATGCAAAGAGAGAGGTGAAGAACCAAACATAGGTGGGAAAACCATAGTGCTTTGATTCTTGACGGTACGGCGTAGACCGACAAAAGATACGGCGCTGCACGTAGACGAACAACCGCACGAGCTGAGTAACCTAGGCAGGCTAATCCATATAAATAGATAAATAATCTAGGTTGGACAGGGTATCGTTGTTTCAAATGGAAGGAGGAGAACTAAAACTGTTCACACGGCAAATAATCTGACAGCACCAGTTTCAGACATGAGAATTTGGAGACAGATTCCTTTCTTATATTTATTCATTCACTGCTGGTTACGGGAAGACGGAGTGGAGACACAGTTTCCATTCCTGTATTTATTCATTCACCGGCGAGGAGACAAAGCGGTGGGTGCGGCTTTGGAGGGAGGTGGTGGATGCATTTGCGTAGACTGCATGTGTACATGCGCAGGCTGGTGTACTGAATAAGTGATGACGTGGCTGCATGAGAGGCTAAGAAAATCCTGTAGTGGGTTCTCCTAGTTAGGTATAGAAGATAGAAGATGAGGCTCCACTTCCACAGCCATCTCTGCCACCTTGGCTCTAACAGCTGGGCCTACCGCTCTGTCTTTGGCTGCCAGGTTAGAGCGCCACGTAGGCAAAACCAAGTGCCCAAACCAGTCGGGGGAGGGGGTGGTAAAATAACTGTTTTGGTAAAAATTAATGTGCTCAATACATATGGTTTGTATGTTAAAGGTTAAGTAGGTCACACACCATACATCACGGGCAAGTCGTGAGGGTCCACTTCCCCTTTCACCCCCACTACCTCGTTGACCCCACCTCGCAAGCAAACGCCGCTCTGCCCTGCCGATTTGGACGAACTGCCCCCAAGTTTTCTTTCTTTCGGCCTCGGCCATGCCCCTGTCGCCAACCCCATGGTGGCGCTGGTGGCGAGCGTCCCGTCGACGCTACTGGATGAGATCGTCGAGGAGATCCTCATCCGTGTGCCGCCCGATGACGCCGCACGCCTCCTCCGTGTCGCCCTCGTCTGCAAGCACTGGGCCCGCCTACTCGTCAACTGCGGCTTCCGCCGCCGGTACCGCGAGCGCCACGGGGGGCTGCCCCCGCTACTGGGGTTCCTCGCCAACATCTTCACCACTGGCGGGTCCGCGCGCTTCGTCCCCACGCTCGCCTTCTCCCCCGCCCGTGCCCGTCACCGCAACTACCGCGCGCACGACGCCCGCCACGGCCGGGTCCTCTCAACCGGATCACGTGGGGTGGTCACGGCGTGGCCCAGGCGTAGGACGATGCGCTCGCGGTGTGGGACCCTGTCACCGACGAGCTCCGGCCCCTGCCGCTCCTCCTGCTGCTCCAGCAAGTGCGGAGCTGGAACGCAGCCGTGCTCTGCGCTGCCCCCGCTTGCGACCACCTCGGCTGCCACCCTGGCAACTTCCTCGTCACCTTCGTCAGCATCGACACCAAGGAGATGTTCGCCCATGTCTACTCGTCGGAGGCCGAGGCGTGGGGCACGGCGACCTCTGCCCAGCTCCCAGGCGACCATCTCGAGGATGCACTGCCCAGCGCTCTAGCGCGGAACGCACTCTACTTCATGTTCCAAATGGGATACAGGATGCTCAAGTATGATCTGGCTACGCGCAAGCTGTCTCTGGTCTCTCTACCAAAAAGGCCCTATGCTCGGTGCTTGATGACTATGGAGGACGGTGGGCTGGGATTTGCAGAAGTGGACTCGCAGTTTACTCTCAAGCTCTGGTCAATGGAGAACGGTCCTGAGGCTGAGGGACACGCAGGGAAATGGGCAGTAAGCAGAGCCATCGACCTTAGCACGCAGCTCCCTTTTCCTGCCCTCGGGGCACCACCATTTGTGGTTGCCTTTGCGGACTTCGTTGGTGTCATCTTCCTCAAAACGACTGGTGGGCTCTACATTTTTTATCTCAAGACTGGGCAGAGCATTCGTGTTATGACCGATTATTTCTATGACATCATTCCCTACGTGAGCTTCTACACTCCAGGTACCAGCACATGATCTATGTCCTGCTGCTTGTTAGCCTTGTCCAGAAGTGCTTAGTTTGATTTTTCTATGCAAATTTGATTTACGGCAATCGTATCGCTATTCATTGTGGGTATAGTTTGGTTTGAAAATGGTATATGTGCTCTAGAACACTGATTTTATAAAATTGTATTCTCCCCCATGTCATGTAAAATTGTGATAAACCTACAGTCATTTTTTTCTTTTATGGCTGCTGTTGGAATTGGAATTGGCTAGATATGCAGTAGGAATTTCTTCATCTGTTATACCTGGTATGGACATATGATGGGATCTGGATTATGTATCTTAATTTGGGTTGGGCGAGGAAGGTGAAAGGGACAAAAAAGGCCATTACCTAGTACTCTGTATCATCAAGCTTTCTACACTCCAGTTATCAACCTCACTCATGCCTTACCCTGTGGATTCATTAGATGTGATGTGTCACATTGTCACTTAACAACGTAGAATTATGGATGATGATTTATCCCAACAAATGAATGTGTTATTTTTCTGTAATTTTGAGTCAATGAGGGGGTTGATTTCTCATCCTGCTGATATTTATTTTGAAATCTATGTATTTCTGCAGTGTTACGAGTGGCCACCACAGAGTGAAGAGTCAATGAGGTGAGGGACAGAGTGAAGGCGCTTCAACTGCTTGACAGACCTAAGGTGCTGATCAGTCTTGGCGATGGAAAATTTGATTGGTAGTAGCAATGGAAGTGGCAAATAGTGTTACCTTTATAGGGGGACATGTCATTTGGATTCAGCTTGTGCCTGAGGCCTTGTCTACAGGCAAACTACAGACAGTAATACTGAAATAGTTACCAAAAAAATAGCAGTAGTACTGATGTAATCAGGAATAGCGGTACATATCAGCTGTCGTCTTATTTTCAGTTCATGAGAGACTGCATACCAAACTCTGTTTCAGTTTAAAGCATCCAGAACAGAGAAGTATTCTGCCACCGGTGAACCTACCCTATTTTCTCTTTCTGATGCTGCTGAATTCATGTGTTGCTAAGTGCTCTAATGCTTTGCCAATATGGAACTGAGTAAGATCTCTATGTGAACAAGTTCAGCTCAATTTACATGATGGTAAAAAGTTATAACTGGGAGCCTGTTGCATGTAAGCTGTGAAGTTGCCACATAATACTGAGCACTAAGCTTGTTGCTTGCATGCATTTCATTTCAATAATTTTGTCGAATTTTGTTTTCTTTTTTTGGTATCTATTTTTGGTTTGGTTTTTGCACAGGACGGTTATCACTTGGCCACTCACCAGAATTTTATCTACCACGGGTACTTGTTTTACTGCTATTCAGGAAAACATATGGAAACTGATATGGTCAGGAGTAGCAATGCATACTGCATGCATGTCAAACTTTGTTTCAGTTTAAAGGATTAAGTGCTCTATCACTGGTCAACCTACCCCTGCTTTCTCTTTTTTGACGCTGCAGAATTCATATGTGCAAATAAGTGCTCTAGTGCTTTGCCGATATGGAATTGAGTAAAATGTCTATGTGAGCAAGCTCAGCTCAGTTTACTGGGTGGTAAAAGTATTTTGACCAGGAGCCTGTGAAGTCGCCACATAAAGCTGGGCACTGAGGATGTTGCTTGCATGCATTTCATTTCTGTCAGTTACGTAAAGTTTTGTTTTCTCGTTGATTTGGTTCTTGCACAGGATGATAGCAATGTTTATTTGCTGACGTAGAGGTATGAACTAGTAATTTATTTGTTATACTTCCAGAACATTTGTGTTTGACTGAAGTCATATGTTTGACTGAAGAGTGAAGATGATCTGTTCATCAGTTGGTTGGGCGAAATCAGCTGAGTGCCATTTTTTCTGAACATCCAGTGCCCAGCTTGAATTCAGCGGCAAAGTAAGCATGGTACGTTGAAAGAATTGGCCACGCCACAAGCAATACACTGGATGCTGCTAGTGAAGCAAGGTGAGAAAGATTGTGATAAAGTCACGGTATTCCTAAGAACTTGGGTCATGAAGTTGTCCATTTAAACTTTTTTCTGCACTTCTACAGGGTTTTCAAATTTCAATGTATTGTTTTTGCCTGGTTGCAAGATAGGTTTCACATCCAGAATAATGTGTATTCTGTCAACTACTAATGAAGATAGGTTTAAACTACTAACAATGTATTTTGCAAAGTAAGCAAAGCACCTTGAAGGAATTAAATGACCCTGCCACAGCCGATACACTGGTTGATGAAATTAGTGAAACATGCACGGTGAGAAAGATCATGACGAGACGCATGAGTTTCTGAGTTTGTCTAAACAACCACCCGTGACATTTAATGTTTCTAGTGTTATCACTGTAAATATGTAATGCTTTTGCTTCATTTTGGGTTTCTATATAGGAAAAAGTCAACATTACCTCCCTCAACTTTCGTGAAAGTCCGCTTGTCCTCCCTGAACTTCAAAACCGGACAAAATACCTCCCTTAACTTTTAAAACTGTTCATCTTACCTCCTGGCCCTGTTATAAGCGGTTTTGAAGGCGGTTTTTGTCTTTTTTTTATTTATTTTAGCTGAATCTTTGAAAAATCATAGTAAATCACAGAAAAATCATAAAATAAAAAAAATCATAAAATGAAAATCCAATTTTATTGGACTCCGCATGAGTAGATCTACACAGTAAACATATAATATGATATGTTTTAGTACAAAGTTTTTACTATAGCTTTAGATCTATGTTTTTCTGTAATTAAATGGAATAATTCATGGCTACAGTTTCTATGGTCCAATTGTGGTAAAATTTCTATGGTGGGCTAATTATTGTATGCTTAAACTGTAGTAAAAATTTTATACTTATTAGATCATGTATAACTTAGTTATAGATTTTATTTTGGTTTATGCTTGTTAAATATAAATAAATCTATAACTAAGTTGTACATGATCCAATGAGTATGAAATTTTTACTACAGTTCAATCATATAATAGTTAGCCCATCATAAAAATTTCATCACAATTGGACCATAAAAACTACAGCTATGAATTATTCTAATTAATTACAGAAAAACATAAATCTAAAGCCACAGCAAAAACTATGTACTAAAGCATACCATATTATATGTTCACTTTGTAGATCTACTCATGTGGAGTCCAACAAAATTAGATTTTTCTATTTTATGATTTTTCAAAGATTCAGTCAAAATAAATAAAAAAGAAAAGACAAAACCGCCTTCAAAACCGCTTATAGCAGGGTCAGGGAGGTAAGATGAATGGTTTTAAAATTTGAGGGAGGTGTTTTATCCGATTTTGGAGTTCAGACAGGAAAAGCGCATTTTCGCGAAAATTGAGGTAATGTAGACTTTTTCATGTTTACCCAATCGGATGACGAGGAGCAGAGGTACGTACAGTGGCCGGCCGAGGGTGCAAGCTGGGGCCAATCTCAGTTCGGATATGGGCCTAGGCCTACAACGCCAGCCATCAGAGAGAGCCCATACACATTCGGCTGTGGGGCCCACCTGGAAGAGTCCAGGTCCAACGCTCTTCCTCACCTCTGTTCCTCACTCAGGCAGTGTTTAGTTCCCTTCAAACTTCAAAAAAATTTTGGAACTTGGCCAGTTTTTTGAAGAATGAATCTAAACGGGCATGTTGTAAATTTTTTTTGCGTTTTAGGTGGCAGAAGGCCCAACGAGCTTTGGGGGCCGTGATTACCCCCCGTCCGCATTGCAACCAGCCTGCCCCTGCTTATCCTTTCGGCCACCCACCCCGCCGAACCCTAGCTCTCATTCTCTCCCCCACCGCCGCTCTCGCTCTTCCCCGCCACCTCTCTCGCCCCCTCCGGTCAAATCTAGGCCCTCCTGCGCAACATCCAACTCCTCTTCCAGATCCACCGCATCCGCAGCTAGATCGACCTCGTTCTCCACCTCGTCGGCAATGGACGGGTACGAAGACGACAGGAACAACGCCGGCGGCTATGGCAACGACGGTGGCTTAGGCGCCGACAACGTCTTCAAGGCTGGGTTCCCGACCAGGGACTTCCTATCCCAGTCGCCAGCCTTTTCCCTAGATGGCGGCTACAACACCTAAACCGCCGGAGCCTACGGCATGCCGGGCTCGAGCAGCCAAAACCCAAGTAGGCTGGATATTGGCGACCTCGACCTCAACTCCGGCGGTGAAGGGTGGTCCGGCATGCAAGGCTACCAAGATCTCCTTCGAACCGGCAGAGTCCAGGGCAGCCACGGCCCGCCTCCCGTTCGCGTACCTCCCTGCAGTAGGAATCGGACCCTCGGCTTGCGCGGCGCTCGCAGCGGTCGAGGAGGCGGCGGATCTGCATCCGTGGGTGGCGGCGGATCTCCGTTCGTGGGAGGCGGCTTTGTCCCTACAATGCCCCGGGATCGTGCAGCTCCATCGGGCACAACTAGCCGAGCCAGGTGTCGCGGTGGTCATCGTCGTGCTACTGTGGTACACTGCTGTCCCCACGCTTTTTGTCCTGCTCTGTTTTTTTTTTGCAGTTGCTTGTGCGTGAATGTCCTGCCTGTTGACTGCAGTACCATGTGCTCCCATTTCCGTTCATTTCTTCATGTTGTTATGCATCGTTTAGGATAACGACAGGGCGAGTTGGGATCCTGAACACACCAAGAAGTTTTGTGAGATATACTGTAGCCAAATCGATAACGGCAATTGCATTTGGAGTGTTGAAGCAGAAGTGGCTGATATTGAACCACATTCCTAGTTATCCCCCTCAAACGCAAACACATATTATAGTTGCTTGCATGGCTCTTCATAATTTCACCAAGCTGAGTGGGTTACGTGATAGACACTTTGCTCGTTGTGACCGTGATGAGAACTATGTGCCTCCTGAAGCTACGGAAGATCAGCCTGAGTGCGAGCCGACACCTAGTAGTTTAGAATGTCAAGAGACGAATGCATTTCGTGATACAATTGCGCTCGATATGTTGCTCCGAGTTTGAGACGTGTATATGTTCCGGGACATGTATTTGTTGTTATAATTTGTTGAGAACAGTTTTGTATTGTTTCATAATACTTTTGTGAACCATTAGAATTTGAATAAATTATGTGATGGCAAAATGCAAGAGCATGCAAGGTATGCATGCAGCATGGGCAAGTGAGGTATGTTGGCAGTGTGCATGCAGCATGCAACCAAAAGAAGCATTAAATAGGGTTTGGGTGTAAAGTTTGGCAGGTATCTAAACACTTATAAAATTTTTTGGAAGCTGTAAAGTTTTACCGCTACTGTTAGGTGTAAATTTTTACCGTCATATTTTGGGAACTAAACACTGCCTCACTCCTTACTGTGTGCGATTTCATTCCCCATCCCCAAATCCAGCAGCAGAACCCTAGATCCACCGCCCGCCGCCGGGAACGCAGCCCGACAAGCAAGCGCCATGCCGCGGGCAGGGCCGTCGCCGCCGTTGCCGGATGAGCTCGTGGAGGAGGTGCTCCTCCTCTTCCCGCCAGAGAACCCCGCGAGGCTCGTCCGGGCCGGGCCCTTCTGCACGCGCTGGTGCCGCCTCGTCTCCGACCCCGGCTTCCGCCGCCACCTCCGCGAGTTCCACCGCCGCGCCCCCATGCTGGGGATGATCTGCAACCTCTTCAGCAAGAAATTGTCCAGGTTGATTTCCACGACCGCCTTCTGCTTCCCGCGCACCGATTTCCCGGGCCTCCGCGTGCTAGATGCCCGCCACGGCCGTGTCCTCGGTGAGACGGGAAGCGTACTTGTGGTCTGGGACCCCATCACGGATGAGATGCGGGAGCTTCCCTTTCCGCAGAAGATGTTGGTGCACCCCTGGACCGCTTCAGTTCTCTGTTCTGCCGCTGCCGGCGCCTGCAACCCACCATGGACCCTTCCTCGTTGTTTTTGTGTGCGTCAACATAGGTGGTGCCTTAGTCTACACCTACTCATCCAATGCTGCTGCCTGGAGTGAACCAGTCTGCGCTCAGCAAAAATACCTCGTCGACCTCTTTATGGGCAGTGCGCTTGTGGGGAACGCTCTCTACTTTGGGAATCTGGTGCGGTCCACAGCTCTCAAGTACGATTTGGAACTGTGTCAAGTGTCGTTGATTCGCCTACCATCTCTATCGCGGAGGTCTCAGCTGCAGGAGTCTCTGCTTACAACCATGGAGGATGGTGGACTAGGGCTCGTCAAGAGAGATGACTCCAAAATTTACATGTGGTCAAGGAAGGATACTCATGAAGTAGATGCTACATGGGAAAGAAGCGTCATTGAACTTAAGACAGTGTTCCCTGTTGATGTTGATGTAACCAAACTTCTTCTGATTGGCTCTGGTGTCGGTATCATTTTCATGAGGACGGGCAATGAGGTCTATACAATTGATCTAAAGACCTATAAGGTGAAGAAGGTATATGAGGGCATAATTCTCACCACCCTTCCGTACATGAGCTTCTACACTCCAGGTACATCGCTCCTTAGATATGATGTGTCACATTGTCACTTATCAATCTAGAAGTGTGGATGATGATTTATGCAAAATAAAAAATGAATGTGTGTTTTCCTCTCAGCCTGCTGACATTTATTTTAAAATCTGTGTATTTATGCAGTGTTACGAGTGGCCACCACAGGTGAGGGACCGATTGCTGGCGCTTCAACTGCTGAACAGACCTAAGGTGCTGACCAGAGGTTTTCTTAGCAATGGAAAATTTGTTGTTGGTAATAGCAATGGAAGTGATAAACAGTATTAGCTTTATAGGGGGACAGGTCACTAGGGTTGAGCTTGTGCCTAAGGCCTTGTCAGGAACAGCAGTACTTATCAGCCATCGTCTTAGTTTCAGTTCATGAGAGACTGCATATCAAACTCTGCTTCAGTTTAAATCATCCAGAACAATGAAGTATTCTGTCACTGGTGAACCTACCCTGCTATCTCTTCTGACGCTGCAGGATTCATATGTGTGGCTAAGTGCTCTAATGCTTTGCCAGTATGGAATCAAGTAAGATCTCTACGTGAGCAAGTTCAGCTCACATTACAGGATGGTAAAAATGTTTTAACTAGGACTCTAGGAGCCTGTTGCGTCTACGCTGTGAAGTCGCTGCTTAATACTGAGCACTAATCTTGTTGCTTGCGTGCATTTCATTTCAATGGTTACCTTGAATTTGCTTTTACTTTTTTGCTTTCTATTTTTGCTTTGGTTATTGCGCAGGACTGCATGAGAGTGGTGCTCATTAGATGACCATAGAAATCTTAACGGGTAATTCATTTGTTACGTTCAACACAAAGTAATTCATTTGTTTGATCAGTATGCGTTTGGTTACCACTCCTGAATGTTTTCTGTGGCTATGCTATACTTGTTTTACTGCTGCTCAGTCATTTTTCCAATAAGGTTCAGAACATGGGGAAAAGAGAGAGCAATCAATAATGGGTGGATTTTTTTTCTCGAACACGCAGGAGAACTGCGTATCATTGTATTAAGAAAGAAAAATAATGGGTGGATGAGCTAGTGTTTGCTGTTGAAAGGGGTTTTGATGTGTTAGTCTGTACTTGTTCCTGAACATTAGGCTTGGACAGCAAGAGAAGAATGTGTAACCATGCAGACACTGATAGGTCAACAACAAAATTGTAGAGAGATGAAGGATTCAGGAACATATGTATAGGACAGCATTCTCGGGCCAGGTGTTGGTATCTAAATGCATTATATTCATGTGAGAACAATAAAGAATTAAATATAATCTGCTCATCAGTTGGTTGGGCGAAATTAGCTGAATGCCATTTTTCAGAACATCAAGTGCCCTACTTGGTTTCTGTCCTAGCCACTATTCCTAATTGGGATTTTTTTTAATAATTCCTAACTGGATTTTGACAGCAAGGGCGGCAAACTCTTTCTGCCATCCTTGCATGTTGCTGCATATCAAACTCTATTTCAGTTTAAAGATCCAGACAGTGAAGTAATATGTCGCTGGTGAACCTACCCTGTTTTCTCTTTCTGACGCTGCAGAATTCATATGCATGGCTAAGTACTCTAATGGCAAATGTGTGGCTAAGTACTCTAATTCTTTGCCAGTATGGAATGGAGTACGATCTCTATGTGAGCAAGTTCAGCTCACATTACAGGATGGTAAAATGTTTTAACTAGGAGGCTGTTGCGTGTATGCTGTGAAGTCACCGCTTAATACTGAGCGCTAATCTTGTTGCTTGCGTGCATTTCATTTCAATAGTTACCTTGAATTTTGTTTTACATTTTTGGTTTCTATTTTTGCTTTGGTTATTGCACAGGACTGCATGAGAGTGATGCTTATTAGTTGACCATAGAAATCCTAACTCGTAATTCATTTGTTACTTTCAACACATTTCATTTGTTTGATCACTCTCTATTTGATTACCACTTCTTAGAATTTTTATCTACAATGGGTACTAGTTTTAATGCTACTCAGGAAAACATAGGGATGCTGGGCATACCAAACTCTGTTTCAGTTTAAAGCATCCAGAACAGTGAAGTACTCTGTCACTAGTTGGTGAACCTACCCTGCTTTCTCTTTCTGATGCTTCAGAATTCACATGCGGCAAAATTAGTGCTCTAATGCTTTGCCTATATGGAATTCAGTGAAATCTCTTTGTGAGCAAGTTCATATCGGTTTAGTGGGTGATAAGAAACTTTAACCAGGAGCCTGTAAGCATGTAAACTGTGAAGTCACCACATAAAGCTGAGCACTAAGGTTTGTTGCTTGCATGCATTTCTTTTCTGACAGTAACGTGGAGTTTTGTTTTCTTGATTTGGTTCTTGCATAGGATGAGACTGATGCTTATTTGCTGACCATACATATCTGAACTAGTAATTCATTCGTTACATGCAAAACATTTCATGTGTTCGATTTGATCACTATCTGTTTGGTCACCAGTTCCCAGAATGATTGTTATCTATGGCCATGTGATATAAATACTGCTACTCGGTGATATGTGAACCCCTGAGCCACAAGTGGGAGCATCTGTATGGAATTGTTTCTCTCTCAGATTTCTAAGGTTTATGATTTGTAGAAAAGGTAGGGTAATCAGCTATGGGTGAACTGGCTGACGCATGCTGTTGAAGCGGTCTGATGCACTGATCTGTACGTGTCAATGAACATTAGCCTTGAACAGGAAGAGAAGAATGTGTAACGTGCAGACTGTGATCGGGCAGCGAGATTGCATTGCACGGCTGTTGCCGTGTTGGTATCTCATATCTGAATGCATTTTATCCATGCGAGATTAGAACAGGGAACTGAAGATGATCTGTTGGTTTCTGAGTGCCATTTTTTTTCCCTGAACATCGAGTGCCCAGCTTGCTTGGTTTCTGTCCAGCCAGCATTCGTAATTGGATTTTTGACAGCAGGCGGTCTAGCCAATCTGGACCATTGGATTCCATTTGCACGGTCATCGATTGTCCCAAGACCAAGTCAAGATTCTCTCTCTAAGCATAAGTAGCTTTTGCAAGCCACTATGACAAGTATAGGTCACTTCTATTTTTATCCGATACTACATGGCTCTTTGGGGCTACAAGCAAAAAGGCGACAAGTATAGGTCACTACTTTTTTTATCCGATCCTACATGGCTTTTTGGGGCTACAAGCAAAAAGGCAGCGTTGGGGAAGGCCTAAAAGCCAGGCACTGGTTGATATACATGGTTCTTTCTTTTGAGTTGCTGGTACAGAGAACATACATCAGTTGCTAATCTGACAATCTGATTTTTCTGACCTTCATACCATACAGGTGCTCTACAGAGAAATTACGTAGGTCATGGATGATGATGGCTTGATTTTTGTGACCTTCATATCGTAGGCGCTCTACAAAGAAATTACATAGGTTATGGATGGTGATGGCTTTGATTTTTGTGACCTTTCATATCATAGATGCTCTACAGAGAAATGACATAGGTCATGGATGGTCATGACTCAGTGGTTCACCGGTCGGTAGTGGATTGACATCGAGGTAGCGGATTACAGATAGCGGGTGATATTACGGACGATAAGTTTCAATAGCGGCACCTGATTGTCTCATATAATTTTAAGTACATATATCATGAATAATGAGTATAAATAATTTTAAATGTATATATCATGAATAATTTTAAGTTCTGCAGCCGATGCGTGAGTATTTGAATTTGGAGGTGTGAGTCATAGTGGGCTGGATTAATTAGGGATATTTGTTTTCATGCTATTACGGCCTGTTACGCGCAATTGCAGCCGCA
Organism: Saccharum hybrid cultivar R570; assembly: GCA_038087645.1. Classification (NCBI taxonomy): domain Eukaryota; kingdom Viridiplantae; phylum Streptophyta; class Magnoliopsida; order Poales; family Poaceae; genus Saccharum; species Saccharum hybrid cultivar. The sequence goes on from JAQSUU010000368.1 coordinate 3,390,994, forward strand.
ATATTGGCCCGCTATTCAGAGCGCTACCTCATAGCGGTAGCAGCAATGGACCGATACCGATATTGCGGGTTCAATTGCGGCCGCTACCGCCGCTATTTATTATCTTGGTCTGGATGCATGGGTCAGGGACTGTAAGACAACTAGCCAACCGGTAGCAAGTGTAAACAAAGAAAGAGAAAGTTGAATCGGAATAATAAGGTAAAGCCGAAACCAGCCCAAAAGGTCATACATGTGAATAGACTATTGACTATATCAATTTAGTTATTTAGTTATTCTTGACCCGAGTTATTCTTAAAATCCCTTGTTCTCCTTGGAATTTTCATGAGAAGCATAGAGTACACAGTTTCAGCAACATCAAAACTTACAGTGTGCTTTCTTACCCATCGAGCAGTGTTGTCTTCCTGAGGAGCGAGAGTGATCTCCCAAATGGAAAGTTTCCTTTCTGCAGTTTTGGGTGAGCTGATGACTCGATCCATAAATTTCATCCTCGAAAAGTGCACGAAGCCGGCTGCACTGGCTGTGGAGGAAAGCCTACAAAGGGCTCTTCTTCGGGCACATGTCATCATCGGGGAGGCCATGGGACGCCACATCACAAACCAAGCCATGATCCAACAGCTGGGCATGCTGAGGGACGCCACGTACCGAGGCTATTACGCACTCGATGCCTTCAGGTACCAGCCTCACTATGGAGAGGATGACAGTGATCAAGTTGTGAGTCGATTTAGGTCCCTATCCAAGGTACCCTCTGCAAAGCATCCTTATTTCTTCAATCAAACTGCACAGTTTCAGGAACAGCTACAAGAGGCACTAGACAGATTGAGCTCCATGATTGTTGATCTGAATGAGTTGGTCATGTTCTTGGCGAGCTACCCTCGTCTGTGTCGCCAACCTTACAGCATGCATATCCAACTGGGTAACTGCATGTTTGGTCGCCAGGTGGAAGCAGAACTTGTCATTAAATTTCTGCTACACACACATCCTCATAGTTCTCAAGAATTGGAGGTCCTGCCAATTGTCGGTCCACCCAGAGTCGGCAAGAGTACCCTAGTCGCTCATGTTTGCAAGGATGAAAGAGTCCAAGGTTATTTCTCAGAAATCTTGTGGCTGAATGACCTTGATTTTACAGATGACGAGCTAGCTCTCAGACAAGGATATGCGATGAAACATCAAAATCAAGTGTCAAACTCGAACAATGGCAAGAGATTGCTAGTTATTATAGAACTATCTGGAAATCTCTATGAAGATGCTTGGAATAGGTTCTATCTTGCTTCCAAACGGAGCTTTTGTAGAGGGAGTAAAATCATAGTCACTAGCAGTTCAGACAGAGTTGTAAAATTTGGAACAACACAGGCTCTAACTCTGAAGCATCTATCTCATGAAGCATACTGGTATTTCTTCAAGACACTTGCATTTGGAAGCATGGATCCTGAGACACACCCAAGACTTGCACAACTGTCCATGGAGATAGCCAGAACGCAGAAATTTTCGATCATTGGCGCATGCATCACCTCTTATTGGTTGAGGAACAATTTTGACATCCACTTTTGGTGCAAGGTTCTGAGCTTCTGGAGACGGTTCATCCAAAAGCATGTCTCCAAATTCGGCAAGCATCCATTTGATCTTTTGAATCAAAACAGACCAGTACAGGGTAGACGAATGGCTACACCTTCTGAATATTTCATGATTTGTGGTCGGCATCATTGCTCTTCACAAGAGGAGGTTCCCAAGATAAGATCCGAAGATGTAGTATATGGAAGCGTGAAGGCTTACGGAAAATTTGAGGTCCTGACATGGAGATCTGAGATACCCCCCTACTATAGCTATGTCAGTAGTTATGAGATTCAAGAGCGAAAGACTACCAGTGCCAAGAGGAAGCGTTCTATGAAAGGTGGAGTCATATTTTGTTAATTTTGTCATTACCTGTCTTATGTAGGAACATAGTTTTGCTCTTTTTTGTTTTTTGGCACAGCCGCACAGGGCAAGTGTAAATAAAACCTATAAAGTGTGACAGATTACAGTCACAGCATCACCAGACTGTACTGCTACATTTTTTATAATGTGAAATATAAGTGCTTATCTACGTAACAACTGATGACGTTTAGACATATATTTCCATGGGAGATGGGACATGGTTGAGTTCCTTGCCATTGGATTACTCCAGATGGATCCTGAACTGGGTACTGACATACTGCATATAGGCATGAATGAATGAAATAATTGCCAATTTCCTCCCAACCTCTTGGTTTCAGTTTATTGAAAGACTGCTACCAAAACCTTGTTGCAATTCAAACCACCCAGAACAATGAAGGTGTTGGATCACCGGTGAACCTACCCTGGTTCTCTTTCTGATGCTTCAGAATCGACATATGCGGCTTAAAGTGCTCCAATGCCTTGTCTAAGCTATATGGAACTGCGCAAGATGACTACCTGAGCAAATTCAGGTCAATTTAGGCCTCGTTCGGTTATCTAACAACGATTCCCAGCCGGAATGATTAAATAATTTGTATAACCTTGATCTAACTGGAATGCTTCTGAGGCGCAGTCCACCCTAACCGAATGAGGTCTTATAACTTTTTAACTCGCAGCCTGTGGCGTGTGAAATGTGAAGTCACCACGTAATGCTGAGCTGAGCACTAAGCTTATTTCTATGCATTTCATTTCCACAGTAATGTGGAATTTTCTTAGTTTGATTTTGACATTTGGTCATTGCACCTAGAAGCAGAGGAAAATGATGTTTTATTTGCTGACCATACACACCTTAACTAGTGAATCCATTACCACTTAGCAGAATATTCAGCATGCTCGGTTGCTGGGAAAATTAGCTGAATCTGACGCCCATGGCACCACGCCTCTCCACTCTCCAGGTCAAGGGCAAAAGCAGAGCAGCAGATTCTCCCACTCCCTCCTCTTCTTCACCTGCTCCGCCGCCCGCCCGCATTCGCAGCTCGGGCCCACTCGGCCAACCACTAATCATCACCCACCATGGAAGCAGATCCGCCACCGCCGGCGAGCGCGCTGATGGAGGAGCTGGTGGAGGAGGTCCTGCTGCGCTTCCCACCTGCCGATCCGGCGAGCCTCGTCCGGGCCGCGCTCGTCTGCAGGCGCTGGCGCCGCATCGTCACGGGCCCGCGGTTCCGCCGCCGCTACCGCGACCTCCACCTCCACCGCGGGGGCTCGCCCTTGCCCCCGATGCTAGGATTCCTCGCCAGCGCCGGCACGGGGACCCGCTTCGTGCCCACCTCCACCTTCCGCCCCGCACCCACACCCCCGCGCGCGGACGGCGGCTGGCGCGCGCTCGACGCCCGCCACGCCCGCGCCCTCCTGCGCCGGGACACCGGCCGCGACGCGCCCGTGGACTGCGAGCTCGCCGTCTGGGACCCCGCCACGGGCCGCCGCACGGACCTGCCCCGCCTCCCCTGGGCTCCCTACTACCCCTACAGCTGGAACGCCGCGGTGCTCTGCGCCGCCGCCGCCGCCGCCTGCGACCATCTCGACTGCTCCGGCGGCCACTTCCTCGTCGTGGTGGTGGGCACCAACCACGCGGAGATGTTCGCCCACGTCTACTCGTCGGAGACGGGCGCGTGGAGCGCGCCCGCGTCCGCTCGGCACCCCGACGACAACGTCGACTTCGCGCCGAGCGCGCTTGCCGGGAACGCGCTCTACTTCGCCTTCCAGATGGGCACGGCGGCCCTGGAGTTCGATTTGCGCACGCGGGAGATGGCGGTGGTGCGCCTGCCGCCGCCACGCTTCGACTGGCAGCGCGTCGTGCTCGCCACCAGGGATGATGGTCGTCTGGGACTCGCCATGGCTGGCAAGTCCACGATCTACCTGTGGGCAAGGGAGGCGCGGTCTCGAGGAGATGGGAATTGGGTACAGACCAGAGCCGTCGAGCTCGACACGCTGCTCCCTGCTGGTGCCATTTCAGCCTTTCCTGATGTGGTTAGCTTTGTGGATGCCGTCGGTGTCGTTTTTGTGAGGACGGGTGATGGGCTCTTCACCATTGATCTGAAGTCTCTCCAGGTCACAAAGGTATCCAGCGATACTGGCTTCTCCAGCATTTTTCCCTACATCAGCTTCCACACTCCAGGTAATTGCCTCGTCCGCGTTCACCCTGTATATATCTTCATCCCAGTCCCAGTAGCTTTGCTTGTATGTGATGAACGATGAGTTAGTAAAGTGGAATATCACGGTCCAATAAAAGAAAATGCATTACCCTTATATAGGTATGCCACCAGCCCACCACGCTTCAAATCTGCAGATATGCCTAGAATTGTTTTGTCCTCTGTTATGTAGGCAGGCCCAGTAAAAACTACCCAGTAGGAGAGTGGAAAAACAAAAATAATGGTATTACCTACATGAGCTTGTACACTTTAAATTTCTTGGATATGATCTTTCAATGTCACCTGATAACATAGATGATATCAATGCCACACAAAGGGTATCTGTTACCTGGTAGCCTGTTTGATTGCCCAGCAACATGTTTTTCGTGCATGGTCAGAAACCATTTTCTAATAAGCGATAATAGGTTTCAACCAGCTGATGTTATTTCCTAAATTTGTGTATTTCTGTAGCAATGGAAGTTGCCTCAACTGGTGAGGGGCCAAGTTCACGTGCATAAGGTGCTTATGTGCAGGTTTCTTAGTCAAGGGGAAACTTAGTTGCTTCTCGGTGGGTTCTTGGTTTTAACTCAAGAGCTCTATGTTTTGTCTAAAGGATTCTATCTTGTAAATTTGTTAGTTTGATCACTGCTTTGTGTGTAAACTGGTAAGTCTTTGTGTTCTCCTGAATTGTAGCTTGCAAAGAATCCTAGAATGAATGTGATTTCCCTTCTGTGTGCATATGTATGCTCAAGAAAACAAGCATTTGAAGTTAATGTTCTGCGCTTCCATATGTGCTGTGTAACTTTTGCTTAATTTTAGTTTGATTCCATATTATTAGAATATGAATAGCCTAGAATTTGTATAGTCTAGAATGAAGAGTCTTAGTAGTTGAAGAGTCATGTAACTCCTTTATAAACTCTTGATCAATCAATGGAACAGCAGGGATTATTCCTCTCATACATATCTTATGGCCTGAAACATGAGAACTGAGGAAGAAAGGAAATAATAATTCCTGACATCCAGTTTGTGCCATTTTCGATATTAGGAGGTGTTCAAAGCTCTGAAGCATTCAATTAAATTTTCGTAAGCACCAGTCATCAAAACGTCCAGGCCTATATGAAGAGTATGAGGTCTGCATGGATGATTTCAGTACTTCAGTTCATACAGAAATTCTTAAAAGTCCTAGCTAGGAATGGGTCTTAACTGTGTCTACTGAGTCGTATGTTTTGTTCACTCACAGAAGAAAACACAAGAAATTGTTGAAAGGGTGACTAGATGTGGTCAATGATCAGACAGTAACATCGCACTCTGAACAGTTAAAAAAAATTCCATAGGACAGGCATGCATATATTGATTGATTTTTAGTCATTCTTATTCTGTATTCTGTACGTACTCTTCAGCTGCAGTTTCCTGATTGTAAAGGATTTAAGATACATTTTTCATATTTAATCAAGATATTGTCAGAGTATGTGCTATTCCATTGCTCAGGTAATGTTTGCAGAGTGCTATCCTTCTGAAATACGGAGTAACACAGAGAGTTGGGAATTTGTAGTGCAAACTCTGGCCTAGAGGCAACTCGTGTTCAGTCAGCCAAAAAGTCCGACAGAGGACACTGGTTAATATAGTTATTAGCTGTTATACAGAGCATACATCAGTTTCTAATCTAACAATCTGATTTCTGTGATTCTCGTATCATAAGTTCTCTACAGAGAAATTACATACTCCCTCCATCCCAAATTATAAGGCATTCCAAGAATCTTGGAGAGTCAAATGATCTAAAGTTTGACCAAATTTATATGATAAGATAATAATATTTATGACACCAATTAAGTATCATTAGATTCTTTATTAATTATATTTTCATAGTATACCTATATGATGTTATAAAGTTTTGTAATTTTCTCTATAATTTTAGTCAAACTTAAGATGCTTTGACTCTCCAAGAGTCTTGGAATGCCTTATAATTTGGAATGGAGGGAGTAGTAGATAGTGATGTATGAAAGTGTAAGCAAGTAAATAAAAAATCAGTAGAAAGGGTCAGAATTCAACAGTCAAGGGCTGTACCTATCGAAGTAGACAATCAGTAGAAAGTGTAAGCAAGTAAATAAAAAATCGGTAAGAATATTAAGGTAAGGGTCCCAAAAGTCATACATGTGAATGGACTATTGAATCTCTCAATTTAGATTTTTCTATATGTTTTTGCTTCTTGAGCCCAGTTGTTCTTATATGCCTTTGTTCTCCTTTCAGTTTTGACGTAAATACAGATTACATAGTGAGTTTCAGAAACATCAATACTCATCTTGTGTTCTCTTAGTTCTTCCCCTTCCTGCAGCGTTGTCTTCCTGAGGAGCAAGAGAACTCCCAAAAGGAAAGTTTCCTTTCTGCAGTCCTGAGTGAGCTGATATCTCAATCCATAAATTTCATCATCAACAAGTGGTCAAAGTCACTGACACTGAACATGGAGGAAAGCCTACAAAGGGCTCTTGTTCGAGCACAGGTCATCATTGAGGAGGCCATGAGACGGCACATCACAAATCAAGTCATGCTTCGGCAGCTGGGCATGCTGAGGGACGCCATGCACCGAGGCTGTTACGCACTTGATGCGTTCAGGTACCAGCCTCACTATGGAGAAGATGGCAACGATCCAGCTGCTAGGCGCTTTATGCCCCTATCCAAGGTACCCTCTGCAAAGGATCCCTATTTCTTCAGTCGAAATGTACAGTTTCAGGAACAACTACGAGAGGCACTTGACGGACTGAGCTCGATGATTGTTGATCTGAATGAGTTGGTCATGTTCTTGATGAGCTACCCTCGCCTGTATCGCCAGCCTTACAGCATGCATATCCTTTTGGGTAATTGCTTGTTTGGTCGCCAGATGGAAGCAGAACTTGTCATTAATTTCCTTTTGCACACAAATCCTCGTAGTAACGAAGAATTGGACGTCCTGCCAGTTGTTGGTCCACTCAGAGTCGGTAAGAGTACCCTAATTGCTCATGTTTGCAAAGATGAAAGAGTCTGTAATTATTTCTCAGAAATCATGTGGCTACACGGCCGTGATTTTACGGATGATGAGCTAACTTTCAAACAGGGATGCACAGTGAAACATCAAAACTGTTTGTCAAACTTGGAGAAGGGCAAGAGATTGCTAGTTGTTATTGAACTATATGGCAATATCTGTGAAGATGCATGGAATAGGTTTTACCTTGCTTCCAAACGGAGCTTTCTTAGTGGTAGTAAAATCATAGTGACAAGCTGTTCAGACAAGATTGTAAAGTTTGGAACAACACCAGCTCTAACTCTGAAGTTCCTGTCACCTGAGGCTTATTGGTATTTCTTCAAGACACTTACATTTGGAAGCATTGATCCCGAGATGCACCCTAGGTTTGCACAACTGGCCATGGAGATAGCCAGACTGCAGAATCGTTCAATTAATAGTGCATATGTCATCTCTTATATGTCGAGGGACAATTTTAGCATACACTTTTGGTATAAGGTTCTGAGGTTGTATAGATGGTTCATTCAGAAGAATGTCACCAAATTTAGCATGCAACCGTTTGATCTTCTGAACCAAAACAAACCTGTACTGCAACGAAGATTGATTGCACCTCATGAAGAGTTCATGATTTGTCATCACTATGATCACCGCTCTTCCCAAGAGGAGGTTCCAGAGATAAGCATCCAAGATGTGTTGTGTGGAAGCATTAAGAGACATGGAAAATTTGAGGTCCTAGTATGGAGATCTCAGATACCCCCCTACTACAGCTATATCAGTACTTGCGAGATTCAAGAGCAAAAAACTACAGGTTCTAAGAGAAAGCGTTCTATGAAAGATGGATTTACATATTGTTAATTTTGTTATTATCTGGCTTATTCAGGGACATGTTTGTATTCACTTTTTTTGTTTTTTTGTTTGGATGTCTCAAGTTACAGCATATTCAAAATGTAGAGTATGTAAGGTGTGATATGTTCCAACATTGCGAAACTGTATTGCTAGTCTGCTACATTTTCACATGTGAAGTATAAGTGCTTATATACATAATAATACATGAACCAGAGGCATATATTTTCATGAAATACGCTGAATTCCTTGGCATGTTCATGCTTGTGTTTCGGTCATTATTGTTTCAGTTCACCCCAGCTGGCCATTGGCAACAGATTGGTTGCCTCACGGAGATGGAACAACTTGTCAACTCAATGTAGCAAGTCAAGAGTTTGAAATAGATTGGAGTCAATTGTACTGTCTACTGAATTGTTTCACATTATCAGCTCCATATGTACACAAATCTTTGAAGTGCATGTACTCTAAAAGTGCAGCAGTTTGACCCAGTATAATGCTTGTTCTGTTTTCTTTTGTACACTTGAATGAGAGTGTTCAAAATGTGTGTTCTTGCGTTCATCTGATATTCTAATTTTATTGTCTTTTGTTTTGACAGACAGGAGGTGCTCCAATCACTCCAATCTACAGGTATCTAGTGCAATATGCTAATTAAGACGATGCTTATGTATAGAAGTTTGAATTTTAAAATGTTACATGCAAGTATCCCTGTAACTCTGAATCATGATGGGATCTGGAAACTCAACTTTGGGCTGGCCCAGTAAAAGTATCCTTTTTTTTGGGAATAAGTAAAAGTATCCACCCTGAAAGGAATTAAAAAATGTGTTATATACACGAGTTTTTTGAAATGACATCTATGTTTTTACTGTTAGCGCTGTCAGCCAGCCCACTGCTTAATATATATCAGTTGCTAAGCTAACAAATGATTTTTTAGAATTACACAGTACAACGTAGACACCCATCACGCACGCACACTCACCCCCTATGAATAAACATACGCAAACTCTATCTCTATGAGCACCTCTGAAGGACTGAGCCGACAAATCTCGAGATTCATAAAGTCACCACTGGCTATCGACGGGGACATCGTCTACCACTAAAAGTATAGCGCCGTTAAATCCTAAAATAAATTCATTTTTTATGACCTTGATATCATAGGTACTCTACAGAGTAATTACACAAATCATATATGGTGATGGCTCAGTGGTTCTATTAACGAAGGCACATGATTCAACAGTCAAGGGCTGTACGTATTCTCTGGAAGTATCCAACCAGCAGCAAGTGCAAACAAACAAATAAAAGGTCAATCAGAATAACCAGGTGAAGCTTGGGCTGTGTTTAGATGGTGAAAAATTTTGCAAAATGCTACTATAGTATTTTTCGTTGTTATTTGACAATTAGTGTCCGATCATGGATTAATTAGGCTTAAAAGATTCGTCTCGTGAATTACGGCTAAATTATGTAATTAGTTTTATTTTTTATCTATATTTAATACTTCGTGCATGTGTCTAAAGATTCGATGTGATAGAGAATCTTACAAAATTTTCTAGAACTAAACCAGGCCCAAAAGCAGTGCCAAAATCAGAATAACCTTTGGCTGCGCCTTCTGAAGATAAACCTGTACCGTTCATCCAGAAGCATATCACCAAATTTGTGCTGCATCGGTCTGGTCTTCTTAATTAAAATAAACCTGTACGGCTTGGAAGAATGGCTGCGCCTTCTGAAGATGTGCTGTCATCAGTATCACCAGTCTTCCCAAGTGGAGGTTCCCGAGATAAGAATCGTCCAAGATGTGCTGTATGGAATCATCGAGAGACATGGAAAATTTGAGGTCCAAATTACAGGTGCGAAGAGGAAGGATCGTACGAAAGATGGAGCCAGATTCTGTTAATTTTCGTCCTGTTCGTTTGGACTTATCAGCAGAATCAGCAGCCATCCAGCAGTGTTTTTCTCTCACAACAAACCAGCGAACAGTGCTTTCAGCACAATAAACCAGCGAAACGAATATGCTGTTTGTCATTTTCTGGTTTATGCAGAGTTAATTCTGATGTGTAAGCCTATTTCATATCTTAAGTGATACTGCATATATCTACATAGTACATAATGACGCATGAGCCAGAGGCATATATTTTCATGGATTATGGTGAATCCTTCCCTGTTGTTGGTTTTACTCCAGAGCCAGACGTATAAGCCTGGGCATGAAGCCTGCGTTTTCGGCCTTATCTTTTCTGTTCAACCCAGCAGGCCATTCTGCAACAGAGCCTCACAGTCATGTTTGGTGGTTTGCATGACTCCCTGCCTTATGGAGATGGAACTACTTATCCGAGCCCTCTGGCAAGCCAAGCAGAGTCTTGTTAGTTCAAGAAGATTTGGCATCCCACCAATCTCTGGCCCCAAAGACAAAAAGTTGTAAATTGACTGGAGTTAGTTGTAATAAAAAAATTTCACATCACATGGTTGCATAGGCATACAGATCTGTCAAGGACTTGTACTGTAACTGTGTAGCAGTTTGATCTGGTATATTGCTTGCTCTGTTTTCTTATGTACACTTGAATGACTGCAACCAGAATTTATGTACTTGCTCCTCTGAGATTTTAATCTCATTGTCTTCTCTTATCATAGTCATAGTGCTCAAATCACACCAACTTAAAGGTATCTACTGCAATATGCTAAGTAAAAAAATCAGTTAACAAGCTTTGAGGACAAGTTATATGCTGAGAAAACTACCTACCCAGAAGGAATAAAAAATGTGTTATCTACACGAGCTTTTGAAATAACATTTAAGTTGTTACTGTTAATGATTTAGCCAACACAAGGGGATTAATTCCTTCATTGGGAATTTATAGTGCAAAGTCTGGCCTGGAGGCAACTCCTGTTCAGCCAGTTGGCTAAAAACTGCAACTGAGGACACTGCTTAATATAAATCAGTTGCTAAGCTAACAATCTGATTTTTGTGACCTTGATATCATAGGTGGGTCTACAGATTAATTACACAGATCATGAATGGTGATGTCTCGGTGGTTCACTTAGCGAAGACTTGGAATTCAACAGTCAAGGGCTGTACGGATTCTCTGTAAGTATCCCAACTGGTAGCAAGTTCAAACAAAAATAAAAAAAGTCAGAGTAACCGGGTGAAGACGAAAGCAGTCCCAAAAGTCATACATATGAACGGACTATTGACTCTCAATTAGTTGTTCTTGTATGTCTTTGCTTCTTGAGCCCAACGACCATTTTCTCCTTGGACCTTTGAAAGTCCCTAGTTTGATTTTGGCTAATTGATGAAACCTAGGACTAACCTTTGTATCTAAGTGGATGATTTAGATAAAGGTGGTCATTAAATATGAGACATGACATTGACTCATGTGACCAAGATGATGAAGACCAAGATGATGCTTGGCTCGATGGACCGGTTGTGAAGGTGAAGGACAAGTCGAGGCTTCGAAGCGAAGGACCATGCGATGGTGAAACTTGAGCAAGACTTGGCGCCGACGAACCGATGCAACGGTGAAGAACAATTGAAGTCAAGGTCGATGGATCGAGACGGTCATGTGATGATATGAAGTGGATCATATCTTTTGGAAAAACAAAATGGGCTCAAGGCAAAGGTATAACCATAGGGCCATTTTGTTTTGCACTAAAAACACCATAGATGGTGTGAGTGGTTTAGGATCGATAGCCGAACTATTAAGAGGGGAAGTCTTATCGGTTATTCGACGCATGGGTGCCACTAGGTGAATTCATGAAGTGCATTGCATGTAGGGCCTAGTGAGCTAACTGGAAAACCTTCGAAAATATTTATGAAAATGCTAACACACGTGCACAAGGTGGTGATCACTTGTTGGTGTTGGCACATTTGCGAAGGCGTTGGAGTTTAAGCGGTAGAGAGGGTTTAGGTCTCTATCTCCCTCCCACCGAGCTTGCGAGCGCGGGATTCAGGCATTTTTGGGAACTTGAAATGTCTATTTTCCACTACGCCGGAAGTCGGAAAAGAAATGGAGGCGAACGGAGGTCACAGAGGTGACCGGACGCTGCACCGGACGCGGTCATGGTATGACCGGACACGTCCGGTCAGCAGTCAGGCGCGCGGGTGCTAGGGTTTGCAACCGGCGCGTCCAGTCACTCGCGGGACCGGCGCGTTCGATCAGTCGCCCAGAGGGAACTGCGGTTCACGAGGACGATCGGACGCGAGGCGCGTCCAGTCACACGCGATCGGACGCGTCCGATCGTTGAGGGAGCTTACTGGACTCTAACCGGACGCGGGCACTATCGCGTCCGGTCGTTGACTGGAGCGTGTCCGGTCACTCGGGACCGGCGCGTCCGGTCGTTGTGAGAAGCGCGTCCGGTCATTGGTTTGACCGTTGGGGTCAGTGACCGTTGGAGGATCGGACGCGGTTGAGCGCGTCCGGTCAGTTATGACCGGTGCGTCCGGTCATCCTGAAAAAACCCAGTGAAGGGGTATAACGGCTCTATTCGGATGGGATGCTTATAAATACTTGTTGGCCGGCCCTTGGGGATCTCTCTCGTAATTTCTAACATTCTTGTGCATCCTTTGAGCTAGAGCATCTCCTCCCACTCATCTCTCTTGCTTGATTGCAAATCAAAAGTGAGATTGAGTGATCCCAAAATGCATTGCATAGCTTGAGGGCATCTAGTGGCACTTGTGGGTTGTTTAGCCGGTGGATTTCTTGTTACTCTTGGAGAGTACCGCTCCTAGCCGGCTTGGAGATTGTTGGAGGCGTTGGCAAGAGAAGAAGATTGTTCTTGGCCACCTCCGGTTGATTGTAAGAGGTTCTTGTGCTTTCCTCGGCGGAGCGCCAAAATCAACTCTAGTGGATTGCGCGTGTCATTGAGTTACCTCACTTGAGAGTGGTGTCTTGTGGTGCCTTGCGGGGTGTGCCTTGAGGGGCAAATGACTTGAGGGTCACACCGAGGAACCATCTAAGTGTTGGTCGACACAACCGGTGACGTAGCTTGTCGGTGCATAAGTGAACACCGGGTGAACAAAAATATTGTGTCATTTGTCTCCCGGTGATTGGTCTTCATATTGTGTTGTTGTCAATATTGATTGATTGTATATCTTCTTGGTGATTGACAACATCTTCACTCCACCGTTGGTATAAGATTCATAATCCTCTCTCTTGCATTTACTTTTACTAGATTATCCTGTGTAGCTCTAGTAGTAGCTTTGCTAGTAGTGTTGTTAGCTTGCTCACTAGTGTAAAATTAGTGACATAGCCCTTGTGTGAACTAGAGATCATAATCTACTAGACTTGTGGATAGGAGGCTTGCATCACAACCATAGGCTAAGCAAAACTCGCTTTGCGCCGTTTGTTATTCTAACAAGTTTGCTTTGTGGCTTGTGTAGGATTTTTTTATAGGCTATTCACCCCCCTCTAGCCATCTAGGACCTTACAACCTTTGATATGAAGCATAGAATACAGAGTTTCCAAAACATCAAAACTCACCCACTGTTATCTTACCCATCCTATTGTGTTCTCTTCCTGAGGAGAAAGAGAGAACTCACATGGAAACTTTACTTTCTGCAGTCCTAGGTGAGCTGATATCTTGATCCATAAATTTTGTCATCGATGTAACAGAACCGACCAATTATACGAGATTAAGTAAGAAAATCATCCACCGAGCAGACGATTTAGCAAACTTAAGCCCGTATAACCCGGTAGTCCGTGAAATCACGACGGATTTCAAACTAACTTACATACCAAAAAAGATCGTAATAAGTTCAGCGGTCACCATCACAAGTTACATAAAAGTTCACGTCGTAGATACATCAGAGTTTAAGCATAGTTATTACAAACCAAGTTCAAATAAAAGTAGCGGAAGCATTTAGTTCAAATCACACACTCACACAGAGTTCAAAATAAAGTGCCAGCTCAGGATCATCTCCAACAAAAGCATAAGACGAGATGTAGTGAATGACCATTGCCCATGGTCCTAAGCTTTGCCCATCGTAGGATAAAGGCAGTTGATACAGTAGCCGTAATACATCTGCCCATCTGCAACAAGTGAGAACAAAGCCCTAAGTATGAGAAAGTACTCAGCTAGACTTACCCGACAGAATCGAAAATAAAAGACACCAAGGATCATGACAGACTTTATGGTGGGGTAGCTGACTCATTTGCAAAAAGACATTTTTAGCATTTAAACAATCTTTCCAAAAGCTTTCCATCAAGTTAAATCTTTATTAACCTGTCAACTACATTTGCACCTGTACTAGGGTAACATGTAATTAAATGGGTAAGGATAACCAATGATCATAAATCAACTTCTATCATGTCATATATCATATAACTATCCAAGTGTTCCATTAGAATTACTACGATGAAGTAACTCAATTCAAGTGCTCACTATCCAGTGAACGATGACGATTCGAATCGATTATTAACCAGCTGGTAATTTATTCCTCACATAAACCTCACTCACCCGCTAAAGTGAGGTATTGGTCACCGAGTCAACCATTCAGGTAAAGTCTCGAGCTTGCTAGGAACCACATGTACTCGGGGGCCGCCCGACTGCTCTTTGGCCTTATCATCGCACCCCCGTATCCTGCCACTACTGCTCTAGTACAATGCGTTGCGGGCAATCCACTCGGCCCGAATAATCTCCCAGCTTCGCGATCGAAAGATACATTATTCGGCCAGCTAAATGTAAGGCATGCGTTCAACATGACTCGAGCCCCAACAACGGTCGGTCCTTAATCGACACAGATGGAAAACACTACAGTCCGAAACCCTGCACGTCTCCGTCCGGTCTTAACTTTACATTAACACTTAGTTATTCTACGATGACATACTTATTCAAGTAGATCCAGGTAACCACCTATAGCTCGCAGGTGACAGGAAATCACCTGACTTCTATCGGTCTAATCAAGCTAAGCATTTCTTGACTGTGAACACCAAGGTAACAAGGATATGGTAGAACAGGGTAAACAAGGTATAATGCAGCAACAATTACAAATAATTCCTAAACGTAATGCATCAGTTAAAGTAAAGCATTAATAAAATATTTGCAAATTAGTAGAGAAATGCTTCGGGGCTTGCCTCTCTCAAAAGAGCTCGGACGGTGGTCTGGACACTCTGGAAGATCCTCACCAACCTCCTCGTCGGCCTCGGGCACCTCCTGCTCTTGCACCTCGGTCTCTTCTGGCTCCTCGTGAACTGCTACCGGAGTTACTTCCTGCGATCTTGTATGATGCAAACGTATAAGTGCTCATGCCTAGGTGCATCGCAGAGATGACATGTAATGATCATGATGAATGAAATGTAGATGGACATATTTACTTTACTGCATAAAGTAGGAATACAACTCTTCTACAAGGTAGTCAACATCATCCAAGAACATATACTACAAGCACATGTTGTCTACTGCATTCTCTTCTACTACCAACACATCTTATTAAATGCTTTAAAGATACACCAAAGCAGATCTTATTAACTAGTCATGCATTAACAAGGTTAATTAAACCCTAATTACAACTAGGTTTGAGCAGCAACACCTATTTTAGTAGCACAGAAAAATCTGAGAAAATTACAGCAGCCTACTATCATCTAATCTAGCATTCAACAAAAATTTCATTGCATTTCGATTACTAGAACTGACTACACAAAAATAACAAGCTATGGCCTAAAAATAAGCATAAAAATACTTTATACTATGAAAAGTATCAAACAACAGATTTACTATTTTTCCTACATTCTACAATATAATCAATCACTATAGAAAAATTATTACATGCATATTTTATTCATATTTTTCTCTCTATCAAAAATAACAATTATTAACATTAATAAGCACTTGTACTACACATAAAAAATTTTCTACAGAACATTCATGGCATATATTTTTCTTAGAAAGTACATCACAAAAGAAAATTATTGCAAGTGGAACCATATTTTTCTGACCTATCTATGATTTATTGCATATTTAACAAGAAAACATCAATTTCAGTGATTAAATAAAAACCCTACAGAAAAGTATTTCAAACTTGACATGCAATATTTTTTCCAAGTAGATCTGATGATAAGGAACCTAGCAAAATTTATTTCAACATATTTGGAGCAAATTTGAGTATCCAAACATTTTCCAAACTATTTCTATTTTCAAAATAATAAAAGAAAAACGAAAACCAATTTTTTTTATCGCTAACGGGCCGACCCATTGAAACCAACCGGCCGGATGCGGTTTTTGGCCTGAGAGCGCGCGCAGGAGAAAAGGCGAGCCGGCCCGGCTTGGGCTACGGCCCAAAGCCGTTCGGTCCACGAGGCCAAGAGGGGGGGCGTGGTCACGACGGCGACCATGGCGCCGCGGCCGCGCGGGCAGCAGGCCGACGGCCGTTGCCGACCATGACCGGGTCCATGAGAGGAAGGCGAACGCGGCAAAGTAACTTTCAAGGGCTAAGAAACAGCGGGGACGCCCTTCCCACGGTGAGGTCGAGCACGGCAGCGCCATGACCGACGGCAGCAACATGGCTCAAATCGAACCTACCTAGCTCGAATGGTGAAATCAAGGCGAGCACGACGTGTCAGAGATGGAGGCGGAGCGACGTGCACGCGATGGAGGGCGACAGTGGACCACTGGCGGCCAATTTTGCCGGCGGAGGTGGCGGTGGCGAGGAGGGCTCGAGCGGTGCTCGATGTGGGGTGGAGAAGATGGCAGCGCGGGAGGAAGAATGGAGAGGGCAGAACGGGAAGTGGAGCGCCTGCGGCTTGAAATGGCGAGGCGCGCGCTCGTGGGGGCCACAGACGGTTAGGTGTCGCCGGCAAGCGGCGCATACCGACCACGGGGCAAGCAGCTCCTGCCGCGGCCGAGGCGTGGCACGGGCGCGCGGGTAGGGTGAGGCGGATGCGGCGCGCGGGGCTGGGCCAGGCTGATTCACTAGCAGGCCAGGAAGGGAGGCGGCGGCCCGAGAGACGAGGAAATTCGTTTTCTTTTTATAAATAAATTTCCAGATTTTCTAAATTGATTCAAAATCAAAAATTGAAGATGAAAAAGACATTTTCGCAAGTTGCCCCCAAAACAAAAGTTGTTCAAAATTTAATTCTCTACAATTTTCATTTAAGGCACTTTTCAAAATTCTAAATAGATTTTGAATTAGTGATTTAAAGTCCACATTTTAAATAAAAACTCATTTTTCTAGAATATTTTTAAAGTAAAATTTGGGGATATTTTGAATACAAAATTGCTCCAAAAATCATGTTAATTAGTTCTAAGTCATTTAGAGTTATAGCCAAACAAATTTTATCACTCTTAGCTAGCAATTGCAATAAGTTAGGGTTCAAACATATGTTTTTCATAATTTAATTAATTCTAACTTATATTGCATGTGATGATGAACATGCATGAAATGCTAATGATCATGATTTGGGATGTGAATGCATGCTTAACACCCAGGGGTGTTACAACCCTTCCCCTTATAAAAATCTCGTCCCGAGATTTGGGTTACGAGCCATTTGTTATAAAAATCCTCATAAGCTTTTTGTAGATATTCACCCGTTTCCTAAGTTGCATCTCCTTCATCATGATGACTTCACTGTATCTTATATGTTTTCACCACACTGTTTCGAGTAACCCTTTCTTTAGAGTCCAACACTCGAACCGGTTGCTCATGATATACCAAATCTGACTTGAGCTTTATGCCTCGGGGTTCGATTCTTTCCTTTGGAACACGCAAACACTTCTTGAGATGCGATACATGAAAAACTGAGAATATAGCACCCATTGTCTCAGGTAACTCTAATTTATAAGTGACTAGACCTTTTCTTTCCAATATCTTATACGGTCCCACAAATCTGGCTGCAAGCTTTCTGCGTACTCCAAACCGTTTCTTCTTCATTGGCGTGACTTTCAGATAAACATAGTCACCAACTTCGAACACAAGCGGTCTCCTCCTTCTATCAGCATAGCTTTTCTGACGTGATTGAGCGGCTTTCATATTTTGCTGAATGATATGAACTTTCTTCTCGACTTCTTGTACGAAGTTAATACCATAATATCTTCTTTCTCCTGGCTCGATCCAATTTAGTGGTGTTCTACACTTTCTGCCATACAAAGCTTCGAATGGTGCCATTTTGATACTTTTTTTATAACTATTATTGTAAGCGAATTCTGCTAAAGGTAACCATGACTCCCATGAACCTCTGGAAGATAACACACATGCTCTCAACATATCCTCTAAAACAACATTAACTCTTTCGGTCTGACCATCTGTCTGAGGATGATAGGCAGTACTACGAATCAAACTAGTTCCCAATCCTTTGTGCAAGTGCTTCCAAAAGTGAGCAGTGAATTGTGACCCTCTGTCAGACACTATAGTCTTCGGTATGCCATGCAATCTCACAATCTCTGCAATATACTTCTCTACATATTGAGGTGGTCTATAATCTGTCTTGACAGGTAAAAAGTGAGCTGTCTTTGTAAGACGATCCACGATTACCCAAATCGAATCATGTTCTTTCTGAATAGTGGGCAAACCTGTGATGAAATCCATACTTATATCATCCCACTTCCAACTAGGTACGGACAAAGGTTGCAACAATCCGACAGGTCTCATATGAATAGCTTTCACTCTACAACATGTGTCACATCTGGCTACATATGCTGCAATCTCTTTCTTCATCTTGGTCCACCAATAACGAGGTCTTAGTTCTTGGTACATCTTGCTACTTCCGGGATGGATAGATAACTTCAAAAGGTGAGCCTCATTCATAAGTTTATTCTTCAGCTCTTGATCCTTGGGAACAACAAGACGGTCGTCAAACCATAACACGTCCTGTTCATCCACTCTAAAGTGCTTGGATGGTTCTTCTTTAATCTTTTCTTTGAGATGGAATATCCCTTTATCGATTTTCTGGCCTTCTATTATCTTACTCTCCAAAGAACAACTAATCTGAATACTATGTAACACGACAGGATGCATTAGATCAAAACCATCTTCGAGCAAAGGTTGCGTATTCAGGCAATGTGACTTTCTACTCAAAGCATCTGCCACTACATTGGCCTTTCCAGGATGATATTGCACATTCAAGTTGTAATCTTTGATCAATTCTAACCATCTTCGCTGTCTCATGTTCAATTCAGGTTGGGTGAAGATGTACTTGAGACTCTTGTGATCGGTGAAAATATTGCACTCATTACCAAGTAAGTAATGTCTCCAAATTTTTAATGCATGCACTACGGCAGCAAGCTCAAGATCATGTGTCAGATAGTTGATCTCATGCTTTCTCAACTAACGGAGGCATAAGCAATGACTCTTCCTTCTTGCATAAGAACACAACTTAATCCTATTTTTGATGTGTCGCAAAACACATCAAAAGGTTTCTCAATGTCCGGTTGCGCTAGAACTGGAGCAGTGGTCAACAGTTTCTGCAAGGTGTGGAAAGTTGTCTCACACTCCTCTGTCCACACAAACTTATGATCTTTCTGTAGCAGACTTGTCATTGGCTTGGCAATCTTTGAGAAATCTGGTATAAAACGATGATAGTAACCAGCTAAACCTAAGAAACTTCTAACTTCCGAAACTGTGATTGGTGTCTTCCAATCCATAACCTCTTGCACTTTACTCGGATCTACAGAAACTCTATTCTCTGACAGAATGTGACCAAGGAAAGGAACTTTCTTCAACCAAAATTCACATTTGCTAAACTTAGCATACAACTTATGATCTCTAAGTCTGGTTAAGATAATTCTCAGATGCTCTTCATGATCTTTCTCGTTCTCAGAGTATACTAGAATGTCATCAATGAACACAACCACAAACTTGTCCAATTCTGTCATGAAAACTGTATTCATTAGATACATAAAGTATGCAGGAGCATTTGTTAAGCCAAAAGACATAACAAGATACTCGTACAACCCGTATCTAGTGGAAAAGGCGGTTTTCAGTATATCTTGTGGCCTAATCTTTATCTGATGGTAACCTGATCTTAAATCTATCTTAGAGAACACTCTGGCCTTGGCTAACTGATCGAACAAAACATCAATGTGAAGTAAGGGATACTTATTCTTGATAGTTACAGCATTAAGAGGCCTATAATCCACACACATTCTCAAAGTACCCTCTTTCTTTTTCTTCATAAACAAGGCAGGACATCCCTATTCAGAATTACTTGGCCGGATAAACCCCTTTTTCAACAATTCCTCTAGTTGTTTTTTCAGCTAAAAGCCCAAGTTTGGTTTTGGTAATTAATGACACCAAGTTGCTAATGCCATGTGTTAAGTGTTTTGAGTTAGGCATAAGCAACACATGTGGTGAAGGTGTATGTGGCAAGGAGTGGTGACCACAAGATCACAAAGAGATGGTGCATAGACATGAAAGGATGATCATGGTGGAGATGCACATAATATGATGGACATGATGATCAAGTGAAAGAGAAGGATCTAAGAGCGCAAGGCAAAGGTATAATCATAGGGGTTTTCCTTTTGCCGGTCTAAGATGAGTAGAGAAGTGATTGACCGGGTTTAAGATATATAGCCGACTATCAAGAGGGGCAATCATGGTTAGCTCGGGAATCAAGTGCCACTAGATCATTGTCTTGAGCATATGCATTAGGATCTAGTAAAGAGCTAACATAACGCCTTGGAAAATGTTTGTGAAATGCTAACACACATGCACATGGTGGTGTAAACTTGGTGGTGTTAGCACATTTGCGAAGGTGGTGGAGTTTAAGCGGTAGAGAGGGGTTTGGGTTCCTCTCGCTTTTTGGAGAAGTGAAATGCCTATTTTCTACTACGCCAGAAGTTGAAAAAGAAACGGAGGCGAACGGAGGTCACAGAGATGACCGGACGCGTCTGGTTAGTGTTCAGCGTTTGCGCGGTTTTCAGTTTGATGATCGGACGCGTAGCGCGTCCGGTCACTGACGACCGGACGTGTCTGGTCATCCAGAGAGCTTACTAGACTCTAATCGGACGCTGGCACTATGGCGTCCGGTCAGTTCAACAGCGCGTCCGGTCGTTGTTTCGTTGTGCGCTACTCAGGCCTGACCAGCGCGTCCGGTCAGTTGCGGACCAGCGCGTCCGGTCACAACCAGCGCGTCCGGTCAGTGCTTTGGAATTTAGCCGTTGCATGACCGGCGCGTCCGGTCAGTTTGACCAGCGCGTTCGGTCAGTGTTTCAGAAATTAGCCGTTACGCGACCGACGCGTCCGGTCAGTGTGACCAGCGCGTCTGGTCAGTACGACCAGCGCGTCCGATCAGCGCGATTTCGACTGTTTGATTTCCTAACGGCTAGCTGCGTACCCCTTCGTTATAAATAGACGTTGGCCGGGGTTTGAGGGCAACTCTTGCACATTTTGAGACCTAGAGACATCCTTTGAGCTAGAGAACAACCCCTCCACTCATCTCTTTGCTTAGTTGCACATCTTGAGTGAGATTGAGTGAGATTCAAGTGCATTGCTTGAGAGTTGCATTTTAGAGGCACTTGATCTTCGAGTTGCTGCGGATTTCTTGTTACTCTTCCGTGTTTCCCGACACGGTAGATGGCTTGGAGCAGCGGAGGTGATTGAGCTCACAATTGGAGATTGTTGGAGCCTTCACCAAGTGTTGTAAGGGGTTCTTGATCCTTCCCCGCGGGAGTTCGCAAATTGGATACTCTAGTGAAGCTCGTGGTTTGGAGGATCTCCATCTTGTGTGCGGTTGTGCGGCGCCCGCTGAGGGCTCGACTCTTGATAGTCGATTAGCTCGCGAACCGACAAGTGGGTGTATCGCCACAACGGGGAGTAGCTTACCGGGAAGCAAGTGAACCTCGGGATAAATTCTTGTGTCATTCTCTTCCTGAGGACTTCTCTTGTGTGATTGATTGATTGGTATTTCTCATCTCTTCACGGCGGTATAATCACTCAAAGCTCTTCTCTCGTATTACTTCTTGTTTATAGCTTGTAGTTGTTGTTGTATTTAGTGAATAGCCTTGTACTAGACTTATGTAGGTGGCTTGCTTAATTAGTTAGAGCTAGTGCTTTTGCTTCGTCACCTTTCGTACTAACTTGTGGTTAAGTAATTCTTGTAGAAGTTTTAATTAGGCTATTCACCCCCCTCTAGCCTATTTGGACCTTACAAGTGGTATCGGAGCCTAGACACCGTTTATTTGAGGCTTAACAACCTACGGTGAAAAAGAAATGGCTCAATTAAGCTTGCACATCAACAACACCAAGAAGGCACCTCACTTTAATGGCACAAATTATGCATATTGGGAGGTTAAGATGACCGCACACCTAAAGTCAATCAATAGAGAAGTGTGGAAGGTTACCGAAACAAAATTTGAGGTTGCAAATCCGGAAGCACCTACACCGGTGGAAGAGAAGAAGCTCCAATGCAATAACATTGCCATTAGTGCTCTTCATGAGGCATTAGATGACAAGACCTTTGAGAAAGTAAAGAACATTGAGATTGCTCATGATGCTTGGGCCAAGCTAGAAGAAATATTTGAGGGCACCGAAGGCACAAAGACCGCTAAAGCATATATTACAAGAAAAATTTTCAAGCTTCAAGATGCAAGATGATGAGAGTGTACCGGAGATGTTTCATAGGTTGCAAGTCATTGTCAATGAGCTCAAGGCACTTGGTGAGGAGGTCAAGGACAATCAATTCTCTATGAAGTTCTTGAGAAGTCTACCTAAGAGATTTGATACATTGATCAACGTGCTAGTAAGGACTACATTGAAGGATTCAACTCCTCAACAAATATTCCAAGAAGTGATGACCGATGATTCATATAGAGAAGATGATGAGAAGGATCAGTTGGTCAAGAAGAAGAAGAAAGAAAATGAGAAGAAAGATGATGAGAAGAAGAAGAGTGTGGCATTCAAAGCCACCACATCCAAGGGCAAATCCAAGATTGAATCATCAAGTGATGAAGACTCAAGCTCTTGTGATAGTGATGACATTGATGAGAAGATGGCTCTTTTATCAAGCAATTTGGGAAATTCATGAAGAAGAAGGGCTTTCATGCAAGAAGGAGGAAAAACTCATCAAAGAAGAATGAGCATACCATGAGATGTTTTATATGCCATAGCAAGAACCATCTCATTGCAAAGTGTCCTTATGATAGTGATGATGAAGATGCTATCAAGAAGGAGAAGAAGCAAGAAAAGAAGAAGAGCTCTCATAAGAAGAAGAATGATTCTCATGTTGCTACATGGGATAGTGATGATTCCTCAAGTGATGATGGGGATGACAACAAGAGCAAGAAGAAGGGACGTGCTAGCATTGCCATCCAAGAGAAGGTCTCCCTCTTCGACACTCCATCGTGCTTCATGGCTAAGGCCGCTAAGGTATCATCCGACGATGAGAGTGATCATGATAATGCTAGTGATAGTGATAGTGATGAAGAAGAATTCACTAAAGATGAACTAATCACTATACTAGAAGATTGCACTCAATATTATAAAGAATCTAGAAAGGAGTGCAAGAGCTTGCTTAAGGAAAAGAAAAACCTTATGCAAGAACTTGATGAGCTTAGGGCATCTTATGAGAGTCTAAAGGTAGACCATAAGAAGCTTCAAAAGTCTTACACCAAGCTTGAAGAAGCTCATTCCTCTCTAGTTGAAAAATGTGAAAACATGCCAACTAATGTTGAGAAAGCTAAAACTTGCAACATAGGCATATCATGTGATATAATTAATGAATCCTTTCATAAGCCTATTGTTGTTGCTCCCACTAACCCTTCATGTAGCGTATCTACATCATCCTCATCTAGTAGTGATGGTTTCACTTGTGACTCCACACTTATAGTTGAGAATGAAAATCTCAAGAAGGAGGTAAAAGAGCTCAATCACACCTTAGCTAAGGCTTATGGTGGTGAGGACCGCTTGCTCATGTGCTTGGGTAGCCAAAGAGCTTCTCTCTACAAAGAGGGATTGTGCTATAACCCCAAGAAAGGCAAGGCTGCTTTGCTCCTCACAAGACTCGTTTTATGAAGAACAACGGTAGCTATTACAAAAGTTGCAAGCAAGTTGGTCACATAGAGCAACAATGCATGAATAAGAAATCAAATGCTAATGTATCCTCAATTAAGTTTGATTCTTTCTATATGCTTACCAATGGTACAAATGGTGTTCATGCTAAGTTCATCGGTACACCATGGATGGACTCAAAGAAGAAAGCCATTTGGGTACCAAAGAGCTTAGTCTCTAACCTTGGAGGACCCAAACAAGTTTGGGTACCTAAAAGGAATTGATCTTGTCTTGTAGGTCAATTACAAAGTCGGAGGAAGGCATTGGGTGCTTGATAGTGGGTGCACTCAACATATGACCGGAGACTCTTGTATGTTCAAATCAATTGATACAAGTCAAAATGGGGGGTTTTGATGCTATCACTTTCGGCAACAACAAGAAAGGCAAGGTCAAGGGGCTTGGTAAAATTGCTATCTCAAATGACATGAGCATTTCTAATGTGTTGCTAGTTGAGAGCTTGGATTTCAATCTTTTATCGGTGGCACAACTTTGTGATCTTGGCTTCAAGTGCATATTTGGTAGTGATGATGTTGAAGTCATAAGTGTTGATGGATCAAATTTGATATTCAAAGGATTTAGACATGGTAGCTTATACTTGGTTGACTTCAATGATAGTGAGACACAATTGACATCATGCTTGCTTAGCAAATCTAGTATGGGTTGGTTATGGCATAGAAGGCTTGGTCATGTTGGAATGAAACAATTGAATAAACTTTTGAGGCATGACTTAGTTAGAGGCTTGAAAGATGTCACCTTTGAAAAGGATAAACCATGTAGTGCTTGTCAAGACGGCAAACAAGTTGGAAATACACATCCTAGTAAGAGTGAAATGAGCACATCAAAGGCATTTGAGCTATTGCACATGGACTTGTTTGGGCCAACAACATACACTAGCATTGGTGGCAACAAGTATAGTTTTGTGATAGTGGATGACTACACTAGATACACTTGGGTGTTCTTTCTCTATGATAAGAGTGATGTTTATGATCTATTCAAGTCTTTTGTCAAGAGAGTGCAAAATGAGTTTGAAATCACCATCAAGAAGATTAGAAGTGACAATGGTAGTGAGTTCAAGAACCTAAGAAATTAGAAGATGCTTTGAAGGATTCTGATTGGGTAAATGCCATGCATGAAGAACTAAACAACTTTACTAGAAATCAAGTTTGGAAACTTGTTGAGAGGCCAAAGAACTACAATGTGATTGGTACCAAGTGGGTCTTTAGAAACAAGCAAGATCAAGATGGCATGATTGTGAGAAACAAAGCAAGATTAGTAGCACAAGGATACACTCAAGTTCAGGGTCTTGACTTTGGAGAGACATATGCACCGGTTGCAAGATTGGAAGCAATTAGAATCTTATTAGCATATGCTTGTGCACACAACATCAAGCTCTATCAAATGGATGTCAAGAGTGCATTTCTCAATGGCTACAACAATGAAGAAGTTTATGTTGAGCAACCTCCCAGTTTTGAAGATGATAAGAAGCCCGACCATGTTTACAAGCTAAAGAAGGCATTGTATGGTTTGAAGCAAGCACCTAGGGCATGGTATGAGAGATTGACAGACTTTCTTCTCTCTAAAGGGTTCAAGATGGGAAAGGTTGACACCACTCTCTTCACCAAGAAGCTTGGAAATGACTTGTTTGTATTGCAAATCTATGTTGATGATATTATCTTTGGATCAACTAACTAAGACTTTTGTGAAGAGTTTGGAAACATGATGGCTAATGAGTTTGAGATGTCTATGATTGAAGAGCTTAGTTACTTCCTTGGACTTCAAATCAAGCAAATAAAGAATGGCACTTTTGTAAGTCAAGGCAAGTACATCAAGGACATGATCAAGAAGTTTGGATTGCAAGATGCTAAGCCAATGAGTACACCAATGGGCACTAATGATCAATTGGGTATTGATGATAGTGGAAACATGGTAGATCAAAAGCAATACCAGTCTATGATTGGAAGTTTGCTCTATGTCACCGCATCTAGGCCGGATGTGATGTTTAGTGTGTGCAAGTATGCAAGATATCAAGCCTCACCTAGAGAAAGTCACTTGAAAGCAACCAAGAGGATATTGAGATATCTTAAGGGCACTCATGATGTTGGATTATGGTTTCCAAAGGGGTCTAATTTTGAGTTGATTGGATATTCAGATTCTGACTATGGTGGATGCAAGATTGATAGAATGAGTACAAGTGGCACTTGTCAATTGCTTGGAAGGTCTCTTGTTTCATGGTCATCAAAGAAAGAAAATAGTGTTGCACTATCTACTGCCGAGGCCAAATACATTAGTGTCGGTAGTTGTTGTGCACAATTGCTTTGTATGAAGGCCACCTTGAATGATTTTGGAATCAAGTTTAAGAATGTGCCATTGTTTTGTGACAATGAAAGTGCTATCAAGATGACACAAAATCCGGTTCAACATTCAAGAACCAAGCACATTGATATAAGGCATCACTTCATAAGAGACCATCAATAAAAGGGTGATATTAGCATTGAAAGCATTGGCACCGAAAATCAATTAGCCGACATATTCACAAAGCCACTTGATGAGAAAAGATTTTACAAGTTGAAGAATGAATTGAACATACTTGACTTCTCCAACTTGAAATGAGTGCACCCCCACATTCTTATATGACATGCCTCTCCTTTGACAATGCAAGGTAAAGTTGTTTGGCATATCATTCATACTTTGTTAAGGACATGGTTAGAACATATAGACATATTTGCATGACAATTAGGCTCATTCATGAAAATCAAATGATTTTGATGTATATATGATACCACTATTGCTTCTATGTTTGTTTAATCTAGTGGTAGCATATGACATGTTTGTGGGCTTGCAAACCTAGTGTTGAATCTAGAAAATGAGCTCATGATGTGTATTTCAACATGCTCAAGATAACCCTTATACTTTATAAGGTGTGAAGAAGCTTGTGCTTGGATCAAACCGAATTACATATTCTAGGCAAGTGATCTAGATTGAACCATAATTTGGACTCCCTCATATTGATTGACTTATCTCTCACTAAAATTGGCACCTTTTTGGTGATTGTTGACAAAGGGGGAGAGAAAAGTCACAAAGATATTGCAAAGAGGGAAAAAGATATAATAAGGGGGAGAGAAAAGTCACAAAGATAAAAAGTTAAGTTACCAAGGGGGAGAAAGGGATCAATTAAAATTGAGCACACAAATAGGGGGAGCAAGCTCATGAATTATTTGTTGCATTTGTATGTGCATTAACATGATGAATTGTTGCATTGCAAAGCTTAAATTCATACTCTTGATTGAATGGTGATTGCTAGAAATAGAATTTGAATGATGATTTGTTGAGAGTAGCTTTACAAGTGGTATCTAGACACCTTTTGCTTATAATGTTGATCTCACAAGGTATTTTAGTGTTTGTGATCTTTACAAGTCATGTATTACAAGTGGTGTCTAGCTACATCGATGCTAAGGATGGTATATAAAGGCAACTCTGATTGGTATCACGCTTCAAAGGTCCATTCTATATACCTTAGCATCAATTTGATAGTAGTAACTCTCCCAAAATTCAAATCCATACATATGTGCACAATTGAACCAAACTCATGAAAGCACATATGTAGGGGGAGCTAATACTATCGAAATTAAAAATTGATTTCATTACATATCTTTGTGATGGTTGTCATCAATTACCAAAAAGGGGGAGATTGAAAGCCCAAGTTTGGTTTTGGTAATTAATGACACCAAGTTGCTAATGCCATGTGTTAAGTGTTTTGAGTTAGGCATAAGCAACACATGTGGTGAAGGTGTATGTGGCAAGGAGTGGTGGCCACAAGATCACAAAGAGATGGTGCATGGACATGAAAGGATGATCATGGTGGAGATGCACATAATATGATGGACATGATGATCAAGTGAAGGAGAAGGATCTAAGAGCGCAAGGCAAAGGTATAATCATAGGGGTTTTTTCCTTTTGTCGGTCTAAGATGAGTAGAGAAGTGATTGACCGGGTTTAAGATACATAGCCGACTATCAAGAGGGGCAATCACGGTTAGCTCGGGAATCAAGTGCCACTAGATCATTGTCTTGAGCATATGCATTAGGATCTAGTAAAGAGCTAACATAACGCCTTGGAAAATGTTTGTGAAATGCTAACACACATGCACATAGTGGTGTAAACTTGGTGGTGTTAGGACATTTGCGAAGGCAGTGGAGTTTAAGCGGTAGAGAGGGGGTTTGGGTTCCTCTCTCTCTCTCCCGCCGAGCTTGCGAGGCGGGATTCGGCGCTTTTTGGAGAAGTGAAATGCCTATTTTCTATTGCGCCAGAAGTTGGAAAAAATGGAGGCGAACGGAGGTCACAGAGATGACCGGACGTTGGACCGGACGCGGTCTCTGCATGACCGGACGCGTACGGTCAGTGTTCAGCGTTTGCGCGGTTTTCAGTTTGATGATCGAATGCGCAGCGCGTCCGGTCACTGACGACCGGACGCGTCCGGTTATCCAGGCAGCTTACTGGACTCTAATCAGATGCTGGCACTGTGGCGTCCGGTCAGTTCAACAGCGCATCCGATCGTTGTGTCGTTGTGCGCTACTCAGGCCTGACCAGCGCGTCCGGTCAGTTGTGGGACCAGCGCGTCCGGTCACAACCAGCGCATCTGGTCAGTGCTTTGGAATTTAGCCGTTGCGTGACCGGCGCGTCCGGTCAGTTTGACCAGCGCGTCCGGTCAGTGTTTCGGAAATTAGCCGTTACGCGACCGGCGTGTCCGGTCAGTGTGACTGGCGCGTTCGGTCAGTGTGACCAGCACGTCCGGTCAGTACGACCAGCGCGTCCGGTCAGCGCGATTTTGGCTGTTTGAGTTCCTAACGGCTACCTGCGTACCCCTTCGTTATAAATAGACGTTGGCCGGGGTTTGAGGGCAACTCTTGCACATTTTGAGACCTAGAGACATCCTTTGAGCTAGAGAACAACCCCTCCACTCATCTCTTTGCTTAGTTGCACATCTTGAGTGAGATTGAGTGAGATTCAAGTGCATTGCTTGAGAGTTGCATTTTAGAGGCACTTGATCTTCGAGTTGCTGCGGATTTCTTGTTACTCTTCCGTGTTTCCCGACACGGTAGACGGCTTGGAGCAGCGGAGGTGATTGAACTCACAATTGGAGATTGTTGGAGCCTTCACCAAGTGTTGTAAGGGGTTCTTGATCCTTCCCCGCGGGAGTTCGCAAATTGGATACTCTAGTGAAGCTTGTGGCTTGGAGGATCTCCATCTTGTGTGCGGTTGTGCGGCGCCCACCGAGGGCTCGACTCTTGATAGTCGATTAGCTCGCGAACCGACAAGTGGGTGTATCGCCACAACGGGGAGTAGCTTGCTGGGAAGCAAGTGAACCTCGGGATAAATTCTTGTGTCATTCTCTTATCGAGGACTTCTCTTGTGTGATTGATTGATTGGTATTTCTCATCTCTTCACGGCGGTATAATCACTCGGAGCTCTTCTCTCGTATTACTTCTTGTTTATAGCTTGTAGTTGTTGTTGTGTTTAGTGAATAGCCTTGTACTAGACTTATGTAGGTGGCTTGCTTAATTAGTTAGAGCTAGTGCTTTTGCTTCGCCACCTTTCGTACTAACTTGTGATTAAGTAATTCTTGTAGAAGTTTTAATTAGGCTATTCACCCCCCCTCTAGCCTATTTGGACCTTACATCAGCTCAGCTAACTCATCCAGAGGCATCCTATAAGGTCTCCTTGAAATTGGAGCTGTCCCAGGGATCAACTCAATTCCAAACTCAACATCCCTATCTGGCGGAAGACCAGGTAACTCATCTGGGAACACATCCGGAAACTCACACACTACCGAAATCTGATGAATCGGAATGACTTCCATAGCACATGTCACACTCACAAGGTTTGTTCTTTTGGACAATGGTACCTGAAAAGTACCCTCTCCCTAGGGATCCTTAAGGGTAAGTACCCGACTTCCTGTATCTATAACTGCTCCCCATTCCTTCATCCAATTCATCCATATGATGACATCAAGAACTAGTCCAGGCATAACTATCAAGTTTACTCGAAACTTTCGACTACCTAACTCAAGGGTTGCCCCTCTAACCATCTGATTGGTTAAAACATTAGTCCCTGCTGAACTTATACAGTAATCATAACTTAAGTATGTGCATAGTTGTTCATGTTTCCATGCAAATGCTTGACTCATGAAAGAATGCGATGATCCAGAATCAAATAGAATAATTGCAGGGTTTTAGTTAACAGGAAACTTACTAGCAGTCATGGGCTCTCCCTCAGGAATCTCATCCATAGTGGTGTAGTGTACCCGAGCATTATAGGTATGTTGCTTCTTTCTGGGCAGATAAGGACAAAACTTTGAAAAGTGGCCTGGCTGATCACAATTATAGCAGGGTCCTTTCACTGTACCAGCAGATCCTATAGCTCCCTTAGAGTTGCCTTGTCCCGTAGCTGCGGCTGTCCTTGCTGGCGGCACGACCATCTTATACAGCTTCTGTGGTCCCTTGTAGTTCTGGGTTTTATGCTGTGGTGGCCTAAACCTTGCACCTAGTGCAGTCGGACGATAGGTCGAATGATTAGCAGTGAAAACTCTTGGCTGTGATGGTCCTGACTCAAAGGCTCTCTTGCGAGTCTTGGATGCAGTGTACGCGTTGTTATTCTTCTCTTGTTTCAGACAATCACTGATGAAGTCATTGAATCTGGCGTGGGTATTGGTACCCACATGCTTCATCATCTTCGGACCTAACCCTCTCTTGAAGCTAGCAATTCTCTTAGCATCGGTGTCAACCATGTCGGGAGCATAACGACACAAATTGTTGAAGGCATGCAAATACTGCGTCACGGTTTTGGTGCCCTGATTTAAAGCCAAGAACTCTCCCAACTTCATCTCAACCAGCCCTGGTGGAATATAAACTCCACGGAAGGCTTCAGTGAACTCTCTCCACGAGATCTGAGCATTTGGAGGGAAGGTGGTGCGATGATGCTTCCACCACATCCCTGCTGGTCCTTGTAACTGATGTAAAACATACTCTGTCTTCAGTACTTCAGTCAGCCTTAACACATGAAACTTATCTTCCATGGTGTTGATCCATTCTTCAGCGTCAAGTGGCTCGGTTGCTTCCTTGAAAATTGGTGGCCTGGTGTCCATGAAATCCTTGAAGTTGCTGTACTGATTTATCCCATTGCCACCACCTTGGTTGTTACCACGTTGAACATTGTTTGCAATGATACGCAGAAAATCTTCCATGTTTTTCTGTGATTGCTCGGCATTGCACTGACTTCCAAGGAATTGTGCAAAGAATACCTCTGCAGTGAGCGGTGGAGGAGGCGGCAAATGTGGTTCCAGGTGTGGCTCATTATGGTTGACGTTGTTTTCACCACTCCCACCTGTCCCGGCACCATTTCCACCAGTTTCAGCAGCCTCATACGTGGCGCGGCGAGTGTTTGCCATCTGCATATTTCAGCAACAAGTAATGATTAAGTAAAGCTGTAGTAATTGTGAGTGAATGAAAAATTATGCCGTACTGAATTCATTGGAGAGAACAAGTCACACAATAAAACAGAGGCACAATAATCACATTCCAATTAAAACAACATCACTAATTAAATTACTTCAATGCAAACATTTCATTCATACAACTAGATTGCCAGCATACATACACTAGACTTTTATGCGCTCAGGTATCGCATGACCAACCAAGTTCCAACATTCTACCAAGTCTTAAGGTTCGAACGAGATACACTAAGGTACAAGAAACCAAAAGAAAGGTCATCACGACAGGGCCTAGCAGCTAACGCAAGGCAACTAGCCTACTCCTCGGGGCCATCGTCGGGGTCGAAGATGTCACCATCGCTACCATCAGTAGCAACGTCGTCGTCGGCGGCAGGTGCAACTGTAGGCTCGTCCTCATCATCGTCGACGTCCATACCGGCGGCATCTGGAGGAGCATACGGGCCAATCCCATTGTAGAGTGCGTGAAACTCCTCATGCAAGTTGACGTTATACTCCTCTAGCTCCTTGACCCTCTGCATTAGAAGGTTCCTCTCATTCTAGGCTTCATTCCTCTCCTAAACCAACTGTCCAATCATGCGGTCTGCATTATTGTTGGCCTGAGTCAACGTATGCATCCACTGTAGAGCACTATCACCTCTCTCTAGAGCCTAGTCCCGCTGCAAGCTCATGTCAGCCAACTGCTCCTGCAAACTAGCTATAGCATGTGTCTGCTTCTTCTTTTGTTTTCTTGCTTGGAGCCGATCATCACCACGCAAACCAGTCAACGTCCAATATGTGCACTCAAGACCCTGGTATGCTCTGATAGCTACATACATCGCACTCATAGCGTGGTTGTCGCTAGCCTATCCTTCGTTTGGGCCTTTGACTAAAGCACTTTCTTGCGGCTGCACCCAAATAGCATCGCGAGGATCATCTCTAGGAAAAGTGTCAGCCAGGGCTGCTGCCAACTCGTTAGGAAATCTGCTCATTATGTCCCTGATGACGTGAAAAGCTGCTCCCTCTTCACCCTCAACCGGAGTGCGTCCCTCAAACTCCAAAAGCCAACCATCCCACTCTGGAGCATCACCAAGAGCAGGGACTGTGATCTCCACTACTACAAGTCCATCCTCAGCTAACTGGCTCTCACTCCAAGAGTACACCGGCTCCTGACCCTCCGGGTATCCCACATCATGGAGCACTCTTCAAAGCAAGGTTGGCATGCCAAACTCGCTCAGAAAGGTGTCCGTGCTGCGGCGCTCCCGCAAGGCCAACTAGTGTTAGGGTGCTCTTCCGCCTGTGGACTTACGGACAGTCTGCTTCGTGCGGGCCATCTGTAGCAAAAGTTTTGATTACCCGGTGAGAACATATTTTAAGTTGGTACAATTTTTATCAAAAGAGGATAATCAATTTATAAGGGGAGGAATGCATGACATGAATGAAATGCACAAGCAATATGATGTATGTACGTTTCTTACATTCTCACAAACTTATAAAATAAATAATATCTAGCGATGAATTCGGTGGCATACAGGTGATCTCTCATATACGTAACTAATACGTTCTACACGAGAAATATTGTTATGTACCTGCAGAAAATTCATTTTAGCCCAATTCCCCATGAATGCTTGAAAGCAGTAAATCTATCTACACGCTCTACACGAATCCCCAGATACACGTACAACGGTAGTAACTACCCAAAACATCATCCTATTGATGGCATCGCCTCAACGGACGAAACAACCACACATGCGACACTTTTGTAAAAACATGCGTAGAACATGTAATTACTCCAGCATCATATAAGCACTCTCCCTAGATCAGCGGTGTATCCGATCATGCTCTCATATCTCACACTTACCGAGGCGTAGAGGCAGCTAATCTATACATTACCACTCAATTAAGTGGCACTCATATAATAGCACGCCGTATGAGTAACGAAAGAGAAATATGGTGCAAGAACCTCAAGTCAGTACTTAAATAAGCCACCTAGAGTCCTTAACTGGGCATAAAGGATATGACCACTGGCGCACTTTTAGTTTAGAAATCACGTTTTTCAAACACATTTTTGTTTTAAATACACTTGTGAACAGTAAACAAGCTAAACCATGCTCTGATGCCAGCTGTAACAGAACCGACCAATTATATGAGATTAAGTAAGAAAATCATCCACAGAGCAAACGATTTAGCAAACTTAAGCCCGTATAACCCGGTAGTCCATGAAATCACGACGGATTTCAAACCAACTTACATACCAGCCAAGATCGTAATAAGTTCAGCGCTCACCATCACAAGTTCAAATAAAAGTAGTGGAAGCATTTAGTTCAAATCACACACTCACACAGAGTTCAAAATAAAGTGCCAGCTCAGGATCATCTCCAACAAAAGCATCAGGCGAGATGTAGTGAATGACCATTGCCCATGGTCCTAAGCTTTGCCCATCGCAGGATAAAGGCAGTTGATACAGTAGCCGTAATACATCTGCCCATCTGCAACAAGTGGGAACAAAGCCCTGAGTACGAGAAAGTACTCAGCTAGACTTACCCGACAGAACCGAAAATAAAAGACACCAAGGATCATGACAGGCTTTATGGTGGGCTAGCTGACTCATTTACAAAAAGGCATTTTTAGCATTTAAACAATCTTTCCAAAAGCTTTGCATCAAGTTAAATCTTTATTAACCTGTCAACTACATTTGCACCTGTACTAGGGTAATATGTAATTAAACGGGTAAGGATAACCAATGATCATAAATCAACTTCTATCATGTCATATACTATATAACTGTCCAAGTGTTCCATTAGAATTACTATGATGAAGTAACTCAAGTCAAGTGCTCACTATCCAGTGAACGATGGCGATTAGAATCGATTATTAACCAGCTAGTAATTTATTCCTCACACAAACCTCACTCACCCGCTAAAGTGAGGTATTGGTCACCGAGTCAACCATTCAGGTAAAGTCTCGAGCTTGCCAGGAACCACATGTACCCGGAGGCCGCCTGACTGCTCTTTGGCCTTATCATCGCACCCCCGTATCCTGTCACTACTACTCCGGTACAGTGCGTTGCGGGCAATCCACTCGGCCCGAATAATCTCCCAGCTTTGCGGTCGAAAGGTACATTATTCGGCCAGCTAAATGTAAGGCATGCGTTCAACATGACTCGAGGCCCAACAACGGTCGGTCCTTAATCGACATAGATGGAAAACACTACAGTCCGAAACCCTGCAAGTCTCCGTCCGGTCTCAACTTCACATTAACACTTAGTTATTCTACGATGACATACTTATTCAAGTAGATCCAGGTAACCACCTATAGCTCGCAGGTGACAGGAAATAACTCGGCTTCTACCGGTCTAAGCAAGCTAAGCATTTCTTGACTGTGAATACCAAGGTAACAAGGATATGGTAGAACAGGGTAAACAAGGTATAATGTAGCAACGGTTGCAAACAATTCCTAAACGTAATGCATCAGTTAAAGTAAAGCACTAATAAAATATTTGCAAACCGGGAGAGAAATGCTCCGGGGCTTGCCTCTCTCAAAAGAGCTCGAACGGTGGTCTGGACACTCTGGAAGATCCTCACCGACCTCCTCGTCGGCCTCGGGCACCTCCTGCTCTTGCACCTCGGTCTGCTCTTCCGGCTCCTCGTGAACTGCTACCGGAGTTACTTCCTGCGATCCTGTATGATGTAAACGTATAAGTGCTCATGCCTAGGTGCATTGCAGAGATGACATGTAATGATCATGATGAATGAAATGTAGATGAACTTGTTTACTTTACTGCATAAAGTAGGAATACAACTCTTATACAAGGTAGTCAACATCATCCAAGAACATATACTACAAGCACATGTTGTCTACTACATTCTCTTCTACTACAACTATATTAAGTCAACACATCTTATTAAATGCTTCAAAGATACACCAAAGCAGATCTTATTAACTAGTCATGCATTAACAAGGTTAATTAAACCCTAATTACAACTAGGTTTGAACAGCAACACTTATTTTGGTAGCACAGAAAAATCTGAGAAAATTACAGCAGCCTACTATCATCAAATCTAGCATTCCACAAAAATTTCATTGCAATTGGATTACTAGAACTGACTACACAAAAATAACAAGCTAGGGCCTAAAAATGAGCATAAAATACTTTATACTATGAAAAGTATCAAACAACAGATTTAGCATTTTTCCTACATTCTACACAATAATCAATCACTATAGAAAAATTATTACATGCATGTTTTATTCATATTTTTCTCTCTATAAAAAATAACAATTATTAACAATAATAAGCACTTGTACTACACATAAAAAATTTTCTACAGAACATGCATGGCATATATTTTTCCTATAAAGTACATCACAAAAGAAAATTATTGCAAGTGAAACCATATTTTTCTGACCTATCTATGATTTATTGCATATTTAACAAGAAAACAGCAATTTCAGTGATTAAATAAAAACCCTACAGAAAAGTATTTCAAACTTGACATGCAATATTTTTCCCAAGTAGATCTGATGATAAGGAACCTAGCAAAATTTATTTCAACATATTTGGAGCAAATTTGAGTATCCAAACTATTTCTATTTTCAAAATAATAAAAGAAAAACGAAAACCAATTTTTTATCGCTAACGGGCCGGCCCATTGAAACCAACCAGCCGGATGCGGTTTTTGGCTTGAGAGCGCGCGCGGGAGAAAAGGCGAGCCGGTCCGGCTTGGGCTACGACCCAAAGCCGTTCGGTCCACGAGGCCAAGAGGGGGGGCGTGGTCATGACGGCGACCATGGCGCCGTGGCCGCGCAGGCAGCAGGCCGACGGCCGTTGCCGGCCATGACCCGGCATGACGAGGTGTGCACCGGGTCCGCGAGAGAAAGGTGAACGCAGCAAAGTAACTTTCAAGGGCTAAGAAACAGCGGGGACGCCCTTCCCACGGTGAGGTCGAGCACGGCGGCGCCATGACCGACGGCGGCAACACGGCTCAAATCAAACCTACCTAGCTCGAATGGTGAAATCAAGGCGAGCACGACGTGTCGGAGATGGAGGCGGAGCGACATGCACGCGATGGAGGGCGGCGGTGGACCACCGGCGGCCAATTTTGCCGGCGGAGGTGGCGGTGGCGAGGAGGGCTCGAGCGGTGCTCGGTGTGGGGCGGAGAAGACGGCAGCGCGGGAGGAAGAATGGAGAGGGCAGAGCGGGAAGTGGAGAGCCTACGACTTGAAATGGCGAGGCGCGCGCTCGTGGGGCCCACGGACGGCCAGGTGTCGCCGGCAAGCGGCGCATGCCGGCCACGGGGCAAGCAGCTCCTGCCGCGGCAGAGGCGTGGCGCCGGCGTGCGGGCGGGGTGAGGTGGACGCGGCGCGTGGGGCTAGGCCAGGCTGATTCGCGAGCAGGCCGGGAAGGGAGGCGGCGGCCCAAGAGACGAGGAAATTCATTTTCTTTTTATAAATAAATTTCCAGATTTTCTAAATTGATTCAAAATCAAATTTTGAAGATGAAAAAGACATTTTCACAAGTTGCCCCCAAAACAAAAGTTGTTCAAAATTTAATTCACTACGACTTTCATTTAGCGCACTTTTCAAAATTCTAAATAGATTTTGAATTAGTGATTTAAAGTCTACATTTTAAATAAAAACTCATTTTTCTGGAATATTTTTAAAAACAAAAATTGGGGAGATTTTGAATACAAAAATTGCTCCAAAAATCATGTTAATTAGTTCTAAGTCATTTAGAGTTATAGCCAAACAAATTTTACCACTCTTAGCTAGCAATTGCAATAAGTTAGGGTTCAAACATATGTTTTCACAATTTAATTAATTCCAACTTATATTGCATGTGATGATGAACATGCATGAAATGCTAATGATCATGATTTGGGATGTGAATGCATGCTGAACACCCAGGGGTGTTACAATCGACAAGTGGTCGAAGCCGCCGACACTGGCCACGGAGGAAAGCCTACAGAGGACTCTTCTCCGAGCACATGCCATCGACGAGGAGGCCATGGGGCGGCACATCACAAATCAAGCCATGATCCAGCAGCTAGGCATGCTGAGAGACGCCATGCACCGAGGCTATTATGCACTCGATGCCTTCAGGTACCAGCCTCACTATGGAGAGGACGACAGTGATCAAGTTGTGAGTCGATTTAGGTACCTATCCAAGGTACCCTCTGCAAAGCATCCTTATTTCTTTAGTCAAACTACACAGTTTCAGGAACAGCTACAAGAGGCACTAGACAGATTGAGCTCCATGATTGTTGATCTGAATGAGTTGGTCATGTTCTTGGCGAGCTACCCTCGTCTGTGTCGCCAACCTTACAGCATGCATATCCAACTGGGTAACTGCATGTTTGGTCGCCAGGTGGAAGCAGAACTTGTCATTAAATTTCTGCTACACACACAGCCTCATAGTTCTCAAGAATTGGAGGTCCTGCCAATTGTCGGTCCACCCAGAGTCGGCAAGAGCACCCTAGTCGCTCATGTTTGCAAGGATGAAAGAGTCCAAGATTATTTCTCAGAAATCTTGTGGCCAAATGACCTTGATTTTACAGATGACGAGCTAGCTCTCAGACATGGATATGCGATGAAACATCAAAATCAAGTGTCGAACTCGAACAAAGGCAAGAGAGTGCTAGTTGTTATAGAACTATCTGGAAATCTCTATGAAGATGCTTGGAATAGGTTCTATCTTGCTTCCAAACGGAGCTTTTGTAGCGGGAGTAAAATCATAGTCACAAGCCAATCAGACAGAGTTGCAAAATTTGTAATAGCACAGGCGCTAACTCTAAAACATCTATCTCATGAAGCATACTGGTATTTCTTCAAGACACTTACATTTGGAAGCATGGATCCTGAGACACACCCAAGACTTGCACAACTGTCCATGGAGATATCCAGAACGCAGAAACATTCAATCATTGGCGCATACATCACCTCTTTTTTTTTGTTGAGGAACAATTTTGACATCCATTTTTGGTGCAAGGTTCTGAACTTCTGGAGAGGGCTCATCCAGAAGCATGTCTCGAAATTCGGTGTGCATCCGCTTGATCTTCTGGGTCAAAATAGACCAGTACAACTTGCAAGAATGTCTACGCCCTCTAAAGAATTCAAGATGATTTATCATCAGTATGCTCACTCTGCACAGCAGGAGGTTCCGGAGATGACAGTCCAAGATTTGGTATATGGAAGCAGTAAGAGACATGGAAATTTTGAGGTCCTAGCATGGAGTTCTCAGATACCCCCGTACTATAGCTATGTCTGTACTTGTGAGATTCGAGAGGCAAAAATCACAGGTGCCAAGAGGAAGCGTTCTATGAAACATGGATTCACATATTGTTAATTTTGCCATTACATAGCTTACGCAGGAACGTCAAACTATACTGCTACATTTTCATATTCTATTATATGTGAAGTATAAATGCTTGTCTACATAAATATGTAATGCATGACGTTGGGGTATAGATTTTCATGGGACATGGTGAAATGAATTCCTTCCTTCTCGTTGCGTTTATTACTCCAGATAGAATTACTGACCCAGAACTAGTTGGAAATATATAAGATTGGAGCCAGTTGTACTGAACTGTTTTATATGATTATTATGGCTGCATAGGGACAGAAATCTTTTAAGTGCCCTTGTACTCTAAAAGCGCAGCAGTTTGATCCAGTATAATGTTTGCTGTTTGCTCTGCTTCCGTGTATACACTAGAATGAAAACGTTGGGAATTTATGTACTCGTTTTCATCTGAGATTGAAACGCATCTAGTCAAATCGTACTTTTTTTTTGAACTTGGCCGATTCATTACTCAGCTGACAAATCGTCAGACACAATTACAAATACATCATCAGGGATGGTACTCGTGATTAGCGCCTCTCCTTCGATGCAGCTGTAACCTAAACCCGCCAAAGCATGGGCAGCTCTATTACCATCTCTACCTAGAAAGTTACAGACAAAAGCATTAAAATTGGACCTAGCTAATGACTTAAGTTCCTCAATCAGTCCTCCTTCCGGCCGAGTATCAAAGCCTTTAGCCTGTACAGCTTGCTGAACATTCAGTGCATCAGTCTCCAGTATTAACTTGCCGATGCCCAAATCACTCGCCACCTGGACTCCTTGCAAGCAGGCGATCAGTTCAGAGTGGAAAGCACTTAGTGCATTGTTGATCTTCCCTCGGCCTGTCAACACCACATCTCCATCATGGTCTCGGATCAAAAATCCCCAGCTTCCAGCCCTGGTTTCCTTGATAAATGATCCATCGCAATTGAGCTTCAGAAAATCCTCCGGTGGCTTGCTCCATTTCACTCTTGACACCGAATTTTGTGGCTTTGGAGCACACTGAGACTGAGATGTCTCATTAGCATAGATTCTGATTGCCCGTGCGAGTTCCTCAGCTCGTCGGCCTCGACCTTCTTCCCGGAAAGCGTTCCGGTTAGTCCACAAAGACCACAAAGTGATGACCATCAGGGTAGCCATCTCCTCTTTCTCCGACAGGATGACTGAGACAGCCTCCATGGCTGAAAATTGTGCAGCCAATCTTTGTCTTCTGTCTTCCAAAGCCAGCAG
Source organism: Saccharum hybrid cultivar R570 (assembly GCA_038087645.1). Lineage (NCBI taxonomy): Eukaryota > Viridiplantae > Streptophyta > Magnoliopsida > Poales > Poaceae > Saccharum > Saccharum hybrid cultivar. The sequence continues at coordinate 3,430,939 of JAQSUU010000368.1, forward strand.
GTTCCAGACTTGCTTGGCGAGCTTGCATTTAAAGAAGAGGTGGCCCCATCTTCATTGTCTCTTCCACATACCGGGCAGCAAGGGTCTATTTCCATGCCACGATGGACAAGCTTGCAGCGAAGGGGTTGGCTATCATGCGCCATACGCCAAAGAAAGTGTTTTACTTTGTTTGGACAGTTAAGGCTCCAAATCTTCTTCCAGATCGGATCTACTTGTTGCCTCAAGGCTAGATATGGTACATGATGAATTGAAACGCAGACGCTAAATAAATTACTGTGGAACAACCAGTGGCGGATCTAGAAACACATAAAAGGGGGGCTGAAAATAGTGTAAGGGAATTTTAGGCTATGTCAAATAGGGCTAAATGTATACTTTGATATGCTAATTTGGGCTGGACAAAGGAGTTATTAAAGGGATTTTTGGGCCGCGCCCCGGGCTGCAGCCCGGGCAGCCCGGGGCCTAGATCTGCCCCTGGGAACATTGCTAGTGCATAAATTATTACTAATAGTAACAATATCGCATAAAAAGAGTGCACTGAGTTAAATTGTGCCCCATATTTTCTTTCGCTCTAATAATAAACAAATATATGAGGGAGGCCCAGTATATCTTTGTGAGACATGCAGGGCTGGTGATGGCCTGCTACTTTATCTGGTTTGGCTCGTACCCTGTTCACAGATCCGGACTAGGCTGAGCCCAACACCTGATTGGATTGATTGTCCACTACGACACCAATTCCTCCGCCGCGCCACAGTCGCTGCGGACGTGCAACGAGAGGTGCGCCTCGTAACGGATCAAAACGATTATACGAGATTAAGTAAGAAAATCTTCCGCCAAGGCAGATAATTTACCAAACTTAAGCCCGTATAACCCGAGATTCCGTGAAATCACGAAGGATTTCAAACCAACCAACATACAAACCAAGATCGTACTGGTTTAGCAATCACCGTCACATGTTACATAAAGTTCGCAACGACAGTTGAATATATCGGAGTTTAGAACATAAATTTATTACAACCCAAGTTCAAATTAACATAGCGGAAGCAAGTAGTTTTAAAACTACACACATATTTAGTTTGGATACAGTGCCAGTAAGTAGCCATCTCCAATAAAAGCATCAGATGAGAGGTACAGAGTGACCATTGCTCTTGGTCCTAGTTGTCGCCTATCGCCGGATACAGGCAGTTAATGCAATAGCCGTAGTACATTTGACCATCTGCAACAACAATGGGAACAACGTCCTGAGTACGAGAAGGTACTCAGCTAGACTTACCCGTCTTAAACCAGAAATAAGCGACACCAAGGAGCATGCAAGACTTTCTTTAGTGGGGTTAGCTGACTCAGTTGCGAAAAGCACAAGCTACTATGAAGATACTATTTTAAGTACTTTGCATCATCTTTATTATGACCTATTCAACTAGGTAAGCACCTATATTATAGCAATCACTTGATTAACCAATACATCCAGTTACCAATTTAGATTTAGCATTTCCAATACCATCCAATAACCATCAATGTTCCACCATAAATACTACGATGCTGTAGCTCGAGTCAAGTGCTCACTATCCAGGAGTGATGGCGATTCGAATCGATTCCTAACTAGCTGGTGATTTATTCCTCACACAAACCACACTCACCGATCAAGTGAGCTACAGATCACCAATGACAAGATTCCGGTAAACGTCGCGGGATAAACTGGGGCCGCAGTACCCAGGGACCGTCCGACTGCCAAGACGCACCTTGCGCTCACTCTTCGCGTTCATGTCATACTCCCTTCAGCACCAGTACGCGCACCCTTGTAGGTCCCGGCCTGAATCATGTCACTAGCTTCTTGGTCGAAAGGTACTTTATTCGGTCAGCTAAATGTGAGGCATGCGTTCAACATAACAAGAGGGACAAGCAACGATCGGTCCTTAATTGACACATATGGAAAACTAACCGCACCCCAGAACCCTGTCTGGTTACTTCTAACTTTTTCGCCCGGTCTCCAATTCTCCATCAACACATGGTTAACTCCAGGATATCACACTCTTCATAGCTAAATTCTTCCAGTAACCACCTATCAATGTAGGTGACCGAAAATCACCGATCGCTACCGGTCTAAGCAAGGTTAAGCAATTATTCGATCCTAACCTAACAAGGTAAACAGGTAACTGGATGGACAAGGATAGTAATAAATGCAACAATGGTTTCACTCAACTCGTATAACTTAATGCAACAATATATAACTCATATATAAAGAATTACTTTTATAAAGTAGGAAATTTAGAATGCTCCGGGCTTGCCTCTTTCAAACGAACTAGGCTAGTGATCTACGCACTCAGGAAAGTCCTCTCCTTGCTCCTCTTCCTCAGGCACCTCCTGTGCCTGGAGTTCTTGCGGATCTGCCCTGGTCTGCTCTTCTGGTAGTGCTACTGGCGACTCCTCCTGCGATCCTATATGATGTAATTGCATAGGTAAACATGCAAATGGTGCATCGGATGCGGTGGAATGCCATGATCATGATGACATGATATGCAGATGAGCACATTAAAACTTATAGAATAGATTAGAGACAACAAGCTTTCTACAAGGTAGTCAACCTCATCCAAGATTAATCATTGCAATGCATGTCATCTATTCTTACACTACCTAGCATATAACCCTAACGTACGTGCTACTACACTTTGTTTAACATAACCACGTTAACTTAACAAGTAACACCAGCAGGGTAGTTAGGTTCTTCAAAGATACACCAAACTCTCATTAACACACTAATTACTCAAAAAGAATAACATTTTATCTTCTATTTAAACTAGGGTTATATAGCAACATCTATTTCTGGTGCCTAGAAAAATATACAAAAATTACAGTAGCATAGACCTACTCCAAATAGCATATCATAAAAATTTCATGAGATTTGGATAAGTAACATAGCCTACACAAAATAACAAGATCTAGCATAAAAATGAGCATGAAAATATTTTGTACTATGAAAAGTACCAAACAGAAGATTTACTATTTTTCCTATGCTCTATACAGTACACAATTACTGCACAAAAATTATCATATTCATATGCATGTTTTATACAACTTTTGCCCTCTAGCAAAAATAACAAAATTCAGCCCTATTTAGCATTTGAACTAGACATCAATAATTTCTCACAGAACATGCATGGAACATATTTTTATTAGAAAGTACAGTACAGAAGATGAGTAACAAACTTGGAATCATATTTTTCTGAGTTTTATTTGATTTATTACACATTTTCTAAGATATCAGCAATTACAAAGATTAAATAAATCTCCACATAAAAGTACCACGAAATCATCATGCAATATTTTTATACTGTAGATCTACTCATGAGGATCACTACAAAATTTGTTTCACAATTTTTGGAGCTAAAATGAGTACACAATATTTTCCCAAGCATTTTTCTTTTCAAATAATAATAGAAAAACCAAACTCATTTCTCTTTTTGACTAACGGACCGGCCCAATGGAAAACACCGGCCCACTGCTGATTTCGGCCTCAGCAGCCAGCGCGGGAGGAAGAGCTGGCCCGGCTCGGGGCTTCGGCCCACGGACGCCGGCCTAGCGGACAGAGGGGGAACGGGGCACGACCACGACGTGCCGGCGTCCACGACGTCGCGGCAGCGCGGCGGTCTTCGTCATCCAACGGCCACCCCCGGCCATGAGCGGGCTAGCTAGAGTGCACACGGGTTCCGCAAAGAGATGATGAACATGGTAGTGCGATGCAAGGGGAGAGAGAGGGAGCGAGGGCGCCGGCGGCGGAGCGCGAGCTCGACGGCCCGGCCATGGTGGCGCGTGCGGGAAAAGCTCGATTGAGCCTTACCGTCGGCGAGCAAGGCACACGGTGGCCCGTTCAGAGGAGAGGAGGAGGTGGCAGAGCGTGGAGTGCAAGCAATTGGGCGGAGGCTGCTCACCAGCGTCGGAACGCAACGGCGGAGACGGTGGCGAGCGGGGTGAGCGCGGCTCCCGTTCGGGTTTCTCAAAGGGAGCAAGAGGGAGAGCAAGTGAGGGGTGGAGGGGAGGCAGAGGCGCGGGCGGGATGCCGTGGAGTCGAGCGCGCGAGGGCCATCAGCGGGCGCGTGGCGTGCGGCGTCGGCGGCGTACGGCCACGCGACGACCGTATCCTGCCGCGGTCACCACGGGCGCGGGCGCACGCGCGTGGGGGAGCGAGCGGGACGTGGGAGAGGTCGGGCCGGCTTGCACTGATGGGCCGAAAACAGGGCGGCGACCCGGTAAGCCAGGGAAAAGCTTTTCTTTTTCCATTTTTAAATTCCAGAATTTCTAAACAGCACAAAATTCAAATTTTGGAGGAGAAAAAGACATTTTTGAAAGTTGACCCCAAAACAAAAGTTGTTCAAAATTTAATTCTCTACAACTTTGATTTAGGGCACACTTTGAAATTCCCAACAGATTTTGAATTTAAGATTCAAAGCCCATTTTTCAAATAAAAACCCATTTTTCTAGAATTTTTTTAAAAGCAAATTTTGAGGAAATTTGAATACCAAACTTGCTCAAAAAATCATGCTAAATAATTCTAGATGATTTAAAATTAAAGCCAAACATGTTTTACTAACCTAGCCAACATAATTAGGGCAAAAGTAAAACTAACAAGCATATGCAACATGCATGTTTCAAAATAATGTTTCACATGTTTCAATTCAACTTTACACTTACATTGCATGTGATTATGAATGCATTTGATGCTAATGCTCATGATTTGAGATGCTAATGCGATGCTTAACACCTAGGGTGTTACACGCCTTCAGCGGGTGGCCGGGGGAGAAGGATGGCACCTGACCCGCCCTCTCCCGGGCGATGGCGACGGCGCCGCCACCACCACCACCCAGCCCAGCCATCCTATGCTGCCTCACCTCCCTCCAATCACAGATCCTAGCTCCTTGTCACCTGATCTATCGATCCATGGGGATCTTGAAGGGTTTCTGTCCTTCTCCTTAGAGATCCCATCCCCCACCGCCTTCCCTCCCTTGCAGCCTCTACGCTCGTGGATTTGCCTTCTGCCGCTTGGGCTGCATCCCTTGGTGTTGCCCCGCCACCCGTCGCCACCACCGCTGTCGGTCTCCGGCCTGGAGCCAATAGCCCCTGCTGTAAGGTCCTAGAAGGCTAGAGGGGGGTGAATAGCCTATAAAAAATTCTACAAGCACCACTAAGCAAACTTGTTAGAATAACAAACGGCGTAAAGCGAGTTTTGCTTAGCCAAAGGTTGTGACGCAAGCCTCCTATCCACAAGTCTAGTAGATTATGATCTCTAGTTCACACAAGTGCTAAGTCACTAACTTACACTAGTGAGCAAGCTAACAACTACTAGAAAAGGCTACCACTAGAGCTACACAAGATAATCTAGTAAAAGTAAATGCGAGAGAGAGGATTGTGAATCTTATACCGACAGTGGAGTGAAGATGTTGCCAATCACCAAGATGATATACAATCAATTAATATTGACAACAACACAATATGTAGACCAATCACCGGGAGACAAGAGACACAATATTTTTGTTCACCCGGTGTTCACTTGTGCACCGACAAGCTACGTCACCGGTTGTGTCGACCAACACTTAGATGGTTCCTCGGTGTGACCCTCAAGTCACTTGCCCCTCAAGGCACGCCCCGCAAGGCACCGCAAGACACCACTCTCAAGTGAGGTAACTCAATGACACACGCAATCCAATAGAGTTGCTTTTGGCGTCCCGCCGAGGAAAGCACAAGAAACTCTTACAAACAACCGGAGGTGGCCAAGAACAATCACCTTCTCTTGCCAACGCCTCCTACAATCTCCAAGCCGGCTAGGAGCGGTACTCTCCAAGAGTAACAAGAAATCCACCGGCTAAATCACCCACAAGTGCCACTAGATGCCCTCAAGCTATGCAATGCACTTTGGGATCACTCAATCTCACTTTTGATTTGCAATCAAGCAAGAGAGATGAGTGGGAGGAGTAGCTCTAGCTCAAAGGATGCACAAGAGTGTTAGAAATTCCAAGAGACCTCCCCAAGGGCCGGCCAACGAGTATTTATAAGCACCCCAAACAAATAGAGCCGTTGCCACTCCACTGACCGTTTTTTCGGGACGACCGGACGCGCCGGTCGAAACTGACCGGACGCGCTCAACCGCGTCCGGTCGCCCTCCGACGTCCACATGTCCCTCAAATTTCGAATGCGACCGTTAGATCCTCCAACGGTCACTGCGCCAACGGTCAAACCCTATGACCGGACGCGCTTCTCATAACGACCGGACGCGCCGGTCCCGATGACCGGACGCGCCTGTCGAACGACCGGACGCGTCGATCGCACTGACTCACGCGCCCGCGACGCAACGACCGGACGCGACAGTGCCAGCGTCCGGTCGGAGTCCAGTAAGCTCCTTCAACGATCGGACGCGTCCGATCATGTGTGACCGAACGCGCCTCGCGTCCGATCATTCTCGTGAACCGCAGTTCCCTCTGGGCACTTGACCGGACGCGCCGGTCCCGCGAGTGACCGGATGCGCCGGTTGCAAACCCTAGCCCGCGCGCCCGAAACCGCGCTGTACTGACCGGACGCGTCCGGTCACACCGTGACCGTGTCCGGTGCAGCGTCTGGTCACCTCAGTGACCCCGTTCGCCTCCATTTCTTTTCCGACTTTCGGCGTAGGGAGAGAGGACCCCAAACCCTCTCTACCGCTCAAACCACAGCGCGACCAACGCCACCTTTGCAAATGTGCCAACTCCATCAAGTGTACATCTCCATGTGCTTGTGTGTTAGCTTTTTCTCAATCATTTTCAAAGGTTTTCCAATTAGCTCACTAGGCACTACATGCAATGCACTTCATGAATTCACCTAGTGGCACCCGTGCATCGAATAACCGATAAGACTTCCCCTCTTAATAGTTCGGCTATCGATCCTAAACCACTCACACCCTCTATGGTGTCTTGAGTGTAAAACAAAATGGCCCTATGGTTATACCTTTGCCTTGAGCCTATTTTGTTTCTCCAAATGATATGATCCACTTCATATCATCACATGACCGTCTCGATCCATCGACCTTGACTTCACTTGCTCTTCACCGTTGCATCGGTCCGTCGGTGCTAAGTCTTGCTCAAGCTTCACCATCGCATGGTCCTTCGCTTCGAAGCCTCGACTTGCCCTTCACCTTCACAACTGGTCCATCGAGCCAAGCCTCATCTTGGTATTCACCACCTTGGTCATATGAGTCAATGTCATGTCTCATATGCAATGACCACCTTTATCTAAATCATCCACTTAGATACAAAGGTTAGTCCTAGATTTCATCAATTAGCCAAAACCAAACTAGGGACTTTCAATCTCTCCCTTTTTGGTAATTGATGACAACCCTCACAAAGATGATTTTGATAATAAAAGTTTTAAACTTGTCATACTTGTCCAATCATTTTGCTCATAAGTAAAGTTTGGACAATTATCACAAGCTCGGTTTTGGTAGCATTAGCTCCCCCTACATATGTGCATAGAGTTTGGATTGAAAGCTTTGCACATATGCATGGATAGAAATGTTAGGAGAGTAATTCTACCAAAATGATGCTATGGTGTAAGAAATGGACCTTTGAAGCGTGATACCAATCGGAGTTGCCTTTTACACCATCCTTAGCATCATGAAGTAACTAGACAACCATCAAAACTCAAGAACCCCGTGAGATCAACATTATATGTAAAGGTTCTTGGACCACTTGTAAAGCTAACCACTTGTAAAGCTTTAGGCAAGTCTAGATACCACATGTAAACTATTCCTATGCATGCTAGTAGATCATTTCATCATCCAATTTCTATACTAGCATTGCACCACACAAGCATGTATATTGAATTTAAATACATGTGCAATGAGCAAGTCATATGATAATGCACAAACAAATGCAACAACTTTGTTTATGAGCTTGCTCCCCCTACTTGTGTGCATCAACAAATTTTATTTACCCCTTTATCAAGTTGAAGCATCTTTTTCTCATCATAAATTTTATTTACCCCTTTATCAAGTTGAATTATCTTTTTCTCTCCCCCTTTGTCAACAACTTACTCAAAAAGGGGGATCAAATTGTGGAGAGAAGGAAAAGTGTTTGATGGAGTAGATTGAAATTAATTCGATACCACATGTAAGGTTAAAAAATTTATCAAATTTGGTTTAACCTAGAATACTTGCCAAAGATATTTAATTCGATTTGAACCAAAGACAAGCTTCTTCACTCCTCAAAATAAGGGTTATCTTGCCTATGTTGAATTAAACACTAATAGCAAATCTTCTAGATTCAACACTAGGTTTACAAGCTCACAAACATGTCATATGCCACCACTAGATCAAAATAAGCATAGAAGCAATAGTGGTAACATATATCCATCAAATTCATTTGATTTATCATGAATGCTTATGCGTACCACTTATTATGTCTACATGCTCTATCAAGTCCTTAGCATAGGATGAAAGACATGTCAATCAATTTTACCTTGCAATGTCGAAGGAGAGGCATGTCAATAAGTGGGTGGGGTGCATTCAACTCATGTTTGAGAAATCAAGAATGTTCAATTCATTCCTTAGCTTGCAAAACCTCTTTTCATCAAGTGGCTTAGTGAGAATATCGGCAAGTTGATCATCGGTGCCAATACTTTCAATGGCAATATCTCCCTTTTGTTGATGATCTCTAATGAAATGATGTCTTATGTCAATATGCTTTGTTCTTCCATGTTGAACCGGGTTTTGTATCATCTTGATTGCACTCTCATTATCACATAGCAACGACACATTCTTGAAGTTGAGGCCATAATCCTTCAAAGTTGATTTCATCCATAGCAATTGTGCACAACAACTCCCCGCACTCACATATTCGGCTTCGGCGGTAGAGATTGCCACACTATTTTGTTTCTTTGAGGACCATGACACAAGTGATCTTCCAAGTAATTGACATGTGCCACTTGTGCTTTTCCTATTGATCTTGCAACCCCCATAGTCAGAGTCCGAATATCCAATCAATTCAAACTTTGACCCCTTGGGATACCATAGTCCAACATTTCTTGTTTGCTTCAAGTACCTCAATATTCTTTTTGCCGCCGTGAGATGACTTTCTCTAGGTGAGGCTTGAAATCTAGCACACATGCAAACACTAAACATGACATCCGGCCTTGATGCGGTGACATAGAGTAGACTTCCAATCAAAGACCGATATTCCTTTTGATTCACCATTTTGCCATCAAGATCACTATCCAAATTGCCATTTGTGCCCATTGGAGTTGAAATTGGCTTTGCATCTTGCATTCCAAACTTCTTCAACATGTCCCTTATGTATTTCCCTTGATTCACAAATGTTCCATTCTTCAATTGCTTGACTTGGAGACCAAGGAAGTAGCTAAGTTCACCAATCATAGACATTTCAAACTCTTTGGCCATCATAGCACCAAATTCTTCACAATAAGCTTGATCGGTTGATCCAAAGATGATGTCATCAACATATATTTGCACTATGAATAGATCATTTCCAATCTTCTTGGTGAATAGAGTAGTGTCAACCTTGCCCATTTTGAATCCCTTAGAGAGAAGGAAATCCCTTAGCCTCTCATACCATGCTCTAGGTGCTTGCTTTAAGCCATATAAAGCCTTCTTCAACTTGTAGACATGGTTGCGTTTCTTGTCATCTTCAAATCCGGGCGGTTGCTCAACAAATACTAACTCATTGATGATCCCATTGAGAAATGCACTTTTGACATCAATTTGATATAGTTTGATATTGTGTGCACAAGCATAAGCCAATAGAATCCTTATTGCCTCCAATCTTGCCACGGGAGCATATGTCTCATCATAGTCAAGACCTTCAACTTGAGTGTAACCTTGAGCAACTAGTCTTGCTTTGTTTCTCACTACAATGCCATCTTGATCTTGCTTGTTTTTAAACACCCACTTGGTTCCAATCACATTGTAGTCATTTGGCCTTTCTACCATCTCCCAAACATCATTTCTTGTGAAATTGTTAAGCTCTTCTTGCATAGCCATGATCCAATCGGCATCCCTCAAAGCTTCTTCTATCTTCTTTGGTTCTATGGTTGACACAAATGATGCATGCTCACAAAACATAGTCAATCTTGATCTTGTTTGCACACCACTTCTAATATCACCAATAATACTATTAATGGGGTGATCTCTTGAAACATGTTGTGGTTGGAGTACTTGCACTTGATTGCTTGAGCTTGGTTGATCACTTGATGTATCTCGATGAGAAGAACTAGCACCATAATTTTGCACTTGAGAGTCACTAACTAGCTTAAATGGTGAATTGAGCACTTGATCTTTATCATCATCTTGAATATCAATTACTTGTTTTGCTCTAATGTCCCCAATGTCCATGTTCTTCATTGCTTCCACCAATTGAGTTCCACCAACATCATCTAGATTCTCTTCTTCATCTTGTGACCCATTGGTTTCATCAAATTGCACATCATGGACTTCTTCTAGAATGCCACTTGAGTTGTTCCAAACTCTATAAGCTTTGCTTGTAGTTGAATAACCAAGTAGGAACCCCTCATCACATCTCTTGTCAAACTTCCCCAATCTAGTGCCCTTCTTCAAGATATAGCATTTGCAACCAAACACCCTAAAGTAAGAAATATTTGGCTTTCTTCCATGAAGTAACTCATATGGGGTCTTTTCTAGCAATGGATGACAATATAGTCTATTGATGTAGTAGCAAGCGGTATTGATTGCTTCATCCCAAAATGATTGACTCACATTGTACTCATGAAGCATTGATCTAGCCATATCAAGCAATGTTCTATTCTTCCTTTCAACTAGGCCATTTGATTGTGGAGTGTACTTGGCCGAGAATTGATGTCCAATACCATAATGATCACAAAGTTCTTCAATTCTTGTATTCTTGAACTCACTTCCATTGTCACTTCTCACTTTCTTGATTCTAATCTCAAACTCATTGTGAACTCTAGTGAGAAATGTCTTGAAGGTGTCAAACACTTCACTTTTGTCACTAAGAAAGAATACCCATGTGAATCTTGTGAAGTCATCCACTATGACAAAGCCATACTTGTTGCCGCCTATGTTTGTATATGTTGTTGGTCCAAATAGATCCATGTGCATCAACTCAAATGCTTTGCATGTGCTCATTGTACTCTTCTTTGGATGTGAGCTTCCAACTTGCTTCCCGGCATGACATGCACTACAAAGCTTATTCTTCTCAAATTCAACATCTTTCAAACCATTGACAAGATTGTGAGTTGTAAGCTTCTTCAATTGTTTCATGCCAATATGACCAAGCCTTCTATGCCAAAGCCAACCCATGCTTGATTTGGAGACTAAGCAAGTTGTCAAAGAAGTTTCTCTAGCATTGAAGTCAACTAGGTAGAGATTCTCATATCTAAAGCCCTTGAATGCCACATTTGAACCATCCACACTAATAACTTCCACATCATCAACCCCAAAGATGCATTTGTAGCCTAGATCACATATTTGTGCCACGGATAGAAGATTGAAATCCAAACTTTCAACTAGCAACACATTGGAGATACTCATATCATTTGATATTGCAATCTTGCCCAAGCCAATAACCTTGCCTTTCTTGTTATTGCCAAATGTGATAGAATCAACACCACTATCATTGTCATTGAATGAATCAAACATTCTTGATGTACCGGTCATGTGTTGAGTGCACCCACTATCAATAATCCAATGCCTTCCTCCGGCTTTGTAATTGACCTACAAGCAAATCAATGAAGCTTAGGTACCCATTTTTGCTTGGGTCCTTGTAGGTTAGTAACTAAGCTCTTTGGTACCCAAATAGCCTTCTTCTTTGGGCCCACAATTGGTGTACCAACAAACTTAGCTTGCACACCCTTCACACCCTTGGTAAGCACATAGCAAGAATCAAAAGGTATAGCATTAACAAGGTTCTTGCTTTGGTTCTTTTTATTGCAATTATGCTCTAGGTGCCCAACTTGCTTGCATCTATTGCAAAACCGACCATTGCCCTTCACAAAGCTAGGCTTTAGAGTTGCAAAGGCCGACTTGCCTTTCTTGGAGGTGTAGCCCAATCCCTCTTTGTTAAGAGAGAACCTTTGGCTACCCAAGCACTTAAGCAAGCGGGCCTCACCACCATAGGCCTTGCCTAGGGCGTGAGTGAGCTCATCCACCTCTCTCTTGAGAGTCTCATTCTCAACCATTAGTGAGGCATCACAAGTGAAACCATCACTAATAGTAGAGGTAGAGTTGGTGGTGGTGGATGAAGAGCTACAAGAAGGGTTAGCATTTGACATGATGATAGGTTCATTAAAGGATTCATCAATTATATCACATGTAACACCTATATCACATGATACAACAACCTCCTTCTTTTCTTGTTGCTCAAGTAGCAATGAGTGAGCCTTTTCAAGCTTGAAATGAGCCTTACCAAGATCCTCATGGTCTTCCACTAGACTCTCATGAGTGGTCTTAAGCTCACTAAGAACTTTCTCAAGTATTGCTACTTTCATTGAAAGCTTCTTACACTCCTTGTTCTTGGCAATAGCTATGTCTCTAGTTTGTTGCATCAAGTCATATAGTTGTTCTTTAGTTGGTTCATCATCATCATTTTCATTATCATTATCACTATCATGAGCATATTCCATTTCACTTTCATCATCACTCTCATCATATAATACCTTAGCTTCTTTAGCCATGAAGCATGAAGAGGATGAATCAAATAGTGATGGCTTCTTGTTGATAGCAATGAAAGCAAAAGCCTTGTTGGATGATTCTTCTTCTTCTTCTTCATTATCATCACTTTCCCAAGTGATCACATAGGCACCATTTTTGCCTTTCTTGAATGTCATCTTGGCCTCTCTCTTCTTCTTTTCAAACTTGTCCTTTTTGTTCTTCTTCTTATCATAAGGACATTCCGCTTGAAGGTGCTCGGTGCTATCACAATTGAAGCACTTTCATTGTTGCTCATTTCTTTTCTTAAAGCCTCTTCTCTTGATGAACATGTGACCCATCTTCTTGACTACAAGAGCAAGTGCCTCATCATCAATTTCAAATTCCCCATCTTCATTGTTGTCTTCTTCTTCTTCAATGATGGTAGCTTTGCCCTTGGAGGAGGTGGCCTTGAATGCCACGGTCTTCTTCTTCTCATCTTCCACCTTTTCCTTGTCATCAACATCTTGATCATATTTGTCATAGGTCAATACTTCACCAAGCAAATCATTAGGCTTCATTGTTTCAAGTCCATCTCTTTGCAACATCATGATCAACATCTTGAATCTTCTAGGTAAGCTCAATAAGAACTTGTGACAAAAATCTTGATCTTGAGTTTTGTGCCCTAAGCTCTTGAGATCATTGACTATCACTTGCAATCTATGAAACATTTCAATGATTGTTTCATCATCCTTTTTCTTGAAGTTCTCAAACTCACTCTTGAGCCCATATAGCTTGGCACTCTTCACAACCTTAGTGCCCTCACATGTTTCACTTAATCTTGTCCACACTTCATTTGCCAATTCCAAATCCTTGATGTCCTCAAATACTTTTGTGTCAATATTATTGTAAAGTGTATTGAGAGCCATTCTATTGCATATTCTATTTGCTCTATCTTCATCGGTGAGATGATCGGGATCAATGATAGCAAAATCATTCTCGGTGACTTGCAATACTCTCTCATGAATAGAACCAAGGTACATTGTCATTTTTCTCTTCCAATGAGCAAAAGAACTAACACCATCAAAGAACGGTGGCTTGCCCCCAACATGATTGAACATAATTTGAGCCATTTTTCACACCGAAGGATGTTAAGCCTTGATTAAAACGGTGACCACGGCTCCGATACCACTTGTAAGGTCCTAGAAGGCTAGAGGGGGGGTGAATAGCCTATAAAAAATTCTACAAGCACCACTAAGCAAACTTGTTAGAATAACAAACGGCGTAAAGCGAGTTTTGCTTAGCCAAAGGTTGTGACGCAAGCCTCCTATCCACAAGTCTAGTAGATTATGATCTCTAGTTCACACAAGTGCTAAGTCACTAACTTACACTAGTGAGCAAGCTAACAACTACTAGAAAAGGCTACCACTAGAGCTACACAAGATAATCTAGTAAAAGTAAATGCGAGAGAGAGGATTGTGAATCTTATACCGACGGTGGAGTGAAGATGTTGCCAATCACCAAGATGATATACAATCAATTAATATTGACAACAACACAATATGTAGACCAATCACCGGGAGACAAGAGACACAATATTTTTGTTCACCCGGTGTTCACTTGTGCACCGACAAGCTACGTCACCGGTTGTGTCGACCAACACTTAGATGGTTCCTCGGTGTGACCCTCAAGTCACTTGCCCCTCAAGGCACGCCCCGCAAGGCACCGCAAGACACCACTCTCAAGTGAGGTAACTCAATGACACGCGCAATCCAATAGAGTTGCTTTTGGCGTCCCGCCGAGGAAAGCACAAGAAACTCTTACAAACAACCAGAGGTGGCCAAGAACAATCACCTTCTCTTGCCAACGCCTCCTACAATCTCCAAGCCGGCTAGGAGCGGTACTCTCCAAGAGTAACAAGAAATCCACCGGCTAAATCACCCACAAGTGCCACTAGATGCCCTCAAGCTATGCAATGCACTTTGGGATCACTCAATCTCACTTTTGATTTGCAATCAAGCAAGAGAGATGAGTGGGAGGAGTAGCTCTAGCTCAAAGGATGCACAAGAGTGTTAGAAATTCCAAGAGACCTCCCCAAGGGCCGGCCAACGAGTATTTATAAGCACCCCAAACAAATAGAGCCGTTGCCACTCCACTGACCGTTTTTTCGGGACGACCGGACGCGCCGGTCGAAACTGACCGGACGCGGTTCTCAACCGCGTCCGGTCGCCCTCCGACGTCCATGTGTCCCTCAAATTTCGAATGCGACCGTTAGATCCTCCAACGGTCACTGCGCCAACGGTCAAACCCTATGACCGGACGCGCTTCTCATAACGACCGGACGCGCCGGTCTCGATGACCGGACGCACCTGTCGAACGACCGGACGCGCCGATCGCACTGACTCACGCGCCCGCGACGCAACGACCGGACGCGACAGTGCCAGCGTCCGGTCGGAGTCCAGTAAGCTCCTTCAACGATCGGACGCGTCCGATCATGTGTGACCAGACACGCCTCGCGTCCGATCATTCTCGTGAACCACAGTTCCCTCTGGGCACTTGACCGGACGCGCCGGTCCCGCGAGTGACCGGACGCGCCGGTTGCAAACCCTAGCCCGTGCGCCCGAAACCGCGCTGTACTAACCGGACGCGTCCGGTCACACCGTGACCGCGTCCGGTGCAGCGTCCGGTCACCTCAGTGACCCCGTTCACCTCCGTTTCTTTTCCGACTTTCGGCGTAGTGGAAAATAGGCATTTCATTTCCCCGAAATCGCCTGAATCTCGCGCTCACACGCTCGGCGGGAGGGAGAGAGGACCCCAAACCCTCTCTACCGCTCAAACCACAGCGCGACCAACGCCACCTTTGCAAATGTGCCAACACCATCAAGTGTACATCTCCATGTGCTTGTGTGTTAGCTTTTTTTCAACCATTTTCAAAGGTTTTCCAATTAGCTCACTAGGCCCTACATGCAATGCACTTCATGAATTCACCTAGTGGCACCCGTGCATCGAATAACTGATAAGACTTCCCCTCTTAATAGTTCGGCTATCGATCCTAAACCACTCACACCCTCTATGGTGTCTTGAGTGTAAAACAAAATGGCCCTATGGTTATACCTTTGCCTTGAGCCTATTTTGTTTCTCCAAATGATATGATCCACTTCATATCATCACATGACCGTCTCGATCCATCGACCTTGACTTCACTTGCTCTTCACCGTTGCATCGGTCCGTCGGCGCTAAGTCTTGCTCAAGCTTCACCATCGCATGGTCCTTCGCTTTGAAGCCTCGACTTGCCGTTCACCTTCACAACCGGTCCATCGAGCCAAGCCTCATCTTGGTATTCACCACCTTGGTCATATGAGTCAATGTCATGTCTCATATGCAATGACCACCTTTATCTAAATCATCCACTTAGATACAAAGGTTAGTCCTAGGTTTCATCAATTAGCCAAAACCAAACTAGGGACTTTCACCTGCCCCCTCCGCGTCCACGGTCCTTACCTATCCTGCCTCCTCTAGAAGCGTAGCCACCAGCCCCACTATCGTCAAGCAGCTTCGCTCTCCGCACCTCGACCACTCCCCTACCAGCCCACCGACCGCCATCCCGGCACCGGCGGCCATGCAGCCTCCCCATGCCTCCTCAAATGGTATGGGTTCAGCCACCTTGTCCCTAGAGGCGCCTCCCTTCTTCCCTGGCGGTACCCCTGGGCGTCCCAAGACTGTGCGGTGGTCGGATAACTCCGATATCTCCGACTTCGACAGCGAGGCTGGGTCTGCACGGCCCCCGTGGCCCTCCTACCTCGACGCCATCCGCCGAGACTCTTCGTCACTTGTGGATGTTCTAGCTGGAGGGAGTATTCAGTCGCTATCTTGTGCTGTCGATCAGCAGCTGGCAGAGCCCATGCATATGTGAGGGGCATGACGACCATCAAGGCGCATGAGGGGAAGATGCTCAAGAAGGCCATGGCCCTAGGGAGTGGCTTCTTTGGTCGTGGTTCCGCTACCCCCTGGCGTGCGCTCCTTCATGGTGCAGGGGGCGCCCCCTTCTAGCGCTAGTGGCAAGGGTCGGCACCGCCGTAGGAAGCACCGGGGCCACCCTGTGCTCGTCCATGGCCTACCCCTATGCGACCATGAGCACCAGGGTGCGCAGGACGCCGTTTTTGATCGTCTGCGGGTGCTGGTGTTCCAGCGTCTCGGCCCGCGGCACCGTATCTCGGCCCCCGACGTCAATGGCTGGAGGGAGATTTTGCCACGCAGAGTGGATGCGTAGGCACACCTGGCTGGCACAAGGCCTCAGGCTCCTCCAATTCCACCGAAATTGGTTGGGTGCTGCTTCAACTGCTTGGGTTCCAACCATGTTGCCTCCGCTTGCCGCAATTGGTCTAGGTGCCTCTGGTGTGGGGAGGAGGGTCACCATGCACGTCAATGCTGGCGTAAATGAGGTGTGGTCCGTGGACAACCTCGACGTCGGTCTGATGGTACCCCCCGCACTCCCTCCTTAGGCGTTGTAGTGGATGTTGTTGATGGTGTCATGTGGGACACCTCGGTCCGTGGTCATCCCCACAGAAGTCGGCGGCGGCAATGGAAGCAAAATTCGGACCGGTGCAGGAGCTCGGCCATTACTGTCGTTGCGTCTCCTGCCTGCCTCAAGTTCAACCCTTTGATGTTGTCGCTGTGCCTGGACACAAGGCATGCTGGTCGGGATGTGGCGGATGATCCGATGATGGTGGAGCTCGTCGCCTCGCTCTCTGTTATTCAGACAGCCATAGCACCACCTCCCGTGCTTGCTGCCCCAGCGGCGGGCGAGGCCCCCGAACTGCCATTTATGCCTATGTGCCTGGATGCTTGGCATGCTAGTCATGATGTGGTGGAGGATCCGATGGTGGTGGAGGTCGTTGCCTCGCTCCCTGTCATCCAGCCTGCTGAAGCATCGATAATGGGGCCACCGTCTCCCGTGCTTGTTGCTCCCGCTGTGCACGATGCCCTGCCATCTTCGCCTGTGCATAGCTGTGGGTCACCGCACATGGATGGGCCTGTGTCGTATCCCTCATGGGATAATGACATGGTGTCCTTCATCGATTCCTTCAAGCTACCGCTCAAGCAGCCGGTTATTGCGTCACCGCCTAGGCTGCACATCACCAAGGACCCCAAAGCTGTTGATGATGGCGATTTCGTCCCCAAGCGCAGTGCCCGTTTAGCTGCTAAGATCACGTTCAGAGCATCGAAGTGGGATGCTCAGGCAAGAAAGGTGCTCAAGAAAAAGCTCGGGCTTGAGGTCGAGACGGAGAAGCCTGATGAGGCATCATTTGAGGAGTTTCAGCAGATTGTCGTCACGATGCCGCTCCATGTAAGGCGGGAAGCCATAGAGGCTCTCTTTCCGGGGAGAGGCCGTCGTCGTGGTACGGTGATGGACGGTGAATAGGCCAAGTGATTCTAGCACTTTGCCTTGTTGTACTCACGGTCACAAATTATAGTGCCGTATAATCCTTAGAATGTGTTGTAATTGCTAGACTCTTGCTCTAGCTTGTCGATATTCTTGGTTGCTCCCGTACGCTAGTGTCTTGCCAGCAGATGTGGAACGGTCAGAACTCGTCGAGGTCGTGTAACTTTTAAACTTTCCTGTCCTCTAAATGAAAAACAGGTTACGACCTGATCGCGAAAAAACCAATTCCTTTGCCGCCGCCTCTTATCTTCTACTTCTACCGGCGATCAAAATCGCAGCAAAGAATTGGCCCTCCCTCTCGCCTTCATCTCCTCAAGCATGGTATGGGGCTTTCTCATCATCATTGAATTGATTCCTACTACTTACTACATTTTATTCTAGTTTAATCTGTCTCGATTTATTTTGCTTGCCGAGCATGTTTGCCAGATGTCTCTTCTAGGGTTCTAGCTAGGGTTTGCCAGATGTCTCATCTAGCGTTCTAGCTACGGCTTGCTAGATGTCCCATCTAGGGTTCCCAGCTAGGCTCCTAATTAATTCGACTATTGCCCATAATAACATACATATTGAATATTGGCCTCCTGCGGACTCCACTTTTCCTCCAAGGGAAATTGTCGTTTGCGAGATGTCCACTTCGTTATTATATATGCATGGTTGCATTGGCAATGTAAAGAACATCTTCAAAAAAAGAAAATAATAAAACCAATAATCTTGTTTTTCCCTTCTTACTATATTAATCCATATAATATTGACCGGCCCGTTAACCATCACCTTCACATTGATGTCCTTGATTTCTTCCAGTTTGTTCTAATGAGTAATGACAATGACTCATGTTTCTGTATGTTGGCTTAGCTTATTTCGTATGCTATTCACGATGCTTGCTGGGGACATCAAATTTACCCTGATAGATTGCAGTCACTACAGGAAACTGGAATTACCTTGAGTGCTCGGAATTTCCTTGAGGGCCAGAATCAAACCGTCAAGGAATATACAGTTTCCTTGGCAGTACTAGTGAACTCTCAAGGAAACATATATTCCTTGGAGGTTGACGTAAACCGCCAAGGAATATGGGTGTTTCCTTGGCGGTTTCCAATCACCTCCAAGAAAATGACATATTTCCTTGAGTGTTATTCTTAACCGCCAAGAAAAATACCCATTTCCTTGGGTGTTATTCTAAACCGTCAAGTAAATTATTATTTCCTTGGGGGTTATTGAATTTTCTTGGAGGTTGGCAGCCAAGGAAATGCTTATAAGTATTTTGATGACTTTGACAAAAAAAACAATAATATCTTAAAGGTATCCGAAAATCCTAAAATTTGGCATGCCATCATAATATGGTTGTATCATCGTCCCATAAAATTTTCAAATCATATTAATATAGTTGACTATACATTATTCACAAATGAATAAATCTCACACATAGTTACATAACTATGTGAGAGATGTACCCATTTGTGAACAATGTATAGTAACACTTTATTTAAATCATTTTATTTTTTTATGCAAAGATTATACACCAAAACTATGTTGTCACACAAGTTTGTAGAATTTTCGAACAAAGTTTAGATATTACTATAATTATCTTATGGTAATTTGGAGATAGAACTATGAATTATCTCTAGCAAACAAATGATTTTTTTGTCTAACTCCAAGATATTGGCTTGAATGACATGCATGATCCAAAATATATTTCTATGAATATTTTTAAATTTAATTGGAGGTACATGTAGTTCAATTTGGAATTACTTTTGATTAGCGCATAGAAATTCATTTAAACTATATAAAATAATAAATCTATTAAAAAATTTCAGAAACTCCTACACAACAACATATAAATATAGTGTTGCTCGTAAAAATGTTTTGGATTATAAAAGATAATTTTTAGGTTGACTCGCATTGTGCCTTATCTATTTATACTTGATATAATAGAAAAAATAATTAAAAAATCATTATTAGACAGTAAAGGGCAAACCAATTTCTCATCTGGCCCATCACTGATTCGGCCCATCGCTTTTCACCGTTGGATCGATCTCAGACAGCTGAGATACGTGAAATGCCGAATAAAACCTAATGCCCTCACCCTGGCGTCCGTCTTTCTCCTTCCCTCTCCTATCTCCTCCCGCTCCAGCCGCAACGACGGCGGTGGCCACAGCGGCGCACCCCATCCCTGTCCACCGCAACCCCCGGTCACCGCGCGCACAGTCCCCATCCTCCACCACCCCCCCGCCATCGCGCGCCCCAGTCCCCAGCCACCGCGCCTCCAAGTCCACAGCCCCCACTTCCCTCTTCCCCGATGCTAGATTCGCCGCCGCCACATGGGGGCGACATGAGGAGGTGGCGTGCGGCTCGCCAGCTGACCTGGGTGCACCCTGGACGGAGGAAGTCCATGCCGGCGCGCTCCTCCCCTCCATCTCGAAGCTGAGGTCTCAGATGCGGGATCCTGACGAGCTCAGATACGGAGGCGCGGACCTTCAGACGCGGGATTCGTGGAGATGTTGTCAGCAACGTTAATGCCGAGGTCTCTGCCTCCTTCTCGATTTGTTGGTTGTTGTTGTTGCACTTAGCTTTCTCTTGCTGTGTTGCACAGGTCCGGATCCCCTCTAAATCACTGTGGTGGTGGCACGAATCAGGCGGGGCAGCATGGATCTGGTGAGAAATCTTAGCTGAATCCAGAACGTCTTTGATTTCTGGTAGGCCAGAATCGAAGCGACATCTATGTATATATGCGCATATGTTTGATGCGAATGCCTCCAATTCAGTAAACAGATATTTGCAGGAAGAGAAAAGAAAATTCCTTTACAACCAAGTTTCACAGTAATGCAGTAATGTTTAAGCACCTGCGCTTGTTCATCTCTGTACTAAATAACCTTGCTTATATAATTTTTTTTTCAAAATTTAGGTTTAAAGGTTTGATCTGCATATTGTACTATAATTTGGGTAGTAAAATTTAGGTTTAAAGGTTTGTGGCAGAAGGTACAAGAACAACACCAACATGAGTACATACATGGCATACATCAAAAATGTTTGGTTGGTTATGGGTTTGTGGTGTGTGTGGGTAGGTGGGGAGGGGAGGGCCGGGATATGGTGTGGTTAAATTTTTGACCTGTAACTGAACAATATAAGATCCAAAAAGTGATTAAATAAGTAACTTTTAAAGTTTGACCAAACTTATAGAAAATCATCAATATTTATGACAAGTAGGTATATGTTGTATATAAGAATGTCTTTAATGATGAATCCAGTGTGGTACTTATTTAGTATCAGCCTCTTAAATAATGGTAGGTTTGTTTATATAAGAACATACTACTACTGCAAGATATGCACTCACTGTTTGATGATAAAATAACCTTGCTTGTACGCTCTACCTGAAGATCAAATGAGTGTGACAGGAGGTAGTAGTATGTTCATAGTATTTTGTCAGACTTTACCTACAAAATACGTAGTTACTAACAATATTTTCTATTGATTTCTGAAAATGCAGAACTGCTTGTTCAGTTGTTCTGGTTCATTACTTGTTTGTAGTAGTGAGGACAAAAAGAAAGAGTAGATCAGTAGACAGTTTACCATAGAAGAGAACCGAGTGCTTTATTCAGATGTTGTCTTACTTGTTTATTGAGTTTTCTAATGTTTCTAAGCTAAAAGAACGAGTTAGATTTGTCTAGTTTTACGGTAGTTAAAGAAAATAAATAGCCTGTAGCATATCTTCATGTCACCTAAATAGATTTAGGTTCAGTTGGTGTATGAACCTATTGACAATTGTACTTACATGCTCATATGTGCTTGGAGGAAGCAGGCATGGCTTGGGCAGCAGCATGACATGGAAACCCTATCAAAGAAAATCAAGAACTGGTCTGTTCCCTTCTATTTATGTAAGATGTAGTCAGTCTTATGTTCTTCCTACTCTTGCTGTGTGGGAAACATTTTTTTTGTGCGTAGGCTACCGGATTTATAACTTGTTTTCAAATAATGGATTGGCAATTTAGCAACACACCTACTCGCTCATCTATTACTACACATTGTGAAGCGCTGACTATCTTCTGTGTGGACACTAAAAAATTACATCGCCTCTAGTTTAGGTGCACAATATGTATGAGATATAATCCAACAGTGAACAATGTACAAGAAGGAAATGCTTATATATTGTTTTAGGCAATTTATAACTATAGGGGTGCTACAACTTTGAATTTGAAACAGGCACTCAATTTGTATTGGGCAGCTGCATTTTTTTCACTTAATTGCTGAACAGACATGCAGTCCATTTGTCCTCACAATACTACAGTAGAGTTGTTTCACCTAAGGTACTGACCATAGAAGAAGTTTGCAACACCGATATGTTCTTGGGATTTCTTGCTTAATTTATTTTATACATGCTTTCAACCTTGCTGATTTTTTACCTAAGCCATGCTGAATTTATACATGCTTAGTAATCGATTCTTTGTTCTACTTCCTCATGTAGGTATGCGGCCAGTAAATGTATGCCTTAGGCCAAAAGATAGTGTGCTGGGAGGACTAGACACAAGAGTTAGTAGGAAATTATTAGTGACTTAGGTGTTATGATGTATGGACCTCATGTAAGGATGAATGATAAATGCATTTGTAATATTCATATGGATATTTTATATATCAATATAATGGTTGGGGACTATAATAAAATATCTATATGCATGCCATCATGTGTCAATTGAATATGGTCACTAGAATATTAGAATATATTGATTACTACAATTATTTTTTTATTGCCAATATAGATTTCCTTGGGGGCTGGCTGTCAAGGAAATTAGAATTAATTTGGTGGTTGAAGAGCAGTCAAGGAAACAACAATTACCTTGGCGGCTGTCAACCCTCAAGAAAACTATTTTTCTTGGCGGCTATCAACCCTCAAGCAAACTACTTTCCTTGGCGGTCCTATTATTTCCTTGGCACGTTGGCAAGTTAAGTCTGGTCGTTGTTTCCTTGGCGGCTAGCCTCCAATGATGATTTCCTTGAGTGCCAAAACCGTCAAGGAAACTAATTTCCCTTAGCTTCTATCCTTGAGTGTGTTTGCTTGACGGTTTGTGGTCAAGGATTATTTCCTTGGCGGTTTAACCCCTTTCCTTGGCGGTTTTTGGCACTCAAGGCAATTCAGGATTGTGGTAGTGAGTAACATTTGCCCGTTAACCATCACCTTCACATTGATGTCCTTGATTTCTTCCAGTTTGTTCTAATGAGTAATGACAATGACTCATGTTTCTGTATGTTGGCTTAGCTTATTTCCTATGCTATTCACGATGCTTGCTGGGGACATCAAATTTACCCTGATAGATTGCAGTAACATTTAGGGTTTTATCGCCTAGCTTGCTTGCGCCCATTTCTGTTTGTTGCACCTTTTATCGTGTGTGACTATCTTTGTATATGTACAGATTCACACTCAAGGCAATCTCTTGATAGGCAGCAACGTCAAGGCAAAGATCCAGGACTAGGAGGGCATTGCCAAACGACCCGCAGCGCTGCATTGGAGCCTGAGCAGGCCGAGTCGTCCATGAACAATATTGCTACTGCCAAGCCTAATAAGGTTCAGAAAAAGGAGGAACGGGACCGCGAATGGCATCGTTGCATCCAGTACATCGTGTGTGCCCTGAAGCAGCACTAGGATGGTCTCCGCCGTTCCTGACCACAACATTCGCATGGAGTCTGCCCTTCACATGATGCACAGGGTGGGGAGAGGCATGCATATCCTTGTCAGGACTTTCGGAAACACTACCTTAGTGGTACAGGTTGAGTTGTCTGACACAATTCAAGACGTGAAAGAGAAGATTCAGGACATGGAGGGAATCCCAACATGGGAGCAGCGCTATATCTTCAGAACCAGGCAGCTCGAGGACGGTCGAACCCTCGCAAGTAGCCCTAGGCATTCGGGTTACCCGAATTTTTCGGGTCGGGTAGTTCGGGTAATAAGAAATTCGGGTAATGAAAAACTTATCCGATTTCAGCTCCGAAATACCACTATCCGAAATTTCGGGTACCCGATAATTCGGTTTCAGGTTCGGGTATTCCCGAACTACCCGATATTTAGAAAAAACAGCATATGTCGGGGGCTCGGTCGCATTCGGGTAGGGTTCAGATGGAGGCGTAGGGGGATTTGGGGAGTGGGGTCGTGGGGATCTGGGGGCCGCTGCCGCTCACCCGCTCGGTCTCGGCTGGAGCCTAGAGTTGGCTGCGTTGCTAGGCTATGTGCTTGTGTAAGCTCCTGCGTAGTTGATGGACTTCGAAAAGATCGGGTAAAATAGGTAATTCGGGTAC
The DNA here is from genome assembly GCA_038087645.1 of Saccharum hybrid cultivar R570. Lineage (NCBI taxonomy): Eukaryota > Viridiplantae > Streptophyta > Magnoliopsida > Poales > Poaceae > Saccharum > Saccharum hybrid cultivar. The sequence continues at coordinate 3,455,292 of JAQSUU010000368.1, forward strand.
CGGGCAGTGCTACCCGAATTACCCAAACTAATTTCGGGTATCTAGAATCACTATCCGAAGTAGCAATTGGGTAATTCGGGTCCGGGTAGTTCGGGTTCGGGTATTGGGTTGCGGGTAATTTGCCCAGGGTGAGCCATGGCGTCCCCACTCCCGAGTCACGGTAGACGGTTTGCACCACCGGCGAGCGGCTGCGTCGTCACGGCGCCGCTCTGGTGATGGCGACTACAGACGATGCCCTGTTAGGCTTCACGATCCGGCTGCCGTCTCCTGCTCCTGCTCCATCTCGACGCGCAGCGCCGCGGCCGCGACTGCCGCCTATTGAGCCATAGCCGCCGCCTGCCTGGCCATCTCGACCGCCGCTGCCTCTGTGGCAGCAAGGCGTGCGGCGCGTCTGTCGACTCCTCCAGCACGCTGGGGTTGATCACCACACCGGCAGCAGCAGCGGCGGCGTGCTATCTCTCGATCTGGTTGGCGGTGGACATGACAGCTCACCTAGAACCCTAATGCTCCAATACCAATTATTGACCCGATTGGATCTCAGGTTCAGATTTGGGAACTACCAGAGAGCAGCTTGGCCCTTGGCCGCTTGGATTGAATGGAAATGCAATGGTTTGGTTTTTACAATGACATTGTCCCTGCTTTTATAGGCAGAGGGGGCCTCCCCACTTGCTCCAGCATATTCTAACCACTAAAGTGGATGCTGAGCATATTCCTAATACTAGGTTTGGAGCCAAGGAAAATAAAAATGCAGAAAAGTAAGATAAAGTGTTTTAGCACTAGGCTTATCTATCAGATAAAGCTTTTCCAAGGCAAGCAGACAGTCATGCAATGCAAGCCACCAAACATGACCATGACTCCATGGCTGTGTTGTCAAAATTGGTCTGTAGGGTTCAACCGTTTGAAACTAATAAAAATACAAAGAAGAAAAGACAAGTCTGAAGGTCCAACGGTCTGGAGTAAAACCTACGACAAGAATCTGACCGTTCATGAAAAAATATACATGCATCACAACCTAGCTACGTTTTGACGGATGTAATAGCTTGTGACATCCTAGATCCTACATTCCTACCCAACAAAAAAGAATAAAAATATGTTCCTGCATATAAGCCAGTTATAACAACAAAACATGCTTTAGTTAGTTCCGTAAAAAGGCGATGCCCACAAAATTGTCAACTGAATATTGATGCCAATCTTCTTCACACACACATGGCATTATACTAATACATGGTACTCCCTCCGTTCCATGTTGTGGCAAAATGCATGCATCCTACAACTAGAAAGAAACAAAATAAGACTAGCGTTTCGTGCGACAATTGCCTCGGGTCGTCGCTCTGCCCCGACCTTCCCCAACGTGCGATCCTCCACTCAGCAGAACAATCTTCTCCGCGTCTCCGTTCCCCCAATCACCGCCAATCAACACTGCCTCCCCGCTCCCCCAATCTGTGACACCTCCCTGATCCCCCAATCGGCGCCACCTCCCCGCTCCCCCATTTGGCGCCCTTCAGGTCACTCCATCTCCATCTCTCCGTCCATCCACGAGCGCTGCTGCCCCTCTGCCGCTCGAACCGCTCGGGGTGTACGAGCCCTCGTTCGACACGCCCTCCACCTTCTACTACTGCGATCCGCTCCCCGACGGAGTTTGGAGCTCCTGAAGCCTAGCCGGCGGCAGGCGAGGGATGGCCGTGCGTGCCAGCCGCCAGGTGCAGCCGCCCTCTCTCTCACACACACACACATATGTTGTCGTCATTCCTCTCCCCGTGCCTGCTGCCATCCACCACTTCGTCTCCCACGACGCCGGCCGCCCCACCCTTCCTCTTCCCGTGACGGCCTCCATTGGGGGCGCTCGATCCGGCATCATGGCGCCCTGATATGGTGGAGATGAGGCAGATCCGGCATGGATGACGGTGAATCAGGTCTTGAGGTTGGGGTCGGGGCGGTCCCCCACATGGCGGCGGCAGTGATGCGAGGGGACGTTGTAGGCGTTGTCACTGCCGGAGTCGCGGACATGAAGCATAGCATGGACGGCTACGTCACCATCCTTGGTGCTGTCAATGCCGGCAACCCCGTTGTTGCAACAACCACCATCACCAACTGTCGAGGTAAGGCAATGGCGCCGGCACTGGCGCGGGCGTCGAAGAAGAGCAAGCCCAAGAAGATCCCGCAGCATGGCCTCGACGTGGTGCAGCTCGAGCAGCTGCGGATCACGGAGCAGAAGAAGATGGAGGGAGTCGCTGGCATGTCGATGTCGAGGGCCGCGCACCTCAGCGGTGGCGGTAGACCCAGCCACCTCCTCTCGATGCACCCTCCGACGCTGCCGCTCTCACTTAGCGCCCTGCCGAGGCCTGGTGCAGACGCCGGCATGTAGTGTACCCACGGGTGCTCTGGGACCCGTCGGCGGACCCCATGAAGCTTCCGTACAAGAGGAGCCTGTGCCCGCAGCCTCCACTTCCAACGGTGTGTCCTCTTCTTCTGTTCTTAATTCGGCCATGCGTGCAGCGTGCATGGGTTGACAAGGCATCAGTGGCATGGGCAGGTGAGCACGGGCTTGTCGCTGATAGCATCGTCGAGCCACCCAACGCTGTCCTGACCTGAGCACTTGAGCAGATACGAGTTCAGGGCCAAAAACATAAGATGAAACATTTACAATATATGTCTGAAGATAAATGAAACACTTGTAACATGTGTCTGAAATATTTATAAAAACTTGTGAAAAAACACTTGAAAAGTCATTGCAAAATATATGCAACATCCAGATAGCAACACATGCCTGCAACATGCGTGTATAACAATCACAACATATGCAACATTCCGATTTACTTTTGCAACATCGATGTGAAACACTTGCAACACACTTCTGAAACACTTAAAACATACGGTTGCAACATGGACTTTTAATGCAATATCATCTGATTGCTTGGCCGAATGGAGGCCTTATCATTGCGGAGCTCGCGGCGGCGGTCCATGGAGCTTGCCGATGCCCCAGCTGAGGCACTGCACCACCTCGGGCGAGCACCTGGTGAGGCCGCGAGCACCTTGGGCAAGCACGGTTGCCTAGGTGAGCACGTGTGCGAGGCCGCTACTGGCGAGCTCGGCGACCTGCGCGCTCGGCGACCTGCGCGACGAGCACCTCCTCCTAGGCGAGCACCCTGCTGGGTGAGCACGCAGGGTAGAGAGATTTTTTACAGGGGCACAGACGGGAGTGAGCGGATGGCACCATAGCGAGTGGGAAACCGCATCCAGGTAGCTAGGGGAAGAGGCAGTAAATGTATACAGGTAGTAAATCGGTAGATACGTAAAAGGAATACGATATTGAGTTGTACACATAGTCAGTCGATGATAGACATCCAGGTAGCTAGGGGAAGAGGTGGACAAATAAAATAGGTAAAAAGAAATTTTGTCTCTTCGATATTATTAGGTACAGATATACTATCTAATCATGATAAGTCTATAAGCATATAAATATAATTTAAAATAAATAAATAGTGTACCGTGTCATATTCCTTATAAGAGAGAATGGAGGGAGTAATAACAATATCACATAGAAGAGTGCACTGAGTTAAACTGCGCCCCCCCCCCCCCCCCACCCCCACCCAAAAAAAATTTCTTTGGCTCTTATAATAACGGAGTGGCTAGCGCTCGGACATTCGGATACTAGCCCTCTGTCAGGACGCCTGTGTCACAACACCTCCCTCGCCTGCTGTGCCAGCCCACTCCTACTGCTGCTAGTCCACCTGCTAATGCTATGTGCCCACCTGTTGCTGCTTCACATACTGCACGTTTTCGCACACCCGCACATGCACATGGGACTGCCCGCACCAGCGAGGACCGCCTCCGCCTGCCCTTGCTTCCGTGCCTGACACCAAGGCAAGGTAGCACCAAGGCGAGGCAGCAGAAGGCGAGGAGAGAGATGCAACCCCCAATCTAGTTTTATCCAGATGCAACAATTGCAACATACGTCTAACGACAATGAAACATTCATCTGAAACACTTACAAAAACATCTGAAAAACACTTGAAACCATTATAAACATACGCAACATCCAGATAAAACACTTGCAACATAAGTGTGAAAACATATACAACATCCAGATAAACACACTTGCAACATACGTCAGAAAAAATAAAAATATTGAGAACAGAAGCTTACAACATACATGTACAACCATTGCAACATATGCAACATCCTGATCTACTTTTGCAGCATTCATTTGAAACACTTGTAACATACCTTTAAAACATCTGAAACACTTGAAATATACGCTTGCAACATGTGTTTTTCACCCTTCTTCGGTGCGAAGCAGAGCAAAGTGGGGAACGGCCAATTCCGGCCAACGACTGGGCCCGGCCAGCAACTGCCCCTTCTCCTGGGCGCCTGGCCTGGTCGCGGCAGAGGACGGAGCACGGCATGGCGCAGGGAGGACGGAAGCGCCACTGCAGTCGCCGAGCACGCATATGGAGCTTGGAGGCGGAGGGTAAGGCACCGGCGACCGGGTCCAGCAACACCTGCAGTCGGTGGGACGGCTAGCAGCGTACCTCGGCAGAGGATTCCTCCTCCTCTTTGCGGGGGATGGAGGCGCTGCGGGGTAGGGGGTGCCGCAGGGGATGGCAGCAGCGGTGCGCCGGAGTGGGCTGCGGCACGAGATAGAGGCACCACAGGGGATGGCGGCGGTGGCACGGCGAAGTGGGGCAGGCAGACGGCCGCATGGTGTGGTGAAAACGTGATGGCGCGAGGCGGAGTCAGGATTTTTTTTATGAGAGAGGCGGACGAGGCAGAGTTTCTTAGAAAGGGGGGCGAAACAGAGTGGGAAGCCGCATCGTCTGACGGGATGGACGACCGCGTCCAAGCATTTATGTTATTATAATAAGCAAATATACAAGGGAGGCCCAGTATCTTTGTGAGACAAGAAGGATTTAAAAATAGGTTTGAGTGTAGATAGTTATACCGAACAGTTTCGTATACACATATCTTTCGAAAGTACCTGGACTGCATATAGAAGAGGAAATAATCATTTGTTACGAGCAGTCTATCAGCTGTGCATTTCAATTTGCGGCCGTTCTATCACAATGTGGTAAGGGCATACAAAATGGATGGCGTTCTAAAACTTTAAAGCCAACCCTTATACATAAGAGCACCAGGTTTTTTATTAGAAGGAGAAAATTGAAAACAATGTGCCTGAATCGTGACTAATGGCTCATGTTGGGTTTCAACTCTAGCCTACTCAACTTGGTTGGGACTAAAAGGATTTATGTTGTTGTTGTTATTGAGAAAATTGAAAACAAATGCTGGCCTAATTTTTTTAATGGAAACTGAACCTAGAAACCACGCAACTAGAGCGGGTGCCAGCACCCTAAGAACCACAACTAGAGCGGGTGTGCAGCACCCTCACAACTTCGGTAAAAAAACCACAACTAGGCCATGCGCTCAAAAGCCATAGACCAGACCATCTATTTACCTTGCCTTTCCATGCTACTGGAGATTTTCCTTTCTGCAATCCTAGGCGACATAGCCACTGCCCACTGAATGGATTAGATAGTAATACGATTTCACGTTAGATATATGCAAATTGCCATAAAAAACAATGAACCCTGGTGGAAAATAACAATAGAAATCTCAAGTTCTTCGTTTAAAATGAAATATAACAACAAATTGGTTGACAAATTAGAGTATTCCATGAGAAGAGATAACAAATGCTAACACACTGCAAAATGACTAGAGCTTGCTGGATAACCTGAGAACCAAATGTGTTCCATTGGTGTCATTAGACATACTAATAATAAAACCTATCAAAAGGGTCGGCTGATAGATCTTGTACTTGCTTGGCACGTTGGTCATCAAGAGACCCAGTCAGTATGTTAGGAGATATACAAAGTCGAACTGAGCATTCCTTGAAGCGCTCTTTTTGATCTAGAGCAGCCTCTGTTGCCTTCCAATCCATTTGGTGCTAACGTTTGTGGCTTATATCTCAAACCTCATTAACTCCAGCGCTCTTGCATTTGATGCAAAGAACCTAGCCAAGTAAATTTGTGACTTAATGCCCCGGTAATTTCTTAGCACAACTTTCCTCAAACTGATGTCAAGGGTACTAGTCAGTTTCGGGTATGTACACCAATCTGTCCTCCAAACTCTTGTTATTTGAAAAAAGGCAAAGTGAACATAAAAATAACGTCAACGGTCAACCTAACTTTAGAACAATAATATCGATGTTCTACAAGTGACAAAAGAATGCAGATGCAGACACACTCTGGTACGGAGACTCACCTCGATGTACAACTTCTGCAGGTGGGGAAAGCACTGCAATAAGTTAATAACTGAATGCAGGCAGAGTTTGACATCATATAAGGCAAGAATCTTCACACTGCTCACCACCCCTCCTGACGTGCTAACAATGGCTAATCCCTGAGTTAAGCATGCAAGAATTAACACATCATGATTGATAGACAAAAAAAAAGTTTAATTTGGATCCCTTGTGAAGGTGAAAGTGATGGACAATGCATGAGCACGTTACATTTATGTACCTGAAAAACCGTGGCCCTGAACTAAAAAGCCTAGGAAAGCTGTCAAAGAGTTTCCCCAAAATGGCCAATCTTGGTGCACGGACTACTGTGATGTTCATTTGAGTTCCTCCAAAATATAGTAATCTTTCTAGACACGGGGCGTATAGACTATAGAACCCAGATGAAAATAACTGGAATCCACACCGATACTTCTGAGGCTACGGGAACGGGACACGATTTGCAGCCGAGAAAAGATCCTATTGTGAAGTAGCAGCAAGCTCTCCAGGACAGGGCAGCCGGCGAGCCAGGCGTGCAGCGAGCTCTCTGAGATGCTGACATTAGAAAGAGTCAGCTGCTTGAGATTGTTTGTGATTGTTAGGCTAGTATAGGGGGAAAATGAGTGCATGTTTTCATAGGGTATCCTAAGTTATAATGGCGCAGGAAAACTGTGAGGTAGAATGTTTATAAGGGGATACCAGGATCAAAATGTACTACCTGTTTCATCATATGAAAAGTGTATGTAAGCGATTATCAGCGGTTCATATCATCTGATGATGCAGTTGTTGCTAGTGGTTTTAGTCCAGAGATCATCCTCTGAATCTGGGGTTTTTTGAAGTTGTGTTTTCTTTCCGTTTTCAGTTGAACCCTGTCTTTTCTTTTAGCAGATTCAGTTCAACCCTTTTGTTTTGTTTTGTTTTGTTTTGTTTTGTTTTTTTTGAGAAACTTCAGTTTTTCAACCCTGCTGACCAACACGTTTTCAGTCAGGAAAAGTGAGCAGAGCCGGATTGGGCTGGACCTCAGTCAGTCAAGAGCCCCATTGGCAAGCTCACTTGGTCCTCGTCCAGACTGGGCTAGGCCGTAATAGGTCAAGTTTCAGTCCAAGCCCGAAGACCAGCCTAAGGAGGATGTATGGTCTTGGCCCATATATAAAAAGGCCGATTTTATCTTTTTGTTACACAAGCCCAGTGACCTTGACATTGGCTGAGGACCCACTTTGTCATTCACTGTGGTCGGTGGACATTTCATAGTCCCTGAAAATCATTTAATAATCCAAGAAATCCATTTTGAGAAATTCTGAAGAATTTTCTCGCTCTGTGTATTTTTCTGAAACTAAATCTTCCGGATGACCTTTGGCTGGTCTATGTTCATCCTTCCATCTCAAAACTGATTTCGATTAATATTTTTTCATTTCTATATAATCCCAAGTCCAATGGATATATATAAGATAGCTCAAATGGATTGATTTAATTGTGGATGCTTGATTCTTTTCTTAACTTTTTGTCTTCTTGGTTCATTCAAAAATAAAATATTGTCTTTCCATCAGGAAGGATGATACTAGTAGGATCCTCAAAAGCACTCTATATGTACAAAAGATAGTGGTATATCCATATATAGCTGAACCGCTGAATTAAAAATTTTGCACCATTGATCTAAGAGTTGCATTATAAGCTCCTTTTGTATCACGTGAATTTAAGCACCCGGAAAAGAAAAAAAACAGTAGATTTTCTTTAAGAGGTATTAAAAAATCATTTTGATCTACAATTTTGACTAGTTAAAAGTGATTATGCAAAAATAAGCACCAATAGCTCTACACCCGTCAATCTGTGTAATGTGATATACAAGGTAATTTCCAAATGTTTGGTCAATCACCTAGACTAACTTTTGAATAGTACAGCGCTAACGTGCAAGACTCGTCCAACACCTACCCAACGCAAAGGTCAGACACGCAAATGACTGGGGCACTGGGCTAGTCAATACCGATCTACACTGTCGTGCAAGACTCGTCCCAATGACTGCCCTCCTTGAGTACGTTCAGTTGCTATCACATTCATACGTCCCTTCTGTCCTTGCATTGGAGTTTTTACAAAAAAGAAACATACATACATACATAGAGCTTGCTAGCACACATACACAAATCCAGATCAAGCTAGGATGGTGTCGCTAATGGAGATATTCCTGTCTGCAATCTTAGGCGACCTAACCACTAGATGCATAGATTTCGTCCTGGCAAGCAACAAGCGCCCCAATAAGCCTCCTGCGCTGGATGACGTGGAGAATCGCCTCCGCAGGGTCCTGCTCCGGGTGCAGGTCATCGTCGACGAGGCCATGGGGTGGCGGATCACCGTGCACCGAGGCTACTACGCCCTCGACACCTTCAGATCCTGCCAGCAGGCTGAAAGAGAGCAGCCCAGGCCCAGCAGCAATGGTCAGACGACGATCGTGAGTCGCCGGCTTTCTTCCCATTTCTCCAGAGTCGATCCATGTCTCTCCAGTTTGACAAGCAGAGCTGTACACATCTCAAAAGAAATGCAGGAGGTGCTTGACACTTTGAGCGCCATGATTGTTGATGCACATGAACTAGTCCTGTTCTTGGCGAACTACGGTCGCCGCATGTACCGCCAGCCTTACAGCATGTATCTCCTGCTGGGAAACTGCATGTTTGGTCGCCAGATGGAAGCACAATATGTCATCGACTTCCTTCTGCACACACAGCCTCCTGGTGGTGTCAAAAAACCGGTGGAGGTCCTGCCAATTGTCGGTCCCTGCATAGTAGGAAAAAGCACACTAGTTGCTCATGTTTGTAAGGATGAAAGAGTCTGACCATTTCGCAGAAACCGTGTTCTTGAGCGACCATGACTTTGGGTATGATGGGCTAGCAGCTTTCAGAAAAGGATTACCTGCAAAAATTTGCACGTCATCAGATCATGGGACAGGGAGAATGCTTCTTGTCGTGGAGGCAGCAGGCATAGACCTTGACGAAGATGTATGGAACATGCTGTATTCTGCATCTAAACATTGGATGCCCATGGGTAGCAAGATCATACTCACAAGTCCGTCAAGGTCGCAAAGCTTGGAACAACACAGGCTCTAACTCTGATGCCTCTATCATATGAGGCATACTGGTATTTCTTCAGGACGCTTGCGTTCGGAAGCGCAGATCCCACGTTGTCGCACCCAAGGTTCATCAATATGGCCATGGAGGCTGCCACAGCGATGAACGGGTCCATGATCAATGCAAATATCATTGCCCATATGATGAGGGACAGCTTTGACGTCCATTTCTGGGGCAAATTGGCAGCGTTCGTGAGATTGCAGTTTCAGAAACATGTGTCCAGGTTCGGTGGGCATCCATACGACCTTATAAACCAGAACAAACCCGTGTATTTCGGGAGGATGAGGTCTGAACAGATGATTTGCCACCATCAGTACTGGCACTCTTCACAAAAGGAGGTTCCCAAGATCACCTGGCACGAAGTGATTAATGGAGATGCAAAGCTTCCTGCTGGGAGATTCGAAGTCCTGGCATGGAGTTCTCAGATACCACCTTACTATAGCTATATCTATGATTGTGAGATTCAGGAGCTGAAATCTACAGGCAACAAGAGGAAGCGCTCCACGAAAAACGGAGGCCCACCTTCAATATGTTTGTGATTGTAAGGCTATCATATATAGGAGTATAAAATGAGTGCATGTTTTCATAGGTATCCCAAGTTATTGGCATGGGCAAACTGTAAGGTATGTAGAATGTTTACAAGGCATACATATATACCATAGTGTATTACTTACTACTCATTCCATAAGTAAACTGTAAGTGACCATTAGCAGTTCATATCATCTAATGGTGAAGTGGTTACCAGTGGTTTTAGTCCAGAGAGCATCCTCAGAATCTGGGCTTTCAAAAGTTGCACTGTTTTCAGCCAGGAAACGGGGCAAAGCCCACTGTTCTGGCGCTACTTTAGCTTTCAGGCTCCATTAGCAAGCTCACATGGGTCTACGACTAAACAGAGCTAAGCCGTACAAGCCCAAAGAGCAACCTAGGGAGAGTATACTCTATAGGTAGCTACAAAATAAGTTATTCTGTAGTCACCTCTATTTACGATAATTTTATATACTAATTTACGACAATGTCACTATATATTTACGACAGTTGAATTAATATAACATATGAGGATATTTACCATAATGTTATAATAAATCACATAGTAAGGAGTTACTATAATCTCGTAAATTAGCATAGCAATTATTGTAACTCAAAGTGGCTACAGAATAAGTTATTTTATAGCCAGCTGTACGGTGTATATATATATATATATATATATATATATATATATATATATATATATATATATATATATATATATATATATATCCAGAAGCCCAGTCACCTTGACATTGGCCCTGGACCCACTTGTCATCTACTGTGGACATTTCACAGTTCAGGTAAATAATATCAATCAATTTTCAGAAAATCTAAGGAATGTTCTTGCTCTTTGTATTTTCTGGAACTAAATCTTTCGGATAATCTTTGGGGGTTCTACATTCATCCCTCCATTTCAACTCTGATTTCGATGATTATTTTTCCACCTAAACATTCACCTCAATTGATGGCCTACACCTTCCCCCTAAGTTAATAATATACTTCGGGATTAATTTGAAACTATGTAACTTCTATTCAATATCAAGAGACTTTTGCAGCAGAAAGGCATGAAGCATAAAATCAGCATGATCTTTTCCTAAGAAAAAGGAATATAGTTCTAAAAGTGATATAGTTATTTCTATATAATCCCAAATCCATGATCTCAACCATCAAAATTTCAAAACCTTATGATCTATCACTTGGCTACAGGGTTGGTAATACTCTACGATATGCCTAATTAAAAAAGAATGCAACATATCTCCTGTAGAGTGTAGAATGAGAATCTGACAAATCAAATTTCATCCACTGCCTCAACATATTGTTTGGTGAAATACACATGTTCACTAAACTACACAGTAAGGGTGTTAGAGAAAACTTAATGCCTACCCTTTTGTACACATATTCCAAGTTTCAGTACATGTGCAACATACTAGAAGTCATGGCTATATATTGATGAAAAGATGTGAAAAAGTTCCAACTATTAATCTGAAAGATTTTGGGCATAGGTTAAGCACTCTGGTACAGAGTAGGGCCACAGAAAACTTTACCATCAGATTAGGAATTCTTTTATTCTCCCAAACCCTGTATAGATCCTGTCTTCTCAAGAAAAGGATTAACAGTGCCATAGTGGAGGATAAACATACAATTTTGTTCCCATTCATCAGTTCAGTAAACTCCCTCTGTTTTCAAATACTTGGCAACTCAAACTGGACAGAATCTTGCTGAGGCACTTTCGGAGCCATATAACTCCTTGTATCTGAGTTATACATACAGTGGTTCATGGGCACATCTCGCTGAAACCCCCTTGAGTTGGAGGAGACATCTATACTCTATACTAACTCTGCAGGCCAACAGACAAAAAATGGAGTTCGAGAATTGCTGCCACTCTGCTTGGTAGCATTACAACAACAACATAGCCTTTTGTCCCAAGCAAGTTGAGGTAGGCTAGAGATGAAACCCAAAAGAGACGAGAAACAGGGAGACACATAAAGGGACATAAATGGCACAAGACAAAAAGATGTCACGGTTCAGGCACGTTGATTGCCAATCTCCAAGCGCTCCTGTCCATAGCTAAATCCTTAGAGATATTCCACTCCTTAAGATCTCTCTTAACGGACTCGTCCTAAGTTAGTTTAGGTCGACCTTTACCGTTCTTTACATTATCGGCCCACTTTAGAACTCCACTATGCACCGACGCCTCAGGAGGCCTCCGTTGGACATGTCCAAACCATCTCAACCGATGTTGAATTAATTTCTCCTCAATTGGTGCCACCCCAATCCTATCCCGAATATCGTCGTTCCGGACTCTATCCCTCCTTGAACGCAACATACGCATCTCTGCTACACTCAATTGCTGGACATGTCGCCTTTTTGTAGGCCAACACTCAGCACCGTATAACATCGCCGAACGAATCGCCGTCCTATAGAACTTATCTTTCAGCTTCTGAGGCACCCTTTTGTCACAGAGAACGCCAGAAGCTTGACGCCATTTCAGCCAGCCGGCTGAAATTCTATGTCTAACATCTTCATCAATGTCTCCATCCTTTTGTAGCATCGACCCTAAATACCGAAAAGTATCCTTCTTGGCCACCACTTGCCCATCGAGGCTAACGTCTCCCTCCTCGTGCCTAGTCGAGCTGAAATCGCACCTCATGTACTCGGTCTTAGTCCTACTAAGTCTGAACCCTTTCGACTCTAACGTGTGCCTCCATAGTTCTAACTTCCTATTAACTCCCGCCCTACTATCGTCAACTAGCACCACATCATCAGCAAAGAGCATACACCAAGGGATATCACCTTGTATGTCCTTTGTGACCTCATCCATCACCAAAGCAAATAAATAAGGGCTCAAAGCTGACCCCTGATGCAGTCCTATTTTAATTGGAAAGTCACTGGTGTCGCCATCACATGTACGGACAAACGTCACCACATCCCTGTACATATCCTTGATAAGGGTAACGTACTTAGTTGGGACTTTGTGCTTTTCCGAGGCCCACCACATGACATTTCTCGGTACTTTGTCATATGCCTTCTCAAGGTCAATAAAGACCATGTGTAAGTCCTTCTGCTCCCTATATCTCTCCATCAATTGTCGTAATAAGAAAATCGCCTCCATGATCGACCTACCAGGCATGAACCCAAACTGATTTTGGGTCACATGTGTCACTCTCCTTAGGCGATGCTCGATAACCCTCTCCCAGAGCTTCATCGTATGACTCATCAACTTAATCCCACGGTAGTTAGTACAACTTTGAACATCTCTCTTGTTCTTGAAGATAGGTACTAATATACTTCTCCTCCATTCTTCAGACATCTTGTTAAACCGAAAAATAAGATTAAAAAGTTTAGTTAACCATACTATCGCTCTGGCGCCTAGGTATCTCCACACCTCAATGGGGATACCATCAGGGCCCATCGCTTTACCTCCCTTCATCCTCTTCAAAGCCTCTCCGATCTCTGCCTCCTGAATTCTCCTCACAAAGCGTCTGTTGGTATCGTCAAATGAGTCGTCCAACTCAAGGGTAGAACCCTCATTTTCCCCATTAAACAGCTTGGTAGCATTATCAATTCCAAAACGTGGATAGCAAGAAGGCAACCAAGATTTTACATTTCTGGACCGTTATTCAGTTAGTGGGTCAGTTAAACCATGACAAAATCAGTTGGAACCAAAGTTGGGTTCTCCTGATGCAAAGCATAAATCTTATCGGTCATTCCTTCCTTCCGATAAGCTTCCACCAAGATAGAGTATGTCAAAGCATCAGGATCACACTGTGTATGCTTCATGTGGCTGAAGACCCTCTCCATCTCCATAAGATCATCTGCTCTTGCACATGCACCAAGAATAGCATTGTGGAAAGATGTATTTGCAGGCACATCAAGCCTCTCAGCAAGCTTAACCATGCCCACCACCTTATGAAATTGGCCTGCTTTGCTAAACCCATTTAGTAGACAACAGAAGGTCTTCGTATCCGGCTTCATACCCTCAGAGCGCATCTGGTTAAATGTGTGCTCCATGTTTTTGGCATCACCCGCCTCAGCAAATGCCTCAATCACATTGTTGTATGTCGCAGTCGTCCATGGGAATGCTAGCTTCCGCATGTACTCCATGACTGCAGACATCTTATCATACATCCGCTTCTTCCCATAGGCACCAATCAGGATGTTCAGTGTGCGAGTCTCTGGTTCAATCCCATAGCTTCGGAATTTCTCGTACCATTTTTCCATCAATTCAACCTGGCCCCTGTTTCCAAACAGGCTTAAGATAATGTTCATGGTCCACACATCCGGTTTGCAGGTTGTGCTGTCGAGCATGTCAGAGAGCACCTTCTCCATGTCATCCAACCGTCCAGCCTTTCCATAGCCACTGAGGACAATATTCTGCGTGACCGTGTTGGGCGCTATAGAGCGCTCAGCCATGTCTTTGTACATAACATCAATGAGGTCAAATCTCGTGGCATCGACACAGGCCTTGATGATGGTGCTGTAGGTGTAGACGTCAGGCTGGCACAACGGAGAGCCCTTCATGTCATTGAGGAGCTGGAGCGCCTCATCTAGTAGGTCGCTGCGGCAGTAGGCCCCAATTAAGGCGGTGTAAAGCTCAGGGGTGGGCTGGCATCCTTGTTGCAACATCTCATCGAAGAGTTGGTGCGCTCGGGCGGGCTGCCCTGATCGGCCGAGCAGCACGATGAGCTTCATGTAGGTTCCCTCTTTGGGATGGTAGAACGGCTGCTCCTTGAGCATCTCAAACACCTGCCAGCACCAATTCGCAATTAGTGTTCGTAACAACATTGCCACGATTTCCTTTCCTCAAACAAACAATTGAATCTAACTAGCAATTCAGGGAGAACTATGGATTTTTGCAGACGATGGAGCAACGCAAACAAGGGGGGAATCAAATGTAACCCGCGGTGGTGTTTTACCTGGAGCGCCTCTTGCCAGTTCTTGGAGCTGACGCGGTCGGCGAGGGCCTCGGTGACAGTGCACGCCCACGCCTTGGCGTCCGCGCGGGCGTCCAGCCGCTTCTTGACGTTCTTCAGGGGAGTCCTCGGCGTCCCCGAACCAGGGCCAGCGGCAGTCCACGGGAACTCGCCGGCTTTCCAGTGCCGCTTCCCCTGCGGCGGGGCGGGGGCGGGGGCGGCGCGGCCGCCGTCCGTCCCGGGAAACTCCCCGGCCTTCGAATGCCGCCTCGCCTGTGCGGGTAGCCTTCCGCCACCACCCGCATAGGCAGGAGCGGTCCCCGGGAACTCCCCCGCCTTCCAGTGCCGCTTCCGTTCCGGGAGCTGGGACTGGGACGACGGCTCCGAGGGGCGGCGCCTCTCCTGCAATGGGGCTACGCGCCCGCCGTACCGCCCCGCGGCCGACTGTGCCCCCGCGCCCCGCTTGAGAAGAAGACGCGGCGGCAGCGGCGGCACTCGGGAGTTGGAGAAGAGAGCGGAACTCGTGCAGGGAGAGGCGGTGTAGGCCGGTGGACTCATGAGGAGGCGTGGGGTGGATTTACGAGAGGGAGAGGAGGGCGCGCGGAGAGGAATGGTCGTCGCTTAGCAGGCCGCGCGCCGGCGGCGGGGATGCACGGGGGCTCGTCGAGGCCGCGCCGCGCGCGCCATGGACAGGGTTGCCCGGTTGGGAGCGGGGAGGAATCGGAGCTCGGCTTTGACCTCCGCCGCAGCGCCGGCCGCTCCGGGTCTGCGTGGAGCTCGCCGAGGAGACGGGGGCCAGAGAGAGATGGTCGGCGAGAGATAGGATGGAGCAGAGGGGATAAGATTCAGGGTACTGTGATGAGAGTGCGAGCTCTGACTTCTGGGCCCATAAGTCAGTGACTTCAAGGGATAGATTTGGTTATGAAATATTTTGTTTTTAGTGTGTCATTGTCCGTCTATTGATTATTATTGAATGCAAAAATATTTTTGGAGCTTTAGAGAAAAAATACTATATATTTTTATAAAATATTTTGAGCATAGAGTATTTGCATACTATGAACTTTGTACTCCCTCCGTTCTAAATTATAAGTTGTTTGTCAAAGCGACTTATAATTTGAAACGGATAAAGTAGTTTTTAAAACCGTAATATTGTTTAAATTATCTTTTTATTTATTTCTAAAAACTCCACTCTAAGAGCATCGCCAATAATTTTTCTTGACATTGGTCTCTAAAACATTATTTAGAGAGCCATTTAAATAAAAATCGCTCTTTTTTTCGCCCTCCAACAGAGTTTTCTATACATTATGCCTACTCTAGAGAGTCAATTCTGCTCTTTGTCTTTTGCTAACAAGAAATACATAATAGAAAATGATAATATTTAGAGATCCAATTAGAAAAGTTATTGGAGAACATTTTTTTCACCAAAATCTATATTCCTATCAACGAGGAAGAAAGTAGATACGCTCTTAGAGTTGCTCTAAAGTTTTTTTAAAAAAACTATGGTCTTGCATGTTATACTCTATACGTTTTAAATGTATACTCCTTTCATAAATTATAAGTCGTTTTAACTTTTCTAGATGTATAACATTTATTATATATCTAGGTGCATAGCAAAAATAATATACCTGAAAAATTCAAGAACAACTTATAATTTAAAACAGAGGAAGTAGTTTTTAAATGCAATAGCAACCAAATAGAGACTGAACTGTGACAGTAACTATTTGAAAAATTATATGCCACCGAATTACTACATATCAAAACATTTTGCTTTATTTCCTCTCTACGAACGAGAATCAATCTTTTACTAGAGAAAGTCATATCAAACACAAGCAAGCTCTTACCAACTCCTTTGCCCCTCGTGGCCACACCCAGTGCTTCAAGCCTTCCTCTCTCCAACCCTCTCGTGGCTACAGTTCAGAGAGGCGAGAAAGAGGCGTTCGGCTTTCCGGTCTCCACCGGAGCAGTCCGCGGTCTTCCTCGTCTCTGATGGCTTCTAGGCGTCAGGAGGTGGGGAAGATCGTGGATCTCCTGCTGGCTGGTAGTTTAGGTCCTAGTTTCTCTAGCCTTTGGTGTCCTGGTGATGATGGTGAGGCAGATGCAGCATCGTCGTAGAGAAATAATGTCGGTGTTTGATGACCGGCAACTCATCACAGGGTTATCCTGGACGATGGTTGGTGGGCTTCGGTGTATGTAGAACTCGACGGTGAACGCAGAGACAACAATTTATACTGGTTCGGTCCGCTGGAATAGCGTCCTACGTCCAGTCAAGGGTGAATAGTATATTACGCCCTGCGCTTGAAGTTGTTTAGACCGTTGGGTCTGTTTCTCTACCGATCTAGGGAGCCCTGCCCTCCTTTATATAGTCCAGGGGGCAGGATTACTAATCGGTTACAATGTAAGAGTCCTAGTAGAATTACAGAGTAGTTATGTAACTAGGATTACATGTGGAGAATTCCTAGTTAGACTAGATCTTCTCCCTTCCTTACCGGGTACCCAGGGACTATGTCCCACAAATAAGTCCTCCGTCCTTGTTCCCGTCGCGGTGGCGCTAACTCCGGCACTTTCGTGAGGTATGTGAGGGTTGGGTCCTCTAGATCTGGTTCTTTGGATTATGGAGGATTTGTACAGGAGTCCGCGGGTGTCTATTGTTTCTACTGCCTGTGAAGGAGCTTGTGATGGCGGCGGCAACCTCTTTTGTTGAAGGAGAAGGGATAGCTTCTGGTGGTAGCGGTGGTGTGGCGAGTGGACCTGGGTCTCCTCTACGGCGCTCTCTAACGACGTGCCATGGTCTTGGGGCAGGTGGGTAGCGTGGGGTGTGTCTCCGGCCGATGGACGATAACCGGTGATTTTTTTCCTGTTCTTGGTAATGGGATTCTGTTGCGGCTCCTTTCAAAGCCAAGGCAAGATGGCGCTCTTTTTCTGGTTTATGTTTGGTGTCGTTCGCCACCTTGCTCCGTCGTCGGCTCTGGCGATGGTGCTCGGCGATGTGCAACGACTGCGGCAAGCACAACGACCTCCTTGGACTTTATTGTCATTTTCTTTTTCTCTAGAGGCGTGTGTGCAGTTTGGCTGGGACAGCTGTCCCTTCTGTATCCTTCTAGTATCTGCCTGTATTTGTATGTGTTTATACGTGTTCTCCTTAAGTCTTAATACAGGTATGTTTAATAAAAAAAACACATTTTGCTTTTCTTCCTCTCTACGAATGAGAATCATATCCCGCATGTTGCTTCAATGGGTGTTGTGAGGTGTCTAGACGTCTGCGCAGTGTGGCATAGGGATAGCGTCTGACCGGACCGAGGCGACTGTTATCCCCTCGGTCCTTGCGGGGTCCGTGCAGCGTGCGTGTTCTTGTCAGAGCAGGCACGCTTGGCTAGGCTCAACCTTTCCCCGTTCCTTTCGAGCGCCATGCAGCTAGGGTAGGAGGAAGGGGTCGTGGCTGACCCCAGCCTTAGCGTCCGGCTTGGTTCGCGTGACTTAGCTGGGCCTCGGTCGTTCGGGCCTTCGCTAGTTGATATATTGCGGGCCGTGTGGCCTGCTAACTAATCGGTGCCTTGAGACACCCGGGGTTGTTATCCCGACAGAAGGATTTTAGGAAAAGCTGCTTGTGACTAAGAGGGGATCTGACCCACTGACTTCTCAACCACTGCTAATCGTTGTTAGTAGACATTGTGTTCATACTTGTGAAGCAAGGGAGAGTGCACTACTTAATGTGTTGCTCTACGTCAGTGATATTTTATCATACCACATCGGTGATCTGCACTTTGCCGTGTTCATAATATGACTGTAGTCAAACTTGGCGGTGATCTACTTATGTTTGCATGAACTTTGGTGTGTACTTCAACATCTAGTTTGTATTGACTTGGTTTAAATTATTATGGTTTGTATGAACTTGATGAATGGGGGTGATCATTGTAATATACAAGCTATTATTAATTAGTTTCATTTTTATTTATGGACGTACAATAGTAGCATATAATACGTATACGAAAACTATTTAAAACAAAAACAAATTGAATGGAAAAGAAACCGTAAAAGAAAAGAAAAGAAAAAAGGGACATGTAGTCCCGGTTGTGGGACTGGACGTGGGCGCTCTTGAGCCCGGACCAGAGCCCGAGACTAAATGTTCCCATTCACTTTAGGTTAGGCGGCCTAGAACTAGGGCAGCCTTTAGTCCCAGATTCGCAGTCCCGGTTTGAGTTTCCCGACCAGAACTGCAACCCACGTCTGCATCAGTGGACTATGCCGAGTCCATCCCAACTACGCACGGCGGAATAAGCATGCCCAGGGCGCACGACGCAGGCTGTGCGAGCTATTCTCTCGCGCTGCACCCACAAAACCCCGGCACGTTCTAACCAAAAGAAATGGCACGCTAACAAACTATCATGTACAAGATTTGCTGACAGAATACTTGGCGAAATAGCAGTCCAGCTTTAACAAAAAAAAACAAAGTAATAACAACTGCAAAATAGCAAACAAATATAGCACAATGGGATGTATGACTGTTGTTTGGTTACGTCTTACTTTATTTGATTACCTTTGTGCTCATCGGACGACGGGCCTCTAAACTCTGGTGGAGACGGAGAGCCTACTCCAGCTCTGGCCCCTCTCCAGTAAATTTGTAAAACCGAACACACCAAACTAATGGAGCGTGCATTACGTCACATTATGGACACCCCACTTATTTCGCACGGAAAATAGGAGTTGCAAAAAAAGATAGGAATAACACACTAGGCAAGGCATATGACAAAAGCACAATATACGAATGATTTATGTTGCAGCCAAGGGAGAAGTGATTTATGTTTTGTTTGTTCTCGTTGGGTCTTCGAGCTCTGCACTGCACATATTTGCTCCATCTGATCTCGATCATCTTTAATTTCCACCTGCTGTGATTGGCAGCAGCTGGTCCTCATCGACGTGCAGGAACTTGTTAAGGAAGGCGATGTAGGCCTCGTAAGTGGCCGACCAGCCCATGACCCAGATCGTCTGGCGGCCGGCAGCTCTATACGTCTCGAGCAGGCGCGTGACCTCCGCCATCACCCGGGCCGGAGAGCCACGTCCTGGATGTCGGCCTCGTCGGGCACTAGGTCCTTGTGGTCACCAATGCTGAAGATGAGGCCAGAACCGGGCGTCGTCGGTGCCGCCGTGACGGTGACGAGTTCCGTCTGATGATTGACGGAGGTGGGGCCGACGGGTATGATCTCTCAATCCGCCGCCGACGAGCATGGGGTTGCGTCCACGGGCGAGGATGTCGGTGATGCGGCGGCAGTTGTCCTCCCCCTGCCTCGAGGATGTAGGCTTCAGCTGAAGCTCCTAAACAAATAAGCCTTTGGTGTCGTTGCCTGTTCATCTCGGTAAATCCAATCGATGCTTCCCTACCTGCATGGATAGTGAATTGGTTGTTGTTGTGAGGGTTAATTTCTAACAACAGAAACAAATAATTGCACCACAACTATTACAGTGACGCTACTTATTTTGGTCAGAAAATGAAGCATGAGTGGTTATTTTGTTCAGACGTCCATATTTATTTAGGCACTCTTAGGAAATTAAATCTGTAGAAGCACAGTGCGGATTGAGAGATCATACCTACATCATCCATACTTTTTCACAAACCAACACACCCAATAAGTAGGGGCTGAGCTCTTGCTCCTCTCCAGAAATAAATTATTATTACAGATAACAATTGTGAATATTTTAACTGAAGAAGAGCGCTAGCTCGTTTGGTAAGAGCGCTCCATGTGAGAGCGACGCCACCCGGGCTCGAACCCGGAGCCCACCTTCTTTCTTAAGAGTATCCGAGAGACTCCCCCGTGTTTTCAAAAAAAAAAAACTTTCTAATAGTGTGCGGACCTCTCGTGCTGCAATTATACAAATAGAATGGTAATATAATGCATCAGGTCACACGATATAACAAAAACTTAACAGAGGGTACAGTTATGTTAGCATTGTGGCCCCACTTGTTTTGCAGAAACAGGAATTGCAAAAGGATAGAATGACACATTAGGCATATAAAAGTAAACACGATCTATCAATGTTTTCCATGTCATCTGCCAATGAAGGGAATAAAACAGCAGTAAGATCATAAGAACCGGATTCATCCATTGTAGGGGAAGTGATATGTTTTGTTTTGTTTGTTCTTTGGTCTTCAAGCTCTGCAGCCATGTAATTTGGTCTATCTCAACCGACTTTAATTTCCACCTGTCATAATCAAGGAAACAATATGATGAGGAGAGAGAAGACTATTCTTCTATAACAAACAATGTAAATAGAATCAAGCTTCTTTTTATTTAAACAACGCAAAGCCCACATACATGCATTAACAATTATAAACCTAACTAAGCTATGCAAATAGTAGCAAGCAATAGTGGGACTGCTACTCTTTCAGAAACAATTAGTAGTTTAAGGGTAACTGTCTAAGGTAGTGAAAACATGACATATAGTAACACTCACAAGTGTCCTAACATAATTTTGTAACCATAATTTATACTGCAAACAAGTAGTAGACATACCAGGAAAAGAGCATGAGCCCACTTTCTCGTGGCAGCAATCTATAATTAACCTCTCCACAGTGGTTGGTCTAATCCCTCCAACTTTGGGCAGCCTATAATAACTATGTCTCTTATGTTTGCATTTGGTTCACCAATTGATATAAGCTCTGGACAATTATAAAACTTCAATCTCTGAAGTGATCTGAGATTACTGTTCCACAGGTACACAGGAACAGACACTATGCGTTCACAGCAACAGATCTCCAGTGACTAGGGATGAAAACGGATCGGATACGGACGGATATCACTGATATCGTATTTGTTTTCATATTTATGTCCGGATTCGGATTCGAATACGGATAGTATAAAAAATGTCGGATAGAATATGATTGGATATCGACATTATAAATATGTGATTTAAATATTCGAATACGAATACGGTATCGGATGTTAAATATCCGGACTCGGATACGGACGGATTAAAACCCCTCTAAACGAATTCGGTCTCGAATACGGTCGGAAAATATCCGTACCGTTTTCATGCCTTCCAGTGACTCAAGGGAGATGAGGTTCTCCAGGCAACTGGGAAACCAGGCAGAGAGATCCCCACAACTCCGTAACCTGAGCTTTTGGAGAGACGATGGTAACATCATTCCACTTTGCCAGTTGATACTTGGACACGCTGAAATCTCCAAATCCTTCAGAAGTGGAAAACTTCCCAATCTATTAGTTGGCATGGACAGCAAGCCACAGCCCACAATAAAAATTTTCTCAATGGCAGGGAGATATAGGAGGTCATCAACAGTTTTAAGCTTCCTGCAGAACTTCATGGTTAGGTGAGCAAGGAATGGGAACTTTCCCATTCCGCCTCTGGCCTCGCCATGTAAAAGGTCAGTGGATATAGGTTCTGAATCTCTAATAATTGTCGGAGAATGACAACAAGTGATCTCAAGTTCCTGCAGTAACGGAAGATTCCACATTTGTAGTTCGATGGATTCAAGAGCATAGTTTGATAAATGAAAGATGGCGAGGGAACTACAATCAATGTCGTATCCAAGATTCCCAGGGTTTGCCAGATACAGTTTCTTTAGGGACGGGGCAAACAGGCGTTGTGACTTGATCTTGGGACAATAGGACACACTCAGTACTTCAAGGAAACATAAATCTACAAACCTCTCAGTCGGTACCGATTCTAAACTTTTGCAATAGAAAAAAATTATTTTCTTGATGATAGGCACAACAGCTGGTTGTAGAAATTGTTCGAGGCTTGATAGGTTTTGGCAATGTGAAGTTTCTATATCAGTCAGGGACAAGAAGGTGCGATCAGTGCTGTTGAAACTGTGAATCTGCTGTGAGTTTTGTGGATGAAACCAGCTTGGAAGAGATTCACTGTTATAGTATTGGATCTTAAATTGCCTCCTCTGCCCATCTTTAGTTGAACCTTCACTAATATCCACTGAGTGTATATGATGAAATTGATATTTCACTGATTCAAATTTCTGCAGATTGATCAGCATACGAAAGCCACTAGGAATGTCATCAATCTCCCATTTCTTAGCATAAAATATCTGCATATTGTAGAGGCAACAGAATGCTGCAAGAAGGCTCTTGCAAAGGCAAGGGTCCAGGATTTTAAGGTACCGAAGATGCTTCATATTGATACTACCTGGCAACCCCCACTTAGAGATAGAGGAACAGACCATGACACACATGCACAAAAGTTCAGCACACCATTTCTCCATCACAGTATTGCCAGTTTTACTCTTCAAAGAGAGGTCGCAGAGTAGGGTGCGCAGCTTTCTATGCTTGCACAGATTCAATAAGTCAGAACACTTAACATCTCCATCTTTGAGCACCAACAGATGGCGGACATTCTGAGGTATCTTTGGAAGATCCTTAGTGTCTTTTATTATGAAGCACTCATCCTTTGAAACCAGTTGTGCCATGTCATGTATCAAATCATGCATTACATATTTGTCCTGCAGCTGTGGATGTTTCTGAAAAAAATGACAGATGTGCAAGTTCTTCAAAGTACTGACCTCCAGTATGTTGAAGTGGAATGTTAGATTGATGTTCCACTAAGCTTTCTGCCACCCAGATTTCAGCTAATTCTTCCTTTCCAAATTTGTAATCTTTTGGGTACACAGCACAGAATGAGAAGCATTTCTTTAAATGAAATGGTAAATACAAGTAGCTCAACCAAAGAGCTGGCAAAACGTCGGTCTCCTCTTGTATAAACTCCCACAGCTGACTCTTAAGAACCCTATCCCAGTGTGCTAGGTCAAGGCACATTCCTAACAGCCGTCCAAGAGTTTTTGCGGCTAAAGGAGAGCCTCTCAACTTTGGGAGTATTTTTTTACCAATCTGTTCTAACTCAGGATCATTGTTGGAGTTATCAGATCCAAACACACAAAGTTTAAAGAACTTCCAAAAGATACATGTGTTCAAACCGGGAAAGGGTTCCATGGTATTCACTACATGAGCAACCTTCAGAGTCCTAGTGGTGACAAGCATCATGCTTCCTTGACGTAAACTTCTGAAAAAAGGTGCACAGAAGTGCTTCCAGTCCTTCTCATTTACATCCCACATGTCATCAAGGACAATTAAGAATCTTTTCTTGTTCACGGTATTTGCAATAGCAAGCTGAAGAGAATTCAAATTACCATTTTCTAGCACTTCCCCAGAAGTTTGTTCTATGGCTTCTTTAGTTAACCTCTTGACATCAAAATCATCCGATACACAAATCCAAATTATCAGGTCAAAGTGACCTTTCACTTTTGAATTGTTGCAAACATCTTGAGCCAAGGTGGTTTTTCCGACACCCCCAATTCCAACAATTGGCAAAACTGCTGCAATACTCATTTTTGTTGCTTCAGTACTGTCAATGGTAGCACAGACTTGGTACTTGCTTGCTGATGAACAAACTCCATTTCTTTTCATCTTGCGTCTAGAAGGACCTGTGTTATTATCTGTTGGTACACCAAGCATTCTTATCAGCTTCTCCCTTTCGTTATCACGACCAAAAATCTCTGGCTCAATGGGGAAAGCCGTGGTCTCAGGCCTGAATGATTTGTCAAACCGTGGAACTGCTTGAAGTAAGCCCATTTTCTCAAGCTGTCTAGAAAGATGATTGAGCCTCTTCTGAATATCAGTCACCTTGTTGAAGCTACCCCGAGTGACACTATGAAAGAAATCAATGATAGGTTCCACTATGATCGCATTGCCCTCTACTAAAACCTTTTTCTTATACCATCTGAACTCATCTAGAAGATCTTCCGCATCATACACTGCATCTTTGAGTTTTGAAAGGAGGTCAGCTATACAATGATCATGGATCTTCCACTCTGCGCGGTCAATGAGGTTGTACATTGCTGGTAGAGTAACATTAAGGCATTGAAGATCACTCTGCAACTGCCGTACGTCTCCTTGAAGCTTTTTGTTCTGCGTTTCTTTGCACTGGGGTTTCAGAGATGAAATGGCCGATGTAATCCACTGGAACAAATTGGCGCACTCATTGAGGCCGCTAATGACTCCAATGGTCTTCGGTACGTTGATTATGTTCATATTGACTTGAATTTGGAGATTTTTGTTTCATCCACTGTCCTGGACAAACAGTGGATGTACTAAGCATTAGAGAAGTATATCTTGTGGTCAGATCCTAAGGCTGATAGATTGACAGGATCTTCTAGTAGAGTATCGAGTTCGGGGTACAATAGATAGACAGTGAAGTAGATCTAGGAGTTTAGGATTTAGACCGTCGTTGGAGAGAGCGGATCCGGAGGCGTCCATAGTGTTGATGTCGCGGTGGAGTAGATCACGTCGTCCTTCGGGCCTCCACCGACGCTGACCGACGACGGCGGTGCGGGAGTAGAAGGGAGGCGGCGCAGTGGTGCTTCCCGACACCACTGCGCGATGCCGATCGGAGGCCTAGGGTTTTGTGGAGTGGATTTAGGGCACGGCGAACCTTGGGTCAAGTGCCTGCGGCCCCCACTCCTTTCTTTTTATAGCGCAGCGCGTCGGGGGCCCACCAACCATGGATCAGTTGGGCGCCCTCGATCAGGGCGCGATCCAGGGGGAACGAGACCCTAGCCGTTGGGCTGGGCCTGAGATCAATCCAACATTCTCCCCCTTGATCTCATCTCTGCTTTCTCGCTTTGTTAACCCACCCCATCACAAATCAGTGTATTGAGCATGTTTCATCATAACAGTTATTACCATTAGATTAGACAGCCACAGACACTTTTCTGTTCAGAGGTGAATTCTCGCCTTGGGCCCTCTTAATATTCAGGAATCACAGGCTTTCCTTTAAACCCATGTCGGCTACGTGTCCTCTGAACGCATTGGGCGGTAAGCCTTTCGTAAGCGGATCCGCTAACATCTTTTCTGTGCTTATATGTTCAAGATTTATGACGTGATCCCGGATTTTATCCTTCACAACATAATATTTTATGTCAATGTGCTTGGCGGCATTGCTGGATTTATTGTTGTGAGCATACAACACTGCTGGCTCGTTATCACAATACAACTTTAGTAGTTTATCGATACTTGAAAGCATCTAGGCCCCAAGGTTTGGTTTCGGTAATTAATGACAACACTTTATTACCATGACTAACGTGTGTTTTGCAGAAACATTGGTAAGTTAGGTCATGGAGGTGATAACTGCTTTGAGCACTGTGGTTTCGTGTCCCTTGATGGAAATCGTTTCGGTTCTCAAAAGAGTGACGTCAAGATTAAGGACGGTTAGTTCCGGATGATGAAGTGTTGAGACACATTCGGAATAGTCGTTAGGATCTTCGTTTTTCTCTTTTGGCCGTACTATAAAGGGGGGCATGAATGGGTAGCTTGACCTAGGCGAGTCCTATGTTTAGGTGTGGTGCACACTTGTTAAACTTGGCGCTAGGCAACCCTAGATTGGCTCAAGGTTCAGTTAGAAGCAACTTGGTTGAAGTTGCGACGCGTTTCGGGCTGTTTTCTAGGCACCGGACGCGGTCTTCGGGAACACCGGACGCGTCCGGTGTATACGTTACCGCGACTAGGTTTCGGCCTCGACCACCGGACGCGGTCCTCGCGAGGACCGGACGCGGTGGTCAGCGACCGACACATGTCACCGAGAGAGAACGCCCGTCGGACGCGACCTGGACTTGATCGGCGCGTCCGGTGCGAGTCCAGTA
This sequence comes from Saccharum hybrid cultivar R570, assembly GCA_038087645.1. Classification (NCBI taxonomy): domain Eukaryota; kingdom Viridiplantae; phylum Streptophyta; class Magnoliopsida; order Poales; family Poaceae; genus Saccharum; species Saccharum hybrid cultivar. Next base: position 3,481,776 of record JAQSUU010000368.1, read on the forward strand.
AGGTCCAGAGAGGACCGGACGCGTCCGGTCTTCAGGCATCGGACGCGGCCTCGCGTCCGGTGTAAGTCCAGTAAGCACCCTTGCACGTCGGACGCGTCCGGTGCTACCTGACCGGTGCGTCCGGTGTTTCGATTTCGAAATCGCGTTTTGACCGTTACGGGGGACCGGCGCGTCCGGTGCGTTGCACCGGCGCGTCCGGTGACCCCGTGTCAGAAAGTAACGGTTCGTTTTCTTTGAGGGGTGTATAAATACAACCCCTCCACCTCTTTTAGAGGTCTCTTGCTCATTCAAACATCTGAGAAAACCCTTTAGAGTGCAAGGGAGTGCAAGAGCTCTAGTGAGGATAGAGATTTGAGAATCGAAGCTTGAGAGCACCTCACTAGCGATTAGAGAGAGTAGCAAGTGTGCATCCACCTTCTCATTTGGGCTCGTAGTGGTCAAGTGAGAGTTCTAGCTTGTTACTCTTGGTGATCGCCATCACCTAGACGGCGTGGTGGTGATTGGGAGTTTGGTGATCATCCGGCGGAGCTTGTGGATGACCCAACTCAAGTTGTGAGCGGTTTTGGGTGATTCGCCGCGACGGAGTGTCGAAGAATCAACCCGTAGAGAGCACTTGATCCTTGCGCGGATCAAGGGGGAGCGACACCCTTGCGCGGGTGCTCCAACGAGGACTAGTGGGGAGTGGCGACTCTCCGATACCTCGGGAAAACATCGCCGTGTTCCTTGCCCCTTTACATTCAAGCATTTACTTTCTCGTACATACTTTCATTGCTTGATTTTACATTCCTAGATATGCCATGCTAGACTAGGATTGGAAACTAGGGTGCAAAACTTTGTATCGGTAGACTCTCTAGGAACACTAGTAGACATTAGGGGTGAATTCCGGCTTGTAGGATTTAATTCTTGCAATCATTTTTTAGAAAAGCCCAATTCACCCCCCCCTCTTGGGCATCTTGATCCTTTCAATTGGTATCGGAGCCGTGTTGCTCTTCTTTTAGGCTTTACCGCCTAGAGCAAGATGTCTAATGGGGAAGGACCTCCTCCCACTTTTGAGGGAGACGATTTTCCATATTGGAAAATTCGTATGGAGGCGTACCTCGAAGCTATAGATGTTGGGTGTCTTAGAGCCGCAACCGAAGGGCTTCCCCCCATAAGGGATCCCGCTAACCCAAGTGGTGACGAGGAGAAGTACGACCGGTGGAATGCAAAGGCCAAAAATGCACTCTACCGGGGCTTAGGCAAAGATATCTTCAATCGCGTGCGTAATGCAAAGAACGCTCATGAATTGTGGGAAAATCTTTGTGCTCTCCATGAGGGAACTAAGAGTGAGCGTGAGGAACGCTATCACATAGCCTTAAAGAAAATTAATTCTTTTGAGATGCTTCCCAAAGAAAGTGCTAATGACATGTACACTCGCTTGAATGTTCTTGTAGAGGACCTCAATGCACTTGGGCTCACCAAAATGAGTCAATCGGATGTTGCAAGGAAGATCTTGAGTGTGCTTCCCGTTGAGAAGTATGGACACATTGTCACCGTGCTTCACCAAAGTGATCTTTCCACCGCAACACCAACGCAAGTATTAGGGAAAATCAATGCTCATGAGATGTACATGCATATCACTCCGGAAGAAGGTTCGTCATCTTCCAAGAAGAAGGACTTGGCCTTCAAAGCTAGTCATGACAATAAGAAGAAGAAGGGCCAAGCCATGATTGTGCAAGAAAGCTCAAGTGAAAGTGATGTTGATGATGAATCACTTGCACTCATGGTGAGAAAGACCACCAAGATGCTAAAGAAGCTCAACAAGAGTGGTATCAAGTTCGATAGCGAGAAGAAGAAATTCTTCACAAGTAGCAAGAGGAAGCCAATCTCGGAGATGGATTGCTACAATTGTGGTGAACTTGGCCACCTAGCTCATCGATGCCCTAGACCACCAAAAGACAAGTACAAGAACAAGAACAAGGGCAAGAAAAATGATTCAAGTGATGAAGAAGAAGAGAAGAAGAAAAATAAACCATACAAGAAGAAAGATGGCAAGAAAAAAGGATTCTACAAGAAGAAGAAGGGAGGCAAAGCTTATATTGTTGGTGATTGGCTCACCGACATTGAATCATCTTGTGAGTCCTCCGAAGATGAGAGCGATGATGAGAGAGAGAAGGTTGCCGCATTTGTGATGGGGCCATCATCTTCACCGATATCTTCGTCACCACCTTCACCGCCTTCTTCACCATCATCGTCCACTACTCACCTATGCCTTATGGCCAAGGGTGAACGAAAGGTACAAAACCATGATAGTAGTAGTGATGATGATGATGATAGTGATAGTGATGATGATACACCTTCTTATGATGAATTAGTAAAATTGTTAAACAAATATTCTAGAATCATAAGAAGGACTAGAAATGAAAATGATGAGCTTCAACATGAAAATGAAACACTCACATCCAAACTAAAAGGTGCACATAATGATAGGGATAAGCTTAGAGATCAAAATGAAGTTATGTCTTCCACTCTCAAAGAGCTCAAAACCTCTAATAAAGAGCTTAAAGATCAACATGATAAACTTGAGAGGAAGCATGATGAGCTCATCACTAGACATAGCTCTCTAAAAGACAAGTACACCACATTAAAAATTGACTATGATAGTCTTGTGGTTGCTAATGAACTTGCTCTTGAGACACATGATGCTACTAACAATGTTGTTAAGTGTGATATAGCTACATCATGTTATGATTTGATCATTGAAAGCATTGAGCAAGGTTCTAGTAGCAAAGGCAAGAGTGTGGTTGAGTCATGCAACCATGATGATTATGCCAAGCTCAAGTGTGAGAATGAGAAGCTTGCAAATGAGAACAAGAAGCTTAAAGGTTTGATGGCTCTTGAGAAGCAACCAACAAATGAGTCACTTATTGAAGAAAACAAGAAGCTCAAGCAAGAAAAAGAGCATCTCAAGACCGGCCTAAGCAAGTTCACAAGAGGCCAATATTTGCAAAGTGAGCTCCTCATGAACACCGTAATGAAGATGGATAGAAGTGGTATTGGATACTTGGCAAATCAAGAGAAGAAAGCAAAAGCTCAACAACAAAGCAAATCAAAGCCCAAGCCAAAGAGATGTGTTGAGTGTGGTCAAGAAGGTCACTTTGCTCATGAATGCAAAACTCCACCACCACAACCCTTGCCCAAGCATGCTAGACCCTTTGCATTCAATGCTCATTACATGCTAAGAAAAGATTCAAATGGAAAGATGAAAGTCATGTTTTTGGGTCCCCCAAACAAGAATAGGCCAAAGAAAATATGGGTTGCCAAGTCACTAGTTGAGAAAGTCAAGGGCCCCTCTCAAGTTTGGGTCCCTAAACGAAAAGCTTGATCTCTTGTGTGTAGGTGAACTACAAGACCGGTGGATCTCATTGGGTTATTGATAGTGGTTGCACTCAACATATGACCGGTAATCCTCGTATGTTCACCTCCATTGAAGAGAATGGGATATGTCAAGAGAAGATCACATTTGGAGATAATTCAAAGAGCAAAGTCAAGGGTATAGGCAAGATTGCAATATCAAATGATCACTCACTCTCAAATGTGCTCTATGTTGCTTCATTGAGTTTCAACTTGTTATCCGTTGGGCAACTTTGTGACCTTGGCTTCCAATGCTTGTTCACACCAAATGAAGTGGAAGTTTCAAAGATAGATGACAAGCAAGTGATATTCAAAGGCTTTAGATACAATAATCTTTATCTTGTTGACTTCACCTCCGAAGATGCAAATTTGATGACATGTTTGTTCACCAAGACCTCACTTGGTTGGCTTTGGCATAGGAGGCTTGCACATGTTGGAATGAGTACTCTCAACAAGCTATTGAAGAAAGAACTAGTAAGAGGATTGAAGGATGTGAAGTTTGAAAAAGACAAACCTTGTAGTGCATGTCAAGCGGGCAAACAAGTTGCAAACACTCATCCAACCAAGGCTTTCATGTCAACCTCAAGAGTGCTAGAACTTCTTCATATGGATTTGTTTGGGCCTACAACATACAAGAGCTTGGGTGGTAATCTCTATTGTCTTGTGATAGTGGATGACTACTCAAGGTATACATGGACCTTCTTCCTTCATGACAAATCCGAAGTAGCAAGTTGCTTCAAGAAGTTTGCAAAGAGAGCTCAAAATGAATTCGAAGTCAAGATAAAGAAGATTAGAAGTGACAATGGGAAAGAGTTTGACAACACCAACATTGAAGCTTATTGTGATGAAATTGGAATCAAGCATGAAGTTTCTTCAACCTACACTCCTCAACAAAATGGTGTAGTTGAGAGAAAGAACCGGACTTTGATCACCCTTGCAAGAACAATGCTAGATGAGTACAACACTCCGGAGAAGTTTTGGGCCGAGGCAATCAACACCGCATGCTATGCTTCAAATCGCCTCTTCCTCCAAAAGTTTCTTGGCAAGACCCCCTATGAGTTGCTTAATGGGAAGAAGCCGGACGTCTCATTCTTCCGGGTGTTTGGTTGCAAATGCTACATCTACAAGAAGCGTCAACACCTAGGGAAGTTTCAAAGACGTTGTGATATTGGCTTTCTTGTTGGTTACTCATCAAAGTCCAAAGCATATAGAGTATTTAACCATGCCACCGGTTTGGTTGAAGAAACATATGATGTGGAATTTGATGAATCTAATGGCTCCCAAGGAGCAATTGAGAATTGTGATGATGTAGGTGATGAACCCTTGAGGGAGGCCATGAAGAATATGCCCGTGGGAGACATCAAGCCAAAAGATGATGATGACGATGTACAAATTGTCGATCCACCATCTTCATCACGTATGCCTCAAGATGATAACAAAAATGAGAGAGTTGAAAATGAAGACACTCATGTCTCTCATGAACAATCCGAGGCACAAGCTCAAGATGTTGATGCTCCTCATCCACCTCCTCAAGTGATTGATAAAAGAAATTCACCACTACTTCAAGCACATCCACAAGATCTCATCATAGGGAGTCCTACAAAGGGAGTAATGACTCGATCCAAAAAATTAGCTTCTTTTGTTGAACATCACTCTTTTGTCTCTTGTGTTGAACCTAAGAATGTAGAAGAAGCTCTTCAAGATCCGGATTGGGTGATTGCAATGCATGAAGAATTGAACAACTTCACCCGCAATCAAGTATGGACACTTGAAGAGCATCCCAAAGGTGCAAGAGTCATTGGAACCAAGTGGGTGTTCCGAAACAAGCAAGATGACCAAGGCATAGTGGTGAGGAACAAGGCAAGACTAGTTGCAAAGGGGTTCTCTCAAGTTGAAGGTCTTGATTTTGGAGAAACCTTTGCACCCGTTGCAAGACTTGAAGCCATTCGTATCCTCCTTGCTTATGCATCACATCATGATATGAAACTATATCAAATGGATGTGAAAAGTGCATTTTTAAATGGCTTTATAAACGAACTAGTCTATGTTAATCAACCTCCCGGGTTTGAAGACCCTAGATATCCTAATCATGTTTATAGGTTGTCCAAGGCGTTATATAGGCTCAAGCAAGCCCCTAGAGCGTGGTATGAACGCCTTCGGGACTTCCTCATTGAGAAGGGCTTCACCATTGGGAAGGTCGACACCACACTATTCACCAAGAAGTTTAATGGGGAGATCTTCATTTGTCAAGTATATGTTGATGATATTATCTTCGGATCAACAAATGAAGATTATTGCAAAGAATTTGGTGAATTGATGTCAAAGGAATTCGAGATGTCAATGATTGGTGAGCTCACATTCTTCCTTGGCTTTCAAGTAAAGCAAATGAGAGAAGGGATTTTTATCTCTCAAGAAAAGTATACCAAGGATCTTCTCAAGAGATTCAAGATGGAAGAATGCAAACCAATCAAGACCCCAATGCCATCAAATGGACATCTCGACCTAGATGAGGGAGGTAAACCGGTTGATCAAACTCTCTACCGTTCTATGATTGGTAGCTTGTTATACCTTACCGCATCTAGGCCCGATATCATGTTTAGTGTGTGCATGTGTGCTCGCTTTCAAGCATGCCCTAAAGAACCTCACCTAAGTGCCGTAAAAAGAATCCTAAGATATCTTAAGCACACCCTAAGTATTGGTTTATGGTATCCCAAAGGAGCTAGATTCCAACTAGTTGGCTATTCCGATTCGGATTATGCCGGTTGCAAAATTGATAGAAAAAGCACATCCGGAGGGTGCCATTTTCTTGGGAGATCACTAGTATCTTGGTCATCTAAAAAGCAAAATAGTGTGGCTTTGTCCACCGCCGAGGCGGAATACATTGCCGCGGGGGCTTGTTGTGCACAAATCTTATATATGAAACAAACCCTCCTAGACTATGGAGTTGTTCTTGAAAAGGTGCCACTTTTATGTGACAATGAAAGTGCCGTTAAAATTGCTAATAATCCGGTACAACACTCTCGCACCAAGCACATTGATATCCGCCATCACTTTCTAAGAGATCACGTTGCTAAAAATGATATATCTCTAGAAGGTGTACGAAGTGAAAATCAATTAGCGGATATCTTCACTAAACCTTTGGACGAGGCTACCTTTTGTAGGCTAAGAAGTGAACTTAATGTGCTTGATTCAAGTAACTTTAAAAAATGAGCGCGTGTTGTCCCTTGCATTGCATTGTATCATATGTCATGTTTACCTTATCGCAATGCATTTAGGGCTTGGCTAACACGGTTACGATAACCCTCCTTTGGAGGAGTGAAGAAGCCTAACCGTGGATCAAACTTGACAAGCAACCTAGCTTTACTTTCTTGTATTGCATTGCATATGCATGGTTGTTTGTTTGTCGTTTCTTTTCGGTTTAGCTTTGAGCAACCTCTGTGTTCGTCCATGAATAGAGAGAGCATTTGACGCTCCTAAAGGTCCAAAAACTCTATTGCATGGCCATACGTTGCTCCTTGGGTGTTTATTGCCTATTTTCGTAAAAATAATACTAGCCTAAGGCAAAATATTTTAAAAATTTGAGGGTTTGAGTGAGGTCACTCATATCGGGTTCCAATTGGTGTTTATTTGTGTCTCTTTGAGTTGGAACTTGATTGGGAGAAGTCGCGTCGAAGTTCGGAACGAAGAATGGCGAAAAACAGCGACCGGACGCTGCACCGGACGCAGTGTTGCTGCACCACCGCGTCCGGTCCCGGCGTCCACCAGCGCGTCCGGTTTTCCAGAAGACAAAGTCCAGATCTAGGCACCGGACGCTGCACCGGACGCGCCTCTGACCACCACCGCGTCCGGTCCCGGCTACCACCACCGCGTCCGGTGCTCCGCGATGAATTCCCGAGCACTCAGCCATCGGACTCTGATCGCGTCCGGTCTGTCCACACCGGACGCGCCCGGTGACTCCAGGCGCTTACTGGAGTGTCACCGGACGCTGCACCACCGCGTCCGGTGATTTTCACCACCGCGTCCGGTGCTACCGAATCGAGCGGATCTCGCCCTTATAAAACCGTTCCGTCTTGTCCGTTTTTGCTTCTTCCGCCCGACATCCGCCGCCGCCGTGCCCTAGTCGCCGTTCCGCCGCTCCCGCGCTTCTTCCTCGCCGCCAGCGAGCCTCCACGCGCCGCGCCTTCGCTCTCTGGCGAGCCTTGCCGCTCTCTCTCACTGCCGCGCCGCGCCCAGCTCGTTCTCTGCTCGCAAGCCCGCGCCCGCGCCACCACCGTGCGCCGCCAATAACCGCCGCTGTCCACCTCGCCGCCGGTGTGCCAACCAGCTGTGGTCTCCTCCAGCACCACATCTACTCCCTCGTGCGCCCGGGCACCTCGTTCCCATCCTTCGGCCGAGTTTTGAACCTAGGGTTTACCCCTAAACCCTAGCTTAGGGTTTCTTTCAACCCTAGGGCTTGTCGAGGTAACGGCTCGTCTCGATTCCATTTTCGATTCAAGTCCTTTCAATTCTCTCGTTAGGGCTTGCCGTTGACCATAACCATTCATTGCTATCTAGATTGGTCGTTTCAGTGCTCGATCGCCGATCTCGGGGGTTCTCGCGAACTAGGTCACCTCGTCCCTTCACCGTCGTCTCGTCGATCCGAGGTAGCTTAGAGTCGTTTCTCTTCGTATCTCATGTGCTTGCTATCTAGGGTTTCGCATCTTTAGATATATATGTGCTTATTGTATATCTCTCTATTCCATACGTGCAGCGAGTCAGTCGGTGTGCCGGGTCAGATCTGTTTGCTTAATCCGAGGCCAAGCCTGCGGATACGGATTGAGGCCAAGCCTCTCGAGTGTCAGTTCATCATCTCACAGAGGTTCTCAGGCAGTCAGTCAGCATGGTGCGTTGCAAGAACGCCGGAGGAGCTCCTGGCGACGGGGACAACAGTCCTCCCCGTCGTGATGAGATTGCGCGCGGTAAGCGCATCAAGATTGCAGCCAGGAAGAAGAGGAGGACACTTTCAGATGCAGAGGTTGCTCAGGCCGTGGCAGACGCCGCAAAGCAGGCAGAGAGAGGTGGCAGACGCAGTGGGTTGCACATAGGCGAGCGTCGCTTTCATCTTGAAGGTCGACAGCTCGGCACTGAGGCCACTGAGGACACCGAGGCTACAGCACCTTCAGAGCAGATGTCAGTGGATCCACCCACAGAGCAGACTGAGGCTACCCAGGCTACTGAGGCTCCACAGGCCACTGAGGATACAGAGGAGCAGGCAGCTCAGTCTCCACCACGTCGTCGCTCCACACGTGCTCGTACTCAGGTGACACCTAGGCCAGAGGGCCCGCGTCGTGGTGCACGACCTCCTCCCAGAGTTAGAGGGTCACCCCTGGTTGTGCACTTAGACCTGAGGGGTGCTTCTTCACGTCAGGTGAAGAGCTTGAGGTTTGTGGAGGTCAGCCGATGGTTTCCACCTGTCAGAGATGCCAGTGCTTCAGAGGGTTTCTATACCCCACTTCAGGAGGACTTCTACAGGGCCCTAGTTGACAGTGGCATTGCTTTCAGACCTCAGAGGGTATGTCGACTAGAGGCATTGGTTGATGTTGTGGGAGAGCAGCTCCGTCCGCACCTGTTCTATCTGCCTGGCTTATCAGATCTTCTTGGACGGACAGGTGCTTACTGCGGCACATGGGTCAGGGAGTTCTATGCTTCTCTTTGGATTGATCCTGCCCATGAGTTCATACACTTTGCTTTCAGAGGCCGCGATCACAGATTGTACAGCTCCAGAGCTCGAGAGATCCTCAGACTACCAGCTTCTGACACGAGGATCCATCAGTTGTGCTATGGTCAGACTCCACCTCCCAGACGCCCTCACGGCGGTTCAGTGCCACCCACCGACCTGGTTCGACCCTGCTTTCGCGAGCCTTTTGGCGAAGGGTCACGTCGTACTCCTGCCAGCCTGACGCCTCTTGCCCAAGTCTTGGATGCCATTCTCAGACGCACTTTACTTCCTAGACTTGGCTACAGAGAGGGACTGACGAGGATGCAGCTTTGGGTTGTTCACCACCTCATGACACAGCGACAGTTTGATATCTGGGATCTTATCCTGAGTGAGATGGAGGACACCATTGCTGAGGGCTTCAAGGGCAACCGTCAGCTTCCCTATGCCCACTGGATTTGTTTCATCATCAGATCAGCTATCCAGATGCCACCAGAGATCAGGGCAGAGATTGCCAACACCACTACATCATTCCCTGATTATGATATTCGACAGCTTTGGGCTTCTATCACTAGAGAGCAGGCTCCAGCACCAGGACAGCGTGAGCGCCCAGAGGTTCCTGAGACAGCAGCTGAGCAGGACGCTACAGTGGACGAGCTTGCCGAGGCAGAGCTCGCAGACCTTGACACTCAGCCTGCTGGGATACCTGAGGATGTCACTTCAGACAGCACTGATGAGGACTATCAGCCCATCCCCAGGTACCGGTCTCCTCGGTCTCACGACCACGAGGCCGGTGGATCTGGCTCAGCCTCCCGCTCAGACCCAGCCATGGTGGCTATCCTTGAGAGGTTGACCCAGGCTCAGGAGCAGCAGCAGCAGCAGATACAGCGCCAGGCACAGGATACAGCTGCAGCACTAGCACAGATTCAGGCTCGTCAGGACGAGTTTCAGAGACAGCAGCTTGAGATCCAGAGGCAGCAGGTTGAGATGCAGCGACAGAGTCAGCAGCAGTACATGGATCTCCTGCGCCATCTTATCACAGTTGGGGTTCCTCCGCCAGCTTCTGTCATGACTCAGGCTTTGCATTCCAGTGGTCCGTCGAGTCAGGGACAGCCGAGCTTACAGTTTACATCTCCACAGCAGCAGGTTCCCCAGTCCTTTCAGTCCCCGAGCTTCACTCCTATACATACGGGGTTTACACCGTCAGACCAGCCTCGCCCGCATCTTCTGACAGGCACACCTCTTGGTGATTACAGTGCCACCTACAGCGAGTTGACTGGTCAGCCGACACCCTCGCACACTACTACGTTTCACACTTCGTCAGGGTTGTCAGCTTCCGAGGCAGTCGTTCCACCAGTGACAGGGACCGGGACTACAGAGACCCTCCCCTCTTCAGTTGCCTCGACAGATCCCCCAGCTACTGGCGCACTTCAGGCTCAGGTTACTCAGACAGATCCACTTGTTGCTACACAGTCAGTGCCTGTTCCTGCTCAGACCCCGACCGCTTCGCAGCCACGTGCTTCTTCAGAGGGTCAGCCAGATAGCTCAGACTCCGAGGGCGATTCACTTCACTTCGTGATTACTCCGCGCACCTCGGCACCCGACACGACTCCGTCTGTCCCCCCGTCAGATTAGATTAGTTTTTTTTTGGCGCTTGATGCCAAAGGGGGAGAGAGAGTAGTTTCAGGGGGAGTTTGTGAGTGGGTTTTCGTTTCTCGTGTGCTCTTTCATGCATATCATGTTTATTTTCAGCATTGCAGTTGTGTGACATTGTCGTCGAGTCGTAAATCTTAAATCTTAATGTGTTATCCGTCTCCGTGATTAATTTTTGTCACCGTTTTAGCTATAGCTCTAAGGTTGTGCTTCCGTGCCTTACTCCGATTACTTATGAGCTATATCCTTATGTGTACTAACGCTTTTTTGTCTTATCTTATGAAGTACACTCTTTTGGCTTGGGGCACATAAGCAATTCCTAACCCCTTGTGCTTATTGTATTTTGCTTATGTGAACCAAGCATGCTTGAAAACCTTCACTCTAATCCATTGAAACTTAGTGTTGCCATCAATCACCAAAAAGGGGGAGATTGAAAGCATCTAGGCCCCAAGGTTTGGTTTCGGTAATTAATGACAACACTTTATTACCATGACTAACGTGTGTTTTGCAGAAACATTGGTAAGTTAGGTCATGGAGGTGATAACTGCTTTGAGCACTGTGGTTTCGTGTCCCTTGATGGAAATCGTTTCGGTTCTCAAAAGAGTGACGTCAAGATTAAGGACGGTTAGTTCCGGATGATGAAGTGTTGAGACACATTCGGAATAGTCGTTAGGATCTTCGTTTTTCTCTTTTGGCCGTACTATAAAGGGGGGCATGAATGGGTAGCTTGACCTAGGCGAGTCCTATGTTTAGGTGTGGTGCACACTTGTTAAACTTGGCGCTAGGCAACCCTAGATTGGCTCAAGGTTCAGTTAGAAGCAACTTGGTTGAAGTTGCGACGCGTTTCGGGCTGTTTTCTAGGCACCGGACGCGGTCTTCGGGAACACCGGACGCGTCCGGTGTATACGTTACCGCGACTAGGTTTCGGCCTCGACCACCGGACGCGGTCCTCGCGAGGACCGGACGCGGTGGTCAGCGACCGACACATGTCACCGAGAGAGAACGCCCGTCGGACGCGACCTGGACTTGATCGGCGCGTCCGGTGCGAGTCCAGTAAGGTCCAGAGAGGACCGGACGCGTCCGGTCTTCAGGCATCGGACGCGGCCTCGCGTCCGGTGTAAGTCCAGTAAGCACCCTTGCATGTCGGACGCGTCCGGTGCTACCTGACCGGTGCGTCCGGTGTTTCGATTTCGAAATCGCGTTTTGACCGTTACGGGGGACCGGCGCGTCCGGTGCGTTGCACCGGCGCGTCCGGTGACCCCGTGTCAGAAAGTAACGGTTCGTTTTCTTTGAGGGGTGTATAAATACAACCCCTCCACCTCTTTTAGAGGTCTCTTGCTCATTCAAACATCTGAGAAAACCCTTTAGAGTGCAAGGGAGTGCAAGAGCTCTAGTGAGGATAGAGATTTGAGAATCGAAGCTTGAGAGCACCTCACTAGCGATTAGAGAGAGTAGCAAGTGTGCATCCACCTTCTCATTTGGGCTCGTAGTGGTCAAGTGAGAGTTCTAGCTTGTTACTCTTGGTGATCGCCATCACCTAGACGGCGTGGTGGTGATTGGGAGTTTGGTGATCATCCGGCGGAGCTTGTGGATGACCCAACTCAAGTTGTGAGCGGTTTTGGGTGATTCGCCGCGACGGAGTGTCGAAGAATCAACCCGTAGAGAGCACTTGATCCTTGCGCGGATCAAGGGGGAGCGACACCCTTGCGCGGGTGCTCCAACGAGGACTAGTGGGGAGTGGCGACTCTCCGATACCTCGGGAAAACATCGCCGTGTTCCTTGCCCCTTTACATTCAAGCATTTACTTTCTCGTACATACTTTCATTGCTTGATTTTACATTCCTAGATATGCCATGCTAGACTAGGATTGGAAACTAGGGTGCAAAACTTTGTATCGGTAGACTCTCTAGGAACACTAGTAGACATTAGGGGTGAATTCCGGCTTGTAGGATTTAATTCTTGCAATCATTTTTTAGAAAAGCCCAATTCACCCCCCCCTCTTGGGCATCTTGATCCTTTCAATACTGTCGACCACCTTTAAACTGGGTATAAATTTCTTAAGCCAATTCACCTGTCCTGACGCCTCATAACAAGCAAGAAACTCAGCATACATTGTGGACGATGCAGTGACTATTGTTTGTTTTGAGCTTTTCCATGATATGGCTCCTTGCGCGAGAGTGAATATATACCCTGAGGTGGACTTTCTATCATCTCCCGCGTAATCAGAATCTGAATATCCTACTATTTGTAGGTCATCAGATCTTCTGTAGGTTAGCATGAGCCCTTTCGTGCCTTGCAAGTATCTTAAGACCTTCTTTACTAAATTCCAGTGTTCCATACCTGGATTACTTTGATATCTGCCAAGCAGTCCAGTCACAAAAGCCAGGTCTGGGCGTGTGCACACTTGAGCATACTGTAAGCTTCCGACAGCTGAAGCGTATGGAACGGCTTGCATGCGATCGCGCTCGAACTTGCTCTTGGGACATTGATGTTCCCCATACTTGTCACCTTTTACAATAGGAGCAGGTGATGGTCTACACTTATGCATATTGAATTTCTTCAATATTTTCTCTATATATGCCTCTTGGGATAATCCCAATACCACTCGGTTTCTATCTCGGTGAATCTTTATGCCCAAGACAAAAGAAGCTTCACCTAAATCTTTCATATCAAAATTTGAGGACAAAAAACTTTTAGTTTCCTGCAGCAGGGTGACATCACTACTTGCTAGTAGAATGTCATCTACATACAGTACTAGGAAAATATATTTCCCATTCTTAAACTTTGCATAGACGCAATTGTTCTCAACATTCTCTTTGAACCCAAACTTCCTGATTGTCTTATCAAACTTCAAATACCACTGTCTGGATGCTTGCTTTAATCCATAAATGGATTTCTTCAGGCGACAGCCCATTCTTTCTTTGCCTGTCACAGCAAAACCTTTCGGTTGTGCCATGTACACTCTTTCTTCTAGATCCCCATTGAGAAACGCTGTCTTCACATCCATCTGATGTAATTCTAGATCAAAATGTGCCACTAGGGCCATTATGATTCTAAAAGAGTCCTTGCTCGAGACGGGAGAGAATGTTTCATTGTAATCTATCCCTTCTCGCTGAGTAAAACATTTTGCTACCAATCTTGCTTTATACCTTTCTATGTTCCCTTTGGAGTCACGTTTCACTTTGTAGACCCATTTGCAGCCTACCGTTTTGCCTCCTTCAGGAATTTCCTCTAGGTCCCAAACTTTATTGGTACTCATGGACTTTAATTCATCTTCCATGACTTCTTGCCACTTAGATGCTTCAGTGCTCCTCATGGCTTCTTCAAATGAGGTGGGTTCATCCTCCATCTGAACTTCTTCGCATTCATAGACTATGTAGTCATCTGGAATAGGAGACTTTCTCGCTCTTTGAGGTCTGCCAGAAGGTTCTGCTACTGGCATTTCTTGTTCTTGAGGCTGATCTTGTTGGGGCTGCTGTTCATCGACTATGGGTTCATTCGGCTCCTGAAAGACAGGTTCCGAATTAGTCGTAGGCGAAATTACAGCAGGTGTTGTCACCACTTGCGTAGGTCCAACAACAACAGACAGCGTGAAGTAGGGTTCCTACACCATAGGAATGGGCACAAACACCCGCTTCTCTTCAAGGGTGATTTCTCGCGCTGTCTTGCTCCCCCTGATCATCTAATCTTCTAAAAAACTAGCGTGTCTTGTTTCCACAAACTTGGTATGTCTACCAGGACAGTAAAAACGATAACCTTTCGACTTTTCTGGATAGCCAATAAAATAGCAACTTACTGTTTTGGGGTCTAGCTTTCCTATGTTTGGGTTAAATACTTTTGCTTCAGCAGGGCTCCCCCAGACACGCAAATGGTTGACTGAGGGTTTCCTACCGGTCCACAACTCATACGGTGTTTTAAGTACTGACTTGCTTGGAACTCTGTTGAGAATATGAATGATGGTTTTTAAGGCCTCCATCCACAAACTTAGTGGCAGAGTGGAATAGCTCATCATGCTGCGCACCATATCCATTAGAGTACGGTTACGTCTTTCTGCTACTCCATTTTGCTGTGGGTCGCCCGGCATTGAATACTGGGCTACTATGCCATTTTCTTGTAAGAACCTTGCAAAAGGTCCAGGAACTTGTCCATAAGGGGTATATCGACCGTAGTACTCCCCCCCACGGTCAGATCTTACTACTTTGATTTTTCTGTCTAGTTGATTTTCAACCTCAGCCTTGAATATCTTAAACTTGTCTAAAGCTTCTGAACGTTCTTTGATTGGATATATATATCCAAAACGAGAGTAGTCGTCTGTGAATGTGATGAAGGAATCAAAACCAACCACAGATGTCACTGGAAAAGGTCCACAGATGTCTGTGTGGATCAATTCTAGTACTCCCGTGCTTCGCTTAGCGCCTTTCTTTATGTTCTTTACTAACTTGCTTTTAATGCAATCAACACATTGGTCTAACTCTGAGAGTTCTAGTGGTGGGAGTATTGATTCTTTAACTAAGCATTCTATTCTCCCCCTCGAAATATGGCCTAAACGACAGTGCCATAATTTCGATGAGGAATCAATTCTTTTTCTTTTCTTGCTAGCATCTGCGGGTATTGCATTCTCAGCATTATTACATTCATATTCTCAGACATAGATAATAAATAAAGTTTGTCTTGTCGGAAGGCAAGACCCACACACTGATTATTTAACTGTAGCTTACAGTTATTCTTGCTGAAATGACAATCAAAATCATAGTCTGACAAACATGAAACTGAAATCAAATTTCTGGCTAAAGAGGGAACATAAAGAACATCATGCAACTCAAGTGTGAAACCACTAGCTAAATCTAGAGATAGATTTCCTATAGCTTGAACTTCAGCTTCAACACCAGTGGCCACTTTAATCTGTCTTTCTCCTCTTTGAAGGGTTCTCCCTCCATTGAATCCCTGCAAAGAGTTTGCAACATGAACAGTTGCACCTGAGTCAATCCACCATGTGGATCTAGCATAGCTTAGATATAAGGATTCATCAACAAAAGTTATAATGTCCTCACCCTTTACTAGGCAGTGTCTCATGAACTTGGGGCAGTCGTGTTTTCAATGCCCTGTCTCATTGCACCATCTACAGCGATCCGAGTCCTCCTGCTTCTGCTGGTTGTCTTGTTTTGGCTGTGCTTTAGGCTGTGAAGAGCTTCCTCCCTTATTATGAGAGGTGGAGGCATCTGGAGCTTTCTTGTTGTAGAATGACTTCTTGCTCTTTCCTTTGACAAAGTTCACAGAACCACCATTTGCATTCTTTAGCCTTTCTTCTTCTTGCACACACATATAGCAATCATCTTCTCTAAATCCCAGTCCTCTGGCTATGTGTTGTAGTTAACAACAAATGTCTCATACTCTTTGGGAAGAGAGTTTAGAGCTAGGTGAATGATGAAACCATCTGCCAGGGGCATCTTTAGCTTATCTAACTTAGCTGCCATGGTGCTCATGCTTAGAATGTGCTCTCTCACACTCCCCCCTGTGAACCTCATGTTAGTGAGTTTCTGGATCAGGGTGGAAGCATGAGCTTTGGTAGAACCAGTGAACTGATTCTTTACTTTCTCAAGATATTCTTTTGCTGTGTCACATTCTGGGATGACACCTCTTAAGCCCTCTGTGATGGTTTTCTTGATGATAATCTTGCACTTGCGGTTTGACTTTTCCCACTTGTACTTCTCAAGATCATACTTTGCTCTAATAGGAGCATAGTCTCGCTTCCGATTAGCAAAAGCTTCATCGGTCTCATTTTGAACCCTTTCGGGCTCCTCTGGCTCAGTGGGCTTTGGCTCCTGAAGAGCCAAATCTATCTCAGCAAGTGCTAGAGCTGCATCAAGTTCTTCGCGCCATAGAACATAGTTCTGTCCCGTCAGCTTTGGGATTGCACTAATAAAGTGCATCGCATTGAGCGCTTGGTCGTCGTTAAACATAATAAAATAGTGAGGACATCAACATTAAATCTAGGAAAAAATAATTGCATATCTTAATTTAACGTTGGTCAAAATCAAGATATACAAAAAAGTATCTCTGTACATAAATCCTAATCACCGTTGGGCAGAATAGAATAAATGCATAAAATATTAGAGCTCGCGCAGCGGAAAACTTGCTATTTCTCAGAAGCATAACTTGCTGACTTTGCACTCTAAATAATAAACACGTTGGTGCAATTAAATAGAGTTTAATAACTGGGCAAAACGATTGTTTAAATGCTTCTGAAAAAATAAAAAAAAAGAAAATGAAAAATTTTCACTGTGCTTAACGGGCCGTGGCCAACGAAGCAGCCCACGGCCACTTGCGGCCTAGCCCGACTGCGCGCGGGAGGGGGCACGCTCAGCCAGGCCGCAACCTGGGCCGGCGGCGCGCATTTGGCCCAGCGCCAAAACCCGCATGGGCTGAATCTCGGGTCCAGCAGCCGTGCACCGTTGGATCGCATCCGACGGTCTAGCTTCGAAATTGGGTGAACAAAACCCCTGGATGCAGCCGCCGGACGGAACCCTAGCCTCATTCGTTCTTTCGCTTTCTCTCTCTCACCGCTCCAAACCGCAAGGAAAGGGACAACATCCCCGACGGCCGATGAAGAACAGCGCCGCCCCGAGGCCTCTGGCCGGTGCGCGCGCTCTGCCATTGCGGAGCGCGCCGCCGTCGAGCGGCTTCGTGCGCGGTGCCTCGCTGGGTGAACGGTCACATAGAGCCGCGCGGTGGCGTGGTTTCCCCGGCCGGTCTCTTTGCTCGTCCCGGTCGCCGGTGACCCGGCGGCGGTGCGGGGATGACCGCGCCACAGGTAAGTGCATGGATCCCCCGCCCTTCCTCTTTGCTTTTAGGGTTAGGTATTCCCTTTCTCGATCTTTCGCGTCTGGATCTGGGTGCTAGGGTTAGGGTTAGGAAAAAGGAAAAACCCCTCCTTCTACTTGATGTGTTCGTTGGGTAGTCCCCGAGCCCGATCTACTACTAGATCGGCCGATACCATTGATAGATTGACATGATCTTCTAGTAGAGTATCGAGTTCGGGGTACAATAGATAGACAGTGAAGTAGATCTAGGAGTTTAAGATTTAGACCGTCATTGGAGGGAGCGGATCCGGAGGCGTCCATAGTGTTGATGTCGCGGTGGAGTAGATCACGTCGTCCTTCGGGCCTCCACCGACGCTGACCGACGACGGCGGTGCGGGAGTAGAAGGGAGGCGGCGCAGTGGTGCTTCCCGACGCCACTGCGCGATGCCGATCGGAGGCCTAGGGTTTTGTGGAGTGGGTTTAGGGCACGGCGAACCTTGGGTCAAGTGCCTGCGGCCCCCACTCCTTTCTTTTTATAGCGCAGCGCGTCGGGGGCCCACCAACCATGGATCGGTTGGGCGCCCCCGATCAGGGCGCGATCCAGGGGGAACGAGACCCTAGCCGTTGGGCTGGGCCTGAGATCAATCCAACAAAGGCTAGTAAAAGGTATAAAAATGATAAGGCAGGTAATATGGTAAGTATTTGCCAATTTCTTTTATCCTAGAAAAAGAAAATGTTGTCACCGAACCTTATTTAGATGAATATTTCCTCGTCAAATCAGAAGAGGATAATGAATATGACAAATGAAGTTTCAAAATGCCAGTACAAATGTTAAAACAGAGAATACTTGGCGAAATACTTGTGCGCCTTAACAGAAAACGCAATACAACAACTGTAAAATAGCTAACATATATACAAAACGATGGGATGTATGATTGATGTTTGGTGATATCTTGTTTGATTACCTTTTGTGTGCCTGATGTCAATCAAGTGCTGGGTGCAAATTGTGTTGGAGATGAGTAGCAGACCTGATTGAGGATGACATGTTAGCAGGAGGGAGCACACGCCCATCAGATATATAGCTAGTAAAGAGGAAAAGCAAAGTGAAAGGCTGAACCGAAAGAGTTGTCGGCTTAAAGGCTCGGTTGCGGCGATGGACATGTTACTTGAATGGTCTTGCTACAACATTCCCTGTGTCTGTGAGCTTGCAAGCATCTGATGGGCCTGCACGTGAAAGGATCCCCGCGCCTACAGGATGGTCCGTGTGGTGCTCCTCGGAGTAGTGCCGAGCAGACAAGGGGTGTGGCGCGCTCGCCCTCTCCCGCCACCACTGACCTCGCATCCTGCCGCATGCTGCTAAAGGATCATGCGGCGGTCCGCACGAGCTGCTAATGAAGACGCAAGAGCCTTGCCTGCTTCCGTTAATAAGGCATGCAACGCGCAAGCAGGCAAGTACAGTAGTAGCTCTGCTTGGGATTCAAAAAAAAAAGTAGCCCTGCTTTGCTTAATAATGATGCAAATTAAGAAAGAGATTCACCCAAAAATATTAAAAAAATCATAAAAAAGCTATCGATGTTAGAATTTTTTATCTTCTATACATCAAAAGGCATGTAGTATTACATCATGTGGCAATTGAAGATTAGCAGAATAAGTGCATATCACGCACATCGACAAGTCATTTTTTAAAGTTTGATTAAGTATATAAAAAATAATATTAATATTTGCATCTCCAAATAATTTTATTATGAAAGTATATTTCACAACCAATCTAATGTGATGCTTATTACACATCATAAATATTAGTAATTTTTTTATATGTTTGGTCAGCAGACTCAGCTCAAGATTTGAGGTAGGGCGTAATTAAACTACAAACTTTTAGCTAAACAACGGCTACACGCGTATCATGAACAGAAATTGTAGAATGACAAGCAAGAACCAATATGTTACCATTTAATAGAAAAATCATCAATAATGCATGTTTTAATAGAGAATTACCATACAAAACGTGTCAATTTAAAAGACATATCAATTAGAAAAATAAAAGATAAAAGACTAGAGAAGCTTTTCTAATGTGTATAATAATTGAATGGATTGACTAATCACTCATACTACTATATCAGTTTCATTATTTTTGATTAATTATACTCTTTATAAAAATAAATCAATAGAAACACTATTTTATTTACCCAGGAAACATAAAAGTACGTATGCAACATGTGATTTACTACTTGCACATAGTAACAACACCATTTTTTAATTATTCTAAATTTTATTATGCAATTTTGAAGTATCAGCCATTTTGATCATCTTTCAGAAAACAGAGGAAGCTTAGTAGGCATTTTACATTGGGAATCCTAAACTATATCTAAATCAATCCTGTCCTTCTCAAGTTTTCTTTCTCTCTAGCACTTTTCTCAACTGGATCCTAAGCGGCTAAGCATAACGCTTGCCCGTGTGAGCGGCGGCGATCACAGCGGAGTCCCGTCCGTGCAATGCCCGTGCCTCTGGGTGCTCGAGCTCGCCATGCTGGACGTCTCATCCATATCCATCCGCTTCAACTCCGGGGACAGTGGGAGGGGGATCCGGCCGAGGTTCACGAGGCCGAAGGCAGAGCCAGAGGCGGACTCGTAGCCGGGAGGCGGCGGCTGCGGATCAGGATTCAGGAGATGCGAGCTGTGCGGCGCCGCGGGACTACGCGGGTCACCTGTATCAGCCTGCTCCATCTAAGCGGGTTAGCTCATGGGCTTCTATGCGTCAACGGCGCGTCCAAGTCCAACGGGTTGGCGGCGTGGCCCGCGCCGTTTGCAAGCGTAGTTCTTCCCTACTTATTTTTTAAAAAACGAAGAGAATTGTCGATTATATTAAAAGCAAATGAAGCCCAGACTTGGCAAAATAAAATAGTACAACTACGGTCGGTTGGGTTGGGCCGTCAACACGAAACCGAACTCAAACTCATACGATCCTTGGAATTGAATTCATTCTGATAAATTACGCATATATAACAGAAAAAGTGAGATAAATTCTCCCCGTTACGATCCCTTGAAATTGAATTCATTCTGATAAATTATAATTTAGACACATATTAAGTTAATATGGTTGTATATGTAATATATTTCTATGTGATAACCCCTCATCACATATGCGCATAGTAAAAACATGGCTGTGATAACCCCTCATCATAGACCCGTCTAGACAAAACATGTCCGTGATGTACTCCTTGTCACATACGCGTTTTGTCTATACGCATTTGTGGTTTGCGGTCATCACAGACGTGATTTGATTTTCTGACATTGTGAAATATCTTGAGCCAATGTGGTTTTTCCAACATCCTCAATTCCAACAATTGGCGAAACTAGAACACTTGTTACTGTTGGTTCATTACTATCAATGGTAGCACTAATTTGGTTGCTTGCTGATGCAATGACTCCACTTCTGTCTCTTGTGCCTAGAAGGACCTGGGCATTTATTTGTTGGTACACCAATCAACCTCATCAACTTGTTCTTTTCCTCATCACGACCAAAAATCTTTGCCTCAGTGGGCAAAGAGGTGGTCTCGGACCTAAATGATTTCTCAAACCATGGAACTGCTTGAAGCAAGCCAATTTTCTCAAGCTGTTTGGAAAGATGATTAAGCAGCAAGCCCATTTTCTCGAGCTGTTTGGAAAGATGATTGAGCCTCTTCTGGATATCAGTCACGTTGTTGAAGCTGATACTCTGATGGAAGTCAATGACTGGTTCCACTGACATCGCATTTCCATTTACTGAAACCTTTGTCTCGTACCATCTGAACTCATCTAGAAGGTCTTCTGGTTCCACTGACATCGCATTGCCATCTACTGAAACCTTTGTCTTGTACCATCTGAACTCATCTATAAGGTCTTCTGGTTCCACTGACATTGCATTGCCATCTACTGAAACCTTTGTCTCATTCCATCTGAACTCATCTTCAATGTCTTCTGGTTCCACTAACATCGCATTGCCATCTACTGAAACCTTTGTCTCATACGATCTGAACTCATCTAGAAGGTCTTCTGCATCATATATTGTGTCTTTGAGTCTTGAAAGGAGTTCAGCCACATAATAATCATGGATCCTCCACTCATCTCGATTAATGAGGTTGTACATTGCTGGTAGAGTATCACTAAGGCATTGAAGATCACTCTGCAACTGATGTACATCTCCTTGGAGCCTTTCCTTTTGTGTTTCACTAGACTGGGATTTCAGAGATGAAATGGCTGATGTAACCCATTGGAATAAATTGGCACACTCATTGACGCCGATGATGACTCCAATGGTGTTCCATATGTTGATTATGTTCATATTGACTCGGCTCTGAAGATTTTTGTTTTGTCTTCTATCCTGAACAAATAGTGGATGTATTGAGCATTAGAGAAGTATAAAAGGTCACATTTTAATACAATAATAAGGCACTCAATGCGGCAAGTATTTGTCACATTTTTTTATCCTAGAAAAAAGAAAATGTTGTCCCTAAAAAGCTTATTTAGATGAATATTTCCTTGCCAAATCAAGAGACAATAATGAATATATCAAATGAAGTTTTGACATGAAAGTGCATTTGGATACTGTCATCAAAGGATACACGGGAACTTCGCGAGCATTTGGATTCGTTCCCATTGCCCACTAGAAATGGTAACCAAATCTCCACCCAATTCACAAATAGGAAGGGAAATAAGCAAACCTCCAACCAAGTGAAGCGTGATGTTGACTCCGAATCTGACTGCACCGATGACGTCGCCGCCGCCGCGGTCGTCTCCAGTCCAGGATCACATCCGAGGTGCAGAATCCACACCGCGCCGATGCCGTAGAGCACTTCTGCACCGTAAAGCTCGCCGAGAAACGCATCACCGGCAGGTCGGATGGTGAGGGATCTTGGAGGTTGGAGCAGAACAACTCCCCAGACTGGAACGGACGGATCTACCGCCATGGGTAAACTAGCCCTCAACTAGTAATTAGGAACCTAGTATGTTCACCGTACAGCGAGATCCGGGGTCCCCGCTCTCTCTGGCACCGCCGGATTGACACCGGGGAGGTCGATGGACCCGGCTAGCTTGGCGCCGGCTGCCGGGGCGGACTCCCCTGTTTCGCCAGCTTCTTGTTACTGTTGCAAGAAATAGAAGAGCACCTGTTCTTGCTAGAGCTGTCATCTCAGAATCGTTATGGCAAAACACTTCACTTGACGTGCCTTCCATGCTTTGAAAATCAATCATTATTTACTTAGAGATCGTATGGAAATTTTCATTTGAGGAATTAAAATCTACTTAATAAACTAAGTTATTTGGCTTGAATTTTACAATCCACTACTGTTTATAGTTCACATATAAGTCCATCTTAAATTTATAGGTTGTGAGATAGAAATTTATTCTATAGATCAACCTACTACGTTTCTACTTTGAATCTTACCAATTCGCTCCTCAGCCTATAGTAAAATTACAACACATAAATATCTCTCTCGTATAGCTAACAATAATATACAAATATAATCCATATACAATCATATTAGCTTAATTAATACGTGTCCAAATTATTATTAAAATAAATTCAATTCCAAGGATCCAAACAGAGTCAATTTCATTGCATTTATTACCTGTTGTTGCCACTTTAAGTTCCTAAACTGCAATGCCTCGCTAATTAGAGTAGTTTTTTTCCAATTATGAGAGTTCAAAGAAATGCATAACCAAAAACACCATTTTTATTAAGCTTTTCGTAAATGATGCCAAACTATTTTTTATTAAACTTTTCTCAACTGATGCCTAGAATCTTGTGTACGGGGGCCCAAATTGAGGATCTATCCTGGACCATGTGGCGGGAGGCGTGTGTTCATCTCACTAGAACGTGTGCAATAAGACTGTCTCCAAACAACCTAGCCATTATGGCACCCAAACCCAAATACGCATCGTCCATATTGCTTTATGTGAAAAAATGACGGTCTAACGGAGTACCCAAACCAAAGACCCAATTTGCCTCGGAGTCAAGTGGAAACCCGAATATGCCTCTGTCTCTCTCCTTGACCCAATTCTCTACTGCGCTTGCACAACCATTTCGCGGGAGGGGAAAGAAGAGGAAAGCGCTCGAGCTTGGCCTTCGCTCAAGGCGGAGGAGCTCCTCCTCGCGGCGGCGCGCGAGCTCGGCCTCGGTGACTTTGGGGGGCAACGACGCGGGACGCCTTGCGCGCGGCTGCCTTGGATGGCGTTGACGTGGAAGCGGCCTTGGACGGTGCCGACGCGGAAGCGGCCTTGGACGGCGCCCATGCGGAAGCGGCGACCTCTGCCTTGGCGAGGCGACGGTTCTCGGCCTTGCGCGCCGTGGCCTCAGTGCGCTTCTCGGCGTCCTCAACTTGGGGCCCTCGGCCTTGGCCCAGTACTGCTCCTCCTTGGCGTGCTCCTGGCGGTCACTGCGGTCGGCCTCCGCTGCCGAGCGGCGCTCGTCGGCCGCCTCTGCCTTGGAGTTCACGGCCATCTTCTTTGGCATCGCCCCCTCCCCCTCGTGAGATGGCCCGAAGCAAGTGTAATCTTGACTTTGCTATGTTATTCAGGGGGAATGGAGGTAGGTGTGGTGCCTTTGCCGGAGAAATTGGCCGACGGTGGGGACTACGGAGGAATCAGGCTAGGGCGCACGTTCGAGAGGCTCCTTCTATACGCGTGCTGGTCGTGATTCGTGAGGACGACGGAATCTGTCGGCCGTCCAGGTCCATGCTCGGGGGGCTCTTCTTTTGCCTTCGCTGTTGGAAAAGGAAAGTTTTTGGTGCCTGACCTTTTCGCTGTGTATGACCCAAACCTTGGAATGGGTCTCGTGTTTAGGTAAGTCTTGTTGGAGTTAGTCTAAAAATGAGTAAGTAAAATAAATATCAATAATCTAGAGAGTTATTTTAAGAGAAAATTAGTTCCTTAGCCCTAAAAAAAGTTACGTTTCCTTTTTTTACCCCTTTTATTTTGAACTTCCCTAATTGGCCCCAAAACGAAAGTCGTTTTCTTTCTTGACCCTTCCATTAGTTCGAGCCTCTAACGACGTTAATTTGTACATAAAATTACTGTTTTACCCCTGGGCCACAGCTGAAGGTACTCTATGATTACCGGAACAAATAAGGCACCCTGAATGTCCCTAATTCATCTTGGGTTATGTAGCGCCTCCTGGACTGTCCGACTTGAGAGAGCTCTTTTGTTAATGAATGCTACTAGTGCTGGTGCTATACGTTCTTGATCGGCTTTCCGTGGAGCCATCACGAGTACATAAATGATTTTTTAACACGGCTTCTATTTCTAACAGAGACCAGCGTCATAAAAAACTGCCTGTAAATCAGGAGCACTGGCACTTACAAACCACCCCTGGAAATATATTTTCATGAAAATATAACTATTTTTAGGGATGATTAGCTTAAAGGGACCACTCTGAAAATTAGATTTTCGAGGACGGTTGCTTATGTCAATTGTCTCTAAAGAATAGGTGATTTCTAGAAGCTGTTTTGTTAAGTCTACCATCCCTGAAATTGATTTTCAAGGACGATTGACTAAGTCAACCATCCTTCAAAATAACTACAATACAAATAAATTCATATCTTTTCAAATGAAGTTGGATGAAGACAAAATTTATATCAAAATTATAGAGCTCGACGAGATCTAAAACTTTGTAGTTATAATTATTTTTGTTTGAGATCGTTTAGGGTTCTAGATATATAAATTAAGTTCTCAGATTTTGAATTTCAAATTTTTGAATTTTTAAATGACCTTGATAGAGACACGCTCTATATCAAAGTTGTCATTCTCAACGAGATTTAAATAAACTTTGTAGTTAAAAATTTTCCTATTTAAGATTATTTACAAGTCAAAATATTGATTACACGATGTGTACCTATTAATACAAAAGAATTACGTCATAAGTATAGTCACAAGTGATGGTGTGGTGGTAGGAGGTGGTCCGTGCAAGGCTAGAGGTAGTGAGCTTCCGTGGCTACACTTGTATGAAATGAATTGAAATTAAATCTTGTGATAGTGATCAGTCCTGTAGGCTTCTTAGTAGGCCAAAATTATTTTCCCTGTTTTTTTACAAGTTCTAAACGATTTTTTAAAGAAAACTAAAAACTGCCCTGAAAAATGATTTCTAGAAACTTTAAAACCACGTCTGAAAATTACTTCTTTTTATAATCGATGGTATAGTAGTAGTTTTTTTAAACTGGCTCTAAATAACTTTTTTGACCATTAGTAAAAAAAAATTCTGTACTAGCTAGTGCATCTATCGGTCCAAACATGGTCGATTTACCATCGCCGACCACTGTCGAGATTGAAATGACAATTTTTTCCTGAGAAATGATTGAAATGACAAATAAGGCACGAACATTGGGGTGCATGCGAAGAGCCCGGCACAAAGTTTCTAAGACCGTGTTTAGTTCCAAATTGGGACACCAGAACAGTGCGCGTCACGTCGTGCTGTAGCAACTTTTTTTTTATTTGGTAAAAATTGTCCAAACATTGATTAATTAGGTTTAAAATGTTCATCTCGCAAAGTACAATAAAACTGTGTAATTAGTTTTTTATTTCATCTATATTTAGTACTCTATGCATGTGCCGACATTTTGATATGGTGAGAAATCTTCTTTTTGCATAGTAAAATTTAGGGTAGGAATTAGGAACTAAAGCAGGGCTAAATTCACAAAGGACGCAGATAACGCGCCCGCCTTTCACGCGGACGTTCTGGCATCCGTCTGAGTGTCTGACGACGAGCCCCACTAGTGTGCTCTGGCCACGAGCGAGTATAACAATGCTTACTCAGCCGGCTAAATGGAGCCACATCAGAAAAATAGAGTGATTTGGCAGAGAGAGAAAAGGAGAAAGCAAACAGCCGGCGCTTGACTCCCAGCCCGGCTGAATCCTCCATGCAGCCTGTTCCCAGCCAGCTGCAGGCTGCAGGCTCGGCGCTTGGCTCCCCACATTCTCGTTCCGGCTGCTGTGATAAGTCCACGCATACATAAGCATTAAATACTAACAGTCAATGTTACAGCCAATCTATAATATGAATTGGCTAAATAATTAGTTGTATATGATGTGGCACCTTGCTGCAGCCTTCTGGCTAAATTATTAGCCTCGCTCTTACGTTTTCAACCAGCGGTCTAAGGCATGCACGAGCCCCATCGCCACTCTATCCATTTTTAACGAGCGGTCCGAGGCATGCACATGTCGTTTTAGTTGCATGTCACGGTGACGCATGCTAGAAGAAAACAAAACGCTTATTTTCAATTTTCTCTGCACGGGTGTGCTCTACACGGTGAGACGAACAAAAATTAGACACTCCTTTATATGTTTTGAAGAATTTTTTTAGTAGCAATTTATGTGTAAAAATATGATAAAAGATTTATGAAATAAGTTGCTACCATATAATACTAAACTTGTTACTCCAAAAATAAACTAAAGTTTTTACATGGTATGCACATCAATTGTTATCATGAGAATATAATAAATTTATTCTATCGTATTTAACATAAAGGTACTGACCTGTAAAGAGAGTAGCAGATCAAAACAAGATAAGATGCAATATGAAGGGGCAAATTATTAAAATAAACATTGTATAAGTTGCTAATTAGGGGGCAAGTTATTATACAACATATTACAAAAGTCAGAAAACATGACTTGCTGCCAATTGAGGGCATTTATTAAAAAATAAGGGTAGCGGTACAAAACAAAATAAGCTGCAACTTGGAGGCAAAGTATTAGAATAAGCATTGCATAAACTGCCAACTAAAGGGGCAAGTTATTATATAACCCCTATATGAGCGAGGAAACATGACTAGCTGACAAATGGAGAGACATTTATTAAAAAGACAAGATTAACAACTCAAAAAAAGACAAGATGCACCCTGAGAGGCAAATTATTAGATGAAGTATTGCATAAGGTGCCAACTTAGAGCTAAATTATTATACAACTAATATGTAGGATTTAGGAATGCATTCAAACCTAAAAGAATGACTGAGAACTGAAACTAAAAAAACCATGATTGAAAACTAAAACTAAAAAACTTTAAAAAAAAACTTGACTAAAAACTGAAACTATGGGGCAAATTCTCTGTGGCAACTTATGTGTGCAATGACTACCCTTTTATAACAACTTATATATCATAGGTGAGGCAACTAATTTGCAGGATTTAGGAAGACATTCGAACCTAAAAGGGTGATTGAAATTTGAAACTAACAAAAATAAAAAAAAACTTGATGAAAAATGTAACTAAAAAAACTTGACTGAAAACTAAAACTAGGGGGTAAATCTTTTGTGACAACTTGTGTGCAATGGCTACCCTTTTGTAACAACTTATACATTATAGGTGAGGCAACTAATTTGCAGGATTTAGGAAGACAATTGAACCTAAAAGGGTGACTGAAATACGAAACTAACAAAAAATAAAAAAAAATTGAATGAAAAATAAAACTAAAAAACTAAAAAAAAAACTTGACTGAAAATCAAAACTAAAAAACATAGGCCCGGTGCTCTCCAACAGTTTCACCAGCGGGCCGTCGTCTCATACTCTCATTCACAGGAGATCCTGTTCTGGAGCCAAATACGGCTGTATCTTGAAGACAAAAGCTGTCAATCAGTCAATGGCTTGTCAAGCCTACTGTACCATTATATATTTTGTTCCAATTTGTTGTTATTATAAGTCATAGTTAAGTAATTAATTATTTTTCCCTTATAAATATTTTGCATATGATTGAAGTAATTGTTTCTTTATACTAGATAGATGCCCGCACGGAGGGCACGTATTTTTATCCACGTAGATGGCGATGCCCGTGGCTTGCGGATTAAACGAACATATTAAGAAATCTATAAATCTAATATGATATTGTGTAAATCTAGTTTATAGAAAATATAAATTTCGTTCCATTTTTTCTAATACTTGTGATTTATTATTTTGTATTTTACAATTTTAAGCTGATTTGATCATTTTAAACAAAATAATTAAATGGTAGTAAACATTTTGCATAGATAATCCTAAACTATTCACAAATCCATTCGGACCTTTTCTCTCTCTTTTTTTTCAAGTCTCGTCTGCAGGCGCCGTCGCCCGATGGTCTTCCTAGCCATCTCCGAGTTCCACGGTGTGAACCTGGCCTACTCCAAGTTCCGGCGTGTTATTAACAAAAGCAGCTAGAGCTGGAGATGAAGCAGCAGTAGCATGGCACCGACATGGTCCTGCTAACGAGTCGACTCGGCATGCTGTTGCTCTATGCCCCGGATTTCGTCGCCTCGCTCGCGACCTTTGCTGTCATGCGCTGCCAACGTTCGGCAAGGGACCAGAGCCATGGACAGGCCGCGTGGTTGTTGTAACAGAACCGTCCAAATTATAAGAGCACAAGTACAAAAACAATCACCGAAATGATCAAATTCTCGCACTTGAACCCATATAACTCCGGTAGTCCAATGAAATCACGAGGGATTTCAAACCAACCAACATACAAGTCAAGATCGTAGTGATTCAACATAACAAGTCACATGTTACAACCATTTTACAAGTAAATCAATTTACATCGGAGTTCAACATAGTTATTACAAATTAACTTGAAAAGTAGCGGAAGCAAAGTAATTTGAAACTAACATTTCTATGATTTCAAATACATGCCAGTACCAAGGTCGACTTCCAACAAAAGCATTAGAGACAAGATAAATAAGAAGGATCATGCCCGTGATCACGCTCCGCCTCTACGGCATGAGCCAACCAACTCTTGCAGTCGTCATGATACATCACAACCTACAACAAGTGGGGATAAAACCCTGAGTACGAGAAGGTATTCAGCTAGACTTACCCGTCAGAAACCAGAAATAAGGTGACACCAAGGATCATGCAAGGCTGATATAAAGTGAGGCTAGCTTGACAACATTTTGCATAAAAGCTTAATATATATGATCAATCATTAATGCTTAAGCATCAAGTTAATTATCATTAACATATCATCTATATTAGAACCCGTACTAGAGCACTCACTTTATTAGGAGCAAATAATATTAACCATAGCAGGTATAAATTTAGGCAACCTTTCCATCGTGATCCAATTAACCATCAGTTCAATTTAATTGAATCTACGTTGCCGCTGCTCAAGTCAAGTGCTCACTAACCGGGAGCGACGGCGATTCGAATCGAATTCCTATCCAGCTGGAGGGGTATTTCTAACACTCACCGAGTCACGTCTGGCGAGGGCTGCTCAGGTCACCTTTGGTACAGTTCAGGAGCCGCGGGTCCGAATGATGTCGCGACCCTAAGGGCGACACTCTGCCAGGTGATAGGGACTCTAACCCCCCTTGGTCTCACGCCAATGTCCCTAAACACATCATTTCTCTCCTCCAAGAAGCAACCTACCATTCGATTCCCGGTCTGAACTGTATTACTCGGATTCGCGGTCGGAACGACTTATCCGGCCAACTAAGTGTTAGACTGCGTTCAACATGACTCAAGGACGTACAACGAATCGGTCCTTAAACGACTCAGACGGGGATAGATCCACACCCAAGACCTCCATGCCTTGTTGCTTCACTATCGTCATCCCGTCCGGTCTCATTTCATTTTATTAACACATGGTTCTATTCCACGATAGCACATATAGCCAACCGTGCCATATATGAATATCCCTATATCTCGCAGGTGACAGGAAATCACCTGACTTCTACCGCTTAAAGCAGGGCTAAGTATCTACTCGATCCTAGTCTATGTAGGATTCAAGGATTCATATATCTGGACAAGGAATGATATAATGCAGCAAGAGTTTCCAACCAACTCCTATCACTTAATGCAACAATACTTATAACATATATATAGAATTAATTGATTTAAAGATAGGAGGCTTATAATGCTCCGGGGCTTGCCTGGGATCCGACTCAAGTTAGAGTATGTCAGATGAGTTCGCTTGGCGAGCATCTTCCAATCTACCACTTGTCCGGTCCTTCGATCTTCGGGATGGATCCACCAACTCCATCTTCGGGTTTGGCTCCACCTTAGGTCCTTCACGTGCTTTAGCTAACGTACCTAAATGAGGTGTAACAATGCATATGTATGAATGCATAGAAGTGCAATAAACAAAGTAATCAAACAAGCATACCAAAGTTCTCCTAAACACCTAGAGCTAATTAACTTAATCCTCACTAAGGCATAACATAGAAGATTACAAACACATCGATCAAGACACAAGTCTTATAAGATCCTAGGGTACCAAACCAAGTACCAACAAAGACATGTGTCACACTTCAATACACAAGCATGGCAAAGTTAATCAAAGCACTACAACTAAAATCTGTCACTTTCTGGACATACATACAGTAGCTCAGTAAATTAATCATAACTGGAGATCCCTAAATCCAAATGACTTGCAAGAAGACATTCTGGAAAGCTTATGAAATTCACTACATTTCATTTAATATCATCTAAGCATGATTCCAAAGTTTAACATGTAGAATTTACACAAATACAGAAACTGGTCTAACAAGACAGAGAGCAAGTAATTCTGTAACCCAACTTTAAACAGCTATAACTCCTAAACCACATGGCCAAATGCCACCAAATTTTAAAAACAGCTAGATACATAAATTATCTACAACTTTTGTATAAATAAGTTTCACAACAAAACACATTATCATGAAGAACTTTGCTAAGTTCCCAGATCTGTCCAGAAACCTCGTTTGCAAGAAATAATTATTAACTTATGTTGCAAACATATAATTAGACAAAACCAACTTTACCAACATGTCACACATGACTAATGAACACTAGAAAACATAGTGTCCATTACTAAATAAATTCTTTTAATGTATTTTCTTAATTAATTTAAATAATTAGGTGGAATTATGACCATATCATAAAGTTACTCAATAAATTCTACCAAAATTACAGTGTCCTAGAAATTCTACCAAAAGTCTACTGTCCAAATTTCAAACCATTTGAACATATATATCAACCTCTACGAAAAAGACAAATGGCTAATGGAAGAATTCATGTGAGAGCAAGATGAATCAATAACTCACTTATACTACAACTAAAATTCATGAAATTTTTACCACGTATCAAACATCACATGAGTAACATGCCACAAAAATTTCACTTCATTTGGAGCCCTACATTTGCAGTTATGAAAATAACAAATACAACTAGCATTGAAAACCTAATCTGAAAAATCTATTTTTACAGCAAAAACTTTAAACTAAAACATGACATATTATAGATATACTGCATAGACAATTTCACAAGGATTCCAAAAAGTCCTCATTTGCTATTTTATGAATTTTCTATGATTTACTATGTAATTTCAAAGTTCCTGCAAAATCATCACAAAACAGTCCTCTCGGCACTATTCATCTGAGTCACGAGTTCTGCAAAACCCCCCCTGTATTTAGTCGAATTCAAGCTTGAGGCCCTTGGTCGGGATTTACAGGGGAAGGGTCGCCGAAGCTCGCTGAAGCCGGCCGTAGGAGACTTGTCGGCCGCGGATGAGGGGCGGGGGAGCACCAGGGGGTCTCCGCGCACCTGCTAGTGCCATTGCCTTGCTCCGCGAGGGTCCGAGGCAAGCCGGCCACGGAGGCAGTGACTAGCAGCGGCAGCTGCTTCGGTGGCGGCGCTCTTCGGCGACGAAGACGACCAGTGAAGGGGCGCTATGGTGCCGCAAGACCAGTGCGCAGTCGTGGGAGAGGTCGGCCTGGCTAGCGGCTGCCTATGGCGGCCCGGCCACGGGAGCAGTAGCAGCCATGGTGGCTGCTCCAGCAAGGAGGAGTCGTGGCGACGAGCAGAGCTTCTGGAAAAAGGGTGGCGGAGCTTGGAAGAGAGCTTGGGATGTGTGGCAAGGGGTGCTGGAGGGACAGAAGGATGGCCGGCTTGGAGAGGAGCAGGCAGCGACGGGCAGCGGCAATGGAGCTCCGCTCCATCTCGTCCATGGTAAGAAAAATAGAGAGCATAAAGAGAGAGATGGAGAGCGAGAGGGAGAAGGGCAGAGGGTGCCGGCCTCTTCACTCGACGCGAGGACGCGTGGGCGCGAGGTGTCGAGCAGCAAGGACACCGGAGGGCCACGCGGCGCTCGGCCTCGGTCCGTGCCGGCCATGACCAAAGCTCCAGCCCAAATCAAACTCTGTAATGAAATGACAATACCACCTCAAAAATACCACTAAAACTCCATTTTTCATCGATCAACAACTCCCAAATTAGTTCGAATTGGCTCGTGATATAATTGACAAAATTGTAGAGCTACAAGTGTACTCCAACTTTGGTTAAAGAATCAAAGTCTAATTCAGCACGGTTGGAGAGATACAAAGCTCCAAAGTAGGGTACCCGAAACTTGAAAACTGAATTCAGTTTCAAACCGACTGAAACTGCATTTTTCTCCGCTTCGTATCTCCTAAACTGAATGATGATTCAGCTAACCAATTGTTCCTGATGATAGAGCTATATGAGTACTCCAACATTGATTATAAGAGTTTGCCCAAAATCAAAATGGTTTGCAAACTAAACTTTGCCGAAGGTGGGTACCATGAAACTGAAAACTGCAAGTTCAGTCTACACTTAGCAAAATTTCAGGATTCCAGAAAACAGCTCGGGATTCAAACTTTGACCCATTGTTTGACTTATTTTCAAGGTGAAAAATGGTATGCTCTAAAAGCAAAGTTTGTTGTACACAACTCAATCTACAACTTTTATTAAAGGACCTTGAGCTGGTTCAGCCTAGATCACAATATACAGAGCTCCAAAGTCGAGCACACGAAACTGAAATTTCAGTTTCAGTAGGAACCCAACTGAAACACGATCTTTGAGGCTCTGTAGCTCTTGTACAAGTGGGAATTAGGTCATAGTGTTGTTGACAAAATCATAGAGCTATGTGAGCACTACAATATTGCCAATATGAGCTAGAGCTGGTTCTGCCTAGTTTGGGAGATAGAGTGCTCCAAAGTAAGCTACTTGAAACTGTTGTACAGTCCAGACTTTGCCAAATTGGCTAAGTGCCAAACAGCAGGTCAAAACTGACTTGGGGTCCCTGTTTGAGCATGTTCCCTACATTTCCATGACTTGACTCTTAAATAAAGTTTGTTCCTTATAAAATTCTCTACAACTTTGTCAAAGGGTGCACAGTCATGCAAAGCTTCTAGGTCACACTTTTGAAACAGTCAAACAAAAGTGTTCTCGGGTCCATACATGGTCAACCATCACTTAGAAGCACATTTAGGCAAAATGATCAACATGAACATTGTTCCATTAAGTGCCCTAAGTGTAGTTAAGGTGTCGTAGAGTTCATCTAGAGTCATTTGGGCAAGTTTGCATGGTTTGGCTGATGATCTACAATTTCATTCACTTAATGATGCAAGTTCCAAAAGGAATGGAACTTATCATTTCATGTGACTTTTTTGATTCCAAACTCCATGAAACTTTTCCAGGGCTTAATATAGATAGTTATTGAGGTGAGACATGTGAAGATACTTTGATAGCAACACCCAAGCATATATCTTTTAATTGAGCCTATGTGTAAGCAAGGGTGCAATATCCAAGTTTAGGTTAGGGCTTATCCCCATAGGTTTGACTTTGACATCGTCATCTCCCCTAATCTATCATGTTTGATCTTAAACCCACCACTTAATTGGTGATAAACACCTGGGGTGTTACAGTTGTGGCCGAGGCACCGTTGTTGGGCGGTGTCAATGGTGGGCGTGAACAGTGGCATGGTGCCATGTGGTGCTGTGAGATCTGTGGTTGTGGCATGGTGCGCCCTGGTGGCGGACTTCACCATGAAATTGTGCACGGATGTCTGGCACATGATTTTTTATGACACCAATGTTAAAGGAGATGTGCTCTTTCGTGCACGAGGATCGGATCCGTATGTTTCCATAACTAACGTGTCACGGTTCACCTATAGAGTTCGTTGAAAAATCATATGTTGCACATGTTAAAGGACAGCGTGGTTAGAATAGGACATACATGTATAAGAAACCTATTCGCAACTCGGGTCATTATGCTATCCAACTCGAACTCAAGCTGCAATAGCGATGAACTAAAACCGGACTCTATACATGAGAAAAGCAGATGTACCAAAACTGGACTTAAAAGGAAAGAATAGAATTGGAAAGAACACAAATCAAAATCGGACATTCGCGGAGTTAGTTAGGAGGGTCATACCAAATAAATGGCCGGAAATTTTACCTCTTTATTATTAGATATAGAAGTATCTATAAATTAAAATCGGAACACCCACAACGAACAAAGAATAGAAAAAGAAAAATGAAACAAAGACTAAAATATGAACTATTCGCTTTGAACGTTGCGCCGACTAGGGTAACGTCGTCTGGGAAACATGTGCTCCTCGCTACCGCCGCCGCATCCTAGAGGCCCTCTCTTTCTCCTCCGGTGCGTCTGCCGGGGACAAGAAGGAGAGGGGACCCATTCTTTTTTTCTGCAGATTTATTTCTAGTTGTTTAGGGTTTAGTCCAAATAAAATTTTTGAGGAAATCAGATGAATTTTAGTCGGGATCGTGTTTCCTGCGATGACTTCGGCGATTGCCACGATGAGATCGCCGTTGCAGGCGTCGATTTCATCATCACACGGCCTATTTGTTTCCTTCATCGGCAGGCGGCCAATATAACCCCCTTCCCTTCGCAAAAACAAAAACTATTCGCTTGTATTCTTAATCAAAAAAAATTATATTCGCATTTATATCTGGCAAAGAAACTTAATGTCTGATTAACATATATCCAAATTAGATCTGTTTTGCTTTCATTCTTGCTCTTTTATGGGGTGTTTGGATCCACTTGCTAAAGTTTAGTCCAGGTCACATTAGACATTTGGATGTCAATTATGAGGGCTAAACATGAGCTAATATAAAACTAATTGCATAAGCCGTGACTAATTCAAGAGCTGAATTTTTTAAACCTAATTAATCAATGATTAGCTTATGTTACTGTAGCATCACATTCGCTAATTATGGACTAATTAGGCTTAATAGATTCATCTCGCGAATTAGCCTTCATTTATGCTAATCATGCCTCCATTGTAGCATGAGAAATCGGACATGTGCAAGTTGCGAATTAGCCTTCATTTATGCTAATCATGCCTCCATTGTAGCATGAGAAATCGGACATGTGCAAGTTGACGTAGGAAAAAGCAAATAAACAGTAAAATAGTAGAGAGATTCTAGTCGTGGGACTGTGGGAGAAGGGACAAGAGAGATTAGGTGAACAGATCAACAGGGATGGCATGGTCAGCGGCCACCTATCGGTGTTTCAGCTGCCGACTAGTCTCATCACAGGTGGCAGAGCATATCGGCTATTGAATAACCGATTAGTGTCCACCTATATTTGCAATTTTTTCATTTTAACACCTAATTCTGTAATTATTCATTAAAATAATATTATTTCAAAAAAAAATTCCACCAAATGGAATGTCCATGAGTATGACACATGTGGGCCGCAGCTACCAGCTGCATGCGCACGCGGCCATCGTGGTTGGGAGGTGAATGAATGGTGGGCCCGCAGTAGCATCCAGCCGACAGTTCAAAAAGAAAAAGTAGCATCTGCCATGGCACGAGCGGATAAGGAGCGGAATCGTATGGTAGGCCTCTTTAGTTCAGAGAATTAGGGAGAAAAACATTGTATCAGAATTTCTATAGCATTTTGTTTGTATTTGGTAAAAATTATTTAAATTTTGACTAACTAAGCTTAAAATGTTCGTCTCGCAAAGTATAACAAAATTGTGCAATTAGTTTTTGATTTCATCAACATTTAGTACTCCATGCATTTACCGATATTTTGATGTGACGAGAAATCTTCATTTTACATAGTGGAATTTGAGGGAGAATTGGTGGAACTAAACAAGGGGTAGTGTCTGAAGGGCATGTTTTGAATGAATTTTCGTTGGATTCTAGCGAAGAAAAAAAAAGATTCGGGCCTCCTCCCTCCCAAAATAGAAGTTCTTATCAAATGTGTATCTGTCAAACTTTCTTGACTTTAACTAGATTTATAGGAAATACGTGTAACATTTATATCTCCAAATGATTTTGTTATGAAAGAACGATGTATCTAATGATACTAATTATGTATTATAAATATTAATATTATATATATATTTGATTAAAGTTAAAAATGTTTGACTTCTCGAAAAGTGAGAATGACATCTATTGAGATACAGTATGACCCTAAACGGTGCCTAGCTTTCTCGGTCTGTTTCTCCTCCCCATGATTCTGCCTCCAGCCAGAGGACGAATTCGGATGTTTAAAAAAATCTGACATCCGCATTGTTTTTTAACATTAATATAAATATCGGTATTCGATTCTAATATGAACAGTAAATGGATGTATTCGAATTTGTTTTCTATATGATTTTGCTCTATCCGATGCCATATTGTATTGAAAAAATATAAAATATCCAACAATGTCTGTATGCGCAAATAACAAAGTACCATATAAAGCCATCTAAAACATATATCTATGACTAATTAGTAATGTAAATGTAAATGATATCAGTTTTCATATAACAAATGATATGCATCATTTAAAAAATTTAAAACCTATCTATATGGCTAATAACATTGTATTAAATTTATTATTCATAATGATATATAAAGGTTAATTTTAGTTAATTTTAATATGGTTAATCATATTGATTTTAAGTACTTCAGTTATTCATATATTGATGAAATTCATTTTGGTATATTTTAAAATATTTTATGATAAATATTTGTTTATAACTTTATTAATGTTTGATATATTTAATTATTGAAATATTTATTATATATCTTTTTTTCCAAGCTGCATGACATACACAGGCAAAAGCGAACTCGAAAAAATTACAAAGTGAGCTACTTCCGTTTCAAATTATAAGTCACTCTGATTTTTTTGGTTATCGAGATACATAGCAAAATGGATGTAGCCACTTATAATTTGAAATGGGAGAGTACTTTTTTATGCCCCCTACGGCAGGACGACCGGTACATGAAAAGAAAAGGACGGAGCATAGTGGTGCCACGCACATGCAAAACAAAAAAAAAGAAGAAAAGAAAATGTCGGTTGCTGTTCCGACGCCACATGCAGTTT
This sequence comes from Saccharum hybrid cultivar R570, assembly GCA_038087645.1. NCBI lineage: Eukaryota > Viridiplantae > Streptophyta > Magnoliopsida > Poales > Poaceae > Saccharum > Saccharum hybrid cultivar. The sequence continues at coordinate 3,519,364 of JAQSUU010000368.1, forward strand.
CAATTACCAAACTTTGAATGGCTATGGCTTCTAAATGGTGCATTATTTTTGTGATCTGTTTACACGATAATATTCGTTGCAATTGAATCTATAAAACAAGATCCAACTTGACTATATTTTAGTAAAAAAAGTCATTTTTTTGTGAGATATGGACCCCACGTGAAAACGCCTAAAGGTTTGAGGCAATTTGGCAATGTTTAAAATTTTGGTTTTCATATTGCGTGGCTTTAGTACAATTTTGTAACATTTTCTTCACAATTTTTTTTGTGTGGATTCAAGTAGTGCCAAACCCAGCTAATATATATTTCTCACATCTTTCTAACCGAACATTAGTGCTAAAGAATGGTGTGGCCGGAAAACTTACTGCCCTAATATATGATTTTTGACCGGTGAGCGAGATAGGCAAGGTCATCCAGATTCCAGAGTACGGTAGCCTACTGCCACCGGGGTCTGGGCATCAGGCATGCGGCATGCCCGGGCTGCCCACACCGGTAATGCAGTGGGGGAAAAAATGTATGGATCCATACATTTTTTTTTCCATGCAGCGGTACCGTAAGTGGACCACACATTACAGCTGTGTGACGAGTGTCCCCGCTTGGTTTGGATCAAATTGAATCAGAAAAGTCTGCTCAGCTGCGTGTGTTTTTGGGATGGGGTAGGTATCCCCCTAGAGTATAGAAAATATGGGTGGTAGCAGAATATTTTTTGATGATATAGATTGGGGTAGCTATCCCCCTAGAGCGAGCGGGAGTTGGAAGAAGCTACTATTTTTCATTCAATCTCTCCATCCAACTCTTGTGAGAGTACGTTTTAAGAAACTTCTTAAATAGTTTTTTTTTTATTTTATACTCTGTTTGGCACAAAATATCTCCAAATAACTTTTAAAGCACGCTGGTGGATTGGAGAAGCTGTGTTCCAAACAGGACCTAGTAATGCACCTCTGCCCCACTGTGCTATACATGCCACACACAGATCTCCGTTCTCCCACACACAGATCTTGAGAGATCGATCGAGATGGCTCCAGTGTTGGGCTTACCAAAATGCTTCGCTGCCAAAGGAGTAGAAGGTCCAAACAGAAACCAATACTACCTGTGCACCATGGTGCAAGAGGCCACGGCGAAGGACGACGACGACGGCACGAACAAGTTCTTCGGTGAGGTAAGCCTGGAGGACGGCGGCCTTACGCGGCCGCACGTCGAGTTCTACGTCGAGCCGTCCAGCAAGCACCCAGGGTGCGTGCACGTTAGATGCTACGACAACAGGTACTGGGTGCCCGAAAAAGCAAACGATGGCCATGGTTATGAGTATTATATCACGAGCACCGCCGATGGGCTGGAGGAAGACCTGTCCAAGGCATCGTGCACGGTGTTCCAAGTCAATCTCGAGGACGGTGTCGAGCATACCAGCAGGGATCCTCTCAACTCAGTCAGGTACTATATATTCTCTCTTGTTCTTGTTATTCACTTAATTTATCTTCATTAATTGTTCCCGAATTTGGTTGCTCGTGAAAAAAATGGGTTGTTAATTAGGCGATCCCTTTATTTTAAGTTCAAAGGGATTACCTGATTATTGCAATTCAATTTTAAATCAAGTTGTTACAGCACGTTCTTGAACCGATATACTTTTATCTCCGAGGTTTTGCATGTAGTCTTTGAGCCCGGCCAGTAATTAACAAGCACATATATATGACGTATGTAGACAACACACACACACCCACACACCACACCACACCACACCACAAATCCAATAATTCACATGTGCAACTTGCTTCATAGTTCAACTTTTCAATGATCCGGTACATTTTTTTTCATTTACTTCTAAAATATCAAATTAATACTCCCTCCATTTCAAATTATAGTTCATTTGACTTTTTTGACTTCAACTTTGACCACTCGTCTTATTCAAAAAATTTGTGCAAACATAGTCAAATTTAAGTCATTCTTAAAGAACTTTTGTTCATAAAGCAAGCCACAACAAAATAAGTGATATTTTGCACAAATTTTTGAATAAGACGAGTGATTAATCTTAGGGTCAAAAAAGTCAAACGAACTATAATTTGGAATAGATTTAGTAGTATATTGATTATATATACTATTGTTTCTCTTATTATGGCAGTTTTTGGCATCTCGGCATACAACAGTACGCTGAATATGCATCAAGCCCCTATTTAGATGCTTCAAAGTTCCTAAAATTTTACAAGATTTCCCGTCACATCGAATTTTTAGACGCATGCATGGAGCATTAAATATAGATAAAAAATAACTAATTACACACTTTGGTTGTAAATCACGAGACGAATCTTTCGAACCTAATTAGCCCATGATTGAACACTAATTGTCAAATAAAAACGAAAGAGTTATTGTGCTTCTAAAAATTTTACACCCCAATCTAAACACAGCCCAAGCCAGGATATGGAGGGTGAACCGAAGGAGAAGCCACAAAAACATACTTTCTTTGGTTTGCGGAAACACGTTACCTGGCACTTCTCTCTCATCGATTTGTCGCGGCATGTAGTATTGCCTCGATATGTTCGTTTCAAAAACATGAACGGCAACTACCTCAGGCTGCGAGATGATGATGATTATCTTGAATTTTCTGCACCTGGATTTGAAGATCCAAGAGTGATCTACACAGTCATAGCCTTGTTCGCTTCGCTGAAAAGTCTTGACTGAAAGTACTATTCGTTGATTTTTTGTGAGAGAAAAATATTGTTCGTTCATTAAAAAAGTACGGCTCATAAGACAAGCGAACAGGACTAATAATGGAACCATCCATATAAAATCCACTTATAAGGCCAGATATTGGAAGCTCCATGACACGGAGAATGGTCTTCGTTTGATTAAGGGTAGCCAAGGAAGTTTTAATATAAACGATTATGACATGATATTCAAGGCGGCCAAAATTGGAAACTACTTCACACTCCAGAGCCTCGGTGATAACGGCCGCCTCTGTAGGAGTGATGACTACTCCACGAGGTTTGGGACTGTCACTGGTGGTTCCGTCAGCGAGAAGCAAAAGAAATGATCCCAGAAGAAGCAAAACTGGTGTTGGTGGAGCCAGTTATAAGCCCAGAGATCTATAATGTTTCATACAGAGCAGTTGATCCTAGGATCTACGGCGGCACGGATCTCAACATGGTTTCAGCATCAGCTATCAACAGCAGTCCCAAAGAAAGCAGCAAGGTGAAGCTGTCTCTCAAGCTCACACAGACGGAGACGAGGAGCTGGGATACCAGTGTCTGGCACAAGGCTGGTGTGTCGACCACCATCGAAGTTGGGATCCCAAAGATAGGAGCCGGCCTCACTATTGAGTTTGATTACGAGTTCTCCAAATCATTCAGCTGGGGAGCCGTAGAGTCAAAGGAGAAGGAACAAAATGTCGAGTATGAGGTGACTGTGCCACCCATGAAGAAAGTGACCGTCACTGCGGTGGCAAGACAGGCTAAATGTGATGTTCCCTTCTTCTACACGCAGAAGGATGTTCTGTACAATGGAGAAGTGGAGATTACATACCATGACGATGGCTTGTTTACTGGCATGAATAGCTTTGATATCCAGTACGTGACTAAAGAAGAAGATTTCAAGCCACAACAAGATCTCATCAAATAAGCCTACCAGCCTCTTTAATTTTTGAGGTGGAACGTACAATGATGTTGTTACTCAGAGTTACTTGTATGTTTTATTACTGCCTGCTACATGTAATCTGGAATTAATACAGCTTCAGTACCTGTGTGTGCTTTGCTTTCATGTGTGTTCAATAAAGAAAAAAAACATATAATAATTAGAGAAATGATCTTTAGAACGACCAGCAGTCAGGCCGCCGGATCGGAGGCGTTTGTGCCGGCAGAATCACTATCGGTTCAATGGTTCGGTTCGATTGGACAAAAACCGGCCGGTTCTGATGCTACCAATCGCGATTTCCTCACCTCTGTCCCCACTCCCCTCCTAAACGCTCGACCGCCGCATGTCTTCCCGTCCACTCCCCTGCTAGGCACCGAGAGGAAGGAGATGCGAGGAGGAAGACGGTGAGACCTTATTTAGATGCATATGTATCTACCTCAATCCACACGTGAGGGAGGCGGATCCACTCCCCTGTGAGCACTGAGAGGAAGGCGATGAGTTAGCTCCCTCGATGCCCATGGTGCTATACATCAATCTACCCTACTAATGCACCATCATTTTCTTTTCTACATCCACTCCAAAAAAAAAGTCCCCCGCGGAGAAGCCTCTCATCTATGCACCCAGAAAATTGTACCCACAAAAACAACACATTTAAAACGAACTGTCCAGATTTATTCTAAACATTCTCTCTCCTTACTCACTCAAAATCAAGGGTCCGGATCGAGTGTATCATCCTCCTCATCCTCCCCCACGCCCACGGCAACGAGCCGCGGATAATCACACGCGCGACTCACGCGCGAAGATCACGCAGCCTGTCACTCGCTCTCGGTCGCCCAGGCCACGATCGCCACTTCAGTGCAACCGTCGTCGCTACCTCGGTGGTCAGCGTCCGCCGTGCCACCGAGTCCACCGCTCGCGGCAACTGGGGCTGCACCTACAGCCACGGGGCCGGAGCCCACCCTGCCTCTCGGCCGGCACGCACGCCGCCTGCAGAACCACGCTCGCCCGCCGCCTGCCCTGCCTCTCGGCCGGCGTGCACGGCGACGCCTGCGAAGCCGCGCTCCCGTGCTCGCCCGCCGTTGTCACGCACACGGCGGCTCTCCGCCTCCGCCCCTTCCTTCCCAGATGCGCATCCCGCCGTGACGCAAGGAACCACAGAACACCAGCCGGCAGCCGAGTGGGTGCACGTCGGAGATCAGGTGCGTGCAGTTTGGTGATTGCACATTTGTTCCTGCAGTTTGTCTACCAATTTTGTTTAAGGTTTCCGTTTCAATGTTTGTTAATTTTGATATCTAATAATCAGAAGATATAATAATCAGATATGAGAAATTTGTTCTACACACATAACGACCGGTCTTTCTAATGCTCTCTTCTAATGCAGCGGTCATCGAGTTCTCTTAACTCTGAACTCTCAACTTCTAAACCTGTAACTTTCACACCGGTGTCAAAAAGATTTCAGTAAGTATGCAAACATGTGCACTTTTCCTCTATCTCCTGCACCGGTGTCAAAAAGATTTCAGTAAGTATGCAAACATGTGCACTTTTCCTCTATCTCCTGCACACTGCCATCTTTATTGGTTCTAGCACATCTACGCGGCATTGTTCCCAATAGAGTATATGCAGATCAAGATCCCTGATATAGCTCTAAAAATGCAGCGAGAATTTTGAGGTTTGGTAATTCTGATGCCTAACTCACAATTTATAAATTTGATATGGACATGCCTATTCTATGATTACCAGCCCTCGACGGAAAATGGGGACGCCAGGAGAAGGACGCACTGCGCTCAGCGATGTAACCAACATACCTACTCCAGGTATATCCATACACACATATTGCCACATGATTTATATACAACATCATGTATAAACAAGGCCATGTCAACAGCTTGCAGTGAAGAACAACGCAAGAGAGAGGAAAGGAATAGGAAACAACGTGAGTACCGCGCTAGGATAAGGGCTCAAGAAACCAGTGACGAAAGGGAGGAGAGGAATAAGAGGCAGCGGGAGTACCGTGCTCGGCGAAAGGCAGAATCAACTGCACTTTCAAATGCACCAGATCAGCCAGGTGCTAAAACAATACGCTGTTTAGAACATGTCATTGCTATCAAATTCATTATTCATTGTTTATTTGTTCATTGACCTTGCCCTATTTACTTCAACAGCGGCGCAATATCCAGAGACTAGCACCGTTGGAGGAGCGCATCCAAGTTATGGGACAACTTCATCGGGCGTTCTGCAACCGATGGCCGAAGGATGCTTTTCCACCGCAAACATTAATTTTTTTCACATTAATATGACAGGAACCTCGGTTCAAGCAGTGCAACAATCACCATTTCAGACGGGGTATTCCGGAATTTTTACTGGGCCATCTTCAGTTCAAGACAAAGAAAATCAAGACCCATGTGATTCTCCGAAATGGTTGCATCGAAATGATAACTACGTCAGATCAAGGCATCAAGTGTGTGGGGATAGCGCACTGGAGCAATCTGCTAAAATAGCTCAGGATCCAGGTGATTGTCTACCATTTAGTGACATTTTTATGATAACTACAGAATGATCTTTTTCTTTTTCAATTTATCTCACCATAAAAAAAACAAATGGTGAAACAGAATCCAGTTCAAGTGCCAATAAACTACTGAGAAATAGAGATAGGTACATCAATATGGAAGACTAAAAAAACAGAAATTATTGGATAAAATGCGGGGCTATGCAAGGGATAGGAGAATGAGTGCACATGAGGCCATGCAACATACTCCAACCAGTAATGCCCAGCCCACAGGTTGCCTCGCAGTTTATTTTCCTTGTACCATTTTTTTCAATCTGTAGTTTCAGATATGTTAAATCTTCTGATGTTAATTCTCTAACTTTGACCTACTACCCACTACAGATCTACCACCACCTCTCCAGCCATTACATGGAAACATCGATCAGGTAGATGAATATGACACTACCTTGTTCCAGCCTGCACACACTGAATTAGAAGAATCTGATGAAGAAGAAGGTGGGTTGCTTTTTGAAGACATGGAAGATCAGAGTGACGACGACGAAGCTAGGCAATATCGTGGGGAAGTTACCTCTGTCATTGACCATGAATCATAGTGTTTTTAATATATTATTTTACCATGTGTGTTCAGAGGCACTCCATAACTTTCATGCAGATGAAGGATTCGAGTCATACCGTATATATGGCAATGGTGTTGGTGATACTGACGCTGATGACCCTTACGCCTACGTCTACCACGATTTACCAGATCAGCACCATGTTTTGAAAAAAATACCTAATTGCAGGCACTGTGGGGCCATACGATTTGAATATGAACCACCAGGGTTTTGCTGCAGAAATGGAAAGGTTCATGTGCATATTCCTGAGGTCCCATCTGATTTAAAAAGGTTATTTACGAGCCAGGTAGATGCTGATGCAAAATATTTCAGAAAACACATACGTTACTTCAACTCTCATTTCTCTTTCACGACCCTTGGGGTTAGCGTGGATCGGCAAGTTGCCACCGAAACAGGCACTGGTATTTATACATTCCGGATGCAAGGTTCATTGTACCACCGACTTGATCATTTGGTGCCAGGTTCCAAAGGGCCGTGCCACATGCAACTCTACTTTTATGATACAACAGATGATACATTAACACATAGAGCACGAAGATCTCCTGACCTTGATATCAACCTCATAAGAAATGTTCTTAGGATACTTGCGGACAACCCTTATGTTCACACATTCAAGAGGGTTGGGGCCATACCAAATCTTGATGACTACGTGATTGAACTAAACACCAATGTCACGCCTGACCAAAGGAGGTACCTTGTCTACCACACTACCTGAGTTTTTGTTGTAGTTACTACCTTAACTTATAAATTTAATTAGTTCTTGATTCGTGTATCGCTATGTCTACAAAGGTACAATGCACCGACAACATCACAGGTTGTTGCTATCTGGACCGAAGGAAATGACCCCCAGAGATGTTTTGATAGGAGTGTGCTTGTGTATGCAAGAGGAGATCGCCCACTGTATATTAAAGCATATTATGGTTGTTACGATCCATTGTCATATCCTTTATTTAATCCTGGGGGATAAACTGGTTGGAATAAATTTATGCCATACAATAGATCATCTACCGTTCAGGCTACTACTCCACATGGCACGCGTACTGACACACCATCTTCTGTGCAAACATTAGAACATGCCCCTACAGGTTTATTCAAATCCTTGTTTTATATTAAATTCAAATAACTAACTCATGTGGTACACAATCTCCTAATAATTTTTCATGCTACACAGATGAGGCCGAAGATGACGCTGACATACAGCAAGGTGAAAACTTAAGTAGCCTAATGGAGGAAAATCAATCTGGCAAATTTGTGACTGCTCGAGAATACTATTGTTTCTTAATGCAAGTTAGGCGGGGTCTTTTTAACATCTTGTTATTTGGAGGACGACTATTCCAACAGTGGGCCGTAGACATGTATATCAAGATTGAATCTATGAGACTTGATTGGTATTCTAACCCGACAAACCAAAAACTCATACGGGCTGAACTATATCAGGTGGGGCAACTATTTTCTTTGCAAAATTATATTCCTATCACTATATTAAATATGTCCTATACTATATATATATATATGTCATTATTACATATCATTGAGAATGGGTTTATTATATATAAAATGTCATGATTAAAAAATCATTTGTTGATGTAGGGTCTGGTTGATGTGGTTTCTAACGGAGAGACTAGAGCTTCTGAAGTTGGCAAGAGAATTGTGTTGCCGCGTTCTTTCCCAGGTGGTGATCGTGACATGATGCGACGGTACCTTAATGCAATGGCCATTGTGCAGCGTTTTGGCAAACCAGATTATTTCATCACTATGACATGCAATCCACAATGGCAGGAGATCACAGAAAATCTTGAGCCTGGGTAGCAACCACAAGACAGACCCGACTTGGTTTCAAGAGTATACAGGGCCAAGTTACGATCATTGATGGATTTATTGACCAAGAAAAGGTACTTTGGAGATGTTGCAGCCTATGTGCATGTCACGGACTTTCAAAAAAGGGGCTTGCCCCATGAGCACATTCTATTGATTATGAAATCAGGAAGTAAGTTGACAAACCCTGATGCATATGACAAGGTTATTTGTGCAGAGATACCAGACAAGGACAAGTACCCAGTGTTGCATGGACTTGTGATTAAGCATATGCTGCATGGACCGTGTGGAGTCTTGAATAGAAAGTGTCCTTGTATGGTTGATGGAGCCTATCGGTTTCAGTATCCTCGGCAATTTTGTGATGCAACACAGCAGGGCAAAGATTCATATCCTTTGTATAGGAGGAGAGATGATGGACGTCGAGTGAAAATTAGAGGTGCTGAGTTAGACAATAGGTGGGTGGTTCCATACAATCCTGGACTCCTTATGAGGTATAATTGCCACATGAACGTTGAAGCATGCTCAAGCATCAAAGCTTGTAAGTACCTGTTTAAATATGTATACAAAGGCCACGACCGTGCTTCATTCTCAGTTGAATCTGCTGGAGTTATCAATGAGATCCATCGGTACCGGGATGCTAGATACATATCACCGCCTGAAGCTATACACAGGATTTTTGGTTTTCATCTTTTTGGTGTATATCCCTCTGTCTTGCAGCTCCAGTTACATCTACCAAACATGCAGTCTGTCATTATTGATGAGTCTCAAAACCTGGAAGATGTTATCAATAAGCCATCTTCCACTAGGACTACACTCACGGAATACTTCAAGATGAATTGTGCTGATCATTTCGCAAGGACATTATTATATAGGGAGTTCCCAGAACACTACCGGTGGATCAGTGGTCGCAAGGTGTGGTAGAGAAGAAAGAAGCAGCTAGGACAGATTGGGAGGATTGTGCATGCGCACCCAGCAGAGGGGGAGAGATATTTCTTAAGAGTGCTTCTAAACCATGTAAGAGGTGCAACCTCATATGAGGATTTAAGAACAGTGTCTGGCATCACATACTCTACATTCAGAGAAACATGTGAAAAGAGAGGGCTTGTTGAGACAGATAAGTCCCTTAATGACGCCTTGAGTGATGCTGAAACTTTTCAGATGCCAGCTGCACTACGCAGATTATTTGCAACTATCCTTGTGTTCTGTGAGACCACCAACGTACGTGAGCTATGGGAGAAACACAAGGATTCATTGTCTGAGGATTATAAAAGAGACAATTCTAACTCAAGTGCTGTCGAGCAAATGGCGCTGAGAGACATTAGAGAAATGATTTAGTCAATGGGGAAGGATATCAGAAATTATGATCTTCCTGAGCTCAATGATGCAGGTAAGTTTCATGCAAACGAATTTCTATTTTTTTAATAATTGAACATTTTTCTAGCCTGATTAAAAATTTTGCATCCATGATAACTGACTTGTATTACTTTCTATCAAAAAGCAGTTGAATTTTCCAATGACATGATGAGAGAGGTCATAGAGGAGCTTTCCATACATGTAGACCAAGAACATTTGGATTTATATAAATCACTTAACGTGGACCAACAAGCAGGATTTGATGAAATCATACATCATGTATTGAATAACAAGAGCCGAGTGTTCTTCGTTGATGGTCCAGGAGGAACAGGAAAGACATTCCTATACAAGGCAATTCTTGCAAGAGTGCGCTCAGAGGAATTAATAGGAATTCCTACTGCAACTTCTGGCATAGCAGCATCAATATTGCCTGAAGGACGCACATCACACTTAAGATTCAAAATCCCAATTACACTTACTGAGAATAGCACGTGCAGATTTTCAAAGCAAAGTGGCACCGCAGAGTTACTCCGTATGGCGTCCTTTATTATATGGGATGAAGCTGCTATGATAAGGCGTCAAGCTGTCAAGTGTCTTGATAGGTCTTTGCAAGATATTATGAACTGTTCCTTGCCGTTTGGGGGTAAGGTTATGGTGTTTGGAGAAGATTTTAGACAGGTGCTTCCTGTAGTTCCACGTGGAAATAGAGCACAAGTAACTGATGCGTCATTGCAAAGATCTTATTTGTGGGACAATATGAGCAAGATAAGATTGACACGTAACATGAGGGCTAAAACTGACTCATGGTTTACAAGTTACCTCCTTAGAATTGGTAATGGAACTGAAGAAACCATCAGAAATGATTATGTTCGCCTACCAGAAGATATTGTGATTGGTTATATTGATGATAATGAAGATTCCATAAACAGACTCATTCAACATGTTTTCCCATCACTTGAGAAAAATGCGAGATCAGCGAAATATATGAGCACGCGTGCCATCCTTTCAACAAAAAATGAGCATGTTGATCAACTAAACTCAAAGATGATTGTCATGTTTCCAGGTGAGGAGAAGGTTTATCATAGCTTTGACTCTGTTGATGATGATTCAATTAACAACTACCCAATTGAGTTTCTGAACTCCATTACTCCAAATGGTCTCCCTCCACATGTCCTCATAGTAAAAACCAACTGCCCTGTTATTCTACTCCGCAATCTTGATCCTAACAATGGCTTATGCAATGGAACAAGACTAATGGTTAGAGCATTCCAAGACAATGCAATTGACGCAGAAATCGTTGGTGGGCAACATCAAGGAAAGAGGGTGTTCATAACAAGGATCCCTATGTCTCCATCCGATGATATTTCACTCCCTTTCAAGTTGAAGAGGAAACAATTTTCAATTCGGTTGAGTTTTGCAATGACCATCAATAAAGCTCAAGGGCAAACCATCCCAAATGTTGGGATCTATCTTCCAGAACCTGTGTTCTCACATGGACAACTTTATGTTGCATTGTCAAGGGGTGTGTCAAGATCAACGACAAGAGTTTTGGCTAAACAAATTCAAGAATTTGATTCCACAGGGAACTTCACCAAGAATATTGTTTATAAAGATGTCCTAAACTGTTGATTAACGATGGGTATACTCAAACCATTCTATTTTTTGCACTTCATATTTTTTTACTCAAACCAATTTGTGACGTTGCACTGTTGCCAGGTGTCAAGCCTTCTCAACATTCCCCGCCTCCCTGGGACATACGACATGATACATGAAAAAATGGCATCTTTAGTTTTATAATATCACAATTGTTGTAATATGCCAGACATGACTTTATTATGCCTTATTATTTATGAGTGTTTTCCGGATAATATACATGGTTAAATACAATTGCGTGACTTAAACTATCGAAAAGTGTTGTTGTTTGGTTATTTTCATATGAATCCCAAAAATAACACCGTTGCGTTAGCACGGGCACTATACTAGTCCAGAAAAGGTGTCATGAATAATAACACAGGTATATCTAGCCAATTTTCAGGAATGCATGGTGCAATTAACATGAACATTTTAGGTCGGGTGTTTTTTTACACTAAGAAAACACGGTTTTGTACACAACACATCCTACTCATCGTTTCAGGCCATTGGACACCGAAAAACATGCATCATGTAGCGTGGGATTCATGCCCTACTAGCCGCCGCTCCTCCGCCTCGAGGCATGGCCGGCGAGAAGACGTCACAAGAAGTCCACGATCAGATCACAGATACGCGAGGATGCCGATGCAGTGCGATAGGGACAGCAAAAGCCTGATGAGACGATGGCAGCGATGATGGCCGGGGTGGCCTAACGCCTGAGCCTACTCATTTTTACTAGGGGCATTTCGGCCTTTTTATCTACCGTCATCTCTCCTCCATAGGGAAGAAACTTAGTTTAATTGGTGCAGTGTACTACCATGAAGTCACAATTTTGCGATGTCCACAGGACTAAATCAACAAGTGGAATGTGCTGCGCACAAAACCAGGGACAAAATTTGTTGTAGGTCTTGTTTGATGCATGTATATCCACTTCAATCCACATGTGTTGGAGTGGAGGAATGGAACTTAATTAAATTTCACGTCAATCCACTTCAACACATCTGGATTGGGATGAATACATCGGCATCAAACAAGGCCTTACGTAAGAGGCACATTACAGCGTCTTATGAAACTGTCACGCTCCATTCTCATGAACTCTTTTTTTTCTCGAGAACAAGCAAGCAGAACCGCACTAGGTTCAAATTAAGAATGGCATGGCAACGCGTCTGTGTGATTCTAGTACCTGGAGTACAGAAGCGGCTCTGTTTGGCTAGATAAAAAAAGAGGCTACTGCTGATGCTGGTGCTGATTCGTGGTGAGAGAAAAATATATTCCACGACTGAAAAAACAGTGCTGATAAGTTGAAGCGAACATGCCCGACATGACGACGCTGCCACCGTACGCAAAGGCAACCACGCAAGGTGAGACAGTGAGGCCGGGCGCGGCACAACCAGGGAGAGCTTGCACATGAGGGCGGCGGGAAGCGGAGGACGATCCCCCCGACTAGCTCCTGCTCCTCCATCAGGGCCGGCGGCGGCGGCAGCGCCATGCATGAATCTGGGTTGCTGCTGGTCACTGAAGCGAGCGAGGTACGGCCGAGAAGGGAAAAAACAAACTATATTCTTGCAAGCTTTCCAGCTTATAAAACCCAGATATCACACGGGCATTGAAACAAAAGTGAATCTTCAACTCACGGTACTTGCAGGGAAAAAAACCCTCAAAGGTTATGGCAGCTGTGATCGTAGACATAAAGATATGGTTTTCTGTGGTGAGAAAACACTTTCGGATTTCAACAGATTGCCCAGGTAAACAAGAAGATGAACTATTGCATTTTGTCATGAGGGCGTCGAACTATTGCATCCATTCATCAAACAAAAAGATAGCTTCAGCCAAGTGGTGAAAACACTACAAAAGTACCAATAGTGCAACCATCACAAAGGATTGTTGCCTAGAGTCTAGATTACTTCCAAACGCATCCTCGATACGATGCTATATCGTGCAATACAAACAATTTCCACAAACGTCACACATGGAGCAAGCCTGGATACGGAGTACGCCAATCAACACATCAGCAATGCTGCCTACTAAACTGTCATCCAGCATAGCCATCCCTTCCTTTTTTTTCCTTCAGGCTTCGTCAGTACTCGGATGGTGAGATGACATCGTCAATCTTCAGGATCATCTTCACCACCTGAGTGGCAAGCAAGATCTGTTGCTGCTTCCCAATCAGGGTCTCGAAGACGTTCTGTTCTTTCATGTCGTTAGTGCCAACATCATTGCAGTCTATGCCACAGTGGGGGTTGCTCTCCTGCAAAGGTGTTCAGTAATCATGTCACCAGAGTTTGCAAACAAGAATTTACAAGTAATGCAACAGCAAGAAAACCATTTTGCAACACTAAAAAGATCTTTAGACAACAATAGATCACGTGCTGCAACAACCACACTAAGTAATACTTACCCAGACTGTATACATGCACTTATTGCTTATTGGTAGTGACACGTGAACTCAATTTTAATAACATAACAAACCCAAGAGTTGGCATAATCTGACTGACAAGTAAAAGGATCTAGAGTCAAAGAATAAAGCAAAGGGGGTAAAAAGTCCAATACCTTAACTTGTTGAGCTTTTACTGCGGTTAAGGTATCAATTGGTGGCAAACCACTGTTTTCAGCCAAGGCTAGTGGAACAGCATCTAATGCATCAGCAAATGACCTGATAGCATACTGCAAAGAAAAAAAAAATCAGAAGGAACAGATTGCATCCTTTTCTCAAACAGAAGCTCCAAAATCAACAAATACCTGCTCAACTCCAGGGTGCCGATCTGCAGCAGTTTCAACAGCAATTGAGCAAGATATCTCTGCTGAGCCACCACCATACACAATTGAGTTATTCCGGATCAGATTCCTTGCCACACAAAGAGCATCATGAAGACTGCGCTTGGTCTCCTCAATCATCATTTTGTTTCCTGCACAGCAGCAGTTAGTTTTAAAACAGACTCGCATAAGGACCTATCCATCAATGAACAATTCAAGATATGATCTAACAGCGAGCATAGTTATTGTAAGCTTATTGTCCTATAAATGATGTCTACAAGTTTTGTACCATCTAGGTTTTTTATGCAGGATTGATGCCAAAAGTTATTAAGGTATAAGTACTTAATTGGACAGTGCAATCAGAATAGTAAAATCACAACATAGCAACAACTTCCACAAAAGATAGAATCACTTTGGCTGTGAAGTATCTCCAGCTCAGATAAAAATTCATTGTTAATTAAAGTTAAACACAATGACCTTGTAATGAAGATAAACGCATGCAAATGTCAATACGAAAGAAACAAAAATGGATAATGCATCAGAAGATACCTCCACGAATGAAAATAGTTACAGCTCTGGAATTGGCACACTGCTCAATGTAAAGCATCCGGTCCTTGGTTGTTCCGAATGATTTCTCTCTGACTAATCCAGCCTAGCGAAAAAGAGCAAGCAAAATTGTGTAACAGGTAGCTACTTTCAATACAGAAAAACTGACTATAGAGTATTTTCTATGTGCAGGCATTTAAAATGGAATGTCCTAATCTATTAATAATGGCATGTTAGTTAACCTTGAAGGCTAAACATTTAGTTTACTGGACAGCTAAAAAACAAATCACTCCTCACAAACTCACACAGTTAAAATTTAGTACATATCATAACAACTCAACAATAAATAAGTTTAGCTTTCTATCCAACTACAAGTTAGTCAGAAACATTCAAATAGTTGCTTTTTAAATACGGTATAAAATACAAGGGTAAGCACAGTGTCTATGAATAATCCCTAATCTTAACCAATTTCAGATTCATGCAAACTGGGACACAAATTGTGTAACTAAACACTGCATCATCAACCTATGCATATTCCATATGACTGAATAAACTATGAGCGTATACAGAAGAGTGGTACCTTCCCAAGCTTTTCAGGACTCAACTCTTGGAATCTCGGAACAATCCGTCCTCCTGCAGTCAGTTATGTAAGGGAATGTCACCACAAGCAATTCATATAGTCACATAAGAGTGAGATATAGCAGCATGTTGACCTGTAGCAATGGCAATCAATTCCAATTCAACACCACCAACCCATCTGACAGCTGGCAGATTTCTGTGCATCAACAAATGATTGGCTTCATCATCAAAACCCCACTGACAAATAACCAGGGTTGCACCAGCATCCTACATAAAACAATATGTGTATAATTATTTAGCAAAGCAAAAACATCACATTAAATGAATACTTCAAATACCCATAATAACCAATTAAAGATTTGAAGATGTCTTTCAAAATTCATTATGATATTTGCTACAAAAACATGGGAAACAATGTAACTAAGTAAAATAACAACATAAATTATTTCAACTACGAATATCAGTATATCACGTCCAGAACAATATGATAGTTATGCACGCAAGAAACATCATCACTCAGGTATCAATAACATTGATATTCTGTAATACTAAAAGCAGTTTAGTGTTTACCTTGCACTTCTGAACCATTTCATCAAAGTATTTCTGCTCTTGCTCACGCAGTGTCTGGAATTTCTCAACAGTATCAATGTCAACCTTATGCTTTGTCTTAGGCTTTGGAGGCTCAAATGGGCATGTCAGGATGGCAATCTTAGCATCCTCAATTCTCTTTGGCATTTGTGGATGGCTCATATCTTTGTCAACAATAATTCCATATACAAGCTCAGTGTCCTCCAGCTTCCCACCAACCTTGCCTTCTACTTTAATTAAATCCAAGTTAACATCCTTCCTCTCCAAATCTGCAACCGCAAGTACTGCTTTGACAGCAATCTCTGCCAATGCCCGCTTGCAACGGTTAACACTGTAGAATAAGAACAATGGAGACATCAGGCATGCTGTTTTTGTACAGTGAACCTACTGAAACCATTCTAATTCTAAAGCAGTTTTTTTTTGGGGGGGGGGGGGTGCGGCAAACAGGTGGCGATGCTGTAAAACGAAGGGAAAAAATATTGTGCTGTGTATTCATCATATAGAAATGAGCTTCACAGGAAAACGATAAAAACTGAGGCCAGGAACAAAGCACATGTAGGTTTAGATCAGCTTGAGATTGAAGTGAACAATTATTACAGGTATGACTCAATGATAGTAGCATGTGTACTATGATTCACAAAAAAGGATTAGTAACATGTGAGAGCCAATAAAATCTTCAAAACTATTTCTGTTTGGTTAGCTCAGATAAAGAGGGGAAAACCCTGAAAAGTTACTACTTCCCTTACAAAGATTTGTTCTATTTTACCAAAAAAACACAAAGAAGTGGTGACAGCACCACACAGAAAAGAAAAAATCCTCATTGCTCCTTTGAAAAGCTATTAAGTATTAACCATAGATGTAGGAATTACTAAAGGATATAAATGAAATGAAAAGATCTGCATCACAAAGGCTGACTGATTGAACAGAATGTCTAAGATTTGTTATGACTTACATCTTTGAGGATAGAGTTGTCATGCAGGTCTGAACCAGGGGCTCAATGTTGTCCGCGCTGAACTCAAACTTTTGGGATATACGTTCTAGGTGATCAAAAGCTACCCTTGACGCCATCTCATAACCTTCAGCCACCCTAATGGGGTGAATACCACGTTCCAGAAGCTTCTCGGCCTGCTCGAGGAGCGCCCCTGCCATGACTACCACCCCGGTAGTACCATCCCCGATTTCATAGTCTTGACTACGGGACAGCTCCACCATCAACTTTGCAATCTGGTTGTCAACATCCATCTGCTCCAGGATGGTCGCCCCATCATTTGCTGGCAGTTCACAAGGCAGCACATTCAGTAAGCAAAGTAACTGAGAAACTGTTTGTCAGCGAGAGAGCTCATTTACAATACTGCGAAGTGAACTTGTAAAGCATAGAACTAGATCTTAAAATCAAAGCATCCTGTCGAAATTAACCCACTGAATGGAAGCAGTGAGCATTGAGATAGCTTATATCTATAACCGTGAACCACTGAACAGCGAGATGGCACTTTGAACAAGCAAAAGTAGATAACTAAATCAACACCTCCTGTCCAAATTGATTTACTGTACAGATCTTAAACTGTAGGTCTGCGTCACTTGTGCATAACAGCAGCTAAATGGGGGGCAAAACAGCTTGTAACCTATGCTGAACAAGCATAACTAGATCTCCAAATCGACACCCTCTATTCTAATTGATTTATTGCACGGATCCTAAACTGTAGGAGCGCCTCACTTGAGCATTGCAAAACACCCTCTAAACTTATGCTTACAATAAAATGGGATCATGAACCACAATGGGAGGAAATAGCAGGTGTCCCTACCAATTAGACACCGCCTCGGCTAAACCAGCAGCGTCAATACGAGCAAATGCCCCGTGGAGCCTAGATCTGAAGGCGTGCACGCGCCACTCGAGAAACCCTAGCACTAAAAACCGGCACTCAAGCTAAAGCAGGAGCTGCAGTCCACAACAGGAAGAGAAAAGAGAAGGGAGAGAGCCGAGCAGACGCATACTGATGATGACGTCGCCGTCGGGGGACTGGAGCATCTTGTCCATGCCCTTGGGGCCGAGCGAGGTGCGGAGCATCCGCGCGACGGCCTTGCCCGCGGCGATGTTGGCCTTCTGCGCGTCGAGCCCCCGCAGGCGCGTCTTCTTCTCCTGCTCCCGCAGGATGATGAAGGGGCGCCCGAACTCGTCGAAGGCGAGCGCCATGGCCGGCGCTCGGTCCGGATCCGAGGGGGTCGAGGCGGAGTAGGAGGCGGCGGCGGCGGCGCGGCGCGGGTGGTGGAGTGTGGGCGGGGAGGGAGGGAGGGAGGCGAGTGTGGTGATGGTTCTAGGGTCCAGGGGAGACAGAATTCTCCTTTGGGCTTGGGATGGGAACTTGAGCGGCCTCTCTCGGTGACGGTAAGGCCCATTGGGCCGAAATGCTAACATGCTGCTCTGCGTCGCCATGGCCCAAGTGGGCTGTTTCGATCAGCACCATTTGGACTGACTCTCGATCTTTCCCCTTTGCTACAGTTCACAAGGGCGACAGAGAGGTGATTCGAGATCCGGCGTCGATCTCGCCAGCTCTTCTCCGCCTCCGGCGGCCACTCCGGCGCTAGAGGTGGGGAGGAGCTCTGAGATCGATGGCCGTTGTACATATATCCTCCTATTAGGATAAGTTTATTTTGGTTAGGGTTGCATCTCTCCACATCGGTGAGGCCGCCGGTGTGGATTCTATCTCCGTGCCTTCTTCCACGGTGTTGGCGTCGGCTTCAGCTTGGTCTCCGTCGTTGGTGACCACCAGCGCTATTCCGGCCGTGAATAAGATGAGGTATGTTACATCTACCCTATGTCAGATTGGGATGGGGGTTGTACTCCTCCCCTGGCTAGGGTTCCTAGGTCCTCCGTTGTCTATGGACTCGGAGCTGTTTACAACGCTGGAGGCGACAGATGCCTTGTGCCTCGGCGGATTGCCTGTACGTTCATTGGTTCAAGGGCGCGTTTATGAGTTCAACAAGCCAATCGTTGTTGCTGCAAAATCATTGAAGCTGAGAAAGCTTCTTCGTCGAAATGGGTATCGGCTCCTAGCCAAAAGCTCGCGCGTGGCCATGCTTCGTCGGGTGGACGCTCCGATCACCGGCGACGACGAAGACCGAGAGAACCTTGCAAGGACCTTGGTGTAATTTCCGTTTTCTTCAAGGGTGTCTTTGTAAGGATGATAGTGTAATGTTTTATCTATATATATGAAATGCAACCCGGTTTCTCAAAAAAAGTGGGTTGTTTCAGTAAGTGGGCCCAGATGTCAGTGAGAACAACCACTGACCTAGTAGCAATCTGAATCACTCTCCGCTCTCCGCCGCAGCCACTCAACTAGTTGCATACCCTCGCACTCCGCCGCACCATGGCGCCGCCGCCGCCGCCGCCGCCGCCGCTGTGCTCGCCGCCAGAGCTGCCGGAGGAGATGCAGGAGGAGATCTTGCTCCGGTTCCCGCCCAAGGACCCCGCGCACTCTAGGGTCCAAGCCAATGGGAGACACAATTCTCTTTTGGGCTTGGGATGAGAGAGAACTTGAGCGGCCTCTCTCGGTGACGGTATGGCCCATTGGGCCGAAATGCTAACATGCTGCTCTGCATCACCATGGCCCAAGTGAGCTGTTTTAGTAGGTGGGCCCAGATGTCAGTGAGAACAACCACTGACCTAGTAGAAATCTGAAGGAATCACTCTCCACTCTCCGGCGCAGCCACTGAACTACTTGCATACCCTCGTGCTCCGCCGCACCATGGCGCCGCCACCGCCGCCGCCGCCGCGCTCGCCGCCAGAGCTGCCGGAGGAGATGCAGGAGGAGATCCTGCTCCGGTTCCCGCCCGACGACCCCGCGCGCCTCGTCCAGGTCGCCCTCGTCTGCAAGCCTTGGTGCCGCCTCATCTCCGGGCCCGGGTTCCGCCGCAGATACCGCGAGTTCCACCGCACCCGCACCCACCCCTGCTCGGCCTCTTCTGCAACATCGACGAACCATACAACCCCGAACTGGGCACATGCGACCTCGACATCTTCAGATTCGTCCCGACCTCCTCCTTCACCGCGCCCCGCGTCAACAGCCGCATGTGCTGGTGGTGGGTCACCGACGCCCGCCATGGCCACGTACTCCTCCACCGGACCTCTGAAGATGGGGTTAGTCCTATGGCCGGCTGCTACGGCCTCATGGTTTGGGACCCCACCACGGGCGAGAAGAAGGAGCTGCCCAGTCCGGCATCGGCATTGACACACACGAACTGGTGGACCGCAGCGGTTCTCTGCGATGCCGGCGCCGACGCCGGCGGCGCTTGCCATCACCTTGATTGCCACCGTGAGCCCTTCATTGTGGTTTTTGTGGCTTCTCGTGATAACGAGGGGACCTTCATCTCCACCTACTCATCCAATGCCGCTTCGTGGAGCATGCCAATCGTCTCCACTGAACATTCACTGGAAGCGTGCTACATCCCTGAGTTGACGCACGCTGCGCATCTGGGGAATGCACTCTACTTTCTGATGACTGATAGTTTCATTCTTAAGTATGATTTGGAGTTGCACGAAATGTCTTGGATTGAAGGGCCAAGTACGTCAACTAGATGCTCCTATGTGGCGCTCACAACTACAGAGGGTGGTGGGCTAGGGCTTGCCATCCTACATGAGTCCAGATCCAGACTCTACATGTGGTCGTGGAAGGATGCTCCAAAAGCAGATGCTAAATGGACACGAAGCAGAGCCATTGAACTCAGGAGATTCGATGCCGACTTAGACTACTCACCTAAAGTGCTTGGCTTTGCAGCTGATATTGGTTTCATATTTGTGATGGTGGATGATACGCTTTACACAATTGATTTAAAGACCAATAAGCTGATTAGGAAGGCTAAGGTTGCAGCAACGAGAAGACGTATCTGCTTCGTCGTTCCTTACTTCAGCTTCTATACTCCATGTACTCCAGGTACAGCTTTGCTTAGCTTTGGATTTCACAATATTCTGGACAAGTAATATTAAGTATATAACAACATGATATTTGCATGATACGCCAACAATAACGAATCTATGGAAATGGAATGCCGAAATTTGATATCAAACACAGATATCAAACTGTGTTCACCCTAAATAAATGTTTTATGTTGGGCCATCTTTAAAACTTGTTCGACATGCTTACCAATTTATTCATTTGCTATGAATCTATGATGCATGTGTGTGCTCTGATGGGATGGTCCTGACAGCTTAGCCTTAGCTAGGAGGGTATGCAGCATCAGGGGTAATAAAACAAGCCACTACTCGTTATTCCTATCTTTGATCCTGTTCAACCATTAACTCTGATCCATCAATCTGACTTTTAAAAGAATGTAAATGGCATCTGGGATGGTATTGTGGTGGAACTCATTTTCGATATTGACACAATTCTAATGTTATTGCCGTGAAGATGTAGATGACCATTCTTCACAGTGGCTTAGTATGAACTTATTGACCTAATGGTAGTGTCCGTTAAAGTAATGTGTAAATTTAGTCTCACGCGGTAAGGGTGTGTTTAGATCCAAAAACTTTTCACGAAAAACTACAGTAACGAATCTTGCGGCACATGCATGGAACATTAAATGTAGACAAAAAACTAATTGCACAGTTTGGTTGGAAATCGCGAGACGAACGTTTTTTAGCCTAATTAGTCCATGATTTGACACTAAAGTGTTACAGTAACAAATATGCTAATGACGGATTAATTAGGCTTAATAAATTTGTCTCGCGGTTTTCAGGCAAGCTATGTAATTAGTTTTTTTATTAGTATCTGAAAACCATTTCCGACATCACACGGAACATCCGATGTGATATTTTTCCAAAAACTTTTTACCCAACTAAACCCACCCTAACTTTATATTTCTAAGCTATGATCTGTCAGAGCCACTTAATGATGTTTGCCTGTTTGCTTAGCCATCAATTTGTCGGTGTATGTAATTTCCAAATATTGTGTGTTTTCAGCAACATTGGAAGTGGCCACTATTGGTGGTGAGGGACGTACAGCCAGGGGCGGAGCCCAGTGGAGGCGAAACCTGGCTCCCGCCCCCCTTGTCCGAGCCCTTGTTTAGTTTTCCCAATTCTCTCCCAAATTTCACTATGCAAAAAGAAGATTCCCCGTCATATCAAAATGTCGGCAAATGCATGGAGTACTAAATGTTGATGAAATCAAAAACTAATTGCACAGTTTTGTTGTACTTTGCGAGACGAACATTTTAAGCCTAGTTAGTCAAAATTTGGATAATTTTTACCAAATACAAACGAAATGCTACAGGAATTCTGATACAGTATTTTTCTCCCCAATTCACCGAACTAAACGAGGCCCGAGTGAACTTTGTTAATAGAGACTGCAACTCTGCAAGACTGTCAACCTGTTGCACCTCTGCACCTACAAGGCTGCACGAAATCAGGACGAAAGGACCAGCGGTAGGACTGCAGGTTTGCCTGGACTGGACCTTAGACTAGCCGCAGTGGATACTCTAAAACGATACTCTAAAGCTTTAGAGTATGAATATAGAGTAAAAACTGTTGCACCGGGTACTCTAAAACGATACTCTATCCTTTCTCTCACTCTATATTTAGAGTAGTACTGTGCTTACTCTATACTCTGTAGTGGCGGACCCCGCTAGCTAAACAAAGGAAAAAAAATGCTATAACTCACAAACCAAAAATCCAAATTAAATTTCGATTGCACCATTAAATTCGTCTCAATAAATCCTTCAAAACTAGATCACACATAGATATATTTAGATAAAGTGACAAGTCGGTCCCACAGTGAATAGAGTTGATAGAGGATGATATAGAGGATGGATGAGTGCAGGAGAATTGAGTATAGAGGAGAGAATCTTGCTGACTAGGACGTATAGAGGATGAATATAGAGGTCCATGAGTGCGGGTAGTCTTATCTAGTAATCTGCCGCAGGACTGCAGGACAAAACGGATCCCTGATATGTGATACGGCATAATTGCATGGTATGTGCAAATTCTGTGATGAATTTTCTTATCCTCCCATCTCATTCTTTTAGTCGATCAAGGACATGGGATAAATTTGTAATGGTCACGCTCCGCCACTGCGTACAGCTTCAGGTGCCTGAAGAAGTTAAGTGCTTGTGTGATCAGGCCCTTCAAGATCAACAATGGGATTGTTATGTGGGTCAGGACTTGCACTTGCACGAACAAGAAGGATGGCATGCACAGCACAAGCACAGTGGCTAAGCATCAGGCAGCGGCTTCTGAGCTACTGTATTTGGTTCTATCTTTTTTTTATATTTGCTTGGAGTACTTCGTTGTAACTTTGTGTTTGTGAACCTGTGAGCTAACTTAGGAAGTTGGTTGGGCTTCAGCCTAGAGGTCGTAGAACAGAACACTTGTGCTTCCTCTCCACCATTGCTTAATTTGTCGTGCCCCCAAAAAAATTTGGCCGTGATCACGCACAGTTCGCAGACAAACCTGGGCAGAACGCGGGCGAGCAAAACGACTGCCTTGATCTGGCTCGGCCGTGTACACTTGAATGAAAAGTAGCTGACGTGTCAACTGTTCTGTGGATGCATGTACTTCGAGATTTTAGGACTCTACGTCTCTTTGAATCTAAATAACTCAAACGGTATATCAGATTCAAAACTGTTTGCACCGAAATAATCCTTTCAATTAAATCTACAAAACAATATCTCAGTTGACTATATTTTGTTTTAAAAAATTACTAACATATAGGACCCACGTGTCATTCATAGACTCTTACCCAATTTTAGCATGACTACAATCCAAACATATATTTTTATTATTAAATTTTGGCTTGGTCACAAACCAAACATAGTTTTTTTGTTCCAATTTTGGCAGGGCTGTTTGGGTTACCACTTACCAGCCAGGCAACCTTGGCCCGTCGGCCCCTCATTTTGAGAGTCCAGGAATACACGTATTTGCGCTGGGATCACGCACAAATACGCCAACGTCGCACAGAAATGGTACACAGATTTAAAGGAAAATACCGAGCTTTATTGATATGGGAGAAACAGAGTCTTACAACAAAGGCCTAGAGGGCGCGATGGTGGGGGTTACAAACTATCGGGGTTCTTTAGCCGAGAAGCGGTGGTTTATTCTACATGGAGGTCTACTAAGGCGATACAACGATGCGACGTCCTAAACCACAGGCAAGCTCAAGCGCGGTCGAAACCCTAGCTTCAATGTCATCCTCCTACGATCGGAAACCTCGCGTACACCTATTCGTCGTCAGGCATCTCCTCGTCGATGTCGAAGTCCTCTTCAGTGCCGAAGTCTGTGGGTCAACAACGGGTGAGTACATACGTACTCAGCAAGCCCTAACCATAGGGTGGAAATAGAAGTGGTGTGTGATAATAATTAAGGTTTGGTCCTAGCAGAGTATTACCATTCCCACTAGTCCCGGTTAGTGTTAGGTTATAATTCCAGTTTCATTACACATAAGAGGGGAGGAAAAGCATCATCTAATCATAGTATCCCATCCTAGCATTTGCCCATTCCAAGGACGTGGCTATTCGAATAGATTTAGTAAAACTCTACAGAGGTGTACAAATTTCCCCACACGATAGGTATAAATTCCTTCCATGATCAGTGGACGAAATAGACCTAACAAGACCCCGTACTCGAAAGAAAGCCACCTTAGATATCCATATAACCTTACTACGGCTTCTCAGGGGTTGGAAACACTCGGGGAAGATCACATAGCATCCCATCAAATCACTCGGGAAGATCACATAGCATCCCAATAAAATAGTCAGTGGCTCGTACCCGGCCAAAAAGTCAGGGGCTCGTACCCGGCCCAAAATCACATAAGCTTAACGTGGAAGATCACATAGCATCCACGCCAACGGACCACGGAAGATGACATAGCATCCGTGTCTTCTCCTGATATTCCGCTGCCTACACCGACCTCCTTAGTAAGGACTATACTTCTATCTAACGGGGTGTGGAATCTAGTCTACCCATATAGACGTGTGGTTGTACGTAATATCTCACTAGGCGAGAGTAAACATGGCAACGGGGACCCGATCCCCGATTCCCCGCGGGGAATTCCCCTATTAGGGGACGGGGATGGGATCAAATTTGTCCCCACGGGGAACTAAACGGGGAAGAAATAGCCCCCGTCGGGTCTCACGGGGTCGGGTACGGTAGTGCATCCCCCGTCCCCGTATCCCCGATCCCCGCTTCGCAGCACAACCATGTCCGCTCGGCCCATTATGGCCCATCATAATTCATAGCCCACGTAAACGCTGCATATAAAAGCAGCGAAACCTAAGTTTCCAACCTCCCCAGGTCTCGCTCGCCGCCGCTCGCCTAGCTGAGTTATGAGCCGCGCCGCCGCCCTTCTGTAGTCCCGCACTCTCTCGTTCCTCCCACCGTCGCACATCCTTGCAATCGCGCTCCTACTTCCTACAGCAAGCTCGCAGCGTCGTGCCACCGTGCCATGCTCCCTCAAGAAGTAAAGATGTATGCTTCAGATCAGGAACTGGCTGCTCAAGCTCAGTGTGGAGATGAGATGACGCCATGTCTTTGCTGGAAGCGACCGCTACAGTCACCTGTTGCGTCCCGTAGGCTGCAGCCAATGCCAGGTCTCGTCACTGAGTTGCAGAACACAGAGGCAAGATGCTTAGCAATGGATATTCGTGGATTTGAGTTTTTCATGTATTTATGCCTTGTATTTTATTTGCGTTTTGTGAGACATGAATTAGCAATGTTCATTGGCAATGGACATGCCAGAAATATTTGCACAGTTAATGTATGTTTCAAATTTTTGATGCCATAAATTAATTTTTTTCCCTCATCTCTGTAACACGGTGACGCGGTGACGGGGAACCCCACGGGGACAAATTCCCCGCTCGGGGACAGGGACGGGGAAAGAACTCTCCCCGACAATGTTCACGGGGACGGGGATGGGTGGACTTTGTCCTCCGCGGGGACGGGGATGGTGAGCGAACCCCCGACGGGAATTCCCCGTTGCCATCTTGAGGCGAGAGGGACTACGAACCGTTCCTTACCCGACTAAGACGGGTATCTCCCAACAGGAACCCACACAGACAAACCTGTCAAGGTAATCCAACACATGAATTACCCTTCACCCGCATGTCTAGAGTAGATCAGGTTTTGCCATAATATCAAGTTTATAACCATTTATTATTGCATAATCATCAATTCTCTAATTTTCGGATAACGGTTCCATAAATCGTAATAGTTGCAAGATTAATTAAGCAGATGGTAGAGGGAGGGGGAGCTAGGACTTGCCTTCATTGTTGTCGTCTTGCTCCTGGTGATCACCTTCGTCTGTCGGCGTAGCTATCGCATAAGACTACCACCAAACACAAATAAGAACAAAAAAACAAACATAGAACAATATGATGGTACCAGGTGCAATGCACAAAGCTAGATTTTAGATGAATTTTAGAAGTGGTTTCATGCAAAACGGAGTTAGGATGCTAAAGATATGCATTTTAGAAGTTTATTCTACAATTAATTAACTAAGAAAGATTTTATATGATTATTATGATGCATGAAAATATGAACTAAATACATAATTAAATTCCTTAATGTATCTAGTTATTTTACAAATTTTCTGGGAATTTTTCTAGATCAGGAAAATATATTTCTAAGCTTCTATGTACAATAGCCAGGTGCACCTAGCATTTACTTACATGTACCTAGTGCGGGTGTGTGTGTGCTATGTGTGTGAGTGACAGGAGGGGCCAAGGGTGATAGCATTATCGTCATGGCCCACACCGCAGAGAGAGAAGAAGGGGACTGACGGGGACGGTGTCGACGGAACGGCATCACCGCCCTGTCCCACACAACAATGAGAGAGAAGGGGGGAAGAGGGAGGAACGGTGATGAACGGGGTCACCGGCGTGGTGTCGGAAACAGGGGAGGGAGGCGGCGAGGGTCACCAGCGTGGTGTCGGAAACAGGGGAGGGAGGCGGCGAACTCGCCGGAACTGAACATGCCGACGGCGTCGACCCTCGGTGATGGTGTTGGGGGTGGTGGACGGTGTGCGGGAGGCCACGTCGCAGCCGGTAGAGTGCCTGCCAACGGCAACAGGTGCTCATGGGGGTGATGGCGGCTCGCCGGAGGAATTACGGCAGCACGTTGCAATGGATGCGGCCCAGAGGCCGTAATCCTAACAACTAACTATGTACATGCGTGCGTGGAGTCCAAACAAACCTAATGGTGGTGATGGGGGTTCAGCAGGGCCTTGCCGACGGTGGCCGACGACCATGGCGGTTCGGCGGAGCAAGGTGCACGGCGACAGGATAGTACAGAGGAGGGGGGAAGGAAAATAAGAGAAGCATGAAGTAGAGGAGGGGCTGGAGGACTCACCGGCTACTCCTATCG
Source organism: Saccharum hybrid cultivar R570 (assembly GCA_038087645.1). Classification (NCBI taxonomy): domain Eukaryota; kingdom Viridiplantae; phylum Streptophyta; class Magnoliopsida; order Poales; family Poaceae; genus Saccharum; species Saccharum hybrid cultivar. The sequence continues at coordinate 3,546,712 of JAQSUU010000368.1, forward strand.
ACCCGAGATGCAGCAAGGAAGAAGAAAGAGGAGAGCGGCTCCAATGGCGTCACTGGTGCCCGATTTGGGGCGAAACGACTTAACTCGCTACTGAGGGAGTGGGAGGAGGAATGGAGGGGAGAAGTGATGTTCCAACTCCTAGTGGAGCTCGGAGTGAGAGGGGCGAGGTCGGAGAGCCATCGGCCGGGCCTATTTATAGGCCGACCATGGTGGTTCGCCGTCGCTGATATTTCCTTCCCCGGCGAGATATTTTCCCTTCCCGTGCACGAGTTTGAATTCAAGGTCGGTTCCGCATAGTGCGTTCTTATCCGCGCGCTTGTCCGGGAGCTAGGAGGTTGACTATGGAGGTAACGGCTATTGGAGCTCGACGCGACGTGTGGCCATGGTGGTCAGAGGAGGATCAGGGGAAGAGAGAGAGAGAGAGAGAGAGGCTTCTGGAGGCGTCCGTGTCCTTATCCTCCACTCGTGCCGAGGCGAGGCGGTGGCAGCAGGGCCGAGGCGTCTGCACGCGACGCGGTATTTGCGTCGACGATGAGGGGAGGAAGACGATGATGACACCTGGCCCCCAGTCGTCAGCCGGAGGGAGAGAGGGAAAGGGAAAAGGGAGGAGGCGGGCGCGACTTGGGCCGAGGTGGGGTGCCGGGCCGGCCCAGTGCGCAGAAAGGAGGAAGGATGGGAGAGGGCTGCTGCTGCCGTGGGCCAAAGGGAGAAGAGGGAGAGAGATTGAGCACGTGAGGCTTTTCTTATTTCCTTTCTCCTTTTCTATTTTCTAGAATTTATATGCTATGCTTTTCAAATGCTATTGAATTTAAATTTGAACATGCATGGATGCATAGAGTACCACCATATGCTCAACAAGCCAAGCAAGCAAGCAAACAAACAATGTCACACACAAAGTTGGGTAACAAAGTCAAGTTTATCCTATTAAAATTATCTTCTAGGTGGATCAAGTTTTATATTTATGAAAAGATTTAAAAAGTTCAAATTTTTAGTGGTTTTCAAAATAGGTAAAAACTCAGGGTGTTACATGACTCTAAGCCTCGGTGCACCTCATCTACGTCCCCGACTTCTGTCGCAGATATCGTGAATTCCATTTAACAACCCCTAAGGGCAAGTACATTGGTCTAAAAGTTCAAGAATCCAATAACCAACATGTACCGTTAATTAATGCCACCTAACGCGATGTGTTGTGACTTGCTGATCGCCTTATCGAGACTTAACTATGTTGTGATATGTTGATCGCCTTGATATAAGAATGTCTAACAAAAGTTACTTTTATCAAATGTCCAAAATTACATGGGTGCTGCGAGACTTGATATTGCGATTGTGTTTCGTCAAATGTTGATTGCTCGCCATCTAGCTGGCCCCATCCAAACCACTCGACACAACAACAGCGGCACCCTGACCTCGCCGCGGCGGCGCTACTGCTCGCTCAAGGAGCGGTCCCGGTGGATTTAGTAGGCATCAACCCACATAGCTGGGCTCGGGCATCGGTGACATGCGTTGAGTGGAAGGAGCTTAGACGGTCGCCTATCCCAGACCTTGCGTTGCACAAATACGATGAGATACACTAGATCTTGACGTGAGGTCATCAAAGCATCTACTGGCCATGGGCAGCGAGAGAGGAGGAACAAGGGAGAGGCACGAGTCGTTGAGCAGGTCGTGGAGTCACTAGAGCATCCTTTAGCGAGTAGTCGCCAGCGCAAAGAGGATAGGAGAGGGGAGGGTGGTGGTGTGACTAGCGAGGCATGTCAATGCCAAGGGGTGTGAGAGAGAAGGGAGAAGCAAGAGAGTAGGAGAGACCTGGTATCAGCTTAGGATCAACCGTGTAGCACATCGTTATCGACAAACAACCGTACGTGGCATCGGCCGAGCTGGCTGTCATTGATTCCAAATGGACTGAGTTTTAGACACATGACGCTAACACCCCTCCGCCCTTCAACCGTCAGCCACATTTGAGACCAAAAGCGCAAGCGAGTGTCCTTGATGCTCTAAACCCGCAGCCACGAGCAACACCGCGAGCGCTCTGGAGCCGATGAGCCATACCCAGCGGGTGCGCTTGACGAAGACAACACGTAACGAATGTAACTTCTTGTGGGATCATGTGTAGCCACTGTTCGCCTAAACGGCCGTTTAGTCCGTTTAAATACTGTTTAAACGGTAAACAGAAGTCAACCGTGTTGTTTAGGCCTTAAACGGTGAATTAAACGGTTGGGCCGGTTAAACCCGTTTAAACCGTTCAATCCCGTCTAAACAGTCTAAACAAAATCAGATTAAACGTGATTAAATGAGCTAAGCAACCATTTAATCCATAATTAAGTGAATTAAAGGATTACGTCTATCCCAATCAACATGAAACTAATTCACATTGTAATTATATGAAGTGTTGTGGGATTTAGATTTCTTCCAACAAGATTATTTGGTAGAATATTTGATTTTTACATGTGTAAATATGTATGAGTTCTAGCAAATTTTATTTTTACCTACATAAATATGTATATTTTTATTGTTATTGTACAAAACCATTTAGGTCATTTAACTCCGTTTAAACACCGTTTAAATGGTCTAAACGTTAAACGAAGGGTGACCAACTGTTTATCGTTTAGCGTTTAGAAAAACATTGTGTGTAGCAGAGCACGCAAGCACTTGCCACTACAGCAAGCAAAAGTTGCCCACGCGAATGAAGGGACACGGGCGGATATTTTTCATTTAGAGCTAATCGTAGATCGACAACTCCACACGAGAAGGACAGATAGGTAGTGTGGAGAGTTGCTATTGGCCGGATTGGGATCAAAAGGTGACATAGTATCTTTTTTACTGTCGTGGACTGGCCATTAGCCTAGCTAATGCGAATGGATGGAAAACAAAAGGAAAAGGGACCGCGGAGTAGCTAGCTCTAGCTTTATGCACGCGCGCCGCGCGGGACACACGCTTTGCTTGCATGATCGACAGTAGATCGAGGTAACAAAATCTTCACTATATATATATATATATATATATATATATATATATATATATATATATATATATATATATATATATATATATATTTATTGTTAGTTACGTATAGTGGGATATGGAGCCCTCCAGCATGCAGCATGCATGAGCATGACGTTCTCTCCACTCACTAACTAGCTAGCTAGCTCGTGCACGTCCGCACTACGTTTTTAAATACATACAGTATGTATCTTGCATGCAAATTTGTCAAATTAAGTTAGGTCTGATCTATCGCACGATCATCTAATCTACAGTGATTTGTGTGGTAACTGCTAAAGTTGCACACATCCGATCCAAAAGCTGATACGATATTATACCTAGTGACATGGCAAAATCATGCACAGGGCCGGGAAGACGGACGCCCGTTGGCTTTCCATGCGTATAAATTACCCATGCCGTCCATACCATGTGTGCACAAGCTAGCTAGCTATAGCGCCCACAGCTTGCACAAGAGACCGAGAAGAGATAGTGATTGGAGTGACATAGTAGATCAAGCGCCCGTTTGGGAACCGGTGGCGATCGACTATGAGGTCCGCCCTCCTCTCACTATGTTTCCACTTAGCCTTAGCCATTGCACTTTCTGCAAGTGTTCTTGATCTTGTTCATAGTAGGGTGATCGACTTAAAGCCACCACAACCTAGACCAAATCCGCACCGTAGACCAAAACCCACGCCACAACCGGACCCAAAGCCGGATCCCAAGCCTCAACCAGAGCCTGCACCACAACCGGACCCAGAACCGAAGCCAATGCCACAACCTGAACCCTTACCCACACCACAACCACTTCCAAATCCTGAACCAGAACCAACACCACAGCCGAACCCAGAGCCAGGACCCATACCCACACCACAACCACTTCCAAATCCTCAACCGGAACCAACACCACAGCCGAACCCAGAGCCAGGACCCTTACCCACACCACAACCACTTCCAAATCCCGAACCACAACCAACACCACAGCCGAACCCAGAGCCAGAACCCAAGCCAGTGCCATAGCCTGAACCCTTGCCCACACCACAACCACTTCCAAATCCTCAACCCGAACCAACACCACAACCGAACCCAAAGCCAGGACCCATACCCACACCACAACCACTTCCAAATCCTCAACCGGAACCAACACCACAGCCAAACCCAGAGCCAGGACCCTTACCCACACCACAGCCACTTCCAAATCCTGAACCACAACCAACACCACAGCCGAACCCAGAGCCAGAGCCACAACCAGGACCCATACCCATACCACAGCCAGATCCAAATCCTAAACCAGAACCAACACCACAGCCGGACCCAGACGCAGAACCCAAGCCAATACCACAGCCTGAACCCATACACACACCACAACCAGATCCAAATCCTGAACCAGAACCAACACCATAGCCAGACACAGAGGTGCCAGAACTCAAGCCCATACCACGACCTGATCCAAACCCAACATCACAACAAGACCTAAGCCTACACTGTGACCTAAACCTCAGCCATAGCCTTAACTAAGACCAAACCTTCACTTGGCCTGAAAATAACACCAAGACCATCAAGGCCGGCACCCCATCCAATCCTTGAACCAAAACCAAAGCCTGAGCTTGATCCAAGCCCGAAGCCTTTGCCAAAGCCAAAACCCCAACCTAAACCATCCAAGCCAAACCCAAGCCAAGCCCAAAACCCTAGCTTAATCCATCCAAGCCAGAGCCTCAAACAAGCCCCAAACCTACACTGGAGCCAAAGACCCCAACCACGACCATTAAACACAGAGCCACCACCTCTTTAGCCACCCATTGGCATGAGAATCATGGAAGGAAACTAAGAAGAGGATAATGGTACCGTTCAACATGCATACAACCTAAAGCTTCGCTATGAGCAAATAATATTGTTTGTGTAAGAGTGAACTATATATATGTAGTACTACTGTGTATGAACTCATATGAACTTATGTGTACCCACTTGTTCTTGTGTATGTTTCCATTAGCATGGCTTCATGTATATGCTTTACTAAGTTTGTGTATCATCAGTGAATTGAATAAAAGGAACAAGTCGTATATGTCTTGTTTGGGTACTTGCATTGACCATTAGTTTTTCTCTCTTTTCTAAAAAAAACTGAATGGGCAAACACAAGATTTTGTCTATCTTACCGATAGAACAGGGAGTTTACAAAATCTAGAGACTTTTCAAGAGCAACGTACATTGTGATTAATGAGACTAATATTTTTGGATCAATGGGCGTATGTGTAATGCGCCGGCCCATTAATGTTCACAAAATCTAGAGACTTTTCAAGAGCAATGTACATTGTGATTAATGAGACTAATATTTTTGGATCAATGGGCGTATGTGTAAAGCGCCGGCCCATTAATGTTCTGGTTTCAGCCTGTTGTGGCTCATATATTGTCTTCTTGTGGAACTAGTCCCACTTTGGTTGTTTAAATAGGTTTAGACCAGCTTATAATTCTTGTCATTTCAAACAAAACACCTCCTAGTTAACCCTTTTACATGATATGAGAGCAAAAATATAAGGGGGTGTTTAGTTGGTAGGTGAAAAGTTTTTGGGTGTCACATCGGATGTTTCATGGGATGTCAGAAGGGGTTTTCGGATACTAATGAAAAAACTAATTACATAACTCGCCTGGAAACCGCGAGACGAATTTATTAAGCCTAATTAAACCATCATTAGCACATGTGTGTTACTATAGCATTTAAGGCTAATTATGGACTAATTATGCTTAAAAGATTCGTCTCGTGGTTTTCAACCAAACTGTGCAATTAGTTTTTTTTGTCTACATTTAGTACTCCATGCATGTGTCCAAACATTCAATGTGATGGGGTGAAAAAATTTTGGGTGGACACTAAACACCCCCTAAGAAAGGTGCTATGCATGTATGGGCCCGTTTCACTTGAAAAGCTAGGCCTTAAGGAGTTCTTGGAAAGGGTTTATAGTGTAGTGTATATCTAATGTTTTTTGAGTGACCTACTTCAAAGACATCTGTTGCTAATGGCAAAAATTAATAACCAACCATATTCTAGCAAATAGGTTCATAAAGGAATGTATTAAAAAAAACCATTATCCACAAATTAAACTAGAAATTTTATACAATGCTACTAAAGTTACCTTGACCACTTCTGAGTTAATAAAGTGACTACAATAGATACTCAAGGCCATATAACGGAGACAATATTTACAAGCAGTGATCAGTACGACAGAACCTACAATAGAACTCGCTATGCTGACACACCAAGAGCGATCTTCTCCAACCATAATCTTCAGAACAACTAAACTACGGTACCCCTGATGTCCATCGACGTCGTTCCATTAACAGGGAAACTGGAAAGTACACAAATCACAATTGACAAATCACAAGAGAGAGCAACAGAGAGATGGCAATGCAGTAGAATCCAACTCCAAACAGCCCACAGGCTTCGATGTTCAACTCGATACCGACATCATACTGATCGACTCATCGACAAGCAGTCCCACAGCTGTGTCCGATCGATCGCCGTGATCGATGGGAATCGCACCGAGCAGCTTGCCCGCGCAAGACACGACGGGCCGTGCGAGGCGCGACGGTGGCCGCGCGGAGGACGACCGGGCGTCCCTGTGGATCGACTACTTCTTGTTCGAGCTCGAACACGGTGGCACCCGCACTGCGCGCGCCATGGCCGACGCGGCCGCGAACGTCTAGGTGCGCACCGAGTGCGTCCTGGCGGTGGTGAGTGGTGACGTTAAGTCCACGAGACAGTTCAAGCAGCAGGTGCAGCCGGCGGCCGGCTGCACATACCGCGCAAGACACGAGGAAGTGCCTACCTGAGCGAGCGATGGTTCGGCGGCTGCTTGCACTTGTGCTGCCGCCGCCGGTGGACGGTGGTTCCAGCCGGCGGCCGTTGCGCTGGTGGTGGTGGGAGCAGTCGAGCAGATATAACCGTTGCTCATGCAACAAGTTTTCGCATGCCTCGGAAAATCGTCATGCGCCTTTGTTTCCTAAATAAATGCGTCAATCCTCTCGTGTTTCACCTTGGTTCTAGTTCTACAAGATCATGTATGCTGGCTGTCAATACCTCGCGTTGCAACGTGCTTTGGCAGACGGTAGATCGTAACACGCACATCGCATCAAAAGTAACCTATCTACTACCATATTCCCTTGGCTGAAAAACAACATGCATCACAGAATTGCTTATTTAACAATAGCCAGGAAGATCGTATTCGAGGGAAAAAAAACACTAGCCAAAAGATAAAAGTAGTACCCTATTTGGCCCCGAAACAATAAACAAATGGTTATGCTCTGTTGAGGGCGTCCGACGCTCCCGCAACCGGCCGGACGTGCTCCTCCGTGGGCCTGCGGCCTCTCTGTGGGCTTTCGGACGCGGACGGGGAGGCCCAAATCCCTCCACGCAACGGGGCGTTTCCCCTCCCGTGACGTTTCGGATCGGGCATTTGTCCTCATTCCACCGCGGGCGCGGCCGCGTCTTCCTCGCCGTGGGGAACCGCTTTTCCGCGTGAGTGAGGGTGCCTGCACTACGTCATCCCGCCGCCGCGCCGGCCTCCACCGTGCCGGCCTCCACCACGTCGGCCTCCACTGCGCCGGCCTCCACCGCGCTGCGCGCACGCCGCTTGCCTCCAGCGCGTCGCGCCTTCTCTGCCGCGGCGCCTGAATTTCCTGTCGCTGCAAGTAAAGAGCGGCGTGTGCCCGCAGCGGTGAGTATGTGCATCACGCTTCCCGTCCTTCACAGTGATTGCGACGGTTTCCTGTCATCCTAACCCTAGCGTTGCAGGTACGACGCCGATTGCCTGCCTCCCGCCCACTCCTCCTGACCGAACTTCGTTTTCCAGCGATGCATACCAGATCAGGCCTGGATGCTTCACCCGTCAGAGGTGAATCGCCCAGCAGCACCGACGAGGAGGCAGGTGATGGATGGGGATGTGGTTGTGTGCGTGTGGCAGCGAGGAAGGTGTGTAGCAGTAGGGCACGAGCGGCTCTGTCAACGAGCAAGGCCCCCAACATGAAGGCAGGGCAAGCATCTTCCAGCAAAGTTCGAAGCAACATCACTATGAAGAAATCCTCAATGAAGAAGGTTCTGAAGCAGCAAGGTATGATTACGTAGGTGGATTTTGTGCTTAGTGCTATGTAGTTTGTACATTTTTTATGTTGATTATGCACATCCTGATACTAGTATGTTGATTTATATGCAGACCCTATTACTAGTTTTGCATAAGTGGGTTGTAGCTGTGTGTGCATAGTGCTCTGGTAGCAATGTTTTTTTTGCCCCAACTGTTTGTTTTTGTGTGTTGCCATTTGTTTCCAGTAGCATATCTCAATTCATCTCACAATATCTGACAAGGTTGTAATATCTAAGCAAGAGTCAAGAGATTTGTAATCATGGATTCATGGAATTTTGATTCATTAATACCAAACATGATGCAGTATCCTAACACATATCATTACGATTCAGTGAGATTGACTGAAAATAGTTTCTATGTTGTGTTTATTTGTTTATGATGACCAAACTGCATCCTATCTTTTGATTTAAATGGTCACCATGATATGTTCAATGTGTCATGCCTTTTTCATATAATAGCATGTGTTTTTTTGGCACATCTATGCTGTCCACCTATGTGTTTTTGGATCATGTACAATCAGCCATGTGTTATTTATGAACTGTGTACCCCCAATTTGTCGGATTTTTTATTTTTAATATGTTTCTTTTGTCTTTTTTGTGCAGGAATTATTGCTCTCAAACTGAAAGGCAAAGGAAATGGTGACGCCGAGTTCGTAACAAGATTTTTAGTCCACAGGATCCGTGACCATAAGTTCAGTCAAGAACAAATTGGGTGGATTGAAGATGCTGGTTTTGGTTCTTTACTTGCCATATCTGAGTTTTCTATCCCTGTGAAGCTTGTTGCATGGATCATGAAACATGTAGATGTTAAATTGAGAGAGTTCAGGCTCAAACATAAAGTCTTTGTATTGGACAAGCAGCTTGTATGCAATGTTCTTGGTGTGCCTAGCGGAGAAGAGTCTGTTATGCTTACTGGAAGCGTTGATCAATATGAGGCTTTTCAGAAGATTCGTGAGCCTTTTATGGAAGGATTCAAGAGGAAGTGGTCCAAGTGCATGGAGGTGTTGACTAATCCTAAGGACAAGGACTCTTTCATGCGGGCATTCATGTTGTTTGCCTTGGGGTCTGTACTCTGCCCAAATACAGACAATGCAACCACCCTACGGTACTTGTACAACTTACAAGATGTCTCTAAAATTAAATCATTTGACTGGGCTGGGCACATTCTTGTTGAGTTGATGAATCAAGTCCAAAAGTTCCAGAAGCATGATCCTGATGCTGAAGGTGCTTCATCAAGCATTTACCTTGGTTCATGCCTTGTTGTCTTGGCGGTATGTGCTTTTTTCTTCTTTTTTTTATAGTGCATTGGTACTACCTGATGTTTTCTAGTAGTTCTTTTTTATTTATGTTTCAGGGGGTACCACTTCATGTGTTGCATCTTTATTTTCATACTTGTTTTTGTGTTATCATCTCATGTTGAAGTAGCTCTATATTTATGTTTCAGTGGCATCACCTCATGTGTTGCAGTAGCTCTCTATGTATGTTTCAGTGTTATCACCTGATGTGTTGTAGTAGCTCTCTATGTATGTTGCAGTAGCTCTATATGTATGTTACAATGTTATCACCTCATGTGTTTTAATAGCGCTCTATGTATGTTACTGTAACTATATATACATGTTTCCTTTACATGTTTTCCTAATGTTTGGGCCTTCATGTTTTTTCTGTTGAATGTAGATTGTGTACATGGACTACCTTGCCATACCTGCTGACCAGGCTACTCACAAGATCAATTATTCTGTCCCACGCATCTGCCATGTCACGAACGATGACTTTAAATTCATTGAAAAGGTTGACCGGAGTAGGCTTCAGCTTCATTCATTCGGGAAGCAACCTGTGAGTTTGATTCTTTTTTTCAGTTTCATTCATCTTTAGTCATTTATTATAGTCATTACATTATTTTTTTTGATATAATATACCTTCATTGATTGTTAGTTCCGAACGACCAGCCCCTATCCCACCCCAGTGCCCATGACTGGTTACATCAAACACCCGCCGCTAATGCTTGGAGCAGAGGCTGTCAAGCCACCCCAGCCACCAATGTACGAAGAAGAAGAAGAAGATCCCGTGCATCCAAGTCTTAAGGACTGGAACTGCCCTGGCACTTCCAGCCACCGTCCATTTGGCACTCCTACGGTTTCCGTTGAGGTGATTTTTTGTCGAAACCCTCTATACATTGCATAGATGTTGCACAACATGCATTCAGTTTGTTGCACTACACTTTTCCCCATGTTTCATTCCCCCCAACTTCATATGTTTCAGTGTCATTCCCTACATGTTGCACAATTTGCATTCAATTGTTGCAGTGTAATTTCTCCCATGTTTGCATTCCCCCCACTTCATATGTTTGACATTGCAAATATTATTTTTATTGCAGTCCCTTTCTGAAGAATACCAAGTTCTATTGGCGCAGCATAATTCTTTGGTGGAGAAAGATTTTGATGAGCTTGCACAGTCAATGAAAGAGCAAGGGAAGGCGATCATGGCAAAGCGTGGTGCTGAGTTGGCTTCTAAGTTGATGGATCTGAACAAATGTCTGAATGATGTTGCTAATTTGTCAAGTAAGATGAGCCAGGCAAAGAAACCTTCCAATGACAATGGCAATGCGTATCCTGCACCAGACTTTACTTTTTCTATGGCTGAGTCACCCAAGAAACCATCCATCCCACTACAGAGTACAGGACATGCAAGTACTTCAAGTGCAACAATCATACCGGAGGAGAGCACAAAAACTCCTATTTATTCGCCTCCACCAATCGAACCAGATGAGAGTGCCAAAGGTCCACTTGTTTCCCCTCCCCCAATCACACAAGAGGAGAGTACAAAAGGACCTTTTGCTTCCCCTCCACCAATCCCACCTGAGGCGAGTACAAAAGCACCAGATTCTTCACCTCCACCAATCCCACCAGAGGATAGTAAAAGAGGTCCAGTTCCTTGGAAGCCATCAGTGCCTTCATATGTTGATGATATTCCTTCATTTGACCTATTCCAACCTGATGAACCAGAGTTTGAGGATGTCTGTGTAGAAAGATCCAGAAGCCCTAAGCCTACGCCTACTGGTAAACACTTTGGTTTTTTGTCTTATAGTCCTTTTTTTGCAGTAGCTCTATATTTTTTATGTTTCAGTATCATTACCTGATGTGTTGCAGTAGCTCTCTATGCATGTTTCAGTGTTATCACCTCATGTGTTACAGTATCATTACCTGATGTGTTGCAGTAGCTCTCTATGTATGTTTCAATGTTATCACCTCATGTGTTGCAGTACCTATTTTTTCTACTGTTTCATTGGCACTCTCTTGTGTTGCAGTGGCTATCCATAAATGTTTTAGTTTATATGCTTTCATATGTTTCACCCTGATTTCCATTGTTTGATTAGTACTACCCAATGTGTTCTACTAGCTAACAATATATGTTTCAGTATTTTATGTTTCCATGTACTTTGGGCCCTGAATTTTTTTGTCCAGGGGACCCAATCATTGAGGCTTCCAAGGAAAGACAAACAGGCTCAAGCACAATCGACAAAAGGAATAGAAAGAAGAGGAAAAGAATTGATGTTGGCCTTGGGCAGAAGCAAAGAAGACACAAGTCTGATGATGATGATACCAAAGAAATGTGGATCAAGTTTTTCGCTAAAAGAGCTTTTGATCAGGGATTCAAGATAAAAGGTCAAAGCCAACCGTGAGTTTACCCCCTCCCAACCCTATCTAATTTTTTTTTTCATTTTTTTTGACTTTGTCCTACACTTTTTATGCCCTGAGTAATGTGCTGTCATTATCTATTGCATTAGGCTCTCTCAGTTGTTTCAAATGTATTATTCATGTGTTGAAACTAGCTCCTTTTTTTGTTTTCCATAGTTCATTCGCTATTGTTGTTTCTTTATTGATTATGTCGCCTTTTCTTTTTCTACAAGGCCACCTTTCATTGAAATCAATGGCTTCCACATTACATATGATGAGTTCTATGATTCCTTCAAGGCACGTGGATTGGTTGGTAACAATGTAATGTATTTTGTGGAGTTACCGGTTCAATCTTGACTATCTTCAATTGTATGAAGAGAAGAAAACAAGAGATATAAAATTTGCTTTCCCCCAATTGGCCACGGTAATATTACAAGACTTGTGACTTTGCATTTCAATCTGAATTCCTGAACCTCATTTTTTATTTAGATTTTTTATTTTTTTCCTATTTCTCACCTTTTTACTGTGTGGTTTGACAGGACTTCATGAGCATTGATCCAAGTTCTTTCTGTCATGAAGAGACTTGCAAGAAGCTTTACACCCAGATAAACGAAAAGTGGACTATCGCCAAGATGGATCTGGTATGTAGCTCTACATACATTGTTTTGTTTTCCATATACTTTCAGTCCTCTGATTTTGTCTTCCGTATCACTGGTACTACCACATGTGGTGCAGTAAGTATCTATATATGTTTTAGCCCTGATTTTTTGTACTATTTCATTGGGTACTATGCAGATGTTCTTCCCTCTAGTATTTGATTACCACTGGGTGCTTCTTTGTGTTAGTATGTTCATGAAGCAAATTGCCTTCTTCGACTCTTTGAGTGCCTCCAAGGAGAGCACATGTTTGAAGCGTGCCAAGAACTTGGTAAGTGGCTTCCTTTGCACACTCAATCCACCTTTGTTGAAATAGCTCCTTTTTCGTTGACTTTTTTTGTTACAACATATGTGTGGGTGTATGTTATAAAGTTCAACACGTGATGACATGATGTTCATATGATTTAGCTAGCCAGCTGAAAATTACCAAATAAGAGTTTTTTCTGATTTTTTAGTGTCATCCGGTGTTTTGTAAATTGTCATTGTCTCCTGTACATGTTGCACATTTATTTATGAGCTGTTGAAGTTGCTATCGATTTTCTATTTCATGTGTATTGCTGAATTGTTTTCATTGTTTTTCAGATTGAGAATTTTGCAACCACAACAATGAAACATGGGGTACTCAGAACTGACGTGTCTCAATTTGAGTGGACCTACCCTATATCACCTAAACAAAAGAATTTGTTGTTTTTACAATTTAGCATGCCCATGCCTTTGAATATCGCCTAAAGATATGTATGTTCACATGATTTATTGTTCCTTTTTCTTCTTGCAAGGTTTGACTGCGGGCTGTACACAATGGATTATATGGATGCATGGGACGGCAAGAAGTTGGTGGATTCTTCACTTGAGAAAGTATGTGTTTCCATTTTCAAAATTTCTTAGTTTTTGCAACTCCTATGTCTTTTTTGTCTCTAAATGTGCTTGCTCATTTTTGGTCTCCTAACCTGTTATTTTTATTATGTCTTTTCCCAGGGGTCAGTCCTAGAGTACAGGAAGTACGCTGCTGCACTACTGCTTCTATCCCAACACAATGTGGTCAAGCTAGATGACTTTGTGAAGAACTATGAGTCCAAGGAGACCTAATCAAGTTGATGCTATGTAGTTTTAGGGAGGTGTCAGGAAAACAATGTGCATTGAAACACCAGTATTCTTGTAAATATATGAGTGCAGTACCCGCTATTTTTCTACATGGCAAATATGTGAATGCTTATGTTTTTTTAGGTTATCATACCCTGGTTACATCATGGCATGATGTTGATCTACCTTTTGGTAGCACCTAAAGTCTACTAACTACTGCAATGTTGTGTACTGCGAACATCTTTCTAAAAATGTTGGTTAGTTTCTTAAGATTGTGTTGCAACATTTACTTTTTTTTTCCATTCAGCCCTCGCTTGTCAAACTTTTTGCTGTTAGCATGAGCGCATTTTCCAGATGTATTAGCAGTGAGACTTGACTGTTTCATTAGAGCACTTCAGATGTGACAGCAGGAACCTTTGCTTTTGTTGCATTTTCCATATTTTTCAGATGTAACAGTAGTGATAGTCGGCTGTTTCAATAGAGCATTTACAGATGTAATAGTAGTTAAATTATGCTGTTTCACTATCCATTTTTTTTAGATGTAAAAGTAGTGAGAGTCGTCTGTTTCAATAGAGCATTATAGATGTAACAATAGTGAAAGTATGCTATTTCTTTTTTATGTTTCTCAGATGTAACATTACTGAGACTCGGCTGTTTCATTAGATGATCTCAGATGTAACAGTAGTGAAATTTTATGGTTTCATTAGAGTTATTTTCAGATGTAACAGTAGTTCATACAACTACATTGTGATGAATAATAAGCTTCGTTCGTGAGACAATGAATGCAGCCGTATCACTTCAAATTGTGTTCAAGCAAATGGTCAATAAAATGCATAAAATATCACATAATACATACAACTTGTTCTTTTTACAGCTTTAACTCAGTGTCCCTTATGTTCATTGCCGCTACCAAGTATTTGCAAGCCTCTACACCATGGCCTTCTTCGTGGCATATCAAGCATGCCGAGTCTTTGCCTTTGGTCTTCTTACCCTTGGACTTGTTCTTCTTGATTGCCTTTTCTTTGACTTGTTGAACAATAGTCTTGAAACGATCAACCTTGTCCTTGGGCCTCCCCTTTGGATCAGGTGCCGGAGGGTTCTTGTAGATTGTTCGATTCACCCCACACTTCTTCTTTCCACTCACTCTTTCCGCCTCATCTTCATTCCCAACTGCATTTGTTTGATCATTTCGCCACGAAATCAACGCTTTGGTGGTTGCCCTCACCTTTTCCCTCAGCTGATCGATGCCTTCTGAACCCACCTTGTATTCCTCTGGCCCCACACAAGCATCAGCAGCAAGTTGTGTCATTTTCCTGCACAGCGCATTGTATCTTAGTTTATTTGTTGCTGGAACTCCAAAAACTGGCTCAGGGCCTGCCAAATGTTGAGGCACTTTTAGCGTTGCTTCTTCCGACCATCGGTGTAGCAGGTACTTTTGTGGTATTTGTTGCACATCAAGTATGGTAAAGATTTTCAGTATGTGAGGACACAGTAGACCATCTTGGTCGAACATGTTGCAAGAGCATGAGTATGTTTCAGACCCCCGATTCTCAACAACATTGTATGTTTTCAATGTTTCCTCACCTTCTTTGTATACTCGTTTCAACACCTGCAACACATTGGATTTTTTTATGTTTCAGTAGATTGTACAAAGGGGAATTTTGTATGTTTCAGTAGACTCTGGCTAGTGTTTCAGTATTATTGTAATGCATGTTTCAGTAGTAGTGAATATCATGGAACACAAAGTCTGAGGCATGAATGTACACCCATATTACTTGTACTGTCATTTGGCTCCCCTCTGTAGCAATTGCACCTATAGTTAATGCCGTCGAATCACGTAGGAGCTCTTGGAACTTGAAGAAAACACTTCTTGTGTAGAACTTGGATGCTTGCTTCTCAATTTTAGACCTCCCCCACAGCGGTGGATTTGTTGTTTCACCTTTGGCTGCTTCTTGATATTCCTTCTTGACCCTTGTTTCCATTATGTACTCATACTGGGTAAGAAACTGCAACACTGAGTCTTGTGGGTGCACCATTTTCTTGAACAAGGAATTCATACTCTCAGATCTCCCTGTTGTGCTTGTGAAAGGAAAGAAGCATTTCTTGAAATATGCAGGCGCCCACATAGACTTGGTCGAAGACATGTTCTGGAAGTGATCATTGCCATGCATTTCATACTTCACCTCTATGTTATGCCACAAAATCTCGAACTCCTCCGGTGACTCTGTGAAATTGATGCAATAGTCAAACTCATCTGCAAAATCTGGGTTTTTCTTGATTAACCAAGCAAATTTCTCACAAGCTTTGCTGAGCACATGAAACTTACAGCACCTGTGTGTTGCACCAGGGAATACCTGTTCTATTGCAGCTTTCATGGCCTTATCTTGGTCAGTCATGATGTTGGTCGGTGCTATCCCACCCATTGCATCCTTGAGTGTCTGAAGGACCCAGACAAATGTTTCAGTAGTCTCATCCAGAAGCAGAGCACAACCCAGCAGAATGCTTTGAGTGTGATTGTTGATCCCAACAATTGGTGCAAAGGCATGTTGTACCGGTTAGTGCAGAACGTCGTGTCAAAGAATATGCAATCCTTGAAGCACTTGTACAACTCCCTTGATCTGCCATCAACCCAAAACAACCCCCTCACGGCATTCTCGGCATCTAGCTTGATAGCATAGAAGAAGCTGGGGCTCTCCGCTTGTAACTTCTGGAAGTACTCTAGGACAGCATCCATGTCTCTGTACCGTATTCCTGCCCGCAAGTGTGTCCTCATGTTGGAGACATCTTTACTGTTGAATGTAAGGTTTCCCACGCCTCCATGGAAGTCTCCTAGCACTGACATGATCTGCATGGTGGAGATGTTTCGATGGTGCAGCGTCTTTAATAGCTCATAATCAGCCCATGATATTTTTCTGTGTGATCGCAGTTGCCTTACCCTGCCTTTTATTTTCACCATAGGGTGTGTGTGCTCTGCTTGAAACACCACGACCTTCCACCTCTCCCCACGCAGACCCACTGCCATATGTGCCTTGCAATCTGCCTTCTTCAGCGTGCTCCGCTTCCTTATTGCAGTAGTCATCACGGCATTGGCGCTTTTCTTCTTGGATGCTGTCGTTGCTACTGATGATGTATTACTTGATGCACTGTCTTCTTTTTCAACAGGTGTAATCCTTGCATGCGAACACTCAAACTCCTTCCGTATCACCTGCTTACTCACACAGCTGCTTCTCGATGAACCTATCCTAATACTGAATCCCATCGCATAAGCATTGTACACCCTCCTTGCTTCATCTAGTGTATCAAACTCCATTCCTTCAAATGGTACCACCGGCTGGGAGCTTACAACGTCCTCTTCTTCTTCATACACCAC
Source organism: Saccharum hybrid cultivar R570 (assembly GCA_038087645.1). Lineage (NCBI taxonomy): Eukaryota > Viridiplantae > Streptophyta > Magnoliopsida > Poales > Poaceae > Saccharum > Saccharum hybrid cultivar. The sequence goes on from JAQSUU010000368.1 coordinate 3,563,593, forward strand.
CTCATCATCAGATATTTGCACCTCAACATCCTCAAATTGCTGACCTTGTGCCCCATGACAAAGACTCTGATCAAGATCAGGCCCCATGGAACCCTGCATTGCAAATGTGCTGTCAGATTATCATTACACATGCGGTCAACATTAAATAATTATTTTGAAGAAATCATCCAAACTCTGTTAGAGTGTGTCCAGAAACATACTTCTGAAACAACGACAGTCATGTTAGTGCTTGAAGTTGCAACAATCTGATGATGTCCACTTGAAGTTGCAGCAATCTGATGATGCCCAATGATGTTTTTGCTCCCATGAGTCATGCTATCCTACAAGTTTCAAAGTGTTTTGCAAATTTGGTTTAGTTCCAATTATGTATCAGATGTGATACACATTATCAGATAGTACAAAATAGGGTATCAGAGAACATACAAGCACCTAGAATTCTTGTTTTGTTGCAACACAATCTGTTATAGTGTTTTCAGCAATGTAGTAACTCATGTTTAAGTACTGGTCAAACACAACATCTAGTGATGTACATAGGGCACCTAGAATTTTTGTTTTTTTTTGTTGCAATTCAACCTGGTTTAGTGTTTCAGTAATATTGTAACATACGTTTCAGTAGTGGTAAAACAGAGCATCTAGTCATGGCATATATAGGCACCCAGAATTTTTTTTTGTTTTGCAGTGGTTTTTTGTAAGTGTTTCAGTATTAGTGTAACACACGTTTCAGTAGTGGTAAAACAGAGCATCTACTTTGCAAACTATGGTCCCAAATTGCTACTGCAACAGAGATTTGTAGTCTGAAACAGCACAACTCAAGCAAATTGCAACATAGGGTCATAGATGCACATCTTACATGCTTTTTTGAAGAAGAAGGGTTCGTCTCCACTACCTCCTTGCCCCTGAAAATCGCAACACGAGACTCCAATGCGCCATAGACGAAGCTTGATCCCTCGTTGCGTTGTGGAAGCCATAGATCTGCCTCACGGCCCTCAACAATCGGCGGGGGACGGCGCCCCTCGGGGAACTCCACGTTGGAGAGGAGATGAGACATCTGGGGAGCCGGGGGCGCGGTGAGGGGATGGGCGGGGGTGGGTGGATGGATGAGGGGGGACGGGGCGACGCGGCGGGATGGCTGGAGGGGGACGGGGCGGCATGGCGGGATGGCTGGAGTGGGACTGGGCGGCGCGGCGGGGCGTCCGGCCGCCCGTGAGGGTGGGATGTCCCGACTGCCCGTTCGGAGGTCTGTTTCGGATTGAATGGAGTTAGAGTCGGGGGTTGGGTCGGTGCGTCCGAACGCCCCCCTGAGCCGGGCGTCCGAGCGCCAGCATCACCGATAAACAAAGCGTGCAATGGATGCCAAATAATGAGGTTTTGAACTTTTAAGGACTATAAACAAGCCATTACTCTATCTAAATGCAAGAGCGCACGCTAAATGCAGGAGCCAAAACGATTTCTTCCCACGTAGAAATGGAAGTGTTTTGATTGGTCTGTCCTCCAGGCCCCGCTGCTTGTCAGTCTGGTTGGGCCTTGGGCCGAAGCAGCTGAATTACCTCGGCAACCCATTCGGGGGGGGGGGGGGGGGGGGGGGGGGGGGGGTTTCTCAATTCTAGTCTTGTGACTAATCACTAGTTACATGCATAATTTCCTTTTATATATAACACATACATACAATTCTAGTGTAGGAGTTTGTAAGCTAAATTAAATATATTATTAGACAAAGTATTACTGGAACGTATGCAATGCATATGTAGTCTACTATATGTTACCTGATGAGCGTAAGGTGTTGCAAGATGAACTCGTGCTAATTGTCATTGCGTCTTGAAGTCTTAAGTAGAAGAAGAGAGCCAAATATACGTACTAAAGTATAACAGCATGCAAACTGCGGAAACGACAGTACTCATTTGAAACAGCCAGATGAGCTAAACACAAATGCTAAAAGTTTTATAATAATGCGTTGAAATGTACTCCTAGCATCATCAGGATGGAAGCTATAATAAAAAAAAGCTAATGCAAGTTTAGTGGCCTAGGTGAATGCATGTAGGCATGTAGCTAGGCCATGCAGATGTCACCCTTGTGTTACTATAGGTTGAAAAAAAATATTACTAGATCTCTTATTAACACATTTTTGTTTGTGTTCCAATTGACCATGTTACTGTAGACTGATTTATTGTAACACATTTACTAGTCTACATGAACATTTATTTAGTGTTACAACGATTTTTGTTGTAACACTTTTTTTTGGCTCTAGTAACACTTCACGCTACGGTAGAACACATAGTTTGTAACACATTTATTTATCTATCGGAACACTTGCCAAGTGTTACAATGATTGTCCGATGTAATACTTTTTTTTTAGTTCTAGTAACACTTCTATATTAGGGTAGAGCACACTAAGGGACATAGGAACACGTGGTTTGTAACACTTGTTTATATCTATTGTAACATATTCAGATTATATGAAACAAATATTTATTTCGCCTATACATGTGGCACACGGATTATTATAGAATCACACAAACATGACACTTTGCAAAATCACATAAACCACATATTTCAATAATCATAGCAAGATCCACATATCATAGGATGATTTCAAACATTGTGCTTGTTCAGATCAAATCATAGTATATGTACGTAACAATATGGATCTAGACAACAAACACAAATAGTCCATACTAGAAAGAAAAATTCTAAGAACTAGCTAGGATTCATAAAGTCCACTGCTTCTTCCATTTTTTGTACACATCGATGTGGGAATTCAACCATTAATCATTTCAACATGCAAGAAAATGTAAATTGTAACATTACAAATTAGGCCACATATGTACATTGATGTAAAGTTAAAAAAAAGGTAGTTTGAACATACAAACATCAAAGGCCAAGCAATTGAGACTCCTGTAGCATGGACATCACCAATATTGTTGCACCTAGGCATTGGCCTTACTAATCGCTCATCTTTTGCTATAGGATGATCGATACGCACTTTGTAGAATTGTCTTCCTGTCTTAACTCCACCAATAGTGGCTTCTGGATCAGTGCTCAAGAGAGTTGCATAGGCCACATTAGCTTTATTAGGATATTTTGAAGTCATTAGTAGCACTATGGATTCAACCTACATTAATTTGACATAATCTCTTAGTGACCAACAACCCTTAATTGTACATCAAGATCATGCAATTAGAACAAGTGAATATTATGTTCGTCTACCTTCATTATATGTGTGTGACGCTTGTAGCATGTAGCCTTGTCACGAGCCACCTCCATGTGTGCAATGCTTGTAGTCTCTCCAAGCCCTCCATGATGACCCTTACACATGTCAAATGAAGTATGACATAATAAGAGAAAAAATCTACTATAATTATAGCAAAGTGTGTTTCATAGATAACTTTGATTTCTTTGGTATTATTCTACTTGTGGCGGAATTCCTTTGATAAGAATCAAACTGAATGGAAGAGAAAAGCAATTGTATTTATACATTGTTACAATATTAGACATCTTGAATAACTAGCATTACAAGTCTAATATATTTTATTCATTGGTAGATTAATCTAAATAAAATTGAGCACTAATAGAAAAATAAGAACAAATCATAGGATAAAACTCAAATAAGAAATAAGTATAACAGAATAATAACAATTAGACTAAAGTGCATATTTGTAATGTTATTTGAACTTGGAGCTTGAGAACAAGTGCTATGGTTCACATAGGATGTGCCTCAGCGCGTAGCTCATTTGGTAGAGTAGCACAAGCCGTGCACTCGCCACCCGGGTTCGAAGCCCCTGCCCACCGTATTTATGTGCATAATGCAGGGGAATGGGGACACTGCGCCCCAGTTCAAAAAAAAAGAAAAAAAGTCTGAGCAATCAAACAATAAGTATCTCGCTGAAACATTTGCGGTAAGCCACATGCACGCAGTCTCACATATATACTAATCCATAATCCATCTAGTTATATAGGAATAAAGAAAGAAGGGTCCTTTGTTGTAAAACTGAAAGGGTAGTGTTAGTTAATCCCACAACGCATTAATAATCCATGCAATTAAAAGATATTGATTAAACAATTACTAAAATCAAGAAAGCAGATATTATTAAAATATGGATCACTGTATCATGGACATTTAACAAAAGCATACTGAACTGCTGCTTGGGAGTCTTCTATACCATGAATGACCAAATGCTAGCTACTTTGCCTTTGCCTATGCGAGCAAATGAAAGCTGGAACAAATTAGTCTCTAATGACATAAATAACTTAATGACTAGTGCTGATATGGTAAAACAAATATAAGTAGCATAAGTGCAGATCTGAAATCTTTAATCAGCATCTACGTAACAAAGCACAAGCAGAGGAAAGGCAGGGAAAGAAACAGAGGAAGGCATGCTTACGAAGAGATGAGGGAGGACCAGTGGAGGGCAGGAAGCGCCAATCAGTGAAGGGCAAGGAGGCTCGAATCAGGTGCCCCCAGGCCCTGCGCCCCTGCGAGCCTGGCCGGCTGCCGCCTGGCGCCTGACTACGTATATTGGTTTTGTGATAATATTAATAATATGTACCAAATTAGTCTATTTTAAAGTGATGACTAATATTAATTATATTATTAACATTAACACATAAATGAAATTTATTTTTATATAACTAGTGACATCAATTTAATGTGGCCAATTATATTACTTTTTATTAATAAGACAAATATTAATGAAAAATATTTTCTTGATACTTGGCATTCAACTTAAAAGTAAACAATAAGGGAGTTGTTGTATTTCGAATTTCAAATGTGCGAAAATTCATGTGATTTTTTCTTAGATAGGGTATCATGGAAATCATAGCTGAATGCATATAATGATGCTTGCTGAAACTCTGAGCCATATATTTTCATACTTAAGTCTGAAAGTAGGAGTTATCGAAGTATTTTTCTTAGAAATATTTTTCGAGTTAGTTGAGATGAAGCAAACTGTTGCAGTCCACTTGATGTAATTCATAGCTTTTTATGTATTCCAACATTTTGTCTCTGATATTGAGGTGTAGTACCTGCACTCTTTATTGTGCAGGCTCATTTCTTCAATGGTCCAGGAAGGGTCACTAGAAGGTAAGAAAAATTAACACATTTACCATGCAATAAATTTTATCATACATCTAATTGTTGTACTATACTTTTGTGCAGCCGGCTTGCGTTTCTATTAGGAGAGGGCAACTCTTCACAATCTGACACCACTAGTCCTGTGAGGATGTCTACTGCGTCTGCACCAAAAAAAGATGAAACCAAAGAGAATGCTACATATTGGATGAATGATTTTATCTGTGATGAGATGTATCCATAATTTTTATTTGATATGTGATGGAACTCGTTTCAACAAAATTATGGTTTCGTGAGATGAACTTGTTTAGGCTAAATTCGTGGATTTGTGAGATGAACTCATGATTATTGTGCTTATTATTGTGTCATATGGCAAGAATTTTTATGCCTAGAATTTTTATTGTGTTCAATATTCCAGATTTTTTTATTTGCTCATTGTTCCATAATTTTTATGCCTGGCCGCCTGCCTGCCTGCTTGCCCTATACAGGCTACGGTGCTACCCAGCATCAGTACGTAAGGTGCAAAAGAACAGAGGAAATGCGCAAATGAACAGAAGGGCAAAAATGTTAGTTCATGTGCCAAATACATGGAGGAATACTGCAAAAGGGAGAAAATACACATAATGGTAAGAAAATCAAGTGTCTAACGTTTGGAGGCCTATTTTTTTTACCAAGTCGATGATTAGAGTCCCAAAACTGCAATGCCTGACGATTGCAGTCTCAAATATGCAATTTTCTCGCGCCGGGGGAAAGCGAGCGAGCGGGAGCGTGATTCGAGGACATCCGGGTCCACCGCGCAGGGACCCATGCACGCGAGCACGGGGAAGCGAGCGAAGCGAAGAGCCTAGGGGACTATTGCTCTACAAATCTTTGTAACACTTGGACTGTAACATTATTTTGTGTTACTATAGGGCATGTATTTGTAACACATTTTTATATGTTCCATTAATGTGTTACAATGTAGTACACTTTTGTAACATTTTGCTTGTAGCATTAATTTTGTGTTACTATAATTATTGTCAGTAACACATTTTTATACAAAAAAGTGTTTTGTGTTACAACTGAAGTCTGTAACACACTATTTTGTGTTACTATAAAATTTTACTGGAACACTATCCTTGTTGTGCAGTAGTGTGTGCGCGCGGTAGTTGCAACTTTCAAGTGTGCTTGCATGCTAATCTATCTCGAGCAAGGGGGGCGAGTGCCCAGGATGGCCCTAACGTGGCTCCGCCAGTGAACCCATTAGAGCTGGCATCATGGCAGGAACCAGAACCAAACTTCTTACCGAAGAAGACCTCTCTTCTCAACCGTTTGTTTGAATGTTGTGGGCTTATTGATCTAATTATTGACAAAGATTCGAAGAGTTTGCATTGCAGCAAAGGTCAGTTCAGATCAGAAAAACATTTCGACAATGAAAGATCTAGCTGGTTCCTTAGAAGGTTGTGTCTGTGTACCCTTAGAAGATTGTGCCTGTGTTTTTTTTTGCATGCTATAGCTCTGCCATGGTGAAATATGCTATTTGTTATTTAATATAGAACACCTGGAGGTCGGTGACAAGTTTCCCATTGGTTATAAGTTTACGAGTAAAAGGTCATATTTTAGTTGATATAATATCTTGCTGATTGCTGAAGTATGCCATTTCTACTCATGATTGCTTTTAAGGTTATTTTCTTTTTACAACTCTACAGAAACAGATATTTGACAACCACAATAATTGTGGTATCCTAGACTGAACTTGAATTGGAAAAAGTTTACTTAACCCCTCCATTATTGGTGGCTATCTACTTTACTCCCTAACCTATTAAACTAGGTATTCTACCCCTCAAACTATTGAAAACCGTCTAAATAACCCCCCTAAGGCGGTTTTCAAGGTGGTTTCGCAATGTGGCATATTAAAAAGTCCATATAACCCCCTAACATATCAAGAGTTGACTGTGTGACCCCCTCAACTATAAAATACGATAGTGTAACCCTCAAAACATCTAATAATATTCAAATGATGGTCATGTAGGGTCGTTTGTACATTGTATCACACCACAATGGCCTAAGGACACAAGCTTGCACATAGGCCATCGGCTACCTCCCTCTTTAAATTCTTTCTAGGCATGTGCTACCATCCGATGAGCACCACCTTGTTTCCTACTCCACCTGATGCACTCCTTGACGACATTGAGCACATGCACTACTATTGCGCCCTTGCAATCTGGCTCCTCTTACATCCTCGCCCGCTCTCGCTTTCTCCTCCTATGGCCACCTAAAAAAATGAAGGATGACTGGATGGAGGATTTAGGAGGGGCTGAACGATGATGATTTAGGCGTGGCGTGCTTGAGCTCAATGCCATCAACAAGTGATGGGTGGTGGAGCAAGAGACAAGATGTCACATGCTGCTCGTTGGGCGGTGGGTTAGTCTAGAAACAATAAGGAGGTGGAGGCAACAAATAGCCTGCGTGCAAGCATGTGTGTTTAGGCTAGTGTGGTCGGATATGATGTCCAAACGACCCTAAAGACCATTCGAGGAGTCATTTGAACATTATTTGATGCTTTACAGGCTATAAAATCATGTTTTGTTGTTGAGAGGGTCAGAGCCAACCCTTTATATGTTAGGGGGTTATATAGACTTTTTAGTATGCTACATCAGCAAAATCACCTTCAAAACCGTACCATGGGGTTATTTAGATGACTTTCAATAGTTTGAAGTGTAGAATACCTGGTTTTATAGGTGAGGGGGTGAAGTAGACAACCACCAATAGTTAGAGGGGTTAAGTAGACTTTTTCCAACTTGAATTATGAAAAATAACATTTTGTAATCATAAACATTAGAATCAAACCATAGTTTATTTGCATTTGTGCAGAGAATTCTTGTATCTCAAGCACAAAACCACTATAATATGTTGAAAACAGTCGTAGAGAAACTTTATAAGTTTTATTTATCATTTTCGTATAGCGATTGGAGATGGGGAATGCATTTACAGGAGTTTTATATACGCATACCTGGTTAATACACGAATGTCTGGTTATATTTCTGACCCTATTTAAGATTTACCATATGTTGTTCTCTTGCTCATAAGTTTTTTTTAAGTTGTATCCTTTATAAATCCTCTATAGGAACTTGTTCTTAATAATGATAATACATGTGAAGAGAATCATCTTTTATATGCCATTGAAAATGTTTCATCAGCATGTATGACCCTTTAATAGTTATATGGTGACTTCTACAAATACTACCAAGTAAGATACACTTGTCATACTTGTACCTATGTTTGTCAGGCTAAAATAGAAGAAATAAATATATTAAGTACTCATAATTTAATTTTTAATACTAAAAATGTTTATTATGCCAATTTACCTGAATGCGATTTCACTACAACATGAGTCCAAATAAAAAATGTTTTTTTGCTGCACTACATTGTTTCTACAATTCTACTTATGATTTTGTGATTGTTTAAATGATTCATGTATATATCCAACTAATTGAAAACAAATGTGTGAACATAGCAGTAGAAAGATAGAGAGAGATAGCATAACACCTCACACCCATTAGAGAGGGGTGACCTTCATATATATAGCCACAAGGACTTTAGTACATTTGCAATTAGACCCCTAGATTTATAAATATCTAACACCTCCATGGTCATAGCAGGAGGTTCATGGATGCATACATTGGACTGAAAATTAGTAAATAACTGTACATGTAGGCCCTTGGTCATGATATTCGCGAACTGATGCGAGGATGGCACATGCAGAACATCAACTTCACCAAGTGCGACCTTCTTGCGGACAAAGATAATGTCGATCTCGATGTGTTTGGTCCCGTGGTGATGAACAGGATTAGCTATCATGTAAAAAACACTGATGTTGTCACAGAAGACAACCGTGGCAGAGGATAGCTGTAGCTGGAGCTCCTAGAGAAGCTAGCACAACCAACAACACTCGGCGACCTCCCTCTACACTTGTACCTCAACGAATCTTGTGCTACTTGAAGTATAAAGTTGCATGTTCTTCTACGGTGGTGAGTTCTCAAGTAAGGTTAGATTTGTTTACTATTTACTTGCGGGTTCATCGTTCGTTCTCGTAATGAATACTCTAACTCCTGATAAAGAGAGAAGTTCATGTTTAATGCTAGAGTAGTAATCGGTAGCGTAGACATGGTGTGTGTAACAGAACCAACCAAATTACAAGAACATAAGTACAAAAACAATCACACCAGTGATCAATTCATGTACTTAAGCTCTCATAATCCTGGTAGTCTAGAAATCTCGAGGGATTTCAAACAACTTTCGACATACAAACCAAGATCATAGTGATTCAACACAACACATCATTCATTTACAACATTTCACAAGTAGCATATGAATTACATCCATCAGAGTTCAAAATAAAATATTATAAACCCAGTTTGTTTCGTGAAAGCAACATAGTTTGATACATAATTTTAGAAGTTTGAATACATTGCTAGAGTAACGGTCATGTCACACAAAAGCATCTTCAGGTAAGGACACTAGTAGAGACCACGCCCAATGGTCTAGTCTTCATCCCCGACTGGGAGAAGGCAATACTTGCAGCAACAAAATTAGAACTGGTCATCTGCAACAGGTGGGTAATAAACCCTGAGTATGAGAAAGTACTCAGCTAGACTTACCCGTCAAAACTAGAAATAAAGGACACCAAGGATAATACAAGGCTTATAAGGTGGGCTAGCTTGACACAATTGCATAAAAGAGCTTATGAGCATAAGTAACCAATTAAACTTAGCATCAAGTCCATCATCATTAACCTGTTAACTATATTAGCACTTATACTAGAGCACTCACTTATTAGGAGCAAACAATATTAACCATAACATGTATAATAAGGTTGTCATCATCATATCATCATTCATGAACCATCATGTTATTTAGTGTATCTACTTTGGAGATAAGCCCCTCAAGTTCTCACTAACCGGTGAGAGACGGCGACTCGAATCGAATTACAACTCAACTGAGAGGGTATTCCTAACTCTCACCCTGGCATACTTTGCAAGGGTAGTCATGGGTCACCTTTGGCACAACTCAGGAACCAACTTCACGGGTTCGGTCAGCGCTAGCACTCTCAGGGATTACCCTTCTGCCAGGACGATCAGGACTTTTAAATCACCTGCCCTTGAACTCACGCCTACGGCTCCCTTCCGAGGCGCACTTTATACTTGCTGACTCCTAGCCTGAGTTGAGCTACTCGGCTTCATGGCCGGTCTCCAGAACCGGCCAACTAAGAGAGAGGCATGCGTTCAACATGAACAGGAAAGACTCCAAGATTTGGTCCTTAATCAACACAGATGGAGTCACTACAAACCGGCAAGCCTCCGCCCGGTCTTTAATTCAAATTAAGATAGGTTCTTTTCCACGATAGCAAATATAGCCAACCATGCCACATGTATATTCCTATAACTCGTAGGTGATAGGAAATCACCTGACTTCTACCGCATTTAAGCAGGGCTAAGAACTACACGAGCCTGAGCTACTTAGGATTTAGGGTATCAATATCTGGACAAGGCTTGGATAACCAATGCAGCAAGTGTTTTCATTCAACACCTAAACTCAATTCAACAATATATAACAATAATACTTTAATTGCATTTTAGAAATTAGGTGGCTTATAATGCTCCGGGGCTTGCCTTTCACAAAGTTGCACGGACGATGGTCCGGGCACTCAACGATGGCCTCGTCTAGCACTTCTCCTGAAGGCTGCACCTCCTGAATCTCCGGTGTTGGTTGTTGCTGCTCCCCGCTCGGTTCCTCGAATTCCAGCAGTGTCACTCCCTCCAGTACACCTATTGCATGCATATGCACAAGATAAATATCATGGATGCATAAGGAATGATATGATGCTCATGATGAATGGATAACAGTAAGCATTTAACAAAAACATCACTGGACACTCGTTGGCTGAGTACTAATAGCTCTATTCAAATAACTTTAAACATGTATCTATCTTGACTTGTAAGCACAAGATTAACTTACCTAACTTGCATAACTTAAGATAAAGATGTTCATCTTCAGTTAAGGGCCTAACACCTGCACCTAAACTTATCTTAATCAACTTTAGTGTTTATTTGCATCACAACATGCTTATAATAGTAAAGACATTCATCATAGAAAGTTGCAAGTTTCACATGCATAGAATAGTTCACGGAATCACTCATAGAAGGAGTTCTGCAAATTCAAATGACTTGCAAGAGGACATTCTAGAAAGCTTATGAAATTCTCTACAAATTATTTATAAACATCAAAGCATGATTCTAACGTTAACCAAGTCGAATTCAAGTAAGCACAGAATCTATCTAGAAGTGGCAGACTTGCTAAATTAAATATTTAGCGATGATGCAAAAGCATAATTGGGCCAAACCAAGTTTAAACTTGTTGTGCATATCAAAGGAAATCATGAAGTATAGTGCCAACTTCTAAATAAATTATTTAATGTCCTTTTCTAATTTATTTAGTTAATTAGGTGATTTAAGCAACATATAGTAAAACAGTACAGAAAAATCTACAAAAATTACAATAGCTACCTCATGATTCACATAGACTACCATAAAAATGTCAAAGCAATTGAACAAGCAGAACTTGTTGTATCAAAAATAACAGATGGCGCGTCTATTTCTAACATAAATAGGAAACCCTAATAAAAAGTATCAAACAACAATTTCATATTTTTCCTATAATCTTTCTAGCATAAGAACAACACTCACTAAATTTTACCTTTATTGGATCTATAGAAAAAGTATGAAAATTCACACAAGATCCATCCATGTAAACAAGAGAAATACGTAACTCCTACCTACAATATCAAAATTGTATGAAAATTTAACTACAAGCTATTCATGATATGAGTAGTACACCATAAAAATTTCATGCCATTTGGAGGTACCAAGAAAAAGATATAATTACCTCTATTTCCCACATGGTTAAAAGAGATAATTAGTAACCCTATTTTTCATAATAGAACAAGGCACATATTATATTTTTAATATAAACTTGAAATTACTAGGAACTCAACAAAATTAAAACCACATCATTTGGATCTACCAATCAAGAGATATGCATTTTTGAATCTATACACAAATCTGTGAAAAAAATAAAAGAAAAACAAAACCAGAAACCTAACAGGCCTAAAGCCCAACTGGGCCTGCTCGGTTGCTGCTGATCCGGCCCAGCTACACAAATAGAAGAGCCCGCGCTGACAGGCCAGCCCCACCTGTCAATGACACCAAGGCAGAGGCGATGGTCTGGCGGCGCTAGCTCGCCGATGACGTGCTTTCTGACGAAACTGACCTCGCCGTCATGACCCTCTCACTCTCCCGTGTTGATTGGTAACGGTGGTTGGAGCTCGGACACATCGGAGAGGGGTCGTCACCGGCCAGGGCGGCCCGACGGCGTGGCTCAGCGGTGCGTCGGCTCTGCCCGGCCACGGTGAGGCCAGGTGAAGACGGCCACGCCTTCACGGTGACGAAGCGGACCTATCTAAGCAACCTAGGGCTACGGTTAACGGCTAGGGTGCCATGATGATGAGCTTGTTATATTCTTAGGATCTTACTAGGTGTAGATCAGTGGGTGGTTCTTTGTTTATTTGGTATAAATAGGCAGACCATCATAGGATATGATGCTGATATGAACTAGAAAGGGAAAGAGGGGAAGGATGCCTGATCGTCGGGCTTGGCTGACGAGCTCGAGGAGGAGGCAGTCACGGCGACGGTGTAAGTTCTGCGCTAGGGCAGCGACGGGCGGTGAAGCAACGGAGTCGGTGCAGTGAGGATGCAGTGAAGTCCAGTGACGGTGTAGGCGTCGCGGTCTAGAGGCGACGAAGGCAGTGGCGCTTCCCGTCGCTGGCAGCGCCTCCCTCTCGATCGGTCTAGGGTTCGAAGTGGGGTGGCAGCTGGGCGGTGAACCTCGTCTCTTGAGCCCCTGGCCCCCACCTCCTCTTATAGGCACTGTGCGATGGGGGCCCACCAGCCAAACACGGGCTGGGCGTCCCTGATCAGGACACGAGATCAGGGCCCACACCTGGCCGTTGGGCCAAGTATGGTGGAGATCAAACCAACATTCTCCCCCTTGATCTCTTATCACTTTCTTCGTTCTTTAACTTCTTACTCAAAATTTTAATTCATATTTTTCTTGCTTCTTTCCTATTTCATTATAGATTAGTGCATAGAACTGTCCCATCGTCACAGTAATTAGTGCCGCTAGACTAACAGCCACAATACACTTCTCCATTTTGAAATGATACTTTCTTTGAGCCCTTTATTGTTCGGAAATCACAAACTATACCATAAACCCATGTCAACTGTGCGTTCTCTGAACACACTGGGTGGTAAGCCTTTATAAGCAGATCTGCAAGTACTTGCTTTTACTTATACATTCGAAAGCTTTTAAAGATTCCAGACTTTCTCCTTCACAACGTCTAACTTCATGTCAATGTGTTTGGCAGCACACTTGACCTGTTATCATAGGAGTCAATCACTTTAAATGGTAATTGTTGTTGTATACCATTACCAATTCCGGGTATAAGTTAACCATTTCGCCTGTCCTATAAGCCTCATAATAAGTTGTACTATAGGTATGCATCATTGATGACACCACAACTGTTTCCTTGGAGCTTTTCCACAATAAAACTCCAACTGCGAGTGTTAGCTACTATGTGGGTTTCACTAAACATCTCGCTGAAATTCAACATTCTTGTACCCACAATCATTTGAGAGTACTTGTTCTTTCTTAGTCATCATGAGGCTTATTAAATCTTTGCACAATTGCAAGATATTCTTAACTCCATTCCAGTGATCTATATCTGGACTGGACTTTCTACCAAAATATCCCGGATAAATGAACTATGTTAGGGTAATATCATACTTGTGCACTCATTAAACTGTAATATCATAGTTGTGCACTCATCAAGCTTCCAACAGCTGAAGCATATGGATCCATATTTATTTGATCTATCTCATGTCGGTTCTTGTAACACTAAGATTCTCAAAATTATTACCCTTGACTATATGAACAGGCGTAGGTTCACTTGCATGCATACTTTATTTCTTTACAATCTTTTCTAAGCATGCCTTTGTGATAATCCTGATACCCCTTTCATCTGTCTCGGTGAATTTCAATTCTTATAACGAGAGTCATTTCACCGAGAACATTCTTATTGAGTCTCGAGGACAAGAACTTCTTCACATATAGTAGATTGACATCACTACTAGCAAGTAAGGTGTCATCCACATATATAGGATTAGGAAATAAATTTCCCATTCTATAACTTTGTACAGATGCAATTGTCCTCTTATTCTCTTTAACCCAAAATTTCTAGTTGACCATTCAACTTGAAATGCCACTATTTAGAGACTTGCTCTAGTTCATAAAAGATTTCTACAAGTGGCATCCCTTTCGTTCTTTATTTCCACAACAAAACCTTTAGGTTGTGCCATGTAATCATTTTTATACAAATCCCATTAGGAAATGTTATCTTTACCTTCATTTCAGATCATGATGTGCCACTAGCACTCATTGTAATCTACTCATTCTCTTTGCGTAAAATCTTTCGATTCAAGTTGTGCTTTATATCTTATGTTCCCTTTGGAGTCACATTTCGTCTTGTAGACCCTTTACAGCCAACTATTTTGGCTCCATTAGGAACTGCTTCTGTTTCTCAAACTTCATTGGTATTCATCGATTTCATTTCAATTTCCTTAGCTTCTTGCCATTTAGACGTGTTAACGCCTCTCAAGGTTTCTTCAAATGAGGTGGGATCACCCTCTATTTGAATTTTTTCATTAATATATAATTTATAGTCATCAGAAATATCTGATTCTCTTATTCTTTGAGGCCTTCAGGTCTTTAGCTAAGGGCACTTCTTTCACATGGGGTTGTTGTTGCTCTTTCATCGTCAATCGATTCTATAGGGTCCTGTGAAACTAGATCCTTATTTTCTTATTCATCTTCTTGAAGAGCTAGCAACATGTGTTGTATGAGTCATACAACATCAACATGGTGTTGAGCATTTGTCGATCTTGAGTCATTGCAGTAGGCACTGGTCCCACTTCTCTTCAAGTCGTAGATCTTTTCATACCATACTCCCCCAGATTACTCCATCTTCTATAAGGATAGTGTATTTTCAATCTTTCTTATTTTGGGTTTATTCTGTTAAAATCTATCTCATTTGGTGCTTCAAGCACTGTCTTAATATTTCTTAGTCTCATTGCTATCTTCCTGTCGAACCGTAAAAGGTTCAGGAATTTAGTCATTTCTGTACTTAGGGGTATCTTTATTATGACCGTTGTACTCCCTCAACGATCACCTTCATCTTTTTATAGATCACTTTTCTCTAAATGCAAAGCATACAATGGGGAATATCTTTCCATTATCTTTCTGAGTTTATTTCAATTGTCTTTCTATCTTTCTCAATTCATAGTTATCAATCCTCCCCCTCGAAATGTGGCACAAACTTTTCTGCCACAATTTCGAAACATTCATAACTCTTGTGAATGAGGATACTTTGATTACTTCATACACATGATTACATCATGGAAGATGAAATTATTTCTTAATTCGTATGGGAGTATGTATTCTTTTTCCTCATTTCACTTCAAGAACTCAACAGAATCTTTTTCATCAGTACTTCTACAAGTCATGCTTGCATGTCATTCTTATCATAAGGTTCATTTTCAACTTCTTTGTTCTTAAACTCCTACTAGGATAGCACAAAAGCTACCCTAAACTTCTCTCCCCATGCGGGATACACGTCGTCATCTCACTTTCTCCTGCCATGCAGGACAAGTACTATACCAACTTCATCCCGCAATGCGGGTATTTTCTTAAATTTTATGCCACCATGCGAGACAATTCCCTAGAAGGGACATAATTGCCAGGATTGGCTCATATTCAATCATCAAATTCAGGAATAAATTCGATATTCTTTAACACATATGCTTAATCGACGTTGGTCAAATTAAACATGCATGCCACTGGTTACAATTTATATCATGATGATAAAAACTGAAAATTAAAAAATTATTATTATTATTATTTTATAGAGAGTACATAAAAGACATTTCTCAAACTAAACTCTTATTGTTCTATTTCTTTCTTGGATCAATATTCCTGAAATATTTGAAAAACATTTCTTTTCAAGCCACTCTTAAAGAAGACACAGTCTCTTATGCAATGGCCTACTTTCATATACATAATTTGTGCTTAGGCTTTTCATCATCTGAGTCACAAGAACCCAGTGCTTTTTCTTTTCTCTTTCTTTTCTGCCTTCAAGAACGAAAGCAAGAAGATCTTTGTCTGAAAATTATTCAATAATAGTTATCAACATTAAATTCTGATTTCTTTATGTTCTATTCTATATCACCGTTGGGCAGATATAGAACAAAACAACTTTCTTCTACATTAATTCTATATCACCGTTGGGCAGAAATAGAATAAATGCATAAAATTCATAGATGGAACTTATAAAATTTTCTATCAATAACTTTTGCTAAAATTAGCAACATCATGAATACAATGTTCTTGTACATTAATTCCACATCACCGTTGGGCATAAATGGAATTAACATATGGAGAAACTCAATTATCATTAATCCTCTTCAAAATTAAATTCTCCCATTGGTTCGAATTTAATTAGAAGATCATCATCATCATCATTGCAGCAGAAATTCATCTTTCTATTTCATGAGCATTTCTGGATCTTTATCTATTCTCTGAAAAATTGGTCACTTTGATGCATAATTTATCAGAGATTTAAATTTCAACCTCAAACTCATAAATAAGCTTATAATATTGTTATCATCAACGTTGGTCAGAAAATAACAATATCATAATTTTTCTTAAATCATAATGTGAATATTCATCTAATTAAAATTTTCTCGTTGGTTCCAATTTAAATTAGAGGATAAACTTTTCATCATTTTCTGAACAACTGTAATTGCTCTTCAAATTAAATCCTCCCGTTGGTTCGGATTTAATGAGAAGACAATAAACATTTTCTTTGCAGCGGAAAACGTGAGAAAATTCTTAAAATAATTCTTATTCAGAAGCATCATTTTCTACTTTTCTTTTTTCTAAACAAATTATCAAATAAGTTTGAGTAGAGATAATCATTCAATCTTAACAAAATCATTCATAAAATGCTTTGCTTGCCCGAAGGCCTGCCGCGCGCTTTGCCCTTTCTCCGCGGCCCAGCGGCAAACTCTGGCCCGTGGGCCATGGCCGAGCGGCACACGTCGTAGTCCCCGCGCCCAGGCCGCAACCTGGGCCTGGGCCAGGAAAGTGGCTGCCCGCCTGGGCTTCATTCGGTCCGGCCGCTGCCAACCGTCGAATCTGATCGGGCGGTCGTCCTTCAATCTCACGGCGATAAAAACCCGCCGCGGTCAGCTCGCCCCCAAACCCTAATTCATTTTCACCCTGAGCCTCCCTTCTTCCTCGCGAGCGGAGTGCCTGCGACGGTGGCGTGGCCACCGGCAGTGGCGAGAGTGGCTCCACTGGAGCACGTCCTCGCGGCAATTCCCCTTTGCCTTCGTCTTTCCTTCTCTTCCCCTTCCCTTCCTTTCTCCGCTGCGCCTGGTGAGGACAGAGCGGCGGCCGCGCGAGGCAACCGGAGTCGGGGATGGAGGTGGCGCCACCGTGAAGCTCCTCGCCGGCGTGCGTGCTCGCCCAGGGCTAAGCACACCGCCGTCGAGTAGCCTTGCGATGGTGCCCTATCAACCACGCCCGGCCGACTCTGTCTGTTCGCGCGCCACGCCATGAAGATGACCGACGGTGACATATCTCCGGTGAGGAAGACAGGTAGGGGTCAATCCTCCCCCGCACTGGATCCTTTGTTTGACCCACGTAGGGTTAGTGTTTCGTTTAGGGTTAGGGTTTCATCCGATTCAAGAATCGCTCCCTTCTTTTCTTTCTTCCAATCTGTTCTTCCCGTCACCACCCGATCCGACATCGGGCAGTTAGGTTAGGGTTCCGTTAGGGTTAGCTGTTCTTCCGAATCAAAATTTATTCTTTCTTTTCTTTGAATTTCTCTACCCGATCTAATCACACGCTAGGAACCTGCTCTGATGCCATTGTTATATTCTTATGATCTTACTAGGTGTAGATCAGTGGGTGGTTCTTTGTTCATTTGGTATAAACAGGTAGACCATCATAGGATATGATGCTGCTATGAACTAGAAAGGGAAAGAGGGGAAGGATGCCTGACCGTCGGGCTTGGCTGACAAGCTCAAGGAGGAGGCAGTCACGGTGACGGTGTAAGTTCTGCGCTAGGGCAGCGACGGGCAGTGAAGCAGCGGAGTCGGTGCAGTGAGGATGCAGTGAAGTCCGGTGATGGCGTGGGCGTCGCGGTCTAGAGGCGACGAAGGTTGTGGCGCTTCCCGTCACTGGTAGCGCCTCCCTCTCGATTGGTCTAGGGTTCGGAGTGGGGTGGCGGCTGGGCGGTGAACCTCATCTCTTGAGCCACTGGCCCTCACCTCCTCTTATAGGCACTGTGCGACGGAGGCCCACTAGCCAAACACGGGCTGGGTGTCCCCGATCAGGACGTGAGATCAGGGCCCACACCTGGCCGTTGGGCCAAGTATGGTGGAGATCAAACCAACAGAGCTCAGACCACGCACATGGTAGAGTGGTGGTGAGCGTGCGATGGTGATGGTCGCATTCCGGCGAGCCAGGACCCCTAATTGGACCAACCGTCTAAGGTTTCACCATCTACGCACTCATTCAGGCGCCCTGCTGGTCGGGAACTCACTCTATTTCATGCCTTATCTGCGCACGACGGTCTTGCAGTATGATCTTGGCACCAGGGAAATTGTGGCTATACATCTACCCAATGCGACGCAGATGGACACAACTCAGCTCATAGCAACCCAGGACAGTCGGCTAGGGTTTGAAAGTGTAGTGGAGACCACACTGTTCCTATGGTCGAGGGAAGTTGTTGGAGGTGGGATATGGGCAC
Source organism: Saccharum hybrid cultivar R570 (assembly GCA_038087645.1). Classification (NCBI taxonomy): domain Eukaryota; kingdom Viridiplantae; phylum Streptophyta; class Magnoliopsida; order Poales; family Poaceae; genus Saccharum; species Saccharum hybrid cultivar. The sequence continues at coordinate 3,582,624 of JAQSUU010000368.1, forward strand.
TACGCCAAGTCATTGACCTCAAGAAGCTGCTCCTGGATTTTCCAAGGGCTACCATAGTGCCTTGTCTAGTTGGCTCTGCTGAAGGTACTGGTGTCATATTCTTGAGAGTGAACGGACGTCGGCTCATCGCTATTGATCTATGGTCGTCTGGAATGGTGACGACAGAAGTATATGAACATGAACCACGATCATACATCAGCATGATGGTTGTTCCCTACATGGTCTTCTTTACTCCAGGTACTAGCTGATTTCACGAGTCCTAACAATTCAAGTTGTGTTGAAACTGGTTTAGCTGAGAGGTGTCAGGTGTGATCATGCACTCAACCACCTATATTTGTGTCCTCTTTCATGCTCGAATTTTGATGCATATTCTCTTCGTAATGTAAAACCACCTAGATCCTCTTAGGTCGGATAGGATATCCTCTTCTAGCAAAAAATGACTTTATTTGTTATGGACCATGCTTGAAACTTGCTAGACATACAATGTTATTACTTATTACTTTTCTTTTTTGATGGAAAATGCACTTTGGTAATGATGTATTGATGATGGGGTTTTGTCAGTCTGAATATTTTATCTTTTTGTAGTATTATCAAGACCACCATGTACAGATGCTGGACCAAGAGCGAGTGCCTCAAGTGCTTGAGGGGTCTTCTTGTTAGATTCTTTGGATCGATCTAGGTGCAGATCGATGGGGATAGATCGTTCATTTTGGAATGAGACAGTGGTGCGCCATAGTGGCGCACAAAATCAAAGAAGGAGAGGAGAGAGAGAGTATGGAGACGTACCAGTGAGATTTGGAGACCGCCATCTTGATCTTTGATGGAGGCTGCACACGGGCAGCGACGGTTGGGGATGAGGAGGCAGTGAAGTCGCTGGTGGCACTTCCCGTCGCTTCAGCACTCCCTCGATCGGTAGGGTTAGGAATGGTGAGTGGTGGCTGCCGTTGAACCTCATAGTCTGAGCCCTGGCCCCCACCTCCTCTTTATAGTGCAGCGCGAAGGGGGCCCACCAGCCATGCTTGACTGGGCATCCCCGATCAGGACGCGGTCAAGGGGTCCGAGTTGGCCGTTGGGCCAAGTCGGTTGAGATCAATTCCAACATTCTCCCCCTTGATCTCATCTTATCTGTTAACTTTAAACTTTGACTTTAATTGCTTTCACTTTTATTTGTTCCATCACAAATCAGTGTATAGAGCATGCCTCATCGTCACGGTCAGTCGCCGATAGATTTAACAGCTACAATACACATCTCTGATCTGAAACAGATTCTTTAACTTTGGGCCCTTTATTGTCCGGAAAGCATAGGCTATACCATAAACCCATGTCGACTGTGTGTTCTCTGAACACACTGGGTGGTAAGCCTTGGTAAGCGGATCCGCAAGCTTTTCTTGTTACTTATATGTTCAATACCTTTTAGTATGATTCCAGACTTTCTCCTTTACAACGTATAACTTTAATGTCAACGTGTTTGGCAGTACACTTGACCCATTGTCTTAGGAGCAAACTATTCAAATGGTCATTGTCGTTAACAACCATTATCCATTCCGGGTAAAGTTCTTTAACTATTTTGACTGTCCCGCAGCCTTATATCATGCTATACTATAATCTTGCATCACTGACGATGCTAAAACTATTTCTTTGGAGCTTTTCCACAATAAAACTCCAACTGCGAGTGTTAGCTACTATGTGGGTTTCACTAAACATCTCACCAAAATTTAATATTTGTACCCACAACTACTTGAGAGTACTTGTTCTTTCTTTCTTAGCATGAGGCCGACATTCTTAACTCCATTCCAGTGATCTATATCTGGACTGGACTTTTGCCAAAATAACCCGGATATATGAACTATGTCAGGGCAATATCTTATCTGTGTACTCATTGAGCTTTCAACAGCCAGAGCATATATGACGTCCATCTATAACAATCTCACATTGCCTTTTGGAACACTAAAGTTCCCAAAACTATTACCCTTGACTATGGAAACAGGCGTAGGTTTACCCGCATAGGTACTTTATTTCTTTAGAAACTTTTTTTAGCATGCCTATGCGATATTTCTAATACCCCTTTTCTTCTATCTCGGTGAGTTTCAATTCTTATAACGAGAGACATTTCACCGAGAACTTTCTTATTGAATCTTGAGGACAAGAACTTCTTACACAGTAGATTGACATCACTACTAACAAGTAAGATGTCATCCACATATACAGGGTTAGGAAATAAATTTCCCATTCTATAACTTTGTACAAACGCAATTGTCCTCTTATTCTCTTTAACCCAAAATTTTCAATTGACTCTTCAACTTTAAATGCCATTGTCTAGAGATTTACTCTAGTCCATAAGAGATTCTTACAGGTGGCATCTCTTACGTTCTTTTCTTTCCATGACAAAACCTCTAGGTTGTGCCACGTAATCATTTTCATACAAATTTCATTTGGGAAATATTGTCTTTACTTTCATCTGATGTAACTCAGATCATAATGTGCCACTAGCACTTATTGTAATCTATTCATTCGGTTTACGCAAAACTTTTGATTCAAGTCGTGCTCTACCTCTTTACATATTCCTTTTGGAGTCACATTTTGTCTTGTAGACCCATTATAGCCTACTGTTTTGGCTCCTTAGGAATTTATTCTGAATCCTAAAATATTATTGGTATCATCAATTTCATTTTATCTTTCTTTGCTTCTTGCCACTTGGACGAGTGAACGTCTCTCATGGCTTCTTCAAATAAGGTGAGATTACCCTCCATTTGAATTTCACTAACATAGACTTTATAGTCATCAGAAATATCTGATTTTCTTATTCTTTGAGACTTTCTAGAGCCTTAGCTACTAGCATTTCTTGATCTTTGTTGCCAAAAGACAATTGATTCTACAAGGTCATGTGTAACAAGATCCTTGTTTATATTATTCATCATCCTTGTGGAGTTAGGTCTCTTTGTACCATGCTCCCCCAGATTGTCCCATCTTTAAACTTTCTTATTTTGGGTTTAATCTGCTGAAACTCATATGGCGTGTTTAGCACCGTCTTAATAACTCTAAATGCGTCCAGTATGAATACTGACCGACTATGCTATCTTTATATTAGAACTGTAAAAAGTCCATGAATTTAGCTATTTCTTTACTTTAGGGGTATCGATATTATGACCGTCTTACTCCCTCGACGATCACATTCATCTTTTATAAATCACTTTAGTATGCATCGAATTGTCTGAATTATGGGGAAGTATCTTTCTTAATTGTCTTTCTTAATTGATCTCATATTTCTCCCCTCGAAATGTGGTACGAACTTTTCTACCACAATTTCAAAAACTATTCAGAACTCTTGTGAATGAGGAAACTTTGATTACTTACTTCACACACATGATTACATCATGCAAATGAAATTATTTCTTAATTCGTATGGGAGTACTTTTCCTCATTTCACTTTAAAAATACTCAACAGAGTCTTTTATCATTAATACTTTCGCAAGTCACACTTGCATGTCATTCTTATCTCGAGGTTCGTCTATAACTTTATGTTCTCCTTAAACTCATTGAGTGCTTAATTACTACGACACAATAGAAGAGCACTGTCAAGCACATGAGTCATCACAACTTTCTCCTGTCGTACAGGATAAGTACTATGTCAAATTTCTCCCACCATGCAGGATTAATTAATACAAGTACTATGACATCTTCACCCCGCCATGCAGGTATTTTCTCAAACTTTTCCCGTCATGCGGGTACTATTATAAACTTTTTCCCACCATGCGAGATAATTTTCTTGAAGGGACATAAATATCAATATTGGCTCATATTCAATCATCAAATTTAGAAATAAATCCAAATACTCTTTAACACACATGCTTAATTCAACGTTGGTCAAATTAAACATGCATGCCACTTATTACATTTCAAATCACGATGATAAAAACTAAAACTATTTTTTAAGAGTACATAAAAGGCATCTTTTAAAATAAATTTGTTAATGTTCTCTTTCTTGTATCAATATACTAGAATTCTTTTCTTTTGAAGTCATTCTTTAAAGAGAACGAAGTCTCTTATACAATGGCATTCTTTCTGCAAACAATTGCACTTTTCATCTTCTGAGTCATAAGTACCCAGCTCATTTCCTATTCACCCTTCAAGAATAAAGGCATGAAGTTCTTTGTCTGAAAAACAATAATCAATAATCAACAATAATGCTCATTAAACTTTTAAAAACTTTATGTTCTATTCTATATCATCGTTGGGCAGAAATAGAATAAAACAATATTCTTCTACATTAATTCCACATCACCGTTGGGCAGAAATGAAATTAACATATGAAAACTCTATTATCTTATAACTCTCTTCAAAATCAAATTCTCCCGTTGGTTCGAATTTAATTAGAAGATCATCATCATCATTGCAGCGGAAACATGAAAATACAATACATTCTGCTCGCTCTGGAGCATCTATTGTCTCTTATCTATTCTCTGAAAATTGATCACTTTGATGCAAAATTCATCAGAGATTTAAAGTTTAAACATAGAACTCATAGAATTATAATATTGTTATCATCAACGTTGGTCAGAAAATAACAATATCATAATTTTCTTTAAATATAAACTCATAAATAAACTTATAAAATTGTTATCATCAACGTTGGTCAAAAAATAACAATATTATAATTTATCTTAACTATAAATGGACTATTCCTCCAATTAAAATTTTTTCTGTTGAATATAACTTTAACTAGAGGATAAATTTTTCATCATTCATTGAATAACTGTGACTGCTCTTCAAATTAGAAGACAATAAATCTTTTCTTTGCAGCGAAAACATCAAATAATACTTTTAAAATAATATTATTCAGAAGCATCACTTTGTATTTTTCTTTCTCTAAACAAACTATCACATTTGTTCAAATTTGAGTAGAGATGTAACCTTCAAACTTGTCAAAATTCATTACAATTTGCTTCTGAAATAATAAAATAAAAATTCATAAACTTTACTATTCAAATCTTCCCTAAAGCCCACAACCGCGTTGGGGCCCAGTAGCTCGCACGCGCTGTCTCGCGTTCATTCGCGTGCAGCCCAGTAAAGCGCACAACGCAGCCCAGCCCACAAAAACCAGCTCGCGGCCCGCTCGCGCGCAATTCTGCAAAAACCGCCACGGCCCAATTTCTCTGCAGGCCAGGCCCAGCCGCACGCGGCCTCTCCCCCGCGTCCCAGCGCTTCCGGCCCAGACCCAGCTCGTTGCCGTGTGCTCGGTCCAGTGGCAAAGAAAAGCCTGCGGCCTAGCTGCGCCCGCTGGCGAGCCACTTCCCGCTCCCAGGCCGCAACCTGGGCCTGGGCCGGGAAAGTTCCGCCCCGCCTGGGCTCCTTTCGGTCCGGTTAGCCACCGCTCGATCTCGCTCGTTGACATTGATCCGACGGTCACGCGTGGATTTCGGTGGCACAAAACCCCCAAGGTATCCGGTTTCCTAACCCTAGCCTCATTCTGTCCTCATCCTTCACCGCAGCGTGCCCGAAAGCGACAGCGGCGGTGGTCACCGTGGCTGTGAGATCGCCGCCGGAGAAGATCCAGTCGGCTCCACTTCTTCCCTTCTCTTTCCCCTCCCATCCTCTGTCCACTGCGAGCCGAGCGGCGACGAGCACCACTGGCGACCGGCCATGGCGGATGGAGAAGGGATGACCGCGCCGCCGCACGCCCCTTCGCCGGTGCGCGCGTTCACCCGAGGGTGAGCGCTCCGCCGTCGAATGGTTGTGCAGCAGTGCCTCTTGCGCTCGCGGTCGAGCAGATCCACGTGGCAGCGAGGTCATGCCCACCGGCGGCTCCTTTTTCCCGCATGGTGGCGGTCCTTCCCGCCGTCGTCTAGCAGACGTCGGTGGTGGTGATGATGGTGAGTGAACCAGGTAGGTCCCTTCCACTTTGATCTAGGGTTAGGGTTAGGATTCATTTTCTTGATCCGATTCGAAAATCGGTTCTTCTTTCTATTCTTTCTTTTCTGTTGCTTTCTCTTTCCCAAGGCCAGATCTACACCTTAGTAAACAACCTTGGCTCTGATACCAATGTTAGATTCTTTGGATCGATCTAGGTACAGATTGGTGGGGATAGATCGTTCATTTTGGAATGAGACAGTGGTGCGCCATAGTGGCACACAAAATCAAAGAAGGAGAGGAGAGAGAGAGAGTATGGAGACGTACCAGTGAGATTTGGAGACCGCCATCTTGATCTTTGATGGAGGCTGCGCATGGGCAGTGACGGTTGGGGATGAGGAGGCAGTGAAGTCGCTGGTGGCACTTCCCGTCGCTTCAGCACTCCCTCGATCGGTAGGGTTAGGAATGGTGAGTGGCGGCTGCCGTTGAACCTCATAGTCCGAGCCCTGGCCTCCACCTCCTCTTTATAGTGCAGCGTGAAGGGGGCCCACCAGCCATGCTTGACTGGGCATCCCCGATCAGGACGCGGTCAAGGGGTCCGAGTTGGCCGTTGGGCCAAGTCGGTTGAGATCAATTCCAACACTTCTTAGAAAGGAAAGCGACAAGATTGTTGTCCATTTAAGCATGAGTGCTACATGTTCAAAACAAAGGCCTGAATTCGTCCTGGGAAAAGCTTGAAGCTGTTTTTTTCTTTCTCTTTTGTTCTTTTCTACAGCACAGCATATATATCAAACCGACGAGAATTCATTATGTAGATTTTGAGAGACACTGCATGATGAGCACATCAGTCACAAGTATTTTAATGTCACTCGCAAGTTCCGATTGAACTAGATAGAACTCTTTAGGTTGATCAGTCAGCAAATTAAATGACAGTACGTGGGCCGCGGGGTCGCTTGAAACTTCCTACTGTTGCGTTCAAAAAAAGAAATTTCCTACTGTATCTTTTTCTCACATGGTGTTTTCACTTGAGTTGCACTTGAAGTAGTTGTGTGAATGAGTGATTATCTATTTATCTCTGCATATCTCCGTAGGCACATAACCCCTTAACTACGAAGGTAATCAACAAAGCAACGACAGAAAGGCACAATTTCAGTTAACCACATGTTCAGTAATTCAGAGCCTAACCAGATTACTAGGATCCACAAAAATGGCATTGCATTGGAAGGATCCAGAACGTGCGTGCAAGTAGGCAAGACAGCTAATTATATGTGAAAGCAAGGGGATTCATTAGCACTGAGCCACTGACCATTCTAAAGTAACACTAGAGCGAGAATGAAAAATTACATGTTGTTTTCAGTAAACCCATTCTAGCACAGATGATCTGGAGACTCTGATGAGCCCACTGCGCCTCATTGCATCCTTGCTCAGAAGACTTCTGATGTTAATTGACAATAAAATTTTGAAGGCCTATACACTTAGCATAGAAGTCCAATCAGCCCATCATCCACATCCATCTGTTGCTAGCGTCCCTTCCTATCAGGGGCGGAGGACCTGGTAGGGCAAGGTAGAGCGCTCGCCATACCTTGACTCCGCCATGGATCCCTCCCTACCTAGAATCAGCTCCCTGATTGAAGTTGGTAGCCATAGGAGCAGGTTGCGCAAGTTCGTTGCCTGGTAGCCATTGGCGCTAGACGCAGGAAAAGAATATGACCACCTCAACGAATTGTTACTTGGGCCCTGTCCCTCGTGGGCTGCGATTCTATGACTTTGGGCTGGCAGCCTAGCACAACATATGAGCTTTTGTTAGGAAAATTTGATATAAAATAATTAGACGATCACTAATAATTTTAAATTTTAAATCATGTTTTACTATCTATGCTATCGATTTCGCTATACCTTGATTTTTTCCGTCCTCTGAAACTGCTTCCTATTCCTGGTTGATCGATCAATCGAGTAAATTGACGTTGTTCTTTCTCAACTTCTCACCTAGTTGCTCGACGTGGTGATATCACTCTGCAAGAAGCTGACGCCGCAGGCCCGCATGTGACGTCAGTCCTAGGAAGGAGTCATCAATGAGTCGGTGACGGTCTCAGTTCTCACGGACAGAGGGCCCTGGAGTCCTCTGGTCATGGTGGGGAGATCCTGATGGTGACGGCGACGGCGGCGCAGGGTGGGTGCAACACAGCAGCTCAGCGACGGGAAAATTTAATAGAGTGGGATCAGAAAAGGAAAAAAAAGTCACGGAACGGGAACACAAATAGCAGGAAGAAAACGGAGATGGCAGACACGGAAGAAAACAGAGACGCGAGAAACAATAGTGTGTCACCATAGAACACCGTGAGTGCCTGAGTGGGATACGGAAACAACTACAGAAACGTCGGACCCGGCCGTAGCTGTAAAAAAGTGTCCCGTTCAAATCAAACTGATCGATGACGAATAGATGATCAGATAGCATCGCCTCGCACCGCCGCCACCGACGCCAACCGCCATCGCACCGCCAGAGCTGATCGACGACGCCATCGCCGAGATCCTCCTCCGCCTCCCGCCCGACGACCCGGCGTGCCTCGTACGCGCCTCCCTGGTCTGCAAGCTCTGGCACGGGATCCTATCCGACCCCACGTTCCCCGACCGCTACCGCGAGTTCCATCGAACGCCTCCCCTCCTCTCGGCTTCCTACGTGGCTCGTACACCCGCGGATACGACGAATCAGCAGGCCGCTTCGTCCCCATCACAACAACACGCATCCCCTTCCGGCAGCCTGTGTTCGGATGCCGGGCTCTCGACTGCCGCCATGGCCGTGTCCTCCTCGACGCGGTGGATGGCACGGGCACGATCAGGGAATGTCTCGCTGTGTGGGACCCCGTCACCGGCGACCACAAGGTGCTTAGCGATCCTGACCCGGGGACGACGGACCCATTTGGCCAATCTGGCGCGGTTCTTTGTGTGGCGGCTGGCTGCAACCACCGTGGCTGCTGCCACGGCGGCGGCCCTTTCCAAGTGGTGTTTGTCAGCATCACCTCATACAGCTACGGCAGCACCAAAGCTGCTAGGGCATGGGTATAATTGTCCAAGACTGCTGCATGGAGCGCACCGGCTTCTGTGCAGATACAGTATGCCGGTTCTGCCAAGGTCGAGAGGAAACGTGCGGCCATTGTTGGAGACCAACTCTACTTCTTGTGCTCAGCCCAGGTGCCGAAATTCTCAAGTATGATCTAGGAAAACGATGCTTGACTGTGGTTGGCTCACCATGCACGTACACCCAGCCTTATAATGGTATCCTCATGACCACGGAGGATGGTTCGCTGGGGTTCGTCGGCGCTAAGGATGATTATTCAGCCCTCCACTTGTGGCGGGCAACAAAGGTGAATCCAAATGGATCTGTGGGATGGGTACAGGATAGAGTTGTGAATTTGGGTTAACGGGTGATCCTCCTGGACCCTCGGTTTCGTGTTATATAGACAGGGAAACAGCCTCCCTGTGGTGGCGTGTACGTCATCAGGTGTATTACATTTGTTACAACAAGAACCGGCTAATCTAGGAACTAAGCCTAACAACCGGATACAATGAACTTGGTCAATAACTGAACATATCTATCCTTTAACACCCCTCCTCAATCTCAGCCACATACAAGGTTGAGATTGTTCCTAAACTCTCGAAGCTTCACGCGAGGAAGAGCTTTGGTGAACCCATCTGCCACTTGATCATTTGTACTAATGAACCGAATTTCCAATAATCGTTGAGCTACTCTTTCTCGAACGAAATGGAAATCTATCTCAATATGTTTCGTTCTCGCATGAAACACTGGATTTGCAGAAAGGTATTTGGCACCTAGATTATCACACCATAACCGAGCTGTGGGAGGATGAGTGATGCCGAGTTCTCCTAGTAATTTCTGAACCCATATTATTTCTGCAGTAGCATTCGCAAGAGACTTATACTCGGCCTCAGTACTAGATCGTGACACGGTTGCTTGCTTCCTAGCACTCCATGAGATGAGATTTTCACCAAGAAAAACAGCAAACCCGCCAGTCGACCTTCTATCATCGACGCAGCCTGCCCAGTCAGCATCCGAGAAGGCGCTAACTATCATTGTCCTTGAATTACCAATTCGCAGCCCAAGATTCACTGTTCTCTGAACATATCTGAGAATCCGCTTAACTGCACTCCAATGAGCAGTCGTTGGTGCATGCAAAAATTGGCAAACTTTGTTGACCGCAAAGCAGAGATCTGGTCGTGTAAGCGTCAAGTACTGTAGTGCACCTACAACACTTCTATACTTGGTGCAGTCATCCGGTCCTAGTGCATTGCCTTCATACGCACTAAGCTTCTCGGTACTGGACAATGGTGTATCTATTGCCTTGCACCGGCTCATCCCTGAACGTGCCAGAATGTCCGTTGCATATCTTTGTTGGGAGAGCACAAGGTCGTCCCTGGCTTTCTTGACTTCTATCCCCAAGAAGTAATGTAGATCTCCAAGATCCTTCAAGGCAAACTCTTTCTGCAAGTCACTAAGTAAAGCCTTTGTTGCTTCTGGAGAAGAACTGACCACAATTATATCATCCACATACACTAGAACAAATATGCTATGCTTGCCATTGTTATAAAAGAACAATGACGTGTCGGCCTTGGATGGTAAGAATCCCAAAGACTGAAGCTTGGCACAAAGACGTGCATACCATGCCCTCGGAGCCTGCTTCAGACCATATAATGCCTTGTCTAGTTTGCAAACATACCGAGGATGAGCTTTATCTTCATAGCCAGGAGGTTGTTGCATATACACCTCTTCATCCAAGATGCCATGCAAAAAGGCATTTTGTACATCCAGCTGTCGCAGTGACCACCCCTTAGTCATGGCAATGGACAGAACTAGTCGAATAGTAGCTGCCTTGACTACTGGACTAAACGTTTCCTCATAATCAATCCCATATCGTTGCTTGAACCCTTTCGCAACTAAGCGGGCCTTGTATCGATCAATAGATCCATCAGCTTTCCTTTTCACCTTGTAGACACATTTACACCCAATTATGTTCTTCCCTTTTGGTGGTGGAACCAAATGACAGGTCTTATTGCGAAGCAAAGCCTGATGTTCAGCATCCATGGCCGAGATCCAATTCTGATCTTGAAAAGCATCCTTAAGTGTTGATGGTTCTTCTGGTGTTGTAGCAGCTGTCATGCCCCAGCGAACCGTGCCGTCGGTGTACTGCTTGGGCTTGACGATCCCATGTCGCGCACGTGTAACAGGTCGAGGCGGTGACGGTGAAGCTTGCGACGAAGAGGAAGCAGCTGGTTCGACTGCAGAGTTTGCGGGTGCATCGGATTCACCTGGTGCCGCAACAGATCCCGAAGGAGCCGTAGGTGGATCCACTTCGGAAGGCGATGGCCGGTGTGAGTCTGGTGTAGAGGATCCCGCTCGTGGCGAGTCTGTTGGGAATGTCGACGCAGACGGCAGCTGGTGCACATATCCAGGAGCTGATGCTGGCACAGACTGCGCGGAGTCGTTGGCCAGCGGATCAGCATGGGGCTCCGCGCTGTCTCCTATGAAGCGGCACATGAGATGAGGAGGCGCGCGGTCATCAGGAACACGCCTATTTTCACCCGAACTTGCATCATTTTCATCCGAATTTGTTTCTGTGACCTGCAAGGAAGCACTAGCACTTGGTCCAGCGTTAGTTTGGTTAGGAGAACTCAAGTGCTGATCACGGATTGTAGCATCCCCAAATGACATGGATGGATTAAGGAGGACGTCAGGTAGAACTCGAAGCTCAGCACGAAGGCGAGCCCCAAGATTTGGATGAAGAGTAGCGAAGGGAAAAACAGTCTCATCAAAGACAACATCGCGCGATATATAGATACAACCTTCACTTGGGTCAAGACATTTGAAGCCTTTATGTGAAGTACTATAACCGACAAATACGCAGCGTTTGGAACGAAACTGTAGTTTGTGAGTATTATAGGCACGAAGATTAGGCCAAACAGCGCACCCAAAGGTACGCAGAAAAGTGTAATCTGGTGCTTGACCGTATAGTCTGTGGAGAGGTGTATCATTGTCAATGACTCTGGAAGGTAATCGGTTGATCAAAAAAACTGCAGTTTGGAATGCTTCGTCCCAAAACTTGAGAGGCATCGATGCATGCGCTAGCAGAGTGATTCCCATCTCTACAACATGTCTATGTTTGCGCTCAGCAGCGCCATTTTGCTGATGTGTGTGATTACAGGACACAAGATGATGAATACCAATGCGCTTAAAAAAAGAATTAAGTGTCTGATATTCTCCCCCCCCCCCAATCAGTTTGTACAGCTCGGATTTTCTTGTCAAACTGGCGTTCGACTAGATTCTGGAAATCACGAAAACACTGAAACACTTCAGACTTATAACGAATCAAATAGATCCAGGTGAATTTTGAGTAGTCATCAATAAAGCTAACATAATAATTGAAACGACCAATGGATGTTGGAGCAGGCCCCCAAACATCAGAAAACACAAGATCCAAAGCACTAGTGGACACACTAGTTGACTTTGGAAAGGGTAGCTGATGACTCTTGCCTTGCTGGCAAGCATCGCACACAAGATTATTGTTCACATTTCAAATAAAAGGAAGTTCATGACTACTAAGAATATGACGAATGACAGGAGCAGAAGCATGTCCTAGCCGACTATGCCACGTGGACGAAGAAGGTTTGGTTGCTCCAAGTGCTTGTTTATTTGATGGTGAAGATCTACTCGATGCATGCTTGAGAGGATAGAGACCTCCTTCAGCCTTGCCTGTGAGAAGTGTTTTCTTCATCGCCAGTTCCTTTATGAAAAAGCGATCAGGATGGAATTCAACAAACGCATTATTATCACGGGATAAGCGATTAACAGATACTAAACTCTTGCTAGCATCAAGAACATGTAGAATATTGCGTAGATGAATCTTATGCGAAGGGGAATGTACAAAACCATGACCAACATGTGAGATCTCCATACCTGATCCATTGGCGGCGTGGACGTACTCCCCACCATGATACTTGTCGCGGAAGGAGAGCTTGTCAAGATCGCTAGTGATGTGATCGGTGGCGCCGGAGTCCATATACCAATTGGTATCTACTCCATAGGACGAGGTGACGTTGGAGGCGGACTTCTGCTGTGGGGCACCGCCTTGGAAGCGTTCGTCATACCTCTTGTAGCAACGAAAAGCAGGATGTCCCTCCTTGCCACAAACTTGGCAGAAGAGGCCTGCCTGGAACGAGTTGCCGCGGTTGGAGTTGTTGGTGTTGGTGTGTCCGCCCTTCTGTTTGCCACCGCCACGGGCAAAGACACCGCGGCCTCCACGATTGGGAGTGGCACCTCCACGTCCTCCACGGGATGCCAGGTTAGCAGATGATTGAGATCCGCCACTGCGAACCTCAAGGTGTTGTTCATGACTGATTAGCTGAGTGTATAATTCACCCAGGGAGATCGGTTCAACTCTGTTGGCAACCGAGGTCACCACGGAGTCAAAGGAGTCGTCGAGGCCCGTCAGGATGTAGGACACCATCTCATCATCCTCCAGGTGGTGCCCCGCAGAAGCCATCTCATCAGCGAGAGACTTCATCTTGGTGTAGTACTCGGCGATGGTGGAAGTGCCCTTGGATGCCGTTGCCAGGGCCATCCGGGCACTGATTAGCCGAGCGCGAGATTGAGAGGCGAAGAAGCCCTCAATGGCAACCCACGCTTCGGCAGCCGTCGTAGAAGTAGACACTTGCTGCAAGATCTCCCTCGAGAGAGAGATGAGCAGGTAGCTCAGGACTTGCTGGTCCTTCGCCACCCAGGTGGTGTACTCCTTGTTGAGGACTGGGGCTTCCTCCATGTCATCGGGATTCTTCTTGGGCAGATATTTGGCTGGTGGAACGGCTTTAGAGTTTAGGAACTCATAGACCTCAGCACCACGGATCGAGGAGAGGACCTGCGCACGCTAGAGTGGAAAGTTACCACGGTCTTCTCGCTCACCGGCAGGAAGCCAAGGGAGTAGAGGGCGGCGGAGGAGGAGGAGGAGGCCATGAAAAAAATCCGTGAGGAGAATAGGCTCTGGTACCATGTGAATTTGGGTTAACGGGTGATCCTCCTGGACCCTCGGTTTCGTGTTATATAGACAGGGAAACAGCCTCCCTGTGGTGGCGTGTACATCATCAGGTGTATTACATTTGTTACAACAAGAACCGGCTATAATCTAGGAACTAAGCTTAACAACCGGATACAATGAACTTGGTCAATAACTAAACATATCTATCCTTTAACAAGAGTCATCTCGCTTAACGATCTAGTTCCTCTTATTTGGTCCAACCAAGTGGTCAATGTTGTTGGATTCGCCGAGGGCATGGATATTCTATTACTGGGCGTGGGTGAAGCTGGTAGAGGGTTCATGTTTGAGCTAAAATCAGGGAGGATCAAGAAACTAAGGCGTCTTTTTTTGTTTTTTAGCCCTTTTTGCGAAAGATTCTCTCAAATATGCCCCTGGCGGAAAGATTTCAAAAAATAGACCCTTCTCATGGCGCCATAGTAGTTAGCGCCAAGATATAACTGCATGGCGCCAGGGTCACTGGCGCCATGACCCTGCACGCGTGGCGGTGACGTGGCAGGGTGCATGGCGCCATGGATCTTGGCGCCATGCATGCACGTAAAAACGGCCCTCGAATTTTTCTTTCTTTCTTCTCGCTTTCTCTTCTCTTCGCCCGGCCATCGGTCCTCGCGCTCGCGCCGCCGCCCGCTCGCCGCGCCGCCGCCCGCCCGCCGCGCCGCCGCCGCGCATGCTCGCGCGCCGCCCGCGCGCCTCGCCGCGGCTTCGCGCGCTCGCAGCGCCGCCTACGCGCCGCGCCGTGGCTTCGCGCGCTTGCCGCGCCGCTCGCGCCCGCCCCCGCGCCGCGCCCACCCCCGCGCCGCGCCGCCGCCGCCACCGGTCGCCGCGCCGTGCAGCCGCGTGCCGCGCCCGCCCCCGCGCCGCGCCGCGCCCGCCCCCGCTTCGCGCCGCGCTGTCTCCCTGCCCGCCCCCGAGCTCGGCCGCACGCACGTCTGCCACCGCCCGCGTGTGGCCGCGCCGCCGCCCGAGGCCGCGGTCTCAGCTCGCCCGGTAGTGCACGCCCGGCCGGACGCCGGAGGCCCCTCGCGCGCCCCCGCCCGCTCGTCTCCGCACCCACGGCTCGACCACCCGCCCGCGCACGAGCTTGGCAGCGCGCGCGCCCGCCAGTGCCCGCCCGCCGCTCGCATCTCAAGCGTCGGCATCTCCGCTTCTGCACAAGGTAAACTAGTTTGTTGTCTGTCACTAATAATAGTACATTAGTCATGAAGCTAGTTAGTAAGTTTATTATAGATTAAGATTGATTGATACTTTATATAGTTACTTAGTTATTTAGTTAGTTATATAGTTAGTTACTGAGATAGTTAGTTAACATCGTTAGTTAGTAGTACTGTGCTGTTAGTAGTTGTTATTAGTTATTAATACTTAGTAGTTAGTAGTATTTTTGTATTTATTTTTTGTGTAGATTGTAGTAAAGCAATTGTGCTTCGTTATGTTTGAGAACTAGATGGACAACCTAGTGAGTATATATCATGGAGGAACTGTGGAACGAGATCGCTATGGATATGTTGAGTTTGTTGACATGCAAAGTGTGCCTGTGTTATTCAATGAGAAGCCATCATTTAGTCAGTTGACTGCAAGGGCTCGCGAGGAGGTACATTGCTATGGAGATGATGGCATCATAGTTGAGAGTGTACTTCACCTAGGTTTTCCTCCTAACATGCTAAGGAAGATGATCCCAATAGGATGTGCAGATCAGTGGGACAACTATGTGAGATCGGCTATGAAAAGCCAATTCCAAAGTTTGGACGTGGTTGTGCATCGTGTGCTCGTTGATCCCATCCCTCTTGGGTTGTCCCCGCCAATGGGTGAGCAGGCATTTTTTGAACCTCCCGTCCCGGAACATGATGTGGATGCTAAGGTTCCGCCTACCGTTCCCGATACGCAATCTGCCCCCAATGATGTGGCACATCCTCCTCAGGAGATCCATTTGACACAGAATCATCCGAGTAAGTGTCAATTAGGCATCATTTTATCTTTGTAGCTTAAGTATCTTCTTCTCATCTACTTTTCTTATCATCTCCTCTTATTTGTGGCTATGTTGTAGGAGACGTTCCCGATAATGAGGGCGCTCCTCCTGCTGATGCCCAAGTCCAGATTGGCGATGGAATTCGTGCTTCCAATAGTGTTAAAATTATAAATGATTCAGAGTCATATGAGATCGCAAGGGCTGTTGATTCTGACGATGATAGTCCCGTTGGAGAGCTCATGGAGAGTGACGTTGAGATGCTGAGGTGTATTTTTCCCGGCCGCCGTGATTCTGTGGTTCATGAGTTCACTGATCTTACTCATTCCGATCAGGCGTGTGCCGAAGGACGTGAAGATGAGCTGTAGGAAGCTCTAGAGGCTGGTCCTAGTATGGAGATAGAGAAGGGGAGGGTTTTCAATGACCTCCCTATATTGAAGAGGTGGTTGCAGGCGTTTGCAACGACGACGACGACGAGGACGAGGACGACGACCACGAGGACGAGGACCAGGGCCACGAGGAGATTGGACCGTCTCAGCTAGACGATGCTCCCTGGACTCAGCCTTCGCAGCAGGTCGGTACCAGGCGACGTCGACCACCTGACCCTTACACTCCAGGCACCCACGCTCTTGGACACAAGGGCATGGGTAGGTCTAGGAGACAGTGAGGGACTGTAGACGAATTATGGACTATATGGACTGTATGGACTGCTATTATGTATTGTATGAACTACTATGGAGTTTATAGACTCCAGGCACTCACGATTTGAGGAAACTGATCTACATTGTTTAAGGTGATTGTCATATATAATTGTTGATGACATATGTTACTGTGATATTTGTGTTTGGGTTGAATCAAAAATAGGGAAAAACTCTGCCAGAATTTCCCCTAACATGTCAAGTTGTATCGTACAGCGAGAGCAAGTAGCCTTTTCAGTACACCGATAGCAAGTAGCCTTTTCAGTGATTTATCATGTCACTATCCTATCGTACATCCTCTTTTACAGATGAATTGATTGATCAAGGAATCTAGCCTTTTCAGATGAGTTTTCAAATAGGCTTTTCAGGGATGGCGTCTAGCCTTTTCAGGAGCATTAAAGCCACAATACAACTGCTCTCAACACCATTGTTGGCTATATATACACCTTCCTCAATACAATGGTAGTCACTTGAAACCAGAAGTTGGTTATAAACGAGTAGTAATGTCTGGAGGGTCATCGAGAGGGAAGGGAACGGGGGACTAAGGGTACTCCAATTGTGTGGGAGGGGTCTCTGGGTCCGAAAGACTTTGATGAACTAGTGTATCATTTTCCTATCGAGACCAAGAGATATTTCAACAAAGAGTGTCCACTCCGAGGATATGATAACCGGAAAGAAGATTGGCCAAAATGTAGGCATGGTGAGGACTGCTTAGTGCAGATGTTCGTGGAGGGTTTGGATGGAGGTCGCCGATTCTTCAAATGTCCGCGAGCAGAGGTAATTGGTTTTAAAATTTATTACTTAAATTTTTTTCTCCATTATTTTGCATCTCAAAGGCGAAACTAACTGCATGTTCACTAAAATCTTTGAAATGCAGTGTTTAGAGTCCAAAGAAAACTGTGGCTTCACTAGGTGGGTCGATCCTAAACCAATCTATCCGCACGCACAGTACATCTACTACTTGCAAGACCGTATCTTCGAACTAGAAAGAGAAGTTAGCAACGGTTACAAAGACGACGAAGCAGACGATACCAGTAGTGGTGCCGTTTCACAGGACGGACCATGCCATGATCCATATTGCACCTTCCCTAACCACAAGAACAATGGGCCTCCGCCACCACCCCGCCACCTCCACCATCAACAATGGGAGGGTACTATGGAAAAGGGGCTACACAGTTTGCTATGTGGCCGCACTACTAGATAGAACAAATCTATCGTGTACACATGCCATGTAATGTGCTTGTTGTTCGCTCTAATTACCTAAGGCATGTTAGGTTTAGTCCAGGACAAATGTGCCCTAGTTTGGTATAAGTTCTGACATGCCATATCCTATATTATGCGTGTTGAATTGTGAAATCTAGTACTTCCTTATGTTTTATGTGCACCTCGAGAACTAGTTTCAGCAACGAAGTAACATTAAACCTGATATATGACAACACTATGCAAGGTACAAAAACTTAAAGTGCATATGAAGTACATGACGGACGCAATAGATAACAAAGAACATGCCCTAAGTACATGATTTACCTAAAGTACAATAGATTAAACACATTGCATACTAGATCCACCATATTGTTTATGATTAAACCATACAACTAGCATACTACTGAGTACAACGAGGCCACTTTCCCTTTTTCTGGGCATCGGGATTCTCCTCCATCGCTGCCTTCGCTCTGCGCACGCGCTCAAGCTTCTTCTCCCTCTCTTCCCTACACGCAACAACACGCCTCATTTCCTTCTCTTCCTTGTGCTCCTTTGCTGCTGCCTCCTCTCTGCGTCTCTTCTCTAATATCTCTAGGCGCTCCGCATCCCACTCCTTCAGGCCTTGTAGAAGCCGCATGTCAGCCTCCTTGATCTCAGTGTCGATCCACTGCTCAAAATCATATAGCGGTGGAGGGGTCTGCAGTAAATAAAATTTTTCAAATCCAATTAATATACAAAACTTCATATGACACGAATTAATTAATAAACAAAAGCAATTTCTCACAATAAATGTACTGCGGCGCTGACGCTCTGTAGGTTCCCATGCAAAATTGGAACACATCCAATATTTCTGCTTATATGTTGCCTCATCTTCTGAAATGTCTACCTTGCAAGGATCGCCACAGAAGCACATGGGTATTGGCACACCGCTAGGGAGCGGCTTTGGGACGTACGAACTTTCGGTCATCCGTGCATAGCTACAATTCAACAAATTCTAGTCTAATATAACAAACCAAATAACAATAAAACTAAAAACTAAGGGATTACTATATGAAGAAAAAGATCTACACATACCTTTGTTTTCTAGCTTTTCTACGCCTAGGCATCCTACGGTTGAAAAATAAATACGATTTTTAAAAAGCACATGAACAAAGGACATGTGAAGTTCATAGGTTAAGAATATGATTTCATTTTACCAAATCGATTCGAAAAAATAACGAAGGGTGAGAGAATACCTAGCTCTCGAAGATCGACGGATAAAATCCAACTTCTCACGGTCTAATAGCTCGATTGAAGAGGTTGGGCGAAGTATACAGAGGGAAAACGCGAGGAGTGGAGAAAGAAAACGAGAAAGAGTCGTGGGAGGGGGCGGTTAAAACGTGCATGCATGGCGCAAAGATCCATGGCGCCATGCAGTTATATCTTGGCGCCAACGACTATGACGTCATGAGAATGGTCCATTTTTTTAAATCTTTCCGTCAGGGGCATATTTGAGAGAATCTTTCGCAAAAAGGGCTAAAAAACAAAAAAGCCGGGAAACTAAGCAAGCCTGTGTACTACTACTATGATGACTATTTCCCCTACTTTAGTTTTTACATTCCAGGTAAATAACCTACTGCCTTGCTATTTACTTATATGATTCGGCACTTTACAAATTCTGCCTATTTTCAGTTGGATTCCAGAGATTGGATATGGACGGATTGTCTCAAGGAAGGCGCTCACCACATGTTCGACGAATTGTCTCAAAGGTGGTGAAGTTACATACAAAAAAAAGAGGTGACACTATCCTAGCCAAAATCAGCCAACCAAACACACTATTTGCTAGTCAGGCTTAGATGGTGCACGTAACCAAACAAGTCCATCTTGGCCTGCTAGGGACAGGCTTGGGCTAGCCTGGCTTAGTTTCTAGCCAGGCTAGAAGATAGGCAGAAAACCAAACACACCCATACATGATGTTATATATGCTATGTAGACATTTTAGTTCAATGGAAAACTGAATATCTAACAATACAACGTCACATCTGATTTTTGTCCATTGGGCTCCTGGTCGTAGTAGGCATATCATTCATGGTAGTCACATGTGCATCCTGGAAATATAGTTGATTTTGTTTTTATCAATTAGCCACAAGTTGTTGATCTAAAATTTTATATATCAACGATGGCTAGTCTAAACCTTTGGAACTTCAGTGACAAATCACTGGCTTATAGCCTTTTTGTTTGCACTCCTTGTAAACATTTTACATTAGGCATGCTTTATGGTTCATCTTATAAAAAGCTAAATATATAGGTGAGTTATTTAACAATTCTAATATATATGCCTGCTACTTTTCAGATTTTGCTAGCCACAAGTAGCCACTACCAGCGGAGACAAAATAATGAAGAGTGAGTTGAAGAATTATAGCACCTGGGCAATTTACAATTCATTCAAGTTGTGTTTGCTGTACACTGCCTGCCTATTTCGGGGCCTGTTGTGCATTGAAATGTGAAGTATTGTGTTGGTAGTTCAACATATGCAAGACTCCAGATAATCATAACTCGATCCATTATTAGTGTTATATCGATGGACGATGGTACGGTTGACAAGAACCAAAGATAATTTGCCGCTGTGTTTTCATTTCAAAAATAATGAATATATATGAGTGTTTTGTTGCATATTCTAGGTGCTCACCGTTTGCTTCTGTCGGCCCCCTACTTTAGGGTCTACTGTGCATGACGTATTAGTTCCTGGATCAGTAGCTGATACGCACAAATTCAACAAGATTAATATCAAAAATATACTTTTATTCCTAACGGGGAAAACATGATACAAGGTTCAATCGAGTAAATAATTGACGTTGTTCTTTCTCAACTTCTCACCTAGTTGCTCGACGTGGTGATATCACTCTGCAAGAAGCTGACGCCGCAGGCCCGCATGTGACGTCGGTCCTAGGAAGGAGTCATCAATGAGTCGGTGACGGTCTCAGTTCTCACGGACAGAGGGCCCTGGACACCGGAGCACGAAGAGTAAGGGCATCGCCTTTTTTTTTTAAGGAAACAGGAAGGGTTTTGGGCTTGTACTACGAAATATATTAAAAAACACAATAACAGAGAATTATTCACCAATTATGTTATGGTGGTCAGGTCATCCATCGCGGTCTAAATTTCTATGTCACGGAGATAGGGTTCTAAATTATTTCTAAGTCTATTCACATATTTACTTGTACTATCGTTTTCATATCACCATAAATTAAATATATGTTACAAGTTAGTCATATTATATATTCATTAATTTATTATATTAAGTAATTATTTAATGGGCCCTATCATCTTGCTTTCTCAAGCCATTAAAAGTGTAGAGACGGTCCAATACATATTATTCCAAAGTTTGGTCATCAAAATCAGGCGACAAAAATTACATGGCCGTGCGAGTTCGACTCAAATTTGCTCACTTTATTTCACAAAGTTTTTACTTGTCCGGCATCTTCATGGGTCTATATTAGTTGCTGTACAATACCAGCCTGTTATGGAAGCGGAACCACCTAGCAGAGGCAGACGATCCGCACGCACGTAGCGCCAGCTCTACCGCCGATCCGCAGCATGCTGCCGCGGCCGCCACAGTTGATGGACGAGCTTGTCGAAGATATCCTGCTCCGTCTCCCGCCGGACAGCCCGGCGAGCCTCGTCCGCGCCGGCCTTGTCTGCAAGAGCCAGTGCCACCTCGTCTCCGACCCCGACTTCCAGCGCAGGTTCCGCTGTAAACCATTTAATTTGGATGGAAGAAATCATTATTTTAAAATTAATGTTTTTATGAACTTTTCAAATGATCTTGGATGGAAGAAATGGCCTAAACAAAATGATACAATCAGAATTTAATTTGGATGCTCGGTTTGGCAACTACAACAGACAGTCTCGCCCCCGCGTCGCCTCCCACGCGGGCGACACGGGAGGCCCTCTCGCAACCCTAGCGCCGCCCCTCTCCCTTCCCTCCTCCAGTCGTGCCACCACCGGAGCTGGCCGCCGGCAAGGCCGCCCGCCCGGCCGGGATGGCGGCGGCGGGGCCTCCCTCCCTCTCTTTGGTGGCGTGCGCAGCAGCTGGAAGGCAGCCCTCCCTCGCGTGAGCTGCATGAAGCTCGGAGGGGGGGAGGGATGTCGCGGCTATGGCGGCGCCGGCTGGTGCCCGTGCAGGTGCTAGGGGCGACGGCGGGGCCCTCCTTCTCTCTGTGTGCTCCTCTCCTCCGGTCTTCACGGCGACGTGGCAGCAGCCAGATCCGGTGCCCAGGTAGCCGGATCCGGGTCCCTGGCGGCTCGATCCGGTGACAACGGTGGTGACGGTGGCAGTTGTGGCGGTGCGGCGGCCGCGGCCAGGCTCGTGCAGGCGCTAGGGGTGGCTCTCCTCTTGCCGCCCCTCCCCTAACGGCCTTGGCCGTTGCTGCGACGTCAAGACGAAGGTGGTGGTGCCGGCAGGGGCCGCCGTGTTCAGGGCCTGGCGTCCGGATCCGGTGGCCCTAGGGCTGGGGCGGCGCCCGCAATGGTGGGGCACTTGCCTCGCGTCTGCTGGTGGCGAAGATTGGCAGCAGTGGAGCCGGGTGTCAGGGCTGGCGGCGGCGGTCGGCAACGGCCTCGACGTCCGGCAGGTGGACGCGCGTGCGGCAGAGTGAGGCCGGTTCTCGGCACGTCGTCTTGTCGGCGGGGGTGGCTGACGCAGCTATTCGGCTGCTGAGCGTAGTCGGCGCGTCGACTCCCCTCAGGCAAGGCTTCTGCTGGATGGCAGCGACGATGGTGGTGACAGGTTGAGACCCGGCATCTGGGCCGATGTCTGTGCTGAATGCTTGGGCGTAAGGCTGGCGACGGCGACGCCTGCGGGCGCCGTTTTCCCTGTTGGGGGCGTCGTGAATGCAGCAACTTGCACGGGCGAAAGCCCAGTCCATTCTTGGACGAGCGACGGCGGCGCTCGGACGTCGTAACCTTCTTGAAGGCGTCGTGGTGGAACTCGACTCGGTCTTGATGTCTCATGGCAGGGCGCGAGGTCTTGGTCGGAAGTCGGAGCTGCTCTTGCGACATGCTTGAGCTGGGCAACGATGACCTACTATGGCCTCCTGCTTCGGGAACTCCGGTCTCACATCTTAGTTGGATCGTCGTTTACTCTGTTGTGTTGCGTGGGTGGGCTTCGCCTTCGTGGTGGTTCACGCCACATTTGGCTGCCTTGTATATATATTTGCTCTCTACTTATCAATGAAAGCCGGTAAACGGATCTTTCGAAAAAAAAACAATTTCAATTTTCAAAAGTGTACATAAAATGTTGTTGTAAGCAAATTTGTTTTCTATTGCATGCATATGTACAGGTGGGAAACAACAATTGGGAAAGTGGCCGGCATACACCTCTAGGGCTGGGCATTTGGTTAGAACCGAAAGTTTGGTTTGGGTTTTTTAAAATTTCGAAAAGTGTGGTTTTTAACAACCAACAGCCAATCGGTTTATTTCTGAACTGGAAACCGACAAGTTCAATTCGGTTTCAGTTTATAACTTCGCTTTTGATTAAAATTGAACCAACCGAAGTGTATTTCAACAGTATAACAGGAAAAAATGGAAAACTTCCTCTTCGCCCTTCCCCACTCACGCGTCCGCTCCCTGTGCCGCCGCTTCCCTACGCCGCAGCTGCTCGCCACCGCCTCCCCACAATGCAATTGTGCCGTACCGCCTTCCTACGCTGCACCGCTTGCCGCCACCTCCGGTCTTTACATGTGCCGCCACACTGGTCAACTAAGACTCCGGAACTGCAAACCTAGGAGTTTTGGGGGGGGGGGGGGGGGGGGGCAAGGGCAGGAGACTAGGAGTTATTGGGCTGAGGTGGGCCTAACCATGTGGAGGGGTGATAGATCTAGACCGGGTCAGTGCCTCAGCGGGATGTGTTTGCCAGTTCGGTGATTTTTGCTGCATCTATTCGGTTCTTCAGTTCAGTTTACGGTAAAAACCGAAGCCAACATGGAAGACCGAATTTGTGAGATTAAAAACCAAAACTGAAATAGAAAACCTAAGA
Organism: Saccharum hybrid cultivar R570; assembly: GCA_038087645.1. NCBI lineage: Eukaryota > Viridiplantae > Streptophyta > Magnoliopsida > Poales > Poaceae > Saccharum > Saccharum hybrid cultivar. The sequence goes on from JAQSUU010000368.1 coordinate 3,606,447, forward strand.
ACTGACATTTTGGTTTGATTCGGCTTGGTTTGGCTTTTTAGTTTGGGCTTAAAAGTGCCTAGCCCTGTACACCTCCATACCTAAGCCTGGGCAAAATACCCGATACCTATTACCCATACCCGAATTACCTGAACCCGGACCCGAATTACCCGAACCCGAGGTACCCGATATCAAGTTTGGATAGCTATTTTGATTACCCGAAATTATTTTGGGTAATTCGGGTAATATCCCCCGGTACCCAAACTACTCGAACTACCCAAAGATTTATTTTTGTCTTTGTATTTATCATGTGTTGTTAGTTGAACACTTTCACTTGTCACTTTATTAGAATATAATTCTCTCTATTTGAACAAGTGACTGTAATATATTATTCTCTGCAAATTGCTGTTGAAATTCTATATAAATTGCTGCTGAAATTATGTATCGATCGCTACTGAAATTTAGTGTAGTTGGTTGTTTTCCGTAAATTTGGGTATATCGGGTAATACCCGAACCTGAACCCAAATTATCGGGTACCCGAATTTACGGGTAGTGTTTTTTTGGGCAAAAATCGGATAGCAGTTTTCATTACCCGAATTCTAAAGACATATAAGGGGAAGAAGGTATACGAGGGCAGAGTCAACGCCATCGTTCCATTCATGAGTTTCTACACTCCAGGTATATGAATGGTGATATTGGGGTGCTAAACATAGCGACATAGTTATCTTAGTGAGTTTGAGTTTGTGCAGGTGTTGTTGCTAACTGATGTTGCTGTAAATAATATAGTATTGTTGCCTGGTTGATCAGAAATAGTTGCTCATTGAGGCAAATTAATTCATTATTCAGCTGTTGCCATTCTCAAACTTTTTAAATTCCTGCAGAATTGGAAGCTGCTTATGCAGATGAGGGACCAAATGAGGGTGGCTCAAGTGTTTGAAAAACTTAAGGTGTTCATGTGAGAGGTTCTGGAGCAATGGTAAACTGGGTAGTATGGTAGTGGTAAGTAGCATGAGGTCTATGGTGGGACAACACTTTTGCATCAGTGACATTGGTGTTGGCCATCAACTTTTGTATTTTTTTAAGCAGCAGCATTGTGCTAGTATGTAGCAGTGTTAAACTTCCTAGCTTTATTTGTCTCCAGGTTTTATTGGGCTAGTATGTAAGTTGTTAACCAATACATTGTCCTACTTTATGTGTGATGTGTTCCAGCATTCCTTCTTGTGATGAAATCCTAAATTTGCATACCATTGCCTCCTTCTAAATTTTTAGGCCTGGGAAAATGTGAATTATGAAATCAAAACATTACAATTTCAAATGCTGCATGTCATTCCTGCATAAGTTTATTGTGATTCAACATCATGTGGCTTCTAAATGATTAGATGATAACCAGACATAATTTATTGTTGTGATATTTTGCTTTTGTGGCCACTTGCTAGAAATCCAGACTCGGAACCTTAACTGGGTGACAATGAATCGAGCTATGCATTTTGACCGCTTCCTGGTTTGGGAGGCTGATGGCTGTCTGCCACAGGGTATTGGTGAATCTTTGCTTATCACAAATACAGATAAAACTTCACTCTTTCTCTCTGTTTCCTTCACTTTCCTGAACGATTGAGTTATCAGGAACTTGTTATTTATTTCTTTATTTATTGTGCTTCAACATCTTATTGCTTCGAAATGATTGGATAACCAGGAACTTGTTAATTTATTGCTGCTATATTTTTGCTTGTGTGGCCAACCTGGTAGAAGTTCAAAGACTGAGAGACAGCTTAGTTATGTGTGAACCTTAAAACCACAATGCAGTGGTGACAAAACCATGTGACGCAATTTAGTATTTGTGTCCAGTGCAGGTGAACACCAAGGGAAAAAAAAGGTAATATCATCAGAGAATAATAACAGTACATGAGTGCAGCTGGTGCTGACGGCGAATCATGGTTGGTCTTGCTTGTCGAATGCTGATCACAAAGCATGAGCATGTCCAGGTTTCTGTTTTGACATGCTGAACCAAACCTACTATTATTCGCTGTTTGCTTGATAGCCACCCCCGCCCCCTTCTCATTTTGGGAATGATGTGATGCTGAACTGAACTTGCCTGTATTCCCATCTTTGGTTGAGTTTCTGTGTGGCCCATAAAAGATTATGCCTCGGCTAATACCTTGGACAAGATGCATTAGCAGCACTATATTTATTATTTTATATTAACAAGGTAAGACAGGGGATACTCTGCCTTGAAGTAGGTGAATTCTGTAGCTTCCTTCAGTCTAACTTGTTCGGAACTGCTGAAACAATACATGTAACTGGTTGTCTCCATGTTTTCTATATTTAGTGATGCCGTGATGCCATCATCAGTTTTGGGGTAGACCATAAAAAAAAAGACCGTAGACTTTATCGAATTATTACTGAACCAACTGTTATACTTTGACATAGAAGTGTCTTGTATATTAGTTACTTTTTTTTGATCAATTGTGTATTAGTTACCTTTTTTTTAGAAACAATTGTGTATTAGTAGTTACCTGATGAGGAGGTCCAGCTACTTGGGCCGATCTGATCAGTTTGGAGATGGGCCTGCCGATCTCATCAGGGTGACAGGGCCCATCCGTATTCGGACACTGTGTCCATTTGGTAGTGACGAACGCTCTTACCCTGTTCCATGGATGACGAAGTCTCCTTGATCCATAAAGATATTTCCATAAACGAAACAATGCTAATCTCTGTTTTAAAAACTAATTACAAAAATTAGCAATTGAATGAATGAATTAATGGAAAGGAAAGGTCATCGTACCCAGTAAGGGCTCTTTTGGAACGCAGGAATTTCACAGGAATTGTGTATGAATTTCACATAATTTAGTTCATTTTCATAGAAAAAACGCAGAAAAGAGAAAAATCCCGCAATCAAAGGGCCCTAACAGTATGGAGCCTAGCGCTCGTGAGCTCCCACAGGCTCTCCCCACTCCACCGGGATTTCTAATTATTTGCCACCGATATGGTGGTTAACTCTCCGTTTGCTAGCTTATCGTGTCAAATACAAATATTCCCCAAAAACAGTAACTCGGTTATATTTTTACCACTTTTGCTGATGTGGCACGCTAGATCAGCGCACCAGCGTGGGTGCTGGCCTGCTTTGAACAGAGAGGCATGTGAACAGCCCGTTTTACCCCGCCTCTTTCTCTCTAGCGGTCACTTCTAGTGGGACCCACCTGTCAGCACCTTCTTTCTCCCTTGTCTATGGACGCCCCGTCCCTCACTCTGGCTGCCCATGGCTGCACGGTATTCTGTTCTGTTCTAGGATTTCTTCTTCTTCTTCTTAATTTTAGATAGAAAAGGGACACACTGCAGTGTTATACACACAATCTCACTCTTCACATGCTATGGGGTGTTTGGTTTCCCGCCTCAACTTGCCAAGCCTTGCATGCGGCGCGCCACGGATATTTTTGCATGTTGTTTGGTTGATAACTAACATGCGACAGCCACAATTGGTCTCCCTCGAATCCTCTCACAGATCTTGGCACACTTCGTGGCAGCCAATTTCTACGCCACAAGCTGTGGCGCGCCACAATCTGCCGCAAGTGCGGTGTGGCAGCTCGTGCCCGACGTCCAAACAACCTCTAAATTCAGGTAAACATTGTTCCACTTTGCAGTCTAAGGGTGTGTTTAGTTCTCCATTTCATCCAAATTTTTTTTAGGTTTTGGCCCATCATTTTGCAAAATAAAACTAAACACAATGCAAAATTTTTGGCAAAAAGTTATCCATTTTTCATTTTGGATTTTGGCCTCAAGAGGCAAAAAAAAAAAGGCCAAAAAACCTTCACCCACCTTATGAAAAATTTAGCATTTTGGATAGAATCCATGAAAATTCTGATATTTTGCATTTCATCGTTCCAAAGTAGTTGACATTTTGTATTTTGCATTTCATGGAACTGAACACAACCTAAATAAGGTACTGACACTGTTCGGCTGCTGGTTGGACAGCTGCTGGGCAGCCATTTTACAGTTTTACGCTCTCACAGCGGATACAGCAGACTGTGTCTACCAGACAACCCAGCCAGTCTCTGTCCGTCCGTGCGCGCGGTCCACGGCAACGCTTCCGCTCAGCCTGCCACGGCCGTGTTGGGCTTGGGCGGCAACGCTTCGAAGCGTCCAAACTCTAGGCCATGGCGAATGCGGCCTCCTCCGCGTCGTCGCCGGGCGTCAGGCCCTCCTCCTCACCGCAGGCCGGCGGAGGCGGGGACGCGGGGCAGGGCCGGCCCGCGCCTCATCGTCTGCGGCTGCCTCAGCGCCGCCACCGCGCTCCTCTGCGTCGCCGTCAACGCCGTCTCCGCCGCCCAGTCCTTCCGCGCCGGCTCCAACGTGAGTAACACGCCTCGCTCGCTCCAATGTGGCAATGCCAACTTTCTCCTCCTCTGTCTCCACCTGACTGGCTTGTTGGGGTTGGGGTTGTGCAGATATTCGCGGGCATGTTCCGGTGCTGCGCGGCCGTCTTCTCGCTCTTCGTCGCCGTCCTCGAGACCGAATGGGGGTTCATCATCCGGTTCTGGAAGGTTGGTTGGTTGGTTGGCTTTGTTTCTCTGCAGTACCTCTTGCTTGCTTTGGATTGTTGTGAGATGCCGCGAATTCGTTGCGATGTTGTAAAGATAATTTTGTAAGTTTGTTAGGTGGTGGTTTGTTCTGTTCTGATGTTATTTTCATTATGGCCTTTAACTGTTTCAGTCAATAAATGCTTTTTGCTCCTTAGGTTCTGCAAGTTAGTGAGGCTAGATTAGTACTTTCTTGATTTTACTGCCTCATTGATTTAGTGATGTCTTTAATTGTTATGCGACCAGATATTTGAATACTGGCCTGCACGGGGAATGCTCCAGATTTTGTAAGTATTCTTTACGACCATGTATTTCTGTTTTCCTCTAATTTTGTCCCCAAAACTCAGCGCTCAATCTTTGTATATTTATTTGAATGCACAATTGAATAAACCACTTATGCTTAGTGCTCATCCAGAACTATCAATGTCAGTTTCATACAGTTTTATTCTTCTGTCGGTGTATTGTTGTCTTCACAGGTTCAGACTTCTCCATCTATAATGTTAGAATGCACTTTTGCAAGAATACTTTTCTGGTTAATTGAAGGTGGCTTATCATCTTGGCTTTGCCTGAACCCTGAAATGTCTCACCTTTTAATCTGGGTTTTCAAAAATATGAATGTTGGATTGACCTCTTCACACTCTTGTTATCCAGCTGGTGTCGGATTGACCTCTTCACATTCACATTACGTGCATCAAGTACTTGTGTCAATTACATGCAACTGCACTATGAATGTTGAGACCATGAACATTTTAGATATTAAATTCCTGGCCTTCAGCAGTGTCACGAATACTGGGATTTGTGGGAGGAATCCTATTAGTTATTCTTGCACATGCTGAATTGTATCACATACATATTTGTTGATTTCCATATTTTTTGTTCCTGGCAGTGTTGCTGTCATGACGAAGGCATACCCAAGTATTGAAAGGAATGATCTGATTTTGCTCCAGGAGATTGCCAGCTACATGCTTCTTGCATGTGGAGCTGTCTATGTGATCTCGGTAAGAGAGAATTTTGGATGTTCATGTGTTGAAAGACTGTAACTGCATTAATAGTTCTGAAATTTTGGACACAACACTGTAAAATGGCTAAACACTAAAGCTCTTAGGACATTGATGCCTTTGTAATTTTCAGTCATTTTTGTTTGCGAAAAGTAGTACAGTTACTACCCGACCTTATTTCATAGGCTGCAGCATTATGAACCAGTTGAATGCTTGTAGCACAGGCTGAAAATTTTCATACAAACACCCCCTGAAATATTATCATGATTATTCATGAAGTCCCTACCAGCTGTGTCTATCAACTATGATAGGTTCATACCACCCCCATCATGGCGCTGCCACCGCCGCCGGCGGTGGCGGCCTTGCCGGAGGAGCTCGTCGAGGAGATCCTCCTCCGCATCCCGCCCGCCGAACCGGCGAGCCTCCTCCGCGCCGCCCTCGTCTGCAAGCCATGGTGCCGCCTCATCTCCGGTCCCCGCTTCCGCCGCAGGTTCCGCGAGCTCCACCGCACGCCCCCAATGCTGGGATTCCTCTTTAACACCAGCTATGAAGGCTCCCGCTTCGTGCCCACGACCGCCTTTTGCCCGCCGTGTACCAACCGCTTCGACTGGAACATGCAGGACGCCCGCCACGGTCGTGTCCTCGTCCGAAGGTATGTCCCGGAGGAGGAGGATGACGCACTCGTAGTCTGGGACCCCATCACGGACGAGTAGCGGGGGCTGCCCTTTCCGCAGCGGCTAACAATCAGCTGGTCTGTTGCTGTTCTCTGCGCTGGCACCGCCACCAGCACATGCGACCACATTGATTGCCACCGTGGACCCTTCCTTGTGGTTTTTGTGGGCTTAGATTCATCCAAAATGTTCGTCTACACTTACTCATCTGATGTTAACGCATGGAGTGAGCCAATCAGCACTGAACACCCTGATCCTGATAACTACAACTTCATTGATGTAGAGAAGCACCCTGTGCTTGTGGGGAATGCACTCTATTTTGGGGTTCGGTTCACAAACATAACTATGAGGTACAATTTGGAATCGTGTGAAATGTCCTTGATGCAGCTTCCATCTACATATGACTGGTCCTATTGGGGGCAGCGTTATATGCTCACAACCACACAGGAAGGTGTGTTGGGTATAACAGAACCGTCCAAATTATAAGAGCACAAGTACAAAAACAATCACCGAAGTGATCAAATTCTCGCACTTGAGCCCATATAACTCCGGTAGTCCAATAAAATCACGAGGGATTTCAAACCAACCAACATACAAGCCAAGATCATAGTGATTCAACATAACAAGTCACATGTTACATTCATTTCACAAGTAAATCAATTTACATCGGAGTTCAACATAGTTATTACAACTTAAGTTCAAAAGTAGCGGAAGCAAAGTAATTTAAAACTAACATAAATCTTATTTCAAATACATGCCAGTACAACGGTCGACTTCCAACAAAAGCATTAAAAATAAGGTAAATAAGAAGGATCATGCCCATGATCACACTCTGCCACAAGGCAGGAGCCAACCAACTCTTGCAGTCGCCATGATACAACACAACCTGCAACAAGTGGGGATAAAACCCTGAGTACGAGAAGGTATTCAGCTAGACTTACCCGTCAGAAACCAGAAATAAGGTGACACCAAGGATCATGCAAGGCTGATATAACATTTTGCATAAAAGCTTAATATAGATGATCAATCATTAATGCTTAAGCATCAAGTTAATTATCATTAACCTATCATCTATATTAGAACATGTACTAAAGCACTCACTTTATTAGGAGCAAACAATATTAACTATAGCAGGTATAAATTGAGGCAACCTTTCCATCGTTATCCAATTAACCATCCGTTCAATTTAATGGAATCTACGTTGCCGCTGCTCAAGTCAAGTGCTCACTAACCGGGAGCGATGGCGATTCGAATCGAATTCCTATCCAGCTGGAGGGGTATTTCTAACACTCACCGTGCAGACCCCTGCCAGGGTCGCACAGGCCACCTTTTCATATGATTCAGGAATCGCGGGTCCGAATGATGTCGTGACCCCAAGGGCGACACTCTGCCAGGTGATAGAGACTCTAACCCCCCTTGGTCTCACGCCAATGTCCCCAAGCACATCCTTTCTCTCCTCCAAGAAGCAACCTACCATTCGATTCCCGGTCTGAACCATATTACTCGGCTTCGCGGTCGGAACGGCTTATCCGACCAACTAAGTGTTAGACTGCGTTCAACATGACTCAAGGACGTACAGCGAATCGGTCCTTAAACGACTCAGACGGGGATAGATTCACACCCAAGATCTCCATGCCTTGTTGCTTCACTATCGTCATCCCGCCCGGTCTCAATTCCTTTTATTAACACATGGTTCCATTCCACGATAGCAAATATAGCCAACCGTGCCATATATAAATATCCCTATATCTCGCAGGTGACAGGAAATCACCTGACTTCTACCGCTTAAAGCAGCGCTAAGCATCTACTAGATCCTAGTCTATGTAGGATTCAAGGATTCATATATCTGGACAAGGAATGATATAATGCAGCAAGGGTTTCTGACCAACTCCTACCACTTAATGCAACAATACTTATAACATATATATATATATATATAATTGCTTTGAAGATAGGAGGCTTATAATGCTCCGGGGCTTGCCTGGGATCCAACTCAAGTTAGAGTATGTCAGATGAATTCACTTGGCGAGCATCTCCCAATCTATCACTTGTCCAGTCCTTCTATCTTCGGGGTGGATCCACCAACTCCATCTTCGGGTTCAGCTCCACATCTTGCCATCCACGTAGTGCATCTAACGTACCTAAATGAGATATGATGATGCATGTGTATGAACATAATAAATGGCAATAAGAATGCATCACATAAGACAAGCACAATATTTAAACAAGATACAAGCCCTCATAGCCACTCACTGACTATAGCACACCAACCATTCCATGCATAATAAGTAAAGCATAATCTTCACAAGTTTCAGGTGTACTAGCTTCATCACCAAGGACATGAATTACACTTAGCAACATGCAAAGCAATTCAAGGTGAAGCAACAACGATAACTGGAATATGCCAATTTCTGGACTAGCAAACAGTAGCTTCATAAATCAATCATATCTGGAGTTTTATAAATCCAAATGACTTGCAAGAAGACATTATGGAAAGCTTATAAAATTATCTACATTTCATATAATATCATCACAGCATGATTCATAAGTTAAACAAGTCAAAAATACAAAGTTCCAGAATCTATTCCTGACAAACAGAGAGCAAGCAATTCTGTACCCTAATTTTAAACAGCTATAACTCCTAAACCACATTGTTAAATGCCACCAAATTTTAACAGAAGCTAGATACATAAATTATCTATAACTTTTATATAAATAAGTTTTACAACAAAGAACATTATCATAAAGAACTTTGCTAAGTTCCCAGATCTGTCCAGAAACCTCATTTGCAAGAAATAATTATTAACTTCCGTTGCAAACATATAATTGGGCAAAACCAACTTTACCAACATTTCATACATGACTAATGAACATCAGAAAACATAGTGTCAATTACTAAATAAATTCTTTTAATACATTTTCTTAATTTATTTAGATCATTAGGTGGAATTATGACCACATCATAAAGATACTCAATAAATTCTACCAAAATTACAGGGGTCTACAAATGCTCTCAAAAGTCTACTGTCTAAATTTCAATCCATTTGGGCAAGTATATCAACCTCCATGAAAAAGACAAATAGCTATTGCAATAAATCATGTGAGAGCAAGTTAAACCTAAAACTCAATATCTTCTGTGAACACATGGCCATAGAATGAACTAACATCAAAGAGCAACATCATAATAAGGTGATGGAACAACATTTTCTATTTTATCATTTATATATTATTTATAAGCTATTTATTAAGCCATAAACAAGTTAACTCAATAACTTGAGCATACAGTAAGCAATGGCCATAAAATTTATACCACAGTACATCCATAGCATGACAAGCCTACCATAAAAATTTCACATTAATTGGAACAGCACAACTCAAGATATAAAAAATAACAAGCAATATAATGTAAATTCCTTATTTATCAAGGTCCAATCAAAATCCTAAGAAAACAGTGAACAAATAGTGTGTTTAATATTTTTTTCTAGCAAGTACATGTCATCACAAAATTAACAAAACAAGAATCACTATTTTTGGAGTTCTAAAACTCAAGATAAGGCTCTGGTCAAGTTTATAAACATTTTAGAACATTTTTAAAGCTTAAATAAATTCATCAGAAAACATCTAAAAACACCTAATATTTTATGACACTATTGCATAGATCACTTCTCAAGGTTTCCAAAAAGTCTACTTTTGCTATTTTTGAAATTACCTAGCAAAAGATATGGATTTTCAAAGATTAACACGAAATGGAAATTCAAAATCAGAATTAAAACAACCCTAACTAATTTTTGCTTGGTGCACCCGAACGTGTACCCAAAACAGCCACTGCCTTAACTGACATCCGGGACCCGCTGTACCATTGGGCCCACTTGTCACCCACACAAAGAAACAGAGGAGGGGGGTGTCGGCTTCTTCTTCCTCCCGTTAGCAGAGCAGGGGAGGTGAGCTCCGGCCGGTCTCCGGCGAGGGGGTCACCGGCGGCGGCGGGGATGATGCGGGGAAGCACTCCCATCACCAGGCGCACCCACCGGTGCCCGTGGCTTGGCCAGCGGTGGCCTGTGGCCCGCTGGCCGCGGGAGCAGCCGACACTACGGCGGCGGAGACGGCGGAGGCGCAGCTCCGGTGGTCCGCACCGACAACGAAGAGGTGTGGAAGCACCAGGAGGCTCACACGGACCCAACTATGGCTTCAATTCATGGCGAGATGGCCTAAGGTGGCTTGGCCACAGTGGCTGGCATGGTCGCTGTTCATCGGCCATGGAGGCGTCCGCGGCCGGAGCTTTTGCGGTGGAGATGGCTCAGGCGAGCGCGCGCACGGTGCAAGGCATGACGAGGCGGCGCCGGTGTCACCCATGGTGGAGCAGAAGAAGGGCACAGAGTGGCTAGTCAGGTGGCGGCCATGGAGCTCTACTCGGCCGGTAATGGCGACAGCGGCCGCGTTCGCGCGAGAAGGAGCCAAGCGAAGCCAAGGGAGAGGGCAGGAGAGGGAGCGAGGGCATGAGAGAGTGGAAGGGCGGTCTCCCCATTGAGACTAGGTGTGGGAGATGCAGAGAGCAAGGTGGAGGTGGCAGCAATGGAGAGCTTGAACTCTTGCATGGTCGCCACGTTCAGAACACTCGTCACCCATTGAAGCATTTCGTCGGACACCTGGTGGGCAGCAAAGTGGGGAAGGTGGGCGCTGTTTTGGGCCGGCTACGGGCTGAATCTGGACATGGACCTAAAATTAAGTTTGCAGCCCACATGAAGACCTACAATTTCTATTTAAGGTGCACTACAATTAGGGTTATGGATTAGTGTATAATCAAGTCCAAAGTTGACACTGTCACCGATTTGAAAGCAACTAGCAACAATCCAAAATGAGGGTCAAAATGAATTGCAACTGGTGCCATCTTCTTATATGTTCTTCCCCAATAGGTAAGCTCCAACTTTTATTTTTGGGTCAACTTGAGTTACTCAACAAAATTCAGAGAACGTGAGATGCCAATGTCGACGACGATGAATTTCCAGGCTTAGAAAATGCTAAGTGTTGGAAAACAGTCCAAATTCTGACTTGTGGGCCCTTTTTGAGCACGTTCCACACCTTTTCATGCTTGACTCTTAAACAAAGTTTGTTCCTTATAAAATTCTCTACAACTTTATAAAAGGGTGCATAGTCAGGTAAAGCTTCTAGGTCAGACTTTTGAAATGATCAAACGAAAGGGTCTAGGGTCCATACATGGTCAACCATCACTTAGAAGCACATTTAGCCAAAATGATCAACATAAAAATTGTTCCATTAAGTGTCCTAAGTGTAGTTAAGGTTTTGTAGAGGCCAAACATACCCACCATGCATAGGTTGCAATTTAGTTATAATCCAAACAAGCATATAACTTATCATTTCATGTGACTTTTTGATTCCAAACTTCATGAAACTTTTCCAGGGATCAATATAGATAGAAGGTGATGTGAGACACATGATTATATGGAAATAACACCACCCAAGCATACATTTTTGAAAAGGGCCTATATGTAAGCGATGGTGCAATATTCAAGTTTAAGTTGGGACTCTATTCCATAGACTTGACTTCGACATCTTCATTACCACTTCACATGTCATGTTTGAACTTGAAAACCCTTGCTTAACTAGTGATAAACACCTAGGGTGTTACAGCCCTCCCCCCTTAAAAGAATCGTGTCCCGAGATTCAGAATGGAAGACCTTTTAAGGAAGAGAGGCACGTTATCTAGTTCCCAACATCTGCTATAGCATTCAGCTACAAAGCTTCAACATCGGTGAACAATTTGGCCAAAGGCACTTTCTGATACTTACTCTTCATGGTAAAATTTGTCTGAAGAATTTCCTTCATTGACTTCCATGAAGCATTGTTACTTTGGGAGGAATCCCAGATAGCACAGTACTGCATTCTTAATGTACGGAGATCATTTGGTCCATGAGCGACCACTCACAAGTATCTGATTCTTTAATGAACATAGCATGGTCTGTATGAACTTTACACTAGACCGAAATCTTCATAAGTATACTTGTTGAAATGACTCTATGTTCACAAAGTTTGAAAAGTAGCCCTCTACTAGAATGGCTTGAGCGCAACCTTCCAAAGGGGTGAGATCATAGACGACAAACATTCCTTGAGGCCATAGGATACTGACTGACCAATAGACAAGGTCTATGTTGGTCGTAAATGTTCAATCATTTAGATATCAACTAAGGAAAGCTACTTACTATTCCATGCGTGCAGTTCTCTTTCTCTGATGACCACACTGTATTATCTGAGTTTATCGATGGGTTAGTGAATGTGATAGCTAACTCTGTCGGCTTCCTATTTCTGCCAACAGCTATATAATAAGATTCCTTTTATCCAAAGACAACAGTTATCTGGGTTGAAGCAGATGCAACCTCTTGGGTAAAAACATTTATAAGGTACTAAAGTATGTCATCATTGGAAAATTAGTACCAAAGCAAAATGTAGTGAGGCCTTAAGGACAATAAAAGTTGTAATATTTACTAAACCGCGGGAAGTAGTCTACCACCAAGCGATTGAGTAAAATTTTCCTTGGTGACTTAGTTGTACTGTAAGTTGAGTTGACTTGCAGCATAACAACTTTGTCAGGCCAACTTTCACCTTGAGGCTTCCTTTTTAGGATCAAACAGCAGCTCTAAGATGAGAAATCTGTTGTTTGACACTTTTCAAATTGCTTTTGATTCGCGATGGTATAAATTGATTTGCAGAAACCAAGGCTGCTCGTACATTAGGGATACGAGAAAGCAAAAGCAATTGAAAGAGTGTAAACTAGTATCTGTGAGACCTCAAAAGGGCCATCCAACAGCAGATCTCGACTATTAATTTACATACCAATTCGAGGATGCACACGCCTTGAACTTGCAGGTTACTTTTGTAGGGCAAAACACATACTCTGCCTGGAGAACATTCCTACAAGGATAAGGAACCACTTCTGAATAGTCCTCAACACTTCATCCAATATAGTTATGAACAAACTGTTTGTGGCACCTAAGGACACAAGGATTCTAATGGAAACTAGGGCATGCTTTCTCTAATTCTTCACTTTAGCTGATAGAATACCTTGCACTATTTGTGTGATTGTCCAAGATGGAATTGACTTGATCACAATGGCTCTAGAAGATAGAGTATCACTCAAGTTGTTGGCTAGTTGATTAACTTCGGGTTGGTTATTGCTCTGTAAGACCTAGCCTTCGTAGCTACCAAAGAATCGTTACCTAGCTAGAGATTAACGTTCCTATTGGTAACTAATCAGTTGTCTCTCAACACTAAAAATTCTAAATCTTCACTCTTGACCACCATAATCATGGTTGACGCAGAACAAATGATTGCCATCGAAGTCAGCAGATATGGAGTCACACCAGAGATGATTGATTTCGATGGTATGGTCATTATGCCTATAAAGGTTAAGATTTGCATAATGTGATGATCGAGTCTTATCCAACAGATGACTTGTCTAGTAGTAAGTGTTGTGTGTCCTTTTTATCCAACATGAATGAGATACGTTGCTCACTAGATGATGTTCGTCAATACTGGGACAACTAAGTAGAGTCACTTGTCTACCACCTATTGTAGCCCGTTAATGTTTATGTTGCTGACCTGTTCCTCAAAGGTTATCCTCTTAGCAACTTCAGAAGAAAACTCCACTACTTTCGGTCTAAGATATGGATCTTACGATATGATATGGAGAGATAACCAAGAAGGAACACGAGAAAATAGCACATCATCTGTCGTTTGATAATGGATCATGACTAGAAACCATGATACCAGCGCGTGCCAAGCAGCCAACCATGTGTCTGTAGCCACAGGAGGCCCTTGGTTTCGTCACGGCACCATCAGTGGCTACTCATAACACCATTACTAGACGCACAACGAAGGTGAAATTTCAAGTGGCACCAATGGGTTGTAAGAACAAGCGCCATACAAGGAGGGATAGCAAGTAAAGGTAGTCACAAGGTTTAGAATCAACAGGAAAGCTATTCGCAGATCAAAGCACTGCACAAGAGAACATAGCTCCATTGCCGAAGGTGACTAAGCATGAGATCTTTGCGTAAATCCACGCCCACCTGGCGTCGACTAAGGAAACTACCAGATAATTAATTAATAGAGATTCGAGCATATTGATCAACAATATGAGATCAAGACTGATAAACATCCCGAGACTTGGGAAGGTTGAGGATGGATTACTCAAACTTCAAGGACGAAAACCAATATGTCAATCAGGTTGAGTTGGTAAGGTAGATGCACGAATTTGCAAGCACACGATTTAGAGGCCATAGCAGAGATACATTGCGTCACACTAGCTAACCTTTAGGAGAGGTAACCGGAAGGTCCAACATGGATTTGGACACGGTCTCCACAACTGGCAATGTACGAACCATGGTCAAAGGCTAGCGTTGATGAAAATTAACTTGGTTGGTCAGTCGACAAGGGTCTTCACAAAAAGGGTTGGAAAACATCCACGGCTTATACAAACATATAGGAGAACTCAACTTTGGGCTTTTGGTCAAGCAAAGGCATGGATACAAATATTTAAGGGCTAACCACCAAGTCTACAGGATCAGGCTCCTAAGAGAGAAAACCTAATTGAAGACAACAACCGTACAACATCACAGTCAAGCAGACATTTGAGAAAATTCAAACGAATGGGCTTAAGCACCAATCCAAAGCACAAGTCTCACCCAAAATAAGCATTCATCTCAAGCAAGAACTAACTACGAGTTTAGCCTAAGACAAACGCTAGCTAAGGTAGCCAACTTAGCATGTACATAGAATCTGGACAGCAGCATAGTAACTACTTGTTCCCACCATAACTGAGGTTGTAGACATCCCACAAAGGTGATCCTAGACTTTCTAGAAAGCTTAGGAAGATGACTACACTTTAGTTATTCACACTAAGAGCTAATTCATAGATTAACATGACCAAACATGCTAATGTTTCAGGTCTATACAAATATGGATAGAAATTGACAAGAACTTCAAAAATGCATAACTGAGGTTCTAGAGACCCGACCAGGCTGATCCTTAACTTGATGTAAATATTATTAAGTTGTCTATAACTTTCTTATTATTAGATCAAGATGATTCTATAGCTAACAAGACCAAACAAGACAAAGAAGACATCTTTGCCCAGATTTGGACAGATTTTGTCATTCCACTTTATAAGCTTATAACTAGAGATTTCGACCACCAAAATTAGTGATATCGGACATTTTGGAACGCTTAGAAAAAGTACTACACTTCTTCCATTATCTCCAAAACATGATTCCATATGCACACAGGTCAACCAAATCAAACATACAAATCTATTCCGAACATAAACAAAACTGAATAACACACTTTTCTCAAGCACTTTCTATTCAAGCAACATGGAACAGGGCATTCTTGTCTAACTCCACACTAGAAAGATAGCGTAACACATTGATCACAAGTTACTTATCATTTGACAAGGGTGAGAGGAGCATAGCTATGCATAAAGCAACAATCATGATGATGCATGCTTCGTCCTATTTTTCCTCACAAGATTGCCAACCTAAGGTGACGATCACGTTCTATGTCGGTGGCATAACACGTACTCTCTCGATATATAGCTAGTCGACAGCTACATTCGACTTACGCATTCGTGGTTAGCGTGCCTGCAGAAAAGTTTCATTGTAGCCCAACAATTCACCAAATATAGCACACAATGAGAGCAGGAAAGTAAAATTCTAAGTACTCCCATGTACATATACCCTCGTATATATACATGTAGCACCAAAACTACCTGAATCATTCGATCACCCACAATTAAGTACCTTCATATATACATGTGTGTAACATATAAATAATCCAGTAACCAAAACTAGCTCTCCCCTAGACCGCAGGTTGTACGGTCATGCCCTCACAACTCACACTTACCTGAGCGTAGGTGCGATGTTATATAAAAGTAAACTAGCGACATATATGACTATCTCATATATGAAGGCTACCACCAATCTAACACACCGGGTAGCATAGTGTGGGAGAGTCATCACACATACATACCTTGGCCTGGGCGTAGATGCATAAATGAAAAACCCCCAAGTTAGTACTTATATAAGCCACCTAATAATCCTTATATGAGCATAAGGAAATTGACCACAAGCATACTTAGGTTTAAAATTTAGATTTGACAAACCTATATATAACTATAAGTTGATAAAACAGATTTTATAAAACAAAACCTTTGTTTTAAATACACATACGACAAGTTTAATGTTGAATCTTGCTCCGATACCAGCTGTAACAGAACCGTCTAAATTATAAGAGCACAAGTACAAAAACAATCACCGAAGTGATCAAATTCTCGCACTTGAGCCCATATAACTCCGGTAGTCCAATAAAATCACGAGGGATTTCAAACCAACCAACATACAAGCCAAGATCGTAGTGATTCAACATAATAAGTCACATGTTACATTCATTTCACAGTTAAATCAATTTACATCGAAGTTCAACATAGTTATTACAACTTAAGTTCAAAAGTAGCGGAAGCAAAGTAATTTAAAACTAACATAAATCTTATTTCAAATACATGCCAGTACAACGGTCGACTTTCAACAAAAGCATTAGAGATAAGGTAAATAAGAAGGATCATGCCTATGATCACACTCTGCCACAAGGCAGGAGCCAACCAACTCTTGCAGTCGCCATGATACAACACAACCTGCAACAAGTGGGGATAAAACCCTAAGTACGAGAAGGTACTCAGCTAGACTTACCCGTCAGAAACCAGAAATAAGATGACACCAAGGATCATGCAAGGTTGATATAAAGTGGGGCTAGCTTGACAACATTTTGCATAAAAGCTTAATATAGATGATCAATCATTAATGCTTAAGCATCAAGTTAATTATCATTAACCTATCATCTATATTAGAACCTGTACTAGAGCACTCACTTTATTAGGAGCAAACAATATTAACTATAGCAGGTATAAATTGAGGCAACCTTTTCCATCGTTATCCAATTAACCATCCGTTCAATTTAATGGAATCTACGTTGCCGCTGCTCAAGTCAGGTGCTCACTAACCGGGAGTGACGGCGATTCGAATCGAATTCCTATCCAGCTGGAGGGGTATTTCTAACACTCACCGTGCAGACCCCTGCTAGGGTCGCATAGGCCACCTTTTCATATGATTCAGGAATCGCGGGTTCGAATGATGTCGTGACCCCAAGGGCGACACTCTGCCAGGTGATAGGGACTCTAACCCCCCTTGGTCTCACGCCAATGTCCCCAAGCATATCCTTTCTCTCCTCCAAGAAGCAACCTACCATTCGATTCCCGGCCTAAATAATATTACTCGGCTTCGCGGTCGGAATGGCTTATCCGACCAACTAAGTGTTAGACTGCGTTCAACATGACTCAAGGACGTACAGCGAATTGGTCCTTAAACGACTCAGATGGGGATAGATTCACACCCAAGACCTCCATGCCTTGTTGCTTCACTATCGTCATCCCGCCCGGTCTCAATTCCTTTTATTAAGACATGGTTCTATTCCACGATAGCAAATATAGCCAACCGTGCCAAATATGAATATCCCTATATCTCGCAGGTGACAGGAAATCACCTGACTTCTATCGCTTAAAGCAGAGCTAAGCATCTACTCGATCCTAGTCTATGTAGGATTCAAGGATTCATATATCTGGACAAGGAATGATATAATGCAGCAAGGGTTTTCGACCAACTCCTACCACTTAATGCAATATATATATATATATATATAATTGCTTTGAAGATAGGAGGCTTATAATGCTCCGGGGCTTGCCTGGGATCCGACTCAAGTTAAAGTATGTCAGATGAATTCACTTGGCGAGCATCTCCCAATCTATCACTTGTCCAGTCCTTCTATCTTCGGGGTGGATCCACCAACTCCATCTTTGGGTTCAGCTCCACATCTTGCCATCCACGTAGTGCATCTAACGTACCTAAATGAGATATGACGATGCATGTGTATGAACATGATGAATGACAATAAGAATGCATCACATAAGACAAGCACAATATTTAAACAAGATACAAGCCCTCATAGCCACTCACTGACTATAGCACACCAACCATTCCATGCATAATAAGTAAAGCATAATCTTCACAAGTTTCAGGTGTACTAGCTTCATCACCAAGGACATGAATCACACTTAGCAACATGCAAAGCAACTCAAGGTGAAGCAACAACGATAACTGGAATATGCCAATTTCTGAACTAGCAAACAGTAGCTTCATAAATAAATCATATCTGGAGTTTTATAAATCCAAATGACTTGCAAGAAGACATTATGGAAAGCTTCTAAAATTATCTACATTTCATATAATATCATCACAGCATGATTCATAAGTTAAATAAGTCAAAAATACAAACTTCCAGAATCTATTCCTGACAAACAGAGAGCAAGCAATTCTGTACCCTAACTTTAAACAGCTATAACTCCTAAACCACATTGTTAAATGCCACCAAATTTTAACAGAAGCTAGATACATAAATTATCTACAACTTTTGTATAAATAAGTTTCACAACAAAGAACATTATCATGAAGAACTTTGCTAAGTTCCCATATCTGTCCAGAAACCTCATTTGCAAGAAATAATTATTAACTTCCGTTGCAAACATATAATTGGGCAAAACCAACTTTACCAACATTTCATACATGACTAATGAACATCAGAAAACATAGTGTCAATTACTAAATAAATTCTTTTAATACATTTTCTTAATTTATTTAGATCATTAGGTGGAATTATGACCACATCATAAAGATACTCAATAAAATTCTACCAAAATTACAGGGGTCTACAAATGCTCTCAAAAGTCTACTGCCCAAATTTCAATCCATTTGGGCAAGTATATCAACCTCCATGAAAAAGACAAATAGCTATTGCAATAAATCATGTGAGAGCAAGTTAAACCTTAAACTCAATATTTTCTGTGGACACATGGCCATAGAATGAACTAACATCAAAGAGCAACATCATAATAAGGTGATGGAACAACATTTTCTATTTTATCATTTATATATTATTTATAAGCTATTTATTAAGCTATAAACAAGTTAACTCAATAACTTGAGCATACAGTAAGCAATGGCCATAAAATTTATACCACAGTACATCCATAGCATGACAAGCCTACCATAAAAATTTCACATCAATTAAAGCAGCACAACTCAAGATATAAAAAATAACAAGCAATATAATGTAAATTCCTTATTTATCAAGGTCCAATCAAAACCCTAAGAAAACAGTGAACAAATAGTATGTTTAATATTTTTCCTAGCAAGTACATGTCATCACAAAATTAACAAAACAAGAATCACTATTTTTGGAGTTCTAAAACTCAAGATAAGGCTCTGGCCAAGTTTATAAACATTTTAGAATATTTTTAAAGCTTAAATAAATTCATCAGAAAACATCTAAAAACACCTAATATTTTATGACTCTATTGCATAGATCACTTCTCAAGGTTTCCAAAAAGTCCACTTTTGCTATTTTTGAAATTACCTAGCAAAATATATGGATTTTCAAAGATTAACACGAAATGAAAATTCAAAATCAGAATTAAAACAACCCTAACTAATTTTTGCTTGGTGCACCCGAACGTGTACCCAAAACAGCCACCGCCTTAACTGACATCCGGGACCCGCTGTACCATTGGGCCCACTTGTCACCCACACAAAGAAATAGAGGAGGGGGGGTGCCGGCTTCTTCTTCCTCCCGTCAGTAGAGCAGGGGAGGTGAGCTCCGGCCGGTCTCCGGCGAGGGGGTCACCGGCGGCGGCGGGGATGATGCGGGGAAGCACTCCCATCACCAGGCGCACCCACCGGTGCCCGTGGCTTGGCCAGCGGTGGCCTGTGGCCCGCTGGCCGCGGGAGCAGCCGACACTGCGGGCGGCGGAGACGGCGGAGGCGCGGCTCCGGCGGTCCGCACCGACAACGAAGAGGTGTGGAAGCACCAGGAGGCTCACACGGACCCAACTACGGCTTCAATTCATGGCGAGATGGCCTAAGGTGGCTTGGCCACGGTGGCTGACATGGTCGCTGTTCGTCGGCCATGGAGGCGTCCGCGGCCGGAGCTTTTGCGGTGGAGATGGCTCAGGCGAGCGCGCGCACGGTGCAAGGCATGACGAGGCGGCGCCGGTGTCACCCATGGTGGAGCAGAAGAAGGGCACAGAGTGGCGGGTCAGGTGGCGACCATGGAGCTCTACTCGGCCGGGTAATGGCGACAGCGGCCGCGTTCGCGCGAGAAGGAGCCAAGCGAAGCCAAGGGAGAGGGCAGGAGAGGGAGCGAGGGCATGAGAGAGTGGAAGGGCGGTCTCCCCATTGCGACTAGGCGTGGGAGATGCAGAGAGCAAGGTGGAGGTGGCAGCAATGGAGAGCTTGAACTCTTGCATGGTCGCCACGTTCAGAACACTCGTCACCCATTGAAGCATTTCGTCGGACACCTGGCGGGCAGCAAAGTGGGGAAGGTGGGCGCTGTTCTGGGCCGGCTACGGGCTGAATCTGGACATGGACCTAAAATGAAGTTTGCAGCCCACATGAAGACCTATAATTTCTATTTAAGGTGCACTACAATTATGGTTATGGATTAGTGGATAATTAAGTCCAAAGTTGACACTGTCACCGATTTGAAAGCAACTAACAACAATCCAAAATGAGGGTCAAAATGAATTGCAACTGGTGCCATCTTCTTATATGTTCTTCCCCAACAGGTAAGCTTCAACTTTTATTTTTGGGTCAACTTGAGTTACTCAACAAAATTCGGAGAACGTGAGATGCCAATGTCGACGACAATGAATTTCCAGGCTTAGAAAATGTTAAGTGTTGGAAAACAGTCCAAATTCTGACTTGTGGGCCCTTTTTGAGCACGTTCCACACCTTTTCATGACTTAACTCTTAAACAAAGTTTGTTCCTTATAAAATTCTCTACAACTTTGTAAAAGGGTGCATAGTCAGGTAAAGCTTCTAGGTCAGACTTTTGAAATGATCAAATGAAAGGGTCTAGGGTCCATACATGGTCAACCATCACTTAGAAGCACATTTAGCCAAAATGATCAACATGAAAATTGTTCCATTAAGTGTTCTAAGTGTAGTTAAGGTTTTGTAGAGGCCAAACATACCCACCATGCATAGGTTGCAATTTAGTTATAATCCAAACAAGCATATAACTTATCATTTCATGTGACTTTTTGATTCCAAACTTCATGAAACTTTTCCAGGGATCAATATAGATAGAAGGTGATGTGAGACACATGAATATATGGAAATAACACCACCCAAGCATACATTTTTGAAAAGGGCCTATATGTAAGCGATGGTGCAATATTCAAGTTTAAGTTGGGACTCTATTCCATAGACTTGACTTCGACATCTTCATTACCACTTCACATGTCATGTTTGAACTTGAAAACCCTTGCTTAACTAGTGATAAACACCTAGGGTGTTACATTGGGGCTCGTCACCGTAGATCACTCCAAACTCTGCTTGTGGCTGAGGAACGACGCTGCTAAAGTTGATGCTGGATGGACACAAAGTAGAGTCATTGACCTTAAGACGTTGCTCCCTCATGATGGCGTCTTCACCTCACATGATGTGGTTGGTGTCGCGGATGGTCTTGGTATCCTTTTCATGATGGTGGAAAGTGTTCTCTACACCATTGATCTAAAGACCTCTATGGTGGAGTTATACCAGTACCAGGACATAGGAATCAAGTACATCGTTCCATACATGAGCTTCTACACTCCAGGTACATGTTTACTTAGTTTTTGGTTTGACAATATCCAGAACAATTAAATAATTGGTTACCAACATGACATAATAGGCTCTGAGAATAATGAATTTATGAAAGTGCAATATCACAACCCTGTATCGTACTTGTCCTACCTAAATACTTTTAATATGGCAACCTTGATATGCCTAGGAATTTATTGACCTATGATGCATGTTATCCTCTCATGGTAAGGTCCTGACAACTTAGGCTCAGCTAGGAAGGTATATAGGTGGAGAGATAAAGAAAAAGTAATTCCTTTGTTGGGCTTGTACACTAAAGATGCCTTGTACCGATCTCTAATCCCGTTCATATCAATGAATGGTGATATCGGGGTGCTAAACTTACCGACATATTTATCTAAGTACTGTTGTTTGGTTGATGAGAAATAGTTGCTCATTGAGGCAAATTTGATTCATTATTCAACTGATGCCATTCTTAAACTTTTTAATTCCTGCAGAATTGGAAGCTGCTTGTGCAGGTGAGGGACCAAGTGAGGGTGGCTCAAGTGCTTGAAAAACTTAAGGTGTTCATGTGAGAGGTTCTGGAGCAATGGTAACTGGGTAGTATGGTGGTGGTAAGTAGCATGAGGTTTATGGTGGGACAACGCTTTTGCATCAGTGAGATTGGTGTTGGCCTTCAACTTTTGTATTTTTTTAAGCAGCAGCATTGTGCTAGTATGTAGCAGTGTTAAACTTCCTAGCTTTGTTTGTCTCCAGGTTTTATTGGGCTATTATGTAAGTTGTTAACCAATACATTGTCCTACTTTATCTGTGCTGTGTTGCAGCATTCCTGCTTGTGATGAAATCCTGAAATTCGCATACCATTTCCTTCTTCTAAAAATATTTTTAGGCCTGAGAAAATGTGAATTATGAAATCAAAACATTACAATTTCAAATGCTGCATGTCATTCCTGCATAAGTTTATTGTGGCCCGATATCACATGGCGTCTAATTGATTAGATGATAATCAGACACTTGCTAATTTATTGTTGTGATATTTTGCTTTTGTGGCCACTTGGTAGAAATCCAGAGTCGGAACCTTAACCGGGTGACGATGAATCGAGCTTATGCATTTTGACCGTTTCCTGGTTGGGGAGGCTGATGGCTATGTGCCACAGGATATTGCTGAAGCTTTGCTTATCACAGATACAGATACAACTTCACTTCTCTTTGTCTTTGTTCCCTTCACTTTCCTGAACGATTCAGTTATAAGTATGGTTCTCAATTAAGGGGCATTCATCTCTGAATGGAACACAGTTGCAGCAGGTTCTGATGCCGGAATGTGGTTCATGAAGGACGTGACCAATGTCAGGCATCCGTTTGACTTGCTGAAGCCATATTATGTCCTTTTTTTAGAGAAAAAAAAGAAACCATCTTTTGTGTTTGATTGCAGTGCCTCGATCTCTCCTTTTGGAATGAAATGTGTGATGCTGAAGTCAACTTTGTATGCGTGTGTGGTGAATAAGTTATTTAAAGAGCGCCTGATTCCTGAATAAGTACATACAGAAATGCTCCTTTGGCCCTGTTCCTGTGTGGCCTGTAAAGGATGAGGATACAAACTTGTCCACTGACACATGGACCCTGATGCTGTGAAACCCCTGCCTCGAGATGCCTTGGGAGTTTGGTTTTGGTCCAAGAGCAGCATGAATGAACAAGGTAACACAACGAACACTACCCTGAAATGCTGTGAAATGCATATAACAGTTTATCTGCAACACGTATGTTATCCAGATTTTTTTTTGTCCTATATGGTGATACGATGAAATTTAAATTCTCCTGCGAATGGTGATTTTTTTTTAATAAAGGCGCATGGTGAATTTTGCTTGTTCAGTTTGAGTGACTCGTCGGTGAAACTCTGCTTCTCTCCGGTGTCTCTGATGAAGAGGAAGATACAGTGGCTGCGCGAGTTGGGCCGATCTCAGTTTCCAACGGGCCTACACCTCCACCAGGGCCCATCATAATTCGGACGCCAGGCCCAACTGGCAGAGCCCATTGTTCTTCCTCGGCCGTCTCCACTGGTTCGGGTCGCTGTCGTGCCATTTCCCCCAAATCCAAACCACCACCAGCAAACCCTCGCTCCGCCGCCGCCGCCGGAGTTCGACCACGGAAGCGCCATGCCGCCGCCGCCGGCGCAGCTGGTGGATGATCTCGTGGAGGAGGTGCTCCTCCGCTTCCCGCCGAAGGACCACGCGGCGCTCGTCCGCGCCGCGCTCGTCTGCAAGCGCTGGCGCCACCTCGTCTCCGGCCCCGGCTTCCGCCGCCGCTTCAGCAAGTTCCACCACACTCCGCCGATGCTGGGTATGTTCTGCAACCGAGAGATCATCCGCGTGTCGCACTTCGTGCCCACGACCGCCTTCCGCCCGCATCACGCCGAGCGTGGCCCGATGGCGGTGGATGCCCGCCACGGCCGTGTCCTCCTCCATCGGAAAGGCAGGGGCCTTAGCGTCTGGGACCCCATCACGGATGAGGAGTGGAAGCTGCCCTTCCCGCCGCAGTGCACGGGGGTGTTGAACTGGACCGGGGCGGTTCTCTGCTCCGCTGCTGCTGGCGCCGGCGGCTGTGATCACCTTGATTGCCATCGTGGACCCTTCACCGTGGTTTTTGTGGCCTCTGTTCGCATGGGCTTTAATGCAGTGGTGACCTTTATCTACACCTACTCATCTAATGCCGCTGCCTGGAGTGAGCCAACCTACCGTCAGCACCCTTGCAACTTTGTCAATCCCTGGATAAGGAGTGCGCTTGTGGGGAATACGCTCTATTTCGGGCATCTGTTAAAAAGCAGCACAGCTCTCAAGTACAACATGCAATTGCGTCAAATGTCGTGGATTCAACTGCCATCTTTATCCCCTTATCGTCGTCTGTCTGCTCTCACAACAACAGAGGACGGTGGACTACGGTTCGCTGTTGAACTTGGGGGCAAACTCTACAACTGGTCAACGAAGGATGCTGATGAAGAAGATACTAGATGGGAAGAAAACAGAGTCATTGAACTTAACACGCTGCTCCCTGTTGATGCTGACTTAACCAAACTAGATGTGGTTGGCTGCATGGATGATCTCAGTACCATTTTCGTGAGCGTGGATGATGCAGCCTACGCAATTGATCTGAAGACCAATAAGGCGAAGAAGGTGTACGGGGGCACAATCGACACCATTGTTCCGTACGTGAGCTTCTACACCCCAGGTAAATGTTTGCTTAGTTTCTGGTTTACAATGTTCATGGTTCAATAGGCTCCTCAATATCGTATTTCTTAAAGTGCAATATTATATCTATCTAGGTTGATCGTACCTAAAGGTTTTTAATTTATTATGGGCGAGCTTTGAAACTAATCAGCTATGCCTATGAATTTAGTGATAATTAAAAATCAGTTACTTGGGTGAGCTTCTTCTACACTTCAGAATTTGGATGCCTTCTGTGTATCTCTAATCATGTTCATCTGTGGCCCTCATGTGTCAATCGATGGTGATATATGTGCTATACTTAGGGATGCAGTTATCTTATTGAGCTTGTGCAAGTGTTGATGCTGACTTGTTGCTGTGAATAATGAAGTACTGTTATTCTGTTGGCAAGCAATAAAGGTTCATCCAGGGCAAATTTGAATCCTCAATCAGCTGATGTTGTTCTCAAAATTTGTAAATTTCTGTAGCACTGGAAGCAGATGGTACAGGTGAAGGACCAAGAGCTGGTGTCTCAAGTGCATGAAAAGCTTGAGGTGCTCATGTGAGGTTCTCAAGCAAGTAGCACGAGGTCTATTGTGGGACAACACTTTTCGCATCAGTTAGATTGGTTCTGTCCTTGGGCTTTTGTGTTTTTCAAGTAGTAGTTTATCTTGAACCTTTTAGCTTTGTTGTTGGTTCTATCGGGCTGGTTCTGTCCTTGGGTTTTTGTGTTTTTCAAGTAGTAGTTTATCTTGAATCTTTTAGTTTTAGCTTTATCGTTGGTTCTATCGGGCTTGTATGTAAACTGTTAATGTCTACATTGTCCGTCTTGATCTGTGACTATGTGCTCCAGAATTCCTGCTTGCATAGTTTTTAAGGCGTCGCCAAGGCGACGACTAGGCGTCGCCTAGTCGTCTGAGCAAGATTTGAAACCGGGCGTCGGGGTCGCCGCGACTTCTTCGCCTATGGCGTCGCCTCGCGGCAGAAAGCGTCGCCTAGGCGTCGATTTCGGTCAGGCGGGCGCCGCGGGACGGAAAAGTGTGCGGGAAAGAGCGGCGCTCGCGCGGGAAAAGAGCGGAGCAATGCGCGCGCGCGGGAAGCAGCAGCTGCGCCCCTGCTACACCTCTCGCCAAAGACTCCCCCCAATCCCCATTGCGTCGGTCGAGAGTGGGAGAGGGAGAGGGAAAGGAAGGAGAGAGGAAGAGGGAGGAGGGCGGCGGCGCACCTGAGATCCAGCGCCGGCGCAAGCGACTTCCTCGCGCGCGTCCGGCCCGTCCGCGACCCGCCGCGAGCGCGACTCCGCTTGACCACGCGAGCACGGCTCCGTCTCGTCTGCGACTCTGTCCCTGTCCGTGACGACTCCAGCTCCGTACGCCGTGACCCCGCGACCGACTCCGGCTTTGAGTCCCGCTCTGTCCACCGTGACCCCGTCCTCAACCGCGACTCTGCTCTGTGACCGCTCGACTGGCAGGTACGTCCTCCCCTCCTTCCTCTGCTGCTCTGCGGCTCTCCTCTTCCTCCCCCTTCTTCCTCCGCTCTTCCTTCCCCTCGTTCCCATGCTCTGCTCTGCTCTCCTCTTCTTCCCCTTCTTCCTCTGCTCTGCTCCTTCCTGTACTCTACTGTACTTTGCTTTCTCTGCTCTGCTCATTTCTCGTATTTATCTGTTATAGTTTGATAGTTGGAATGGATAGCTCATAGGTGTGCTCTTCTGACGTGGTTGCCTAGTTGCTGTGAATAATTAATTTATGCTTGCTTGCTTGTCTGTCTGATGATATATTTATATTTGCTTGTGTCTTTTGTTGCTAAATTTTCTTGCTGTTGCTAAATAAGTCCTTACTGTATATATGCAGAAAGGTATGTATAAGTCTATGTTTGTGCTGTCCTATGGACGGTTAGGGTATGTGTATGGCGTCGCCTCGCCGCGCGCCTAATTCGCCTAGGCGTCTGGAAGGGGGTCAAGTGCCGCAGCTCGCCTTACCGCCTTAAAAAACTATGCCTGCTTGTGATGAAATCTGCTTCTGTTTTTTACTAGGTGCCCGTCAGCTCTGCTTCTGTTTTTTTGTTTTTGTTTTTTTTTTGATAAAATCTGCTTTTGGGTTTTGGCACGAGTGCAAGTGGCAAGGCGCAGTTGGGAACACGTAGCATGCACAAGTTTGTTGATGTTATACCTTGCTTCAGGCAACATGTTTGTTCTTCTCCTGCGTGTGCAAGTTTCTTGAGGATTCTTCTCCTGCGTGTGCGAGTTTCTTCTGCGTTTCAACATCACACAACCGCTAGTCAACTGCAGAACCTTTTCTTGAAGCACAATATTCTGTTCTGTTTTGTTGTTTATGACTTTATTAGATTGAAAAGGGACATACTGTGGTGTTAAACACACAATATCACTTTTCACAATTCACATGAAATCAGGTAATAAGCACCATTAAACACACAATCTCACTCTTCACATGCTAAAATTAGGTTAGCACTGTTCCACTTCTGCAGTCTAAGACTAGTCTCAGTGGGAGCTTCATAAAAGTTTCATCTGCATTAAATAGGTTGTCACATTGGCTTTTTTTATGACATGACAATGTATTTAAGAAAATAGAGAAGAAATGAGTTTTATGGGGGACGAAACTCTCTTTATACGATTACTAACTCTTTATGAGTCACGAAATGAAATGCTTACGAAACTTTCATTGAGAGTGAGTGTTCTATTCGAGTTTCATTTCATTATAAGGGCCTGTTTGGCAGGGCTCCAGCTCTGAAAACGCAACTCCAGAGCTGGTGCTCCACCATGGAGCAGCTCTATAGTGGAGCTGATCTCCCACCAAACCGTTTTGTAGAGCTCTAACTCTGAGATGGACTTATGTATAATCATGAAAACATATTCAGGGGACCAAATCAAAAAAAATATGCTTTCTTCCGGAGCTCGTGGCTGTGCATCACGAGAGGTCATGGCGGGCATCCCGTGTGGCTAGGCAGTGGGGCGCGGCCATGGCTGTCCTCCTTCACGCCAGGGTGTCGGGGAAGGGTGCTGGTGGCCTCTTGCGTGCCAGGGCTGGCAGGGGAAGGGCCGGCGGGGTAGAGAGGCAGGGGCTTGTTGGATTCCCACGCGCCAGAGGTGGGTGGCGAGGCGCGGGGCCGGTGGCACGTCGGCGTGGGCGCGGGGCTGGCGCGGCGATGCTGGGCGAGCGCGGCTAGAGCTCGTGCGGCCATGGCGTGACCGGAGCTCGCATGGGGAGCTTATGCGGCCGGCGGCGCGGGGCCGATGGAGCCGACGCGGTGTGAGCACGGGGAGCTTATGCGGCCGACGACGCGGGGCCGACGGAGCCGGCGTAGTGCGAGCACGACCGGAGCTGGCGTTGCCAGCGTGGAGAGCGCGGCGGCGCTGTTCTTCGGGAAAGAGACGAAGCGGAGGAGTCCACGAAAAAAATTGAACGAACCCGTATATTTTGTGTAACTCGTGGCAGTGGTGGATAATTTTCACCAACTCCATGAAATTAGAATTCTCGTAGCATCCCCTGAGGTGCTCCATGGATTTAGTGGATCTGGGAGCTAGATTCACGTTTTCTGCAGATCTAGAGTTCGTGGAGCTGAGATGTTTGACTGAAAAAATTGAGAGCGAAGCTATTTTTTTAATCTAGAGCTGTGTAGAGCTCTGCCAAATAGACCCTAAATGATATGACATTCTTAAAAACACTGCTATCAGATTATCCAGAAAGACGGGCCTAAATTAAGTAGTAACTAGCAAATATGTCCATGCGTTGTAACGGGAGACACAACTTGCTGTGTAATTTATTTAGATGATTTGTAAGTTGAAAATTTATTCAACAAACGTGTGACGCTCTAACTCTTATATATGATCGAGCATTGGATTTTGAATAGTATTTGAGATTGCATCATATATTTTTTTTTTGCATCGTTTATATATATATGATCGAGCATTGGATTTTGAATAGTATTTGAGATTGTATTGTATATTTATTTATTTTTTGCATCGAACTCTATGCCTTGCCTGTGTTTAGCCTTTCGGTTTCTTTTTTGTTGTATGTTTCCTTTTCATGTTTCTATTTTGTTGTGTTCAGTCTAAGTTTTTGTCCGTTTCAACTTCTAAAAAATTTGTTCAATAAAAGCTTCATCATGTGTATGATTTGTCTTGAATTAGACTTCATACTATTGTTAGATGTGCACTATTCTAACTCATATGTATATTGGAGACTTGGATATTTATTCAATAATTACATCAGGTGTTCCAATTCATTTTTGATTCATACTCTATAGATTGTATCGTCCATTTCGATTTATTTTGGAATCAGACTTAACACTATGTATGGCACGGTGCTCTAACTCGTATAGAAAATATTTCTCTATTTTATACAGGGAATGATCAACAGTTCAAACATCCATGATGATTAACTTTATTCCTTTTGTTTTTGATATTTATAAGAGAAAAAAAAACAATTACTTAGATGAACAGGTAACGTGTGAACGCCCCGTAAAATGCTATTACGGATGCTTGGACGGCATACGCTTGCAAGGATAAAAAAAGAGAACACGTTAAGACAAAAGAGGAAAAAAAGTAAGGTCGATAAAAAAGATGATATAACCATAGTACCTTTTTTTCTTTTCTAGTTTCCTGATTATATTGTTCGGTCTTTCACCATAAAAAACGCTGAGCTCTAGTCTATTATGAAAGTTCCCAACATTTTTCGGGAGAACGAAAGTTTCTAGCATTAAAAAAAGAAATCGGTTCCTATAATATACCGTATATATCCCGTCAAAGAAAAATAAATGCACATCATTGTTGTCAGATCTAATAAATCTATTTAGATTATGATTCCTAATCCATATCTATCTAGACGCGAGCTATTCTAACTCATACATAAATAAAGAAAGCGGTGCAAAATAAAAACATAACTCTTATCATTTTCTATTTATTATTAAGAGTTCTATTTAGAGTACTCAGGATCTAAGAAATCTATTTAGGTTATGATTCATATTTCATATTGGTTTAGATGTGAGCTATTCTAACTTGTATGAGCACGGGTTATATATATAAGTTCGGACAAAAGAAACTCTCAATTGTTCGGCAGTTAGAGGAGACAAGTTAGAGGAGACAGATAAAAAAAATAAATGGACGGAAAAAAAGAGTCTGAAATTTTATCTCTTTATTATTAGGTATAGATATAGAAACACCAATGCAGACGAAGTATCCTCGATCCACGGAGATTTACATCCATAAATAAAAAAATGCTAATCCCTGTTTCAAAATTAAAATAAGCAATTGGATTTTAATGGAAGGTTACCGTAGCTAACTGTTTGGAGCCTAGCGCTCGTGTAGTCGCCACGAGCCGCGCTCCCACTGGCTCACGTGCCCAGCCACGTCTGGCCCCACGCCCTGACACACCTCACAGTCTCCGCTCCCCTGCACCTGGTTCACCAGCACCGCAAGCTCCAGCTACCCAGCCAGCCCGTGTCCGTCCGTGCGCGCGGTCCACGGCAAAAACGCTTCGTGCTCCTCCGCTCCCCTTTGTGCGCCGCGGCTGCCACGGCCCCACCCGTTCCTCTCCTCGCTCCCCTTCCCGTCGATTCCTCCCATTCCATTCCACTCGCCGTCCGCTCGCCGAATCCAAGCCCACCGGAAGCGTCCAAATCCAAACCCTAGCCCATGGCGAATGCGGCCTCCGCGTCGTCGCCGGGGGCCGGGCCCTCCTTCTCCTCCTCGCCGCATGCCAGCGGAGGCGGGGGCGGGGGCACGCCGCGGCAGCGGCAGGGCCGGCCCGCGCGCGCCGGCTCCGACCCGCTCCTCATCGTCTGCGGCTGCTTCAGCGTCGTCACGGTGGCCACCGCGCTGCTCTGCGTCGCCGTCAACGTCGTCTCCGCTGTCCAGTCCTTCCGCGCCGGCTCCGACGTGCGTGGCCCGCCCCGCCCCACTACGACTTCCCCCTTCTCGTCGTCGTCGCCCGACGCCCGCCCTGGGGGGCTGCTGATTCGTTTGTTGAATTGCCCCTCCGCAGATATTCGGGGGCATATTCCGGTGCTACGCCGTCGTCTTCTCGCTCTTCGTCGCCGTCCTCGAGACCGAGTGGGGGTTCATCATCCGCTTCTGGAAGATTGGTTGGTTGCGCCGCTTTCTATCTCCGCCGTACAACCTACCTCTGGCTTGATTTGGATTGTGAGATGCCGCGAATTCGTTGTGATGTTGTTACTCACACGACGGGATTATTCAATTGGAGCCTGCTTCGTCGCTATCTGACTGATTATGGAACTTTAGGTGATGTACGATGCTACACAATTTAGTCAGTTGGGGCACTTGATACTGGTAGACTGCGCTAAAGCAGTGAGCGTAGTATGCTACTCTGCTTCTCTTGTTACTGTGTTTGATATGAACATTTCCGTTCATTTGATATGAGTTGTCAATTGGAGCCTGCCTGATTGGTCGCTATCCGATTGATTTTCAAATGTTAGGTAATGTACAATGCTACACAATTTAGTCAATCGGGGCACTTGGTAGACTGCACCACTGTAGGGAGGTTTCTAGTAGTCTGCTACTCTGTTTGTCTCATTACTGTGTTTGATATAATCATATGAAACATCTCCGTTCATTTTGGTCAGTTTACAAATCTATTAGTCAGTTAACATTTGCAGCATGTCTGATTTCTATGTATAGTGCAACATTGGATTCATTTTGGTTCAGTTTCCATGTCATGCTTACGATGTTCAACCCCCACAATATTGATCTTTCGAAAAACCCCACAATATTATGTGCTTCGTGTCAAGGAGCGCCTGTGCACTAATGCTGTATGGATGCCCAGTGCTTGACACGATTTTAGGCAACTACTGTGTTTATACCATTTATCAAAAACAAAAAAAAACCTGCTGTGCTTACCAGTAAAGATAATTTTGCAAGTTTATTAGGTAGTGGTTTGCTATGTTCTGATGTTGTTTTCATAATCCGCTTTTTACTGTTTCAGTCAATAAATGTGATTTGGTCCTTAGGTTCTGCAAGTTAGTGAGGCTACCTTAGTATTTTCTTGATTTTGCTGCCTCGTTCGTTTAGTGACGTCTTTAATTGTTATGCGATCAGATATTTGAATATTGGCCTGCACGGGGAATGCTCCAGATCTTGTAAGTATTCTTTATGACCATATGTTTCTGTTTCCTCTAATTTTGTTTCCAAAACTCGGCAATCGATCTGTGTATATTCATTTGAATGTATAGTTGAGTAAATCACTTATGCTTGGTGCTCATCGAGATATAGGAAGTGTTTGATATCTTTTTCTTTTGCAAGTAGTACAACAAAATAGACAGAGAGGAATTTGCAGATGTGACGTTGAAGCATTGATTTGTATTGTTCAGTTTATTGTTTTGTGAAATAAAAATTTATTTGCTTACAATGTCAACTCAAAACTCGGTTTCTCCATAAATCTGGACCAAGATTTGGTGAGCAACAATAATCTTCATACCTTAGTTTGGTATTAAGGCCATAGTAGTGTTGTGTTAATGTCAGCTACGAGCAATTCCAACCTTCATACAGTATTCCAATATTCTCTTATGGCATATAAATGCTATTTAAATGTCAGTTTCATGCAGTTTTATTCTTCTGTCGATGCATTGTTGTCCTCACATGTGCAGACCTCTCCTATCTATGTTAGCGTGCACTGTTGCGAGAATACTTTTCTGGTTAATCGAATGTGCAATATCATCTTGTCTTTGCCTCAACCCTGAAATGTCTCCTTTTAATCCAGATTTTCCAAACTTAACATAGTTTTCAACCTGGGTGATTACAAATGAAATAATAATGTTACATGTACACACTTGGTTCGATGTTTGACAATACTGGGATGAAAATTTTGGCAATCCAGTATCTGGACCATAAATTCATAGTAATACTCTTGTTGTCCAGCTGGTGTTAACTGGATTAACCTCTTCAAATTCACATTACGTGCACCAAGTACTTGTGTCAATTACTTGCAGCTGTATAACTGTTGAGATCATGAGCATTTTAGATTTTAAATTCCTTGCATGCAAGCAGTGTCACAAATACTGAGACTTGTTCTTGCACATGCTGAATTGTATCACATTCCTATTCCTCTGTTGATTTCCACCTTTTTTTTTGTTCCTGGCAGTGTTGCTGTCATGACGAAGGCATACCCAAGTATTGAAAGGAATGATCTGATTTTGCTCCAGGAGATTGCTAGCTACATGCTTCTTGCATGTGGAGCTGTCTATGTGATCTCGGTAAGAGAATTTTGGATGTTCATATGTGTTGAAAGACTGTAACTACATTAATAATTCTGAAATTTTGGACAAAACACTGTAAAATGGCTAAGCATTAAAGCTCTTAGGATATTGATACCTTTATAATTTTCAGTCATCTTTGTTGGCGAAAAGTAGTACAGTTACTACCCAACCCTATTTCATAGGCTGCATAGCATTATGAACCAGTTGAATGCTTGTAGCACAGGCTGAAAATTTTCTTACAAACACTCCTGAATTAGTATCATGATTATTCATGAATTCTCTACCAGCTGTGTCTGTCATAGGTTTCATACCACAGTATGATCTTATAATGTGTGATGAAACAAACGGTCCGCATTGCCTTCTTTTATTGCTTCGTCAGTTTGTCACAAATGTAGTTAACTGAAAAACTTTGAATATGTAGGGGATATTGTGCATTGGTGTGCTAAAACGTTCTAGGCAGCAGAAAGCGACATCACGGGAGCAAGCAGCCAAGGATCTGCAGGTAAGTACTTGATTCATACTTTTTAAATGTGACAGCATGGAATCCAGTAATTGGATATTTCTGTGTTTTGGCCCGTTGTCTTTCGGTCTGTAAGACACCCTTTCTGCAGCTTGTGCGTAAATTTACTCTGTGGCTTAGTTTGATCTTCAGAAGTTCAGTTACTCCACTTTCAGTAACTGTGCCATAAGATTATTCTTTTCCTGCAGTCCTGCTTGTTTTGCTTCCCATGGATAGTTCAGGAGAATATGTAGCTGTAGCTGAAAACCAAGTGTAGCTCATTAGAAATATAAAAATCTGACTTATATAAAGATGGTGCCCCCCGTTTCCCCTCAAAACAGCTGATCACCCTGTTTTGCAGTGTTTATGTTTGTTAAATTTAGAATACTATGTTATAATTATCGTGAGCCATATGGCACCAAGTAAAATATGTGTTCATGAGGGAACTGCATCTGTTTTCTAAAAGAAAGTATGCACAGCCAGACAGCCTGCAAAAAGGAAAATGAGGCTATAGACGATTATTCTTTTGTTGACCATAGCCAGGCAACTGTCTATTGGATAGCGTATTTGCCAAAATCGCTCCACTAAGGCCTGTTTGGTTGCTTGCCCAGCCAAGCTTGCCTGACCAGGCAGCAATCCAGGCCATTGATTTTGACTGCCTGGTGGCCAGGATCTGTTGCCTGGCAGGCATTTGCCATCACTGCCAGCTCATCTTTCCTCATTTCCTCAATCTGTATGGTGTTTCAGGAGCTGGAGAAACGGAGAGAAGAACTTGAGGCATTGTTACTTGCTGAGCGGTCCGAGTTGGTATGAAGGCGGATTGCAGTGATCTAACAATTTCTCTTCCAGTGTAGATAAATGGTTTTTTTTCCTGACGATAGCATACTACTTGGTCCGGGCCATGAGTCATTCATCAGAAGTCACTTCATTGTAGTGTATCTTCTTCTTTAGTTCCTCTGTAAGTATGGATCATTTCTTATGTTTATATCAAAGTTTAACAGATTCGAAACTTATTATCCCTATTCTACATTGCAGTTGCATGTGCCTCATATTTGACACTTTGCATTATAGTAATCTCATCTTTTTTTAATTGCTGATACAGGATCACAGATGTTTCTGTTGTTAATTAACGTCATGCTTTTAACGGGCAGGCCTTGTAGCTATCCTCATGGTTTCAGCTGAATTGTGGGCTTTTGGTTTCAGAGCATTGTATTGATTCATCGTCTGGGAATGTGTTGTTTTCCAGTTAAATTACGGCATGAGTTTGATGTAGCATGCTGACCTGGCATCTCAGCCTGTCTTGTATGTATTGCTGAATAATTCACCTGAATCTTGCCCTTGATATCTGTTTTGACAGATGCACTGCCGTAACTCACTCCTTGCGCTATAAGTATGACTATGTTTTCCTGTATATTAATTTTACCAATTATTACTGCATGCTAACATTATTCTCATTTTCTTTTAGAGGAACCTGTTCTCATATACTCCCTCTGTTCTAAATTATAAGATGTTTTGGCTTTTCTAGATACGTTGCATTTGCTATGCATATAGATATACACTATGTTTAAATATATAGTAAAAGCAATGTATGTAGAAAGCCAAAACGTCTTATAATTTGGTTTGGATTTAGTATTTCTTATCTAAACCAAATTTGATGGAAGCCATCCGGGCCCTGTGAACATGATCCAACGGGACATGATCTCACCCTCTCCCTTTCTCTGGTTCAGCTGCTGCAATTTTGCTAAACGTGCTCTGTAGTGTGCACTCTGTCGTCTGGTATTCTGGACCCAAAAAAAATACTCCTTTTCAAATTATAAGATATTTTAGTTTTTTTTTCTAGA
Source organism: Saccharum hybrid cultivar R570 (assembly GCA_038087645.1). Taxonomy (NCBI): domain Eukaryota; kingdom Viridiplantae; phylum Streptophyta; class Magnoliopsida; order Poales; family Poaceae; genus Saccharum; species Saccharum hybrid cultivar. The sequence goes on from JAQSUU010000368.1 coordinate 3,642,187, forward strand.
TACAATAATCCTATTTTGCATCTAGCTATAGTGTATATCTAAATGCATAGTAAAAACTATGCATTTAGAAAAACAAAAATGTATTATAATTTGGAATGGAGTACCTTACAATGGTGATCTTTATTCGACAAAGTCTTACAAAGTGCTAGCAAATGAATTTATGGCAATAGTGTTTGTGTGGACTGGGATGAAAACAGTACGGATATTTTCCGACCGTATTCGAGACCGAATCCGTTTAGAGATGTTTTAATCCGTCCGTATCCGAGTCCGGATATTTAACATCCGATACCGTATTCGTATCCGAATATTTAAATCATATATTTATGATATCGATATCCAATCGTATCATATCCGGCATTTTTTATACTATCCGTATTTGAATCCGAATCCGGACATAAATATGAAAACAAATACGATATGAGTGATATCCGTCCGTATCCGATCCGTTTTCATCCCTAGTGTGGAGTGATGAGTTGCTTGCTTGTAAGAATTGGATTTATATGATCAAGCATCATAGTCTCTACTGAAGTATATATAAAGTCAAGATACGACGAGTGACAATTTTTTTATAGTAAGGGGAGAAAGTGACATGAGAGCTTCTTGGAAGACCGTAAATGAATGAATTATCTGGTATTCAAGTCCCAATAACACTAGATACACGCAGGAGCAAATAAAACACCGTTTTCTTGCAAATATTAGTAGAGATAGTAAGAAGTTCATGGAAACAAATGTGGTGACCACAATCAACAAGGGGCATTACAGACATTGCACCCTTTAGCTCAAAAGTCATTTGCCATCTGGCATGACATCCAAAAGTGATATTACCACCTCTCGAGAGTCAAAAGCCAAAAGCCAAAAGCAACTTTTAAAAAATCCTCGACTAAAACAAACAAGTCATTACTAGTTGTTAAGCATAACTAAAAGGTGGGCGCTTTCGATGGTACTAGGAGGTGCGCGTGCGTCTAGATTCTCCAAGCGACAATCCTTTATTCGATAAATCCGATAAAGTGCTACTAAATGAATTTGAAGCGGTTTGGGTTTTCGTGGAATGATGAGCGGCTTTAGAACTTGAATTTTCGTGATTAAGCATCATAGTCTCTATCAAAATATACTAGGATACGAGGGCTTCTTGCAAAAACTAAAAATGAATAAGCTATTAGCTACTTATGTTCTAGTAATACTATTAACACATACAGACACTAAAAATACCATTTTTGCTTCTAAATATTAGCAACAACCATAAAAAAAGAAGAGTCAATGAGAACAAATATATTCACCACAATTAATCTGAGGCATTATAGACATTGTAGAATTTAGCTCAAAACGCCATGAGCTATGAAAAAGTGAGGCTGCCCAACAAAAAAAAGTTACATCCTTTTATAATATTTTTTTGAAAAAGTTTTATTTCAAGAGTCAAAAGCCAAAATTCATTTTTAAAAGGCTCTACTAAAACAAATAAGCCGTTGGCTTACTTGTGAAGCATAACCAAATGACGGACGCTTTGGATGGTAAAATGCACTTAGATTCTTTTCGATAATATGATGACATATCCTTACACAACATAGATAGAAAACCAAACAGTGAATGCTTTGGGCGGTGATGTTGGGACACTCAAAAGTCTTGTTTGAGCTGTAATTTCCAAAACTTGCTAGTGTCTTAAAAGTAGATTGTGACATAAAGCCATTTAACCATAAAGCATAACAAAATGGTTGGCACATCATATGGGGATGATATTGGTGGTGCACCTAAATTCTTTTACTAGTATTGTTTGGAATTGACAAGCCATGGAAAGGTAGTGAAAAACCCAACGGTGGATGTTTTGGATTGTAACATGACACAAAGAAATTCTTGTTTTAATGATAATGGTATTTCCAAAACTAGCTAGATTGAAACCAAAGCAGATCGCATAGAAATGGAAAAGAAACCAAAATGTCAGACATCTTGGATGCTATGGAATCCACTAGATTCTTTATTTATGTGGGCACTACTTAAATTAAACTAAGGACATTGCAACTCAAAAGCCATGAGCCATGACATCCCAAAGCAAGATTGTAAAAGAAGAGTTTAGAACTTTTGGAAAAAATGATCTCTCTACATTCAAAATAAAAAACTAACTTTTTGAAAAAAGTCTCGGTTAAAACAATTAAATCGTGTAACCATAAAGCATAACCAAGTGGTAGGCCGTTGGATGATATTGAAGGCACATCTAGATTCTTTTTAGTGGTATTGTTTGAAATTGACAAGCCACAACATTACAATTGAAAAGCCATGAACCATCACATCCCAAAGTAAGATTGCATAACAAAAAGTGACAACTTTTGGAAAAAAAAGTGATCCCTCTAGAGTCAAAAGCAAAGATCAACTTTTGAAAAAAAAAGCCTACAAAAGCCTATTTAACCATAAAGCAAAACCAAACGGTGGACACAAATCTAGATTCTCTTACTAGTATTGTTTGGAATTGACGAGCCGTGGGAGGATAGTGGAAAACCCAACTGGTAACGGGACATTGAGAGAGGTTCTTGTTTTAACGAATTCCCAAAACTAGCTAGATTGAAATTATAGTAGCCCGCTCAGAAATGAAATAAGAAAACCAAAATGTCAGACATTTTGTATGCTATAGGATCCACTATATGTTCTTTATTTATGTGGGACCCACATTCCTCTGCTTACAGTTGGTCTCGTCGGCTTCACTAGGTGCACTCGCGCCAAAAATTCGCCTTGCCTTCGTCCGATGAAGACTACGGAGACGGAGCCAAGCCAGAGCGGCTGCGGCCACCTCGGCACCGAGCCCTCCGACGACGACGCCGGCATGGACCGCCTGAGCGCGCTCCCCGACAGCGTCCTGCTCCACGTCCTCGCGGGCCTCGGGGACGCCGCCGCCGCCGGTCGGACCAGCGTGCTCTCCAGCCGCTGGCGCCGCCTCTGGGCGCTGCTCCCGGAGCTCCGCTTTGTTCCTCTCTCCCCCGAGCCCGGCCTCATCGCGTCGGCGCTGGGCGCGCACGAAGCGGACCTCAGGAACCTCGACGTGACGACCCAGGACGCCGCCCCCGAGCCCGTGGCGGCGTGGCTTCGCGTCGCCGCGCGCCGTCTCTCGGGCAGTCTCGTCTTCACCAACCAGGCGCCGGCGGGGAGAGACACCGACGACGACGACGACGGCGAGGGGAGAAGAAGCGCCTTCGACGAGCGTCCCCGCCGGAGAGGCGCGGCCAGAGACGATGACGTCGACGACGCCCAGGGACGAGGCGCGTTCGAGCTCCCCTGCCTCGACAGGGCCACCAGCGTCTCCCTCGACCTGGGTCACCTCGGCCTCACCACGCCACGCGCCGGCGCCTTCGCCCGGCTCACCGAGCTCAGCCTGATCAACACCCGGTTCCCCGGCGGCGGCCCCTGCGCGCTCGGCGACGCCGTCTCTTCCCGGCGGTGCCCGTGCCTACAGAGGCTCACGGTCATCGATGCCCCGGGGCTGGAGGACTTCACCGTCCGCTCTGATTCCCTCCGGCACATGGAGCTGACCCGCGTGCGCGACCTGCGGCAGCTCGCCATCGTCGCGCCAGCCCTGGAGCACCTGCAAGTGCTACTCTGCTTCTACCGCCACTGGCCTCGACGTCAGCTGAAGGTGCTCAAGTGGGGGGATCCGTTCGATCGGAAGTCTGTCCAGCTTGGGAAGATGAAGCATCTCGAGGCTGTGTGCCCTGAATTGTTCTTGGTGTATGGATGTTGGTTCAACAAAGGTTGCCTTGAGTTCTTGCGCTGCTTTAACAACATCCAAAAACTTGTCCTCACACTGGTGTATCCACCGGTGAGTGAGTCCAGTAGTCCACTTCCTCTCTTTTGTTTAGTTTGAAATTATATATGTCATCATGTTAACATTCCACTAGTTTTCATTTACCATTGAACATTCACACAAATTTTCTATTTTTTTGAAAATGAAGTGATTGCCATCCTATTTTTATGATGCAAGTACCCTAATCAAGTTTCAAGAAAGGTATGTGTCATATAGACTTTGTGTTCAATGGAACTTGTGGGTTCATACGCAATTTTATACATGATGAGAAATTCAGCCATGAAAATTTGCCACTTTTTTTTTTGTTTCCTTTGCTCATGTCCCTGAAACATTTCTAAGCACAATCATTTGATCTTTACACTTTGATAATATATCTTGGCGAGGCACGAGGTCCAAAATTTAGTCTGTAGAGACAAAGTTGTATAGATGATGAGGAATTCAGCCATGGAAAATTTCCCGCTTTTTTGCTTTGCTCGTGTCCCTGAAACATTTTTTCTCTTTCGTAATATATCTTGGTGAGAAATGAGGCCGAAAGTATTTTCTGTACAGAAATAGTATATATATGCTGTATATATATGGTTCTTTTAGTAGGCATACAAAAACCTGATTTTGAACATCAACTTCCAAATGAGATGTTTCTGGCTCTGTCCAAACTGACACGGTTCCCTGTTTTTTATGGTGACCTCCAATGGACACAGGACATTACTAACAAACCATGCTTACTGAAAGACATGAAAATGCTCCCGGGCGTTACGTTCTTGAACCTGGCCGTAATTTCAAACGGGCATGCCTTTGGGGCCAGCGTATTCCATGTTCTCAGGTTGTGTTCTGGAACAAGAAAGTTGACTCTGCATACTTCTGGTGGCAACAGTCTGGAGGTAAAGTTATATGTTGTTTATATATATGCATTTGCATTTCTCGGTATTGGTTGCATGCTTATACTTTTGCTGCAATGTTCATATGTAACTATATGGCTTATTTATGTCCAATAGTGATGGCACTTTGCTCTACATTTGGGTTTTGACCGAGTGGTAATAACATTAGGGATGCAAATATGTGTTAGTATATATATACTTTGGTTATTATCAGCATCTTTGAAATAATGCGAGTAAATTGACAGAGTTGTTGCGTTAAAAAAAATTGACAGAGTTGTTGCATGGTAGGCCTGTTATCGTTGATACAACTAGGAGTAAGGAGATAATAGTAAGAATATGTGATGTTGAATTGTTGATAGCACAATACTAGATGATTTGTGGAATTTAATAAGAATCATTTTATGATACCAGTTTTTCTTAGCTCATCAGAACAATTATATTACTGCAATCTGATGGCTTCATGCTAATATGTCTAAGCACATATAATCCTTTTTGATGATGTCTTGATAACATATTTGGGCAATATGATAATTTTCATGTTGAACTCTTAATTGGTTAACCATACTAAGCTACTACGATTGATCATTGTTTCAGAAACAAACTGCTTGTCCACCTAGTTGCATTTGTGATGAGCAACAGGACTGGAAATTCGAGGAACTCTTGTTGAATCACCTCCAAGAAGTTGAAATCACTGAGTTGAGAGGATCTGAACATGAAGTTATCTTTGTGAAGCATCTACTCAGCTGGGCTACAGAGCTAAAGAAGATGACAATATTTTTCAATTCTTTGGTGACTGAAAGCATGGCCAGGAAGTCGTACCAGATACTAAGAAGGTTCTCTAGGCTAGAAACAGTGGCGGATCCAGGACAAAATCCTAGGGGGGGCTGAACTTTATGGCTGACTCGACCTTCGTCTTCAACCTATGTCTAGTGTCCAACGTCTTCTTCCTAAGTTCCAATGGCAGAACTTTCAGGGGCTCGGGGGGGCTGGTTTCTTCTTCTTCCTCTCTTTCTCTCCATTTTTCTTTTTTTCTCCACCACTTCTTCTCCCTCACCCTCCCCATTTTCCATTGATGCATCAGCTGTAGGGGGGCTGGAGCCCCCCAGCCCCCCTGTAGATCCGGCCCTGGCTAGAAATATGCATGGAATTTTACATGGATAAGGGCACGATGAAATGCTACTTGAAATCGGTTTAAGTGCTAGACATCAGCAACAGCAAAAGCCAAGGGGTTGTTTCGAGTTCGGTTCTTTAGAATGTGGAAATGTATAGAATTTTACGTGTATTGATTTACATCAATATTGCACAAGAAGATGACCAAGGACCAGGGTGTGACGAAGAGCTGACTGTTTTTATTGTTGTTACAGCAACACTTTTAGCTTGTAAATTACTTATGTAATAATGCAAGCTGTTTCAATGCTACCATTCCTAGGCTATTACATATGCTCTTGTGTTCATTGATCACATATATATGGTGCTTTTTTCTTTTTTTTTGAATGTTTACATTTAATTTGGTTCTCTGATATTTCTTTTGAAATGCAAGCTTGAAATGTCTATGCTCTACTTATTTGGCTTGCTTTGAAGAGGGGAAAACAGTGTTGTTTCTGTAAATTCAGGAGGTTAATTTGACTAGTAGGCCTATTTGCATAGGTGATCTTGGCTGTTGCTGGCTGCCATATATGCATAAGTATTGCACTGAACAGTTGGTGTGCATAGTGCTGCACAACAGGTGTTGGAAGGAGATGCACATTAGCAGTTAGGTGAGATTCTGACTGCCACCGCAGTACTGGGTTGACTGGAGATAGTAGTGGGTCCCTCCCTCTTGAGCTTACAGCAAAACCTCTATAGCCATCCATTCCACTCATAGCGAAAGTGAGTTTCATCTATCCTTGTGGTGATGACACTAAAGGTGTTTTTGCTATTCTCTCCGCATGAGGAATCATTTCACATCATTCACTGCTAAGTGTTTGGCAGTTAGAGAACAGTGGTGGAGTGTTGCTTTCTTCGCCACAGCCCACAGGAAACTCCAAACGAAACAGTAATAATACACATAGGCCTTGTTCATCTGGCTTATAATCCGTCTTATTTGGCTTGTTTTTTCAGCCGGAACAGTATTTTTCTCTCACAAAAAATCAGCCAACGGTGTTTTTCAGCCGGCTTATAATTCCAGCCGAACGGGGCCATAGTTGTCTGATGCTGCCTGCACGCTCTGAAAATGACCATTTGGTTGTTGTGCAAAAAGAAGGAAGGAACAACGACTGAAGATGACGATTTGGTTGTTATGCAGAGCACCTGGCATTTCATAGAGCCCCGCTCAATCATACTACAAAACTTGATCAATGTGGCTGACAATCCTGTGGATGCATGCTTGGTGAGCTGTGAGCACCCTGACGTCTTTCCCTGTAACTCAAATCTCTGATGAACTAAGCTCATCTAGTTCTGTCACTGAAATTGTCGTGAATTTTTGTTCTCAACTGGTCTGTTATTTGGGGGTCTATTGACAATGGGAAAATTTCGACAAATGTGCAAAATTACTTTGTCGGGTTTATATATGCGAAGAAATCAGAGTTTAATGAAACAAATAAAATCACTAATAAGGGGCATTCAGAATGTTTGTCTATTCAGTTTATTATAGGAAGCCATTAAAAGCAAGCATAATGTCCAAAAAAAAAAGGTTACAACTTTTTTTTGGAGGCAAGCAGGAGGGGTGCAATACCCCTACTTAACTTTTATTATTAAACAAAGAGGGAGAAAGCTACCTCTTCATAGTCAAAAGCCAACAGGCAGTTATTGAGATAGCTAAAACAAGTAAGCCATTTACTGTGAAGCACAACCAAATAGGTTGACATTTTGGATGGTACTAAAAGTGCACGCCTAGATATTTCTAGTGGTGTTTTTTTTTCCTTTTGGGATAGACAGATCCTGACATGACAAAATCATGGAAAAAGGACCTTTTGAAAAAGCTATATGCTCGGCCAAAATAAACACGCTATCAACATAAGACGTAACCAAACAATTCTTCAGATAACCGTATTGTCCTTTTGCTGTGAAACAACTCCTCGTAACAAATGGAAGAAAAGACCAGATAACCATATTGTCCTTTTGGTCATGTTTTCAAAATTAACTTTTTATGACGGGCGTGGCTAGCGCCCGGACGTCGGACGCTAGTCCTCCATTTAGACGCCCACGCCACTGCACCAGCCTCAGCGGGTTATACCCACACTGTTGCGCCTGTCTGCCCACGCCTGCTGCCTGCAAGCCCATGCCTGCTGCTATTGCACATGCTGCATGCTGCCGCACCCGCGCATGTACGTGGGGATTGCCCATGCCAGTAGGGATCGCCTCCACCTGCCCTCGCTTTCTGCGCCTAACACCGAGGCGAGACAGCAGTAGACGAGAGTGAGATGCAACACCTGACTTAGTTATGAAACATCCAGATGCTACAATTGCAACATAGTCTAAAGACAATGAAACATTTGAAACATGCGTCTGAAACACTTGCAAAAACACCTGGAAAACACTTGAAACCGTTGCAAAACATACGCAACATCTAGATAAAAATACTTGCAACATATATGTGAAAATATATGTAATATTTAAATAAACACACTTGCAACATAAGTCGGAAAAAATAAAACATTGAGAAGAGAATCTTGCAACATACGTGTACGACCATTGTAACATATGCAACATCCTAATATATTTTTGCAACATACATATGTAACACTTGCAACATACCTTTGACACATCTGAAACACTTGAAATGTATGCTTGTAACATACGTTTTTCATCCTTCTTCCATGCGACGCAGAGCAGAGCGGGGAACGGCCTAACGGCAGCTAGCTGTGCCTGCGCTTGGCTTGGGCACGACCGTCACTGGCCCCCTCTCCTGGCGCCTGGCCTGGGCGTGGTGGAGACAAAGCACAACATGACATGGCGGGGACGGATCGAGGCGCCGCTGCAGCTGCTGAGCACGAGCATGGAGCTTGGAGGCAGAGGGCGAGGCAGCGGCAACTGGGTCCAGCAGTAGCTGCACTCGGTGGGGTGGTTGGCAGCGTACCTTGGCGGAGGATTCCTCCTCTCTGTAGGGGGCCGAGGCGCCAAAGGGTACGGGCCCGGGCGCCGCAGGGGATGGATGCAGCGCCGCGTTGGAGTGGGTTGCGACGCGAGATAGAGGCGCTGTGGGGATGGCGACGGCGGCGCGACGGAGTGGGGCGGATAGATAGACGCACGGCGTGAGGTGGAGTCAGAAATTTTGTTTTTTTTAAGAGACGGGCCAAGCGAAGTGGGATGCCACGTCCGAAGGGACGGACGCCCGCGTCAAGTTTTTCCGCTTTAGGAGGACAAATGATTTAGAGCCGTGGGCGGTATAGCTGCCTAGTTGCACCATATTTTTTTAAAAAAAGATAGCTTTTGATGTTTTTTAATAAAGAAAAAGAGTTTCTTTTGGTTGTAGATATATATAGGAGTATTTCCCATCGCTAAAGACGAGAGTAGCCAAACACCTGAATCCCCTCCCTTCCGATGGAGGCAACCCAGAGCGGCGGCTGGCTCGCCGCCAAGAGAAAATTGTATATTTAGGACTCTAATCGTTGTCCTTCGCAGTTTTAGGACTCTAATCATCGACATCGTAAAAATAGCCCAACATACGTTGAACTCTTGATTTTCGTGACATTATGTATATTTTATATCTTTTCTAGTACGTATACCTGCATTAGTCACCCGAATGGACCCTTTTGCCCTTCCGCCTTTTCCTTTGTGCATGGATACGAAAAGATGGAAACCGACGTTTTGTTTCTGCATTCGTTGCCGCCGCCATCAGGGAGATCCCGAAGCCGCTCGCTTGCCCTAGACGGATGCACCGGAGATCATGGAGCCCGATGGCCAGCCGCCCGACCTGGCCGTGGCCGCCGACAGCCTGGCCGCGCCGCTCGCCCAGGGCATGGCCGCGCCGCCCGACCTTGGCCTGGTCGCTCCACAATTTTTGTTGTGCTCAGTAGTATTTTCCAAGGCGGTGGCGCCCGCCCGGCCAGCCAGCCAGCCCAGCTCAGGGGCGGCGGCGGCGGCGGCGGCGGCCTACTTACCTGCCTGTGCCAAGGCGGCGAGAGTCCAGGCGTACGAGCACGTACGTAGCAGCAACCAAGAAGTACCGAGCGGCACGACGTACGTACGAGCACAGGCATGGGTCACGTACGTACGAGCGGCAAAGTACCGAGCAGCTCGGGTCACGTACGTACGAGCGGCACGGCAAAACATCAGAAGGACAAAAAGTCCATTGAGGTGACACATACAGGTATACATTCTAGAAAAAATATAAAATACACAAAGTGTCATGAAAATCAAGAGTTCAATGTTTGAAGGACTATTTTTACGAAGTCAATGATGTTTCAAAACTGCGAAGCGCAACAATTGAAATCCCGAATATGCAATTTTCACTCGCCGCCGAGCCCTCCGAGGACGACGCCGGCGTGGACCACCTCAGCTCTCTCCCCGACGACGTCCTGACCCGAATCCTCCTCCGCCTCGATGACGCCACCACCGCCGGTCGCACCAGCGTGCTGTCCAGCCGCTGGCGCCGCCTCTGGCTGCTCCTCCCGGAGCTCCGGTTCCCTCTCTGCTCCGATCCCCGCCTCGTCGCCGCAGCGCTAGCTGCCCACGACGCGGCGCTCAGCTACCTGAGCGTGGGGACACTGGACGCCGACGCCGAGTCCGTGGCGGCCTGGCTCCCCGCCGTCGCGCGCCGCCTCACCGGCCACCTCAGCTTCACGAACCACGCGCCGGGGAGAGACATCGACGACGACGACAGCGCCGGCGGCGGTGAGGAAAGGGGCTCCCTTGAGCTGCCCTGCCTGGCGAGTGCCACCAGCGTGACCCTCGACCTCGGGTGCGGCCTCGGCCTCGCCGTCCCGCCCGCCGGCGTCTTCGCTCGGCTCACCGACATCTCCCTGACCAGCGTCCTGTTCCGCGTCCCGTGCGCGCTCGGCGACGCCGTCTCTTCCCCGCGGTGCCCCTGCCTGCTCAAGCTCACGGTCCGCGGCGCCCGGGGCCTGGACAACCTCACGATCCGCTCGGATTCTCTCCGGGAGATGACGCTGGACAAGGTGCGCGGCCTGGAGCAGCTCGCTGTGGCTTCGCCGGCGCTTGATTACCTGAGCGTGCTTGCCTGCTTCATTTCTGATTGGGTTCAGCTGGTCGCCGACGCTGACACCCATACTAGTTAGATCAATAATCATTCACATAATTTCCTAATCTAGACAGAACTGACAGAATTAGGATATTGCGATAAAGCATACACTATTTATGAGACTTCATATTTGGAAAACAGATTAGCTTTGCTCTGAAATTCAGAGAAGTGCACTATAATGACTTCCTCTTATTAATGAAATACGTACCTCATGGTACGGTCGACAAAAGAAGTGCACTATAATGAAAAAAACTAGGATTTGTGATTGGATTATTTGTCCAATTCAACATTTGGTATATACACAATTGTATCGATGATCATGGTTTAATTTGTGAGAAATTCAGCCATGAAAATTTCCCTTTTTTAGCTTTGCTCATGTTTTTTTTTTCGCGATCGGGTGTGAGCCCGTATTTCATTAAGAGGGAAAAGAATTTTAGCGTACACAACCGATCACGAGGATGACACCTAGGCGAGAGGCCTACCATGCTATCAGAGAAGAATCCTAATTTCTACTGATACATCAGATCGGATTACATGTTGTTCGAGTTGTGCGACCAAAGTAAGCTCAGTGCCGCTACTGGTGCGTAACCAGCCTGTGCGCAGCGACACGTTCCTGGTTCAGGAACTCGCGCACAGCCGATCGCCGAGCTCGCATGTTGAGCCCCCTGACGTTCCAGATGAAGACGTTGAGACCTATCATTACAACCAGATTTGCGACACACTGGTAACTTCCCTAAGCGGCACGAACGGCACCAAGTGCACGCTGCTTCCTGCCTGGGAACAAAGCCTGCATGGCCACACGCGTCATCGGGTCTAGCGGAGGCTTGAACGCCGTCTGGAACTCGTCAAACGATGCCTCGTCAGGTCACTGTGTCTCGACCTCGAGGCCAAGCTTCTTCATCAAGACTTTGCGTGCCTGAGCCTCAGGCTTGTCCTCTCTGAACCGGCTCTTGGCGGCTAGGCGAGCGCTTCTTTTTGGGACCCAGTCGTCATCGTCTTCATCGTAAGACACCTCGCGCGTCTTGCGGAGGATCGGCGTGGATGTCAGCACCGGCACGGGCAACGGCACCTTGAAGGCGGCGATGAACTCGTCAATGACGGTGCCCGGCGAGGCGGTGGCAACCGATACATCATGCACAGGCTCGGCGTCCGCGTTCCCCACCGGCGCCGCGTCGTGCAGTTGTCCCTGCGACATTTCTGGGCATTCTTAGTCTTCACTCTGTCTATTTCCAAACTGATATATGATCACGTTTTTCTATGGTGACTTGCTCTGGATGAACAGAATATTGATGACAAACTGTACTTGATGGAAGAAATGACAATGCTCCCAGACATTATTGTTTTGGATGTGAGTGTATTGCAAACGAACATGCCTTTGGTGCCAGCTTATTCCATGTTCTCAGGCTGTGTTCTGGTATAAAAAAGCTGACCCTGGACCTTTCTTCCCCCAGTTTGGAGGTAATTGTTATCCCTTTAATTAATATAATATTCATTTGCATTTCTTGGTTCCCGAAGTCCCGATCTGCTAGTGCCCATAGGTGTTGGTTGCATGCTTATAATTTGTGTTGCAAAGTTTCTCCGGTAACTATGTGTCTATCCTAATGACGACACTTTGCTCTGTATTGAGTTCTGAATGAATAGTAATACCGTGTGGGTTGCAAATATGTGTTGGTTTTTTTTTTAATTTTTGTGACCCTCTTCGAAATAGATGGTAGTGAATTGACTGTTGTTGTAGGGTAGGCATGATCAACAAGGTGTTAGGAGACACCAACAGCAAGCTTCGCGTACATGATTATTCAGAGTTTCCATAGCTTTATTATATAATTTAGTCCCTAAGGTTAACGGAAAATCTTCTTTAGTTTGTTATGTTGCTAGCACGATGCTAGAGAATTTGTGGAATTTTATAAAACATCATGGTTATAAGTTTATTATATCACTTTCTCATAGGCTCCTAGGTCAGAACAGATATGTTACTGCAACCTGATTGCTTCAGACTAATGTCTACATATCTGACCTCTTTTGCAAATGTTGATGATGTCTTGATAACATATTCAGGGCAATCTTGTACAGTTTAACTCTTTTATCAGTTAGTCTTACCAAGTCAATATCAACCCTTGCCTCAGGTACAAGCTGCTTGCCTACCTGGTTGCATTTGTAATGAGCAAGAACACTGGAAAACTGAGGAACTCTTGTTGGATCACCTCCAAGAAGTAGAGATCACTGGGTTGAGAGGATCTCAACATGAAGTTACTTTGTTGAAGCAACTATTCAGCTGGGCGACAGTGCTAAAAAAGATCAAAGTGACTTTTGATCCTTTGATGACTGAAAGCATGGCCAAGGAGTTGTGCGAGATGCTCATAAGCTTCTCTAGGACAGAAACATGCATGGAATTTTACATGTATAATGTTATTCAGCTGGGTGTCAGTTCTGAAGCAGATGAGAATAACATTCGGCGCTTCAATTACTGAAAGCAAGGCCAAGGAGTGGTGTTAAGTCTTGTCAAGCTTCTCCAGACCCAAGACGTGGAATTTTGCATGTTATCACTATGTGGGCAAGAGGTGGTTATACATTACATACCTGCAGCATAAGACCAAGGCTATGTGTGACTCATAATTGATTATCGTGTTATACTTACCTGCACCATATTGCAGAGCTCATATCATTTGTAATTTTCCTCTGTGTGGTGTAGTATGTTGCCACTCAACAATAGAACGTTTGCATATGTCATTATATCCTATTGCAATGCTACCTTCTCTAGGCTATTATTATGTAAATATCTACATCTATATGCTCCATGTGTTAGTTCACCTATGGTGCCTTTTTTTTACTTATATTTTTTCCATTTGCGAAGGTCTACATGTGGTCCTTAAATCCTACTTTTACAAGCTTGAAATGTCTACGACCTGTCGTCTTTTGTTGTGAAGAGTGAACAACACCGCTGTCCATATTCTTGACCAAGGCCTGTTTGCATAGGGAAACTTTGGGGGGGGGGGGGGGGGGGTCCATTCTCTTCCCACAGGAATCACCTTGGTGAATCCAATCTACTAAGAAAGAGAGGCTGAGAGAATGAAAGGCATTCCTGTAGTTTAATTTTTTTTGAAGGCAGACAACCGAAGGGGTTGCCGAACGGATCGCATTGCGCAGAATAATTCATTTGTCCGGGTCACCAAGCCCGCGCACATTCAAGGAAGAACCGAGAAAGATTTAGTTGCATTACACATATGAAAACACATGACTCCAGCCCCGGGCGCTAGTCCCCGAAACAATTAGGGAGACAAAAACAAACAAACAAACGCCCTGTTCGTTTGGACTTATCAGCAGAATCAGCAGCCATCTAGCAGTGTTTTTCTCTCACAACAAACCAGCGAACAGTGCTTTCAGCACAATAAACCAGCGAAACGAACAGGCTGAAAGACCCAGAGGGAACAGCCGAGGGCATGCAAGTGCACGACTGACATGGATAGATGCCACTGGGTTGGGGACCAAGCAGACGTCGTGGTTTTGGGAAGCCAGTGGAGGCCATCACACGATGGAAGGCGGCACCGCCCCAACAGCCTCAGCAGTCGAGCAGCCCAGACCCGCGACATGGACAAGCTTGCCAAAGTCGGGGACGATGATGGGGATCTTGTTCCGGGAGAGAAGCCCAAGACGAGACACCTGCTGCTGGACAGCCGCCCAGCAGGAAGCAAGGGAGTTCTGCCAAGCCTTTAGCTGGACAGCCTTATCCGTCATTTCAACAAAATTACCAATGTTTTTAACAGCAAAGTGAGAATGAACAAACCAAATGCTTCCCTCTGGCGTCGTTCTCTTGGGCGACTCAGGCGGTGCTCCTCCTCCCCCGCCGTCGGGCAGGCCCCTCCACCCCTCACTACTGGAATCGAGCGCTTTGCCTAGTGTCTACGACACTCGGCAAATGGTCAAAAACACTCGGCAAACCCTTTGCCGAGTGCCACACTCGGCAAAGCAAAGGTGGCTTTGCCGAGTGTCATTTTTCGGGCACTCGGCAAACTCTTTGCCTAGTGTCCGTTTGACACTCGGCAACCAAAAGTCGCCGTGACGGATGCGAGACGGCGTCATATGGTTTTTCTAGTGTCGACACTCGGCAAAACCATTTTTTTTAAAAATAAAAATTAGTTTGCCGAGTGTTCTCCCGGACAACACTCGGCAAAGCCTAATTTTGAATTTTTTTGCTTTGCCTAGTGTCAGCACTCGGTAAAATGATTTGCCTAGTGTCAGCACTCGGCAAACCTTTAAAGTTTGCCTAGTGTTCTTGCCATGACACTCGGCAAACCTTTGAAGTTTGCCTAGTGTTCTTGCCATGACACTCGGCAAACTCAAGACACTAGGCAAAGCAGGTTTCCAGAATCGGAGCGCGGCACCGACGAAATCCCCGTCCCGGACCCAAAGGCAGCAATGGCGGCGGCGGCCCTCCGAGCAGGAGCTGCGAGGAGGAGGGAGAGGAACCCATGAGCGGAAACGAGAAGAAGGCCAACGATGCGGAAACGAGAAGGTGAAGAGGAAGCCGAGCACAGGACAGACGACACTCGGCAAAACCATTTTTTTAAAAAAGAAAAATTAGTTTGCCGAGTGTTCTCCCGGACAGCACTCGACAAAGCCTAATTTTGATTTTTTTTTGCTTTGCCTAGTGTCAGCACTCGACAAAATGATTTGCCTAGTGTCAGCACTTAGCAAACCTTTGAAGTTTGCCTAGTGTTCTTGCCATGACACTCGGCAAACCTTTGAAGTTTGCCTAGTGTTCTTGCCATGACACTCGGCAAACTCAAGACACTAGGCAAAGCAGGTTTCTAGAATCGGAGCGCGGCACCGACGAAATCCCCGTCCCGGACCCAAAGGCAGCAATGGCGGCGGCGGCCCTCCGAGCAGGAGCTGCGAGGAGGGAGAGGAACCCATGAGCGAAAACGAGAAGAAGGCCAACGATGCGGAAACGAGAAGGTGAAGAGTGAAAGGTCTTCATGGCTAGAGGGGGGTGAACAGCCTATTAAAATTTTCTATAAAGACAAGCTAAATAAGTTTATCAATAAAACAAATAGCGAGATGTGAGTTTAGCTTAGCCTACGGGGTGTTTGCAAGCCACCTAACCAATTCACAATTCTAGTGTATTTGCACTTAACCGCACAAGTCAAACCGAGAAGGAAACTACAACTAGCAAGCTACAGAAAGAAGCTACTCTAGCAAAGCTAACTAGCTAGCAAAGATAACTAAGAAAGTAATACAGAGTTGAGTTAGGAGGGTATCACCGAGGAGCGAAGTATTGAGCCTATCAATCAATATGATCAAGAGATGAATACCACAATATACAACCACCGGGATCGATCAAACACAATAAGAATGATGACACAAAGATTTATCCCGAGGTTCACGTGCTTGCCGGCACGGTAGTCCCCGTTGTGTCCCTCTTCACCACGTGGTTCGATGGCTAATCGGTCACACACCGAGCCTCTCAAAAGGCGCCACAAGAACCTACCAAATGGCAAAAGGTTGCAATAACACGAGCAATATACTAATGTTGCCTTTGGCGCTTCACCGAGGTAGGCACAAACCCCTCACAATCATCGGAGGTGGCCAAGAACAATCACCAACTCTTGCCAACGCCTCCAAGCTACTCCAAACCGTCTAGGTGGCGGCAACCACCAAAAGAAACAAGAATCCCGCAGCAAATCAACTACCAAGTGCCAACTAGATGCAATCTCACAATGCAAATGCACTTGGATCACTCAATGTCACTTTGAATATGCAAAGAAGCAAGAGAGATGAGTGGGAGGGGAGTTGCTTAGCTCAAAGTGCTCACAAGTATGTCAAATGTTCGAGAGAGAGCCTTGAGCCGGCCAACGAGTATATATAGACGTACCCCTTCGAATAGAGCCGTTAGAAACTTAAACAACCAAAATCGCGATGACCGGACGCGCTGGTCCAACTGACCGGACACGCCGGTCTCCCAACGGCTAACTCGGGAAGCACTGACCGAACGCGCTGGTCCAAACGACCGGACGCGCTGGTCACCCAACGGCTAACTGCGAAGCAACGACCGGACGCGCTGGTCCAAACGATCGGACGCGCTGGTCGCCCAACGGCTACCTGCGAAGCAACGACCGGACGCGCTCATCGCGCAGACCGGATGCGCTGCGAACGACCGGACGCGCTGGTCCCGTGAATGACCGGACGCGCTGGTCGCCTGAGCAGCGCTCAACGAAACAATGACCGGACGCGCTAAAGAAAATGACCGGACGCGATAGTGCCAGCGTCCGGTTAGAGTCCAGTAAGCTCCCTGAACGACCAGACATGTCTGATCATCAGTGACCGGACGCGCCTTGCGTCCGATCATTGAACTGAAAAACGCACAGACACTGAACACTGACCGGACGCGTCCGGTCATGCAAGGACCGCGTCCGGTTCAGCGTCCGGTCACCTCTGTGACCTTCGTTCGCCTCCGTTTTTTTCTGGACTTCTGGCGTTGTGGAAAATAGTCGTTTCAACTTCTCGAAAACGCCTGAATCCCGCCTCGTAAGCTCGGCGGGAGGGAGAGAGGACCCCAAACCCTCTCTACCGCTCAAACTCCACTGCCTTCGCAAACGTGCTAACACCACCAAGTGATCTCGTCAGGTGTGAGTGTGTTAGTATTTTCACAATCATTTTTCGAGGTGATATTAGTTCTATTCAAATGCATATGATCATGAAATGCACACCTAGAGGCACTTAGGAGTTCAATAGCCGCGTCATTCCCCTCTTTATAGTACGGCTATCTATCCTATAATATAACCATACCCACTAGGTGTCTTGGTTACTAAAATACAACCCTTAAGCATATACCTTTGCCTTGATCACATAGGGTTGCGTCTAAATCCAAGTGTGGCCATCATGATCACCATGTCCATCTTGCCACCAACCTTGGGATGTACTAATCCTCATATGTTACATACAACTTAGGCATAGGATTAGTACTTAGGCATTGTCACTAATTACCAACACTAAACATAGAACTTTCAATCTCCCCCTTGTTGGTAATTGGTGACAAACCTTTCACAAAGATGTTATGATAAAATTTTAATTGAACCCATGTCACATTGTCCAAGTATATTACCATGTGTAAGAATTATGGACATGTGATCATGAATTCAAATTGATAGCAATGGCTCCCCCTACATGTATGCTATATGTTTAGATTTTGGAAGCATACATGTTAGATAGGAAAGATTAGGAGCATTGAATACCAATAGGTGCTAAGTGTTTAAGATTATAGACCTTTGAAGCGTGATACCATCGGAGTAGCGATAAACACCATCTTAGCACCTTGTGTAGTTAGATTCCACTTAGAAAAACACAAACATAACTAGAAACCTCGTGAGATCAACATTATAAGCAAGGCTCTAGTACCACTTTGAAAAACATGAAGCAAGAAAAATCTAACTACTTCCTATTCATGCTAGTACCTCAATGCATCATTCAAATTATACTAGCAAGTCACCACACAAGCAATGTATCGGAGAAAACGAAATACATAACTATGCATCATACATATGAAGTGCACATAGAAATGCAACATTCATATTTAAGAGCTTGCTCCCCCTAATTGTGTGCTCAAAATTTTAGTTGATCCCCTTCTTTTATCAATTCTCCCCCTTTGTGCTTCTTCCTCTTTGAGTTCTATCTTTGTGAACAACAATTTCTCCCCCTTTGGCACCAATTGACCACAAGGAGCAAACTTTAGATAGATTATCATGTTGAAATATGGGGTGAGGATCAAGTTTATGATTCAACCTAGATTGCTTGCATAAATAAAATACTTTGGTTTGATCCAAGGGCAAGCTTCTTCACACCTCACTAGAAGGGTTATCATGCACCATGTTGAAGCAAATATTTAGACAAGTTTTCTAGATTAAACACTTAGGATCATAAGCTACTTAAACAAGTTATATGTCACCACTAGATCATACAAGTCATGGAAACAATAGTGGCACCATATAAACTTCAAATTCATTTGATTTTCATGAATGAGCCTAGAACATGTAAATTATGACTAGATGCACTAAACAAGTCCTTAGCATAGAATGTATGATATGTCAACCAATTATACCTTGGGGCTCGAAGGAGAGGCATGTCATATATGGGGGTGCATCAACTCATGTTGGAGAAGTCAAGTATGTTCAACTCATTCTTTAGCTTGTGAAATCTCTTCTCATCAAGTGGCTTGGTGAATAGATCGGCTAATTGATCTTCGGTGCCCACACTCTCAATAGCAATGTCACCCTTTTGTTGATGATCTCTAATAAAGTGATGGCGAACATCAATATGCTTTGTTCTTTGATGTTGAACCGGATTGTTGGTTAGCTTCACGGCACTTTCATTGTCACATAGCAATGGCACATTCTTGAAAGTGATTCCAAAATCCTTCAATGTTGCCTTCATCCATAAGATTTGTGCACAACAACTACCCGCGGCGATATATTCGGCCTCGGCGGTAGATAGTGCAACACTATTTTGCTTCTTGGATGACCATGAGACAAGTGATCTTCTCAACAATTGACAAGTCCCAGAAGTGCTCTTTCTCTCCACTTTATCACCGGCATAGTCGGAATCCGAATAACCAACTAGCTCAAAGCTTGCACCTTTGGGATACCACAATCCAACATCTTGTGTATGCTTTAAGTACCTCAATATTCTCTTTGTTGCCTTCAAATGACTTTCTCTTGGTGAGGCTTGAAATCTTGCACATATGCATACACTAAACATCACATCGGGCCTTGATGCCGTCACATAGAGTAGGCTACCAATCATTGATGCGGAGAGGACGCGGTGAAAACGACGGTAGCTCGATCGGGTAGAAGCCGAGGTAGATATTTGAGGGTAAAAAGGGGTAAAGCTGAACCTAGCTTCGAACGAGAGCTATATTACCAGAGAGAGCGCGAAGGGAGTGAATTCTGGCCAAAGCGGCTTGGAAGCGGTTTGCTGTTCGGCGGTTTGCCGAGTGCCATAGATCTGGCACTAGGCAAACTCAAAGTGATTTTTTTTCAAATCACATCTAGATTATTTTTAAAAAAGTTTGCCGAGTGTCATGGGTTCGGCACTCGGCAAAGTCAAAGTGAATTTTTTTTAATTTGAAAATCATGTACATATTTTAAATGTCAACTTCTAGAGCTTATAGACGTATTATTAAAATGTTTATAGACGTATTTTTAATGCTATTTTTTATTTTAATAATCATATACAAATTTTAAAAAGTCAAATAAATATAGACGTATTATTATATCTACTAGATGCTAATTTGTTCTAGTTAATCAACTTCTAAAATACTTTCTTAAATGCACTCTACACCGTATGGTCGATGCTTCCATGAATATTCAGACATTATTTAATGCAGTTATATATAGCTCAAATTCTATTTATCGGAATTATAAAATTCTATAATTGCGGTTAACAAATTAAAATTAGCAAATGGAACCGGAAAATTACCAATATTTCACATGAAACAATCTCCGTCGTCTATTCACTATTAAAAAAGTTTGAAGTGAAACTCCAACTCGACACTCAATTTGACACCGGATCTTATCGAATCCTTCTCAACTCTCTGAAACTTGTACGGAGATGTTCCGATTTGTAAGCATCGTACGTGACAACTTTCATGAAACCTTCTCAAATTTTTATCACTGCCTCGACATATGATATCATGACATCTTGACAAAATCTTGTGATTTTCAGACTTTGTTTACTTTTTATATAATTTAAAAACAATTTGGTGAGAAGTTCGTGCTCATGTTTCATGAGAAAGATGTTCGAAATTTGATGTAACTTCGAGGATTTTAACGTTCTTCTATTTCAAATAACATGAATATCAATTTTTCATTCATTTTTCAATTATTCAAACCTCCTGCAGTTCAAATTTAAGTTATCCCCAAAAATTCAATTAAATGAGATAAATTTACTAAATATAGCAAATAGATTGAGAAAGATACCAAACTTTAACATGGAGTCAAGGTTACTGTATGACGTTAGCGGAAAAAATTTGGAGTCCAGAAAATGAAAAATAAAAATAGTTTGCCTAGTGTCAAGAGAACACACTAGGCAAAGTTATCACTTTGCCGAGTGTCCAGGAAAAACACTTGGTAAAGTTGTCACTTTGCCGAGCGTCTAGTGAAAACACTCGGCAAATACTAACGCCGTGTTAGGGGACGTTGGCTCTGTCAAGGTTTGCCGAGTGCAGCAGTTTGCCTAGTGTCAGGCACTAGGCAAAGCTAGAGTTTGCTGAGTGTAATTCTTTGCCGAGTGCTCGACACTAGGCAAACTGCCTGTTTGCCTAGTGCCTAACTTTGCCTAGTGTTTGACACTCGGCAAACCACAGATTTGTCGTGTGTATTTTTTTGCCGAGTGTGACACTCGGCAAACCGGCCTCTTTGCCAAGTGTCCGATGAAATGCACTCGGCAAAGCATGTGACACTAGGCAAAGAACGCGTCTCCGGTAGTGCCTCGCCCTCGCCGCCGCCAGAGCAGGCTGTCGGATGCCCGTGCAGCCGCAAGGATGGCGGCGGTGGGGCCATTTCTCCTTCTCCTCTCTCTCTCTCTCCGTGCTGGTGATGACCATGGCGCAGTGGCCGGATGCGGCTTGCTCCCGACGCTTCTGGTGTGGTCTTCACCAGATCCGATCGACCCCTACCATGGATCCGGCGGCGCTTCCGCTTCTTGCGGGGGCGACGGAGGCAGCCATGGAGAGTCAGAGGCGCAGGTGGATCTCTGGCGTTCGAGGCGATGGCGAGGTGGTGGCACTAGCTGGCAGAGCGTGAGGCTGCGGCGCTGATGGGCGCGGCGGCCGGTGGGTGCGTGTGCGGCTCCCCCGGACGCAGCTCCCGACCGTGGGACTAGGCGCGGCCGGAGGCGGGACCCAGTCATGAGGCTCGCAGGACGGAGGTGGATGTGCCTCCAGACAAGCTCCACGGCGAGGCGGTCCTTCCAGCAGGCGCTGTGATCTCTGCACGTCCACGCTGACTCACTTCGGTTCGAGTGCTGACATTGTGGTGCTGTCAGCGGCTGGATGGCCGGCGGCAAGCAAATAGCGACCGGATCTATGCCTCCTGGGCCCAGATCCGGCACCCTCGCCCCGAATTCGGCGCCGTCGCCCACAGCAGCATGGCTAGGCGACAAGGACTAGTTACGTCAGGCGGCTGCTGTTGTGAGGTTTCCGAGGTACGGTAGTGTGCGACTCCTCCTGCTACTCCCGGCGTCCAACTCGGCAACTACGGTGGACTTGGGAGCTGCGACAGCTAGGGCCCCACCATCTACAGTTGAACCGGTGGCCGGCACTGGCCTAGCCATGGCTCGTCGGGGTTGGCCGTGGCTGGCTGGGGCTCTGGCCTGGCCGTGGCTAGCCGGGGGCCATGGCTGGCGGGCTGTGGCTGGCCGACTCCTGGCCGAGCTGTGGCTGGCTGCTATTCGCGCACAGCCACTTGTGGTGGCCAAGTTAGGCATGCTGCATCGGTATGGAATCTAGGCGAAAGCCTTATCCGGTATTGCTCCGGTTCGGCGACGATGGCGCATTTGGCGTCATATTCCTCCTTGGAGGCATTGCTGAAGATTCTGTTAACCACTCGACGGAGCATGTCTAGGGGTGGAAGCCCTTCCTAGCTTCAGCCTACGACAGTGGCGTTGGTGAATGTCACATTCCTTGTTGAAGGAGTCATTAACGCACAACTATGGCCGCCCATATCTCGACGCTAATTTGAGCTGCTCCTGACTGATCTTCCATCTCTCCCGCTCTAGTTCAACTACCCTCCTACTCCTTGCGCTCTCCCTCCCCTTGTCTGACTACTCTCCTGTCCCTTGCTCTTTGCACACACTACTTGCTGTCAGGTGCTCGCCATCAACAACTTGCTCTACTATTTTCTAGCTCATTTGAGTGCTTCGCCTCATCATATGTTGGGCTACGGGGAACTTGATCTCTTCTCTGGATCTCCCCATTCTCCTCCTGTCGGTCCTTCCCCTTTGAGGCTTCCTCCCCCAAATGGCGTTGGTGGGCGTCAGTTGGAACCAGGTGCTCTCATAGGTGATGCATCTCACGGCTGCTGTCTGTTGGCTTCGACTTAATGCCTTACAATCTCCTGGTTGTCATCCGTCAGATCCCACTTAATGCGTTACAGCTGCATGTGGTTTAGATTTCTTTGGAGTCTGTCATTGATGGTGGCACATGTTAGGAAGTAGTGTTTGCATTCGCTTCGGTTAGTAGGTGAGCTGGTAGCTAAATCATGTTGTTATTGTTTTGTTGTTGTTGTGTTGTTGTTGATGTGTAGTGTTGTGATCCTTCTCTCTCCCACTCATGTACTTCTCTGACCTTCAAGGTTCGCCCATGTATTAGGTGCTCGGCACCCTCCATCCCCTAACTTGCCCGGTATCAATGGAAAATCATTCAGGTGGGGCTCTCACCCCTCCGGTGACGTCTTCAAAAATAGAAAAGTGGGAGCTCTGGCGTTTGATGAAAGCAGGTTGCTGGGGGAGAGCCACCCCACTGGAATGTCCATGAGGTGAGAGGGCCGGTGGCTTCGAGTAGAATGTGCTAGGTGGTGACATAGGGGTGGTGGGGTTTGTCTGTGTACTGTGTGGGTGTAGCTGATGCAGTGGAGGCAAGTGGATTTTTGTGAGCAATTGCTGAAAAGCTTTTAGAGCATGGTGGCGAGGCCAAACAATTGTGGGGTGTAAACAAGGGTGAGTTGGGGTAGTCAGCTACTGCAGTGAAAGCAAGCCACTCTGGCACTCCAAAGAAGCAGTTAGAGGATTCCTCAGGGCGTTGCAGGGCGAGCGTGACCTTGTCACGATCAATGGGGCTACGACTGCATAGGAGGTTAGAGTTCGCCTAGGAAGTGATCGGAGCAGCATCGCCCATTGTGAGGAGGGAAACAGGTCAACTGCTAGCCCTGGGGCGACTAAAGCGAGGGACACACGGAGGAACGGGGTAACCTCCTCAGGCAGGACTCAGGACCTCTAGCTCAATGTAGGCAAAGGCCAGCAGATCATTGAGTGGCGGCCCAGGCGGATGGGCCAACCCAGACCTCAGCGACATGGATGCGCCCATGCCATTCAAGGGAGGAGCTGTCGCTCTCCACCTCCTCAAAGTCACAACTGTAGTAGGCACTGTCAGGGCTGTTGTTGCTGACAACGACATGGGCAACTGCATGCAGCCCCTAGGGGACAGTCGGAGAATGCGGGGGCTCGGCAGCGGTGAGGGAACAGGAGGCCCAAAGCGACTGCCAGGAGCACGAAAATTTGAGACTAGGCTGTAGAACCTGGTGGACGGAGCCTTGCCCCGTGCGTCCATCGGGTGGGTTCCAAGGGTGCTATTGATGAGTTGTTTTGTAGGTGAACCCCAGCCCATCTTTAAATACTTCTATCCCAAGGACCATGGCACGGGTGAAGAGTGATGGTCGATGACCTTTTATGATGATGCTTGTGGTTGTAAAGCACGCTTGTGGTGTGTCCCAAGGATTACAAGGGATGAATTCCTTAAAGTCGGGTCGGTCAGAAGGGTCGATAGCTTGGTTTAAATGGGTTATTTGTGGCGGTTTCTCATAGTATAGTATCGAAGCTGTGGCTGCATTTCATGCACTTTTACCACACTAATTTAGGCATGATTAAAGCTGAAATGACTACACTTGATAATAACCTTGCTTAATTAATAATTGTGTGGGTAAGGCTATATTGCGTAGTTCATGTAGGTCTTATCTATCTTAGATCTTACCTTGCTTTTGTGCGTCACCATCTTATCATGTCCCATAATATGTTTCTAACTTACCTTTTCCTCCATGAATAGATGAACACTTGGAGGATCATCATGGTGACTCATGACGCAGGGGTAGAGGGTTTCCCTATACTCCTTAACGAGATGCTATGGCAGGACAACTTCTCGTATTGACCTGAGTATGCGGTCTATGCAAGGGTGTGTGGGCCATGCATGGTGGACTATGTTGCTACCCTATTCATCCCAAATCACCTAGTTGAACGAGTGACACAACCGGACAACCTTTGGGCCAGGAGCATTTCTATGGAGATGGCAATTCAAACAGTGGCATACAAGGCAATGGCTCTCCTTCGGTTTGAGGTGGTGATGTTGGAACGATGTATTTAGTTTTAAAACACAGGGGTAAAATCACAAAGTTTAAAAAATAAGGGCAATATCACCATTTCCCTACAAAATGTGAGCATGAACGCCAATATACACCAAACATTAATAGGTGAAGTCGTACAACAACAGCTCCACCACCACATCGAAGATGTTTTCTTTGAAAATTGATCAGTCATTAGTTAAAAGTCATGCAATATATGAATTTTTGCGAAGTACACGATGCATAGGCAAATTCTTAGAGAAACACACATGCATACTCCTCCTTCAAATGTGTGTATCACGATTTGAACCATAACTTCACCACCACCCTAAGGTCATGTATCAAGATTTGGATTATCTAAAAAAATGTATCAAGATTTGGAGATTCTCATATAAAACAATTAAAGTAAGCTTCGGAATGCTAGGTGAAACAATGGCATTCTGGACCAGCCATACGAGCCTCAAGTGCACATCAATACATAGACACACACAACATTCTTGCTAAATGCATTTTGGCTTTTGTTTTTCCAAAAGTAGTCTGGCTTTACTATTGTAACAAGATGTAAGATTCGAAGAGTTCATGCAACACTCAACGTTGTAGAAATGTTCGCTAGAAGTCATGTTAGCACTGCCGTGCCATCGTTGGTCATGGGATAATGGGATAGACACTGATGATGAACAGCTGGGGACTCTAGCAGAGTGCCCTGTTGGCTGGCTAGCTCTGAACACACAAGCGCACATGCACACGCACGTGTTGTTTGAACCGCAACTTTTTGTTACTACTTAGCAAGCATGCATAACTAATATCGATTAAATCATTGTTCGGTAATGGTTTCCCACCTATTTCCATTCATGATGTAAGCAAGTATGCCACAGTTTAACTGAAACTATATTCTCTATTGCCTAGAGTTTCCAATTCACAGGGGTATTATTTGCAGGCAATCCTGCAACGATCAGCAAGCCATTCATTCAATACAATTGCACAATCATACGTACAACACCTAGAAAAGACATGATTGATGTACTAACAAGAATTTGTGCTGGCGTGGCTCTTGACAGATGCATCGAAGGTGTACAGATGACAATGTAAGACATTCAGACAAAGAAAGAAAATATACCAGAGTGCAAGATAACCAACAACAATTAAAAAGAACGAATTCAACAATAGAGAAGCCGCCGTTTCATGGATCATCCAACACAAGCAATGAGGGAAAATGGTCTCACATTTCATACGACATTATTAAATTATGCAATGCAATGGTGCATGCGGGTGGAAGGTATGAATTACCCTGGGAGAGCCTACATTTGGCGGCCTGGGCATCCTGCTCAACCTTTTGAATCCCGAAGAAATTGATGATCTTGGTCTACTTCACCAGGAAACCTAAAGACCCCCCCACAAAAAGGAGTTAAAACAGTGAGAGATATAGCCTAACAAGGTAGGAAGGAAAGAAGGCAAAGAAAGGAATGTGGGGGAGGGAAATGGCAAGATGGAAGTGGCGAGGAGAGCAGGAGAAGTAAAGGCACACTCTTGGGGTCCATGGCAGGCGGGGTACAACCAGGGGCCAATGGGGACCTTGGCGGTGATGGGGCAGAGCAGAGGGTGTGTGTGTGTGTGTGTGTGTGTGTGTGTGTGTGTGTGTGTGTGTGTAAACAACATATTGGTTTCCCGCCTATTTCCATTCATGATGTAAGCAAGTATGCCACAGTTTAACTGAAACTATATTCTCTGTTGCCTAGAGTTTCCAATTCACAGGGGTATATTTGCAGGCAATCCTGCAACGATCAGCAAGCCATGCAGTCAATACAATTGCACAATCAAACGTACAACATCCAGAAAAGACATGATCGATGACGTACTATAACAAGAATTTGTGCTGGCATGGCTCTTGACAGATGCATCGAAGGTGTACAGATGACAATGTAGGACATTCAGACAAAGAAAGAAAATATACAAGAGTGCAAGATAACCAACAACAATTAAAAAGTAATCTATGAGCAGAACGAATTCAACAATAGAGAAGCTGCCGCTTCATGGATCATCCAACACAAGCAATGAGGGAAAATGGTCTCACATTTCAGACGACATTATATAATTATATGCAATGGTGCACGTGGGTGGAAGGAATGAATTACCCTAGGAGAGCCTACATTTGGCGGCCTGGGCATCCTGCTCAACATTCTGAATCCCGAAGATATTGACGATCTTGGTCTGCTTCACTGGGAAACCTAAAGATCCCCCACAAAAAGGAGGAAAAACAGTGAGAGATATAGTGTAACAAGGCAGGAAGGAAAGAAGGCAGAGAAAGGAGTGCGGGGGAGGGAAATGGTGAGATGGAGGTGGCGAGGAGGGCGGGAGAAATAAAGGTGCACTCTTGTGGGCCATGGCGGGCGGGGCGTAGAGGGTAGAAGCAGGGGCCGATGGGGACCTTGGCAGTGATGTGTGTGTGTGTGTGTGTGTGTGTGTGTGTGTGTGTGTGTGTGTGTGTGTGAGCAACACAATCGCAACAGGTGAAAAGTAGAAAGAACATTATAGAGACGACCACCCGCTATTTCTAACCATTTGAAATGTACCTTTAACCAACAACAACCCAAGAGTAACTCTAGCTACTACAACATTCTTCTTCTTTTTCCAACATTCTTATAAATAGGAGACACATAGACAACTATTTACTCTCACAAAACAAAAGAATATGAATCGGATGATGAATCTTAAGAGCAGGGACAATGAATATTCCTCTTTGCTCCTATAACTAGGCTAAGAACACCTATCAATTTCTGTCATTATGATCTCTTCAGAAAATTGGATTAAATCCGTCATTTGTACCATGGAGCAGTATAAGTTACAGTATTTTGGTTTTTGGTGGCAAAGCTGGAAATATTAATTGCCACCAAACCATCTTTCACCTAGCCTCCTTTACTACTGGTCAGGTCAAAATTGTTTGGGTTTGGTTAGAGGAAATGGTGGGTGGGATACGCATGCTCGTATCCATTGTAATCATAATATAGCTTTTCGCCACTAGCTATATCGCGGCAGGCCACCAACAAGACATGGCTCTCCCCATCGATGTCATACCGCACTCACTTGACATTCTGCTTCTTCTTGCCATACCTGCAATATTTTCAAAGTTAGAATACACACATCCTTTCTTTGAGTTGACAACTCAGTATAACAGTTGCAAACTAGACTTGTGGATACAAAACAAACAACTTACTGTGTGTGGTTATTGATGCCACTGATAAAGCGAGAAATGTTCCCCCGCTTATCAGGGAAAATGACCAGCCCTTGGGAAGGGTCAGCTGTCAGGAGGAGCGTCATAATACAGTCAATATCATCGTTTGCTCTCTTCTCCAGGTAATCGACGTCCCTAGCATATTTGGCGACGAAGGTCATATCTAAACCTAGAAGTGGATTTGGATTATCCAAAGTATAATCGGATATTTTCTTCATGGACTAACTTGGATTGGATTTGTTTGGATTTGGATAATGCCTGGATTTAAAACCCATGCACGGTTAGGATTGTGGATATCTAGCACAGAGAGTCCAAACATCTAGGATAATTCATTACGTGCTCCTGATGAGTGGATCCACCGCCTCCACCAACGGAGGGGCGGCGAAGATGCATCGAATGATCAGTAGCTGCAACGGCTGCCAGGCCCTGCTTAAGGGCTGCAGCGACGACTGCACCATCCGCCCCTGCCTGCAGTGGATCAACAGCCCCGAAGCGCAGGGCAACGCCACACACTTCCTTGCCAAGTTCTACGGCCGGGCGGGGCTGCTCAACCTGATCGTCGCCACACCCGCCGACGCTGATTGCCAGGCGGTCTTCCACTCCCTACTCTACGAGGCGTGCGGCCGCATCATCAACCCAGTGTACGGTGCCATCGGCCTGCTCTAGTCGGGCCAGTGGCAGAAGTGTGTCGATGCAGCATTAACTCGGGGTGCCGATCGATGTCGTGCAGGACGTCAACAACGCGTCGTCCGAGGCAGCCGCAGCCCCGCAACCGGTGCTTGGCGCCAGGCCAGGCGCGTCGTCATCGGCTGCCTACGACATCCGCCACTTCACCAAGAATTCCGACACCGCCATCGCGGCCGACCTCCTCCGCTTTGCTCGCGCCGGCCACACGGGGTTAAAGCGCGGTAAGGGTTTGTCTTCCTACGCTTCCAAGGCGAAGCTCCTCAAGATCGAGCAAGGGCAAGGCCACCAAGAACGTGCGCGCATCACCCAGCCCTCCTTTGGGGCAAGGGCAACAACAAGAGGCAGAGGAACTGGAACCGGCGCCGATGGTCATGGAGCTGCTTGAGCATGATGGCGGCCGCGATGAGGAGGTTGCCAGCAGCAACGACCACCACCTGAAGGGAAAGGGATCGAAGGAGAACACCGACGTATTGGATTACGGATGTACTTCGGATGTCTAGAGAGTGGACTGGATAGGATAGGATTTTCTGTGCTTTAAATTGGACAGGATTGGGTGTGGATTCTCCACGTCTGGATTTTCATCGATTTCTATACTTTGGATTTGGATTTCAATCTAGTTCTAGGTATAGTCATATCCTTAATGTTGCCATCAGCCTGCACAGTGAAACTAGAAATATATATGCAGTGTCATTTTTGTGTATAAAAATATAAAGGAAAAAGTGTGTGTGCGTGTACGCCATAGAGTCCACTGTTTTGCTCTTACCATTTGTGTGTATAGTGTGTGACACTGGAACACTGAGGGCAGTGTTGCACACACAAGTTCCAGTGGCATGCACACAAATAGCAAAGTTTGGGAGCAACACTGTAGACTCTGAATTAAATAGATAAATTTCCAATAAGTAAATAACTGAGTGCAGTGAGTTCAAGACAATACCTCTTTGTTGCATGGTTCTGCACAGCTATAGTTTCCTTATCCTCTTTGGGCAGAACCTTGAAAGTCGAGGAGAGCAAAATTAGAACAAAACACCAAATGGTTATAACATAATTTCAGGTGAAAAGATTTGCTAACCTGCATACCGCCTACCTCCAATCTTGCCAGATTGGAAGATCTAGGAGCCATATTAGGCATGTAAGTTAGTTCATTACTGAACTTTGTTTTGGAAGACGTCAAAGCAGTGGCCAAAGTTGCCATTTGTTTCAGTGTTCTAGCTCCATCTTTAGATGGAACAAATGGCCGTATCCTCCTCCTCTTCTTGTGCATAACAAGAGAACGCTTCCTTCGCATTCTAGTATCTGAGAAAGATGAAGTAAATTACTTGAGGTAGTACCAGTGCATCGCTTTCTGTACTCAATCTATCTACATTTGTTTTCGATAGCAGTTCAGTTTTGTGTTTAAATCTAACAAATATTCGAAACCCAGTAAAATATTGGCTAGCATATCAGGCAATCCTGTGCATCAAATTTTGCATTTTACAATATCTGTGAGATATGTGGCTCATACACTTTAACATAAAAGCTATTACCCCAAGTGTTTATCAATGCTAACTATTGAAGTTGAACTGCACATAAATAAAAACACAGTTTACTGGAGCCTGTACTACACCCAGTGACTAGCAATAAGACAAGGGGAAAGGCGGAAACCATATATGTTAGATGAACACAACCAAGATAATAAGAGGGCACACATGCAAAATATACCCCATACAACCAAAAATGATCTAGAAAATAAACCACAAGTTACTGTTATTACTTAAAAAGAATGTATGACTAACACAGATTACAGTTTTGTTCCGTAATACTTTCCTGCCAATTTCCAGTCATGATGCAAGCGAGCACTTTCTTTGTTGCCTAGACATTGCAATTCACATGGTTATATGCAGGCAATGATGCATCAGTCGGCTAGCCATGCAGTCAATACAATTGCACAATCAAATATACAAGACCTAAAAAGATGTGACTTTGAGTGGCATGCTAACAAGGATATTCACTATTGCTAGCTATTATCAAGTGCATCAAACCTGTAAAAACCACCGTAATTGAGCTGCCCATAACTAAAAAAGAATGCGACTCACTGGACCCTGTACTAATACAACAAATCCAAAGGCGGGGACTATTTTTATGTCTAAATGAATCCAACCAAGATAAACAAGAGGTTACAGATATACCAGAACTAGAAATAAGTCAATCCATACATCCATAAATGATTTAGAAAGTGAAACACATGATTTGATTGGACCACAACTTGCCATAACTACTTAAAAAAGCAAGCATAACTACACAGATGAAATGATTGTCCAGTAATGCTTTCCCGCCTATTTCTAGTCGTGATGTAAGAGAGGTACATCACATTTTAATGTAACCCCCCTTTTTTGTTGCCTAAAAGTTCCAATTCACATGGAATATTTGCAGGCATTGCTGCGACGATTGGGCAAGCTATGCAGACCCAAAAATATGTGACTGTCATACTAACAGGAATATCCGCTACTGCTAGCTCATAGTAGGTGCATCGAACCCGTAGAGATTACAGTATTATACTGCCAAATAAAAAAAACAAATAGAATACAACTCACTGGAGCCTTGTGTACTAATACAATACATCCAAAAGCGGTAACTATTTGTTATTATTGCTAAATGAATGCAGCCAAGATAATCAAGAGGATACAGATAATACAAGAACCAGAAATAAGTCAACCCATACAACCATAAATGATCTAGAAAGTGAAACACATGATTTGTTTGAACTGCAACTTGCCTTACTACCTAAAAAGCACGTGCAGATTAAATATTTGTCTGATAATGCTTTCCCGCCTATTTCCAGTCATAATGCAAGCATGTCGCATTTTAATGTAAACTGTATTCTTTGTTGCCAACAGTGTCCATTTCACAGGGGCATATTTGCAGGCAATGCTGCAACGACCGACAAGCTATGCGGTCTATAAAATTGTACAATCAAACATACAAGAACCAACAAGAGGTAGCTAGCGTACTAACAGGAATATTCGCTACTGCTAGCTCTTAGTAGGTGCATCGAAACTGTAGAGATTACTGTATTATACTGCCCTGTCACGGTCCAACAGGAGGGGGCGGTGGTGTGCGGCTCCGGCATGGGCGGCATGGCAGGTGCGGCGAGAGAGAGAGAGCAATTGCTCAATTTTTTCTTAAAAATGAAACGACTACATGCCCCTATATTTATAATCCCTATATGATTTGTATTCCAAGCAAAACTAGACGAGGAGTCCATATAGATTTGGACTTCTTCATTTCTAGCAAAACAACCTTATTTCATAAGCAAACTCAATCTTATTTCCTAAACAAGACTCTATTTTATTTTTCTAGTTTTTATCCAAGCCTTCCATCTGCTCCTGATTCCCCTTCGTGGAAGGGAATCGAGGGGGTGCGGCGGCCACGCCCCTCGGCTGGCGTGCCACCCTGCCCGCGCATAGGAGGTGGCTGAGCCCAGTGCTGGGCCGACATGGGGCCTATAATTAGGCGGGTGACATCTTCCCCACTTCCACTCGGCGCGTCCTCACGCCGAATCATAGTCCAAGTATGTTGGCACTGTTAGGAGGAAACAGTAGTGAAAGAGAAATTGCTTTGACCCGGACAAGGAGACGACCTCGAACTATGTCTGCCCTAATCATGTTGTCATGGGTGTGGCCGACGATGAACTCGAAGCAATATTGAAAGTTGCAGATGTAGCTATACAAGTAGCAGCTATGCATACCCGTAGCCGCCATTGGTCCATGCACCCCGTCAAGCTGCGACAAGGATCGGTCGGTTGACGCCGGCATCGATGTTGAAGTGCTGCATGACCCGAAGGGGCCTCTGAAAGTCGTCTACCTAGTTGTCGGTGTTAGGGAGGATATAGCCTGTCATGCGGTGGCAAATTGACAACGTGATGCATGTCGATGGTGTCATGGTCAGGTGGAGCATGTGGCCAAACATGAATTCCCCTCCATTTAACTCATGTGGCCAGAGTAGCGGGTGTGTTGAGTTGCGCTTCAAGCTGATGTAGATCTTCTCGACGGCCAGGAATTGGCATCCCAAGTTGTCAAAGAAGATGGCTAATGCCAAAGACAATTTTCCTTGAGGCCACGGTCGTGCCATCAGTATGCTCGTGGGGAAGTTGTAAGTAGCAGTCGCTGTTAGTGGTGGAGTGTGGAAGCCCACCACAAGGAGACTCGGGTTCTCCATACGGCCTACCAGAAGTAGTGTCTCCAGCAAGTCCGATAGTAGAGGCGATGCGGCCGGGAGGATGTAGAAGCGCCTGTTGAAGAAGAGTAAGCCTTGGTCAATGGACCAAGCTATGCCGCCATGCCACGAATGATGTCGGAGGCAACGGTGCATAGCTTAGGTACCTACAAAGTAGCCCGTTGTAGCTGATCGAAGACGGTCACCCAGGTGTTGATGCTGTTGAGGGCGTTGGGCTAGCGTGGTTTTGCCGCCTGGCTCATGTTGCAGCGTGGTAGGAGCGGTGGATATGGCGATCATGGCCGAGGCATGTGATGATGGGATGCCGTCGTGATCGGCGTCAGGGCGGGGAGGGCGAGGATATTCTACGGTGCATGGCAGTCGAAGATGAGGGTGTGCTCACCCTGCTGGAATTGCATCTCTAGGGAGGCGAAAGTCCAGAGTATGTACGTTGCCGAGGTCAGCCAGCCATGGTGTGCTGAGGATGATGTTGACGTCGTTGCCGATGTCCACCTAGAGGCATCGATTTGAGTGTCTCTGCATTGATACGGAGCAGGATGTTGAAGCAGGTCCTCGCTAGGCAATCTCGTTGCCGCTGTTGACGAGAATCATGGTGCTAATGCCGCGCTCCATGAGGCCGACCAGCCAGGCGAAGTTGATGCCAATGACATTGTGGGTGGCACTTGTGTCATCGAGGATGCGCATGGCCTCTGCGAGTACAGCTCCTGCCATGAATATGGTTCGCCAACCACGTGCACCTAAGTTCTGGGTGCCTATCATCATCATGAAGCCGAAGTCAGTGTCATCGTTGTCATAGTCGTTGACGAGCATGATGTCAAACAAGTGCTTGCACTTGTGTCCATGGGTGAAGGGCTCATCGCGGTTGAAGCATAGCACCATATGGCGGCACTTTATCATCTCCTTCGGTGTCAGGCACTTCAAGTGGTGGGTTGGTGCGGCTGGTGATGATGTCGGCATTGTTCATGTAGGGGTTGTCCACGATGACGCCTTGGGAGGTAGAGGATGAGGTGTCGTACATACCCTGGCCATGGACTTGTTGGCGTCAGCGATGACAGCCACTTGCCGCTCGTATGCCCAGGCTAGGGACATGGCCATCTCCATGTCCTGTGGGTTCTAAAGCTCCACGTTTGTTTTTACTGGCTCAAGTAGGCATGTTTACCTTCTGCTGCTCGTCGAGTGTCTCGGCTCGTGCCACGTGTGCCAGGAAGCACTTCGTGTATTCATCGACATTGCCTCCCAGCGGATTGTGTCGGATTGGTGGGCTGAAGCGCTCGTTGACACAGCAAGCGAAGTATGCCCAGTCGGTCTCCACCTTTGTCCTGCGTCAGGCGTATGTACCATTGTTGGGCGCCACCTGTCAGATGAAAAGTGGCATACCAGACTTGCTCGTTATTGGGGTCTTTTGGCCTCTGAAAATTTGCTTGCAGTGGTTAAGCCACGGCAATGGATCCTCCTTGCTGTCGAACGTGGGGAATGATAGCTTGTGGATGCGCGGTTGGAGGACCGAGAAGGAGCGTAGAGCTGTCAATGGGTTTGTGCGTGGCGGTGGCACGGGCGCCTTTGGTGGCACCTCCCTATCAACTTCGGTGACGAACAGCTTGTTCATCACCTCCTCCACGAGCTCGGGGATGCCTGATGACGGAGACATTTTGTTCTTCTCCTTGAGGAAGGCACGTCCAGCGGCCTCCATAGCACGCTTGATCTCCACGTCGTGTACCTTGGTGGCTGGCTCGCGCTCCATCTTCGCCTTTTGCCACAGCGGCATCAGCGTCCTCCTTGCAGCCTCCTTGCTGCACGTTGCGCAGGTGGGTGTCTATGTTGACGAGTTGTCCCTTTATTTCGTCGAATTGCTTGTTGAGGTCGGCGACGAAGCTCTCAAGTAACGCCTTCATCTCCGCGGTGGTGTTATTGCCACCCATGGATGCGATCTGGCCTCCAAATAGCGCAACTTGCCGTTAGTACTTAACAAGCACGCATATAACTAATATAGATTAAATCATTGTCCGGTAATGGTTTCCGGCCTATTTCCATTCATGATGTAAGCAAGTATGCCACATTATAACATAAACTGTAGTCTTTGTTTCCTAGAGTTTTCAATTCACAGGGGTATATTTGCAGGCACTCCTGCAACGATCAGCAAGCCATTAAAAAGTAATCTATGAACAGAACGAATTCAACAATAGAGAAGCTGCCGCTTCATGGATCATCCAACACAAGCAATGCGGGGAAATGGTCTTGCATCTCATACGATATCAATTATGAAATGCAATGGTGCACGCAGGTGGAAGGAATGAATTACCTTGAGAGAGCCTACATTTGGCGGGTTGGGCATCCTGATCATCCTTCTGAATCACCGATCTTGGTCTACTTCACGGGGAATCCTAAAGACCCGGCACAAAAAAGAGGAAGATGAACAGTAAGAGATATAGCACAACAAGGCACGAAGCATGAAGGCAAAGAAAGGAGTGTGGGGGAGGGAAACAGCGAGATGGAGACGGCGAGGAGGGCCGGAGACAGAAAGGTGCACTCTTGGGGGGCCTTGGCGGGTGGGGCGCAGACGGGGCAGAACCATGGGGCGATGGGGCGGAGGTAGAAGGTGTGGTGGCCGCGGTCGCAGCGGTCGCAGAGGAGCAGGTCGTCGTCGCGGTCGCCGGAGCCGCAGGTCTCGCAGACGAGGGTCTCGTAGTAGGTGTACACTCGCGCGCGGGCGACGTGGGGCGGCGCGTCGACGGCGCGCGCGCGGCGCATGACGTCTTCCATGGAGCAGTAGCGCTGCGGTGTCAGGGGCTCCGGTGTAGGCTCCGGCGTGTGCTCGCGCCCGAGCTGCGGCGAGCTCGGCGATGACGACGGCGCGGTGCGGTCCATGGCGGCGGAGGAGTGGGGAGGTGGGGGTGCGTGCGGTGCGGCGCGGTCTCTCCTCTCGGTGGGGCAGAGCCTGACGAGAGAGAGAGGAAGACGTCTGCGCCGCGTCGCGTGAGGGGCCAAATTCTCGTGTCGTTTCGTTTCTCTCTGGCTCTCGCTCTCAAGTCTCAGCACACCACCCGGCTTCTTTTTCTCGCTTTCCTTTCCTTTTTTAGTTTTGTTTCTCGTGTTTCTTTCTAAAATTCCTTTTTCATCTTTTCAACAGTATCTTTTCTTTTGTCGAGATATTATTAAAGAATTGACTTGAATTAACAAAATCTTTCTACCTTTACTTCATGGATGATAGAAAAGAAGAATTTTATTCCACCTTTAAAATTCAGCCAAAATTGGCAGGCACTTGTATATTATTGTTGTAGAATTATTTTGGAAAACAAATTAATGTGCCAACACGTCTGGTTTGTCTATTGCTAGAAAAAACTGTGGATGACCAAACGCCAGCCCAACATTTGCCACAAAATTAACGGAAATGCTCTCATCGGGCATCCGGTCGTTCGGACGGTTGTATCCCCCCTGGCCGGTCTGCAGCTACCCTTGCCCGGTCCACTTCAAGGCTCCGGTGTCCCTTGGCTGGTCCGACGACGACGCGAAGCTCCATCGTCGGGCTCGAAGAAACGGAGGGCGGCTCCGCTCCGACTGCTGCGCTTGACGGCTATCGCGGCCCCTGGCCGGTCGCTATGCGCCACAGGTGAGCTCTATATCAGTGAACTCCACACACCGACAAGCCTCCATTCCGAAGCAACAAGGAGATGTTGCATTGAAAGCGCATCTTGCAAACATATGTTTCAGTTGTTTTTAGAGATATGTTGCGTGTGTTTCGTATCAGTGTTACAAAAGTAGATCGGGATGTTACACATGTTGAAATGGTTGTGCACGTATGTTTCAAGTGTATATTTCAAATGTTTGATCTGTATCATACATATGTTGCAAGTGTTTTCATCTGAATGTTACATATACATGCATGTTACAAGCAGTGGATCAACAACCCCGAGGCGCAGGGTAATGCCACCCACTTCCTCGCCAAGTTCTATGGCCGGGCAGGGCTGCTCAACCTTATCGCCGCTGCACCCGCCGACGCTGACTGCCAGGCGGTCTTCCACTCCTACTCTACGAGGCGTGCGGTCGCATCGTCAACCCGGTGTACGGCGCCGTCGACCTGCTCTGGTCGGGCCAGTGGCAGAAGTGCGTCGATGCCGCATTAACTCGGGCTGCCGATCAATGTCGTGCAGGACGTCGATGCCGCGTCGCCCGAGGCAGCCGCAGCCCCGCAGCCGCTGCTCGGCGCTAGGCCAGGCGCATCGTCGTCGGCTGCCTACGACATCCGCCGCTTCGCCAAGAATTCCGATGCTGCCATCACGGCTGACCTCCTACGCTTTGCTCGCGCTGGCCACACGGGGTTAAAGCGCGGTAAGGGTTCGTCTTCCTACGCTTCCGAGGCGAAGCTCTTCAAGAGCAAGGGCAAGGCCACCAAGAACGTGCGCGCGTCGCCCAGCCCTCCTTTGGGGCAAGGGCAACAACAAGAGGCGGAGGAACTGGAACCGGTGCCCATGGTCATGGAGCTGCTTGAGCACGATGGCGGCCGCGATGAGGAGGTTCCTGGCAGCAACGACCACCACCTGAAGGGAAAGGGATCGAAGGAGAACACCGACGTATTGGATTACGGATGTCCGGAGAGTGGACTGGATAGGATAGGATTTTCTGTGCTTTAAATTGGACAGGATTGGGTGTGGATTCTCCACGTCTGGATTTTCATGGATTTCTATGCTTTGGATTTGGATTTGAATCTAGTTCTAGGTATAGTCATATCCTTAATGTTGCCATCAGTCTGCACAGTAAAACTAGAAATATATATGCATAAGTGTCATTTTTGTGTATAAAAATATAAAGGAAAAAGTGTGTGTGCGTGTACGCCATAGAGTCCACTGTTTTGCTCTTATCATTTGTTTGTATAGTGTGTGACATTGGAACACTGAGGGCAGTGTTGCACACACAAGTTCCTGTGGCATGCACACAAATAGCAAAGTTTGGGAGCAACACTGTAAACTTTGAATTAAATAGATAAATTTTCAATAAGTAAATAACTGAGTGTAGTGAGTTCAAGACAACACCCTTCAAGGGAATCGAAGACCACGAGAAGTGGAGGGCATTCACCTCTTTGTTGCATGGTTCTGCACAACTCTATTTGCGTTGAAAGCGCATATTGCAAACATATGTTTCAGTTGTTTTCAGACTTATGTTGCGTGTGTTTCGTATCAGTGTTGCAAAAGTAGATCGAGATGTTGCACATGTTGAAATGGCTATGCTCGTATGTTTCAAGTGTATGTTTTAAATGTTTGATTTGTATGATCGTACATATGTTACAAGTGTTTTAATCTAGATGTTACATATATATGCATGTTACAAGCAGTGGTGGAGCTATAGGGTATGCCGGCAATTCTGGAATGTGAGCATGTATATATATGTATTTCGTATATATATAAAAAGAAAATAACGCTTACCTTTTTTTAGCAACTAAAAAACAACGCTTACCTTGAATACCTGAGAGCCGAACGTGGAGAGGCAGCCTGCGAACCAACATCAGAACAAGGCCCAAACAAATAATAATTTGCCCAAACTTGAATTGCAGCTACATAATTATGACATGAGACATGATGATAGCTTCAAAGGTCTAGACAATATGATTGATCTCTCAGTTAAGCTTGTTGAAACAAAGAGGCACAAAGTGTGTGATATGGTTTATGAGCTTCTCAAATTGGTATTGCTTCTCCCCGTGGTAACGGCAAGTGTCGAAATGGTATTTTTTTGCAATGGTTTTAGTGAAAACAAAGTTACGAAATAAGATGGGAGATGGCCTTTTGGATGATTGTCTAGTGACTTTCATTGAGCGCGATATTTTCTTTGAAGTTGATGAAGATGATATAATCAAGACATTTATATCCCTTCGAATGCGTCGAATAAAATAGTTAGAAAAATAGCATTGTAAGTCTCTGATACTCTTTTATGGTTATATTTCAATTATCGGTATGGCTTTTGAACTATTTATATTATATTTAGTGGATGATTTTAACTTAATCCATGAATTTAAACATTATCGTGTCACTTATTACATAATAACCCAATCACGTTGTCAATTTTGCAATTATTTCTGAATTATAAAAATGGATTTACCGAATTATATATGAAATTTTTTGGGTGGGCATACCCTAATTTAAAATCCTAGATTCGCCACTGGTTATAAAGCGTATGTTTCAAGTGTTTCATATGTCTATTGCAAATATTTCATCTGGATGGCTTATGTTTTGCAAGTGTTTTCAGACGTTTTCGCAAGAGTTTCATACACTTGTTTCAAGTGTTTCATCTGTCTTCTGTATGCAGTTTAGAGTTAGAGCTATCTTTGTTATTTGCAGCTCCTGATTGTTTTATTAATCTGCTATATGTATGAAATGTGCAATATTATACAGTACGGAGTTGATGATTGACTAGATTCTTTTTGTTTGAAGTACTCTTGTGCAACACAGGTTCGTGTCCTTAAAATTTAGTCGATTGGTTTAACTAACGCCTATTGAAATGTTTTGATGTGCGGATCAATATCAAATTGATTCATACAGCAAAAGATTGGGACTGCCAGCACTGAAGAAAAGGGTATGGTTTTAGCTGAAATCGTGGCCCAGGCTCTGACACTAATAACAGATATTTGGGAATTATAAAAAAAACAGATGTATTTGAGAATTATTCTATGTATAGTCAGGAGGTATAGGATTTTTTTTAAAAAAAACAGATGTATCAAGCACTTGCACCGCTTTCTTCATCCCTTCCCTTCCTCTTGTGTGCTCTATCTCGTTAACATATAAATCACAGTCCCCAGGAACCTGCAAAATTGTTCTTTAGGTACAGCCACAGCCGATCATTGAGTTGATTGGTCACAGAACATAAGCAATAAAGCAAATAGCAGGAAACTTTTAATTTCGTCCAAGTGTCTTATTTCAAGGTTACAACTATCAGGATTTTGATAGCTAATCTAATAATCTAATCTAATCACCCCCCACACACACATAAAACCTCCTATGCATATATATAAACTAAATAAGAAATAGGGAGAGGCCCAAGTCTTGCAGCTCTGGAGCTCACACCTCATTGACTAATATTCTTTCTTCAACCAGTGTGTTTCCATTTCATTCTTGATTTCTTGTGCATCCGATGAAGGTACCAACCTTCTCACCGACAATAGCCTTTGCAATGATTCCAGGCTCTCCAAGTTAAACACGACAATTACAAATTGACATGATAGATTAAACTTTTTAACAATGAAATAAAAATCAATACAAAGTAAAACTGATAGCATCCACACTGGGAATGTTGTTTTCTTGGCATAGTGTATAGCAGTCATATCCATTGCTGAGAGATCTCTTGTCGTAACTTCATGATAGCTCACAGTCTCAAGATCGAACGTTCTGCCTTGGGTCCGCAACTCCGCATCATATAGACCATCAACATTTGCTGTTTCACCCAGTCTACTAACAGAGAGAGACAGAGAGAATGAACGTTGCGCCCCACACCCTGCCGACTGCTGCCACCCTGCAGGTGCCGGTCTCCTGTCCCCACAGTTATGGCTAACCCTGTTCATGGTCCGGTTTAACCGGTTTCTGGGTAAAACCCAGTCCAACCCGTAGAAGATGGCGCGCCGGCGGTTTGGAAGCAGTGGGTTCACGGTTTCCATGGTTAACCTCGGCAAAGAGTGCTAATGCTGCAGACTCGTGCTAGGAAGCCATCGAAGCCGACGCACGAAACGAGCGGAGATTCTCCTAGATGGCCGCGACACACCGGCGGCCTCGTTGCCGGACCCAGATGCCATCGATGTTGCCCTCGCCGCTTACTTCAGGCCGACGCTCAGATTGCAAGATTTTGATTGTGAGATTTGGAGAAAGCTGAGTACAGACGAAAAAGGAAGATGCACACTACGGTCCTGCCGCCGAGGGACTCCCAGAGGGGCGCGGCACAGCTTGAGGCCGCGCGGCGCTCCCGGAACCCGACGCCCGAGGCCACGGCACTCCAACTGTCGGCCGGTCGAGGCCGCGGCGCAGCCGGCACTCGACGCCCAAGGCCACGGCGCTCCAACTGCCGGCCGGTCGAGGCCGCGGTGCTACCTGCACCCGAGGCCACTGCGCTCCCGCTGCCCGCCACCCGAGGTCGCGTCGCTCCTGGCACCCACCCTGGTCTCTAGCATGGCCTCAAGCGATGTTTGTGCGTTTGCGACGGCGGCGGCTGTTTGGTCGAATGAGGAAGACGGGTAAAGTTGAAACCAAGCCGAACCAAACCAACCCGTGTGTGTCTCCTAACACGGTTTGTCTTGGGCCGGTTTGCGGGTTGGGCCAGGTTGTAACCGGACCATGTACAGGGTTAGTTATGGCGGTGCTTCCACACCCGCCTCTCCCCCATCTCTGCTTCGGTTCTCTATCCCCACTACCCCTCTGTTCCTCAAGCCACATCCCACCTTTCCCTAATGAACTGACGATTGCCAACTCTTCCCGGACGGACTACATTGCAGATTAGTCTAGCCTCTTTCTTGGCCAGAGAAAGTGGGTTTTGGGTGCGCATAGTCAGACGTCACCAATGCACAGGTGTGCTCCGGGTTCCCTCCGAATCACCGATGGTCGCCACGCCATGAAGGCAGGTGCTTGGAATGGAGAGGAAAAAGTTCTCTATTGATGCAAACGCTGTACCTAGAGGACAGGGATAGAGGAAGAGGGAAAAATCAAAATGAAATAAATAAAGAATAAAGCCAAAACAAATAAGTCGAAGATAGAAGAGCCCAGATTCAAAATGAAGAAATGGAAACTCGAAAAGCCTCCCGTGGTGCACCTAGAAACACATAGGCTTCCTCGAAACCAGCCTTGACCTACTGTACCTGGCCATTAGCAAAAAGAACCGAACTTTGCACCAGCTGGCCTCTGTCCTTTTAGACAGAAATGAATAGATTTCTTATGGAGATATATATTGTAAGGACACCCAGATAAAATAAGACAAAAAATTTAGGTTTTTTGTCTTCTGGTCATCACCAGCCAAACTAAGTTAAGTTAAATTGGAACTTGAAAGCAACTCCAGAATACAATTGACTCTGTCTACAATATTAATTGCACCATCTCAAGAAATTGATCATTGATAATTTAGCAAAAATGGAAAGTACTCCACAATAAGCAAGTGTTTTTCCCGTCATTCTCCTCTCTGCATTTTCTGAGGAATTATTGCTCGCTTTCTGTATCTGAACCAATCTTGCCTAATTGGGCAATTCTGCATGTCAATTTTCTTCATAGTTATATAAGAAGGCCAACTCAAGTGTCACTTGAGGTACTCGTTCTTGGTTCCTCGAGTGAAGATGGTGCTCTGAATACTGCAGAAATACAAAATATTTGAATGTAACATCAAAATCTGAGAAATCAACTTGGCCAAATTGAACACGACGCTGACGTCTAAAACAGAAAAGGTACTCAATAGACTTATTATTCATGTACCGCTCTAGGAGGGAATAACAACACTTGACCAATCTGATATAATCATCCATATTTCTTTGCAGCTAAGTGGCATTATTGACACATAGTATAAACCATTAAGCATTCATAGTAAAGGAATGTATTGGTTTCAGTCAGATCGGCATGATGTTGATATAGATATACAAACTGTAAAAGCACATTTAAGCATTGAATCGGCCACTCAATGAAAACAAAACCTCCATCGCAGCCCAAATTAATAAATTCTCCCTCAGTTCTAACAAAATTATAGGTCAATTTAGTTTTGTCCTAAGTCAAAGTTGTCTAACTTTGAAAAAACTTAATTTATTGGAAACCAACATATCCACAACATTGAATTAACTTATTAAAATTTTCTTTGTGACACACGAGATACACTGCATCTCTTTGAATTTGTGGATGTTAATATATTTTCCTAAAGCAAAAATGTGATTAAAACTATATAGAAGTTTAAATTAGTAAAAAAAGCGAACTATATATATATATATATAA
Organism: Saccharum hybrid cultivar R570; assembly: GCA_038087645.1. Taxonomy (NCBI): domain Eukaryota; kingdom Viridiplantae; phylum Streptophyta; class Magnoliopsida; order Poales; family Poaceae; genus Saccharum; species Saccharum hybrid cultivar. The sequence continues at coordinate 3,685,189 of JAQSUU010000368.1, forward strand.
TTTAGAACAGAGGTATATAATTTGAAAATTCCCTCTTAGTATTTTTTCACGGACTTGTATGCTAGTGGGAATTTGAGAAACAAACCCTAGATCATATTTCCACATGAAGTGGGTGTTACATTATCAGTTGCCCGAAAGTTGTACAGTAGTCTTCTCAACACTTAATCATCCAACAGTGAGAAGTAAATACATAATAAACAAACCCCTGCACACCCAACATATTTTCTAAAATGCTCCATAGAGATGAAAGAACTTAACAGATGCTCATTATCAAATCGTAATGTCGTAATCTATTTCATTACTTAAACTATTTGTTCTGAAGAAAAAAATAAGCAAGCCATATATGTACTGCGACAAAGATTGTTATGAGGGCATATGCATGCGTCTTGTACCTGGAGTGCAGAAGTTCATGTAGGGAACGGTAAGGCTTGAGTCCGCATGTTTATAAACCTTGGTCATTTGGCCAGAATTTAGATCAACCGTGAAGAGGTCACCCTTGAATGTCAGTAATATGATACCGGCACCTTCCGCAGAGCCAAATAAAATACGCCACTTAGCCCATTCCCATGGGTCATCGTGAAAGGGGAGCAAGTTCGCGAGACGAATGGCTTTGCATAGCACCCATCCTGGTTCTCCAACCTTCCTTGACCAGAGGCAAAGTCTTGAATCATCCTCCACTCTTACAAACCCTAGGCGACCATCCTCCATGATTGTGAACTCAATTGGTCCAAATGGTAGTTCAAATGTTTTGCTCCTGCACGCTTCAGGTAGCTTTACGACTGATATTCCCCTCGTGACCAAATTGTACTCGAGGATATTTTTATAAGGGTGACCAATCATGAACTTGCGAAGAAGCAGGAAGTAGAGTGTATTCCCCACAAGGGTGCTGCGCACCGATCTTTCAATAGAGCCACCGGAGTGCCGAGCATAGGCAGCCTGCTCACTCCACGCACCAGCCTCCGAGTTGTAGATATAAACGCGAGTCTTGTTCTTGACATATCCGGTGCCCACAATGACCACGGTGAAGGGTCCGCAATGGCAGTCGAGGTGCTCACACGCACCGCCGCCATCCGTGGAGGCAGCGGCACAGAGCACCGCAGCAGCCCACACGTAAGGAAGCCGCGGTGGTGGCTCGGGGAGTTCCAGCTGGTCGCCCGTGATAGGGTTCCAGACGACCAAGCGGATGGGGTCGTGCTCGCAACCAGTGGTGTGGAGGAGGACGCGGCCATGGCGCGAGTCGCACGGCTTCCGTCCGCGTAGGATGGCATGGGGCAGCAGGCCGCTGGAGACCGACGAGGGAACGAAGCGAGTGGCGACGTCGTGATGAGAGTAGGTGAGGAAGCCGACCATGGGTGGTGGTGCTCGTGCTCGGCGATGGAACTCACGGAACCGACGCTGGAAGCCGGGGTCGGAGACGAGGTGGCACCAACGCTTGCACACGAGGCCAGCGCGGACGAGGCTCGCCGGACGGTCGGGCGGGATCCGGAGCAGGATCTCTTCGACGAGCTCGTTCTTCAGTGGTGGTGGAGTCGCCGACATGCTAGCTGCTTGAACCAGCAGATCGCAGAACCAGGGTTTTTTGGGTTGCTCGGCGGCGGCGGCAGCCTCTCCTCGTATATACTACGTACGTAAGAGGAAAGGTGCGGTTTTGCTAGGTTGGCTATACATTGGGAATTGGGATTCTAGAAAACAATTAGAGGATCTCGGAGAGTTTATAAAATCCACTCTCAATTTTGTTTTCTTTGGTAAGATTGAAAAAGATTTTTCCTCCAACAACTTCTTAACTCCTTAACCCAACTCCCAATCTTTCCTCTCCGTACATGGGAAAATCGATCTAATCGTGCGGAAAGATACACATGCTTATCCAATCGCGATATGGAATAAGGAAAAAGGACAGGTTCCTAATGCAAGTGTGCAGGAGAAAAATAAAGTAAAAAAGTGGCTGGGGTGATTTCGAAATATTTTGAGATTCCTGATATAGAATTGCCTTTTAGCTTTTAGGAACAAGATCTTAGCAATGATTGGAAAAATAAAAAAATATGCTCATACTTTTTTAGTGATTTGGAAAACTCATTGATTTACCAATTGTTTTTTTGAACTATTATAGAGATCCTCTTAATCTATTTTGATGACCAATATCTATATCTAAGGTTTACAATTTCGGTGAAATTTTCACAAAACTTCTAAAATTCTACCTTTTTGGGAGGGTTTCGGAAAAAATTTTATCGACCGAAACTTTTCGGTTGAATTCATCTTCCGTCCTAAAATTGCACCACCAATAAAACTCTATAATTCTCTAAATTCATTTATTTTCCTCGCTCCTATGCCCGACGTAACAAGAATAGGAAACAAACTCACCGTCAATTCGTCGTATTATCATTGCTCTACTATTTTTTTACAATTATACAATACGACACAGACGCTCACAACGCACGTACACTCACCCCTATGAACGCACACACGTAAACCCTACTCCTATAATCTTCTTTGAAGACTGGGCGGCTCGGTGTCAACAGAAACGTCGTCTACCACTGATTGCACAATGCCATTCCATCCTGTTTTTCGGTGTTATATGACAAATTGTGTCCGTTCTTAACCACAGTGCTGCGCACCGATCTGTCAATAGAGCCACAGGAGTGCCGAGCAAAGGCTGCCTCACTCCACGCACCAACCTCCGAGTTGTAGATATAAACGTGAGTCTTGTTCTTGACATATCCGATGCCCACAATGACCACGGTGAAGGGTCCGCAATGGCAGTCGAGGTGATTTTCAAGTGTTTTCATGTATTTTTATAAGTGTTTTAGACGTATGTTTCAAGTATTTTATCTGTCTTTAGACGTATGTTTCAAATGTTGCATCTGGATGTTTTAAAATTAGATCGGGTGTTGCACATACTGCAACGGGGTCCACCTATCGCAGCCACATACAGCAACTGCTGGGACGCCGCTAAGCGGGCGCAGACGGTGGAGGGAGCGTGAACGGTCCCCGCGCGGGGTCTACCGGCACAGGCTACGTCCGGCGGCGTAGGCCTTACATGGTCACGCAAAACGTAGGCACGGCGGGGCGTGCAGACGTGCGATCAAGTGCAGGTGCGCACGGGAAACGAAGCACAGATGGGGCGTGTTAGCGTGCACAGGGACAGAGTGCAGGCGTGCGGGAAATGAAGTGCAAGCACATGTGTTTGGACGCGCGCGTTCGTCCGAACATTCAAGCTCTAGCGCTTCCGTAATAATATAGCCACATGTTAGTTGTATGGATCTTTGCAGCCCATCTCTCAGTCCACTCATATAGTAGTTAGCTCTTCATTATTAATACCTGACCCATTTGTCCCTCCACAAAGTTTCTTGGTTTTTGTGTCTAAGCTAGTTGTAAACTTACAATCCACTTCTCCTGCCTCTTCTCTCCTCTCCTCTTTTCTCCACTTCATCATACAGCCCACTTACAGCTCTTTACTATACTTTCTCTAACAGAGAGGGGCAAAGCAAATGAACATTGCACTTCATGCCCTAGCTACTAACAGCCACCTCAATGCCAGTGTCCTGTCAGCAGTGCTTCCATGCCTGCCTCTCCCCCGTCTCTGCTTCGGTTCTCTAACCCCACTACTCGTCTATCCTAGAAGCCACGTCCCACCTTTTTTCTAGCACACTGGTGGTTTGCCTCCTCATCCCAGTTGGATTATGCTGGTGATAAGAGCGAGACTAATAATACAGCTGGCTACTAGTTGTAAGGTTTATTTACAGCATTCTATCAGCCTACTCATATAGTAGTTAGTTCGTTACTATTAAATATGATCCACTTGTCTCTCTCATAATTTTTTTGTTTCTTGTGCCTAAGCCGGCTGTAAGCTTACAGCCCGCTTCTACTTTTTCTCCTCTCTTTTCTCCTACACCTCAGCATTTAGCCAGCTTACAGCCTGTTATTATACTTGCTGTACGGTAAGTGCCCTCCCCTGGGGTGGCCTGAGGACTGCATTGATATTCATGTAGCCCCCTTTCTCGATCATAGAAAGTGGGTTGTGGGTTCTGGTTGTGTGGAGTCGGATCGTTGCCAACGCACCGGCGTGTGCCTTCTTTCCACCAATGGTCACTTGCACTAGGACGGCAGACACTCCCTCCCATGGTGCACCTTGAAATGCATAACCTAGCCCCAGAAGCAACATCGGCCTAAAGTACCTAGCTTCTAGTAATTAAAACTGAATTTGCGCCAGCTGGACTCTGTCCTTTTAGGACAAAAACTGAACAGATCTGTTAGAGCATCTCTAGGAATACTACCTAAAATAGGCTCCTACATTTGTGTTTGGGTAGCCACCTATTTAGCGCTACCTAAACCACCTCTCAAATCCATCTTACTAGAGAATGACACATGTGGCCCGCATGTTATCCTCTTCTCATCACCATGGATGAACTCAGTCTCCAGGAAGGGGAGCCACCGGGAGGGCCGCACACGGGTGACGAGCTCACGCCGATGGTGGTCGGTGCCAGAGAAGGGGAGACGCCGGGGGCCACACATGGGTGATGAGCTCACATTGATAAAAGTCATTGGCGCCGGAGAAGAGGCCCCAGTGATGGTCAACGCCGGTGAGGGGAGCCACCCTAAGGACCACGCGCGCGGGTGAGGGGCGGCGCCGAGGAGGGGCGCATCAGAGAAGGGGCAGCATGGGAGGGCCGCACGCAGGTGACGGGGCTCGGGCCATTGAGGGTCGGCATGGAGGTGGCTCCCTGGGGATGGGACGCTCAGGCGGAAGAAACAGTCGCGCAGGGAGGAAACAACCAAACAAGAAAATATGTAGGCTCTTGTTGGCCCAACAAAAGTGCGTAGTGTGAGGGGAAAAAGTAGGGGGCCAACACATTTGAGTGGTCCCTTGGGCGCGGGGGGTTGCAGCCCCTCCGGTGGCAGCATGGGGGATGTGGCACACGGGGACCGTGAGCCCCTTCGGCGGCGGCGCGGGGCACGAGAGCCCCTCTGGCAGTGGTGCCAGGCCTGAGAGCACCTTCGGCAACGGTGCAACACCGCATAAGGAGATCTGACAGCTTCTTGTAGGCGTGAGGAGATCCGACGACAGTGATGGCATCCTTGACGTCCATGGTGAGTGGATCCACATCGAACATCCAGATCTGAGCAGCGTGCACGCGGATACGGCTTACAGCAACTGCGGCGTGTGTGGCTCCGGTGAGCTACGATGGTGGTGCGTCGATGGGTTCGACGGACATCATGGATGGGCTCCATGGGGCCCATCCACTGGCTTGCCGTTTTGTTTATTTTTTTATTTTATTAATGGATTTGCCTGTCTTGATCTGTAGATCTTGATTTACGCAATCGTTGAAATAGATGCAGACCGGTTGCCTGCCTCCGAAAATCACTTTTGTCTGTCACGGAAAATTCTGACTGCAGTAGTGAGTTTTGATAGAACAAGACCAAGAGCTTCTCTCTATTCTTCCTTGTTGATAGTAGAGATTTTGGTTAAACAAATACCCTCAAATAGATTCTTTTAATTAGATCTCTAAATATTGTCATCTTATTTTAATTAGATCTATAAATATTGTCATCCTCTGTTCTGGATCTCTAGCCAAGGATGGAGAGCAGGGTTGGCGCACAAGATATAGAGTTGTTGGGTGGAAAGATGAAAGAGAGTGATTTTTATTCAAATGGTCAGTTTAAGAAAGACTCTTAGAAATGTTATGGAGATGTATCTTGTTAGGGACACCAAAAAAAGAAAAAAAATGTATTTTTTTTGTCTTCCGGTCATCAACCAAACTAAATTTAATTTAAATGGACCTTGAAAGTGAGTCCAAAATACAATTGGTTCCAGTTCCACAATATTGGACCATATCTAGAAATTGAGCATGATAATTTGGAAAACAATTGAATATAGCCCAAAATACTCAAGCGTTTTGTCCGGTCTTTCTCTCTTCATTTCCTGAGGAATTATTCAGACTTTTTGTATCTGAACCTATCTTGAGTAATTGAGCAATTCTGCATGTCTAGAATCTTTGATTCCTCGGTGAACAGAATCCCAATGTAATTTTAGACCTTCACCAAGTCTAGCGAAATCCCTCCTTGCACAAATCTATTGTAATCATGTAACTGTGCTACAAATCATGTAACTGTAATTTTTAGTTTTCAAAGTTTCAGTGTAAAATTTGGAGTAATTTTGAAAAGATTCAAATCTCAAATTTGACCCCTTTTCATCTCCCCAATCCAATTTCAAAATGGAGGCATATTTTGAAAATGTTTTGAATAGCAAAGTTGTAGGTCTTACCTAGATGTACAACTTTAGTATTTTGAGTTTTTGAAATTTCAATATAAAATTCAAAGTAATTTTGAATTTACAAATTTCTTGAAAATGTCCCCTTTTAAATTCAAATTCAAATTTCAAAATCTAGGCCGAATTGGAAAATATTTATATTGAGAAAGTTGTAGAACTTTGAAAATTAAGCAACTTTTGTTTTTACAGATTTTCAACTTTTATAGAAATTTTGAAAGTAATTTGGGAATTTCGGTTAGTGGCATTTTTGTAAATATTTCAAAATCAGGTTCAACAGTCGGCTGCCACCTCTTGCTTGCCGCCGGTGACTTCTTCGGCCATCTTCCAGGCGCGCCCGACACCACCTCCTCCTTTGTGCTGGCAAGGGCAAGCACCTGCGTGCCGCACACTCACTCCTTGGCCGCCTCTATAAAACCCGGAGCCACCGAGCCGCCGTGTTCTCCTTTGCTTCCTCTGCTCCGACGCCGCCACCATGCCTTGCTTTGCCGCTCGCCGCTGCCATTGTCGAGCTGTCTCCGGCCAAAATAAGCACGTCACCACGTTCGCCTCGCTCTCGGACACACGCCAAGCCCGCTCTTAGCACCTCTTTCCATCGGAGCTGCTCGCACACCGCCGTCTTCTTCACCTCCGAGCAGAGCTTCGCCATGGCCGTCCTCACCGTGGACAGCCGTCTCGGTGGCTTCCCCGCCTCGCCCAGAGTGTCATTCGAGTCCGCGGTGAGTCCCTACAGCTACCAGTGCTCTTATCCCTATCTCTACCGGCTTGGTTTGCTCACCGCGTCGCTCGCCGAGCCGCCGTGACCGCCATGGCTGGCAGCAAGGTCGTTCCGGAGCTCTAACTGCTCAACCACCACCACCAATCAATTCACCTTGTCCTCGTGATCATGTTGGTGCAAGTTTCATCGCCTGAGACGTCACCGACGACGAGATGCTCGCCGGTCAACGGTGAGGGCCGTCGGGGTCAACCGGGCTGACAGGTGGGGTCACTGTTGGTCCCAGCCGTCAGCTGCGCCAGGCCTCCCTGCGCGGGCCAGCCTGCTGCTGGGCCGCGCCTCCGCTTGGGCCGTCTCGGGCTGCCGCGCCGCCTGGACCACGTGGGTCATGCGCGCCTGCGCCCCGCGTAGGCTGAGCTGGGCCGCAAGTGGGTCGAGCGTAGGGATGAAAATGGTACTGATATTTTCCGACCGTATTCGAGACCGAATTCATTTAGAGGGGTTTTAATCCGTCCGTATCCGAGTCCGGATATTTAATATCCGATGTCGTATTCATATCCAAATACTTAAATAACATATTTATGATGTCGATATCCAATCGCATCTTATCCGGCATTTTTTATACTATCCGTATTCGAATCCGAATCCGGACATAAATATGAAAACAAATATGATATCAGTGATATCTGTTCGTATCCGATCCGTTTTCATCCCTAGTCGAGCGGAAGGAGTTGTTGGGCCGGTCGAGTCCGGGTGGAAAAGTTGAAAGCGAATTTATTCTTTTCTGAAAATGTTATTTAGTGCTTAATTTTGTTTATTTCGTAGAAAAATATTTAAAGCTCACAAAATGATGAAAATTTTTATGAAGCCTCTTTGTACTGTATAATATTTATGAAAAATATGAAATGCCAATTTTTATTACTTTTTGTAAGTGATATAATTAGCTCAATTAATTATTAAATGCAACTTCCATGAATTTTTGTAATTAAAATCAAAGTCCAAAAATCATGAAATTAATTTTGGTACTGTTTTTAGGGTAAGGATAATTTATAGAAAAAGTTTGGGCTTAATTTGATAAAATTTATTTTATTCTTAATTTCTGTATTAATTAATTAATTAAACATGTGTTTAACTTGATAATTTAGGATTTGTGTGACTTTGAGATTGCTTGTTGACCTTGGATCATTAACATGTGATGATCCATGGCATCTTATTGAGTTGCTTGAGCTCACGATTAAATTGTTAACTATGTTTTGTTAATGATAATTAATATGTTTAACATAGATCATTAATGGTTAATGATTTCTTGTGTAAGTAATTAGTGGTCTTGTGATAGACTTACTTGCTTATTAGGTGCAACCTCTTGGGTAAAAAGTAAAGTTAAGTAGTTTTCTTAACAACATCTTAATGTGATTGAAGTTGTTTAATAGTTCTGTTGCTTTGTAATTGTACCGTGAAGGAAAGTTGTACTCAAGTATATAACTAATGTTTATTCTTTCTAAATATCTCTTGTATGCTATGCTTTGCTCATCATCATGCATCATGGCATGCATTCCATCATATTAAGCCTCGCATCATTTGTATACGTGTAGTGCATACAAGAGTGTTTTGGATCATGTCGATCAAGTTTCGGAGAAGGTGATCCACCCGTGGTGTAGGTGTTAAACTTGACTTCTACGAAAACTAACCACCGCTGCAACGAAGGCAATCCCTAGACATATAATCACTCTTCTATTTTTAAATGTTTTATTACATCTTAAGTCTAGTGTAATGTGCATTATGTTAGTAGGAGTTGGTTGATACCGTTGCTGCATGATTACCTTGATCTACATTTATATTCAGATGATATCCCTCTAGTATGTGTAGGTCGATCCCTTATGCTTAGTAATGCTTAGACTTCGGTAGAAGTCGAATGGTGATTTCATTGTTCATGAGAAACAGGTTTACCTTTGCTTCTCCTGACTTAATGACAGGTCATGAGAGCATATGAATAAGAATATGGTAATATTAAGCAGAGACTGGGTGGGTGGCTTGCATCGTGAAATGAGTCGATGCAGTGCTCCGCCTATGTCGATTAAGGACCGTACCATTGGAGGCCCGCCTGTGTTTCGAGAATTTGCAACTGACCGCATGCTCCAGTAAGCCTAAGACCTCGGTAATGTCATCATGTGAACGACTAACCGCGCACTGGAAGTGGAGAGATGGCGAGAGTAGTGTGTACCCTCGTGACCAAGGGCTGGATTGGAGGTGTACTGTACTCTCGGGTGGCACTGGACCCGGTCATATTTTAGCGGATCCGAGTGAAGGTTGATATATATCGGTTAGAGTCCTACATATGTCGTGTGGTTAGAAATCCCTAGCTGGGTATAATCAATTCAAATCGTCGTTGCTCCTCGGTTATGGAGACTCGATCACCTGACCTACATCGTAGTTAACAATGGAACATGGTGGTTATGGAAATGAGATGAAAAAGAGATGGATATGAAATGTGATGCTTGATACAAGTGATTGAGATAGAACAGGTGCAAGTCTAGCTATAATAAGCTTTCACTAAAACTGATGTTAAAACATGTTTAAAATATTGAAAGTAAGGATCTATTTATAGTAAAGCTTTTCTGCAAAACTCCTCTTTTCTTACTCCGCTATTTCCCTTAAAACTAGCATATTCTTGGAGCCTTTTCTTTTCGTCGGATAAGTCTTGCGGAGTACAATTTGGTACTCAGGGTTTGTTAACCCCTGTTGCAAGTGCTGACTGGTGCTGATAATTAGGTCATGTCAGTGGGCTCGATGTGATCTGGTTATCATCTCCTAACTTAGGTGCTCTGCCTAAGTTATCTTCTGTAGTTCTACTCGACTTCCGCCATTTAAGTTAAGTTTATAAAAAGTTAACTTAATCATGATTTGTAAATCTATTGTTGTCATTCTTCCGCACTCTGATGTAAAGTTTTGTAACAAATGTTGTAATGTTGTAGCTACTCCTTTGTTGATCCTGTGTGAGTTGTAAAATGTGGATGATTCGGGTTTCCCGAGGACACCCGACAGACTTTTTAAGTTATAGGAAACACATGCATAGTCGTCAGAGGTCTTCGGGACAATAACAGGTGCATGTGGCCTATATAATTTAGGAGGTTCTGCCACAGTTGCCAGGAGCGGCAGTGATGAGAACCCCCCATCATTGCTGGTACCATTGTGTCGGTTCAAAATCCGGTGATGGAGGGGGGTTTTGAACCGACAGTGATGTGAAGATCTAGGGTAGTGTGTGGGGCCTACTTGTTAGGTCCTTCCCTGCTCACTGTTTCTTCTTCTTCTAAGCTCGCTCTTTGGCGCCTCTCTTCACTCTCACCACGGCAGCCATGTCATCCCCGTGCTTGGCACGCACCACGAACCGGGACCGCCCCATGGAGCTCCCCATCGAGGAGACCTCGCCGCTGTCATCGACTTCCTTGGACAAACCACCACCACCGCAGCAGCAATCGGGGCGGCGATGTTGTTGCTGCTACTTCTAAATATTCCCTTGATCAGTAATATGAAGTTGTTGTCTTGTATGTCGGTCTTCAATCCTTCTAACTCAAGACATATTTTCTTTGAAGTTGATGAAGATGACATACTCAAGACATTCATGTCTCTTTGAAAGCGTCGAATAAAACATTCTGAAAAATAGCATTGCAAGTCTCTAGTACTCTTTTATGCCTATATTTGAACTATTTATAATGTATTTAGTGGATAATTTCAACTTAATCCTTGAATTTACCGAATCATGTTAAAAAATTTACAATTATTACCGAATTGCTAAAATGGATTTACCGAATTGTATATAAAAATTTTTGGACGGCATACCCTATAAGCTAAAATCCTAGATTCGCCATTGCCTTCTCCCCACCAAAGACGACGCCCACACGCAGGTGGTCTCCTCCCGGTGGCGCCACATCTGGCGCTCCGCTCCTCTCAACCTCGACTTCCACGACGACCCCGTTGGCATCCTCGCCAACGATATATCCAGCATCATCACTGTGCACCGTGGCCCTGGCCGCCGTTTCCTCATGCCTCGCCGCTACCGTAGCATGGAGTATCCCACCCTTTGCATCGCCCGCTTCAGTGACTATAGTTTCCTAGCAGGCGGAAACGACGCTGGCCCGCTCCATTGGCTGCTTCTCAAGCAGCTGACTCTTTTCAATGTTAGCATCTCGAAGAGCTCGCTGCACGCCTAGCTCACCGGCTGCCCTGTCCTAGAGAGCTTCCTGCTACTACACAACTGTGGCCTTTCAAGGCTGCAAATCGTGTCCCGTAGCCTTAGAAGTATCGGTGTGCATTCAAGTACTATACAACAGCTCATCATCAAGGACGCCCTGTGTCTAGAAAGATTACTATATTTTGGAGGAACTCAAATGAACGTTTGCACCTGTCGACGAAACCTGGTCGGTAGTCTACTAAGGGGTATGCCTAAGGTAGTGATTTGTTGGTAGATAGGTGCGCAAGATACGAACCAGATAGTAACAAGACACAAGACATAAGATTTATACAGGTTCAGGTCGTCAGCATGACATAAAACCATACATCATGTGCTCTATTATTTTGCATTGAGTTATGTGGTGTATGACATATCCTCTAGGGGACCCCTTCCTCTCCTTATATACTCTAGAGTAGGAGGGTTACAAGTAAAGTATTCCATCTGGTACTATTACAATATCTAGTACAACCTGTAATCTTGTGATGTTCGCCTTATCTTATGGGACATGCCACCTCAGATGGTGTGACCCATGTACCATCTTGTGGTACCGGAGGGTTTATACCCCCACAGCTAGTCCCCGAGCGCCATGTATTCTGATGCGACAAACGTCATCTTAACCTTCTCTGAATAGTGAGGCTTGAGTTCTTGACGTCTTCGACCAGTCAAAGCGGCATTCGAGCAGTTGTTTCTGAAGAAGTAAGTTATCCAAAGAATGTATGGTGCTTTTGAGAGAAAAGAAAAAGATTTCTCCTTCATGGGAAGTGTGCCCGCTTGAGTTTCTGTAAAGAAACGTAAGTGTGTCTTGAAGCGTAGCGTCTTTGATCATCAGAGACGTAAGGGTCGAAAAACAAGCACATTCACCGCAAGGTGAATTGTGCCCACTTAGTCCCCGAGCCTAGTAGTAGGTGACGTAGGCATGTGGTGCCAGGGTCTAAAAGAATAGAGCCCAAAGTCTTTGAAAACTCGATACTGAGATGCATCGGCAGGTGCATCGTACCAATGTAGTCCCCGAGCTTGCTAGAAAGCGAAGTATAAGCCTTGTAGCAAGGTCTAAGAAAATAATGATCTCTCAACTGCATGTGAATCAAATTTCACATGTAGCCGAGAAAATCAGGCCTCGAGCTGCGGGCCTCGAGATGTGGTCAGAGAGTGGTCGAAGCAGTCCCCGAGCACAGCGTGAGACGTGGTCGACGAATCCCTGAGCGCTAGTCGGGTGGTCAAAGGCGCAGTCCTCGAGTGCTAGTCGAGTGGTCAAGGAAGAACGCTGGTCTGGTGGTCGAGGAGGCAGTCCCCGAGCGTTGGTCGAGTGGTCAAGAAAGAACACTGGTCTGGTGGTCGAGGAGGCAGTCCCCGAGCGCTGGTCAAAGTGGTCGAGGAAGAACACTAGTCTGGTGGTCGAGGAGGCAGTCCCCGAGCGCTGGTCGAGTGGTCGAGGAAAAATACTGGTCTAGTGGTCGAGGAGGCAGTCCCCGAGCGCTGGTCGAAGTGGTCGAGGAAGAATATTGGTTTGGTGGTCGAGGAAGCAGTCCCCGAGCGCTGGTCGAGTGGTCGAGGAAGAACACTGATCTAGTGGACGAGTGTAACACCCCGGTGTTACACATGCATTTAGCACATCGAGGAGGTAGAGGAGACGTAGTCCCCGAGCGCTGGTTGGGGAGCGAACGACGAAGACCCCTAGTGTAGCCCGAAATTCCTGCAATATATATGTGTAGAATAGTTTAGTTTATTGTAAACTTGTACCTCGTTATCAGGCAAGTTTGTAATAATATATTGTTGTGACAATATAAACTTGTTTGTGTTTTTGTGAAAAAAAACGTTTAAAGCTTGTATATTGTGTGGAGGATAACTAAGTTAGGAACGTATAAGTGTTTTGTTTTAGTTATATCAGTTGGTAGATACGTCATCCTGTAGAATCCGTACGGCCCTGACCAGCCTGAGGTCCGAGTGCGAGGCACGGAGCCTGTTCGCACTAAGAGCGCACAGGTCGGACCAGGGAGCGCCCGCCGACCACTCGGAGTGCAGAGAGCGGGTCCCGTGCACACGTAGGGAGAAGCTGGAGATGAGGCTGGCTTCGAGAACTCGAGAAAGGATGGTGCTCCGTCAACTGGTCTTTTATAAAATATTAATAGAAAGTGATATTTAAGTAAGCACGTTAAAGTGGTTGAAAAAATTGTATTAAATACGAATATTGGAAGTGTACTTATCTTTGGACAGAAAACTTTGGCGACGATGAAATTGCCTGGCCCTCGAGCTTTTCGACCAGTCATGATGATGGTGGTCGCGGTTGTTGTAGCGCCGTTCTTCGCGGCGATCGATGCAACAAGTGGTCGGAGTAAGCTGAGTGGCTCGCCAGGCTGCTCGAACAGCTTGCTAGAGAGCTCGGACGTCTTGGTTGGAAGCTCGGACGGACGTGGTCGGAGTTCGAAGTCGATCACTCGAGAGCTTGGACGAGTACGCAGAGTCGTGGTCATAGTCGGAGCACGTTAGCCGTGCAAAAGCCGGAGGCTTCGGATGTGCGGAATCGTGATCCTCCTCGACGTACATGAAAACAAAATGGTGTAGATGAATGCAATCGGAGATATATAAAATTATGTATTTTGTTAATAAAATATCTTGACTTGTTGTATCACGAAGATGCCTGTAGATTTGGTTCCGTCAATGGATTGTCTGCTTGCATCATCAAGCGTGCATGCAGTGAATGCACGTAGTAGTCTGTAGTAGAAGCGTTCTTGATAGGTTTGCTGGAGTAGGAGTCTCGCCGTGTGACATGACGCAGGCCGTTCCATGTCGTACGTCGTGTTGGCCACAGGAACCGTGACCGAGTCGTGGACGAGGGTTGCCGCGGAATCCACGACGCTGATCTAGAAAAAGCTTCTGCCGCTGAAGTTGCCGAGTTTGTCGTTGTCGAGTTAATTCTCGATATTAATCCCAGCGAGCTCCAGGGCGATATTAGCGAAGTAGATCGCGAACGAGGGAGATGAATCGTCACATGCAGAAAAATCAATATGTATTAAATATGCGAAGAACAGACTGATCTAATCAACAATGTAGAACGATTCACCCGGTTTTTTTAGTAGAGAATTAACGAAAAAATTCTCATTTGGCTTGCCTGGGAGTCTGTACGCACACTCTCTACCTGGCACGCCACTATCGATGAAACCAGGTCGGCAGTCTACCAAGGGGTATGTCCAAGATAGTGATTTGTCGGTAGACAGGTGCGCAAGACACGGACCGGATGGTAACAGGACACAAGACACAAGATTTATACAGGTTCAGACCGTCAGCATGACGTAAAACCCTACATCCTGTGTTCTGTTATTTTGTATTGAGTTATGTGGTGTATGACCTGTCCTCTAGGGGACCCTTCCTCTCTTTATATACTCTAGAGGAGGAGGGTTACAAGTAAAGTATTCCATCTGGTACTATTATAATATCTAGTATAGTATGTAATCTTGTGATGTTCGCTTTGATCTTACGGGCCGGGGCACCTCAGATGGTGCGGCCCATGTACCATCTTGTGGTACTGGGGTTTATACCCCCACAGCACAGATTGGCTATTTTGGGGAAACTCTTTGATGGCTTTCCCATGCTTCAGTTAGGGGCCACGGTTTTTAAGGTATATATACATGTATCATGCTCATGCATCCTCGATCACTTTCACCTTCACGAGGCATCCAAATTAAACCCTTTTTTGCCTATCAATCATGTCATGATGTGTTAATTCTTCCATGCTTAACACAGGGATCGACCCTTGTTAGCTTGTCAGGAGCGGTGGTGAGCAGTGTGAAGGTTCTTGCCTTATATGATGTCAAACTTTCCCTGGATGCGGTTATTAACTTACTGCAGTGCTTTCCCCACTTGCAGAAGTCGTACATCGACCTGAGTCTCCATACCAAAGTGTGTGAATCTGCATTCTTTTTTGCCACTTGTAGAACATCAATATTGTTCTAAAGTCAGGTTGACCATTGATGCTATTTCTACATTCACGTTGTCTTTTCAGACAACAAGAGTTTCGGGGAAAGATTGGTGTACATACCGGAAACTTACTAGTACCTTTGACATCGGTCTAAGGAAAATTGTGCTAAGAAATTACCGAGGCAACAAGTCACATATTAACTTGGCTAGGTTCTTTGTATCAAATGCAACAGTGCTGGAGTGAATGAGGTTTGAGATAGAAGGCGTAAACTTTAGCAACTAATGGATTGGAAGGCAAGAGAGGCTGCTCCAGATCAAAAAGGGCGCTTCAAGGGGTGCTCAGTTCGACTTTGTATTTCCCGGCACATTGATTGGGTCTCATGATGACCGACATGATGAGCAAGTACACGATCTACCAGCCGACCCTTTTGACAGGTTTCCTTATTAGTATGTCTAATGACACCAATGGAACACACATTTGGTTCTCAGGTGATCCAGTAGTGATTTTGAAGTGTGTTGCCATTTGTTATCTCTTCAGTGGACTACTGTAATTTGTCAACCAATTTGGCATTATATTTTATTTTAAACGAAGAACTCCTGAGATTTATATTGTTATTTTCCACCGGGATTCATTGGTTTTTTTTTGTTTGCAATCTGCATATATCTGCGTCAAATCATATTACTGTCTAATCCATTCAGTTCTGTCACAAAAGATGTTTTTGGTAAGCCATGAGGCACACGGCTATTTTCTCAAATCCAGTCTTCTTCCATGCATAGTACCAAGTTGAGTAATTTTGGAACATACAGAGATAATCTATGTGAATGTATTTGATCTTCTATATATATTTAATGAAAGATTCTCTTATTTCTGCATTTTATTGGACTCTATCTCTCCCTAATAACTCATTGTCCACCCCATTGGTAAATGGACTGCCAAAGGCTAAAGCACTAGGTTGTTTTCTTCTTGGTACCTGCTACCTACTGCAGTGTTTAAGGATATCAAGATGCTTAAAATTTTAGAATCCATCATTATCCTATTTTACTTCCAAAAATATGCTTATTAGCAATTCTCATTCATGTGTTTATTTTTATTTTTGGTGTGTGAACATTCTTGTATATATTATGCATGCTAGGGAAGGATGAGATAAGACCTCTCGTGATATTTTCAAAATTTGGTCACTGTTGTCAAGCATTATTGGTCTTGTTTGCAAGCAGGAAAGACCTGCATTTCTACTCCTGAAGGAACTTCAACTTCTAATGGAAATGAAGAATAGATGTGGTTCTGTTGGTTTATAAGAAGCAAATGTGCAGTAGAAACTGCTACGTCACTTTAGCGGAAACTGTTGCCTTCTAATGTTTCTCTAGCTCCTTGTACTGACAATCTAGTAAAGCTTCAAATAATAAACCATATATGGCCTTTTTATGTATTTGGGAATCTTGAATCAGCAATGCATCAGGGAGAAGATCATTGAAATGCTTCAGCCTAAGGTGTTCGTTATCCACAGGCAAACCCCAAAAAGGAACTACTGACATCACCTTCAAAGAACAGCAGGTCATAACCTATATCAGTTCAGTTTCATAATGCTTAGGATTTAGAGATAATTTTTCTTTTACAATTGAAATGTTCAGTTCAACATTTTTTTCAGCAGTGTTCAGAATTCAGAGCTTGTTATTGAGGAAAATTTTGCTTTGAGGTCATACCTAAACTGTATGAATGTCTTGCCTGCGCGCCGAGCTGTTTGTTGACCAAAGTTGTATTATAGGTTTGCCGCCGCATCTTAGTCCACTGGATGTTGCCGTACCTAAAAAATACAAGAAGTTGAATGGTGAGACTGTGCTCTGTTCACATTGTCTTAGACAAAACAGAAGTGAAGGGCAGGGGAGTTTGAGGCTGCAATAATCGCTCACCGAGGTCCAGGACTTTGCATCTTGTTCACACGAACTCATGCAAGTTGAGCTTGTGCCTGACCATGGCATCCCGGGCCGAGGCATGGGAACTCTGTGTTGATGACTTTGACCATCAGTAAGCTATTGGCGAGCTTGAGCGGCATGTCCATAGTCACAAGAATTCTAGGTTGATCGGGTCGAGGGACACGGGTCGACAATTGAAAAAAATGTGGTACAATGGGGGTATACCTCTGCGGAACGAGAACCAAACATTTGGTACGTGAATCCGAATGTTATGGTTCGATGTCTCCGGTACAGAGCATGGAGTCGTGGGTCGCGACTCTAGTGGTTTTGGGTCGATGACCCTAGTACGAAATCTAGAGTCGAGGGTTGCGAACCCAGTGGTCCTAGGTCGATGAACCTGGTACAAAGCCTAGAGACAAGGGTCGTGAACTCAGGGCGCCTAGGTCGATGAATATATATATATGACTTATGGAATAACTAAATCACCAGCAAACATGTCCAATGCAAACTGAAGTACGTAATTAAAATCACTCATTACATGATCCAATCCAACAAAGCAAAATGAGAAATCTGCAAATACTTTATGACTCTGACTCTCGATCTCACACTCTCACCACTAACTTTATTTATTAAATGAAAGAAAGACGACTAACAATCGACGGCAGCAGGCAGCCATGCTCGTTCTCCTAAGCGTTGCTGCAGTCCTTACTCCTCTAGTCCACTACTCCACTGATCCACTCCAGCCGTCCTACACTCCTGCAAACATTAGTCATCGATTCAGTATTTCAGTATAGTGTTTGTGTGAAAGCATAGACTACAGAGTACAGACTATAAAGTTCAAAATTTTAATTATAGGACAGTGGCATACCAATCAAATATTCTTGTTTTTGGCGATCTTCTTTGATGATGAGCCGGGCTCGTTAATTAGAGGATCATTGACCACATCCTTCTCCAAATCTTTCCAGTGCAATTGCTCGAGCTTCAATCTTGATTCCTTCAAGGAGGCATCATCTGGATCTGCATGCTATTTGCTGTTAGGGCCTGCTTTGTAGCTCTCTGAAAACCTGGACTGAAGACCAATGTTGGAGTGGACATAAACCAATTTGTCTGCAGTTTTTGAATTTAGCTTGTTTCACTTCTCATTCCATACGAATGAATATGTACTCCAACTTCTTTCAGCCGAGGAACTGCTGATTGGCTGAGATAGAACCTTCAAAGCAACTTCTGCTAAATTTGGAGTCTCCGAGCCATAGTTAGACCACCGTGCAAGGTCTAGTCATTTTGTAGTGTGTTGAGGACCAACGTGCCGAGCAAGTACAAGATCTATCAGCCGACCCTTTTGATAGGTTTCTTTATTAGTATGTCTAATGGCCCCAATGGAACACATATTTGGTTCTCAGGTGATCCAGCAAGGTCTAGTCATTTTGTAGTGTGTTGAGATTTGTTATCTCTTCTCATGGAATACTATAATTTGTCAACCAATTTGGTGTTATATATTTCATTTTAATGAAGAAAAACTCTTGAGATTTCTATTGTTGTTTTCCACCGGGGTTTTTTTTCAGTTTTCATATATCTGCATCAAATCATATTACTGTCTAATCCATCGGACATTGTCTGTCTTCAAGAAACTAAGGTCGCAAACATGAATCAACGTTTATTCTTATCAATTTTTGGCTCAGCTTTTGACAAGTTCCTTGCACTCCCAGCCAATGGTACACATGGAGGGGTTTTGATAGCTTGGAAGAGCAGTTCATGTCAGGCACTTGCAACCAGGGTGGATACATATTCAGTCTCTGTCCTGTTCTCTGAACAAGAGGGTCGCAACTGGTGGTTCACCGGTGTTTATGGGCCACAAGCGGATGATGAGAAAGTGTTGTTCTTGCAAGAACTCAGGAACATCCGTGCTCTGTGCAATGGGCCCTGGCTTGTTGCAGGAGATTTTAATTTAATTATCAAGCTGTGGACAAGAATAACACAAACTTAGACAGAGCAATGATGGGAAGATTCAGGAGATTTCTAGATGATGTCGAGGTCAAGGAGATTCCTCTGTTGGGTCGCAAATATACATGGTCTAATGAGAGGCAGTCTCCGATTCTTGTGAGATTAGATCGTGCCTTCTGTTGTATGGATTGGGAAGGCATCTTCCCTGATTCAGTTCTGCAGAGCTCAACTGCTGGGGTCTCTGATCACTGCCCGCTTATCCTAGGCCTGAAAGTAAGCACCATTGGCAAACGACGGTTTCATTTTAAAAGTTTCTAGACCAAGGTCCCGGGATTCTTGGATGCGGTCAAGCAGAATTGGGAGGCTCCGGTACAAGCTAATTGTGCCGTTGAGCACCTATTTCTAAAGTTGCAGCGGCTTAGCAAGGGTATTCAAAAGTGGGGACAGCGTAAGGTGGGGAACATCAAAGTCTAGCTTGGAATGGCCAAGGAGGTTCTCCATTGGTTGGAAATCGAGAGAGATTCCAGGGAGCTCTCTGATAGTGAGGAGTGGCTGTGCAGAAAGCTCAAGCTCCACTGCCTCGGGTTGGCCTCTTTGGAAAGAACCGTCGCTAGACAGCGCTCTAGAATTTTGTATCTCCAGGAAGGTGATGCTAATACCGCCTTTTCCACCAGCAAGCTCGGTTCAGAAAAAAGAAAATTTCATCCTTAAGCTGCAGGTTGGGAATCGGTTGGTTGTCTCTCAAGAAGAGAAACAGGCGGTTGTGCTTGACTTTTATGATAATGTTCTTGGGAAGGCAGAAGAGAGGGATTTTTCTATTGATCTTGAGGAATTGGGCATTCAGCAACACGAACTTTCCTTGCTGGATGATCCATTCTCCGAGGAAGAGGTCTGGGCTACTATTAAAGACTTGCCTTTGGATAAGGCCCCGGGTCCAGATGGGTTTACGGGTCGCTTCTATAAAACCTGCTGGAGCATTATCAAAGGTGACTTGCTAGCCCTGGATGCCATTTATAGGGGCCATGTTTTCAATTTTTGACTTCTGAACATAGCCTTACCTTGCTGCCTAAGAAGATAGAGGCAGTGGAGGTAAAGGATTTTCGGCCGATAAGCTTAATACACAGTATTGCTAAGCTGGTGACTAAGGTCATGGCTAACTGTTTGGCTCCTTTGTTGCCCACTCTAGTCTCAGCTAGTCAAAGTGATTTTGTGAGAGGGAGAAATATCCATGACAATTTTATCCTAGTCCAGTAGATGGTGAAGTCGTTACATAAGAAAAAAGAGGCTCATATTCTCCTTAAGTTTGATATTTCTAAAGCCTTTGACTCGGTTTCTTGGTCCTTTATTTTGGAAGTGCTGCATCGTGTGGGGTTTGGGCAGCAATGGTGTGATCTCATTTGCGTGATTCTGTCTACTTCCTCCACCCAAGTGTTAGTGAATGGGGAACCGGGTGAGAACATTATCCATCGTCGGGGCTTAAGACAAGGGGATCTCCTCTCCCCTATGTTGTTCATTCTGGTCATGGATGTTCTTAACTCATTGATCAAGCATGCCACCATGAAGGAGATGCTGCAACCACTAGCCATTCAACAAACCCGGCATCGAGTATCCTTTTGTGCGGATGATGCAGTTGTTTTTTTGAGGCCTCACAGGTCTGACCTGAGTGTTATCAGACACATTCATGACCTGTTCGGACATGCCTCCGGTCTTAGAACAAATCTGTCCAATAGCTCGGTCTCTCCTATTCATTGTTTTGATGAAGAATTGGCACTGACGGCTGTTGTCCTCTCATGCTCCATCAAGGAGTTCCCTTGTACTTACCTCGGACTCCCGCTCTCAGTTGGCAAACCAACCGAGATGCTGCTGCCTTTAATTGATAAGATAGCTGATTACCTTCCAGGTTGGAAGGCCTCTCTCATGAACAGGGCTGGCAATGGTTAGAGTAGTCTTAACAGCTGCTCCCATTTACCTGTTGATAGCTATGGACCTTCCGAAATGGTGTCTTAAGGCAATTGACAAAAAAAAGGCGGGGGTTCCTCTGGAAGGGGCAAGCACAGGCGAACAGCGGCAATTGCTTGGTTGCTTGGGAAAGGGTACAACGTCCTCTTGAACATGGAGGAGTTGGAATTCATAATCTTGAATTTCTTGGCTGGGCACTGAGAATCCGTTGGTTGCGGGAACAAAAGAAGGATCCTTCAAGGCCATGGGCTGGCCTCCCAATCCAAGCCCCACGAAATGCCCAGGCTCTTTTTAATGTTGCTGTGGATGCCATAGTAAGCAATGGGGTGAAAATTCTGTTTTGGACTGATCGTTGGTTGGATGGTCGTACCATTGCAGAGGTGGCACCCAACTTGTTAAGAATAGTGTCAAAACGTACAGCCAAGAGCGGACCATTGCCCAAGCACTACAAAATAGAAGATGGGTTGGTGACATTAAAAGGGCTCGCGTATTGTGCAGGTTTTGGTTGAATATCTTCATGTTTGGGATTTAGTGGATGGCACAGTTTTGCAACAGGATATAGAGGAACAATATAAGTGGAAGTTGACTCCATCGGGATCCTACAGCAGCAAGTCCACTTATTTAGCCTTCTTCATAGGAACCATCAAGTTCAGCCCATGGAGAAGAATTTGGAAAAGTTGGCCCCCCTACATTGCAAATTTATCATTTTGCTGGTGCTACATAATCAGTGCTGGACAGCTGATCGCCTAGCTAAACAGGGTCTACCCCACCCGGAGGTTTGCCCATTTTGTGACCAAGCCGAGGAAACAATCAATCATTTGCTGGTTGGCTGTGTTGTCTGAGCATCAATTTTTCAGCTCTTGGGCTTAATGCAGTTAGTACCTGACTGTCAATGCGGGACCCACAGGGTTCCCCAGCAATGTGACTACAAGCTGTGGGCCCTGGCCTGGCCCACGGACAGAAGCAGGAAGAGGTGCAGCGTCTGCCACTCCGGATCCGAGTAGAATAGGCTAGACTAGTCAGATTCCTATAGAAAGTACCTTCTGTATTTAGTTCAGAACACCTTCTTTAGATCCGACTAGGATTGTAATCGCACCACAGCCTTCTTTATCGATATAAAGAGAGGCCGCGGGCACCCCTATAACAAGACAACAGACCAATCAATCCAACGCAAAGGCTAATGCCGACGGGACATAAAAGCTATTACTCAATCACGATCGAGGGCCCGAACTAGTATAAATCGACTGTCTCTGTGTTCACCGTTGAGTTCTAGCATACGTCGAAGCCCGAACAACTGTCTCGGGTACCCCCGTGGCAGGCTATCGGTGGTAAAACATTGACAGCAAGCATGCCAGGTAAGGGCTTTCGACGGATTTGCATCCGAGAGCTCAACGGATTTTGACAATATGACCTTCTCAACAGGATCAACCTTCATCTTCGGATCGTGGATCTGCGAGGTGGACGATGAAGGCAAACTCCAAGGACGTCTGCTCGAGGATCGAGAGGACTAGGAAGACCTCGCTCTTTCGACAAGATGAACAAAAGAACTCGCCGGAGGGCTCTCACATCTCACGATGTCTGAATTAACCCCGGTCTCACCGACAATCGAATCTAACTCAGACTCTAGGACAGAACCCGCCTCGAAAGCCAATCCGAGTTCTTTTTCGATGGGACTCTGGAACACAGCTTCAATCCATCAAAAGATCAGTTCAAGCTTACTTCAGAACCCTTCCATGAAGTTAGGTCCTCTCCCAATTGGACTCAACAACATGGCAAGATCTTACCAAGACCTACTCAAAGAAGTAGCTGGACCAGTGTGAAGGCTACGGCTTACTAGAGCACAGAAAGGCCTCATACTAACCATGACATCTCAAGATTGCCTCGTCCACTGGTCGGGTCCTATTCCTAGAAGCAGCAACGCCCGACTAGTTGATGAGACAGCTGTTCTACCCTACCAAAAAGGCAGTACGCTCTATGAAACTAATGCCTCCACAGAAGACATCAATAACCAAGACAACCCAGATAGGCAAAACCATCGAAACAATGGGCACCAAGATAGAAAGCGTGGACCTAACAACACCATAGCTGTGACTGACAAATCAAAGAAATTCTCAAAATTTAAGAAGTTTGAAGACATTAAGAATATGCATTGTATATGGCACCATCAAGGAAATCACATAACTGAAGATTGATGCATCTTCCTCGATAGATATACAAGAAAGGGCAACAACGGAGACAAGAAAGAAGATAACCAGAAGAAAGATGAGAACAACCTAGGGGATAAGGGATTTCAGCAATCAAAGGGAACAGTAGCAGTCATCTTTGCTAGAATTCTGGGTTCTAGGAGCAAACACTAGGAACAGCTAGCTCTACGAACCATCATGGCAGCAGGACTAGCTACTCCCAGGTACCTCAATTGGTTGTAGTACCCAATTCAGTTTTAAGAGAGGATCAATAGACTAGCATGGGGAATACTAGCCACTACCCACTGGTTTTAGATCCAACAATCGCTAGTATGACCGTCACAAAGGTGCTAATCGATGGGGGAGCCGGACTCAACATAATATTTTTAGAAACATTAAGAAAGATGGGACTAGAATTCACTGGAATGATTACTCCAACAAGCGTCCCTTTCTACGGGATAGTACCCGGCAAGGCAGCCATGCCACTTGGACAGATCACTCTACCGGTCACTTTTGGGACTCCCTTAAACTACCGTACAGAGTTCGTCAAATTTGAGGTTGTAGACTTCGAATCTTCATATCATGCTATCCTTGGAAGACTAGTATTAGCCAAGTTCATGGCAATACCACAGTACCCATACCTCCTGCTTAAAATGCTAGGGCCCAACGGGGTCCTCTCCCTCAAAGGCGACCTAAAGCGTGCCTTCGACTGCGACGTACAAGCAGTCCAGATCGCAGCAAAGGCACAAGCAGCTAGCAAAAGAGAAGAGGTAGCGACCGTAGCAGCTGAAATCAACCCAGAAGAACTAGAGATCCCAGCCAAGAAGCCTAGCATCTTCGATCCTCCAAAAGAAGCCGACATGAAGCAAATCGACCTGGGTACTGGTGATCCCTCCAAAACGGCGACCATTAGTGCACACCTCTCGGCAAAATAGAAACTCGCGCTCACCAACTTTCTTCGGAACAACAAAGATATCTTCGCTTGGAAGCCGACCGACATGCCAGGTGTCCCAAGAGAGTTGGCTGAGCATAGAATTGATGTCAATGAAGGCTCCAAGCCTGTGAAGCAACGACTACGACGATTTTCACCAGACAAAAGAGCGGTAATAAAAGGAGATTGCAAATTGATGGCAGCCGAATTCATAAGAGAAATTCTTCATCCAGACTGGCTAGCAAATCCCGTTCTAGTATAGAAAAAGAACATGGCAGAATGGCGTATGTGCGTCGACTACACGGATCTTAACAAGCACTGCTCGAATGACCCTTTCGGGTTACCGTGAATTGATTAGATTGTTGATTCAACGGCAGGATCCGCCCTGCTATCTTTTCTCGATTGCTATTCAGGATATCATCAAATCGCATTAAAGGAAGAAGACCAGAGCAAGACATCTTTCATCACTCCGTTCAGTGCTTACTGCTACAAAACCATGTCATTTGGACTCAAGAACACTTGTGCTACTTACCAAAGAGCTATCCAAACGTGTCTCGGTGAGCAGATTGGTGACAACGCAGAGGCCTACGTTGATGATGTTGTGGTAAAGACGAAGAACCCGGATATGCTTATCCAAGACTTAAAATAGACCTTCGAAAACTTGAAGAAATGGAAGTGGAAATTGAATTTGAACAAGTGTATATTCGGAGTACCATCAGGACAACTACTCAGATTTTTATTCAGCCATCGAGGAATCAAGGCAAGCTCCAAGCAAATTCGAGCCATAACTGAGATGGGTCCTCCACGCAGCATTAAACATGTACAGAAGTTGACAGAGTGCATGGTAGCACTCAATCACTTTATTTCTCGACTCGGCGAAAAAGGGATTACCCTTCTTCAAGATATTAAAGAAGACATGTAAGTTCGAGTGGACAGACGAAGCCAAGGAGGCTTTCAAAAGCCTTAAGGCACACCTCACCCGTACTCATGCCTCCAAAGAAGCATGAAGACATGATGTTGTACATTGCGGCGACTTCTACCGTGATCAGTACAATGATCGTCGTAGAGAGGGAAGAAGGGCACGTATACAAAGTGCAGCGGCCCCGTTTACTACATCGGTGAGGTACTGTCAGATTCCAAAATCCGATACCCGCATGTACAAAAACTACTCTATGCCCTCCTGATCACCTCCCACAAACTACGTCTCTACTTTGAAAGCCACAAGATTACTGTGATAACAGACTTTCCACTAGGATACATCCTGCACAACAGAGACACAATCGGGCGCATATCTAAATGGGCAGTAGAACTCGGCACTCTCAACATTGATTTCGCCCCACATAGAGCAATCAAGTCCCAAGCACTTGCTGATTTTGTTGCCGAGTGGACAGAAATTCAACAACCTACGCCAGATGCCATCCTCGACCATTGGAAGATGTACTTTGAT
Organism: Saccharum hybrid cultivar R570; assembly: GCA_038087645.1. Lineage (NCBI taxonomy): Eukaryota > Viridiplantae > Streptophyta > Magnoliopsida > Poales > Poaceae > Saccharum > Saccharum hybrid cultivar. Next base: position 3,710,681 of record JAQSUU010000368.1, read on the forward strand.
AGATCGCTCAAACTAGACAGAGTTGGCGCAGGTATTCTCTTTATCTCTCTAGACAAAAAAACAACTCAAATATGTCCTTCAAATATTATGGCAAGCTATGAACAATGAAGCAGAATACGAAGCACTCATCCATGGGCTCCAGTAGCTATCTCCCTTGGAATCAAGCGACTTCTCATCTACAGTGATTCGACAGTAGTTGTCAATCAAGTCAACAAGGATTGGGATTGCACCAAAGATAACATGTATGATTACTATGCCAAAGTATGCAAACTAGAGAAAAACTTACAATGATTAGAAATTCTATATATTCTGCGTGACTCAAATGTCTCAGTAGACATCCTCGCAAAACTAGGATTAGATAGGGTGAAGGTCCCACTCGGTGTGTTCGTAGAGGAGTTGTTAGCACCCTCTATCAAACAACCCGATGAGATAACCCCTGAACTCCCAGCACCAGCTACTCGGATTTTGGTAATCACCCAGTCGTTGACTCAAGACATCATTGATTACATCAAAGAAAACAAGTTATAGGCAAATAAAGAAGAAGCCACTCAGGTAATTCGAAGAAGCAAGAACTATGTCCCCATGAGAGACAACCTATACAAAAGAGCTGCATCATCAGGAGTACTCCTCAAATGTGCCTCATTAGAAAAAGGCAAAGAGATCTTAGATGAAATCCATTCAGGTTGCTGTGGAAACCACGTCGCTTCAATAACGTTGGTCGGTAAAGCATTCCGCACCAGATTCTACTGGCCATCTGTTTTGAAAGACGTTGAAGAACTCATCAGAAAATGTAAAGGTTGTCAAATGTTTGCAAGACAGGCTCACGTCCTAGCATACAATATCATATGCATCCCACCCGCTTGGTCATTCTCCTGCTGGGGGCTAGATCAAGTAGGACCTCTCAAGAAAGCCAAGGGCGGTTTTGAGTATATTTTTGTGGCTATTGATAAGTTCATCAAGTGGATCGAGTACAAGCCACTAGTGAAATACAGTGCAACCGAAGCAGTCGAGTTCATCCAGGATATCATGCACCGCTTTGGCATACCCAATCGAGTCATCACAGATTTGGGTTCTCTCTTCATGGATATAGAATTCAAAAGTTGGGCACAAGACTGTGGCATCAACATAGATTATGCATCAGTAGCGTATCTAGAAGCCAATGGACAAGTAGAAAGAGTCAATGGAATCATACTAGCAGGGTTAAAACCAAGGTTATATGAAGAACTAGAAGACTATGGCTCCAAATGGATCGAAGAATTGCCCAAAGTAGTCTAGGGGCTACGAACTCAAGTGAGCAGAGCCACCGGGTACTCACCTTTCTTCTTAGTCTACGGATCAGAGGTCGTGGTATCAGCCGACTTGATCTGGACATCACCAAAGATTGAGCAATACGAAGAAGGAGAAGTCGAACACACCTGAAGACTAGAGCTAGATAGCACAGAAGAAGTTAGAGTCAACGCTACTCTACAATCCGCTCGTTATCTTCAAGGTTTAAGATGCCACTATAACAAAAGTACCCAACCTTGCTCCGTCCAAGTCAGAGATTTGGTACTTCGAAGAATACAAAAGGCAGATGGACGTCACAAACTACTCAGCCCATGGGAAGGCCCTTTTATCATCACCAAGGTCACCAGACTAGGAACATATGAGCTAATGACCGAGGACAGGGTACAAGTCAGAAATTCATGTCACATCAACCAACTAAGAAGATTCTACGTCTAAGAGCACAAGACAAATTTCATGTAGCAAGAAAACCTTATGTAATCAAGATTCCTGATCAAATAAATAAAGATAATTTTCCTCATCAACGTTTGCCTTACTAAGATCTGCAAAATCTATCCCAGAGTTTTTCAACTAGGATGAGAGCAAAAGAGCTAAAAAGATGCTTGAGCTCGCCTATCCCAAGTCTTTTCAGGCTTGGATGAGAGTAAGAAGGCTGATAAGCCAACACTCGACCTATCCTAGGTTGTTTTCATGGCCTAGATGAGAGCCAGATAGCGCTCGCCCTATCCCAAAGTTGTTCAACCCGGATGAGAGCAAAAGAGCTGAAAAGATGCTTGAGCTCGCATATCCCAAGTCTTTTCAGGCTTGGATGAGAATAAGAAGGCTGATAAGCCAACACTCGACCTATCTTGGGTTGTTTTCATGGCCTAGATGAGAGCCAGATAGTGCTCGCCCTATCCCAGAGTTGTTCAACCCGGATGAGAGCAAAAGAGCTGAAAAGATGCTTGAGCTCGCCCTATCCCATGTCTTTTCAAGCTTGGATGAGAGTAAAAGGTTACTAAGCCAACACTCGACCTATCCTAGGTTGTTTTCATGTCCTAGATGAGAGCTAGATAGCGCTCGCCCTATCTTAGAGCTATTCAACCTGGATCAGAGCAAAAGAGCTAAAAAGGTGCTTGAGCTCGCCCTATCCTAGACCTTTTCAGACGTGCATGAGAGTAAGAAGGCTAACAAGCCAACACTCGACCTCCCCACCCTGGGTTGTTTCCAACATCAGATGAAGAATAATAAGGCTACTAAGCTAAAAGCTCAAGTCACAAATCTTATATGACACTACGAATATGAGCAAAATCTAAGATTGACTACTCGGATAATTCGTCTAAAAGAACAAAACAGTCCACGCATAAAATCAAAAGGAAGCTGCATTGAAAGATAAAAAAATCTTCATACAAGGTAGCAGAGTATATTGTTTTTTTACAAAAAGTTGGAGTACAAAAGTTGATTACAACTAAGTCAAACGCAGTCATTAGGAGAATAAATGTTGATATTTAGATTCTTAGCAATCTTCCCAGCTAACTCATCGACTTCGAGCTCCACTCTTTCGATGGCATCTAGGTACTCTTGGCTCTTGGCTTCCTCCGCAATCTTTGACAAAGGAACCTCCAGAGCAAGAACCCAGACCTGGGTCAAGATGTTCCTGGTGCAGAGCTGGGCACACTTCTTCATGAACTCCTGGAAATGAGTTGGCACTAGGGGGATAAATTGAGCCCAAGACTGACCATCATCCACCGGAGTTCAGAGGAGGTTGGCCACCGAGTGAAAGGATTTCCACAAGGCATTCTAGTTCTCACTGGCCATCGCCAGCTTGCCGCTCAAATCCTCAATGGTTTTTTGGACCTGCACAAGATCCCTGTCAGCTCCACGCCTAATCAACTTGGCAAGTTCAAGCTCTTCTTTAGCACAAGTAATTACCTCCTCAGCCCTGTTGTGGTTATTGTGGACAAGTATCTTCATTTCCTCAATGTTCTCCAAGAGCTTCTGCTTATCTCTACGAAGAGCTGGTCAAGGCAATAAGAAGAAATCAGGCAAACTTGGAACAGAAAAATAGAAGTTAAGAAGCAATTAAGCAGAAAAGAACCCAGATTACCATCACACTCTTTTTTTAGGATCTCAGCCTTCTCAGAAGCCTCCTGAACAGTGGCAATGGCTTCATCCTTCCTCTTCCCTGCCTCAACGACTTGGGCGCGGAGGGCTAGTTCAACCGTTTGACGGTCATGGTGCTCTGATTCGAGCTTCGCCTGACGGAGGACAAGCTCCGTCTTCATATTGCTCACTTTGAAAGCCAACTTCTTCTTGATCTCACCCGAGCTAAAGAAGCTAGAGTGATCACTCCAACAGGAAAAACAAGATAGTAAGAAAAAGAAGCAAAAGAAGCCAGACAACCAGAAAACATAAAACAAAAAGAAGAAGCACTAACCTAGAGTTGTTCTCCAAAAGAAGCCGCTCCGGCCAAAAGCCTCCCCTAGGTCATGGTCAGCTCGGACAAACGGTGGGTGGCATCAAATTGTGCACCACATCATTTTCCAAACGCTGACTACTGGAGGCATGGGCGGTGGAAGAAGTCGGTAGGGGCATGGAAACCACGACCAGAGCTATGTCCTGAACAGAAGAAGTCCTAGCCACCTCCGCTGTAGGGTCCTCCACCACGGTCATAGTAACCTATGGCTAGGCCGACTCCACAATGACCCGATCAACTGGAGCCCCCGTCTCCCCCACGGCCGCCTCGCTGACTATACGCTCTGAGTCCTAAGACTCAGTATGCAGAGGCGCACTAGCCAACTAAGAAGGAGTCGACTGGGGACTGGGGGAGGGCGACAGAGATGGCCTACATGATTATAAAGAACTCCGCAATAAGGATATGAACAAGAAAGAGAAAAAGACAAACAAGTCGGTCAAGCTCACTTACTTGGCTGCCTTCTTCTTCATACTGATGCTCCCAAGCCGAACAGACGACTTCGGCAAGGGCATGGTGGTGGCAAAAATATCATTACCACCCTGTGCCAAGGATGGTGTGATTAGTGCCTGAGCACTAGCAGAACTCAGGCTCAACCCCCGTTTACTACAAGGAACAAAAATGAGACAAATTAGAAGAAGAACTCGAACCAATACAAGATAACATAAGGAGGACATTATAACAACTCACCGACGTGTATCAAGGGCCGCATCATCATTCTCGTCCTCATCCTCGAGAATCTCCACCGCACTGCCATCTGAAGAGAAAGAAGTACTCGAGTAAAGATATGAACATGAAAATCAAAGGAAAATAAGAAACATTGATACACTCACTGAGGAGCATGATACCTATGACTTGAGTACCTAGACGTGTACTCGGAGGATGGGGCTTCTTGGTAGCAGACGCGCTGGTGAAAGCATCATCCACCCACGCCCTCTTGCTGGTGGAACAAGGAGCTCAAGGAACTGGGCGCAACACATATTCAACATATTGGTCGAGTGCTCTAGAGGAAACACTAGGAAGAATTGTGATGACTGGAGACTTACTAATTGAAGAAAATCTAGTGGGGTTCTCACCAATCCTCGCCCCAACTGGGTTGCTCTCAGAGGGGATCAGATCGATGAAATTCTGCACCAAGTCCTGCAAACAACCAACAACAACAAGATAAGTAGAAGAAGCAAAGATAGAAAGTACTCACGAAGCAGAAACAAAAGCAACTTACAGCGGGAGACGGGTGATCTACATGGTATTTAGGGACTGTGTGGGGGACGATGATCACCCCCTTCAGAACCTTCTTGAGGCACTCGAACACCTCTTCTTCGGTTAATTCTAAAGCTGGAACCATCCGAGATGAGTCATTGGCTCTAGAGTACTTGAAGCCATAATTTTCCCTCGCCTTCAGAGGTTGAACTCAGTGGCGAAGGAAACTAGCAATGATCCTAAATCCGGTCAGGCCTTGTTGCTTCAGAGTCTGGATTTTCTCGAGCAGTGGCTTGATCTTCTTAAGCTCCTCATCCGTCAGAGGAGCCTTCTCCCAACGGTCATTAACAACTGGACCAGAGTTTGAATGAACAGCAAGAGGAGGGCTCATGTTCCTAGCGTAAAACTACTCGAAACATCACTCCTTGACAGAATCAACCAGGTCATAATCGAAAAACAGACCCTTTTTACCTTGGTGGAATTGAATCCCACAACCACCTAGAGGAGAAGTGCTATCACTCCGGGGGTGTGGTTTCAGACGAAAGAAGTACCAGAACAAAGAAATTGAAGGAATTATTCCAAGAAAAGTTTCACAGAGGTGAACGAACACTAACAGATGGAGGATAGCCTTCGGGGTCAGATGATTCAAGGAGATATTAAAATATTAAAGAAAGCAATGGAGGAAGGGAGACACTGGAAGGTAGAGACCATCGCGGATGAAAGAGATGAATAAAACAACCTCACCAGGGTTTAGGGCAGGAACCTAGTGCTCACCCGGTGTCTTCCAGTCAGCAAAGCCCTGATCCTGGATCAGCCCGTCACTAACCAGCTCCCTCAACTGGGCCTCTGTGGTGGCCGGCGAAAGCTAGATCTTCTCAGCGGTCCTCATGGCGACGAACTCTTGGTTCTCAATCACCTTGAGTGACTCCTCATCATCCACCAAGACTTCCTTAGACTTGACGCTCGATTCCTTCTTCTTGCCCATGCACGAATGATGCTCTAGTCTCACAAGAGAGGATGGCGGCAATGCAGGGCAGTGGCGGCGCTCGAACGGCGATGATGGCGACGACAGAGTTCTGAAGGGAGGTTAGGTTTTGCAAAGGCTGAATGCTAGAAGGCAAAGGTAGTGTAAGAAAGGGGAAAAAGAAGAAATGCCCTTAAATAGATTTACAACTGTAAAAACGTGGCCCACTAGGCCCGTTTAATGCGGCATGGGAACACAACGGTCTGTTTCCTATCATAACTGACACGGCTGAAATGATGGATTGCACACCTTTTCACAATGAAACAGTACAACGGGCAGATTTTAGACTTATCCGTTCACACTATGTTGTTGTCAAATTGTTACAGCTCGTACAAACTCAGAAAGACCTCACCGTTCGCAAGATACACAGAAGAGATTACAGAACCCTACCAAAAAGAACCCAGATTTTTCAGAAACAACCCGGATGATACTCAATAGCACTCAGACAAGCAAAAAAAAGAGACAACTTAGAAAGCAAGATTTTTCTATTACAAATATCTTTAAAAGATACAAGATTACAGATCTCAGAAGACCCAACAAATTCAGAACTACGACGAACAAGGTAGCAACAAGGGGCATAGAAAGAACACGGCTCTGGAAACGACTACGTGCCGCTAGTCGCTACTCGACAAAACACACCCTACTCAGCTACACTATTTTCTTCAAAGAAGGAGTGCAGTGCATCCAAGATTGGTGTCAGTGGCACAACGTGACAACATAGACCAAGTGAGGCTCACAGGCTTCTGTCTACCCAAGCCCGATGTGATCCTGGATCAGATGCTGATCTACACCGGACAATCGCAAGGCAGAGTAAAAGGATCAACCCAGAACTGCTGGATGAGGGAACGCATCCCACATCACAAGACTTCTTCCACCTGCCAGGATGGACTACCCGGCATAATGCTGCCGTGAGATTAGTCTACCTCTAATCTCGATCACAAGACTTCTTCCATCTGCTACAAGATCTAACAAAACTTACAACTCATGTTCGGGGGCTGCTCTACTTCACAAACTACCATATTTATAACTACAATACTTCAAGAACTACACCAAGACCTTGCCGGTATGCAACAGCTCGCCAAGGGGGTATTTATAGGTCAAGGAGCGGTGTACATAGAACAAGTGCACCAAACAAATCCAACCTGACGAAGCATTCAGAGAAGTGACAGAAAGCAGTAAAGGAAAAGCTACCACATGTTAAGACACAGTACTGAAAGACAGAATATCCAAAGGAATATGTCAACACTGTGCAACCCGTGACTGCATAGCATTCAATCACCTCAACTGCCACCTACCATCTTCCTCGGACAGAAAGCAGGCTACTTGAGAACATGACAAAAGATCCTATATCCGAGTTCTTCTTGAATAAAAAGAACCCGGATATATATGCTGGGGCTGCAGGGTACATATACTCAGATGAGATTTTCAGTTTTTCCAACGATAAAAATTCAAGACCCTCCAACTTTTTGTTCCAAATAGCAAGAGGCTTGGGGCTACACTCAGTGAGTGCCCTTTTTCTTCGAAAAAGCGCACGTCACTCAAAAGACTTCTTCAAAACAGGACCATTTCAAGGCTTTACGTCGAAAGAATCCGGACCAAGCCTGATTCACCAGGCAAAGCCAGGGAAACGAGGAGGCCTTCGAGTTCAACCATCAAATGCTCAGGAGCTTGTCGATGCGGGACCCACAGGGTTCCCCAGCAATGTGACTACAAGCCGTGAGTCCTGGCCTGGCCCACGGATAGAAGCAGAAAGAGGTGCAGTGTCTGCCACTCTGGATCCGAATAGAATAGGTCAGACTAGCCGGATTCCTATAGAAACTACCCTATGTATTTAGTTCAGAACACCTTCTTTGGATCCGACTAGGATTGTAATCGCACCACAGCCTTCTTTATCGATATAAAGAGAGGTCGCGGGCACCCCTATAACAAGACAACCGATCAATCAATCCAACGCAAAGGCTAACGCCGACTAGACATAAAAGCTATTACTCGATCACGATCGATGGCTCGAACCAGTATAAATCGACTGTCTCTGCGTTCACTGTCGAGTTCCAGCATATGCCGAAGCCCGAACAACTGTCCCGGGTACCCCCCGTGGCAGGCTATCGGCGGTAAAACATCGACGCTAACCCTTCAGTGAGTCGTTTCTCTGGATGGTGGAGGAAAGTAATCAAAGTAGTACCAAAAGAAGTGCATAGGGGCCTCAACTCCTTGATAATCTTGGTAGCATGGGAGGTTTGGAAACACCGAAATGGCTGTGTTCAAGAATTCGAGGCCGTGCATTCAGACTGTGCTTAGGGCTATAAGCATAGAAGGTGGGCTCTGGTGTTCTGCTGGGGCTTCAAAGCTCCAGGAGCTCATGCCCAGGTTGCTGGCCATTGGTTTTTAGGCCTGTGGTCGCTGGTCGTTTGTTTCTAGTAGTCTGTGGCGAGTCTGTAGTTTTTGTTTGAGTGGTGTTGGTGTGAGTGGTGTTTCTGTACTTGAGTTTGGGTTCTTTTTGACTCAGGGTGTGTTTAGTTCCGCGAAAAGGTGTAAAAAAAGTACTGTAGCACGTTTTGGCTTTATTTGGTAAATAGTGTCCAATCGTTGACTAATTAGGTTCAAAACGTTCGTCTCGCAAAGTACAACCAAGCTATACAATTAGTTTTTGATTTCATCTACATTTAGTACTCCATGCATGTATCGCAAGTTTGATGTGACGGGGAATCTTTTGTTTGCACAGTGTTTTTTTTTAGGAACTAAATACAGCCTCATATACTTTTTTTCTACCTTAATGAAATGACGCACAGCTCTCCTACGTGGTTCGAGAAAAAAAGGTTTCATCACAAAAGAAGGTTTTCGTAAGCCATGAGGCGCACAACTATCATGTCAAATACAGTCTTGTTCCATGCATAACACCAAGTTGAGTAATTGTGGAACATGATGATAATCTATGTGAATGTATTTGATCTTCTATATATTTAATGTAAGAGATCTCTCTTATTCTGCATTTTTATTTGACTCTATCTCTCCCTAATAACTCTTTTTCGCCTCATTTGTAAATGGACTACCAAAGACTAAGGCAGTAGCTAGGCTGTTTTCTTCTTGGTACCTACTGCAGTGTTTAAGGATATCAATGCTTAAAAAATTTAGAATCCATCATTATCCAATATTTTATTTTTTTACGCCTGAAAAAGGTTCATTTCACAATGTCCTATGTGACATGAAAATATGCTCATTATATTAGCAATTCTCATGGATCAGTTTTTTTTGTGCGAACATTCTTGTATTATGCATGATAGGGAATGATGAGAAGGCCTCACGTGATGTTTTCAAAATTTGGTCATTGCTGTCAAGCATTACTTGTCTTGTTTGTAAGAATTAATACCTGCATTTCTACTCCTGAACTTCAACTCATAATGGAAGTGAAGAATGGGCATGGTTCCCCTTGTTTATAAGAAGCGCAAATTAGCATTTAAATTCAGAGCATAGGAAACTGCTACGTCATTTCTACCAAATTTTAGTTTGGTTCATCTCGCGGTTTGAAATTTAGTCACTTACGGAAACTTGTTGACTTCCAATGTTTCTCTAGCTCCTTGTACTGAAAATCTGGTAAAGATTCAAATAAACCAATTATATCTTTTTTATATTTTTTGTGAATCTTGAATCAGCAATGCATTAGGGGGACAATCATTGAATGCCTTCAGCCTGAGGTATTATCCACAGAAAACCCCCAAGAAGGAAATCATACTGACATCACCATCAAAGAATAGCAGGTCATCACATACGAGTTTTCGATATAACAAGAAAACAACTCTGTCACCTCTATATATATCATTCAGATATTGTTCTTGAGCAATCCCCAATGTTCAGTTCAGGTTTTACAGCAATGTCCAGAACTCAGAGCTATGGTCATTGCTAAACTATATGTCTAGCTTGCCTGCACGTCAAGCCGCCGCAGTAAGTTGTAGGCTTGCCTCTGGATATAGTTTGGCAAGAAGCAGCGGTCCGCAATCTCAGATGGCCGACCTCAAGTTTCACTATCCCAACGGTGGCCTCCCTATGGCGTGACGCTGAACGCGTCGCACCGCGGTTGTTGCCGTCGGGCTCGACCTCTCTGGCCGCAACCTCAGGTGCCATTCCTCTGCATCAAGCAGGCAGCAGCGATTTCAACAACAACGAGAAGCTGCTAGCTTGACCTCTAGCTTCACGATGTGTTCTGTTCACCACGCTTTGACTTCGACTGCACATGCTGGATCTTGTTTTGGCTCTGACTAATCCCCAGCTGCCTGGAGGCTGGAGCTCTCGCTGCCGATGTCGGCGCTTGCAGACACCTTTCACTGATCTCGTGTTGAATTGAGGCCATGGTTAGTTCTCCAAATTCACCCTCAAATTTCACTATACAAAAAGAAGATTTCTCATCACATCAAAATGTCGGCACATACATGAAATACTAAATGTAGATGAAATCAAAAACTAATTGTACAGTTTTGTTGTACTTTGCGAGACGAACATTTTGAGCCTAATTAATTAATGTCCCCGAATCGGGCATCTAAACAAGGCCTGAGCCCAACCCGCATTCTTGTCTGGGCTGGATTTGTCCTCCAATGATACAAGGTGATGAAATTGAAGAATAACCGATTGTGTCTGGACGGTAAAATGAGACAAGAACTTGCTACATTGAAGCATACAATATTAGCCCACTTTAAAATTTTCATACAATAATTAGCCCACCTTAAAAATTTCATCACAATTGTACTATAGAAACTGCAGTTATGAATTAATTATAGAAAAGCATAAATCTAAAGTTATAGCAAATAATTTGTACTAAAGCATAGCATATTATATGTTCATTGTGTAGATCTACTCATGTGGAGTCAAAAAAATTAGATTTTCCATTTTATGATTTTTCAATGATTTACTATGATTTTTCAAAGATTCAGCCGAAATAAATAAAAAAGAAAAAGGACAAAACCGCTTTTGAAAACCGCTTATAACCGGTCAGGGAGGTAAAACGAACGGTTTTAAAAGTTCAGGAGGTGATTTACCCGGTTCTAGAGATCAGGGAGGAAAAACATACTTTCGCAAAAGTTGAGGAAGACAAGGGCGGATTTGGGCCTAGGGCCACTGGGGCCGCGGCCCTAGGCGTAGCCCAAAAAACCCCTTATAGCATATGTAATTTTCTGATCCAGTTCTAAGCTTTGGGCCTTCCGGCCCAACGTAGACAGGAGAGAGGCACGACATCTAGCGAAGGTGCAAAGTCTACTTTTCCTCCCCCAACTTTCACGAAAGTCCGCTTTTCCTCCCTCAACTCTAAAACCGGGCAAATCACCTCCCTCAACTTTTCAAACCGTGCATTTTACCTCCCGGGAGCGGTTTCGAAGGCGGTTTTGCTACAGTAAACAGTGGTTTTGCTACAGTGAGGCGGTTTTGTATTTTCTTTTTTTTATTTATTTCGGCTGAATCTTTGAAAAATCATATTAAATCACAAAAAAATCATAAAATGAAAAATTCAATTTTGTTGCACTCCACATGAGTAGATCTACACTGTGAACATATAATATCGTATCATTTAGTACAAAGTTTTTGCTATGAAGGTTTTGTCTTTTTCTTTTTTATTTATTTCGGCTAAATTTTTGAAAAATCATAGTAAATTACAGAAAAATCATAAAATAGAAAATCTAATTTTGTTGGACTCCACATGAGCATATCTACACAGTGAACATATAATATGGTATGCTTTAGTACAAAATTTTTATTGTAGCTTTAGATCTATGCTTTTCTGTAATTAATTGAAATAATTCATAGCTGCAGATTCTATAATTATTTTGTTGGACTAAAGCATACCGTATTATATGTTCACTGTGTAGATCTACTCATGTGGAGTCCAAAAAAATAGACTTTCTATTTTATGATTTTTCTATGATTTACTATGATTTTTCAAAGATTCAGCCAAATAAATAAAAAAGAAAAAGACAAAACCTTGGTAGCAAAAATTTTGTACTAAAGCATACCATATTATATGTTCACTGTGTAGATATGCTCATGTGGAGTCCAACAAAATTAGATTTTCCATTTTATGATTTTTTTGTAATTTACTATGATTTTTTAAAGATTTAGCCGAAATAAATAAAAAAGAAAAAGACAAAACCTTCATAGCAAAAACTTTGTACTAAAGGATACCATATTATATGTTCACTGTGTAGATCTACTCATGTGGAGTGCAACAAAATTGGATTTTTCATTTTATGATTTTTCTGTGATTTAATATGATTTTTCAAAGATTCAGCCGAAATAAATAAAAAAGAAAAAGACAAAACCGCCTCACTGTAGCAAAACCACCGTTTACTGTAGCAAAACCGCCTTCGAAACCGCTCCAGGGAGGTAAAATGCACGGTTTGAAAAGTTGAGGGAGGTGATTTGCCCGGTTTTGGAGTTGAGGGAGGAAAAGCGGACTTTCGTGAAAGTTGGGGGAGGAAAAGTAGACTTTTTCCTCTAGCGAAGCGTGGCGTCCGTCCGACTCTCCGACCTTCTCTCCGTTACTCCATAGTCCGAAGTCCGAACTCTGTCGGGTGCCTAACCCTAGCCGCCAGCCGAGCAGGTGTGGCGACCCTGTGTCGGCAGCGACAGTGGCAGCGCAGGCCAGCATCTTGGATTCTTGGCTCCCCGTGGCCGCGTGAGCAGGCAGCAGCCTGCAGGCCACACGCACGCCGTAGCTAGGCTGCCAAGCACGTGGCTCTGTGTTGCCTAATTGGGTGATTGCGTCTGTTTCTTGCGGTTGCCGATTGCAAATTTGCCAGTGGTATTATTAAACTATTGGTAATTCCCCATCCCCATTCTCAAATTTTAAGGTATTTGTACCGGCTATGCTGCCACTGTTCCTTGTCAAGCAGGTGACTGATTAGTTAATTGATTGCGCCAATTTTTGTAGAGTTGATCGAGACATTAAAATCCTTGTTTCTCCGGTTACTATGCCAATTACTCACCATTAGTTAGTTTTTTAAATCACTTTGATGTTTCTATCAATTATGTTGTGAATTTAAGGCCCCGTTTGGTTTAGGTGTTAAAGTTTAACCAACACTGTAGCGCTTTCGTCTTATTTGATAAAAAGTTTTCAATTTTGGACTAATTAGGCTTAATAGATTCGTCTCGTAAATTACTCCTAATCTGTGCCGACATGCATGCAATTAGTCTACATTTAGTACTTCATGCATTTGAGGGAACATTGATGTGATGGGAGTTAAACTTTAACTCCTCCAAACCAAACGGGGCCTAAGTATAAAATTAAAACATCATTTTAATTTATGCATTTACAAGCTAGTTTTGTTATCATTCGGTATTAGACCCTATATGAGTGGTATATTTCACTCGATACCGATAGTACATATGCTTTGATAGTGGCCCTAGGCTTTAAAATTGACAAGCTCCGCCACTCGAGGGAGACAATGTAGACTTTTTCCAAGAATAACCGACTGAACTTGCTACATTTAGATCATATATTTAAGGGTAAATACATATTTTATTTTACATGTGCCACTTAAACAGCAAAGTAATAGCGCCTTCAGCCCTTCACCCTTACAAAATAAAAACTTCTTAAGAGTTACCGTAAGTCACTTCTTTAAAGTTTGACTGAGTTTACAAAGATATCAATATTTATGACAGAAAATTAGTATCATTAAATGCATTATGAAATATCTTTCATAGCTATTTATTTGATTTCATAGATGTTGATACTATTTCCTAAAAGTTGGTCAAAGTTACTAAAAGTTTGACTTAAGACAACTCTAATAGTTGATTTATTTTTTGGACTGACGAAGCATATTAAATAAGAAAGTTTTAAATTTTATATACAAACAATCAGAACTAGGCATTCTCTGTTGAGACATAAGCCTCGTTTGGATCCGCTTCTCAGGACTTTTTATTAGAAAAAACGACCATGTCATAAATCGTCAGGTATTTTAGGACACTTAAAATTTCTACCCGCCTCTAAAAATAAAATAAAAAAGATATATCTCCTAACATCTTTTTTTTGTGGTAGTGACCCTCCTCACATCTCTAGTTGTGGAAAACATCCACACACCTGTTGTCATGTAAAGCATGAGAGGATAGCCTCCCATGAAAGAACGTGCAGCAACAAGCACGCATCACAACTCCCCGGGCCCTGCACCATAGGAAGCACAGGAACACCTGCAAACATAATAAAAACAGGGTAACTGGTGGTGTCTCTGAATGATCAAGGGGACATATGCATTGTGAAGTATACTATTGGTATCAAGGAGTTTACCTCTGAGTGGACCGAATCGTCTTCGTGGCTATTTGTGTGAGAAAAATAAAAGGTTGTGTTTTTTTTATTCTTGTTTGAGAACTAAGGATTTGAAATTCATGTTGACGATCTGTTCTTGTTTGAGAACTAGTAAGGATCTGCAGTTCATGTTGACAGCATTAGTGTCCCTTCTGATCCAAGTGATGTACCCAACAACGGTAGCATGTCTTACAGTTGAAGGGCTTTGGATTTAGTGAATCGAGGTGATGGGGCCGGGCAACTAATTGATGATCTCTGCACAAGCAAGTACTACTCACTGGTTAAGGTTAAGCATTTCGTCGTTTCGTCTCGTGGGCAGCAGGCTCAAATCGATGGGCTACCAGGCCGTGGGCCGTGGGCCGTGGGCCGTGGGCCTCCGCCGCCACCCAGCCACGCTGACGGCCTCACGCACGCCTTCCCCTCCCTCCCCCGTCTCTCTCTCTCTCTCTCTCTCTCTCTCTCTGCAACTGCAATCCAATCCCAAAAAATTCCACCGCGAAATCCGAAATGCTAGCGTCTGCGAGACTGGCCTAGATCTCCCCATCCCGTCCCACACTCGATGGAGCTGGGCGGCGGCAATGGCGAGAGCGCCGCCAAGCGCACGAGGCTCTCCACAGGCGAGGACCGGCTCAGCGCGCTCCCGAACGAAGTGCTCGTCTTCATCCTCCTCAAGCTCAGCACCCGCGCCGCCGCGCAGACCAGCGTCCTCTCCCGCTCCTGGCGCCGCGTCTGGGCGCTCCTCCCGACGCTCAGCTTCGACGAAACCGCGAAGCCAGACTGGCTGCGCGACGCGCTCGACGGCCACGAGGTGCCTGTCCGCAGCCTCCACGTCGGGGCCCACGGCGCCGCCGCCGAGTCCCTAGGGGTCTGGCTCCCCGCCGCCGCGCGCCGCGTCACCGGTGACCTCTCCCTTTGCAGCTACGTTCGGGTCTCGGAGGAGGAGGACGGCGAGGCCCCACCTCAAAGAGGCGTCTTTGAGCTCCCCTGCTTCGACAAGGCCACCTCCGTCAAGCTCTTCCTGAGCTTCCACGGCCTCGCCGTGCCTCGCGCCGGCGTCTTCGCCCGGCTCGCCGACCTCCACCTGTACCGCGTCTGGTTGCACGGCCCAGGCGAGCTGGGCGACGCCGTGTCCTCGCCGCGGTGCCCGTGCCTGCTGAGGCTCACCGTCGACGACGCCCGGGGGCTGGCCGATCTCACCATACGTTCGGACACCCTGCTGGAGGTGGAGCTCAGGAATCTGCGTTCTTTGTCTCAGCTCACCGTTGCCGCGCCGGCGCTTAAGGAGTTGACTGTGGTGCTGTGTTTTGTCAAGAATCGACCCGTCGCCAACATCTCGGCCCCTCTGCTGACGAATCTTGACTGGGGTGATGAATATGATCCCAGCTCTGTCCGCCTTGGCAAGATGGAACATCTCCGGTCGCTGGGCACTGACTGTTATCTTGTTTATGGAAACTATGCCTTCATACACAATCACTTTTGGTTAAGTCTCTTGCAGCGCTTTGAGGGCATCCAGACTCTTTCCCTAACGCTCATGTATCTGCGGGTGAGTTCTCACTTCTCTTGTTGCATTATCTGAAATTATGCCATCTTTGTACCATACTGCTAGTCTATGCTTCCAAGGTTCCTATGTGACATGCTGACTAAAGAATGGTCCTAGGCTACCACAAAATTAAAGTTTTCTCAATAGCCCTTTTTGTAAATAAAAACTTGCACAATATCCTAAGGCTTGAGTGGACATATAAAAGCAAGCATATTGCTTATGAGTCTTTGTCTAGGATAAATTGGATAAATTCATAAAATAAGTTTACCTGTACATTGAACCAAATGGCCTACTTAAAAGGATGTTTCATTTCCAATATTTGGCTTTTTATCAAATTGTCTAGATGATGGTGATATCAGCAAACCACCATAGAAACAAATCATCGCATGTTTTGGTTTGCTCAGGTCTCTCCAACATTGCTGAGCACACTCATTAATTACTATTTTCCAATGTATCTTCAAGAGACATGAAATCCAGAGTATTTTCTAGAGTACAAGTAGTACAGTCTTTTAAGCAGCTCACAGTGGAAACCCAGAATGAACTTTTTAGCTTAATAGCACCCGCTTTGTGTGTGCTCACAACAATGGTCAGCTAGCAAAAATCACTGAAACAGTTTTATGTTTCATTCTCTTTCTAACTGCCACATATGACCTTTGTTTTACTTCCCACGGACATGCAGGATATAGAGAACTATGAATACATGATGGAAGACTTGACAGTGCTCCCTGACATTACATTTTTGCGCCTGAAGGTAGCTGCAAATGGACATGCCTTTGAGGCCAGCGCATTCCATGTTCTCAGATTGTGTACTGGTATAAGAAGGTTGATGCTGCAATTTGGCTTAGAGGTAAAGCTATTCTTTGTTTACCTAATACTCCCTCTAGACACAGAAAGAAGGTAGCATTCTGGTCTCTAAAGGCATCTTTGACAATTAATTTCTATTAAAGTATATATGTCGAAAGCCAAATTAAATTAAAGCATTATGAAACTATTTTTCATGGTAGATCGATGCATGCTGTTCTTATGAAAAAGCATGTTTTGTATTTTTTTTAGACATGGTCCCTAAAAGGATAAAACACTACTTGTTTTCTTACTGGAGTAAGTATTTAAGTTGCCAGGAAAGTAATGGGAAGATGCCTGCATTTGCATTATTTTTGGCATGCTGTAGATTTAACTGGATGGTATACTATTTGGGCTGTAAAAAGTTGATCTCTTTCTAAGTTATTGTTTGCCTGTTCGAAATATATGGCAGTGGTGAGTGGATGGCACTAAAGCATATCAACCTTGGTAATATAGATAATAGTTAGGAAATAATGTGGTAGTGAACAGAGAATTGAAGGAGTCATTGGTCTGGGTTTTTTTTTTAGTGTTAGCTGGAATTTTCTATGATTTTACAACAGAAATTTTGCTCTTGTGTGCTATCTTCTCGCTTAGTAAATAACTATATTGCTGCAACTAGTTTCTAGGCTGAATTATTTTTTAGTTGTCGGCACACCTCAAAAGTGTTAAGAAATCTGACTATTTACTCTCTCCTTTTGATCATTCAATCATCAATTAATTTTATTGAGTTGGTACTTCCTTCTGTCAGGTCCGAACAGCTGTATGCTCATCAGATTGCATATGTGATGATCAGCCAGCAGATTGGGAAACTGAAGAACTCTTGTTGAATCAGCTTGAAGAAATAGAAATCATTGGATGGAGAGGATCTGAACATGAAGTTGCTTTTATGAAAAGACTTTTCAATTGG
This sequence comes from Saccharum hybrid cultivar R570, assembly GCA_038087645.1. Lineage (NCBI taxonomy): Eukaryota > Viridiplantae > Streptophyta > Magnoliopsida > Poales > Poaceae > Saccharum > Saccharum hybrid cultivar. The sequence continues at coordinate 3,728,209 of JAQSUU010000368.1, forward strand.
GGGACAAGGCTTAAAGAGATGACAGTAAATTTCCATTTTACAACCTCTGAAATCAAGGCAAAGGAGTTGTACCAAGTATTTCAGAGTTTCTCTAGGCCAGGAGTATGCATGAAATTTTACATATATCAGAAGGGGCATGGGAAGGTGTTATATGCACCTGAGTACTAGCACACCAGGTTCTCACTGTAGGCACTTCTTTATTGTTTATGTTTTCTTGTTATGAACCGTACTGTATGAGAGCATCGAAATGCTAGAAGATCTTAAAGGAAAAGATTGAGGTCCATTATATTTTGTATTTTGTTTGTGGAAGTTGAAGCCTTGTTTTTTTTTCACAAGCTGGAAGTGTATAAGAACCAAACATAGGCACTTAAGCGATTCTTTGACCCTGCTTTCTAGCCGCAGCCATTTTACCTCCGTAAACAAGCTCATGGTATTTAGAACACTGATAATACTCTCCCATAACTGTAAAAGTGCAAAATTGACATGTTCTTAGCACATACACATAAGCTATGCCTAATTCCTAAGGGCAGGACTAGCGTGCGGACGCCCAAGGCGGCTCTGTTTCCCGCGCGTAGCGAGCGGGCGGCGCGAACCTCAGCTTGTTGCCGGGGACGATGCGGACCTCAGCTTGTTGCAGGGCGCCAAGCGGGCATCGCGCTGCCGTTGGCCCACCCAGGGCCACCACCTCGCAGGCATCCGCGCGCTCGTCGGATACGGTTTCCCTGCCGAGCTTGAACTACAGTGATAGAGACGGAGGGAAGGGAATGGAAGGGAATGGAAGGGAGGAGAGGGGACGGGAGAAGAGAGGGCAAGGCGCACCGCGTGAGGAAGACACGAGGTAGGAGCTGAAGTCCTGTGGCAGGCCGTTGTACCACCAGTCACCGGTGCCATTGCGACATGTGCAACACTAGAGTAAAAAAACACCAGAGTAAAAAAACATGTGCAATACCAGATGTACTGTTAAAATATCTAGATGAAACATTTGTAATATACATCTGAAATATTTAAAAACATGCATGCATAGCCATTGCAACATGTGCAACACCAAGATCTACTTTTAAAACATCCAGATGAATTATTTGCAACATATGTCTGAAACACTTGAAACATATGCTTTCAACATGCGTATATTGTTATTGCAACATATGTAACATCCCAGATTTTTTTTGTAACATCCAGATAAAATACTTGTGCCCTTTATGTCCCTTTATGTGTCTCCCTGTTTCTCGTCTCTTTTGGGTTTCATCTCTAGCATACCCCCAACTTGCTTGGGACAAAAGACTATGTTGTTGTTGTTGTATCCAGATGAAATACTTGAAACATAAGTCTAAAACATTTAAAACACTTGAAACACATCGTTCACCGCGCGGGCACGAACTACCTGGTGAGGAACTGTAGTAGATCGGTGAGGATGACATGGAGCGGATGGAGGCCACCCTGACGGAGGCCCCAGAGTAGCAACGGCGTAGAAGGAGGAGGCCGAGGAGGACCGCCGCCTAGAGTGGCCCTACGAGGAGCGCCATCTCCCAGGGCGCCCCCACGTCGTGCACTGCTCCAGCACCCTCGTCACCGCTGACAATACATACCCCATCGGAGCCGAACGGCGGGGCAGCGATGGTGTGCGAACGGATGCAGCGGTGTGTGGGTGGGTGGGGGTGGGGGAGAGGAGGGGGAGGGGGAGGATATGGGGCGCACGACGTGGCGCAAGATGGAGTGTGCAGGGGATGGGGGAGCCAAGCGTTGTGGGAGGGAGCGAGCGGCGGGTGAAGGCAACAGCAGCGAGGCGAAGTGGGGCACGTGGCATGCGGACGGATGGACGCCCAGGTCAGAGCGTTATGTGGCTCGAGAGGGAAAAAAATATTTGTGTCACACAAAACATTGCACGGACTTCGCATACAAAGCTTGGTAATAATGGCTAAAAGTTCCTTCACCAAAAAAAAACTAGAGGTGAAACGCCATGGACATTTGTGAATGAAAATGGTAGAAGACCCAATTTTGACATGTTTTGTATATACGCAGATAAAATATTTTTCATGTAACTGTGAAAGTGCAAAATGTGGCATGTGTTGTACGCAGATGAGCCACCTTTGATGTTTAGGCCAAAAATGAATAAGTAGTGGTACAGCAAAAATGTGATTACATGGGTGTGGCAAAAGCAGCCCTGTAGGCCTTATCAGCTCATCCTTCCCTGCCAGGCCGACGCCGTGGGCCGCCACCTTGTAGCCACGATTTCTTCCCCTGCCCTTCGCCGCCAGGGCCCGCGATTCTGCTCTGCTGTGCTCTCGTCTCGATGGAGCTGGGTGGCGGCGGCAGCGAGAGCGCCGCCAAGCGGGCGAGGCTCTCCTCCGGCGATGTCGATTCGGCCGCCGCCGCAGGCGAGGACCGGCTCAGCGCGCTCCCCGACGACGTCCTCATCTTCATCCTCCTCCACCTCAGAACCCGCGCCGCCGCGCGGACAAGCGTCCTCTCCCGCCACTGGCGCCGCATCTGGGCCCTCCTCCCGGAGCTCCGCTTCGGTGAGGCCATCGAGCCCCACCAGTTGCGCGACGCCCTCGACGCCCGTGAGGCGCCCGTCGGCTACCTCTTAGTCCAGGCCCACGGCGCCACATCCGAATCTATAGGGGGTCTGGCTCCCCCGCCGCCGCGCGCCGCGTTTCTGGCGTCCTAACCCTTCTCAACTACGGTCCGCGATATGGTGCCAAGAAGAAGGGGGGGTGAAGCCGCGCAAAGAGGCGCTTTTGAGCTCCCCTGCTTTGAGAAGGCCACTGCGATTTATCTCTTGTTGGATTTTTCTGGGCCTCGCCATGCCTACAGCCGGCGTTACCACCCGACTCACAAGGATCTACCTCAGGAGCGTCTGGTTCCACGGCCCAGGCGATCTAGGCGACGCCGTTTCATCGCCGCGGTGCCCGTGCTTGCAGAGGCTCGACGTGGACGGCGCCCGTGGGCTGGGTGGCCTGTCCATACATTCGGAGTCTATGCTGCAGTTGGAGCTCAAGAACGTCCACGCCTTGTCTCAGCTCACCGTTGTGGCACCGGCGCTCAAGGAGTTAACTTTGGAATTCTGCTTTGCCAAGAGTGGACCTGTCGCCAACATCACGGCCCCTCTGCTCGCGACTCTTGTGTGGAATGATGTGTATGATCCGAGATCTGTCAACCTTGCAAGATGGAACATCTCCGATTGCTGGGCACGTACTCTTGTTTTGTTTATGAATACAAGCACTTCATGAGGAATCAGTCTTGTGTAAGTTTCTTGCAGCGCTTTGAGGGCATCGAAACTCTTCTTCTAACGCTGGTCTATCCGCTGGTGAGTTCTCACTTCTCTTATCTGGATCGAATTAAGCCATTGCCATCTTATTTGTACCATGGTAGTCTATCCATCCAGGTTCTTATATGACATTGTGACATGCTGACTAGTTCTAGGCTACCCCATAACTAAAGTTTGCTAAATACGCCTTTTTGTACATAAAAACTTGCACAATATCATAACTGGTAAGGCTTGAGTAGACATAAAAGCAAGCAATAAAGTACTTCAGCCATATTAAACGCATGAGTCTTTACATGAGTCTTTGGTTAGGATAAAAAAAAAAGGTTGAATTGTATATTGAACCAAATGGCCTAATTAAAATAATGTTTTATTACCACTATTTTGACTTTTTTGTTGAATTATCTGGATGATGATGATATCAGCAAACCACCATAGGGAAAAATCATCTCATGTTTTGGTTTGTTCATGTCCCTCCAACGTTGCTGAGCACACTCATTCATCACTGTTGTGAATATATCTTGAAGAAACATGAGATCCAAAATATTTTCTAGAAAATGCAATACAGTCTTTTAAGTAGCTCTCTATGGCCGGGCTTTGTGTAAGAAATCCATAATGAATTTGTTAGCTTTATTATAGCGACTATTTCGTGCTGGCTCACAACAATGGCCTCTATCAACAATCATTTAAATAACTTTTAAGTTTCATTCTCTTTCTAACTGTCACATATGACCCCCTTGGTTTACTTCCTACGGACACACAGGATACAGAGTATTATGGTCAATACTACATGATGGAGGACATGGCCGATACAAGTGGACATGCCTTTGGGGCCAGCGTTTTATTCCATGTTCTCAGACTGTGTACTGGTATCAGAAGGTTGATGCTGCAATTTGTTACTAGTGACTCAGAGGTAAAGCTATTCTTTGTTTACCTAATACTCCCTCCAGACACTGAAAAAAATGTAGCATGTTGGTCCCAAAAAGGCACTTTGAAAATTATTTTTTATTAAAATATATGTCGAAAGGCAAATGAAATCGAAGTATTATGAAACTATTTTTCAAGGTAGACCGACGCATGCTGTTTTTTGTGAAAAAAGCATGCATTTGTATTTAGTTAGACATGGTACCGAAAATGATAAAACACAACTTGTTTTCTTATTGGAGTTAGTATATTTAAGTTGTCAGAGAAGTAATGTGAAGGAACCTGCATTTGCATTTTTTTAGCATGCCAAGGCTTATGTGCGGAGTGTAGTAGATATATGGTTTATTTGATATCCTAATTATGTCACTTTAGTCTATAGATTTTAGTGAATGTATACTACAGTCAGTAAATAGTTGCTCTCTTTCTAATTTATTGTTAGCCTGTTTGAAATATATGGCAGTGATGAGTCGTTGGATGGCACTAGGCAGATCAACCTTTGTAATATAGATGAGAGTTAGGAAATACATTGCTGTGGACAGGAAGTTGAAGGAGTCATTGGTCTGGGTATGTTCATTTAAAAAAATGAATAAAGGTTATGTACTTGCATTCAGAACCCATGCACTAAGCTTGATTCAAAATCTCCTTAAATTTATGTGATTAATATCATGTTAGTATTACCTGGAGTTTTCTTTGATTTTATAACAGAAATTATGCTTTTGTTTGTTATCTCCTCCCAAATAGAAAATTATATTGCTGCACAATCAATTTTTAGTCTGAATTATTTTTGTAGTTGTTGCTGTCAGCACATTGACAGTTTGACACACCTCAAAAGTATGCAGGAATCTGGCAATTTGCTTATTCTCTCCTTTTTGCCGTTCAGTCAACAATTAATATTATTAAGTTTATACTTCCTTGTGTCAGGCCCAAACCGTATGCTCATGGGATTGCATGTGTGATCAGCCAGCAGACTGGGAAACCAAGGAACTCTTATTGAATCACCTTAAAGAAGTTGAAATCAATGGATTGAGAGGATCTAAACATGAATTTGCGTTTGTCAAACGAGTTTTCAATTGGGTGACAAAGCTTAAAGAGATGACAGTAACTTTCCATTTCTCAACTTCTGAAATCAAGGCCAAGGAGCTGTACAAAGTATTTCAGATTTTCTCTAGGCCGGGAGTATGCATGAAATTTTATGTATATCGTAACTGTAGTAAGGTGCTATATGCACCTGAGGACTAGCGCACCAGGTTCACTTTAGGCACTTTTTTTTTGTTTATTTATGTTTCCTTGTTATGAACCGTACTATATGAGAGCATCAAAATAACAACTAAGCTTAAAAGAATGTTAAGATTTTGTAGTTTTTATTCACAAGCTGGAAGTGTATAAAATCTTAATAAGTTGGTGAGAATTTTTTAGGACATATTTCTTAGCTCATCTCATTGGGAGATATATTATCACAGAACCTATCAGTAGTAGACCCAGAAGTTTCCTTGAGCCTGGGCAAAACTAAGGATTAGTTAGATCTATGCCACTATAAATATCTCGTTTCTGAGAAGTACCACTCATATTCGCCATATTGCAAGCGTGCCACTGCAATTGGTCGACCTCATTTGGGACCAGTTTGACTCACCGTTGCACTATCATATTTTTGTATGTATGAAAAATGTCCCTGCCACTCCCTTTAATCGATCCCATTTTTCTCCATAGATAACCTGCAGCCCCACATGACAGTACAATCGACCCACTCGTCATACTCAACATCCCTCTCCGCCTGGGCGTTCGGGTTACCCGATTTTTTTGGATCGGGTAATTCAAAATTCGGACAATGAAAACCGCTACCTAATATTAGTCTAAAAAAACACTATCCGTAATTTCGGGTACCCGATAATTTAGGTTCGGGTATTGATGATATACCCGAAATTACAAAAAAAAATAGCAAACTACACAAATACTCAGTAGCGATTTATATATAATTTCAGTAGCAGTTTATATAGAACTCCAATAGCATTTTGTAGAGAATAATGTTTTACAGTTACTTGCTCAAACAGAGACAATTATATTCTAATAAAGTGATAAGCTCAAGTGTTCAACTAACAGCACATGATAAATACAAAGACAGAGTCAAATGTTTGGTAGTTCTGGTACCGAGGGATATTACTCGAATTACCCAAACTAATTTCGGGTAGTCAAAATCGCTATCCAAATTTAGGATCGGGTACCTCGGATTCGGGTAATTCAGGTATGGGTAATGGGTATCGGGTATTTTGCCCAAGCTTACTCATGCCCTTCGCTGCCTAGACAACCAACGACTCTCCTCCCGTCTCGATGGAGCTGGGTGGCGGCGGCGACGAGAGCACCACCAAGCGCGCGAGGCTCTCCTCCTCTGACGCCGATTCCTCCACCGCCTCCGCAGGCGAGGACTAGCTAGCTTTGGAAATTGATGGGGAGTGCCCTGACTCGCGGTCACCTCTAACCTTCGGCTCACCTCGCGCGTCACAAGTCATGTGATTTTTCGCGTGAAAAACGCATGTTTCGCAGCCACCAGTGCTCGAACCCCTGACCTCTTGCTTCGCATGTTCATCCCCTGACCACTCCACCTGTAAGACTCTTGTGTCCAATTGAGATATTCGTCCTAGCTATTTTATGTTCATCTGATTTCAAAATGCATATTTGGGACCCTAAATGATTTCAAATAAAAAAATTGTCAACTACAAAGTTTTATAACTTTTTGAGATCTACAACTTTGGTTTTAGTCATTTCTCCATCCGAGGTCAATTGAAGAATTTGAATTTCAAATGTGAGAAAATTAAACCATAATTTTCCTTGGATAGATGATTTTAAATGAAAAAGTTATCAACTGCAAAGTTGCACAACTTTTCAAGATCTATAACTTTTTATTTCAGGTGTCCCCATCCGATATCGTTTGAAAAATTCAAATTTTAAATTTGACAAAACAAATGTATTTTTTGTTATATAGATGGTTTCAAATGAAAAAGTTGTCAACTACAAAGTTGCATACCTTTTCAAGATCTAAAACTTTTGTTTTGGTCGCTTCTCCATCCAAGATTCTCTAATACCACTGCACACTCACTTATGACTATGGAACATATGCCTTTAGTTGGTATTAACTTCTAGGAAATCTTGCGATTCAAATAGAGTGACATCATAATCACTTTAAATAAGAAACTTGTAAACTATAAAGTTGCATAACTTTTCAATATCTACAACTTTTGTTTTGGTTGCTTTTCAATCTGAGATCCTTGACTACCACTGCATACTCACTTATGACTATGGAGCATATGGACTCTTTTAGTATTAACTCTATAAAATCTTGTGGTGTGTATTTGGACATCCAAATGATCTTAAAACAAAAAAGTTTGAACTACAAAGTTGTAGATCTCGTTGAGTACTACAACTTTGATATAAAGTTCATCTTCATCGGACATCATATGAGAAAGTTATGAAGTTTTCTTGCAGCATATCATTGTCGGCTCAAAACTGACGGTGATGACCTAGTATCATTGTCAGTTCTTGGTTAAAACCGACACTGATACTATCACTGTCGGTTTTAGCCAAAAACCAATAGTGATCACATAATATCAGTGTTGATCGGTCCTATCACTTTCTTTTTTTAGTCAAAAACCAGCAGTGATATGCCAGGAGGCACTATTATTGTCGGTTTCTTAAAAATCAGCAATGATGGAGCCGGCAGTGAATGTCAGATCTATAGTAGTGCGCCTTCGCTCGCCAGCGACTGCCCTCGGCAATCGTCAGAAAATCTGACTCGTAGCTTCTCCCCTTCCATCTCCGAACATCTCTAGGTGGAGAAGTCATAGAGGACGTGGGAACATTCCTCGTTCGCCACCGATCTCGTTGTGCAACGAGGTTCGCTTCTGCCATGGCGCGGTTCATCACCGGCGTCGACTCGGGGTGGGGGGCGAGGGAGGTGATGTGGAGTGCCCCGAGGGAGATGGTTGGAGTGGGATATAATGTGTTGTCGCTTAGTTCATGTTCATTTGTATAAGTTAATACAAAAGAATATCATGATATACTTGGTCACAAGTGATTGTATGTCATGGTGGTAGAGGAGAATTCACACGAGTTAAAAGGTAACGGGTTCCAATCACACTAGGAATGGCTAGCTAGTGGGCTTCTCTAGGGAATAAAATTTAAATATGAAGTTTTGTTCTCTACTTTTTAAGTAGAAGATTCAACATTTCTAGAAAGTGGCCTCCAGGGACAGTCCACGTTTTTTATCACTCTATGGGTGATTGTTGTTTTTGATGCTACAAATGGTTGATTCCTAGAGACGATTTTTTAAAAGAGCACCTCCAACAGCCTCGCCATAGCCTGCCGCAAAGTCCGATTTAGCGATTGGAGCCAACAAATCGGGTCCAACAGACTCTGTTCCTCGTTTTCCTTTTTTTTTACTTTCGCGCTATCCCGGTGTTCTCGCTCGGTAGAATTTGCGAGTCATCGTCGCTCGCCATCTACGCCGCTGTGCGGCCGTTTCATGCACACGCCTTCCCTCCGGCCACCACAAGCCTACGCCGGCAGAAGGCCGAAGATTTTTTTTGTTTTTTCCTTGCGTCTTCCCACCATCGTCTTTATATCTTGCAGCTCGGCCCCTAGGCACCATGAACACCGCTGAGCAGCTCGGACCCTAGGCTGGATGTATCCATGGTTGGCCCTGCATGCTTTGTGGCCGGTGGACGTAGGCTGCCCCCTGTGTGCTTTGTTCGGCGACCGGCGGCGGCGCCAAAAGCCAGACTAGCAGGACAAGTCGTACACGGCGCTGAAGGCCTCTCTGATCCAAAAAAATTCTATTGAAGTGACACTTATGAATATGGAGACTTCAAATTTTAGAGAGTCTGTCGGAGTAACCTAGTCTTTTTTTGTGAGATCTATTTTACAAAGTATCTAAATTAGTAAATTTGGCTAATCCTTTTGGCTAATCTCTTGAAGATGTTTTTAATAAGGCATATATATATATATATATATATATATATATATATATATATATATATATATATATATATATATATATATATATATAAAAAACTATTACCCTACAAATGGCTACAAAATAACTTATTTTGTAGCCACTTAGAGTTACGATAATTACTATGTTAATTTACGAGATTATAGTAACTCCTTACTATATGATTTACTATAAAATTATGGTAAATATCCACATGTGTTATAGTAACCCAACTATCGTAAATATGTATTAACATTATCGTAAATTAGTATATAAAATTATCATAAATGGAGGTGGCTACAGAATGACTTATTTTGTAGCTGGCTTACCCTATAGTTGGCTACAAAATAACTTATTCTGTAACCATTTTGAGTTACGATAATTGCTATGCTAATTTACGAGATTATAGTAACTCCTTACTATATGATTTACTATAACATTATGGTAAATATCCTCATGTGTCATAGTAATTCAACTATCGTAAATATATACTGACATTGTCGTAAATTAGTATATAAAATTATCGTAAATAGAGGTGGCTACAGAATAACTTATTTTGTAGCTAGATATAGAGTATACTCTCCCTATATAATATATATTAATATATATATATATATATATATATTAATATATATATATATATATATATATATATATATATATATATATATATATATATATATATATATATATATATATATATATATATATATATATATATATATATATATATAACTATTACCCTATAGCTGGCTACAAAATAACTTATTCTGTAGCCACTTTGAGTTACGATAATTGCTTTGCTAATTTACGAGATTATAGTAACTCCTCATTATGTGATTTACTATAATATTATGGTAAATATCCCCATGTGTTATAGTAATTCAACTATCATAAATATATACTGACATTGTCGTAAATTAGTATATACAATTATCGTAAATAGAGGTGACTACAAAATAACTTATTTTATAGCCCCTATATATATATATATATATATATCAGAAATATTGGCATACAACCGGGTGTAGCTGTGCACCCGGCGGATGCCGTCGGATCTTGTCGTGAATAGTGAGGCTGCGGGATGGCTGCCCCGGGCCATGTTTAGATTGCCTCCGAATTCTAAATTTTTTCGCTCTCTCTCCATCACATTAATTTTTGGACGTATGCATGGAGTATTAAATGTTGGTAAAAAAATAACTAATTACACAGTTTAGTAGTAAATCACGAGATGAATCTTTTAAACCTACTTAGTCCACGATTGGACAATAATTACTAAATACAAATGAAATTGCTATAATATCCCGAGTTAAAAAATTTTATAATCTAAACAAGGGCCCAGTTTACGAAGTGTATTAGCGCTTTAAAAAGCTGGCCATGCCGTACTCTTCTGACACTGATGCAGTACTGCTGCCCACATGTCTTCCGGCTTTGGATTCCTCGTGTCGTTCTTTTCCATCACCATGTTCGGCCGGCCTTATCAGCATGACTTATCAGCTGTAGTATAGTATTTTTTTCTCACACCAAAATAGCCATAGCCGGCTTATAAGCCGTAAAAAACTATCTGCCGAACAGATCATGAGGTCGATCTTATCTGCAGTTGGCCCCGCACCGTACTCCCTTCGTCCCTAAATATTTGTCGCTTTTATTTTCCAAAAAACAACTTTAACAAAATATATATTAAAAAATATTAATATTTATATTACATAATTAATATCATTGATAGATCTTTGAATCTAATTTTTTAATAAATTTATTTGAAGATAAAAATATTACATGTATTTTCTACAAATCGAGTTAAACTTGTGGCACGAAAACCAGAAACGACGTTTAAATAGGGACAGAGGTACCTATCTTGCTACTTCCTTCGTGAGCGGAGTAGTGAGGAGAGGACGAAGTTCCCACCGCCGACGGGGAGTCGCGTTGAGGACGGGAATCGCCGGCCACCCATCCCATTCATCTCCAGTGCAAGCAGCCGCGCGAGAAATCGCGCGTTGTCCTCCCTCTCCAACCCCAGCGAAACCCCAGGGGCACGCTCATCCCCCTCTCCTCTCCTTTACTGGGGACCAGACATGGTCAGTACAGCACGGCCACTCCGCACCTCTCGATTCCTCGCGCGGCTGCTTGCGTGTTTGCTCCGACTTCGAATTCGCGCTTCTTACCTCGTTGTTGTGCGCAGGAGAGCAAGCAGTGGGGGAAGGCGCCCCAGGAGGCGGTGGGCGGAGGCGGTGGTCACCAGGTGGATCTAGATGAAGAGGACGACCTGGGGAAGGCGCCCCAGGAGGCGGCGGCCTCCGTCTCCGTTGTCTGCCAGCCCCTACACCGGCGGCGCGGGTATAGCGGACAGGGCGGTGGTAGGTGGCGCAGGGAGGGCGGTGCGGGATGACCTAGGCAGACTAGGAGGCTGCGGCTGGCGGCGCGACGGGCTGCAGGCAAACGGCACGGGACGCGGCTATGGCGGGCGGCGCGGTGGGTCTTCGTCGGCGTTGCTACGGCCTACGTGAACTCACTTATCCGGCCACGCCGTGGTCACGCGGCTCGGTTCGCCTGTACGTACGGCCACGCCCCACGCCCGTCCGGCGGTCGCCCATTTCGGCGCCTCCGGCGGCCGGCCAGGCGCCCCGGCCCCTGCCGTAGATTTACAATGACAGAGCTCAGAAAGGAAGGACGCAATGAAATTGGTTTTGTTGATCCCCATATAGTATTTAAAGACCTAATTATTCCAATGACTAATTGGAAGTCCGAGTCAGAGAGTAACCTCATGAACTTCTTAGTGAACCAACGCCACAAGAAGGATATACTCTTTCCCTATAACTTCAAGTGAGTGTTAATCATGTCGATCATAGCCTTAATGGCTCATATGTTGATTCTAGTTAATTAATGAGTGTTATGCGTTATATCCTATAAACACATGCAGCAATCACTGGATATTGATGGACATCGATCTGGTGAAAAGTCACTTGATAATCTATGACTCGATGAGAAAACCACAACAAGACTACCAAGATATGATAGATATTATCCAGAGGTAATTTCGGGATCTCTAGCAACTATATATACACACAAACATGATGATTAACTATATCTGATGACGTGGCAAATTTTTTATTGGACAGTGTTTGGAAAACCTTTATTGAGAAGCAACACATGGAAAAATGCAAAGCGCCACTGAATGTAATCCCATTGAAAGTAAGTCCCCTGAATCGCATCATCTTTATTAATTAAACATATAGCTTTCACCGGATCACCAGATTGGATGACAAATCTTTTTCTCGTAAAGTGATGTCTGAGGCAGGAACAGGGGAACAACTACTGTGGTTACTATGTTTGCAAGTTTATCAAGGTGGTCTCCCAAAGAACTCCTACAGAGAGACTCAAAGTACGTTAAAAATACACTATATATTCATTTAATTATTATTATTGATTGTGTTACTATGTCTTTATATATATATATATATGTACATATATTAATTTATTTTCCTTTAATTCAAACATGTAGACTCGATGGTTAGAGGAAAAGGTCATACGGCAAAACCAAATCAAAGCAATTCAAGAGTCTATAGCCGGATTTTTTAATGAGCAGGTCATCGATTCCAAGGGCGAGTTCTACTTCGACCCAACACTGCCATTGAAGCCAAGCTAGAGGATGAGAAGAAACTTGTTATGTCACAACAACTATAATGCAATCTTTTGTAATATATGCACATGAAATAATATAATGTAAAATACACATATGCATGCATGCATGTAAATATATATATATATATATATATATATATATATATATATATATATATATAAATATATATAAATATATATATATATATATATATATATATATATATATATATATATATATATATATTTCTATGCTTGAATTGTGTGATTTAATATGTTCATTGTGCTTGAACCGAAATATACTATATGCGCGTATAAATGTATAATTAGCAGCGTACAATACGACTTCGAAAACCTATTTTAAAAAGAAAATAAAAAAATGAAAAGAAAAGAAAAAAGAAAAAAAAACATTTAGTCCCGGTTCGTATTACCAACCGGGACTAAAGGTGTCGGCCATCGTGGCATGTCAAGAGGCACCTTTAGTCCCGATTGGTGTTACCCACCGGGACTAAAGGTCCTAGTCCCGGTTCCTCACCCGGGACTAAAGGACCCCTTTAGTCCTGGATGCTTGCCGAGTGAGGAATCGGGACCAGAGGGGTTCCCATCAGGAGTAAAGCCCGTCTATGTACTGGTGCCCCTGCCGCAGCCAGGCCGCTACCGCGGGACGCGGACGCGACCTGCTGTCTGCCAGCTCCTACACTCTCCCTCTCCCTGGCGGTTGCAGAGGCAGACCGCAACCAGCTCGCCACCCCTCTCCCTGGCGAGTGCCAACTGCTGCGCAGACTTGGTGAGCACCTGGTTCCTCCCCGGCCTCCATTCTCTTCCTCTTGCAATTTCCCCTAAATCTCTAAGCGTAGCTTCCTGATGGCCTGATTCCCTCTGATCTGCATCCGCATTGGTTCTTGATTGACTTCTTATGTCGTGTTGAGGCAACTTCCCCCTTTCTGAAATTTCCTAAACTCGCTTCGTTCTTCATCTAGGGTCGGACCTGTTCAAGATGGGTTGCCGCTGCAAACCGGCCTATTGCTCCAACCGATGTGGAGGTGTACTGCAGCTTCTGTAAACACCTATTTTGTGATTCATTTGAACTTCTACTGATGTGTGCTATTTAACGCAGGTCCTGATAGGTAATAGGCCTGCAGGACACTTCGTTTAGCTGCATAGGAAGTTAGAAACTTTGAGCCAAGATACCTGGTAGGCTGGTTCATGATTCCTGGAGTGTTCTTTTTTACCGATGTGTGCTTTTTAATCATGTGTCTTCTGATTCATGATTCATGTGTTCTTTATCATGCTTTTTTACTGCATGGTGCCTTCTGGTGTGTCTATGATCAGGGTAGGTTGCTAGAGCGCTCCGGCGGCGTGGAAGTGTGGAACACGTCCAAGACAGCAGCAACAACGCTCATCCCTTACTGTATACATTTTCACATGATGATACGAGTATCTCCTTGCAGCATACAGTATTCTCCTATCCACAGCATTGAGTCAATTAGCAGTGGTTCTTTGGTTTGGTTTGTATGAATTTGCTGTGATTTTTTGAGCTATTTTTGGGGGGATTTTTCGTTCGTCAGATTTGATAGCAATTTGATGCAGATTTCTTGAGGGATTTTTGGTGCTAGGACATGTGAGATCAAGGCTAGGGTGACCCATAACAAATCCATCCCTCGAGCACCACAAATTTTATGTTTCCCCAAATTTCCCCTTTCACCTAGTGTTCTTCGATTTTCTGAAATTGGAGTTAAAGTCTTAATCTTTTTAGGCATTTTCAGTTGGAGTAGTCTGCACATGATCTGGTGAATCTGTGTTTCGAATATCATGTCAATTGGAGTTGATTTGAATTGTTTTTGAGATTTGGGGTTTGAGCTATTAGCTTTCTGTACCTTGCCAGTCCTTTTTTTTATTCTTTGAGTTCAGTGGTGTGGTTACGACAGGTGAGTAGCATGCTACATGTTCTCTACAGATTTTGGTAGTTCAATTCAACATGCAGGTAGAGCTCGACTTGCAGGGTGTTTGTTAGCTATTCAGCAGCTGCAGCCATGTTCAAATACTAGTAGTTTGTTGAGTTGCTTAGGTCAATGACTAAAATAGCAGGTCGGTTGTTCTCTGAGTAAGTAGCATCAAGTGGCAAGTGGGTAAGCATATTCACAGTTCGGGCATGGGCTTATGTTACCAAAGTAATTTTCTCCTGCTACAATGGTTAGGACTTGAATATTCTTTCAAGCACTTATTTGATTTGTTTAATCCCTGTGAGAGTTGTAACCTTAATCTTGCTCTATATGAATTAATTTCCTGCTGCTTGTCAAGTTGGCATGAGACTTTGGCCCAGTTTAGTTCCCCAAGAATTTTGCAAAATTTTTCACATTCCCCGTCACATCGAATCTTTGGACGCATGCATAAAGCATTAAATATAAATAAAAAATAAAACTAATTACACAGTTTAGACGAAATCCACGAGACGAATCTTTTAAGTCTAATTAGACTATGATTGGATACTATTTGCCAAATAACAACGAAAATGCTACGGTGCCCATTTTGCCAAAAAATTTGGAACTAAACTGGGCCTTTGCTCAGTTCGTGTGTAACTATCGGCTACCAAGGCTTCATCCTTTTTGTTATATCATTTTGATGCAATAGGGGAACCATCTTTTCAAAGCTTAATTTATTCTCTTTGCTTGAGAAATGTACTTTGTTGTTCTGCTGCTCAGTTGGACAGACCAGTTTGCTTGATCATTTTTTCTTTAGCTGCACTTGAGTTCAGCCAAGGCCTTGTTTAGTTGGCAAAATTTTTGGCGAAATGTAACTGTAGCAGTTTCGTTGTTATTTGGCAATTAGTGTTCAATCATGGTCTAATTAGGCTTAAAAGATTTGTCTCGTCCATTTCGTCTAAACTGTGTAATTAGTTTTATTTTTTATCTATATTTAATACTTCATGCATGCGTCCAAAGATTCGATGTGACGGGGAATCTGAAAATTTTGGCAAAGGCAGTGTTTAGTTACTTCAAAATTCCAAAAATTTTACAAGATTCACCGTCACATCGAATCTTTAGACGCATACATAGAGTATTAAATGTAGGTAAAAAAAATAACTAATTGCACAGTTTGTCTATAAATGTCGAGACGAATCTTTTAAACCTAGTTAATCTATAATTGGATAAATTTTACCAAATAACAACGAAAAGTGCTATAGGAACTTTACGCCACCTTTTACAGCATCTAAACACTACCAAAATTTTTGGCATCTAAACGGTACCCAACATTGTTGTTTTCTGTATTTTCAGTAGCAGCTGTTAGCTCTTGCTATTTTATAGCGTTTTGTTCTCTGCAAGTGCAGTACCCATTTTCAGCAGCTAGCTAAAGCTTGTTCCTTATTGGTTTGGTCGGCAAGTGTGCTTACATTGTATGGCCTCTTGTGTGTTCTTTTGTTAGCTGTTTTTTTCCAAGTTGCAATTGTACCAAAGAAATTCTTGCAACTATCTATTAGTTTCCTATGCAATTTGTTTGGCATGCGGACATTTATAATTTTGTGGGTGAGGATTTCATTGCCTAGCTTATTTATCGATAGCATGCAACTATCTATATAAGCTAGCTGCAACCCGCTGCAATTAGAATGCAACTGGTTGCCTTTTGATTTTGCCATTTTTTTTGTGTGTATCTCTCTATCTCTATGTCTGTCAGTGTCTCTCTCTATCTCAGTGTGTGGGCATTTTCTTTTTTTCCTTTTGTTTTATGAGCTTAGTTTTTGTGGGCCCTTTTTTTGCCATCTGTTTTTTTTGCCTTTATTTGCCTTTTTGAGTAAGCGTGTGTGTGTCTGTGTGTGTCTCTCTCTCTGCGCGTCTCTCTCTGTGTGCGTCTCTATCTCTTTTTGTGTTTTTCTGTGTGTGTTTTGGGCCTCGTTTAGATTGCAAATTTTTGCAATCTGGACACTGTAGCACCACTAGTAGAGAACAGACCTTTGATCCTCGGCCAAAATGGGCTCTAGTCCCGGAATTTTTTGCCCCCGGGACTAGAAATACCTTTAGTCCCGGTTGGTGGCTCCAACCGGGACTAAAGGTCCCTGCCCAACGGCTATTGCGCCAGACAGAGGTGGCAAGGACCTTTAGTCCCGGTTGGAGCCACCAACCGGGACTAAAGGTATACTTTTACTCCCGGTTGGTGGCTCCAACCGGGAGTAAAGGTCTACTCCCGGGCCGTGGCTGCGCCCGGGGTTGGAAAGTTACCTTTAGTCCCGGTTGGATCTATCAACCGGGACTAAATGTTCTCCCTTTATAAATCGGCCGTCTCCTCCTTCCTCCCCGAGCCCGAGCTCAGCACATTTTGAAGCTCACTGATGTTCTTGCTTCCTCCCTCCCTCCATTGTTCCTCCATCCATTCTTCGATTCCTCCGTCGATTCTTCAGTTGTAAAGGTTACCAATCTCATACTCTCATTTTTTACCATTTTCTTATGCCATTTTATTCACTATATATATTTATGGTTCTTTATTGTGGTTTTTTTTCATTTGTAAGCAATTTGAGCTCAAAATCACTTTAAGCTTGCATATTTACATGAAAGAAGGTTAAAAATATCATTGTTTAGAGATGTAGATAATTTTATAGTTTGTTAATTTTATTTGTTTATAAAAGAAGAAATTTATAGTGTATTAAAAAATGAGTATAGAGAGTAGATGGCAACTGCTTCCGGGTCCTCGGCCTCTCATGGGTTTTCAAAGCGACTTAGGCCGGGCCTTCCTCTCATTCCATGTGGCAAGTGTCATGATGAGACGAAGATTGTGATGGAGTACCGAGTGAAGAAGGAGGGTCCCAACAAGGATCGTATCTTCTACAAGTGTCCGGATCGCAATGTGAGTTATTTTATCGTATTTAATGATTATGGTTAGTTTATACCTATTTTCATGATGGTTGTGATTAAAGTTCTAATTTTTTGTTTTAATTTCAGTGGGATGGCAGTGGACGATGTTAAGGCTTCTACTGGGAGGAAGAGTATGTTGAACTCGTGCAAAAATATCTTGCACAACAGGCAGATACGGCGGCTAATGAGGCAGTGATCCAGCCGAAGAAGCCCAAAGATGTTGCACAATCGGGGGATCTGTCTGTTTTAGTTGAGATTGGTCGCGAAATCCTTGTGCTCCTGAAATGTATTTTAGCTTTAGTTCTTTTAGTGGTAGTTGAGATTGTCTACATTGTAGCGATGCTTTCATAAATTTGTATCTTTTGTGGTGGCACGCATGTTGTATAAATAATTAATTATGATCTAGGTTTTAATATGATATTTATGTCATGTAATGCAGATGAGCCGTCATTGGATGTATAATGCTGATCGCCGCTCACAAGAGTTCATTGACGGCGTGCATTCTTTATTACGTGCGGCCGAGACAAACAAACGCGACGGTTTCATGTGCTGCCCATGTGCCATATGTAAGAATACAGTGGAATATCCTTGCTCAAGGACTCTTCATTCACACTTGTTCAAGTCGGGTTTCATGCCAAACTATATTTGTTGGACAAAGCACGGAGAAACCGGTGTTGTAATGGAAGAAGATGAAGAAGAAAAATGGGACGACAATGATATTATTCCTGATGGTGCGTGCCTCAATGATACTGCAATGGGAGAAGCTGAAGAAGAGGTAGCCGTAGAAGATGAGCCGGCTGATGATCTTTGTCAGGTCATTCGTGATGCACAAAGAGAATGTGAAAGTGAAAAGGAGAAGATCAAGTTCGAGCGGATGCTAGAAGATCACAAGAAATTGTTGTACCCAACTTGTGATGCAGGGCAGAAAAAGTTGGGAACCACACTAGAATTGCTGCAATGGAAGGCAAAGAATGGTGTATCTGACAAGGGATTTGGAGAGTTACTAAAAATCCAAAAGAAGATGCTTCCGAAGTACAATGAATTGCCCGCCACTACCTACGAAGCAAAACAAGTTATCTGTCCTATGGGCTAGAAATAGAGAAGATACATGCATGTCCTAATGACTGCATCCTATACCATGGCAAAGAGTACGAGAAATTAGATGCATGCCCGGTATGCCATGCGTCGCGGTATAAGATCAGGCGAGATGACCCTGGTGATGTTGAGGGCGAACGTCCACGTAAGAAAATCCCTGCCAAGGTTATGTGGTATGCTCCTATAATACCACGCTTGAAACGTCTGTTCAGAAACAAAGAACATGCAAAATTGTTACGATGGCACAAAGAAGACCGTAAGGTAGACAATATGTTGAGACACCCTGCTGATGGGTCCCAGTGGAGAGCAATCGACAGAGAATTCCCGGAGTTTGCAAATGACGCAAGAAACTTAAGGTTTGCTTTAAGTACAGATGGTATCAATCCTTTTGGAGAGCAGAACAGTAGTCATAGCACTTGGCCTGTTACTCTAAGTATCTACAACATTCCTCCTTGGTTATGCATAAAGCGGAAGTTCATTATGATGCCTGTGCTCATCCAAGGCCCGAAGCAACCTGGCAATGACATCGATGTGTACCTGAGACCACTTATTGATGAACTTCTCATTTTGTGGAATAAAGAAGGTGTACGTGTGTGGGATGAGTACAAACAGGAACACTTTGATCTGCGAGCATTGTTGTTCGTAACAATCAATGATTGGCCTGCTCTAAGTAATCTTTCAGGACAGTCAAACAAGGGATATAATGCATGCACACACTGCTTCGGTGATATTAGAGGTGTATTCTTGAAAAAATGTCGAAAGGTCGTGTACCTTGGCCATCGTCGATTTCTTCCTGCAAATCACCCCGTAAGAAAGAAAGGTAAGCATTTTAAAGGGAAAGCAGACCACCTGACCAAGCCTCGCAACCGAACCGGTGAGGATGTACTCGATATGGTCAATGATGTGAAAGTCGTCTTTGGAAAAGGACATGGAAGCCAACCTATTCCGAAAGACGCTAACGGTCACGCACCCATGTGGAAGAAAAAGTCCATATTTTGGGACCTACCCTATTGGCAAGTCCTGGAGGTCCGTAGCTCGATCGACGTGATGCACCTAACGAAGAATCTTTGTGTGAACCTGCTAGGCTTTATGGGTGTGTATGGAAAGCCTAAGGACACATTTGAAGCACGACAGGACCTACGTTGTTTGAGAGAAAGAGACAACCTGCATCCAGAGAAGACAGATGATGGACGCCATTACTTACGTCCTGCTAGCTACACTCTAAGCAAAGAGGAGAAGGAAATCATGTTTGAATGCTTAAACAACATCAAGGTACCATCTGGATTCTCCTCGAATATAAAGGGTATTATAAATGTGCCAGAGAAGAAATTCTGTAACTTAAAGTCCCATGACTGTCACGTTCTCATGACGCAATTACTTCCAGTTGCATTAAGAGGAATTCTACCTCCAAATGTACGTCTAGCCACCGTAAAGCTATGTGCATTCCTCAATGCAATTTCTCAGAAGGCAATTGATCCAACTGATCTAGCTAAACTACAGAATGATGTGGTTCAATGTCTCGTCAGCTTTGAGTTAGTGTTCCCTCCTTCCTTCTTTGATATTATGACACACCTCCTAGTTCACCTAGTCAAGGAGATTTTCACTCTCGGTCCTGTGTTCCTACACAACATGTTCCCCTTAGAGAGATTCATGGGAGTCCTGAAGAAATATGTTCACAACCGTGCTCGCCCAGAAGGAAGCATCGCCAAGGGCTATGGAACAGAAGAGGTCATTGAGTTCTGTGTTGACTTTATTCCCGACCTTGACTCGATTGGTGTTCCTGAATCGAGACATGAGGGGAGACTAAGCGGAAAGGGGACACTAGGGAGGAAAACATATATTGGTATGGATGATGATTATTTCAATAAAGCGCACTACACAGTTCTACAGAACTCCTCTTTGGTAGATCCGTATATTGAGACACACAAGGATCTCTTACGATCCGAGTTTCCAGGGAAGACTGAAGCTTGGATTACGCATAAGCACATGGAAACTTTCGGCGGTTGGTTGCGAAAAAAATGTCAAGGTGATGAGAGCATCCATGAGCAACTGTATTTATTGGCTATGCAACCATCATGGCATATCGTCACATACAAAGGGTACGAGATAAATGGGAACATATTCTACACAGTAGCCCAAGATAAAAGGAGTACCAACCAAAACAGTGGTGTCCGCATAGATGCCACAGACCCGAATGGGAATAAGCAGACATATTATGGACGCATAGATGAAATATGGGAACTAGAATATGCACCTACTTTGAAGATCCCATTGTTCAAGTGCCAATGGGTCAAGGTGACCGGAGGCGGGGTAACAGTAGACAACGAGTATGGAATGACAACAGTAGACCTTAGTAATATTGGGTACAAAGACGAACCATTCGTCCTTGCCAAGGATGTGAATCAGGTGTTCTATGTCAATGATATGTCTACCAAACCAAAAAGAGGGAAAAACGATAATGACTCAACCAAAGAGCCAAAGCGCCACATAGTTCTTTCAGGGAAAAGAGTCATCGTGGGAATTGAGGACAAGTCGGACATGTCAGAAGAATATGAAAAGGATGACCGAATTCCGCCCTTCAAAGTGAACAAAGACCCTAGCATCTTGGTAAATGATGAGGACACTCCATGGTTACGAAGCGATCATAACCAAGGGACATACATAAAGAAGAAGTTCACTGCTGTGCCCACTTGATGATATAGTGATTTAATATAGTGTGTGTTTGAGATATTATGTAATAATTGTGAATTCAGATGTTTATTATGTCATGTTTCAAATTAAATCAATGTTTGATTTGGTTACTGAGTGATGAAATATTAAAATATTAACGTTAAAATGATGTGAAAACAAATTTCCTGTCCAAAACCAATAATTTTAATAATTTTAATTAAACAATACATTTTGCATTAACGAAATAATAAATATTAGTTACATTATGTTTCATAATTCTAACAAAAAATAAAAAAAGTTAGGTTATCGATTTTTCCTATGTGCAATAAACAAAAATAAAATTCATATTTTTAACAAAATAATTTTATGCCTTTTATTTAATTTACTATGTATTTAATAAAAACTATTGCATTTCTATTGTATTTAACAAGACTATTCCTTAAAACAGGCGGGAAACGAAACTGCAGGCCACCTTTACTCCCGGGTGGGAAGCCCACCCGGGAGTAAAGGTGGGCTGCAGTTTCGTGGCCCGCCAAAAAAAGCCTTTACTCCCGGTGCGTGTTACCAACCGGGAGTAAAGGTATACCTTTACTCCCGGTTGGTAACACGCACCGGGAGTAAAGGTATACCTTTACTCCCGGTTGGTAACACGCACCGGGAGTAAAGGTACCTTTACTCCCGGTTGGTAATACGCACCGGGAGTAAAGGGTTTTTACTCCCGGTTGGTGGCTGGAACCGGGAGTAATTCTCCTCTGCTATATAACCTCCGGCGCCTGGCAGATCGATCCGCTCGTCTTCTTCCTCGTCGAACACCGCCGCCCTCTTCTCCTCGCACCGCGTCCGTTCGTCTTCCGTGACACCGGCGCCGCCGTCTTCTTCCTCGTGCGGCCTCCACCGCGCGCGCCCGTGCCCCTCCTCCGCGCCCGTGGCTCTCCACCGCGCCTTCCTCCGCGCCCGAGGCCCTCCACCGCGCCCTCGCCCTCCTCCGCGCCCGAGGCCCTCCTCCGCGCCCTCCTCCGCGCCCGAGGCCCTCCACCGCGCCCTCCTCCGCGCCCGAGGCCCTCCACCGCGCCCTCCTCCGCGCCCGAGGCCCTCCACCGAGGACATAGATCAATGTTTGTTAACGAAATTTTATCCAAATATATTCATGTAGGGTTTTTTTTGAAGGATTTGTTGTAGGATATATAATGGTCAAATAGGAACTCAATTTTGATACCCAGTTTGTAAACTAAGCGTTTTTTAGTTTATCAAAAATATCACATGTTTCTTCATTTGTGAACTTTGAATATACAGATATAATATATTAATGTTGCTAAAGTAATATGAGCATTACATATTTTTTTCCGAGAAGACTATCTTCAAACTTTATATCATAGCATCAGAGATCGCCTGTAGAAGAAGAAAATAAATTCTTATCATTTCGGAAATAGTAATGGCTATATGAGCAATAAGACACATATACTTACATTTCATAATGACTTATACTTATATTATTAACATAGACTTTTCTCATATGATGAATGACTACATGGTTGACGTACTATATATTGGTTTTGTTTTTTGAAGCTAGATGGCCGACCCGAGAAATATGGA
Organism: Saccharum hybrid cultivar R570; assembly: GCA_038087645.1. Taxonomy (NCBI): domain Eukaryota; kingdom Viridiplantae; phylum Streptophyta; class Magnoliopsida; order Poales; family Poaceae; genus Saccharum; species Saccharum hybrid cultivar. Next base: position 3,751,199 of record JAQSUU010000368.1, read on the forward strand.
TGAGGAGGAGTTGATGATGAATTTGATCAACACTGGCACTCAAGTTGCCGGCGATGATGGTGCTAAAAATAACGTGCAAGAGGATGTAGATGACGGGAGTCAGTACTTAGCTCTTGAACAAAATGAGCAACAACATATTGGCCAAGTATATATTTTTTATTATTAGCTATATATATATATTATCATATGTCTTATGTGTGCTCATGACATTAAAAATAATGTTTATGTTTTGTAGCCCTCTGGATCGACATCAACAACTACAACGAAGAGTAAAAATGTTCGAGGTCCCAAAAAGCCATTGGAGGGTCGCTTCATCATCTCGGAGTTCAATGTGGATACAGGAGAACCGGGGGGGCCGAATAAAATGAAATTTGTGCACCACTGTGGTTACCTTGTACGGGACCGGCTCCCGATTAGTACCCGTGAATGGAAGAAGAAGACCAATGCTCCTCATATCAGTTTTGTCTCCGATCGTGACAAGGCGTTAATTTGGAATGATGTCTTGGTACATTTCACGCTCCAAACAGATGATTATGATGATATAATAGATGGTGATGAATTGAAGGAGCGAGTTAGGGATTGGGCAATGAAGAAGATGGCCACCCAGTTTCAGACTTGGAAGAAACACCTATACACGACGTATGTCAAGAAGAACATAGCACCAGATTTTACTGTCCCAGGCCCGATCTCAAAGCAGAGGCCCTATTGGGATGAGTTTGTACAGTACAAGACTTCGGAAGAGGGTGTGAGTCGAGTGATAAAGAACCAACGTAATGCCCAACAGAAGACATACCACCATACCTTGGGATCAGGTGGCTACCCGACTGCCATTAAGAAGTGGAACAAAATGGAAGCAGACCTTCTTGCCAAGGGTATCAGACCAGAATCACTCGAGTGGGGAGAACGTGCAAAGAATTGGTTTTTCGCTCATGGGGGAACACTAGACCAGGAGACAGGGAAGTGCGTTTATGGCGCAAGACTGCAAGAAGCAGCAGAAAGATTGTTTTATGCTCAGAGAGCTACTGCTAGTGGTGCGTTCAGGCCCAACAGAGATAAGGATGAGCTGACATACGCCATCGGGACTATTGAACATGGTGGCCGAACTAGAGGCAAAGGAAGTGTCTCGTGGGAGCATGGATTCCCTCAGGACAGACCTTCCTACAGAAGTCGCCAGAGAAAGAAGGAAGAAGAGGCACAACGGCTCCAGAGGTTGGAGGAAGCGGTGCGTGAAGCACAGGAGCGGGAAAAAAACCTTGAAGCGAGAATGCAGGAGGAAATCAAAAGGCAAGTGCAAATAGCAGTGAGTGCAAGCAAGCAGGCATCAGAGCCAGGAATCAACATTAGCCAATCTGTTCAGTTGAAAAGCAGTTGCGCTTCCACGGAGATACCAAATCAAGGGGACACAGGACTGCACTTCCCTGTGGATGACGTCACTGAACCTTGTACAACGTGTGAGCTACACATTCCGAAGGAGAATTCCACAATCAAGGTGGCTATCGGTCTTGTTAATCCTATCGACCGAACCAAGACACCAAGGATTCATGGGAATATAATCCAAGAAGGATATGCCACCATCTCGGTAGATAAAGCTGAAAAAGGTTTTAGTGATTTGCCTCTTGATATTCCTGGAGGTGATGGTGAGAAGACTCTAGGAGAAGCGGAGAAGACATTCATTCTATGGCGCAAGCGCTACATCATCATTCCAGGGATGTCGGCTCCACCTCCTCCTGAACTACCTCACCATAGGTACGTGCGGATGAAAACACTACATCATTAATTTGTATTGGCTTAAATAATTAACAATCTGCTCATAATAATATGTCATTCCTTTTTTTGTAGCAGATCCTCCCCCAACCTAAATCCAATTGTTCAATCGCCAGATCATCATAGTGCTCTGTACGATGACATTATGTTGGAAGACGAGGCTGCATCCACACCCTCTACAAGGAGGTCTCCAACGCCGCAGCCGCCACCTCCAAGGAGGTCTCCAACGCCGCTGCCAACACCTCCAAGGAGGTCTCCAACGCCTCCCCCGCCCCCGCCTACCAAGAAGCCTAGCAAGAGGCCAGCCCCTCAAACGAAGAACCAGTCCCCGCCTGCAAAGAAAGCCACCGTGAAACCAAGGGCTATTCCCAAAATAATATCTGAAGAGAAGGAAGAAGGAACTGATGCATATAAAAAAGACATGTCTAGATTCTATGACAAACTTAAAATGAATCAAGAAGCAAGGAGAAACCCAGAGAAACCGTACTTCTTCGTAGCTCCGGATATTTTAAGAAAAAAGGTGACTTCTTACCAGCATCAACAGCGGGAATCTCGTAAGCCGTCCAAATCAACGTTATCAGACTATGACCGCACTCTCACCAAGTCAATTGAGGCGGCACAGAAAAAGAAGCGGGCAGGGAAAGGAGTTGCCCAACTCGGACAACAAGCGCACCAATCAATCCCCCCGCTAGTTGTTGGTAATGAATATGGTTCGAATTTAGGATTAATGCATCAGGCAAACATACCTCCGGATGTCGATTTGGATCACCTTGGTGAATTTCTTGATGAGACTGGTCTCGACCTTTACCAGATGTTTGGTGATGGAAACATTGAGAGTGCGGCGGAGGTTGATATTTGGAAGAAAAAATTTATACTAGGCCAGAGTCTATACAACCCTCAAGCCTTATCTGATCTGGGGACGCAAATGTACCTGCTAAACAAGTGGTACATGCAGGCGTCTACCAGTGGAGACATCTGCGTTGGTGTCAGAATTAGAGACGAACATTGGTTTCGTGGCGATGATGTTATGTATGTTGACTTTGCAGAATTTCATCAACTATGCCACCTGACATCTCTGGACAAAGTTATCATTAGCTGCTATTGCCTGTAAGTAATAATTCTTTCGATCTATTATTAAACTCATCATATGTGTGTATATGCATATAAATTATCCTAACAAGTACTATATATATGCAGATTTACAATGACAGAGCTCAGAAAGGAAGGATGCAATGAAATTGGTTTTGTTGATCCCCATATAGTATTCAAAGACCCAATTACTCCAATGACTAATTGGAAGTCTGAGTCAGAGAGTAACCTCATGAACTTCTTAGTGAACCAACGCCACAAGAAGGATATACTCTTTCCCTATAACTTCAAGTGAGTGTTAATCATGTCGATCATAGCCTTAATGGCTCATATGTTGATTCTAGTTAATTAATGAGTGTTATGCGTTATATCCTATAAACATATGCAGCAATCACTGGATATTGATGGACATCGATCTGGTGAAAAGTCACTTGATAATCTATGACTCGATGAGAAAACCACAACAAGACTACCAAGATATGATAGATATTATCCAGAGGTAATTTCGGGATCTCTAGCAACTATATATACACACAAACATGATGATTAACTATATCTAATGATGTGGCAAATTTTTTATTGGGCAGTGTTTGGAAAACCTTTATTGAGAAGCAACACATGGAAAAATGCAAAGCGCCACTGAATGTAATCCCATTGAAAGTAAGTCCCCTGAATCGCATCATCTTTATTAATTAAACATATAGCTTTCACCGGATCACCAGATTGGATGACAAATCTTTTTCTCGTAAAGTGGTGTCTGAGGCAGGAACAGGGGAACAACTACTGTGGTTACTATGTTTGCAAGTTTATCAAGGTGGTCTCCCAAAGAACTCCTACAGAGAGACTCAAAGTACGTTAAAAATACACTATATATTCATTTAATTATTATTATTGATTGTGTTACTATGTCTTTATATATATATGTACATATATTAATTTATTTTCCTTTAATTCAAACCTGTAGACTCGATGGTTGGAGGAAAAGGTCATACGGCAAGACCAAATCAAAGCAATTCAAGAGTCTATAGCCGGATTTTTTAATGAGCAGGTCATCGATTCCAAGGGCGAGTTCTACTTCGACCCAACACTGCCATTGAAGCCAAGCTAGAGGATGAGAAGAAACTCGTTATGTCACAACAACTATAATGCAATCTTTTGTAATATATGCACATGAAATAATATAATGTAAAATACACATATGCATGCATGCATGTAAATATATATATGATGCATGCATATATATATATATATTTCTATGCTTGAATTGTGTGATTTAATACGTTCATTGTGCTTGAACCGAAACATACTATATGCGCGTATAAATGTATAATTAGCAGCGTACAATACGACTTCGAAAACCTATTTTGAAAAGAAAACAAAAAAATGAAAAGAAAAGAAAAAAAACCTTTAGTCCCGGTTCGTATTACCAACCGGGACTAAAGGTGCTGGCCATCGTGGCATGTCAGGAGGCACCTTTAGTCCCGGTTGGTGTTACCCACCGGGACTAAAGGTCCTCCTTTAGTCCCGGTTCCTCACCCGGGACTAAAGGACCCCCCTTTAGTCCCGGATGCTTGCTCCCGGGTGGGGAACCGGGACTAGAGGGGGTTCCCCACCGGGAGTAAAGCCCGTCTCTGTACTAGTGCACGTTTCGTTTGTATTTGACAAACTTTGTCCAATCATGGACTAACTAGGCTCAAAAGATTCGTCTCGTGATTTACAACCAAATTGTGCAATTAATTATTTTTTTACCTACATTTAATGCTCCATGTATGTGTCTTAAAATTGATGTGATGGAGAGAGTGTGAAAAAACTTGGAATTTTGAGGCAATCTAAACAAGGCCTTGGTGTGGGTGCATGTCTCTGCTTGTGGTTATGTGTAAGTTGTAATGCTACTTCGATTTTCAGATTAAATAGTAGGCCTCTGATGTTTCACTTGCCTGCGGTTGCGGTTGCAGTTCCATGGCTTTGCTAATCATTCATCAATGTCCTAACGTTACCTGACGAAATAGATGACCAATTGAAGAGCCTGCTCAACTCAATGTCTCAATCTAATTTTGGCTTTTCCACCTTTAATATCGTCTTCTGGAACAGAGACATTGTACAAATTTATTCTCTAGTAGTGAATAGTGATGGCCATATCTCATTTGCGTTGTTATTATCCCAGACTGTGTTAGATATGCAGCAGTATCAGTATTATGTGATGGCATGAACAGCAATGCACCAAATGTTATTCTCTCTCTCTCTCTCTAAAATCTTTGTTCCCATGTTGTACCCAAACCTCTCTGTTTTTTCCCTTTCATCTTACCTCTAGTGCAGGGGATATATACAAAAGGAAATATGCATTTCCCCCTAGCTAACTCTTGTATCATTGCTCTCCAGGTGCGAGGTCGAACTTGTGCTCGGATGTTCGCAGACTATCTATCGGAGACCAAGGAGGATTCAGGGATAAAGAACATCATGGTACTAGAGCGAGGGTTTAACGGATGGGAGGCTTCAGGGCAACCTGGCTGTTTTATCTCTTTTTGTGTTTTTCTGTGTGTTTTAGTGTGGATGTGTGTCTCTGCTTGTGGTAGTGTGTTTTTTTACTTCATTGTGTATTTGTAGATGATTTTTGGTTTTTTTAGTAGATCTGTATTTTTTTTGACCTGCTGCTGTCATTTTCTGAGTGGGTCAAAGATTCTCCCGCATGTTTTTGGTTTTTGAATCGCACGCCCGCGCGTTCGAAAGAGCATACTCCCTCCGTCTCACAAATAAATGCACGTTTTTGACTTCTACACTTCTTGTTTGACCGTTCGTCTTATTTAAAATTTTTTAATAAATATTATTTGTTTTGTTACGACTTATTCAATCATTAGAGATATTTTCATAATGATTTATTTATTTTATTATTTGTAAAAAAAAATTAAATAAGACAAATGGTCAAACATAGAGTGTAGAAGTCAAAAACGTTCACTTATTTGTGGGACGGAGGGAGTACTCCGTGTGATGGGCATTTCAAATGCCTGCCCGCGCGATTGAAAGGATCAGCCCCACGGTCTTCCCTCGCAGCAAAATCTCTCTGCCCTTTGTGCTTCAAATAGCATCCTGCTGTTGGCGAGCAACCGCCTTGTTGCAAAGATGAGGGGGAGGCGTGCGGCGGGGGCTGAGGTGTGGACGTACGTAGTACTCGTACATGCAGGCTGGAGTGAGGGTCCCGTGCTTTGTTGTTTCTACCCTGTAGAGATGGAGAGAGCGATAACGAGAGGGGCGGGGACTGAGTTGTGTCGGGTTCCGTGCTTTCATGTTTCTAACCTGTAGCAATGGAGACAAAAGAGAGAGGGAGGGATTCTCACTCCATAGGATTTGCGCTTCTCCCAATTCTCTCTCCTGTTTGCTTCAAAGAGCTGCTGCCGGCCAAGGAGGGTGTCGTCCATGTTACCCAGCGGTGCATGCATGCAAGATGCTTTGGTAGTGTTTAGATGGCCCTGGTTTAGTTCCCCCAATTCTCTCCCAAATTCCACTATGCAAAAAGAAGATTCTCCGTCACATCAAAATGTCGGCAAATGCATGGAGTACTAAATGTTGATGAAATCAAAAACTAATTGCACAGTTTTGTTGTACTTTGCGAGACGAACATTTTAAGCCTAGTTAGTCAAAATTTGGATAATTTTTACCAAATACAAACGGAATGCTACAGGAATTCTGATACAGTGTTTTTCTCCCCTATTCGCCGAACTAAACGAGGCCATGGTGTAAAAGTTGGTGTAAAGTTCCTGTAGCACTTTTCGTTGTTATTTGGTAAAAATTTATCTAATCATGGACTAACTAGGCTCAAAAGATTCGTCTCGACATTTACAGACAAACTATGCAATTAGTTATTTTTTTTACCTACATTTAATACTCCATGCATGCGTCCAAAGATTCGATGTGACGGAGAATCTTGTAAATTTTTTGGAATTTTGAAGTAAGGGGGTGTTTAGTTCTCAAAAATTTTCACCCCAAAACATCACATCGAATCTTGTGGCATATGCATGGAGCATTAAATATAGACGAAACAAAAAACTAATTGCACAGTTCACCGTGAAATCGCGAGAAGAATCTTTTAAGCCTAATTAGTCCATGATTGAACAATAATTGTCAAATAAAACAAAAAAGCTACAGTACCCAAAACCAAAAAAATTCGCGAACTAAACACCCCCTAACTAAACACTGCCTTTGGTGCATGCAGCTCTTCCTGCTGCTTCAAAAGAAAAAGATGTTTTGACAGCAGCATCCACCTTGCTTCTCCGCTTGTTTGAACACGACACTAAATTCGTTTCCCGCGCAATAAATAAAATTTGTTTCCCGCGCAGGAGCACATGGTGTAGTTTTTGTCCCAGTAGGTCCGCCCATGCCCCCGCGAATGTCCTATATAAGACACCTCATCGCCACTAAAAAAACAATCTATTCTCTACTCGACATACACGGGTAGAAACAAAGACGGTGATACAAAATAGATGTGCACCAATAGGGGTGTTGGGGGCATACTTCGACTTATCATAGTTGCCTTTGCCCTACCCTCAGCAAGATGGAGCATCCTGCACCTGGTGACACAACGGTAACTCATGCAGCCCTAATTGTGTTGGTGAAACAAGTGCAATGATTTTCCAATCCCCATCTCTGGTCCTTTCTTTGCAGGGCAAAGAGTTTCTGGAGGGGTCCATAGCAGCCGACCTCAGTGTCATTTCATCGCAAGGGACATCGGTGTTGTGTGATGTTCCATTAAGACTTACTGAGTTGTGCCCAGGACTGTACTACTTCATCACACCGTGCGGGATTAGGGTTGATATTGTGGTGTACGAGACACAGGAGCAAGAGGGTGCGTACACGAGAGCCATGTTTGCCCAGTGGCTTGAGCTTGGGTATACAGGCATAGCGCACAATGTCATTCGTTTAGACATTTGATGGGTGGGGCTATCCCCCTCGCCTGTTTGTTCTCTCGATTGTGTTTAAAATAAACTGGAGTCAATTTCTAGCGTTCATTATGAGGACCAATGAAATTGTATATATTACTAATGGGTAATTTAATTAGGCTACATTAATTCTCTATAAAAAATTATAAAATTCAGCATCTCAAAGAATAAAGAATCCACGCGCACAAGGTCAAGGAGCATGGTGAAGCTAACAACCTGAGATATAGTTATTATCCTTTTACTGTTTTGTGCCCATCCAAAAGGAAAAAGGCTCAGGCGAAAGCCTTGCCAAGCTCTACTTGGTTGCGACGTCATTCACTTCTCTGGAGACATCGTTGAAGAGCTCATATGCCTTGTTGTTCAATAATCAGTGTTTCTATGGTCGTGCTATCTTTTACCCTTGTGCTGGGGTATAATTGCTGATTTCTTATTAGTGGATATGCTGTATTATATAAAAGTGGGTTTAAAACTTTCTATTAGGTCGTTTTGGGCCAATATATATAAATTCAGGTGGGGAGCGGCCCCCTACCTCTGCGTCTCTCTCCTTCCGGATCTGTGCTGTAAAGAGTTTAAAAAAGTACTAAAAAACCTGTGTGGTAATCTTTTCTCATTTTTTATTCCATCGCCGTCAGTATTAGCTGGGGATTTTTTGCCAACCCATTGTGGACGCATTGATGTGCTCCGGCTGCTGCCATAGCATGCTTTGGATGGCTTTTGGAAGCCGTGAGCCGCTGTTGTTGCCACAGCCTATTGCCTCAGGTAGTCAGGTTCATGTATGTGTACGGAGTACGCTTTTTTGCATGCATGCTGGCGGTCTGCCGTGAAGCAAAAGTTCCTGCATGGACAGAAAAGTTTGGCCTGGTTTAGATTCCAAACTTTGGAGGCAAAGTGTGCATAGTAAGTGTCTCGCTACACTATAGCAATTTTATTTTTATTTAGTAATAATTGTCTAAACATTGATTAATTAGGCTTAAAATATTCGTCTCGCAAAGTACAATAAAACTATGTAATTAGTTTTTGATTTCATCTACATTTAGTACTCCATATATATGTCGATATTTTGATGTAATGAGAAATCTTCTTTTTACACAGTAGAATTTGAGGGTGAATTTGGGTATCTAAATAAGACCTTTGCAGGAAGATTGCCGTCGGATGTACGGGCCCTGCAAAGTTGCCTTCGGAGCATTCGGTGCGAACAAACGTAAAGCTGCCTTGCGCCAAGGGCCAAGAGCGGCCTTGACGGCACGGGCACGGCGTGGGCGGCTCTACTTTTTGCATGTCTCACCCACACCGTCACTCTCGTCCTCCGTCGTCTCGTACAAAACTCTAAAACGTGAAACAACTCTAAAACACCCGCCATTTCTCACAGCTCGGGCTGCTTTCGTCCGCCAAGAGCATCTCAAGGAACATATCATACGGGAGGAATTTAAATTCTTTTGTCAAACAACTCGATAACACTTTTTTTTTACTTCAAGATGTTAGTCATTTTGGATTATAAGCACTATATCAAGGACACTGTGAACATGAAGAGAAGTGCTAGAACATGAACAACAATTGCTGAACTAGAACAAGAAAAATACGCCATACTACACCCTCCATAGTAAAACTCATGAGCTGACATAGTTTTGTAGAGCACGTGGTTCCCGTGCACAGTGCAACCGAAATAATTCTTTGCAAAGAACATGGTGCATGTGCGTAATGCAATCACACAGTTTTGTATAGCACATGCTGCATGTGCTCAGCGCTACCGGTATGCTTTAGCATGTGAAAGTCCATCAGCTTGTCTAGACGTGAGACTAGCAACGATCCATCAGCTTCTATCTTTTTAAGGTCATTTATACAGATGCATCCAAAAACAAGAATTAACTATGTGCCCAGGCAAGGTTCTTCCTTTTTGACCCACGCTCAAAATTTGATTCGTTGTAGAAAAATAATTTAGAATTCCTGGTTGCATGCAAGTACTGGTAAGCAGATTAACACATCTTTCCTTCGGCCTGTGGCAGCAATACACATCCTGACATCCAGCCAGGTCCTTTGATCCTCTTCATTAGAAAATGAAAGAAACTAAGTCAAATGCAATAAATTAAATTGGATGACGATCTGGAAAATTTCAATAATATAAATCTAGAGAACTATAGAGCATACCTCCATCTAAAATAGCCTAGATAGGCCGACCCAGGCTATTCCAATTAACTGCTGTTGCTGCCAAGGGTTGATCAATTGAAGTAGAGGATGCCAAATCACAAAGTAAGTGGAAAGAAGGGTGATTTAGCAAAGAAGCACATGTTGCACACCCCACCGCCCCCCCCCCCCCCCCCCCCCCCACCCAAACCAAGCAATCAGTAAATAGGTGTGGTTCCGGACTTCCAGTTACTCATCCACATCCTAATCATTGGTTCCAGTAACTCATCCACATCTTCATCAGTTGGCCAGAGCACAGCTCGACAAATTGTGCAAACCAATCTTAATCATTGAACAGAACAGAGCACAGCTCGGCAAAATTGTGCAGACCAATCTTTCTCGGTGGCAGGCCTGGACTCCATTTAGGTGGAGCTATATGATTAGAGAAGCATACCAATTTAAATCAAGATTGATTACAAACCCCAAAAAAGTAAAAACAATAGCATCCTTACATGCGATGAATATGTTTCCTTTTGATGTCGAAACAGCAGAACCCTTTGACATGTGCTCAGTTGTTCACAAGCCTGAACAAATGTCCATCAAGCACCGAGCAAGGAATTACATAGTGAGGGAAGAAGTGCCCTCTCGTTACTGCTTGATCTCGAGCAACAAGGATGGGTGAGAGGGAGGAGAGCGCTCACTTCTTTGGAGAAGAGATTACAGAGGCACATCTATGCTAAGCACAACAAAAAATTGTAGCACTGCAGAGTGTAGACAAAGGAGGTGGAGGGGGATTCTTCCAAGTTAACATAGCAGCACATCACACCAAGTTCAGCGATGAACTCATAGCCAGGATTGAAGAAGGATTGGAGAAAAAAAATGTTGCGTTTTCCAAGTCCCAGTAGCAATCGAACTTGCTTTAAAGGCAGCAATGGATCTCACGAGATTCGCATCCCCTACCGGCCAAATCAAGAGAGACAATGCTCGTTCAAAAATAAAAAACTTTCTTTCCCATGCGCGCGGCACAAATCAGTCACAGAACTGATTTCACACCCACAAAAAAAAAAGTCACAGAACTGCAAGAAAAAAAAAGCAAAGGGGATGGATTACACGAGGCCAAAATGCCAAATAAACAGAGGAGATGGAGAGGGGAAGGAGGCTTACCCGAAAATGAATGCTCTCCGCCGCCATGGACGCGGCCACGCCTCCGGGCATCGCTGTCCCGTCATCCCTGTTGCGCGTCTTCCGTGCATGCGCTGGCGACGGCACGGGCACGCCGGAGGACGCCTTCGCGCGGCTGTGCTGCGCACAACCTCGCTGCTCACCGAGACCAAGGAGGAGCGCTGCGACGCCGTGAGATGCAGAGACAGAGACAGGTTGCCTACCTAGCTCAATCGGCATGTTGGCAATCGCCGGTGAGCCTGACTTCCTGAGCGTGCGGAAGTCTAGGCCGATGTCCCCGACGAACGAGCTGTTGCGGAAGTTGAGCACTCGGAGCCAGCGGCACCGCGAGATCGTGGCGGGAAGCTCGACCTAGAGCTGGTTGGTGAATGCCCGTGGAACATGTAAGGTAGCGGCCCGGAGAAGGCATTGAAGGAGAAGTCGAGTCGGACGAGACTGCTGAGGGTGCATAGGCGAGGCGACAGGCTGCTGGAGACAGAGTTGGTGTGGAGGCTGAGGGACAGCAGCGACGTGATGCTGAAGAGATCGTCCGGGAGCGCGCCGTCGATGCCGTTGCCGTCGAGGGAAGTTGGGTGCTCGGCGAGCGACCGACATTGCCCGAACCCAGGAACGCGTTGGAGAGCCTGTTCATTGAGAGCTGTAGGACGCGCACCATCGGAGCGCACAGGACGGCGGCGTCGACGGGCCCTCGAAGATGTTGCCCGACACGTCGTATGCCCTGAGGTTGCCAGCGCCGGCGTGCACGGGGTGGGTGCCGTCGAACGCGTTGCACGAGACGCTGAACGCGCGGAGCGCTGGGAGGTCGATTGCCACGGGTCCGCGACTGAGCAGACCGTCGGCGAGCGCGTTGGCAGCCCCGAGGTCGGCGCCGAGCACCTCGAGGGTCTGGAGCAGGCCCGTGGGCAGCGCGCCGCGGAGCGCGCTAGCGGAGAGGTTGAGCACCCAGAGCGCGGCGAGGCCGGCGAGCGATGCGGCCACCTGCCCCCGCACATCACCTCGGGCCAGACGCAGCACCCATCGTCGGACGCGCTGGCGGTCGGCGAGCCGTCGACCGCGGCGTTGAGGCCCGTCGAGAACACACCAATTGCGAGACGCCACGGTCCTCGTTGGCTAGCACCGAAGGAAGGAAAGCCCGGAGGCGCCGAGACGGACGGCCGCCGGACGGGCGTCGGGCGTGGCCGCGTCGGAGGCTGGCGCGCGCAGGAGGCCCCGTCCGCAGCCCGGCCGCTCGGATCCTGGCCGGCGCGAGCACGGGGCGCACTGGAGCCGCCGGACCAGCTGCCCCTGGCCGCTGCGAGGGCCGAAGGGGACCCGGGGGCGTCGCCTCTCCTGCTTCCCCGAAGCACCTCGTGCTGCGCCGCCAGGATTGGGCTCCAGGCGCCGGGGCGAGCGCGGAGATCCAGGCACGTCGCGGCCAGAGGCCAGGGCCAGCCCAGGGACGTCGCGGCTCCTGCTTCGCCGAACCACCTCGTGCTGCCCGCGCAGGCGGAGGCGGACCGCCGGCATTCAGCCACCGGTGCGAGAGGTGTGCCGGGCGCGGCCTCCAGATCGGCCGGCACAGGGGAAGAGGGGGCGCCACCCGGCAGCCGGATTGCGGGGAGGAGGCACGGCAACTAGAACTCGGGGCAGAGCTCGATCGCCGTGGTGGTGGGGAGCTCGGTCATCGTCGGCGCAGGTCAGAGGTGGGCCGGAGCGTGAGCGTGGGCACGCGCGTAAAGCCGCTGGTAGATCGAGGAAGAGGATGGGTGATACAAATACAAATACAAATACAAATGGAAGAATGCGGGGGCCTACCTTAACCCAATGCGGAAACGAATCTTGGAGCGCATCCAACGTCCATCAGCGCGTGCGTAGCTACACCCGGTAGCAGGAAATCCACTCTCATATATATATATATATATATATATATATATATATATATATATATATATATATATATATATATATATATATATATATATATATATATATATATATATATATATATACACACGCTATTCTACACCTTAGGTGTAGAATACTATTCTACACCGAGCTGTTATACTGAACAAAATTTAATAATGTCTAGTAGTCGCGTATTTCATGGTATTGTGCGTAGTACTGACTGATACTGAACACGGTTCAGTAGTACTCAGTATTTTTTTAGGTCATTTTTGGCTTGTGGTGTAGAATAATATTCTACACCTATGGTGTAGAATAGCGCTGCCGTGTGTGTATATATATATATATATATATATATATATATATATATATATATATATATATATATATATATATATATATATATATACGCTATTCTACACCTTAGGTGTAGAATACTATTCTACACCGAGCTGTTATACTGAACAAAATTTAATAATGTTCAGTAGTCGCGTATTTCGTGGTATTGTGCGTAGTACTAACTGATACTGAACACGGTTCAGTAGTACTCAGTATTTTTTTTAGTCAGTTTTGGCTTGTGGTATAGAATAGCGCTGCCGTATATATATATATATATATATATATATATATATATATATATATATATATATAGACAAAGCGTCAGCGAGATATTGTTCCGAGCGTAACACTCAATAGAACCATCATGCGTGCATGCATGGAGCGTCGTTGGCCACACGCCCAAGTAAAGAAACGAACACGCAAAAGGGCAAAAAGAGCAAAGGGCGGGGCGGTGGACGGCCTGGCTAGCTAGTCTTTGCATTGCTCCGATCCGTGACTCATCATTCTGCATGATGCTGCTCGATATAGCAAGTATATATGCCTTGCTCTCGCTGCAAGTAGGGCACTGCAAGACTTTTTCCGTACTACACTGATATATGCAGGCAAGATGGAGGGAATTAATAATGAAATAATAGACAAATGTCCTGCATTCCTATATTCTAGAAAGAAAAACACACATGAACAGTCATCACAGCTAGTACGATTTAATTTGTATCCAACATGATGAGATGCACTTTCACTTGCCAATATCATTCGATAGCAGTTTGGCAAGCTCATTATCAAAGACCAGTAGGAAGCAGCCCAGCTCGCTCATCGTCGTCTATGCGTTCCCTTATCACTGTTTCTGATTTATCGAGCGTTGAGTATTGTCACACTGATTATTTGGTTGTTTGTCGCCGGTCGTCAACTAAGACCATAAATGTTTGTTTCTATTTACATCCTATTATATGTCATTCTTTACACGCTCCTTCTCACCTCTCAAATCCGTGCTTTTTTCGAAAGCGTGCAATTACACGTTCTTCATTAAGTGGAATCAGAAGTTTGATAAACCCGTGAACCATCACGGCGAGGAGCCGTAGGATTCACGGGGGGCACACATGACACAAGTCGCCACCAAGGTGGCGGAACCGCGCGGTCGTACTAACTAGATAACCAGCCGATCAAGAGGCTACGTGGCCAGGGCAGTAAGTAGCCCAATGGAACTGAAGCCCGAACCAATGAGCTCGTCCGCCTCGGTGATGATTCGTTGTGCCAGATTTGCACTCGTCGCTGCCCGATGGTCGAACGTTCGGGCATTCCTCTCCTTCCAGATGCACCACAAGACCAGGAGCACAAGCGAGTCGAAGCTCCTCCAAAGCGTCCGTGGCAGCACGACCCGAGCTGGAAGCCACCAGCCAATCAACGTCGAGTTTTGGCATGGTGTAAGAGTGTCGAGGCCGATGGGTAGCAGCAACCGCGCCCAGACCTCCCTAGAGAAGACACAGGAGCACAGGAGATGGTCTGTGGTTTCGTCCGCCTGGTCACACAGCACGCATGTCGCAGCCGGCTGCAAACCATGGCGTCTCATTAGCCCCGGTTTGGCACAGCTTCTCAACCACCTTCACAAGTTGATGCTGCAATTTGGCTTAGAGGTAAAGCTATTCTTTGTTTACCTAATACTGCCTCCCGACACAGGAAAAAGGTTAGCATTATTCTGGTCCCTAAAGGCATCTTTGACAATTAATTTCTATATATGTCAAAAGTCAAATTAAATTAAAGCATTATGAAACTATTTTTCATGGTAGATCGATGCATGCTGTTCTCATGAAAAAGCATGTTTTGTAAGACATGGTTCCTATAAAAGGATAAAACACTACATTGCCGGGGAAGTAATGGGAAGATACCTGCATTTACATTGTTTTTGGCATGCCAAGGCTTGTGTGTGGTAGTCTGGTAGATGCATGGTTTATTTGATATATATCCTACTGATGGCACTTTACTCTGTAGATTTAACTGGATGGTATAATATTTGGGCTGTAAAAAGTTGCTCTCTTTCTAAGTTATTGTTTGCCTGTTTGAAATATATGGCAGTGGTGAGTCGTTGGATGGCACTAAAGCATATCAACCTTGGTAATTTAGATAACAGTTAGGAAATAATATGGTAGTGAACAGAGAATTGAAGGAGTCATTGGTCTGGGTGTTCTTTTTTTAAGTGTTAGCTGGATTTTTCTGTGACTTTACAACAGAAATTATGCTCTTGTGTGCTATCTTCCCGCTTAGTAAAAAAACTATATTGCTGCAACTAGTTTCTAGGCTGAATTATTTTCTAGTTGCTGATGTCAACACTTTGGCACACCTTAAAAGTGTTCAGGACTTTGACTATTTACTCTCTTTTTTTTGTCATTGAATCATCAATGAATTTTATTAAGTTGATACTTCCTTGTGTCAGGTCCGAACTGTATGCTCATCAGATTGCATATGTGATGATCAGCCAGCAGACTAGAAAACCGAGGAACTCTTGTTGAATCACCTTGAAGAAGTAGAAATCTTTGGATGGAGAGGATCTGAACATGAAGTTGCTTTTATGAAACGACCTTTCAATCTGGGGACAAGGCTTAAAGAGATGACAGTAAATTTCTATTTTACAACCTCTGAAATCAAGGTAAAGGAGTTGTACCAAGTATTTCAGAGTTTCTCTAGGCCAAGAGTATGCACAAAATTTTACCTATATCAGAAGCATGGGAAGGTGTTATATGCACCTGAGTACTAGCACACCAGGTTGTCACTGTAGGTCAGAAGCATGGTTTATGTTTTCTTGTTATGAACCGTACTGTATGAGAGCATCGAAATGCTAGAAGATAAAGGAAAATGTTGAATTAACGAAACGTTTGATCCAACTAATTAAACTCAAATATGTGCATCGCTAAAAGGCTCTCTAATAACCGAATCAAAGCTTTGGATAGGTAGGACGATCTTAAAAGGATAAGTTTTGGGTAACTGGTTTTGTAGCATTGGATGCTAAATAAGGTTATCGTTTCTCTTCTAGCAAGCCTCTGAAAGTGTTCTGGAAGGCAAAGGTAGCCACAGCTGTGTTTTATTCTTTGCGTCACGGTAGGTTCTCACGGTACGTGGTGTCTTCAGTATGTGCACTGATCATATCTGAAACAAAAGTGTACGTGGATATATATTTAGTACTTCCTCGGTTTCAAATTATAAGACATTTTGGCTTTGCTAGATTCATAGTTTTCGCTATGCAATTAGATATCTGTTATGTTTAGATACATAGTAAAATCTATGAATCTAAAAATGCTAAAACGTCTTATAATTTGGGATGGAGGAAGTAATTCTTTTTGCGTCCTCCACTCCTCCGTGAATGAATGAATGCTTCTTTGCGTGCTGTCTGAATAATCCCCTGGATGCCTCCAAGTGAACCAGCCAGAGTCCGGGAAATATATATACAGATATATACATATAAAATGCCATGCATCGGCCATCAAGTTAAAGACCATCCTAACCAGGCATCAGCTTCCGATCCACCATTGCATGCTAAGCGTGCATTTCTTTCAGATTCGCTACGGGAAAAAAATTAGGGAATGATGGAAGAGGTTGGAAGGCCGGAAGAGCTGATGATAAATCGCACCACAAGGCTTTGGAAGGACACAGGTCCACCGTCGTGCTCCTCGGTGGCTTCGTCGATGATCTGCTGCTCAAGGAGTTCTGGGTTCTCACTGCACTCAGCTTCATCATGTCATTCAAGTAAGCAATAATTTTCTCATCTCTGTTAATTTTGTCTCCCTTTGTATTAGTCCTATTGCAATTATAATTTTGTTTTTCATTATTGGAAAATTAAATAGGAATCATTATAAGTCCTATCTGCGGCACGCGGGCGTTATAAATGATCTATGTGTTTTCCTAAACAAAATGAGCTATTTTTTGTCTAATTTTTTTCCGAATTTTTTCTATCACCGTTAGAATTCTGATATTCCCGTTTATCAGTGACCACCGAGATTTAAAAAATGTCGGTAGAGTAAACCTTGGTCCGGTTTCAATTGTCTTCTGATTCTTGGCAAGTATAGGCCGAATCATATCCATTTCCAAAACACCCTCCGTCCATTAAACGTGACATTCTGTTGTAGATTATCCATTCCCAAATAATAGGAGCCCCAATTTAAGTGTACGATATGTATATGTGCTTACTATTCACATGTTCCCCATGTCCGATCTACGTCGTCTTTTCACGATCATATGTTCCACGCAATTTTGTATTGCATGGCTTCACAAAGTGAACTGGAATGAACCGGCTCTAGTCTAGATACTGTCTTCCAATTAGTCATGGAGTGGCTACCGCTAGCTCAGTCCTAAAATTATTTGACACAATATCCTCAATTTTATTTGTCATATCTATAGACAATCTTATCCCCTGCTGACCTAACATATTACACAGGATGATTGAAATTGTTAGCTTATAACGACCGTTTCGTGCATGCTCACAACAATGGTCAACTATCAACAATACTGAAACAGCTTTAGGTTTCATTCCCCTTCTGTCACAGATGAGTATGACCCCCTTTATTTTCATTCCTTCGAAAACGCAGGATATAGGGAACTGTCAATACAAGATGGAAGACATGGCAGTGCTCCCTGCAATTACATGTTTGCACCTAATGGTAATGGCAAATGGACATGCCTTTGAGGCCAGTGCATTCCATGTTCTCAGATTGTCTACTGGTATAAGAAGGTTGATGCTGATGTTATCTGCTACTCGCTCAGAGGTAAACCTATTCTTTGTTTGCCTAATACTCTCTCCAGACACAGAAAAAAAGGTAGCGTTTTGGTCCCTAAAAGGCATTTTTGACAATCAATTTCAGTTAAAGTATGTATCGAAAGCCAAATTAAATTAAAGCATTATGAAACTATTTTTCAAGGTAGATCGATGCATGCTGTTTTTATGAAAAAACATGTGTTTGTATTTAGTTAGACATGGTCCCTAGGTAAAACACAGCTCGTTTTCTTACTGGAGTAAATATTGAAGTTGCCAGGGAAGTAATGGGAAGAAACCTGCATGTGTTTTTTTGTGGCAAATGTATAGTTTATTTGATATCCAAATGATAGCACTTTACTCTGTAGATTTAACTATTGGTATACATTTGGGCTAAGTCGTTGCTCTCTTTCTAGTTATTGTTAGCCTGTTTGAAATATATGGTTGTGGACCTGTGGTGAGTCGTTGGATGGCACTAAAGCAGATCAACCTTGGTAATGTATATAAGAGTTAGAAAATAATACGGCAGTGAACAGAAAGTTGAAGGAGTAATTGGCCTAGGTATTTTTTATTTTTTGAAAAAAAAAGGTTATGTAGGTCCATTCAGAACCTATGCACTAAGATTGATTCAAAATCCCCTTAATTTTCTGCAATTAATAGCATGTTGCTGATACATGGAATTTTCTGTGATTTTATTAAAAAATTACATTGCTGCAACTAAATACTAGGCTGAATTATTTTTAGTTGTTGATGTCAACACATTGGCACACCTAAAAAATGTTCATGAATCTGACAATTTACTCTCTCCCTCCCTCCCTCTCGCTCCTTTTTGTCATTCAATCATCAATCGATTTTGTTAAGTTGATATTTCCCTGTGTTAGGTCCAAACTGTATGCTCATCAGATTGCATATGCGATCAACCAGCAGACTGGGAAACCGAGGAACTCTTGTTGAATCATCTTGAAGAAGTAGAAATCAGTGGATGGACAGGAACTGAACATGAAGTTGCTTTTGTGAAACGACTTTTTGATTGGGGGACAAAGCTTAAAGTGATGACAGTAAATTTCTATTGTTCAATCTCTGAAGTCAAGGCCAAGGAGTTGTACCAAATATTTCAGAGTTTCTCTAGGCCAGGAGTATGCATGAAATTTTACCTATATCAGAAGTTATATGCACCTAAGGACTAGCACACCATGTTGTCACCTTAGTCACTTTGTTATGGTTTATGTTTTCTTGTTAAAACCCGTACTGTATGAGAGCATCAAAATGCTAGCACATCTTAAAAAGCAATGTTGAGATCTAGTATATTTTTTATTTTATTTATGAAAGTCGAATTCTTGTTTTTTTTCCCCTCTCTTCACAAGCTGCCTGGAAGTGCCCAATATAGGCGCGCCCTTCTTGCTAGCCGTTGCCATTTTACCTCAGTAAACAACCTGATGGTATTTTGGTATTTAGAACACGGACAAATATATCCCATTTCCAGTCCCATCTCTTACAAGACGAAACTTGCTCCAACCACTCTAGACTCTCATTTTGCCACTTGTCTCCTTTTCATAGCCGTTGGGTTTTGATCGGGCCGTTGAAAAGTCAGCATAGCTTCAATCTTTGCCGAGTGAGCTCACGCCGCCGCTCGGCGTACACCTCTCATCCCTGCTCATCTGCTCTCTAGGCGTCGATGAGTAGGGCGGCAGCTCGGGTAACCTCCGCGGACATGGTCCACCGGCGCGGCAGGCGAGCTCACTAGCGAAACGCGATCTTGGCTGCCGGCAGAGCATTGTCAACCCGCTCGTCCCCTCTGCCTCTTTTGCCTGCCCTGCTGTGCCGTGCTCTAGCCTCCGGCCCTCCGCCCGCAACCGCGCCGGATAAATGCCCTATCCCCAACCTCAATCGCCCTTGCCCGTCACCGCTGGAGTGGAGAGATGGCCCATCTCGAGATGAGCCTTCACCCCGCCCTACCCTGTTCCTACCGAAGAGCCGGCCTCCATCTCTGACATTGGTCGCGCGCGGACCACGCTGTCACATGGAGCTTTGGCAACCGCACCCACGCCGGTGGAGGGTGCACGCTGTGCCCGCGCTTGCACAGTTGCACTCCCGCGGCAATGGCAAGTTGGCCTCGACCGTCCGCCTGGCCGCAACGGAGAATGGGGCAACGACGGCGGAGGTAAAGCGCGGGGCAACGCCAAGCTAAAATCCACCTCGGCGTCGCGCTCTGCCCCATCATCGGCAATGCCGCCGCCTACTGCAACTGCTTGAGGTACGCCCCTAGGTTGTTCGATGAAATAATACTCCTTCAGAGCTCTGTGACCTGGAATTCCCTTTCCCTCTCCTCTTGTTTCAACAACGTGCTCTTACTACTGGGGCGCGCATGCTGCACTCCGCCACCAACATGCAGATTTCGTGAGGGTGACAGTTTTTCGTGAGAGTGAAAACACACTCTCATGAAAATAATCGTTTTCATGAGAGTGATATAAATCCCGCCACGAAAACTTATTTTTATGATAGTGCTCCACACACCGCCATGAAATTAATTATTTTTGTGAGAGTATTTAACATCCCCTCATGAAAAATAACTATACCACCATGAAATTATCTATTTCATGAGAGTGATAGTTTTCATGAGAGTCAACTTGCTTGCACCGTCACGAAATATGGGTTGCTCATTGTTGTGAATTGAACATGAATCTCCTTTTAATCTGCAGCGGAATTTTATAACTAGTTTTTCTCCCTCATGCTAACTCCAAATGTGACGATTCTTTTTCCTAAAAGTTTATAAAATCGTGCTCTATCAATTTATGGCATTCTTACTACTTTTTTATTGCTATTTATTGGTCATTTTATTTCTCAAGCAAATAGAGAACGATCGTTGTGATGCTATCTTAGGAAAAATACCTTTCATACTCTGAAACTTTTTTAACAAGCAATAGCCTGCATATGCATTGTTGTGGAGGAGTTTCAAAAATTTGGGAACTTATTTGATATTTTCTATCGTTTAAATGAATTTCTACGTGCTTATCGAAAGTAATTCCAAATTGAACTGTGCGTACTTCCAATAGTATTCAAAAAAAATTCTAAAAATTATATTTATGCTCATACATTTCACTCTATCCTATATCCCAGAGTTGGTGGGGGAAAACATTTGTTTGCTAGGAATAATTCATCCTTTTGTTTCTAAATTACCATAAAATAATTGTAGTAATTCTAATTTTTGTCAAAAAAATCTATAATTTTGCATAGTAACATGTTTTTGTTACATAATCTTTATATAAAAAACTCAAATGATTTGAACAAAGTGTCAGTATACATGTTCACATATTAATACCTCTCACACACACTTATCTATCAATATATGAAACATATGTTTAGTTGTGAACAATGTATACTATAACTTTATCGGATGGGGAAATGACTAAAACAAAAATTATAGATCTCGATGAGCCCTAGATCTTTGTTGTTAACTATTTTTTCATTTGAAATTATTTAGTATTACAAAATTTTGTTGGAAGCTCTCATATTTTGAAATTTTGTTGGAAGCTCTCATATTTTGAAATTTAAACTTTGTTATTGTAGCATTTTTGTTTGTATTTGACAATTAGTGTCTAATCATAGACTAATTAGGTTTAAAAGTTTCGTCTCGTGATTTACAACCAAACTGTATAATTAGTTATTTCTTTGAACTACATTAAGTGCTCCATGCATGCGTGTAAAGATTGATGTGATGGAGAGAGAATGTAAAAATTTAAAATTTGGAAGGGAAGTAATCAAGGCCTTGTTCAAACAATGTTGGATGGAGAAATGACCAAAATAAGAGTTTTAGATCTCGATGAGTTCTACAACTTTGGTGTTGACAACTTTTTTATTTTAAATTATTTAATATTACAAAATTCTGTTGGAATCTCTTATATTTTGAAATTCAAATTTTAAATTGTTCAAACAAAATCGGATGAAGAAATGATCAGAATAAAAGTTGTAGATCTAGATGAGTTCTTTCTTACTTATATTTCTTTCTAATTTTTGGACATTGTTAGATTGGACGTGTAGTTTAAGTTGTACTAGCAAATATGCCCGTGCGTTGCAACGGGAGGTACAACTTTTTTTGCATAGTTTTTATAGATGATTTGCAGCTCGAAAATTTATCCAGCAAATGTGTGGTGTTCAGTGCTCTAACTCAGCAAATTTGAACATGGGACGCTTTGACATTTATCCAATGATCATATGCGTATTTCAATTTGTCTTGAGATTGTCCTGTAAATAGTGTTTGAGATTGCATCATATGCTTAAATTCAAACCTTATACTATGTGTGGATGTACACCACTGATCTAACTCGTTTTATTGTGTTTAGTCTTTCTGTTGCTTCTTTGTTGCCTGTTTTCCTGTTTATGTTATATTTTTTCTTTTTTTTCTTTTCCCGTTTATGTTGTCTTGTGTTCAGTCCGAGTTGTTATTATCAACCTATATAAGCGTCAGGTGCATAGGAGGTGGCAAAAAAACACACAGTTTCATCCCCTAGTAGCAAACAAAAGTAGTTACTGGATATCAAATTACTTCGAGAGCACAAACCTGATACCCCAATCAATACTCTATCCATGGACATATGAAATCGGTACAATACAATCACTTGAATGATGTCCTAATGACACGTAGACATGCAACTTATTCAACTACTACTTTTTTTCAATCTCTCCAAAAAATCCACTGCTGAAAAGCAAAGCTCCTCCGATCAAGTCCTCCTTGTCCTTGGCACGAGGCGTAGGCACAACTGCTTTTTCATGACGGTGGTGGACTCTACCTGGTGTACGGGTGCCCCTCTTCACTCGAACTCCCACACCATGTTGGCCACCAAGGACTCGAGGTGCAGCATGGCGATGGATAGCCCGACACAGATCATCCGCCCCACACCAAACAACATTATCCTGATCCCCTTGGTGCCCGTCATGTCCACGCCCACGCTGTCGCCGCCCTCCAGGAACCGCTCCGGGGTGAACTGCATCGGCCTCGATCTTCCACCCCTGCTCGTCCCGACCCATCTCGGCCAGACGGCCAAGCCCAAGTTTGGTTTTGGTAATTAATGACACCAAGTTGCTAATACCATGTGTTAAGTGTTTTGAATTAGGCATAAGCAACACATGTGATGAAGGTGTACGTGGCAAGGAGTGGTGGCCACAAGATCACAAAGAAATGGTGCATGGACATGAAATGTCGATCATGGTGGAGATGCACATAATATGATAGACATGATGATCAAGTGAAAGAGAAGG
The DNA here is from genome assembly GCA_038087645.1 of Saccharum hybrid cultivar R570. Taxonomy (NCBI): domain Eukaryota; kingdom Viridiplantae; phylum Streptophyta; class Magnoliopsida; order Poales; family Poaceae; genus Saccharum; species Saccharum hybrid cultivar. The sequence continues at coordinate 3,774,500 of JAQSUU010000368.1, forward strand.
ATCTAAGAGCGCAAGGCAAAGGTATAACCAAAGGGTTTTTCTTTTGCCGGTCTAAGATGAGTAGAGAAGTGATTGACCGGGTTTAGGATACATAGCCGACTATCAAGAGGGGCAATCACGGTTAGCTCGGGAATCAAGTGCCACTAGATCAATGTCTTGAGCATATGCATTAGGATCTAGTAGAGAGCTAACATAACGTCTTGGAAAAAATTTGTGAAATGCTAACACACATGCACATTGATGGTGTACACTTGGTGGTGTTAGCACATTTGCGAAGACGGTGGAGTTTAAGCAGTAGAGAGGGGTTTGGGTTCCTCTCTCCCTCCCGCCGAGCTTGCGAGGCGGGATTCGGCGTCTTTTGGAGAAGTGAAACGCCTATTTTTCTACTGCGCCGGAAGTCGGAAAAGAAACGAAGGCGAACGGAGGTCACTGCGTTGACCGGATGCTGCACCGGACACGGTCCCGGTTTGACCGGAGCGTCCGGTCAGCTCAACGCAACGCGCTTCTGGTTTGTGACCGGACGCTGGTGTAAGGTCCTAGATGGCTAGAGGGGGGTGAATAGCCTATAAAAATTCTACAAGCACCACTAAGCAAACTTGTTAGAATAACAAACGGCGTAAAGCGAGTTTTGCTTAGCCAAAGGTTGTGATGCAAGCCTCCTATCCACAAGTCTAGTAGATTATGATCTCTAGTTCACACAAGAGCTATGTCACTAATTTTACACTAGAGAACAAGCTAACAACACTACTAGCCAAGCTACTACTAGAGCAACACAAGATAATCTAGTAAAGATAAGTGCAAGAGATAGGATTGTGAATCTTATACCGACGGTGGAGTGAAGATGTTGCCAATCACCAAGATGATATACAATCAATTAATATTGACAACAACACAATATGTAGACCAATCACCGGGAGACAAGAGACACAATATTTTTATTCACCCGGTGTTCACTTGTGCACCGACAAGCTACGTCACCGGTTGTGTCGACCAACACTTAGATGGTTCCTCGGTGTGACCCTCAAGTCACTTGCCCCTCAAGGCACGCCCCGCAAGGCACCGCAAGACTCCACTCTCAAGTGAGGTAACTCAATGACACGCGCAATCCAATAGAGTTGCTTTTGGCGTCCCGCCGAGGAAAGCACAAGAACCTCTTACAAACAACCGGAGGTGGCCAAGAACAATCACCTTCTCTTGCCAACGCCTCCAACAATCTCCAAGCCGGCTAGGAGCGGTACTCTCCAAGAGTAACAAGAAATCCACCGGCTAAACCACCCACAAGTGCCACTAGATGCCCTCAAGCTATGCAATGCACTTTGGGATGACTCAATCTCACTTTTGATTTGCAATCAAGCAAGGGAGATGAGTGGGAGGAGATGCTCTAGCTCAAAGGATGTACAAGAATGTTAGAAATCACTAGTTACCTCCCCAAGGGCCGGCCAACGAGTATTTATAAGCATCCCATCCAAATAGAGCCGTTATACCCCTTCACTGGGTTCTGTCGGGATGACCGGACGCTCCGATCATAACTGACCGGACGCGCTCACCGCGTCCGATGCCCCAACGGTCACTGCGCCAACGGTCAAACCCTATGACCGGACGCGCCTCTCAAAACGACCGGACGCGCTCCACCGCGTCCGATCCTCCAACGGTCACTGACCCTCAACGGTCAAACTATCGACCGGACGCGCTGCTTCGAACGACCGGACGCGCCGGTCACACAGCATGCGCCCGCGAAACAACGACCGGACGCGCTCTTCGCAATGACCGGACGCGACAGTGCCCGCGTCCGGTGTGAGTCCAGTAAGCTCCTTCAACGATCGGACGCGTCCGATCGTGTGTGACCGGACGCGCCCCGCGTCCGATCGTCCTCTGTGAACCTCAGTTCCTTCTGGGTGCATGACCGGACGCGCCGGTCCCGCGAGTGACCGGACGCGCCGGTAGCAAACCCTAGCACCCGCGCGCCTGAAACCGCGCTGTACTGACCGGACGCGTCCGGTCACACCGTGACCGCGTCCGGTGCAGCGTCCGGTCACCTCAGTGACCCCGTTCGCCTTCGTTTCTTTTCCGACTTTCGGCGTAGTGGAAAATAGGCATTTCATTTCCTCGAAATCGCCTGAATCCCGCGCTCGCACGCTCGGCGGGAGGGAGAGAGGAACCCAAACCCCTCTCTACCCGCAAACCACAGCGTGTCCAACGCCACCTTTGCAAATGTGCCAACACCATCAAGTGTACAACTCCATGTGCTTGTGTGTTAGCATTTTCTCAATCATTTTCAAAGGTTTTCCAATTAGCTCACTAGGCCCTACATGCAATGCACTTCATGAATTCACCTAGTGGCACCCGTGCATCGAATAACCGATAAGACTTCCCCTCTTAATAGTTCGGCTATCGATCCTAAACCACTCACACCCTCTATGGTGTCTTGAGTGTAAAACAAAATGACCCTATGGTTATACCTTTGCCTTGAGCCCATTTTGTTTCTCCAAATGATATGATCCACTTCATATCATCACATGACCGTCTCGATCCATCGACCTTGACTTCACTTTGCTCTTCACCGTTGCATCAGTCCATCGGCGCCAAGTCTTGCTCAAGCTTCACCATCGCATGGTCCTTCGCTTCGAAGCCTCGACTTGCCCTTCACCTTCACAACCGGTCCATCGAGCCAAGCCTCATCTTGGTCTTCATCATCTTGGTCACATGAGTCAATGTCATGTCTCATATGCAATGACCACCTTTATCTAAAACATCCACTTAGATACAAAGGTTAGTCCTAGGTTTCATCAATTAGCCAAAACCAAACTAGGGACTTTCAGCTGGTCTGGTCTGACCAGCGCGTCCGGTCAGTTCTCCTGTGCGCAGAAGAAGGGCGCGCGACCGGCGCGTCTGGTCCCTCACGGAACCGGAGCGTCCGGTCAGGCGTCCAGAGGGGCAGAGCAAAGCGGAGTGACGATCGGACGCGCGGCGCGTCCGGTCACGTGCGATCGGACGCGTCCGGTCTCAACGGGAGCGTATTGGAACGCGACCGGACGCGGGCACTGTCGCGTCCGGTCAAACGGTTGAGCGCGTCCGGTCAGGGCAACGGCTAGTTCTGACGCGCACTGTTTCTTGCTGTCGTGTAGTGACCGGACGCGTCCGGTCATCCTGACCGGAGCGTCCGGTCAGCGCGATTTTCGCTGCGTCGTCCGTAACGGCTAGCTGTGTACCCCTTCGTTATAAATAGAGGGTGTCCGGGGTTTGAGGGTAACTCTTGCACATTTTGAGATCTAGAGACATCCCTTGAGCTAGAGAACAACCTCTCCACTCATCTCTTTGCATAGTTGCACATCTTGAGTGAGATTGAGTGAGATTCAAGTGCATTGCTTGAGAGTTGCATTCTAGAGGCACTTGATCTTCGAGTTGCTGCGGATTTTTTGTTACTCTTCCGTGTTTCCCGACACGGTAGACGGCTTGGAGCAGCGAAGGTGATTGAGCTCGCAATTGGAGATTGTTGGAGCCTTCACCAAGTGTTGTAAGGGGTTCTTGATCCTTCCCCACGGGAGTTCACAAATTGGATACTCTAGTGGAGCTCGTGGCTTGGAGGATCCCCATCTTGTGTGCGGTTGTGCGGCGCCCGCCGAGGGCTCGACTCTTGATAGTCGATTAGCTCGCGAACCGACAAGTGGGTGCATCGCCACAACGAGGAGTAGCTTGCCGGGAAGCAAGTGAACCTCGGTAAAAATCTTGTGTCATCTCTTTGCCGAGGATTTCTCTTGTGGTTGATCATTGTGATTGATTCTTCGAGTGCTTTACTTCTCTACATCGTTGGTATAAGAATCAAGTCACTTGCTCTCTACTTTCTCGTACTACTTTTCTTAGTGTAGCTTTTATCACATAGGAGTAAGTAGCTTAATGACTTAGCCTTGTTGGTATGTATTAGAGATCATAGCCTTGCCTCTCTAGAATTGTATAGGTGGCTTGCATAGTGTAGTTGAGCTAGTGCTAGAATTAGCATAACCATCTTTTATACTAACGTGGTTGTCTAGCGAAGCTCGTAGAATTTTAAATAGGCTATTCACCCCCCTCTAGCCATTTGGACCTTACAGCGTCCTTGGGATCAAGTACCCATTGATGTCCCTGTCAGCGGCGGCCTTGTGCGACAACATGCAGTGGCCCGGCGGGTGCTTGTGCAGGCCCTCCAAATCACCGCCTTAAGGTATGGCATCCCTTGCACGGCCTCCTCCGAGACCGCCTGCGCGTTGCTGATGCATGTGGTCTTGATCTCGACGTGGAGCCGATCTTGGACAGCGGGGACCAGCTCAGCCATGATCCACAGCAGGCCCGTGGAGGTGGTGTCGATGCCGGCGGTGAGGAACTCGAAGCAGAGCGTGACGATCTTGTCGTCGATGAGCGCGCAGATAATGTTGTAGTATTTGAGGAGGGAATTGATTGGGGTTGAGGCAGGAAGAGTCCAGATGCTGGTCCACCCTACGATACGATGACGTGATTTGCACGCTACGTGGTGATCCATATCATGTTCGACGTACTCACATTTGACTCAAACCCGGACTCTGAATCTGGAGAGGGCTGGACCAAAATTAAGGGGTGACAAACCAAAATCGGGGGGCTAGAATAAAAGAGTGGTAGATAGAAATTTTGAGGTGAAAACAAAAAGGAGTGCAGAAATTTTCACGATTTATTATTAGGTATAGAGATGAATAGTAAAATTCTTTTTTTTATATAAGAAAAATGGAGATATTTAGAGTGGGTGGACGTATGTTAACAGATGAGTAGTAAAATTTTTTTATATAAGAAAAAGGGAGATATTTAGAGTGGGTGGACGTGGGACAAAAGAAAAGGAGTCGGCTCGACAAAGAGAACGGAAAGCAACCGGAGTCTACGTGAACGAAACGAAACGGAAAGCAATGACTCCCGGGCGGACTCTGGCAGAACGACTCGCAGACTCCACGTTAAAAGGCAGACAGAAAATTAGAGGGCGGAAATAAATTTGAGTGTAGAAATTTTTCTTTTTAAATATTAGATATAGATATAAATATAGATATAGATATAGATATAAATATAGATATAGATATAAATTATTTTTATTCTACAAATAAAAGGAAAATAAAATATTTATTTATATTAATGCATCTGTATTGTATACAGCCCATTACTATGTAACCATTCCCCTCTCTCTCTCCCTCGTTTCCCTCTCCTTCCCCCAGCCGCACAACTCTCTCGCACGCGAGCGTGCGCGGATCGAGCGCCGGGGCGCGGCGCATCCGACGGCGCACGAGGGCGCGGCACCTCCAGTGGCGGCGCGGCGCCTCCAACGGCGCGGCACCTCCAGCGGCGGCGCGGGGCCTAGAGCCCGGATGGACGCGGGGCGGCGGTGCTCCCACTCGCATCTGCGGCGCCGGCGCTCCCACTCTCAGCTGCAGCGTCGGCGAGGCTGCCACTCGCAGCTGCGGCGGCGGCCCTCCCACTCGCAGCAGCGGCGCTCCCACTCGCAGGCTCGCAGCGGCGGCGCTACTGGTCGCTGGCGGCGGCAACCGCAGGCAAGGAGAGCTCGAGCTGTGGCCCTTCGTAGGTACGTAGTAGTAGCCTTCAATTCCATCACTCAAATCCAAATGTTTGTTTCTCTCGATTGTGTACAGATAGTCATGGATTTAGCTCTTGCTTGTTGCCTGAACTTGTGTGGTGGTAGCTGTACCCGTTCATTTTTTTCTCTGATTTTTTTGTGGGATTTAAGTGGATCTACTCTTTCTAGGTTTGCCTCTACTGTTTAGCGTAGTGAATCTGCTCACCTCAGGAAGCAGCAGCCATCGACAATCAGCAGTTCAGCAGCGGCCATGTCTCAGGCAAAGAACCGAACAGGCATGTTTTTTTTTCTCCTCTTCTCCACAGATTCACATGTTCCAACTGCTAGCTGTAATGCAGATTCTTATGGCTTGGTGGATCAATTCTTGTGTGGATAATATTTGTATGTAAGGGGCAAAGATTCAATTTTTCTCTGTGCAATGACCAATTAGCCAATTAGTGATAGGCTGTGCTCTGTGATGTGCCTGCATATATGAAACTATGAACTAATTTTTGTCACTAGATTCACTAGGACTTGGATGTAGTAACTAGCTTGATTATGTACTTGCTGCTAGCTACACTGTCATTCTGTTACAGGCATATATGATTTTTGCTACCCCTGTTTATCAAATAAGTTGTGCTGCAGTTTGCTACCTCTGTTTATCAAATAGTTCTGCTGCAGTTTTGATACCTCTGTTTAGTAAATAGTCTATCGTCTCTGTTCTATTCTATCCCTGTGAAGTCCCAGCAGTTATAGTGTAAAGTTATAAACTACTCCCATGCCTTCAAAAATATAAAGATACTTGATACCGCAGAACTACAATATTAAAAAATTGTACATATATCCCATGTCAAGTCTTATCATTTATATCTCACATCCTTTTCATCCAGCAATGCAAGTTGGTCACACGCTGAAGAATGTTTAAGAAGGCCTTGTTGTCACATGACTAGACCTATAGATGAACTTTATGATTTGAGGTTTTGAGCATATCAGAAAGATGCATACTACCAACTGATTTTTTTAGGAAGATATGACACTTAAATTAGTAGTTGTGAAAATATATTTATCATATGGTAATATCCAGTGTCAGAGTTTGGCAATAGAAAAGGAAGCCTTGCATATGCAAAGTCTGCTGGAGAGAGCAATACCTTGTAGGCACTTCATCGAGCATGTATTGGGCACCGTCGCTAGCAGCTGCTGGGGTGCTCCCTATCGCTTTGTGTGGCGTGGGAGGGAGCACAGGGGCGTGAGGATGCTGCGTGGTACTGTCATTGCTGGGATTTTTTCTTGCGGTAGCAATGCTTGCCTTCTTCCTCACGACGGGTCGACGGCGATGTCATGGCATCTTTGCCTGTCTCCGTCGTTGAGCAGAGGAGTTTGAGAGGGGCGAGCTCGAGCACCTCCTTTGTTAGTGTCTCCACCGCACTCACCGGCGAGGAGCCTCTACCGGTCGTTCCCGAGGCCGCGTTCACCACCGTCGCGGCGGCAAGAACAGCTGGCGCGGTCTCTCACATGCACGACAAAGCGACCGCAGCCATCGCGCACGTTCGCTGACCATGGAAGGAGAAGATACATGGCTGAGGCCTGATGCCTGAGGCTGAACACGACTGAGATCATGGAGAGATGAGCGGGCAGCGCCGGTGGAGGATGATGCTGGCAGCGGCGCACACCAAGTCCCGAAGCCGCGAACTCTTGCGAAGAGTCCTGAGAGCATTATCGCCGAGGATCCGAGAATGACGACTTGATCGGTGGCAGCATAGGGATGCAACGACCGAGCTTTACCGATGACGTGGCCCAATGACGTGCTCGAGCTTGGACTTTGGTTTCGAAAGGTAAAGATAAGCAATCTCACCTTGTCATGGTAGTATTCAGAACACAGATAAATATCTCTTATGTCTTCTATTTATTATTCCTAAAAAACATGAAAGGGAATCGTCGACACCCCACATCTCACCATGTTCCCTCTGCCTCTTGCTGTCTACGATCCTTGTGCGTCTAGTCTACCCCCATGGCTCACACACCAGCAGTCCAACCCAAACACACCCTCCCCCTTCCCGCTGAGGTCACCCCTCTAGCCTCCGCGTCACAACCGAGTATTGCCTGCAGCTAAGACCCTTGCCAGCATCAAGAGTAGTTCCCCACTGAGCGCTGCCCTCGCCTCCGGCAAGACGTCTTCCATGGTGGGGAGCCTGATCTTGTGCGAAGAAGGCATGGCGGCACTAGACGGTGGCGAGGCTCATTGCAGTATGGATGTTGGCCACTCTTGTCCAGGTAGAAGTGGATATCGTAACACCCTAAAATTCCATTATGCAATTTTTGTGCATTCAAATATAGGGCAAATAATTATTATTACAAAAATAAATGCCACTATAAGATATAGGCACATGTTTATACATTTCATGCTGCTGAATTTGATTTATGTTATGATGCTTAGAATTAAGGAGGATTGAAACAGTATAAGCTTTATGTTTTTTAAAGAAAAGTTGTCTTTTCCCCCCTTCCCCCTTCTCTGCCTTTGGCCTGCTCTGGCCCAGCCAGACACACCCTCCTCTCTCTTCCTGCAATGCAGCCCAAGCCAGTCGGCTTGCTCGGCCATATTTATATCCATATTTCAAAATGGATACAAATACAAATCGGATCACGGACTTGCTAGCGCCTGGACGTCCAATCCGGGGTGCTAGCGTCCAGATGGTGCCCGTACAACGAGCGAGGGAGCGCCCCGGGCTTGCGAACGAGAGCCCCAGGAGCGAGCACACGCCGCCCTAGCCGTCCCTCGCGCCGCTCCGTATGTCGCTCGCACTGCCAGCTGTTTTCCACGCGCATCCCATGTGCAACACACGATCCAACAACATAGCCTTTTGTCTTAAGCAAGTTGGGGTAGGCTAGAGATGAAACCCAAAAGAGACGAGAAACCGGAAGACACATAAAGGGATATAAAGGGCACAAGACAAAAAGAGGTCACGGTTCAGGCACGTTGATTGCCAATCTCCAAGCGCTCCTGTCCATAGCTAAATCCTTGGAGATATTCCACTCCTTCAGATCTCTCTTAGTGGACTCGTCCCAAGTTAGTTTAGGTCGACCTCTACCGCTCTTTACATTATCGGCCCGCTTTAGAACTCCACTATGCACCGGCGCCTCAGTAGGCCTCCGTTGGACATGTCCAAACCATCTCAACCGATGTTGAATCAATTTCTCCTCAATTGGTGCCACCTCAACCCTATCCCGAATATCGTCGTTCCGGACTCTATCCCTCCTTGTGTGCCCACAACACCAACGCAACATACGCATCTCTGCTACACTCAATTGCTGGACATGTCGCCTTTTTTTAGGCCAACACTCAGCACCGTATAACATCGCCGAACGAATCGCCGTCCTATAGAACTTACCTTTCAGCTTCTGAGGCACCCTTTTGTCACAGAGGACGCCAGAAGCTTGACGCCATTTCAACCAACCGGCTGAAATTCGATGTCTAACATCTTCATCAATGTCTCCATCCTTTTGTAGCATCGACCCAGAGTGGTGTCTAGCCGAACGGACGCCCGCACAACAGCTTTACCGTTAAATTCGAGTTCAGATATCATAAAACATATATTTTTTGTAAGAACTCAAAAAAAAATTTGTAGGCTTTTCACTCGATTTTTTTTGGGGTCGATGCTACATTCACGTTTCAAATAGAAGAAAGAAAAAAAGAATGGGAAGCAAGTCAAATGGTGGTGTACATGACCTAAATCCCCAAATCCCATCCCGTCCCCACTCTCGATGGAGCTGGGCGGCGGCGGCGAGAGCGCCGCTAGGAGCGCGAGGCTCTCCTCCGACGATGCCGCCGCCGCAGGCGAGGACCGGCTCAGCACACTCCTCGACGACGTCCTCGTCCTCATCCTCCTCAAGCTTAGCACCCGCGTCGCCGCCCAGATAAGCTCCTCTCCCACTGCTGGCGCCGCATCTGGGCTCTCCTCCCGGTGCTTCGCTTCACTTCCCTCACTGAGCCCTACCGGTTGCGCGACGCCCTCGACGCCCATGAGGTGCTCGTCCGCCGCCCTCTTCGTCGGGGTTGACGGCGCCACCCCTGAGTCTCTAGCAGTCTGGATCCCCGTCGCCGCGTGCCGCGTCTCCGGTGACCTAACCCTTTACAGCCATCGTCCGGCGAATGATGAAGAGGAGGACTAGGCCGCGCAAAGAGGCGCCTTTGAGTTACCCTGCTTTGAGAAGGCCACCTCGATCTCGCTCGTCTTGGCTTTTCAGGGCCTCGCCGTGCCTGCCACTGGTGTCTTCACTCGGCTCAACCAGCTCCACTTGAGTCACGTCTGCTTTCACGGCCCAGGCGACCTAGGCAATGCCGTGTCCTCGCCGCGTGCCCATGCTTGCAGAGGCTCACCGTTGATGACTCCCGTGGTCTGTGCGATCTCGCCTTACATTCGGATTCAATGCTGCTGATGGAGCTTAGGTCCCTACGCGCCTGTCTCAGCTCACCATTGTGGCGCCGGTGCTCATGGAGTTAACTGTAGCATTGTGTTTTAGCAAGAGTCGACCTGTCGCCAACATCTTGGCCCCTCAGCTGGTAAATCTTGATTGGAATGATGAATATGATCCGTTGTCCACCTTGGCAAGATGGAACATCTCCGGTCACTGGGCACTGACTATTATCTTGTTATGGAACCGAGACCTTCCTACGCAACAACTCTTGTTTAAGTCTCTTGCAGCGCTTTGAGGGCATCAAAACTCTTTTTCTAAGGCTTGACATATCCACCAGTGAGTTCTCACTTCTATTATCTGGAACTATGCCATCGTAGTACCATACCATGCTAGTGTATCCGTCTAAGGTTCCTATGTGAAATGCTGGCTAAGAATGGTCCTAGGCTACCAGAGTTAAAGTTTGCTCAATGCTCCTTTTTTTTGTAAATAGAAACTTAATTCCTAAGGCTTGATTGGACATATAAAAGCCAGTAAATAAAGTACTTTAGTCATATTACTTATGATTATTTGTTTAGGATAAAATATGTTGACTTGTGCATTTAACCAAATGGCTTACTTAAAAGAATGTTTCATTTCCACTATTTTAACTTTGTCAAATTGTTGGTGATGGTGATATCAGGAAACCATCATTGGTAGAAGCCATTGCATGTTTTGGTTTACTTAGGACCTCAAGTCCCTCCAACATTACTCAACACGCTCATTAATTACTGTTTTCCAATATAGCTTCAAGAAGCATGAGAGCCAAAGTATTTTCTGGAGAACAAGTAGTCCAGTCTTTTAAGCAGCTCACAATTGCCATGCTTTGTGTAAGAAACCCAGAATGAACTTGTTAGCTTATAATGACCGTTTCGTCAATGTTCACAACAATAGTCAGCTAGCAACAATACTGAAATAGCTTTAGGTTCCATTCCCCTTCTGTCGCATATGAGTATGACCCCTTTGTTTTACTTCCTTAAAAAATGCAGGATATAGGGAACTATAAATACAAGATGGAAGACATGGCAGTGCTCCCTGACATTACATTTTTGCGCCTGATGGTAATCGCAAATGGACATGCCTTTGAGGCCAGCGCATTCCATGTTCTCAGATTGTCTACTGGTATAAGGAGGTTGGTGCTGCATTTACTTGCTACTGTCTCAGAGGTAAACCTATTCTTCGTTTACCTAATACTCTCCCCAGACACCAAAGAAAAGGTAGCATTTTGTTCCCTAAAAGACATTTTTGACAATCAATTTCAGTTAAAGTATATATCAAGCCAAATTAAATTAAAGCATTATGAAACTATTTTTTAAGGTAGATCGATGCAGGCTGTTTTTATGGGAAAAAACAACATGTGTTTGTATTTAGTTAGACATGGTCCCTAGAAGGGTGAAACACAACTTGTTTTCTTACTGGAGTAAGTATTGAAGTTGTCACTTGCCAGGGAAATAATGGGAAGAAACCTGCATCTGTATTGGTATCCAAATGATAGCACTTTACTCTGTAGATTTAACTGTTGGTATACATTTGGGCTGTAAGTCGTTGCTCTCTTTTCTAGTTATTGTTAGCCTGTTTGAAATATATGGTTGTGGACCTTTGGATGGCACTAAAGCAGATCAAAATTGGTAATGTATATAAGAGTTAGAGAATAACATGGGAGTGAAAAGAAAGTTGGAGGAGTAATTGGCCTAAGTATGTATAATTTTTTTAAAAAAAGAAAGATAAGGTTCTGTTGGTCCATTCAGAACCTATGCACTAAGATTGATTCAAAATCTCCTTAATTCTGGGCGATTAATAGCATGTTGCTGTTACATGGAATTTTCTGTGATTTTGTAAACAGAAATTATGCTCTTGTGTGCTATCTTTTCTCTTGGTAGAAAATTATATTGCTGCAACTAGTTACTAGGCTCAAAAGTGTTTAGGAATCTGACTGTTTACTCTCTCTCCTTTTTATCATGCAATCACCAATTAATTTTATTAAGTTAATATACTTCCTGGTGTCAGGCTCAAACTGTATGCTCATCCGATTGCATATGCCTTCAGCAAGTAGAGTGGGAAACTGAGGAACTCTTGTTGAATCACCTAGAAGAAGTAGAAATCACTGGATGGAGAGGAACTGAACATGAAGTTGCTTTTGTGAAACGTCTTTTTGATTGGGGGACAAAGCTTAAAGAGATGATAGTAAACTTCGATAGTTCGATCTCTGAAGTCAAGGCCAAGGAGCTGTACCAAATATTTCAGAGTTTCTCCAGGCCAGGAGTATGCACGAAATTTTACCTATATATCATAAGCATAGGAAGAAGGTGTTACATGCACCTGAGTACTAGCACGCTAGGTTGTCACTGTAGGCACTTCTTTGTGGTTTATGTTTTCTTGTTATGAACCGTATTGTATGAGAGCATCAAAATGCTACAAGATCTTAAAGTAAAAATGTTGAGGTCCATTATATTTTGCATTTTGTTTATGGAAGTTGAAGGCTTGCTTTTTTCACAATCTTGAAGTGTATAAGAACCAAATATAGGCATCTTAAACTTCAGCTATTCTATGACCCTTTGCTAGCCGCTGCCATTTTACCGTAAACAAGCTCATGGTATGAGAACACGGATAATATCTTTTGGCACTCGGAAATACAGAGGCCCGTGCGCGTATCCTGCTTTGGTGCCTCCGTCCGCCAATTCCACCACGCCTTCGTCCGCCGACCCTCCCTTGCGCGTGCTCTATTGCGAGCCTGAGAAGAGGGGAGTGGGAAAGGAATTTGAGAAAAAACAGGTTCCACGTAAGAAAAACGCTGGCGGGAGATCTTAAACGGGTATAGAAATATATTCAAGGTTCTTATGCAAAACATGGGATCAGGTCGTGAAAAAAGAAGTGCCGTAGAAAAAGCGTTTGGGATAAAAATAATAGAAACTCTTGGAGATGACCTTCGTTATTCCTCGCAATATATTTTTGGGAGTTGCAAAACTTCATGTTTTTTTATAAAAGTATTAGGTACTCTTGGAAATGCTCTTAAAATAATATCATTGAGGTTAAACGCCATGTACATTTGCGAAAAATGGTAGAAGACTCAAATTTTGGCATGTTCGTACGCAGACAAAATATTTCATGTAACTGGGAAAGTGCAAAATTTGGCATGTTTTATCATAGATGAGCCTAAAATGAATAATCAGTGGTACAACAAAAATGTGATTACATGGGAGAGGCAAAAGCAGCTCATCCTTCTCCTTAGGCACTTTTTTATGGTTTATGTTTTCTTGTTCAAAAACGTATTGTAAGAGCATCAAAATGCTAGCAGATCTTAAAAAGCAATGTTGAGATCCAGTATATTTTTTATTTTATTTATGAAAGTCGAATTGTTGATTCTTTTCTCTATTCACAAGCTGGAAGTGCCCAATATAGGCAGGCCCTTCTTGCTAGCCGCTGCCATCTTACCTCAGTAAACAACCTGATGGTATTTAGGTATTTAGAACACGGATAAATAAATATATCACATTCCCATATATACTGTATTAAGTGCAAAATTTGACATATTGGCCAAAAAAGAATAATAAATAATAATACAGATAAAGCACGATTACATGGGAGCAGCAAGGGTAACAAACTTAGGCCTCGTTTAGGTCGCGAAATTTTTTAGGAAATAGTACTATAGCACTTTCGTTGTTATTTGACAATTAGTGTCCAATCATGGTCTAATTAGGCTTAAAAGATTCGTCTTGTGAATTTCGTCTAAACTGTGTATTTAGTTTTATTTTTTTATTTATATTTAATGCTTCATACATGCGTCTAAATATTCGATGTGACGGAGAATCTTAAAAAAATTTGCAAAATTTTGGGAACTAAACATGCCCTTAGGCCAATGACTCCTTCAACTATTTTATATTTTATTTACAAAAAAATATACCATAGATACTTGTAGGTGAAAAACTACGGACATTTGTGGAAATGGTTAAAGTTCCTTAAAAAAAACATGTATTCCTGTTAGTGGGTGAAACGCTACGGACAGACTTCTCAACGCAAGCGGACGAGACCCAAATCCAGGGACCAGGGGAGACCCCTTTTCCTCTCCATGGAGCCCTGCGACGGCGGCGGCGGCGCCGGTGGCGAGGTCTCCACCAAGCGTGCCAAGCTCCCCACTGGAGCCTCCGCCGGCGCTGGTAGCGAGGACCGCATCAGCGCGCTCCCCGACGACATCCTGGTACTCATCCTCCGCCGCTTCACCACCTGCGGCGCCGTCCGGACCAGCATCCTCTCTCGCCGCTGGCGCCGCGTCTGGGCCCTCCTCCCAGCGCTCCACTTCCGCTACACCCCAGATCGGCCGCGCCCGATCGGCCCCGCCCTCGAGGCCCACGAGGCGGCCCTCCTGCGCCTCACCGTCTTGACCCGGGACGCGGCCCCCGACTCCGTGTCGGCCTGGCTGCCTATCGCCGCGCGCCGCCTCTCCGGCAGCCTCTTCTTTCACAACGATCTTGTGCGGAACAGGAGCGCCCAGGAAGGCGGCGACGAGGAGGCCGCGCAAAGGGGCGCCTTTGAGCTCCCCTGCCTGGAGCGTGCCACGGAGGTCACGCTTCACCTAGGGTTCCTCGGCCTCGCCGTGCCTCTTGCCGGCGTCTTCGCTCGGCTCACCGAGCTGTACCTCTCTTCCGTCCGATTCCACGGCCCGGGGTTGCTGGGCGACGCTGTTTCCTGGCCGCGATGCCCGTGCTTGCAGAAGCTCACCATCCATGACGCCAGAGGACTGGACAACCTCGCCATCCATTCCGATTCTCTCAGGCAAGTGGCGCTCACCCGTCTGCGCGGCTTGCAGCAGCTCAACATTGTGGCGCCGGCTCTTGAGGACTTGGAAGTTACACGCTGTTTCTTCTACGATCGGAGCCAACCGGTTGCCACAATCACAACGCCTCTGCTGGCAACACTTCGGTGGACGGATCCATATGATCCAAGCTCTGTCCATCTTGGCGAGATGAGACATCTTCGATTACTGAGGCCTTTCTTCTTTATGGTTTATGGGGATGGGGATGCCAGCTCTACACCCAATCAATCTTGTTTAAGTCTCTTGCGGCGTTTCAAGGTCATCGAAAGTCTTATACTCACACTGACCTATCTGTCGGTAAGTCCACTTCCCCACTTACGTGAATTTTCAGTGCGTGCATGTTTTCCTTGCCTGTGGATGGATTTGAAAACTAAGGCATTGATGCAATCCAAGCAAGCAGTGTCCTACGGTATCAATGCAGTTAACATAACATGGACAAGGAAGATAAAGTTGACATATTTAAGTCTTTGCTATTAGAACTAGAAAACAATGTAGCTTCACTTCAAGTAAGGCATGCCTAGTTGGCTGTTTGTCCAACATATTTGTCGTGATCTGGTGATATACAACTTGTTGGCACTAAAAAGGATTTTTGTTGATAGAGAACTAGCCATTCAATTTTATTCTTCATGATCACAGTTAAGTTATATTAGCCACTTCCTGCATGGTAATAGCAAAGGTCACCTTATTAGAACTACTTAAGATGAGATGCTGTTGGCTCTTTGCAACTGTAATATATGACACTTTTTTTTGTGACCTCCCATGGACACGCAGGACATGGATGACTATCACTATCTGATGGAAGATATGACAATGCTCCCAGACATCACGATTTTGCACCTGAATATATTGGCAAACAAACATGCTTTTGGGGCCAGCGCATTTCATGTTCTCAGGATGTGTTCTGGTATAAGGAAGCTGATGCTGGTATTTCTTGCTTCTTCTGTGGTAGAGGTAAGGCTATCATTTTTTATCCAATATGCATTTGTATTTCTTGGCTTACCATGGCCTGATCTATTAGTGCCCCTAGGCATTTGTTCTTATATTTTCTCTGAAAGTTATGGCTCATATTTCTCGTAATGTATATGTATTTATGCATACGCATAGCTGTGTGATTACTGAATACTGATTACTCCCTAGTATGGCAGATTTTTCTGCATTTGTACCTATACCTCTTCCCTTTGGGGCTATGCAATATAACTGAGTTGCATTCTGTAACACTAATGACAACACTGTGCTCTATATTTTTATGGTTTTGATTTGATTGAGTGTTCTACTATTTAGGTTGCAAAATATTTGTTTTTATTGAATTATTGTCCTGGCAGTGTTTCATAAAAAAAAAACATATATATGGCAGTGAGCAGAAAGTTAACTGAGTTGTTGCGTGGGAGGATTGATCTTGACAGTTAGGAGTTTGGAGATATCAGTAAGTGTTGGTAAATAATATACCAGTGGCAGTTTTGCAATGGCCCTAATTTGTAAAATGTTCCATGCTTCCATTGGATAACCTGATTCCTATGGTCGAATGAAAATCTTCTTGAACATTATTGGCATAATAATCATGTTTGCTATACCACTTTCTCTTAGCTCACAACAGTTATATTGCATCTGTTGGCTTCAAAGTAATGTCCGGGACGAATCCATTTGCAAATCTTATGGTGCCTTTGATTGCATAATTGGGTACTCAGGCCATTTTCAATTTCCTGTCTGTTTATTCCATCCAACAATATTCTTACACAGTCAAGGAAGATAAAATTAAGTACTCAAGGCATACCATATTTAAGCCTTTATTGTTAGAATTAGGAAAAAAAACGTAGCTTGGCATGCCTGGCTGGCTGTTTGTCCAACACAAAATGTGAGGATATACAACTTGCTTGGGACTAATTTTTGCTGGCTTAGAACTAGCCATGTAATTTTATTCATGCTTGCAGTTAAGTTACAATGACCATTTCTTGCATGGTAACAGCAATGGCCACCTTATTAAAACTACTTAAGATGAGATGTTGTCTCTTTCCAATTGTCGTGTATGACCCTTTTTCCTTTTTTTTTTGTGACTTCACATGGCAGGTTTTTTAGCATTTGTACCTATACCTCTCATCCCCCTTGGGGCTATGCAATATAGTTGAGTTGCATTCTGTAACACTAACGACAACACTGTGCTCTGTAGTAACTAACTATTTACATTGGAACTTGACCTTGACAAGTAGGGGTTAGGAGATATTAGTGGGTATTGGTACATAAAAAATGGTGCCAATTTTGTAAATGCCCCCAATTTGTGAAAGGTTCCATACTTCCATTGGATAACATGAGTCTTGTGGTCAATAAAAAATCTCTGTGGATATTTTTGACATCATAATCATGTCCGGTATACCACTCTATCTCAGCTCAAAACAGTTATATTGCTGCAATCTGTCGGCTTCAAAGTGATATCCAGAATGAATCCGTTTGCATATTTCTGTAATAAGACAATTTTTGGAATTTTGTCTGAATGTTCCACCCAACAATATCAGTGAATCTTACATAATGTTTTTCTTTTTCTAGGCACAAATTACATGCCCACCGGGTTGCATTTGTGGTGAGCACCAAAACTGGGAAACCGAGCACCTGTTGTTGAATCACCTCAAAGAAATAGAAATCACTCAGATGAGAGGATCTGAACATGAAGTTACTTTTGTGAAGCAGCTGTTCATTTGGGCGACATCCTTAGAAAAGATGAGGGTATTTTTCGATGAGTCGGTTACTGAAAGCGTGGCCAAGGAGTTGTCCCAGGTGCTACGAAGCTTTGCTAGGCCGGAAATACGCATGGAAATCCACACGTAGATGGACATGCTGAAGATGATGTATGTACCCGAAGACTAAGGCACCGGGTTATCGTGTAGTTTTCCTCTTTTGTTGTGTACTGCAGTGGTTGAAATCATCAAAACGTTACATCACTTCCCAGCGCTGGCAGGCATGCTGAGTAGTGGTGATCAGTCTTGTTTGGGTCATCAGTCCAATGACTGTAATGCACATTTACAGGCCTTTTGTTAAAGAATGGCCAGGTTGATCTTTCTTGGACGACAAAGCGCCTGATTGGATTGCTGCTGTAGCAAATTTTCCCGACAGTAAAATTTCACTGTTTCTATTGACCTATCTGTATTTTATTTTCACGAGAGACATAAAATTTCCTCTCTTTTTTCACTTTATTGAATGGGCTTGAGTGACAGAAAATAAACAGGTTTCAGTGGGCCCCAAAAACAGAATGGGCCAGAAACATGCTCAGATATATGTCTGGGCCGCCTGGCTGTTGGTGATCATCGCAGCGCAAAACGCTGCGAACAGCGGATTCCGCACCGGCTGGCGCGCCGCCATGGGGGTGGCCACGAGAGCCAAGAAGAGGCGGTTGCAAGAGGAGCGCCTCGCAGACCGGATCAGCAGCCTCCCCGACGACGTACTCGACATCGTCTCCCTTCTCCCCACCAAAGATGGCGCCCGCACGCCGATCCTCTCCTCCCGGTGGCGCCACCTATTGGTGTGCCGCACCTCTCAACCTCTCGCCAGTTGGCTGCGCGTGCGGCATCCATGTCGGCGAGGTGTCTCGCATCCTCGCCGCACACCCGGGCCCCAGCCGCCGCTTCTCCATGCCGGAGTGCTGCCTCAGCTATGATGACGAGTACTCCGAAACGACACTGGAAACTGGATGGCTGGCTCCGATCACCCTCCCTCGACGACCTCCAGGAGCTCGAGTTCCAGCCCTATCCTCGACTTCTGCTGCCGCCATCTGTATACTGCTTCTTGTCGACGCTCCGCGTCGCCAGCTTCGGTGGCTGCACTTTCCCGGACGGAGACCATGGCAGCGGCATGCTGCTCTTGCCGGTTCTCGAGAGCCTAACCCTCTGCGATGTATGCATCTCGGGGAGCTCTCTGCATGTTTTGCTCGCCGGCTGCCCTGTTCTTCAGAGCTTAGTGCTATTTGACAACTATGGCTTCCTCGATTTGCAAATCGTGTCCCCTAGCCTCAGAAACATCAGCGTGGGTTGTGCTTACAGAAGTCTCAGCTTACAACAGCTCATCATCGAGGATGCCCCGTGTTTGGAAAGACTACTATATTCCAGAAGAACATGGATGGACATCTCGGTGATCTCTGCGCCAAGATTGGCTATTTTGGGGAAACTCTATGGCAACAGTCCTAGAATTCAGTCCATGTCGTCATTCTCACTTTCACCAGCCTTCATGAGGGATCCGAGTCCCTTTCGCTTGATCATGATGTGCTAATTCTATGCTTATTAACTCAGGGATCGACTGTTGTTAGCATGATGAATGTGGTAGACAGTGTGAAGGTTCTATCTTTATCTAGAGTGAAACTTTGTTTGGATGCGGTTATTTAACTTAATGAAGTGCTTTCCCCACTTGAAGAAGTTGTACATCAAGGTGAATCCTTGTGCCAAAGTGTTGTGCATCTGCATGTTTCATCATTTATTTACTATTATACGTCGATGACTGTTTTAAAGCTAAGTAACCATCATTGACACCATTTTTCTGTTAACTTCGCTTCTTAGGCAACAAGTGAGTGGGTGGAAAATGCGCGGTATCAAACAAACCCGGAACTTATAGGCACTCTTGATATCCGTCTGAGGAAAATTGTGCTGAGAAACTATCAAGGAAGCAAATCACATGCTGACTTTGTTAGGTTCTTTTTGTCAAATGCGAGTGTGTTGGAGTCGTTGATGCTCGAGTCAGGAGTTGGAGACGTTGCCAACACGTGGATTGCAAGACAACATAGGCTACTGCACATAAAAAAGAATGCTACGAGTGGTGCACGGGTCGCTTTTGCATCCCCTAAAAATTACATATTGACTGGTTCAGATGACTTTCTACATGCCAAGCAAGTACATGATCTGTCAACCAACCCTTTTCAAAGGCTTCATAGTTCTAAATGACACCAGTAAAGACATGTGGTTATCGGCGAGAGGAATATCGTGTGAGGTTTAGTCATTCTACACTGTGTTGGCATTTGTTATCTCTTTTCCTCTTATGCTATGATTTTTCAACTGATTTATTTGGTGCTATATTTCCTTTTTAATATAGAGAAAGGGCTCTTCATTGTTTTTTCCCCACCTGGTTGTCATTGCAACTATTGTTATTTGCATATATCCTCCATCAAATAATATAATGATGTTTCCTTGCCAAAGGAAAACCTTTTTTATAAAGCCATGAAGCCCATGACGATATTATTGTTACTAACCTGGGGATTTGAGAGAGAATAATCACTTCATTAGTGGAGATAGCCATAATAGAGAGCCACATGGGCCATATGATCCTATAGTAGCTGGGTCTTCATACACTTGACACTCCCTTCAAACTCAAGGTGGAACAAGAAGATCTAAACATTGAGTTTGAGGAAATGAAACCAATGTTGTTCTCTAGTGTGTGCTTTAGTGAAAAAAATTCACCAACTATAGCTCTGAGGGCACATACTGAAGGTCAATGGTTTTCTGATGACAATGAGATCATTAGCAATTTGTATAACTCGAGTTGCAAGTGATTGACCTGGTTGTAAACATGCAGAAAACCATTTCGGTAGTATTGAAGACAAAAGCAAGTGATTGACCTGGTTGAACGCACCACCAATCGGCTTAGAATGGTGATGGAGATTAAATCCCCATTTGATGCGGCTCTTGGGGGCTCCCGTCTCTTCAACTATAATAGCATTATGTAGCAGTACATATGGTAGTATTGTAGCCGGTGGCAGAGCTTGCCGAAAATTTTAGGTGGGGCAAAAACATCCCTGCTTGAGGTTGCAGGCGAGCACCGACGCGGGCGAGTCCATGGCTGGCAGCGTCTGGTGTCCGATAGAAGCTGGGGCAGCCGCCCCACCCTGCGTAGGAGCTGGGGAAGCCAAGAAACCAGCTTCACCGACTCCTTCCCTCTATAATTTTCTCTTTGATGTGGAATATCCCTTTGTCGGTTTTCTGACCTTCTATTATCTTACACTCCAAAGAGAAACTGATCTGAATACTATGTAACACGACAGGGTGCATCAGATCGAAACCATCTTCGAGCAAAGGTCGTGCATTCAGGCAATGTGACTTTCTACTCAAAGCATCTGTCACTACATTGGCCTTTCCAGGATGATACTGCACATTCAAGTTGTAATCTTTGATCAATTCTAACCATCTTCGCTGTCTCATGTTCAACTCTGGTTGAGTGAAAATATACTTGAGACTCTTGTGATCGATGATGATATTGCACACATTACCAAGTAGGTAATGTCTCTAAATTTTTAATGCATGCACTACGGCAGCAAGTTCAAGATTATGTGTCGGATAGTTGATCTCATGCTTTCTCAACTGACGGGAGGCATAAGCAATGACTCTTCCTTCTTGCATAAGAACACAACCTAATCCTATTTTTGATGCATCGCAAAACACATCAAAAGGTTTCTCAATGTCCGGTTACGCTAGAACTGGAGCAATGGTCAACAGTTTCTGCAAGGTGTGGAAAACTGTCTCACACTCCTCTGTCCACACAAACTTGTGATCTTTCTGTAGCAGACTTGTCATTGGCTTGGCAATCTTCGAGAAATCTGGTATAAAACGGCGATAGTAACCAGCTAATCCTAAGAAACTTCTAACTTTCAAAACTGTGGTTGGTGTCTTCCAGTCCATAACTTCTTGCACTTTACTCGGATCTACTGAAACTCCATTTTCTGACAGAATGTGACCAAGGAAAGGAACTTTCTTCAACCAAAATTCACACTTGCTAAACTTAGCATACAACTTATGATCTCTAAGTCTGGTCAAGACAATTCTCAAATGCTCTTCATGATCCTTCTCGTTCTCGGAGTACACTAGAATGTCATCAATGAACACAACCACAAACTTATCCAATTCTGGTATGAAAACTATATTCATCAGATACATAAAGTATGTAGGAGCATTTGTTAAGCCAAAAGACATAACAAGATACTCGTACAACCCGTATCTGGTGGAAAAGGCGTTTTTCGGTATATCTTGTGGCCTAATCTTTATCTGATGGTAACCCGATCTTAAATCTATCTTGGAGAACACTCTGGCTTTGGCTAACTGATCGAACAAAACATCAATATGAGGCAAGGGATACTTATTTTTGATAGTTACAACATTAAGAGGCCTATAATCCACACACATTCTCAAAGTACCCTCTTTCTTTTTCTTCACAAACAAGGCAGGACATCCACATTTAGACTTACTTGGCCGGATAAACCCCTTTTTTAACAATTCCTCCAGTTGCTTCTTCAACTTGGCTAACTCATCCGGAGGCATCCGATAAGGTCTCCTTGAAATTGGAGCTGTCTCGAGGATCAATTCAATTCCAAACTCAATATCCCTATCTGGTAGAAGACCAGGTAACTTATCTGGAAACACATCCGGAAACTCACACACTACCGGAATTTGATGAATAGGAATGACTTCCATAGCACATGTCACACTCACAAGGTCTGTTCTTCTGGGCAATGGTACTCAAAAAGTATCCTCACCCTGGGGATCCTTAAGGGTAAGTACCAGACTCCCTGTATCTATAACTGCCCCCCAATCCTTCATCCAATTCATCCCTATGATGACATCCAGAACTAGTCCAGGCATAACTATCAAATTTACTCAAAACTTTCGACTACCTAATTCAAGGGTTGCCCCTCGAACCATCTGATTGGTTAAAACATCAGCCCCCGCTGAACTTATACGGTAACAATAACTCAAATCTATGCATAGTTGTTTATGTTTCCGTGCAAATGCTTGACTCATAAAAGAATGCGATGATCCAGAATCAAATAGAACAACTGCAGGGTGTTGGTTAACAGGAAACTTACTAGCGGTTACGGGCTTGAAAGGTCTTGATGGCTAGAGGGGGGTGAATAGCCTATTAAAATTTTCTACAAAGACAAGCTAAACAAGTTTATCAATAAAACAAATAGCGAGATGCGAGTTTTGCTTAGCCTACGGGGTGTTTGCAAGCCACCTAACCAAATCACAATTCTAGTGTTGTTGCACTCAACCGCACAAGTCAAACCGAGAAGAAAACTACAACTAGCAAGCTATACAAAGAAGCTACTCTAGCAAAGCTAGCTAGCTAGCAAAGATAACTAAGAAAGTAATGCGGAGTTGAGTTAGGAGGGTATCACCGAGGGGCGAAGTATTGAGCCAACCAATCAATATGATCAAGAGATGAATACCACAATATACAACCACCGGGATCGATCAAACACAATAAGAATGATGACACAAAGATTTATCCCGAGGTTCACATGCTTGCCGGCACGCTAGTCCCCGTTGTGTCCCTCTTCACCACGTGGTTCGGTGGCTAATCGGTCACACACCGAGCCTCTCAAAAGGCGCCACAAGAACCTACCAAATGGCAAAAGGTTGTAATGACACAAGCAATATACTAACGTTGCCTTTGGCGCTTCGCCGAGGTAGGCACAAACCCCTCACAATCACCGGAGGTGGCCAAGAACAATCACCAACTCTTGCCAATGCCTCCAAGCTGCTCCAAGCCGTCTAGGTGACGGCAACCACCAAAAGAAATAAGAATCCCGCAGCAAATCAACCACCAAGTGCTAACTAGATGCAATCTCACAATGCAAATGCACTTGGATCACTCAATCTCACTTCGAATATGCAAGGAAGCAAGAGAGATGAGTGGGAGGGGAGTTGCTTAGCTCAAAGTGCTCACAAGTATGTCAAAAGTTTAAGAGAGAGAGCCTTGAGCCGGCCAACGAGTATTTATAGACGTACCCCTTCGAATATAGCCGTTAGAAACTTAAACAGCTGGAATCGGGTTGACCGGACGCGCTGGTCCAACTGACTGGACGCGCCGGTTGCGCAACGGCTAAGTCGCGAAGCACTGACCGGACGCGCTGGTCTAATTGACCGGACACGCTGGTCGCCCAACGGCTAACTGCGAAACAACGACCGGACGCGCTCATCGCGCAGACCGGACACGCTGGAAATGACCGGACGCGCTGGTCCCGTGAGTGACCGGACGCACTGGTCGCCTGAGCAGCGCACAACGAAACAGTGACCGGACGCGCTGAAGAAAAAGACCGAACACGACAGTGCCAGCGTCCAGTTAGAGTCCAGTAAGCTCCCTGAACGACCGGACGCGTCCGATCATCAGTGACCGGACGCGCCTCGTGTCCGATCATCGAACTAAAAAATGCGCAGACACTGAACACTGACCGGACGCGTCCGGTCATGCAAGGACCGCGTCCGGTTCAGCGTCTGGTCACCTCTGTGACCTCCGTTCGCCTTCGTTTCTTTTCCAAACTTTCAGCGTAGTGGAAAATAGTCGTTTCAATTCCTCGAAAACGCCTGAGTCCCGCTTCGCAAGCTCGGCGGGAGGGAGAGAGGATCCCAAACCCTCTCTACCGCTCAAACTCCACCGCCTTCGCAAACGTGCTAACACCACCAAGTAATCTTCATCAAGTGTGAGTGTGTTAGCATTTTCACAATCATTTTTCGAGGCGATATTAGTTCTATCCAAATGCATATGATCA
This sequence comes from Saccharum hybrid cultivar R570, assembly GCA_038087645.1. Classification (NCBI taxonomy): domain Eukaryota; kingdom Viridiplantae; phylum Streptophyta; class Magnoliopsida; order Poales; family Poaceae; genus Saccharum; species Saccharum hybrid cultivar. Next base: position 3,798,833 of record JAQSUU010000368.1, read on the forward strand.
TGAAATGCACACCTAGAGGCACTTAGGAGTTCAATAGCCTCGTCATTCACCTCTTTATAGTATGGCTATCTATCCTATAATGTAACCACACCCACTAGGTGTCTTGGTTACTAAAACACAACCCTTAAGCATATACCTTTGCCTTGATCACATAGAGTTGCGTCCAAATCCAAGTGTGGCCATCATGATCACCATGTCCATCTTGCCACCAACCTTGGAATGTACTAATCCTCATATGCTACATACAACTTAGGCATAGGATTAGTACTTAGACATTGTCACTAATTACTAACATCAAACATAGGACTTTCAATATTCCCCTTGTTGGTAATTGGTGACAAACCTTTCACAAAGATGTTATGATAAAATTTTGATTGAAACCATGTCACATTGTCCAAGTATATTACCATGTGTAAGAATTATGGACATGTGATCATGAATTCAAATTGATAGCAATGGCTCCCCCTACATGTATGCTATATGTTTGGATTTTGGAAGCATACATGTTAGATAGGAAAGATTAGGAGCATTGACTACCAATAGGTGCTAAGTGTTTAAGATTATAGACCTTTGAAGCGTGATACCATAGGAGTAGCGATAAACACCATCTTAGCACCTTATGTAGTTAGATACCACTTGTAAAAACACAAACATAACTAGAAACCTCGTGAGATCAACATTATAAGCAAGGTTCTAGTACCACTTTGAAAAACATGAAGTAATAAAAATATAACTACTTCCTATTCATGCTAGTACCACAATGCATCATTCAAATTATACTAGTAAGTCACCACACAAGCAATGTATCGGAGAAAACGAAATGCATAACTATGCATCATACATATGAGGTGCACATAGAAATGCAACATTCATGTTTAAAAGCTTGCTCCCCCTACTTGTGTGCTTCTTTTATCAATTCTCCCCCTTTAGGATTTAACTTTGTGAACAACATTTTCTCCCCCACAACATTTTTTGAGTTCTATCTTTGTGAACAACATTTTCTCCCCCTTTGGCACCAATTGACCACAAGGAGCAAACTTTAGATAGATTATCATGTTGAAGTATGGGGTGAGGATCAAGTTTATGATTCAACCTAGATTACTTGCATAAATAAAATACTTCGGTTTGATCCAAGGGCAAGCTTCTTCACACCTCACTAGAAGTGTTATCATGCACCATGTTGAAGCAAATATTTAGACAAGTTTTCTAGATTAAACACTTAGGATCACAAGCTACTTAAACAAGTTATATGCTACCACTAGATCATACAAGACATGGAAACAATAGTGGCACCATATACACTTCAAATTCATTTAATTTTCATGAATGAGCCTAGAACATGTAAATTATGACTAGATGCACTAAACAAGTCCTTAGCATAGAATGTATGACATGTCAACCAATTGTACCTTGGGGCTCGAAGGAGAGGCATGTCATATATGGGGTGCATCAACTCATGTTGGAGAAGTCAAGTATGTTCAACTCATTCTTTAGCTTGTAAAATCTCTTCTCATCAAGTGGCTTGGTGAATAGATTGGCTAATTGATCTTCGGTGCCCACACTCTCAATAGCAATGTCACCCTTTTGTTGATGATCTCTAATAAAGTGATGACGAACATCAATATGCTTTGTTCTTTGATGTTGAATCAGATTGTTGGTTAGCTTCACTGCACTTTCATTGTCACATAGCAATGGCACATTCTTGAAATTGATTCTAAAATCCTTCAATGTTGCCTTCATCCACAAGATTTGTGCACAACAACTACCCGCGGTGATGTATTCGGCCTCGGCGGTAGATAGTGCAATACTATTTTGCTTCTTGGATGACCATGAGACAAGTGATCTTCCCAACAATTAACAAGTCCCGGAAGTGCTCTTTCTCTCTACTTTGTCACTGGCATAGTCGAAATCCAAATATCCAACTAGCTCAAAGCTTGCACCTTTGGGATACCACAATCCAACATCTTGTGTATGCTTTAAGTACCTTAATATTCTCTTTGTTGCCTTCAAATGACTTTCTCTTGGTGAGGCTTGAAATCTTGCACACATGCATACACTAAACATCACATCGGGCCTTGATGCCGTCACATAGAGTAGGCTACCAATCATTGATCTATATAGCTTTTGATCCACCATGTTGCCACTCTTGTCACTATCCAAACTTCCACTAGTGCCCATTGGAGTTGTAATACTCTTTGCATCTTCCATGCTAAACTTCTTGAGCATATCTTTGATGTACTTAGTTTGGCTCATAAATGTACCTTCTTTCATTTGTTTGATTTGAAGTCCAAGAAAGAAACTAAGTTCACCAATCATTGACATTTCAAATTCCTTTGCCATTATTTTCCCAAACTTATCACAATAATCTTGATTGGTTGAACCAAATATGATGTCATCAACATATATTTGCAATACAAACAAGTATTTCCCAATCTTCTTGGTGAATAGAGTAGTATCCACTTTGCCCATGACAAATCCTTTAGATAGCAAGAAGTCCCTCAATCTTTCATACCATGCTCTAGGTGCTTGCTTCAATCCATACAAAGCCTTCCTTAACTTGTATACATGATTGGGTTTCTTGTCATCTTCAAAACCGGGAGGTTGCTCCACATACACCTCCTCTTGAATGTACCCATTGAGAAATGCACTCTTCACATCCATTTGATATAGCTTGATATTGTGAGCACAAGCATAGGCAAGTAAGATTCTAATTGCTTCCAATCTTGCAACCGGGGCATAGGTTTCACCAAAGTCAAGACCCTCTATTTGTGTGTAACCTTGAGCCACTAGTCTTGCTTTGTTCCTTACTACTATCCCATCTTGATCTTGCTTGTTGCGAAAGACCCATATTGTTCCAATGACATTGTGATCCTTAGACCTCTCAACTAATACCCATACTTCATTTCTCTTGAAATTGTTGAGCTCTTGATGCATTGCATTTACCCAATCTGGATCTCTCAATGCTTTATCAATGTCCTTGGGTTCTTCCATTGACACAAAAGAAGAGTGAGCACAAAAAGATGCCAATCTTGATCTAGTTTGAACTCCCCTTTGTATGTCACCAATGATGGAATCCAATGGATGGTCTCTTGCAATGTTAGTTGGTTGAAGCACTTGGACTTGATTGCTTGGATGCTGATGTTGATCATGAGTTGGAGATGATGAACTAGCCACTTGTTGATCTTGTTGCACTTGAGATGGTATACTAGCTTGATTTTGCATTAGAGAACCACTAGCTTGAGTGATTGGGCTTTGGAGCACTTGATCTTTGTTGTCATCTACATCAATCACTTGCTTTGGCCTAATATCACCAATATCCATTTCTTTTATAGCATTGATCAATTGAGTTCCTCTCACATCATCCAAGTTATCTTCTTCATCTTGAGAGTCATTTGTTTCATCAAACTCAATATCATGCACTTCTTCAAGTTGACCATTAGCTAAATTCCAAACTCTATAAGCTTTGTTAGTAGTTGAGTAACCAAGTAGGAAGCCTTCATCACATTTCTTCTCAAACTTGCTCAATCTAGTGCCCTTCTTCAAGATGTAGCATTTGCAACCAAATACCCAAAAGTATGTAATGTTGGGCTTTCTTCCATTTAAGATCTCATATGGTGTCTTCTCTAGAAACTTGTGGCAATAGAGGCGGTTGCTATAGAAGCAAGCCGTGTTGATTGCTTCGGCCCAAAATGAATGACTCACATTATACTCATTCAACATTGATCTTGCCATATCAATTAAGGTTCTATTCTTCCTCTCAACTAGGCCATTTGATTGAGGTGTATACTTGGCCGAGAATTGATGCTTGATTCCAAGCTCATCACATAGCTCATCAATTCTTGTGTTTCTAAACTCACTTTCATTGTCACTTCTTACTTTCTTGATTGTGGTTTCAAACTCATTTTGTACTCTCTTGATGAACTTCTTGAATATGTCAAATACATCACTTTTGTCCCCAAGAAAGAATACCCATGTATATCTAGTGAAATCATCCATAATCACAAAGCCATACTTGTTGCCACCAATGCTTGTGTATGTAGTTGGCCCAAATAGATCCATGTGCAACAACTCAAATGCCTTGGAAATACTCATAATGCTCTTCAATGGATGAGTATTGCCTACTTGCTTTCTAGCTTGACATGCACTACATAGCTTATCCTTCTCAAATGTGACCTCCTTCAAGCCTCTAACTAAGTCATGCTTCACTAACTTGTTCAATTGCTTCATGCCAACATGACCAAGTCTTCTATGCCATAACCAACCCATACTTGATTTGGTGAGCAAGCATGTTGAAAGTTGAGTGTCACTAGCATTGAAATCAACCAAGTATAGATTCTCATATCTAAAGCCTTTGAAGATCAAGTTAGAGCCATCAACACTAACTATCTCCACATCATCAACACCAAATATGCACTTGAAACCGAGATCACACAATTGAGCAACCGAGAGAAGATTGAAGTTCAACTTTTCAACTAAGAGCACATTGGAAATGCTATGATCATTTGAGATTGCAATCCTTCCAAGAGCCTTTACATCTCCCTTGCTATTGTCACCAAATGTGATGCTATCAATGCCACTATCATTTGATTTGAGAGAGTTGAACATTCTTGAATCACCGGTCATATGTTGAGAGCACCCACTATCAAGCACCCAATGCCTTCCTCCGGCCTTGTAATTTACCTACAAAACAATTTAATATCTTTTAGGTACCCATACTTGCTTGGGTCCTTGGAGGTTAGTAACTAAGCTCTTTGGTACCCAAATGACCTTCTTCTTTGGGCCCACAATTGGTGTACCAACAAACCTAGCATGCACACCTTTCTCACCCTTGGTAAGCACATAACAAGAATCAAAAGGAATGTAAGGTACATTAGCATTTTTCTTGTTCTTGTTCATTTTATTGCAATTAATCTCTAGATGCCCAACTTGCTTGCATCTATTGCAATAACGACCATTGCCCTTCACAAAGCGAGGCTTTGGAGTAGCAAAGGCCACCTTGCCCTTCTTGGGAGTATAGCCTAATCCCTCTTTGTTAAGAGAGAACATTTGGCTACCCAAGCATTTTAGCAAGCGGGCATCCCCACCATAGGCATTGCCTAATACGCGGGTGAGATCATTCACCTCTCTCTTGAGAGTTTCATTCTCAACCACAAGTGATGAATCACTAGTAGTAGAGATAGAGTTGGTTGTGGTGGATGATGATGAGCTACATGAAGCATTAGTAGGACCAACAAATAAAGAATCATCAATAATATCACATGTTAGTCCAATGTCACCAGTGACAATCACTTGCTCCTCCTTAGCTTCCTTCATGAGCTTCTCTAATTTAAGGTCCTTTTCCTTGATGAGCTCAAGTAGAGTGGAGTGGGCTTCCTTAAGCCTAGTGTGAGCAATTTCAAGATCCTCGTGGTCTTCCTTTAGACACTCACGAGAAGCCTCTAGCTCATCAAAGGATTTCCTAAGAGCTTTGAGCTCTTGTTCAATTCCTTTGCACTCCTTACTCTTTTTGAGAGCAACAAGCTCCTCCATCAAGGCATCATTTTCATTGCTCTTGGCAATGAGCTCTTGTTCCAAGATTTTGTATTTCTTGGTTGTCCTCTTGTAGCCCTTGCTCATTTGATCTATTATGCCCAATAGATCATCCTTGGAGTAGTCCTCATCCTCCTCATCATCACTCCTACAATCGTCACTAGCACAAGAATCATCATCACTATCATCATATTTTACCTTTGTAGGCTTGGCCATAAGGCATGTTGATATAGTGTCGAAGATGGATGGCTTGTTGGAGAGGGCGATGTTTGCAATGGCTCGCCGAGTGGTCCTCTCATCATCACTAGAGCTTTCATCATCATCACTATTGGAGTTGTCACTATCCCAAGTGACCATATAACCACCACCATTCTTCTTCTTGTTGAATGTGAAGCTCTTCTTTGCTTTCTTCTCCTTCTTGTCCTTCTTGTTCTTCTTCAACTTCAATTCCCCATCATGATATCTTTTGTCTTCATAGGGGCACTTTGCCACTACATGATCGGGGCTATTGCAATTGTAGCAAAGCACCTCCTTTGCCTTCATGAAGTCTCTTCTCTTTCTTGTACCATAGCCTCTCTTCTTCATGAACCGACCCATCTTTTGCACTAGAAGGGCCATGATCTCATCATCAAAAGGATCATCATCATCATTCTCCACCTTGCTCTTGCCCTTAGAGGATAAAGCCTTGAATGCAATGGGCTTCTCTTGCTTGACCTTGGTTTCCTTCTTCTCTTCTACCTCATCTTCATCATTATTGTATTGGGCATCGGTCATTATATCTCCAAGCACATCGTTGGTTTGACCTTGTCCAATCCCTCTCAAAAGATCATTCTTCTCAAGGTAGCAAACTTCTTGGGTAAACACATCAAGAACTTATGTGAGAAGTCCTTGTCCTCAACCTTCTCCCCAAGCCCGTTGAGATCATTGACAATGACTTGGAGCCTATAGAACATTTCCGGAATGGATTCATCATCCTTCATCTTGAAAGTAGAGAACTTGTCCTTGAACATGTATAGTTTGGCACACTTTACCGTTGAAGTGCCCTCATATGTTTCCTCTAATCTTGTCCATACTTTACTTGCCATTTTAAGATCCTTGATTTACTCAAAGACCTTTGCATCAATCCCATTGTAGAGAGTATTGAGAGCCATAGTGTTGCATTGGTTGTTGATGCGGTCATTGTTAGTGAGGTTGTCGGGATCAATGATAGCATAATCATGGTGTGTCACCTCCCAAATGTTCTCATGAAGAGAGCCAAGATATTGCTTCATCTTTCTTTTCCAATGATCAAAAGAGGTGACACCATTAAAGAATGGAGGCTTGCCCCCGACATAGTTGAACATAACTTGAGCCATCTTACATCGAGGTTGTTAAGACTTACAAACGGTGACCACGGCTCTGATACCACTTGAAAGGTCTTGATGGCTAGAGGGGGGGTGAATAGTCTATTAAAATTTTCTACAAAGACAAGCTAAACAAGTTTATCAATAAAACAAATAGCGAGATGCGAGTTTTGCTTAGCCTACGGGGTGTTTGCAAGCCACCTAACCAAATCACAATTCTAGTGTAGTTGCACTCAACCGCACAAGTAAAACCTAGAAGGAAACTACAACTAGCAAGCTACACAAAGAAGCTACTCTAGCAAAGCTAACTAGCTAGCAAAGATAACTAAGAAAGTAATGCGGAGTTGAGTTAGGAGGGTATCACCGAGGGGCGAAGTATTGAGCCAACCAATCAATATGATCAAGAGATGAATACCACAATATACAACCACCGGGATCGATCAAACACAATAAGAATGATGACATAAAGATTTATCCCGAGGTTCACGTGCTTGCCGGCACGCTAGTCCCCGTTGTGTCCCTCTTCACCACGTGGTTCGGTGGCTAATCGGTCACACACCGAGCCTCTCAAAAGGTGCCATAAGAACCTACCAAATGGCAGCGTCAGCGTCCGGTTAGAGTCCAGTAAGCTCCCTGAACGACCGGACGCGTCCGATCATCAGTGACCGGACGCGCCTCGCGTCCGATCATCGAACTAAAAAACGCGCAGACACTGAACACTGACCGGACGCGTCCGGTCATGCAAGGACCGCGTCCGGTTCAGCGTCCGGTCACCTCTATGACCTCTGTTCGCCTCCATTTCTTTTCCGGACTTTCGGCGTAGTGGAAAATAGTCGTTTTAATTCCTCGAAAACGCCTGAGTCCCGCCTCGCAAGCTCGGCGGGAGGGAGAGAGGATCCCAAACCCTCTTTACCGCTCAAACTCCACCGCCTTCGCAAACGTGCTAACATCACCAAGTAATTTTCATCAAGTCTGAGTGTGTTAGCATTTTCACAATCATTTTTCGAGGCGATATTAGTTCTATCCAAATGCATATGATCATGAAATGCACACCTAGAGGCACTTAGGAGTTCAATAGCCGCGTCATTCCCCTCTTTATAGTACGACTATCTATCCTATAATGTAACCACACCCACTAGGTGTCTTGGTTACTAAAACACAACCCTTAAGCATATACCTTTGCCTTGATCACATAGGGTTGCGTCCAAATCCAAGTGTGGCCATCATGATCACCATGTCCATCTTGCCACCAACCTTGGAATGTACTAATCCTCATATGCTACATACAACTTAGGCATAGGATTAGTACTTAGGCATTGTCACTAATTACCAACACCAAACATAGGACTTTCAGGGCTCTCCCTCAGGAATCTCATCCATGGTGGTGTGGTGTACCCGAGTAGTATAGGTCTGTTACTTCTTTCTGGGCGGGTAAGGACATAACTTTGAAAAGTGGCCTGACTGATTACAATTGTAGCAGGGTCCCCTCACTGTACTAGCAGATCCTATAGCTCCTTTAGAGTTGCCCTGTCCCACAGCTATGGCTGTCTTTGCTGGCGGCACGGCCATCTTATATGGCTTCTGCGGTCCCTTGTAGTTCTGAGTTTTATGCTGTGGTGGCCTAAATCTTGCACCCAGTGTAGACGAATGATAGGCAGAATGATTAGCAGTGAGGACTCTTTGCTGTGATGGTCCTGACTCAAAGGCCCTCTTGCGAGTCTTAGATGCAGTGTACACGTTGTTATTCTTCTCTTATTTCAGACAATCACTGATGAAGTCATTGAATCTGACACGGGTATTGGTACCCACATGTTTCATCATTTTTGGATTCAGTCCTCTCTTGAAACTAGCAACTCTCTTAGCATCTGTGTCAACCATGTCGGGGGCATAACGACACAAGTTGTTGAAGGCATGCAAATACTGCGTCATGATTTTGGTGCCCTGATTTAAAGCCAAGAACTCTCTCAACTTCATCTCAACCAGCCCTGGTGGAATATAAACTCCGCATAAGGCTTCAGTGAACTCTCTCCATGAGATCTGGGCATTTGGAGGGAAGGTGGTGCGATGATGCTTCCATCACATCCCTGCTGGTCCTTGTAACTGATGTGCAGCATATTCTATCTTCAGTACTTCAGTCAGCCTCAACACACTGAACTTATCTTCCATGGTGTTGATCCATTCTTCAGCGTCAAGTGGCTCTGTTGCTTCCTTAAAAATTGGTGGCCTGGTGTCCATGAAATCCTTGAAGTTGCTGTGCTGATTCACCCCATTGCCACCACCTTGGTTGTTACCACGTTGAACATTGTTGGCAATGGTACGCAGAAAATCTTCCATGTTCTTCTGCGATTGCTCGGCATTGCGCTGACTTCCAAGAAACTGTGCAAAGAATACCTCTGCAGTGAGCGGTGGAGGAGGCGGCAAATGTGGTTCCAGGTGTGGCTCATTATGGTTGACGTTGTTTTCACCACTCCTACCTGCCCTGGCACCATTACCACCAGTTTCAGCAGCCTCATACGTGGCGCGGCGAGTGTTTGCCATCTGCATATTTCAGCAACAAGTAATGATTAAGTGAAGCTATAGTAATTATGAGTGAATGAAAAATTATGCCATACTGAATTCATTGGAGAGAACAAAGTCATACAATAAGACAGAGGCACAATAATCGCATTCCAATTAAAACAACACCACTAATTAAATTACTTCAAATGTCAACATCGCGTCCATACAACCAAATTGCCAGCATACATACACTGGACTTTTATGCGCTCAAGTATCGCATGACCAACCAAGTTCCAACATTCTACCAAGTCTCAAGGTTCGAAACGAGATACATCAAGGTACATGAAGCCAAAAGAAAGGTCATCGCGACAGGGCATAGTAGCTAACACAAAGCAACTAGCCTACTCCTCAGGGCCATCATCTGGGTCAGAGACATCACCATCGCTACCATCAGTAGCGACGTCGTCGTCGTTGGCAGGTGTAACTACAGGCTCGTCCTTGTCGTCATCGACGTCCATACCGGCGGCGTCTGGAGGAGCATACGGGCCAATCCCGTTGTAGAGTGCGTGAAACTCCTCATGCAAGTTGACGTTGTACTCCTCTAGCTCATCGACCCTCTGCCTCAGAAGACCCCTCTCGTTCTAGGCTTTATTCCTCTCCTGAACCAGCTGTCCAATCATGCGGTCTGCATTATTGTTGGCCTGAGTCAACGTATGCACCCGCTGCATAGCACTATCACCTCTTTCTAGAACCTGGTCTCGCTGCAAGCTCATGTTAGCCAACTGCTCCTGCAAACTAGCTATAGCACGTGCCTGCTTCTTCTTCTGTTTTCTTGCTTTGAGCCAATCATCCCCACATAAACCAGTCAACGTCCAGTAGGTACACTCAAGACCCTGGTATGCTCTGATAGTTGCATACATAGCACTCATAGTGTGGTTATCGCTAGTCTGTCCTTCGTTTGGGCCTCTGACCAAGGCACTTCCTTGCGGCTGCACCCAAATAGCATCGCGAGGATCATCTCTAGGAAAAGTACCAGCCAGGGCTGCTGCCAGCTCATTAGGAAATCTGCTTATTATGTCCCTGATGACACAGAAAGCTGCTCCCTCTGCACCCTCAACCGGAGTGCGTCCCTCAAACTCCAAGTGTCAACCATCCCACTCTGGAGCATCACCCAGAGCAGGAACTATGATCTCCACTACTGCAAGTCCATTCTCGGCTAACTGACTCTCACTCTAAGAGTACACCGGCTCCTGACCCTCTAGGTACCCCACATTATGGAGCACTCTCCAAAGCAAGGTTGACATGCCAAACTCGCTCAGAAAGGTGTCCATGCTACGATGCTCTCGCGGGGCCAACTGGTGTCGGGATGCTCTTCCGCCTGTGGACTTACGGGCAGTCTGCTTCATGCGGGCCATCTGTAGCAAAAGTTTTAATTACCCGGTGAAAACATATTTTAAGTTGGTACAATTTTTATCAAAAGGGGATAATCAATTTATAAGGGGAGGAATGCATGACATGAATGAAATACACAAGCAATATGATGTATGTACGTTTCTTATGTTCTCACAAACTTATGAAATAAATAATCTTTAGCGATAAATTCGGTGGCATACAAGTGATCTCTCATATACGTAACTAATACGTTCTACACGAGAAACGTTGTTATGTACCTGCAGAAAATTCATTTCAGCCCAATTCCCCATGGATGCATGAAAGCAGTAAATTTACCTACACGCTCTACATGAATCTCCAGATACGCGTACAACGGTAGTAACTACCCAAAACATCTCCCTATTGACGGCATCGCCTCAACGGACGGAACAACCACACATGTGACACTTTTGTAATAACATGCGTAGAACATGTAATTACTCCAGTATCATATAAGCACTCTCCCAAGATCGGCGGTGTATCCGATCATGCTCTCACAACTCACACTTACCGAGGCGTAGGGGCAATTGATCCATACATTACCACTTAATTAAGTGGCACTCATACAATAGCACGCCGTATGAGCAACGAAAGAGAATATGGTGCAAGAACCCCAAGTCAGTACTTAAATAAGCCACCTAGAGTCCTTAACTAGGCATAAAGGATATGACCACTGACACACTTTTAGTTTGGAAATCACATTTTTCAAATATAATTTTGTTTTAAATACACTTGTGAACAGTAAACACGCTAAACTATGCTCCGATACCAGTTGTAACAGAACCGACCAATTATACGAAATTAAGTAAGAAAATCATCCAACAAGCAGACGATTTAGCAAACTTAAGCCCGTATAACCCGGTAGTCCGTGAAATCACGACAGATTTCAAACCAACTTACATACTAGCCAAGATCGTAATAAGTTTAGCGGTCACCATCACAAATTACATAGAAGTTCACATTGCAGATACATCTGAGTTTAAATATAGTTATTACAAACCAAATTCAAATAAAAGTAGCGGAAGCATTTAGTTCAAACAACATGCACACTCACATAGAGTTCGAAATAAAGTGCCAACTGATGATCATCTCCAACAAAAGCATCAGACGAGAAGTAGGGAATGACCACTGCCCATGGTCCTAAGCTTCACCCATCGCAAGATAAAGACAGTTGATACAGTAGCCGTAATACATCTGCCCATCTGTAACAAGTGGGAACAAAGCCCTGAGTACGAGAAGGTTCTCAGCTAGACTTACCCGATATAAACGAAAATAAAAATGACACTAAGGATCATGACAGGCTTATTGGTAGGGTAGCTGACTCATTTGCAAAAAGGTATTTTTAGCATTTAAAGAATCTTTTCTAGAAGCTTTTATATCAAGTTAAATCTTTATTAACCTGTCAACTACATTTACACATGTACTAGAGTAACATGTAATTAAATAAGTAAGGATAACCAATGATCATTAACAACTCTCATCATGTCATATTCCAAATAACTGTCCAAGTGTTCCATCAATATTACTACGATGAAGTAACTTAAGTCAAGTGTTCCATCATATTCGAATCGATTATTAACCAGGTGGTAATTTATTCCTTACACAAACCTTACTCACCCGCTAAAGTGAGGTATTGGTCACCGAGTCAACCATTCAGGTAAAGTCTCGAGTTTGCCAGGAACCACATGTACCCGGGGGCCGCCCGACTGCTCTTTGGCCTTATCATCGTGCCCCCGTGTCCTACCACACCTGCTCCGGTACAGTGAGTTGCGGGCAATCCACTCGGCTCGAATAATCTCCCAGCTTCGCGGCCGAAAGGTACATTATTCGGCCAGCTAAATGTAAGGCATGCGTTCAACATGACTCGAGGCCCAACAACAGTCGGTCCTTAATCGACACATACGGAAAACACTACAGTCTAAAACCCTGCAAGTCTTCGTCCGGTCTCAGTTTCAAATTAACACTTAGTTATTCTAAGATGATATACTTATTCAAGCAGATCCAGGTAACTACCTATAGCTCGCAGGTGACAGGAAATCACCCGACTTCTATTGGTCTAAGCAAGCTAAGCATTTCTTGACTGCGAATACCAGGGTAACAAGGGTATGGTAGAACAAAGGTAAACAAGGTATAATGCAGCAACGGTTGCAAACAACTCCTAAACGTAATGCATCAATTAAAGTAAAGCATTAATAAAATATTTGCAAACTGGGAGAAAAATACTCCGGGGCTTGCCTCTTTCGAAAGAGCTCGGGCGATGGTCAGGGCACTCTGGAAGATCCTCACTGACCTCCTCATCGGCTTCGGGCACCTCCTGCTCTTGCATCTCGGGCTGCTCTTCCGGCTCCTCGGGAACTGCTACCGGAGTTACTTCTTGTGATCCTGTATGATGCAAATGTATAAGTGCTCATACCTAGGTGCGTTGCAGAGATGAAATGTAAATGAACAGGTTTACTTTATTGTATAAAGTGGGAATACAACTCTTCTACAAGGTAGTCCACATCATCCAAGAACATGTACTAGTATACTACTATAAACATTCTCTACCATGCCAAGTCACCCCAGAAATCTAAGATGATTCAAAGATACACCAAAGCAAATCTTATTAACTAATCTTGCATTAACAAGGTTAATTAAACCCTAGTTGCCACTATGTTTGAATAGCAACACTTCTTTTGGCAGCATAGAAAAATCTGATAAAATTACAGTGGCTTACTATCATCTAATCTAGCATACCACAAAATTTTTATTATATTTGGGATACTAGAACTGTCTACACAAAAATAACAATCTAGGGCCTAAAAATGAGTATAAAAATACTTTATACTATGAAAAGTATCAAACAATAGATTTAGCATTTTTCCTACGTTCTACACAATAAACAATCACCATAGAAAAATTATTATATGCATGTTTTATTCATATTTTTCTCTCTATCAAAAATAACAATTATCAACAATAATAAGCACTTGCACTACACATCAACATTTTTCTACAGAACATGCATGGCACATATTTTTCCTAGAAAGTACATTACACAAAAAGATTAACAAAATTGAAATCATATTTTTCTGAGCTTTATATGATTTATTACATATTTATCAAGAAAACAACAATTTCAATGATTAAATAAAAACCCTACAGAAAAGTATTTCAAACTTGACATGCACCATTTTTAGATCATATATCTGGTTCTAAGAAGTATACCAAAATTTATTTCACAATTTTTGGAGCCAAAATGAGCAAGTTATGAATTTCTAAAGCATTTATTTCTTTTCTGAAATTCATTTTCAAAATTATTTTAAAACAACTCGACTGAAACTGCTACGTGCACGTGGCACAGTGCACACACGCGCGCGAGGGGAGACAGATAGGCGTGCCCGAGGGACAACCGGACCCCACACGTCAGCCACACAGAGGTGAGGGAGGCGCTGGCCGTGCGGATCTCGCCGCCGGTGAGCTCGCCGGCGGTGAGGTCACCAGCAGCGGTTTCCTCGCGGAGAGGCGAACTCCATGCGCTAGCTTAGGACACCGGAGGAGCTCTCAGGTGAGCTTGACAGCGCGCAAGGCGGGACGGTGGCGTGGCTCACCGACGACACGCCGGTCCTGGCCATGGCGAGGGTGGGTTCGCAGCGCGCGAGGTCCGCGGAGCCAAGGCGAATGCGAAAGCACGAGAAATTAGAGGAAAAGGAGGGGAATAGGGCTCCCTCCATGGGAGCACGAGCTCGGCGGCCATGGCGCCGTCGTGTCAAGGACAAGCCTGCCCTGGCATTACCATGGGGGAAATGAAGGCAAAAGCGTGCGCACGGGACGGAGGAGGTCCAGGCGGAGCTAGAGGCAGACGCAATCGACGAATTGCGCTACGGTGGCGGAGCTAAACGTCGGTGGACCGGGCGACGGCGTACGGTGGTGAGCGCTCCCGCTTGGCTTGTTGCTACGGTAGAGAGCGAGCACGCGAGCGTGGAGGGAGGCAGGGGACAGAGGAGATGGAGGCGGAGGCAGTGTGCGACTAGGTGGAGATTAAGGCGAGCCGGAGACTCCACGCGGCGAGCTCGACGACGCATGAACGCCACACGACGAGCGCGGTCTGCCGCGGCAGCCAGCAGCGCGCGCGAGCGAGCGGGAGAGGGAGAAGGCCGCGCGGGGCGTGGGCCGGGCCACGGCACTGCTGCGGGCGCGTGCGCGGGGGAGAAGACCGGGCCGCTTTGGCCAGTGGGCCGAAAGGGAAGCGGCGGCCCGCTATGGTAAGAAATGACTTTTCCATTTTTATTTCCAATAAATTTTCAAATAAATTCAATTAACAGTTTTAAAATCCCATTTTGAGCAAGAAGATGACTTTTTCTGAAAATGGCACAAAATGAAAGTTGCTTAGAATTTAATTCTCTACAACTTTTATTAAGGGACCAAACCCAAATTACCAACAGATTTTTAATTGGAGAATAAAAGCTAAATAGGAAGGGTTTTTGACCATTTTCCAATAATATTTTTAAAAGCAAATTTTGACAAAACTTTGGTTACCAAAGTTGCTCCAAAATTTGTACTAACTAGTTCTAGGTGATTTAAAATTATAGCCACACATGTTTTAATAGCCTAGCAAGTATAATCAAGGTGGAACAATTCTCAATAAGTATATGAAACATTTATGTCTCACAGAAATGTTTTAACTCAAAAATACACTCTACTTCACATATGATTATAATGCAATGATGCAATCATGCGTATGATTTGCAATGCTAAATGCCTGCGTAACACCGGGGTGTTACAGATGCAAGCCCGGATCAATGATCAGCATGCTACAGTGAAGAAGGCGCTGGAGGCGAACACCTCTGTGCTCCTGGAGTTATCTACTTGGAAGCCTAAAGTTCAAGCAAATGTCGAAGAGCTGCAATCCAGCGTCCGCAACCTCTGCGAGAAGATCGAGCACCTGTCAAGCAAGCAAGAGGAGATGGTGAATCCTGCTTACAAGGTGTTCGACACTCAACACCTTGACTTCTCAGAGTCGGCTACCGCTCATCTGGTAGGCAAGCCCATTGGGGTTACTTCAGGGCCAATTGGCCACAGCGATGAACATAATCACTAGGGTGTTGGAAATGGGGTGGTCACCACCTACGTTCCTACCTTGATCACAGGTGCGAAACACCCCACACATCTCTCTCCAGTTGTCTTCGCTTCTAGTGGATTTTATGCTAGTGATGCAGTCCAATTTCAGTTCAACCATGCTATACCTCCTGTGGATTTTCCTGATTTTGATGGCACTAGTCCTAAATTGTGGATCAAAAATTGTGAAAGCTACTTTGATGTTTACACTGTTCCTGATTACCTCAGATCTAAAATAGCCTTAATGCATTTAACTAGCAATGCTGCATTCTAGGCACAGTCTCTAGATGTCAATGTTAGAGATATTCCTTGGCTAGAGCTTTGTAAGGCTGTATGTGATAGGTTTGAGAGGGATCAGCATAACTCATTGCTTAGGCAATTTTTCAGAGTCAAGCAAGTTGATGGGGTGGCTGATTTTATTGAACGCTTTGATAGCATAGTGCATCAGATTTTAGCACATGATCCCAAGTTTAGCACTGCTACAATTACTAATCATTTCATAGATGGTTTAAAAGATGACATAAGGGTTGTAGTTCTAGTTCATAGGCCCTCAAATCTGGATACTGCTAGTGCTATTGCTCTGTTGCAGGAAGAGTCTAGCAAGGATGCTCCTAGGAAGGATTTCAAAAGAAATGAGATGGGTGGCAGTTTTAGGTATTCAAGCAGAGCTGGTGCTGTCAATTACAAGAATTCTGTTGCTTATCAGGCACATAACAAAGGGGAATCTTCTACCAGTCAAGGCAGGAGAGGTTCTGATAATGCTAAGAATTCCTACACTGAAGACAAGGCAGCAACTCTGATGAATTACAAAAATTAAAGGGGTTGTTGAAAGTCCCTAGTTTGGTTTTGGCTAATTGATGAAACCTAGGACTAACCTTTGTATCTAAGTGGATGATTTAGATAAAGGTGGTCATTGAATATGAGACATGACATTGACTCATGTGACCAAGATGATGAAGACCAAGGTGATGCTTGGCTCGATGGACCGGTTGTGAAGGTGAAGGGCAAGTCGAGGCTTCGGAGTGAAGGACCATGCGATGGTGAAGCTTGAGCAAGACTTGGCGCCGACGGACCGGTGCAACGGTGAAGAGCAAGTGAAGTTAAGGTCGATGGATCGAGACGGTCATGTGATGATATGAAGTGGATCATATCTTTTGGAAGAACAAAATGGGCTCAAGGCAAAGGTATAACCATAGGGCCATTTTGTTTTTCACTCAAGACACCATAGAGGGTGTGAGTGGTTTAGGATCGATAGCCGAACTATTAAGAGGGAAAGTCTTATCGGTTATTCGATGCACGGGTGCCACTAGGTGAATTCATGAAGTGCATTGCATGTAGGGCCTAGTGAGCTAACTGGAAAACCTTCGAAAATGATTATGAAATTGCTAACACACGTGCACAAGGTGGTGATCACTTGTTGGTGTTGGCACATTTGCGAAGGCGTTGAAGTCGGAAAAGAAACGGAGGCGAACGGAGGTCACAGAGGTGACCGGACGCTGCACCGGACGCGGTCATGATATGACCGGACGCGTCCGGTCAGTACAGCGCAGGCGTGGGTGATAGGGTTTGCAACCGACGCATCCGGTCACTCGCGGGACCGGCGCGTCCGGTCATGCGCCCAAAAGGAACTGAGGTTCGCAGAGGACGATCGGACGCGGGGCATGTCCGGTCACACATGATCGGACGCGTCCGATCGTTGAAGGAGCTTACTGGACTCAAACCGGACGTGGGCACTGTCGCGTCCGGTCATTGCGAGGGGCGCGTCCGGTCGTTACTTCGCGGGCGCGCGGTGCTGTGCGATCGGCGCGTCCGGTCGTTGGTTTGACCGTTGGGGTCAGTGATCGTTGGAGGATCGGACGCGGTTGAGCGCGTCCGGTTAGTTATGACCGGCGCGTCCGGTCATCCCGAACAGACCCAGTGAAGGGGTATAACGGCTCTATTTGGATGGGATGCTTATAAATACTTGTTGGTCGGCCCTTGGGGAGGTCTCTCGTGATTTCTAACATTCTTGTGCATCCTTTGAGCTAGAGCATCTCCTCCCACTCATCTCTCTTGCTTGATTGCAAATCAAAAGTGAGATTGAGTGATCCCAAAGTGCATTGCATAGCTTGAGGGCATCTAGTAGCACTTGTGAGTGGTTTAGCCGGTGGATTTCTTGTTACTCTTGGAGAGTACCGCTCCTAGCCGGCTTGGAGATTGTTGGAGGCGTTGGCAAGAGAAGGTGATTGTTCTTGGCCACCTCCGGTTGATTGTAAGAGGTTCTTGTGCTTTCCTCGGCGGGACGCCAAAAGCAACTCTATTACATTACGCGTGTCATTGAGTTACCTCACTTAAGAGTGGTGTCTTGCGGTGCCTTGCGGGGCGTGCCTTGAGGGGCAAGTGACTTGAGGGTCACACCGAGGAACCATCTAAGTGTTGGTCGACACAACCGGTGACGTAGCTTGTCGGTGCACAAGTGAACACCGGGTGAACAAAAATATTGTGTCTCTTGTCTCCCGGTGATTGGTCTTCATATTGTGTTGTTGTCAATATTGATTGGTTGTATGTCATCTTGGTGATTGGCAACATCTTCACTCCACCGTCGGTATAAGATTCATAATCCTATCTCTTACATTTACATTTACTAGATTATCTTGTGTAGCTCTAGTGATAGCCTTTGCTAGTAGTTGTTAGCTTGCTCACTAGTGTAAGTTTAGTGACATAGCCCTTGTGTTAACTAGATATCTTAATCTACTAGACTTGTGGATAGGAGGCTTGCATCACAATCGTAGGCTAAGCAAAACTCGCTTTACGCCGTTTGTTATTCTAACAAGTTTGCTTAGTGGTTCTTGTAGAATTTTTATAGGCTATTCACCCCCCTCTAGCCATCTAGGACCTTACAAGTGGTATCAGAGCCATGGTCACCGTTTTAATCAAGGCTTAACATCCTTCGGTGTGAAAAATGGCTCAAATTGTATTCAATCATGTTGGGGGCAATCCACCGTTCTTTGATGGTGTTAGTTCTTTTGCTCATTAGAAGAGAAAGATGACAATGTACCTTGGTTCTATTCATGGAGAGTTTTGCAAGTCACCGAGAATGACTTTGCTATCATTGATCCTGATCATCTCACCGATGAAGATAGAGCAAATAGAACATGCAATAGAATGGCTCTCAATACACTTTACCATGGTATTGACACAAAAGTATTTGAGGGCATCAAGGACTTAGAATTGGCATATGAAGTATGGACAAGGTTGAGTGAAACATATGAGGGCACTAAGGTTGTGAAGAGTGCCAAGCTATATAGGCTCAAGAGTGAGTTTGAGAACTTCAAGAAAAAGGATGATGAAACAATCATTGAAATGTTTCATAGATTCCAAGTGATAGTCAATGATCTCAAGAGCTTAGGGCACAAGACTCAAGATCAAGATTTTTGTCACAAGTTCTTATTGAGCTTACCTAGAAGATTCAAGATGTTGATCATGATGTTGCAAAGAGATGGGCTTGAAGCATTGAAGCCTAATGATTTGCTTGGTGAAGTATTGACCTATGACAAATATGATCAAGATGTTGATGATAAGGAGAAGGTGGAAGATGAGAAGAAGAAGAAGACCGTGGCATTCAAGGCTATCTCCTCCAAGGGCAAAGCTACCATCATTGAAGAAGAAGAAGACAATAGTGAAGATGAAGATTATGAAATTGATGATGAGGCATTTGCTTTTGTAGTCAAGAAAATGGGTCACATGTTCATTAAGAGAAGAGGCTTCAAAAAGAGAAATGACAACTTCAAGATCAATGAGCAACAAAGGAAGTGCTTTAATTATGATAGCACCGAACATCTTCAAGCCGAATGTCCCTATGACAAGAAGAAGAACAATAAGAGGGGCAAGTTTGAGAAGAAAAAGAGAGAAGCCAAGATGACCTTCAAGAAGGGCAAGAACGGAGCCTATGTGGTCACTTGGGAAAGTGATGATGATGATGATGAAGAAGAATCATCCAACAAGGCTTTTGCTTCCATTGCTATCAACAAGAAGCCTTCACTATTTGATTCATCCTCTTCGTGCTTCATGGCCAAAGAAGCTAAAGTATTATATAATGAGAGTGATGATGAAAGTGAAATGGAATATGTTCATGATAGTGATAATGATAATAATAATGATAATGAAAATGATGATGATGATGAACCAACTAAAGAACAACTATATGACTTGATGCAACAAACTAGAGACATAGCTATTGCCAAGAACAAGGAGTGTAAGAAGCTTTCAATGAAAGTAGCAATACTTGAGAAAGTTCTTGGTGAGGTTAAGACCACTCATGAGAGTCTAGTGGAAGACCATGAGGATCTTAGTAAGGCTCATTCCAAGCTTGAAAAAGCTCACTCATTACTACTTGAGCAACAAGCAAAGAAGGAGGATGTTGTATCATGTGATATAGGTGTTACATGTGATATAATTGATGAATCTTTTTATAAACCTATCATCATGACAAATGCTAACCCTTATTGTAGATCTTCATCCATCACCACCAACTCTACCTCCACTACTAGTGATGGTTTCACTTGTGATACCTCACTAATGGTTGAGAATGAGACTCTCAACAGAGAGGTGGATGAGCTCACTCACGCCCTAGGCAAGGCCTATGGTGGTGAGGCCCGCTTGCTTAAGTGCTTGGGTAGCCAAAGGTTCTCTCTTAACAAAGAGGGATTGGGCTACACCCCCAAGAAAGGCAAGTCGGCCTTTGCAACTCCAAAGCCTAGCTTTGTGAAGGGCAATGGTCAGTTTTGCAATAGATGCAAGCAAGTCGGGCACCTAGAGCATAATTGCAATAAAAAGAACCAAAGCAAGAACCTTGTTAATGCTATACTTTTTTGATTCTTGCTATGTGCTTACCAAAGGTGTGAAGGGTGTGCAAGCTAAGTTTATTGGTACACCCATTGTTGGCCCAAAGAAGAAGGCTATTTGGGTACCAAAGAGCTTAGTTACTAACCTACAAGGACCCAAGCAAAAATGGGTACCTAAGCTTCATTGATTTGCTTGTAGGTCAATTACAAAGCCGGAGGAAGGCATTGGATTATTGATAGTGGGTGCACTCAACACATGACCGGTACATCAAGAATGTTTGACTCAATCAATGACAATCATAGTGGTGTTGATTCTATCACATTTGGCAATAACAAGAAAGACAAGGTTATTGGCTTGGGCAAGATTGTAATATCAAATGACTTGAGTATCTCCAATATGTTGCTAGTTGAAAGCTTGGATTTCAATCTTCTATCTATGGCACAAATATGTGATCTTGGTTACAAATGTATCTTTGGGGTTGATGATGTGGAAGTCATTAATATGGATGGTTCAAATGTGGCATTCAAGGACTTTAGATATGAGAATCTCTATCTAGTTGACTTCAATGCTAGAGAAACTTCTTTGACAACTTGCTTAATCTCCAAATCAAGCATGGGTTGGCTTTGGTATAGAAGGCTTGGTCATGTTGGTATGAAACAATTGAAGAAGCTTATAACTCACAATCTTGTCAATGGTTTGAAAGATGTTGAATTTGAGAAGAATAAGCTTTTGTAGTGCACGTCAAGCCAGGAAGCAAGTTAGAAGCTCACATCCAAAGAAGAGTACAATGAGCACATGCAAAGTATTTGATTTGATGTACATGGATCTATTTGGCCCAACAACATACATAAGCATAGGCGGCAACAAGTATGGCTTTGTCATAGTGGATGACTTCACAAGATTTACATGGGTATTCTTTCTTAGTGACAAAAGTGAAGTGTTTGACACCTTCAAGACATTTCTCACTAGAGTTCACAATGAGTTTGAGATTAGAATTAAGAAAGTGAGAAGTGACAATGAAAGTGAGTTCAAGAATACAAGAATTGAAGAACTTTGTGATCACTATGGCATTGGACATCAATTCTCGGCCAAGTACACTCCACAATCAAATGGCCTAGTTGAGAGAAAGAATAGAACATTGCTTGATATGGCTAGATCAATGCTTCATGAGTACAATGTGAGTCAATCCTTTTGGGATGAAGCAATCAATACCGCTTGCTACTACATCAATAGACTATATTGTCATCCATTGCTAGAGAAGACCCCATATGAGCTACTTCATGGAAGAAAGCCCAATATTTCTTACTTTAGAGTGTTTGGTTGCAAATGCTATATCTTGAAAAAGGGCACTAGATTGGGAAAGTTTGATAAGAGATGTGATGAGGGGTTCCTACTTGGTTATTCAACTACAAGCAAAGCTTATAGAGTTTGGAATAATTCAAGTGGCATTCTAGAGGAAGTCCATGATGTGCAATTTGATGAAACCAATGGGTCACAAGATGAAGAAGAGAATCTAGATGATTTTGGTGGAACTCAATTGGTGGAAGCAATGAAAAACATGGACATTGGGGACATTAGAGCAAAGCAAGTAATTGATATTCAAGATGATGATAAAGATCAAGTGCTCAATTCTCCATTCAAGCTAGCTAGTGACTCTCAAGTGCAAGATCATGGTGCTAGTTCATCTCATCAAGATACATCAAGTGATCAACCAAGCTCAAGCAATCAAGTGCAAGTACTCTAACCACAACATGTTGCAAGAGATCACCCTATTGATAGTGTTATTGGTGATATTAGAAGTGGTGTGCAAACAAGATCAAGATTGGCTATGTTTTGTGAGCATGCATCATTTGTGTCAACCTTAGAACCAAAGAAAATAGAAGAAGCTTTGAAGGATGCCGATTGGATCATGGCTATGCAAGAAGAACTAAACAATTTCACAAGAAATGATGTTTGGGAATTGGTAGAAAGGCCAAATGACTATAATGTGATTGGAACCAAATGGGTGTTCAAAAACAAGCAAGATCAAGATGGCATTGTGGTGAGAAACAAAGCAAGACTAGTTGCTCAAGGTTACACTCAAGTAGAAGGTCTTGACTATGATGAGACATATGCTCCCGTGGCAAGATTGGAGGCAATAAGGATTCTTTTGGCTTATGCTTGTGCACACAACATCAAACTATATCAAATGGATGTTAAAAGTGCATTTCTCAATGGGATTATCAATGAGTTAGTCTTTGTTGAGCAACCTCCCGGATTTGAAGATGACAAGAAACCCAACCATGTGTACAAGTTGAAGAAGGCTTTATATGGCTTAAAGCAAGCACCTAGAGCATGGTATGAGAGGCTAAGGGATTTCCTTCTCTCTAAGGAATTCAAGATGGGCAAGGTTGATACAACTCTATTCATCAAGAAGATTGGGAATGATCTATTCATAGTGCAAATATATGTTGATGACATCATCTTTGGATCAACCGATCAAGCATATTGTGAAGAATTTGGTGCTATGATGACCAAAGAGTTTGAAATGTCTATGATTGGTGAACTTAGCTACTTCCTTGGTCTCCAAGTCAAACAATTAAAGAATGGAACATTTGTGAGTCAAGGGAAATACATAAGGGACATGTTGAAGAAGTTTAGAATGCAAGATGCAAAGCCAATTTCAACTCCAATGAGTACAAATGGCAATTTGGATAGTGATTTTGATGGAAAAATGGTGAATCAAAAGGAATATCGGTCTTTGATTGGAAGTCTACTCTATGTCACCGCATCAAGGTCGGATGTCATGTTTAGTGTTTGCATGTGTGCTAGATATCAAGCCTCACCTAGAGAGAGTCATCTCACGGCCGCAAAGAGAATATTGAGGTACTTGAAGCAAACAAGAGATGTTGGACTATGGTATCCCAAAGGGTCAAAGTTTGAGTTGATTGGATATTCGGACTCCGACTATGGGGGTTGCAAGATCAATAGAAAGAGCACAAGTGGCACATGTCAATTACTTGGAAGATCACTTGTGTCATGGTCCTCAAAGAAACAAAATAGTGTGGCAATCTCTACCGTCGAAGCCGAATATATGAGTGCGGGGAGTTGTTATGCACAATTGCTATGGATGAAATCAACTTTGAAGGATTATGGCCTCAACTTCAAGAATGTGCCATTGCTATGTGATAATGAAAGTGCAATCAAGATGATACAAAACCCGGTTCAACATGGAAGAACAAAACATATTGACATAAGGCATCATTTCATTAGAGATCATCAACAAAAGGGAGATATTGTCATTGAAAGTGTTGGCACCGATGATCAACTTGCCGATATTCTCAC
Organism: Saccharum hybrid cultivar R570; assembly: GCA_038087645.1. NCBI lineage: Eukaryota > Viridiplantae > Streptophyta > Magnoliopsida > Poales > Poaceae > Saccharum > Saccharum hybrid cultivar. Next base: position 3,822,880 of record JAQSUU010000368.1, read on the forward strand.
CAAGCCACTTGATGAAAAGAGGTTTTGTAAGCTAAGGAATGAATTGAACATTCTTGATTTCTCAAACATGAGTTGAATGCACCCCACCCACTTATTGACATGCCTCTCCTTCGACATTGCAAGGTAAAGTTGATTGACATGTCATTCATCCTATGCTAAGGACTTGCTAGAGCATGTAGACATAATAAGTGGTACACATGAGCATTCATGATAAATCAAATGAATTTGATAGTTATATGTTACCACTATTGCTTCTATGCTTATTTTGATCTAGTGGTGGCATATGACATGTTTGTGAGCTTGTAAACCTAGTGTTGAATCTAGAAGATTTGCTATAAGTGTTTAATTCAACATAGGCAAGATAACCCTTATTATGAAGAGTGAAGAAGCTTGTCTTTGGTTCAAATCGAATTAAATATCTTTGGCAAGTATTCTAGGTTAAACTAAATTTGATAAATTCTATCCTACTCCATCAAACATTGCTTTTCTCTCCACAATTTGATCCCATTTTTGGGTAAGTTGTTGACAAAGGGGGAGAGAAAAAGATGATTCAACATGATAAAGGGATAAATAAAATTTTGATGCACACAATTAGGGGGAGCAAGCTCATAAACAAAGTTGTTGCATTTGTTTGTGCATTCTCATATGACTTGCTCATTGCACATGTTTTTTAAATTCAATATACGTGCTTGTGTGGTGCAATGCTAGTATAGAACTTGAATGATGAATGATCTACTAGCACGCATAGGAATAGTTTACATGTGGTATCTAGACATGCTTAAAGCTCTACAAGTGGTACAAGTGGTCCAAGAACCTTTACATATAATGTTAATCTCACGGAGTTCTTAAGTTGTGATGGATGTCTAGTTACTTCATGATGCTAAGGATGGTGTAAAAGGCAACTCCGATTGGTATCACGCTTCAAAGGTCCATTTCTTACACCTTAGCATCATTTTGGTAGAATTACTCTCTCAACACTTCTATTCATGCATATGTGCAAAGCTTTCAATTCAAACTCTATGCACATATGTAGGGAGAGCTAATGCTACCAAAACCGAGCTTGTGATAATTGTCCAAACTTTACTTATGAGCAAAATGATTGGACAAGCATGACAAGTTCAAAACTTTTATTATCAAAATCATCTTTGTGAGGGTTGTCATCAATTACCAAAAAGGGGGAGATTGAAAGTCCCTAGTTTGGTTTTGGCTAATTGATGAAACCTAGGACTAACCTTTGTATCTAAGTGGATGATTTAGATAAAGGTGGTCATTGAATATGAGACATGACATTGACTCATGTGACCAAGATGATGAAGACCGAGGTGATGCTTGGCTCGATGGACCGGTTGTGAAGGTGAAGGGCAAGTCGAGGCTTCGGAGCGAAGGACCATGCGATGGTGAAGCTTGAGCAAGACTTGGCGCTGACGGACCGATGCAACGGTGAAGAGCAAGTGAAGTTAAGGTCGATGGATCGAGACGGTCATGTGATGATATAAAGTGGATCATATCTTTTGGAAGAACAAAATGGGCTCAAGGCAAAGGTATAACCATAGGGCCATTTTGTTTTTCACTCAAGACACCATAGAGGGTGTGAGTGGTTTAGGATCGATAGCCGAACTATTAAGAGGGGAAGTCTTATCGGTTATTCGATGCACGGGTGCCACTAGGTGAATTCATGAAGTGCATTGCATGTAGGGCCTAGTGAGCTAATTGGAAAACCTTCGAAAATGATTATGAAATTGCTAACACACGTGCACAAGGTGGTGATCACTTGTTGGTGTTGGCACATTTGCGAAGGCGTTGAAGTCAGAAAAGAAACGGAGGCGAACGGAGGTCACAGAGGTGACCGGACGCTGCACCGGACGCGGTCATAGTAGCTTGTCGGTGCACAAGTGAACACCGGGTGAACAAAAATATTGCGTCTCTTGTCTCCCGGTGATTGGTCTTCATATTGTGTTGTTGTCAATATTGATTGGTTGTATGTCATCTTGGTGATTGGCAACATCTTCACTCCACCGTCAGTATAAGATTCACAATCCTATCTCTTACATTTACATTTACTAGATTATCTTGTGTAGCTCTAGTGATAGCCTTTGCTAGTAGTTGTTAGCTTTCTCACTAGTGTAAGTTTAGTGACATAGTCCTTGTGTTAACTAGAGATCTTAATCTACTAGACTTGTGGATAGGAGGCTTGCATCACAACTGTAGGCTAAGCAAAACTCGCTTTACGCCGTTTGTTATTCTAACAAGTTTGCTTAGTGGTTCTTGTAGAATTTTTATAGGCTATTCACCTCCCTCTTGCCATCTAGGACCTTACAAGTGGTATCAGAGCCGTGGTCACCGTTTTAATCAAGGCTTAACATCCTTCGATGTGAAAAATGGCTCAAATTATGTTCAATCATGTTGGGGGCAAGCCACCGTTCTTTGATGGTGTTAGTTCTTTTGCTCATTGGAAGAGAAAGATGACAATGTACCTTGGTTCTATTCATGAGAGAGTTTTGCAAGTCACCGAGAATGACTTTGCTATCATTGATCCCGATCATCTCACCGATGAAGATAGAGCAAATAGAACATGCAATAGAATGGCTCTCAATACACTTTACCATGGTATTGACATAAAAGTTTGCTTTTATGCCATTTGTTATTCTAACAAGTTTGCTTAGTGATTCTTGTAGAATTTTTATAGGCTATTCACCCCCCCTCTAGCCATCTAGGACCTTACAGTTGTGCTATAAGTGTGGCATGAAGTGGAACCCCGATCATAAATGTGCAAATACTGTACCTCTCAACGTGGTGGAGGAATTGTGGCAGATGGTGTCTAGAAAGGATGCCTCTGAAGCTGTTCTCACTAAGCCTGATGAAGACTCTGGTGATGATCTGATGGCCATATCTGTTAATGTAGTGCAAGGTACTAAATCTTGTATAACTGTCAGAGTGATTAGAGATCTCTGTGGTAGGGAGGCTATGATATTGATAGACTCTGGCAGCTCCCATAGTTTTATCAGTGAATCTCTAGCTTCAAGATGGAGAGAGTGGTCAGTACTACCAAATTCCATGCAAGTAAGAGTTGCAAATGGACATACTATTGAGTGTACTCATGAGATTGTTGCTTGCCCAGTGTGGATCAGTGGATATGCCTTTAAGCTGACTCTAAAAGTGTTACCACTTCAGTGTTATGATATGATTTTAGGCATGGACTGGCTTGCCCAACATAGTCCCATGGAAGTGGACTGGAATACTAAATGGATGTCTTTTGATTATCAAGGGGCCAAAATGTTACTTCAAGAGATTTCACCCAAGACAGTGCATTGTGAGCTAATCACCAAGGAGTTAGTTGCACTTGAACAGCAGGATAAGCTTTGGTGTATCTTGGAACCGCAAGCAGTTTCCACTACTTCTAGTCCTTCTATGCCTCAAGACATTCAAGAAATTGTGGATCAGTATTCTAACTTGTTTGTTTCTCCAAGTGGTTTACCACCTAAGAGGTCTTTGTTCACACTATTCCATTAATCCCTGGAGCTCAACCTTTTAGGTTTAGGCCTTATAGGTACAATTCTGCCTAGAAGGATGAGATAGAGAAACAAGTGCAACAGCTCTTAGCTAATGGATGGATACAAGAGAGTAACAGCCCATATGCTTCACCAGTGCTGTTAGTCAAAAAGAAAATAGGAGATTGGAGATTATGTGTTGATTACAGGAAGTTGAATGCTATGACTGTAAAGAACAAGTTTGCTCTCCTAGTGATTGATGAGCTGCTGGATGAGTTAGTGGGAGCTCAGTGGTTCACTACTCTAGACATGTCTTCAGGTTTTCATCAAATTTTGTTAGCTAAAGAAGATATGCCTAAAATTACTTTCTAGACCCATAATAGCCATTATGAATCCAATGTAATGCCATATGGAGTGGCTGGTGGTCCTACAACCTTTCAACATGACATGAACACTATACTAGCTCCTATTCTGAGAAAGCTTGCTGTGGTGTTTATAGATGACATACTTATCTATAGTAAGAGCTGGGAAGAACATATCTCTCACATGAAGCAAGTGTTTGATCTGCTTCATCAACATAATTTCAAGGTTAAGCTGAGTAAGTGTTTTTTTGCCAAGCAAGAGTTGTCTTATCTAGGTCATGTCATAAGTCACAAAGGAGTTGCCACTGACCCTAGTAAAGTAGACATCATTCAACAATGGCCTACTAGAAGTAATGCCAAAGAGGTGAGAAGCTTTTTGGGACTGGCTGGTTATTACAGAAAGTTTGTCAGAAACTTTGGCATAGTTTCTAAACCACTCACCAACTTGCTTAAGAAGGGGCCAGTATTTGTGTGGGCCTAGCCTCAAGAAGATTCTTTCCAGGCTCTTAAGCTGGCTTTGACCACTGCACCAATTTTGACTTTACCAGATTTGGATCAGCCTTTTGTTATATAGACAGATGCTTCTGACACGGGGATTGGTGTAGTTTTACAACAACATGGTCACCCTATAGCTTTTGTGAATAAAGCACTTGGCCCTAAGAATCAAGCACTATCAACCTATGAGAAAGAATGCTTAGCCATTTTGCTTGCTATGGAACACTAGAGATCATATTTGCAACATAGTGAATTTACTCTCAAGACTGATCAGAAAAGCTTAGTGCATTTGGATGATCAGAGGTTGACCACACCCTGGCAACATAAAGCTCTGACCAAGTTAATGGGTCTCAAATATAAAATATGTTACAAAAAGGGTGTAGATAACAGAGTTGTTGATACTCTATCAAGAGTTTCTAACAACACATCTTAAACAGTGATGGTCATTTCTCAGCTTCAGTCTGTGTGGCTTCAGGAACCAGTGGATTCTTATCCTTCTGATCCTGCTACTGCTAAAATTTTGGCTACTCTTACAGCTCAAGGACCTTATGGCCATTTCACTTTGCATCAAGGTGTCATTAAATACAAAGGCAGAGTCTGGGTTGGTGCCAATTCTTCTATCCAACTCAAGATATTGCAATCTTTACACTCTAGCCCCCTTGTAGGTCACTCTATTTTTCCTATCACTTATAAAAGGATTCAGAGCTTATTTGATTGGCCTAATCTTAAATCAATGGTCAAGGAGTATGTGGCTCATTGTGAGAATATTTGCCAACAGGCCAAAACTAAAAGGGTTAAGTATCCAAGTTTGCTCCAGCGTCTCCCTGTACTTGATTATGCTTGGCAAGTGGTTAGCCTCCATTTCATTTAAGGGTTGCCTAAGTTCCACAATTTTGATACTATCTTGGTAGTGGTAGATAAGTTTTCCAAATATGCTCATTTCATACCACTCAAACACCCTTTCAATGATCTTCAAGTTGCCTTAGCCTACATGGACAATGTCTTTAAACTCCATGGGTTTCCTAAAGCTCTCATATCTGATAGAGATATAGAGTTTATACCAGTCATGTTTGGCAACAACTTTTCAAACTAACCAAAATTGAGTTAAGGATGAGCACTTCTTACCACCCTTAGTCTGATGGCCAAACTGAGAGAGTTAATAAGTGCCTTGAAGCCTATCTTAGGTGTTTTGTGCATGCCTGTACCAATCGATGGAAGCAGTGGTTATCACTAGCAGAATTTTGGTATAATAGTAGTTATCACAAACTCTTAATGCTACTCCATTTGAAATATTATATGGTCAGCATCCCAGGCATTTGGGCATTGATATTGTTGATTCTTGTGCTATGCCTGATCTTGAAGTGTGGCTCAAAGAGAGAGGTGTTATGGTTAAACTTCTTCAATAGCAATTGCTGAGAGCATAGTAGAGACAGGTAGCTCAGGCTGATAAACACCACAGTAAAAGATCATTTGATGTTGGTGATCTGGTTTATCTTAAACTGGAACCCTATGTTCAGACCTCGATAGCTACCAGAGCCATTCATAAGCTATCCTTCAGATACTTTGGGCCTTATTAAGTATTGGCAAAGATTGGCACAGTTGCTTACAAACTCCTTTTGCCTGACAATATACCACAGTGCACCCTGTGTTTCATGTATCTTAACTCAAGAAAGCTTTACCTCCACTAACACAGGTTTCATCTGAGTTGCCTGGTTCCTCTGAAACTGATGCTTTCAGGTATCCTGTCAAAGTTCTGCAAAGCCGTCTGAAGCCCCATGGTAACCGGTTTGTTGCTGAAGTACTCATTCAGTGGTCTTCGTGGCCAGCCACCATGGCGACGTGGGAGCTGGAAGAAGAACTCAAGCTCTAGTTTCCAGCTGCACCGGCTTGGGGACAAGCTGGTTTTTAAAGGGGAAGAATGTCAAGAAGCAAGCTGAAGGCGCCAAGTATGATGGGAAGGCGGGAAACAGGATGACGCCAACTGGCCCCTGCAGTGGTGAGAAGGATGGGCCAAAGGGAGTGGAGGCCAGGGCCAAACGAGTTGTCAAGCCCAACCCAAAGTGCGTGGGACCCGACTGGCAGAAGTCGTAGGACACAGAGCAGAGCATGTTAAGAAGGGGAGGGGGAGAACTTTGTGGAGCTCACGCTAAGGTAGAACACAGAAGGGGCTGACTGTGTCCGGAGAAGTAGGCAGGGAGCACTTCGCTCGCCTGATTTGTATCCCGGTTACCCTGAATTCGTGTTAAACTACCTAAACCAGTTATAATTTATGTGAGTAATTCTTGTGAATCGCTAGAATCATGACATGTTGTGGGGCCGGCGGCAGCGGGCTGGGCGCGCGGGTGGTGGCACCGGCGTAGTGCAGCGTGGCGACGGCCGTGAGCTCGGTGGTATGCGTGAAACCCGTGAATGCCACGACGACGTAGTCGAGGGGTGCCTGGTCCAGCATGACGAGGAACGCGAGCTACTGGCCGGCGTGGATGTCGAGGGAGTCATAGACATTCTGCACCGGGTGGGTCCCCTCCACCTCCACCAGCCGCAGCGCGTGGCCCTGGATCTAGATGTTGACGGAGGTGCGGAGCCCGACGTTGGAGACCCACAACAGGTACTTAGCCTGAGACGGAATTGAACGATGATCCGCTGAGTAAGCATGTAGCTGAAGCATGCTATCATGAGCATAGAACAAACATTGAGACAATGTTCCCCTCAAATATCTTAGCACCCTGCAGTAAATGTCCATAATGTACTTCCTCTCTCCAAAAAAGAATGCAAATCTCGGTTGCCGAGAAGTGAAAGAATCTTCAAATTTGACCAAATTTATAGAACATGTTATCTACAGTTCGTTCTTCAATTAAGTTTATTATGAAATATATTTTATGACTGATCTAATAATACTTATTACATGTTATAAATATTAATACTTTTTTTATTTATATTTAGTCAAAATTAAGAATCTTTGACTCTTGGGAGGTGAGGGTTGCATTTTTTTTGACAGTCTCAACGGGAGTTCATAAGAGTTTTATGGTATTGAATGAGCTGACATGACATGGAATAAATGAAGACAAATGATAAAAGTTTTGAAATGAGTTTCATAGGGATAAAACTTATTACAATGTTTCTAACTGGGAGATGAAACTCCTCATTGAGACTAGTCTTACAAACTAACTCAGAATATGAAATGTATGAGCAAATGTCAGGTCTGGTGACTATGAGATAAACAAGGCTTCCTATTTAGATGCCTTTACTGAAAAGTGGAAATTAGTCTCGTTTGAATCATTACTCTAATGACTCTGTAATTGAACATTTACAAATTACAAGAGTTTTGAAGAATGGCCAGGATGGTCTTTCACGAGCTGTAGCTGTTTTAAATGGTCTTTTTTTTATCTTTTAACGCTAATTTATTTGGTTTACTAGTAATTTTTCCAACAGTAAAATATTATTTTTCTGGTACTACCCTCAAACTGTTCTTCCGTGTTTTGTGCGGAAAAAATGCATGTGGGGGAAAACATTTTTTATAATTTTTTGAGGACATGTGTATTTTGTATAAAATTAGCTTTTCCACTGTTGGATAAGTTTGAGTGACCGGATAGGCAGATTGCAATGGGCTTAACAGGATAGGTAGATTGTAGTGGGCCCACCGTGCAGCCATGGTTCCGGTGTGCTCACGAGAGTCGAGAAGAGGTTTCCGATTGTATATTTGAGTGTTGTTACTCATTTTGGTAGGGCCAGATCTTAAAATTAGTATTTTCTCAAATTCTCAACACTTATTTCTAGGAGTCATTTTCTAGACAACTTTTTTTTTACTTTCTTACTATTCATCTTCCACTTCAGTTTAGATCCTCTGCTTGACCGCCAATGCCACCCACCACGCTCCATCTCCGCTGGCCAGAACTAGCCCACTGTTCCCCATCATCCCTTGCCCCCACCCCACCCTCTCCACTGCCCGCACAACCTTCCGGCCACTTCCTTCACTTGCACGCCTTCCTCAATCGCCTTTCACTGTCCATGTGCCCTTTCCTGGTTAGTTTTGTCGCATGTGATATCTTCGTGCTTGAGTGCAGGTGTACTACTGTGCTCTAAGTCAACTGAGACGAAGAAGGACGATGATAAGAAGGCGGTCACCGGTTAGGATCAGTTCGGGGGGAAGAGAGTGAGATATTGAAAGGAAATACGAAATTAAAAAAACTTTTAGATAAGTCACGTGTGATAAGAAAAGTAAGAGTTCTGGTTTGGGACTAACGTTGAAGTTTAGTCTACAAAAATAAGACATACAAAATTAAAATAAACTATACTTAAAATAAGGGATTTGATTTTGGGCTTTTTGGTGGAGATGTTGTTACTCTTGCTTAGGTCCTGTTTGGTTTTCAGAAGTTAAAGTTTAACTCCCATCACATCAATGTTTCATCAAATGCATGGAGTACTAAATGTAGACTAATTGCATGCATGTCGGCACAGATTAAGAGTAATTTACGAGACGAATCTATTAAGACTAATTAGTCCAAGATTGAAAACTTTTTGTCAAATAAGACGAAAGTGATACGGTGTTTGTTAAACTTTAACACCCAAACCAAACAGGCCCTTAGTTCTTTATTAAAAAAACTGTAATATCCATGCATAGTGAGATAGGCCTACACGTACTCCCTCTATCCAACAAAACATGTAACTACAAGTTGCGTGCCGACAAAAATAGTTCATGTTCGACTAACTTTACAGTGACTGATATTCACACTTATGACATCAAATTAAGTTATTAAGAAAATACATTTCATAATTAATCTAATGGTATTAGTTTAATACCATAAATATTAATATTTTTTATCTATAATTAAGATCCTAAATCACGACACTGTGCTAAAATTGGTTGTTTTTTAATGTGAGGGAGTACATTTGCGAATGAAAATGGACAAATGGTAAATGAATTTTCAATGCGACCGTATACTAGACTCAAGTCCATACCCTCCTCTCTGCTCCATGGGGCCCAGCGGCTGCGGCGGCGGCGGCGGCGACGGCGACGGCGACGCTGAGGTCGCCGCCAAGCAAATCCAATCCCCACCGTTCCGCTCCATGGGGCCCAGCTGCTGCCGCGGCGACGGTGAGGTCGCCACCACGCGTGGCGAGCTCTCCTCTGACGCCTCCGCCGGCGCCGGTAGCGAGGACCGCCTCAGCGCGCTCCCCGACGACATCCTGGTACTCATCCTCGGCTACCTCGGCACCCGCGCCGCCTCGCGGACCAGCGTCCTCTCCCGCCGCTGGCGCCGCGTCTGGGCCCTCCTCCCGGCGCTCCACTTCCACTTCCGCTACGCCCCAGATCCCCGCCAGCAGATCTGTCCCGCCCTCGAGGCTCACGAGGCGGCCCTCCTGCACCTCTCCGTCTTGACCTGGGACGCGGGCTCCGACTCCGTGGCGGCCTGGCTCCCCGTCGCCGCGCGCCGCCTCTCCGGCTGGCTCTACTTTCGCAATGATCTTGTGCGGGAGAGGAGCGTCCAGGAAGGCGACGAGGAGGAGGCCTTTGAGCTCCCCTGCCTGGAGCGCGCCACGAAGGTCTCGCTTCATCTAGGATTGCTCGGCCTCGCCGTGCCGCCCGCCGGCGTCTTCTCTCGGCTCACCGAGTTTTCCCTGGCTGACGTGCGGCTCCACGGCCCGGGGTTGCTGGGCGACGCTGTTTCCTGGCCGCGATGCCCGTGCTTGCGGAAGTTCACCGTCCGTGACGCCAGGGGGCTGGACAACCTCGCCATCCATTCCGATTCTCTCCGTCAAGTGGAGCTCACTGATGTGCAAGGCCTGCGGCAGCTCAACATTGTAGCACCGTCTCTTGAGGAATTGAAAGTTGAGCGCTGTTTCTTACACAATCGGAGCCAACCAGTTGCCAGCATCACCGCGCCTGAGCTGGCAACCCTTGCGTGGATTGATCCATATGATCCAAGCTCCGTCCATCTAGGCGAGATGAAACATCTTCGATTGCTGAGGCCTTTCTTCTTTGGTGTATATGGGTATGACGGATACAATCAATCTTGTTTAAGTCTCTTGCAGCGTTTCAAGGTCGTCGAATGTCTTATGCTCGCACTGGCCTATCTGTGGGTAAGTCCAGTACCTCACACGAATTTTCAGTGCATATATGTTTTCCTTGCTTGTGCACGGATTTGAAAATTAAGGCATTGATGCAATCAGAGCAGTGTCCCAAGGCATCGATGCAATTAACACCAGCACAATATTCTTACATGGACAAGGAAGATAAAATTAAGTAGGCGCACTATATGTAATATGTAAAGTCTTTGCTATTACAAGTAGAAAAAAAAAATGTAGCTTCACTTCAAGTCAGGCATGCCTGGTTGGATGTTTGTCCAACAAAATTGTGGTGACCTGGTGATATACAACTTGCTTGGGACTAAAAATGATTTATGTTGGTAGAGAACTAGCAATGCAATTTTATTCTTCATGCTCGCAGTTAAGTTATATTAACCACTTCCTGCTTGGTAACAATAATGCTCACCTTATTAGAACTACTTCAGATGAGATGCTGTTATCTCTTTGCAAATGTCATATATGACCCTTCTTTTTTTTGGTGACTTCCCATGGACAAGCAGGACATAGATGACTATCACTACGTGATGGAAGAGATGACGACGCTACCGGACATCACAATTTTGCACCTGGATGTATCGGCAAACAGACATGCTTTTGGGGCCAGCGCCTTTCATGTTCTCAGGATGTGTTGTAGTATCAAAAGGCTGATGCTGTCATTTCTTCCTCCTACTGAGGTGGAGGTAAGGCTATCATTTGTTTATCTAAGAGGCATTTGTATTTCTTGGCTCACCATGGCTTGATCTGTAGTGGCCCAAGGCATTCGTTCTATATTTTGTCCGGAAATTATGGCTCATATATCTCGTGTAATGTATGTATTTATGCATACACATAGCTTGTGTGATTACTCCTTAGTATGGCAGATTTTTCTGCATTTGTACCTATTCTTCTACCCTCTGGGGCTATGCAATATAATGGAGTTGCATTCTGTAACACTAATCACAGCACTGTGCTCTATAGTTTATGGTTTTGACTGTGTTTTTTGTCGAATTATTATCTGTCTATGGCAGTGAGCAGAAAGTCAACTGAGTTGTTGCATAGGAGGCTCTATCTTGACAATTAGGAGTTAGGAGATATCAGTAAGTGTTGGTAAATAATATACCGGTGGAGTTGTACATTGTATCTAATCTGTAAAATGTTTCCATCCTTCCATTGGATAACCTGAGCCCTATGGCCGATTGAAAATCTCCTTGAACATTATTGACATCATAATCATGTTCGCTATACCACTTTCTCTTAGCTAACAACAGTCATGTTGGTGCAGTCTGTTGGCTTCAAAGTGATGTTCAGGACGAATCCATTTGCAAATCCTGTGCTGCCTTTGATTTCATAATTGGGCACTCAGATCATTTTTCCAATTCCCTGTCTGTTTATCCTTCCTACAATATTGTTACATTGACAAGAAAGAAAAAATTAAGTACTGAAGCATACCATATTTAAGCCTTTATTATCAGAATTAGGAAAAAAAATGGAGCTTCACTTCAAGTATAACATGCCTGGTTGGCTGTTTGTCCAACACAAAATGTGAGGATATACGACTTGCTTGGGAGTAATTTTTGCTGGCCCAGAACTAACCATGCAAATTTATTCATGCTAGCAGTTAAGTTATAGCAAGCACTTCCTGCAAAATATTTGTTTTTATTGAATTATGTCTGTTTGGCAGTGTTTCATAAAACATATATATCCCAGTTAGCAGAAAGTTAACTGAGTTGTTGCATGAGAGGCTTGATCTTGACAGTTAGGAGTTAGGAGATATCAGTAAGTGTTGGCAAATAATGTACCAGTGGCAGTTTTGCAATTTGTAAAATGTTCCATGCTTCCATTGAATAACCTGATCATAATCATGTTTGCTATACCACTTTCTGTTAGCTCACAACAGTTATATTGCATCTGTTGGCTTCAAAGTAATGTCCTGTCATGTGGGGCCGCGCATATGCCAGGAGAAGGCACGCCCGAGACACGCGCAGAGCAGCAGCTGGTCATCCTGGCCAGGAAAGTGGCTAGGTGCAGACAGAGAGAAGATCAAGGAGGGCTTAGAATTAGGAGCAATTGGCTCCAGGTAGTTATGGCTGGTTGGCCAGATCAAGGAGGGCTTAGAATTAGGAGCAATTGGCTCCTGGTAGTGATGGCCGGTTGGCCTATAAATCCTGTACCTGTGTGAGATATGAATCAAGCAAGAATTTTACCCAATTCCTCTCTTCTTCCTCCTCTGAACAGCAAGGGCGCTGAGGGGTAAAACCTCGCCCCAACCACGGATCGCGGCTATGAGTTACATAGCCGGGGTCTTGCTACCCTATCTCCTGGTGCCATTGACAACCTGGTATCAAAGATCAGGCGTTCCTCATCATCCTCCACCACCCCGCCACTCAACCCCACCATGCCACCATCCCCAACCCCATCGGTGACATCCACCATGGCCGAGCCTGCTGCTGCTGATCTCGCCACCATCGTCGCCAACCTCGCCAAGACGGTCGAGACTCTGACCGCCAAGGTGGACGCCCTCCAGCAGGCAGCCCCGGCTGTTGCACCTGCTCCCTCCTTCAACAAGGGATCAGGCTCCGGCAAACACCACAACGATCAGCCGCCACGATTCTAGAAATTGGACTTTCCGCGGTATGACGACAAGTCCGATCCCATCATCTTCATTAACCGCTACGAGTCCTACTTCCACCAGCAGCGCATCATGGAGGAGAAGGTCTGGATGGCCTCGTACAATCTAGAGGATGGTGCCCAGATGTGGTACATTATGATCCAGCAGGACGAGGGCATTCGCTCATGGCGCTGGTTCAAGGACCTGCTACATCTCCGCTATGGGCCACCTCTTCGTTCCAACCCCCTCGGCGAGTTGGCAGCGTGCAAACGCACGAGCACTGTCGAGGAGTACCAGGATCGCTTTCAAGTGCTCCTTCCTCACGCGGGCCACCTGGACGAGGAACAGCGGGTCCAACTCTTCACCGCCAGTCTCCAGCCCCCGCTCAGCTTCGACGTCGAGGTCCACAATCCTCAGACCCTCGCTGGAGCCATGAGTCTGGCGCACAAGCTCGAGCTACGGGACCAGTACGTGGCGCCTCCACCCCGTGCAGCACCACAGGCTCTTCCTGCGCCTGCACCGTGCCTCGTGTTGCCGGCGCCACCTGTGGCTGCTGCGACCGCCCCGGCCACAGTCATTGTGGAGGGCCGGCCGGTTCGGCGTCTCAGCCAGGCTGAATAGGAGGAACGCCTCGGCCTCGGCCTCTGCTACAACTGCGACGAGAAATTCGGCCGTGGTCACAACCGCGTTTGCAAGCGATTGTTCCTGCTGGACAGCGTTGTGGAGGATGAGGACGTTCTGGAGCCCTCCGATGCCAGCGCTGCTGAGGAGACCCCCACTTCTCCCTCCACGCCATCGCTGGCGTCCACCGCAGCAACACCATGCAGATCCACATCAGGCTCGACGACACATCCCTCGTCACGCTCCTCGACTCGGGATCCACCCACAACTTCATCTCCGAGGCAGCGGCGCAGCGTTTAGGGCTCCCATTACATCACTGGCCCCGCCTGACAACCACGGTTGCCAACGGCGAGCGCCTCTCCTGCCTCGGCGTCATCTGCCGGGCCGCGTTTAGCATCGACGGTGACGCGTTCTCCGCCGACTTCTTCGTCCTGCCCCTTGCAAGTTATGATGTCGTCCTCGGCACACAGTGGCTCGCGACGCTGGGCCCCATCCTCTGGGACTTTAGCGCCCACACCATGACGTTCTAGCGGCGCGAACGCCAGGTCTGCTGGCACGGGGTGGCGGGACTATATGCTCCAAGGCTGCGCACGACCACCACCAGCAACACTCTACTGGAGGAGCTCCACTCCTTCGCCGACATCTTCGCCGAGCCACATGGGCTGCCACCACAGCGAGGTCGCGACCACAGCATCGTCCTCCTTCCGGGGTCACAGCCCGTGGCCGTCCGGCCATACCGGTACCCAGCGACGCACAAGGACGAACTGGAGCGGCAGTGCACCGCAATGCTGGACCAGGGGCTCATTCGCCGGAGTTCCTCGACGTTCTCCTCCCCGGTCCTCTTCGTCAAGAAGGCGGACGGCTCGTGGCGCTTCTGCGTCGACTATCGAGCACTGAACGCGATCACTGTCAAGGATGCCTTCCCCATCCCGGTGGTTGACGAGCTGCTGGATGAACTTCACGGCGCCAAGTTCTTCACCAAGCTCGATCTGCGTTTCGGCTACCACCAGGTCCGCATGAGCCCCGACGACATCGCCAAGACGGCGTTCCGTACACACGACGGGCTCTACGAGTTTCTGGTGATGCCGTTCGGGCTGTGCAACGCCCCGGCGACGTTCCAGGCGCTGATGAATGACGTTCAGCGCCCTTTCCTCGGCCGGTTCGTGCTCGTGTTTTTTTATGACATCCTGATCTACAGCTCCACCTGGGCGGATCACCTCCGCGCTGTCCTCACAGTACTGCAGCAGCACCACCTCTTCGTCAAGCGCTCTAAGTGCGCTTTTGGGGTCGGCTCCATAGCCTACCTGGGGCACGTCATCAACGAGGCCGACGTCGCCATGGATCCAGCCAAGGTGCAGGCGGTACACGATTGGCCCCAGCCCCGCTCGACACGCGCGGTGCGAGGCTTCCTTGGCTTAGCGGGCTACTACCGCAAGTTCGTCCATGACGACGGCGCCATCGCAGCCCCTCTCACGACGCTCTTGAAGGAGGGGTTCAGCTGGAATGACGAGGCTGCAGTGGCATTCCAAGCCCTCAAGCTCGCGGTCACTTCGGCCCCGGTACTGGCGCTACCGGACTTTGCCAAGCCCTTCATCGTCGAATGCGACGCGTCCACGCACGGGTTCGGGGCGGTGTTGATCGAGGACAAGCACCCCATCACCTTCTTCAGCTGTCCCGTCGCGCCGCGCCACCGCTCCCTCGCCGCCTACAAACGGGAGCTGATCGGCCTTGTCCACGCCATCCGTCATTGGTGTCTGCACCTATGGGGTGGCCGCTTCCTGGTGCGCACCGACCATTACAGCCTCAAATTCCTCCTCGACCAGCGCCTCGCAACAATTCCTCAACATCATTGGGTCGGGAAGCTCCTCGGCTTCGACTTCACCATCAAATACAAGTCGGGCGCCATGAACATGGTGGCAGACGCCCTCTCGCGCCGCGACACCGAGGAGGGCGCTGTCTTGGCCATCTCTGCCCTGCGGTTCGACTACAGCGAGCGCCTTCGCCACGCACAGGCCACTGACCCGGCCCTCGTCGCCATCCGGGATGAGATCACCATAGGTGCACGCGCAGCACCATGGTCGTTGATCGACGGCATGGTGGCCTTTGATTCGCGCCTCTACGTACCACCATCATTGCCGCTGCTGCAGGAGATCATGACTGTCGTGCACGACGACGGCCATGAAGGCGTGCAGCGCACTCCGCACCGTTTCTGCCACGACTTCCACTTCCCCAACATGCGCCGGCTGGTCCAGGACTTCGTCCGGGCTTGCACGACTTGCCAGCGATACAAGTCGGAGCATCTTCATCTAGCCGGCCTCCTCATGCCCCTCCCAGTACCGCAGGCTGTTTGGACCGATATCGGTTTGGACTTTGTGGAGGCGCTACCGCGCGTGGGGGCAAGTCGGTGATCCTGACGGTGGTCGACCGCTTCAGCAAGTACTGCCATTTCATCCCGTTAGCCCACCCGTACACTGCGGAGTCGGTGGCGCAGGCCTTCTTCGCCAATATTGTACGCCTACACGGCGTGCCGCAGTCCATGGTGTCGGACCGCGACCTGGTGTTCACCTCCATGTTCTGGCGCGAACTGATGCGCCTCATGGGCGCCAAGCTGCACATGACGACGGCCTTCCACCCACAATCAGATGGCCAATCGGAGGTGGCCAATTGCGTCATCATCATGTACCTGTGCTGCTTCACCGGTGACTGTCCCCGCCAATGGCTCCGGTGGCTTCCCTGGGCTGAGTACATCTACAACATGGCCTACTAGACGTCGCTGCAGGACACGCCATTTCGCGTGGTGTATGGCCGTGACCCGCCCACACTGCGCTCCTACGAGCCGGGCGAGACACGCGTAGCTGCTGTTGCCAAGAACATGGCAGACCGCGACGAGTTTCTGGCGGACGTCCGCTACAGGCTGGAGCAGGCTCAGGCGGTCCAGAAGAGGCACTACGACAAGCTGCATCGCCCTGTCTCCTATGCAGTAGGCGACTGGGTCCTCCTCCGCCTCCGACATCACCCTGTTGCTTCCCTGCCCTAGGCGCAGAAAGGGAAGCTCAAGCCTCGCTTCTTCGGGCCGTACCGCATCACCGAGCTCATCAATGAGATCGCCGTGCGCCTCGACCTTCCCCCACGCACCAGGCTGCACGACGTCTTCCATGTCGGTCTCCTCAAGAAGTTTGTTGGAGAACCGCCAGCTGCCCCGCCACCCCTTCCGGCCATCCACAACGGCGCAGCAGTTCCAGAGCCGGAACGTGCGGTGCGTATCCGCTTGGCGCGCGGTGTCCGCCAGGTGCTCATTCACTGGAAGGGTGAAACGGCTGCCTCAGCGACTTCGGAAGATGTGGACTCCTTCCTCGACAAGTACCCGGCGTTCCAGCTCGAGGACGAGCTACTAGTCGAGGGGGGGGGGAGATGTCATGTGGGGCCGCACATATGCCAGGAGAAGGCGCGCCCGAGACATGCGCAGAGCAGCAGCTGGTCGTCCTGGCCAGGAAAGTGGCTAGGTGCAGACAGAGAGAAGATCAAGGAGGGCTTAGAATTAGGAGCAATTGGCTCCAGGTAGTTATGGCCGGTTGGCCAGATCAAGGAGGGCTTAGAATTAGGAGCAATTGGCTCCTGGTAGTGATGGCCGGTTGGCCTATAAATCCTGTATCTGTGTGAGATATGAATCAAGCAAGAATTTACCCAATTCCTCGCTTCTTCCTCCTCTGAACAGCAAGGGCGCTGAGGGGTAAAACCTCGCCCCAACCACGGATCGTGGCTATGAGTTACGTAGCCGGGGTCCTGCTACCCTATCCCCTGGTGCCCTTGACATGTCCAGTACGAATCCATTTGCAAATCTTATGTGGCCTTTGATTGCATAATTTGGCACTCAGACCATTTTCAATTTACTGTCTGTTTATTCCATCCAACAATATTCTTACATTGGCAATGAAGATAACATTAAGTACTGAAGGCATACCATATTTAAGCCTTATTATTAGAATTAGGGAAAAACGTAGCTTGGCATGGCTGGTTGGCTATTTGTCCAACACAAAATGTGAGGATATACAACTTACTTGGGACTATTTTTGCTGGCTTAGAACTAGCCATGTAATTTTATTCAAGCTCGCACTTAAGTTATAATGACCACTTCCTGCATGTTAACAGCAATGGCCACCTTATTAGAACTACTTAAGATGAGATGCTGTTGTGGGTTTCCAATTGTCATATATGATCCTTCTTTTCATTTTTTTTTTTTGTGATTTTCCATGGCCACCTAGTATGGCAGGTTTTCAGCATTTGTACCTATACCTCTTATCCCCTTTGGGGCTATGCAATACAGTTGAGTTGGATTCTGTAACACTAACAACAGCACTGTGCTCTATTAGTAACTAAATAGTTACATTGGAAATGGATCTTGACAATCAGGGGTAGGAGATATTAGCGATTATTGGTACATAAAAAACAGTGGCAATTTTGCAAAGGCCCTCAATTTGTAAAAGGTTCCATATTTCCATTGGATAACATAAGCCCTGTGGTCAATTAAAAATCTCGTGAACATTTTTGACATCATAATCATGTCTGCAGTACCACTCTATCTTAGGTCAAAACAGTCATATTGTTGCAATCTGTTGGTTTCGAAGTGATGTCAAAATCTTGTCGTCCATGATTTGCATATTTGGGAAATCAGACATTATTTTGGAATTTCCTGTCTGTCTGTTTCACCCTACAATATCTGTTAATCTTACAATTATAGTTTAATGCGTTTCTTGTTCCAGGCACAAACAACATGCCCACCGGGTTGCATCTGCGGTGAGCACCAAAGCTGGGAAACTGAGCACCTGTTGTTGAATCTCCTCAAAGAAGTAGAAGTCACTGGGATGAGAGGATCTGAACATGAAGTTACTTTTGTGAAGCAGCTGTTCAATTGGGTGACATCCTTAGAAAAGATGAGGGTAGTTTTCGACGAGTCAGTTACTGAAAGCGTGGCCAAGGAGTTGTCCCAGGTGCTGAGAAGCTTCGCCAAGCCAGGAATACGCATGGAAATCCACACGTATATGGAGGACATCAAGCTGAAGATTTTTTCGTGAAAAAAAGACATCATGCTGAAGATGATGTGTGTACCCGAAGACCAGGGTTGCCGCGTTGTCTCAGTAGTTTTCCTCTTTGGTATGTACGAACTTCTCATTTGCTGGCACGCTGAGGAGTGGAGGTCAAGACAGTCTTGTTTAGATCATCAGTACAATGACTCTGTAATGCACATTTACAAGCCTTTTATGAAGAAATGGCCAGGATGATCTTTCTTCCTTCACGGTAAAGATCCTAATTGGACTGTTGCAGTAGCAAATATTCCCGACAGTGAAGTTTTAATGTGTAACCTAATTGTATTTTTCATTTGCGCCGGAACAGATAAATTTCCCTTTTTTCCCCATCTCGTTCATGAGTGGGTTTGAATGACAGGGAATCAGCAGGATTATACATCAGGCCTAAAAACGGGCTGGGCCAGAAACATGGTCAGATGCCTCAGCTTGGAAAAACGGATTGGGCCAGAAACATGGGCCCAAATCCCCGTCGGTGATCATCGCAGTGCACGACGCCTCCAAATCCCGAATCCCCCACCGCCACCGGCCGCCATACCGCGCCGCGCCGCGCCGCCATGGGGGTCCTCACGAGAGCCGAGAAAAGGAGAGCGAGAGAGGTTGACCAGATCAGCAGCCTCCCCGACGACGTCCTCGGCAACATCATCTCCCTTCTCCCCACCAAAGACGGCGCCCGCCCGCAGGTCCTCTCCTCCGGCTAGCGCCATATATGGCACTCCGCTCCTCTCAACCTCGACCTCCACGACGAAGACCCACTTTGCCGCAACATTGGTGCCAGCGTGATCTCCCGCATCCTCTCCGCGCACCCTGGCCCCTGCCACCGCTTCGTCATGCCTTCCCACTACGTCAGTTTCGATTATCCCATCTTGACGACCTTTGATGACTGGCTCCATTCCCCCACCCTCGACAACCTCCAGGAGCTCAGGTTCGAAACCTATCGTCGGCTTCTGCTGCCGCCATCACTACTCCGATTCTCGTCGATGCTCCGCGTCGCTAGCTTCCGTGCTTGTGCTTTCCCAGATGGAAACAATGGCGGCGCGCCGCTGCTCTTGCTGGTTCTTGAGAGCCTGACCCTCTCGGACGTCAGCATCTCCAAGAGTTCTCAGCATGCCTTGTTCGCCGGCTGCCCTGTCCTACAGAGCTTGCTGCTATTTGAGACCTATGGCTTCCATGGGCTGAAAATCGTGTCCCCTAGCCTCAGAAACATCAGGGTTGATTCTTATTGGAGAACACTCGAGCTCGTCATCGAGGACGCACCGTGTCTAGAAACACTATAGTGTTCACAAAAAACGCAGATAAACATCTCGGTAATCTCCGCGCCGAGGTTGGCGATTTTGGGAGAACTCTTTGACGGCACTCCTAGGCTTCAATTTGGCACCACAGTTCTTTAGGTATGGGCATCATTAAATATTATAAGTTTCGCCAGCCTTCATGAGGGATCTAATTAAATCCCTTCACTTGATCATCATGTGCTAATTCATTCTATTGTGCTAATTCGTTCTATGCTTATTAACTCAGGGATCGACTATTGTTACCATGGGGGCTGCGGTACACAGTGTGAAGGTTCTATCTTTATCTGGTATGAAACTCTGTTTGGATTCGGCTATTAGAGAAGTTGCACATCAAGGTGACTCCCTGCACCATGACCCAAGTGTGCACGGATCTTGTTGGGAAATCCTCCTCATGAGTGGGTGTTGAGGAGAGTAAATGCTCCTAGTAAGCAGGCCCACACGTCATAGGTGCAGCACAGAAAATGGACCAACCTTATGTGCATCTAGTGTTTTGCCTCGTGGCTTACAAGAGAAGGAAAGGGAAGCTTCGTGAGTCTCAGTTCAATAGAGTTCAGCCCCTTGCTCCTTGCGTGTGAGAGAGGGAAGAAAACCAAAGAAAGAAAAGAGAGGAAGAAGAGTGAGATTAGAGAGGAGATCTAAGAAGGGTTCGTCCTCAAGGTTATGAAACTTCAGATCCACATCCTTGGTGCCTCTAATTTGAGTTCCACCATCATTTGGTGAGGTATTTCTACTCCCTAATTAGCAGCCCAAATCTTATTGTTGTTATCCAAGATCTGCGTATCTTGATGTATGATTGCCTCTAGTGTTATCTAGAGATGAACTTGTTGTAATCCCACAAGCATACAGTGGAAGAAGATTTGGCTAGCCTGGTCCTGTGGTTTTTACCCCGATTTGGGGGTTTTCCATGTTAAATCTGGTGTCTTATTATTGCTGCCAGTTTGGCTGCAACTAGTTGCAACTGCAGTTGCAATTGATTTGACGCAACTAGTTGTGCTTGCTGTTGGTGCTGTTGTGATCAGTTGCAACTGCGATTGATGTGAACACAACTGATTAGAACCAGTTGTGACTGCTTCTGATCTGATAACAACTGATTGGGACCAGTTGTGACTGTCTGCTATTTTCTCGATATATATGTGTGATGCATATGTTTCCTTCCGTGAATAGGTGACGATCTGGGCTGATTTCGCATTGTGGTGAAACTAAGCGCTTCCGCTGTCACTAGCAAGTGTGTTAGTGTGGTTATCCCAACAGATCTGCATGTTTGATCATTTGCTATTTATATCGATGATATTTTTTCAAGCTAGGTTGACCATTAAAACTATATCTCTATTCACTTTCCTTTTCAAGCTACAAGTATTTGTGTGGAAAATGCTTGGTATCAAACAAACCCGGAACGTATTGGCACCCTTAACATCCGTGTGAGGAAAATTGTGCTGGAAAACTATCAAGCACATGTTGACTTTGTCAAGTTCTTTTTATCAAATGCGAGAGCATTGGAGTCACTCGAGTTAGTAGTTAGAAACATTACTACCAACAAGTGGATTGCAAGACAACATAGCCTGCTCAGCATAAAGAGCTCTTCGAGGGGTGCTCGGGTAGATTGTGTCCCATAGAAAAAACATAAAGAGGTCAAGGAGTGCACGGGTCACCACATGACCTTCTGCATGCTAACAGCCTGTTCGTTTCGCTGGATTATTGTGGCTGAAAGTACTGTTCGCTGGTTTATTGTGAGAGAAAAACACTGCTGGATGGCTGCTGATTCCGCTGAACCAGCGAAACGAACAGGGTGTAAGCAAGTAGGTATGTCAAGCGACCATTTTCAAAGGTTTCATTAGTAGGCCTAATGACATCAATAAAGGCGTTTGGTTTTTAGGTGGGATAAATATTAAGTGAGGTTAGTCATTTTGTCGTGTGTTGGCATTTGTTATCTCTTTCCTCAAATATTATGATTTATCAACAGATTTTGTGGTGATGCTATATTTCCTTTTAAATAGAGCAGGGCTCTTGAGATGTCCTTTGTCATTTTTCCAACTGGTTCTCAGCATTGCGATGATTGCAATTCTTATCCCATTAAAAATATATTTTCGTTTCCTCACTAAATGAAAACCTCTTTTGTAAAGCCATGACGGCCATGCCGACATTATATTTATTATGTCAAAGTCAGTCTTGTTCCACGTTTTTGAAACTTGGTGATAATCTATGTGAACATATTTGATTTTGTATTTATGTTTTACTGAAAGCAAATCTCGCCTGTTTCTACATTCTCCTTGGACTCTGTCTCTCCCTACAGCTGTTTTTTGTAGGCTTGGTCTTGGTATAAATATACAGTGCTTGTAAGAACATCAAGATACTAACAGATCCTTCAAAAAAATTTGAAATCCATTTATAATTTCTTTTAAAAAAATTGTCACCGGAAACGTTAAGCATTATTTTCCAGAAAGTTGAAAGCGCTTAACATCTCAATGGCTTACATAACATGAAAGCATCATAGCAATTCCTTCATTTGTTATGCATGCTATGAATAGGTGAGATATGATCCCTCTAAAGTTTTAAACTTTGATGATTGCTGTCAAGGTTTATTGGGCTTGTATGTAAGTAAATAGGTAAGACCTGTTCAACTCACAATGGAAGTGAAGAAGGGATTCGAATTTAGAATACTATGAGCCGTTACATTATTTCTACCTAATTCTAGTTTGGTTCACCATCTTGGGGCTTGAATTTTGGCTGCATAGGCTGAAAATTGTTTACTTATTATGATGTCTCTCCTTTTTACTGACAATCACAATCTGAAACATAAACATCTAAATAAAACCATAGCTTGTACATATTTTTGAATCTTTCATGAACAATGCATTGAGGAGAAGATCATTTGGACACCTTCAACATTCAACAGCCTGAGGTATTTCTTATCTGCAGGCAAACTACAAGGCGAACAAAAATCACTGACATCACCATCAAAGAATATCATCTCATATGAGTTCTCGCTACAACAAAACACTCTTGTCACCCATCCATTCTGATTTTCAGCTATATATATACATAAGTAGTAGTATGGTTTACTCTACTCAAGTAACTCAACATATACAGGGGTGCGATGATCTGTCGAACCAGAGCCTTGGATAATTCAGTACGCTGTAGAATCTTGTTCGTCAGTGTGGAGGGCCGACGGCCTTCCCACAGAGGATGGCGTTGGTCGGGATGGCGTACTCGTTGGAGAAGCTCTGCTCCGGCGTCCACACCCTGAGGTAGAGCTGCTTGCTGAGGTACTGCCGGCCCCAGGTCGCCGACCGCAGGTTCCACATCCCCTGGTTGTCCAGCGACACCAGGATCGCCGGCCACCCGTTTGGGTACACCTGATCCACACATCACAATTGTCATTGTTCAGTTTCAGTATTTCAGCAATGTTCAGAGTAGCTTGTTCGTTCTTGATTGAGGAACGTACTTTGAAGTTAATCTTACAATTACAGTTTAATGCGTTTCTTGTTCCAGGCACAAACTACGTGCCCACCGGGTTGCATTGCATCTTCGGTGAGCACCAAAGCTGGGAAACCGAGCAACTGTTGTTGAATCGCCTCAAAGAAGTAGAAGTCACTAGGATGAAAGGATCTGAACATGAAGTTACCTTTGTGAAGCAGCTGTTCAATCGGGCGACATCCTTAGAAAAGATGAGCCTATTTTTCGACGAATTGGTCACTGAAAGCGTGGCCAATTAAGAAGTTGTCGCAGCTGCTGCAGAGCTTTGTCAGGCCAGAAATACGCCTGAAAATTCACACTTGTATGGACATGCTGAAGATGATGTATGTACGTGAAGACTAAGGCACCGGGGTTATCGTCTCCGTAGTTCTCCTCTTTGTTATGTAGACGTACATACTTCCCATTGCCGGCATATGCTGAGCAGTGGAGATCAAGACGGTCCTGTTTGGATCTTCAATACAATGACTCAATGCACATTTACAAGTCTTTTATGGAGAATGGTCAGGATGATTTCACGATAAAACGCCTATTGGACTGTTGCAGTAGCAAATTTTCCTGACAGAAAAGTTTTACTGTTCCGATTAACCTAATTGTATATTTTTTTTTAAAAAAAAGCTTGCAGGAACAAATAAATTCTCCTTTTTTCACTTTGATTTTTTAGGAAACCTTTTTTTCACTTTGTTGAATTTTTTTTGAGAAATTTTTCACTTTGTTGAGTGTGTTGGAGTGACAGGATAAGCAGATTCCATTGGGCCCCCAAAACAGACTGGGACATAAACATATGGGCCCAAAAAAGCAGATGATATGACTACCTGTCCGTTGTTGATCATATCGCAGTGCACGACTCCGCGAAATCCCAATCCTCCACGCCACGCCCGGCCGCAGTACCGCGCGCCGCCATGGGTGTCCTCACGAGAGCCGAGAAAAGGAGAGCGAGAGAGGTCGACCGGATCAGCGGCCTCCCCGACGACGTCCTCGGCGACATCGTGTCCCTTCTCCCCACCAAAGACGGCGCCCGCACGCAGATCCTCTCCTCCCGGTGGCGCCACCTATGGCGCTCCGCTCCTCTCAACCTCGACCTCCACGACGACGACCCTGTTGGCCGCAGCATCCGTGCTAGCGAGGTCTCCCACATCCTCTCTACGCACCCTGGCCCCGGCCGCCGCTTCGTCATGCCTTGCCTCGGCTACCCCTACTACGATTATCCCGACAAGACGGCCCTGGATGGCTGGCTCCACTCCCCCGCCCTCGACAACCTCCAGGAGCTCAGGTTCCAGCACTATCCTCGGCTTCTGCTGCCACCATCAGTACGCCGCTTCTCGTCGACGCTCCGTATCGCTCGCTTCTGTGATTGTACTTTCCCAGATGGAAACAATGGCGGCGCGCCGCTGCTCTTGCCAGTTCTCGAGAGCCTAACCCTCTTCGAAGTCAGGATCTCGGGGAGCACTCTGCATGCATTGCTCGCCGGTTGTCCTGTCCTGCAGAGCTTGTTTCTGTTTGACAACTATGGCTTCCCTCGGTTGCAAATCGTGTCCCCTAGCCTTAGAAGCATCTTGCTAGGTTCTTATTGGAGAAGTCTCATGTCACATCATGAGCTCGTCATCGAGGACGCACCGTGTCTAGAAACAATACAGTGTTCGGAAAAATTGCAGATGAACATCTCGGTAATCTCAGCGCCGAGGTTGGCAATTCTGGGAACACTCTTTGATGACACACCTAGGCTTCAGTTTGGCGCCACAGTTCTTCAGGTATGGGCACCTTCACCAGCCTTCATGAGGGATCCAATTAAGTCTCATCACTTGATCATGATGTGCTAATTCTATGCTTGTTAACTCAGGGATCAACTGTTGTTAGCATGGCGGCTGTGGTAGACAGTGTGAAGGTTCTATCTTTATCTGGTGTGAAACTCTATTTGCATACGGTTATTAACTTACTCAAGTGTTTTCTCCAATTAGAGAACTTGTACATCAAGGTAATGACTCCCTGCGCCATGACCAAAGTGTGTATATTTACAATTGAGTTAAATGCATCATAGATCCATTAACTTATGAGGAAGTTTCAGCTGAGTCCATCAACTTCCAAAGTGGCTTTTTAGGTCCATAAACTTTTAAAATGGTTCACTGCAGTCCATACCTATTTATTTAACCTTAAATTCAAAACATATTTCTAGAAAACCCCTTCCCATACGCATGCAATGCATGCGTCGCCGGGTTTAGTGCTTTACTTGCTCATGCCTTCCTCCACGTACGACCATCTCGGCGGTGGGTGGGAACGCCGGCCACCTTCACATCAATCGGTGAGCGCGACGGCGGCCTCGTGCACGAGCGGCTGGGTGGCGTGCGCGACGCCCTCGGCCTCGCGCTCCACCTGCTCCCGGCACGCCTCCCGTGCGCCCGGCTGGGACATGCGCTTGACGAAGGCGGCGAAGCGGCGCCAGTTGTCGGGCTGGAACAGATCGGGCCCCATGCGCAGGTACGTGAACGCCACCATGCGGTCCTCGGCAGCCCTGTCGGCGGCCGTGGCCACCACCTGGTCGTGCGCCGTCTCGTCGTAGCGTGGCAACGCGTTCTCCCCGGCCAGCCCGACACCGGCCTCCCGCGCCGCGGCGGCCACCTGCTGCACCAGCACCTCGGGGCGGCACTACGCGTCCTGCGGCTGCTCGTGGTCCCGCATCTCGACGCACGTGAAGTTGAGCACGGCGCCGTGGCGCGCCAGCATGCGCGCAATGGGCGCGTACCCGTTGTGCTGCCGGGTGTTGTAGTACCCCGCCGTCAGCTCCGCCGCCGACAGGATGCGCTCGCCGTGCTCCAGCAGCATCTGCGAGTACCAGCTCATGAAGAACTGCCCGTACTCTCCGGGTAGGACTGGTAGTCCGACAGGACCCCGAAGACGCGTCCATGTCCAGCTCGCCATTTCCATCCGTCCCTCCGCCGGGAGCTCCAGCATGACGCCCTCCTTGCTGTGCAGAGCGCTGGAGGCCTTGCCGAGCTCGAGCGTGCGCTGGTCCGAGATGAGTGCCAGCTGCAGAGCGCGGCCAGGAACTGGAGCTCAGAGCAGTAGGACGCCATGGCGATCTCGGCGCCCTTGAAGCCGTAGTCCAGGCTCGGGTTGCGCCCTCCGGACAGGTTGGACGGCAGGCCGTTGTTGTAGAAGTCGTTCACGAGCTCCGAGAACTGCCCGAACATGAGCTTGCCGATCGCCGCGATGGCAAGCCTGGTGTTGTCCATCGACAAGCCGATGAGCGCGTACCTATCCTGCTTCGGCTTCATCAGAGCCGATGAGCTTGCCGTTCATCACCTCGCAGAACACAGCGGACATGACCTCGGCGAGGACGGCGAGGACGTTCGCCTCGAAGAGCACGATCGACGCCAGCCCAGAGCCGACGGCCGTGCCATTCACCATGGCGAGCCCTTCCATGGGCTGCAGCTCGAAGAAGCCGTGCTGGATGCCGGTGATCTTGAACGCCTCCGCGGCGTCCACCTTCCTGCCGTCGGGTGCCACCGCCTTGGAGTTGGCCCGGTCGGTGACGAGTCCCGCGATGTAGGAGAGCGGGACCAGGTCGCCCGACGCGGTGATGGTGCGAACTGAATGAACCGATCAATACCACCTCAAATATACAAGCTGAAACTCAATCTTCGGCTCCCTCAAACTATCAAACCAGCCCGATCCAGTGAAAGGTGTAGTAACAAAAATTGTAGAGCTAGAAGCGATCTACAAGTTTGTTTACATGACTTTGGGATTATTCGGTTCGGTTTGCAAACTACACCCTCAACTGGTACTTCGGCAACAACCGAGAGCGCCGTGAAGAGCTGCGTGCACGCCGGCAACACCAGCAGCGTGCTCGACCAGCACCGATCGCATCTTCTGCATCAGCGGGTAGTTGGTGCTACAGGGGTCTACGCGAACACCGCCTCGCGGTCGATCGCCGTGAGCAGGTCCTTCTCGCAGAACCGCGCGCTGTGGAGGCCCTCCGTGGCGCTGGTGCTCAGGGTCTTCTTGGCCACCGTCATCACGCAGCTCTTCAAGGCGCTCTTCAGGTTCTCCTCCAGGTGGCGTAGGTCGACGGTCTGGCACAGCGCGATCAGGAACGTCGACGACATGAGCTTCAGCACGTCGACGGTCTCGGCGGCCAGATGCAGGGCTGCACCTTCACGCTCGGCCTCGGCGAGCCCAACCTCGCCGGCAAGCCCGTGGTCGAGTACGACCCGCACGAGCTGCACGCGCTGGAGCCCAGGCCAGCGCCGGAGCCATGCATGCACCTGCATGCGTGTGGGGAGGGGTTTTCTGCAAATGTGTTTTGAATTTAAGGTTAAATAAATAGGTATGGACTGCAGTAAATAGGTATGGACTGCAGTGAACTATTTTAAAAATTTATGGACCCAAAAAGCCACTTTAGAAGTTGATGGACCCAACTGAAACTTCCTCATAAGTTAATGGATCTCTGGTGCATTTAACTCTTTACAATTTATATCGATGATTGTTTTAAAGCTAGTTGACCATTGACACCATATCTCTGTTCACTTCCCTTTTCAGGCGACAAGTGTTTGCGTGGAAAATGCTTGCCCGGAACGTATTGGCACCCTTAACATCCGTGTGAAGAAAATTGTGCTGGAAAACTATCAAGAAAGCAAATCACATGTTGACTTCGTAAACTTCTTTTTATCAAATGCGAGAGCGTTGGAGTCACTCGAGTTAGGAGTTAGAAACACTATTACCAAAAAGTGGATTGCAAGACAACATAGCCTACTCAGCATAAAGAGTGCTTCGAGGGATGCACAGGTCACTTTTGTACCCTATAAAGACATCATAAAGAGTATTTCTAGGGGTGCATGGGTCAGGTGAATATGGGGCTTCACGTGACCTTCTGTATGCTAAGCATGTACATGATCTGTCAAACGACCATTTTCAAAGGTTTCATTATTAGGTCTAATGACATCAATAAAGACATTTGGTTTTTTAGGTGAGGTAATATGCAGTGAGGTCCAGTGGCATTTGGTATCTCTCTTTTTCTCAAAATATTGTGATTTGTCAACTGTTTTGGCGCTATATTTTATTTCCTTTAAAATAGAGAAGGGCTCTTGAGATGTCCATTGTTATTTTTCCAACTGGTTGCCATTGCAATGATTGCAATTCGTATTTATCCCCATCAAAAATATATTTTTTGTTTCCTCACTAAAGGAAAAACTCTGTAAAGCCATGAGGCCCATGCCGATATTATGTCAAAGACAGTCTTGTTCCACGCTTAGTACCAAGGTGAGCACCCATGGAACTTGGTGATAATCTATGTGAACATATATATTTCATTTTGTATTTCTTTACTGGAAGCAAATCTCGCCTGTTCCTGCATTCTCCTTCGATTCTTCCTCTGCCTACAGCTGTTTTTTTATAGGCTTCGTGTTGGTATTAATACTAGAGTGCTTATAAGAACATCAAGATGCTAATAGATCCTTCAAAAATTTTAAATCCCTTCATTTTTTTAAAAAAAAATTGACACCGGAAAATTTAAATGTTATTTTCACAAACTGAAAGCGCTTAACATCTTAATGCCTAGATAACATGAAAACATCATAGCAATTCATTCATTTGTTATGCATGTTATGAATGGATGAGATATGGTCCCTCCATTTTTTATTTTTATTTTTACTTTGATGATTGTTATCAGGGTTTATTGGGCTTGTATGTAAGCTGGTAAAACCTGTTCAACTCGCAATGGAAGTGAAGAATGGATTTGAAATCAGAATACTGTCAACCGCTACATTATTTCTGCCTTGCTGCAAATTCTATTTTGGTTCACCATCTTGAGGCTTGAATTTTGGCTGCATAGGCTGAAACTTGTTTACTTATGATGTTCCTCTTTTTTACTGACAATCACAATCTCATAACACTCTGGCCCATAGGTCATGGCTCATCGACCAGGCTTCAGTGCTTGCCTCCTTATTAGTTAAGGATGCAGCGGTACGATCCTATATGTAACAGAACCGTCCAAATTATAAGAGCACAAGTACAAAAACAATCACCGGAGTGATCAAATTCTCGCACTTGAGCCCATATAACTCCGGTAGTCCAATGAAATCACGAGGGATTTCAAACCAACCAACATACAAGCCAAGATCGTAGTGATTCAACATAACAAGTCATATGTTACAACCATTTCACAAGTAATTCAATATACATCGGAGTTCAACATAGTTATTACAACTTAAGTTCAAAAGTAGCTGAAGCAAAGTAATTTGAAACTAACATTATTCTTATTTCAAATACATGCTAGTACCACGGTCGACTTCCAACAAAAGCATTAGAGATAGGGTAAATAAGAAGGATCATACCCGTGATCACACTCCGCCACTACGGCAGGAGTCAACCAACTCTTGCAGCCGCCATGATACATCACGACCTGCAACAAGTGGGGATAAAATCCTGAGTACAAGAAGGTACTCAGCTAGACTTACCCGTCAGAAACCAGAAATAAGGTGACACCAAGGATTATGCAAGGCTGATATAAAGTGGGGCTAGCTTGTCAACATTTTACATAAAAGCTTAATATAGATGATCAATCATTAATGCTTAAGCATCAAGTTAATTATTATTAACCTATCATCTATATTAGAACCTGTACTAGAGCACTCACTTTATTAGGAGCAAACAATATTAACCATAGCAGGTATAAATTGAGGCAACCTTTCCATCGTGATCCAATTAACCATCAGTTCAATTTAATTGAATCTACGTTGCCGCTGCTCAAGTCAAGTGCTCACTAACCGGGAGCGACGACGATTCGAATCGAATTCCTATCCAGCTGGAGGGGTATTTCTAACACTCACCGTGCAGACCCCTGCCAGGGTCGCACAGGCCACCTTTTCATATGATTCAGGAATCGCGGGTCCGAATGATGTCGCGACCCCAAGGGCGACACTCTGACAGGTGATAGGGACTCTAACCCCCCTTGGTCTCACGCCAATGTCCCCAAGCACATCCTTTCTCTCCTCCAAGAAGCAACCTACCATTCGATTCCTGGCCTGAATCACATTACTCGGCTTCGTGGTCGGAACGGCTTATCCGGCCAACTAAGTGTTAGACAGCGTTCAACATGACTCAAGGACATACAGCGAATCGGTCCTTAAACAACTCAGACGGGGATAGATTCACACCCAAGACCTCTATGCCTTGTTGCTTCACTATCGTCATCCCGCCCGGTCTCATTTCATTTTATTAACACATGATTCCTTTCCACGGTAGCAAATATAGCCAACCGTGCCATATATGAATATCCCTATATCTCGCAGGTGACAGGAAATCACCTGACTTCTACCGCTTAAAGCAGGGCTAAGCATCTACTCGATCCTAATCTATGTAGGATTCAAGGATTCATATATCTGGACAAGGAATGATATAATGCAGCAAGGGTTTCCAACTAACTCCTATCACTTAATGCAACAATACTTATAACATATATATAATTAATTGTTTTAAAGATAGGAGGCTTATAATGCTTCGGGGCTTGCCTAGGATCCAACTCAAGTTAGAGTATGTCAGATAGAACCCGCTTGGCGAGCATCCTTCAATCTAGCACTCGTCCGATCCTTCTATCTTCGGGATAGATCCACCAACTCCGTCTTTGGATTTGGCTCCACATCAGGTCCTTCACGTGCTTCAGCTAGCGTACCTAAATGAGGTGCAATAATACATATGTATGAAAGCATAGAAGTGCAATAAACAAAGTAATCATGCAAGCATACCAAAGTTCACATAAACACCTAGAGCTAATTAACTTAATCCTTATTAGGGCATAACATAGAAGATTGCAAGCACATCAATCAAGACACAAGTCTTATAAGATCCTAGGGTACCAAACCAAGTACCAACAAAGACATGTGTCACACTTCAATACACAAGCAAAGTAACCAAGCAATCATGTATTTTTAACAATTCTGGACATACATGCAGTAGCTGAGTAAATCAATCATAACTGGAGATCTACAACTTCAAATGACTTGCAAGAAGACACTAAGGAAAGCTTATGAAATTCTCTACATTTCATTTATAATCATCATAGCATGATTCCAAAGTTTAGCCTGTCGAATTTACATAAACACAGAAACTGGTCTAACAAGACAGAGAGAAAGCAATTCTGTAACCCAACTTTAAACAGCTATAACTCCTAAACCACATGGTTAAATGCCACCAAATTTTAACAGAAGCTAGATACATAAATTATATACAACTTTTGTATAAACAAGTTTCACAACAAAGCATATTATCATAAACAACTTTGCCAAGTTTTCAGATCTGTCCAGAAACTTTATTTGCAAGAAATAATTATTAACTTATGTTGCAAACATATAATTGGACAAAACCAACTTTACCAACATTTCACACATGACTAATGAACACCAGAAAACTTAGTGTCCATTTATAAATAAATTCTTTTAATGCCTTTTCTTAATTTATTTAAATAATTAGGTGGAATTATGAACACATATCAAAAGTGCATAATAAATTCTACCAAAGTTACAAAGGCCTATACATGCTCCCAAAAGTCTACTATCCAAATTTGAAACCATTTGGACATGTATAACAACCTCTATGAAAAAGATAAATGGCTATAGCAATAAATCATGTGAGAGCAAGTTAAACTTAACACTCAATATTTTCTGTGAACACAAGGCCATATTATGAATCAATATGATAGAGAGACATCATACTAAGGTAATGGAATAACATTTTCTATTTTATCATTTATATATTATTTATAAGCTATTTATCAAGGTATAAACAAGTTAAATCAATAACTTGAGCATACAGTAAGCAATGACCATGAAAGTTATATCACAGTACATTCATAGCATGGAAAGACTACCATAAAAATTTCATATCAATTGGAGCAGCACAACTCAAGATATAAAAATAACAAGCAATATAATGTAAATTCCTTATTTATCAAGGTCCAATCAAAACCCTAAGAAAAAAGTGAACAAATAGTGTGTTTAATATTTTTCCTAGCAAGTACATGTCATCACAAAATTAACAAAACAAGAATCACCATTTTTGGGGTTCTAAAACTCCATATCTTGCTCTGGTTAGGTTTAAAGGCATTTCTAGAGCATTTTTAAAACTTAAATAAAGACATCAGAAAACATCTACAAACATGTAACCTTTTATGACTCTATTACATAGATCTCTTCTCAAGGTTTCCAAAAAGTCCACTTTTACTATTTTTGGAGTCTCCTAGTATGAGATATGAATATTTGAAGATTTACATGAAATCTGAAATTCAAAAACAGGATTTATCCATACCTAACCGAATTTGCTAGGCGCACCCGAAAACACACCCAAAACAGCCACTACTTAAACTGTCCCGCGGGACTCGCTGCCCGGTTGGGCCCGCCTACCATCACACAGAGAGGCACTGAGAGAGAGGGAGCCGGAGGCTTTCTTCTACCTCCCGCCTTCGGCAAAGGAGGTTAGACGCGCGGCTCCGGCGAGGTGGGATCACCGGCGGCGGCGGCTGAGGGCGGCACGAGCACCAGCGCAGCGAGGCTCACCCGAAGACGGTTGCGGCTCAGGGTGAGGTGGCCCGTGGCCTCCTGGCCACAGAAGCGGGCGGCTCCGGTGGTCGGTGCCCCGGCGGGAGCATGCCGCAGGCGGCTCTCGACCGAGGAAAGCGGTGCATCGGGGTCGGCGTGTGGCGGTGGAGGTGTGGCAATATTCAATTTTTGCGGTGGGGCACTTGGGGTGGCCGGCCACGGAGCTCCGTTCGGCTCGGCAATGGCGGCCAGTTGATGGCATGCTCCGGCGACCGGGAGTTTGGGCAAGCGCGCGCGGGGCGGAGCACGGCGAGGCGGAGGCGGTGACACACTCGGTTGGGACGGAGGTCGAGCGCAGCAGTGGTTGGGCGGAGCTCCACCGCTCGGCAGTGGCGCGGCCGCGGCCATGGCGCCCGCGTTCGGTAGCGAGAGGGAGCAATGAGCTAAGAAAGAGCTTGAGAGCGAGTGTGAGCGCGGAGTAGAGCTCGGTTGAGCGTCCTGGTGCCTCCCCATCGACCCCAGTCCCCGGGGCGCGCGGCAGGTAAGCGGACGCGCGGCGTCCATGGTGAAGACGCGCGGTGCATGGTCGCCACGTCCTTCCCTAAGGGGCAGCTGTCGAGCAGGTGGCAGGAAACAACGAAGCCAGGTGGATATGCCATGTTGCGCTTGATACAGGCCGATTTTCGAATTGGGTCAATTAGCAAAGTTGTTCATCTCAGTATGCTCTATATTTTCTATTTAGGGGTCATAGTCATTAGAGCTTTAGATTAGGAGATAATCAGTCCCCAAATTACCAGTGTCAACATGTTAAGCTAGGGCTCGGTTTTGGGATTTTGCAATGCCAAACTTGGTCAAATTGATCCCAACTTTTTACATGTTGTTCTCCATAACATAAAATCAACTTTTGTTAAGGGGTCAAATCATGTTGGTTAGCAAAATCATAAGAACGCGGGATGCCAACGTCGATGTTACCGGAATTAGGGCTTAAAAATGGCTAAGTGCTGAAATCAGCCCTAAAACTGCCTTGTGGGCCCTGTTTGAGCATGTTCCACACATTTTCATGATTTGACTCTTAAACAAAGTTTGTTCCTTATAAAATTCTCCACAACTTTGTCAAAGGGTGCACAGTCATGCAAAGCTTCTAGGTCACACCTTTGAAACGGTCAAACAAAAGGGTTCTAGGGTCCATACATGGTCAACCATCACTTAGAAGCACATTTAGGCAAAATGATCAACATGAACATTATTCCATTAAGTGCCCTAAGTGTAGTTAAGGTGTTGTAGAGTTCATCTAGAGTCATTTGGACAGTTTGCAAGGTTTGGTGGATGTTCTATAGTTCCATTAACTTAATGGGGCAAATTCCAACATGAATGGAACTTATCATTTCATGTGACTTTTTTATTCCAAACTTCATGAAACTTTTCCAGGGATCAATATAGATAGTTCTTGATGTGAGACATGTGAAGATACTTTGATAACAACACCCAAGCATATATCTCTTAATTGAGCCTATATGTAAGCAAGGGTGCAATATCTAAGTTAGGTTAGGGTTTATTTCCATAGGTTTGACTTTGGCATTCTCATCTCCACTAATCTATCATGTTTGAGCTCAAACCCACTGCCTAATTGGTGATAAACACCTAGGGTGTTACACTATAGAACAGATCCTGTTCCGCACCCTTCTTGCTGACGGTGCTTCCGGAGGCCTGATCACTGCCTGGAATGATTCCCACTTCAGCTGCACCGATTCTTTCACTTCCACAAATTCCCTTACTGTGCTACTGTCCGAAAGGTCTTCTGACCTCTGTCTCCGCATTACCAACGTTTATGCCCCCTCCAGTCCTGAGCTCCGTCCCGCTTTCCTGGATGAGTTGAAAGCAATCACCCCCGATGACAACACTCCTTGGCTCATTTGTGGGGACTTTAATATGATTCGATATGCTTGTGAGAAGAATAATGATAACTTTAGGCACAATGAAGCTGATGCCTTCAATGATATGATCCACGACATTTGTCTTATCGAACTCCCTCTAATGGATCATCAATTCACCTGGTCTAATCGGAGAGCTTCACCTACCCTTGAACGTATTGACAGAGCCTTCATCAATACTGATTGGGATTCCTTGCTGCCCAACACCATCCTCTCCTCCCTCACTCGTTCTACTTCCGACCATGTTCCACTGAAAATTCAAATCTCTACCTCTGTGCCAAAGTCTCCGCTCTATCGCTTTGAGAACTCTTGGATCCAGCAGCCTGCCTTCCTCAGTATCGTCAGCACGGCCTAGAATCTCCACTATTCTCCCCCGACCCTGCATCCTCCCTGGTGATTCGCTTGAAAAGATCCAGAGCTGCAACAAAAAAGTGGTGCAAGAAGCGTGGGGCTGTTTCCCAGCGTGAAACAGACTACAAGATAGTCATTGCCTTGCTGGACACCATTGAAGAGACATGTGCTCTGTCTGGTCTGGAATCCCTTCTGAGGGAGATTGTGGTCGCCACTCTTAGTCGTGCAGTCAAAGAGAAGCTACTTCGGTGGAAGCAACGAAGCAAAGTGCGTGTCGCGATTGAAGGAGACGAGAATACTCGGTTCTTTCACGCCTGCGCTTCCCAGGGGCTGCGCAGTAACAAAATTCAGATTTTGGAGCACGAGAACTTGGAAATATCTGGGCATGATCAGAAAGCACATCTACTGTTTGAATTCTGCTAGTCCCTCCTTGGCAATGCCCGCCCTGTTTCCTGGCGCTTTGATTTAAACTCTCTTTACCCCAACCCTTCGACCAATCTGTCCTTCCTGGACAACCCTTTTAATGCTGACGAAATCAAATCCGCCTTCTTCTCAATGCGTAACACCTCCAGCCCAGGCCCGGACGGCTTTGGACCGTCCTTCTACAAGAGCACCTGGTCCATCACTTCTCCTGCCATCTTTGCTCTGTTTGAAGCTTTTTATACTAGCAGTGTCGACATGGAGCGCATCAATCGTTCGCATATTGTACTTCTTCCTAAAAAGGATACTGCTCGCTCGCCAGTCGACTTTCGGCCTATTTGCCTCCAAAACTGCCATGTCAAAGGTATCTCAAAGGTCCTAACCAATCGACTTCAAGCTATCATTCCTGATCTTGTTAGTGATGATCAATCAGGCTTTGTCTTAGGTCGTTCCATTGCTGATAGTTTCGTTTATGCCGCAGATCTCCTCAATTGCTGCTATCGCAGAGCCATTCCAACCATCATTCTCAAGTTGGACTTCCACAAAGCCTTTGACTCTATTAACTAGACCAGCCTGACAAAAATTCTACTCCACCGTGGCTTCTCTGCAACTTGGTGTGGCTGGATTCATGATTTGTTAAAAACCGGCAAGTCCTCTATCTTGCTCAATGGTGTCCCTGGCAATTGGATTTCATGTCGAAATGGTCTTCGGCAAGGCGACCCCCTATCTCCCTACCTTTTCATCATTGTTGCTGATGTCTTGAGACCGCTGCTCTACCAACCTGCTATGCTTCCCAATGTCCACCACCCTCTAATTCCTGGCAGTGCTTGCCCTGTGCTGCAATATGCTGACGACACGCTCATTTTCCTCCCTGCAACTCCCAATGCCATTTTGGCTGTGAAGGACACTCTCCAGGACTTTGAACTTGCTACTGGCCTTTCAATCAATTACCACAAAACAATGTTTCTCCCCTTGGGCATCAGTGAGGACGCCGCCCTTGAACTTGCTTCCATCTTTGGCGCAAATATTTCTTCCTTTCCCCAGACTTATTTAGGCCTCCCTCTCTCTCCCCACAAGCTCTCTGTTTCTGACTGCCAGCCAGTCATTGCTGCTTGTGATCGCAATTTATCTGGGTGGCGCGCTTCCCTACTTAATAGAGCAGGACGTCTTACTCTTGCTTCTGCAGTTCTCAGTGCTCTCCCCCTCCACTACATGTCTGCAATTGGTCTTCACAAGACTGTGATAAAAGCAATCGACCAGCGCCGGAGAGCCTTCTTCTGGACTAGAGAGGACTCTTGTCATGGATCCAAATGTTTGGTGGCCTGGGAGCAGGTCTGCACCAACAAACAGTTTGGTGGTCTTGGCCTCAAGGACTTAGAACTTCAGAATCAGTGCATGCTGCTCAAATTCATTGATAAATTCTTCTCAGGTCAGCATGTTCCTTGGCGTGACTGGCTTCTGCAAAATGACTCTGTCTTCTCTGAAACTCCCTCGACCTCTCCGTCCTATCTTTGGAAAATTATCAACGATGAACTGGCCACCTACAGGTCCATCACTATTGTTGATATTGGTGACGGTGCTTCTACCTCTTTCTTGTATGATCGCTGGCTTGACTCTGATACCCTTGCTACCTCCCACTCTGCCTTGTTTTCCCACACCATTCGGCCTAACGTTTCGGTGCAACAAGTTTTTCAGGACAGGTTTGATTTACGTCTTAGGCCCAGGCTAACCCAAGTGGCGCGTGCCGAGCTCGACCACCTTTTGTCTGTCCTGCAGGATATACGACTTCATGACGCAAAGGATGTCCGGCGGCTGACAAACACAAACAAACTTTTCAGTACAAGGGATGCATATGAGGAACTGTCTCCAACTCCGGAGGTACAGGACTTCCATGGCGCATGGATTTGGAGGTCCAAGGTGCCCAATAAGGTGAAGATATTTGGGTGGCTGTTTTTCAAGGACAGACTCAACACAAAGGCGAACCTCTTGCACAAGAATATCATGGAAAATGCAATCTGCCACCGCTGCAGTCACCCTGACGAAGACAGGCATCACGTATTTTCAGTTGTGATACCAGCCACGAGGTATGGCAGCGCATTGGACTCTCTGCGATCGCAGCTACCGATGATATCAACCTGTGGGCTGTTCCTGCTATTCCGGAGGCTGATTCAGCTACTTGGCCATCAGTTCTGCTTACACTTCTATGGCGGCTATGGGATGCTCGGAACGGCACCATCTTCAGAGGAGAGACGCACCATTGGCACAACATTGTCTCTCGGGTTTGCGACAATTTGACATCCTGGGAAGGGCGTTTTGTTTCGGCCTCCATGGTCCCTGGTTTGCGACGGTGGAAAATGTATCTTCGTTCATGTATTGATCAGCCCACGTCTAGTGCTAGTGCTAGATTGCTGGATCGCTGATAT
This sequence comes from Saccharum hybrid cultivar R570, assembly GCA_038087645.1. Classification (NCBI taxonomy): domain Eukaryota; kingdom Viridiplantae; phylum Streptophyta; class Magnoliopsida; order Poales; family Poaceae; genus Saccharum; species Saccharum hybrid cultivar. The sequence continues at coordinate 3,861,013 of JAQSUU010000368.1, forward strand.
GTAATTGACTCTTGCATTCTCTTTTTAATGAAAATCCATAAGGGAATCTCTCCCCTCCGTAGTTCTTCCTCAAAAAAAAATCTCATAACACATAAACATCTAAATAAAAACCATAGCGTGTACATTTTTGTGAATCTTTCATCAACAATGCATTGAGCACAAGATCATTGGACATCATCAACATTCAGCAGCCTGAGGTATTTCTTATCCACAGGCAAACTCCAAGGAACTAAAACCACTGGCATCATCACCATCAAAGAATAGTGCAGTTCAAATGAGTTCTCGCTACAACAAAACACTCCTGTGACCTATCAATCTTGATTTTTCAGCTATATATGTAAGTAGTACTTAGTATGGTTTATTCTACCGGGCGACGAACGATCTGACAAACCAAAGCCTTGGATAATGCAGTATGCTGCTGAATCTTGTTCTGTCAGTGTGGAAGGCCGGCGGCCTTCCCGCAGAGGATGGCGTTGGTCGGGATGGCGTACTCGTTGGAGAAGCTCTGCTCCGGCGTCCACACCCTAAGGTAGAGCTGCTGGCCGAGGTACTGCCGGTCCCAGATCGCCGACCTCAGGTTCCACATCCCCTGGTTGTCCAGCGACACCAGGATCGCCGACCACCCGTTCGGGTACACCTGCATGATGCACGCATCGCAATTGGTTGCCATTGTTCAGTTCAGTGTTTCAGCAATGTTCAGAGTTGTTCCAGAGCTTGTTCGTTCTTGATTTAGGAGTTTGAATCTGGAAGTTGTACATACCTGAACTGTGTGTCTTGCTTGTGCGTCCACCGAGTTGTATGTCTGCCGCTGCGTCTCATTCCACTGGCCGTCGCCGTACCTGGAAAATCCGGCGAGAAGTCGGCAATGGTGTTTCAGAGTGAGCTCTCTCTGTTCGTCTCATCGATGGTGTCAGACAGAAGAGAAGACAAGTGAAGAACAGAGAGCAGGGGAGTACCCACCCTACAACCCAGAAGTCGTATCCGTCGAGGTGCCACGACTGCAGCTCGCTCTCCGTGTTCTGGAACACGACCTCGACGAACTCGTGCAGTCCGAGCCTGAGCACGGGCGTCCCGGCGCGCGGAGCCGCCTCCGCGCCGGCGGCGTCGGGCCGCGAGGGGAGGGTGTCCCAGTCGATGACGTCGGCGATGTTGTAGTTATCAGCGAGCTTGAGCGGCGTGTCGGGCACGACGAACGAGACGCCGTTGACGGCGCACCGCCTCGGGCCGTCGACGGGCGCGGATGAGCTGCTGGCGAGCACCAGCGTCCTGGACGTCGGGATGGCGCCGTAGTGGAAGGAGCCCTGCGGGTTGGGGCGCGCCGCGCTGGCCGTGAGGTTCCACCGGAACGAGCGCGCCTGGTTCAGGGACCAGCCGTAGTCGAGCGGAGCCGGCGCCGGCGGCAGAGGCCCCGGCGCGCGGGTCGTGGCGCCGGCGTAGTGCATCGTGGCGACGGCCGTGAGCTCGTTGGCGGCGGTGAAGCGCGTGGACGCCACGACGGCGTAGTCTTGCGGCGGCTGGTCGAGCGTGACGAGGAACGCGAGCGACTGGCCGGCGTGGACGTCGAGGGAGTCGTAGACGTTCTGCACCGGGTGGGTGCCCTCCACCTCCACCAGCCGCAGCGCGTGGCCCTGGACCCGGACGTTGACGGAGGCGCGGAGCCCGACATTGGAGACCCGGAACAGGTACGTCCCCCCGCCGTTCCCGACGAGCGTGTTCCCAGACTGGGCGCCGTTGATGAGAAGCCCATCCGGCGGCGGGAGCGCGCCGCCGGCATCCAGCGCGTTCCTGAGGTCGACGTGGGGCGAGACGGCGGCGTACCAGTCACCGACGAGTAGCGTGAAGTCGCCAGCCGGCGGCGGGTACGGGACGGGGATGGCGGGGCGCTGGTAGACGTTGAGCGCGCCGAAGCCCCCCGCGGCGCGGTGGAGCGCGAGGGACGGGAAGTAGAAGAAGGTGCCGATCTGGTCCTTGGTCTGGAAATGGTAGGTGTAGTTGCCGCCTGGAGGGATGGCGCAGTTGGTGCCCGCCACGCCGTCCTGCCACGAGTTCTTCCGCTGCTTGATGCCGTTCCAGGTGAGGAGGAACGGCTCGTCGAGGGCGTTGATGACGGTGACGACGAGGTTGTCGTTGGTGACGCAGTCGATGCGTGGGCCTGGGAACTGCCCGTTGATCAGGATGCCCTGCGGGCGGTCGGAGGCAGAGGAAAACAGAGGATGAGTGAGTGAAAAAAAAACCATTTTTGAAGCGAAGCAGCTCGGCGACCAGTGAGACTCCGGAGAGAGTGAGCAATGCAATGAGCATGGCAGATTTGGGGACCGGAAAAAAAGAAAGAAAAACGCATGCGAGTGCGCCGAACTGAAATGGCGGCGAGGAATGGGTGCAGCTGAAGATTCAGAAACATCGGAATCGGAATGTAGTAGCAGCATTGTGTACCTGCTGGGTGGTGCGGAGCGGGATGATGGGGCCGTAGGTGACGGTCCAGGTGAAGTAGCGGTAGGGGTCGTCGGCGCCGGCGACCGCGGCGAGCAGCAGGAGGAGGAGGAATGGCGCGGGCGGAGGTGGTGCCATTGTCGGAGGCGCGGCCCGCAGAAGGCTGGATCTGGAAGGAGGCAGGAGGCAGTGGAGTGGCGAGGTGGCGAGGGCCGTGGAGAAGACGAGGCAGCAGCCTTTATAGCCGGAGCTGCTCTGCTCTCGTTTTCTTTCGCGGGTGCTGGATTGGACTGTTGCCATTAACAAATGCGGAATGGAAACGCGTATTCCAGTTGGAGTTATTGCCAGGGGCGGAGCTACATGGTGGTCCGGGTGGTCCGCGGACCACCATGCGCTCGGCGCATACAAGGCCCGTAGATATAGGAAAATTCAGATCGGGTACGTACGTCCAAGCGTCCGCGGCCTTGGCGAATACGCCCCGCAGCCGTTGTGTGCTCCTTCGTATTTCTCCGTGCGGCCGCTATGCGCACCTTCGTATCCCTTATTGAGCTGTGCTTCATAGAATTCGATATACCAAACGATAGTGGCGGCGGCAGGCGCCGGATGACGAGCAGCCGCACACGTGAGTCATCTGCAGGTATACGTCTCAACATCTTCATCCAATTAGCATGCTCGTCTAGTCATGTTTCTTTTTTTTTCTCTTCCAATCTCTCCTTACAGCTAGAGAATAAGCAAATTAGCCCTAACTCGAGCAGAACGCATCAGCTATTGCTTGTGGCCACCAGGCGGTGATCAGCGACACCGATCCATCCACCATCAGGCATCAGACTCAGAGGCCGCAAGCCACAAGATACACAAAACTTTATTTTATTCCGTGTCATTAGATTATATTATTAGAATGCACACGGTCTCATTGGACTTTTAAATTTTAATTGTAGGATAAGATTTTTTTTGTGTCAATTGATTATTGGAATGGTAAATTAAAACAATACTTTTTATTCTCTTGCAGATAGAAATATGAAGAGGAGTTGTGATATTGCTTCTCTTTTTCAAAAATATGCATCAAACAACATATTCTGCAATGACCTTTATCAAGAATAAGTTGAAATTTAGTTAACAAAATTTTAGACAATGGACCACCATAGCTACAAATCCTGGCTACGCCACTGGTTATTGCCGGTTTAGATCCAAATTTTTTTGCAAAATGACAATGTAGCAAGTTTTGTTGTTATTTGGTAATTAATGTCTAATCATGGTCTAATTAGGCTTAAAAGATTCGTCTCGTCTATTTCGTCTAAACTGTGTAATTAGTTTTATTTTTTATCTATATTTAATGCTTCATACATATGTCCAAAGATTTGATGTGACGAGGAATCTAAAAAATTTTGCAAAAGTTTTGAGAAACTAAACAAGGCAGCCGAGGAGAACAGGAACAGTAGAGCAAAAGCCATGGGCGTTTCCGCGTCCGGACAGCGCCGGACAACCTGTCTCCCCTCTCAGGCGAGGTCGGGCCCACCACAAGTGTCCTGCGTCCCACTCTCTCGCTGGCCCCACCTACGCTACGCCGAATGAAAATGTGTGGGTCCTCCTTGTTGGCAGTTGGCAGGCCTCAAACCAGTGTTGGCTTCAAACTGTTCACGTAAGTTTGTTTTCATTTCACGCTCCCTTCTAAAATGTGTTTATAAAACTATAAAAAGTCTATATTATACCATATTTTCTTTTTTCCCATTGTATAATCGATGTGTTTCAAAAGACGGGAACGGAGCTTTGCTACATCGCCATAAAAGACACTCGTTCGTACGTCAAGCTTGGATCGAGACGCATGCATGTTCTACCACGGAGATCCTCCTCATTTTATCCACTTACTCGTACTCGTATCAGTATTATACATTTATACACACATACAAAAAAAAAGATTATTGTTCCTAAAATGGGCATGCAGAGGATTAAGGGCAAGTTGTCTCGTGGAGCACGTCGCCCTGCGTTGCGGAGAAGGTGACGACAGTTGACAGTAGACTAGTATGGCCCTGTTTAGTTCCTAGAAAAATTTGGAAAATTTTTCAGATTTTCTGTCAAATCGAATTTTTAGACACATGTATGAAGCATTAAATATAGATAAAAAATAAAATTAATTACACAGTTTAGACGAAATGGACGAGACAAATCTTTTAAGCCTAATTAGATCATGATTGGATAATATTTGTCAAATAACAATGAAAAACACTATAATATCATTTTACTTAAAAAAAAATACATCTAAACCGGCCCGTAGTACTAGAGGACAGGACGGGGAGAAAGTTCACCCAACACGTGAATCGGCACCGCCACCTACTGCGTGCACAAAAGGTGACGACTGGTATCCTCCCATCAACTCACACTGTGCACCTCTTTATTACGGAGTACTACAAATGCTGAGAACTAGACCATTGTTAATTTATAAATATTTTTTATACATATGGATTCATTATGGAAAACATTTTATACTACCATATTAATAAAAACTAAGACAAATATTATTTTATAAATACTATTTTTTAGTCAAACACCCTGTTCCCTAGATCTTATCTAGGCTTATCAGCCAGCCATTCCACGGTGTTTTCCTCTTAAAAAAGATCAAGCCATACCATGTCAATATCCAAATGGGATTAAAGTAGTGTAGTTGCATGTTTTTCTTTTGTGGCAGTAGAAGAATGTTCTGGCATATTAGGCATGTTCGCTTGTCTTATAATCCATAATTTTCAGCTTGTTTTTTTAGTAGAAACAGTGTTTTCTTTCACGACAAATCAGCGAACAATACTTTTAGCTACGGCTTTTCATAGCTAATAGACTCTGAAAGAATGTACGTTAGCTTAGCTTGGAAGACAATCGATTCACGTGTTCACAACCAATACCAATAGTGCAAAGAGGCGTAAAGGGTAAAAAAAAAAAGGATCTTCAGTACTATATATGGGACCACGATTCCACGAATAATGAACAATTAACTAAGCAGCTTTATTGTTTTTTCGCCCCGTAATTAAAAAGAGAACACAATATAGCTACATTAAAGCACCGAAATTTTTAGTCCTAGTAGATCGATAAGTAGTAATGCTTAAGTTAGTACTGTTTCTTATCTTTAATTTGTAGAGAAGATATATGCTCTCTCCGATTAATCATTTGAAACAGATTTTACATAAGTGTCTATGCTCTCTCCGATTAATCATTTGAAACAGATTTTACATAAGTGTCGAGTTTTATTGTTTTAACTACTACTCTCTCTGATTTTTTTACATGCCATTTAAACTAAGTAAAATATTCTTAACTGGAGGACCGAACAAGCGACCAGAGGGAGTGGGGGTGAATGGGAGCCAATTGAAATTCTCTCGAAATGGCCATTGTCTCAAATGAAACCCCAAAACATGGGAACTCACCGGGGTAGTGTCCTCGAGCCAACTGGTCACCGAATATTCTCGGTGATGACCAACAAACACAGAGGAACACTCGCCATAGCAAATAACACTCATAACCTCGAAACATTCCGAGGACCAAAAATGGAGCTCTCAACCTCGATATAAATGAGGCAAGAGCCCAAACCAAAATCACCCAATCCAACTGGTGGTTTGATGACTTGGAAAAGTTCTTGCGTACATTAGGAACCCATAAGAACAAACGGCGGGTCGCAAAACGGACTCACGCAACTCAAAACAACTTGAAACTGAATCTTCACAGTTAGTTTTCAGCGGCTAGAAAACTTTCTCCCAAAAGGCAAAATCCAACCAAATCAACTCCGATTGGGATGAAATTTGGCGGGGAGGTAAAGATACATGTCAGGAAGATAATCCCATAGTTTTACGACCAAACGATCAACAGAACTCCAGGAATTGCAGATCTTGTGCAAGAACACGGTTTTTCTCCCAAAAACAAAACTAGTCCCGATCTATGAGCTTGTGTGGAATCAAATGAATTCACTTGGTGAAAAGGATCAACACATGTCCTAGCTCATCTCTGATCAACCAGAACGACTCCAAACCATCCCAAATCAAAGAACTAAGCAAAAACTAGAGAGGGTAAAACTGGGAAAATGAAGAACACAAGAACGCGAATCAAAACATGATTGACTTAGATCTTGAATCTTGGGCCTTGTTCACTTCCCCATCCCAACCCAAAATATTTTCTCTTTCACCCATCACATCAAATCTTTTCGACGCATGCATGGAGCATTAAATATAGGTAAAAAAGATAACTAATTGCATAGTTTGTCTGTAAATGTCGGGATGAATCTTTTGAGCCTAGTTAGTCCATGATTGGACAAACTTTGCCAAATAACAACGAAAGATGTTACAGTAACTTTTCACCTACTTTTCGCGAAGTGAACACACCCTTGGAGGACAAGAGGAGGTTAGGGCCTCTATTCCCATGAATTCAAAAGGATTACAAGATCCGGTTACATAGAATGTATCTAAATCATCTGTGGACGTCTCAGCAGTCTAGAAGGAGAAAATTTAAGAGATGAAAATGAAATGTTGGAGAGACGAGGACTGATTGAGGTAGCCCTCTTTTATTTATAAAGCCTATTACACATTTCTAAAATGCTCTTAGATATTTAGACCGAACCACCTAACCCGAAGGGTATTATGGTCCAACTCAAAATCCGCGATGGCCACACGAAGCGTGTGGAGTAGTGCTGTAAAAACAAACCATGAAAAATGCATTATATGCTGGGGGGCTCTAGGGGCTCAGCGGCAGTAGGGGGGGCTCGAGCGCCCCCCCCCCCCCCCGGCGATAGATCCACCCCTGCGTCCACCCTACCATCTATTGCATGCAGATGTTGCAGTGCGCATTGTCAGATGGTATATGCTCTCAGTCCTGCACCCACTTATCCGGGTTGTGGATTTCTCTAAAGAGATTTATCTGGCAAGATTTCTGACATAATAGTTAATGTTGGGTGTTTACAATTTTGGCGAAAATTCGTCGAAATGTTCAAAATATCGTCTTTTTCGCTCGAGTGCGAAAAAAACTTATGTCAGCCAAAAAAAATCAATTAAATTCATCTTCTTTTGCTCCAAGTTTTTTTTTCACTGGAGTAAAAAAAACTAAGGATAAAGATGTTTCACTTAAGACAAAGCTACGCGAAATGAAAAACAATGGAGTGAGTACAACTGTAGTTTTCATGGAAAATACATCATTACTCTGATCAACTAATTAAAAGACTCAAAAGGTATGTATAGTAGACAAGATTATGTCTTGGAGATCAAATCGGTGTCCAAACTACACCTACACTTAGGGGCTTTTTAGTTGGCAAAATTTTTGGCGAAACGCTACTGTAGCAGTTTCGTTGTTATTTGGTAAATATTGTCCAATCATGGTCTAATTAGGCTTAAAAGATTTGTCTCGTCCATTTCGTCTAAACTGTGTAATTAGTTTTATTTTTTATCTATATTTAATGCTTCATACATGTGTTCAAAGATTCGATGTGACGAGAAATCTGAAAATTTTGACAAAATTTTTGGCATCTAAACGGTGCCTTACCTAGTTGTGCTTACCTAGAAAGTAGAGTGACGGTGGGCCAGTGCGGCAGCTGCTAAGACACTACTAAGGCAGAGCCTGCCCAATTAATAGATGGTGCATGTTCTAGTATAGGAGAAAAAGGAAATGAAAAATGGATGCATATATATGCAGTAGCCGTCTGTACTTTTTTTTAAGAATAGTAGCCGTCTGTACTCTGCAGTATCATGCGGCAATAAGTAGCTGACAGTGGAATGAGGCTGATGAGAGGTTGGTTAATTAAGGGGGTGTTTGGTTCGAGGAGTTAAAGTTTAACAAACACGGTAGCACTTTCGTCTTATTTGATAAAAAGTTTTCAATCTTCGACTAATTAGGCTTAATAGATTCGTCTCGTAAATTACTCCTAATCTGTACCGACATGCATGCAATTAGTCTACATTTAGTACTTCATGCATTTAAGGGAACATTGATGTGATGAGAGTTAAATTTTAACACACCCAAACCAAATGGGGCCTAAGCTGCACATGCACACATGACAGATGCAAGCATGATACGTACGTACTCCTCCTACGTATGTCTGGTGCAATAGTATTTTATTACATACTGTATGCAGTACAGTAGCATATGAACGAATGACTATAGAACTGTGGTGCGGCGGTATACTCCGTATCTATATCTACGTGGTCACGTCACACACAGGATTACGCCTTGTTCACTCCCCATCCCAACCCAAAATATTTCCTCTTCCACCTATCACATCAAATCTTTCAACGTATGCATGGAGCATTAAATGTAGGTAAAAAAGATAACTAATTGCATAGTTTGTCTGTAAATGTCGGGACGAATCTTTTGAGCCTAGTTAGTCCATGATTGGACAAATTTTGCCAAATAACAATGAAAGATGCTATAGTAACTTTTCACCTACTTTTCGCGAAGTGAACACACCCTTAAGTGTTGATGACTGATAGTGGGATTAGTTGTTTAATAAACGTGGGTAGTGTGTGTAGTGGCTCCCTCAAACATGAAGGCTGATCCATGACACTGGCTGACAGTAACAGTGGGCTTTGACTAGACGATACGCTGCATGCATGCATAATCTAGGCATGTGGCCGCTGAACCGTGTCGCCCGGCGGCCGGCCTCTATGCCTCTATTATTTGTTTGTTTATTTATTCAGAGGCCACTAGAGTACAGAGTATCTCTGCCTGACTGTCAAGATGCCTACAGATGGTGATATGGCTTTTCTTTTTTCTTTTCTTTAAGCCCCTTTTTCCTTTCCTTTCCTTTTTCTTTTTCGCCGCCGGTCGAAATGGAAACACGCCGCGGTGTGTGCCGGCGATCACGGCATATGTCTAGTCTAGACTCCAGAGAGAGAACATCTTGAGCCACCGCAAGGCTGCCAAGGCATTACCTTCACTTGATCGTTTCTATTTTTTTATGACACAGGAAATTAAAGCAGTGAAGAAGCAAGCAGCTCACGCACCGGCAAACAATAAAAACTCCACTAAAAGCGACTGTACATGTCCTTGTAAGGCCCAGTTTAGTTCCCAGAAAATTTTGCAAAATTTTTCAGATTCTCCGTCATATCGAATCTTTAGACACATGCATGAATCATTAAATATAGATAAAAAATAAAACTAATTACACAGTTTAGACGAAATAGACGAGACGAATCTTTTAAACCTAATTAGACCATGATTGGACAATATTTACCAAATAACAACGAAAAAGCGCTACAGTGCCATTTTGCCAAATTTTTCGGAACTAAACCGGCCCTAACTGGAAAACGAGAAAGAAAATACAATACAGTACTGGTGTGGAATTTTTGTCGCGAGGAAAGCTTCAGCATTTATTATTTGTGACAACCAAAGTACTCTCGTATACATAAACCCCGCATTTCCCTCGTTCCAATCCAAGTTATAGCCTCGCAAGCCACTGTATAGTTTTAATTTATTTATTACATCAAATGTGTATAGCTTTATTAATTTGTAGTAAAACACGCCAGCGCGTATAACATCAGATCGATTTTTTCATCGGAACCAACATGGAATATTTCTTGACTGTGCATTGATTCGGTATTCCATATGTTAATAGACATCTTTGAAAAAGAAAAAAAAACTTACTCAAAATCAAGGAGATGTCTAGCTTAGAACAAAGCTAAAATTAGCTATAGTTTACATCGACACGATAGGACTATATGAGTATTAGTTTAGCCAAGCTCTCACATGGCTGTCTACTTATTCACCACGTCGTATTTTACCTGACCTTAGTTGTGATGAAGCTCGACACACCGACCAGACAAACCCTAGCAAACTATTATGGCACTGACAGAAAACGGCTAGTTAGGCCGGCCAGCCTAGGGTGATTAACCAGCATAAGAGCAAGTATAATAAGGGACTGTAAGCAGACTGAATGTTGAGGTGGAGGAGAAAAGGAAGGAGAGAGGAGAAGCAGACTGTAAGCTTACAACCGGCTTGTAGACAAGAACCAAAAAACTCTGTGAGAGAGACAAGTGAGTCATGTATTAATTATGAAGATATAGCTACTATATGAGTGGGCTGAGAGGTAGGCTGTAAGAATTAGCAGAGCCAGTAGCCGGCTGTATCATTAACCTTGCTCTAAGTGCCGCGCTCTCTTGATGTGTAATCATGCATGCTTAGCGGGCGTGACTATCACCTTTCATCATCATTGTTATTATTATTACCCATATATCCTCCTGCATGCTTTTGTACATACTCCTAACATAGTATCCGTTACCACTCCATATCTAGCTAAAAGCTAGTCTCTCATTTGAACGCACGACTTGTCTTCTCCGCCCCTCCCAGCATCATCATTGTCACCACTGTTACTAAACTTTTTTTTATAACAAATAATTGTAACTTCCATTGTCGGCGGCGTGGTTCGTTGCAGAATCTGTAGTGTAGATAGTTTACATATCAAGCAAGCACTGGCTATATGAGCTCGTGGAACGTCAGGCTTATTCAGACAAGGTCAATCCGTGATGATTTGATTAATGGGCTGATTCGGCTTCCTAGGCTCGACATACCTACTTGCTCGGCCCAATGTGTAGATAGTTTACCTAAATGGGCCCGATATTCGGCCCACGAATTGTGGACCAGGCTTTCACAGTCCTGTCAACAAATAATACGCTACGCCTAGACTGGTACGAGAAGTCCCACGCGTATGCCCGTGAACCGGGAATGGTGGCAGTGGAACGAACATGCCGACGCACCAGGGTATAAATTTTGGTCCCTTTTAGAACAATAGAAGATTTGTCTGTCTTTGGTATTATTCATATGAAAATAAACGGAATCCTGTGAATTTTTTGAATAATTCTTGTGAAACCCTCGTGTTCCTAGGAGCCTCTTATGGATTTGGCTTGGACCGTATGGGTGCGTCTATACGAGTGGCCATGGACAATGTTGCGTGTCTGTTCCTTTACTAATGTGAGACCGGTTGGTTCATGTCCTCCTGCGGTTTCGGTGACGGTTCGGGCCACCTGCAACAGTGCATCATCATTTGATAGATAAAGAGAGCCATATGGAACAGTGCAGATGATGCGTAAGAGCAGCTGTTTGTCGAAAAAAAATAAAAAGGACGAGGGAGAGGACAAGGTAAGAGCAACTGCAACGTGTGTTTTTCACCAGTGCGATGAGTAAAAAAAAAGATTTTGCACCAGGGCAATTGAGTAAAAACATGGTTTTGCACCTGCTGCAATGAACAAAAAATATTGCTCCAACATGCATGATCCATGGAACCAGCTAGGATAGAAATAAGAAGATCATATCTTGCCGAATATACTACTCCAAATATATCATACAATATACCCTCGTTTCTCAGTCAGAACCAACAAGAATATCCCTTCTCTTTTTTTTTCTCATATTTACACAAAAGAATAACGAAAATTAAAAGAAGGGAGCCAGAAGGAATATAATATTTTGATTCAGATTCCGATTAGCGTTGGCCTAAACATAGCTTGTTTACAGTTTTTTTTTTTGGTGTAGCTTTAGTTGTAAAAAAAGTTTGATAAACTAGCTTTTTTTAGTAGGTAAAATGCATGAAATGTCTATAATATCCTTCTTTTTTTTTCATTTTTAGTCCCTTATTTTTTCTTCTTTAACCGCTTCTTTTTATTTTATTTGCTCCTCTATTTATTAGATTTCTTCCTGTACCACATGTGTTTTTCACCGGTGCAATGAGTAAAAAAAAATTGATTCGTACCAGTACAATGAGTACAGATATGATTTTGCACCAAGTGCAATGAATAAAAATATTTCTAGGAAGCTTATACTCTTCCCTTGCTCTTACATGCCGGAGCAAAGCATGATCCATGGAACCAGCTAGGAAGGAGACCATATCTTGCCGAATATTCTACTCCAGATATATCATATATAATAAATATGCCCTCGTTTCTCAGTCAGAATCAACAAGAATATCCCCTCTCTTTTTTTTATCATATTTATACACAAGAAAAGTAAAGAAAAAAGAGGGAACCAGAAGGAATATAACATTCCGATTGTGATTCCGATGAGCTTTGGTCTGAACATCGGGTTGTCCGATAGTGTCCACCTCCACCCTCTCTCTCGAGAGTGACAGCCCGACGCGCCGATCCATCAACGGCGGCGAATATTCAGAGCTCACCCTGGCCCTCTCGTTCGTCCGTTCATTCATCCAAGGATGATTCCACATCGTCTCTGTCGCTGTAGGTACGCGCGCTGCTGCTTCCTCCGTCTGAGAATAACAACAAGAGAGGAGGATTTCACGGGGATCCACGGTGAAAACTGACTGAAACCGACACTCACACAGCCACTCCATTCTGATTTTAACCGTTCATTCGTGCGCCAAGACCGGTCTAGCGAGGACGAGTTTGAATCCTGCGAAGAACTGACATGGCACGAGGTTTGCACAGTCAGCAGCGAGCTAGTATTAGTGTATTAATAATGTTGATCAAGGACTGATGAGACGCTAATCGGCTAATGGACCGAGTCAGTGCGAGGCCAGCTTTCTTCTCTCTCTCAGGGTCAGTGACAGACACAGAGACAGACATGTTCAAAGTAACCGCGTGCTGAAGAAGAAGAATGCCTCGAGAATATGCTCCTCCGGTGGATAAGAGCACGCAGGGACAGGGTCGGCCCAGTTGCCACTATACAAACATTTCTCTGACCGCCAACGACAGGGACGCCGGAGTTGTTAATGCCGGCGCCCCCCGGCAGCGTGCACCGCATGCATGCGTGCTGCTGCTGCTGCTCCAGGCTTGCAGTACGGAGAGGAAGGAGGTGTGCATGCCAAGAACGCCCGCCGTCGGCAACGATGGGGTTCTTGGCGTGCGTCGCGACTGTGCGAGGCTGCGGGCAACGGCTCACCTGAAGACGCCGGCCGGCCGGAGCAGTCTCTCTCTTTTCTTGGTGCCGGTGCCGGCCGGCCGGCCGGTTGGGGGAGGGGAGGAACAGAGAAAGGATGTTGCCGTGCCCGTGCTCTGCTTCGTCAGTTCAGCTCATTGTTTTCTGTAAAAACGAAACTGACTTCAGCAGTACAGTACAGAAACATGTTGATGATGGGGAACAGTAACAGTTGTTGGTTGGTTAGTGGTTGTCAGGATTTCAGTCAGGACCACCCCCAAGTTCCAAGGACACCATCCAAAGTTTCTTTTCAATGCTGGAATAGGAATATATCAGCAGGATTTTTTCTTTCCTGCCATCCTTTCAGTTGGACCTGAATGATATGCATCTGGAAAGCCACAGATATATTACCAACCACATTACAACAGTAATAAAACCAAAAAAACATAACCAGAAATTGACCAGCATGTGCTTGCAGCTATTCAACTTAACTGTTCATTCTGCAACAAACAGCGAAAATATTTTATATTAGAAAAAGCACAATCAGAAATTGGGTAGCATGTATACTTGCTACAATTCAACTTAACTGTTCATTCCTCGACAACAGCGAAAACATTTTATTCCCCAAGAAATAGCACAATCAGAGATTGAGTAGCATGTACTTGCAACAACTCAACCTAACTGTTCATTCCGCGACAAACAGCGAAAATATTTTATTAAAAAAGTAGCACAACCACAAATTGAGTACCATGCACTTGCAACAGTTCAACTTAAATGTCCATTCCAGGACCAACAGCAAAAAAGTTTAATTAAAAAAGTAGCACAATCAGAAATTGACTGCAACTATTCAACTTAGCTGTTCAATCCGACGAACAGCAAAAACATTTTATTCAACGAAAAGAAGACGATGATAATCGACAAGAACAGGTATGGGTAAAGTCTCTCAGGGCGAAAATTGTAGCTCTGCCCAAAGCATGGATTAGCAAGCCGCAAAACTGTAACTAGTATCATCTCTTTGGGATGTACAAACCCGACGACGACGCACCATCAGTTCCTCACTCCCTGTATGTAACTATGTATGTGTACAGACAGCTACACTCACTACTCTCAGTTTCCCTCCCGATTCCTGAAGCTGCAATTGGTGGCCTCTCTGAACACACACAGATGCAACAGCAGCAGAAGCAGCAGCCTCATCATTTCCAGCCATAGCTCTCGGACCGGCCGTCTTCCTCCTCGCAGCTGATGGTGGCCGCCGATGAGACGGCGATGCCCGAGGTGGAGAAGTGGAGGGGGCCATGGGGAGACCCAGACTGCGAGCTGCTTTGCTCCTGGGGAATCCAGAGCCCTCCCACGAGCACGATTGGCTGGCTCACCACGCCGGAGCCAGGCGCCCTCCGGTTGTGCAGCCGGTATTTCTGAAGAAACATCAGAATCAGAGAATCCATGTCAGCAACCATCACAACAAACTTGGGCAATGAATCTTCATCTCCCTGAGATGAGATGGATGAATGTCAAGGGGAGCTGCTGGATTGCTAACCTGAAGATGGCTTTTCACTTCATCATTTGTCAGGCCATCCACCTTCATAAGCTCCCTGATTTGCTTTGGGGTGGCAACTGCAGACACGGCATGAATGAATCAACTCATTAATTCCAAGTTTATGTTTCTAATATGGCAAGCAATTAGGTACCAACATGCTGGTGGCCCAAAATTGGCAAGAAAAATTGTGAATTTGGTATCTGAAGAAGAAGGCTCACCCTCGGGGCTACCGAGTTGATTCAAGGCGGCGACGAACTGGCGATGCAGCTCCGTCGACCAGCAGCGCCGAACCTTCCTTGACTGCTGCTGCTGAGCTGTCTGCTGCTGCGATTGGGACTGGAGGCCAAGCGCAGGGGCAGCTGTCGCCACGGCGGCCGCCCTCGCCGCTGCCTGCGCAAACCCCACCACCTGGCGCCGGCTATCCTCGCCGGCGCTCTTGGTCGCCGGCGGCGACATCAAGGACAGATCCGGCATCCCGACGCGCGCAGCCTTGTCGTCCATTCTCAAGCAGACCGGCGCGAACGCCGGCGCGCCGGAGCCCACAGCAGCCTTCAACGGCAAGATACCGCCGCCGGCGCCGCCGCGGGACGGCGAGCTCCTCCCCTTGTCTTGCTTCTGCGATCGCAAAGCTCCAAACTTTTAGGCCCACCGACGCGGTCAGAGTACACGAATCGAGCACCCGACATCCCCCAGATCCTGTGCCGGGTGAGCATTCAAGTCGCTGCACCAGCGATCGAATCGTGCCGTACCTCTGATTCCGCGTCCTGCCGGCCCGAATCGCCCGTCCAGAGCTGCGCCGTGCTCATCCACTTGCTCTTGTCCCCGGCGGCGCCGTCCTCCTCGTCCTCCGCCACCGCCGCCGCAGCCGCCAGGCTGCGATCACTCCTCCGCGTCGTCTTCTTCCCCGCCTCCTCCTTCATGACATCAATCACTGCGCACACGCCACCGCATCGCCGCGTAAAAAAACCGCCCCCCAAAAATGGAAAGGAAGAAATAGGAAAATGAATCACAGGTGGGGAAAAAAGGGGCTCACCGTCGGCGAGGAGCCGCGCGCAGAGCGGGAGCTCCCGCTTGAACATCTCGATCTTGCCCCGCTCCTCCTCGAGGCGGCGGATGCAGGCGTCCATGTCCGGCGCCGGCGCGTCGTCCTTGCTCTGCCTCACGGCCTTGGAGGCGAAGTGCCTCAGATCCAGGCTCAAATCGGCGCCCATCCCGATCTCCACGACGTCGAGCCCCATGGTCGCGATGAATCTGTCTACGGTTGTATCCTGTGTGCCGGAAGGAAGAAGTGCGCTGGCGGCGGATGGGAACGGAGGGAGGTCGTGGAAGGTGAGCTCCATTTATAGGGGAGCCGAGCAGGGGAGGAAAATAAACTGAAGATGGAGTGGTAGAATCTCCGAATCAACAAGGACGAGTTTTCACGTTCATTGAAATATTTGCAGGAAAGCCCCTTATTTTTGTAGTAATTTTTAGTTTAGTGCTATATATACTCTTATGTGTAATAATATTTAAAAAAAGGTTTGGCTAACATTTAATAAAATAGTCCAATGCATCTAGCCCATTAGCGAGTTTTCGGGCTCGGTTTCATCTGAAAAACCGGGTCAGCGATTGTTTCTCTATTAGTCATAATTAAAGCATACGGCAAAACTTTCGTCACCATTTTGGAAGAAACAACCTATTATGAATTTAGTACTCCTTTCGTTCCAAATTATGTTGCTTTCACTTTTTTTGTTACATCAAAATTACTATGTATCTAGACAACACTATGTCTAGATACATAGCAAATTTAATGTACCAACAAAGGCCAATCGACTTATAATTTGGAATAGATAGAGTACATTATTTGTTCGCAGAGGAATACCCTCTTCATTTGTAGGATATTTTCAATTTAATGCTATATTTTCTCTTATGTATAATAAAGGTTGGCTAACAATTCATAAACAAATCACATGATCTTCTAGCATGATTTCAGGCTCATTTTCATCTCAAAACCTGGATCAAGCTTGGTTCTTTTTTACTCCTAATGAAAGCCTACGACGAAATAATAACCTTTTATAGATTTAGTACATTATTTGTCGTATAAGAAGACCCCTTGTGTTTGTAGGATATGTTTAATTTAGTACTATATTTGCTCATGTAATAAAGGTTTTGCTAACATTTTCATAACACAAAGACTTAAGATGTATTAGCGGGTTTTCAGGCTCGCTTTCATCTCAAAATCTGGATCTTGGTTCCTTTTAACTCCTAATAAAAACCTAAGCTTCTGTCATATTTTTTTTGGGGGAAAAAACCTTTTACAGATTTAGTACAATACTTGTTGTATAGGAAAACTCATTGTGTTTGTAGGATATTTCAATTTAGTACTAAATCCGCTATTGTAATAAAGGTTTTGCTAACATTTCATAAACAAAGTCCAATGGTGTATTGGCCTGTTTTCGAGCTCGGTTTCATCTCAAAACCTGGATCAAATTTGGTTCTTTTTTACTCCTAATAAAAACCTACGACGAAGCTTCTGTCATCATTTTGGAAAAACAATCTTTTATAGATTTAGTACATTATTTGTCTTACTTATAGGAAAACCCCTTGTGTTTCTAGGGTATTTTAAATTTAGTATTATATTTTCTCTTGTAATATAGGTTTAGCTAACATTTTATAAACAAGTCCAATGACGTATTAGCCGGATCTCGGGTTTAGTTTCGCTTAAAAACTGGGTCAAGCTTGGTTCTTTTTTACTCCTAATAAAATCCTACGACGAAGCTTCTGTCAGTGTTTTGGAAAAAATAATCTTTTACACATTTAGTACATTATTTGTCATATAAAAAGACCCCTTGTGTTTCTAGGATGCTAAGGTTTGGCTAACATTATTTCAGGAACAAGTCCCATGACATATAGCCAATTTTTGGGCTAATTTCTCTGCAAAACTATATCAAGTTTGATTTGTTTACTCCTAATAAAGATCTATGACAAAGCTTTTGTCACCGTATTGGAAAAACTACCTGGCCTTTTACAAAATTTGGTACATTAATTACTCTACAAAATTACTCAGATTGTAAACTTTCTACTCAAGGAACCTTGTAAGGCTCCTTCTAGAAGGTCTAATTTCTCATTATTTTTTATAACTAGTTTAGTTGCTATAGATTTTGGAAAATAAATAAAAATATCTCTATCCAGAAGGGGAAATTATTTTAGGAACTAGTTTAATTGGAAAAAGAACCTGGCCTTTTAAAAATTTAGTACATTAATTACTCTACAAATCACTTAGATTCTGAACTTTCTACTCAAGAAACCTTGTAGGGCCCCTTCTAGAAGGTCTAATTTCTCATTATTTTTTATAAACTAGTTTAGTTGCTATACATTTTGGAAACTAAATAAAAAGATCTCAAGTCTACAAGGGGAAATTATTTTAGGAACTAGTTTAATTCGTACATATTTTAGAAAATAAAACACGTTTCAAATCCAGAAGGGCAAATTTAATGTGATGATATTTAGTTCATGTTTGGTAGAGCTCATTCTGATCCTAATTCTTAGTGACAAGTGATTCGTTCTCTAAGTTATTCTCTAAGGGAAGTTATTTTATGGCTAAAAGTGATTCTCTAGAATAAACTCTTTGAATAAAGCGATTCTATACATGGAGTGAACCAGAAGAAACTACTTTTTTCAGTTCCTAGTCTCCTAGTAGGCCCTTAGGATACTGCTAATGACTTGTTTAAAATCATAGGATGAGACAGAGGAATAAACATCCGCGTTTTTTAGCAAAACAAAAACTCGATCTTGGATGACTTGTTGAATGCATTTGAGGAAATTGATAGTGACATCGTATTTAGTTGTGTATAGTTATATGCATGGTCAAAAATCTAAATATTAATTAGTACATATTGAATTACATCGATTGCTCTTCTATTTTTAACTAGAACAAATATTTCTTCATATATATACCTCTGGGTAGGGATGAAAACGGTATGGATATTTTTCGACCGTATTCGAGACCGAATTCGTTTAGAGGGGTTTTAATCCGTCCGTATCCGAGTCCGGATATTTAACATCCGATACCGTATTCGTATCCGAATATTTAAATCACATATTTATGATGTCGATATCTAATCGTATTCTATCCAACATTTTTTATACTATCCGTATTCGAATCCGAATCCGGACATAAATATGAAAACAAATACGATATCAGTAATATCCGTCCGTGTGGCAGAACCGCCTAATCTAATGCCCTCTCAGGAGTACTTGTCTTCCATTAGACACTAAGTACCCAAGAGAGTGCACTAAATTCTGCGATTCCGTCGAGCACACCCGAGGGAGAACTCGAAAATCCACATTTTTACCTCAGGATCATAAATGAGAGATAAAGCTTACAACATCTTTGCCATTTCTTACAACACTTTTAGTACAACATCAGGGTAATCCATTGTTTAATTATAACAGTGGAAAATAAAATGTTATCAGAGTTCAGCGGAAATAAAACCAGTTAATGATGAGTTAAATATTATCATGATGAACATTTATATACAAGAAATGATAACAGATGGTAAATCTTTCCCTTATAAAACATTTTTGGTGAGAGTTATAAATCAACTCTACATCCGCAACGTAAAGGAAATCCTCACTGAGCCCACCAGGAGGTTTCCACACACAAAAGTCATCTTCAAGAACACCTGTCACCTGCAACAGGGTAGAACAAACCCTGAGTACTCAATTGTACTCCGCAAGACTTACCCGTCAGAAGGAAAGAAAAGACTCCAAGGATATGCAAGGCTATCTGACTTGTGGTTTATTGCAACTGCAGGAAGCATTACTAAAGGTGCATCCTTATATTCAATTTTTATTAGCCGTTATCAGTAGTTTATTAACCAACCATTCTAGGTAAGCACCTGTTCTACTTTCAATCAAAGGTTGAGCCATCAGAACCATCTTTCCATCTTTCATCTTTCAGTTCTTACTACGATGCCAGAGTGCAGTCAAGCCGTACCGTCACGTAGAAACGGCGATTCGCGAATCAATGTGCCCAGCTGGGTACCCCGAAAAACACACGCCTCGCTTGTACCCCAGGCACAAGCAAGACCAACCCGTTCCCCTCCTGTCATAGGTTTCCAGGTCCCCGTCCAAACTTGGACTCCTAGCTCCCGCACTTGAGGCCCGGCCTCAATACGGTGCTAAGACCTCCACCTATCCCCGCCTCCAATCAGTCGGTCCGGAAAGAGCCGGAGCCCATGACAAGAGAGTAACAAGTCTTCCTAGCCCCCATCCGCTAGTATATGTTCGGGATAATAAATCTGTGACTTGACCGGGGATCCAGTGCAACGAACGGTCCTTAATCGACATAGGCGGGACAAATGCAACCAGAGCCTCGCTCGGATTGCCCAACCAAGTCCATATCCAATTCCAAGTACAGTCCCGCCCGGTCTCCAATTATTATATATATATATATCATCCATGTGATAGTAACATGATAATAGTAACAATAATATATTTCCTATCTCTCGCGAGTGACAGGCAATCACTCGACTTCTACCGGAGTCCTGTAGCATAGCAATCTACATGATCTTGACATACTAGTAAGACTCATGGGATCAGGATATATATATGCAAGTGGGTTTCATTCAACTCCTTAAAACTTAATGCACAAGCATAAATAAAGTGCAGCATAATAGAGGTTATGTACCGGGGCTTGCCTGGGTAAAAAATATAACCAAATGTTAGTATGCCATCTCCGGAGCACGTTCACCATGGCACCATCTTTTGGGTTAACGCCAAGTCCTCCGGTTGATCCATCGATCCATCATCGTTCCTATTATGATTTATGCGAATGCAACGCAGAGACATAAGTAAAAGACAACAATCGCAACTCTCATCGTACGACTACGTCTCGCAAGCTAACGGGTTAGCCCCACACCAACTCGCTAGGCCATGTGTCCACGTTGTCGATTCAAACGTTATTTCTCAACTAGTGTTTTAGTTATGTAAACCCGAGATGTCGCATTATTCATTTTATCGATTTACTACATATTCAAACTAGGTTTGTTAATTATCCTAGCAACTAATTATTTTGGAGCTACCAAAATCACAGCGAACATATAATAATACTATGAGCTTACTATAAAATTTCTAGGATTAATACTATCACTGATTATTCATAACAATTCTTATAAGTTCATGTTTGATAATATTAAACGCATCGAAGTAATTAGAGCAAGCCTAAAATATTATAACACTACACGAACCAATTACACCTTTAGATAGATCATGATTTTGTGAATCTAATCAAATTGGTTTCACTATTTTTGGACAACAACAACATTGTATATTAATTCCACAAGTTTTCTTGGAACCTAAATAGAAAACTTAATAGAAAATGGAGAGGGCCGGTGGTGGCCAACTTGGCCCAGCGACCAAGTGGCCCAGCGCGGGGGCAGCTGCGCGCGCAGCGGGCCGGCCCAACAGGCGGCCCACGGTGGGAAGCCCGCACCCCGCGCCCGTTTAAGCAAAAGAGACCCTATCCTCTAAGTAAATCGCACGGCACCCTACCGCACTATTCTACCAGACTTGTGTCTTGCATAAAGCACCCCAGACTATCTTGTCTTCGCAACGACCAGATCCCCGAGCGGGCGGCCGCAGGGGCGCGACGCGCGAGCGACGGCGGCGCTGCCGCAGTAGCCTTTTTCCGGCTAGGGAGGGCTCGCCAGCGGCCGCGCAAGGACCCGCGACCTACCCCACCTACGGGCGCACGCAAGGGAACGGAGGCACGAGGAGAGGCACACCGTGACCTGGCGGACCACGACGGCGGCCCTGCCCGGGCAGTTCACGGCCATGGCGCGGCGTTCCGGCGAACTACGACCTCGGGGATCAAAAAAATAAAAGGGAGGGGGAGCATCCAGACCTGATCCCGGACATGGATACGGGGATGGTTGAGGCGGAGGCGGCCTGTGCAGAGCTGGCCACGTGCGCGGTGCAGTGCGGCGGCGCACCGAGCGAGCACCCGTACACCACTCCAACTCCGGCGATGTCTCCAGCCAAGCTACTACGAGCATCGACAACGAACGGTCAAGGGCAGTCTAGGAGTGCGAGCAATTGAACTGACGCCGATCGTGGAAACTTACCCCCAATGTACTCTGTTACGACGGCTAACTGACCGGCGGCCACGGGAACACCAAACTGACCGGCAACCGCAAACCTCTGGTTCTCGATGTGGGTTGGGAAGCTAGAAAACCTCCATGGCGGTTCTCGGGTGCAAGGAATTGGCTTGGGATGGTCGGGGCCATGCGAATTTGTAGGTCGAAGACAGCTCTGCTTCGGTCATGCCGTGGAGCGTGGCGACGACTTAGATGGCTCGGTCGAGGTCCTAGGTCGACTTACACACAGAGTCAGTGGCGTGCAGTGGGGGTAAGCACCGTGAGCTCGTCGTCTAATGTTGGGACGGGGCGACCTTGACTCGGCGGGAACGTGCCGTGCGCACCGAGACGGGACGGCCTGTCCATGGCGTAACGTGGGGAAAAAGGCGGGCAATGACGCATTGCATCGCCGTAAAGACCGGGGTCATGGGCCTAGACTAGGCGGCAGGTCCGAGCTCGAGCCTCGCCCTCGTCATGATAGGTTGTGGCGGGCACTGGCATGCACGGGCGGCAGCGGTGCAGTGGCCTTGGCCGGCCGCAGCACCGGCACAGGCACGCGGCCACGAACGGTGTGGTGATCACGCACACCAGACCAAACGGTCGGAAACGTGCGTTGCACGAAATTTAAAGCGTGCCAAACTTCGAACCTAGCTCGGTTGGGGCTTAACCAAAAACTGTAACCTAAAGCTGATACTAGCACCCAACTGGTGGAACAAACCTCGTGTCTAAAGAGAGACCAGAGAGGGAGATAGAGAAGCGCCAAAAGGAGCTAGCCGCGGGAACATCGGTTCACGAGCAGAGCTCAAGGACACAGATCATAACACGTTCTAATGACGTTTGGTCAATTTTTAAGAAGACAGCGAGACACCCAACATGACCACTACCTACCCGGTGCTCAAGAGCCTACTTTGAAGTAACCCACTACACAAAAATATAAAGCTATTGATTAAGTGTTTTTGTTGGAATTCAGATGTCAAAAAGGCATCGTCCAGCACTATTGTAGACTTAGGAAATTCATGGTTTCCGTTAGAATTAGCAGCCTTTAGCACTTCTGCCCTAGTTTTAAAATGGTCCAACCCACGCTACTCTCAACCAACAAACATCTCATGCCTTAGCCCACACCATATACTAACTCATATAGACAAAACATGTAAGCACTATTTAACTATTCCGCACAAGATAATCCTCCAAACATGACACTTTTTTTTTAACTATAAGCTATTTTGCACTTGTGTTTATAGAAATTGTTTTCCGTGCCAAACGATTAAAATTTTAAAACCGAGAACTCGTTTTATTAATTTCTTTTAGACCTTAATCGCATGCTAAGTAAGTTAGTAACACCAGGGGTGTTACATCCTTCCCCCCTTAAAAAGGATCTCGTCCCGAGATCCGAAAGAAGAAACAAAAGAGGGAAACGCGATTACATTTCACAGATCTGAGCTTACATGAGAGGTTACACGATTTCAAACGCTAAACCACTCTGGAATCTAGAGATAGCACAGCTAAGAACAAATCTAATACAACTCACAACCTCTCTAGAAATCGACGAAGACGGGGACAGTGGAAGAGCAATAAGAAAACGATTATCCAGAACATGGCGTATGCCCAACAAAGCCAGAAATTGGAGACTGGTACAAAGATCATCGTTAACTCTAAAACCTAAACTAACCAGGGATGAACTTCAACTTCTCCAACAGAAACTAGATCCTTTCTTCTCTAGTTACACCATTGCCTCTGACTAGGAACCCTAGATCTGCGAGCAACGGCTGGATCTCGTAGCTCAGCCTCCAACCACTTCTTCCCGACTGCTTCCCGAGCTTCTCCTACCTGAGCGCTGACGGAGGAAGTCGATACTATGAGCTCTACTCCAGATCTGGGGGTTGAATGGAGGAGGAGCAAGCAAGGTGGCATTATAAAAGCTTGGTGGACGGAGGTGGTGATGCAGTGCACCGGAAGCGGAGGAGATGGGAATCACTGGGGGGGTCACAAGGTGGGGAGAGCGTCGGCCATGGTGCGCTCCCTGTGCGAGCTTGAGTGGGGCAAAGGAGAAAGGAGGGGATGGGGTTCGCTCGACCAGGCAGCGTGCGAGCAACGGGGCCCCAAAGGAAAAGAAAGAGAGGGGGGGTCCGGTACGGGAACGAGAGCGAAAACCGAGAGCCGACACGGGTGCCGGGATCAGAGGGGCGTACTGTGCGACAAGACGAGGCAAGTGCGGCACAACGCCGCGGTCGCACGGAAGCGACACACGCGGTCCCACCACCGACGGCGTCCGCAGGGCACACAGTGACAGCGACCCGGCATGCGTAGCATTGTCAAACCGGTCACAGGAACGACGTCGAGTCGGGCAATTCAACTTCTCTGACCTACGTGCGGCTAACCTTCCTGTTGTTTTTCTCTTTCTTCTTTTCCTTTCTTCAAAAACCTTGTTACTTTGACAGAGCACAATTCCATCAACCCGTTGTGGATTTCCCGTTTGAACACAAGAATATTTTTACCAAGAGAATTTTTTTTTTATAGCAAGAGCGATACCGCGGTGTAACTCGGTAAAAGCACTTGGTCAACAACCTCGATACCAGCGCGCGCCGAGCAGCGTCACCATGTGGCAGCTGTTCCACAGGTGGCCCTCGGTTCCGTCGCGGCACCATAAGCTATTAACTAAGTAACTATTACCAACTTACTCGCAGTAAAAACAACGGGGTCATAGACCACAGAATCAGAGGAGTAAGGGAAAAATTCAGGCAACACGGGTTCCTTTCAAAATAAGGAACAAGTAAGTAAATCCCAAGGCGGATTTAAATCAAGGGAATTCAAGTGTTCTGCAGGGACATCCACAATTAGTGATACAGTGTCCTCTGTTTTCCAATCACGGCCGATCTGCTGCACCTGAATAGCTGTTCCCTTTGTAACCTGCTTGTCGTCGTCTCAAGAACCCTAAGCAAAACGAACGAGGCCTAAGGAAAAATGACGTAACAAACACAACGGATAAAGCAAATACTCATTCCCAACAGCCTTACACGGGTGCAACATACAGACATTCACTCTCCCACACTCGACACATCGCTCGAAACGTACAACCAGGCGGCCTTAACAACTACGGCCGCGGTACAACGGAAAGATTACAACACTAGGGGACAACGATGAAAAGCACTACTAGCAACGATTACATCTCCCCTAGGACAACTAATCTACTTTGTCGGCCCAAACGGCTTCCTTCCTGGGCTCCTGGGGTTCTTCTGCTGCACTAGGTTGTGGATCAGCTCCTTCTTGTGGTGGTGGCTGGGTGAGGGGAAGCAATGACTCTACTTCCGAGGCTTCCGTGGGTGGAGGTGCTGCAAAACCTGTTCTCCTTCGCTCCAGCGGATGGACAGGGATCCCCTCCAGGATTAAGGGTTCCTGCCTTTCCGTGGCGAGCGTCCTACGCTTGGCCCTTGTGGCAAGATAGGCGTCCTCCAGCTCCTGGGCATGACGGTCTTGGTCCACCTTGACGGCCTCCGCCATGGCAGCCTCTCGACTCTCAGCGGCTGCTAAATTGGCATGAGCTTCAGCAAGCTGCACTTCGAGCATCCTGGAGAAGATCTCGGCTTCCTCAGCTCGGTGGAGGCACTCCCTCAGCTCCGAGGCCTGCCGGTCATACTGCTCATCCAGGGCAAGCAAGTACGAGGTCAGGTGCACCAAGGTCGGGTTGTCTTCTTGCACGTCCGGACCTTGCAAAGCCTCCATGCGAGCCCTCCATACTCGCCGATTCTTGTCCCAAGGGGGAAAGAACCGCATGGGGGTACGAGCAATGGGCCCTTCAAAGATCTGACAGAGATGTTGCAAGGCTTTGCGGGCCGCAACTTGGTAGGTGTCGCCGAAGCGAAACCCGGTTGCGGTCACATTCCAGGCTTCAGTGATGTCGGGAAACTCCTCACTCTTGCCAATGTAGACGGTGACCTTACACCGCTCAGTGCCACGCTTCATGTACTCACGGCCCTCATACTCGGGACGCTCCCGAACGCCGAGTTTTTGCAGGGTGGCATACAGGATTCTGGGAAAACCCTCGGTGTTCAGGCAGTAGCTGCTAACCCAGACTCCTGCCATCCAAGGTGGGTGGTGGTTGCAAGGAAGGCTTGAGGAGAAGCTTGCTCAAGGGAAAAGGGCTAAGCGAGCTGGAATGCACTGGGTGGTGACACCAAGTGGCTGGGCTTGCCCCCTTAAAAAGGCAGAGCGGCCAGTGGTCCTGGCGTAGGCCACCCTCGAGCCATGCACGAGGACCAGTAAAGTAAAACAGCAGGATTTTTACGCACACGAGGCGAGCGGTGTCCGAGGCCATAAAGACTAGCACGGTTGCAGGGCAGAGGTCCGACAAGGGCGCAGAAGGAGTGCCGAAAACGTAAGCCCCGACAGTCGTGAAGCACGAGCGAACGCGAAACACGAAGCCACCATACAACAGTAACTCCGGGACAGGGACGCGTGGTACCTAGAAACAGGGCACCTGCAAGTAGGACTCGCACGATGACTATAGCAAAACAGCGCGTCTGACTTTAGGACCGCACGCTACACACCAGTTAGTTTACCGGACGAAAGCCCACTTAAACTTATTCCGAAGACTTAACTATAGTAATAGGGCTACTTATATAACTTCGTATGCAAACGCCCTAACTTTTTGCAAAAATATGTTGTCATTTTTTTAATTTAGAAAGGATTTTGAAGCTTTATTTCCTCATTTATGCTCTGATACCACCTGTGGCAGAACCGCCTAATCTAATGCCCTCTCAGGAGTACTTGTCTTCCATTAGACACTAAGTACCCAAGAGAGTGCACTAAATTCTGCGATTCCGTCGAGCACACCCAAGGGAGAACTCGAAAATCCACATTTTTACCTCAGGATCATAAATGAGAGATAAAGCTTACAACATCTTTGCCATTTCTTACAACACTTTTAGTACAACATCAGGGTAATCCATTGTTTAATTATAACAGTGGAAAATAAAATGTTATCAGAGTTCAGCGGAAATAAAACCAGTTAATGATGAGTTAAATATTATCATGATGAACATTTATATACAAGAAATGATAACAGATGGTAAATATTTCCCTTATAAAACATTTTTGGTGAGAGTTATAAATCAACTCTACATCCGCAACGTAAAGGAAATCCTCACTGAGCCCACCAGGAGGTTTCCACACACAAAAGTCATCTTCAAGAACACCTGTCACCTGCAACAGGGTAGAACAAACCCTGAGTACTCAATTGTACTCCGCAAGACTTACCCGTCAGAAGGAAAGAAAAGACTCCAAGGATATGCAAGGCTATCTGACTTGTGGTTTATTGCAACTGCAGGAAGCATTACTAAAGGTGCATCCTTATATTCAATTTTTATTAGCCGTTATCAGTAGTTTATTAACCAACCATTCTAGGTAAGCACCTGTTCTACTTTCAATCAAAGGTTGAGCCATCAGAACCATCTTTCCATCTTTCATCTTTCAGTTCTTACTACGATGCCAGAGTGCAGTCAAGCCGTACCGTCACGTAGAAACGGCGATTCGCGAATCAATGTGCCCAGCTGGGTACCCCGAAAAACACACGCCTCGCTTGTACCCCAGGCACAAGCAAGACCAACCCGTTCCCCTCCTGTCATAGGTTTCCAGGTCCCCGTCCAAACTTGGACTCCTAGCTCCCGCACTTGAGGCCCGGCCTCAATACGGTGCTAAGACCTCCACCTATCCCCGCCTCCAATCAGTCGGTCCGGAAAGAGCCGGAGCCCATGACAAGAGAGTAACAAGTCTTCCTAGCCCCCATCCGCTAGTATATGTTCAGGATAATAAATCTGTGACTTGACCGGGGATCCAGTGCAACGAACGGTCCTTAATCGACATAGGCGGGACAAATGCAACCAGAGCCTCGCTCGGATTGCCCAACCAAGTCCATATCCAATTCCAAGTACAGTCCCGCCCGGTCTCCAATTATTATATATATATATATATCATCCATGTGATAGTAACATGATAATAGTAACAATAATATATTTCCTATCTCTCGCGAGTGACAGGCAATCACTCGACTTCTACCGGAGTCCTGTAGCATAGCAATCTACATGATCTTGACATACTAGTAAGACTCATGGGATCAGGATATATATATGCAAGTGGGTTTCATTCAACTCCTTAAAACTTAATGCACAAGCATAAATAAAGTGCAGCATAATAGAGGTTATGTACCGGGGCTTGCCTGGGTAAAAAATATAACCAAATGTTAGTATGCCATCTCCGGAGCACGTTCACCATGGCACCATCTTTTGGGTTAACGCCAAGTCCTCCGGTTGATCCATCGATCCATCATCGTTCCTATTATGATTTATGCGAATGCAACGCAGAGACATAAGTAAAAGACAACAATCGCAACTCTCATCGTACGACTACGTCTCGCAAGCTAACGGGTTAGCCCCACACCAACTCGCTAGGCCATGTGTCCACGTTGTCGATTCAAACGTTATTTCTCAACTAGTGTTTTAGTTATGTAAACCCGAGATGTCGCATTATTCATTTTATCGATTTACTACATATTCAAACTAGGTTTGTTAATTATCCTAGCAACTAATTATTTTGGAGCTACCAAAATCACAGCGAACATATAATAATACTATGAGCTTACTATAAAATTTCTAGGATTAATACTATCACTGATTATTCATAACAATTCTTATAAGTTCATGTTTGATAATATTAAACGCATCGAAGTAATTAGAGCAAGCCTAAAATATTATAACACTACACGAACCAATTACACCTTTAGATAGATCATGATTTTGTGAATCTAATCAAATTGGTTTCACTATTTTTGGACAACAACAACATTGTATATTAATTCCACAAGTTTTCTTGGAACCTAAATAGAAAACTTAATAGAAAATGGAGAGGGCCGGTGGTGGCCAACTTGGCCCAGCGACCAAGTGGCCCAGCGCGGGGGGCAGCTGCGCGCGCAGCGGGCCGGCCCAACAGGCGGCCCACGGTGGGAAGCCCGCACCCCGCGCCCGTTTAAGCAAAAGAGACCCTATCCTCTAAGTAAATCGCACGGCACCCTACCGCACTATTCTACCAGACTTGTGTCTTGCATAAAGCACCCCAGACTATCTTGTCTTCGCAACGACCAGATCCCCGAGCGGGCGGCCGCAGGGGCGCGACGCGCGAGCGACGGCGGCGCTGCCGCAGTAGCCTTTTTCCGGCCAGGGAGGGCTCGCCAGCGGCCGCGCAAGGACCCGCGACCTACCCCACCTACGGGCGCACGCAAGGGAACGGAGGCACGAGGAGAGGCACACCGTGACCTGGCGGACCACGACGGCGGCCCTGCCCGGGCAGTTCATGGCCATGGCGCGGCGTTCCGGCGAACTACGACCTCGGGGATCAAAAAAATAAAAGGGAGGGGGAGCATCCAGACCTGATCCCGGACATGGATACGGGGATGGTTGAGGCGGAGGCGGCCTGTGCAGAGCTGGCCACGTGCGCGGTGCAGTGCGGCGGCGCACCGAGCGAGCACCCGTACACCACTCCAACTCCGGCGATGTCTCCAGCCAAGCTACTACGAGCATCGACAACGAACGGTCAAGGGCAGTCTAGGAGTGCGAGCAATTGAACTGACGCCGATCGTGGAAACTTACCCCCAATGTACTCTGTTACGACGGCTAACTGACCGGCGGCCACGGGAACACCAAACTGACCGGCAACCGCAAACCTCTGGTTCTCGATGTGGGTTGGGAAGCTAGAAAACCTCCATGGCGGTTCTCGGGTGCAAGGAATTGGCTTGGGATGGTCGGGGCCATGCGAATTTGTAGGTCGAAGACAGCTCTGCTTCGGTCATGCCGTGGAGCGTGGCGACGACTTAGATGGCTCGGTCGAGGTCCTAGGTCGACTTACACACAGAGTCAGTGGCGTGCAGTGGGGGTAAGCACCGTGAGCTCGTCGTCTAATGTTGGGACGGGGCGACCTTGACTCGGCGGGAACGTGCCGTGCGCACCGAGACGGGACGGCCTGTCCATGGCGTAACGTGGGGAAAAAGGCGGGCAATGACGCATTGCATCGCCGTAAAGACCGGGGTCATGGGCCTAGACTAGGCGGCAGGTCCGAGCTCGAGCCTCGCCCTCGTCATGATAGGTTGTGGCGGGCACTGGCATGCACAGGCGGCAGCGGTGCAGTGGCCTTGGCCGGCCGCAGCACCGGCACAGGCACGCGGCCACGAACGGTGTGGTGATCACGCACACCAGACCAAACGGTCGGAAACGTGCGTTGCACGAAATTTAAAGCGTGCCAAACTTCGAACCTAGCTCGGTTGGGGCTTAACCAAAAACTGTAACCTAAAGCTGATACTAGCACCCAACTGGTGGAACAAACCTCGTGTCTAAAGAGAGACCAGAGAGGGAGATAGAGAAGCGCCAAAAGGAGCTAGCCGCGGGAACATCGGTTCACGAGCAGAGCTCAAGGACACAGATCATAACACGTTCTAATGACGTTTGGTCAATTTTTAAGAAGACAGCGAGACACCCAACATGACCACTACCTACCCGGTGCTCAAGAGCCTACTTTGAAGTAACCCACTACACAAAAATATAAAGCTATTGATTAAGTGTTTTTGTTGGAATTCAGATGTCAAAAAGGCATCGTCCAGCACTATTGTAGACTTAGGAAATTCATGGTTTCCGTTAGAATTAGCAGCCTTTAGCACTTCTGCCCTAGTTTTAAAATGGTCCAACCCACGCTACTCTCAACCAACAAACATCTCATGCCTTAGCCCACACCATATACTAACTCATATAGACAAAACATGTAAGCACTATTTAACTATTCCGCACAAGATAATCCTCCAAACATGACACTTTTTTTTTAACTATAAGCTATTTTGCACTTGTGTTTATAGAAATTGTTTTCCGTGCCAAACGATTAAAATTTTAAAACCGAGAACTCGTTTTATTAATTTCTTTTAGACCTTAATCGCATGCTAAGTAAGTTAGTAACACCAGGGGTGTTACAGTCCGTATCCGATCCGTTTTCATCCCTACCTCTGGGGAATGATTTTACCATTGTCTTTTGTATTGGTTGAGTTGTCATGCCTAGTACCTCGTTTTTCTTTTGTGGTTTGTCAGTCCATTTTATTCTTTAAAAGAATTGATGAGTATTTGTCGTACATACTAGCTGGATTTAACACACACAAGAATGTGATAGTACTCATTGTGGTGACCTCGAGGTATCCATTGTCTGATTTTGCATCATAATATTCCCTTGATCTATAATATATGCCATTATATTATGTATGCTAGTGATAAAACTTAAGTGTCAATGAAGTTTTGACAATACTAAATCTCATCAAAAGTGCTTCAGAATATATTATTCATTTTTCTTGAACTATTATATTCCTTAAAATCTAAGGTAATTATTTTATTGTGGACTAGGAAGATGATAAGATGTTTGAAAATCCTATTTTCTGAGCACTTAATTAGACACATGTCCATGGCCTGGCCACCACTTTGCTTAGGCCTATATATCTTGAAGTGAGCTAAATATTGCTTGCTGCTCTCTCAAGATTAAGCTCTACGATGCATAAACCCAAGCACTCAAGCATTGCCTAGACTAGCTAGTTTGGCATATATAACAACTGTTATTAATCGAACATACTTAGTTGTGTTTTATGCCATTCGTTCAATATTTTACTATTTGTGTTAAAACTAAAGGGGTATTCACCTTTTCTTGATCCTTTGAGCTCCGAATATCCAGGCCAAGCCCAAGTATCTTTTTTGGTATATAGTCTAAACTATTCTAGGGCTGGCTCAAAGCTCAAAACTCGAATTGACACTCGAGAAACTCGATTTGACATTCATCGCAGACATCGTGCAAATTTGGAATATACCCGTTAGATTTTGCAAGCAAAGGGAATTCCATGACAAGAATGCATGCATGATGCACGGTAAAAAAAACATCACGACAAAAGGGACACCATAGATAGATAGATATAATATATAAATAGAATGCTCCCTTGAAGATGGATAGGAATTGGCTGCCTCTCATTGTCTTATTAGGGCAGTGACATCATTTCAACATGGCATATACATATGGGGCTGGAATATCCAATCTAGGAGATAAGTTTTGTTAGGGAAATGCCAGCAAATTGAGCCCACCTTGTATAGGGCAGCTGGGTGTTGTGTTGTGTCATACCCACTGACTAGTACTGCTCTCTTTGTCCCAAATCATCTGTCGCTTTCGGTTTCCGTGCCACAAGTTTGATTTGATTTGTAGAAAATACATGCAACATTTATATCTC
This sequence comes from Saccharum hybrid cultivar R570, assembly GCA_038087645.1. NCBI lineage: Eukaryota > Viridiplantae > Streptophyta > Magnoliopsida > Poales > Poaceae > Saccharum > Saccharum hybrid cultivar. Next base: position 3,893,204 of record JAQSUU010000368.1, read on the forward strand.
TAAATAAATTTATTAAAAAACTAGGTTCAAAGATCTTTTCAATGATACCAATTATGTGCCGTAAATATTAATATTTTTAATATATATTTTTGTTAAAGTTGTTTCTTAATAAGCGAAAATGACACATATTTTTTGACGAAGGGAGTGCATGTTTGTGCTAGCCTGTTCGCTTGGACGCAGCTGCGGCTGCAACTGCAGCTTCTAGAGACTATTACAGCTGCAACTTTCTAACTAAAACGGCCACCGTAGCGATTTTTCGAAGGTAGGAATTTTATAGAAATTGTATTTGAATTTTATAGAAAAAAAAATACATGAAACATGATTATTTTTCGTTACAAAGGGGCCTACTATGACTTTCTGAACAAGTATATTTTAGCTGGATCCAATAACGCTAAAATTAACCAAAAGAATAATAATTCGGTATAAATCTGTGTCGCATCAGATTTTCTCTTTGAAAAGCAAAAAAGGAAAGGATTTCCTAAAAAAAAGCTAAAGAAAAAAGAATTTCCATGCATGTAAAAAGAGACATATATACAGTGTGGACAAAAATAAATACATAAATAAAAGTAGAAAGAGAGAGAACCCCAGCTGTCCAAATCCAATGCGACAGTAGAAGGCGCCAAATTAAAAGAGTTGGATTCAGCCCTGTTTAGATGCCAAATATTTTCTCAAATTTTACTATGCAAAAAGAAGATTCCCCGTCATATCAAAATATCAGCGCATGCATGGAGTACTAAATGTAGATGAAATTAAAAACTAATTGCACAGTTTTGTTGTACTTTGCGAGACGAACGTTTTAAACCTAATTAGTCAATTTTTGGATAATTATTACCAAATAAAAACAAAATACTACAGTGCTGCACAGTACTACACAGAGATTCGGCAACCGCCGAATCGGCCGAACTAAACACGGCGGCTGCTGATTCAGATTCCAATGCCCCCACCTCCTCCTTTTACCTCGAATCCAAACACTTGTACTTCAAATCCTACACACAAATGTCTAGCAATTTCAGTTCTTCCGGTTCCCAGGTGTGGGAGCGGCCGCTCGTGGGTTGGATTCGTGGCTGGGACGAACCTCATCGTCTTACCGGAGAGTTTTCCCATGCACGAGGGAACTGGACGTGCGCGTGCGTTGTGCGTGTCTGGTAGACGCTTTAGAGATTTCTCGGACAGTCTTATCTGTACTTGAGTAAGTAGTTAGTATATGTGTCTAATATGAGTTTTATATGATATGTCAATGTTCTTGGTGGTGTTAAAAAAAGATAGAGGGAGGGAGCAAATGAAAATATTCTTTGGGCATATTTTGCTTATTAAATATAAAATAGTACAAGTACTAGGTGCGGATCACATATCATGAGATGCTTTCTTCTTTTTTTTTCTTGGACCTATATGAAAGGGGCAGTAGAAAAAGAATATAGAATATAGAAGAAAATGGCAGCCAGCCAGGAGGAGCCCAGGACCAGCATGAGAGAAGATTCCATTACGTTCCGTTCCGTTCCGTTCCGGGGCAGCCTTGCGTTTTGCCCGGAGGAGCAGGGCATTGTCGTCACGTTCTGTGTGGACAGCTTACGCGCATTCGGTTCGCCACGTACCTAACTAGGCCAGCCCGTTCTGGTTCCGGAACAAGCATAGCATAGCAATACTGCATACGAGTAGGCCGGGCAGGTCCGTCCGTTTCTTGCTCCATGCAGCTAGGACCTAAGGCTATCCGCACTCGTCATCCTCTAAAAGAAATATTCCGTCATAGTCACCATAAAATATACAGTTTTCCCGTATTCATCCATCCTCTATATCATCCTCTATCTACCGTGGAACCCACTTGTCACTTTATCTGAATATATCAATGTGACATTTTATTTTGAAGTATTTATTGAAACGAATTTAATGGTGCAATCGGAATTTAATTTGGTTTTTTTAGTTTGGGAGTTATAGCATTTTTTTGTTACGAGAAAAGTGAGGCCCGCCTTTGTCACCTCTCTCCTCTCATCGTGATGGCGAGTGCATCCGCTAAAAGCCTCCGCTACTGCGCTATCTTTAGCGGACAAGAGCACATGCAGGATTGAATAACGGACTCCGCTGCAGCACTCTCATCCGCTGGAAACGTCACTTCCATCCGCTAAAAAGGTTTGGCGGACCGGATACATACCCCCGGTGCGCATAGTCTAATATGAGTTGTAGTAGCTTGTAGGTAGGCCCGTCACCCTACGTGAGAGATATACCAAAATCTTCGTCCGATCACCTTCCATTAAAAATGATCTTGATTGACAGTGCGTGCGCACTCCGAGTCAGTCTGCCCCGAGCGACTAGCATCGCATCTCTCGGGTGGTCACTCTCGACCACGCCCGCTCCGCTGCGTGTTTGTATTCACGTTCTCTGCGGTGGCGGTCAAAAAAAAAATCCAGAATCGTGCCAAACGAGCCGTGGCACGCCTGAATATTCTTATCACCGCCTACGGCATGGCCACCGTAAAAATAAAACTAGATTGACGTTTTCCGCACTGTGGTGGGACGGCCGCGGGCACCGCGCGGTCCTCAATCGCGAATACAAACACGCTCCAACTCCATCGAGCCCTCTGTTTTAGATTCTATACAGCTCCGGTGACGGACTGCCATTGTCGCTAAAACCAACCTCCTCCTCTGGTATCATATCCAGTTGTTTGGTGTCCTCTAGAAGTTTTTGACAGGAATCCTAGGCCCATCCAGTGGTGTTGCCGGAGAAGCATCGACAGAGGTGAATCCAGCGATTTTGATTAAGAAGGATCAGACAAATATGATCATATTTTTTTAGTATAATAAAATATACATAATTATATGTTTTTAACAAATTTTCAAAAAAATCTACACTATTTCTAACCAAAATCATCATATTTTAATAAAAAAATAGGTAAAACTAATATTTTTTGTGCTATAAATACAAATATTTATATAGGTATTTAAATAAATTACTGTGCTGGGGGCACAGCCCCTGCTAGTGCCCCGGTTCCGCCTCTGAGCATCGGACAAAGAAGGAAGATGCCTTTTTTCAACACCATGAGATGCTTTTTTTTGGACCTACGGAGTTTGTGCAACTGTAGTAGAAAAAATCGGACAAAGAAGGAAGATGCCTTTTTTCAACACCATGAGATGCTTTTTTTTGGACCTACGGAGTTTGTGCAACTGTAGTAGAAAAAAATTATAACTGCAGGAGAATAGAAATTACGATGGCAGGCCGGACCGCAGGAGAGAAGATTCGGTGGCAGTTTCGTCATTTCGGTAGAAGATTTTTGAAATCACGGGGGAGTTTCCCGGATACTCTTAAGAAGGGGTGAGGCGCCCGCGTCGGCCGGCGCTCGAACGCGGGCGGGCAGCCTGAGCACCCACTCAGCTGGCATGCATTCTCGTCACGGCCTCTCCAGGTGCGGGGTGGACAGCTTACACGCACCCGGGTCGCCACGTATACAGTTATAAAAAAAGAACTTTTCATACCGTACCATGCGCCTATAATACGAGTGTAGCAGGTAGCTCGTAGGGCCGTCACGCTACGTGCGTGATAACGTGAGAGATGTACCAAATCTCTCTTCTGGTTACCTTCCATTATACGAGCATACACACACATAAGAATAAAAATAGAGACAAGTGACCGTCAAAAGTCAAAGATAAACGCTCTACTAGGTGATCATCCATGAAGAATTGAATCTACTGAAATGATTTAACCTTATTGCACGACATTATATATACATAGGACGTGTTTGGATCTTGGCCACCGACTAACTATGCCACAGTCGTGGCGACAACACAAAAATCATGTTCGCGCGTGTATAGTCGATGAAAAGGGCTCGACAGGCATATTAAGAAGAAAATATGCCAATTTCTCAACACGGACCGTGGTATTGGTTTTCTCCGCCATAACTACACTGTGCCGTAGTATCTAGGGCGTGGCAGTATGTGGCTGTATGTACCTATATATACTTCATCGTCTTTCGCGACATGCACGGCACATCTTCTTAGTTTATGGAATAGTACTGACGAAGTTAGATAGCAAATCAGTGAGGGTGCTCTTGCCATGCATGTAAGTGTATTGACATGTGCAGCAAAAGATGCATATATGACGAAAATTTATTTGTACATAATCATTGTTTTAACATTTTTTAGGATGTATTTGCCCCTGCCTCCTAATTTGAACATCATGTACTTCCTATGTTCTAAAGTACGAGTCGTTTTGGCTTTTTTCTATGTACATAGCTTTTGCTATGTATCTGGATATAGCATACAGTAGTATAGTACATATCTCCCCCAAATTTTTAATGTATGTATATATATATATATATATATATATATATATATATATATATATATATATATATATATATATATATATATATATATATATATATATATATATATATATGTATTGGCGTACCTACGTATGCACATACATACGGCACGAACCGTATACGTACCAGCAGCCGCCCACTAGCAGTAGCAGCTACACAGAATCAGTTGCGAATAAATGATCCAACGTAGTACGATGAGATAAGATAACGCGCCAGATCTATCTATTGCTTCTCTATGTTTTTTTTTTAAAAATACTACGTAGTACTCATTGTCAACTCTATCAAGCCGGCCGTACTGGCTCGATCGTACGTGTTTTTCTCCAGAGGGATCCTAGTACATATCGTACACAAATACAGTATGAGAATTCGTACAGGTCGACTAACAAACTATAACGTGTCGATGTTTTGTTGGACTTATGTTTACGACCATTGGAGGAAGCAACTGATGGGTTTGCATGTAGAGGCCATTAACGACAGTTCGTGTGCCTTTGCCTTCTCTTGTGGTCTCTCCGTTTCAGATTATAAGTTATTTTAATTTTTGGTATATTTATTTTGCTATGCACCTAAATACAATATTATGTTTAGATACATATAAAAAAATATAAAAAAAATTAAAATAACTTATAATTAAGAACAGAGAATCTGTGCCACGCGACCAGAGGTAGCTGCTGCTAGCCCGTCTGGCGGCAGGCAACTTACGTCTGCTCTTGCAGCACCCGCAGTGGGGGCAACTTGCAACTGGTAGGCTAGCACGCACCAGCAACCAGGGTTTGCCGCGTCGCATGCATGCACTGCACGGTGCGTGCGTGCATTGCTCCTGCAGTCCTGCTCCTTGCCTTGCACAAGTAGCAAGCGTGGCAGTCGCAAAAAAAAAAAGTAGCAAGCGTGGCTTGTTTTCCGCATCCTGCGATCCCATGCAGCATTATTGACGTCACGTGTCTGTCTCTGTCTCTCTCCTTGTTGGCCATTTTTATTTCGGTAACGATAGAGTGAGGACGTCCGAACGACGTCGGACGCACCCGACGGACACGACGCGACTCAACCGCACGCACCCGAGCGTGCGTCCACTCGACCGCCCCGCCCGCTCGTCGATTCGCTCACCTCCCTCCTCCCCACTCGCTCGCCTCCTCTTCGCTCCATTTCTTTTCTCGGTTGCTCCGCTCCGCTCGCACACTCCTCCCCGTGCGCGCCTTTGTGCTGCTTCGGCGGCGAGCCCACCCTCTTCCCTCCCCTCCCCCTTCCTTCCTCCCCTCCCTCCTCCCCCGCACTTTTCCCCCCGCTGCAACATGCTCGGCCTCCTCGCCACTGGAGTAGGGGCGACGGCGGCGACATCCGGTGAGCCCGCCGCCCTCCGCTCCCTACCTGATGCTCTCGTCCTCACGCGCCGCGAGATCCATGGGCTCCGACGAGGTAGGTGGGAAAGGATCTGGATCTGAGGCGTCCCTCCCCCGCGCTCCCCCTCTGGATCTCGATCTTATCCCTCCTCTTCCTCCCCCTCCTCCTCCTCCTTCTCCTCCTCCTTGTCCCCCTCTGGATCTATGGTTTTGATGGTGGCTACGGTTTTGTGGTGAGGTAGATCTAAGCTACATGCAACAGATGATATGAAGCACGATTCTCCGATGTTGCAGCAGCTTATTCTTCTTTGTTGCAGCAGCTTCTTCTCCTTGTGGCGAGTCAGATCTAAGTTACATGGCAACAAATGATGTGAAGCACGATTCTCTGATGTTGCAGTAGCTTCTTCTCCTTTATTGCATTAGCTTCTTCTTCTTGTTGCAGCAACTTTTTTCTCCTTGTTGCAGTAACTTTTTTTTCCTTTGTTGCAATAGCTTCTTTCTCCTTGTTGCAGTAGCTTCTTCTCCTTGTTGCAGCAACTTTCTTCTCCTTTGTTGCAATAGCTTTCTTTTTTCCCTGTTGCAGTAGTTGTCTTGTCCTTGTTGCAGTAGTTTTCTCCTTTGTTGCATTAGGTGTTTTTCGACGTTTCAACAGTTTTTTTTGTTTGTTTCACCAGTTTCTATTTGTGTTTCATTAGGTGTCTTCCGATGTTTCAATAGCTTTTTTCGTTTTGTTTCAACGGGTTTTTTTTTCGTTTGTTTCATCAGACGCCCTTTGATGTTGCAATAGCTTTTTTTCTCCCTTGTTTGCAGTTCGGAGGGGGGGGTTGGACTATGGTGGTGAGCTAGTGGCGGGGGCAGAGGGTGCTATGGTCAGCGAGGTTGGGGGGCGGGACACATCCGTGCGCGCGGGGGAGGTGGGGGACGCCTTTCTTCTCCGTGCGGGGGTGGGTCGGGGTGGTCTTCTCCGTGCTCCCCCGTGCGGTGAGAGGGGGGCTTGGTGTAAGCTGGCGGCGGGGCTCCGTGCGGGAGGCGGGCCGTGGGGATTCGCGGGTGCGGGAGCGGGGCGGGGGCGTACGGGGCGGGACGGGTGGGGGCGCTCGCGTGGTTTTTGCAGCATCCGGACGCGGCTCTGGAGCCGGGCGTCCGGGCGCTAGCAACGCCCTTTTCATTTTGGCTCTCCATAGAATTCGAATCTCTAACTGTCATCATTTCATATAAAAAATAAAAAGAATCTGATCTCGTCTGCTTCTAGCTGCTTTGGTCCGCCCCTTCAATTCCCAGCCGCACGCGATCCTCTCCACCCGTCCCTTTTGCCTGGTCCACATGAGGTCGATCACTTTAAACCTAGGTGGACAAGAACCTAATTAACTGAGCTACGCTCAGTTCGTGGGTACATGGCTAGCTAATCCAACCGTACCAAAGATATTTCCTTTTTTTTGCACTACAGGAGTAGGGCACCGATCCATGCATGATACTTCCTAATTAACAAATGATGTCGTATAATGTAGGTTAACTAATTCAATCTAACTAATTTTTTGGCATGGTGTAATTATAGATACAGAAAATGTGTATTTTTAAGACAATTTTTTGAATGGTTAACTTCATATAAATCTCCAAACTGTCATTTATTTGTGACTAGAGGAGGTATTTTATTTGCTAGATAGTTGTGTCATTATTGACGATTGGACAACTACATCCCATCTCAATACTACTCATCGGTCACCAAGTTAGGGAGAATGGTTTCTTTTGCTCAAGTGATGGTGCGCATGTCACTCCTGCGGCTTCAATCCTCTCCAGATAGATAAAAGATGCAAACGAGAGAATGGGGGAAGGTCAGCATCATACCTGCCCTCCCTTATCCACACCCTAGCTAGCTAGGATGTAGACATTGTTCACCACCAGTAAAGGACATCATGTGCTTCAAGTAAGAAAAAGAACAAAACCATGCGTTATATTATGAGATCCATTTACTCAAAAATAAAGTGTTTGATGAAACAATGACTTAGCAATCATAAACAGGGCAGATTATTGATGTACTGGTCAGGTGTTGTATAGTTATACTATATGCGGTCTATGCCGTGCCTAACTAAGTACGGTATCATGCCAAAAAAACATGTATATACTATTTTAGAAAAAGACTCCATTTAATTTTGTAAAAGCTCTTAGCTTGGAAATTTTCATGTAAAAATGTTACCTTTTCATGTCATGTTCTAGAAAAATGTTGATATACATATGCTAAATTTAGAAGGTCTATCAAAATGTTGAAGTCAATATATAAACTTTACTATGTAGAGTGTATGTAAACTTTACCATCTCTATGTCTTAAATAAACATTTTATTTCATCCTAGCGTTGAAGTCAATTTATTAAATTTTTAGACATGACAAAACCTGTGGAGGAAAACATAAAGATATTGCAAGATACTACAAAGACTAACTATGTATGAATAAAGAAAACCCAACTAAAAGAGAGAATCTTGGACAACATGATGGTATCTTTTCCCACCTTTCAAAGTGGTGGATTCTAAGGCAAGCAAAGAGGAGGTGCAGAGGATATGAGCACTTTAGAATTTGGATGTGTGCACTTGCTGAGGAATCTCTGCCATCCCACCACCCAAAAGGAAGCCATATGCAAGGAGAAAGTCACCACCAAGGACACACTGCATATATGCATGTGTGGACTATGCCCACAGGATCAGCAGGGAAATTAAAGCAATGCAAAAGCAACACGCTATTAGATTAGGGTGAATTAGATTCCCACTGATTAGTAAAAAAAAGCACCTTTCTGTGATGCCAATTGCAGTGATGCGTGGATGAGGAGCCAGTGGTTTTGATGCCCTCCTTTGGGGTGATGGCAACCTGCTTTGGGCTGCAATGCATGGTTGGTCCCTTTCTTGCTAGTGCATTGGAGGGATTCGAGATTCTTCTCTCTTTCTTTCTCTCTCTCTCTCTCTCTCCCCAACATGATGCGATATTAGTCCAGATAAAGAGACAAACTTATATGGATTTGTTGCAATTATTGCCACCGAATGGATCAGATCTTCCATTGCAAGCATGTCGCCACTCAACTTGCACTACTACAATTTTTCTTTTGGAAGGCATTTGAAAATGGCTGTTAGAGGCGGTTGGGCCAGTTGCCCGCCTCGGTTAATGCCTGGCGGTCGCTTTTTATTAACCGAGGCGGTTACAAGAAACCACCTCACAAAATCCATTAACTGAGGCGGGTATCATAACGCGCCCGCCTCCAAAAATAACCTATTTATGGAGGCGGTTATTTTAAGGTGTCCGCCTCCATAAATCAATTTTCGGAGGCGGGCGCACTATAATGCCCACCTCGGAAAAGGTTGAGCCCCAATAGGCCCAGGCGAGGCCCGATATCCTTCTTCGTATATATACGTGAATTAGGTTTTCCATTCACTTTCTCACAAACAGACTCCCTCACCCTCTCCCTCTCGCTCCGACACAGCATGGCGGCGCCCTCTCTCCTCCCTCCGGCGCTTTCTCCCTCTCTCTCTTTCACCAGATAGTGGCGCAGCATCTCCCTCACCCGACCTCCTCTCTCTCGGCGCGGATCCAAGGTGGGCCGGCCTCCACTCGCGCGCCCGGAGGCGGGGGGCCGCGCGCCATAGCGGCGGGCGCCGCGCTCCCTGGGTGGTGGCAGCGTGGAACCGGGCGATTGAGCTGCTCTGTTTGCCTCCGACGCAGAGCAAAGGAAAGGACGGCATGGAGCAGAGTGTTCTCCTCCGGCGCGGCCATTCTCCTCCCTCTCCATCTCCACCGGCGCCCGGGCTCCTCTCTCTCCATGGAAGTGCGGATCTAGGGCGGGGCGGCCACAACCCGCGGCGGCGGTGTGGATCTAGGGCGGGGGCTGCCCCAACCCGCGGCGGCGGCGCGGATCCAGGGCAGTGTGGCCCCAACCAACGGTGGCGGCGCGGATCCACGGCGAGGCAGCCCCAACCCGCGGTGACGTCCCGGATCTGGCGTGAGATCCTCCTCTTCTCCACCACAGGCCGAATCCGTAGGTGTGGCGGCGGCACGCAGCTGCTTGGCCGCGGGATCCGACGCGGAGGAGCTCTCGGCGGCGGATCTAGTGAGCTCCGGTGGTGGCAGCCCTGGATGGGCTCAGCGGGCTCGTGGATGGGCTCGACGGGCCTATCCAGGATTTTTCTTAAGACACCCGCCTCCGTTAATCTATTAATGGAGGCGGGCAAAGGCAACCGCATCCGTAAATCTCAAATTAACCGTGACCTTTCATTGGAGGCGGTTGGCCTTACCCGCCTCCAAAAATAGAAAACGCCTGCCTCCATAAAAAAATATGTAGTAGTGTTGTGTACTATTCCAATCTTATATAGACGATAAATTATATATATCTTGGTCCATGAAGGCACATTATCATGCTAAAGTGATGTATGTTTTATGTCTACTCAAAATGCACACCTAATTTTTAGCTTTCATTTTGTGGAGAGGATTCATCCTTAAGTACTAAGAACAACTACTCCCTTAGTTTCCTAAATAAATCAACTTCTATAGTTGTTCTAAATTAATCAAACTTTTTAATAAATTTGAAAGAATTTAATAGAAAAAATATTAATATTTATGACTTAAAATTGGTATAGTTAGACACAACATAAAATTTATTTTTATACTATACTTTTTTTAGGGTCATAGATGTTAGTAGTATTGTATAAGATTGGTCAAACTTAAGAAAGTGTTTTAGGATAAATCTAAAAATTGATTTATCCTGGGACATAGGGAGTAGACTTTTGGGCTTTGACCAATAGACTATTTAGTTGAATGCATGGATATCTCTTTATGGGGAATCTAAAACATACTCTTAAATATATTAATACATATTCTAGAAGCAAGGGAATTTTGTCGTCCGCAGAGGCAGACCATCCACTTGCCAGCAAGAGATTCCTATTCTCGTTCATGGTGATGCTGATTGCAGACCAAGTTTTTGTATGTGTTGTGATCTGATGGAGAAACATATGGGTAGCTTAAAATAAATTTAACCAATAATTGATGCGTACCTAGAGGCTGTTTGGATTGACACCACCATCCATCTCGTCACAGTTGTTCACGAGGCTAGCTTTTAGTTCGTATATGCAGGTTAGGCAACACAACACCAGCTCACTCATTTCCTGCCACAAAGTGTGGCACCCAAATTTGCCGCCACACTTGTGGCGCCATCGCAACTCGTCGTAGCTGAAGCATGGTAAATAATGGTCTAGAACCAAACAACCCCTAATAATTCAAGAGGGGCCCCTAGGAATATTCATCATGACCGAATCATCGTTCTTCCTTCACGAGGGACCCAAAGCATATAACATCCAAGGAGTGGATGCAGCTGGGCCTGGTAGTAGTTGGCAGCTAGCTGCATGCACAGAAACGTTGCAACGTATGCATCTTACTTTCTCTGTCTCAATTAATTTTAGGTTTTTATTTTAAATTAAGCTATGTTAACTTTAAATAAATTTATAAAATAAAATTACCAATATTTATAACTTCAATAAAAATATGTTATATGACGAGAGTATGACAAGTATTGTTATCATATCGCTTTATGTAAATTTGACTAAAATGTTTAGCTACTGCACTTCATTCTCAAATTGTATCTTTTTTCTTTATAGTTTTAAATAGACATACTACAAACATATAATATGTGATAGATTTAATAATATATATATATATATATGTTCTATATGATAAATATTAGTATATTTTTATGAAAAATTGATTTAATTTATCAAAAAAGTTTAACTGAAACTACTCTAGTACTATTGTATCATTGCTGATGACACCGGCACTAGTAGGACAGCATCAGGCAGGCATTCGTCCAGCTACCAGCTTCCTCATCCTGCCGGCTTTCAGGGTGAGGTTTTCACATGGAAATGAAATAAAATCCAAAACGGCTCCTCGGCGCCTCCAGGAGGCAGAGGTTATCTCCAAGAGTATCTGACCCCTCCACGTGGCCATGCGCCAAATTATATATATGTGGTAGTACGACCTGTACTAGCTAATCTCTCTCTCTCTCCTGATTTGTCTTGATTGCCTGCTATCTGCATGTGTCGTGTTCCACGATTGAGCCACTCTTCCAATGAGATAAGGGACAGAAGCTTCTCATTATATTGACAGCTACATTATAGCTTGAAGATGACAGTTTGTGGTTACCACTCTAGCTAGTGCATTTTCCTTTTTGTTCTAAGACCTAACTGTGATCAGCTTTTGTGGGTACGTACGGTATATACTATGTGCAAATTTGCAACCATCGTCTTGACAATATGAACAACTAGAATACTCTCTCTCCAATTATACTTGACCTTCTAGCTAGCCTTCCACACCTATCCAAATTAGTTGTTATTCTCACTTCTCAATGTATCTTTCTCTTCTTCTAATACATCTCTCTTGTTTCATGTGCACTATAATTTTACCCTCCTGCTTAATTCTCGTGCCGTAGGATACAAGGTGTAGGATAGAGTCATATATCTGGATACATCCGGACACCTTGTTGTAATAGGTTAGGAAACCGACCATGTAACCATATCAGGCGCCTAGGGGATCCCACAGAGACTAGAGGATCCATACAAATAAGCAATACAACCAACCAACATAAGACGTAGAATATATATTATCTTCTCGTGATGGTTGAAACCTGTAAAATCTGCGTCTTGTGACCATCAAGCTCTAGACTGGTCGTCAATAAGAAACACTGACAAGTGGGGAATAGTACACAGAGACTTTGCATTTGTACTTTTTCCCTGAACCTTTTTTTCAAAATATATGGAGTAAATATAAGTTGCTAATTTGCACCACACTTCAAAATTGTTTGCTCTTCATTCATAGGGTTAGGCACTGGTCGCTGAATAATTATCTGATGGAGGACTAGTCTGCTAAATTTGAAATCGTCGGGGTCCACTAGCTAATTGCCACTGGTTTCCCATTGGCCCCCAGCTGCACCCAGAATCAGAATCTTCCGATCGGAGTCCGGAGGATCCGAGACACAAAATTCCGGCTCTTCGTTTGATCCTGCACTAAATAATTATAGTCCCATCAGCCACTTGAACAGTAGTTGAAGTGGCCTTTAGAAACCATTTGAGTCATTCTCTCCTTGGAATTTCGGATGGTTGTGTTGACCCGGACGCTTGCATATGCTTAGCTTACTAGTACATTGTTAAACAGATGATCACGATGCGAGATTCTGTACAGCGACAAGGCGATAGCTTAGAGTTTTCTAGCCTAGAATCACGAGAATATCTTGTTGAGATCCCATCCATGGCCAGCGAATTCTTATTCATTCATACTGTAAGAACGAAGGTGATGAACTATAGTAGTATATCATCATGACTTGTTTTCATTAATTTATTACATGCATCAAGAAAGAAATTTGGCTCTTTGACCAAGCTTATTGGCACATTATACTACTACTTTTGGAATCCGATATCACTAGTACTGCTTCCTCCGTCCCCAAATAAATTAATTCCTAGAATCTGTGCAAATCAAACTTTCTTAAATTTGACTAACTTTATATAAAAGAGAAACCATCTATGACATAAAATAAACATATTATGAAAATATATTCTATGGTGTATCTAATGATACTAATTTAACATCATAAATTTAATTTGATATATTTTTTTAGAAATTCGGTCAAAGTTTAAATATTTACTTAAGACAACTCTAGGAATCTATTTATTCAGGGATGGAGGGAGTATGTATTATATATGAGAATAGGAATAAAAAATAAATTCTTAAGCAATGCAAGCGTCAATGTCAGAATGAAAATACTTTAATGGTGGCGGTTAAGCTGCTCTTGTTAATTTTCTGCTAGTAGTGACACGGGCGAGGTCCTCTTGTTTGTTTATCTTATGTCAGTCTCAATGCTAGAAACTACACGTAGTTTCTATACCTATGAAACCATGATCCTAAGGGCAGTCCCAATAATGTACAAGGCAGCCCGGTTTGTGTCATGTGCAACTTGGGAGAATTGAAGACCATAGAGCACCTTTTCTTTGACTGTACTTTTGCACAAGAGTGCTGGTCGACGATTGGCATCACCTGGGATGAATCTCTGCAGCTGTTCGATAGATTAACCCAAGCACGCTCATCACATGTCATCCCCTTCTTCGCTGAAGCAGCACTTATAGCAGCTTGGGAGCTCTGGAAGCTGCGCAATGATAAGGTCTTCCAAAGACGTGATCCAAGTCCAGGACTCTGGTTATCTAATTTTAAGAGTCAGTATTTGCTTCAATCTGTTAGGCTCAAAGATGACCTGCGGTCATCCTTTTGTGTTTGGCTTGATGCTTTTAGTTAATTACTGTATGTATAAACTTCTGCCCTTTTTTAACTTAATGAAAATCCTTTGACACTGTGGGGATCTCCCCCACAGTTTTTGCGTCAAAAAAAGGGGCAGTCCTAATGCTAGAAACCATATATAGTTTCTATACCTATTAATTTTTATAGACACTACATATAAAAACCATGATCCTAATGGATAGTTTCTACATAACAATTTTGTAACCAATCACATACATTCTCTCTCCATTCTCTACTAATCACATCTCTTCATGTCTTGGTTCTCGTGTAGACATGGTTTCTGACTTAGACCCGGTTCCTATGATTTTTGCTCTCTTTCTCTTCAATAACTACCTTGCTACATCAACAAAATGCTTAGGTGGTAGTACAATTAATATCCATAGAAACTATAATGGTTTCTGCATTGGGAGTGCCCTAATGGATAGTTTCTACAGAACAACTTTTATCCAATCACATGCACTCTCTCTCCATTCTCTACCAATCACATCACTTCGTGTCTTGGTTCTCGTGTAGACATAGTTCCTAACTTAGACCCGATTTCAATGATTTTTGCTCTCTTTCTTCAATAACTACCTTGCCACATTAACAAAATACTTAGGTGGCAGTACAATTAATATCCATAGAAACTATAGTGGTCTCTGCATTGAGAGTGCCCTTAGCATTATTCTTGGTTTCTTCATTTAGATATATCGTCTTTTCAAGATGCGTACTTTGAAACAACTTTCAATTTTCTTGCTGAGTGATGAGTGAATAATGAATCAATATCCAGCAGGGAGCTGCTGATTATATAATTTCCTTGGAACTAATTAAAAGGTGGCTCTTTTCTATAAGTTGTGCATAGGTGATGATGCACTGATGCTACATATAAATGGATAATACCATATCTGAAGTAAATAATTTAAACAACTTGGAATCGAAGAGGTTACCCAAGGAATATATTAAGGCTGCATTCATTCATCAATCATCCTGTACTTAAACATTTTAGCATCCATGTTCATTCCTCTTATTTACATTGAGAGCAGAATACAAGGCATATGCATATTGCAGCTACTTAATTAACTGGATTATTTGTAAAGCAAGTTACGTTCATCCCCAACCCAACCTCATCTCCCCCGTTCACAAGAAAAGGCTCATTGACTTTTTGACAGCTACATTATTATAGCTTGAAGATGACAGTTTGTTGTTACCACTCTAGTGCATTTTCCTTTTTGTTCTAAGACCTAGCTGAGCTGAGGTATCCTAACCTATTACAACAAGGTCTATATATATCTATCCTTAATAATAATGAGGCAAAATTTCAGGCTCTTTTTTTCGTCCATCCATTTGTTTGGTCCGTCTCCCTTTAACTACCGGATGATGGAGAGTTTTTTCTATGTAGACTCATATATATAACCTGTGCTCATACAAAAATCCTAATCTAAATAGGAATCCTTCGTTCCCACACAGTATATGTTTACACTTTCCAATTTATAATCTATATAACCAGAGTCACAATTTGTCCCGCCTTCAATTCGAATCGGACAACAATAGCACGTACGGTGCCATCAACGACCTCATGTGGACACGCAACTCTTTTTTGATGTCAAGTCCCAACCCAACCCGTGTGATCTCACTTCCACATGACAGTTCTAAATCAAGGAAAATCTCTCTTTAATGTTTCCCTTTTGCACATAGGATCCAACGAAGTGCCACCACTCCATCGGTCACATGAGCTATCTGTCTCTATTTTTCTTCATCCATGACATGTGGGCTCACCATAAGATACAAGATACCAAATATAGCTGGTGTTAGATAGACACAACGAATCGTCGAACAAAATCCAACATAGAATCAAACCACATAGCCACAAAATCAAACAATATAGCCACAAAATCAAATAAATATCAAACTTCAAAGCAAGAAGACCTTGTCATCTTGGTTTGAGATCTAGACTTGGGCGTCAAGAACCGAGCAGCAATGATGGCCTTGTGCGTAGGCTAGCCGCCGGGCAAGGCCTAGTTTCCGATAGGCAACTTCTTGGCCAAGGTAAATACAATATAACACTTCGCCCCCGTGGGGCCATCTCGATCCGCTGCAAGCTTCCTAGAATCGGCACTAAAGCTGGACAACATTGAGCAGTGTGGGACGCACTGCGTGCTCACGGCCGCCCCGCCACCCATGGATGCTGTGGACATCCACGTGATGCGGCGGCGGCACGGCATAGAGGAGAAGGAGGTCGACGACGAGCCGACATGTCGTAGCCCTTGGACGCTACTGACACCGCCACGGTACGACTGCAGTTCCACGATGACATGAAGGTGGAAATCGATGAAAAGTCCGCTGAGCAGAGCAACAAGGCGCCCATGCCCGTGCCGCCACCCTCGGACACCTTGGACTCCGGGCTCCGCCACGACACGGCCACCGTGGTGGCAGAGCGGCGAGGTAGTGGGCATGGCAACACCTTTGGCCAAGCAGAGAGGGAGGCAGCTGGACTGTAGAAGGGGGGAGCGGAGGGGGCAAGGAAGAAGAGTAGAAGACCGCCTCCAACATTGCGTGCTGGTGATAATATGCCCGTGCGTTGCTATGTTTTTTTAAATTTTGCTACAGGTTTTTCTTTAATTTTTTTTTGATATTTTTTTATTTTTTTAAATTATTGCAAGTACCCAAGGATACAAGTTGTATGTCTCATTGCAACGCACGGGTATGTACTTCTTGAATTTGATATCACTACTAGTAGTACTATAAAGTAGTATATATGAGAATAGAAATAAAAAATATACTTCTTAAGCAAGCGTCAGTTTCATCAGAGTAAAAATACTTTGATGGTAGCAGTTAAGCGCTGCTCTTGTTAATTCCCTGCTTGTGACACGTGTGAGGGTCCATCTTTGTTATATAGCACCATTATTAATTACTCTTGGTCTCTCCTTTCAAGATGCATGCGTATCTTTGAAACGAGACTTCAATTTCTTGCTGAGTGAGCGAATAATAACGAATCAACATAGGAGGTTATATATATATATATATATATATATATATATATATATATATATATATATATATATATATATATATATATATATATATATATATATATATATATATATATATAAAGGTGACTCTTTTTTCTAAGTTGTGCGTGATGCTAATGGTAATACAAATATATGGTACCACTTAGATTCTATACCATATATGTGAACTACTTGTAATCGAAGTGGTACCAAAGTAAGGAAGGAATATATGAGGCTGCATGCATCCTGCACTCGACCATTTTAGCATCCATATTCACTCCTCTTAGACTGTCTCCAACTGCCTACCTATTACAGCACCCATACGCAAATTACAGCACCCATACGCAAATATGGGTCGTCCATGTTCATTTAGGTGAAAAAACAAGCCTTCATCAGAGCACCCAAATCAAACACCCAATTTGCGTCCGAGCGAAGTGAGAACCCAAATATGCGTCAATCTCTCCTCGACCCAATTCTCTGCCGCACCTGCACAACCGACGGCGGCCGCGAGCACTGACGGGAGAGATCCTCGTGAGCTCCAACGAGCATAGCACCGCCAGGGCGAACTCCACCGAGCGACCTCCATCGGACCGGCCGCAAACTCCGCACAAGACGTCCGACGAGCATCTGCGAGCTCCGCCGGGCAGCCAGGATTTCCGCGCACGTCCTCTGAGTCTCTGACGGGCGGCCGCGAGGCCTGCTCGAGCTTGGCTTTGGCTCGAGGCGGAGGCGCTCCTCCTCGTGGAGTGCCTGTGAACGAGGAAGGGAAGCAGCTCGCGCTCGCGGCGGCCGGCGTGGAATCCTGCGGTTGCGGGGTGGCGGTCGTGCTCGTCTGTTGGCCACCAGCGTGAGGGGCTCCCCCACGCGCAGCATCCAGTACAGGAGGTGCAGCCGCAGTGCTGCTCCAGCGGCCGCCATGGCTGCCGCGCTCTGTGAGATCGAGATGTGCTAGTTGTAGCCTCGCTGCTTGGGGCCACCGGCCGGCTGCTACCACCTGGTGGTGCTCCGAGGCTCTGGCTTTGCTTGGGTTTTGGAAGGGAAGCAGAAGAGAGTGAAGGGAGAAGAGGAGGGAGTGAGAGAGTTGCTGCTGGAACGGAATCCGCCGGCCGTCGAGTTTTGTGCTTGCGGCTGTTTGCTTTGCCTTCTCTGCTGGAGAAGGAAAGTTTTGGGTTGCTCACCCTCTCACTGTGCGTGACCTATATCATGTAATAGGTCTTGTGTTTAGGTATCACTTGTTGGAGATAGTCTTATGGACATATATAAAGTAACAACCTCTGTTCTTGCAGGCATTGTTTCTAGGTCAAACATTGTTTATAAGGAAGACACAGTCATATGCATATTGGCTAATTAATTATCTGGATTAGTAAAGCCATGTTCGTTGCGCTGAAATTTGGCTTATGCTGATACTTTTGCTGATTTGTTGTGAGAGGAAAACACTGTTGGTTCACTGAAAAATACTGCTGAAGAAAAGACTTAGGGGTGTTTGGATTCACCTCCTAAACTTTAGTCGTTGTCTCATCGGATGTTTGGACATGGAGTATTAAATATAGACTAATTATGAAACTAAATGCACAGATTGAGACTGTTTTGCGAGATGAATTTTTTAAGCCTAATTAGTCCATGATTTGACAATGTGGTGCTACATCAACATGTGTCAATGATAGATTAATTAGGCTTAATAAATTCGTCTCGCGGATTACTGGCGGATTCTGTAATTTATTTTTTTATTAGCATCCAAACACCCCATGCGACACCCCAATATGACATCTCCTAGACTTTAGTCACCGGATTCCAACACCCCCTAAGAGCAACTCCAAGAGACTTGCCATCCCGTTTTGTATAGTCCTATTTAGCTAGTTTGGTGTAAAATAGGCCTCCAACAGATTGTCTATCTTCTTTTGTAAAAATAGCCACGAGCTATTCCTTGAATCTCGCTCGTCATAGATAGCCAGCATCGCTCGCTTGCCAAATCGCCGTTTCTCCCGCTGGCTCGCGCGGCATCGTCCTCTCAGTGGTCTCTCCCACGCATGCATCGGCCTTTCGTGCATTTTTCTTTTTCTCCCGAGCGGTATCATTCGGCGATCAACGACCACCGTGTCGTCAGCCGGCCGACCTCTTTGTGTGCGGCATCATCACTGCCGGCGCTAGGAAAGGGCAGCCGCTCGATTGCTCGAATGGTGTCCATGGCCTACGTGCATGTTGACTTGCATGTCGTGTCTCTCGCCAGCAGCCAGGCGGAGGCGCAGGCCCGGTGAGAGGTGTGGCGCCAGATGGGCATGACAGGATGCACCTCGTTGTCGTGACGGAATGCGCAGGCCGAGTGAGGTGTGTGCATGTCGAGCTCTGTGGCTGTCTCGAGCTTCGACGAGCAATCATGTTGCCAGAAATCCAGGATCGGTTAAGGTTTTTTTTGAGCAATAGGATCGGTTAAGATTTGGATGACAGGTATATTGATGCGGCATGTTTTCAAATATACAAGAGGCAAAATAGCTAGGCTGTTGTAGAGTCCTCTTTTTTTTAAGACTTTTCTATTTTACACAATGGCTAAAATGAGGAATTTGGCTATTAGTTTTAGAAGAGCTCTTGGAGTTGCTCTTAACCTCACCTTGTCGATCTCCCGTTCACAAGAAAATCAAGGCTGCATGCATGCATGCATTTCTGTTGAACGAACTTGGCCCTCTTCACATCCAAGTTCATCACATAAAAAGCCTCACCTCACCTCACCTCGCTTCCCCCGTTCACAAGAAAAAGCTTATCCTAAACCGCGTCTTCCCTGTAAACAATGTTTGACATAGAAACAATGCATGCAAGAAGAGAGGTTAGTTTATATATATGTGTCCATAATAGTTACAAATACAATGGTCCATGTCAATCCCCAACCCAACACATTTGTAAGGGCTACTAGTGGCGGGGCGCGCGCATTCGCGCGCCTGTGCAGGAAAACTGCAAGTGCTGCAAAAGTTGCGAAAGTTGCAGTGAAGTAGCTGATTGCGGTTTGTCCTGATATTTAGAGTACCGAAAGACAGTTATAATGAGCATGGTAGACCATCAGAGCACTATAGAAGCAAGGTTCACATATATAACATGGTGGACCATGGTATGAATATTACATAGTTGTCTTTTGCACTAAACGCACCAGACACAGAAGTTCGGTAGCACATGCAATGTACAAGGCGCGTGGCCTCACGCGTGTTTGGAATTAGGAGGCAAATCTATTGGCAAAAGATGTGTGTCAGTGCTTCAATGGTAATAGCATCAGGGGTAGCAAGTCAACATGGCCATGACGTAGATGGGTTCATACACTGGACAAAGCGATTATAATATACACTGTTTATGATGGGTAACATGGAGCAATCCTGCTTCTGAAGTAGTTTGGGTAATAGTACACGTAGTTGGAGCATACCACTATTGCAGGTATAGTGGTTCCTGGACGACCTGCACATTTTGATTTTCCATTTGCTGATGTTGAGGTGGTGGAGACATAGTGTTATAAAGAATGCTACCTGTAGACTTATTTATTACTGCAAAAGGAGTAACACCCCCTAAGGGCACCTGGGTATGTAATAAGAGAGTAAAACAAATTAGCAAGTATTTCAAGGAAAAGGAACTACTCATTTAGATTCATAATAAAACCAGCATGCATATAAGCAAGTAGTCTCGTCACTGAAAAGAAAAGAAAAGGAAAGGGAAATAGACAAAGTAAGCTCTGTTTGTGTGTTCAAGCAAATAAACAGTAGTACGAAACTGAGTCACTTGGAAAATCCGTCAGTAGAAACAGCTCGTTTTAACTCTGAAGCTAAACCTAGAACGACCGAATGAATAGCACACTATTAGTAAAGATGGAGATGTGTACATAAAAACATAGGAGTTACTGACTTAACTAACGACAGAGAGGAAGAGGATTATTATGTTCTAACAATCCAAATAATAAAGTTGATGTTCTGATAATCTAACGAAGCTGATGTTCATTACAGAAATGGAACATGGTGCCATCATATTCTCCTGGATAATTGGTTTTTGTAAGATCGATGTAGAATAAATCGTTACGATAAAAGCCTAGGCTTTTTGGCTTTAACCATACAATTGAAACTATTCTATGTCCAAAAAAATGAACCTCCATGGACTCACATGAATTAGAACGTATGCCCGTTCCTGGGTGTTCCTTGTGCCGTTCCCCAAAATGTTGTGCCCCTATAGGTGGCTTTTATCTGAGGAGGGGAAGGAGGGGGATGGAAGGGAGAGCAGCAGTTGTAGCATGGGTCACCAGGAGGGAAAATTGTCAAGAATGAAATTTGACAAGAGAAAATAGAATGCACGGAAAAAGGGAGGAAGGAAGAAACTAAATGGATCATCCATCAACCCACAAAAAGAGAGGGATTTTTTGTTTGGCTCTATGCATATGTTTTTATTAAATATAAATCACGAAAAGCACAGACCACTTTGAGTCTGTCACAACTCACAACACAAGGGTCAAGCAGTGTATTCAGAAAGCAAGAGTCTTGATAGTTGATACATACTTGCATAGCGCGGGCAGGCCGGTGACAACAATAAAAAACCTCGGTAGGCTTGGTGATGCAACTTTCCATACAACGGGTGAAGAACCGGAAAGCGCTACAGAGAGCCAACATTCAGAAAGAAACAACTTACAATTTAGTAATATAAATCTGTAGATAACATTTTACCGTCCCATAAATTAACAGAAGCATTTTCCAAATATTGAGGTCTCAATAGCATTGTAAGTCCACTTGCAAGTGTATATATTTTTTGAAATACATTTACCTTCATATGAGAATGTGTGTGTTGGAAAGAGCAGTGGAGGTCTGCTATGATGTTGTCAACTCCAAAGCTTAAATGCTTCAGCCTTGTTGCAATGCATACGGCTCAGGGTTTTCTTCCTGGAGGTTTACAGAAAACGATAATCAGAAGAACTACTTTGAAGTGTTGATAGCAGACTATCAGTATGCTCTTTGAAGCTATAAGTGGCATGCGAAAAAGTTAGCTTTGTACTGTCATCCGCAAGTGTATCATGGAGACACAAAAAGAAACTAAATCGTATAAAGTGCCATTTGCCTCATTTTATATAAGGTTGAGATGACCTGGCGAGCAAGAAAAAACTGTAGATGGCAAGGCTGCATGTATAGAACAATATTTTTTGTAAACATAGAGCAATTTAAAAGGTGATATGCAAGTGTTAGTTGTGACTATTTTTCCTATTAGGGATTAAAGAGTAAGGTTAGACATTGAAGTACTTATCTGTAGCATACATGATGAAGATGCTCTGGGACTTGGACCAAGGAACTGAAATGTCTAGGATTCTGAGAACAAACCAGAGTGCCTGCAGGAAGCTTTTCAAATTTGATAATGAGCATGAAACGTTAAATGATAAGCAACTCATTTTTGCTATGCAAAACATGATGCATAACACAAGGGTAAACTAACATTATATTAAAGGGAAATTTTACTCTGTCTATCCTCCATTTATAGGCAACAAAATTGTGGCAAGAATTATTTGGGGCCATTTAATTTGGGAAGAATAATATTCAACTGTTCATAAAAAGGGCAGACCCAGTGCCAGAGGCTATAAGTGGCATGCGAAAAAGTTAGCTTTGTACTGTCATCCGCAAGTGTATCATGGAGACACAAAAAGAAACTAAATCGTATAAAGTGCCATTTGCCTCATTTTATATAAGGTTGAGATGACCTGGCGAGCAAGAAAAAACTGTAGATGGCAAGGCTGCATGTATAGAACAATATTTTTGTAAACATAGAGCAATTTAAAAGATGATATGCAAGCGTTAGTTGTGACTATTTTTCCTATTAGGGATTAAAGAGTAAGGTTAGACATTGAAGTACTTATCTGTAGCATACATGATGAAGATGCTCTGGGACTTGGACCAAGGAACTGAAATGTCTAGGATTCTGAGAACAAACCAGAGTGCCTGCAGGAAGCTTTTCAAATTTGATAATGAGCATGAAACGTTAAATGATAAGCAACTCATTTTTGCTATGCAAAACATGATGCATAACACAAGGGTAAACTAACATTATATTAAAGGGAAATTTTACTCTGTCTATCCTCCATTTACAACAACAACAACAACAACAACATAGCCTTTTGTCCCAAGCAAGTTGGGGTAGGCTAGAGATGAAACCCAAAAGAGACGAGAAACAGGAAGACACATAAAGGGACATAAAGGGCACAAGACAAAAGATGTCACGGTTCAGGCACGTTGATTGCTAATCTCCAAGCGCTCCTGTCCATAGCTAAATCCTTGGGGATATTCCACTCCTTAAGATCTCTCTTAACGGACTCGTCCCAAGTTAATTTAGGTCGACCTCTACCGCTCTTTACATTATCGGCCCGCTTTAAAACTCCACTACGCACCGGCGCCTCAGGGGGCCTCCGTTGGACATGTCCAAACCATCTCAACCGATGTTGAATCAATTTCTCCTCAATTGGTGCCACCCCAACCCTATCCCGAATATCGTCGTTCCGTACTCTATCCCTCCTTGTGTGCCCACAACACCAACGCAACATACGCATCTCCGCTACACTCAATTGCTGGACATGTCGCCTTTTTGTAGGCCAACACTCAGCACCATATAACATCGCCGGACGAATCGCCGTCCTATAGAACTTACCTTTCAGCTTCTGAGGCACCCTTTTGTCACAGAGAACGCCAGAAGCTTGACGCCATTTCAACCAGCCGGCTGAAATTCTATGCCTAACATCTTCCATTTACAGGCAACAAAATTATGGCAAGAATTATTTGGGGCCATTTAATTTGGGAAGAATACTATTCAACTATTCATAAAAAGGGCAGACCCAGTGCCAGAGGCTCCCACACGAGTGGGGTCTGGGGAAGGGAATAGCCAAAGCAAAGTCTTACCCCCGCAGAAATTCTGCAGAAAGACGGCTTCGAACCCAGGACCTGGTGACTCGGCGAGCTAGCACTCACCAACTGCACCAGGCCTGCTATTCAACTGTTCATAGTTTGCTAAAAATAATTTCAACATAGCTGGCAAGTGCCTGCCTTTTCAGAGCATGTACACTCTGATGATGGCATTCCAAATGCTTGATTGTCGCTGTCCTCCATTTGCAGCCAACAAAATTGTAGCAACAATTATTTTGGGACATTTAATTTAGTAGGACATCTATTCAAGTGTTCGTAGCTTGCTGAAAATATTTTTAGCACAGCTGGCAGATGTCTGCCTTTTGAGAACATGTACTCTCTGAGAATTAGGCACAGCCCACAATTTCTTCCAGCAAAGCAATGACACCAAACGAATAAGATCAAGATCAAAATGAATAAGACCAAATATGCATGACTATCTAAAGATTTACTGCACCGAGTCAGATATAATTGAAATTAGAGCAAAAAACAGAGGGAGAAAGTACGTAACAAGATTGTGACCCTGTGGCTCCAAGCAACATTGATCTATTTTGATCAGCTAACTGAAGATATCACAGAGGTTTAACAATGACCATAATTTTCCCCTTAACCTGTAAAAAGAAGCATTTCTTTGGCAACTCTAGATGAGGGAAGAGGAATAATCCATTTCATGCAGACTTACCAATGCTTCTTGCTTTTGGGGAAGCAAACAATTTGATTTCTGAACTGTGTGGACCATTAAACTCCAGACCTGATAAATGCAATAAAGTATGAGTCTTAGATTGTATTATCATATAAATCTACCTTACTGGAATGTAGCAAAGGTACACATTGCTTTGTTTCTGTTACCAGCACAGTAATGTATTGAGGGCAAAGATATTTTGGAAAAAAAATCTTCAGGGCAAAGGAGGCATCACAAATGATAAAAAAAATACAGTTGCGCTCATTGAGCATGTGCCTTGATTTAGGTTTGGATCATAAACAGTGTGTAATCTTTTTTGAAAATGAGAAAAGCATAAATTGGGAAGCACAGCGAAGAAAGAATAGAATCTACACGCAGATGTACTCCACGCAGCCATAGCCATAGATATGCTTGAAAGCACCAAGTGTGATGCTTCCCCAATATGCATTGACTCCAGGTCCCTGCAAAATCACCTTCATCAGTCTGCCAAAACAACCTTGGAGAGAGGGCAAGCAACAGAAACATGGGGATGAGCTGCAGTGACAGCACCTGTGTGTTATGCAGCATAAAAGAATCATCCACGCAGCCATGACATCTAAATTTTCATTCACAGCAGCATCATGTGAGCAAATGATTTTATTACAGATTTAATTAATTTAGGGGACAACAAAAGAGCTAATAATCTGAACATCTAAAAAAATCTCCGAGCATGG
Source organism: Saccharum hybrid cultivar R570 (assembly GCA_038087645.1). NCBI lineage: Eukaryota > Viridiplantae > Streptophyta > Magnoliopsida > Poales > Poaceae > Saccharum > Saccharum hybrid cultivar. The sequence continues at coordinate 3,918,436 of JAQSUU010000368.1, forward strand.
TTTCTACCATTACGTGCAGTAACAGATGGAGCAAATCTCCTTTGCACAGGTACAGGTAGCACACTGTGAGTGGGGGTCCCAAAATACGAACATAAAACAAAGAAGCAAAATATATGACACCTAGGTAGATTTAAAAGGCATAGCGCGAAATTTAACTGCTCCTCAGATATTTTGGACCTCTAGCTATCACTAAAAAACGGAAACACTATATATAAGGGTCTACATGAATCAAGAGCCACTTAGAACAAAGTCAAAGCTGGTAGAGTGCATAGTTGGTCCTTGAGGACACTGTTGTGAGCGCATTAAACCTAGCATCCACCATCATCACACAACTCTATAACCATGATTGTAGCTCTGTCATTATTATTAATATCATCATTATCTATTTCTTTGTCTTTCCATCAAGACACAGGCATAACTAATAGGAATGTTTTAATAAAAAATAAGTCTTTTCATTCTATTCTATAGATCTCGGTAGACAAGGAGCAGTAATAGAATTTTATTTCGCTGGAACAAAATTTAATTAAAGATCATCAACCAGTGGGCTGTGGCCATCATATGAAACAAGAAACCAAATTGCAACCAAGGTATACTAAGCAAGATACGTTAAAAATAGAGCTTCACTTGAGTAAAATAGTAAGCGTGCATGAACAAATTATCTTTTTTTAATGGTTGTTCAATAATGACAATAGCTTCATTTAATCTTCGAATGAACTGCAAACATGGTTTACATAATCCATTATAAATATGTATCCCTTGAAAGAGTAGTAAACCAATCCATTGGTACTGAACCAATGCAGTGCTAGTTGAAAAGACATGCTACTCATATATGAATCTGGAATAGCATTTGCAGGTAGGGAGAAATATATCGGACCAAAGTGTGGCAATGCAACAGGTAGCGCATTTTTCCATATCCTGACTGTGATCCGCAGTGCTAATCCTGCAAAAAGATTTGTTACCTTCACTTCAAGATTTGTTACCAATCTCACACCTGCAGGGACCTACAAAGTGCTTTGTCCAGAAATTTAAGTTGAACTATTGGCCCACAAAAGAGCGAGTCACTAATTGCCTGTTTTTTTTTTGTTTAGCCTGCCCCTATAAACCTGGTAGATGACGACGTGCACTCTACAGGGAAAAATGGGGATCCAACAAAAGATCAAGAAGGAGCCACACACTACAGGAAATCTATCTATAAATAAAAGTCAACCACACCGAAAGGGCCAAATGTAAGCCTATCTTTACCTGCCAGCAGCCGATGGCCTCAGCCGCTATTGAGTATGCAGTTCCCCATGTATGAACGACCTGCAAGTGGAAGATTTACACGTGCATATTTATCAGAATCGAGAACGAGAAGAATCGATCAAAAATTGACTTACAGGTTACCTATCGATATGTCATAGATTGAACACCAGCCTCTTGGAAATATCTCCTGCCAAGGGAATGGATTGGCCTCCATATACTATACATCGATTCACCCAAAATTTTAAAAAGAAATACCAAAGAAATCCCTAGAACAGGGCATCCCAAAAGGCCAGCCCCCGCACGTGGCTGCTGCTGCCTGCTGTCGCGAGCTTCGGAGCCGCCGCCGAAGAGGCAGGTAGGGTTTCTTACCAGTGGGAGGAGGCAGCACTGGGGACGGCCACGAGCACGGCCTTGGTGAGATACAGCCGTCAGCCTCGCCGCAACCGCCGGAGGAGGCACCTAGGGTTTCGTGGAGCGGCTACAAACCGCCAGGAGGAGGCAGCGCACAGGGATCCGCCGCCGCGGCCACCGGCGAGGCCGACCAGCGCCGCTCCATGACCGGGGACGACCACCAGCGGGCCTCACGGGGCTGGCCGCTGCACCGCGTGCCGCGAGCGCCGGCGCTCCGCCCGCGTCGGGGGAGGAGGGAGACGGGAGCGAGAGAGAGGAAGCGATGAGGCAACCTGTACGGGAGGAGGCGAGATTTTTTTGAGAAGGGTCGGGAAGGAGAATCAGGAGTTGGGTATTTATTTGTTTTCCTGGATTCTCATTAGGAGCCTAGCAAGATAAATAGAAGCTGATTTAAAGTTGCAGGTGGCAAGTAAAAGCTGAAGAAGCTGATCCCTGTAAAATCTGATTCAACAAATCTCATCCATCGAATGGCAGATCCGACGGCGGGAGGAATTCCGCGCGACGTGGACATTGGTTCTGCCGGAGGAGCAGGCCATCCTTGTTTCTCTTAATTGGCTTTTATTTGGACAATGCATGTGTGTCACCATTCACCAAGGACCAAAGTCATTGACTCATTGTAGTACTCCAAAAAGAGAAAGAGGCAGTGCATGCAGTGCCCCTACTGGCCAGCCGGCCTGGCCTGCTGAAAAAAATCAAAGGCCCACTTTCCTTGCATCTCCGATCCTTGCTGGAATATTATCAAGCGGGGGATTTGAGGAAGGTGGCACACAATGTTTTCAGACCTCTTAAGAAGATATCTTGTCGTTCGAAAGGTCCTTTTGGCCTTTGCAGGAACGAAAACGCCATCAAATCTCTCCACGGTCACACACCAGAGAAAAACAGAACACATATACGCAAATGCAGTGGGCGGTACTACTATACTAGTGTGCTGCACAAGCAGTATCATGTGCTTCCGAGAACGGCACATATCAGAATTGGGTCTGTTTGGTTGCAGCCCTGAGCGAGAAAGCTATTTAGGCTGTGTTTAGTTCCTCATGGAATGCAAAATGCAAAATGCCAACTACTTTGGAATGATGAAATGCAAAATGCCAAAATTTTCATGGGTGTGTTTAGTTTCATCTAAAATGCCAAATTTTTTATGGGGGTGGGTGAGGGCTTTTTGGCCTTTTTTTTTTTTTGCCTCTGAGGCCAAAATCCAAAATAGAGAATGGATACCTTTTTGCCAAAAAATTTACATGGTGTTTAGTTTCATTTTGCAAAATGATGGGCCAAAACCCAAAAGAAATTTGGGTGAAATTGGAAACTAAACACACCCTTAGACAAGGCAACCAAAATCTCTATGGAAGAGTATTAAAATTATATTTATATATGACACTCTCACTCTCTATCTTAAAAAGAATGGAAATGTATTGTGTAGATACATTTCATGGCAAATCCAAAGATGTTTAGTTGTGCCTTGTTTAGTTCACTCCAAAATGCAAAAAGCTTTCAAGATTCCCCGTCACATCGCATATGCCGGTACATGTATGGAGCATTAAATGTAGGTAAAAAAATAACTAATTGCACAGTTTGTTTGTAAATGTCGAGACGAATCTTTTGAGCCTAGTTAATCCATGATTGGACAAAGTTTGTCAAATATAAACGAAAAGTAGTACAGTGCTTTTCAAAAAAAATTGAAAACTAAACATGGCCTTGGTATATATCATACATACTGATACTTTTTGTGTTTTGGGTATCATATTAGTTGGGGCATCCTCAACGGACAAAATCAAATCATCAATGACCTGGAGATTGGAAACAATAAAGAATATAGGATAAGTATACCACGTCTCTACCTAGAGCAGAGGGACCGAGAGAGGGAGGTTTTTGGGAGTCCGCCAGATAGGCGAGATGGGAAGCGCCAGCACGGTGCTCTCTTTCATCTACAGCCAATGAAATCTCACCTGGGCCGGCGATTGTGCGGTTGGGGACGCCCGTAGTAGTAGATGGTTTCATGGAGCCGGATCGAGTAGGTATTTTCAACACGAGCACAGACCACTTTGTATCTGGTCCCCCAAGCAGAAGGAAATAAAAGAAAAAGAAAGCAAAAGTTTGTTCAGCTGTGGACTGCAGTTTGGCACAAACTTTGTGAAGCACGCATGCACTCCTGTAGCTGACTGCAACTGGAAGGAGAGAGGAGTGGAGTTGAAAAGAAGCAAAGCAGTGTCAAGTGTCAACACGTATGTAGCACGGGCATGGCAAATGCATAGAGAAACGGACCAGGTGGATCATCGGATGCATGCATGGTCGGGTTTGATAGACGAAGCATCCAACCAAACCTAAATGAACTGAAACTGAACCGAACTGAACTGAGCCGTGTTAATTATCAGAATGAAATGTGCGGTGCGGTGCAGTGCAGTGCGCGAGTGCATGTTTCTTTCAGTTTCAGGGAAATTAAGGATCGGAACTGCAGCAGACATGCTGCTTGACGAAAAGGACATACGAGAGGCCCAACAGTGAGCAGCAAGAAAGCATGCAGCAAAGTTCTTCAGACATGGCAATTGGCAAGTACTGTCCTGTGGAGTATCTCTCATGGCAATTGGCAACGCTTTGCTAAAAAGTCATGGCTAAAAGTATTGTTCGCTGATTTATTGTAAAAAAAACACTATTTATTCACTGAAAAAGTACAGCTCATATACGACGAGCCTCCATCTCGAGGCAGCGGTTGGCGATTGCGATACAGGCCGATCGAGCACCGTATGTGTGCGATGCTGCATGCGTTGGAAATGGTACCCACTACTGTATCTATCTAGTACACTGACGGCCAAGCGGTGGGTGGGACACTTACATTGCAGCTGAGACGAGGACGCAGGACGCAGAGAGAGAGGAGCCATGCATGCCCACGGATGGATTCTCTTTTCCTTTCGCTGGATGCATGCATCTGATAGATAGATGCTTCTTCCCATTTGGCCATTTCCCTTCCTTTTTTCTTGTTTGTCTTGTCCCCTTCCTTTTGCTTTCTTTCTTTTTTTTTCCTGTAGATAGATAGATAGACGGCACTGGCAAACAGTGCATTTTTCACATTGTAGATGGATGGATCCGACCGACAATTGGGATCCTGCAAAGTTGGAATCCTGCCCCTGCCCCAGCCCCTAATGCATGCGTGCAATCTCCGGTGACAAGACACGGCCGCCGATGGCCGGCCGCTACAACAGACAGACAGAATCCAGTCCCAACCGCTGTTCTTCACGTACAGCTTCAGCTTCTCCTGTCCATTTTACATGTCTTCGGCGCCGTTCGCTCGGCTAAAAAGTATTGTTCGCTGATTTGTTATGAGAGGAAAACAATATTCCTTCGCTAAAAAAAAAGTATGGCTGATAAGCACGACAAGAGAAGAGAAGACGCTCCGTCCCAATTCCTTGGCTTGGCCTCTTCTTGGTTGCACCGGGTGAGGACGGGCGGGCCCCACTTCACGTGAGAGAGACACCACAGGCCCACCTGCTGCTGCCAGTCCTGTCTCTGGACCGGACCGGAGCTTGACAACGACAATTTTTTTTTAGACCAAAAGCTGAAAACGTTACTGGTTTTCGCTGAGGTTACCAGCTCTTACATCAACGAACACGACGTAGGATGATGCCTGCCACCAGGCAGCTTACAAAAGACACTTCGACAACGACAATGGCAGGCAGCAGGCCGGAGACGGAGGACTGGACGAGAGCGGAGCACCATACACGGCGGCAACATTCCCCGTTGCAATTTGCAGTCGACAGCGACTCGCCGCGGCGGCATCCATCTCTCCCCACCCAAAAACGAGTTCCTGGCTTCCTGCACAACTGCGGAGATGAACAAGCGACAACCTGCTGATTTGGGCCCAGGCGACACCTCTGGGCCTGATCTGCCACAGCTCTTGGAGACCTGGAGGCCCACGGAAATAACCTGGTCCTGCCTGCGGATCGTATGGAGAGTCGATTATGGCCCATTGCCGGCCCTTGCAAAGCGGAGGCGGGCCCAGGTGGCAAACACAGGCACAGGCGGCCTGCCATGGAAACTCAAGGAGAGGAGAATTCCTTTTTTTTTTTTTGCTTTTTCGTGCCTGATTTTTTTTCTCTTTGCATGTAATTTTGCCCTTATCTAATGACTGTGCAAAAAAATCTTATAAATTATATTTTTAATTATGCTAGTTGTCCAAAATTGTTGCATAGAAATTTAATCACCGAAAATATAGTCACTCTCAAATTTCTTTTGTCCCCTACTTCCATCGGACAAAAAAAAAGACATCTCTAGGTGGGTTATTGCTTCTACAAACCTCTAAAGTCACATCGGCAATAAATTGTTATGCCGGTCCTAATTAACAAGGTTCTTAAGTACTACCTCCGGTCAACAATTTATAACAACGTTCGGACATGAAAACACTGCACAAAACAAATTGGCTAGTTGTTCTGAAACGTCATATTATATTGACTAGAGGTAGTACTGTACTACACACTACTACCTGAACCAGAGCATAGGGAAACTTTGAGGCGGAGCATCGAACAAATACGGAATGAGGTACTCCATCCATTCTAAATTATAAGTCGTTTTGGTTTTTTTTACATAGTGTTTGTTGCACACCTAGATTATACAATGTGTCTGGATGATATACAGTAAAAACTATGATAAAAAACCAAAACAGGAAACATTGCCTGTGTTTGTGTATTTGCAGGAATGTTGAATCTTGATTTCTACTTTGACCTATTCTCTTCCTTCAAGTGCGCCATTGTACAAGTTGACCGTCTTGACTCTTCTTATTGTGTAGCTAGCCACCTACGATTTAGTCCCTTGGGATATAAGATCTCAAGTCTCCCTACCATGTTTTTTGGTCAGTTTTCATACGTTGTGGTCATTATCGAATGCAAAAGAAAAATCTCCGTGGCTAGCTTATCTTAATTAGAGCATGCTTCTTGTTTTTTTTTCCGAACACAACTTCATGTGTCTTTGCATTAAGAAGAAGGAGGTCGAAAGCACGACAAATACAAAGAGGGATACAGAACCACAGAGAGAGTGGTTAGCACCCCAAACACAACAACACAATAACAAACAGCAAGAAAAAAGAGATAGAGCCCTCCACCATAAGCCTAACAATGCAACCTGCAAGGCAAGTTGCAACAACGCAATGATCCGGCTCGGGAGATGTAGCCATGATGGTAAGAATCCGTCGAGAGAGACGACCAAGGCGGCTGTTGAGGCCCACGCGGCAAAGCACCCACGAGGAGGCATTACACGCTCGGCAGCAACTGCCCGAGGTGGAGCCAAGCGCGACGTCGGTGACCAAGGATGGCCAAACAACGACGATGGCGAACAACTTCGACAACACCAACATCTGACCTGAGCGAAACCCCCGCGGCAAAGCATCCACAAGGAGGCATCACACGCTCAGCAACAACTGCCTGAGGTGGAGCTAAGCACGACATCGGTGTCCGAGGACGGCCAAGCAACAACGACGGCGAAAACTCCGCCAACACCATCCACCGAGAGGACCAAAACGAGGGCAGGGCCTGGCTCAGCGGGCGAGGAGGGTGCAACAACGTAGTCTTCTGGAAGGAGATGACGCCCGCGGACGTCAACCATGTTGAGACGGCCACCCAAAGGAACTTTCGTTCCGAAGCTTGCCCCAGCAGACGTTAGAGTGAATGTGTCACTGCGTGTGCGTGACTGCCAAGTGCCAACAATTGCCTTGAACTTCGTCACACTCACGACGTCATGGCATCCAGGACAAAAATGTACTATCTCCAAAGGAAGACTACTGATACGCGCTTCTCTGTAAACAAAACACACCAAAGTCCAAATAACATTCGGCCAAAAAGTCAAAGTCGTGTCTTTGCAGGAAAAAGTCAAAGCTGCCGTACATTAGTTTTCGATGAAAGCACCGTGTATATACATTGCTTTTCGAGAAAAGTACTGTATGTATATACATGTAATATAACCGCTCTATTTTTTTAGAAAAATAAATTATTTTATTATGATCTCTGCATAAGTTGTGCAGGTAAAATCATTGCTAATATAAAAACAATCTTTGGTTTTATAAATCAAGCTCACAAAACACAAACAGACACAAGGACCATTGAAGATGCCAATTGAATAGAAACATTTATTTTTGTTAAAAAAATATGTCATTTCTACTATTCTACAGCCAATTTGCGCTCACACAGACATGAGGTTGTGTGTATGAAGCTACCAATAGGTATGGGAGTGTATTTGGTATGTCATTGATACTAGCACGTCATTTTGAATTCTGAAGATTGTTTTGCATCCATTTATTTGCAGGCACACAGGAGCTCTCTGTGCAATGAAAGAAGTCAACATAATTCCTGATGATGCTAAATCTGCTGAGTCCTTGAAGCAATTAGAGCAGGTTGTTAAATTTGACAGTATATCTTACAGAATACACATGCTTTTTGTTTCCAGGAATGAGCAGTCTTTAATGTTTTATAGGTGCTTTCGTTCCCTATCTGAATAATTTTCTACTTTACTATTTTTGTTGAGCGTTTTTCTTTGTGCCAAGACTTCTGGCTGCTTGACTATATTGCATATTTTAAATATTACCTGCAGCATTCGTATGACATATCTGGACAACTTTTTTTCTTCTCAAACACGTAGAAGAGCTGTCTATCTTTATATCTAGACTACTTAGGAAATATATGCAACTTCTGTAATAGTCTGCACTGACATACTTTCATATATTTCAGGAAGTAAAGTTCCTAAGCCAATTTAAGCATGAAAACATAGTGCAGTATTATGGCAGTGACATTGTAAGTTCCCAACATGAATATGAGCCAAGTAGCTCTGCTTTTTAGTTCATCATGTAATCTTTGGGGAGTCTTGCAGATTGAAGATCGTTTTTACATTTACCTGGAATACGTTCACCCGGGTTCAATTAATAAGTATGTCAAACAACATTATGGAGCAATGACAGAATCAGTTATTCGCAAAATTATGCATAGGTATGCAAATCCCTGTCATTGTTCAAATGCATTTTTTTTTTGTGCCAGGTCAACTGATATGTTGACTTGTGGCTTGGTTCCTAGTTTTTCTGTCTTGCTTAGGAGCTTCTAGTAAACTTTCGCAATTTTAGATTTTCCCACACAAAACTTTTTAGGAGAAACTTTCCCACAAAATACATATTTGTATAATTTTTCTCACATAGATCTCCATGCTATTTGCCTCTTTTAGTTCTTGTCGCTATGTTCTTTCTTATGCTGGCTTACTAGACTTTGGTATGCAAATTGGCTATTGCATCCGAGATCCAAATGCTTCACTGTTGGAGTGTTGGTTATATTGGTCATCCCTTATCATGATACCTTGTCGTTTGTCTGGTCATTTGGACATATATAGGATGGGAGATGAAGGAGCTATGGTCTCATTTTTTTTAAAAAAAAGAGTACTCATGAAAATACATAAAAATAGGAACTTTATTGACAACCATGAGCAGAAATAAAACTCAAGCCATCTTATTCAATGCCTTAGCTCACCTAGGCGAATATATGAAAAGGTGGAGGGCATAGCTTGTGTATCAAAGCTGAGCACCGCAAACAAAAGTTTTCAATAGAGTAACATGGAGTGCACCACTCAGTATGGTTTTGATTGCTATATACTAATGCATCTGCTTTCACTGTGTCATTTATGTAAAAGGCAATGAAAATATACACTTGCAGGGATATCAAAGGAGCAAATCTGCTAGTTGATGTTCAGGGTGTAGTCAAATTGGCTGACTTTGGAATGGCCAAGCATGTGAGTATAGACTCATAAATGACATCTGATGTTTTGATATCAAAGGAAGAGAATATGGGGGTTTCCTGAACTTTAGTTGTTGTCGCATCTGATGTTTTGATACATGCATGGAGTATTAAATATAAACTATTTACGAAACTAAATACACAGATTGAGACTAATTTGCGAGGCGAATTTTTTAAGCCTAATTAGTCCATGATTTGACAATGTGGTGCTACAGTAAACATTTGCTAATGACAGATTAATTAGTCTTAATAAATTCGTCTTGCGGTTTACTAATGGAATCTGTAATTTGTTTTTTATTAGTATTCGAACACCCCATGCGACACCTCATATAACATCTGATGTGACACCAACTAAACTTTAGTCTCTGCATCCAAACACCACCTTACACACCTAGATTATACAATGTGTCTGGATGATACACAGTAAAAACTATGTTAAAAACCCAAAACAGAAAACGTTGCCTGTGTTTGTGTATTTGCAGGAATGTTGAATCTTGATTTCTACTTTGACCTATTCTCTTCCGTCAAGTGCGCCATTGTACAAGTTGACCGTGTTGACTCTTCTTATTGTATAGCTAGCCACCTACGATTTAGTCCCTTGGGATCTCAAGTCTCTGTACCATGTTTTTTTTTGTCAGTTTTCATACATTGTGGTCATTATCGAATGCAAAAGAAAAATCTCCGTGGCTAGCTTATCAATCTGAGCTTATCTTAATTAGAGCATGGTTGTTTGAATGTGACGTTAGAGTGAATGTGTCACTGCATGTGCGTGACTGCCCAGTGTCAACAATTGCCGTGAACTAGGCCTGTTCGTTTGAGATTATCAGTCAAATCAGTCAGCAGTATTTTTCTCTAAAAAAAACTAGCAAACAGTATTTTTAGCCAGCCAGATCAGCCAAGCGACGTCACCCTCTCGACGTCATGGCATCTAGGACAAGAATGTACTATATCAGAAGGAAGACTATTGATACACGATTCTTTGTAAACAAAACACACCGAAGTCCAAATAACATTCGGCCAAAAAGTCAAAGTCGTGTCTTTGTAGGAAAAAGTCAAAGCTGCCGTACATTGCTTTTCGATGAAAGCACCGTGTATATACATTGCTTTTCGAGAAAAGTACTGTATGCATATACATGTAATATAACCGCTCTATTTTTTAGAAAAATAAATTATTTTATTATGATCTCTGCATAAGTTGTGCAGGTAAAATCATTGCTAATATAAAAACAATCTTTGGTTTTATAAATCAAGCTCACAAAACACAAACAGACACAAGGACCATTGAGATGCCAATTGAATAGAAACATTTATTTTTGTTAAAAAAATATGTCATTTCTACTATTCTACAGCCAATTTGCGCTCACACAGACATGAGGTTGTGTGTTTTCCCCACCTCCTGTAACCAGGTTCTACAAGGCCGGATATCCACTATAATATTTGGCAGTTGTAAACAAAAAATGATCTGAACAATTCTCCAAACAAATCTTGCTACATGACAATTAGAAAAAAAAAAGTGTGTTGGATGGTTTCTTTGTTATTACAAAAGCAACATTTATCGTCACACCTCTAGTTTTGTTTTAGAAGATGATATTTGTTAAAATGACCCATTTTATCAAGAACTAAACAAAGATCTTAATCTTTAGGAAATTTTTAACTTACGCAAAGATTTATTTGAAGGCAGAGCCACTTGCACTCCGAAACCTAATTTGTTGATCATCATGAAGACTAAAATCGAAAAAGGTTAAGAAAACAGTCTTTGACCTTCATAAGGCTAGCCAGAAGTGTGAATCTCCCGTTTCCATTGCACTTCGCTAGTGGTTTTGTTTTTTAGGTACTTTTTTTTCTAAGAATTGCTGCCATACTCCATCTCTATTAATCAGTTTGTAAAGTCAATTACATAGTAGACATATATTTCGTAAGTTGCAACTCATGATTTATTATTTCTAATCCTCCTTGATCATTTGGTAAGCATAAAGCTCCCCATTTCGTCATTCTGTATCTCTTCCTACGGTTGTCCTCTTGCCAGAAAAAAAATAATTTTTTTAGAATACCTTTCGGTACTTCAAAAAAAGATAGCATGTATGTAGCAAGGCTGTTCAAAACAAATTTAATTAAGACTAACTTACCACCATAAGATAAAAGATTTTCTTTCCAGCTACTCAACTTCTACTATTTTTTTTGTTCAATGGTCCTCCAATTCTTATTATTAAGTTTTCGCCTAAATACCTATCATAAGGATACTGCCCACACAACATCCAAAACCTCTGTGAATATTGGTATACACAATTTTTTTTGCCTCTTCATAACAAAACAATTCACTCTTATATGTAAATTTATTTTTAGTCCTAGTTCCTCAAAGACGCGGATAAAGCATGTTCATGTTTTTTTGCTCGTTGATGGCCCCATGAATAATAGTGTCATTAGTGTACCTCAAAATCGATAGGTCGCCTTCTAAACAATGTGGGATAAAGCTTTGAATTTTTTAACGAATCGGCACAAGACAGTGTCCATTTTTTTTTTCTGAACAATAAATTGATGGATCTATTGGCCATAGCAGTATAATTTTGCCCGTCTTCTACGAATGATGGTGTGGACACACAAACGTTGAAAACAGTTCAAAACAAGGTGAAGACCACGTGTGAACGCTCCGAAGAAGAACGGAGGTAAATTAAATTTTTTTAAGACCAAGAATGAAACGAAATGCGATGGTGGGAGGTTTGACTGGTTCGACTTTTGGTTGTTGCCGCGAGGCGAGAGTCACCTGCCTGACATGTGGGCCACCCTAACGGTACCCGCGAAACCAACGACCGCCTCCCAAACAAGACGACAAAAAGGCAATTGAAAAATAAAATAAAAAAAAGCGTCCACACCCCGACCCAGAATGGAGGAGGTCGTCGTCGTGGCCGCGGCCGTCGCCGTCGCCGTCCACCCGCTCCGCGCCCCGCCCTCGCGTTCCCGCCTCCAATGCCATTAACCCTACGCGCACGGCGGCTAGGGTTTCGCCCCCTCCTCCTCCTCCTCCTCCCCCCTTCCCCCTCCCCACCCCAGGGCCGTGAAGATGCCGTCGTGGTGGAAGCGCTCCAAGTCGGCGTTCCACCGCTCGTCCGTCACCTCCGCCTCCACGCCGTCGTCCCCCGCGCGGGCGTCCACCTCGCGCGTCCAGCCGGGACCCGGAGGCCGCGCGGGGAGACGGGGGGACCTCCTCGCGCCGCCCAAGCTCACGCGCCAGCGGAAGCTGCGCCACGTCGACGTCGGCAGCGTCGACGTCGAGCTCGGGGACCTCGGCATCGACGACGTCTCCGACAGGTCGTCCTCCTCCTCTCCGCCGCAGCAGAGGGGCCGCTCCTCGGCCTCCGAGGCCATTGGGATCCCGGTCGGCACCCCCATCTCCAGGTCCGCTAGCGCCAGGGAGGGTGGGGCGCAGCCGCCCAGGTCCGCGTCCTCGCCTGTCCTGCATCCGCTGCCGCTGCCTTCGCCCAGGCCGCCGGACCCGCTCGGGGCCGCCGATGCGTGGGGCGACAGGACGACGCTCGCGCCCAGGTGCGGTGATTTCTGCTTCCAAGATAAATCGCCCCTTTTTCTTCTTTCGCCCAATTTAATCGGAATTCAATTCGATCGCATGGATGTCTGGATGTGTAGCATGGCTCGATTTGATTGCCCGTACATTCTACTCACGTGTATAGGGGAAGTGCTACATTTGCAATCAATTTTCAATTGGCATTGTAGTATGATCACGTAGTTCCAACAATCGGTTGAGATGTTACTTTCAGCTAGTAGTTGAAAGGCGTTTATGGTTATTCGAGGATCCTTAGCATTTATTGAGATTGAGATGTGGAAATGTAGGAACAAAGGGGATTGAGACTGTCTCTGTACTAGAATGTTTGTTTCAACTGAATTTTTGAGCAGTTGACAATTGCTCAAAACAGACATCTACTGCTATTGCCCTACAGTCATCTGTTCTGGACAGAAGTCAATGAAAAAGGGGCAAAGTCCTATCACATTTCATACCCTACACATTTCATACCCTACATAAATTGGGCATGGTTTTCGTGGTGATATGGACATGTAGGATATGTTAGGTGGTTTGAGTTTATTATGGGACCTTTTCATCATTCATGACCTTTTAATTTTAATGGTACAAGTGCATTATGCACTAGATTATCTGTCATTATGGATTCATGGTGAATCATAGAATCAAGAAAGGTTTATCTTGGAACGTGCAATGTTTTTTTTACATGGAAATGACAAGACGAATATGTGACCATAAGGGTGACGAGCCGGATCGTGCAAACTGGAATTGTAAGAAAAAAGGAGGCTGACAGATCCATTATCATTCACTTGAGCCAAAACTTCTGTTTGTGGTTTTTTTGTGCTACTGACTAATGACCATCTATGGTGGTGTTTGGTTTTCTATAATTTAATTTAGCTCACCGGTGCATAGAGACACTTGACTGAGGAAAACTGGAGTTGCATCACCTGATCACCCTTTTGTTGACTTGTCCTTTTCCTTTTCATTATAATCTACACTTCTTTACTCAAAATGGATAATTTTTTTTAATATAATTGAACCCATCTAAAGCTATTTTTTTATTGCTTTTGAGCTATTTCCTGATCCTTAAATGTTTTGTGGCTATAGGGTGACAAGCCAGATTGCACAGAAGTTTCCTGAGCACAATGAATTATTACCAAATGGAACAAAACGGGCTACCTTTAGTCACCACAGGAATCGATTCCGTGAGACGTTCCAGGATAAGAGTTCACCAGAAATTATGAACTTTCGGTTGAACATTCCTGCTAAAAGTGCTCCGAGCAGTGGCTTTTCAAGTCCTGTGTGCAGCCCTCGAAGATTTAGCAATGCTGACTTCTCATCTACTGTGGCACCTGCTCAAGGACCCCTTGTGTGGTCCGCTCCATCTATCCAATCAACAGATTTTATGGGCGTTTCATTCTCTCCTGAAAAATACGCAGGGGTTCCAGACCGATCTTCTTTCTCTAGTGCATTAAGAAGTCCTATTCTTATGCCAAGGAATACCAGTGCCCCTCCATCACCTATGCACTCTAAATTGTACCCAGACAACAATATTTCACGCAGTGAAGGGAATGGGAGTGTCAGCTTTCACCCATTACCGCTCCCTCCTGGTGCTTCAAGTCCAATGCAAACAGGTTTTACCACTCAGTCTGCTCCAAAAGTTGAAATGCCCTCAGTGGCTGGTCAGTGGCAAAAAGGAAAACTTCTAGGTAGCGGCACATTTGGCTGTGTGTATGAAGCTACCAATAGGTATGGGAGTGTATTTGGTATGTCATTGATACTAGCACGTCATTTTGAATTCTGAAGATTGTTTTGCATCCATTTATTTGCAGGCACACAGGAGCTCTCTGTGCAATGAAAGAAGTCAACATAATTCCTGATGATGCTAAATCTGCTGAGTCCTTGAAGCAATTAGAGCAGGTTGTTAAATTTGACAGTATATCTTACAGAATACACATGCTTTTTGTTTCCAGGAATGAGCAGTCTTTAATGTTTTATAGGTGCTTTCGTTCCCTATCTGAATAATTTTCTACTTTACTATTTTTGTTGAGCGTTTTTCTTTGTGCCAAGACTTCTGGCTGCTTGACTATATTGCATATTTTAAATATTACCTGAAGCATTCGTATGACATATCTGGATAACTTTTTTTTTTTCTCAAACACGTAGGAGAGCTGTCTATCTTTATATCTAGACAACTTAGGAAATATATGCAACTTCTGTAATAGTCTGCACTGACATACTTTCATGTATTTCAGGAAGTAAAGTTCCTAAGCCAATTTAAGCATGAAAACATAGTGCAGTATTATGGCAGTGACATTGTAAGTTCCCAACATGAATATGAGCTAAGTAGCTCTGCTTTTTAGTTCATCATGTAATCTTTGAGGATTCTTGCAGATTGAAGATCGTTTTTACATTTACCTGGAATACGTTCACCCGGGTTCAATTAATAAGTATGTCAAACAACATTATGGAGCAATGACAGAATCAGTTATTCGCAACTTCACCCGCCATATTCTAAGGGGTCTAGCATTTTTGCATGGCCAAAAGATTATGCATAGGTATGCAAATCTCTGTCATTGTTCAAATGCTTTTTTTTTGTGCCAGGTCAACTGGTATGTTGACTTGTGGCTTGGTTCCTAGTTCTTCTGTCTTGCTTAGGAGCTTCTAGTAAACTTTCGCAATTTTAGATTTTCCCACACAAAACTTTTTAGGAGAAACTTTCCCACAAAATACTTATTTGTATAATTTTTCTCACATAGATCTCCATGCTATTTGCCTCTTTTAGTTCTTGTCGCTATGTTCTTTCTTATGTTGGCTTACTAGACTTTGGTATGCAAATTGGTTATTTCATCCGAGATCCAAATGCATCACTGTTGGAGTGTTGGTTATATTGGTCATCCCTTATCTTGATACCTTGTCGTTTCTCTGGTCATTTGGACATATATAGGATGGGAGATGAAGAAGCTATGGTCTCATTTTTTTTAAAAAAAAAGAGTACTCATGAAAATACATAAAAATAGGAACTTTATTGACAACCATGAGCAGAAATAAAACTCAAGCCATCTTATTCAATTCCTTAGCTCACCTAGGCGAATATATGAAAAGGTGGAGGGCATAGCTTGTGTATCAAAGCTGAGCAACCTCAAACAAAAGTTTTCAATAGAGTAACATGGAGTGCACCACTCAGTATGGTTTTGATTGCTATATACTAATGCATCTGCTTTCACTTTGTGTCATTTATGTAAAAGGCAATGAAAATATACACTTGCAGGGATATCAAAGGAGCAAATCTGCTAGTTGATGTTCAGGGTGTAGTCAAATTGGCTGACTTTGGAATGGCCAAGCATGTGAGTATAGACTCATGAGTTCAGTAACATTTTTCATGTGGCACCATTGATATCATTTTCTCCTTTTACCAGTTAAGTACTGCAGCCCCTAATCTTTCGCTTAAGGGAACACCATACTGGATGGCCCCAGAGGTATCTTAAGATATTCCTTGTATCACTACCAACTTTTCATGCAACTGAGTATCAATTTAATTTTCTACGTACAACATGTGACAACCCCCAACCCAATCCCGCCCACCCCCGCCCCCCCCCCCCCCCCCCCCCCCCCCCCCCGCCCCCCAAAACCCCCAACACACACACAAACTTTGGTCTGTATAAAATTGTAATGTTGCATAACATGATAATACTATGATTTTTATCTAACCTTACACTGTTTTTCAGCATGGGTTGTCAATTACAGTATGAACTCGAGTAATATGCTCAGGCAAGATCGTGAAAAAGAAAAAAAAAACATTGGGAGCTCAGAAGTTCTGTACTTACTGAAACTGCAAAGTACAGTGAGACTCCAGAACCTGTTGCATGGGCTGCTTAAAGTCAGTGTGTGCAACAAAGGAATAAGAACATATATTATGTTGATGGGCTATGAAGCTCTCTTAACTTTGTACGAAATGCATTTGTAATCAATAGTTAGGCAACCAATTGTGAGACATACAAAATAAAACAACAGTAGCTCATTTCTCTAGTTCACAGCTTGGGTGGCAGTTTTTTTTAATGAATTAGTTAGCCTTTAGTAGAAAGCCAATTTGGCTTGTCAAATGAGCCTATTACTGTATTTTGCTGCTTCATGTGTTTATTTTTATATCAAAGTTAGTAACATGCTTGTGACTAGAAATTTAGTTGTACTGTTATTGATAAAATTTTTCTTTCTTCAGATGGTTCAAGCTACACTAATGAAAGATGTAGGCTATGATCTCGCTGTTGATATATGGAGTCTCGGCTGCACCATCATAGAGATGTTCGATGGAAAGCCTCCTTGGAGTGATCTTGAAGGGGTAATAACTTGAAGTATGCTTATATTTTACAATAAATTCTAGCATGTATTTGCATGACTCAAATTTTCCTAGTGTGCTTAAGCTCACTTCAAATGAAGCACTTTCCCTGTGTCATCCTTCAGTTGTGCTATCTGTGCTCCCTTCGTAACAGGCTTACAATATTTGCCCCATAGTGATCTAGGGATCCTTGACCAACCAAAATTATTGGTGCTTCTGGAAGCACCGAAGCAGTATTTGAGTCTTACACTGATTGCTCAAAGTCAAAGCCACAAGAATTGTGAAACTATCATGTCAATAACACCCACTGTTCTATACAAGAGAAGTCGAGTGTGATAAAGTTTTCATTCTCATACCTAAGGAAAACAGCTATAGCTAGCCTGACCATTCTGTCATAGAAAAAGTAGGGCTCTAGATTGCATAGACATAGAAAAACAAGACAAGCACGTGTTGCTAGTGTCATTGATCACCTACCTCGCTCTCTACTGCCTTACATGCTTTTATTTGTCACCAGTATTCTTGGTATTGACATCGCACATTGATTTTAATGTTCCCTATTATATGTTACCCTTTTCGTCCTGTAGCCAGCTGCGATGTTTAAGGTGTTACATAAGGACCCACCAATTCCAGAAAATTTGTCCAATGAGGGCAAAGAATTTCTACAGTGCTGTTTCGAGAGGACTCCTGCAGAGAGGCCAACTGCAAGCGAGCTGTTGGACCATCCATTCATCCGCAATTCAAGTCACTACAACAAACATGGTTCCATACATTCATTTGCAGGGATTAAAGTCAATGTAAGTCTCTTTTTCTGACATGATCAATGAGGGTTAAAAGATACCTGAGAATGGCATACATATGATGCCACTGATGTATTACAGGATACCACTTACAGTTCAAGAGACAACAGACCAACTGCGAAGAGTGACTCAAGCATGAAAGGAAAAAATACCAATGTGTGAGTAGTTTCGATTAAATTATCACTGTGCTGTCTTGGTTAACAGAACTGTTAGTTTTTCGTCACTATATCTTAACAGCAACACATTCTTTTTGTTACCAGTGAACCAAGCAGATTTGCTAGGTCTTCTGAATCAACTTCTCGATTGGCTCCACTAACAATCCAGGAAGCTACTCCTAACTTTTCACCTCGGCCTTTAGGTTTTGGCAATCCTGGTTCCACAGCAAATTTTGTGAACACCATGCAGTTTACAAGCGTAAACCCTCAGCCTAGTCCACTGCCAAGGCCTAACGGGAAGGAAGTTTTGTTCTGATCGTGGATCCTGCATGCCATGTAGAGTGCCATTTCTATCAGATGCAGTTCAGTCTCAATGTGCCTTGCAGAATCCTGTGCAGTTAAGGATGTGGAGCTTTATACGATCATCTGTGTGACTATGCAACATTGTGACTGCTCATGGAGCACTGCAATCCAGAGGAGCTGGGTTAACAACCCTGTGATGGAGCTTCCATGGTGTTTCACCTACAGGATGCAGCTTCTGACCTTAACTTCTAACCATTTTTTAGTAAGGATATATAACCATATGAATTGTACAGTTTACCAGGGTTTGCAGCACAAGCAGGGATGTAAATTGTCTCCAGAAATTGTTGATGTCATTTTTTTGTGTAGCATAGAATTAGGACTAGCTTTATGTAAAACTGAAAGTTCTCAATTTTCAGCCGACAGGAATTAGACGTAGCTCTATGTTGTTCTTGCTGCTCCACCATGTAAAATCATATTTTTGCTGTATCATTGGTTATTCATTTTTGGCCAAAATATCGAAGTTCCACTGGCTTTTATCTGTGCACTTGTATAGTTTGTGGGAATATTTCTTGTGTTCTAAAATACCATGATTTTGTTTAAGGAGGTAAAATAGCAGCATCAAACAGGGCCAGTCACCGAACATGTTACCCAAAACAAAAACTGATTGCCTTCTCTGAACCGTGCCTGCAATGGGGGGTCTTATTACACACTTCCCGCTTGTGAAAAGAAGGCTAGACTTCGACTTCCATATGCATATAACAAAATATGAAGGATCATAACATTTTTTTCATTTTGATGTTCTGGTACAGTACAGTTCATAACCAGAATAAAAGACAAACCATACAGAAGTGTTTAAACTGACAAACCTCCGGCGCCTCTTCGTCTTGACCTAGGAATTTTGCACTTTACAGTCATGGGGGATATTTATCCGTGTTCTAAATACCATGAGATTGTTACGGATGTAAAATGACAGTGGCTAGCAAGCAGTCATAGAATCGCTGAACTTTAAGCGTGCTTACATTGGGATCTTTCATACTTCCAGCTCGCAACTTTCATAGAAAATATAAAATATACTGGTTCTCAACATTTTTCTAATCTGCTAGCATTTTGATGCTCTCATACAGCACAGTTCACAACAAGAAAAACAGAAACCATAAAAAAGTGCCTAAGTTCTAAAGTGGCAACCTGGTGTGCTAGTCCTCAGGTGCATATAACACCTTACTAAAGTTCCGATACAGGTAAAGTTTCAAGCATACTTCGGGCCTAGAGAAACTCTGAAATATTTGGTACAACTCCTTGGCCTTGATTTCAGAGGTTGAATGATACAAAGTTACTGTGATCTCTTTAAGCTTTGTCCCCCAATTGAAAAGTCGTTTCACAAAAGCAAATTCATGTTCAGATCCTCTCAGTCCACTGATTTCGACTTCTTCAAGATGATTCAACAAGAGTTCCTCAGTTTCCCAGCCTGCTGGCTGATCACATATGCAATCTGATGAGCACACAGTTTGGACCTGACACAAGTATCAACTTAATAAAATTAATTGATGGTTGAATGACAAAAAGGAGAGATAGTAAATTGTCTGATTCCTGAACACTTCTGAGGTGTGCCAATGCATTGACATCAACAGCTACAAAACAGTTTAACCTAGACACTAGTTGCAGAAATATAATTTGGTATTAGGAGAGAAGATGGCCCACAAGAGCATAATTTATGTTATAAAATCAAATAAAATTCAAGGTAACACTAACATGCTATTATTCGTCCAAATTTAAGGAGATTTTGAATCAATCTTAGTGCATAGGTTCTTAATGGACTACAGAACCTTTTTTTCTTCTTTTTAAAAATACAATAAACATACCCAGACCACTGACTCCTTCAGCTTTCTGTCCACTGCAATGTTATTTCCTAACTCTTATGTATATTACCAAGGTTGATCTGCCTTAGTGCCAGACTGCCATCCAACGACTCACCACTGCCGTAAGAGAGCAACTATTTACAGCCCAAATAGTATTACCATTCAGTTAAATCTCTAGAGTAAAGTGCCATGATTAGGATTTAGGATATCAAATATACCATGTATCTACCACACATTGTTGGAGTATGTATTAGGCCCATGGGGCTAAGGCCCATATGGCCTATGTATGGTACCTATATAGCTACCCTTCTAGGGTTAGCCCAATCAATTGAATCACAATCTATAGCATGGTATCAGCAGCCTAGGTTAGCTTCCTCTCCCTTCCCCTCCACCCAGCCGCCCCTGGTGGCCGCCGCCGGCCAGCCGGCGCCATGGCTAGCCGCCCCCCTCCTCCTCCTTCCCTCTACAGCCACTTCCCACCCCTCTCTTCTACTTCCACCTGGGCCCAGGTGCTGGCCGGTGCCGCCTCCCCTGCCGCTGCTTTCCCAGGCGCCGCCGCTCTTTCCGACGCCGGTGCCGCCCGCCCGGTCCTCCCTGCGCCGACCGCGCCTCCCACTGGCGCCGTCCCAGGGACGGGCACGTCCTCCCCTGGTGCCGCCCGCCCTCATGGCCCCGGCACCTCCCCCTTCCCTGTCGCGGCCTTCACTGCCGCTGGATCTCGCCCAGCCGGCCAGGATGCCGACGCCCAGCCTGCTGGCGCCACCTCTGCCGGCCCTGGCGCCCAAGCGGATGGGGTGGCCGTCCTCCCCCTGGACGCGACCAGTGGCGTCCGCCCCCTGATGCCGGCCGGCCGCCCGCCACCTCCTGCTCCTACTGGTGCGCCTGCTGGCACGCCGGACTCCATCCTCGCTGCTGCTCTCGTGGCGGCGCGGGCTGCCGCTGCAGAAGGGCAAGCTCGTGTCCGCGCGGCCACCATCGTCTGGGAACGCGAGCGCGACGCGGCCGACGCCCTGGCCCGCCAGATCGCCGAGGCGGAGCACCTCCTCGCCCCTCCCGCCTCGCCGGGTGCTGGGGCCTCCTCTGCCTCGCCGGGTCGCCGTCTCTCCCACACCGCCGTCCTCTGGCACGACCCGGCCGACCCGCTCGTGGCTCAGCTTCACTACCAGGCCGGGGGGGTCCAGAACATCCGCCTCCTCGTCCCGGTCGTCCTCGAGCCGGAGTCGCCCTCCTACGCCCGCTGGCGTGACCTGGTGCTTCTCACTCTTCACCGCTACACCCTCGACGACCACGTCCTTGTTGACGCCTCGGTCGCCATCCAGACCCGTCGTGGCTTCGTCTCGACACCATCGTTCTCTCCTGGATCCTGGGGACGATCTCTCTGGACCTCCACGACCTCGTCCGCACCTCCCCAGACGCGCGCCGGGCGTGGCTTGCCCTGGAGGGACAGTTCCTGGGCAACGCCGAGGCCCGGGCTCTGCGTCTCGATGCGAGCTTCCGCACCTTCGTCCAGGGTGACCTCTCCGTCGGCGAGTTCTGTCGTCGGATGAAGGGCATGACTGACTCCCTGGGGGACCTCGGGTGGCCCGTGGAGGATCGCATCTTGGTCCTCAACGTTCTCCGGGGGCTCAGCGACCGCTACGCCCACCTCAGGACGTGGATCACCCGTCAGAGGCCCTTCCCCACCTTCCTGGAGGTCCGTGACGATCTCGTCATGGAGGAGCTCACGCAGGGCCTCCAGCCGGGATCCACTGCTTCTCTGGGGTCCTCGTCTTCCTTGACGGCTCTGGCTGCTACTCCACCACGGCCGTCTGCTCCACCGCCACAGTCTCTCCTGGGTCCCCCTCCCTCCGGGCCGAGCGGAGGTGGGGGGGTCGTGGCGGTCGTCGTCGCCGCGGAGGGGGTCGGGGTGGCCTCACCCAGGCCCCGGCACCGGGTGGACCGCAGGGGGGGGCACCATGGCCTTCCTTCCAGAACCCGTGGTCTGGGCGCATCTCCATGTGGCCCTACCATGCCCCCGGGGCCGACTCTCGCCCACCGGTGGCCATGCTCACCGGAGCTCCTCCAGCTGGTCCTCCACCCGCCGCCTTCCCTGCTACGCCGTGGACTCCACCCTCCGCGACTCCACCAGGGATCGCCGGCTGGGACCAGGCGGCCCTGGCTCGCTCGTTCAGCACCATGGGTCTGACACCTCCGGTCGGACCCGAGTGGATCGCTGATTCGGGAGCCACCTACCACACCACTCCTGACCCCGGTATACTCTCATCACTCCACTCTCCCTCTTCCTCTCTTCCTTCGTCCATTATGGTCGCAAATGGTTCATGTCTTCCAGTCACGTCTGTGGGTACCGCCGGAGCTCATGGCTTCTTCCGTCTTCCTGATGTTCTTGTTGCTCCTTCTATGGTTCACAACTTTCTTTCTATTCGTCGTTTTACAGCTGACAATTCTTGTTCTGTAGAATTTGACTCTTCTGGTCTTACTGTTAAGGATTTGGCTTCCCGGCGTCCTCTGCTCCGATGTGACAGCACCGGTCCCCTTTACACCCTTCGCTTCCCGGCGGCTCCTACGTCTTCTTCGCCGTCCGTTTTGTCAGCTGCCTTCGTCGCTTCTACTTCCTCTACTACCTGGCACCGACGCCTCGGCCATCCTGGATGTGATGCCCTGATACAGCTCAGTCGTAGCTCCGGTCTTCCATGTACTCGAGCTCATGATGAGCAACAGTCATGCGTGCCAATTGGGCCGACATGTTCGTCTTTCTTTTTCTAGTTCTTTCCATGCGGCCCGCATTTTTGATCTTGTACATTGCGACCTATGGACATCTCCTGTTCTGAGTATTTCCGGTTATAAGTACTATCTTGTGGTGGTTGATGATTTTTCGCATTATTCGTGGACTTTTCCTCTCCGTGCGAAGTCTGATACGTTTACCACGCTCCTTCACTTTTCCACTTGGGTGTCCACTCCGTTCGGCCTGACCATCAAGGCCGTCCAGTGTGACAATGGTCGCGAGTTTGATAACTCCACCTCCCGAGCCTTCTTTCTCTCTCACGGTGTTCAGTTGCGTATGTCTTGCCCCTACACCTCTTCGTAGAATGGCAAGGCTGAGCGGATGATTCGCACCACCAACGACACCGAGCGCACCCTTCTCTTTTAGGCCTCTCTTCCTGCTCGCTTCTGGGCCGAGGGCCTGCACACCTCCACCTACCTCCTCAACCGTCTTCCTTCTGCTGCCTGTCCCGCTCCCACGCCACACCACGCCCTCTTCGGTACCCCTCCTCGGTACGATCACCTCCGCGTGTTTGGGTGTGCGTGTTACCCCAACACCGCTGCCACTTCTTCCCATAAGCTCGACCCCCGTTCCACTCTTTGTGTCTTCCTCGGATACTCTCCGGATCACAAGGGATACTGGTGCTTTGACCTTACCTCCCGACGGGTCCTCATCTCTCGCCATGTGGTGTTCGATGAGTCCGTTTTTCCCTTCTCCCACACCGCTACCCCTCCGGTCACCGACCCACCCTCCCTTTCTCCCGCTGACACGGTGGCCCAGCCACCTTTTCCGTGGTCTCCTGCAGGTACCACTTCGCCGCGCTCCGTGCCGGCCTCCGGTCCCGGATCCTCGGTGGGCCCGGACTCGTCGTCCCCTGATGCGGCCCCACCCTCTCCGGTTGGCGCAGACCCGGAGCCTTCGTCCCCCGTTTCTGCCCCGGGGGGCCATGCCGGTCACCGTCGCCGGATCCTGCCCCGGCACCTCCGTCGCGGTTCGCCGCGCCGGTACGGGTGTACCAGTGCCGGCCGCGACCGCCGCCACTCGCGGTCCCTTCTCCGCCGGGGACGCCGACACCACCGCCGCAGTCCCCGCCGACTCGTGGTGCACCGCCGGTCTACCACCCGCCGCTTCTTCACCGACACCCGCGGCATGTTCACCCGATGGTGACACGGCACGCGGCTAGCACACTGCCACCTCGTGCCCTTGCGGCTTCGACCGGTGACGCGGTGGTCTCCCCGGTACCCTCTTCCGTCTGCGACGCCCTGTTGGACCCTCACTGGCGCCGCGCGATGGAGGAGTACGCCGCACTACTCGCCAACCAGACGTGGGAGTTGGTGCCCCGGCCGCCCGGCTCCAACGTCGTCACCGGCAAGTGGATCTGGACTCACAAGCGTCGAGCCGATGGCACTCTCGAGCGCTACAAGGCTCGATGGGTCCTCCGGGGCTTCACTCAGCGCCCGGGCGTCGACTATGACGAGACCTTCAGCCCGGTGGTCAAGCCGGCCACCGTCCGTACCGTGCTCTCGCTGGCGCTTGCTCGGTCATGGCCCGTCCACCAGCTGGACATCAAGAACGCCTTCCTGCACGACCTTCTCACCGAGACCGTGTACTGCAGTCAGCCGGCGGGGTTCGTTGATTCCACCCGTCCTGACATGGTCTACCAGCTGAACAGGTCTCTCTACGGCCTCAAGCAGGCACCTCGGGCGTGGAACCACCGGTTTGCTGCTTTCTTGCTGACACTGGGGTTCGTGGAGGCCAAGTCTGATACATCACTGTTCGTCTACCACCATAGGGCTGACACTGCATACTTGCTGCTCTATGTTGATGACATTGTCCTCACAGCCTCCAGTGCGCTACTTCTCTGCAGGATCATTACCGCTCTTTAGCAGGAGTTTGCTATGAAGGATCTGGGTGAGCTCCACCACTTCCTCGGGGTCACTGTTGAGCACCGTCCTGCCGGGTTACTTCTTCACCAGCGGCAGTACACTCGGGATATCCTGGAGCGGGCTAGGATGACTGACTGCAACCCCTGCTCCACTCCGATCGACACTCAGGGCAAGCTGTCTGAGGTTGAGGGACTCCCGGTGGCTGACCCCACTGCATACAGGAGTCTCGCCGGGGCCCTTCAGTACCTCACCTTCACCCGGCCAGACATCACCTATGCAGTTCAGCAGGTATGTCTTCATATGCATGATCCCCGGGAGCCTCACCTCACGACTCTCAAGCGCCTCCTCCGCTACCTCCGGGGCACGCTCAACTATGGCCTTCTCCTTCACCGGACCTCCTCCACCGACCTCGTCGTCTACACCGACGCTGACTGGGCGGGGTGCCCGGACACTCGCCGCTCCACCTCCGGCTACGCCGTCTTCCTGGGCGGCAACCTGGTGTCCTGGTCGTCCAAGCGCCAGCCGGTGGTCTCCCGGTCCAGTGCCGAGGCGGAGTACCGCGCTATCGCTAACGGCGTGGCGGAGGCCTCCTGGCTCAGGCAGCTTCTTGCTGAGCTGCATACTCCGCCCTCCCGGAGCACACTGATCTACTGCGACAATGTCAGTGCGGTCTACCTCTCCACCAACCCCATCCAGCACCAGCGGACGAAGCATGTGGAGATCGACCTCCACTTTGTCCGTGATCGGGTGACCATGGGCGAGGTGCGGGTCTTTCATGTTCCGACTACCTCCCAGTTTGCGGACATCTTCACCAAGGGCCTCCCGTCCTCGACCTTCGCCGAGTTTCACTCCAGCCTCAACATCACCGGTGGCTAGTTGCGTCTGTGGGGGGGTCGCGTGTGTTCTTTCTTGTTTCAGCCTGGAACTCCGCTGCGCCGGTAGTTCAGACTGCGGGGGATGTTGGAGTATGTATTAGGCCCATGGGGCTAAGGCCCATATGGCCCATGTATGGTACCTATATAGCTACCCTTCTAGGGTTAGCCCAATCAATTGAATCACAATCTATAGCACACATAAACTTTGGCATGCAAAAAAAAATGCAAATGCAAGTTTCTTCCCACTACTTCCCTGGCAACTTAAATACCTCCAGTAAAGAAAACAAGTTGTGTTTTATCCTTTCAGGGACCATATCTGACTAAATAGAAACGCATGCTTTTTTAATAAAAAACAGCATGCATCAATGTACCTTGAAAAATAGTTTCATAATACTTTGATGTAATTTGGCTTTCAACATATACTTTAATAGCCATTAATTGTCAAAGATGCATCTTAGGGACAAAAATGCTACCTTTGTCTCTGAAGGGAGTAGGTAAACAAAGAATAGCTTTACCTCTGAGCCACTACGAGTAGTAGGTAATTGCAGTATCAACCTTCTTATACCAGTGCACAATCTGAGAACATGGAATGCGCTGGCCCCAAAGGCATGTCCATTTGCGATTACCATCAAGCACAAAACGGTAATGTCAGGGAGCACTATCATGTCTTCCATCAAGTATTGATAGTTCTCTAAATCCTGTGTGTCCGTAGGAAGTTAAACCAGGGGGGTCACATGTGACAGTTAAGAGAATGAAACTTAAAGCTGTTCAAATGATTGTTGCTAGCTGGCCATAGTTGCGAGCATGCACAAAATGGTTGCTATAAGCTAACAAATTCATGATGGGTTTCTTTTACAAAGCCTGGCCATTGTGAGCAGCTTAAAAGACTACTACATGTTTTCTATAAAATACTTTGGATCTCATGTTTCTTCAAGATATATTCAACAACAGTGATGAATGAGTGTGCTCAGCAATGTTGGAGGGACCTGACCAAACCAAAACATGATATGACTCTTTCCTATGGTGGTTTGCTGATACCATCATCATCTAGACAATATGATTCTTTAATTTGGCCATCTGTTTCAATGTACAAGTCAACATTTTTTATCCTAAACAAAGACTCATATGTAATATGCCGGAAGTTCTTTATTTCTTGCTTTATATGTCTACTCAATCTTTAGGAGTTAGTATATTGTGCGATTTTTTTAAAAAAGGGGCATTGACCAAACTTTAATTCTGTGGTAGCCTAGAACCATACTTAGTCAGCAAAATCACATAGAACCTTGGATGGATACACTAGCATGGTACTACGAATTATTCCAGATAATAGAAGTGAGAACTCACCCGTAGATATATCAGCGGCAGGGAAAGAGTTTTGATGTCCTCAAAGCACCGCAAGAGACTTAAACAAGAGTGATTGTGTATGAAGAAGCCATCGTGTCCATAAACAATAGGAATTCTATAAACAATATAAAAGCTGATGCCCAGGCATCGGAGATGTTCCATCTTGCCAAGGTGGACAGAGCTCGGATTATATTTATCATTCCATTCAAGATTCACCAGCTGAGGGGCTGAGATGTTGGCGACCGGTTGCTTCTTGAGAAAACAGAATTCCACAATTAACTCCTTGAGCGCCGGCATCACAACGGTGAGCTGAGACAAGCCGCACAGGTTCTTGAGCTCCATCTCCAGCAGAGACCCCGAATGTATAGAGAGCTCGCCTAGGCCACGGACGTTGTCAACAGTGAGCCTCCGCAAGCATGGGCATCGTGGCCAGGACACAGCGTCGCCTAGCTCCCCCGGGCCGTGGAACCAGACGCGACTCAGGTAGAGCCCGGTGAGCCGGGTGAAGACACCGGTGCGAGGCACGGCGAGGCCGTGAAAAGACAAGTGGAGCCCGATGGAGGTGGCCTTCTCAAAGCAGGGGAACTCAAAAGCGCCTCTTTGCGCAGCCTCCTCCTCCTCTCCATCTTTCACTGGAACACAGCTGAGAAGGGTTAGGTTACCGGAGACGCGGCGCGAGGCGGCGGGGAGCCAGACAGCTAGAGATCCAGGGCTCGCGCCGTCGTCCCCGACGAAGAGGTCGCGGACGGGCACCTCATGGGCGTCGAGGACGTCGCGCAACCAGTGGGGCTCAGGGCCCTCAGGGAAGTGGAGCGCCGGGAGGAGGGCCCAGACGCGGTGCCAGGAGCGGGAGAGGACGCTGGTCCGGGCGGCGGCGCGGGTGGGGAGCTTGAGGAGGATGAGGACGAGGACGTCGTAGGGGAGCGCGCTGAGCCGGTCCTCGCCTGCGGCGGCGGCGGCGGCGCCGAAGTCGTCGGAGGAGAGCCTCGCGCGCTTGGCGGCGCTCTCGCCGCCGCCGACGCCAGCCGGCTCCATCGAGAGTGCGGAGTGGGGACTGGAGACTTGGGACGGAATTGGGGATTTGCCGATTGATGCGGCTGCGTTTAGTTCACCAAATTTGCCGGTGCCAAAATTCACATATGGTAACATTTTGTGTGTATTTAGAAAAAATTATTTAACCATTGACTAATTAGACTCAAAACGTTCGTCTCGCAAATTACAACTAAATTATGTAATTAGTTTTTGATTTCACTTATATTTAGTACTCTATGCATATATCGCAAGTTTGATGTGACGAAAAATCTTCTTTTTTTTTTGTACGGTGTATTTTTGGAGGAACTAAACACACATTTCACGGTGGAATTAGGAGATTGGACTGTTGCAGCGACGTTTTTTTTAATTACACGTCTTGGACAGTGCATTTGACTTGCTTGCCTTTTTTAAATAATAAAAATGACCGAAGGTAGCATTAACGACCAAAGAAGTTTTGGAAGTTAACATTATTATTTTTTCAAAAAATTTAAGTATTATTATTTTATTAAAGTATGAATAGATATTTGGCAAAAACACTAATTTATACTTGTTTCTTCATAGCATGACCATAAAAATATATAGTCGCAAAAAAAAGATCATAAAAATATATTAATATAATTTAAAAATATAAAGTAAGTAAAATCATAAATAATATTATTT
This sequence comes from Saccharum hybrid cultivar R570, assembly GCA_038087645.1. Lineage (NCBI taxonomy): Eukaryota > Viridiplantae > Streptophyta > Magnoliopsida > Poales > Poaceae > Saccharum > Saccharum hybrid cultivar. The sequence continues at coordinate 3,947,374 of JAQSUU010000368.1, forward strand.
TATTCATAAAGCATGATGTTTTAAGAAAATTTGTTTATTGTTTTTATAATAATAGTATTAAAGTAATTTGTAGTAATGTTTTGTAAAATATAATTTTTGGCATTTATTATTAAGGAAAAAAATTTAAGTTATTCAAATGGGAAAAGAAAATTTTCAATGAATTTAGTGACATCGTATTTGGATTGAAAAATGCTCCCTGCAGGGCGACCGGATGGACGGACCGCCCTGCCCCGCCCCGCTCGTGCTGCGCATCGCATGCCCTAGCCCACGCCGCCCATCGTGCCTCCCACCCGGAGTCGCCGCCTCCATCCGCGTCTACGCTCCATTCGCCGGCGAGATGCCCGCACCGGACCTCTGCGGCGCCGCCGACCTCCACGCCCCCGCGAGCCCCCGCTGACCTCCGCGCCGTCATGAACCCCCGCCCGAAGTCGCGCCTCCTACCATAGTTGTGCTCCATCTGCCGGCGAGATGCTTGCGTCGGACCTTCGCGCTGCCGCGAGATCCATGCGCAGTCGCCGAACTCCACGTCGCCACAAGCTTCTTGCGCCGCCGCTGACTCCGCTAGGTTCACGCGTCGCCGCTGACCTCTGCATTGTTGTCAAGCTCTGCAACGATGAGCCTCCATTCGTCTAGGCAGCAAGGTGACATTGTGCTAAAAAGCATGTTGCAAGCATATTTTTCAGATGTTTCAGAGAAATATTGCAAGTGTTTTATATCGATGTTCTAAGAGTAGATCAGGATGTTGTAAATGTTGCAATGACTATACACGTATGTTTCAAGTGTATGTTCCAAATGTTTTATCTATTTTCAGATGTATGTTGCAAGTGTTTTATCTGGATGTTGCAAAAGTAAATCTGGATGTAGTGTTTCAAGTGTTTTTCGTACGTATGTTGTAAGTATTTTCATCTAGATGTTGCAATATTTGTAATGAATACACATGTGTTTTTAAGTTTTTTCTGGTGTTTTGCAAGTGTTTCAACTGTTTCAGACGTATGTTTCAAGTGTTTCATCTAAATGTTGCAAACATAGATCGGATGTTGCACATGTTGAATGAGACCCATTTGTCGTAGCCGCCTGCTGCAGCTGCTGAGACGCCGCTGAGCGGACAGACGGTCCTCACGTGCAATCCGGCAACGCGGGAGACATCCGAGCGACGCGGGAGACATGTGGGCACGTGAAACGAGCAGGCACCAGAAAAGGGGTGCGGGGAAATGTGCTAGCACGTCCGGGCGTCCGTCCGGACGTCCAGGTGCTAGCTTCTCTGTTTTTGGATTTAAACGATCTAGTTTGTATTTGTATCCATTTTTAAGTATGAATGTAAATAAGAAAAGTGTGCTATCCAAATCGGATACGAATTTTATGATATCTAAATTTGGATTTGAGCAGTTCGATTTTGTGAGTTTCATTTGTGGATGATGGCCATCCCTAACGGTGATCTTCTACAAGCATGGTAGCATGAGCACTGTGGTACGGAACATGACATTGCTCAGCGCATTAGCCGTGGAACGACATGACTCATGCAAAACTCAGTGTCGTCAAACTCCAAGATGAGGTGCTGGGGTGCCTCCGACCTCTGCGCCACCACGAGCTCCATGCGTCGCCTCGACCGCCACGGCACCGGCGACCTTCGTGCCGTCGTGAGCTCCATGCGTGGCCGCCGAACTCTGCGCCGCTGTTGAGCTCTGCAACGACGAGCCTCCATTCGTCCAGGCAGCAAGATGACATTGTGCTAAAACCGCATATTGCAAGCATATGTTCCAAATGTTTTAGGTGTTTCAGAGGTATGTTGTAAGTGTTTTATATCGATGCCGCAAAAGTAGATCGGGATGTTGTAAATGTTGTAAGGGCTATACACGTATGTTTTAAGTGTATGTTCTGAATGTTTTATCTGTTTTAGACGTATGTTGCCAGTGTTTCATCTGGATGTTGCAAATATAGATTTGGATGTTGCATATATATGCATGTGTTTTAAGTGTTTTATACGTATGTTGGAATGTTTGTAATTGATAAACATGTGTTTTTTAAGTTTTTTCTGGTGTTTTGTAAGTGTTTTAGACGTATGTTGCAAGTGTTTCAGTTATTTCAGACATACTCCCTCTATCCCTGTTTGACTGTCGTTTTGGCAGTGGAATTCAATGTCCACGTTCATTGCCCCTGGCAAGCATCTAGACAGACAAGTGACCACGTTCACAGAGATTCAAATGTTCCTAGTAAGATGCTAAAGCGACACAGATAAAGGGACTGAGGGAGTATGTTGCAAGTGTTTTATCTGAATGTTGTAAAAATAGATCAGATGTTGCACATGTTAAATGGGACCCACTTGATGCAGCTGCCTGCTGCAGTTGCTAGGGCGTGCTGCTGGGGCGTCGCCGAGCGGGCAGACGCTCCTCATGTGTGGTCGAGCAGCGCGGGCCCTGTGTGGGCACGTGAAACGAGAAGGCGCGGGGAAACGGGGTGTGGGGAAACGATCTAGCATGTGCGAGCATCTATTCGGACCTCCAGGCACTGGCATCTCCGTTTTTGGATTTAAACGATCTAGTTTGTATAGTATCCATTTTTAAGTATGAATGTAAATAAGAAAAGTGTGCTATCCAAATTGCATATGAATTTTATGATATCTAAATAATTTGGATTTGAACGGTTCAGTTTTGTGAGTTTCATCTGTGGATGATGGCCACCGCCAACGGTGACCTTCTACGGCCCCGTTCGCTTGTCTTATGAGTCGTACTATTTCAGTGAAGGAACAATATTTTTCTCTCACAACAAATCAGCAAATAGTACTTTCAGCCATGACTTTTCAGCGAAGCGAATAGGGCATATCATGATAGCTAGCACGAGCACTCTGGTAAGGACATGACATTGGTCAGCGCATTCCGAGCCGTGCAACGACATGACTCATGCAAAACTCAAAAGTAAAACACGAATGAATTGAAAACATAAGATGATGATAGATTTTAAGCACTGATTAATATAAGAAGAAGAAAACTAAAAAAACTTCCTGGTACCTAAGTCTTCGGGTGTACAAGACCAATACACTCCATTTACAAATGAGGTTAAATATGAGTTAGTGAGAGATAGAGTCAAAGGAGAATGTAGAAATAAGCAGGATGACTTTTATTAATAAATATATACATATAGCAAATGAAATATTTATTTATAGAAATTCACCAAGTTTGATAGTGGTTAACTTGGTCAGCGTTGTGCATGGAACAAGACTGGGTTTGACATAATATCGGCATGGGCCTTATGGTTTACCAAAGATGTTTTATTTTTGTGAGGAAACCACAATATATTATTTGATGGGATATATATGCAAACAGCAATAATCACAATGACAACTAGGTTGGAAAATAACAATTGACAATTCAAGAGCAAAGGAGAAAATATATATCACCAAATCATCAGTTCTCTGTTTTAAAAAAGAATATAGCACCAAATCCTCAGTTCACAAAGCAAAGGAGAAATATATATCAGCACACTGCAAGATAAATCTCACTGAATATTCATCCAGCTTAAAAACCAAATGCCATTAGACCTACTAATGAAGCCTTTGAAAAGGGTCGGTTGACAGATCATGTACTTTCTCAGCAGCTAGAAGGTCATCAGGTGGACCAATCATCGTGTTAGGGGATACAAAAGCGATCTGTGCACCCCTCGAAGCCCTCTTTTCAATATGGAGCCGCTTATTGCAATCCACACGTCGCGTCGCGCTAACATCCGGGACTGCTAACTCAAGCCTCAGTGACTCCAACACTCTGGCATTTGATACAAAAAGCTTGACAAAGTTAATATGCGACTTGTTTCCTTCATAGTTTACCAACACAATTTTCCTCACACGGATGTCAAGGGTGCGAATAAGTTTTTGATATCTAAGATACGACACATCTTTCAACCAAACTGATTCTGCCTGCAAAAGCAAAGGGAACATAGAAATGATGTCAATGGTCGTCAACCTAGCATTAGAACAATCATCATCGATATGTATAATATAATTAAATTGACCAAAAATGCAGATGCGTGCACACTTTGCTACAGTGAGTCACCTTGATGTACAACCTCTCCAAGTGGGGAAAGCGCTTCACTAAATTAATAGCCGCATCCAAACAAATTTTCAAACCAGATAAAGATAAAACCTTCACACTAGGTAACACCGCCGTCATGCTAACAATAGTTGATCCCTGAGTTATATTAAGCATACAATTAAAACATGGTCAACTGAAGGGACTTGGATCCCTCGTGAAGGCTGGTGAAAGTGAGAGTGGTTTCTGTACCTGGAAAAAGGTTGCATCACACTGAAATCCAGCATAATTTGGAAAGAGGTCTCCCGAAATAACTAATCTTGGCGCAGAAATTACCGAGATGTCCACCTTGATTCCTCCAAAGTATACCAGTCTTTCTAGACATGGGGCATCCGCGATGAGTATGGCTGCCCTGTAACCTGTCCAAAAAAAATTCACACCGATGCTTCTGAGGCTAGGGGATACGATTTTCAGTCGAGGGCAGCCGGCGAGTAAGTCATGCAGAGAACTCTCTGCGATGTTGACATTCAGAAGGGTGATCTGTTGGAGAACCGGCAGGTGTAGCGTGCTGCCGGCATTGTTTCCATACGGGAAGTTGCAATCAGTGAAGTTAGCAACACGAAGGGTGGATAAGAAGCGGTGCACCGATGCTAGCAGCGGAAGAACGTGGCGGAACTCGATCTCCTGGAGGTTGTCGAGGGCGGGGGACCGGAGCTAGTCATCTAGGGTCGCCGCAGTGGGATACTTCATGTTGCGGCGAGGCAGGACGAAGCGGCGGCCAGGGCCAGGGTGTGTAGAGAGGATGCGGGAGATATCGCTGGCATGGAGGTCGGCCAACTAGGTCGAGGTTGAGAGGAGCGGAGCGCCATACGTGGCGCTAGCGGGACGAGAGGACCTGAGTGCAGGCGCCGTCTTTGGTGGGGAGGAGGGAGACGATGTCGCCGAGGACGCCGTCAGGAAGGTTGCTGATCCGGTCAGCGAGGCGCTCTTCCTCTTCTTCCAGCCTCCTCTTCTTGGCTCTGGTGACCACCCCCATGGCGGCTCCACGTCCGGGTTTGGGGATCGGGAAATCGCGGCGCCGGCGTGCGTAGCGATGAGGACGAATGGCCAGGTGGGCCTGCCATATACTCCCTCTGTCCCTAAATGTTTGTCTCTAGAAAACCGTATTTCTCTCATAGACACGTTTTCCGGACGACTAATATTAAGGGACGGAGTAGTATGTATGTTTGTTGCCACGCAGCAGCATCTGACATGTTTCTGGTCCAATCAGTTCTTTTTGGGTCCAATCTGTTTTTTTGGGCACCGCAGTCTGGTTATTCTGTCACTCAGACCCACCCAATTGATTTTTCTGTCTCCAGTCTCCTGATGATGATTAGTTGATCACAAAAAAATTATAACACGAACATTCCACACGAAATACGGAAGAGCTATTGAGTTATTGAGCTGTATTATGGAACAGTAAGTTTTACTGTTGTGACTCGGGAAATTTTGCTGCTGCAACAATCCATTTAGATTAACCGAAAAATGAGATTTCAAAATTGCTATAGCTCGTCAAAAATAATACTGGCCATTCTTCATAAAAGGTTTGTGAATGTGCAATTACAAAGTCATGGATTGATGATTGATCCAAACAAGACTGATCTCTACTCCTCAGCATGCCAGGTGCTGTAGAGTTTTGATGATCTCAAGTTCTCAACCACTGCAGTATATAACAAAACAGGAAAACTACAGAAACACCGCCGTAAACCTGGTGCCTTAATCTTTGGGTGCATACATCATCTTGATCATATCCTGACACGTGCAATTTCCATGCATGTTTCTTGCCTAGAGAAGCTTTGTAACACCTGGCCCAACTCCATGACCACGCTTTCAGTAACTGAGTCATCAAAAGTTACTGTCATCTTTTCTAATGCTGTCGCCCAAACGAAGAGCTGCTTCACAAAAGTAAATTCATGTTCAGATCCTCTGAACTGATAGATTTCAACTTCTTCGAGGCGATTCAACAACAGGTGCTCAGTTTCCCAGTTTTGTTGCTGAATGAAAATGCAACCTGGTGGGCATGTAGTTTGTTCCTGGAAAAGGAAATGCATAAACCTGTAACTGTAAGCTTAACTGATGTTGTTGAATGAAATAAACAGACAGGAATTTTGAAAAATTATCAGAGTGCCCAAATACACAAGCAAAGGCAACAAAATATTTGCAAACAGTTTTCTTTTGAACATTACTTTGAAGCCACCAGAGTGTAGCAATAGGACTGTTCTGAGCTAAAAGAAAATGGTATATCGGACATGATTATGATGTCAATAACGTTCAAGAATATTTTTAGTCGACCATAGGGCTCAAGTTATCCAATGAAAGTATGGAACCCTTTATAAATTAGGGCCATTGGTATATTATTTACCAGCACCTACTGATATCTATCTTTTATGAAACACTGCCAGACAGACAATAGTTCTTTTTTAGAAATAAAACTGGCTGCAGATAATTAAAGAAAAAAAGTTGTGCCCCGAGGGCCACTGAGCTCCCAGAAGGTCAAGCACAACCAAAAATACCCAACAGACAGCCTCTACAATTACACATTCCCAAAAGCATACTGCTGCTGTTCTCTGTCTTCCTCTGTCTGAGTCGCCACAGCTAGGGACGGGGATCATTCGTTTTGGGAAATATGTTGGTTAAAGACCGACAATAATTCGATAAATGACAGATATTTTACAACCTAAATGGCAGAACACTCTGCCAAAACCATAAACTATAGAGCACAGTCGTCATTAGTGTTACAGAATGCAACTCAATTGTATTGCATAGCCCAAAAGGGAAGAGGTATAGGTACAAATGAGAAAAACCTGCCATACAAGGGAGTAACCACACAACTATTCATAAATACATACCTCTAACAATTAGGAGATATATGAACCATAATTTTGTGGGCAAAATATAAGAATGGATGCCTAGGGGCACTGACAGATAAGGCAATGGTGAACGAAGAAATACAAAAGCGTATTGAATAAACAAATGATTGCCTTACCTCTGCCTCAGGAAGCGTCAACATCAATCTTCTTATACCAGAACACATCCTGAGAACATGAAATGCACTGGCCCCAAAACAATGTCCGTTTGCATTAACATACAGGTGCAAAATCGTGATGTCCGGGAGCATTGTCATATCTTCCATCATGTACTGATTGTTATCCATGTTCTGTATGTCCATAGGAAGTCAAAAGAAAAGGAAGTGGAGGTTGTTATCACTTAACTGGAAGCATGAATAAATTCCATGGCTAGTGCTCTACCAATAGAAATCCTTTTAGTTAGTCCCAAGCAAGTTGTATATCCCCACACATTGTGCTGGACAAACAGCCAACTCGCCATGCCTTACTTGAAGTGAAGTTGCATCTTTTTGTAATAACAAATACTTAAATATATATGGTATGCCTTGTCACATGTTCTGGCTGCCTGGTTGTAACAATATGCAAAAAATGGTATGCCTTAATTACTTCATTTTATCTTCCTTGTTAATGTAACAATATTGTGCTAATGTTAATGGAATGGATGCCTTGGCACTACTTTCTCTGATTGCACATTTGGATGCACGCACTGAAATGCATAAGAGAGGAAGTGGATTCACCTGCTGATAGAACAATGTAAGAATAAGATGTTCTATGACCGTAAAACGCCGCAAGAGACTTAAACAGGATGGATTGAGTGTCACGCCGTTATTCCCATATACAGTAAAGACGAAAGGATTCAGCAATCTGAGATGTTCCATCTTGCCAAGATGGACAGAACTTGGATCATACAAATCTGACCACAAAAGGGTTCCCAGCTGAGGGGCTGTTATGCTGGCAACCGGTTGGCTCCGACTGTAGTAGAAGCAGAGCTTAACTTTCAAAACCTCAAGAGCTGGTGCCACAATGGTGAGCTGCCGCAAGCCGCGCATATTAGCGAGGTCCATTATCTGTAGAGACCTGGAATGGATGGCGAGATTGTCCAGCCCGCGGGCATCACGGATGGTGAGCCTTTGCAAGCACGGACATCGCGGCCAGGAAATGATGTTGCCGAGTAACCCTGGGCCTTGGAGCCGGATGGAAGATAGCCAAAGCTCGCGGAGCCGAGTGAAGACGCCAACTGGTGGCACCGCGAAGCCGAGGAATCCTAGGTGAAGTGTGACACCGGTGGCGCGCTCCAGGCAGGGAAGCTCAAAGGCGCCCCTTTGAGTGGCCTCCTCCTCCTCCTCCTCATCATCATCATCATCTCCTTCTTGGGCGATCTCCTCATCGCCTTCATGGTTGATCCTCTCTTGCTCAAGATTCTGAAAGTAGAGGCGGCCTGAGAGGCAGCGCGCGGCGTCAGGGAGCCAGGCCGCCACGGATTCGGCAGTCGCGTTCCGGGAGAAGACGAGGAGGAACCGAAGGGCCGCCTCATGGGCCTGGAGGGCGGATACGATCTGGTGGGGATTTGTGTCGGAGTCGAAGGTGAGCCCTGGGAGGAGGGCCCAGACGCGGCGCCAGCGGCGGGAGAGGATGCTGGTCCGCAACGGCAGCATGAAGCGGCTGCGCGACGCCAACCCCTGCACGTGCGACGAGTTCCACCGCTACATGGACCTCATCGACCACCTCCACCACCAGCACCTGCAGCCGCCGCCGGCGCCCGACGCGCACAAGAGGGGAGCGGCGGCGGTCATGGCGATGGGCCTCCCAGAGTGGGTGCGGTCCATGGTCCCCTCCACGAACGTCGTGGCAAGCGCTACGCAAGCGCGGTGCGCTGCTGTGGTAGCTGCTCGCCTCGCCTGCACCGCTGCACGCTTGCCTCGTTTGCACGGGCCAACTGCATGGTCCGTGTGCCAGACTACCGGGTGCAGGCTCTGGCTCGGCCACTTCAGCACTGCAGAGAAACGCCACCGCCATGCTTATGCAGTTATGCTCCACTGACCGCTCAGCGTGCTGCTCCAGGCAGACGCGTCCGACGTTCGTCGTGCCGTGGCTCTTATCGTGGAAGGTTCCTCAGGATGTCATTTCGCATGCCTTTGCCACGCTGGAACTGGATTGATGACTTGGAGTGCGACAGGAGTAAAATGACCAAAACGTAAAGTTTTACTCCATCGGATGGCAAAAATGTAGGACCTTCTGTAAAGTTGGCATTTGAGCCCTCGTCCATTCTAAATGTGACAAAAAATTAAATATCGACGATTCTGTAAAGTTTTACTCAGCTAGCCATCTTTTGATTTTTAATATTAGCAGCAGATGGGTCTTCGTGAAGTTGAGCCAGGCAACGGCTGGAGCTGCGTCTTTCAATTTCACAAGAGAGAATTAAGGATGTGTTTAGTTTTCACCTAAAAATTTTTCACCCTATCACATCGAATATTTGGACACATACATAGAGTACTAAATGTAGACGAAAAAAAATTAATTGTACAGTTTGGTTGGAAACCACGAGACGAATCTTTTAAGCCTAATTAGTCCATGATTAGCCTTAAGTGCTACAGTAACACACATGTGCTAACGACGGCTTAATTAGGCTTAATAAATTTGTCTCGCGGTTTTCAGGCGAGTTATGTAATTAGTTTTTTTAATTAGTATCTCAAAACTCATTCCAAAATTCCATGAAACATCTGATGTGACACCTAAAATTTTTTTTCTTTCACGAACTAAACTAGGCGTAAAACACCTGTGATGTATGCGTGTACACATGTCTCATAAGTAGAAATAATAATTAAGGCCGTGTTCAAATGCCAAATTCGGCGCGCCGAATTGGCCTCTGCTGCTACAGTGTTCCTGTCGGAACACTGTAGCATCTTTTGTTTTTTAGTGCAAAAAAATGTCCAAAAATTGATTAATTAGACTCAAAATGTTTGTCTCGCAAAGTACAATAAAACTGTGCAATTAGTTTTTGATTTCATCTACATTTAGTACTCCATGCATTTGCCGGTATTTTAATGTGATGGGGAATCTCCTTTTTGCGTAGTAAAATTTGGGGGAGAATTTGGGATCTAAACAAGGCCTCAAGGTAAATTTATCTACACGTCGTTATGAGAGAAGATGATTTGTAACTCAGCTGTCTTATCAGCAATCATATGAACCAGGCTGCCCAAGTTTGACGCGACCTGCGCTTTTTCCACCGATGCTCTCGGCCCCAGTAATTACAAGTGTCATGGAGCAATCCACGACCGGGATATAACGCCGTGGCGCAATGCATGGCTAATTAATGAAAATTGTGGCGTAAAGCACGATTAAATAATATAAAACGTCGTGGCGCAATGCATGACCAAGTTAAGAAATATCGTGGCGCAATGCACAATTTTTTCGGGTTTAGTAAAATTCCTGCACACAAGTTTTACCAGCACGATTCCACGTAGGCTTGGCAAAGCTAGCACTGAGGATATGCATCTCAAAAGCTTACCCAAGAAGAAATCTCCTAAGTACTATATGAGAACAAGTCTCACACTTATCATGCCATCTTTCCGCATTGTCAAGGTCAGTGATCCATATGAAGTTATCTTCTTTCCCTGGCTAACGAGGCTGGGATGTGTCCTTCTCTGCGACCGATGAGACTAGAATTATTTTATTCACAACCGATGAGGCTAAACACTTGACTTCGTTATGGAATCCGCATGACAAGACCATATACCTTTTGCCAGGAACTGACAAGGCTCTAGCATTTCACCATTTTCATTCATTTGAGCTTATGCATATACATGGAGATAACTCATATTATATTTGGAGACAACAATGATCATCATCGACGTAACTTAATCAGATGTGTTCTGCGGTACAGTGCTGGAGATGTAATTAACTGGGGGCCTCTAGAAGCCCCGGGAACTAGAAGCCATCCAATCCTCTGATTGTCACATGGAGCTCAACGCATATATATTAAAGTGGAAAATTGTACTTTGTAATTCTTCAATGAATTAATAAAGTGATATTTCCTTGAACTTTTGTTCCTTGTATTTATTGTGTATTTACTTCATTTTATAAATGGATGTATACTAGCACACCTGCACACATTTAGTACCAAGTAGTACGACCCCTCGGTGGAGCATCTCCTCCATGAAATATAGAGAGATCCCTTTGTGATTTTTCTGACGAAACAAGCCTCTAGTTAGGACCCCTTTGGTAGAGCTAGAGCTCCTATCGGCTCCAGCTTCTCTAACACATTCACTGTTCATGCACTGTTCATAGGAGCATTTTTTCTCTCTCTCTCCTCTCTCCTTCTCTCACAAAGCGGGAGCAGGGGAACAAAAAAACTAGCTTCCCACGCCCCCACTGGCTCTGTGAGAGGAGTTCCCTTGCTCCCAATGGCTTTGTGAGAGAAGGAGAGAGAAGACAGACAAAGAGCTCCTGTGAATAGTGCATGAACAGTGAATGTGTCAGAGAGGCTGAAGCCGGTGGAGCTCTACCAAACGGGGTCTTAGATGTGTTTGTGTTTTTGCTACTTAAGTTTGCAACTAGAGTTGTGTAGAGGGCTTGCATTGTATTTACTAGTCTAGGCAAAGTAGTGGCTATTAGGTTTGTCTCTCTAACTAATAATATAATTTGCCTAGTGTCTTTGTGTTTGTAGAATTTTTTAATAGGGTATTCACACCCCTTTAGCCATCCATAGATCCTTTCAACGGTTCACTGGGGAAGAAGATCAAGATACATCTACAACAACTGACAACCACGTTTAGCAGCAAGATGTTGAAGCTTGGAGAAACTACATCATCAGGCAACATCATCAGCAATATAAGGTGCTTGAAGAGCGCATGGCTCAGATTGAACAAGGGAAGTGGTGTACGGAATAGGTCAAGCAAGAAGCATGACTTGACACCTCTTATCACTCTTCTCCATCGACAACAAAGCAAAATCATGAAAACCAAAGATATGGCCTTCAATGCTCATCAATCCTATCAAAATATATAGCCTCCACCTGAATTGAAACTACTAATATGGTAGATGGTATGATTAATTCTACTATTATTAATAACAAGTTTGAGGTTTATAACCAAATCATCAATGATTTGTTGAATGCTTGTATTGGTCGCCTAGCTAGAGAGTAGAATTCAAATGGTTTCTGGTAAGATTGCATAATTTTACCTTTAATATTGGCAGACCTAAATCTGATTTTGCATCTATTTCGTATGGGTCTCAACCACAAATCGTGCCTTCAAGTCTGTAAGGAAATTAAAATGGTACACAAGGTTTTAGTGTTACTAGGATCATGTCTGTGCGTTACAATGGGAAAAATAATGACATGATAATTTAAGATTGCATGTGTGTTGTGCTATTACTAAAAAGTACCATGATAATTCTAGTGGTGGCATTTTTCCATGCCTGTGGTTTTCTTTTTCAAGATTCTTACATTGGAAATAACGATACACACACCAGTACTCTTCTTATCGTTTTAACGTGTCATACTATTACTAAGTACCTTGATAATTCAAGCAATGGTGTTTATCCATGCCAATGTTTTTTTTCGAATGTTCTTACATTGGAAATAAAGATATACACATACACCAGCACTCAATAACTCCAACATCAAGATCCGGTAGCCGGCGCCTGTTGTTAGCTAGTTCCCCAAAAGTTGTGCGACCATCGGGGATGCCGCGGGGGTTACGAAGCATTTGGAATGAAATTAAGGGAGATGATATGAATAGTTTACAATTAAAAGGTTGGATGTTAGTGGGATGATATGGCTAATAGTGGGAGATGACGTGGATAGTTAGTGGAGGACGATGTGGATATCTTGCATGTCGAAATAAACTTGTTGTGGGGATTAAATTTATAAGTCAAGTCTCAGTGGGAGTTTCATAAGAGTTTCATTTACATTTAATAGATTGCCACATAAGCACTTTTGTGATATGGCAACATTTTTAAGAAGAGAGAGAATAAGTGAGTTTCATACTATTGGTACGATTACCAACTCTATATGAGTCATGAAATTAAATGTCTATGAAACTATAGAATGGAACTCTCCATTAAGAGTAGGCGTTTCATTCCTGTTTCATTTTATTTCATATGATATGGCAGTCCTGGAGACAACGCTATGAAACTCTCCACTGAGACTAAGAGATATAGATATAGATTTACCCGGTCCATCAATAGATTGTCACCCATAGTGCTAAATTCTATTGGGCTCCATGGATGGAAAAGAACAGAGACCAAAAAACCTCTCTTTTGTGCTGCTGGACACCTACTATGCATGTTATGTACATATGGCAGTCTTAGAGCATTCTTAAATAGGTCAATGTACTCCTCAAAAGCTCAAACCAAATTTTTAGGTCCCTAAACTTACTAAATGTATCACTAGAGGTCCAAAACCGGTTTTGGAACCCTGGTTGCCGTTTGCCGCTCGCATTGGGCCTGCTATAGAACTGGGGCACCTCAGGCCCGTGCCGAGGCAACTCCTCTTGGAGCGGCTTAGCCTGGCAGGGAGCGCGACCGACCTGGTCGTCCTCGCTGTGCTCCTAGGCCTGCGTGTGCTCAGCCTCTCCGACAAGACGCTCACCGGCACATTTCCCCAATGTGTCCGTGCACCCGTGCTAAAATGCTCTACCTATTAAGGAACCACCTGTTCTCGCTCTCGCCGCCGCCGCCGTCACCCAACTCCATCGAGAGTGGGGAAAGGTCGAAGGGATGAAATTTGGGGATATTTAATTTTTTGCTACTTTTACATTTGGCTAGGGCTTAAATGCCAGCTTTGTGTGCGTCTCTATGTTTTTGCCACCACGCAGACGAAAAATTCATTGTGTTAGACATTTTGCACGCGTGGCGGCCATCTCACACTCTCAGAGTGGCCTGGGGCATGCGAAAAGACCATGCTGCCCTTGCCTCCACCTCCTCTGCTCATGATGAGGGCACTCGCGGCAAGCGCATTAGGGGCTCGGGTGCATGCGCATCCGACGGTGACAGCCAGGGCCGTCATCCAAGTGGCTGATGCCAGGCGCACAACAAGCCAAATCCTTGTGTGATGTGTTCTGTGATATGTGATTTGTTTGTTTGAAGTCAATGTTTCTGTTATCTCTTTAATTGTCATCTTTGAGTGATGTGTTCTGTGATCTGTTTGTTTGAAGTTCTGTTATCTCTTGGATTTTCATGACTTGTTAGTTTGAAGTTCTTTGATTTTTTAACAACTCTAATGCTGATTAAGAATGAAATCTGAAGAAAATTGTATTCTTTACATTGTGCAGATCGTGCCTGGGCATGACACTGACACGTTGGGCCACTGTGCCCACTAGCATGTCACGACATGGTTAAACACTGATAGTGCTGTACCTTGGCCGAGGAGCAGGCACGGTGACACGGCATGGCACGACACAGCTATAGCAATCATGAACTTGGTGAAGCGATGGACGAAATGTACGTCATGAAGAAGCTGTTGCGAGCCGTCTCCACCAAGTTTGTCAACATCATTTCATCGACAAAATGTCCGTGGAGGAGGACATTGGGTTGCTAAATGAAGGCACATGAAGAACTTCTCAAGGGACGAGAGGCCCAAAGGGAAGAAAAACTTCTGATAGCAAGAACACATGACTCATTATGAGGTCATGGATGTGGATATATATGATGAGCAGAAAGACAAGAGCAAGGTAAATGCTACAACTACTAGGAGCTTGGACACTTTTCTTAGGAATGTCCTGCGAAGAAAATGAAGAATGAGACTACACTCCTTGCCGCAACATCAAGTGACTATGCGCCAACTCTCCTTTCAGTGGAGGTGCCCAGATTAATGGAGAAGTGAGGCATGCACTACGCCAAATTCTTACTGTAGGAACGGGGGCATTTTTACTGTAGGGGCGGCTGGGGTTGGAGGCGCCCCTACAGTGGGCGTCCTCGGGCCCAGCAGCCCAGCCGCCCCTACAGATGGCACTGTAGGGGCGGCCGGTAACTTGAGCCGCCCCTACAGTTGGGGCTGATCTGTAGGGGCGGCTCAATCACCAGCCGCCCCTGCAGTGCCTATTTGTCGTTTTTTAAAATTTCAAATTTGAAATGTTCAAATTTTGTTAAATTATAAGATGACTAAAATAAAAGTTGTAGATATTAATGAGTTGAACAACTTTGGTATTCATCACTTTTTATGTTGAAATCATTTTGGGTCTCAAAATTTGGTTCGGACTTGTCATTTTTTAAAATTTCAAATTTGAAATGTTCAAATTTAGTCAAATGACGAGATAACCAAAATAAAAGTTGTAGATCTTTATGAGTTGAACAACTTTTGTATTCATCACTTTTACATCTGAAATCATTTAGGGTTTGAAAATTTTGTTTGAACTTGTTAAATTTCAAATTTCAAAATTTAAAATGTGTAAAACATTGTCACATCCAAGTTTGATCAAACTTAAATGCTGAAGCAAGATTTTAGAAATTTTTAGGAAAAAAAATCATCACATTTAGAATTAGTATGAGTGAGAACAACTAGTTACAAAGTTTACCCACAGATTAAAAAGAGAAATCACACTGTTCTAGATGATCCTTACATGATTATAGTGAACAGTGTTATTTCT
Source organism: Saccharum hybrid cultivar R570 (assembly GCA_038087645.1). Classification (NCBI taxonomy): domain Eukaryota; kingdom Viridiplantae; phylum Streptophyta; class Magnoliopsida; order Poales; family Poaceae; genus Saccharum; species Saccharum hybrid cultivar. Next base: position 3,962,866 of record JAQSUU010000368.1, read on the forward strand.
TTTTTTAATCTGCGGATCAACTTTGTAACTTGTTTTTCTTCCTCATACTAACTTCAAATCTGATGATTGTTTTTCCTAAAAATTTCTAAAATCATTCTCTATCAATTTAATATTTTGGTTTTGTCAATATATACATATGAAAAGTTTGAGCAATTTAAATTTTGAATTTCAAAAAAATGCAACTTCAGACAAGATTTTGGTACCCCAAGTGATTTCAGCTGAAAAAGTGATAAATACCAAAGTTGAATAACTCATCAAGATCTACAACTTTTGTATTGGTCATTTCTTCATATGACAAAGTGGTAACGACATTGTTTACAAATGTGACACATGTCTCATAAGATTTTATAGACTGTATGAGACATGTGTAAGATTAGTGAACAATGCGTGCTAAGAATTTGTCAAATGAAGAAATAAACAAAATAAAAGTTGTAGATATTCATGAGTTGAACAACTTTGGTATTCATCACTTTTTATGTTGAAATCAATTTGGGCCTCAAATTTTGGTTCGAACTTGTCGTTTTTCAAAATTTTAAATTTGAAAGGTTCAAATTTTGTCAATTGGCAAGATGACTAAAATAAAAGTTGTAGATATTAATGAGTTGAACAACTTTGGTATTCATCACTTTTTATGTTGAAATCATTTTGGGTCACAAAATTTGGTTCGGACTTGTCATTTTTTAAAATTTCAAATTTGAAATGTTCAAATTTAGTCAAATGACAAGATAACAAAAATAAAAGTTGTAGATCTTTATGAGTTGAACAACTTTTGTATTCATCACTTTTACATCTAAAATCATTTAGGGTTTGAAAATTTGGTTTGAACTTGTTAAATTTCAAATTTCAAAATTTAAAATGTGTAAAACATTGTCACATCCAAGTTTGATCGAACTTAAATGCTGAAGCAAGATTTTAGAAATTTTTAGGAAAAAAAACCATCACATTTGGAGTTAGTATGAGGGAGAACAACTAGTTACAAAGTTTATCCACAGATTAAAAAGAGAAATCACACTGTTCTAGATGATCCTTACATGATCATAGTGAACAGTGTGATTTCTTTTTTAATCTGTGGATCAACTTTGTAACTAGTTTTTCTTTCTCATACTAACTCCAAATCTGATGATTGTTTTTCCTAAAAATTTCTAAAATCATTCTCTATCAATTTAATTTTTTGGTTTTGTCAATATATACATATAAAAAGTTTGAGCAATTTAAATTTTGAATTTCAAAAAAATGCAACTTCAGACAAGATTTTGGTACCCCAAATGATTTCAGCTGAAAAGGTGATAAATAGCAAAGTTGAATAACTCATCAAGATCTACAACTTTTGTATTGGTCATTTCTTCATATGACAAAGTGGTAATGATATTGTTCACAAATGTGACACATCTCTTGTAAGGTTTTATAAACTATGTGAGACATGTGTAAGATTAGTGAACAATGTGTGCTAAGAATTTATCAAATGAATAAATGATAAAAATAAAAGTTGTAGATATTAATGAGTTGAACAACTTTGGTATTCATCACTTTTTATGTTGAAATCAATTTGGGTCTCAAATTTTGGTTCGAACTTGTCGTTTTTCACAATTTCAAATTTGAAAGGTCCAAATTTTGTCAAATTACAAGATGAATAAAATAAAAGTTGTAGATATTAATGAGTTGAACAACTTTGGTATTCATCACTTTTTATGTTGAAATCATTTTGGGTCTCAAATTTTGGTTCGAACTTGTTATTTTTTAAAATTTCAAAATCGAAAGGTTCAAATTTTGTAAAATGACAAGATGACCAAAATAAAAGTTGTAGATCTTCATGACCTCTACAACTTTGACGTTTATCAAATTTTTATTTAAAATCATTTGTTGTCAGCAGTCAAGGTTCCAATGCAACCGGAACCCCCGTCGATCGCATACGGGCACCAACCAGTTGCAAATTGGTGGTTCTGATGGGCAGGCAAAACGTGATCATTGAGGTGGCAACGGGCGTGGCACATCCTCCAGGCGGCACGTGGCACAATAGGGACATCCCGCAGGACTACACTCGGGTCGAGGTGCATACCGTGAAGCCCGAGTTCATGACTTGGAAGATAGAACACCCTACTCCCGAGGGGCTCGTGTTACTCGGAGACGTCATGAACCAGTTCATCCTCTGGCACAGACGGGACATTGTATTGACCGAGTCTTCACCAACTCCGACTGAAGTTCATCCTCTGGAGCGACCCGTCGAGGACGAGGAGGTATACTCACCGACCCATGACCATGACCACCACACGCTAGATACTTCTCCACCTCGTACCGATCAAGGGCATGATGACATGCCACATCCTTCTCCACCTCGTACCGAGCATGGGCATGATGACATGCCACGTCCTTCTCCAGCTCGTACCGAGCAAAGGCATGATGAGATGCAACATCCTTCTCAACAAGCGCAGCCGATACATGAACAACAAGTGTCTCATGAACAAGTGGCCCCTGGAGCAGGTGATGCACAAGTTGACAAGGACGTGCCCGAATGGGAAGCTCGAAACAAAATCCCAATCAAGATAAGGCCATCGTATGTGGGCATTAATGACGTCTCGTCGGTGCACAAGTGGATGGCCCATGACCAGTTCAAGACTAAGAACCAAGTAAAAGAATTCAGAGCACCAGCTTCTGAGGAGGGCACCACTAGCAAACTGCACAAAGGGTTTAAAAAGTATCCAGCTGTTGATAACCTCAAATGGTCAAATAATTGCCCAGATAAATATGAAAAAGGCAAGAACTTCCTACCAAACCGAGTCATACAGTGCTTGCCACGTGGAATGAGAAAGTTCCACGATTGGTACTTGCGTGCTCAGATAACAGAATTAGAAATCTTACAAGCATGGATCCCTGCTGGCACATTTGGAGCCCCAGGTGGGCAAATTGCCGTTGAGTTTAAGGATATCCAGGCATGCTTTCACCTCGGACGAATGGAAATGAATCTAATTCGCATGTGGTGCCTGTAAGTCCTTGCCCTCTCTATATGATATGAATGTAATCTTTTGATTTTGTTGTAACTAACCCGCGCCGTGATTTATAGAATGCAAGCGGACTTTGTGAGAAAGAGGCCAGCTCTGAAACACGGGTATATAGACCCTTCACCTATAGCATCAACAAATTTTAATTACCCTAAAGAGTGGAAACTAGATTGCAAAGAACTAGGAGGTGGAAAGACACTTAAGGAAAAAGAGGATATCAGGAACAAGAAAATATTGGAAGAGTCCCTCAAGGTTGCGGCATACATTGCCCTATGTTTTAAAAATCTCCAACAACACGATAATATATGGATACCATACCACTTCAAGTAAGTTCGACTGTATACTTAGTTTTGTTCAATATACTTTGTTCGATGCAAAAGAGCTTATGTGTTCTTTCTATGACTAAATTCATGCAGCGATCACTGGATTTGCATAGGCGTCTGGCTCTCACATAGCATGGCATGGGTCTTTGATTCAGCGGATTCCCCAGTCGAGACATACAAAGACTTCATAGCGATTGTCAAGACGTATACATATCGACAATCCTTATTTTAGCTACTATGTTTGTATACATACTTGTAAGGTTCAATGTGGGATACTAACAAGTTGCATTTGCTAAAACCATTGGAACAGGGCATTCAGGCACTATGTCCAGGAACATAAGGGGAGGCATCATCCAAATAGGAAGGAAAAGTTGTATGTCAAAACTCTATGTGCGGTAAGTGTCATTTACTTTGGTACTCCATATATTACGTGTCTGTCAATAGTATTACTTAACGTCTCCATATGCAAAACACACAGTGTCCCAAGCAGAAGCCTGGGAGTCTACATTGTGGATACTACACATGTATTATGATGAGTACCACCGGTGGCTACAATAGAAATCCCAATCTGGTAAGTTTGAACCTCTTCGCTCGTAGTATGAAAAATTCGCATATGTTGTGATATAGCAAACCTAAACTTGTTCTCTTGTAGTTGGAGAAAGATAAAGACACGAGAAGGAACCCATACAAGGATGACGAGCTCTTAGAGATGGTCGGCGACCTTTGCAACTTTATAATGGACCAGATTGTGTACCATAAAGGCACTTACCATCATCTTCTTTCCGACTTAGGTAGTAATCCTCTATACCAACACCTTCGTGAGACTGATAGGCTAGCCCTAGGCCGTTGATGACAATGTGGACTTATGGTATGGTTTGGATCAGACTCAGGAAATGGACTTTGTTTTGCACGTGGACTTATGGATTTCTTAATGGACTATGTTATAATGATTGACTTCATAATGGACTATGTTGTAATGATGGACTTTTGTGAATTATGACTTGTGATGATGTTCTAATTAATGGTCTTGTGTTTATGGATGTATATCTGTATATTTGTGGCGGTCAGATTCGAATTTGAATTATATATATATATGGTCAGATTTGAATTTGAATTATTTTTTTTGCCTGAAAATCCACTGTAGGGGCGGTTCTTGATTGAACCGCCCTTACAAATACACACAGCAGGGGCGGCTGATATTACCAGCCGCCCCTACAGAGGTTACTGTAGGGGCGGCTGAAAACACAAGCCGCCCCTATAGAGGAACTGCAGGGGCGGCTGAAAACACCAGCCGCCCCTACAGAGTGCACTGCAGGGGCGGCTGAAAACACCAGCCGCCCCTACAGAGGAACTGCAGGGGCGGTCAGGAAACCGCCCCTACAGAGGCACCCTCTGTAGGAACACCCTGGGAAGGGCGGTTGGCGTAGCCGCCCCTACAGAGGCTCTAGAGCCGCCCCTACAGTTAAATTCTGTAGTAGTGATGGGTGGCCTAGCTACCTTGTTGCCTTCTTGCATGCATAGCATGCAACACGGTCGGGCCGGCGAGAGAGCTGTTGAGACTTGGTGTAACCTAGCTACCGACAGGTAATGGCTGTCTGGGACCCTAGCTAGCTAGCACGACGCAGATCGGGAGAGGTGCAGTGCTGTGCTTTACTTCCCTTTATTTGCCTTGTTTTCCTTCACTTTGCTTTGCTTGCTGATCCATCAGCCTTGGACAGACAAGTCATATTTAAGGGGCATATCGCTTTAGGCCCACACTGGACTTCTTATTATTCTTCTACCATATAACATAGAACTATGTATTCTAACACATGCTCATAGAGGCAGTCAAGGGTGATCGACCAGCCTCACATCCTGGCCGGAGCATGGGAATGGGAGAGTGGCCACGAAGATGCATCAAGTAACGCATGGTGATGGAGAAGTGGTGAGCCAACACAGGACATCCCACACAGCCATATTGGGACGAGGGCCTTTCAAGAGACAACTTGTCTATGTGTTTGGTTATCATACTTGGTGAGGATGCATGGAAACGATGTCATCGAGGGCTTGTAATGTTTTTATTTATATATAATGATGAGTATAGGTGAGTACATAGACAGCCTGACAAGGTTGTGCCCAATTTGCACACATCTTGGCCCATACGAATAACACAGCCTGTCATCATAACAGATGACACGACCAATAAAAGCAATGTTTTCGACAGCCACCAGTGGTTTTCATTTCCATGTGACCTAATCGGAGCTCCAAAGTCTAAAGTGCTCAACTCCCCAAAAATTCATCGAAACATGGGAAAGAAAAATGGCTAGACTAGAGAATATTACCTCTATCTTGAAAATATAGTAGATTTTGAGTTGTAGAAACAAAACATGGATTGATCAGAATAGAGCACAATGGATCTAGCTTTTTTTCAATGATATGCTAGCATATCATATCCACCATAGATGGTACCAAAAATAAATTACAAAAATGTTGATACATGAATATTTTTATGCATATTCCTTCCATGTTTCATATCCCACAAACAGAAGATTAAGGTTCTGATACACTTCAGGTTGCATATAACACCTCCTTATGGTTATGATACATCAATTTCATGCATACTTCTGGCTTAGAGAGGCTTTTGAACATCTGGAACAACTCCTTGGCATTGCTTTCAGTTGTTGATGAGCTTAAAGTTACTGTCATCTTGTTCAGTGATGTTGCCCAATTCAAGAGCCACTTCACAAAATTAACTTCGTGTTCAGATCCTCTCAACAGTTCGATTTCAATTTCTTGAAGGTTAATCAACAAAAGTTCCTCGGTTTTCCAGTTTGGTTCATCACAAACACAACCTGCTAGGCATGGAGTTTTTGCCTGACACAACAGCATATTAGCATTGTAATATTAACAGATAATGTTGTCTGGAATAAAAGGAGAGGAACAGATTGAATGAATGTTTAGAGATGTGTCAACAGGACATCAACAACACATCAAAATTATGGTAAACAAAATTGGCGCAATGTACATTATCTTTTAATAGAACTGTAAAGAACCATGAGCCATTTTTCTAACAATAGACCATATAGTCAGCAAGGCTATATCAAATGGAACGGACTGACCTGCGGAAAAATCTTACAATTTCTTAACTGTTACTGTTACTGTTTTGCTATCACAACTGGGCCTACCCTGCGAAAACTCCATCAACTTGCTGTCCACTGCCTTATTTTCAAACAGACCGACCAACTAAAAAATGACACACATCTCCACCCAGGTACTAGAATATGTTTTGATAAGGAGAAACATATACCATACTTGGCACAGTTAAACTTTGAAACAAACAAGTATGAAATCAGTGCCTAGAGCAACTAACAACTCATTGGTCCAATCATATGTTCGACTACTACCTTAGATTTGTATGAACCAGGGGCATATTGCAGGAACTGCAAGAGCATATTTCTTACCATTACTCCTTGCTACCCCACAAATGTGACATAATATTTATTGTATGTAGTGTGCAGTCAACCAATCATATGTTCGACTACTACCTTAGATTCGTATCAGAAAATACTTTCATAATACCCATAGTTTAAGTAGGCGATAGGCATGTATATTCTATTAGAAACGAATGGTCAGGTACTCAGATTTGTGTTATCGGTGCTGCGTCCATGTCCAAAATGCTAACTTTTTTAACGTTTCAAGTAGAGGGAATATAAGATAATAACAGATAACTTTACCTCTGCCTTAACATTCTAATAATACCAACACCAGCTTTTTTATTCCAAGACACATCCTGAGAACATGGAAAGAGCTGGCCCCGAAGGAATGCCCACTTGCATGTACATTTAGGTACAGAATTGAAGGGTTAGGGAGCACTTTCATATCTTCCATCAAGTATTGACAGTTGCTTAGATCCTGTGGGTTCAAAGAAAAATAAAAAAAAAGATCATATTAGACTGTTGCAAAGAGACAGAAACATATTAGTACTGTGAAATATTTCTAAAAGGAGTAAAAAATGAACCAGCTTCAAAACTATTTCCATTTTGACCATCTCGTTAGCACAACATTCGATTAGTGCTAGGTTGAATGTCTTAGTGCAAAAGGCATGGATGATTTTAGATCACAGCCTAGAAAAATTGGCCAAGTCTTAGCTCAGCACCATATATATTTCTTTTTTGAGCAGTGGTGGAGGTTGCATCTAAATTGAGCAGGGACCATACAGTAAAAACTAATAGCTATTGATTAACTCCTAAAACTTAGGTACTTGATACTGTACACGTCCAATAGAGTTTGTAAAACTGGGCGGCGGTGGGGGATGGGGGATATATTTTAGAAAAATACCAAACTAGGATTAAAAACATGGCCATCATTGTTTGCAGTTAGCACCAAGGAAACAATTGAGGTATAAGGTAACTAATTACTCACACAGAACCTGTTCATTACAAGATGCTTAACAATTTAAAATTCTCTAGAAAATAGTTTGAATGAATATCATTTATCGGCAGGAGGACATGTTGGAAAAGAGTGCTAATTGAGTGTGCTCAGCAGTGTTGCAGGTACTAGAGCAAAGCAAAACAGAAGATAAATCTTGATGTCAATTGTCTAATATATATTATTTATGTTCCCATATATGCTGGTTTTTTTAATTTTTTTTACAAAAGAATCAAATGCAACATGTCTTACTCTACTAGATCAATTGTTCCAATGTTAGAGAGAATCAATTTTTTTTCTTAAATATCTCCGAAGTACTGTCACTTATTATTAAACAATTCTGAAGTACTTTCATGATGACTACTCTGCTCAAATATTAGTGATAATGTCCAAATAAATGTACAGTTGGTTCCAGGTAAAAGAGGAAGTGAACTGCAGACTAGCATATCACTTTGTTTTGCAAATATATGGTTCCAGATAAAAGAGGAAGTGAACTCACCCTCAGAATGGCCAGTGTCAGAGTAAGAAATTCGATGGCCTTAAAGGGCTGCAAGAGCTTCATACAAGCTGAGTTGTTCGGAGTGCCATTTGATCCTTGGACTCCATATACAAAATATGACAACTCCCCAATGGACCGGAGATGTGGCATCTGGCCAAGCACTGACCCTTCAAATCACTCCATTCGAGAAACACAAGCTGAGGGGCTGAAACAGTAGCACGAAAGCAGAAGAAGAAGCAGTTGACCACAGTTAATTTCTTTTTTTTTTTGAAGGAACAGGAGGGGTTGCCCCCTACTGGATTTTATTGAATTGAAAAAATACAAATACAAAGGCCAAGCCTTGGAATCAGGATACAAAGAAAGTAAGAAAGAAAAATAGCAAAACTAAACAAAGCTCTGTAGCCATTGATCTAACTGAGGCTCGTATTTGCTCCTAGCTTTAAGCTTAACTAAAGCTAGTTCTTTCCTGAAGGTAAACTTGCACAGTTAATATCTTGAGCACCGTCGCCTCTATTCTGAGCTCCCACAAGCTATCAAGGTTGCTGAGCTCCACTTCTAGGAGAGATTCTGAATTTATAACGAGATCGGACAGACCACGGGCATTACGAATCTTGAGGACCTGCAAGCAGGGGCAATGCCAACGCGACTTGGACGAGGAGACGGCGTCGCCGAGCAGGCACGCGCCACCGAACCACACGCGTTCTAGGTGGAGGATGGTGAGCTGGGCGAATATGCCGGCGAATGGCATAAAGGTGCACAGAAACTCTAGGTCAAGCAAGATCTTGGCGGCGTTCTCGAAGCTGGGCATCTCAAAGAACCTTTCTTTCTCCTCCCTCTTCAACACCCTCGACGTCGCCGGCATTCCTTCTGGATCCGGCGCATGGTTCACGAGGACCAGGGTTCCACCAGAGAGGCGGCGCACGGCCGCGGGGAGCCAGATCACCAGCAGGGACGGAGCCAACGCACGGGCAGCCCGGGCTCGACTCCCCCTACGGCTCCAGGGCATGTGGAGCCCCCCTGTAGCCCCATCTAAAAATTTTACTTGTCTATGTATAGAATAGGAGGGGCTGATATGTTTTGGGCCCAATTTTATAAAGAATAAAGCATTATTAAGTCAAAGCACAAGAAGGCCCAGTAGTCAATAGTGAATAGTGAAAGAAACCCTATCGATTCCACCGTAACCGCTGCCCTTCCCCGATACGCGTGGCGGCGGCTTCCCTGTTCCCTCCCCACGCGGACGGCCAGGCTGGCGGCGACTTCCCCTTCCCACGCTGATGCCCAGGCGGCGGCTTCCCCACCCCACGCGGACAGGCGGCGCGGCTCCTGGCGGGCGCTGCAGCTAGGCAAGCAGGCGAGCGGGTGCCCACGACCGGCGACGGCGGGCAGGCCGCGCACACCGGCTGGAGGTTGTGCTGCAGCAGGAAGCCCCTGACGTCAGCACCAGAACGGAGACAGGTTCATCAGGACGTGGTTGCGGCACTATCGACTCCTCCCTACGCTACAAGGCCACATCTAGCAACGCTACAGCAACCCGGTGCATAGACCACAGAACAGAACCCAAACCAACTTGTACACTATGCCCTCCTCAGAATATAAGGGGAGCACACTCCTTATAGAAGGGGGAGACCGGACGATAGACACGTTGAAACCCAACTCAGCTATAGAGAAGGCCGGATTCATACTCGCTGAGGAAGAACACCGATGAACCCTATGATAGCACCAAGCGATCCCCTATAACTCTCTTGATTTTCACCATTGTAATTCCCCAATTGGGATTCAAAACACAAAGATCACTATACTACTGGACATAGGGCTCACAAGCCTGAACCAGGATAAATCGAGCAATGTCCCTTCCGTGTTTTGATTGTCTGAGCCACCGGAGACCCACATATCAACTTTCGACAAACAACCATGATGCTGGCTGCGGTTACTATACGAACCTGCGACAATGCCCATACCTAAATAGTTGTAGTGCCAGAGTGAAACTTAGGAAAATTATTATTATGGAGTTTCCCCAAAATAGGTAATCCTGGCACAGGGATTACCAACACATCGATCTTAGTTCCTCCCAAAAATAGCAATCTTTCTCGACATGGGGTGACCTTGATGATGAGTTGTTGTAGCTTATTAAAGTTTCTCCAGCCAGAATGCACACCGATGCTTATGAGGCTTGACAACATGATCTGTGCACAAGGGAAGTCCCAGCATAGCAAGAAGCTCTGCAGGGCTGGCGAGCAAGGCATGGAGGTAGCTCTCCAAGATGACGATATCCACAAGGCTCAGCTGCTTGAGAAGCGGCAAGTGTGCCACTGACATTGTTTTGATCCTGGAAAACACAGCTACTGAAAGTGGCGACATGAAGGGTGGACAAGAAGCAGTGTACTCCTGATTTTGGAAACCGGATAACATGGTCGAGCTGGATCTCCTGTAGCTTGTTGAGGGCAGGGGATTGGAGCTAGCCGCCTAGGTTCGTGGTGAAGACAGAGTGGTAGTGGCTGCAACAGATAGAGAAGTGGTGGGTGGGTCTCGGGTGCAAGGAGAGGATACTGGAGACCTCGCTAGCTGCAGGGATGCCATGGACAAGTGGGCCATCACAGACCTCGAGGTTGAGGAGAACGGAGTGCCATAGGTGGCGCCAGCGGAAGGAGACGATGTCGCTGAGGACACCATTGGGGAGGCTGTTGATCTGGTCAGTGAGGAGCTCTTCCTCTTCTGGCCTCCACTTCTTGGATCTGGTGGCCACCCCCATGGCGCCGCATGGAGGTTGGTGGAGTGGAGGTCGTGAATGGTAGGCGTCGGTTGAACGCTGTCGAACGCCCAACACCCATACATAGATAGGACTTCTGCCTACGTTGTGCATGTTGTTATATCGAAAAATCATATGTTATGACCTACTATTCTTTGATGGTGCTGTTAGTAGTTCCTTCTTAGGTTTTGCCAATCCAATGACCTTCCCCCCTTGTGCATTGTTGGTTCGAGATTCACAAATATATAAGGGCCTGTTTGGATTTTCTCCTCTAAACATTAGAGCTAAAGCTCCAAACAAGTGTTCTAAATTTAGCTCTAACTTTAGGCCACCCCATATTAGAGCTTGAGAGCTCAAAAGTGAGCTAAAGTGCTCTAAAGCTTTTAGAGCTCTAATGTTTAGAGAAGGGGATCCAGACAGGCCCTAAAAAAGATATATATGATTCATTTGAATCTTTACTAGATTGTCATTAAAAGGAGGTAGAGAAACATCAGAAGTCAACAAGTTTCCGCTTATGACTAAATTTCAAACCACAAGTTGTTTAGCCAAACTAAAATTTGGTAGAAATGACGTAGCAGTTTCTAGTGCTTTGAATTTAAATGCTCATTTGCTTCTTATAAACCAACGGAGCCATGTCCATTCTTTCAATTCCATTACGATTTGAAGTTCAGGAGTAGAATCGCAGGTCTTACCTGCTTACAAACAAGACCAATAATGCTTGACAACAATGACCAAATTTGAAAACATCATGATATCAGATGTCTTATCTCATCCTTAAACATCACGAGATAAGGCTATATATAGGATAATGATGGATTCTATTTTTTAAAGCATCATGGTATCCTTAATCACTGGAGTAGTTACCAAGAAGAAAAACTGCCTAGTGCCTTAGTCTTTGGGCAGGCCATTCACAAATGAGGTCAACAATGAGTTATTAAGGAGAGATATATAGAGTCCAATCGAAATGCAGAGATAAGACAGACTTCTTATATTAAATATATATAGAAGATCAAATACGTTAGCATAGATTATCAGCATATTCCACAATTACTCATATTGGTGCTGCGCATGGAACAAGACTGGATTTTTTTCATGGGCCCCGTGGCTTACAAAAAAGTTCTTTCATGAGGAAACTGAATGGATTAGATAGTAATATGATTTGACGCAAATATATGCAAATTGCAAAAAAAAGAACCCCATGGAAGTGAATAATGGAAATCTCAGTGTTCTCCGTTTAAAATGAAATATAACACCAAACTGGTTGACAAGTTACAATATGCCTTGAGAAGAGATAGCAAATGTCAACACACTGCAAAATGATTAGACCTTGCTGAGAAATGTTCCATTGGTGTCATTTGATGTACTAATGAAACTTGCGAAAGGGGTCAGCTGATAGATCATGTACTTGTTCGGCACGATGTTCGTAAGGAGACCCGGTCAATATGTTAGGAGATACAAAGTCAGACTGAGCACCCCTTGGAGCTCTCTTTTTGATCTGGAGCAGCCTGTGTTGCCTTCCAATCCATTTGGTGCTAACGTTTCGGCGTTCTATCTCAAACCTTATTGACTCCAGCACTCTTGCATTTGATACAAAGAAGCCAGCCAAGTTAATATGTGACTTGTTGCCTCGGTAATTTCTTAGCACAATTTTTCTTAGACCAATGTCAAGTTTCCGGTATGTATACCAATCTTTCCCCCAAACTCTTTTTATCTGAAAAAGGCAAAGTGAACATAGAAATAGCATCAAGGGGCAACCTGACTTTAGAACAATATTGATGTTCTACAAATGACAAAAGAATGCACATGCACACTCTGGTACGGAGGCTCAGCTAGCTCACCTCGATGTACAACTTCTGCAAGTGGGGAAACCACTTCAATAAGTTAATAAGTGTTGGATATTTTGTGGGCTTGGCCCATTTAATATTTAATAAAACTTATAAACTCTATGGTTCGATTAAGGATTGGTAAATGGTTTAGTACTGTATGAGAAATTGATTGAACGATTGATTCGACTTATATGGTTGAATTCTGACCTACTACATTGAGAAGTTGAGAAAAGAATAATAGAATGCCACACGCGCGCGCACTGCCACCGCCGGCGGCCGGGCCGAGGCGTGGCTTGGCTTGGCTTGGCTTGGCAGGCAGGCAGCGAGTGGACGGATGGTACGGTACACTACAGGAAAGGTTTTGTCACTCAAGTTTTCATCAATACGGGAGTTACTCATTTGATTGGAAACTGAGTTGGCTTGATTACGGGAGTTGCTCCTGAAGCCTTCTCCTTCACCTTCCTGACTCCTGGCTTTCCGGCTCCGTCATGACATCTCTCTCTCCTGAAGGCATAAAATCCAGTCTTTCCAGTCAGTCAGAAGTCTCTAGATCAAAAAGAACCACATCTCCCGTATGTGTTCTCCCCGTTCCATCTCCTGCGCGCACACGAGATGGAAGAGTAGAGCCTCCGGAATGCCTCCGCTTCAACGTGTTCACCTGCTCGGGTGAAGGGTGGCCATAGCGTTTTTGGGGAGTGTCCGCAAGCGGCACGACTACTCGTTGTTCATCTTCACGGCATCCTTTCTGCACTGCACCGATCAGGACGACTACACCAACAAGGCACCATGTTTCCATCGGGTGCATCCGGCTCTGCCGTAGGGTATGATAGCGTGCTTCATCATCCTCTTATGTTTTTTATCAAAACCTTGCTGGTTAGCATGATCTACATGATGTTTCCCTTACTGGTTAATATAATTCATATGATGCTCTTGTTTATTTGGAATAAGCAATATGTTGATGTCATCATGATCATGCTTATGATGTTTCTGTTCTTTTCAAACAAGCACTTAATCACCACTGTTATGATTATGATCATGTCATTTTGTTGGATTAAATTAAACCTGAAATTACCTATATTTCTAAAATAAGTGCATCCAGGCAACGATTGACATCATATATGGCAAGAACTTTCACACTGCTGACCACCACAGACATGCTAACTATGGTTGCTCCCTGAGTTAAGCAGGAAGAGTTCACACATCATGATTGATATACAGCAAAAAAGGGTTTAATTTAATTTGGATCTGTCATGACGGTGAAAATGAGGACGCATACATGTACGTACCTGAAAAACCGTCGCCCCAAACTGAAGCCTGGGAAAGCCGTCAAAGAGTTTCCCCAAAATAGCCAATCTTGGTGCAGAGATTACCAAGATGTTCATTTCAGTTCTTCCAAAATACAGCAACCTTTCCAGACACGGGGCGTCCTCAATGACGAGCTGTTGTAACCTGATGCCACACAAACCACCAGAATCCACACCGATACTTCTGAGGCTCGAGGACACGATTTGCAGCCGACCGAATCCGCTGTTGTGAAGTAGCAACAGGCTCTCCAGGACAGGGCAGCTGGCGAGCAAGGCATGCAGAGAGCTTTCTGAGATGCCGACTGCGAAAAGTGTCAGCTGCTTGAGAAGCGGCAATTGGAGCGGGCTGGCATCATTTCCATCTGGGAACCTGCAGGCCCTGAAGCTGGCGACGCAAAGAGTGGACGAGAAGCGGTGTACTGATGGCAGTAGGAGATGACCGTTGTTGAAGTCGAGCTCCTGGAGGTTGTCGAGTAGGGGGAAACGGAGCCAGCCATCCTGGAGGTACGACGAAGCGGCGGCAAGGGCCAGGGTGTGCAGAGAGGATGCAGGAGATATCGCTGGCCCTGGCCAGGATGCTGCTGCTAGCTGAGTCGTCGTGGAGGTCGAGGTTGAGAGGAGCGACGCGCCATAGATGGCGCCAGCGGGAGGAGAGCACCAGCGTGCGGGCGTCATCTTTGGTGGGGAGGAGGGAGACGATGTCGCCGAGTATGCCGTCGGGGAGGCTGCTGATCCAGTCGGTGAGGCGCTCTTCCAGATCCAGCCTCCTCTTCTTGGCTCTGGTGAGCATCCCCATGTCGATGGCCGATGGTGGCGCGGCGGCCGATCGGGGCGTCGAGGTTGTGCCACACACAGCCACTGCGATGCGAGATCACGAATAATTTGCCACGCCTGGCTTCTGCACTTGTTTTCATTTAGGCTTTGGGGCCAATCATCTGCTTTAATTTTCGGCCCACTGCAATCTGATTACTCTATCTCCTTGATTAACGGTTTCATTCCTGGCTTCCTGCACAACGCACACACATGGGCATGGCATGGCGCCGAGCAGTTTGAGAGTTTTTTGTGTCACCAGTACGCCTGCTCCTCTTTTGTTGGTCCCACACAAAATTTTAGCACAGTTGTTATGCCCGACAAATCGAAATTCCCATAGATGAAGTTGAGGTCCAGGCCAACCAAATCATAACCAGATTTTATTCAACCAAGCTTCAACTTGCTGCGGCCCAAATCGAGCTTCTTACCTTTGAAATAGATGCTCGCCGTAACTAAAATCAAGCTTTACACCGCTGAGCTTAAGCTTTATGCTGCTGAATCAAGCATCTCGTGCTATATCGAACGAGAAAATTGTATATATAGGACTGCAATCGTTGTGCTTCGCAGTTTCGCCATTGGTATCGTGGACTTCGCAAAAAATAGGTCTCTAAACATGAGACACTTGATTTTCTTGCCATTTTGTGTGTTTTCTCTCTTTTCTAGTATTCTTCCATGTACTTGTCACCTGAATGGAAGTATTTGCTCTTCTATGAAATTGTTGTGTCCCTAGCTGCTCCGTACGTCTGCTTGGTCTTTCTCCACCCTAGCCCCAATCGATACGAAGCGCGCCGCCCTTCTTGACCTTCCTCAACGGAGACGCGGCAGCCATGGAAGGCCCAGACGACCTGGACGACCGCCGGCGCCGCGGCTGCGCCCAGCGACGTCCTAGCCGCGCCTACCCCAGGTGTTGCCACGCCGGCCCCAGGCTTGGCCGCACCAGACGACCCAGCCTAGCCGCACTGGCCCTAGGATTGGCCGCGCCGACCCCAGCCAGTGGCCGGCATGCCCAGGCGGGAGCGACCAACACTACCAGGCTGCGGCTAGCACGCCCAGCTAGCGACCAGCATGCCCAGGCAGGAGCGACCAGGCTCAGCGAAACAAACAGAGACCACCACTTAAGGCCACAGGAGCAAAAGTGTCTTTTCAAGTGTCATATACTTGTAGAGAGATTTAAAAATAGAGGAAATACACATAATGGCAAGAAAATCAGGTGTCTCATGTTTGGAGGTCTATTTTTACGAAGACGACGATACGAGTGGTGAAACTGCGAAGCGCAACAATTGGAGTCCCAGATATGCATTTTTGTCCTATCGGGCAAGCTGCAACTTAGGTGTGTGCTGTACCGGAGAGAAGATGAGTAAACAACCGAAAAATAACTGAGAGTTTTTTTTAATGGAGAGATTTATCTAGTCGTATTGGGCTGTGGATGTTAAAATTGGAGGCCCAGTTCCTAGATGCACTCCACCCTCCACGTGTGGAGACATGGGTCGGAGACACGGGAAGGAGACACCGAAGCTGCAGCGGTCCCTAGGATGTCGGCCTCTATTTGATCACCGGACTAAAGTTTAGTCTATGGTTGCATAATAGGCTAAATGTGGACTAGTTATGTCAAGATCTATCATCTTTGCCTCAATAATGGTAACCCCTTCTATTAACTAAAGCCTGGAATGAATACGATTACTTTATCAAAGATCGTCTATCTCGAAGAAAACTTACACACCATCTTGAAACTGAAACAATGCAGTTTTATATGGTTCACGCCCCTGCAGAATTTGTGTTTGGTTCATATTTACTATCACACACACCACTCGACTTGAAAGTGGTGGGACAATCTGTGGCCCCACGTGACAGAACACCTCCAAGGGGAACTGGTTGAGCCGGGGCACCAGACCATGTGGACTCACATCACACATCACTGGCCCACTCAAGTCCAGCACAACACAGCAAACGAGGAGCTGGTTGAGACGGACCAGGCGGAATCACAGATCGCTGGCCCAGCCTCCCGTCTCTCCCTTCCTCAATTCACCTCCACCGGCCAAACCCTTGCTCCGCCGGCCGGCACGCTGGGGTCTGTCCGCTCCGACCATGGATCAGCCGCCAGTGGCGCGTCTGATGGATGAGCTCGTCGAGGAGGTTCTCGTCCGCGTCCTGCCGGAAGACCCCGCCAGCCTTGTCGGCGCCGCGCTTGTCTGCATTCTGCAAGCACTGGTGCCGCATTATCTCCGGCCCCAACTTCTGCCACAGGTTCCGCGAGCTCCACACCAATCTTCCCGTGCTCGGGTTACTCCGCGAGCGCCCGTCTGGCACCGATTTCGTCCCCGCCTCCTCCTTCCGCATGCCCCACGCCGCCCGCGCCAACTGGTGGATGCTCGACGCCCGCTACGGCTGCGTGCTCTTCTATGATACCTCCGACCCACGCGCCATGGCCGGCACTAAGTTCGTCGTGTGGGACCCCGTCACGGATGACACGTGGAGGATCCCCGTGCTGCGGTCCCTGCTCTTTCCCTGGAGCGCAGCGTTGCTCTGCGCAGCTGCAGGCTGCGACCACCTCGACTGCCGCGGTGGTCGTCAACACGCGTCTGGAAACGTCGGAGAGGAACCTCTCATCCGCCTATGTGTACTCATCCTAGGAAGGTGCATGGAGCAATCCTACCTCTATGCCGCACCAGGGTGACTGTATCATGGCGCATGGTGCCCTTGTCGGAAATGCGCTCTACTTCAGCTACGACCAACACACCAGAGTCCTGGAGTATGATCTGGGTAGGCAGCAACTGTCGGTAAAGGTTCCATCTGAAGTTCGTGTATGGTAGCACTGGGCATAATTAACCGAAGACTGAAGACCGAACCGAACAGACCGAAGTGACCGAGACCGAAAATTTCGGTCACAAGTTCGGTCTTCAGTTTGAAGTAACCGAACTAACCGGACTTAGTTCGGTCATTACCCTCGGGTAACCGAACTAACCGAACATTTGAATTTTGTTGACATAATATGTAATTTAGACTATTATTAGTGATATAATATTTATTCTACTGGGTTTATATCAACCATCACTCTTATCACTATGTTTAATCTATATTTTGTATTGTATTTTTGCCTTGAAATAGGAAAAAATATTGGTAAAAACCTGTTGCCACCTTACATAGTTGCCATTGCGGGTCCATTTTCATTTGGATGGGTTGTGGGCTATTCAGTGTTCATCTAAAGTCCAGCCAAGTTGAGAAGATAGGAGACTTCAGTTCCCACTTCATTGTTGTTCCCTACATAAGCTTCTGCACTCCCTGGTACTACTAGTCTTGTGGTCTTCTCTATCCTTTACCAATACAACTTTACTATGCTGTGATTTGCCAATTATCTGATTTATTACTATTTTAGTTAATAGCATGAAAATATAACCGCTGTTTATGTGCTAAAGAACAATGAGGTCTATCGCAATCGCAAAGTGCTATAAACCTATACAACAAATAGTTTTTTTTCCCTTTAACAGATCATTTTTAGAATCAGCATACTTTGGATTTATTAATGTACAACACCTGTTACAGATGGATGATGGGATCTTGACACGGTCAAGATTTTGGCTGGGGTGCCGGGACAGGAAAGTCTCTAACATCCAATCAAAATAAATAAAAAGAATGTTCCATCACAAGAGAAATGTGAAATGCCATGAGATAGAAGACTTCGTAGTTTCTATACTTGTTCCCTAAATACCAGCATCACTGCTATGATCTGTTGGTGGCATGTAACAACAGAACAATATGGATGGTTATCTGTGTTACACAAAGGTAGGTGTTTTCTTTCAGTTCGATACCCATCCTTGCTTAATGATCAAGTGCGCTGTTAACTGGTGGACCTGTGATAATAAGTTAGTGTTATTTTCCTGTTTCTTACTTTGGTTAGCCATTAGAAGAAACTTGTTAGTCCCTTGTGGTAGTTTAAACAGTAAAGACTCAATGGGAGCAAATCAATTCTTCAATCAGCTTATGTAATTTCCCCAAAATTTGTCAATTTCTGCATCACTGGATCTGGCCTCTACAGGTGGTGAGGGATCAAGAGGGAATGCTTTGAGTGCTGCACAAACTTAAGGTGCTCTTGTGAAAACCTTTCTTGGTCAAAGGGGAATTTCTGTGGTCAGAGTAGTAGTGGTAATGACAAATATATGTCAGTATTGTTGTTGATACTAGTCCTAGTATGCTGGCAATTGTGGTTCTGCCTTTTGTTTAAGGATTGCTTTCTTAACTTTAGTTGCCTGATCGGTGGTGTCAAATGACAAATTTTGTAACTTGAGTAGTGATTATTTGGTTTAGCATTCAACCACAGTGCGCGAGACTGCACTATATTACCCTGGTGCACTAGCACCGGAGTGCATACAAATTTTGTTACTAACTTGGCTGATATTCACCATACATCCAAAGGAATTCGTTATGTTGCTTGAGTGGTGCACCACCATCAATTAGATGCTACCTTCCCCCCTGTTTAACCCTGTCCAGCTTTACTTAGTGTTTTTGTTATGTTTGCTGTTGGGATTGAGAGGAGAGAGTCGATGGGAGCGGCGGCGGCGTCACGCTACAGTATCTGCGGTGCTACCGTACCTGCGGGTACTGTTCACGTGGAGAGAGTGGCAGTGGACTGGCAGCTAGGGCTGAGGGGCGCTGGGAACGCCGGCCGTGGGGCTTCGCCCACGGCCGGCAAGAGAGAAGGTTTTTTCTTCTAACCTCTTGCTTGATTAGATTGATACATCTCCTCTCCTTATATAGAGAAGAGGTCTTATTCGACCCCTAAGCAAGTGACTAATTAACCCTAACAGGCTAAGGCCCAATAGGCCCTTGACTCTTCTAACAGTTTTTCTTGTGATGGTCAGCCTATCTTATCAGCATGGAACAATGTTTTTCTCTAAGAACAAATCAGCTTCAGCCAATTTATCAGCTACAGAAACCATCAGTCGAACGACCTTCATATATGTAAACATGGTACCTGTTGAAGAGCAATGAGTTTATGAATACGGCCTAGTAATGTAAAACCTATGTTACAAACCCTTTAACTTTTCTTATGATGGTCCATTTTTAGAATTAGGTAGGTAGTTTCCGAATTTATTCATGTTTTGCACCTATTATTGGCAAAGATTGGGATCTTTGGCAGCTTCTCTAAATTTAGTCTGGGTTGCTGGGTGAGGGCAGGGAGGTGTCCAAAATCCATTCAAGAAAAAAAAGGCTCCAGCAAGGGAGAAACCAAGAATGCCATTACCTTCATGGATTTATAATTTCTACACTCCAGATACAAGCATAAGGCCTATCTTTAACCTTGTACATTCATTAGCACATGGATGGTAATATGTGTTAGGCAAAGGTTGGCGTTTTCTCAGTGGTGAGTGATTAATCAAACATAGCTGTTAAATGGTGCAACTGGGGATAAATGAGTTTGTGTTCTTTGCCTGTTTGGTTTGCCGTTAGCACCAAAATGTAGGTCCCTCTTTGTTGGTTAAAAATAAATGTTAGGAGGGCAAATATATTCCTCAATCGTCTCATATTATTTGTTTAAATTTGTGAATTTCTGCAGCATTGGAACACCTCTACAGACGAGGGACAAAGAGCAAATGGCTTGAGTGCTTTGACAAGCTGAAGTTGCTCATGTGACAGTTTTTTAGCCAAGGAGAAAATTAGATAATAATAGTAGTTGTACTGAAAAATGGTATCTGCTTTATGATAAGACAACTCTTGAGCTTCAGGGATGTTTGTTCTGTGTTTTGTTTAGGGTCTTTTTTTCCTTCTTAATTTTGTTTGTTTGATTGTTGGTGTCAAGTTCTATCAGACTTGCTACCTTAACCCGTGCATTTATCCTACTGTGTAAACCAGCTTGCAGTGAAAGGCTTTAATGAATATGTTTCCTTTTGTCTCAAACTCTAATATTTACGATCAACAAAATGAACATATAAAGTTAAAACATCAGAATTCAATATCATGTTACTCCTACCTAATTGTAGATTTATTAGTCAACATTATGTGGCTTGAAATTGATATGACATTTGGGAACTTCTAAATTTTTTATTATGCTATCTCATTTTGTGGCTAATCTGATAAACATCCAAACTCAGACACTTTTTATTTGTTTGAACTTGAATCTCCAATACATTGGGGGGAAAAGATCACTGGGCATGCCCTGCAGCAGCAAAGGAAAGGTTATGGTGCTCCAATGGTGGCTCAGTGGCTGGTTAGGGAAAGGGGAAAGACTGGTGAGTGGTGGGCTGGACTTGCTAAGCTACTGGGCTAATATTGATGTGGGCTACGAGCAAACGAACGTTTTCCTACTGTCTTGATGAAATTATATCGCTGGTTTGCATAAGTGAGAAGCACATGGCAAAATTAATTTTGGAAATATCCAATGGTACAACGTTCTCAATTTTTAACGAAACAATATAGGTATACAGTTAATTACTTAAATCTTAAAATGAATATCCAATCATCCTAAATATATATAAAACAACACATCCTGCATAACTGCAAACAGCTAGCTTATTATGAAATAGCATACAGCATGGGAAAATAGCAAATATCATTGTAAGATTTTCACATTTCAGCGTTGTAGGATATATAATAATGTCAATCAATATTGACAAGCAGCATAGTGCATCATGTCCAGATAGCTTTATACCACTTCTTGACAATGCTCATTGTCAACCTTTTAAGCGGAGTCACGCAAATAAGCTCTCACAGCATAAAACAAACTTCATGCTCTCATATCCTCAAAACATGTCATGCATTTCTGCTTCTCTGAGGAGGTGGTTCAACTAGAGTTCTCAACATTTCCATTCTGCGTCTGCTCACGGTACAACTTGATGAGCATGCAGTTCACGCCTGAAACAATAAGGACCACATCTTAGGAAAATCAACTGGTATTATTCCATCGGATAAGAGAGGAAGTCCTAAGATTATCAGACTGCTTAAATAACTTGACGTATATCACCAAAAAGCTAATAATAGTTTCCAGAATTATGATTGTTCAGGTTCTAAAATGATTTCTTCTTATTTTTATAAATAAAATTACTAAATCTTCAGGCAGAATTCTATCAATGGCCTTATATCCCAGACAATATTCAATTGCCATAAGGGCCTAGGTTGTCATTGGAAGCTATCAAATAGCCCAAATCTAGTTAAAAAGAATCTGATTCATCAATATTCACCTTACCGTGCAACTTTTCTGTTCACTGACATATATTTTAAATAGAACGACAGCAGTTTAGAAAAACAAACACATATTTACAACCCAAGTATAGTTTGGCACTCAATCAAAATTATGGAAGTATCGGCATGCATTAAACATCTAAGACAACATAGCATTACCTCCAAGTCAGTACAAGAGGTTATCATGGTCACTGGAGGACCCAGTCATGAAACCTTAGAAAGGGGTCGGCTGTTGACAAATCATGTACTTGCTCGGCACACAAAAAGGGATTAGGCCGAGTCAAGCAGTCATTAGACACAAGATCAAGATGCATATCCCTTGAAGCCTTATTTTTTATTTTGAGCAGCTTATGTTGTTTGTCAGTCCATGCACTGCTGGGATTTGCAACAAATAACTCAAGCCTCATGGACTCTAGCATTCTTGCATTCAAAACAAAGAACTTGGCAAAGTTAACATGTGATGTGTTGCCACGATAGTTTGTCAACACAATTTTCTTCAAACGAATTTCAAAAGTCCCAATAAAATTCCTATGTTTATGACACCACACATTTGTCTCCCCTGACATTTTTGTCTGAAAAAGCAAAATGAACAGAGAATTGTCACAACCTAGCATGAAAACATGTATTTGATGCAATAGTGACAAAAGCATATAGATGGATAAACAACTATAGAGTAAGTTTAGTCACCTTGATGTATAATTTCTCCAAGCATGGAAAACATTTCAAAAGGTCAATAACTTCGTCCAAACTAAGATGCTTTTGTGTTAAGGCCAGGACCTTCACACTATGCACCACTGTCATCAAGCTAACAAAGTGTGGTCCCTGAGTAAAGCACAGGTAACTATTGTTAGCATCATAGTCAAACATAGGAACTTCCCTTCATCTATTTGGGGAAAGGAACCTGGATCCATTATGAACATGAACATGAGAAGCATGGTGATACCTGAAAAAATGTGGTGAAAAACTTGACACTAAAGTTGTGAGTAGATATTGGCCCCAAAACATGCAACTTTGGTGCTAAGATCACTGAGATGGAGATTTTCATGCTATTGAAGTCTTGAAAATGGATTAACCTCTCTAGACGAGGGGCATCATCAATAATGAGTTGTCGCAACTCAAAGTTCAAATAACCAGGACACACGCCGATGCTTCTAAGGGTCGGTGACACAATTTGAATGCGAGAGCAGCCCATTTGGCCAGTTAGCAACAAGCTCTCCAAGACAGGGCAGGAAGCAATCAAGGAATGTAGAGAACTTTCTGAGATGTTGAGATCAAAAAGGCTCAAGTTCTTGAGAAGCGGAAAGTGGAGCCCGTTGGCACTAATTCCACCCAAGAAATTGCATTGACCAAAGCTTGCGACACGAAGGGTTGACGAGAAGCGGTGCACCGATGTTGGCAGTGGTGGTAGTGGTGAGATCCACCCACAACGGCGGCCATATTGGAACTCAAGCTCTTGTAGTCTGTCAAGGGTAGGGTACTGGAGCCACCTATCCAAGGTAATGGTAGGGTTGTCCCTATAGTCTAGGTAGACCTCGGGGATGGACAAGCGGCGGATGGGGCCCTGATGTGTGGAGAGGATGTTCAAGATTACTCTGGTGGGGATATACTTGCGAAAGGTTGGTTCATCGAGGTTGGGGTCGAGGTCAAGGTTTAGAGGAGCGGAGCGCCAGATCTGGCACCAGTGGGAGGAGAGGACTTGCGTGCGGGCACCATCCTTGGTGGGAAGAAGGGAGATGATGTCTCCGAGGATGGCGTTAGGGAGGCGGCTGATGTAGTCGAAGCACTGTTCCTCTTCCACAGGTTTCCTCCTCCTCTTGGATCTGAAGACCACCTCCATGGCGACGGAATGGTGGTGCGGCGGCCGATTGGATTGGGGGAAATGCTGGTCAAATTAGAAATGGTACTTCGGTACAGCCCACGACACCAAGCCAAATAAAACTCCAACTCATTAATTTCTTGCCAAAATTTACATGTGGCCACTCTTCATTTACCAAATTTACAAATGCCCTCAACTTGCCACTGGAGAGGGAAAATCACTCTTCTTTTGCCATTTTTGCTAATTTGCGATGCCATCTTCGGCTCCAACATGTTTCTTCTGTGAAAAAGGATAGTTTTGCCCAAACTCGATTCCATTTTGCTTAATTGCCCTTGCCTTAGTTGTTTCAACACCTAGATCCCATTTAATAGCATTGTACATCTGTCCTACCCCCTCTATTTTTGGGGGTGGCTCTAGCTTGTCATTCCTTTCCTCCCACCAATCCCCAATCTACTTTGATGATGAGTGCGACAAGGTCTAAGGCCCACACACCCCATGATGCTTGCATCACTGCTGACAGTTGTTAATGTCAATCATAAACCATCAATATACCCTACATCACAACAACAACAACAACATAGCCTTTTGTCCCAAGCAAGTTGGGATAGGCTAGAGATGAAACCCAAAAGAGACAATAAACAGGGAGACACATAAAGGGACATAAATGGCACAAGACAGAAAGAGGTCACGGTTCATGCACGTTGATTGCCAGTCTCCAAGCGCTCATGTCCATAGCTAAATCCTTAGAGATATTTCACTCCTTAAGGTCTCTCTTAATGGACTCGTCCCAAGTTAGTTTAGGTCGACCTCTACCGCTCTTTACATTATCGGCCCGCTTTAGAACCCCACTACGCACCGGCGCCTCAGGAGGCCTCCATTGAACATGTCCAAACCATCTCAACCGATGTTGAATCAATTTTTCCTCCAATATACCCTACATATATGATTAAAATGGATCACCAACATAGGTAATTTTAAACTAACAAATTTAATAAGTTTTGGTAATTTTATGACTGTAGAAGGATTTAATCAGAAAACAAGCCATGTGGACCATATCGTCAAAGAAAATCATGATCATCCGCGACAAAACCAACTTAAAGGACCTCTAATCCACCATCCAAGACAAACCACAGCAAATCAACCTAAACAGACAAAGGTTGGGGCCGGCCAGCCCCAACTGTAGGCCAGCCGGCCTCCCAGGCACACCATCCAATCTCTACTTCGTATGACGGTTTTCCACCGCCTTTGAGAGTCCATCTTTGCCATGTATCAAGGTCGGTTCGAATCAACAGTCGAGATGATGAGTTGCCAAGGATTCATGGGCCCACAGGCTACAAGGTGACCCCTATAAAAGGACCCCTATACCTCCTCTAGAAAGGGACGACAATCAAGAGAAGAATTGTCCTCCACATTAGCTGCTATCCTTTGTAAATAAGAAATAGAGAGATAGAGAGTGAGGGAAGAGTTTAGAGGAAGTGCCAGCCTGTCGGTGCTCTCTACAGGTTGTACCATGGCGAATCCAAGTTCTACCTGAGCTTGCTTCTGAGACATCTCTGGTAATTGATTTTTGATTCAACTAAGTATTGTGTTTATATTGTTCATAAGGATTGTAGCTCTTTTGATTGCTTTAATCCTTGTAGCTCTTGGGCTAAAGAGGTAATCATTAGTATAAGCATGGTGCTTAGACTTTTAGCTACTCGTGGATGCACCCTGCCTTTCGGATCGGTGGTAGATCATGTGGGTGATAGCTTCCTTGAGTCCTCTGTAGTCCACCTCCCGTCTATAGACCAAGTATGTGAGGGGTCATCACCACGATTAACGAGGCACCTCAGGAGAGTGTGCCATCCGCACCTCCCCTTCAGGATCTTTGTAACGGTCGAGTGACACAAAACACCCCATGTTACAAACCAAAGCATGTAATTCTCAACATCATGCCCATAAACTTGTGTGGTTAAAGGAATTCTATCAAGATCATTATAATTACAAAAATATATGGTAAAGGAGTATACTCAATTTTAGAGTTTCTACCTCTAGGTTTAACTCTTCGGGAACTCGCTCAAAATCTTATTGGAGTTAACTTGTAGCACCTCTGGATTCACCCATTCCAAGGTCTACTATGCAGCGATGAATAGAGCATTACCTCGCATCCACCAAGGCAACAACACCTGTAAAACAACTTAACGGTAGCACCGTGAGTATATTTCGTACTCGCAGGACTTAATTCCAACATATAACAATTTGGTGGATGCAAAGGTATTATTAGGAATTTGTATATTTGTAGAAAAGCATCTGGCATTTCTTAGATGACATGCTATGAATTCATTATTAGAAACATTAGCATTAAAAAGTTCATGATAGCGAGAAAGGTGATCAACATATGTAAACATCTCATCACATTTGATTCATTACACTACCATGGGTATAGAAAGTAGGAACAACCAAAGGGGTCCATCCCAAGGGACTTTAGGCTTTCAACACTCTACAGAGGTGTACAACTGTATCCACACGGAAGAACGGAATAACCACCATACCCATGTGCGGGGGTAAGGGTTGCCTCATGTCTTCCAACCTTTCCCTAATTCGGCCTGAATGTTACATGAAAGGTTTGACTGGTGCCCGGTTAATGCTACCACCCTCTAACCGGCAGCACCTTCTTGCCAGTCTCATGGATAAACCAGTCGCAATTTGTTACTAGGCTTGTCACTCCCATATGCAACATGTGGTCTATACGGGTAGTTACTCAGACTCACGTATTCCAATGCACGGTCCTTAACTGCTCCATAAGCTATGTCACTTGAGATCCCACACCCACAGTGACCTACCCCTCGCTTGAGCAAGGATTACCATGTTTGATCATCATGTTCATATACCAGGATTACGTTGAGTCCTTAATCAAAATTAGGGAAATAAACAAGTTGTGACCCTCATTTATTTTAATAGTTAATTATCCCGGTGTAGCATCCTACACGCACAAGCATGAGTTCCCTTCTCATACTTGACTTCTAATGTTACTAAGCAAATAAGCATTTAAGCATTCCAAATCCCCATTGATTAAATGAAAGGCTCTAATTACATAATGAGTAGTTCTAAGTTAGTGAAGCATCATTAAGTTGTTAACCGAAACT
The DNA here is from genome assembly GCA_038087645.1 of Saccharum hybrid cultivar R570. Classification (NCBI taxonomy): domain Eukaryota; kingdom Viridiplantae; phylum Streptophyta; class Magnoliopsida; order Poales; family Poaceae; genus Saccharum; species Saccharum hybrid cultivar. Next base: position 3,989,891 of record JAQSUU010000368.1, read on the forward strand.
ACATGAAGTGCATAACTCATAATGAATAAACACAATAAGTATCCAAAATAGGGTTTATAGTAGTGGGGTGCCTGCCTGGTTTTGCCACTCGAACGAATTCGAGGCCGATGATGATGACTTAGACACGTTCCTCACGCTACACGATTCCTAAAAGTAACGAAGAACGGGGCTGAAGATAACCGATGGGATCTTGAGGATAAAGGCTTGATTGGGACTTGGGAAGAGACATCTAACTATGGCTTTACTATTGCCCTATTTGCAGCTAAGCCTAACCTAGTATTGTTGACTTCTTGGGTAAGCTTTCTAAACAAATTTACATTTCTCTGTTAACTTGATGGACACTCTGGCCCAGGTTGGGCTCCGAGGTAACTTGGGTCTGCTTTGACTCTGTTTAGGGTTGATGGACACTCCGTCGGTGGTGACGGACACTCTGATGGTTCAGGATTTAGACATTTCTAGGGTTTACATCATCCATCGGATAGTCTGAGCCAAGTGTCGAACACTCCGATAGAACTAAGGGTCTTGGGTTTTCTAGGTTGCTAAGTCTATAAATGAGCAGACGCTTCATGAGCGGTCTTGGACTCTCTGCTAAGAACTCAATGTTCTCGGGTTTCTAGGTTATTCACTCTTATAAATCAACGGACACTCTAGTAAAGCCGTAGACACTCTGTTGGCTCATGTCGACAGCAGATAACGCTCTAATGGGTGGTTTTCTGGAGTTGGCGGACACTTCGTCGGATTAACACACTCTGTCATGCTGTCGACAGAACCTATGTTCTTGGGTGATCTTGAGTTCCAAACTTAGATGTGCTCAGCTGTGATCTATGCATGTGCAAGATATCTCTAGGATGGTTTTGGTGGCTTACTAGGCTTAAGATAGCTAGGTTTGGAGCTTGATTTGCTAAGTGTTGCTATAGGTTTTGGATCAAACTTAGGGATATAATAACATGGGGATAAAACCTTGAGATTGAGATGAAATCCTTAGCTTTGGGATTTGAGAGCTTCCGTAGCCAAAACTTGAAGATCCAAGCCTTCTTTACTCTTGCTTCTTCATCCAAGGGATGGGTTGTTCATGAACTTCCTGTTGCAACATACCAAAAGATGAATAAAAGGGTATTCCATGAGATGCTTAAGGGATTGAGCTAGATAAAGATCCTTAGAACTTACTCTACACATGATGCAACCACCACCAGCAAGAAATGCTTCAATCTTTCTTCAAAACCACAATTTAAGCATTTGGTGGAAAATCCAAGAAATGAGAGCTACTCTTCTTGAGCTCACCATGAACAAGATTGAAGGTGTTGATGGTGTCCATGGAGTAGTGCTAGTGCTTCCTTCCCTTTCTTCTTCTCCTCTCCAATCTCTTCTTCAATCCTTTCTCTCTTGTTCTAGGGTTCATCCTTGTTCTACGGGGTGTAGAGAGAGAAGGAGAGCGGCAAATGAATGGTGAGTGATAGAGTAGGTAGCCTCAGCTGATGACATGTCCCAACTCGAGCTGACATGTGGGTCCCACTCTATGAGTGGCAAACAACTCATTTCCCACTTACTGCTGCTATCCTATGATCCATTAGATAGTCCGGTAGAGCTCTCGGACTGTCCAGCGTTTCACTGTTTTTGCTAAATTGTTCTAGACATTGGGTGGCTGGGTATTTAGGCCAAGTTATCTTGTCTTAGGGTACTCTCTAGGGTTGAGCTGGTGTTGATGATGTCAATAGGATGTCCCTTGATCCTATTGAGAGTTCCCACATTGATCTGGGTGTGAGCCTGATCATAGCTATCCAAGAATGCTTGCGGGGTGAAACGGTAGATTCTCAGTGGTCGGTCTTTACTTAAGACACTAGGGATCTGCATAGGAGCTCAGGTAGTCATTTCGATGGTCAAAAATGATTACCTATGTTGTAATGAACTCGGGTCGTTACAAAGTGGGACCCGATTGCGACATAAATAGCATACTTTGTTTGTGCTTTTACTTAGTAATTTCCCTAGGTGAGCACTAGAATACACAACTTACCTATGTTAGAAATAGAGAACCTTAGTAGTCCTCTCTATGCTCATGTTTATCCTTAGCCTTGTTGCTACCCCTAATTAAGTTAGACTTAGTTAAACTCACACACATTTCCCTGAGTTCGATATCCTGGAATACTTTCGGTGAAAGGCTACAACTAATATCCTTGCGCTTGTGGATCTTTCTCTGCGTGCCCCCACAGGTGTCAACAATCACCCCTAGCCCACATCCACATCCCTACCCTCCCTCGTCAAGCGCACATGAAGGCAATGATAGGAGCATCTTCTCCAATACATCCATCTATCGGTCATATTGTGGCATGATGGCCAAGCATCCTTTGTCTTAGGTTAGCTTCACTATGGTCAATCTCCAACCCTTCTCCTTGAAAATTGTTGGTCAAGTCAGCCCAATAGTTGAGCATAGATCCACATCTTCACCTCATCATTGACCACCAAGCTTGGATCTTCATGCTCGACGCTAAGCTAAGGCGATAAAAGAGCTTATCATCGTGCCACCCATGTCGAGGAGGAGGGAGAGCTCAATGCCAACAACAATAGTGGGCACTAATCACATCTGATCCTTAGATGATCCCAAGGGGTAGTTGGCCTTTGCTCGATCCCAATGTAGCCTAAATACCATGCCCATGCTACACTTCTATGTTATGGGAGCTCAAGAACACATCCTTAAGTCGATTCATGTCATGTTTAGATGTAGCTAAAGTAGGGGTAGACATTCTTGAGAAGTAATGTGATGGTTCTCTACAAGTTCAACATGATGGGTGCCATGTATTCTTGTGAGGGTAGGAAGTTGACAATGGTGCCACTCTACACCATAGTGGACACCTTTATGCTGCTAAGCCCATCATTGCTAAGTTCATTGTTTATGTTCTACATGGTCGGGATGATTTTGTTGGTGTCCCTCACGACCACCTTGTTGCCAATGATGAGATTGAAAAAGGAGATTCCCGAGAAGTCTTGGATGTTGTTCTAGATGCTGGAGGCTATGGTGCTAAGGTAAGAGGCGGTGGAGCCTAGGTGACTCTACTTACTACATATTGAAGCAAGGGCAGTGATGTACAAATTAAAGGGACCGTGAAACCTAAGAGGGGGGTGAATTAGGCAACTTAAAAACTATTTCTCTAACAATGACACCTTTTTCTAACCATAGCAAAACCTATGCAATTAACTAAACTAACTAAATGTGCAACTACGGTATTGCTAGGTGTATTGCTATCTATACCACAAAAGAGTTATGCAACCTAGGTTCCAATCCTATCAACTAAGCTAGCAAAGGTAAAGCACACAACCAAGGTAGCAATGTAAATGCGGAAGCTTAATTAAGATAGAGATGCAAACATCCGTCGACACGACTCCAGTATTTTTATAGAGGTATCAAGAAGCGCACAAGCTTCCCCCTAGTCCTCGTTGGAGCCCCTCATAAGGAAGCCCTTGCAAGGGCCAAGCTCCTGGTTGGGTAACTACATGGATAGCCTTGGGCCTTCCCCATAGGAAGGTGGGCCTCTGATGTGCCTTCCGAAAAGCCTCTATTGGACTGCTCCCCATTGTCTTCACTATCAAGCTTCTGGCCAAAACACCATGAGCCATGTTCCCCCCGGCACACGGTGGCGGCGACACCCCAAATGCGGTTGGTGTGGTCTAACAAGACTAAAAACCCGCCGGGTACAAACGCAATGTGTGCAAGCACCTTATGATCAAGCCGTTGGGTAAACACAACAGCCTGCTACATGGTCACTGGACATGTCCGGTGCTGCCATGTCAACTAGCCATTAGGAGTTAGCCGTTGCTCCTGCGGTCGACTGTGTTGCATGGTCACCGGACATGTCTAGTGCTCCTGTCCGGTGCCTTCTAGCTGCTCCAAATCCACGCTACAACCTCTCTGCTGAAATGGGACGCTGCTCCTATCTGGTGCGCTCCGGTGTACTGCTATCCGGTGTACACTGCCCTATCCTGTGCCACCACAGTTGCAATCACGCGCTGCATGCTCTCTGGAACCCCACTCTGGTGAGATGTGCAATGCTGGTGCTGCTGATACAGCAGCCCTTTGCTCCATTCTTCATGTACCTTCTTCGGGCTTCTTATTGCATCTTGGATTCTTCTCTTCTCTTCTATGTTGTCAACATATCTTCTAAGGTTCTCTTTTCTATTTTGATCAAACTCTTCTCGCTCCAAATAAATCCATGTCCGCCTTGCAACCTATTGGACTACAGAACAGAACACTTGCAAATTCATTAGTCCAACTTGACCATGTTGATCATCAAACACCAAAATCCAAACCAAATGGGCTAAGGGTCCATTTTCCTGACACGAACCATGGATGAGGAGATGGGAGACGAAGGCTAACGGTGGCTATGGCAAAATTAGGGGTGGGAAAAAATAACCAAGAACCGAAAACCCAATTGAAAGAATTGTAATCGATACTAAAACAAACAAAACCAAAAAATTTAGTTACCTATTTGGTTCCCATTTATCAGGAACTGAAATTTGCTCATTTAACCGAAAGAATAATCGAGGAAATATAGAGAGGCCCAGTAACATCGTAGCCCACTTGTTTAGCACACATATATATTGCTTCTCCAGCCTTAGATGCCTTGCAATAGCTATAGCGGTTGCTACTATCGCTGTTTAGTACCTTGCATGCCTTGCAGCACTGGAGAAGCAACTCTCGCATTCACCGCACAAGGACATGCCTTGCAGCACTGGAGAAGCAAGCACCACACCAACCAGATGCTGCAGACTCATATGAACCAGTCACGCCAGTCACATGCTCCAACAACAATTTATCTTCTGTTAAATATGTGTCGCGGCGCTGCTGCAGCTTGGCCGCGCCGGCACGCCGCCACAGCCGCTGCCGCACACATAGGCACGCGCGAGTGAGCAGCCCCCACGGCCGCACGGGCGAGCAGCCGCGGCTGCTGCCGCTGCCGTAAGGGATGAACAGCAGCGCGCCGACGAGCTAACCAGGGCGCCATATGTGGGCCGGGACCTCCGACATCGCCGTCGTGCGCGCTGCGTGGCCGCGCACCCTGGCCCCGTCCGCAGCGTGCGCGTCACCCGCGTCTCCGGCGCTTGGTCGCCGACCTCCGCAAGCTCGGGCTTTTCCACAACAGCGTCCGCAACTAATAATTCAAGTCCCTGCTCGCGTACTGCCCCAAGCTTGAGATTCTTTTTCTCGTCATGTTGTACCACGAGCTCCCTGTGTTGTCGCTCGGCGGCCGCTCGCCGTCTCACGGACGTCTCGCATGGCTGGATGCGCAGTCGCCTGGGTGCATGGGCTGGACCGCTGGTTCGATCCGCCGCAGCTGGTGGAGATCACGGCCACACTCGAGCGATGCAGCCACCGCTTCCTGTGAGTCCTGCGTGGGCCACCTTCGTACGCATCGGGCGCTGGCACCCCGGACGGGTCGGAGCACCCGACGGACGCGAATATCGACGAGCTGCGCCGCTTGCTGCTGCTGCCATTCGACGAACGCGGCGAACGGTGTCGGCGTTCCTGACACGCTCACCGGTGCCATCGAGCGTGATGCCCAGCAGGTCCCCACGGCCTGGTCCAGCACAGCCACCACGCAGAGCTCCATGTCGCGGCACGTCTTGGCACACGCCTCGGTGGTCACCGCGGCATGGAGGAGGAGCAGAGGAACACGGCCCCGACTCGCTGAGCAGCGCACGCTTGTTCGCCCAGACGACGACGTCCCAGTCCCGGCGGCAGATAGCGCTGACAGGTGGAGCTAAACCCGTTTGAATGAATATAAGACCCAGATAGAGTAAGGACCAGAGTGACACATTTTCTGAGTTTGAGGACCAGAACGACACACCTCTACAAGATCAAGGACCGGCCATGAACTTTACTCTTTGGTTAATATGGCATCATGTTCCTCTCAAATAATTTTCTTAAATTACTTTTTTTTATTGGCCTTATCAATCCTGCACTTTGCACGGCCGAACTTGATTGCACACAGTGACTGTTGTAAAAAAAACATAGGCGCGCAATGCAGAAAATCATAATGCTCCCTGAGTCCCTACTATTCATCTGTCGAATGAGAAGTTGCTTTAACTCATGTTTTTCGAACAAGATCCTAGTTACTCACAAATTTCAGGCGATTTATGCAGCAACACATACAACAGGTGATCATCATAGGAGTATACAATACAACTACATGACACAACTGAAACAACATGTTCCAAGACGATGCGATGGCACAATGTTCTGAAACTGAAATCCTACAATTCAGCCGGAAGCCCAGAGGAAAGCCGCGAGGTCTGTTAGTTAAAAGCTTGGCGTTAGCAGATGCAAAGCCTTATCAATAAGTAGCATGGATATATCAAGTTTAGAATCAAGGATTCATACTTACAGAGGAAGTAGAGAAGGTGATACACTTCAACCAAGTGACCCACGGACGAAACTGATGGCCGTGACAAAGTAGTATGCTATCAACATTCAACAGAAAAAACACTTATTTACACCAGAAGAGTGATGGTAGGTAATTGTGGTCGACATCAGGTCATCTCTGGCCGCTGAGCAATTAACAGAGACTCAAGCTCTTCTCTCCTCTTCTCTAGCTCCTGAAATACCATGGTTCAGGAAATGAGAAATGATCAACAATGTTCAGTAGCGACGGAGTACAGGACAACATTTATACTTGTGCCTTATAAGATGTAGCATTTGGCTATCTGCATAGGAACTAAGAAGAACATGTTTGGAAACACACTATTCAAGAGATAATTACCTAGCTCTAACCAACATAAAACAATGGTCTGTATCTCCCTCTTTTTTTTTTTTGCAGGTATGTGTACCATCTTTTAGAAAGGGATGTAATTCCCTTGTGAGCAGATGCTGTACTATAACCTGGTATCTTAACTCTTAACAAACATTATTGCGTTAAAAAAACTGTTAACAAACATTATTCTGCTTTTCTAATGAGGTTTCTAGATTTCTAATATACTGCACTAAGTTTTCAGCTAACAGAATCTCCTGAACAATAAACAGGATTCTAAACAAGTATGAAAAGAAGAGATTCAGGGGGCCAGCACTGAGTTAAATGTAAATAAATCTGAGGATGATTGAGCTAAAATCAAACTGTGTAAATTCAGGCATGAGCTACAAAAATGATTTATTGCAAACTGAGAACACGAGGTGTCAGGAAACAGACAAGCCACACCTCAGGACCTGATGCTATCACTACTAGAGTAGGAACCAATAAGTACACTAACCTCCAGATCCTTGACTGCTTGCTCCTGTGATGTTGCTTTATGCTGCCTAGAACGTTTTAACACACCAAGACACAGTATACCCTACATGTTGAGATTAAGGTGATGCTTAAATCCAGGGGGCTAAAGTTTTGGGGTGTCACCTCGGGTGTCACATCGGGGTGTCACATGGGAGCGTTCGGATAGTAATAATAAAACAAATTACACAAGTACTCAGTAATCTGCGAGACGAATTTATTAAGCCTAATTAATCCGTCATTTGCACGTGTTTACTGTAGCACCACATTGTCAAGTCATGGACTAATTAGGCTTAAAAAAATCGTCTCGTAAATTAGTCGTAATCTGTGCAATTAGTTATTTTTTAGTCTATATTTAATACTCCATGGATGTGTCAAACATCCGATAATGTGACAGGGACTAAACTTTAGGGGAGGAACTAAACACGGCCTAAAGTTTCATGCAAAAGATGAATGACACAGTACATATATAATGGTATTGTTGATCATTCGTTCCACTACAATCACAAGATCATAATCATACTAGCTTTGCTATGACATGCATGCTAGGACAGGGACTGTGATACAATTAGATGCCGTAATCATACTAGCTTAGTAAATACCAGTTGAATGCTTACTTCAAGCATTCAACTGGTATTTACTAAGCTAAGTTTCCCAAACAGAAGACGGTTGAAAACAGTAAGGCAACTTACAGTGTCCTACCTACGAGATTTGATATCTAACAGTGTCACATTCAAACAATCAGAAATAATAGAAAAGCAGTTATGCTGACACAAATGAAGCATGAGTACCCAAATTAAAACTCTGCAGGATTACTGCGATTATGTAGACAGCTCCACACGCAAGAAGCATATAGGTAGTTATCTCCTGGAGCAAAATCAGTTGATTCCTCTCAACATTTGGGTACGCAACACTGCCAAGAAGCAAAGTATGTACTTAAAAAGGAGCTCAACAGAGGAAGCTTAAAATTAAGTACCAGCCCTGAATTTTGGGAAAGCTGAGATATATGGCCATCCGAGAGGCCAAAATACTCACAAGATTTGTAGCATTCCCCTTGCCGGCAAGTACTCAAATATCCCAGCAACCCAAAAATATATTATCCAAATCAAGCGAGAAAAGCAAAACGGTGAGCAGAGAGAGAGCAAACCTTCCAGAGCTTGATGATGGGTGGCCACTCGGTCTCGAGCACGGCGACGAAGACTGACGGAGAACACCACAGCGCTGAGCGTAGCACCGGAACACGCCGCCCATGATCTGAGGAGCGGATAGGAAGGAAACCCAATAGTCAGGCGCCCGGGTGAGGAGGACGGGGCGTTGCAATGGGAATATGGGAGCGTCAGATTACGTACGTCGGCGGCGACGGCAGCGGCCGTGACGACGCCGAAGCAGCGGCAGACGACGAGGACCGAGTCGGAGCCAGCGCGCAGAGGCGAGGTGGCGGGCCCGGAACCCGACGGATCGGGGGCGCCGTTCGCCATCGTCTGCTGGGTGAATCGAATAGAGAGCAGACAGTACAGAATCGGGATGGATGCAGCGGAGGAGAAGCAGAGTGGACGGTGGGGACTGTGGAGTGCTGTGGGGCCCAGACAGAGGTGTTGGGAGGACACGTGGGCGCGTGAGGTGGTGCAGACAGCCAATGGGAGGAGGCCACCTCGTCCTGCTTGCCTGCTACCCTTCCTTCCATTCCATTCTGGTATGGCATGGTAGGTTAGGTACGGCGTACGGGATGCTGCTATGAACAATGAACTGAACAAACAACGAAGCAACGAAGGTTTCGTGGTTTCCAAATGAAGAGGACAGCTCAGAGCTTCAAATTGGACACGTAGCTCATCAAAGCATTTGTTTTTAACACTACAGTCTTCGATTAATAAAATACCGAAGATAAAAGATTGCTGCAGACATCATATAACAAAATAGCAAAATGTCTGAAAGTTAAAAACATCACTTATTTTAGGATAGGAAAAGTAGAAGGTAAAAAACAACCTAACCTAGGGAGGCTAGCTATCTAAGCTAGGGGCTATGATAAAGGATAACCCCTTAGCTCCTACCCAGTTCATATGTGGCAATCCTCGGCAGCAAAAGTGAAGGTAGTGGAGATCTTGTGTTTGCAAATACTCCGTGTGCCCAGGATGATAGGAGATTCTAGGTTCACATGAAAATAAAAATACTACATGTTTTAAAAAGAAATGGTCATGGCATTAGAAACAAATAGCATATGGTGAAAAAGAAATTTTCAAATGAAGGAACCAGAGAATGGTAACGATAGAACAAGCCGTATATATAAAGAAATAGTAAGTAAAATAAAAAATTAATTTTAAAATAGGAAGAGTGAGAAGTATAAAAGAGAAGAGAAATATTGTATATTGGAAAAATGTACCAATACCAACTTAATGAGAAAACTATTCCTTCTTAAAAGAAAACATGTTCTCTTTTAAGAATGGGAAAATGTTCCAAACTTGGCTAGGAATTGTTTTAGAGTTCGGAACAATCCCAAAGTTCACGATAAAAAATCTTAGATGATTAATACACACCTAAGTATTTTAGAAAGAAAAAAATATAAATAAATAAATAAATAGCAAAGGGGAAAAGGTACATGTGAAAAAATGAAAAAGAAATAAATCTAGCATCAATAATAAATAAAGAAAAAAAACAAACCAAGACAAATCGTCATGGGCCAGTAATTCCTCATGGCGTCGGCGAGCGACGATGACTTGGGCCAGAAAGAATGGCCCAGCAACGACACCCGCGGAGGAAATGCCTTCGGCGAAAGATCAACCCTGCCCTCGACGCGCAATGGGACCTTAAACTGCGGCGGCGCCGGCACGTGATGGTGCGGCCCGCACTCGCCCGCCGCCTGGCCGTCCGATGAGGTGACAACGACGACGCTCGGGACGAAGCTCACCCCCTCCTCCGTGGACGGCCCCGGTGGCCTGACTCCGGGCCGTCTGACAGGCCAGCTCTCGCGGGACAGGATGAGCAGCTTCCGATCCCTCTACCAGGTCTCCCTTTCAACTCTCATACTTCACACGGCCCGCCTCTGTATACCTTCATAAACACTTCTCTGAGCATTTTTTTTCTTGCCCTTTTCTCTCCAGACTCGGTTCTAAATTTCCAGTCTATCAAGTGCTCGACGAAATGCTATAGTCAAGGCTTTCATGGATGTCTCATGTAGATGATTGGCTTGGACTCATTGATCACGGCAAACATGCTAGAGCCTACATCTACATGGCACCGAGGAGAGGAGAGCCTGTGGTCGGCTCGACGATCATCCAGGTGATCTGATATATTTCTTGTCAGTGTATGGTACATACCAACCTGGGGGTGTTTAGTTCCCAAAATTTTTCAAGATTCTCTGTTACATCGAATGTTTAGACACATGCATGAAGCATTAAATGTATACGAAAAAAAAACTAATTACACAATTTGGTAAAAAACCACGAGACAAATCTTTTGAGCCTAATTAGTTCATGATTGGACACTAATTGACAAATACAAACGAAATTGCTACAGTAGCCAAAGCCAAAATTTTTCGCGAACTAAACACACCCCTATTCTGTGTTCTCACTAACTAAACGGATTATTATTCTTACATACCATGACTGAACTATTATCTAAGAGTACATACTATTACTAGCTAGTAAACGAACCAACTGTGGTAGCAACAAAGAATACATATATTACTAGAAAAAGTAACACACAGTACAGCACGATAAAGCACGTGCAGATGTATTGCTCAGCTGCGGATCAAGTCATGTTCAGAGTGATAAACGGAGACGGCCACCTGCGAAGATCTTCTTCCTTCTGGGATAACTGGTGAATCTGCTGCGTTCTTGTTCAGAAGAGATGTGTTCCCTGCTGCCCGCCGTCATCTCAACCATGAATGTCGAGGTTGTGTTGAAGTTACTAGTCGACATGCTAGAATCAGAGGTCGATGACGATGACTCCCACGCTCCTGGTGGCCACACGAGCGGTGGCTTCAAAAGAGGGATGTCCGGTGGCGGCACTGACTTGCTGATGATCTGCACTGCATCCACCATGCTTGGCCGGTCGGATGGGTTTGAGCTGCTGCACGCCATGCCAAGCTGGAGTAGTCGTATGGCCTCATCGGCATCAAATTCAGCGGTGGTGGTGAGCACAGCATCAACAGCGGCAAGTAGGTTGCCCTCTGCATGAAATTTCCATACCCAGTCTATAACATGTCCAAACTGCACATCTCTGCCAACTGCCCTCTTTCCTGTAACAATCTCAAGGACGAGCACTCCAAAGGCAAAGATGTCCGTCTTCCTGGTGGCCCTACCGCTGTACACATACTCAGGTGCTCTGAAGCCAAGGGTTCCAGGGGCGCCGTGGTCGGTGTAGGAGTCCTTGCCATCGGCCAATACGCAGGCGAGCCCAAAGTCCCCAAGGCGTCCTTGGAAGGTGAAATCGATCATGATGTTGCTCGCCTTGATGTCACGGTGGAGCACCATAGGCTCATATTCATGGTGAACGTACTGTAGCCCGCTCGCAATGTCCTTGACAAGGTTGTAGCGAGTGGCCCACTGGCTAATACAAGTTGCTTGCTGCCTATCGGTGCTCCTACCGAAGAGATGTTGGTCTAGGCTACCATTGGGCATGTACTCAGATATAAGAATGTGCTCTCCTCTGTTGTAAGACCATCCTGGTTATTTGCAATCAAGAAAAAAAAACATTAGATGTTTTTTTTTTGAAATTTGGATCTGGTTTAATAGCCACTCCGTCTGTTCTAATTATAAATCATTTGATTTTTCTGGGCACATAGATTGTATTATGCATCTAGATATATACACACTATGTCTATCTACATAACAGAAGCTGTATACCTAGAAAAGGCATATGACTTATGATTTGGAACAAAGGTAGTATCTTTTTTCAGTCATGACAAGAAAAGTAGAACATATTATCAGTTTATCACATAGAAGGATATATAGCACAATGAAAGCAAGCTTACCGACGAGCGGAACGATATTTTTGTGACGCAGGCGGTTGATGATGCTGACCTCGGCAAGGAAGTCTTCATAGCCCCGGTTATCAGCCCGAGTGAACTTCTTGATGGCAACATCCATGAGCTTTCCCTTGTTTGGTGCAGGAAGCCTGCATCTGTAAACAGCACCGAATCCACCTTGCCCCAGCCTCATGGTCTCGTGGAAGCTGTTGGTGGCCTTCTTGATGTCAGCGAAGTCGACCTGCATAGGCACACCGGGGAGGCTCTGCATGGTCTTGGTGAGCTTGTCAAGGTCTTTCTTCCACCTCCTGTACTTTGAGTTCAAGTAGAAGTAGACAGCGGCAGCAATGGTGGCCGTGGCAGCTGCTGATCCGAGGACCGAAGACACTATGGTGGCAATATTTTGCCCTCTTGACTGTTCAGTCACCTGGACCTTGATGGTGAAGTTCCAGTTGTGGAGTTCCAAGAGCTGCTCCATCGAGGATGTAATGGCGAAGAGTAAGGCATCTGGAGTCAGGGTTTCTGTGGCATTGAGCTGCGTGGTGGCAGCTATCGTCTCTACATCTGCTTCACGGACTAGGTAGACGGAGAGGTTGTGTGCACTACGATCGTAATTGATGCGCATGCTATATGTCGATATACTAGAGCTAAAGGTGGCTGTAACCCGGATACCTTTTCCAGATTGAGATGCGATGTTCAATGTATCGGTGAAATTCTGGAAAAAATTCCGCCTGGTAGGGGGTGGATGAGCAGTCCCTCTGTCATCAGGTGGTTCAAGTCTGGGAAGGATGTCAAACAAAAATGGGTCGGTGGTGCTTACTGCGCTCAGGGTGAAGATGATGCTGAAGGATATGGTGTCATTCAAGTCGACCCTGGGATTATCGCCATGGCTCATCGTCTTCCATGGATCAAACCATGTAGGGATGATGAACCAGCCGGAATTGGTCAAGTTGAACCCAGGATGGGGGTTCTCCTGCATGTAGTAGCCGAGGCTGCCTTGCTGCAAGATGACCGAATCCTTGTCAAGGAGGAACAAGAGACCCTGATCCATTTGCTGGAAACTAGTGTTCCAGGTGTAGCTAGTGTTCCGGACATGGTTGGAGCTGCTGGAACATGAGCATGGTTTGCCATGGGAGCATATGGTTATCACGAGGATGGTGAAGAACCATTGGACAGCAGGGCACAATCTAAGCTTGTAGTTAACCTGACAACTGGCCATCCTATTTCTTAATTTGCTATACTACGCTGCACTTCAATACAGTACAATTAACGTTCCTTGCTTTAATTTATAATAAGGCCACCAATCTTGTTGACATGGACAGACGACTTGGTCAGCAGTCAAGTACTCATCCAGTTGGATCATCCTGCTCCAGGTACGTTGCTGTGCTCTGAAGTTGGTCGCCGTCATGGACTTGCTCAAGGAGCGATGGCCAAGTTTTTTTCTTTCTGTGCCGTGGGTTTCCTTGGGTCATGGATGTTGATCTCAGCACCAGACTGGCAGCCTCCAGGCGGTGTCTGTAATTTCTTTGTGTAAATTGCAAATTGGACTTGACCATTGTGCTCTCCTCGTCAAGGAGATCAAAAGGCACATGTAAAATGCCTAAGTTAGAGCCTAGACGAGAGAATTATGGTTTTGGAAAGTTCCACACGTATGTAAACCAGCCAAAGCCAATTTTCCAAAATGGCGGCCTAAAATTGAGTTGGGGTTACATATTGATATATGGATTTTGTAAGAGCTTCAACTCTTTAGGTGATATATAAGTCCACCCCACGCAATAAATATAAAGGGCCACAACTGATTGAGGGTATACAATTGCATCAAATTAGACTATCTTTTATCTTTTTTAACCTTTTATTTATGCCTTTTGTCCCTTAGATCTTACCTTGAAAACCTCTTGTGTTGTTCTTTTCTCGTCTCCACGGTATAAGAAGGTGCCCTAGCTGGTATATCAAGCCTAGGGCACACCCGCATGCAATTGCCCAGTTGCCCTGACAAGTCCCTCCCGGGTAAGCGTTTGGCGGATTGACAACTGTCAAAACAGACCAGGCCGATCTTCATAGAGGACTAGAAAAGGCGCGCGGCGTTGCCGCGCTGGCAAGTACGTGGCCATTTTACTGTAATAGGTTTAACTAATTGATAATTTATCTGATGGTATTTATCTCCCGGGTTGGCTTGCCACCGTTCGCAAGGATTCTAAGTGGTGCAATCATGTATTTGGTAGTCATCTCCAAGATCTCATGAGGAAGAGTTGCAGAGATCAAAACTACGTGTTTAAAGAAAAGAAAATGTTCGCGCCCTTGTTGGAGGAAACCAGCCCGTGAATCTGAGTAGTTCAATGTGCTGTTGATGTTTAACCGCACGCCGTTGGCGCGCCATTGTTGATATCTGGTGTATGTGACCCTCGGTTTTATCTGTTGAGGCGGAGTTTATGCAGATATATGACTTAAGGAGAGATGATGTCCGGCAATAATAGGAGCCGTCGAAAACGCCACCAAGCAATAATGTATCAGAAACAATTTCTGTGAAGATGAAATCTTCATTCTGGATTTGGCCATCGCACAATTTTTTTTTATCTCTTTGTTAAATTTGAGATGAAAGATGTTCGACTTTAGCTTATTCAGAGCTCCCTTCTGCGTTGAAAAAAATATGTTCCAACTTGTATGCTCTATGTCATATCATCATAAAATCATTGATCTAGAAAAAGTACTAACATAGATGGATGAAGCTATAATTTGTTGGTATTGAAAATTAGCCTCCTAAATTTGAAAAATATTGACAACCTATAACAGAAGGAGACTAATCGCCATATTGTTCTGTATGAATCCAAGATGGAATACGTTAAACATCTCCATGGGGCATAGCGAGCATCCAACAGGTGGTGACGATCAGTCGAGGAAGCATGGAGAACTGCATATATACAGGGAATTGAGTCATAAATAGAGAAGACACCAAGCATGTAGAATAGGACTGGGATAACATGATGAAGTAAAATTCATGTGTAACAATTGTGCTTGCTTCGTAATAGCAATAAAAAAATTTTGAAGCTGAAACGAATCAGACACCTTGCAAGCAGAGAATAGTGCTGCAAATGGCAAGCTCGCGTAGTAATCATTTATTATTATCTTCAATCTACTGCAATTAGACATTTCAATTACCTCGATGCATTAATTACCCTCGTCTTGCCAGAATCTAAAGCTGAAAGAATTACAATATGGTTCTTCCCAACACTGCTTGTCAAATCAGTAACATTTTTTGCAAACGAAACCATCATCCCCTATATTGAGAAGGAAAATTGACATAATCATGAAATAGTCAGGAATTGTATGCACTGAAACCACAAAGACTAAACTATATGTATTGAAAATTGACAATGTAACTTTGACTGCAAGTGTGATGGCTATATTGCTTGCTTTAACAAAGTCATGGCGAATTCAATGAAAGGAATATAGATCTCTGAAAGAAATCAATTATAACTTAATAAGCTTGCAGGTTGCATGGTGTGATTGTGAAGTCAACAGCACAAAGCACAGTTACTGTCTTCATGTAATTGAACAAGGCAAGATGGAATAAAGTTATGAGATACAGTGGGGCTGATGTTGCATCTATTTTCCTTGTCCTGACCAAAATGTATTTACTGAAGAAATAATATGTATCCATTAGATTCAAGCATACAGCATCCAATTACTGCCACATAACTAAATGCTAAGGTCTACTTACTGTAATAATTGGAGACCTTTGCTGAATGAAAGCCAGCCTATAAGATGTCAATCCATAAGCTGTCAAGAGAAAGACAGAGAGGCAGTCAGTCTAGATTGTGTATGACATTACACAAACTGACTCGATCTATGTTTATAACTTAAGATGTAAGCAAATTAAACTAAAAATACAAAGTGCCATTGTACTCCAGCTGGAACTCAACCCATCAGACAACTTGTGCGCACAGCAGAAATGTTTGTAGCACCAGCAGCTTGCTATCACATTTCATCGAACAGACACGGTTCATCGAACAGACACGGTACGAATACCAAAAGGAGACAACAACGACCGAGCACCCAACCTCCAAGGGCCAGTGCGAGCGCAGAGCAGTACGGAGGTCCCAGGGAGTGGTCGCCGCGCCCGGTGCCCAGGGAACGGACCCACCGTGCCGGAAGCCGGCACCGCGCCTGGATCCCAATGGCGCGTCGGGAGCCGCCGCAGCGTCTGGAGCCCGCTGAGCTTCCGTGCTAAGGACAATGCCGTAGGCGCCGGCCTCGCCGCTGCGGGGGTGCGTGAGGGCGAGGTGCCGCGCGAGGGAGTCTCCTGTTGAGGCTCCAGGTCCAGGCGGACGGCGCTGCTGCAGGCACCGTTGGAGGGAGAGGGCGGAGGCGCAGGCGTTGGTGCTGCGGGTTTGCGCAAGGGCGAGGTAGGTACCGTGCGAGGGAGGTGGCCGCAGGCGGGGCGGCGCTGCTGCGGGGCTGCATCACGCCGCCGCTGGAGAGTTGGCCGGGTCAAGCGCCGCCGCTGGAGAGTTGGCCGGGTCAGGCGCG
Source organism: Saccharum hybrid cultivar R570 (assembly GCA_038087645.1). Lineage (NCBI taxonomy): Eukaryota > Viridiplantae > Streptophyta > Magnoliopsida > Poales > Poaceae > Saccharum > Saccharum hybrid cultivar. The sequence continues at coordinate 4,006,628 of JAQSUU010000368.1, forward strand.
GCCGCGGGCACCGGCGGGGCTCGCCCGCACCTCCGGGGTTTGCTCGTGCACCTGCGCCACATCGCGCCGTGCCAAGAGGCGGCCACCACCGGTGCGCGTCCGTGCGGCTGCGCCGCACAGCCAGGGTGGCTCCAGGCCGGCCGGCCGCCCGCAGCGCGCGGAGGCGGACGCGCTTTGCGCCTCTCGCTGCGGCTGGGGTTTTTTGGTAGCCGCCGCCGAGGCCCGCGCGGGGGGCGGGAGCCACTGCCGGCAGCCGGCCGTGTCGGGGTGGTGCGTCCGCATCGGGGGAGGCGGCGGCGGCGGCGGATGCGGTGCGCCGGCGCGCGTCACCCGCGGGGGGAGGGGGCGCGCGTGAGAGGAAGCCGGAGGAGGCGGCGGGAGTGGCGGAGGCGCCGGTCCTGGCCTCGCGGAGGCCATAGCTGCTGCAGCTGCCGCTGCTGTCCTCCACCTCGGAACCGGCGAATAAGGGTCCAAACCCTAGGTCGGCGTCGCCGCGATGTGCCGCTCCGGGGGCGCAGAGGCGGGTGCGGCGCTCGGTGTGGCCGCAACCTCGTCGGGGGAGGTGGGTGGGGAGGGGAGGGGGACGCCGGCGCTCCCGAGCACGGGCTTGGCGAGGGCGGGGGAGGTTGCTGCGCTCGATACACGATAGTGCGGGCACAGTGCGGGGGAAGGAGAAGTGTCGAAACAACGCAGAGGAGGCCTGGACTGCGGGTTGATTCGACTTAAGTTCGAGGGCTTTTTTGCAAAATGTTCGAAGTTCGCCCGATCTCAGGCCAGAGCTTGCACCCGAGATTCCATGTAAGAAGATGCGCACAAGGAACCCTTTGTGAGTGCATGCGGAGTAATGGCATATTCTAGCTTCAACAATATCTGTATCCACTAAAACATTAATATGGATATCCTAGCCGTACCGGATTCTAATATAAATGCTAAAAAATGTTGTAGATCTCATTGAAACAACTTTGGAATAGAGTTCACCTCCATTCGATTTCATATGCAGAAGCTATAAAACCTTTAGATGACAACTATAGCTGGGCATCTGTTAATTGATTTACAGAGGCAACAGAATTAAGCGGCTGTAGTGCTCAGCCCCGGATTAGTGCCGGCTTGAATTTATCGACGGCGTCGATGGAGGTGACGGCACCGCCGAAGCTAGACGGGATATGCTAAGGTGACAGTGGAGCACGTGCGGTGGAGATGCGAAGGAGGAAGAGAAGAAAACGTGCGGACTGAGTTGACTCTGCATGCGCACGCGCGAGGTAGTCATACCATCTTTTTGAATTTTCTTTTTTTGAATTTCGATAATAAAATGGTTCAGACGAAACGACTGGGTCAACACGAACATGACGACCGCAAGGGCATTCAAATCAATCCAGTGGGCCGCCGGGCCCCTGCCGTGCTCTCTTCGGCCGCAGCTCCTTGACGTCAGCACTGATACAACTCGATGTCGACGTATGTAGTAATATATATAATTATATATGTATGGTGAATATCGTCAATTGACGTTGGTTGCTAGCGACGGCACTGCATTTTCTTTCTTGACTCCACACGCACCAACTGACTACGTCAATGCGTGACTGGTTGGGCGAATGGGCGTGTGTTGGCCTGTTCAGTGGAACGCTACCCATCAGAATTCAAACCCCGGTGGTCATCTATAATTTTTCCAGAAATTTCAGCATACATGTACGCATGCGCGTTCAATGGTACTATGTGTTTTCCACGCACTAGAGGCGACGTCGTCTCCCATTTTTTTTGCGTGTATACAAACACGTACACGTGTGTACATGTGCATGTGGTGTGACCGTGTGAGTGTAGAGTGTGTGGATTGTGTACGTCTACCCGATAAAAAAATACGTAACTGGTTGGGCTGGTGCCGCGTGCGCCCGTCACATGCAAAAGTTTTACCTGGCCCATTAAATAGCGTTGTTTAGTCATTGCATCATTAACTCAGGCCTAACTCCCGCCGGCCTGCATTGGAAAATGTCTCGGGTCTACCTAGCTTGCTTAATAGACATTATGGTCCTTCCCTTAAAAAAATAGACATTTTGGTCCATAAGGTTTTTTTTAATGCTTAATAACTTGGTCCGCAAGTTTGATTTGTCCATCGTATCTGTTGAAAATTCAATTCTATCGCAAGTTTTGGTTGTCTGAATCCAAAGATATATATGGCACAGAGACACATGTGATGTGAAGACACCTCACCAACCACCTTAGGCCTTTGGATGTTGTCAGATTCACCTCAATCCACATGTGTTGACTGGATTGGGGTGAAATTTAGTTAAAGTTCCACTCCAATCCACATCCCTATACATGTGGATTGATACGAATCCGGCTACATCCAAACAAGGCCATAGTCATAGAGCAAATTTGTCACCTGAGCCATGATAGTGGTTCAGGGTTGTTGCATCCGTGCCGTGGTAGAGTCTAGATCTAGGCCTTCCTCACGCAGATCTGGGCCCTCAGGAAGCAGGGCTAAGGTTTAAGTACTGTCGGTACTGCTAGGGCTGCGAGATGAGACATGAGATGGACGACATCGTTCTCAGCATTCATGTCGAGGGACACATGGCATATGTCCTTCCGTTGGTCGATGTCTAGGGTAGCGCAGAGAAGAGCTTCTGATCCGGAACGATGGTGAGTGCACCGCTCTAGATGTCACTCTCGGTCGAGGGGTCCATGCCAAGATATATGAGGGGGGAGGAGAGGGAGAGAAGGGTGAGACTCAGTCTCAGGTGCATGACTCCGCGTCGAGGCTTTCACTGTCGTCTCGTCGTATGGGGAATCCTAACGAGTGTGTTCATGTGCATGGCCTATGTGGCCTGGTGGTGCGCGAGAGGGATGACAATAAAGAGAAGCAAGAGAAATAAAAAGGAGAGGAGGATGGTGGCCAGAACAAGGTTGGTGTGGCTGGCTCCCAGCTGGAACGAGGTTGGTGTGGCCGGCTCCCAAAACCTTCTTGGTGGAATGGTTCCAGGGGACATCCATGCTTGACTCGCGCGACTTGGGGATGGGAAATGGTGAGCGCTAGTCATGGCTTCAGGTGACAGTACTGTCGGTTCTAAACTGGCTTTCACTACTAGATTTTGAATCGGCTGTGTTAGCCTTAGTGTTTAGCTACCATTTGCTTACCCAGTAGTGATACCCATTTTCATAAAGGAGAATGGAGCGTGGAGAAAAGTTGAAGGTGCAAAGGACGTCTTCCACTAACTGGGAATTCGACGAGACGGAGCAGAAACTAACTTATACTCCCTCCGGTCTATTTTATCTGGCGCAGGTTAGAATGACACGGTCTCCTAGATTATACTTTGACCAGTCATTTGCTTTATATTATATTATTTATGCTTATAAACTTATAATCATTGGATAGCATAATTCCTTATAAATCTAATCATATAAAGTTTGTATTATAATAGTTAAAAATTATTAGCTTAATTATTGGTCAAAGTTTTAAACGTTTAAATCTTGGTATGCATGTGCGCCAGATAAATTAAACCGGAGGGAGTATATGTAGGCCCATTTTGTAATCGCAACGCTTCCATTCCCCATTCCCCAACCAAGGCCAAACCCTAGCCGCCGACCACCATGGCGGCGCCGTCGTCTCCGGATCTGGCGGTTCTGATGAACGAGCTCGTCAAACAGTGCCTCCTCCGACTCCAACCGGAGGATCCCGCGGACCTCGCCCGCGCTGCCCTCGTCAGCCGGCAATGGCACCGCGTCGTCACCGGCGACATCTTCCGCTGTAGGTACATTGAGTTCCACCGCTCGGCACCACTGCTAGGCTACTTCCTCAATCTCCCTGATTCCACCCGCTTCGTCCACATGTCGTCATTTCGCCCGCCCCATGCTGACCGCCGCGATGTGCATGCCATCCACGCAAAGCCATGGCCACATCCTCCTCCGTTCCACCCGGGACTGGGAGTTGGACGATCTCTACCTCTTCGTGTGGAATCCCATCATGAACAAGGAGTGGGAACTGCCCATGCTGCTGTCGACTCCAGGCCCCTACATATCTAACTTGGACGCGGCCGTGGTCTGCGCTGTGGGCGACGGCTGCAGCCATCTCGACTGCCACTTCAAGGTCATCGTCGTGGGAATATCTGGAGGGCGGACATTCTCCTGTTTCTCCTCATCCGAGCAAACATTCTCCTGTTTCCGGGTCAAAGGGTCTATCTTTCATCCCAGCAGTTACTTTACCGGCTTGCATTTCGAAAAGAAAAGGTTGTCCATATCTTGCAGACCATGTGCAGTGTGCAGATCTCTAGGGAACATCTTGCACCATCAGAATGATAGCACAGCAATGGCAGAGAAAAATGGGTTCCCTGAATCACAGAGGAAATAGGATATTATACTTAGCAGAGGCAAGGTGCTTAAACCACATCTTCAATTTATTTAGAAAATAATATCAAGAAGTCTCTGACTTAAAGAATGCTGAGAAATTACACAGTAAATAATCTCGCAATTTTACTGAAGCTAACCCTAGATTTCAGGCTACGATCATGGGTGATTCACTCAATAAACGGACTAAATGACCATGGAAACATACTCTTCTATATTACTCGATAAACTTCCTAACTGAAACAATTATGTACTAACTGACTATGATTGAAACAAAACACTTCGGACACTGGGCCTGTAAGATGCGGACAACAGCATTGCTCAAGTTAATGGATTGACCATTGCACGCTCACTCGAAAATGCAGGAGAGCTGAGCCACTGCATGCTCACTGATGGTTGCTTACACCAGTATGATAAAAATATGCTACAACTTAAACCTGTGCATAAACGAGATATAAAATTTATATGGAAATTGAGTTTGGGCGACTTACTATTTCAGATGATTCGTTTAAAGGTACCCCAAATTTATTTAAATAGTTATTTAACCTGAGACTGAGAGGTAAGAGGAGCATCTTTAAAGAGCTCAAATATGATTTAATTTTTATGTGCTGTGAACTGATTCAACATTTCCACAACATATTAAAAAGATAGCTAAAAAGTTGAACTGTACCACAGGAGTTCATGAATTCACCCTGATGCTATTGGGCAACTATTAGACATATATATGCGTTGTATTCAACATTAGCTTGTAACTTATAACATAAGCCATTTAAGGACATATATATATCCCCCTGATGCTATACAATAACTATTATTAGACATGTATATATGTCGTTTTCAAATTGGCTTGCAACTTGTAACATAAGCTGTTTCATGACCTACATATATGAAAGGCCAGCCAAATCAAAGGGTAAGAGATGTTTACGAATTCTCTACATGGTAACATGAAACCATGATATCTTCCTATCTCCTTCGGTTAGGAATCAATTTGTTCCTGAGACCCCTCCACTACCTAATCCCATCCCGCCGTAACCTCACAGTCATCACCAGCTTCCCTGTGGGTGTTGCCTCCTTCCCTATGCTAGCACCACCCCCACCTTTGTTGCCATTGCAACATTCTCATCTCTCCCTCCCGCACGCGTGCAACCCTTTGTGCCGCTAGGTTCCACATCTGACGTTCCCTCACGCTGTATGCCCACCTCACTGATCCGTGTTGGCTACCTTTGTCGCCACCTGCCCTTCGTCTTTCCAATCCACCAGCAGTGGGATACCTGGGAGGCTACATGGCGTCCTCCCTTTGTCAGCTGGAGCCCATCTTCCACAAGAACTCTACCAGCGGGTCTACAAACCACCATTCACCCATGCCCTTTGCCTCTCCTAGCGGCACAGTGTGTCCGGCGGCAGCAGCATTGGTGACAACCATCTGAGTGGTGGTGACAATGGGTGACTTATGACATCAAAACCACCGCAACAAGGGTTGTTGGCCCTCCGCGGGCCTTAGCAATCTAGCATGCCCTGTAAATCTAGCCAAGTTCCATGGCACGCCCCTGTCCCTAGCTTCCTTGGATAGGCACTCGAGGCCTACTCCACATCCACCCCTGTAGGTTTGCCTGTTGTGCCAATCTTGGGGTCAGGATGGCCTTGTCGCAGCTCTCAACAAGATGGCATTGTAGCTACAACCTGGATCCTTGGTCATAGACATTATACTCCTTCTCACCTTCCCACCTCACATTCCTTTATTACTGTCGACATGGGCTATCTATTCCTATTTCCTGTCATGGCACTTTCATTCTACCTACATCAGCATCTAATTTTCTACTGAAAAATATTCTAGTTGTGCCTAACCTTGTTTGTAACTTAGTCTCTGTTCGACAATTTATGTGCTACAATACTTACTCCCTTGAATTTGATGCCTTTGATTTTTCTTCTAAGGATTTGCAGACTGGTCGGGTGATTCTTCACTGCAATAGTGATGGGGATCTTTACACCTTCTTACCAGCTGCCTCATTCTCATTATGGCACCACCAACTCAGTCATCCTGATCCTATAGCGCTTGCTTCTCTTCGCGATACATTGGTCATCAGTTGTAATAAAACAACGCGCACCTTGTGTCATGCTTGTTTACTTGGTAAACACACGTGCCCCCATTTCCGATTTATAGTCAAGAAGTTCGCTGTCCTTTGATATTGTTTACAATGATGTTTGCAAACCTCCTATTTTGGGCATTTCTAGATGTACGTATTATCTGGTTCTGCTTGATGATTTTAGTTCTTATTGTTGTACTTTTCCTTTGCATTATAAACCACCACTATGGCGCTTTAGAACACGTCAAGGAAACACAAGTGGAAGTGGAAAATGAGACCAAGGATTTTAGGCCCATCAACCTGATTCATTTTTGCAAAGCTATTAACAAAGGTCATGGCAACTTGACTATTGATCCACATTGATAGACTGGTTTCCTCCTTGCATAGCGTGTATTTATTAAGAAATGATTCATCCAAGACAATTATATTTATGTAAGAAGTTTGGCTAGCTAGGATCAAAGATGTAAAATTCTAGCATGTTTGATCACACACAACATCAGTAATGCATTCAACAGTATATCATGGGAGTACCTACTCGAACTATTGCATTAAAGAGGCTTCGGTGTGAAAAGGTCTGACTATCAATCAGGTTCCTTAAAGACCACTCCCTTTTGCTCGCACCACAGAATTCCAGGCATGGGTGGCTCATCCTTGGGTTGACACATGTCTCTGCACGTTTTGCAAAAAAGCCCTTTACCTTTTAGGTAATCAACCCGCAGTCCATCTAAGTATCTGTGGCAATTTTGCAGAGAGCCGCCCGCAGCCCAACCCTAGCGCAATGCCTCATCCTCATCTCTTCTTAGGTTTTCTCCCCTCTCTCTTCATCTCGCCGCCACCGCCGCTCCTCCCCGCGATGCTCCACCGCGCGCCTCGCCGTCATGCTCCTCCCCCTCCACCACGAACCACGGGGCGTGGGCACGGCACCGGTCGTGCCGCTCGCATATCGTCGCGTGCGCTTCCCAGTTCGCCGTTGTCGCTCCTCAACCTCCTCCATAAGCGTTGCTCCGCCCAGCTAGCATGCGGGCCCCCCTAGGAGAGGCAGCTTCATCTCCTTTCCCTCCATGGTTCTCTCTTCCTGCCGTCTCCTATTTTCCCTTCTCTCTATTTCCATTTCAGCTCTCTCCGCCGCTTGGAGCCTGGGCTTCTCGAGCGCCGCCAGAGATCTCGAGTGTGGTTACAGCCCAGGGCGGACTAGCCTCCGATGGAGATCCATGGCGTGGAGGTGTCGTTTGCTCGTAAGGATCTGTGGCCGAATCCAAGATGCGAGGAGGCCAAATCATGGAGGGGCCGGCCAGATCCGTGGTCGCCCGTAGAGACTGACGTTGGATCTGATCGTCGGCATGGTCGACGTTGAAAGTGGTGAGGGGCGAGCCGTCTTACTGCTCTACGGCGATGTCACCTACATGGGTGCGTGTCCCCTCGTCTCACGGTGCATTCTGGCTCTTCTCTGTGAATTATCGTGTGCGTTGCTCTGTTCTTCTTAGAGCATCAGTGCCTCTTATTGGCAGTGATGGATTAACATACTGAGAGAGAAGATTGTTTTTTTCCAGCTTGTACTATGTTCCCATGAGCGTCTGCACCATCAACGACCTCACTTCTGCAATCCAACGCCCCCTGTGTTAGCTGCAACAGGTACAGTTACTTTGTGATCCGATTCATTGGATATGAATTTGTGTTCAGAGCAACTTTGTTTCCTAGATTCAATCTTAATGGAACTGTACGCTGTAGTTCTGCGTGGATATGGATTTGTGTTGATTGCAACTGCTAAATGGGTGAATTATTTGGAGAAAATCTTCTCTCCATGTTTGACGTATATAGATAAAAGGCACGACATGTGCCAAAATTATGTAAAGATGCCATTTGAAAGAAAGAAGTATATTTGGAGACAACTTAACATTGTTTTCTAATAGAATGTAGAAGTTCAAGTCAAAATACTTTATGCGTAATGAAACAATCAAATTACTAGACATAGATTTCAGACTTCAAAAAGTTCAGAAGTTCATCAATTTCCTATTAGGCTTGTGTGTAGACATGGGTAAATCTGATAATATAATTGATGCTGGCAAGAAGTCTCTTGAGGTCTGAGTTTCTTTCGACTACAGCTAGCTTGATAACATATATGTCAACCATCTTCAGTGCCACGTAGCTTTTGCCCTCAGCATCTCATCAATGTACATATTTATGTTTTCTTATTATTTGTGTGGTTACAATGGTCTATTTGAGATTGTATTGTCGAAGAGCGATTTTTGTGGACTAGAATTCTATGGAAATAAAATGTACCATCAGGTCATGTCTCTTTTATGAATGGTAGATTATGAATTTGTTTCATCACTGAAGCTAGCAGTTTAACTGTATCGCGACTGTGTGGAAGCACAGCCATCTGGTTCTTCCTGGAGTAGTATTCAGGACTTAGGATTCTGCGAACTAATTGCCCTTTTAATTATAGAGATCGGGGAGCTATTAGTAGTTGATTGAACCTAAGAAGCTTTAGTCAACGCGTGGAGCTGTTGTCCTTCTCTATATATTCCCCTATGAGTCAAATGTTGTCTTTCAGACTTCAGTATTAGTAATCAGCTAGAACTGCCTTAGTTTTTTTTATCTATTCATTTGCAACTCTTGATCGTTTGTAAGACTTCCAAATCCTAATACATTTTACTATTGTTACTGTCTAACAATAGATTGCTTACAAGAGCTATGAGCGACTTCACCTGCTTATATTCAGTAATGAGCAGGAAACGGTTGGTCACCAATTTTTTGAATGATGTGTGTCATTTTGTGTTTAGAAAGAGATTTCTAAAATGATGAAAATTGATTTTAGTCAGCACTTTGAAACTGTGGTGCATTTATGGATTAGTAATGAGAAATTTGCTACAAACATGCTTATGGAACTATCAAAATCCTGTGTATTTTCAGAGAAAAAGGCTTGTCACCTGCGGGTAGTGATGGACTGCTGATAGCTTCTCATCCAGGAGTTTGGTAAGTGGGGGGGGGGGGGGGGGGGGGGAATGCCAGTTCTATCTTATGTGCAATGATAAACTCAAGGGAGAACACTATGACCATCTTAAGTTCGTTCTTTCAAGAAAAGTAATACTCCAACAAGGAAATTAAAGATAACAAAAGCTACTCACTTTTTCATGATTTTCCTGATTTTTTATATGTTTGTATCATTCAGTGATGTTTTACCGTCTTTAGCCGATAAATTCACCAAGGTTAACATGGTCCAATAGAATGGGAATGACTTAGTTTCTATCTTATTTTGTACTCTGATCCCTTAAATGTTTGAGTGTGTCTCTAACACCTTTTCCATTTACAGAGCGGGGAGGATGGTTGCACTGTTTTTTCTCCATCGTTTGCAGCCAGCTGTTCTGTTCACCTGCTGACCAGTGTCTTAACATTCAATGCGAGCTATGTAATCAGTGGTATGGCAAAACAGAGACATACGGGCAGCTGAGGTGGCCATCGAAGATATGTGATTACTTCATAATTTGCACTATGCATCTATTGGTTTGATATGCCAGATCTTAAATGCTGGTGGCAATGACTATATATATATATATATATATATATATATATATATATATATATATATATATATATATATATATATATATATATATATAGTGTTATCATCTAATTATAAAGACATGCTCATCAGTTCAGATGTGGACAATAGCTTTTATTTTAAAATCATTGTAGGGCGCCCAAAGGGCGCCTAATGTTCTAGTTCTTCTGAAAATCTCATCCAATCAATGGATGGCCTTGGGCATAGGATAAACCATGCGAGGGGGCTATGACAAGGGGACCAGTTGTTTCCATATCTCTTAACCCTAGCCATCAATCAATTTTTTTGAGAACCAGTCTAACTTTTACTCATCAGAACATGAGTTACATACTCCATTAGGAGGAGAGAGGAGCTAGACATGCCTGCCTAAAGATCAGTTAACTGGATTGATGACCTTCATGGACAAACTCCACTGTAGTGAAGCTTCTCTTTCTGGACTCGATCTCCAAGATTATGGGACCATACATTCCAAAACTATTGCCTTGGATGCCTCTCACAACATTGGCACAATCGCTTACCTACCTGAGTGTTTGTAGGTTGAGGTCGCTAGCGAAAGCTACTCCGATCCTTCTTGACATGGCTACTGCTTCCACCATTTTTGCATCCATAATTCCCTCCAAAACCAAAGCTGAAGCTCCCAAATAGTTGCCAACATTATCCCAGGCAACTGCTATTGTAGAGGCTAGGCTAGAGTTCTTGGAAGTTGCCGCATGCACACTGGTCTTCAAGAAACCACACGGTGGTGGGATCCAGTGTGGTTTAGCGTTCTGAGCTGCAAGCTTCTCCTTAGCCTCTGGCTTGATTAACTCTAGGGCAATAATAAAACATTCGACAAAATAGTGGTCTGAAAGAGGGCTCTGAAACTGATTCTCATGTACCGCTTTGTGCATCTCATGCCAGATCGCCCAGAGTCTCACCACCACTGGCGTCAAGTCCTTGTGTTGTAGAGATTTCATCACCTCAATGAGCCATGCTCATGCATCTTGAACCTAACATAAGAAATCCGTAATCTCCTTCCTTTCTAAAAGCCGAACACATTTAGCCATATTACAGTCTACCATGGAGTGCCTCTATGAATCTAGATTGCCACAGATCATGCAACATCTGTCATGTGTCATGTTCCTGTGGTGGTGAACGTCCCCCGTCGGAATAGACTGACGTGCTAGCCTCCATAGGAAGACATGAATTTTGGACGTCACTTTAATATTCCATATATCGCTCCACTCCTTTTCCACTGATCTAGTGTCCAACATGCATGTCTTGTTCTCCTCCCATGCAGCTTGATATAGCCCAAGTGGCCCAGCTATGGCCCAATATATTGTCTGTGGTCTCCAGGCGGCTAATGAACCACTACCTAATCGTGATTAGTTGATGACAAATTGATCGACTTGATTTCTAATGGATCAATCAAACCAATTAGCCTGACTAATCGCAATTAGTTAGGTGACTTGATAACACTAGCGTGGGTTCTGTCCTTGGCTGTGGGTCATTTAAAGAGCCTTCCACAAAACATGGGTCTACTTGTTTTATATCTTGAAAGCCTATACTTGCAACAACTACATTCAGGAGCCCCGTCAATGAAATACTCACTTTGCTCTGAAATACTTAGTTCACTTGCCACTACTACAGAACTCTTATTGGAGGCAGGCAAAAAGGGTTAACAGAGGCGAGCATTGCAACCGCCTCCAATCAAAGGTCACGATTAATCATGACTTAACGGAGGCGGTTGTTTTGCCCACCATGGTTAATAGATTAATAAAGGCGGGCGTCTTATGCTACCCACCTCCGTTAATTGATTTAAAGAAAAAACAAGGCCAAGTGAGCCCAATCGAGCTCGCCATCGAGCCCAATCAAGCCTGTTGCCGTCGTGTCCACGCTGTTGCATCCAGCTCGAGGCTCCCCGCCACTAGATCTGGACCTGCCATGGCCGGATCTGGACCTGTCGTGACCGGATCTGGACCAGCCGTCGCTAGATCTGGACCCGCCATCACCGGAGAAGGACTGGCCGCCTCCAGACTCCCGCCGGCCAAAGTCGTCCATGCCAGCTCTAGATCTGCAAAGGGGAGAGAGAGGGAAGAGTGAGGGAGATGAAGAGCGGAAGATAGAGGGAGATGGGGAGAGTTGTAGCTACCTCCACTGTCGTCGCCGGCGGACCCACGCCACCGCACGCCGTGAGTTGCCTGGCCCCGCGGACCTACGCCACCGTGACTGCCCCGCGCCACCATGCGGCGCGCGCTGCCCGGCACCACGGCCCCGCGCCACCGTGGCTGCCACGCGTCGCCCAGCGACGCGCCTGGAGAGAGAGAGAGGGACTGGAGAGAGGGAGGCCGTGGAGATCGAAGAGAGGGAGACTGGAGAGAGAGACCGGAGGGAGGGAGGCGAGCAAAGAGAGAGACCAGAGGGAGGGAGCGGCACCTAGGAATGGGTTTGTGTTTAGGCTATATACCCGACACTGGGTATTGGGCCTGGGAATGGTAGCGGGTTGGGCCAGAATTTCGGAGGCGGGTCTTATAAAATAACCACTCCAAAAATAGATTTATGGAGGCAGTTGTCTTAAGACGTCCGCCTTCGTAATGGGTCATTTTTGGAGGCAGTTGTCTTAAAATGACTGCCTCCGTAAATCTATTTTTGGAGGCGGTTGATATAAGCCGACCGCCTCGGTTAATGGGTGATTAACTGAGGTGGTCGCATTCCGTTAGACATTAACCGAGGCAGCCGCTCGGGGGGCTGGGCTACCTCGGAATAATGGTGGCGGGCACAAAAGGTGCCCGCCTCTATTAAGAAAAGGGTGACGCCACCCAAAATCAAACGTGTAGTAGTGTGTGAGTGTGAGTAATGACGCATTGGAGACAGGAAGGGGCAGGACAGACAAAGCTTCACTCATCCGAACCAGTATTAGTTCCTTGCCCTAAGTATCTAGAAGCAATCAGAAGCTATTAAGACCCTACATGGTGATTACGATGGGTACTGGCTAGATACAAACTAAATTAATTAGACAAATTGGTACAACAACAAGCCATTTTTCAAACAAAACCCCACTACACCTCTTTCATCTTAGCAACCACATGTACTTCATCATCATCTTCAACAACTATGGTGGCATCCACTTCCTTCGTCATGGAATCTGTGCTTGAGTTGCGGGCTTCTGAAGTTGATGACAGCAAGGGGGATACAACCTTGCCTGGTGTCTCTTCTTGGTGCAAGCTGGAAACGAAGGTCACCTTATTGGTGTTCACATCCATCATCTTGTCCTGTTTCTCGGGTTTGTGTTTAGCTGGGCTTTTATCGTTGGATGTCAAATCCACTATAACCTCTTTGGTTGGAGTGTGAACATCTGTGGTGGTTGACACTCTCGTAGCAGGCAGAATCCAAAGCCTGTAGTCTGTTTCTGGTTGGCGGCACACCTTACTTAGTGGAACAATTTCCTGTAATTTTAAAACACTTTTGAGTAGATGCAATATGGTGTAGCCAGCTAATTGCAGCAGTATGATTTCTGATTCAATCAACTAAAAGTGAGGTAATTATATCCTGAGACCAGCTAGACTGTACTATATACATTTATATGGTAATTCAGTACAACAAACGTCCCAATTGTTAAAATAGGATGTAGCTCTACATTAGAGCATATATGGAGTAACACGGTAAATTCCATTGTTCGTTATGAACTCATTTAGTCTTTAAATCTCTGGAGGCAATCCATTGTTATTTCGCATAAGGTCCTTAGTACACTGGTTGAGCACATATGTGAAATGCTTTTGCAAATATACACTGGTTGAGCATGAATTGAATTGCCTTTGCATGTTCAGAAACCTAGATTTGTTGTGCATAATTGAAATAACTGTACAACTTCATGAACCTATGGTGCAATTTAATCCAAACACTATTTGTCATTTCTTCACAGAATAATAATTTCAGGGCACCAAATATAATGCCAAAAAAAGGAGGGAGGAGCAACCATACTTGCAGAGTCTATAACAATGAAAGAAAAATTGTTAATTGCCAGCTCAGCAACATGCTTTATTATATACAATACTTACAAACAATGCATGGAAAACACTAAAACAGGTGGAAATGTACCTCAGAAGAATCATGAACATATCGAACAAGAAATCTGCAACGGCAACCTCTAGCATCATGCCTTCTCCTTTGAGTATCAAGGACATGGGCATCAAAATAGAGAGCCTGCTCTTTACGTTCCTGAAAGATATAGCATAGAAGTATTTGTTAATGCGTGACAGCTACTAGGGTGGAGGATATCACCAAAGAGCATTGTCAGATGAAAAAAAAGATGGGTCCTGTGCTCAGATTTACATATACAACTTTACACCCAAATGATTAAAAATACAAAATGTAATTCTTGTTTATACCTTTAAGAATAGTCAACATTATATTTTTTTAACACACAGGAGAGATGACATATCTTTGTTTTACAAAAAAGGGTTAAGTCCACTTTACACCCTCCAACTTGCAGCAAAATTCAGATTTCAACCTCGAACTTCAAAACCGGACAGCTTTGGTCCTCCAACTCTCGAAAAAGTTCAACTCTCGAAAAACCGGACAGCAAAATTTACATATACAACTTTACACCAACACTTCCTAAAATTTGTGAGTCTCATCACGCGTGAAACAATTTTGTCGCGTGATGAGACTCAAATTTAAAAAAATAGAAAACCCTTCAATACGATGTCGGATGAAGATAATTTTTATATATAAATTGTAGACCTCGTTGAGATCTACAACTTTGTAGTTTTGAGTTTTTTCATTTGAGGACAGTAAGATGCTCGAAAAAATAATATAAAATTTCAGCACCATATTTTCTCACTTGATGAGACTCAAATTTCAAAAAATAGAAAACACTTCAATACGATGTCGGATGAAGATAATTTTTATATGTAAATTGTAGACCTCGATGAGATCTACAACTTTGTAGTTTTGAGTTTTTTCATTTGAGGACTTTAAGATGCTCGAAAAAATAATATAAAATTTTGGCGCTCCCAAAAATATCAAAAGTTACTGTTCACACACAAAAACCGCCCAGAAGGATGAAAGTTGAACTTTTTCGAGAGTTGGAGGACCAAAGCTGTCCGGTTTTGAAGTTCGAGGTTGAAATCTGAACTTTGCTGCAAGTTGGAGGGTGTAAAGTGGACTTAACCCTACAAAAAAAAGGGGTAGATAGCCCTTACAAGTTACAACATATACTCCTACACGCACTTAATAGTCACTAAGTTGTATTATTAGGTTTCTTTTTCATTTAAAAGTGGTCTTTATGCACGTTTAATATCTGCTTATTGTTTGCCGGCAAACAACACACATTTTGTGGCAGTTCTTCACAAGTTTTTTATGATCTTTTTAACACTACTAGATAAACCATTCTAGGAGATAAGAGCTATTATTATTTTCAGAGGCGACACTTTTTTACGATCGTCTCTATAAATGATTTTAGGAGGCAAAATACTTTAAGAGACCCTCAAATGGATCAAAGGCGGGCCACTTAAAAGGACTAGTTCAATAAATGATCCATTTAGAGAGACGACGCGCTTAAATGGTTTGCGTATGGAAATCCATTTTCAGAGGCGAGCTCTTAGAAGGCTTGCCTCAGCAAAGTAGCCCACAACCTAGTATCCCTATCCATATAAAACTGAGCAAACCCCAACTCTCTTTCCTCTCCCAGTTTACTCTCCCTCTCCTACAACCACCGTACCTCCCTTTGCGTCCTTCTCCTTCCTCCATCTTCTAGTAGCCACCCCCTTCAACCTAGTGTGGACCCACTCTCATCCAGTGTGGTGCCACCCGCCCTCCTCTGATGTGGCACGATGCGCTTCCTATGGCCTGACATGGCCCTACCGCCCTCCGGCCTAGCACAGCCTTGCCCCCTCCTTCCCGATGCACCACCTCCCTGCCCTCCCACCCAGTTGTGGCGGTGGAGCATGTCCAAGTAGTGGCGTGCCCGATATGGCGAGGGGCGTGCCTGATCCGGGAGGAGGTAATCTCTCACTATCCTCTCTCATTAGTAGTCATTGCTTTGCCATCAGCTCTCTCTCCCTTATCCGCAGATTTGGCATGGTGGGGGCTCGGCTAATTTGGTTAGGGCTAGAGTGTTCAGAGGGGGCAGGCGAAGACATTGAAGAGTCTGAAACCAAAGGCACCACCACTGCCACAACAACTATGCGAGTTATAGCACCGCCTCCACAACAAGGGCCACAACATCGACCAACAAATGCGAGGTGATTGAGGGAGCTGCTTTCCACTTCTCTGGATTCGTCCTCACCAAGTTCCCATGCAATTGACCTACAACGGCAAGGCTGTCGCTCTATGTGCTGCAGATGTGAAGAGGCAGCAGAGAAGGTGGAGAAAGCCATCAGGGAGGCTGTCAAGCGCAATGACATTTGATCTGCTAAGGTAAGGTACATGTTTCAAATTGCTCAGAGTTTGAACTTTGAAGCGGGCGTCCGATTAGTTTCACTTGCACCAATAGTCCGATTCCTTGAAGGCGACCAACTTTCTCAATCATGAAGGCAATAGCCGAAGGAGGAGCAATCAGCTGGAGAGGTCCAATGCGATGGCAAGAGGGTAGAGCAGCCGCCATGGTCGTCGGTGGAATTTTCTTTTGTTTCTGGAATTTATTTATAGATGCGCGCATCATAAGGCATCGTTCATTGGAAACCCCATTTACTGAGATGGTCGGGGAAACGCCGATGCAGTTTGGTGATTAACATAGAAGATTATTTTGAGGCGGTCAATGTTGCTGTCTCTAGAATTCAGTTTGGCCGTTGTATAAATCCTTTTTGTGCTAGTGTCACAAGTTACGGATTATTTCATGAGAAAAATAGATAATTTAACCAGGAAGCATAAAGTAAGAAAAATTCATGGTTGCGGCCATCAACAGTAGCAAATACTATGGCCATTCATTACTTTTTTTTTGTAAAGATGTGGCCATTCAAATGCAATGACAATAGGGATGCAACATGAGGATAAAAGTGGGTGCAGTCGGAGTGGTTGCCAGATCTTTGTTATAAGGCGGTATCTACGCAAGGTGGATAGAATATTCACCTCATGCGCAAAGACAGTAGACTATTAGAATATTGTAATGTGACAATGTGACCACCGATCAGTTACAGAAGGAGCAAATGGCAGATTTTCAAAATTCATTTATTTTTGGATTAGTTTTTTATAGTCCATTTTCTCTGCACAGATACGAGCAAAAAACTATGAAGATTCAACAGTTTATGGAGGTAAATCTGACCCAAAAAAACGTTTACAGGCCATGTTAAAGAAAATAAGAAATTGACCCAAGAACTAAAGCTAAGTTATACAGAAATGCTATTATTATGGTACTAAAGCTAAGTTATACAGAAATTATAGTACTAAAGCTCATTTATACAGAAATTGATTATCCCAGATGATAGGAAGAAAGAGATTAAGATGACAACACCTGATAACAAAGGATGAGATCCCTCTGCCGCACTGCAACACATTCCTCAAACGCACATGGAAGGGAACGTTGTCGCACACATTTGCGAACATTGAGCCATTCATCATCCTCTGCTCCAAATCCAGAAAAGCGAACCAACACTTCCTAAAACACAAAAAAATAGTTATAATATAAGTCATTGTGTTTTCACGTACAATCGCACTAATATAATGTAACATAAAACATTACTCAAACATAGGGTATATATTTCAGAAACATTGCTGCTGATATCACTGCTACAGATTTCTTCTTTAGAGGCTGCTGGGATGCCTCCATAAAGGTGGTTGGCCTAGCCGCCTCTGTTTCCATCTCAATAAATCAACGATTTGTAAAGGCGGCCACAAACAACATTTTTTTTAAATCCGGGGAGACCCCACCAACACGCATGATTATTCATGCAAAAACATGTGCAGTGCGGCTACAGGGGCTTGAACCCACGACTGTAGGCCTCGCACATCGTCCACTAACCACTCCACACATACAACACTATCCATTTGGCATATTCGTCCTTCTAATTTAATTGTATCTTTATCTAGTTTCGAAAATGAGTATTTGAAATCCTAAACGAATTCAAATGAAAAAGCTGTCAACTACAAAGTTTTACAACTTTTTAAGATCTACAACTTTATTTTTGGTCGTTTATCTATCCGAGGTCATTTAAAATTTTTGCATTTCAAATGTGAGAAAAAATTAAATGTAATTTTCTATGCATAGATGATTTCAAATGAAAAGATTGTCTACTATAAAGTTGCATAAGTTTTTAAGATCTATAACTTTTAGTTTGGTCATTTCTTTATCGGAGATCGTTTGAAAAATTTAAATTTTACTGTGCAGCTCCTATTTCAGGTGGCCGAGGTGACTCTATTTCCGGCCACCTTTAAAAATAGGCGGCAAGGAATAGAGCCTCCTTTAGATATGGATTTAAGGATGCCATTGGAAATAGAGCCACCTTTAAAAATATGAGCCACCTAATACATCAAAAACCCTCCAGTTGCTACAAATCATTCTTTTTTGTTGAAGTGTATGTCTGCGCTCCGCACATCAATCCATTTTCAATTTATAGTAAAAGGACATATCTTAGTTTTTGTTGTCAAAAACACAAAGGTGCAGAAAATCACATTTTTATACGAGGAAGCATCAGCTTTTTTATATCTACATAACTAACAAATAGGCAAGGTGCCAAGGTAAAATTTTAGAATGAAGTACAAATTAGGCTGAATAATTTTGTGGAAAATTAAAGAGTATGGTCGCAAGAAATCTAGGTCAACCTGGTCGTGGGTTGGGGCTGAGGGTCCCAGGGTGTCTAGAAATTTAAGGTTATTTGGATCCATGCCCTTATAATTTTTATGCTTCTAAGATATACCATTACTATTTGCCTATTTGGGAACTTGTCATTGCAATTGTCTCTATACCCGATCCATGCCATTTTCTACACTTGAAACGAGCCCACTTGGCGATCATCGTATTTTCGTATCACCTAAAATATCCCTCCTACTACCCCTTCTCCCCTCAATGATAGGTGGGCCCCATAGTCATCCTCTTCCCCTCCCCCGCTGAGCACAACCTGCTCCCTTGCTATGCACTGAAGAAGGGCATGGTCCCAGACAACATCATGTAGAGCACAACCCCGGCGCTCCACACGTCCACCTTCCTGCCGGCCACCACCATGGGTGCGACGTAGTAGGGCGTCCCGACCAGCCCCATCATGGACCTACCATCCACGAACCAGGCGGCGGGGCCGAAGTCCCCAAGCCTGAGTGTGCTGCCACCGCCATCGAAGAGGAGGTTGTTGGGCTTGATGTCGTGTTGCGCGACCCCATGACGGCGGTGTTCCGGGATCTTAGGTCCCCCATGTGTGCGGATGTCGGACTATAGGAAGACGATGTGCACTCAAGCCCTCTCGCCCCCGATGCAGCACACGAGCTAGAGGTCCTTAGGCATGATGGTGACGCACATGGCGTGGATGGCGCAGAGGTTGGCGTCCTCAAACTCGAAGAGCCCCACCTAGTTCGCCTCGGCGGTCTCCTGCAACGCTGCGATGGCGGAGGTCCCTCCTGAAGTCCTGCACAATCACTCGAGCGAGGCAGTAGAAGGGGAGCTTGCAAATGACCAGCTTCATGCTCTTCTCATACTTGCGGATCTCGTAGAGCATGACAGTGCCAGGATAGAAGCGCTAGGGCTTCTTCATGCCGCTGGTGTCCGAGGCTAACTTGTGAGCTCCTGGAATGTGACGGCCGCCATGTATTCCCTAGCCCCCATCTCACGGCCACCCCCACTACGCCCACATGATGAGAGGAAGGCGATCACTATGGGGCCCGCGTGTCATTGAGAGGAGAGAGGATAAGGAAGGGTATTTTGGGAAATTCGAAAATACAACAATCTGCATGTAGGCCTGGTGTCGTTTCAAGTGTAGAAAATTGCATGGATCGGTACAAGAACAATTGTAATGGCAAGTTTCCGAATAGGTGAATAGTAATGGTATCTCAGAAGCACAAAAATTGTAATGACATGGATCCAAATAACCCAAAAACTTATGTTGAAGGGGGTAGTTCGTAATGAGAGGGCCCAAACAATCTAGATTGATAATTGGGTCGATGAGCTTTTATATGAGCCAGGTGTATGTAGTTGTAAAGGCTCAATACAAAGTAATTTAAGAGCACAAAATTAGATGATAAATTGGGCCACGTATGATATAGCCCATCTAGCCCATTACCCACTAAATATAACACTATGGTTTTCGCAAGTCACGGTCATGCATGTAGCCACGTTCTTCCTCCTAACTTGCTCCTATTTCTCTCCGCTCAAGCAGCAACATAATGCCATAGGCCACAAATCAACCACTTGTATCCAACATCTCACACCGAGCAATAGTAATATCAATTGCCCATGGTATCAGCTTCAATTTTCTGCACCCAATTTCATTTGAGAATGCTTAATTTTGACTCAGTTGTTGCTTCTCCCAGAGTCGCATAGTTCCATCCCCCGCTGCTGGTATAGTCCTCTTCAACTCTGGTTGTCACCCATGTCTCAGCAACTGAAAATCGCACCCCCCCCCCCCCCCCCCTATTACTCAACTCAGCCCTTTGGCAGTTTTGGGATGTGGACCGTTTTGACCCTAACCCTTGACTTTAGATGACGTCACTGGTTTATGTAACATGCCATCAACCCTGACCCCTGTGACTATAGTATGGAAATGTCTCCATCGTACAGATTAACAATAGATGGAGTTCAAAATAGTGGCACTGCTTTGCTAGCTAGACATGGTGGTTCACTACTGTACAAGATAGTTTTCATAAAGTTCAAAGCCATGCTTATAAGGTTTAATGAGTGGGGGTCGAAAAGCGATCTGCAATGGGAAAAATGGAAGACCTATCCCCAAGACAAGATTTCTATAAACTCCCAATTATCTTGTACCCAAGATTAAGAACATGGATTAACTCCATCCTAGTGCTGCCTTGCCTCAGTTACTGGCCACTGGCCTCATAGGCCTACCACATCCTGCACAATCTTTCCTTAACAGCTTGCAGACCCTATCACAAATCTAAACATTCCAAAGTATGCTTTGGACTTCAGTTGTGCAATCAACTAGGAGATCATAAAATGGGCGTGTTTGAATACAACAAGTAGAACTATTGAAGCAGATCATCTCACTAGAATATCTTACTGCATATCTATTTTCAAATGCAATCATAGTGTACGAAGAGAGCCGACAACAGAATGATATATAATTTCACTGTTGGAATACTGGTTTTGTAAAGTACTACTTCAAATATCTTTATCATATAGAGACGTTTTGTAAAGTACTACTTCAAATATCTTTATCATATAGAGACAGACTTCAGTAATATTAAATGAAATTCCAAGTTCATTACCAGGTCGCCTGATTCCATCCACCTAAGTGACAGAAAGGCAGCAACATCATACCTGCAACATATAAGATTGCCACACATGTAAGAATAAAATTGTTTTAGTTAAAGAAAAAGAAATAGAAACAAAAGTCAAGGGCATAGAGCAGGGACCACTTCCACTGCCAATGAAAGTGCTTATAAACTTACAGTGGATGAATTCACAGATATACTTATGGCTCTGCTCTGTTAGTGTGCCACTAAGGCCTTGTTTGGATGTTACTGGATTCACCTCAATCCACATGTGTTTAGGTGGATTGGGTTGTAATTTAGTTCAAGTTCCATTACAATCCACCCCAACACATGTGGATTGATGCTAATCCGACTACATCCAAACAAGGCCTAAAGTGTCACAAACCACATGTAACAAATAATTTTAGACAAGCACTCATTACAATTATCATCACTTCCTATTCATTTGTTTCAGACCTTTTGCAATGGATACAAGTATATAAGTTCCTCCAATGCTTTCAGAAAAAAATATCATTTCTTTCCATGAGGGACCACCTAGTTACTTCCTAATATTCCTTAACATGGGCCATTGGGCAGCCTCCTCAAGTTATGCAACACGGATGATAGTAAAGTTAATCTACTAACTAGCGGAATAACTCGGCAAGTGAATGCATCTTTACCTAGGCATAAATTACAATAATACATCACTGTAAAGAGGGAACAATAAAAGAAGTATGAGATACAGATGTATTCATACCATGCACCATCACGAGCTGACTTGGCCTCAAACTCAAGTTGGAGACCTTGCAGAGGCTTCCTCCCTGGTTATCAACAAAGGTAACAATAATCAGAGGAAAAATGGATATGATAACCGATGATAATATGTTGAGAAGGCATATCTGGAATGCACAAAACTAAAGTCATTGGTACAACTAAAGCCAAACTAGCAAGTTTTTTTTTGTGATGGAGGTATCACTGAGTATTGTTGGCACAAAGCAAAAATAGAAAGCGGGTGAAAAAGTAAAACAAAAAGAGGTGTTAACATTCAAAACAGATGTGTCGTCATTCTATCAACAGTATGGATTGATTACATCATCAAAGATAAATAAGAAGTATTATTTTCATCAAGGTGGTAAACTCAATAATCAATAAGGCAAGTGTTCCTCATCCCTTCACATCATGTAAATCCTCAATAATCAATAAGGCCATTGACACTAACTATATTAAGTTTCTCAAGTAAAAATGCAAAGTATTTTCTCCCTCCGAGCAAGTTCAAAAATAGAAGTTCTTATCAGAACTGCATGTCTGCTGTGTGAAGGATGTTTTAAAGCTATATGGGCTCAAGCCATTTCTGGAAGGCTTGATTGCAGAACTGATATTGCATTTCCATATATATCTAAAATCTATTTAGAAACCGCAGGGGGAATTTTCCATATCAGAAGAACAGTATTTGAGAACTCTGATTTCAGAAAAGATAGATTCAGAACAACAAAGAATAAAATGAACCCATGAGCAACTATGTTAGATTAAAACAGGACAACAATACTTCGCTTTAACTATATCAAATAAAAACAAGACTTCTAGGAATACTTGGCTTGTACATGGCATCATTGTGGTCGACGCTATATATATGACCACTGTGGATGGAACGATGGATACACCAGACACCATGTCATTTTCAGCACAAGGGTATGACCAAATTCAATCCGATCATACAAAGATGAAGGAATTGCTCACGTCGAATTGGCACCCAGTGACTTCAATAAGACATGGTGCCCCTACGTCTTCCATGTCACACTCTCAATCCTACAGATCTCTGCCGCTATATCTATGACTGGTGCGGATGCATACACCAGCACCCATGTCTCTTGCCATTTTAAGAACACAGCAGATCGAAGCTGCTAAGATGAGGAGCCCCCCCCCCCCCCCCCCCCCAAAATTATTGCAGGCACGACTCTTGCCATTTTAAGCACATGTATCCGAGCATGCCAAGATGTAGGAATTTCTCCTCGATCTAGTGATAGTGACTTCATGATGACAAGAATGCAGTGCCCCTAGGTCATCCATGATGCCTCACACTCTGGATAGTACCCGGATCTCTACCACCGCCGCTGTATCTAAGACCGCTATGTCTGTATAACCCCCTCGGCTGCACCCACATCTCTTGCGGCCATTTCAGCACATGAATCTAAGCATGTGAAGATGAAGGGATGTCTCACCTCGAACTGGTGATGCCGAGTGACTTCGAGAAGTTGAGAACATGCTGCTCCTACCCCTAGGTTCAGATTCCCCAACTCGAACTGGTGCCGAGTGACATCGGGAAGATGAGAACATGGTATCCCTACCCCTAGGCCTTCCTTGGTGCCCCATGCTCCCCACCCTACAGATCTCCGCCGCCGCCGCCATAGTGGGGACCAAATGCTGAGGGGGCGGATCAGATGGCAGCACCAGTAGGGCTAGGTTATGACTACTTTTAGGTTTTAGGTTGCCATAGTCATATATAGGTTTGTGTTCTGGGCTTTGCAAGTGGGCTACATCGGCTAGAGACACTAGTGGGTTTTGCAAGTGGCCCATATCGGCTAGAGATGTTGTGCATGGCGGGGCATGTTCTCGGCGAGGAAGGGTGCGAGTGAAAATAAGGAAGCCTAGGCCATGGTTTCTCTAATGGCCCACGAGGAATTTCAAATAAGAAAGCCAACTTTCCACAAAAAAATCCCAAACACCAAGCTTCTAAAAAAAGGAGAAAATCGATTCATTAGATGGAACATGAGACCCTAATTCCAAAGCAAGAGATCTATTGTGGAATCTATCAGTTAAACAAACTAATAATATTAAGAACTAGATCATCTAACACCATTGAAAAATGAAATTGTATTTTCAGAGGAATTTTGGAATAAAAGATAAATAATGAATTTAATTTGAAAAAAAATATTTCCATTTCGGATAGTAGCTATTTTTTGTGGCACTTCTTAACTTTACACAGTCGAATTCAGAAGCTCAGAAGATGTGCACGAGGAGCTTTCGGGCATGTCCTCACCCCCACGTCCCTGCGCTTTAACCACATCTCCCTCCACACCCAACGCGAGCACACCTCCCTCCCCACCAACTCTGACCTCTCCTCCATTGTCGCCTTCCCCACCACCATTGCCTCCCCCACCTCTCGGTCGGCGCTCCCTCCACCGCCTCTCCTCCAGCCGGTGCCCCCTCCTCCACCATCTTTGTCTCCTCTATCTTCATCCTCCGTCTCTGCCTCGCTATGGTCCATGCCTCATTGATGCTTGTGGCCTCTCTAAGCGATCCACCAAGCTCTGGAGGGTGCTCGTCGTCGCCCTCAAGAGGCAGCCGCCCACAGGCTCCACTTCGTCTTCATCACCGAGATCCACGAGATCCGGCAAGGAAGCTGGCATGGGAAATGGAGGAGAAAAGCCATGTACTAAACGGTTAGCCTTTTCTAGCTAGCTCAGAACACTTCCAATAAGTGGCTGTGGCGGGAAGATAGCGAAAAGCTGGCTTCTTCTATAAGTTAAGCTATTCCAAACAGGGATAGAGTCTACTAAAAGCCGCCCAAAACTATGTTAGTTTTGCATGAATTCGTCCGAGGAAACCCTTTGACATGGAACAAAACCTTACATGCAGCAGCATTCACGTCGGCTCCGTGCATTTGCATTTGCAGCACCAAGTGGGAGCTCATGCAAAAATCTCAGTTGATCCCGTACTATATATACCAACTCATCAAGTCCCCGTAGAGCATGTGAAGAGTGGCAGTAAGTGAATCACCTGAGGAGGAGGAGCAGCCGTGGTGCACAGCCCTGGTGGTCTTGGGCGGGAGCGAGTAGAGCCTGTTCTGGAACCACTTCCACACCTGCATGCCGATCGAATCCAAGTTTCAATCTCGTATACTCCTAGATAGATCGGATCAAAGCAACCCTAGTAATCATATATCATATAAATCGAAACCCTAGCAATTTGACAAGGAAGGAGAAGGTACTACCAGATCGACTGACCCGCCTGGGCTGGATGACCACCTTGCCGGCACGCTCGAGCGAGGCGGAGAAGTTGTCGGCGAGGGTCTGCAGCATGGCGTGGCTGGGATGATGACGCCGTCGCTGAGCTGCTGCAGGCGGCGCGCCTCCATCTGCGCCACCTCGGACGGGACGAAGCAGAACACCGGGGCGGCGGCGCCGGTGCTAGTGCTACTGCTCGGTGGACACCCCATCATCGGCCAGATCAATCGGCTCCGTGCTCGCTCGCTGTCCTCTTGGGGACCGGAGGCACTGGAGGGCGATGGGAGGAGGAGGAGGAGGATGTGGAGCGGACGGGGCTTGTAAGGGAAGTGATGTGAAGAGAACTGAGCAGTCGTCAGCCGATCGGAGGACGGCAGGCGTGCCGTGTTCGTGTGTTCAGTGCGCCGGTAACGGTGGCATCCCTCCTCGGAGGGATTTGGACTTTTTTTTCTGGTGAAGGTAAGCCGGCCCATGGGCTGATGAGCTTTGGCCCATGCACTTCTGGGCTTTGGTGTCTAAGAGTAATTGTAACAATTTTTTATTTTTAATAAGGAAGAGAGAAATTACAATGATTTTTGTTTCAACAAAAGAATTTAACGAGTGAGGGAGCCAAAATACCTTGCCGGAAGGTCACCACAGCCTCAAGCTCTCTAGCTCACCAAGATACAACAACAGCACAAACCTAGCTCACAAAACTCTCTTGCTGTAAGGCCTAACACTTACAAAGATTGGTGGTGTCTATCCATGCCTAGGATATGATCTTGATGCAGTTGGGAGGGTGAGTGGAGTGTCGAAACATTTTTCCTTAGTTTCTATCAGCCTCAAGGTATGCCAACTATATCAGGAAAGTGAGGGAACCCCATATTTATATCCCTATCCACCTCAACTAGCCATCACAAACTTAATCCTGCAATGTTCTATGTACTACTGGATTATCCATTTGGTGGTCAATGATACTGCACTATATCATCCATAGGGCATCCGATCGTTGGACTTAGTTGTAGCCACGGTCCTAAGTTACTCTGGATGATCAACCAGGGGTGCTCCTATGCTACACCGTATCACCCGGAGGCACTGATCTTTGAGGATCTGATTGGTCGCATGCATAACACCTTACTTAGCCCCCATATTGCAAAAAAAAAAACAAAAAAAAACAAAAAAACATGTTTGCTTCCCTACATAGACACTTGTACCGGCTATCACACTCTTCTCGAAGCACTCGTTGCTTGCATTACAATGCCCTTAAATCAAAAGTAGGGGCCCTGATCTATGGGCTCCTTGGCCCCTACTTTTGATTTGAGGGCTTCTCTTACTTTTGAGTTATTGATTTGTATGTTTCAGCTCCAGCAGGAGCCCTCAAATTTGGACCCTCAAATTTAACTAAATAGACAATAGCAAATGGGGCCCACTCATTTTTTTCTCCTGCGCGCTGCACTTTCGGTCCTCCATGCGGCACCTTCGCTCCTCCGCTCCCTAGATCCTCGTCATGCCCGTAAAGCTCGGGAGGGAGTTCGTCGGGTGGGAGGGGCCACCTCCGCTCCTCCTCTCGGGTTGGAGCTCAGCTCTTCGAGAGGGAGGGGGCCGTCCATGCTCCTCCACATGGGAGGGAGCTCGTTAGGAGGGAGGGCTGCCATGTCGAGAGAAAGACGCGGTAGAGAGGGGTGCCGTGCCACACCGGACGACCGCCCACAATGGCTGCCTTCAGCTAAGGGAGTCAACGAGGAAGAGCGTTGCGGCTACGCTCAGGGCATAGCTGGGAAAAGCATCCGGAGCTTGAGGGCACACGAGGAGGGTGTAGAAGGGAGAAAAACGGACAACCACATA
Source organism: Saccharum hybrid cultivar R570 (assembly GCA_038087645.1). NCBI lineage: Eukaryota > Viridiplantae > Streptophyta > Magnoliopsida > Poales > Poaceae > Saccharum > Saccharum hybrid cultivar. The sequence continues at coordinate 4,033,762 of JAQSUU010000368.1, forward strand.
TGGGTGCCCACGGAAATGAGGACTGAGGGTAGGATTTGAGGGCCTCCTTAATTTGAGGGTCTGGATAGGGGCCCTGTTGGAGTTGTGTATGAGCCCCTTAAATTTTAGAAAGTACAATACAAAATTTCATTATGTTTCCTGAATTATATCTGATATAACAGTTCTTCCGAAACTGCATGTTTATGTATGTATGATATTTTGAAAATCCCTGTCATGCCAATGGACTTGTAACTGGTTTATACAGAAACTGAACCAAAAGCAAGCGAACCACAACCTTCCCACATTGCAGTTGCAGGTAACTTTTGTTTGTTAGAATCAGAAGAAGCTTGCACTCAGAGACTTAGTTACATGGCATTATTTGTTTCCCTAAAGTTGAGGATCAGGAATTCATTCAAGCATAATGAGTACATATATTAATTATATCTTTGTGCAGAGAGATCGATCACCATGTGAATTCAGACAAGAAAGATGTCAAACAAGAATTGCTGATACACACTTGCATACATAAGCTCATGTGCTACGTACACTGTTGAGCCAATCTAATGCATGCCACTACTTTCACTGTTGTTTGATCTGCAATTCCGCATTCAGAGAACAATAAGCGTTCAGCACGTACTCGGGCTCAACTGCAGTCGTCGCTGCATTCACAACTTCGGTTTCAACCTGGCCCGTGCGAATGAACCTCTGGACCCACCTGCCAGGGTCACCATCGAAAAATCTGCTCGAAACGGATCGGCAAGCCAGCAAATAATACTGTCAACCCATCGTTGATGATACCCTAGTTCCATCTATTCCGCCTCGCCGCCAGCGCGTGGTGCAAACAACCAAGGACGCATGGCGCCGCCGCCGCCAGAGCTGTTGGAGGAGCTTGTGGAAGAGATCCTCCTCTGCTTCCCGCCAGACGACCCGGCAAGCCTCGTCCGTGCCGCCCTTGTCTGCAAGCTCTGGTGCCGGTTCGTGTGTGGTTCCGTGTTCCACCGCAGGTTCCGCGAGTTCCACCGCAGCGCGGCCCCCATGCTCGGCGTGATCTACAACGGGGACTGCAAGGTCAGACACGACCACACGCCTAGGGACACCAACCGTTACACTAAGGTCACTTTCGTACACATCCTGCGAGTGCCGATGGCATACTTCGTCCCCACGACCTCCTTCCGCCCTGTGCACGCTGCCGACGGCCGTTACCACTGGCACGCCATCGACGCCCGCCACGGCCGCGTCCTGCTCTACCGGAAGGACCACCATTTGAGGGATGGGCACGCCATCTGCGTCTGGGACCCCATCACAGATGAGCAGCAAGACCTGCCTGAGCCACCGTTCTACCTGCAGATCGCGGCTGTGGCCTGCGCTTCCACCACCGGTGGCGACTGCGACCACCTCGACTGCCGCCATCGACCTTTTCTTGTCGTCGTCATGGGCATCCAGTATGACGGCACGCACCTGTCTGTCTACTCATCTGAGGCCGGTGCGTGGAGCAAGGTAACTGTTTGTGATGGCCCCACCGCCAATTCCCACGACATGTTCAATGATGTGCCCGGCGTCCTCGTGCGGAATGCACTCTATATCTTGGTTCACTGTATCCACGAGGGGGCTGTGCATCACGAGATCGTGAAGTACAACTTGGCCACACGGCAGGTATCTATGATTCAACTACCATCTAAATTCTGCCGGTGGAAACGAAGCATTGTGGTCATGACTGATGATGATGGTGGGCTGGGATTTGTTGCCAACGTGAAGGACAAACTACAGCTATGGTCGAGGGTGGCTGGTGCAGATGGAGATGATGGTTTTGTTCTAACCAGAGTCATTGATCTTCAGAAGGTGCTCCCTTCTGGCGCACTCATCAAGAAGAAGCCTCATGTGAATGGTTTTGCGCTCAAGAAGCCTCAGGTGAATGGTTTAGCAGATGGTGGTGCTAGCCGAGTCCTGTTCATAAGGACGTTCGATGGTCTATATAGCATAGACATGAATTCTAGCCAGGTCAAGAAGTTAGCCAACTGTTGTGGCGATGATGACGTTGTTCCTTACATAAGCTTCTGCACTCCAACCTCCAGGGTCCAGGTACAGGAGTACAACTTGGCTTGTTTCTGATTTTCTATATATTTAGAACATGTACTATATATGTTCCGATCCATACACTTAGAACATAGGGTATATGCATGGGATCCTACCTGTTTCTTTACGAACCATTGTTGAAATTCAAAAGACGGGGTTGCTGACAAGTTATCTAAATCTAGGCTGAAGTAGGAAGCTATATATTGATGACAGGATGTGGGGGAACAAAAATAATTAATTAACTACGGTAGCTTCCACACTTAAAAGCATAAGTATGTTGGTAGTTTTGGTCTCTTCATGTTTATGCATAAGTGATCTCATATGCTTGACATTGCCACTTAAAAGCAGCATACATACGTGAATGAAGATATATGTGCTAAACAGAGACGCTTCAAGTTTCTATGGTGCCCTGAACTGTCGTATGTTGGTAGTTTTGGTTTTCATTATGGCCGTCGTTACCTTCTAGTTTCTAGGGTTCTTTGGTTGACTGCTGAGTAACAAATGTTCAAACAAACATTAATTTCCCAGTATCTAGCTGATGCTCTTTTCTAAATAATGTCTATGTTTCTGCAGCACTAGGATGTTGCTCCGATGCAGCACGGATGAGTACCCACCGGCTGCCCGGCCACGCGCTCCACCATATTGGCAAGCAACGCACCTCCTTCTCCACGCCCGTGAAGAAGATCCGCCACATCGAAGCATGCACAAGCGCAGCACCGATGAGGGCCCTGCCTGTCGGCCACCGGCCGCCGGCGACAAGCCTCCACCATGCCAACGATGCACCTCCACCATGACTGTGTTGCACTGTCGCAGTATGCACAGGCACCGATTCAGTAGTGAGTCAACGACTTCCAGTTCTAGTGACCTTTTGCAACTATCTAGTTTTGTTCTTCAGTTCTTGAGATTTTGGTTGATTTTCCTTCTCTCTCATGACCTAGTGTTGTCTGTTCCCATCACTTTTCCCAGAAGCGAGTGGATGGCATGACCCAACGAAGTCAAGTAGTACTAGTGCCACCGTGCTAGTACTTTATTTGCCCCAGGGCTCCTACATTACTTCTATGTTTTCATGTGTGATTTATGATCTTTATCACTTAGGAGATTAGTGAATGGAGATGCTCGGCTTTCTTTTCACTGATCGGAAAACTGGAAAAGAATAAAACACCAATATTGCAGGCAATTTCAATGCTCTTTTTTGCTGCTACTATCGTCTAGAACTCTGATATGCCTTATGCCCTTGAATGAGTACTAAAATGACTGATTTGCCCTTATTCGAAAATAAAATATAAAATAAAAAATAGATCTTGCCCTCATATATTTTGGTACCGGCCCCACCTAATTTGGTACTATCCCCACCTATTTGGTACCTCCATGTACTTTCAGTTGGGTACCTCTAATTTTTCCACCGTCCGATCTCTCCCAATCAATGGCCAATGTTTTTCCCAACCATTGTAAAATTTCTCTAACTTATTTACTGAATGTATTGCATTGTGGATTTTCTATATTTTTCTTTTTCTTTTACCTTGGCAAATTATTTTTATTTCCATACTGGAAGGTAAGTGCATAGAAATATGGTTGTTGCCTGCTCCAGTTTATGTGTCATATGACTTATCACTATATGACCCCTTAGGTTTATTTGCTTCTACATGAATTCCTGAAGAGGCTGCTAATTTCTTTGTCCACTCTTCAGAAGCTGATGTTGTATTCTACTTCATGTCTTTTTGTCCCATATCTGCATGATCTCCATGTATGGCCAGGAGAATATCTAAAATTCACGTACCACCTACATTTGATCCACAAAGTAAGATGGTGCTAGATCGTCACCGATGAAGATGAAGGTCTTGCATTCGCCGAAATGGAGGACTCCAAACTCAACCTATGGTTAAGGGAGTTCAGTATCTAATTCTCAATGAAGATGCCATAAAAACACAAAGCAGAGACAAAGCAAAGACATTGAGCTCGAGACACTACTTCTAATCGAAGCCCTCTTAAGCTTGGGAACGTCTCAGGTGCTGCAAGCACCTCATCAGACATGATTATTTTTTTTATTTTTAACCCCTTCTAAATCCTCTACACTCTAATTCTAAGTCAAGCCCAAAAAATTATAAGGCCACGTCATCCAATTTTTCCTACACGTGGGATGAAATCTCAATGGTGGATAATGAACCAGCGAGAGTCCCCTTCCAGAAAATACCAGCACCGTCACCACGTCAGCTAATCGAGCTATGAGCCTCTCATCACCTAACCGTCACCATGTCTCTTCATCTTCCCACCAAGCCTCTCATCACCTAACCGTCACCATGTCTCTTCATCTTCCCACCACTCTCAGTAAATTCCAAGGAAAAAAAACTCTCCATCTTCTCATCTCCTTCAGTCAAGCTTCTCCAATCTCCAACACGTGTCTCTAGTTTCCCGTCACTAGAAATTTTGCTGCTCTTGAAAAGTTCAAATTATTCATCTGGAGGAACTAATCGGACACCTAAGACATAGTAAATTATAATCCTCTGATTTTAGAGATTTCCTGCAAAATGAGCCCCTTGTGTGTGCGGTCAGCGGCCGCGGCCACACCAACGCTCGAGTAAGATGGCGAGGACAGAGATTCAAGCGGGCTAGCCGGCAACAAACTGCACCCGCTTCCCAAGCGTCCAGCTTGCAAAGCTCCTGCGAGAGGTGTTTCGCTACACCACGTACTTCGCGGGAAGCCGGAAACAATCAGCATAGAGGAGAAAAACGACGGGGGAGGGAGACGCGCGGCCTCGCTTTATCGGTGGTGAGGGAAGGGAAGGCGCTGAGCTAGCTGTGCCTCACCAGGTTGGGATTAACATTAATGCAGCAGTCTAGGTGCTCTCTCTTTCTCTCTATTGCTCATAGCTGCCCCTTTTCCAGCCTTGCAATTGTAGATATTTGCAGCACCAACACAACACGATCAGCAAAACCTTTCTATTTCCCTGCTTGCATACTCTCCATATCAGGATGCTAAAGTGCGTAGTTTGTCACTACGCATACAAAACTAATCCAAACGTCTCTGTTGGATATACATAATCTTTTGTTATACATATAATGCATTATTAAGGGTTCCCATTTCATATTTTTATCTGAATTCTTTAATTTAATGTTGACTGATTGGCTAAGATATTAATGAATTTTGGTGATTTAACTGAGAAAACCAATATAAACTGCAGGTCGAGGAATCCCATTGCAATATCTTCAGTTATGGACCAATATAAACTGCAGGTCGAGGAATCCCATTGCAATATCTTCAGTTATGGACCAAAGATAGATTGACAAATAGCAGCGATGTATTTACAGTAGTTTCCGCAGGCACTACCGTGAAAAAAATGGACAACATCCTCAATAAATGCAACAAGGGAGAAGCCTGACATTGCTAAAATTATTTTGTTGTTAGTACTGGTAATACAAGTCACGTGGCCTGACACCTGGTAAGATAAGGCACCTGCCAGGCTGCCACACGGCAACGCCGCGAGTTGTTGTCTAGTTAATACTTTAAAACTGATCTATTCAAAAAATATTTTGTCAAAAATATCCCTAATGGCTGCCCTAATACTCTACCACGCCACATACATCGGCACGGCAAAGCTGCCACTGTGTCCCGTATGGCCAACGTGGAGCACAGATGGAGTCCACCCTGCAATGTGTTATATGTTGATATCTTTTGCATTTGTAGGCAACTGAATTTCAACCAGCTACACACATTTGGATATATAGTTCAACAATCAACAAACAATTGTCAGCTAATAGACACTTGGAAGAATAGTTGACATTTTAATTTTTTCATAATGATTTGTTAACTTCAAATGGGATTCTAACAAATTAAATGACTCGTGGGGGCAACCCAGGGTTCATTACTACTCCAGCTTATCATTATCAGCTTCAGCAATCTTTGGTGGTTCTCTCAGGCAAGTATTTGATGCCGACAAGATCAACTCTGTTGATAACCTGGAAGTGGGTTGCACACACAAGAAGACATCAGTTCGGCACTATTTATGTCTACTAGAATAAATTGAAGTATTTTTGCAAAAAAAAAAATAACACTCACATCAGGGGCTATCATCAGGTTACAGAGAGATGTCAACACAGGGCTTGAACGTTCATACAACAGATAATTGATCCAAATGGAGTCTCCAGTCTCCATGATATTATTCTTCCAAAAATCACCAAAGTAAAATTTGAAGATACCCTTCTGCACCATTGCATCTCTATTCTTGCTGTTGGTCAGACAAAACATTGCTGTGAATCCATTGAGCACGTAAACAGCAGCAAAAGCAGAGAGCCCCTATCCCAAGAAATAAAATCTTCAGTGGATCCTCGCTTCTTTCTCGAAACAGACAGCACCAAGCATTAACTTTTATGCAATGTCCTATACTAAATACAATCGTAAGATATAGAAAGACAGCCTTTTCGATTGCTATTGCCCAAAGCACTACAAAGCTAGATGCCATTACTAAATTTCTTACTTCAATTAACTGAACAGCATTGTATATTACATATCTAATATCGACATAAGTGGTAATGACAAAGGATATACTATCATGAAATTTTTTTAGATAATATTTTTTATTGATTAATTGCAAATGCTGCTATACAAGAATTTCACATATAGCAGCCTGTCGGCCGCTCAACTGCCCATAGGTAACCTATCGGCAGCTCCAAAGCCGACAGGCCCCCGTGGCACATACGTGGCACCGTAGGCGAAGGTCGACTGGACCTGTCGGACCTACGGCTGCCGACAAAGCCCTATCGGTGCCGACAAGCAGTTTTCGCATGCGTTGGCTGCCACACGTGCGCCACGTAGGCCTGTCGGCTACCGAGCTGCCGACAGGCTGCTATATGTGAAATTCTTGTATAACAGCTTCTACATTTGCAATTAATAAATAAAAAATACTATTTTTTTTTAAAAAAAAACTATTTTAAAAAAATACTATTTTAAAAAAATCATACTATCATTACATATTACGTATACTTCAAGACCATTGTAGGTATCCGTACAAGTACTTCTACACGGCAGTTCATACAAGTATCCAAACTCAGTCCATACATAACGTTGAAGCAACACACACATATGTATTGTTACAATCAAGTGTAAACTGGTTTATACTGAAACTAAACCGAAAGCAAGCGACCCACAGACCTTCCATGCACGCCTGCATTGCAGGTTATTAGAATCAGGAAGAATCTTTAATGTCTTCGAGTATTTGGACAAAGCGAAAATAATCTCATCTTCAGAGATACGCAACCAAGTGTGGAGTCATGCAAAGCTTCCTTCAAAGAATCCTCTGTAATGGTTATCAAAGGAGACATACATCCCCAGAGATTGTCTCGTTGCTAGAGATCTTTGTGTAAGAATATAATATTTCTGATTTTTTTCATTTCTTATTTTTGTCACTTGATTGTGCCTATGCTACTTTTGTCCCTTCTTAATATATAAAAAATTGAGAATAAAATCCTCTCCTGATATTCCCAAAAGAAAAATTACCCGCCCCAATGAAAATCCAGGAGTATATCAAACAAATAAAGCATACTAAATATTTGGTTTTTAACTAACAGCACTCTTTTTTCTGTTTAATCCTTTCGAGAGATGGGAGTGTAGTGGGTTGTAGCTGCCTGTGGAAGTAAGCTCTGTGATTGGAGGAGAGGAGAGAGAAAGCACGCAGGGTTTGGAAGCTTCTATCTGATGATGAGAGTGCAAGCGCATACACGAAAATGAAAAGTAAGATTCGTTTTTACCTCTGGCTTTCCCAACTAATTATCTATCACAGTTGATATTTTTCTATCTGACATATACGTGTCCATTTGGCATCACGTTTCTTTCAGCTGGCCCAGCCCCATAGTAACTTTGTTCCATGTGTGGAGCTGAGGCAACTGCTACGTGCGTGCGTGCGTGATAGGTTGTAATAATATGGTATTTCGTTTATTTTCTATTATATTGTTAACAAGGTACTAGTAACAATGTTTGCGTAAATTTTGGGAAATTAAGTATGATTTATAGCATTCAAATTTGAGCTTAGTTTCACAAATCATCAAAGGATATATTAGTTATCTACCGTTATGAAGCTGCTCCTCGACTGCATATGCCAATCTGCTATGCAGCTTCCTGCAAGTTGGAGATATTAGTTATCGTAAGCAGATACCACCATGCATCCATCACACTCGCATATGTGGATGGATGGCAACCCTGTAGGTAGCTAGAGCGTTAGGGATCGATATCATATATACTGATACTGACAGATCCATGGGCGACGACGTTGATGGATGTGACGGCACTGGTGCAGCACTACTCAAAATACATTGATATTCCTGTGGCGTCACGCAACTGTATCGAAATATACATACTGATGTCAGCCAGCATCTTAAGGATGTGTTTGGTGCGGCTCTGCTCCGGCTACTCTGTTGCTAGAGTCAACCGCACGGAACGGGCTCTAAAACTATAGATAACTTTGCACTCATAAAAACCTAAATAATGTCTATCCAAATGTGCAATATGATTTTCTATGTACTGATATCTTTACTACCACACATAAAATCCTTGTTGCTTTGTTGGGTTACCCGATCTAGGTTGATCTTTTTTTAAAAAATAATTGACAACTCTCCTGCTGGGTTCATTTAAAAAAAGGCTTTCCACCCGAGATCAAATCCTATCAGCTACACATGACAAATCTAGAAATAGTAAACATGAAAAGTAAAGTGCAAGAATGTAATGCAGAATATAAAGGGGATACACAACACAATTTCCACTATCTCAACTTTTTACCAAGATATCAGGAAGCTCATACTTCTTACTAAGATATGAAAAAGCTCATATTTTCTACTATCCTCATTCCAGTAAGTCCCATGGGCTAAGCTTCCATCTAGGTGACTCTGTGGATAGCTGAGGGGCATTCCCACATACAAGCGGGTCTCCACCTTGCCTTGCTAGAACAGTACATGCCATCTCTACTCATCTCTCTGCTCGATAGACCTTTTTGGCCGTCACAAAGGTCCTCTCTTTCCTCATACAAGATCGGATGCTCACTACAAGAGAGCGAGTGAAGGGTCCCACAAATCACAATACATACAAGCACCCGTTGTACAACCCGTGATGTGTGCAAGAACTCGAAAACAAGGAGGTGTGTAAACCTGTGTAATAACCTAGGCTGACTTAAACTAGCACTAATCAAGGCATATTGTCTTGTTCTAATTGCGTTAATCTTCAATGTCAAAATTTGGATGTTGAAGCTCTCAAATGTAAGTGTCTTACATCTTTAGTGCGTACGAAATGACCCCAGATAATGTGCTTAGCTGTTGCAACTCAGACTTCAAAAATGACTTCACTAGATGTTCTGGTGCTCAATTCGAGCCTTCACCATAATGTTCGGTGAGAGCAAAGAAACTAGCCATTTAGGCAGATTCGGCATTATCATAAGATGATCTAGTGGTCATCGTGGTGAGCGTCGGAGCTTCTAATGCATGCCTTCTCTATCTAGTAGCTTTAATTTTCACCAAACTTTGGTGTATATCTCTAGTGAATTGACGGACCTTCTAGTGCCTTGAAATTTCCTAAAACCACTCAACTCAGTACCGAACTCGCTCGATTTTTCTAGAACAACTTGTGCAACACGGGAGCATCCATTGGGAGAAGCACTCTGTTGATGCCCTAGGACCATCATTAGTCTGGTGGTGAAATTTGGTGCTTAAGGAACACAACACCAAACCATCCGATGAATTGGTTTTACAGAGTCATGATATTGTCCAATGTGAGTGTAATTATTCAACATGTTTGTTCTTCATCTTCAAGTATTCCGATCCAGGGCTTCATTCCTTCGATATCTTAGATGCTTTGCTTGATCTCATCTAGGGTATTCAACTTGTTCAATTGTTCTTCCTTTAGTGTTATTGATGCCTCAAATTAATTAACTCGTGTACCTAAAACCATCACCTGGCATCCATGAGATTAAACATTGTGGATATATATACTAGCAAACATACTGTTATTGTTAGTTCCTCCATTGGGCTTGTTTGCGAATCTACCACCCTAAGCAAGGTGCATGAACCATACACACTAATGCAGGTTTGGGTTCTAGTCCCGGTTGGGAAACCCCCTCTAGTCCCGGTTTCCCAACTGGGATTGCCAATCCGGGACTAAAGGTCCCCCTTTAGTCCCGGGCAGGCCAACCAGGATTAATTGGGGGATTTTAGTCCCGGTTCCTCATACCAACCGGGACTAAAGGGGTCACAGGCCGAGCCCTCGAGTGGCCCCCTCCAGTCCCGGTTGTATAACGAACCAGGCTAAATATCCCCTTTTCTGTTTTATTTTTCTTTTTCTTTTCTTTTACAGTTTCTTTTCATTCAATTTGTTTTCGTTTCAAATAGTTTTCGTACATGTATTATATATGCTAATTAAGAACAAGTCATTACAAACCATAGTAAGAGCCTAATTAAGAACAAGTCATTACAAACCATAGTAAGAGCCTAATTAAGAACAAGTCATTACAAACTAGCTAGAGATGTCCAACACCCCAAAGTTCAACTACACACACCAAGTTCATGCAAGCACAATGCAAGTAGATTGCCGCCAAAGTTGACTACGTCGCATTATGTAGTCGGTGAAGTGTAGATCGCCGATGTGGTATCCACAAACGTCATTGACAAAGTCCAAAGCATGCAATAATGCACTCTCCCTTGCTTCAAAAGTACGAGCACAAGGTCTACTAACAACGGTGAACGGCAGTGGGTCAGATTGTCCCCTCTTAGTCGCAAGCAGCTTCGCCTGAAATCCTTCCATAGTGAGTGTTGGCCAATCATCGGCATATTTTCATTCATAACTCAATGCATGCATTGTTTGGTTAAGAATGGCTTCAAGGCTACAACCTGCGTAGGTTAAGTCATAGTCCTCAACCTGTAGTTAAGTGTTCACAGAAAAAATGGATATGAGAACCAAACTTTTCAATAACAACAAATCTTGATAGAAGCTAGGAGTTCGACTTCGACTTACCACATCATTCCGGTTGTTTCGAGCCATCCTTGCACAAAAGCCTGCCAGATCATGATAAGAGCCCATATCAATAGATTGTATCTTCATAGAGGAATAAGTAGGCAGGTTGTACCCAATAGTCGCAAGTTTATTCACACATGGTAGGACACCATTTTTTTGTGTGCAATAACCTGATCAGATGCCTTTCTTCCCACCTCTGAGATTTGTACAACACCACCTCTACCCCTCCTAGCTGCGATGGAAAAGCCAACTCGACATTACATCAATCGACCATTGTCTACCTCAAAGCATTCAACATCCACTTCCTCAACCCTGAAATATGAGAGTGTCTCTTCAAGCCAAATGACTTGGTCAATTCTTTAAGGTACATTTAAGAAACACATATATATACATATCAAAAAATATATTTATACAAGCGTATTTGACACATTAATTTATTGAAAACATATAGAGTTGCTTACTATGCTTGGATGATTAAAGGGTACATTCAGCAACACTACTTGATCAAATCCCCTCCATGATTCGTAGCTACTGAAACCTATGACTTCCGGCGGAGGGAGATGACGTCCGGCCATCTCTTCTCACAAAAGTCAATATATCAAAAATCATATCACTAAAGTCTATTTTTTCATAAGTCTACAAATATCAAAATTCACATCACTAAACCCTATATATCAAAATTCAAACACAAAAATGCACGAAAATGCATATCACTAAAGTGTATATACAATTTATCACAGTAAATTCAATATATCACCAAAGTCAGTATCTTTCTGCATATATATATATATATATATATATATATATATATATATATATATATATATATATCGAATAAGATCAAAATACATCACTAAAACAATTACAAGTTAATTAAATTAGATCGAATACAAATAGCTAGCCAAGCAAATTAGCTTAAGTTAGGGTTGTGCTCGGTTTCACACAGCATAGGAAGGGATGAGGTGAGGCGAACCTGCGCGAGGCCGGAGACAAAGACGCCGGTGGAGACGAGTGTCGAGAGGCCGAAGACGAAGGCGGTGGTGGAGACGATGTCTAGGATGGAGGCGCCAGTGGAAACAAGGACGAGACCGGCCAGAGCAAGACAAAGGCGAGGGTGAGGCCACGCACGCCAGAGCCGGGGACAAGGGCAAGGCCGTCGGAGCCAAGGACGAGGGTAAGGCCGTTGGATGAGAGCCGAGGATGAGGGTGAGGCCGCACGCGCCGGAGCCGATGACGAGGGCAAGGCCGTCGGAGCCGAGGACGATGTTGAGGCCGCGTGCACAGGAGCAGAGGATATGCGCGCCGGAGCAGAGGATGAGCGCGTCGCGCGCATCGGGGAGAGAGGCTGAGCGTGCAGTAGTCGAGGACAAGGGCGAGGTCAGACGGGCAAGTGGAGTGGTGGCAAGCGGCGTGACTCTCTGGTGGCGGCGATTGAAAGGAGGAAGAGGAGAGGGAAGTGACGCACCGAATATATAGTTAGGAACTTTTAGTCCGTTGTTGGGCCACCAACCCGGGACTAAAAGTTTAAGATTTAGTCTCGGGTTGTGTCTTCAACCTGGACTAAGAGAGGCTTTAGTTCCGGTTGGTGTCCTAACCTGAGACTAAAGCCTAATTTTGGCGCGCTGCGAAACTGCTGCCTACACGGCAGTTTCATTTCCTGCCGAGGCAATAATTTTTAACATATCCTTTAATATAAATAGGCTGAGAATTACAAATTGTGTAGTAAAAAAATGCTCCAAACATTGCAATGCAAAATTGCTTTGATATACAATTTATAATGTTTTTGTTTGATGCTTCAAATGTTTTATAGCATATGCTACAAAAATTCGAGAAAAATTCAAACATAGTTTTCCTAGACAAGATGATTTCAAATAAAAAAGTTATCAACTACAAAGTTATATAACTTTTTGAGATCTACAACTTTAGTTTTAGTTGTTTCTTCATTTGAGGTCATTTTAAAAATTCAAATTTCAAATGCGAGAAATGCAAACATAGTTTTCCTTGAAAAGGTGACTTCAAATGAAACAGTTGTAAACTACAAAGTTGTATAACTTTTCGAGATAATAATAAAGATACGATAACAATAATAAAGATCTTAAAGAACCTTACACAAAAATTGCATATATGAATACAAAGACCTAACAATAAAATTACATATACGATAACAAAGACCTTTCTCTAAGTAGGTCAATGTTACCATCAAAGTATACCAACATATTATAAAATAGCCACCTCAAAAACATTCTTCTAGCAAGGTAGGATCAAATAAGGGCTAGAGGATGCCGGAGGTGGATGACGAACTACGCCAAGCCTAGAGACGAAGGGGCGGTTGCACGAATAAACCAAACTAACACAATAATTCTACGAACGGGATGCAGCCCTAATCTGTCTTCACTCCCAGTAGCGCACGTCTTGGATGGTGTAACCACGGTCATTGTCTATATAATGCAAGGCCCGCACTACAACACTCTCTAATGCCTCACAACCCCGAGGACGTGGCATCCCATAAATGTAGCCTACTGATGAATTATCGATGGCCTGGTTCTGCTTAAATCTCACAAAAAATTGGTAGCCTGATGTCGTCCTCTGGCCCACCACATCCTTGAAGTCTCAGACATACCCTAGTCGCTTAAGAGCTTGCTTGAGAATGGGCTTCAAGGCACATGAAGCATAGGTGTGATCATAGAGTAAAACCTTCAAGCGGACAAAAAAATCAGGAAGCGCTCATAAAATAATAAAAATAAATAAACATTACTCTCATATCATACATGACGTACCACATCCATTAAGTTGAATGTCGCAGGCCTCTCGCTTACTCGAGGCATGTCCGGACTGCCCTACTATAAAGCTTGTATCTTCAACGCCGAACAATTAGGTATATGGTAGCCAATTCGCTCAATTGTCTGCAAATAAAACAGCATGGCATCGATCTGCGTGCCTACCTTGGTCGGCGTCGGTCATCCAACCTGCACGATTTCCTGGCGCACCTCATTATTGTACCTAATGGGGATATTGAAGGCGAGACTGCACTTCCATATCTCGTCATCATTCACAACCTCACTTGTCATGTTCTCGAAGATGTCCTCCACCCCGAGCAGTCATAGTGTTTCTTCCAGCCACCTGACCGGCTTTATAGTCTGTAACATATGCAACAATCATATTATAAATGAATGTATATATGCAAAAATTATATTAGCACGTAAAAATTAGAATATTCCATACTATTGATGGGTTTGGGTAATGCAGGACGACCCTATTTGGCGATGGCGCGAATGGAAATCGCCAAGGTGGAAACCTGGTTCCTGTAGCTAAGGAAGTTCGCCGCCATTCATCGTTACTAGAAAAAACTTAAAAAATATCCTAATAAATATAGAACCTCCATGTAAATATAACATGCAACAATATATATTAGAGAAACATATAAACTATATATATATATATATATATACAGGCCTTTGAATAAGACTCTAGCGCCCGACGGAGCTCCGCCCCTCTCTGGTGACTGTCCCAGAAAAAAAAAAACTGACGTATTTAATGTGACCCCCACACTTCTAACAAATACTAATATTAAATCACCAGCATTAATTGCGCCAGCGTCTTTCGCGAATAGAACCCGAACCGCACTGACCATCGCCATTTGCGCCACAATCCACGCCCTCCACATCCGCCTTGTGATACCCCATAAACAATGTAGGTCGCCATTCCTCATCCGTCGAATCCCGCCGGAGGCTACAGGGTTGCCATCGCCCACCGTCGTCTCAGCTCCACCGATTTTCCTCCGCCTCTGTGCTCTAGCCATAGTCGCGGCGGCTCTCTGCACCGCGGCCGCACCTCTGCCTGTCCTAGTGGCTCTCGATCTCCTCCCCGGACACACCCCTCCCCATGGTGTAGACGGCGCGCGGCCTCCCGGCCACCTGGCGGTGGCGTGCACCTCCCCCACCCATCGGACCCCTACCGGCCCGTCTCGGATGCTGTTGATCTGTGTCGACCTGCCCATGTTGTTGCCTCTCAGCGTGGTGTGTTTTTTTCCCCTTATTTCTGAATCTGAATGCCGAAATTTCCTCGCACTATTTCTGTAGCTTCCTCTGAAACTTCTCTCATTATTCCCGTAGCTTCGTTTCATTATTTGTTTGATTGAGTTTTTGTGGTATGACATGCCTGCTGATTCCCAGACCGGCACGGGAGTGGATCCAGGTATGATGCATTTCAATAGATTTTCTTTTGACAAAGTTTTGATGAATTTGTCCAACATTTCTGCACTAGATTGCCCCAAGACCGTGTTTTGATGATCGATTTGGGGAAACTCCCCTCGGGAACCGATGAACAGCTACCACTAGATTGGATTAATCCTTATGGATTTTTTGTGTACAAAATTTTAATCCACCATTATTATTACTAATCTTTAAAAACCACATATTTAAATATTTCTATGCTTATTACTAAAGTACGAAACTATCTACATTATTAGCAATGAAACATTAGAAGATAAAGTTGCTAACCTTTAGGAGATTGAAGATGAAGTCGGTGGCCGAGAGCAAGAACTTTGCTCCCCCAAGCAAGAACACGATGAACACGGATGAGCAAGTAGCAGATAGGGCCGGCGGCTGAGACCAAAGATTTGACTACCTGTGTCTCAGTCTGGGGGACATGCAAGCGGGTATATATAGGTGGGACCTTTAGTCCCGGTTGATGGAGCCTACCGGGATTAAAGGATCAACCTCTAGTCCCGGTTAAAACCACAATCGGTACAAAAAGGCTGGCTAGACCTTTGGTCCCGGTTGGTGGTTCCAACCAGGATTGAAAAGTAACCTTTAGTCTTGGTTTGAACCACAGACCGGGACTAAAGGTCCCTACTGCAAAAGCCTGCTGCACTATCCGTTGGGCAGGGGATTCTAGTCCTGGTTGGTGGTTCCAAACGGGACTAAATCTCCTATTACTCCTAGGCCAAATTTCGGACGGGACTAAAGCCAAAAACTAAAAGTATGTTATGTACTAGTGGCATTCAGAGAGTTAGTTACATCACATTTTTTCCCTAATGTTGAGAATCAGAATTATCTTTGTGCAGTGAGATCGATCACCATGTGAAGAAAAGAAAGATGTCAGTTGAAACAAAGTCATTGTAAAAAGTTGATGAGGCAGTAGTAGTGGGTGATTCACTACGGGAGCTCGTCGCTTTGCCGAGTACCTATTACACTCGGCAAAGGCCTGAATACACTCGGCAAAGCCTTTGCCGAGTGTAACAGTCGGCATAGAGCAGTCGGCTAAAAACTTGTCGGCAAAGCCGTCTTTGCCGAGTGTCTTTTATCGGGCACTCGGCGGGCACTCGGCACGGCAAAGCGTGAAATGAAAGTCGCAAGTCGCGGCATTTTTCGCGCAAAATTCGCTGCTACGCGGTCGGCGGGATTCGAACTCGTGACCTCTCCCTCGCGCGATACTTCGTCTACCACCTGCACTACACACTCACATGTGTCTATATGCCGTTTCGGTTACTCAAATATATTAAACCAAGTGAAAATTGATTGTTTGAGGCCCTAAACGAATTCAAATCAAAAGGTTATCAACTACAAAGTTTCATAACTTTTCGAGCTCTACATTTTTCATATAGAAAGTTTCTCCATCCAAGGTTGTTTAAAAAAATCAAATTTTAAAATTTTGAATTTCAAACGTAGTTTTGCATGACAAGATGAATTCAAATAAAAAAGTGGTCAGCTACAACGTTTCATAACTTTTTGAGATCTACAAACTTTATTTAGGAAGTTTTTTCATCCAAGATTGTAGTACTAACATTGTTCATAAATCTTATATATCTCTCTTGTAGTTTCATGAAACAACATGAGAGACATAGAGATTTTGTGAACAACGTAATTGTCACTTTGTCGAATGAAGAAATAACCAATATAAAGTTTGTATATCTTGAGAAGTTATGAAACTTTGTAGTTGAAATTTTTTTATTTGAATTCATTTAGGGCACCAAAACGTGATTTAAAAATAAAAAACACTCGGCAAAGACCTTCTTTGCCGAGTGTTTTACTTTGGCACTTGGCAAAGAAGTCTTTGCCGACTATTTTTTATTTGACACTCAGCAAAGCAATTTTTGCCGAGTGCAGAGAGTGCCCGAAAAAAAAACACTCGGCAAAGCCTCTGGCACTCGGCAAAGAAGCGGATTCCGGTAGTGATTGATTAATGATGTCATTTTCGTTTCCCTGCGCTGGTAAACACGAACTTGCATACATAAGCAGATGTGCTACGTACTCTTGATGAACCAATCTAATGCATGTCAGTTACAGTTACGATATGTATATAGATTTGTAGGGCATGCAGGCCACTCGATGAATTCCATTTGCAGCGTGCATGCTTTCGCTGTTGTTGGATCTGCTGCATTCAGAGAACTGCAGATGCAGTCGTCGCTACGCTCCCCCTACTTGGGCTCGGGGTTCCAACCTCTGGACCCACGTGGCTGGGGAGTCCCTTGGTTGGTGACAAAACCCTAATTCGATCTATTCTGCTCCCACCAGCGTCCGTGAAACCAACCAACCAAGGAGGCACGCATGGCGCCGCCGCCGCCGGAGCTGATGGAGGAGCTCGTCGAAGAGGTCCTCCTCCGCTTCCCACAGGAGGACCCTGCGAGCCTAGTCCGCGCCGCCCTCGTCTGCAAGCTCTGGTGCCACCTCGTCTGCGGCGCCGCATTCCGCCGCAGGTTCCGCGAGTTCCACTCCCACCGCGGGGTGGCCCCATTGCTCGGCGTGCTCTACCACGACTCCTGCAAGGTCTGGCTCAGATTCATCCTGCGTGTGCCAACGATAGTATACTTCATCCCCACACACAACCGGAGCCGGCTGCTTTGCCGAGGGCCCCAGGCTCTCGGCAAAGCCTCTAAGACCCTCGGCAAAGCCTTTGCCGAGCGCAGCTCTCGGCAAAGCGCCCTCGGCAAAAATCCGATCGGCAAAGGCTTCTTTGCCGAGAGCCGTTTATCGGGCACTCGGCAAAGCCTTTGCCGAGAGCCCGACGCTCGGCAAAGCGCGAAATAAAAAAATGCGAAAAAAACCTGGAAAAAAAATTTTCAATCGGGGGAGGGGGCCCACTGGCCAGCGCCCGCCCGTCTCCGTCGAAGTCGCAAGTCGCGGCATTTTTCGCGCAACATTCGCGGCTACGCGGTCGGTGGGATTCGAACTCGTGACCTCTCCCTCACGCGATACCTCCTCTGCCACCTGCACTACACACTCACATGCGTCTATATGCCATTTCAGTTACTCAAATATTATACTAAACCAATTGAAAATTGATTGTTTGAGCCCCTAAACGAATTCAAATCAAAAAGTTGTCAACCACAAAGTTTCATAACTTTTCGAGCACTATATTTTTCATATAGAAAGTTTTTCCATCCGAGGTCTTTTGAAAAATTCAAATTTTAAAATTTTGAATTTCAAACGTAGTTTTGCATGACAAGATGAATTCAAATGAAAAAGTTGTCAACCACTAAGTTTCATAACTTTTCGAGCACTACATTTTTCATATAGAAAGTTTTTCCATCTGAGGTCTTTTGAAAAATTCAAATTTTAAAATTTTGAATTTCAAACGTAGTTTTGCATGACAAGATGAATTCAAATGAAAAAGTGGTCAACTACAATGTTTCATAACTTTTTGAGATCTACAAATTTCATTTAGGAAGTTTTTCCATCCGAGGTCTTTTGAAAAATTCGAATTTTAAAATTTTAAAATTTTGAATTTCAAACGTAGTTTTCCATGACAAGATAAATTCAAATTAAAAAGTGGTCAACTACAATGTTTCAATACCTTTCGAGATCTACAAACTTCATTTAGGAAGTTTTTCCATCCGAAATTGTGGTGCTAACATTGTTCATAAATCTTATATATCTCTCTTGTAGTTTCATGGAACTACATGAGAGACATATAGATTTTGTGAACAACATAATTATTACTTTGTCGAATAAAGAAATGACCAATATAAAGTTTGTAGATCATGAAAAGTTATGAAACTTTGTAGTTGAAAACTTTTTTATTTGAATTCGTTTAGGGCACCAAAATGTGGTTTGAAAAATTGCTTTGCCGAGTGTTTTACTTTGGCACTCGGCAAAGAAGCCTTTGCCGAGTGCTTTTTTTTTGGCTCTCGGCAAAGAAGTTTCTTTGCCGAGTGTTTTTTTTTGGCTCTCGGCAAAGAAACTTCTTTGCCGAGAGCCGTTTATCGGACGCTCGGCAAAGGCTTCTTTGCCGAGTGCAGAGGCTTTGCCGAGTGTTTTTTATTTGGCTCTCGGCAAAGCCTTCTTTGCCGAGCGCCCGAAAAAAAACGCTCGGCAAAGCCTCCGGCGCTCGGCAAAGAAGTGGATTCCGGTAGTGACAATGACATTCCGCCCGGCGCACGATGCTGCCGGCCGCAACGGCTGGGGCGCCATCGACGCCCGCCATGGCCGCGTCCTGCTCTACTGGAGCGGTCGTCTCCCAAATGGTCGTGGCTTCTCCATATGGGACCCTGTCATGGACGAGCAGCGAGACCTGCCCGAGCCGCCGCCATTCTACATGGACTCCTGGACCACGGCTGCTGTGGCCTGCGCTGCCACCGCCAGTGGCAACTGCGACCACCTCGACTGCTGCCGGGGACCTTTTCTTGTTGTCCTCATGGACATCGACTATAACAGGATGCACCTGTCCGTCTACTCATCTGAGGATGGTGCATGGAGCAAGCTAACGGTTTGTGAGGGCCCCAACACCAATTCCCTCAGCAGGTTCAATAATATGCCTGGTGTCCTTGTGCGGAGTGCACTCTATTTCTTGGTTCACTTGAACCTCAAGATCGTGAACCATGAGATAGTGAAGTACGACTTGGCCACACAGCAAGTATCTACCATTCACCTACCATCTAAATTCCGCCGTTTGAAACGCAGCATTGTGCTCATGACTGATGATGATGGTGGACTAGGATTTGTTTCCAGCGTGAAGTACAATCTAAACCTATGGTCGAGGGTGGCTGGTCCAGATGGAGATGTAGATTTTGTTCTAAGAAGAGTCATTGATCTTCGGAAGGTGCTTCCTTCAAGTGCACTCATCAAGAACTCACCTCAAGTGAATGGTTTCGTGGGTAGTGGTGCCAGCCGGGTCCTGTTCATGAGGACGTCCGATGGTCTATACAGCATAGAGATAAATTCTAGAAGGTAGCCAACTGCTGTGGCAATGGCAACGTTGTTCCTTACATAAGCTTCTGCACTCCAAACTCCAAGGTTCAGGTAAGGAGTACAACGTACTTTGCTTGTTCAGGTACATTAATTTAGAACATGTAGTATATATACACTACTGGACAGACAGGCTTTGCCGAGTGCCAAAAGCACTCGGCAAAGACCTGTTTACTCTCGGCAAAGGCTTTGCCGAGAGCCCCTCTCGGCAAAGGGCTGCCGGCAAAGCAGCGTCCGGCAAAGGGGCCTTTGCCGAGAGCCTTCTTTCGGGCACTCGGCAAAACCTTTTTTTTTTACCGTTAGGAGCTTTCCGCCGTTACCGGCCCTTTGCCGAGAGCCGGCAAAGAATTTTTCAAAAAAAATTTATTTAATTTCTTTGCCGAGAGCCTAGATGCCCGGCTCTCGGCAAAGATTTTTTTTCTTTTTTTTTTACTTAATTTCTTTGCCGAGAGCCTAGGTGCCCGACTCTCAGCAAAGATTTTTTTTCTTTTCTTAACTTAATTTCTTTGCCGAGAGCCCAGGTGCCCGACTCTCGGCAAAGATTTTTTCCTTTTTTTTTGAATAATTTCTTTGCCGAGAGCCCCGGTGCAGGCTCTCGGCAAAGATTTTTTTTTGAATAATTTCTTTGCCAAGAGCCCCGGCGCCTGACCCTCGGCAAAGATTTTGGTTTTTTTTAAATTTCTTTGCCGAGAGCCCTCTGGGCCGG
Source organism: Saccharum hybrid cultivar R570 (assembly GCA_038087645.1). NCBI lineage: Eukaryota > Viridiplantae > Streptophyta > Magnoliopsida > Poales > Poaceae > Saccharum > Saccharum hybrid cultivar. Next base: position 4,054,691 of record JAQSUU010000368.1, read on the forward strand.
CTCTCGGCAAAGAGCTGGTCTTTGCTGAGAGCCAGCCAAGAGGGCTCTCGGCAAAGCTGCCATTTCGTTGTCCACTGTCCAGCTTTGCTGAGAGCCTGCCTTAAAACGCTCTCGGCAAAGAGCCTGTGACCAATTTTTTTTTGTTTTTTTAGTTTTTGTTTTCAATCTCTGCAAACACGACAAATGTATATATATGTCTATATTATCCATCACAGATATACCACATCCAGCACCATATATATCACATCCATCGCATAACTCACATCCAGCACCATATGTCACAATTGTTCACATAAATCACATAAAACTGTCTCAAATACAAGTCCACGTGCATAACAAGTTCGTGCATAGTTCATCCACATCCATGCATACCAAAACAAGACACGAAACTACCAGTGCTACTCACCGCGCCGGTCGCCCTTGACAACCTTGTGACGGCGGTGACGGAAACACTTGGTCGCCCTGAGCGCCAGGAAGTGGGTTGTTCGAACCCGCCGATGGAAGCTGCACACATGAGAAGAGTTTGCATCAGAGGAGATTGGTTGATTAGCTAATGTTGTAATTCCTTGCATGTGTGACTCACATGAGTTTGCATCAGGGGAGATTGGTTAGGATGCGTCGATGGACCCATTAACCCTGGAAGATGCAAACATATTTAGAAGATGTGTGGCAAGCATTTTCTTTTTCTGAAGATGCAAGTAGTTCACAATAAAATAATTGTGTGCTGTTATATATAGCAGCGTTGTTCAGTTTCTTCACACTAAAACACTAAAGAACAGGGAAGCTTCCAATCCAAGTTATGAGCCCTGTGTGGCAACGCTGGTGAAAAGAGGACTGCACAATCACACATTCTGTTTTGAACATTCAATTTCAGCATTACAACAGCTGAATTTCAGCATTAAGTATGTGTAGCCAATTTTTCATGGGATTACGTAACTATAGGCTTCTATATTGATTATGACAGGTTCAACCTTTTTCATTGTAAATTGTACTAAAAAATAAAATCAAACGAGTAAAAGACTATTTTGACAGCATGGATTTATTAAATCGGATACTTGAAGACATAAGAGCCCTAATAGTTTAATCTAGAAGGCTTGCTGCATCGGCATCTCCTAATTTCAATTGCAAATTCCAGTGGCAAATTGCTAATGACAAATAGATTGTCAATCACTTGTACGTCTATGCACAAATCCATCAGTAGTACTAACCCTAGATCCCCAATCATGCACAAATCCATCAAAAAATAAGAGCTCACCATGACAACACTCTTTCCTTAGCCCAAAATCTTCAATGCAGCACTCCGCTTAGCCCAAAATCTTCACTGCAGCATGGACACAAATAATTAGATATCACAACAATGACAACTCCATTTTTTTAGATGAAAGCATAAATATTCCAAAAAGCATATAAGTGGACACTCAAATAAACTGTAGAATAACAGGATCTCACAAAAAAAATAGAATGGCCAGATCTGGAGGGACACAGACTATTGTTTGTAGTCCTATCAAATGGTTCAATCTTACATAGTGTTAGAGAGCTCTCATACTTTTAGATCAAGCCTCTGCTGGGACCTTTCACATGGATAAAACATAGACGATAGACTATTTGCTGAACAGAGTCCTAGTCAAACTAGAGACAAAAAATTAGTTCATAGTTTTATATATGCAGGCACATCACAGATCGAAGCCTATCACTAACCGGCTAATTGGTCATTGTAGACCGGACAGAGAAAAAATGAACCTTAGACCCTTACATACAAATATTATCCACACAAGAATAGATCCACCAAGCCATAAGAATCTGCATTACAGATAGAAGTAGAAACATGCCAATTTGTGAAGGAGAAAAAAACATGCCTGTTTAGTTCTCTGAGGCATGGCTGCTACTGAACTTGCTGATGTCGACGGTTTTGCTTCCTAGAGTGAGCAGAGGTCCCAGCGGTCGGCACCTAGCGCCGGCGGCCTGAGGACCCAGGCCACGCACGGGAGGGGGCCGTGACTAGGGATAGACCGACGAGGGGCTTGGGATGGAGGCGCGGATCTGACTTCAGAAGCTTAGGGAGGCGCTGAATCGGCGGCGGACGGCATGGCTGCGAAGGCGGAGGTGGAGGCGGCGGCGGATGTGTGCGTGCGTGCGTTGGGGAAAAGGAGAAGTACGAACGTGTAGGATAGGGATGAATGGAATGGTCTTCGGCTGTATTGGGCCTTCATGGGCAATGGTGTGCGTGTTTTTTTTTTTGTATTTTCTTTGCCGAGAGCCTCCGATCTGGCTCTCGGCAAAGTTTTTTTTATTTTCTTTGCCGAGAGCCCCCGATCTGGCTCTCGGCAAAGGTTTTTTTTGGATTTTCTTTGCCGAGAGCCCTCGATCCAGCTCTCGGCAAAGGTTTTTCCTCTTTTTTTGCACTTTCTTAAGAAATTTCTTTGTCGAGGGTCCTCAGTTAGGCTCTCGGCAAAGAGCTCTTTGCCGAGAGACATTCGCCAGCTCTCGGCAAAGAAATTTCTTTGCCAAGGGCTATTTCTGGGCTCTCGGCAAAGAATTTAATTTTTTTTGTTTTCGCATCCATTTTTTTGATAGCATGTTACAATACTAATATTTTAATTTTAAAATTTGACACTTTTTTTAATGCTTTTTACTATATATTTTGAGTTTAGTTCATTTATTTACATTTCTCCGAAAAAAGCAAGTTTGAACTGCAGGTGCATACAATAGTGAAACTTAGCGATTCAAAAAATGATATTGATGATATTGATTGTATTTTGAGACCAAATCCAGGAGCACTCATGAAATTTCAAACATCTCGCGCACGGAACATGGCGACAAACTTTGCGATGAAGTGTTTTTTAATTATATAAAATACAAACAACTTCCGAAAATCATGAAACTTGACGGCACGTCTTGAAATCACATGTGGAGGCTAGGATAAAAATTTAAAAATGTTTCACGCACGTTGCCTTGTACGAGGGTTAGAAACCAAGACATCTCCTTTATTGATCACTGTTATTGCATGTGAGATGTCTAGGTTTATAACCAGCTTAGTTTGCAACATGCGCGAAACATTTTCAAATATATATATATATATATATATATATATATATATATATATATATATATATATATATATATATATATATATATATATATACTATAAAGGAGCGAAGGAATTAAAAAGTATTTGTCAACCAAAAAACTCCTACCCACTGAAGATCTCCTTCGTTGGATCTGTTTCGATCTTAAATCCAACGCTTGATATGAAATCTGACAGTGGCTCCGAAGACGAAAAGTACCATCCTTATGTGACAAAACACGTTTTCCTATTGCCATCTCCGCTCGGCTCCGTTCTTTTTCCACCGAGCCACTACTTACCCGCCCGCGTGTACCCACGGCGGTTACCTTCTCATGAATCACGCACTACTGGAGCTGCTCTCGGCAAAGCTGCCTCGGCAAAAATCCGATCGGCAAAACCTTCTTTGCCGAGAGCCAACGCGGCTCTCGGCAAAGAAAAGGCGCCGTTAACGGGCCCGCTTTCTTTGCCGAGAGCCCATTTGACTGGCTCTCGGCAAAGATTTTTCTTTTTTTTAAAAAAAATATTTGCCGAGAGCCTGGCCAGACTGGCTCTCGGCAAAGATTTATTTTTTTTAAAAAAAATATTTGCCGAGAGCCTGGCCAGACTGGCTCTCGGCAAAGAGTTTTCTTTTTTTTTCAGAAAACTCTTTGCCGAGGGCCAGTCTAGCCAGGCTCTCGGCAAAGCCTGTCCTTTGCCGAGTGCAATGGTCATTGCACTCGACAAAGCTGACCATTGCACTCGGCAAAGGCAGCCTGTGCCGAGAGCAACCCTCGGCAAAGTGGGAAATTTTGTTTTTTTTCTTTTGATTTTCCACTTCATTACACATACAAATCACATTCATTACATATGAATCACATTCATCACGTATAAACACATATATCACATGTACATATCACATTCATCACATATATATCACGTTCACATACACCACGCATATAGCACATTCATCACAATATTTGAACTAAACGAAAGTTAATCATTACAAGTTATCATCGAAATATAATAAGTTTTCATTCTAAAGTTCACAATCTACTAGAGACGACACTTTAAACACACTCATGGCCAACCTTGCCCTGGCCACCCCGGAGAAGCAGTCCCGCCTTGACCCCCGGGCGTGTTCCATCCAGGCGCTTGCGGGTTGTTCGAACCCGCCGACGGAGGCTGCAAAAATTAGATGTCTATGTCAGACAAGCAAATGCAGAAACAAAACTCTGAGGAATCGATACTCACAGGAGTAGCATCCGCGTTCTGAGACGGCGGTGGAGGAGCCATGAGCGCCGTGGGCACCTGCATGCCCTGGGAGGCCATGAACGTGATGAGATCTTGCATCTGCTTAGCTTGGGCCTCCAACCGGGCCTCTATCTGAGACCGCATCTGGGCCTCGGCAAGCTTGCGCTCCTCCCTTTCTCTTTCCAGGCGGGCCTGCGATAATACAAAGGGAATGTTAGAACAATGCAAACATTTAAACATCAATGTACGACGAGTAAAACAAAAATAACCTTGAGCTCGGCGACCCGCGACTACGAAGGTGACGGGCGTGGGCGTATGGGGACGCTCCTGCTCATGGTCTGTGCTCGGAGCTGGAACAGAGTGGGAGTGGAGGACGAGTCGATGACGCCGTCACCAAGCCAATACCGCCCGTGCTTCTTCCCTCCTCCGACCCTCATCACGAGGCTTCCGTCCAAGTCCTCACTGGCCGGATCAAAGTCGGCCCCATGGACCGCCCTTGCCGCCTCTATGTAGTCAGTGAGGCGGGTGTGGACGCTGGAGTTGGAGTATGCCTCGGGGGGGTCGTCGGGGTTGTAGGAGGTCTCCAGTGCGGTGGCCTTGCCCTTGTGGGACATGGCGTATGCCATGAACGTGCTGCAAGGCTAGCCACCGTGTGACGCCATCTGCGAGGAAGACAACAAGATGATTAGTAATTAGGCAATATTTGAGCGTTACAATACATAAAGTGTTTCACGTACCCAAGCTTGTGCGTACTCGGCTAGGTTGCAGTTGCCCTAGTGGTGTGGTACACCTGACATCTGCAGACGCGCCTCCCGGGCCTCGGCGTGCTGGGCGGTCCACTCTTCGGAGAGCCACCGGTCCACGATCATCTCCCAGCACTCGGGAAACGACTGGCACCATTGGGGGACCATCTGCACATCATCAAGTATTTCACATATAAGCGTCAGATGAAATGAGCATAGCTTAATCTCAAAAGGAATCGCTTACCTGAATGTACTACGCCCGGCTCAGCGTCATGCCTCTCACCTTGACCTTTGAGACCCTCCGTCCTTCGATCGTGGTGTTGTAGTTGAGGATGGCCTGAAGTCTCGCCTCGTAGATGATGTCGGTGACGAGCTTCCTGCAGGACCTTGTACTCACCACCTCCGCCTGTGCCTCCTTCCCCTGCTCACACCTATAGAAGTCCTGCATATAGATGCAATACAAACTCTAAGTAATTCAAGAAAAGTACGATGAATGCGATGTTGTGTGACGAAGGCTTACCCACAGCTCCGCTCTGACCCTCGCCGCCTTGTTTGGGTAGTCCGGGTCTAGGGCGACGGTGTAGTGGTCAAATGTGTAGGTCGGCTCTGTCTTCCCGGCATACTGTACTATGCCGGGGTAGTGCTCACGACACAGGAGACCCAGGATGCCATTGGGTTTACGGCCACGACCCTCCACAAACTCCTAATGCCTGCACAAGTGATACAGAAAGATTATTAGTTTCTATTTCAATTTTAAACATATCATATGAACGAGTAGTTAAAACATGTACCTTTGTCCAACGGGGCGGATCACTAGGCGTTGGTGAAGTGGTATCGGTCAGGCCGGGAGGCTGGCGGGACCTCGCAAGTAGGGTGTGGACGCCCCTGAGGCAGCCGAACCCTCGTTTGCCTCGGCCGACGGCTCATCCTCCTGCTCGGGGTCCTCCTGCTCGGGGTCCTCCTGCCCCTCATCCGCCTGAGCCTCGGCCTCGGGCGTGGCCAGCACCTCGTCCTCCGGTGGAGTCAGCTCCCTCCGGCGGCGACCCCTCCTTTGCCGAGATGGCCCGTCGTCCTGCGAGGCCCGGTACAGGGAGCTCATCGACCTCTGACGTCCGCCTGGCATCTTGGCTCGACCTCCTGCATTTAAACAGAACAAACAATATTGTATTAGAAATAACATAATGAAATATATGCAAAATAAATAAAACCCTAGATCCTAAGAAAAAACATAACAGGTGTAGAATATAACATAATATTACGTGAATTAGAAATAATCTGCATCATTGGGATTAGCCGGAGCATAAGTGTCATCATCGCTGTCAACCATGTCTAAGTACTCCTCAGTATCCGAAGACGGGAGGTTGTCTTCATTTGCTTCGCCTAAAAGGAATCGTTCTAGCATTTGTATGTCCTTCTCATTTACCACCTCATCCCCAGCGTCCTCGTCATCATTCTCTACTTTCATTTCCATCGCTTCGGTTAAGTCTATCGTGAACGTCCCTTGTAACCCAGCTTCTTGAAAGAACTCCCCATCATACGTGTTTGTGTTGAAGTTATAATCCTCATCGTTGGGGGGAGGTAGTTTAGCATGTGGCGATATCTTGTGCACAATATACCAACCCAAGATATGCTCTTTGCTTTTGCATGCATATGGTGTGTAATAAACCTGCGTGGCCTGTTGAGCCACAATATACACATCGGCTCCTGGATAGACAGAATCCTGTCAAATTTCAACTAGCCCAAGATTTGGTGTGAGCCTCGTTACTCCAGGGTCAAACCAATGGCATTTGAACATTATAGGATTTAGAGGCTTGTCACCATGAAATGAAAGTTCATATATTTCTTCAATTCTTCCATAGCAGTCACGGTTGTCATTGCCTGGAGTACAAACTCCACTGTTTGTGGTTTTTCCGATTGGCCCGACTCTGCTCGTATGTCGCTATGTGGCAGCGATATCCATTCACGTCGTAACCGTTAAATGACTTGACCCTACGGTCAAAGTCGTTTGCAACCTGTCTCAGCTCTTGACTCATAGATGCATCAGTCTGAGCCTGCAAGGTGAAGCAAGGTATAACGTTTGCAATTAGGGTTTCGGCTGCAAGGTGAAGCAAGGTATAACCTTCTGTCGGAACCAAGAAATGAAATCGGGCCTCCCTTGCCCCACCCCGTTTGCAATTAGGGTTTCGGCTACTGGGTCAGAAGGAGGCCTTGGCCCATTCCAGAACTGATGAAGAAATTCCCTGTACGGAAGAAAAACAAGGGTGTTTGATGCATAATAGTGTCGGCGAATTGAATGAACATAGTTGAGAACTTACCCCATGTACGGCTGCACCTCATCAAGGTTGGTAAGCACGTATAGCATGATCTTTCGCCACTCTTCATAGTTCAACTGCTTAACTGTGGATCCACTTGTCGCGCCTTGTTGGCCTCAGAAAAGGCTAAGACTCGATTCATTTTCTCCAGCATTGTAACGAGGGGGTGCATTATGCACGCTAGGAAGGTTCTCGGAGTAGTATTGTTCAGTGAAGTTTGACACCTCCTCTAGAATGAATGCCTCTGCAATGGAAGCCTCAATTTTGGCTTTGTTTCTACATTTATTGCGAAGAGTCTTCAGATTTCTCTCGACTGGATAGCACCAACGGCAATGCACAGGCCCTCCCATTCGAACCTCATTAGGGAGGTGTACGATCAAATGCAACATCGGAGTGAAGAAGCCTGGTGGAAAGATCTTCTCCAGCTTACAGATCAACACAGGTGCACCTTTCTCCAAGTCTGCAATGACGGACCGAGATATCTCCTTGGCACAAAGTTGGCAGAACAAATAGCTTAACTCTGCTAGGACAACCCACATAGGCTCAGGAACATAGCCTCGAACCATCGCCGGAAGAAGGCACTCGATCCATACATGGAAGTCATGACTCTTCATTCCTAGGACTCGCAGACTAGATAAGTTGACTCCTCTCCTTAGATTTGCTGCATATCCATCAGGGAACGTCAATGTCTGGATCCATTGAAGTATTTCTTTCCTTTGTGGCCTGCTCAAGATGAAATCGGCCTTGGGTCGTGTCCATCTCCTGCCGGGTTGAGGAGACCGCATCTCTTGCTTTGGTCTATCGCACAAGAGTGCCAGGTCTAATCTAGCCTTAGGGTTGTCCTTGGACTTTTCAGTGTCCATGAGTGTTCCCCAAAGTGCCTCAGCGATGTTCTTTTCAGTGTGCATTACATCAATATTATGTGGCAGAAGAAGGTCATCCTAATAGGGGAGCCTTTCCAAGCCTGACTTATGCGTCCACATATGTTCCTTACCATACCCCGCAAAATGACCGTCTCTTTCATTGAACTTGAGAGCATCTATTTGAGCATGAACCTCAGCACCGGTCAGCATCCGGGGTGGCGGATCTGTCACCACGACCCCTTTGGTGAAGTTCTTGGTGTCTTGTCTGAAAGGATGGTCAAGAGGCAGGAATTGTCGATGTTGGTCGAACGCCGAATACTTGCCACCCTTCTTCAACCAGATAAATCTCATAGCTGTCTTGCAAACCAGGCATGAGAACTTGCCGTGGACACACTAGACACAGAATATCTCATATGCCAGGTAGTCATGCAGTGAGTACTGGTACCAGATATGCATTGTGAAGTTTGACCTTGAAGCTCGGTCGTATGTCAATACCCCTTCGTTCCAAGCAGTTTCCAATTCATCAATCAGAGGCTCCATGTACACACCCATGTTATTCCCCGGGTGTCTAGGAATTATCAACGACAAGAAGACAGTATGACGTTGAAATAGGATGCCGGGGGGAAGATTGAGGGGGATAACGAAGATAGGCCAACAGGTGTAGGGGGCAGCCATGAGTCCATAGGGGTTGAAACCGTCTGTAGCAAATGCAACACGAACATTACGAGCCTCTCTAGTTTTGTCATGATGAATGCGATCAAAGTGGACCCATGCTTCACCATCGGCGGGATGTACCATCTTCTCAGGATTGTATCGTGTACCCTGTTTGTGCCATCTCATCTGTTTCGCGGATTCCTCGGTCATGTAGAGACGTTGGATCCTCGGTGTGAACGGCAGGTAACGCAGGACTTTCATAGGGATAGAAAGTTGTCTCTTTAGGCCTTCACCATCGTCTACCTCCATGTATCTCGACGCTTTACACTTCGGACAGTAACCTGCATCCTTGAGATCTTTTCTGAAGAGGACGCACCCATTTGGACATGCATGTATCTGCTCATACGATATCTTCAGTGCACGAAGCAGTTTCTGTGACTCGTACAGGCTCTTTGGCAATATGTGGCTGTCCGGAAGCATGCTACCAAATAGGGCCAACATACCATCGAACGCTTCTCGACTCAGGTTGAACTGGGACTTGAACCCCATCACACGACCAATGGCATCCAGTTGAGAAACCGTTGTCCGATCATGAAGGGGTTTCTGTGCTGAAGACATCATGTCGTAGAACGCCTTTGCGGTCTTCTCCATCTCCTCCTCCGTACGTCCTGCAGCGTACTGTGCTTGTTGGAAGTCATCTAACAGGTCTTCTACCCCAGCATCAGCATCAAAGTCCTGCATACGTGGTCGCACCGCCTCCTCTCTCAAATGATGTACTTCACCATGGTAGATCCACCGGGTGTAGTCCGGCGTGAATCCATTGTTCAGAAGATGTTTACCCATGTTCTCCTTGTCTTGCCTTCGCCGGTTCCCACATCTGCTGCACGGGCACAATACTTTCATCTCTCCTCGCCGAGCCGGGCCAAATGCATGGTTCAAGCAAGCATCTGCCTTGTGCAACCATTCATCACTGAAATCACTCTTGCTTCTGCGGCCCGAGTACATCCACTGACGGTCATCCATCCTACTGTCATCCATCCGAGTACTTACATCTACATCCAAGTACTTACATCCTATTGTCATCTAATAGGTGAGGATAGGTCCTAATCCCAACCCGCGGATGCGTAGACGAGGATAGTTCCCATTTTCTGCCCCAACCCAAGACAGAATTTTGGCAGCACCTCCCCGTTGTTCTCCCGATACACGTCCCTGTAGGGAGAAGGCTATTAGAAAACTCTAAAACAACTTAAGATGAGAAAGTGCACTATATTTTTGCTGATCTATAGACTAGCAAATGGCAGCTGGATGGGAAGGGTTTGAACTGTAGTAATCTTGGAGAGCTAAAGGATTTAAATATTGGTGGTTCATTAATGCTAAAGCAGCTCGAAAATGTGATAGGGAGAAGAAATGCAAAAGCAAATGGCAGCTGGATGGGAAACAAATGGCAGCTGGATGGTAAGGAGGAATGGAACCATCCGTCGTCATCTGTGGTACAAAGATCTCAAGGGCCCAGTAGCAAACACTAGCATAACACTACTAAGGCCCAGACAATTCTCAAAAAAAATACTACTACTCCTAATTCTAAGTTTCTAACTGCAGTTTCAGAAGAAAAAAAACAAGCTAATTAGTACTCGTGCCATGGGTCCATCCCAGCTTCTCCACCATATATAGCAGCTGCCACTGCATCACTCATCTCCAGCACCAATCGATCGGCCAACGGAGCACTTAACATTCTCAGTTTTCTTATTGATATATGGATGGACGTCTCTTATATTCTTTAGTCCTATGCAAATATGGGAACAAGCTGAAAATCATGTGCTTTCTCTTCTGAATTTGCACGTCTGAATTTTAGTCCTAAATATGATGCCTTAACAATGATCTAAACAAGTTCTGCTCTTCTATATTCAGATTCTATTTGTGCAATGTAACCTTTATGTGCAAAGTGTATTCGGTTTGAAGTGGGTAAAAATGAGCTCCAAGCTACAGAGCCAAGGGACTGGGATTTCCTCACTTCCTTGGTTAACTGCAGCAACTTGATGGACTTCAATATTCAACTTAATAACCTTTCTTGTGTTCTTCCAACTACAGCTGGTAATCTCTCACAAGAGCTTCAATACTTTTACTTGGGAGGAAACAAAATTTCTGGGCATATACCAGCTGGAATAGGAAGGCATTACAAACTCAGAACCATAGAGTTCGCAGATAACCTCTTCACAGGAACCATACCTTCCGATCAGGCAGATCAGGCAGTTGGTCAATATTGGCAAAATTGATCTCTCATCAAATAAATTGAGCACTTGGTAGTTGCCTTGAGTTGCAGTTCTTGTACTTGCAAGGCAATTTTCTAGAAGGACAAATCCCAGAAGTTGATATGAAATTTACCAAAACCTTCGGCAGAGCAAGGCTGAAGGTGGCTGCACTTGCGCCTGAGCGCATCCCTGAGCTTGTTAATGTGGTGATCGGAGATTATGTCTTTGGGCTTCAATTTCTGGTGGAGACTGAGGAGGAATCAAAAAATCCTAGTCCCATTTATCTGGATGAACAGCCCAAGGATGAAGACAACAAAGAGCAGGAAAAAAGATGCTAAGAAGAAAAGTGATGGAAAATCAAAGGAGGTGGCCAACTTTGATCAAACTCCATTGCCGCCGCCTACTCAGGCTCCCGGGAGTTCTGCTATGCCGCAGCAGGCTGCTTCCTCGCTGACGCCGGGCTGTAATTCGGCTTCAGCCCAGCTGGGTGCAGCTCAGGAGCCGGCGGGAAAATCTGCTGAAACCAGGCGTCTGGCAAGCAAGCCAGCGGTGATGCTCAAGCAGACCGGCGACACGCAGCCCACAAAAAAGTGGGTAGCAGAAAGATTTTATGGTCCACCCACAACTACAGAAAAAGCCCATAAAGACACTTCTCCTGCTGAGAGTATCACTCCAACACGGAAGAGCAAACGTAATGCTGAAACAGCTGACAGTGATTCATTGGAGAAGGCAACAAAACTCAAGGCTCATAATCTCCGATCACCACATTAACAAGCTCAGGGATGCGCTTATACAATATCAGTCAATTTTAATTTTGTTCTCTGTCACAGTTCCTCTATGGTCTGAATGTCTAACGCATAACATGAGATTATTTTACTTCGGGAATATAAAAAATAGTACTGTCTCATTTCACGAGCTCGGCTTTAGGAGGTACTGCTGAGGCCCTGTTTTGGTTTATTGTAGTTATATATTGATTACATATTAGGAAATTTCATTTTCCAGCCACTAGAAAATAGACACCAAACCTAGCCACAATTTTCGTGCAATGAACTGACTCACAGGTATCACTTGGTTACTGCCAGTGCTTAAAAGACATTTACCAATTTGCCTGCCTATTCATTCTTGAGATACCATTATGAGGATGCGGCCGGGCGGCGGCCGGGCGACGCCGGCACGGGGGCGGGGGCACGGCCTGGCGGGGGCGAGAGGCACGGGTGAGGGGCGCGGGTGCGGGGGCAACAGACAGGGAGGGGGGAGGGAGAGGGAGGAAGTACCTGAACGGCGGTGGCTCCCCTTCGTGGACAGCGGCGGCTCCCCTCCGTGGACAGCGGCGGCTCAATCTGATCGGGGCGGCGCCGAGCGGCCGGGCGAGGACGCGGCCGAGCGGCGGCGGCGGCGCCGGCGCGGGGGGGGGGGGCACGGCCTGGCGGGGGCGAGAGGCACGGGTGAGGGCGCGCGGGTGAGAGGCGCGGTTGTGAGGGGTGAGGGACGCGGGTGGTGGTTTTGATTTAGATAAGTCCTCTTTGCCGAGAGCTAGATCAGGCGGCTCTCGGCAAAGAGTTTTTCTTTTTTTTTTGATTTTCTTTGCCGAGAGCCCTAGCCAAGGCTCTCGGCAAAGAGGCTCTTTGCCGAGAGCCTCCAAGCCCAGGCTCTCGGCAAAGAAAATAAAAAAAATAAAAACTCTTTGCCGAGAGCCACCCGACCTAGCTCTCGGCAAAATATATATAATTTTTAAAAATTTTGTCCGGCATTCTTTGCCGTGAGCTAGGTCAGATGGCTCTCGGCAAAGAAAATAAAAAAAATAAAAACTCTTTGCCGAGAGCCACCTAACCTAGCTCTCGGCAAAATATATATAATTTTTAAAAAATTTCGTCCGGCGTTCTTTGCCGAGAGCCCCCAAGCCCAGGCTCTCGGCAAAATATATATTTTTTTTGGATTTTTGCTCCCAATTTTTTCCTGCAGCCTTGATATAGTACTAGGTGGCCATGTTTGAAATTTGGTGTATTTTCCATTCTTATTGCTATATTTCACGCATTTTCTTTATTTTCTTGATTTTTTTCTGTAAGACGCATATTTGAACTGCAGGTGCATGAAATAATGAATCTCAGCGATTTAAAAAATGATATTCATTCTTCCGAGAGTATTTCAACACCATATCTAGGGACAGACGCGGAAACTCGACCATCTCGTGCACGAGACATAGCGACCAAGTTGTGTAGGATTTGATTTAAAAATATATAAAATGCGAACAGAGTCGGAAAATCATGAAAATAGACGGAAGGCCTTGACACGATACGTAGAGTTTATGAAAATAATTTGGGAATATTTGGAGCAAGTTGTGACGCAAGATGGTTGAAACCCTGAGATCTCCGCATGTGATATCTTGTTATCACATGTGGAGATCTCAGAGTTTCAACCATCTTGCGGCACAACTTGCTTCAAACATTTTCAAAAAAAATTTATAGCTTCTACATGCGATGTCAAGGTCTCCCGTCCATTTTCATGATTTTCCGACTCCGTTCACATTTTATATATTTTTAAATCAAATCTCACGCAACTTGGTCGCCGTGTCGCGTGCACGAGATGGTCAAGTTTCCGCATCTGTCCCTAGATACGGCGTCGAAATACCCTCGAAAGATTGAATATAATTTTTTGAATCACTGAGATTCATTATTTCATGCACCTGCAGTACAAATGTGCGTCTTGCGAAAAAAATCAAGAAAATGAAAAAAAATACACGAAATATAGCAAGAGGGATGGAAAATACACCAAATTTCAAATCTTGGCTTCTAGTACTGTAGAAAGGCTGCACAAAAAATTTGGGCGAAAAAATCCAAATTTTTTTTCTTTGACGAGAGCCTTGGCTGAGTCTCTCGGCAAATAAAATATTTTGCCGAGAGCCTAACAGCAGGCTCTCGGCAAAGATAACGGCGAAAGGGTGCCGTTTGTGGGGTTGAGGCTTTGTCGAGATTTTTTGTTTACCGAGAGTCAAGCTCTCGGCAAAGTTTGGCTTTGCCGAGAGCCAATCTTTGCCGAGAGTCGAGCTCTCGGCAAAGCTTGGCTTTGCCGAGAGCCAATCTTTGTCGAGCGTAGGCTCTCGGCAAAGGATTCTTTGCCGAGAGTCCGATATTTGACTCTCGGCAAAGAGATAGGCCCTCGACAAAGGTCCTGTGTCCGATAGTGACGCTTCCTTCCCAATCTCCTTTCCCACCGCCGCCCAATCTTCTCCCCCTCTCCTCTCGTGCGGTTCTCTTCCTCAATCACGGAAGCAATTCCCTCGCGTAACTACTCCATCCCATCTTCCTGCACTCCGGCATCGCCGCTCCCCTATGACGTCGTGTCCTCCGGCCGCTGGGCAAGCGACTCCCCTACTCTCGTGCCATTCTCTCTTTGAGCACGACACATCTAGCGGTGCCAGGGAATGAAGCGAGCGTCGCGCATCCCTGAGCACAACCAAAGGCGGAGGAGGGGATGGCCCTACGGCTCGGCTCCGCGGCCAGAGTGCGTGCGTGTGGCAGCGACCAAGGCCCTTATGCGTGGAGACACCGGCGGTGACAAGTGCAGCGCACAGCATGGCAGCGCAGCGGCCATGGATCTGATGCGCACAGCAGCGGCATCTGTTGCTGCCCGAGCGTGCGTGGTTGCCGGAGATTAGGATGGCGGCAGCACTTATGCGCGCGTTGCGCAGGCGCGACGGTCGCACAGCCGCATCAGATGGCGGCGGCCAATCTCATGGCTGCTGATTGAGATACGGTTTTTAATGATTTGCATCTCAGGTTTCGTGTTAGTCGATCTCCTTCCTGTGTGCTATTATATAAGTCATTGGTTCCAACTGGTTGTTGACTTGTGAACTCAGTTTCGGTCTTTTGGATCTCAGCCTCAGGTATCAGTTTGTAACTCATCATAGTTATTTATTTAGATTTAGTACAAGATGCAAAGTTTGTGTCTGAATTGCTGAGGAGAGTTGGACTCGATCATTCCTCACTACTCTACATATGGGACTATAAACATTTTGTCCTCTGCTACATTCTATTGACAGATTTAAACCTTGTGTTCTTGCTTACTGTTGCATTGTGGTCGGGCATATGCTGGATGGAACTAATGTATGAGCAAGTATATCGCTGCACTTGCCATGGATGTCTCTCTGCTCCTGCAGAGTTGCAGTCCAAAGTGTTTGCAGTTTATTTTAGTCCCATTGTTGATCATATATATATATTAATTCCAAAGTGTGAAGCCTTATTTCTCCATATCTATATTTAAACCATTTTTTCTTCACACCCCCATAATAATCATATTTATCTAGAGAAAAAATATTAGGCATCTTTATTTAGTTTAAACTAGATGAGGCATTACAGTTTTCTCATTTGTACTATTAAATTAACCACTACTGGCTACTGGAAAATTTGAAAAAGTGGCAATCCTAGGAAATAAAATGTACTACTGGTCATTTCTCTTTTGTGAATGGAAAGATTGAGTTCGCCTCTATTACTGTAAGGTAGCTGTTTAACTGTATTGACTATGGTGACTGAGTGTACTACCTGCTTTTTTTTGCTGACAAAATAAGCACGTGTTCGTTTCATTTCCATTTTACTTCAATCAATAGTTCATATATGGCCAATTGTTTCTTTCAACCCTATGAATATACATGATCATTTTGGTGTTGCGGCATACGCCGACCTCTCCAACAAGAGCAGCAAGGAGTGCCGGCTCTACGAGCGGGACCTCGAGCGCGCCATGGAGTCCTGCGACAACCTCACCAGGGAGAATGACAACCTCCGCACATGCCTAAACCAGATCGCAGATGTCAGTTACCTCCTCCATTTTTCCCCCTTCCTGATTTCATAACTACTGGTGCTCTGCTTAAGAACTGTGCTTTCCACTGTCTGGTGGTATTCCAAATAGATATAGATGGAAGCGCGAGTTTTGCCTTGTGTAGAGTCATTGAATCGATTGATGATTACGTTTACATTACAAATCCAATCCAAATTCAAACTTTTGTTTTACTGAAAACTACACAGGTGAGACTCTTATTTGGACTCGACCTTCTGTTTTAATTGATATCTGACCACATAATAAAAATTATTTTTGCGCGTCATTTCATTTTTTAAGCTTATGAACATAGTAATGTTACTTAACATTTTAACCTCTTTAATTAATTCATCCTTCACATTTGTATAATATTTCAGGGAGAAGTATCTACTGACTCGGTCAATATGGACAAGCTTGATTCAGCGAGCACCGTAATGGATGAAGAAGACGACGTTGGTTGTAGTTTGCATGCGAGTCCTGCCCATTCAGTCAAGGATCACACTTCAATTGATGACATTGAAATCATGAAACATATTAGCTGTGGAGCATTTGGACTCTTCTCTTGGCCAAGAACAGAACTGGAGGAAACATTTTTGCTATACAAAGGTAATCATTGGTCAAACTTTTTTGTTCTTGTGTGAGTCTGCACGTTTTTGAGGGGTGAATTTGGGTGGGTGGTGCAGAGAGTGTGGCCCTGATAAGATCTCGGCCGATCTGAGTATGCTTGTTCACTGCAGTTGTGAATTTTGTCTTCGTGGCCAATTCGATTAGGTGGAAACTGGGTAACTGGATTTTACCTCCTGCATGATCTTTGGTCAGAGTCAGATATACTTATTACTGTAGAAGAGAAATTCTTGCAGTACACTTATTAAAAGAGAAATTCTAACAGTTGATTAGTGCAGTTTCATCTGTTCACATTTACAGTAGCAGATTATATAAGTCATTGGTTCCAACTGGTTGTTGACAGGGCCGTTTCTATGTTTTCAAAAGCCTTAGGGCGAACATGACAATGGGCCCTTATGGCTACATATATGTTTAATTATATATGTGCTAATATGCAATTGTATAAAGGTATATATACACAAAGGAGTTAATTGATAAACAATGACAATATCAGGATACAATGACTAGAAGAACAAGAAAATGACACTAATTTTATTACCTCAAAATCCCGAATAAAATCAAACTCCCACTATGAAAAGAGACTTCTTCGGGCTTTTCTTGATGCAAAATCGTTAAGGACAGTGTCGAGATCAATAGTGTCCAAGATATCCTTCTCAATGCAGCATGTAGTTAAGCCATTCAATCTTTCTTGTGACATAGTTGACCTTAGATAGTTTTTCAATAATTTCAATTTGGAGAAACTTCTTTCAGCGGAGGCTACGGTCACAGGTATAGTCAAAAGGATTCGATAGGCAACTGAAACATTTGGATAACAATCTGCAGCCATAACGAACTCAAGAATCTGAGTTGCTGACATCAAAGTATCTGGTAAAGTCATTTGCAACACCTTTAGTTCTGAAAGAAAATCATTTATCTCAACATCGGATGAACTATCATGAGAAAACTTTTTCACAAAATCGGTGCAACACTTGCGCAGATCATTGTCATCCAAGGACTTCAAATTTTCTGAGTTGAACAAGAAACCAAACACTTTTTCAAATTCCTTCAGCAACTCAAATCTAGTGGTCAATGAAGCAATTGCAATATCTATCATGACTAGAAAATAATGACGTCTGAAAGATTTCTCAGCTGATTCTATTTCTTCATCTTGGTCATTTGCTTCATCAAAATGTTTCTTTCTTTTACTTTGACGTTTTGTAGGAAATTTTGGCTCTATACCCAACTCAGATGCAATTGTTTTTGCAATATCCATACTAGTAGTGAAGCCCTCATCTCTGTACTTCTCAAAAAATGATATGCAACCTTCAATTTGTTTGAGAGCAGCATCCATGCACACAATCTTAGACTGCAGCTTTTTGCTCACCATATTTATGGAAAATAAAATATCATGCCAAATAACCATGCCAAGTATGAATTCAAAATTCTCAAGTGCAGTAACCAAAGATTGAGCATCACTTACTACTGCTGGGTCATCAGTAGAAGCCTTCTCTACTTGTTTCAAAGCTGTCCTTATTTGAGGAGTTTGGAATCTGATAGCTTGAACACTATTTACTCGACTTTCCCAACGGGTATTAGACAGGGATTTGACAGTCAAGTGTTCAACATTGTCGAGCAAGATCTTCCACCTTTTGGTAGAACGTGAAAATAATGCATAAATTCCTAAATCCTAATGGGCTGGCATCTTGTGATAAGTCTGATGTTGCGCTGGACAATGGACATATACAGGGATACATATACCTGGGTCTGGGCCCCTAAGAAAGCTGGGCCCTAGGGCATCGCACCCGCTGCACCTCCTCTGCTACGGCCCTAGTTGTTGACTTGTGAACTCAGTTTCGGTCTTTTGGATCTCAGCCTCAGGTATCAGTTTGTAACTGATCATAGATATTTATTTAGATTTAGTACAAGATGCAAAGTTTGTGTCTGAATTGCTGAGGAGAGTTGGACTCGATCATTCCTCACTACTCTACATATGGGACCTATTATTCTAGAACACGTTGTCAAATTGTCCAACTCGACTATTACCAAGCCAAAAATAATTGTACACTGTATTGTTTCAACCCTTGATTTATTTTTGTTATCTGAACACCATTTTTGCAACTTTTCATACTGCAAACATGGTGTTTCAAGCTATGTGATGTATGGTGGATTCCCTCTAAATCTAGAGTCATGACAGTCTCCCCCACCCCCCAATAAAGGCCTTGTTCAGTTGAAGGGGATTGGAGAGGGTTGATAGGGATTTTGACTTGTATGGGAATTAATCCCCCTCAATCCCTCTCAATCCCCTTTGTTTGGGCCGGTTTGGTCCATTCTGGGGCCCAATCCGGGTGGATTGCAGCGGCCCGTTTCCAAACCAGATGTGAATTGGATTGCCCGTTCGTTTCGGCCTAGCTGTGAAAGAAAACAGGCCCAGCTTGGTCCTCCCCCCATACTACACGGCCCAGATCAGAGCCTGGTGTCTTACCCTCAGTCGTCTCGTGCCATATCAGGTTTGAGTGACAAGCCAGGATTCACTCGATCCTGACCAGGATCAAAACTTGGTCCGGCACCAATCAGGTGCTGCCGAACGAGGCCTAAGGATCTTTTAAACAACACCTACTGATGATCAATTATGGATGGATGCTTATAATGTGGATTGATTTTCGCCTAAGAGTAGCTGACAGTACATCTCTTTGATAAAATTTTATGTTGCCTGCTTCGGTTTTGAGGAATTATAATTAAGTGAAAACTTCACCATCTGAGTGACAAGTTGCCTTCCTAACTTTCTATTAGGTAGTCACATGTCCAACTCTTGCCATGCTGCTAGATTTTTGAATTTATTGGGAAAAAACTGATTGAAATTTGAAACATTGTGATTCCCAGACTATATCTTACCATGATTGGTGGCTTTGTAGACATGATCAGCCTTTCTACCGACTACCGAGTAAAAAAAGCATATACTTTCTGTTACCTATGGCATTACAGTAGAAAGTATCAAGTGTTTCCATTTCAGGTCACTTGTAAATAGAAGCAAATCACAATTCGAGTAGCTAAGTAATAATTTCCTGTTCTGGTGCGAGTATAATGAGTGTGCTACCTTCACCTGTATTTTGTGCAGGCTACAGGAGTACACGACGACTAGCATGGGAGACTTGGGAGTGGTGCGATACTTTTGAGAGCAATAGATAACAAGGATATTGGTCTAACGAATAGTATTATTAATGACAGTTTTTCTTGTCAGCTGTGTTTCTAGAGTAATTGTTGTACTGTAAGACTTCAAGATGTCTGGATACTTGACTCTGAGTAGACCTTTGAATCCTCTCATTTGTCTAAAAGGAGCCTTGAGCTATTCAAGATGGCACAATAGCATAGCACATCGTGTGTTTGCTTCTCTGGTACCTAGGCTGACGTGAGTATTAGAGAGCATAGGTGCAGTTTTCTACCATTCCAACTTTCGCTCCTTGTATGCATGTTTGTGCATATAGTATTAGAATGTTTCCTCTCACAACTATAAACACATGCGTGTCGTAGCAAAAAATAAATGAATCTATAATCAATAAAACTTACAAATACAAGTGGTCCCCTGCCATAGCTAAATTTTCAATTAGTGGTGTTAGCTTGTGTGGCTACATGCACTCTACCGGACATACCGTCTTCATAATGCTCCACTAGCACTTTGAACATAGTTCCAAATGATAAAAAATACTGGTTTCAAATAAACGTGCAAATACTAGGATAAGATGATAATCCAAATAAGCTAGAAAATAACCAACAAATAACAAACAACAAATGTTTTGTTACCTAGTAATACATAACTAGGGTTTGATCTAATTCCTCTCTCTTCACAAATAAGGTCTCCTCGCTCCTTACATCCGCCGATCCCTCCGCCGCGGAGCGTGCGACCAAATTAAAAGGAGGTGCATGCCGCCTCAGCCGCCGGAGCTGATGGAGGAGCTCGTGGAGGAGGTCCTCCTCCGCTTCCCACCGAACGACCCCGCGAGCCTCGTCCACGCCGCCGTCGTCTGCAAGCTGTGGTGCCGCCTCGTCTCCGGCCCCGCGGTTCCGCCGCAGGTTCCGTGAGTTCCACCGCAGCGCGGCCCCCTTGCTCGGCGTGATCTACACCGGGAACTGCAAGCACGGAGACGACGACGACGCGCCTAGGGACACCACAACCTCCTCGCGCCTCGTGGACGCTCCCGACCGAAGGGCCTGGATCACCATCGGTGCCCGCCATGGCCGCGTCCTGCTCTACCGGTTGTACACTCGGCATACGATTGGCTACTCCGTCTGGGACCCTGTCACGGACGAGCAGCGAAACCTGCCGGAGCTGCCGTACACCATGTGGCACAAGCACAACTACTCTGCGACCGTGGTCTGTGCCGGCACCGGTGGTGGCAACTGCGACCACCTGGACTGCCACCGGGGACCTTTCCTGGTTGTTGTCATAGACATCCAGACCTGCGTCGTGCACTTGTCCGTCTACTCATCTGAAGCTGGTGCGTGGAGCCACCTCCCTGATTTCAAGCGCCCACTCCCTAGGAGACTCGGCTGGTTCCCGCGTGCGACCAGTGTCCTCGTGGGCAGCGCACTCTACTTATTGGTTAAGTTAAACGATGAGATCGTGAAGTACGACTTGGCCACACAGGAAGTATCTGCAATTCCCCTGCCATCTAAAATCCATCATCTGAAAACGAAGCATTGTGCTGACTGATGATGGTGGTGGGATAGGATTTGTTGTCGAGAAAAATGTCTGAAGCGAAGGGAACACGCCTGGGAAAGAAGCCGTCTCCTCGACTGCTACTGAAGATGAGACCGTTCCTGCCTCCCGGCCCAAAAGGCTCCGCCGGCCGAGTACGAGAGTTTTTGGCCCAATGTGGCAAGTCTGAGTCTATTGTATAAGTAGAAGGGAGGAAGAGTGGAGAGAACCATGTAAGATTGAAATCGTGAACTAAATTCTGAGTAATCCGGCCATTGTGCCGTGTCCTACCCTCTCTCTGTGCCCTGAAGGCGTCTTACCTACGTTAATAGTCTCTCTTATCTCTCAGCTGGCGGCGATGCCTTTCTCCTCTCCCTCTGCTCTCTCGGCATGCACCTTGACGGCAGGGGCCAGGCGACGCCAAGCAAGGGCCGTGCACCACAATGGCAGGGGCCGCACGCCCGACAACAGTCGCCCCCGCAAAAGGGGCCACGCGCCCATTGGCGGGACTCAGGCACCCGATGGCTTGCGCAGGCACATCGAGGAGGACGTGCAGGCATGGTGTGGAAGGCAGCTTGTGCAGGCATGACGGCTCTGGCTCGCGGATCTGCAGCAATTGGGCCTCACTGCGGTAGTGGGGCCTCAAATCTGGCTATGGGGGCTCATATATGGCTAGGAGCCGTGACGGCGCCTTGATCCAGCGAGCAGCGGTGGCGGCGTGTTGATGGCCTTGGCGGGCTTGTTGACTAATTTTTTTTCTTCTTTTTTAATCTATTTTCAGAGATGGGCACTTGACCACCGATTAACGTAGGCGTTATTTTGGAGGCAGACTCCCTACCCAAATCCAAAAAACAGAGTTGACCGCCTGCAAAAACATGTTCAGTAGCGGCCTTGAACTCTGGTATGCCGAATGGCACCGAGAGCTGTGTGGGCAGTGTAGCGGCCTTGAACTCGAGAAAGAGGCCCCCGAGCGCTGGGCCTGTCGTCCATTCAATGGTTGCCACTACCAGGGGCAAATCTGCAGCCCAGGCCCCTAGGGCTTAGGCCGTAGCGTTAGTCCACTAACCTTTGCATACCCGCCCTTGTAAGTTTTAGCCCAACAATGAAGGCCTAACACCAAAACAGGCGGAAGCTCTCCGCCTCTCACCCAGTCTATCCATCTCCCTTGCCTGGTAGGCCACACGAGCGCGTGCCCGCACGCGGCACGCCCTACAGTCACGCACAGGAGCATTCGAGGTCAATACCCAGCCACCCTATGGTTGTCTGCTATTTGTGTGACGATAGTGTGAGCACATTTTTTCTGTTTTCAATTTCTCTACTGAATTTCTACTTAGATTCAATGTTTCAATTTGGTTGAACAGAAATTAGAAATATGGATGATGTTTTCAATATTTCTATTTAGGTTCAATATTTCATCATGTGTATTGTACAACATTGATAGTTTTTAGAGGCCCCAGTTTTCAGTAAAACCTGGATTCGCCACTGGCCACTACCGTTAGTGGCAGGGCAAGGGGGCAAGGGTCAGCGACATGGCTGATGCTTGAGGCGCCTCCGTTGGCCTCTTGCCAAAGCCGCGACGCCAGTGCCAGGGCGTTGGCCAGTGGGGCAGCTATCACTTGGGGTGGAGAGCGCTTGAGGTGTCTGGCTCCATCCCTTTTTCCAAATATTAGCGAGCAAGCGGTGGTTGAGTCTTGTGGGATGTGCATCCAAGCTAGACTTGGGCCAAAACCAGATTTTCTTGTTTGGTTTCTTATTTAGGCCTGCATGGTTTGGGTGGGAATGGGCTAGGGAGCCTAATGGGCTAGTTTGGTGTGAGGTAGCAGCTACATGGACTGTTTGGGTTTTGAATTGGTTTTGGGTTTTCGAGTTGAGAATGGTTCGAGGCTGTAGTTGGGCTTACGGGTTTGATCCGGTTGAAACGCTTTCCCTCAACGCTGCCACAACCAAGGTTTACAATTTCGTCGAAATATCGCCTTTTTCCCTGAGGTCTGAAAAAAAAATTATATCGGTAAAAATTTTTCGCTTAAATTCATCTTCCTCTCTAAAATTACACCAAACCACACTAAAATGACCCTCCATGTCCTCTAGTCTTATCAGAGCCCTAAATTTCTTCAAATTTATTTAATTTTCTCACTCACACATTCGATGGCACTAGCATATGCAGCTCACCCATCGTCAGACCACTGTATTACCGTGGTGATATATTGTGTTATTTCGTCGATATTATATAAATTTGTGATGGATGATGGATTAGAGAGTTTTTCTAGTGAAATGATGCCAAATTTTTTTAAAAAACAATTTGAATTTATTTAAATTTGACCCGATATTTCTGAAATTTCCAAAAATTCATATTTATTGCCAGGGACCGAAATTTTTTTCCTACCGGTAAAAAAAACCTCGGCCACAACCACACCGCTAGCAGGTGCCTTGCAGTCGCGTCTTACCTATTGCTCCCTCCACCGTGAGTCCCCGACTGCTCGGCGCCACGCTCATGATCGGCGGCGAGTGTCCATGAGGCAGAAGTTGTTGCAGCGAACAAGGACATCTAGCATGCTCCGCCTCCCATAGATCCAGCTACAGCCAAGGAGATCGAGCAGCAACATCCTCCCCATCGTCGGCGGCACAGTGCTGGACGTGGTGTTCTTCCTCCGGTGCAACCCCGCCAGCGTGCCGCCGTTCAAGAACTCCCTGCGTGTGCAGATCGGGTGGCTCCGCAGGCTGAAGCGGTCGCTCTGCCACACCACTGCAAGCGCGGCCGCAGCCGCAGGGTTCAAGGAGCGCCTGGCGAGGTCGCTGTTCGTCGTAGGCGAGCTGGGCAGTAACGACTATGGCTACATCCTCGCCGTTAGCAAGAGCCTCCAGGAGGCCAGGTCCTTCGTCCCGGAGGTCGTGAAAGCCATCTGCAGAGGCATCGAGGTATCCAATTTTTAGTTTGCGATCGATCGAGCTCGTCCCCAATTAAGATGCGGGAGGCAGCTCCAATTGTTCGCCGGAGGCAGTGTCTGCTCGCGGCACAAACAGCAGGTGCTCGCGGTGGCCTGCCCCACCCCGATGCGGTGGTCGATCCATGGATTTAATGGGTTGAACCCACAGGTCCAGCATCTAGTTTGGTTTGGTATGGGGTGATGGAAGTGACAGTTCAAGCTGGTTTAGTTTCTGCATAGGAATGAGTGGATTGGGGTGGGTTTTTTTTTTTTTTTTTTTGAGAATCGTTGGGTGGGTTAATTAAACAGGACATGGACGTCTGGGTTTGGTGGTGGGTTCAATGCGGATGCCAGCCCATTGTCAGGTTGAATCTAGGCCAATGGATCCAGTCGTCTGCCGATTAGATCCACGAGAATCTTGATTGTTATCAAATTATGAATTTTCGTGGTGTACGGCGTTGCAAGGAGAGGGGAGTTCTTATAATACAGATAAAAGTGGAAAGTCCAAAGGAAAATCTTGTGCTCCTGTTTCAATTCCATTTGCTGTTCTTTTTCGACTTGATTTAGAGTTTTATTAATTGTCCTTCCTTCCCTTGTTTGCTTTATTACTTTCACTACTACAAAAAAACATTTGTAGCAACATCTTCTTTTTCTTTTAGGGCGGCTCAATTTAATACCGGTGGCTCAATATCAAGTAGGCCCTACAAGTCGGTTTGTGAGGCGGCTGGATCTAGAGCTACCCCTACAAATGGGTGCCGAACAGTGCAATTACATATTAAAAATTGATTTTTTTAAACAACTTTGGATGAAAACATGACCAAAACAAAAGTTGGAAATCTTGAAAAGTTATGAAACTTTATAGATGATAACTTTTTTTTTGAAATCATCAATGCATGGAAAATTATGCTTGAAGTTCTCACATTTGAAATTCAAATTTTTCAAATGACCTCAGATGGAGAATCGACCAAAAGGAAAGCTATAGATCTAAAAAAATTAAAGTTTATAGTTGACAACTTTTTTTTTGAAATCATCTATCTATGCAAAATTATGTTTGAAGTTCTCAAATTTGATATTTAAATTTTTCAAATGATCTCGTATGAAAAAATGTCACACTCCAATTAAAGGACAATATAGAGTGCATACATCTTATGTGCGCCCCAGGAATAGTCGCACACATAAGCTGACAAATTAACAAAAGTATCATCACCATGTACATACATAACATTATTACATCACGTAGTTCTTACATAACAAGCGGGAAAGGAAATAGCAACTCTCAGGCGTAGTGTCTGATCCACAGGGATGGACGACTGGTTGACCCAAACCTAGAAATCTTCTGGAAAGTCCTCGTAGAAACTGTCATCTGTTACCCATCCGGGATTTTTATCCAAAAACAATATAGCAACAAGTGTGAGTACATTTGTACTCCGCAAGTATAGTATGAGGATTCATGAGGCTCAAAAAGGATAGACACGGTTGACTGCAGTTAGCACTTTTAGTAGATCAACATTTCATTATTAATCATTATTAAGTTATGCTCAAACTCCCATTTAACTCACATGATCCACTACTAGAATTAAGAAGAGAAAGCAACAGTGTGATCTCATCATCATCATCATAGTTCATCCACATATCTAGTAACCATTTATTCTGTGAGTTTTTCGGGCCGCTCTTGTCCGTGAGCACGGCTGTTATAACAGTTTTAACACTCTGCAGAGGTTGTGCATCTTTACCCGTGAGTCGTGTTACCCGTATGCCCGGGGCCCGTCGACCCCCTAATACTTCCAAGGTGAGCAGGCAGGGTACACTATGAAGCCTTCCATAGGCCTCTTCTAACCAGTTAGGGCCGCGAGGTTTCCTCGGCAGGCAGATATAGAGAACCCCCTTTCGATGGCACAATTCCCGCAGGCTATACACATCAGAACAGAGACAGTTCTATACCCAAAGTGGCAAGCCCCTCTTGCGCCCTTTCGGGTAACCTCTAACAAGCTAGAAAAGATCCTATTACTGAGCTAAAGTCAGAGCCATATGACTCTCACGGTTGCACTGTATGTCCCAGCTTTTGCCCTACAGACAAGTCCTTATGGAGAGTTTAGGGCAACATGATCGACATCATTTGCACCATCACCCTATATTTCAATTATTACCATCATGTTTATCCGTTTGTTCCATTAATCATAGTATTGATCATGTTTGAATAGAGCACTAGCATTCTACCCATATGCAATAAAACCCATAGGTATCGAGATATAAGTCATAAATGGCTAGGATGTCCTTATAGTCGAGCAATATTAGGCACATGCATAATGAGTAGATTATATAATGAATAGGAATCAAGGAAGGCCCATTCTATACTTGCCTTGGTTCACGAACTGCTGCTGGTCCTGCTGCTCCTCGCACGCGTCCGGATTTCCGACGTACTCCTCACCGTCTGAACTCGAATGACACGAAGTACAACACGTAATTCGGAGCAGACATACAAGCAAAACATGGCTACTATTAGAACAGTACACCAACAATAAATAAATCTGAATAAAATATTTACCAAAATCATCTACGTCTCGCTACGATCACATTGACGCGAATTGCACGAAAAACGGAGCTACAACGCAAAAGTTACGCGCTAAGCAAGGTTCCAAAACTAGCTACTAAACTAGACTTAATCGAGAAACTTAAAAGCTTCTAACAGGTCCATCAGTAGCACTAATGCGTAGATTACGAAATTAAAAAACTAACGCAAGTTGAACGGGTCGAATCGGAGCTAAAACGATGATTTTATACATGTTTTACTGCAGTGGCAATTCTGTAAATAGATCAAACTATTTTCGGATTTAAAATAAATCAAAATTCGGATTTATTCAAATGGCCGAGGACTGCGGGTTCAAATTCACGAAAGTAGGGGGTCTCTTTAGCAAAAAGGCCCGCGAAGGGGTATTGGCCATTTCTGGCCGTTGATCAAGTGATGGACGGTTAAGAAAGAAAGGGGGGAGAAGAGAGAGGGCCGGCCGCCGGAGCTGGGAGTGAACGCGGCGGCGCCGCCATTACCGCGGCGTGGGGCTCGCCGGCGTTGCTCGCCCGGGCGCTACAGGGCGTCATTTTCAAAAATAAAAGCTCCGGAGCGAAGAGGGGAGGATGGCGAACCCATCCCGGGGCAAAACGCGGGCGGTGGTAGGCCCGAGGGGCACCCGCCATGGCCGGACATAGAAAAGCTCGTCGGAGTACACGGTACGGGGGCCACGGTCCACGGTTCGACGAACCGTGAGCACCGGGAGAGAGAGGGGAGCGAGAGGGTTCTCACCGCGGGGAAAAACAGGGCGGAGACGGCTCGGAGGAGGCTGTCCGCGCGGAGGGGCGGTCGGTGGAGCTTGGAGACCTCGGGAGGCGGTTCTCTCAGGCACAGCGACGCGAGAGGGAACGGGGAAACGCGACAACTGATGCGGGGTCGGCCTCGGCTTCCCTTTTTGAAGAGGCAAGGGCGCGGGGAAGGGAACGCTCCCACGTCGCGCGGAGGTGGGCGCGGGCGTCGGACGACGGTTGCTGCTTCGGCCGAGAGAGAGTGAGCGGAGGTTGGAGAAGGGCGCGACATGTGGGCCCGGCGCGTCAGCGGCTCAAGGGGGGAGAGCGAGTGCGGCAGCGGCAGTTGCGGCGCTGACCGGGCCGGCCCAGCAAGGGAGAGAGGGGGAAGGAGGAGGGTGAGCGGGCCGGCTGGGATGAGCTGGGCCAATAGGCCGAAAGCAGGGAAGGGTAGGAGGGAAAGAAATATTTCATTTCTTTTTCTGAGTTGATTTTCAAAGCACATTTCCAAATGGTTTTCAAATCCTTTCAACTTTTGAACAAAAACCACTCATCACAAAAAAAAAATAAAGTGCAGCAGCATGAGTGCATCAAGGAGTTGCTAACCTTATGATTGATTTTAATTTCTCAAAAATTATTATTCCCTAAATTTGAATGCACAAACAAGTACATAATTAAATCAAATTTATCTATTTTGAAATAATGCAAAAATTAGGGTGTTACAAAAAATGACCAAAATAAAAGTTGTAGATCTCGAAAAGTTATAAAACTTTGTATTTGAAAACTTTTTCATTTGAAAATCGTCTATCCATAAAAAAAATTATACTTGAATTTCTCAAATTTAAAATTCAAATTCTTCATACGGCCTCGGATGGGGAAATGATCTAACCAAAGTTGTAGATCTCAAAAAGTTATAAAACTTTGTAGATGGAAATTTTTTTATTTGAATTCTTTTAGAGTGTCAAATACTTATTTTAAAATCGGATGAAGATAAAATGACACGGACGAATATTCTAAGTGGACACAAGCATCAAATTGGTGGAGTGGTTAGAGGAGGCGCTTGTGAAAGCTGAGGTCATGGATTTAAACACCCAAGGACCCACAATGTGCGTTTTTCATCCAAAAAATACGTGCCTTCTGGAGGTGCAGGGGTAGGGGTAGGCTGGTAGGTCTCCTTGGATTAAAAAATATTTTTCTATTTTTTAGTCTACATTTGTGATTTCTAAAAAATTAACGCCCATGAAAATACCTAGCCGCCCTAAAAATCGATTTATAGGGAGCCTCTGGCCAACCGCCTCAATAAATAGGCGATTTGTAGAAACGGATATGTAGGGACGGTTGGGCCAACCGCCCATAGAAAGCATCACCAACCGTCCATACAAAACACAGCTGTAGTAGTGTTTCTGTGGGTACGTGTTGTATACTTGAACTCTGTCTTCACTGAAAGCTTGCAGGATTAGTTAGAGGAAGCCAGAAAAAAAAATAGAAGATAATATTCGGTCTAGATATAGATATTAAGTTATTACTGCTCAGCATCTTGAGATTCATGACACCGGGCCTACGTTACCGCCAAACTCTATGACTGATGAACGACTTGTCTACTGCCCATTTAATTTGTTGTCCGTGTTTTAGGTGTTTCATGTAGGTGAGCATGGGATCATAAGGTCGACCAGTTCGCAAACCATGTGATCCAGAACAACGCACCGGTTATCTGTCATCCAAGCATGTTGAGTTCGTCTATCCGTAATGCTGCGCACAAGGTGTCCGTCCGCCAGGACGCTTGCTTCCTGGGCCTATGCACCGGCCCAACAAACTGCTCCCCTTTATCAAATCAACTAGACGCTTCAATGGAACTGGATGATGCAATATTTTCTCTCTCTGCCTGGATGATGCAATATTTTCTCGCTCTGCCTCGTGGCATTCTCCATCTCCGCACCCTTGTTGCCCGCTCACCACGGCCGCCTCTGCTGCACTGCCCGCTTGCCACGGCCACTTCCACCACGCTGCCCGCTCACCATAGCCGCCTCCACCGAGCAGGCGAGCCTCCTCGTCGCCAGTGCCGCCGTCTGGCCAGGCCAACCCAGTAGCAGCCACCGCACAGGCGCTCAGACATCGCGTGTGCCCAGGCAACCAGGAGAGAGGCCATCGTTGATCAGGCCTAGGCCAGGAGCAGCTAGCCGTCCCACCATCCTCGGTCACCGGCTAGCTAGTTGGAACCAGGCGTTCCATGCTCGCTCTGCACCGTATGGAAGAAGAATGGTGAAAAGCGCATGTTGCAAGCATATGTTTCAAGTGTTTCAGATGTTTTAGAGGTATGTTACAAGTATTTCAGACGGATTGTTGTGAAAGTAGATCTAGATGTTGCATATGTTACAATGGTTATACACACATGTTGCAAATGTCTATTCCCAATGTTTCATCTATGTTTTCATATGTATATTGCAAGTGTATTTATCTAGATGTTATTTTTTACACATATATTTTAAGTATTTTATCTGAATGTTGCATATGTTTGACATGGTTTTCAAGCGTTTTTAGGTGTTTTTTTCAAGAGTTTCAAAAACATGTTTTAAGCGTTTTATCTGTCTACAGGCGTATGTTGCAAGTGTTGCATCTGAGTGTTTCAAAAATAGATCGGTTGTTGCACATAGGATGCGCATGGCAAGCCGGGGAGGGGGTGTGAGCGGTCCCTGTGCGCAATCTGGCAGCGTGGGCGATAACTGAGGCACGGGCCCGTATGGGTGAGCGAAACGTAAGCGCTGGCAGAGGCATGTTGGTGCGAACGAGGGAAACGGAGTGTAGCCCGTGCGTCTATCTAGACGTCCGGGCACTAGCACTGCCGTTCATCTATACAAAGGTCCTTAATTTTGTTTCTGCTGCCTGCCTTCATTGTTGGTCTGCATTCATCTACACTTTAATTAAGAGAACAACAGTAGCGTGCGTGTTGGGCTGAATTGCAGTCGGCTTCAACAGTAGCCTGTGCCCGCGCCCGAATCAAAGCCTCTAGACCACCTGGCAGGCGAGCAGCAAATTAATTGTTGGACAACAAGTAATCGAGTCGATGGAGGAAGAGCAGAAGGCGTCTCGATCTGCAAGTGCATCGAAGACTCGAGTTGTGGACACAAGGTCTTCAAAATCGAAATCAGATCTTGAAGTGAATATGGTTCGTTCCCCTTGTCTCTAAAATCACTGTGCTTAAGAAAATGAGCCTACGAAACTTTTTTTTAGAGAATGCGCTTAGGCGTGTTTTCATTAAGAGAAGTTATAAAGAGTACATAACGAAGTGGATGGTGCTTAAGAAAATGAGCCTATGAAACTAGAATGCTGTAATTTCCATATGTGTCGTTTTACTGCTGATGTAAACCGATAGTTTGGTTAAGTTCCGTGTCTGAAGATGATTGTATTACTGCTGAACTTATTTACTAATAAATCTATATAATACTGTATTGTGGATGTTTATATATATTTTTTGTTGTTCTTTTACACGGCAAATTTGTATTACTATAGTGGAAGGAAAATGAACAGAAATATGGGTATCGCCAGCTCCAGTTTATGTGTGATATGGAACTGAAATGCTCCATTTTTCTCATATAATATAGTTGCATTCAATCACATCATGCACAAGAAGGTTGAACCAGGAAGTGAGCCTAGCTCAACTGGTTGGGTGGGAGATGTGGTCATGCACCCAACCACCGAGGTTGAAGTCCTCTCTTGGATAGAATTTGTGGTTTCTTCAATACGCTAGTGTGAGCTCTGACAACCTGCCAAAGACGGTGGAGGAAGGGCGCGGTGAAAAAGGTAAAGAATCAGGGTGCAAGGGCAGTGCGGCAGCTGCAGGGCCTTCTTGATAGTGGTGGCGGTGGAGGGCATCAACTAGATCCTCAACTAGATCCTGGTGGGTAACCTGACATCCCTATCAGAGCAGGAGCTGCTGGACTGCAGCATCAATGGTACGGTGGCCAGTGGCGGAGCCAGGATTTTTACGGAGCCTAGGCAAGACGCAATGTAATACTAACGACCCGTTTGGTAGGACTCTGACTCCTCATGTAGAGTAGTTTTTTTAAGTTAAAGCCATTTTAGAAAACATTTCGAAAAAACAGCTTCAGTGACAGATTTGTAATAATTTGTATAAGGTTTGTGAGGAGGAAACAAGAGAAGCCTCATTTTTGCAGCTCTGATTAGCAAAGTTTGTAGTAAACTTGTGGACCAATTAGCAAAGCAATCTACATTAAAAAAAACAAGAAGAAGACCGTACTGGCCTAAACGTGTTCACCTAGCTGAGCCCGGCCACCGGCCCAGGGTGGCCGGGCCTTGGCTCCACCAGTGACGGTGGCAACGGCTACGACAGCAGCGTCAAGACATGGACTACACATACCTGATGGGGGGATGGGGCTGCGATGAGAAGGCCAGGACTGGCGAGCAACTGGTCACCATCTTAGATTATGAGTTCATCCCAGACAAAGATGAGTGCCAGTTCGACCATGTACACCTAGGTGGGGCACCGGGGCCACATGCTGCCATTACGCCTCCACCCCCTGCTCGCCGACCGCAGCCCTGGCTGTGCACTACCTCTGAGGCTCTGCCATTACACTGTAATGATGCAGGCTCACTAGACGCTGCCACCACACTTTGCCATGCACCTGCACTAGTTGCACTTGTCATCTTTTCCCGCATCATGACGTGCTCAAAAAATGCCTTAACCAGAGGTTGCCTAGTTAGCATGCCATGTCAATGCTACATGCACACGTGGAATGGTACGGACCTACATACAGTAAATAACTTGAAAAGTTTATAGACCTAGGAATCAACTTTTAAAGTTGATCGACCAAACCAAAACTGCAGACAAGTTAATGGATCTCTAGTGCATTTGATTCTTATTTATACTTTTATTTTATCTATGTATCAAATTAAGTACTGAGTCAATCGCTGATTATATCGCTACTGGTAGATTCCCACGCACATGCTAGCTATTAGATCAAAGTGATGCATGCAATCCAATGCACCTAAATATTTTGTGTCTTAATCCGATGCGTTGCACTTCCAACAAGGTTATGTTTCCAGGCACACCCAAAGGTTATGGATTTATATGAATGTAGAAGAATTCAAATGTATGATACACAAGCTAACGGTGTTACCATTTACTAAGGTACATAGGTCATAGGTCTTGCCTTTGAGCTTTCAGAGTTTGTTCACAAATGCAACCAATCAAAAACCACACAGACAGGAAATTCTGCATTCCTTTGGCTTCTCTAGGCCAGGCGCTTCATTTTCCCGTGACAGCGAACAAACAAAGAAACTGCTATCCACGCCAACGAAAGCACAAACAAACAACAGGTTGGAAGTCATACAAAATTTGACTAAGTGTACAATGAATTAGGCTCTTCGAAAAGCAAGTCTGCGCACATTTTACTGTTATATGTATGACGTGAAAATAAATTGTCAGATGTTAAGAGCTTCATGCTTAACTTCAAGTAACCAGTAATCAGCTTGTACTGCCAAGGTCAACCACCATTGTGCAATCATACTCGATAGTTGGTATGACAGTCGCTAGGAATTTCAAAAATATGAAAAGGTACCCATTCAAAAGAGAACTCAGAAGTTAGAAAATCGTAAAAGAAGGGTGTTCGTTTGTTAAAAAAAAGTGACGTATGCCCCAGAAATGGTATCATCGTAAAGAATATTACTTGTCAACTTCTGGTTGCACTCCCTTGAAATCATTTATTACCATGTCTTTCATCACAGCTGCATGTTTGCATGGGTGCACTGTGGCATGCTTTCCAGCCAATAAGTGAGGATGGTCTTCAAGAGTCACCTGCATCATTACAGTGTGGTTTCTTAGCTCACAAAATGGCCCTTGTATAATAGAAAACTAACTCAATAATGTTTCACTGGTATAATAGAAAAATGACCATTGTATAAGCACAATGCAACTCTATACTTTGAAACTGGAGGACAAAACAAAATCTAAACTCAAGGGTGCAACTATAATGGAACCTGCTTCTAAGGACCGTATCACTACCATACGTTGCAAAATGAAAAGCTGAACTATATTTGACTCAAAAAAAAGTACAGTTGTATACCCAGTGACCTATGACATCAAATGGTTTCATTTTGCTGATCATATTGCTGAACTCTCAAGTCTCGACACAAGACATAAGGTATATTTCTATCAACATTAAGCAAGTTAACTCAAAATATGGTAAAAACAACCATATATGTGCATTCCATTTGGTGCATTAGAGAATCAAAAGAATAATGGATGAAAAATAATTTACTGTTTTTCGTGCATGGTCTTGGCTGATATCTTCAAACACAAGGTCAGGCTTTAGTGGCATTCTTGACTACTGAAAGGACCAAGATGCCCAAGAGGGGAGGTGAATTGGGCTTTTCTGAAATTTATTGCGAGAATTAAATCCTACTAAGCCAAAATTCACCCCTAGTGCTTACAAGTGTTCCTAGTGAATCTATCGATAAAAGTTTTGCACCATAAGTTCCAATTCTAGTCTAGCATGGCAATTCTAGGAAAGTGAACCAAGCAACAAAAGTAATACGAGAAAGTAAATTGCTTGAAAGTAAAGGGTTAGGAACACGGCGATGTTTTCTCGAGGTATCAGAGACTCGTCACTCCCCACTAGTCCTGGTTGGAGCACCCGCGCAAGGGTGTAGCTCCCCCTTGATCCACGCGAGGATCAAGTGCTCTCTATGGGCTAATTCTTTGATACTCCGTCGTGGTGAATCGCCCACAACCGCT
Source organism: Saccharum hybrid cultivar R570 (assembly GCA_038087645.1). NCBI lineage: Eukaryota > Viridiplantae > Streptophyta > Magnoliopsida > Poales > Poaceae > Saccharum > Saccharum hybrid cultivar. Next base: position 4,088,880 of record JAQSUU010000368.1, read on the forward strand.
CACAAGATGAGTTAGGCCTTCCACAAGCTCTGCCGGATGATCATCAAACTCCCAATCACCACCAAGCCGTGATGTAGACAAGGCCCGATCTTCCAATAGGTATGATAGCGTCGATTGGTGGAGACTCGACGTTCACGATCTAGGCTTCGAACCAAGACTGATTCGGACCCTCGCAACCATTACACCACAGCTCCGTTGGTTATCAACCATGCGAACGTGATTGACCTTGCCAAGAAGGCTTTCCTGCAAGCGAATCAAGAACACGAGCAAGAACATGTAAAGCGCAATATGAAATTGCAAATAAATATGAGGCTCACGAAGTTGGGGTCTCACAAACCGACGGCGGCGGCGAAACAGTTGTCAACAGAATAATCTAAGCAAAACCCAACCCTAATGTAGGCAGCGACTACTGATTATATAGCCTAAGGGGCGTCCAAGGACCCCTATTCGTGTCCCTGGGGAACGCCGACACGTTACAAGGCTAAAACGGCCCAAAAGATGGCGACACAGCGCCCTGATAGATTCTGGATGCTGAATTGTTTCGACGATTCCTGTTGATTCCAAACATCTTTTGATGTGGGACCACTTGGGTTGGCTTCCTTATCAAATAAGCTTTCCACCCATATGTGGATCGTCGAAAACGGAGTCCATATGCGACTTGGGCATCCATTTTACTACACACTGCTCCTGGAGGCCGAGATGGACTCGAACTTGATTTAGGCCTCCACCTTGGCGACTCGAATCAGATAAGTTTTGGGCCTCCTTCTTGATTTGGATGCCCTTGCTGATCTCGTTGGCCTTCATGTGATTCTCCAAGCATGGTCATATGCATGGAGGCCATGTCCTCATCATCCTCCCCTTCTTGATGAAAAGTCGTCCTCGGCGTCGATGTTGCTTGAAGTCCATTCTGCACAACATGAAGACAAACGAGGCTGCCAAAATATTGAGAATTGACATTGTTGGGAGAAATAATATGACCACATGTTTCGGTTTGCAGCACACCTTCTCCTACAAATATGTAGTCTCCTCGATTAAAATACACACGATCTTTGTCTATACTATCCTGCAAAAGATTAGTACTAACAAGAAACATATCCTCCCCTTCTTTGGATTCCACTTATGATTATAAAGCAAAACTAGAGGAATATGGCATGACAACATTGTTGATTTTATAGTCCTCTAATTGATCATTATTTTTCACAACAAAAGAAGAATTTAGATTTTTACAAATGTAAACTCGTTGTACCATATATTGTCCTTGGTTGCTATATTTGCCAAAAACATGACATGTATGTCTAGACAACCATGGCAAATCAGCATATGCATAAAGTTTTTCCTCTATATAATTAAGATTGCAAAGAACATCAAATTCAATGTATCCCAAAGTATTTAAAGAAGACATCAATTTCAGCTCATCAACATTACTAGCATTATGAATAACATGTCTATTTTCAGCAGTAGTGTTCGATTCCAACATACATATAGCATGATCATTCATTAATGGTTGCATTGGAATAATATAAATATCATCATTTAAGTCATCTTTATCACAAGGAACATCAAGCAAATCATCTTGTGACAAAAGTAAATCAAGCGAAGGTTCCACTAATATTTACTCTATCATAACATGATTGGTGGAAAAATTCAGCACATCAAGAGAACTCTCTTCTTTTGTGAGAATAGCATCATGGGCATTACATTTGTTTTCATGTTCAGCAGGAGTAATAGGTGATGGTTCTGAACTCTCACATGAGGCTATGAGCACCGCATTTTCTGTCATGTCATCCTCGCTCTTTTGTATGTTGTCCTGCAAAAGGTTAGGCATTGCAAGAGGACTAACAAGAGACTGATCGAGTTGATGCTCCTCATCATATGAATTAGTAACAAGAGACGGATTAACAAAAATTTCTCTCATAAGAATTTTCATATTGTTCCATGTATGAGGTTTATCTGAAGAACTTAAGGACTCCCACCAAGTTGAAGCTAAATGTCGCAAAACACTAGATGCATTCTTAATCTTCCTCCGTTCACACATACGACATTGTGCAAAAATATTATCTATTGTAGTTTCCCACTCAATGTACTCATCAGCACCCATACCATCATAAGTAGGTGGGGAAGAAAGAATAGAACGACCTGTGGAAGGAGGTGTAGCGGCAATAGTGCATGCATCATGCATCTTTGATGTCTCATATCGGTACGTGTTGTAACCTGTCATTGTTAGCATCAAACAAGAAAACACAAAAATATGTATTTTTCTATCGTCTACTAGGATGTGGTCAAGGAGTAAAGTCACACAATCTCAAACGTCTTACCACGTGCTTGCAAGTGTTCTTACCAACGCAATAGGTGGTGCAATCGGTCGGTGACTGTGATACCGTTGTAGCTTTGAGTGTAACAGTTGCAAGGCGAACCTGTACTTGGTTAGAAGAAAGTGGAGCTTGGACAGGCTTAATATATGGTGGCAAGGAATGGCAATACTTTAACTCAGAAGTTGCTAGATTGAAAAGTAGTCCCAAGCTAGTCTATATCGCCGGCCTAAACTCGTCTTGGACCTAGTTCAAGCAAGTAACAATATATCTCAGCGTGAGGACTCAAAGGATGCAAGCACATCTGAATTTTTTTTACCTTTTCTTTTCTTTATTTTTTTTATGGTGCGGCTTTTTTGTCTCTTCTTTTTTTTTTTGCACCTGATTGCATTTTGCTTTTTTTACTTTTTTTTTCTGGATAGTGCCGCAAGACAGATAGATATATACAAGTCAATACAGAAGCAGCAAAAATCTGAGTAGACCTGAGTTGCAGCACAACAACTAGCAGCACACAAGGTTTATTTGGCGTGGAATTTAAAAGACAATTCAATTTCCACCCAAAAGTAATCTCGTGATCTCTTTGGACTCTGAGGAGCTAGTGGCTAACGTGCACAGGAAGGATATCCTTTGATATAAAAGAAAGAAAAAAAATATGTGACCTTGCTGGTTTGGGCAGAATTAAATGCCGTGCCTTCTTTGATCGACAAAGGAAACCAACAACTGGTATGCAGAGAACGAATCAGACTTTTCTTCTTTTCTTTGTTTTCCTTACACGACAAACAAACTAATCTAGAGGTGGAAACAAATCTACACGGCTGAAACGGAAACACTTGACACAAAAGACTAAGGCTAAGCGAGACACGGCGAACACGATGACACGCCTAGGGACAACCGTTCAATAAAGCCAACTGAAATTAAAATATTGCAACGGCACAAAGGGTTGTAGGATAGGGAATATGTGGTGGTGTATATTATTTTTTTTTTGCTTTTTGTGGACTATAGGTAATGAAAAATAGTAACAATCTAAAGGGGATAACAAAAGTATACCTAATGGCAACAAGGTCTCTGATATCAAATGATGAAGACAAGGCCCGATCTTCCGATAGGTATGCTAGCGTCGATTGGTGGAGAGTCGACGTTCACGATCTAGGCTTCGAACCAAGACTGATTCGGACCCCCGCAACCGTTACACCATAGCTCCGTTGTTTATCAACCACGCAAACGCGATTGACCTCGCCGAGAAGGCTTTCCTGCAAGCGAATCGAGAACACGAGCGAGAACAGGTAAAGCGCAATCTGAAATTGCAAATAAATATGAGGCTCACGAAGTTGGGGTCTCACAAAACGACGGCGGCGGCGAAACTGTTGTCAACAGAATAATCTAAGCAAAACCCAACCCTAATGTAGGGGCGGCTACTGATTATATAGCCTAAGGGGCGTCCAAGGACCCCTATTTGCGTCCCTGGGGAACGCCGACACGTTACAAGGCCCAAACGGCCCAAAAGACGGCGACACAGCGCCCTGATAGATTCTAGATGCTGAATTGTTTTAATGATTTCCATTGATTCCGAACATCTTTTGATGTGGGACCACTTGGGTTGGCTTCCTTATCAAATAAGCTTTCCACCCATATGTGGATCGTCGAAAATGGAGTCCATATGCGACTTGGGCGTCCATTTTACTACACACTGCTCCTAGAGCCTAAGATGGACTCGAACTTGATTTGGCCCTCCACCTTGACGACTCGAACCGGATAAGCTTTGGGCCTCCTTCTCGATTTGGATGCCCTTGCTGATCTCGTTGTCCTTCATGTGATTCTCCAAGCATGGTCATATGCATGGAGGCCATGTCCTCATCAAGCCGTCTAGGTGATGGTGATCACCAAGAGTGACCACAACAAGCCTAATGAGAAGGTGGATGCACACTTGCTACTCCCTAGTCACTAATGAGGGATCTTAATCTTAGATTCTCAAATCTCAATCCTCACTAGAGATCTTGCACTTCCTTACATATGAAAGGTGTTTCTCAGCTGAACAAATGAGTAAGAGTCCTCAAATAGAGGTGTAGGGGATGTATTTAGACTCCCCACAGTCAATTTCAACCGTTATGTGCCAACTCAGCATTTTACGTACTGACCGGACGCGCCGGTCGACGTGACCGGACGCGTCCGGTCGGTGGCAACAGTCGAATTGAAAACCAACGGCGCTCAGTGACCGGACGCACAGTGAGTCCGATCAGGAGGGACCGGACGCGTCCGGTCGCTCAAAAACCTTTCTGTACTTTGACCGGACGCACGAATGAGTCCGATCGGTGATGATCGGACGCGTCCGATCAGCGAAGTACCTCTCTGGAAATGGACCGGACACACTATAGACGTGTCCGATCGATTTCCTAGCCGCGTCCGATCATGACACTTACCCTCTCTGACTCTGGTCAACACGATCTACGCGTCCGGTCCATGGGAGGACCACGTCCGGTCGATCGTATTGAACTTGCGGTGACTGCCAGTACTGACCGAACGCGTCCGGTCAAGGCAGAGACCGCGTCCGGTCGAGAAGAAATGGCTCGAAAGACTTCGAATCGTGACTCAACTTGAACCAAGTTTCTTCCAACTGAACTTTAGGCTTCACCTGAGCTACCTAGTGCTAAGTTTGACAAGTGTGCACCACACCTAAACAAATAGACTCACCTAGGTCAAGCTACTCGCTCATGCCCCCCTTTATAGTATGGCCAAAGGAGAAAAGCAAAGATCCTAACAACTATTCCGAGCGTAATTCAACTCCTCGACGTCTGGAACTAACCGTCCTTAATCTTAACGTTAATCCTTTGAAAACCGAAATGATTTCCATCAAGGGGCATGAAAACCATAGTGCCCAAAATAGTCACCATTCCCATGACCTAACTTACCAAAGTTTCTGCAAAACACACGTTAGTCATGGTAATGTTGCGTTGTCATCAATTGTCAAAACCAACTCTAGGGGCCTAGATGCTTTCAATCTCCCCCTTTTTGATGATTGATGACAACACCCTGAGTAAGTAGATTTAAGAGATGAGGTTTTCGATCATGCTTGGTTCACATAAGCAAAAGGCAATAAGAACAAGGGGTTTAGGATTGCTTACGTGCTCCAAGCCAACATGGTGTACTCATAAGATGAAACAAGAAGAGTTAGTACACAAAAGCATAGCTCATATGAAATCGGAGCAAGACACGGAAGCAAAACCTTATGAGCTAGAACCAATCAAGTGACATGATATAATAGAGACAAGATAATTAACATATTACTCAAGTATCTCACAAGCACACACGACACATAATGCAAGTGCGGGAATATAAACATGATGCATGAAAGTAGCACACAAAGAAACCAAAACCCTCTCTCGCAACTCCCCCTGAATCTACTCTATCTCCCCCTTTGGCATTAAGAGCCAAAAAACTAAGGGTCCGAAGGAGGAACGGAAGCAGTCGAGTTGGGTGTAGAGGAACGTGGAGTGATCAAAAACTAAGAAGTGTCCTCCTCTGACTCTGAGCTGGCATGCTGACCCTCTATAGGTACACGTGGAAGCGAAGCGGTCTGGATCTGCTCAGTGTGTGTGTCGAAAAGTTGTAACTCGGGAGCAGGAGTTGATGAAGTAGTAGCTACGAGAGCCGCAGTCTCTGTCACCTGAGCCTAAAGAGTACCAAGCGTGGGAGGATCAGTTGAAGCAACCGACGAAGGAACTGTCTCCATAGTCCCAGTCCCTGTCACTAAAGGAGCCACTGTCTTTGAAGCTGATATCTCTGTAGTGGTTAGAACTGTGGTCTAGGAGGGTGTCGGCTGACCGGTCAAGTCACTGTAGGACGCACTCAAGTCAGTAGAGAATGGAGTGCCAGTCAGAAGGTGAGACCTGAGCTGAACCGGTGGAGTGAATCCCGTCTGAATAGGAGTGTAGCCCGGGGACTAAAATGACTAAGGCACCTGCTGCTGAGGTGAGGTAAACTAAAAGCTCGGTTGTTCCTGACTCTAAAGCCACTGGGCTATAAAGCTGGAGTAAGGACGGACGGAGGTGGAGGGACTCCAATAGTAACAAGGTGTCTCAAGAGCTCAAGGTACTACTGCTGGGTAGCTGCCTGCTGCCTCTATATCTCTAGCTGATGCCTCTAAAACTCGTCCCGACGAGCCTAAATCTGTGCGAATGCAGTTGCGTTGTCCTGAGCCTGTCTTTGTAGCTGAACCTCCTATTTCTCCTAAGCCTGAGTCAGCCTCTCAAGTATAGCCACCATGGCTGGGTCTGAGCGTGAGGCTGAACCAGAACCACCAGCCTCATGGTCGTGAGAGCGAGGAGAGCGGTACCGAGAAAGTGGCTGATAGTCATCATCAGTGCTGTCGGTGGCGTCGTCCTCGTCTGGATCAACTGGCTGAGCATCTAAGTCGGCAAGCTCTGCCTCTGCAAGTCCCTCAACAATCTGGTCCTGCTCAACTGCACTGGTACCTCTGCTCTCTGACGTTGACTCTATCTAGGTGCTTGCTCATGGGTGATAGAGGCCCATAGCTGTCGTATATCATACTCAGGGAAATCTGTCGTGGTGTTAGAGATCTCCGCTCAAATCTCAGCAGGAAGGTCGCAAGCACACCAAATCAGGAAATAAATCCAATGGGCATAGGGTAGCTGATGGTGACCCTTGAAGCCCTCTGCTAAAGTATCCTCCATCTCATAGAGCATCAAATCCCAAATATCAAATGGAGTCTGTGAGATAAGATGATGAACTACCCAAAGCTGCATACGTGTCAAACCCTCTCGGTAGCCCAACCTCGGAAGTAGTGTCCTCCTCACAATAGCATCTAGAACTCTAGCAATAGGAGTCAAACTGGCTGGTGTATGTCTGGACCCCTCACCAAACGGCTCGCAAAAGCACGGTCTGACCAAGTCTGTAGGTGGCACAGTGCCATTGTGTGGACGCCTCGGTGGTGGTGTCTGACCAAAGCAAAGCTGGTGGATCTTCGTCTCTGAAGCTGGGAGCCTAAGAATCTCCCGTACCCTGGTGCTGTATAACCTGCGGTCACGACCTCTGAATGCAAAGTGGGTGAACTCGTGAGCGGGATCTATCCAAAGTGAAGAGTAGAACTCCCTGACCCATGTACCGCAGTATGCTCCTGTCTGACCCAGAAGATCTGACAATCCTGGTAGGAAAGAAATATGAGGACGGAGCTGCTCACTAATAACTTCAACCAGTGACTCTAGTCGACAAACCCTCTATGGTCTGAAGGCAATCCCACTGTCAACATAAGCTCTATAAAAATCCTCATGCAGAGGTGTGTAGAATCCCTCTGAAGCTCAAGTGTCCCACTGAGGTGGGAACCACTGACCAACCTCGACGAACCGAAGAGCATGAACCTGGCATGTTGTAGCTCCCCTCAGGTCAAAGTGCTCAACTGGGGGCTGACCACGAGCTCTGGGAGGTGGACGACCTCCACGTCTCTGACCCTCTGGCCTATGAGTCACCTGAGCATGCGTTCGTCCTGAGCGACAACGCGGTGGAGTCTGCAGTGTCTGCTCCTGTGTCTCCCTTGTCTGCTCTACAGGCTGCTCCTCTGTCTGCTCTACGGTCTGGTCCTCTGTCTCCTCGGTGGCCTCTGTACCAAGCTGTCATCCTTCAAGGTGAAAGTGACGCTCGCTAATCTGAATACCACTGCCTCTGCCTCCTCTCTCAGCTAGATCAGCAGCGTTAGCCACTGTCTATGCTATCTCTACCTCTGTGAGCGTCCTCTTTCTTTTCTTGGCAGCGATCTTCTTGCGCTTGCCTCGGGCAACCTCTGTCAAACGTGAAGAACTTCCATCCCCGTCACTCGGTGCTCCACCAACATTCTTGCAGCGAGCTATGCTGACAAGTCTCTGTGACTGAGAATAACTGACACTGAAAAGATGAACTACCAAGCAAGAATTCCCCTGAATCAACTCACGACTGCAAACGATCAAGATGATGAACTGATTCTCATGAGGCTTGGCCTCAATTCGTATCTGCAGGCTTGGCCTCGGATTCAAAACTGACAAAAGTGCCAACTACCACACAAAGCACCGACAAGACTCACTGCAAAGATGGAATAGATAGAGCTACTTGTAAGCAACATATTTCAACTAATTGATGAGTGATGTCCTTATGAGAGCAAGCAGAATAGATAAGAAAAGGATAGAACAAGATATGCTACCTCAGAAGAGCGAGACTTCAGTGAAAAGGTGAGAGACCTTGATGCGCAGGGGCTCCACGGGAATGATGGACGAGCACTGGAACGCCGAGACAAGAAAAAGGTGAATTAGAACATGAGAGATGTCATCAGCAAACCACCTAGGTCAAGGTCACGGCGAAGAAACCTCGCGGAGATTAAAGATCAATGGCGGCGTAGAGGGGCCCTCTCGGCCGAGATCAAGGGCGACGCGGGGTTGTCTGCCAGGCCTTCTCTAGGGGTGGCCGGATAGAAGAGAGACGGCAGCTGCTAGGGTTAGGCGGAGGAGGAGCGGTGGCGCGCGGTTGAGCGGAGGAGGAGGAGCGGCGGCGCAGTGGCTGCAGTGGAGGAGGACCGGTGGCGCGCGGTTGAGTGGAGGAGGAGGAGCGGCGGCGCACGGGTGCTGTGGAGGAGAGTAGCGGCGGCGCTCGGTGGTGCGGGCGAGGAGCTAGACGGTGAGCGGCGGCGCGTGATTGAAAAGGAAGAAAGAAGAAAACTGCTGATGGATCGGTGAAAAAGGACTCAGATCCGCTTTTCAAGGGCTTACTAGACGCGCTGGTGATGTCTAGAACCGGACGCAGTGGTCGAGCAGCGTCGTGTCCGGTCCAGCGTCCGGTCCAGCGTCCGGTCAACGATTTTCACCTTTTCTCTTCCCAATCTTCAACGCGACTTCTCCCAATCAAATTCCAATACAAAAAGACACAAATAAACACCAATTGGAACCTAGTATGAGTGACCTCTCTCAAGCCCTCAAACTTTTCAAAATATTTCGCCTTAGGCTAGTATTATTTTTAAGAAGATATGCGATAAACACCCAAGGATCAACGTATGGCCATGCAATAGAGTTTATAAACCCTTGGGAGCGTCAAATGCTCTCTCTATCCATGGACGAACATAGAGGTTGCTCAAAGCAAAACCGAAAAGAAACGACAAGGCAACAAACATGCATATGCAATGCAAAGCAAGAAGGTAAAACTAGGTTGCTTGTCAAGTTTGATCCACGATTAGGCTTCTTCACTCCTCTAAAAGAGGGTTATCGTAACCGTGTTAGACAAGTCCTAGATGCATTATGGAAGTTTAAACATGATATATATTACAATGCAATGCAAGTGACAACACAAGCTCATTTTTTAAAATTACTAGAATCAAGCACATTTAGCTCACTTCTCAACCTACAAAAGGTAGCCTCATCCAAAGGTTTAGTGAAGATATCCGCTAATTGATTTTCACTTCTTACACCTTCTAGTGATATATCATTTTTAGCAACATGATCCCTTAGAAAGTGATGACGGATATCAATGTGCTTGGTGCGTGAGTGTTGTGCCGGATTATTGGCAATTTTAACGGCACTTTCATTATCACATAAAAGTGGCACCTTATCAAGAACAACACCATAGTCTAGAAGAGTTTGCTTCATATATAAGATTTGTGCACAACAAGCCCCCGCGGCAATGTATTCCGCCTCGGCAGTGGACAAAGCCACACTATTTTGTTTTTTATATAACCAAGATACAAGTGACCTCCCAAGCAAATGGCACCCTCCGGATGTGTTTTTTCTATCAATTTTGCAACCGGCATAATCCGAGTCGAAATAGCCAACTAATTGGAATCTAGCTCCTTTGGGATACCAAAGACCAATGCTTGGGGTGTGCTTAAGATATCTTAAGATTCTTTTCACGGCACTTAGGTGAGGTTCTTTAGGACAATCTTGAAAGCGAGCACATATGCACACACTAAACATGATATCGGGCCTAGATGCGGTAAGGTACAATAAGCTACCAATCATAGAACGGTAGAGAGTTTGATCAACCGGTTTATCTCCCTCATCTAGGTCGAGATGTCCACTAGATGGTATTGGGGTCTTGATTGGCTTACAATCCTCCATCTTGAACCTCTTGAGAAGATCCTTGGTATACTTTTCTTGAGAGATAAAAATCCCTTCTTTCATTTGCTTGACTTGAAAACCAAGGAAGAATATAAATTCACCAATCATGGACATCTCGAACTCCTTCGACATCAATTCACCAAATTCCTTGCAATAATCTTCATTTGTTGATCCGAAGATAATATCATCAACATATACTTGACAAATGAAGATCTCCCCATTAAGCTTCTTGGTGAATAGTGTGGTGTTGATCTTCCCAATAGTGAAGCCCTTCTTAATGAGGAAGTCCCGGAGGCGCTCATACCACGCTCTAGGGGCTTGCTTGAGCCCATATAGCGCCTTGGACAACCTATAAACATGATTAGGATATCTAGGGTCTTCAAACCGGGAGGTTGATCAACATAGACTAGTTCATTTATGAAGCAATTTAAAAACACACTTTTCACATCCATTTGATATAATTTCATTTCATGATGCAATGCATATGCAAGAAGGATACGGATGGCTTCAAGTCTTGCAACGGGTGCAAAGGTCTCTCCAAAGTCAAGGCCTTCAACTTAAGAGAACCCCTTTGCAACTAGTCTTGCCTTGTTTCTCACAACTACGCCTTGGTCATCTTGCTTGTTGCGGAACATCCACTTGGTTCCAATGACTCTTGCACCTTTTGGATGCTCCTCAAGTGTCCAAACTTGATTGCAGGTGAAGTTGTTCAATTCTTCGTGCATTGCATTCACCTAATCCAGATCTTGAAGAGCTTCTTCTACATTCTTAGGTTCAAGACAAGAGATAAAAAAGTGATGTTTAATAAAAGAAGCAAGCTTTTGAGATCGAGTCATTACACCCTTTGTAGGACTCCCTATGATGAGATCTTGTGGATGTGCTTGAAGTAGAGGTGAGTGTCTTCTATCAACCACTTGAGGAGGAGGTTGGGGAGCATCAACATCTTGAGCTTGTGCCTTGGCTTGTTCATGAGAGACATGAGTGTCTTCATTTTCAACTCTCTCATTCTTGTCATCATCTTGAGGCACATATGATGAAGATGGTGGATTGACCATTTGAGCATCATCTTCATCATCTTTAGGCTTGATGTCTTCCATCGGCATGTTTTTCATTACCTCCCTCAATGGTTCATCATGTACATCATCACAATTCTCAATTGCTCCTTGGGAGCCGTTAGATTCATTAAATTCCACATCATATGTTTCTTCAACCAAACAGTGGCATGGTTAAATACTCTATATGCTTTGGACTTTGATGAGTAGCCAACAAGAAAACCAATATCACAACGTCTTTGAAACTTCCCTAGGTGTTGCCGCTTCTTGTAGATGTAGAACTTGCAACCAAACACCCGAAAGAATGAGACGTCCAGCTTCTTCCCATTTAGTAACTCATAGGGGGTTTGCTAAGAAACTTTTGTAGGAAGAGGCGATTTGATGCATAGCATGCGGTGTTGATTGCCTCGGCCCACAATTTTTCTAGTGTGTTGTACTCATCTAGCATTGTTCTTGCAAGGGTAATCAATGTCCGGTTCTTTCTCTCAACTACACCATTTTGTTGAGGAGTGTAGGTTGATGAAACCTCATGTTTGATTCCAATCTCATCACAATAAGCTTCAATGTTTGTGTTGTCAAATTCTTTGCCATTGTCACTTCTTATCTTCTTTATCTTGACTTCAAATTCATTTTGAGCTCTCTTTGCAAACTTATTAAAACAAGTGGCCACTTCAGATTTGTTATGAAGAAAGAATGTCCAAGTGTATCTTGAGTAGTCATCCACAATCATAAGACAATAAAGATTTTCACCCAAGCTCTTGTAAGTTGTAGGACCAAACAAATCCATATGTAGAAGCTCTAACACTCTTGATGTTGACATGTAAGCTTTTGTTGGATGAGTATTTGTAACTTGTTTACCGGCTTGACATGCACTACAAGGTTTGTCCTTCTCAAACTTGACATCTTTCAAGCCTATCACTAACTCTTTCTTCAATAATTTGTTGAGAGTATTCATTCTAACATGAGCAAGCCTCCTATGCCAAAGCCACCCAAGTGAAGTTTTGGTGAACAAGCATGTCATCAAATTTGCATCTTCGGAGGTGAAATGAACAAGATAGAGATTGTTATATCTAAAACCTTTGAAAATCATTTGCTTGTCTTCTATCTTTGATACTACCACTTCATTTGGTGTGAATAAGCATTAATAGCCAAGGTCACAAAGTTGCCCAACTGATAGTAGATTGAAACTCAAGGAAGCAACATAGAGCATATTTGAAAGAGAGTGATCATTTGATATTGCAATCTTGCCTATACCCTTGACTTTGCTCTTTGAATTGTCCCCAAATGTGATCTTCTCTTGACATTCCCCATTTTCTTCAAGTGAGGTGAACATACGAGGATCACCAGTCATATATTGAGTGCAACCACTATCAATAACCCAATGAGTTCCACCGGTCTTGTAGTTCACCTACACACAAGAGATCAAGCTTTTTGTTTAGGGACCCAAACTTGAGAGGGACCCTTGACTTTCTCAACTAGTGACTTGGCAACCCAAATTTTCTTAGGCCTATTCTTGTTTGGGGGACCCAAGAACATGATTTTCATCTTTCCACTAGAATCTCTTCTAAGCATATAGTGAGCATTGAAAGCAAATGGTCTAGCATGCTTGGGCAAGGGTTGTGGTGGTGGAGTTTCACACTCATGAGCAAAGTGGCCCTCTTATCCACACTCAACACATCTCTTAGGCTTGGGCTTTGATTTGCTTTGTTGTTGTTGTTGAGTTTTGGCTTTCTTCTCTTGATTTGCCAAGTAACCAATGCCACTTCTATTCATCTTCATGACGGTGTTCATGAGTAGCTCACTTTGTAAGTATTGACCTCTTGTAAATTTGCTTAAACCGTTCTTGAGATGCTCTTTCTCTTGCTTGAGCTTTTTGTTCACCTCAATGAGTGACTCATTTGATGTTTGCTTTTCAAGAGCCATCAACCCTTTTAGCTTCTTGTTCTCATCTCTAAGCATTTCATTTTCACTCTTGAGCTTGACATAATCATCATAATTGTCGGATTCAACCACTTTCTTGCCTTTGTCACTAGAGCCTTGCTCAATGCTCTCAATAATCAAGTCATCACATGATGTGGCTATATCAATCTTAACAACTTGGTTAGTAGCATCATGTGTCTCAATAGAGAGCTCATTAGCAACAACAAGACTACCATAATTAATTTTCAATGAAGTATATTTACCTTTTAGCAAGTTGTGCCTAGTGTTGAGCTCATCATGCTTCTTCTCAAGTTTATCATGTTCATCTCTAAGCTCTTTGTTGAAAGTTTTGAGCTCCTTGAAAGTCATAATTTTATTTTGATCTTTAAGCTTATCACTAGTCTTTTGTGCAATCTCAAGCTTTGATGAAAGTGATTCATTTTTATTTTGAAGCTCATCATTTTCATTTCTAGTCTTTCTTATGACTTTAGAGTATTTGTTGAGCAATTTTACAAGTTCATCATAAGAAGGTGCATCAAATTCATCATCACTACTACTATCATCATCATCACTTTTATTATTTTGTACCTTTCATTCACCCTTGGCCATGAGACATAGGTGAGTAGTGGATGATGACGGTGAAGATGGCGGTGAAGGTGGTGGCGAAGATGTCGATGAAGATGATGATGGCCCAATCACAAACACGGCAGCCTTCTCTTTCTCGTCATCGCTTTCATCACTGGAGGACTCACATGATGACTCAATGTCGGTGAGCCAATCACCAACAATGTAAGCTTTGCCTCCCTTCTTCTTTTTGTGATATTCTTTCTTCTTGCCATTATTCTTCTTGTATGGCTTGTTCTTCTTCTTCTCATCTTCTTCATCACTAGATTCATTTTTCTTGTCCTTGTTCTTGTTCTTGTATTTGTCTTTTGGAGGCTTAGGGCATTGATGAGCTAGATGACCATGTTCACCACAATTGTAGCAATCCATTTCGGATATAGGCTTTCTTTTGCTACTTGTGAAGAACTTCTTGCCATCGAACTTGATGCCACTCTTATTGAGCTTCTTTAGCATCTTGGTGGTCTTTCTCACCATGAGAGCAAGTGATGCATCATTAATGTCACTCTCACTTGAGCTTTCATGCACAATCATGTCTTGGCTCTTCTTATTTTTCTTGTCATGGCTAGCTTTGAAGGCCAAGTCCTTCTTCTTGGAAGATGATGAGCCCTCTTCCGGAGTGATATGCATGTACATCTCATAAGCATTGATCTTTCCTAATACTTGTGTCAGTGTTGCGGTGGAGAGATTGCTTTGGTGAAGCACGGTGACAATGTGGCCATACTTCTCAACGGGAAGAACACTCAAGATCCTCCTTGCAACATCCGATGGACTCATTTGAGTGAGCCCGAGAGCATTGAGATCCTCTACAAGAACATTCAAGCGAGTGTACATGTCATTAGCACTTTCCTTGGGAAGCATCTCAAATGAATTAATCTTCTTCAAACCAATATGATAGCGTTCCTCATGCTCACTCTTAGTTCCCTCATGGAGAGCATAAAAGTTTTCCCACAATTCATGAGCATTTTTTGTATTACGCACACGATTGAAGATATCCTTGCCAAGGCCTCGATAGAGTGCATTTTTTGCCTTTGCATTCCACCGGTCGTACTTTTCCTCATCACCAACGGGGTTAGCGGGATCCTTGATTTCTAGAAGCCCTTCGGTGGTGGCTCTAAGACACCCGACATCTATGGCTTCGAGGTACGCCTCCATGCGGATTTTCCAATATGAAAAATCATCTCCCTCAAAGATGAGAGGTGGTCCTTCCCCATTAGACATCTTGCTCTAGGCGGTAAAGCCTAATTTAGGAGCAACTCGGCTCCGATACCATTTGAAAGGATCAAGATGCCCAAGAGGGGGTGAATTGGGCTTTTCTAAAATTTATTGCGAGAATTAAATCCTACTAAGCCAAAATTCACCCCTAGTGCCTACAAGTGTTCCTAGCGATTCTATCGATAAAAGTTTTGTACCCTAAGTTCCAATCCTAGTCTAGCATAGCAATTCTAGGAAAGTGAATCAAGCAATAAAAGTAATACGAGAAAGTAAATTGCTTGAAATTAAAGGGTTAGGAACACAGCGATGTTTTCCCGAGGTATCGGAGAGTCGCCACTCCCCACTAGTCCTCGTTGAAGCACCCGCGCAAGGGTGTAGCTCCCCCATAATCCACGCGAGGATCAAGTGCTCTCTACGGGTTGATTCTTTGACAATCCGTCGCGGTGAATCGCCCACAACTGCTCACAAGATGAGTTGGGTCATCCACAAGCTCAGTCGGATGATCACCAAACTCCCAATTACCACCAAGCCGTCTAGGTGATGGCGATCACCAAGAGTAACAAGCAAGAACTCTCACTTGACCACAACAAGCCTAATGAGAAGGTTGATGCACACTTGCTACTCCCTAGTCACTAATGAGGGATCTTAATCTTGGATTCTCAAATCTCAATCCTCACTAGAGCTCTTGCACTTCCTTGCATATGAAAGATGTTTCTCAGCTGAACAAATGAGCAAGAGTCCTCAAATAGAGGTGTAGGGGATGTATTTATACTCCCCACAGTCAATTCCAACTGTTATGTGCCAACTCAGTATTTTACGTACTGACCGGACGCGCCGGTCGACGTGACCGGACGCGTCCGGTCAGTGGCAACGATCGAATTGAAAACCAACGGCGCTGAGTGACCGGACGCACAGTGAGTCCGATCAGGAATGACCGGACACGTCCGGTCGCTCAAAAACCTTTCTGTACTTTGACCGGACGCACGGACGAGTCTGATCGGTGATGATCGGACGCGTCCGGTCAGCGAAGTACCTCTCTGGAAATGGACCGGACGCACTGTAGACGCGTCCGATCGATTTCCTAGCCGCGTCCGATCACGACACTTACCCTCTCCGACTCTGGTCAACACGATCTACGCGTCCGGTCCATGGGAGGACCGCGT
The DNA here is from genome assembly GCA_038087645.1 of Saccharum hybrid cultivar R570. Classification (NCBI taxonomy): domain Eukaryota; kingdom Viridiplantae; phylum Streptophyta; class Magnoliopsida; order Poales; family Poaceae; genus Saccharum; species Saccharum hybrid cultivar. The sequence continues at coordinate 4,105,244 of JAQSUU010000368.1, forward strand.
TCGGTCGATCGTATTGAACTTGCGGTGACTGCCAGTACTGACCGGACGCGTCCGGTCAAGGCAGAGACTGCGTCCAGTCGAGAAGAAATGGCTCGAAAGACTTCGAATCGCGACGCAACTTGAACCAAGTTTCTTTCAACTGAACTTTGGGCTTCACCTGAGCTACCTAGTGCTAAGTTTGATAAGTGTGCACCACACCTAAACAAATAGACTCACCTAGGTCAAGCTACTTGCTCATGCCCCCCTTTATAGTTCGGCCAAAGGAGAAAAGCGAAGATCCTAACGACTATTCCGAATGTAAATCAACTCCTCGACGTCCGGAACTAACCGTCCTTAATCTTGACATTAATCCTTTCAAAACCGAAACGATTTCCATCAAGGGGCATGAAAACCATAGTGCCCAAAACAGTCATTATTCCCATGACCTAACTTACCAAAGTTTCTGCAAAACACACGTTAGTCACGGTAAAGTTGCGTTGTCGTCAATTGCCGAAACCAACTCTAAGGGCCTAGATGCTTTCAACTGCAATGGCAAAGAAAAAAATAAATGAATCAAGTCCATCTGCAACAAGACAACAGTAGACACATGGAAGAAGCATTATAATTTACCTCATCATATCCAGTCAGCCAGACACGTGGAGTTTGGTAGTATTTGTCATACCCGAAATAAGATCATTATAATTTCAATTCAAGTGTGGGTCACAAGAAGTGAGCAATGCTTTTTACACAAGATATTAATCATCAGATAATCCTATTTTTGACAATCAACAAATGCTCTTCAAGGCAGCAACTATTACTAACTAGTTAATTAGAAACTTTTGATTGCAAATCAGATGGGATCCTGCCCAGTTGCCAATTAAGTCATCGTGCACCAAGCATGCAGTTTGTTTAAATGTACGTGTCAAGAGACGGAGCAATTCGAAATATTTTGTGTGCGGAGGCGGTGCGCGGGGCCGTGACCCGCTCCACCGTGCCCTTGTAGAGCCCGACCCTCTGCTTCACCTGCATCGTCGTCGCCCCCACTTCTTCTCGTCGCGGCGCGGCGCGGCGCCCGGACCAGCTCTGGCTTGCTTTTTCTCTCGACGGAAACTAGGGTGAAAGCGGAGACAAGATAGATGAGAGTTTGCTTGGAACTCGCAATGGACTCCGGAATCTGGGCCCTGTCTACCTGGGTAGATTAGTCTTGTTGCTGCTATGGCTGGGCCGTACGTTGGTGGAAAGTGGCCAGGCCCAATTAAACATCTGTTTAGATTAATCACAATTGAAAAAGAGTCCATTTGACGATCAAAAAAAATTCGTCGATGTCTTCTGTAATCTCACAAAAAAAAATCAATTGTCAATGTCTTTTGTGAGTTTGTCTCCCCCAACTGGAAAATCTAAATTTTATGGCGATAACTTGGATCGATGCCACATTAGCATAAGAAAGATAAATCAGACTATCATGATAGTGTCGTAGTGTAATAAGGAAGATAAATGTAACTATCATCATAGTCCGGTTAGCGTAAGGAAGGTAAAATCCAACTATCATGATGGTCGCTTGGATCAAATAATATTTCTCGAGAAAATTATAGAATAATTTTTTTAAAAAAAATTATCCAAACATTTTTTCGAATAAGTTATGTATAAGCTAAAATCCAAAATTAGAATTAATCATAGCCCATGTTTGGTTCTAGCAATTGTGGGGCATTGGAAAATAATTTAATAATGAAATGAGAAGAACTTTTTAGATATTCTTTTTAGGTATTGATTTCAATTCATGGGTTCCAAACAGGTCTTAGAGAATTCATAGAAAAATTGTTTATCTAAAAAAAATATGAAGCCAGTTTGTTTAATTTTTTTCCTAAATTCATTATCTATCTTACGGTGACTATCTTGAAATTATTTAAATATTATATGATCTTCTTTTGGAGTTTATTTGCTAGTTTATAACCCGAAGAACAACATGTCAAGAAATCTTGATTCACATGCTTTCGCTCACTACTTTCTGTGGTGACTAGTACCTTATCAAAGTTTAATCTTTGAAAATTATCAATTTTCAGATTAGTTCAGCAACAACTAATTATTTGGTTGAATCTTGAAAATATGGCTCATTATTTTTCATCTTCTGTAATGTTCTCCAACATCATTAATTTGATATCTAAATATTGCTATTATCTATTTCGGATTTCTCGCTACCCAAAAATAGAGAGCCCAGTTAGCTCTCTAGACTTTAAACTACGCATATGATAAAGGAAATCTATTTAATGGTGAAAAGATAAAGAAGACAATTTTTATTCAAATGACTCTCTAAATAATAAATTAAAGAGTGAGTTAAAATGCTCTTATTCCAGCCATGCCAATGCTCTTATAATTCTTATTCAAATGCATGACAATTTTTATTCAATGGAACTGCTAACACCTGGATGTACGATCGGATATTGATCCGTCAGACGGTACCGTGGACTGAGCTGATTTGTTTTCTAGGCGCGCGCCTGCACTCCGCGGCCCCGCCCGTGCCTACTTTCATACGCCCACTCGGGGGGCCGCGCCCAAAGGACCGCGCGACCGAAAGCCAGCCACTCCTTATGTCTGGATGGACAGTCGCGCAAGCCACCCCCGTCCACCTCGCACCCTGCCTCCGTCATTGTGCCCCGCTCCTTCTGTCGGACCCCTCCCTCTCTCTCCGTGTGGGCGAGACTCAGGAGCCGACCCCCCAGCTCGCTACACCCCCGTCTACCGGTCCCCAACTCTGTCACGCCCCCATCCTCCGGCGCCTGGGTCGTGCTCTCATCACTCAACGTGCCCCCGTGAAATACTTGCTACATGAAACACTTGGATGTAACATACGTCGGACACAGATGAAACATTGGAAACATACTGTTGCAACGTATGTGTGAAAATATATGTAACATCCAGATAAAACACTTGCAACATGTGTGTGAAATATATGTCAACATCTAGATAAAACACTTGCAACATGTGTGTGAAACATATGCAACATCCAAATAAAACACTTGTTGCAACATAACTTAAAACACTTACAAAAAATATACAACATGTTCGGAAAAGAGTTCATATCGGGTGTTGGTGGTTGTCTCTATAAAAGGAGGATACAGCATGAAATAGTGTGAGCAGGGCATGTCTGCCGCTGGAGAGCCGACAAGCCTTTCGACCAACCGAATGCCGCCGACAGATCTTATCGTCGTTTGAATCCCTATCGGCCTTCCAGCTGCCGACAGGCTGACGTCGGCTGCCATGTCAAGGCCGACAGGATGCTACACTTTTGTATAACAGCTTCTACATTTGCAATTATTCATTAAAAAATATTATTTAAAAAATTTTTGAGGTTATTACTATTGCTAGTGCGATTTCAAATGGTCACCAGCAATCACCAAACAAAAGCTCAATTCATTTGCAGCCAATGCGTTCCAAATGCTGAAAGCTGCACTTAGTAAGAACAACTGTTTGTTTTGACGCTGGTAACCCAAGCTTAACTTTGTAACAGCTTTATGAAAAGCAGAGATTTTTCTCCGTTCAATGAAAATGAAGAACTGTAGAGATATGTAGCCGATATTCTTTACAAATGTCAATCCAACAAATTCGGCAATTACTGCACATTAAACTGCAGAGTTCATGCCCACCCCCTGCTGTACACTTTCGTTCCACAACTGACCATACAAATGCACCATACCAAAAGTACAAGAGAGTAACAAAAATTTCAGCAACACAGTACAGGTTCAGTAAATATGTCTCAGTAGTAACTAATACAACCAAATTTGACGCCATGAGAATCTGAACCAAACTACTGCACTAACATGGCATACATGAAAACAGAGTATACGATAATTTTCCTAAGCACCAGTAATTTGAAACAATACTTTCATTCCAAGCTCTGACTGCAAGCTCAAGTTCTGAAGCACATAGAGTAGGATGTTGCTCAGGACACTATCTTACAGACAAGTCCACCTAAGCTTCATACCAGATACCAAGCTACTAGCTTTACAGCTTTGAGACTGCTACCCATTCCTTACACAAGAATCCAGAAAACATCAAGGCCATCAGGGGAAAAACAGCAGCAAAATCACAAACTGCAAAATAGCTCTCCCACCACAAAACCACACATGCTGTCTAGGATGATCACTAGACACTTCATTCTCCCACAAGTTTGAGTTCTTCATGACTTCATACACCAACACTTGGTTCCTCCCCTGTAAAGGCCGTACCCAGTGCTGCAAAATTAGAATTACATCAGGTAATTGAGGATTTGGTCTGCCTCAATAAAAATTGGTTACCAATGAACCACAGGAACCAAAAAACTAATGCTAGGACTGAACTAACAGCACCTAATGTATTATCCAGTGATCACCCTTGTCAATCACACTTAAACAAAATCACTTATAGAACATAGATTTAAACATCAAAGGAAGACCTCACTTAGGGTTTATATTGGCTTCCAATGTCGGACAGGTCAGAGTTAAGGATGTATACATAATCTTTAAGAGAAGATATCAGAGTGAAGGATGTACACAGGATCTTTAAGAGAAGGTAGGATTGGCAATCAACGTGCCTGAACCGTGACCTCTTTTTGTCTTGTGCCCTTTATGTCCCTTTATGTGTCTCCCTGTTTCTCGTCTCTTTTGGGTTTCATCTCTAGCCTACCCCAACTTGTTTAGGACAAAAGGCTATGTTGTTGTTGTTGTTGTTGTTAGGCTCAAACAACTACTGGCTCAAAAGGAGCCCATGATGTGGCCTGGTTTAGGATGAAAGGGATCCCTTATGAGAAAAGATCCTAGGCCAATGTGTGCTTGGTGGCCTCAAAAGTGGGGTTGCCCCTAGAAATGGATAAGGAAAATTTAACTAAAAATGAATGAATATGTGAGGGTGAAAATTGGTTGCCGAGATGTAACTAAGGTGCCTGCTAAGGTGGATGGACTTCTGGACTTCAACTTCTATGACTATGAATTTCAGAGAGTTGGTGCAAGAGGGGTATAACCCAGCAGTTAACAAGTGGATCAGAAATGAGAGGGGTAAAACGAAGGATGACTTCCCATCCCCAAAAAGGCAGAAAATGGACAATGCAAATCAGGGGAGCAACAAATCTGAAGCTGAGTCAAGCATGGCTGTCTCAGGAAAATGGAAACAAGTAACCATGGGGGTGGATAATACACAAGAGAACCAGCAAGTTGACAATGTGGAAGAAGAAAGTGAAGATGAAGGCCTACTTATTGGTGACTTATCAGGCCAGGAAGTGAAATTCTAGTGTTTGGGAATTTTGAAAAGGTGGAAATCAGAAAACTCAGTCACATGAGCTTTGCTGAGAATTCTTTCACTGTAATCAATGAATATGGGTTCAGTCTCTTCAAATCAAAGTTTGATCCATTGGCAGCTATTGAAGCAAAAACTGCCATGACCAAAAAAACTCAAGTAGTACTTTCTCTGAGTTTGGACAGAGCACTTGTTCAGAGCACTTGTGGCCAGGATGATTCAGTTAAAACCAAAGAAATTTCCACTCTCATTGAAGAAGCAGAGGAAGAAATGTCTAAGAATAGAGCCATATCGTTAAGCCCTCCAAAAGGCAGTCAAGAGGCCCCATAGATGACATATCTAGTCAAAGGACTTCTCACAGAAGGAAAAAGCCAAGGAAACTGAACAGACATACTCAGAAGAAATGAATAGGAAAGAAAGGAATAGCCAGGAAGTGGAGATTAGGGACAACACAAAAATGGTTCAGCCTGGTAAAGGCAATAGTGGACTGCAGATGGACAAGTCTATCATAAATGGAGACGATTGGCAACAAGTGAGACAAAGTTCAGAATCAAGGACAAGGAAGACTCTCAGAGGACAAGTGAAGAAAAAGCTAGCTGTCATTAGAGAGCATACAAGTACTGAAGGTAATTCCATCTCATCTGAGAACTCCTTTGCAGTTCTAGCTTCTACTGAATTAATACATCTTGCTGAAAAAATGCTTTGAACAAACCTGGTAGCCTAGAAAATGCTGCACCTGAAGTGCAGGATGAAATTCCTCCCTTGAATAGTTTGAATTTAATGAGTTGGCATACTGAGGAGTCTGAGGAAGAGGTCTGTTCAGTTATAAAGTCTACTAGGAGAAGAAGAAAAGAAAAAGTGCTAGAAATGCTAATAATAAAAGATGCCAAGTCAAAGACCAGGAAACCCAACCTGCTGTTGGAACTCCAGACTCTGAAGGAGAAGAATCCAAGGTTCGCCCTAGGTTCAATCTTAGGGATAGAAGACCAATCAAAAAACTACATAAATGAAAGGGATTATTTGGAATTGTAGGGGTGTCTCTAAGAAAGGGATGAGTGCCTTTCTTAAAGACCTTTTTTGGGATTATTCAGCAGATTTTGTTGGCATCCAAGAAATTAAGAATAAGAATTACATTGAGAAATTTTTTATAGAGTTAGATTTGCAAAAGAATTTTTTGTGGCATTGGATTGCTGCTAGTGGGAAATCTGGCGGGATGTTGAGTGGTACAAGATGTGAGCGTTTGGACCTGGAGAACTTTGAAGGTGGGGATTTTGTGATAATTGTGAATGTTTTTGATAAACAACAACAACAACAACAACAACAACAACAACAACAACATAGCCTTTTGTCCCAAGCAAGTTGGGGTAGGCTAGAGATGAAACCCAAAAGAGACGAGAAACAGGAAGACACATAAAGGGACATAAAGGGCACAAGACAAAAAGAGATCACGGTTCAGGCACGTTGATTGCCAATCTCCAAGCGCTCCTGTTCATAGCTAAATCCTTGGAGATATTCCACTCCTTAAGATCTCTCTTAACAAACTCGTCCCAAGTTAGTTTAGGTCGACCTCTACCGCTCTTTACATTATCGGCCCGCTTTAGAACTCCACTACGCACCGGCGCCTCAAGAGGCCTCCGTTGGACATGTCCAAACCATCTCAACCGATGTTGAATCAATTTCTCCTCAATTGGTGCCACCCCAACCCCTATCCCGAATATCGTCATTCCGGACTCTATCCCTCCTTGTGTGCCCACAACACCAACGCAACATACGCATCTCTGCTACACTCAATTGTTGGGCATGTCGCCTTTTTGTAGGCCAACACTCAGCACCGTATAACATCGCCGGACGAATCGCCGTCCTATAGAACTTACCTTTCAGCTTCTGAGGCACTCTTTTGTCACAGAGAACGCCAGAAGCTTGATGCCATTTCAACCAGCCGGCTGAAATTCTATGCCTAACATCTTCATCAATGTCTCCATCCTTTTGTAGCATCGACCCTAAATACCGAAAAGTATCCTTCTTGGCCACCACTTGCCCATCGAGGCTAACGTCTCTCTCCTCGTGCCTAGTCGCGCTGAAACCCAACCTGGGATATTCTAGCCAATGTTTTTGGCCCTACCCTGGATGAGCTAAGATCAGTTCAATCTTTGGGTGGTGACTTTAATGTTTATGGCCCTGCCCAGGAAACATGCGTGTAAAAAACAAGTACCCCCTACTTTGGGTGGTGACTTTAATATTCTAAGATTTAGTGATGAAAAAAACAAAAAGTTTGCGAATAATTGATATTCTGAGCTGTTCAATCTTGTTATTAACACATACGAGCTCAGAGAACTGAACCTGAACATGAATGGAGGCAAATTCACTTGGAGCATTAACAGATCTGAACCAACTCTTGAGAAATTAGATAGAGTTCTTATGTCGAAACATTGGGAAACTGATTTCCCCTTTTGTAACATGAGGAAAATCCCTAGATTTAGCTCAGATCATAATCCGCTCATATACAGTAATGAGCAGGAGACTAAAAAAACTACAAAGCCTTTCTGTTTTGAAAACTCTTGGCTAAAACACCATGACTTTATGCCCAAGATCGCTGCGATGAGGGAAAAAGAAGTAAAAGCTAAAAACAGTGTTGAGAGGTGGTGTATCAATATAAACAGGATTAAGAAGATTCTGAAGGGTTGGGGGCAAAATATTGAAGGCCATAACAGAAAGTATAGATATATTTTGCAAAAAGAGCTGGAGGAGTTTGAAGATCTTGAAGAGGAAAGCAATTTACCTGCCAACCTCTGGAGAGAAAATCTTTCATTCAAGGAGAGTTAAATAAATTCTTTGAAGAAGGAAAGTTATTGGCACAGAAGAGCCAACTCTAATTGGTTGCTTAAAGGAGATAATAATACTGAGTTCTTTCATAGGGTGGATAATGGGGAAAAAAAGAAAGAATACCATTTTCTGAATGCAAAGTGATAATGGGAATAATGAGGGAGATGAAAATATTTCCGAGCATGCTACTCAATTTTATAGAATTTGTTTGGTCCGACTAACAAGCCAAAATATTTAGGCTGCATTAACACAGTTATACAGATATCCCATTTCCACAAAATCATGTTGATGAGCCAACATAAAATGGTCTGTTTGGTTTTATATTTTTATTGTTACTAACTGAAACATAAGTTCTAATATTGGCAAGTTATTATTGGCAAACCATAAAGTAAGCATACCACTGAAATATTACTAAGTGAACTTTTTATGATTTCATTCGTTAATTTTTTTTATGATTTCAAAAAAAATTGACAAGGAAATAAGCAAAGTTGTACCTGTGTGCTGCAGAAGCTCACGTAGGGAACAACATTGTTGATTTCTCTGCCTTCACAAACCTCTGTTGCTCGGTCAGAATCTCGATCAATACTGAATAATCCATCAGCTGTAATCACAAGGAAGACTCCAACTCCATCGACAAAGGTAGCCATAGAGAAGGGGTTAATAGAAGGGAGCATCGTTTCGAGCTCAACGACTCTAGTTTGTGCCCATTCCAAAAGTCCGTCGGAAGCAACCTCCCTTGACCACAGGTGGAGCCTTGAATTCTCTAATCTAGCACATCCCAATCCACCAGATTGTGTACTTGTGAGCAGAACTCGACACCCCACGTACTGGTAAGAGCAGCTAGGTGGTAGTTTAATTTGATCCAGCTGATTTCTTGCGTGTCCAAATTGTACTTGCAGATTCTCGTCTTCCTCCTTTTCACCTCAACCATGAAGTGTAGTGCACTTCCAGCAAGGGTGCTGCCCTCATTTTGATCGAAATAGAAAGGGTCAACAGGGTGCTGCGCAGCAGAGGCTGCCAGCGCCCACAAGCCAGCCTCCGACGAGTAGACATAGACATATACCCCATGATGTGGGGAGGAGCTTATGAAAACAACGAGGAAGTGCCTGCCGTCGCAGTCGAGGTGGTCGCAGGAGCTGTTCCAGCTGGAGGCGCAGAGCACCGCCGCGTTCCAGCCCACCGAGTGGATAATGTCGCTCGGTTCGTGCGGAAGCTGTAGGTTGGGCAGCTGCAGCTTCTCTCCCGTGATGGGGTCCCAGACGTCCATCTCGCTGCCATCCAAGGGATGGACGCTGAGGACGCGGCCGTGGTGGGAGTCCTGCACGTACCACAACCGGAGGGCGTTGCGCGGGCGGAAGGCGGAGGTGGGCGCGAAGCGGGGAGCGGCGCGTCCTCTGCAATGGATAACGCCCAACAGCCGCGGCATCCGGTGGAAGTCGCGGAACCGGCGGCGGAAGCCGCGGCCGGCGAGGATGCGGCGCCACAGCTTGCAGACGAGGGCGGCGCGGACGAGGCTCGCGGGGTCATGTGGTGGGAGACGGAGGAGGAACTCTTCGACGAGCTCGTCCATCTCCATCAGCGCCGCCGCCGGCGCCGTCATTCCGCGGCGTCACCGGAGTCGAGTGGAGCTAGGGTTTGGTTCGGGGAATGGAGATTGGGGAATGGCCGAAAGCGGCTCGCTTCCGTGGTCTGGTTCGACGACCACCTCGAGGGAGGGTGTGTCTCTGGTAGATCCGGCCCACGGACCGAGTTAGAATGGGCCAGGCCGGCCCAGATTGCCTGGCGCCCTCAAGCCTTCGCAACTTTTTTGTTTTTTAGCCCTTTTTCGAAAGATTTTCTCAAATATGCCCCCGACGGAAAGATTTCAGAAAATGGACCCAGGGCTTGGCGCCATCCACGCTGGCGCCAAGGTAACGCAGCTTGGCGCCGTTAACGTTGGCGCCAAGACACCATGCCACTCGGCCGACGACGCCGAGCTGGCGCTGACGTGGCAGTACCTCGGCGCCGTCACCATTGGCGCCAAGCTTGGCGCCATCGTCATTGGCGCCAAGCCTGTCGCCACAGACCTGATACCATGTATATCATTTTTTATGCTAAGTATTTTCTAGGTTGTTCTAAGTGATCAAACAGAAAGTCACGGTAAAAACTCTAGAGTTAGTTACATTTTTCAATATCCAAGTCATGGTAAAATTTTAAAATTGTAAATGTCCAAGTCTTGGTAAAAAACCATTTTTTCCATATGTCTACCACATGGTAGTTGGTATTCTAACATATCCAAGTCGTAATAAAAATACAGATTTATTTGGCAAAGTCTTTAAATTTACTATGGGATGGGGATGAAAATATGGTTAAGTCTGGATTTTTACTGTGATTTGGACATTGACAAATTTAAAATTTTACCGTGACTTGGATATTGAAAAATGATTTCATGTGTTTGGACTTGGATATTTAAATTTTTACCTTGACTTGGACCCTAATTTTACTATAAGATGGAATTTTAAGTCATAGTAAAATGGGCTTCACGTTAAGTCATAGAATTAGGGTCCAAGTCATGGTAAAATTTTAAATATCCAAATCCAAAACATGAAGCCCTTTTTCAATATCCAAGTCATGGTAAATTTTTAAATTTGTCAATGTCCAAATCATAGCAGAAATTCAGACTTAGCCAAATTCTAGCATAGTCAAGTGATAGTAAAATTCAAGACTTAGTCAATTTCTAGGTTGCCCATCATATGGTAAATATTAAGACTTTGCCAAAATTTTATATGTCCATCTCATAGAAAATTAGGGTCCAAGTCACGTTAATTTAGAGCTTTGTATGTCCATCTCATGGTAAAATTAGGTAGTCAGGATTTTTGCTACGGCCTGGATATGTTAGAATACCAACTACCATGGGATAACATCAAATTTGTCAATGTCATAGTAAAATTCCAACATGTCCCATCTCATAGTAAATTTATAGACTTTCAGTGAGAAGACGACAGATAGAATTCGGGCCTAATCGAAAACCAGGACCTGGATCACAAACCAAATTAGCAGGCTAGGGAATAAATTCAGCTGCTAAAACAGATCATTTGTAAGAAACGCCAACCATCTTCCAGCAAGACAACTATTTGTCGTCCATGCACTCTAGCCTCCAGGTTCATCTCAAAATAATAGGCCCCATTTTAGATATTTGAGTCAGCCAGTAAATTGCTATGAATGCAAGTTTTATGTGATTTCTCAATCCAGATGCCTCTGTGGTGAGAACCAAGTTTAAGCTGGTGGTTAGTTTTTTTTAGTAGCAATAGGTACTTACTATTAGCACAATATGAAAGTCTTATTTGTATATATGAACATTAATGTAGAATGGTAGTTAAGAAACGTGTTTATGAGGGTGTTTTGGGCTTGTACCTTGTCAATGTCTAAATAAAATGCAATTTCAAGGTTTCTACTAGGAGTGATTGCTGATGAGGAATTCAGGATGATAAAGTTATGTGGAACATGGATCCAAACCCTGAAATGTAACCTTGTTACTCCCCCAACCCCAATCCCAACTCCACATTTCTTCGGGATGCTAAGCTGCCACCATGAATCTTTCTCTTTGGTTTTTGTATAGAAGAGTATGCTGACCACAGAAATCCTAAGTATTCCATTTGCTAATTCCCATACTTATTTGTCCGATAGCCTGCTGGTTCATTTTATTTGAAATAAGCACGTCCCTGTCAATATTTATTTTTTACAAACACTAGTTATTCTTATGAACCACGAGTATGCAACAATACTCTATCCAATTATCCATGTACACCAAACCTTAAAGGTTACCCATTCTAAATTCATTGTCTCGAGGAGAATGGAGTTAACATGACTACTTGAGGCACTGGATCTTTGGTGGGTTGCTGCCATTCATCTGCTTCTGTGCTCCAATTTTATAGTCATGCATAACCTAATAGACAAATGTTTCGTTGATGTCATTTTTGCCATTAGTTTGATGGTACTTTCTGATCACTAGTACTCATAGGCCGCAGCAGCTAGTTCATCCATTTTGCACATTACACTAGATCACCGATTGCTCCTGCACCGAGCACTTAGATCGACTTAGCAGGAGCAGTGCCGTTCAATGAGCGAAAAAACAGAGTTGCAAAGTTGTGGCCCTATCAGAGTTTGAATGGAGGGTGTGTCTCTGATAGGTCCGGCCCATGGACCGAGTTTGAATGGGCCAGGCCAGAAGCCAGTGCATGCGCGAGCACCTTGATTTGAGTTCGGCTTGCGTGGTTTGCTGCCATTCACCTGCTTCTGCACTCCAGGTTATTGTTGTTGCTACTTACTACTCGCTAGTACTAGTAGGGTAGCTGTATATTTTGGAATTTGGAATATTTGTAGGTGAGGACCATATATTGCTATAACTAGTGTTATTTCATATATTCCAAATTTTGAATTTTGCAGCAGCTAGTTTTTAGATTATAGAATTTCGAAGAACTCAGATAAAATTCTGGCCCAATGAAAAACCAGAACCCGGATCACAATCCAAATTAACAGGCTAGGGGATAAATTCAGCAAGTAAAACACAGCATTTGTAAGAAAAACTAACCTTATATTAAGTGCTTCCAGCAAGAAAACTCAGCATCGTCCATACACTCCATGTTCATAAAAAAAATAATATTCTTCATTCTTAATATTTTAGCCGGTTAGTTCCATAATGTGCTAATGGTAGGTAGTACCTATATGCTACTCAAATTTGTCTATATGAACATTAATGTAGAATTTCCACACAAATTTTAATTGGGGAGTTTGAGCTGCCACCATGCTGTATTGGCTTCATTGTCACTGTCTGGCCCTCACAGCCTGCGCCATGTACTTAGAGCTTGATATTAATAATGTTTGGTAACATAGTAAGAATGTACGAATGGTACATGCTGGACCTGCTCCTTATATATGCTGGTTGGAGCCAGAAGCAACAACAGTCTTCACTTTTCAGATCCTAAACTATGTTTTTGTAGCAGTGATCCTCTAATCCAATTGTAGCTTGATAACTTCTGGTGAACAGCTCTAACCACAAGCAAACAAGTTATAGCTCAATGATAAGGTGGTGACTTGGTGAGAAGGCTGTCAGGTTGCTGAAGCAGTAGCAGACATAAAAGAATGAGGTGTTCTCAAATTTTCATGTTCGTGTTCCTTTCATGTTTTCTGTTGTTTAGGATCCTATTTTATTATTTAGCACAGGTGGTCTCTGAAAAGCTAATGATTCTAACACACTTCAACAGTTTTGATTAGTTAACAAAAAGAGTCTCCATCCATATGCGCCTATCACTGAAGATTGCGCTACATTGGCTTCTTATTTTATCTTCAAGCAACTTTGTTATTGGTAGCATCAGGGTGAATTAAGGAGCTCCTGTGGTACAATACAAGTTTTCTGAGCTATCTTTCTAATATGTTGTGAAAATGCCAAATCAGTTTACAAATTACAACACACAAAATTTAATTCATATTTGAGCTCTTTAAATGTGCTCCTCTTACCTCTCATGTGAATTAACAATTTAAATAAATCTGGATTACCTTAAAAGAATAATCTTAAATAGTAAGTCATCGAAATTCAATTTCCATATAATTTTTTATATTATTTATGCATATTTTTTAGTTGTAACATATTATTATCTTACTGGTGTAAGAAACCATCAATGAGCACCCTCCTGTGTTTGAGTGAGCACAACACAGTGGCGCAACTCTTGCGTTTGAGTCATCATGCAGTGATCAATCCATCATTAACTTGAGCAATGCTGCTGTCCGCATCTTACTGACCCGGTGCTTACTATTTTGTTTCAGTCATGGTCAATTAGTATATAAGTGTTTCAGTTAGGAAGTTTAGATTGATATAGAAGAGTATGTTTCCGTGGTCATTTAGTCTGTTTATTGAGTGAATCACCTATGATTATAGCCTGAGATCAAATCTGATGTATCCCATATCTTGCTTTTTCTGAACAAACAAATCTAAATGGGTTGCTTCTGTAGAATTTCAAGATTGTTTACTACTGTGTAATTTCTCAACATTCTTTAAGTCTGAGACTTCTTGGTAGAATTTTCTAAATAAATTGAAGATGTTTTAGCACCTTCCCTCTGCTAATATATGTGCTTGTTTTCCTGTTTCCTCTGTGATTCAGGGCGCCCATTTTCCTCTGCTGTTGCTGTGCTAGCATTCTGAATGGTTCAACATGTTCCTTGCAAAGTTTTTAGCTGGGTCAGAATTCAAAATGCTTCAGCATATATATCATAATTTTTGTCAAAGATTTGGCTGGATATCAACACCCTTTTCTTTTCCAAATGCAAGCGGGTAAAATAAGTGATGGGATGAAAGATCGACCCTTTGGCCTTTTGATGCATCCTAATAAACACAACACCGAAGAGACATAGAGCACGCCCTCTACAGTATGGAAAAGCCTTCTGCTGTTGGAAAGGATAGCCTCAGTCTGGTGAACTTGACTAAAAAAATTCTTCAAGAACAATCTCTGAATTCTAAACCTTGATGAAACTAAACAGAGCATCAGCACCAGCAGTTCTCTTGGCTGAAGGCCATTAACAGACTTACCTTGTTTTCCTGCTGCAGCTAGAACTGATGTACTTCCCTTATTTTTTATCTATGCTGTCATCAGTCGAAGGCCTCAGTCAGTCTCATGCTCATTGTTCTCAGATCCTGCTCCCAGTGCGTACAAAGATAGTCCTTACTATTTTGTGTCCAACTACCTATTTGCAAGGAATATTAAACGAACCTAGCAAATGAGTTATTCATAAATTTGTATTGGAGTTAGCCAAATTCCTTCTCTGATTTCATGCCAAAAGTAAAAGAGGAAAACATTTCATAATCATACACAGTATTAAATTGTAAATAATTCTTGAAGGTCAAGCATTTTTGGACAAGTTAGTACACTATTAGGGTAGGGTATGTATATTGTTTATAGATTGTTTAATACAGTGCCACTAATATTGAGACGACTTAGCAACTTCTACAATAGATTGCCTTTTAAGTTGTCTCCTAGTAATTTAGAATCTTTAATTTGTGCATAGAACAAAGTAAGGTTTATGAGTTGCATGACAATAACCACTTGTAGTACTCTAATTCATAAGTTGTCTCATAGTTCTAAATTTTAGCTTACGAGGCCTTTGCTTCGAGATACAACTACTTCTTTCTCTTATCTTCCTCTCATCTTTCTCTCTTTTCTCCACGTCATAAAAAATCCAATGTCACCGATGAAACAATCTATTGCATTGCTTACATGCACTAATATAATTTCCTTTTAAGGACACAACCGTATTTGTCCATGCCCATGAACTACCTAGCAATTATTGCATCCAGTCCAGTTTATAAGACAAAATTTGACATGCAACAGTCTCCTAAGCTATATATTTAAAATTCGTTTATTTATTATTATATTACTTATGATTATAAACCTATCATTGTTGGACAGTACATCTGATAGCAAAATGTGACAATATAAATTTGTATTGCAACAGTTAGAAATTATCAGTCAAATTATTAGTAATTGTTAATTAAAGATTGTAACACGCTTGCATTCTTGTAACTAAAGATGTGCACGGCGCAAGCCACCGAGTCTCTTTTTCCCCAAGTCAGACCCACCTGTCCGAGGGGTGGTGCCCCATGCCGGTTGCTCTTTTTCCCCAAGTCAGACCCACCTGTCAGAGGGGTGGTGCCCCATGCCGGTCCAACCGGACCAGATTAAAGTGAAGCAAACTCCGCTAATTTCAGTTTTCAGAGCATGGACTGAGCACCTTAAATGTTCTGAAACATTATGGAGACATCGATTGCCACTAGATGGATGCCCAACTCCTGGACATTGACATCTGATACAAGTTATGTTCCCAGCAATGCACAATAACATCCACCCACTACCTGAATTATGCTAAGTAGAGTAAAACTGTAAAAAAAAAAGATAGCCAACTTTGAGCCAATGTCCTGAACACAACAAACCCTGTAGTTCAGAAAGAACTAAACCTCTGAACTAAGAATGCCAAATGTGTGTAACGTAACTGAGTACATTTTTGCCAACCTTTGGTGCATGCTTTCACATCAGAACCCAAGAAACATGACTAAAACAGTTCAAAAGTTCATGTGTTTTGCATTTGCCACCTTGAGTTCTTGAAGAATTGCAAAACAAATTCATACTCTGTTCTGAAACCATCAGAATCCAATTACATGTACTCTCGGCAAACTATATGCTATCCTAATTTTTTCTCTGTTCTAGTATCCCATTCCCACAACTTGGTGTTCTTCTTCATCTCCTTGGGATCTCTGAATCTCCTGCATCTCCCCGGGGCATGACCGACTTAGATTTGGTTAGGGTCACGAGCGCCTGCAGAGCGGCGAGGTGGAACCCGCACTGGGGACAGTGCAACTGGGCCGCCGCAGCTGGGGCACCCGTGGCTGTCGCCTTGAAAGCCGACACCGCGCCAAAGCTCTCGGCGTCGGCCACCGCCACCCTCATCTTCTTGTGTGCAGGCGGCGAAACCAACAAGTCCTCGTCATCCGCCAACACCGCCTTATTCTTCGTGCAGGGCGCCACGGCCATGGTCATGCCGGAGACCTCGTCGTCGCCTGCCGCCTTCTTCGTGAGAAGAGGCGCTGTGATCGCTATGGTAGTGGCCGTGCCGTCCGAGTTCTTGCTATGCCGTTGCCGTCTTGCTGTCACAGCGTTGGAGTCCTCATCGTCGACCGCCTTGCTCTTTCCGCAAGAAAACATTGTTTCCGCGGACAGAGACACGCCGGAGCGCACGTCGTCGTCACCGTCGGGCGCCACCGCAGGACCATGGTTGCGCGGGCTGCGGTACATCTTACACAGCACGAGGCCCTCGACCTTCCTCCCGAGGCCATCGTGGTGAAGGTGGAACTCCGCCATTATCCAGCCAGCTCGGGCGTCCACACCAGCGTCGCCCCTCCGCATGAAGGAAAAACTCTGG
Source organism: Saccharum hybrid cultivar R570 (assembly GCA_038087645.1). Classification (NCBI taxonomy): domain Eukaryota; kingdom Viridiplantae; phylum Streptophyta; class Magnoliopsida; order Poales; family Poaceae; genus Saccharum; species Saccharum hybrid cultivar. The sequence goes on from JAQSUU010000368.1 coordinate 4,122,257, forward strand.
CGGTAGCCGACGTGACGTCCGCCGTCGAGGTGGTCGACGACGTTCTTGGGCGCGGCCTCGCTGTGCCAGCACCCCGTGCCGTCAGCGACGGCGCGCACCTTGCGCCGATCGCGGGGACTCTTGGTGCGCAGCGGGCTTAGGAAGTACCACGTGTAGTTGCCGTCCAGGGAGACGGCCGGATTGAATCTCCGCGCCAGCTCCTCAGGGTCAGCGGAGTACAGGTCCGCCGCGTGCACGTACGCGCCCGCGCCGCCTGCCTTGGTGTCGCCGGAGGTCACCCACGGCCGCAGGAAGTCCTTCACGAGCGTCACGTCACAGGGCTGCGCGTACAGCGCCACAGCCGGCGTCGGCGACGGCGACGTCGGGCCGGCGCGGGACATGGGGAGCATGGAGAAGGAGGTCGTCGGCTTGGAGTTCGCGGTGAAGATCGAACGAGCGAACGAGCGATCGAGCATATGGAATGTGTGCGAGCGACGCACGGTTGTTTATAGGTGGGCTCACAACTTCGACTCGGAATCGAAGAGGAGAGGCGGCGTCCCGTGTACGCCACGCGCAGCGGGAGCGGTTGGGATGCCCGGATGGGTCTCCGACTCCGAGAGTCCAAGCCTGGATTCCCTACCTTTCCTTGTTGTGCTGGGCCTGTCTGATCTTCTTCAAGGCTGGTCTCACACTCAGTACGGAGCGCACTAGAATTTGTCAGGCTTGGCTCTTTTTTTTTTTTTTTTGCTTGTGCTCTGTTCCTACTCATGTTCGTCGTTGTAGGTGTTTTAAAAGAATCTCTAGACAAATTCATATGCGGCTTGCACTTCCAAAGTTTGATAAGCATCACGATCTTGTTTGAACTTCCATATGTCTGCAAATAAAAAAAATTTCCATATTGGACAACCAAATGTTTCGGAGGCCCATCAACACATGATTTTCTTTATTTGTTGCATCCGAAATCGATGGCTCAGATCAAATCACTCAATCTCTACCATTACCTTCTTAATCAACATATGCACTAGCTCGATCCTGGCTGTCTCCTATCACGCTCACCCCGCCACCTGATCCATCACCCTTCACCATGGCTTCACGCTAAAATCAATTTAACCTTCCATGCCATCCTTTTTTAACGATAAGGATCAGCGTCTCTCTGGACGGACGGACCAACCCGCTCGCGCCGCTTGCCCACATCACAGAAAAAAAAGATAAGAAACCATTGACACGCACTCCGCTCTGTACCCGCGGCTGCCGCAGGCGACACCTCTGCTCCCACCCCCGCCGGTCGACGCCGCTGGCTCCGCACCGTCCGCGTCTCCGCCCCAGCCTCACCTTCCCCTCTCTCTCTCCCTCTCTCCCAACGTGGCCTAAAGCACGGCCAACTCCGCGTGCTGCGCACGATCAGCCCGGCGATGCCCCAACCGTGCGGTGCAGCCCCCCGGTACCATGGCCGCTCACCCGCATCACGCACCGTGTGCCTCCGCCCACTCTGCCTCGCTACTCCTTCCAATAGATCCGCTGCGCAGTGAGAGATCCGATGGTGGTGAGGACTACGACGTTGGCTGCAGGGGCTGCGTGTCGAGCCCCTCATACTAGCAGCTACGAAGGGGTCCCCACCGGCCTCGTAGTAGGCGGAGTCCATCTGGTCGATGGTGGCGATGGCATGGCTGCCTCTGGTGAACTCCACACGCTGTCGAGCCTCCATTTCACATGCAGCAAGGAGATGTTACGATGTGCTAAAAACACATGTTGCAAACGTACATTTCAAGTGTTTTTGGATGTTTGAGAGGTACGTATGTTGCAATTGTTTCAGATGAATGTTGCAAAAGTATATCAGAATATTGCATATGTTGCAGCAGTTGTATATGTATGTTGCACAAGACTGTTCCCAATGTTTCATTTGTGTTTTTGGACGTATTGTTGTAAGTGTATTTATCTGGATATTGTATACGTTTCACACATATGCTGCAAGTGTTTCATCTGGATATTGCGCATGTTTACAATGGTTTTCAATTGTTTTTCATGTGCTTTTCAAGTGTTTCAGCAGCATGTTTCAAATGTTTCATTTGTCTTCAGATGTATGTTGCAAGTGTTGTATCTAGATGCTTCAAAAGTAGATCAGATGTTGCATATGTTACAATACACATGAGAAGCAGTCCCTGTGCATGGTCTGGCGGTGCCCGGGCGGCACGGGCTCCACATGGGCACGTGAAATAAACCCAGGCGCAGGCAGGGTCATGCTGGTTTTCTTTTGTGCGAGCGCGGGAAACTATAGCACGGGCTTCTGGACGCGGGCCTCAGGCCGGACGTCCGGGCAATAATGGTCCCTTTTTTTGTGCAATCACGGGTGTGCATTGTTGGTGCGAGCGTGAGAAACTGCAGTGCGGGCGTTTGGACGCGGGCCTCGGTCCGAATGTGCACCTGCCCTGCCGCGACGCACACTGATTGTTCCGTCGCTAGCCCGGCTTCATCAAGCTATCACGGTGACTACTGGTTCTTAAAAACTGGCAATGATAACAACCTTCACTACCAGTTCGTATTAGCAACCGGTAGTGTTGAGTTTAACAACACTACCGGTTCATCACCTAAGCCGACTGTGATATTTCTGTGATCACTACATGTTCAGGATTGAAACCAGTAGTGTTGATTTGGCCAACACTGCCGACCCAGTATTTGAGCTGGTATTGCTATTTCTATCATCATCACTGGCTTATTGAACCGGCAGTGATCTATTTTTTTAATATTGTTATTTAATAAATTATTTTTTCTCTATTTTTGTGTGATACTTTTTGTTTCCTATGGTTATGGTAATGTATACTAGACCCACATATATCACATGTCAGGTATCAAAATACCCGGGGTATCCAACGGGGGGTAAAATACAGCACCCAACACGATGACAGCGTAAGGGGCAAAAAGCACTGACAGTGTGTCAGCCGCTCAAGGCGCACCACCACTCAAGAAACTTGGAACCTGCTCCCTCTCTCGAAAGCTTGTAACCCCTACTACAAGCACCCCGGTGCAAGGCAACATGAACCGCAGCGAAACTCACTGGACGTAGGGCCGTTCATGCCCGAACTAGTATACATCCTTGTGTCCACTTTGCATACCATCAGGGTCTAAACGCGTAGATACAAATTCACTAGTCGTTCTGTTTAGACAACCAGTTCTCTAGACACCAACATCACAAATCTATCAAGATTTATATTACAAATGTTACAGTAAATTATTTGCTACAATGACAATATATATATTAAATAGTCTATCAAACATTGATTTATCATACTTTCATTGTACTTATTGGCCTGTGCATCCATGGCGTTGCCGTGAGCATGAGGCCCGCCGTCGCTTCTATGGCGTGGTCACCATGTTACCAAGCAGCATCGCCGTGGAGGGAACCGCGTGAGGCCAGGAGAGGGAAGGGGAAGCGGACTTGTGTGACGGTGAAAAGGGAGGTAACCCTACTCATGCGAGCAGAGGGAAGGGGATGTGGAGTCATGTGACGGCGTGAGGGGAGGGAACCGTGCGACTCGGATGAGGGGAGGGAATGGTGGAGAAGCGGAGTCGCACTATGGCGCAAGGCGAGGAAACCGCGCGAGGTGCAGGCTGGGTGGCACACTATATGTGTGTTTGGACACCAAAAAAAAACACCCCGCCGCAGGCGGTGTCTCAAGTGGAACAAGTGCGGGCGTGCCAGTGTACTGAGTACACAGAGATAACAAGAGAACAAGTACTTTATTAATCATCACGAGTTAATAAATACAAGCTCTCGTAGATGCGCGCGCTACGGCCGGCTGGCGGCGATCTGACTAGGCGTCGTGGTCTCCTGGTTCCTGGGGCCTCGGAAAGCTCCCAGTTAATTACCCCGGTGAGTCAGGCTCACAGAGTACCTCCGATTCTGCTGCTGTGGTCGTCGTCTTCAATCTTCGCTTCATGTCTCCATGCTTGTGTGTTGGTGTAGATGTAGATGGCATCGGCGTGATGGCCTCGTCGGTCCATGAGCCGGTGTAGCAGAGCTGGATCATCAGCTTCGCCCCGCCGTGTCGTTCGCCTCGTCGGTGTCGAACGGCACGTAGTGTAGTCCGTGGTTGCACTTGCATGGTTGGTGTAGCTTGGATCGCTTCGGACTCCTCAGCAGCGTCGTCGTGGGTACGCCGTGGAACTTGTTCATGTAAAGGTACGGGAGTGGTTGTAGTTGATGAAGACTTGCGTCGTAGAGCCGTGCTCCTGGAGGCCTTCAACGCATATGGGACTTGTATGTAGATACGCCCGTGCGTGACCTGTACGTGCATGCATGCACGTTGTCTTGGCCTTGCTTGCATCATGTATGTGTACGCACCCATCACGGCGCCGCGCTCCTGGCCGCTCCGCCTGGCTTGTACGTGCACGCGTACATACGCGCCATGCATGCACGGCAGCGTCAAGCCTTCACGCCCGCGTCCGGCAGCCGTTGGCATCTGGTTTTGATGATCTCCCTGTGTAGGCGCAGCGGATCGATCTGGCTCGCGACGGCGCTGCATCGCAAACCTCGCTCCGACGGTACCCGGCTCCATGGAGGACTCACTAACACCAGACCATGTGTATGAGATGAATAAAGAATAGATGCATGTCAGTACGTACCCATGAAAGGGATGAATGCCATCTCCTTGCTTGTGGCCTCGTGACCTCCTTCGACTTAGCAGATGGGCCGTCCGCTCGTGCGTCGAGGAAGCTGACTCGCCGAGAAGGGAGAAGCCTGGCGGCGGCGCTATGTGAGTAGTGGATGGAAGTTGTCCTCTCTTCGTGTGGTGCTCTGGGAGCTCTTTATATAGGGCCCCTAGCGTTTAGGGTAGCGGGGGCGATGGAACATGCACGCGCGCCGCCTCTGTTTGTTACAACCGAGCGAGATATTTGGAGCAAGCGTTCGTCGTTGAACCTCTACTCCGTATACGAGATAGATGAACCCTCTCCTGGCTAAGCAGTGGGCCGAAACCAATCCAACAAGTATGCGGTGCTGTAGATAATTTATCTCTTTCTCACATGCAATCCCTGAGACATGGGCCCAACAAGATAGAGCTCCATTGCATCTCTCACGTGAAACAGGCCAGTCCCAAAATACGTACACGTATTCTCTTGCTCCAACAGCTCTTGCGGCCGATAAACACGTCTTGCTTGGTAATCCATATATGCGTATATCCAAGAGTTCTAGAATATTTTAGGTCACGTACCGAATCGTGCCGCGCCGCGACGCACCGACCCGGTTGGCGCACAATTATTATACCGAAAATACATGGTACACGCCGGCATACATATACGAGCTGTACAGTCGGTTCTGAGCGTATACAAGCACACGTACATATACGACAGCCCCTGTTAGCTTTTTTCCATTTGCATGTCACAAGCATAACCACGTTCATGCATGGCCGGTACGTAGCATGTTAGCTTCTTCTTTTGATCACGTGAAGAAACTAGCTAGCTTCTTCTGTCTGCACGCCACGAACATGCGTACGTATTGATTTTAATTTTACTAAAAATCCATCAAACAAATGCCCCCCACCAAGATGAGTTTGGACGAGGCGTAGCAAGTCCGGACTCAGCTTGGTGAAAAAGAATTGGACCGTCATCCGGGCGCAACAACGAGTTGCCGCCATATCTCCCTTGGACTTGAGATTTCGTATTCTCTGCGGACTCGTGAGATACGTGTATGGGATTTTCTTATATATATCCATGCACCGTACCGAGCTTCCCATAATTCGTAACATACGAGTCCACGCTGCAGCACCCTTGTAACAAGTTCACGTCATCAGCGCTGCAGCAGATCAATCGCACGCCTTCAAGCAAGCCAAGCCCAAGTACTCGGCAACTCTACACGGGCACCCCAAATTAGCTGCACTTGTTACTGCTCCATTGTTACTTTAGGATCTTCACAACGCGATTTAATCTTGATGCAGATGGGTCGTGGTAACGACGAACGCGTAGGCGAATGGTCCGGCAGGCAGCGTCGTTCCCAGCGATCCCAAGGCGAGCGCGAGGACGATCCACCACGTCGAGATGCGCCCAAGACACGCGGAAATCGGAACACCTCGCAGCCCCGTGAAGATCTGGCTGATGAGCGTATTTCTCGTCGAGACGTCGCCAAGCCTCGCGGCGACCACAAGAATCAGGACCAACGCGAGGAGCCTCCGATGCGCAGGGACGAGCGCAAGCTGCGCCAAAGTCAAGACGGCGAAGGATCCTCACGTTGCGACGACACGAAGCCCTCTGCCAACCGCGACGATCAGGGACAACTCGCGCAGGAGCAGGTCTGGAGCCCGCAACACCACGGACCAGTACAAAATTGAGTTCCGCAAGCCTCAGGAAAGCAACGGCAGGCGTCGCCCTCAAATGGTTTTGGATGACAGCAGCTCAGATTCAGACTCTCCCCAACCAGATGTCCCCTCCAAAGAGAAAGCTTCGCAAGGACGGCGCAAGCGATCCCACTGACCGTCCACCGGAGCCATTAGACAAATCCCTCTCTGCGCCTGTCCTCAGCAAAAGAGATCGCAAGGCGGCGGGCGGCGGTTCTTCACGTGGAGAAGAACCACCCAAGGAGGCGAGTCCTGCGAAGAGAACCCGCAAAGCTGACGACGGCGTCGAGGGCGAAACTGCAAAGGGCGCCGAAAGGAGAACTCTGACGAAGTCGGATCCTCCTCAAGCTTCTGCTGATAATACTAAGCCTGCGCAGCCATCTGATGCCGCACTGAAGGTACGACAACTTTTGTGCACATATATTTAATAAATTTGCACGCCAACGTTGCCGTGTCATGTTATTCTCACAGGGCAAGATTACTCCCGCTCCCGTGACCTGCTTGGGAAACAAAGAGATGAATTCTGACGCTCTTACTTTGGCCGAGCTGTGCAAAGACAGCGTAAGCATGTTCATAAACTTCTTCTCATCTCTTTTGGAGCTTTAGTAACTTTTTATGTATCCTTGTCAAGCCGATGATGACAGAAGACTTAAGCACCCTCCCATGGGATGCAATCTTGTCCGTAGATGTATTTAGCTTTTTCACGGACTCCATACAGGACTACGGAGTTCCCACGGAGGTGGTAAACGGCCAATCTACAGCTGAGGTGCAGCCAAAGGATGCGGCGCTGCCCCCTGCGACAGCTCCCGTCCAGTCGTCGACTCCGGCGCCCTCTTCGGATATCCTCAGCTCGGATCTGCCGACGGACAATGGGGTACCTGTGCTATCAGGCGACACCATGCGAGCATTGCTTCAAGACGTTGTACCAGCTCAATCAGGATGTGAGCCTGCACGTCCTGCCAATGACACGGCCACGGAAGGTAATCAAGCTAGCGCATATACACGCTGTCTTGTACATAGCAACACATGCTCATCTATTGATTATTATACTCTCTTGCCTGCAGTTGGCAAGGACCTCCAGGACCACATACCGCTCTCCAAGCTGGCAGCCCCGAAGAAGGAGGACAACATGCATCTCCAACTAGTAGACCAAGCTAAAGAATTTACTGCCAAGCTGGGGTCAATTAGCATTCCTGCTTTCTTAGACAATGACGCCTCTTTTGTCCTTGATCTACCCAACGATAGACATGGTGTGCGCGAGGAATTGAGGGACCTCCAGGCCATGCTAGAGATTAGTCCTCTCAACGAGAAACAGGTGAATCGCCGCATCAAAATGCTCTTGGGTTACTGGACAGCGATGTATGAAGAGCCGCGCCCTGCGGCCTTAGCTCAACTCATGACCCATATGGCGAGCCTGGCGCAGCGCTTGGAGGGCGACACTTCTTCCTCTATCGAAGCTAATTCTGTCATGGAGGAAGGACATCAACAACTTGGCGAGCTAGACACCGCCCGCTCCATGACCGTGGCTGAACTAAAGCGTCATGCCGAGGAGCGTGACGAGGCGCAAGCAAAATACCAGCCCCTCAAGATGGAGCAACAGAACGCTGCCAAAGAGGCTCGCGACTTCGAGGAAAAGGCTCGTAGCTTCCAGGAGGAAGCTCGTGTTGCCTGGGCACGTGAAAAAGAGCTCCTTGGCAAAGAAGAGGAGCTCTTGAAGAACATCGAGTTTTGTCGGGGACATATCAAGACGCTGGAGGCCAGACTTGAGCAGCTGGAGGAGTGCCGGCGCAACATGAAAGCTCAGCTGGAGGACATCGGCCAACTAGAGGATCCGGTGTCTCGGGGCGTCAAACTTATCCTGAAGTACTCCTTCCTTAAAGATAGAACATGAGGTCATCCCTAGCTGGGCCACATTCACAGTAGCCCCGTAGGAGACTAGCTATTTCTTAGCATCACCTAGTTTGTCTAGACTCTTATGTTTGAGTCTTTTTTTTTTTACTTTTGCTGAACCTTAGTTAAATAAGTTGGGCATCGCTAGATGCATGCACCCCCTTTTATATATTATAAATAGTCGAGTGAACAGGTTATATCCGTCAAGCCAATACAGGATTCACATATATGTTCCCTTCTTGCTTGACCGATCATAAGCGTGTACGAGCACTTTCTTTGTTATTCCTCGCGTATGCACGGCGATAGAGCTGCGCACAAGCTCGCACACGTCTGTTCCTCGCGTTTGTACATGTCCACCATATACATCTGACTTAGCCACCGGCCCCATTGCTAGCGTCAGAGTTATCTTTGATGGACAGAACAGGCGTGCCTTCGTCTTGCAGTTGGCCGGCGACGGTGAACAGGGATTTTTCCGCCACTGTTTCCTCCAGGCATGGGCGGTTGTCAGCACGGCGCCCTCCGTAGAACTGGGGCAGCAGAGACGTGCGCCCAACGGGGCTGACAAGGGCCAACACCAGGAATCCTCCAGAGATTGTGCATAATCTGAAGGCGACACCGCCGCGGCACCGCCTGAGCATGTCCTCCCGATCTGTGGCCGCGTTGCCTTCAGCAATTGTATCCATGCAAACTTGCAAGTACGGCATCACTACTCGCAGGGCGTTTGCTTTTCATTTGTATTGAGCCACTATACGATCGAGTCACCGTGTTAGCAACATAGCACTTTATCTTGGCTCACGATCAACATGAAGCCTGAGAATTGATACACACGTATAAACATGCACACGACTTGTACAGAGCTCGGCTGTACGCTTTGATTAATCACTTGGCATAAAAGCGTACAACCTGAGACAACACTTTTTTATTATTATTATTTTTTCATTGCTTCTCAACAGTACAAGAGACATGAGTACATGTTGGGAGACTCTTTCAACAGAGTCTTACCAGAGCTAATTTACAACTAACTTGTTACCGCGTATACAAGAACTAGTACACAGGGTTACATTCGTTCATTCTTAGCTCGTGCTAAGTGTAGTTTTCCACTACGACTTCATGCCTTCAGGGTCGTACACCGCAGTATGGCTGGTGCAAGCTGGATCCTCCATGGGAAATCTTCATGTGCGTCGCCGCCGGGTCGCGACAACGTTGATTCCCATTGGTGAAGGGCCATCCTGTTGCGGATGCTCCCCTGGTCCTTGGCGTAACCAAAGCAATAGAGGGGGACCAAAGAAAAACAAAGCAAAAGAGAAGAGGGAGAAAAGGAAAAAAACAAAGAAGGAAAAGAAAAGAAAAACAAAAACAAAACAAAACAAAAAAATAAACCTTGGTGGCGTTGCGCTGCCTCCAAGTGCTGGTGTAGACTTCTGTTGGGGCCGTGTTTCGGCATTGGCCATCAGAAAGTCGTGGAAGCTTCGTCGGGGCCGTGTTGCGGCGTTGGCCAACGAGAATGTAGGGCTTCATTGGGGCCGTGTTGCGGCGTTGGCCAATGAGAACGTCCATCGGGTCCGTGTTGTGGCGACGGCCACTCGGACGCCCTTGAATCATCTTCGCCTTGTGGTGCACAGGTGGTTCCACTCGACAAAGAAGTTTTATCAACCCGACGCCACTTTGTGTGGTGTCAGCCTGCCGGGTTGAAGGGTTTCACAGCTTGACGCGAACCGCCCTGGTGCATCGCACTGTTCCCGGAGTTGTGGTTTATCAATCCGACCGCGACCGTTGTATGGTGTGGTGCTAGCCGATCGGACCGAAGGGTTTCGCAGCTTGATGCTAACCGCACTGGCGCATCGCACTGTTCCCAGTTGTAGTGCAACGATGGACCTGCAACACTACAAAAAAAACAAGACTGGCCCATTGTACGTGAACCAGTCATGATTATAATGATATCATGGTAAAGGGGCAAACCGTCATGAGAACAAAGACTTGTTTGGAGTAATTTTTTTTTTTTAAAAAAAAATGTTGGCTCTCCCATCGGCGTTAGCTATATGAGCAGCTCGGGATAAGACAGCCAGGGGGCATGACCATTAGGCACGTTGCGTAACCATGGTGGAACGACTCCAACGATTTTACCCCGTTGTGTGCTTGAGTGTGTAGACCTCTGCTTTGACGTCTCCACCAGGGTGTAGGGAATTCTTGCTTGAGACTCCCCTTGCTTTGAGTTGAACCACAGCTTACTCGCTCTCTCTAACATAGAAGCGTAGGTATGGCTGAGTTGGTGTTGAGTTTTGGGTAACGGCTTTGGAATTTGCCATCACTTTTGCCGAGGACGGCGAATGACTACCTCCGCCTTCCGTTGGATGCTAAGCTTGACACTTGAACTTGATTTGTGCTTGTTTGGCATGAACTCGGTCACTTCTTTGGAGACCATTTTTTTTGCCCCTTTTTTTTTTTAGCCTCGGTGGAACTTGGAAGATAGCCATTCACCTTTGTGTGCCTAGATGAATCCTCGCTGGCCTTGAATCTTTTGGTCCCTTGTTGTCACCTTCCAGGGTGGCAAGTGGCTTCACACTTGGTGGAACTTGTGTTGCACCAGGTAGCCCTTTCTTGCTCTTTTTCTACGGTCTTCCCCAGAGAGTGTGCCGCTTCATGTCAGGAAGCGCGAGCGGCGTGGTCGCCTCGCTGCTTAGGAGTGACTCGAGTCATCTTCCCACTGCCCCCAGCGGAAACGTGTTCGGCATCTGTCGTGTGTTCCGTGCAATGGTGGCTTGTCGCAAAATCCGCCCACCAGGTTGTCGCCCCGGACCTTCTGGAAAGGCCCCAAAGTCGTCAGATCCTCCGCTGCAGCTGTAGCCTGGTAGGGAGAGCCTTGGTTTTTTTTGTTTTCTCTCCATGGAGAGACGACCGAACCATGCAATAGAAAATGCACGTGGTCATCTCACGGAGAGGTAAAAAAAAAAAAAAATCAAAAGAAAGGATTTTTTATGCAAAGTATTTTTTTAAGAACCTCCCGTTGACCGGCGGCATGGGTCGGACTCCGTGTTGGTCGACTAGCTGGTAGGCGCCCCCGTCGTAGGCTTGCTCGATGACGTACGGTCCTTCCCACTTGGGCTCGAATTTTCCTTTCATCTTATGGGTGACGACAATGGGGCGTCGAAGCACGAGCACCAGCTCGCCTCTCCTGAAGACGCGCCTCTTGACGAGCTTGTCGTAGGCCCTTGTCATGTTCTGGCGATACAGCTCCAATGCTTGTACAGCGTGGAGACGTCCTTCCTCCAAGGCGTCAAGCTCCTGGAACCGCAGCTGGACCTGTTCGTCTTGAGTAAGACCATCACGAATAGCTACACGTAGAGATGGTAGCTGAATTTCTAAAGGCAAGACTGCTTCACACCCGTACACAAGAGAGTATGGGGTGGCTTGAGTTGGGGTACGGACCGTGACACGGTACGCCCATAGCGCTTCATAGAGACGGTCATGCCAATCTCTTTTATGCCTGTGCACCGTCTTCTTCAGTATTTTACCGAGGGTTTTGTTGAACGCCTCTATCATCCCGTTTGCTTGGGGATAATATCCAGTAGAATAATTCCACTTGATTTTATATTTTTCCATGAACTGGTGCATCTTGCTCGACTTGAACGCCTTGGCATTATCGGAGGTGATCCGATGTGGAATTCCGAAGCGGTATATGATGTGCCGCTCCAGAAAGTTGATGGCGTTCGCGCTCTTGACCTCGCGCAGTGGTACTGCTTCTGCCCACTTGGAGAAGTAGTCTGTTGCTGCAAGGATGAAGCGATGACCTCCAGAAGATGGAGGGTCGATGGGGCCGATGACGTCCATGCCCCAAGCATCGAACGGCCACGCCGGGACCGTCGGGTGAAGAGGAACTGGCGGCAGGTGTTTGAAGTTTCCATGGATTTGGCAACCATGACACCTCTTCGCCACTTTCAGGCAATCCGTCATGATGCCCGGCCAGTAGTACCCAGCCAAGCGGATGCTGTGGTACATCTTTGGTCCGCTCTGGTGCCCACCGCAAACTCCGTGGTGCACCTCCTTCAGGACCTCATCAGCTTCTTGTTGGTTGACGCATCGAAGGAGTACCTCTTGTCCGTAGGCACGCCTATAGAGCACGCCTCCCTTGTAGATGTACGAGGGGAGCCGTCGTTGTAGTTGACGCCTCTTCGCCGCATCGTCGGGGAGAGCGCCATGCTTGAAGTAGTCGAGGAAGGGCTTACGCCAGTCGCCATCTTCAACGGCACACGCAGTGACGGCGTTAACTTCATACTCCTCTGGGACGAGCTCCAGAACGGCGGGAAGGAGCCACCTCTCCTCGACAGTGACCTGCGCGGGCTTGCCCTCGGGGAGGGCAAGCGCTGCTGCAAGCTTTGCCAAAGCATCAGCTGGAGCATTCCTGCTTCGCGGGACATGAATAATTTCAATATCCTTGAATTTGGTCATGAATTTACGGGCTGCCTCACAATATGGCATGAGCTCCGGTTTACGGACTTCATAGACGCCATTGACTTGACGAACAATGAGCTGAGAGTCCCCATAGACTCGTAAAGAACATACCTCCATGGAAAACGCTAGGAGGAGACCGAAGATGAGCGCCTCGTACTCCGCTTCATTGTTAGAGCACTCCTCCTTGAGAAGAGAGAATGAGTGGTACATCACTCCTCCCTGTGGGGTCTTGAACACCAACCCAGCTCCAGCTCTCCGTCTTGGGGCATCGTTGAGGTTGACTTCTGTTCGCGAGGCGCCGTCGAAGTACAGCTCCCAGGGGGCTTCAAGCTCGGCGACGAAGACCTCCTCGTCTGGTAGCTCGGTGATGAGTGGAGAGTCGTCCGGTACAGGGTGTGCTGCTAGGAATTCTGCTAAAGCTTGCCCCTTGACGGCCTTTTGCGGCACGAAGGTGATGTCAAACTCCATCATGAGTAGCACCCACTTTGCTAGTCGCCCTGTAAACACGGGCTGACTGAGCAAGTACTTTATTGGATCTGCTCTTGCCACCAGTTGGACTTCGTGCGCCAGCATGTAGTGCCTTAGCTTTTTCAAGGCAAAGATCAGTGCCAAACATAACTTCTCGATGGGAGAGTAGTTGTGTTCGGCGCCCACCATGGTGCGGCTCAAGTAGTAGCACGCCACCTCTTTGCCTTCGTCGTTGTGTTGTGCGAGCAGAGCGCCTAGTGAGTAAGGCTGCACCGCAATATAGAGAATAAGAGGGCGCCCTTTTACAGGAGCAGCCAGCACAGGAGGGTTAAGAAGGTACCTTTTGATGCTGTCAAAGCAATTTTGGCACTCCTTATCCCACACGAACGGTGCACCTTTCTTCATCAACTTGGAGAAGGGTTGTATGCGCCCGGACAGGTTGGAGATGAACCGCCGGATGTAGGCCAGATGTCCTTGGAGCGACTTCAACTCCTTCAGTTCTTGGGGAGGTGGCATCGACATGATGGCGGTGATCTTCTTTGGCTCGATCTCGATGCCGCGTACTCGCACGATGAAGCCGAGGAAGACGCCGGATCGCACAGCAAACGCGCACTTGAGGGGGTTCATCTTGAGCTGGTGTTGGCGTAGCCGCTCGAAAACCACCTGCAGATCATCTCGATGGTTCCTCCGGTCTCTCGTCTTCACCACCATGTCGTCGACGTAGCACTCGACGGAGTGGTGGATCAAGTCCCCGAGAATGTACGTCATGGCACGCTGGTAGGTAGCGCCAGCGTTCTTCAGTCCGAAGGGCATCACCGTGTAATAGAAATTGCCCTTGGGCGTTCTGAAGGCGGTGTCGAATGCGTCAACGGGGTCCATCTTTATTTGGTTGTAGCCAGATGACCCGTCCATGAAGGACAAGGCGTCAAACCCCGTGGTAGCATCGACTACCATCTCCGTGATCGGTAGAGGGAAATCATCCTTGGGGCAAGCCCGGTTCAAGTCGCGAAAATCAACGCAGACTCGAACTTGCCCATTCTTCTTCTCCACCGGGACGATGTTGGCGAGCCAGCGAGGGTATTGTATCTCTTTGATGAACCCTGCGGCGATCATCTTATCGACCTCCCTTATGACCTGGTCTTGAAACTCAGGTCGTAGGCGTCGAGGTGCTTGCTTAATGGGACGAAATTGTGGATCAATTGCCAGCTTGTGAGTGGCAACACGGGGATCCAACCCCGGCATCTCCTTGTAATTCCATGCGAAGCAATCCTTGTACTCCGTCAGGAAGCTTCTGTAGTCTTCCCGCTCCTCCTCCGTGAGTGAGGCGCTGACAAAAGTAGGTCGCGGATCATCCTCCGTCCCCAAGTTGATTTGCACGAGCTCGTCGACGGTAGGTTGCCCTCCATCTTCGAGTTCTTGAGGTGCTGGCGTAGCATCCAACTCCTCGCCTTCTTCAGCCGCTTTTGCTTCGACGAGGTGTTGTCGACGTCGTGTAGTGTACGAGCAGCCGGCTTCGTCTCCCGAATGGGTTGAGATGGTGAAGCAGTCGACGTCGTTGGAGTTGATCGGGCCTTCTCCCTCGTCGAAGTTGTTGATGCGGTGATATCCAAGTCCGTATTTGGGTTGCGCCTTGTTCTTTGCCTTGATGAGGGCCTCCGCTTGACTCCACCATTGCTCGCATACAGCTGGCGGCGGCGGCATCCTGTTGTTCGGACCGAGTGTGATCCCAGCCTTCTCTAGCAGGCGAGCCATCCTAGGCTCAGCCTTCATGGTCGTCAATGCCTCGCCTGCATTACGATTAGTGTCAGCGAGCTCAAGTACAACATCACAAGGTTGTACTTGCGGCACTTTATAGAAGACAGTGCGAGGTGTAGAAGAGTGACCTGGAATTGTCCATACTTCCAACTCATTAGTTGTCGATATGTACAATGATGGAGGCTGCATGCACGCAGCACTCTTTGCCACTTCTTCTATCTCAGCAACCCTCTTCATCACAACTCCTTCGTGAGTCGTCGCGGCTTGGCTTGTCGACGTCTGAGAGGTAGAACTCGACGGCACATCTTTGCTCATCGCAAGTAAGTTGCCACCCCCTTGTACGGTCGTGGGACCTCCAATGGTTAAGGTACCAGGCTTGGAATACTCCTTAGTTGACAAAACCTCCTTGGATAAGGAGCCGAATGTCAATAAGGGCCTTCGTGTGGGCCTTAGTGTGAGGGGTGTTGAGGTAGATACTCCCACCTTTAACAATGGAGTAGTCATGGACGTCGAGGGGATAGCACACGCCTCTTGCCTGGTTCTCCTGGATCTTGGGGACGTCCTTCGCTTGGACGGCGAGCGTGGCATGATGAGGGCCTTCACTTCGGGTGTTGATGTAGTGCCCGGCTTCAGTACAATGTCCGCCGCAGGTGCAACTCGACCAAGCTGATGCTTGTACTCCTCCACAGGGAAGTAGTACTTGGCATCGGCATGGTATGCCTCTTGTACGGTGTATGGCGTCATGTTGCCGATGATGCGTTGTTGCGTCTTGTCCCCGTCGAGGAACTTCAAGCATTGGTGCAGTGTAGACGGCACCACCCGATACTTGTGGATCCATGGCCTCCCCAGAAGCGCGGAGTATGACGTGTTGGCGTCGATGACGTAGAATCGCACCTTGAAGCTGAACGTAGCCATCTGGATCTTCACGGTGAGAGCGCCTAAAGTCGCCTTCCCGGAGTTGTCGAAGCCGCAGATGATGACGTCCGTCTGCTCCAAGTCTTCCACTGCGAAGCCAGCCCGTGTTAAGCTTCGTAGGGGTAGGATGTTCACAGCAGACCCTGGGTCGATGAGGATTCGACGGAGGTGTGCGGCCCCTATGTTCCCCTCGACGTATAGTGGACGATTGTGGTCACCGTCTTCTATCATCTCGTCTTCCTCGTCGAAGGTGATCTCATTCACGTACAACGGGTTGTTGACGAGGCGATGCTTAGCCATGACCACCTCGTAGAGCTCCGGTTCTGTCAGCGCCTTCACAAGGGCTTCTCGGAGATCGGGCACTAGCATGAGAGCATCATAGACACTCAGAAGTGCAGGGATCCGCTTCAAGTGGGAGACAACGTTGTAGTCGATGTCTTCGATCCCCTTCTTTTTTGGCACCTCGAGTGCTCCCGGTGGCGGGGCATCTTCATTTATGGGCTTGCCTGCTTTTGGTTGCTTGGTTTGGGGTAGATCTTTGAGAAGTCTCCCACTTCTCAAGTTCATGTTGTCGACCTCCGCCAGGGCATCTGCTTGCTCCCTAGGCGTGAGTAGGCTTTGGTAGTCCGAGCCTCCGTCGTTGATGCTAGTGGAAGTGGCGTTGCATGTTGCCACGTTCGAGGTCGAGGCAGAGCTCGACTCTCCTTGCACCTCCTTGGTTTCTTCACTTGGCGCCTGCCCCCAGCCTTTGGGCAAGTATTCTGCCAAAGTAGCATGTATGCGGCCTGCACGAGGGAAGGGCGCATCTCCTTCCGCCTTGGGGACGAACCGTGGTGGTAGGCGCCTCCGACTTGGGTCCGGCTGCCTTGGTGTTGAAGTAGCACGTGGAGACGCGATTGTGCCAGGATGTCGAGGGGGACGCCCATTTGATCGCCGTCGACGTTGCACCTTGGTCCATGCTTCCCCTTGGGCGGTCCTTGGGGCCTCCATCACTGTGGTCGGAGCCTCCTGGAGCGCCATGCGGGAGAGCCGCTCCTCCACCTGCGCTAACGGCACCCATGATCCTTCGTCTTCTTCTCCACCTTGTCTTGGGGAAGAGGGCGTTGCCACCACCACCATGTTGACGGCGCGGTAGTCGGGGTTGACAGCATCAGGATCTAGGTTGATCCTCTTCTCCTTGATGGCCTTCTCAAGCCACTCCTTGAAGGCGATACAATCCTCGATCGTATGACCCAGGTACCTGTGAAACGGACAGTACAAGGGGTTGTTATCCATATGTACCTGGTCCGGTCGTCGTGGTTCAGGAAGGTTGAGCGCTCCATGGTCCACCAGCTGCCCAAACATGTCCTTCACCAGCTCGCGCTTGAAGATGTACTGCTTCTGGAGAAGTTCTTGAAGGCGCGTTCTCCTCCCTCCTTGCTCGTTCCTAGCGCCAAAAGTAGGCACTTGGGCTTGAGGAGTGTTGACGAAGACCCTTGCCGCGTTAGCCTCCGCTTGAGCCTTCACCTTGCCCCCAGCATTATTGGGCTTCGCAGTCGTGCTAAACCGCTTGGCGGGGTCGAGGGCACTCGCGTTCTTGTAGAGCTCCATGATTTGAGGCGACTTCTCGAACTCTATCTTGGTGGCAGCCACAGCAGAGCTCAGATCACTGAACGTCTTGGGCTCTCGCCGAGAAACTTCGAGCGACCAGTGTTGCAACATTCCATGAATGCACATTCCGATCGCATCTTCGAGGTGCATATCCCTCGCCAACCGTACAAAGCTATCTCGGAACCGGATGATGTAGTCATCGATGGCTTCCTCACGTCGTTGCTTGACTTGGGACAACTCGACGATGGAGATGTCCCTCTTCATGGCGACGAAGTGTTTCTTGAACACGCTCTTCATGCCCGTCCAGTTGCTAATAGACCCTACGGGCAGCCGGCTGTACCAATGGAACGCCGCACCAGTCAGGGATCCGGAGAATTGGCGTAGTAGCAACGACGAGTTGTTAGCCGTGTCGCCGCACGCCGCCTCAAAGTAAGCGATGTGCTCCTTCGCGTCGCCAGTCCCATCGAATTGACGGAACTTTGGAGGGCGCCATCCTGCAGGGAAAGGCACAAGGTCGTGCCAAGCTTCGTACGGCTTCTCCAAGTCGCCTTCAAGTGAGTGTGGCGCTTGGTCGTTCGCCATCTGCCGTAGCTTCTTGGTCACCATGTCTTCGACTATGTCGTGATAGTCTTTTAGCGTCGATGGTTGTGGTCCTGCATTTGCCGAAGCAGAGATGTTCCGCAACGGAGGAGGGCGTGTACCTGCTATACCCTCTACTTCTTCGAGTTGCGGGTCTTCATTAGCCTGGCGCTCCCCGTCATGTGGCGCCTCTTGTACTCTAGCCGTCACTAGCTCAACGAGTTGGTCGAACTTTGTTGACAGCTCCCTGATCACAGCAGCCTGTGCTTGCACTTGTTCTTCCAGGGTTGTTCTTTGGGCGATGTCCTCCCCCGCCATGTGTGCTGGCGCGGTGTTGAAGTCATCGATGTTAGCCTCCCCATCTGATGGGATGGAACGTGCGAGGTTGTCGAAGAGAGGCATTGTGGAATGCACTTCTAGTGACGCAGAAGATTCGGAGTCAGAATTATCGGTGTAGGGGCCTGAAAATTCTTTCTCCTCATTGAACGTGTCGCGCCTCGCCTTTTGTTCCGCCATGGACTTAAGCCGAGTGCTAGCTCCAGCTCGGTCCGCGATTTGTTGCAGCTCATCAGGGTCTTGTGGAAGCCGCGACGAGATGTCGGTGTAGCGCCTCGGAGATATGTCCGATGCCAGCGCCTGATCGCCCTCTGATAGCGCATTCCTCCCCTCAGTTACGGGAAGACAAGGAGCCGACGTCTTGGTGAAGTTCACCCTTGGGTTCACTAGGATCTCCTCGTCAGAAGGGTAGGTGAAGTCATGGGTCACTGGAGGCGGGACCCAAGTTTCTTCAGGCTCGCCTCCTGAATGTGTCGTCAATGTAGCGCACATGACAACATCCGTCTCAGTTGCCCCCGGTACCTTCTCCTTGTGAAGGGGAGTTTCGGTTCTTGGAGAACCTTTCTCACCCCTTGCAGAGGTGTCGTCGTCTTGTTCTTGGAGTGGAGGTCCACCTTCTTGTGTAGGCAGCGCCTTCTCGACACCTTCCATAGGGGTTGCTGATCCTGAGGACGTTCCGCTCGAGCTACCTGTGGAAGCTATGCTTGGAGTAGCCTCCTGTGATCTCTTCAGGATGGTCAAGGGGGGCTTCTGAATAGAAGCGGCCTCTTTCCCTTCCGCCTTGGCGCTTCGCACCTTCCGGGGCTTCGGGGTTAAGCGCCTGAGGAGGTAGTTGTACCTCTCATCACCTTCCAGAGTAGGGGAGATGCGGAACATGATTCTCCCGTCCTCCTCACGAACTTCTCCATCGGCGCGGATGCGGACTTGAGTGTGCTTAAGCACTAGTTCTTCAAGCTCGCGGTACAACGCTTGGCGATTCCTTCGCCGCCTTTCACGCTTGCGTTGGTTCTCCGTGGGCACGTGTCGAGCTTGTAGTGGAGCTCGTGATGCTGGAGGAACCACCGGCCTGCCTGGTTGTGGAGGATTGGTTGAAGCGTTCTCCTCTCGCCGCCTGAACATCAGGACTTGACGTGGAGGAGAAACTAGAACCGGGGGAAGCCTTCCAACTTCTGGAGCTCCATTGGTGCGTCGTTGTTGGGCTTCGCGAGGGGGTGCAGCATAGTCGTTACGCCTCGCCCACATGTTTCGTCGTGGAGGCGGAGCCATGTATCCTCGATGCGCAGGTGGTGGAGACCTACGGCGTGGCGCCAAGGTCTGGCGCTCATGTTGGGGATGATGGCTTGGCGCGCGTCTCTCCGCCCCGCTCCTAAATCGAGCCGAGGAAGACTCTGGTGCATCTTGAAGCCTTCTCCCGAGTTGGGCAACCTGGTCTTGTAGACGGCGGATCTCCTCTCGCACGCCTCCATCTTGAGGTGTAGACTCCTGGGTTTGCAAAGGAGCAAACCTATTGGCACCAGTCGAGGGTGCGCCGTTGGTTGCTGACGTGTGTAGACAGGAGACCCATCCAGTCGGTTGGATTGGGATCCTGTTGTCGATGATGTGAGTCGGGCCGGAGAAGCAATGTTGCTTGCTCGAGCGACGCTTCTTCCAGTACTCCCGCATGATCGTGCGCCTCACTAACTCCTTGATCTTGGTAGGTTCATATGCCCACCCGTCAGGGAACAAGTTGTACGGCGGCTCTGCAATGCTGGGATAGGTGAACACCCTATGGCTGAGGTCTCTCACGTCCAGAGACCAGTCCTCCTCGGGGATAGCGCTCCGCGCAATGCGAGCGCTAACCTGTTGATGGAGCTGTTGTACCTTGCGGTACTTCCTCTTGTAGTTGCGTAGTGGGTGTGGGCTTGACGCATGGCGAGCATACGTCATCTGTCGACGCAGGTTGGCGGAGACAGCTTCCAGGGCCTCCAGAAGCTCCACGTCCGTATGTTCCACAGGTGGAACGGACATGTCTTGCGCCGCCGGCATCGTCAGGTGTTGCAAGGTTGCATGCCTTGCACGCCTGTTGTTCGCCTTGGAACGTAGCTGTTGTGCGGTATGGATGTCTCCCTTGACCTCCGCGATGGTGGACTTCTTCAGGAGGGCGCGAGCTTCCAGCATGAGGTCGCGACGCTCCTTCCTGGACTTGGCGAAGGCTCGCTTCAGCGCCTTCTTCGACTCGAGCCTCTGGAACGACGCCGGGTCTTGCGTCTGGTGGAGGTAGGTCTTGTCGCCGTGCTCGAAGACCACAACTGGAGGGTGTGTGCCGAAGGAGATCAAGATCGGGGTCTCGACGTCGACGGCGTTGCGTGCTCCTCCAGTTTCCTTCTGGACCGCCACGGGACAAGTCTTCTGGAACGCCATGGGGAACGCCGGGTTGACGTCAGCAACTCCATGTAGTCCTCCCGCCTGTCCGAAGATCGGCACCATGAATTGCCCGATTTGAATCAGGCTCGGCTCCTCGGTAGTTGCAGCGTCGGATGGTCCTCCTGTAAGAAGGGGCCATTCATTAAGACAGCTCCAACTTGGGGACCGTCATGCAGTCGTGCAACATGCTGTGCTTGTTGGAGGAGAGGCGAAGACGAATCCGACGACCACAATGCAGCAGAGATGGGAGGAGAACCGGGTCCCACCGGGCGTGCCAATTTGTTTGGACACCAAAAAAAAACACCCCGCCGCAGGCGGTGTCTCAAGTGGAACAAGTGCGGGCGTGCCAGTGTACTGAGTACACAGAGATAACAAGAGAACAAGTACTTTATTAATCATCACGAGTTAATAAATACAAGCTCTCGTAGATGCGCGCGCTACGGCCGGCTGGCGGCGATCTGACTAGGCGTCGTGGTCTCCTGGTTCCTGGGGCCTCGGAAAGCTCCCAGTTAATTACCCCGGTGAGTCAGGCTCACAGAGTACCTCCGATTCTGCTGCTGTGGTCGTCGTCTTCAATCTTCGCTTCATGTCTCCATGCTTGTGTGTTGGTGTAGATGTAGATGGCATCGGCGTGATGGCCTCGTCGGTCCATGAGCCGGTGTAGCAGAGCTGGATCATCAGCTTCGCCCGCCCGTGTCGTTCGCCTCGTCGGTGTCGAACGGCACGTAGTGTAGTCGTGGTTGCACTTGCATGGTTGGTGTAGCTTGGATCGCTTCGGACTCCTCAGCAGCGTCGTCGTGGGTACGCCGTGGAACTTGTTCATGTAAAGGTACGGGAGTGGTTGTAGTTGATGAAGACTTGCGTCGTAGAGCCGTGCTCCTGGAGGCCTTCAACGCATATGGGACTTGTATGTAGATACGCCCGTGCGTGACCTGTACGTGCATGCATGCACGTTGTCTTGGCCTTGCTTGCATCATGTATGTGTACGCACCCATCACGGCGCCGCGCTCCTGGCCGCTCCGCCTGGCTTGTACGTGCACGCGTACATACGCGCCATGCATGCACGGCAGCGTCAAGCCTTCACGCCCGCGTCCGGCAGCCGTTGGCATCTGGTTTTGATGATCTCCCTGTGTAGGCGCAGCGGATCGATCTGGCTCGCGACGGCGCTGCATCGCAAACCTCGCTCCGACGGTACCCGGCTCCATGGAGGACTCACTAACACCAGACCATGTGTATGAGATGAATAAAGAATAGATGCATGTCAGTACGTACCCATGAAAGGGATGAATGCCATCTCCTTGCTTGTGGCCTCGTGACCTCCTTCGACTTAGCAGATGGGCCGTCCGCTCGTGCGTCGAGGAAGCTGACTCGCCGAGAAGGGAGAAGCCTGGCGGCGGCGCTATGTGAGTAGTGGATGGAAGTTGTCCTCTCTTCGTGTGGTGCTCTGGGAGCTCTTTATATAGGGCCCCTAGCGTTTAGGGTAGCGGGGGCGATGGAACATGCACGCGCGCCGCCTCTGTTTGTTACAACCGAGCGAGATATTTGGAGCAAGCGTTCGTCGTTGAACCTCTACTCCGTATACGAGATAGATGAACCCTCTCCTGGCTAAGCAGTGGGCCGAAACCAATCCAACAAGTATGCGGTGCTGTAGATAATTTATCTCTTTCTCACATGCAATCCCTGAGACATGGGCCCAACAAGATAGAGCTCCATTGCATCTCTCACGTGAAACAGGCCAGTCCAAAATACGTACACGTATTCTCTTGCTCCAACAGCTCTTGCGGCCGATAAACACGTCTTGCTTGGTAATCCATATATGCGTATATCCAAGAGTTCTAGAATATTTTAGGTCACGTACCGAATCGTGCCGCGCCGCGACGCACCGACCCGGTTGGCGCACAATTATTATACCGAAAATACATGGTACACGCCGGCATACATATACGAGCTGTACAGTCGGTTCTGAGCGTATACAAGCACACGTACATATACGACAGCCCCTGTTAGCTTTTTTCCATTTGCATGTCACAAGCATAACCACGTTCATGCATGGCCGGTACGTAGCATGTTAGCTTCTTCTTTTGATCACGTGAAGAAACTAGCTAGCTTCTTCTGTCTGCACGCCACGAACATGCGTACGTATTGATTTTAATTTTACTAAAAATCCATCAAACAATGTGGTAGAAATAAGGTTTAGGAAATTAGGAGCAGCTTTAAATCTGGTTGATTGGAGAATGGGGCAGTTGTCAGGCCTAAATCATTTTACCATACCGTGTGGTGCCACCTGGCGTGCCTAGGGAGCAGGCTAGGCATGGCCCTTTGTGTCAGGTTGTGCTGGCCTGGGCCCGCACAATACTAGGCTGTGCCATGCTTGGGCTGGGCCAAAAAGCAGTACTTCAAGATGGGCTATTGGGCTGCGGGCTGCATGACCTGCACAATTTTCATGCTTTGTTTTTTTCCAAAAAAAGAAGAAGGGAACTAGAAAATTTGTTCCTGTTTTGTTTTTAGACACGTCATTGTATATGCAGGAACTCTAAACTCTTGGGCAATGAACGGTCTCCCAAGATTTATGTTCACTTTAATGTGGACCTCAAAATTTGTGGCGCCGCACGCAAGCACAGCAAGGCCTTTTTTAGATCCCAAAATTTTTTAGGAAAATTTTTGTAGTAATTTCATTATTATTTGACAAAATTTGTTTAACCATAGACTAACTCGGCTCAAAAGATTCGTCTCGACATTTACAGACAAGCTGTACAATTAGTTATTTTTTTACCTACATTTAATGATCCATGCATGTGTCCAAAGATTCAATGTGACAGGTACTGTGCAAATTTTTTTGGGTCTTTTTGAACTAAACAGGGCCTAAATTGAATTGAAGGAGCCGATGAGTCTGCAACGCGCTAACGAGAGGAACTGCGCTGGCGTTTGGGATCCCCGGCTGTTCAGTTCCAGTCCTACTCCTATCCTATCTGCCTGCCAGACCCACCCCATCCCTTCAAGTAGCAGCAGCCTACTAGCAGTAGCGCGGTCCATTCCCTCCATCTCATTTGACGAGTTCACCAACATGCCGCCGCGCTGTCTGCCGGAGCTGATGGAGATGGAGGATCTCGTTGAGGATATGCTCCTCCGCATCCTGCCCGACGACCCTCGCCCGTGCCGCTCTCGTCAGCAAGCGGTAGTGCCACTTCATCTGCGGCGTCGCTTCCGGCGCCGGTTCCGCAAGTTCCATGGCACGCCACCGTTGCTGGGCTTCTTCCGCCAGCGTGACGGCCGTACCGCGCTCGAGCGTGTCTTCCTCCCCTCGTCATCCTTTCACCCGCCCGATCACGCCGACCACCGCAGCTTTCGAGCCTGTGCTCCCATCACGACCACGTACTCGTTCACCAGAGTGATCCCGGAGGATCTCTTCGTATGTGGGATCATGATGAGGACATCACTCATTCAGATGCACCCGTTGTTCCTCCATCCGTTATGCAAGGAGATCCAATGACCCGAGCCCGAAGACGACAACTTAATTTAGACGTGAGCTCGTTTTTAAGTGATCTTTTTTATACTTTTAAGAATAGATTGCTACATAATGATGCTATATTAATTATGAATATTGGAGAGGGTCATGATGAACTTAGAGGAAGTGGTGGAGGCGATGAGGACCAGCCAGGACGTCTAATAAAAGTCGGAGGCCCGGCCCAACATGATTTCGAGTCTGCTTCAGTTTACAGGACCAGTCTGTCTTGAACTGGTCACCTACGCGTTCGTACTCCGTTTTCGATGATCCACATATGGTTGGAAAGCTAATTTGATAAGGAAGCCAATCCAAGTAGTCTCACGTCAAAAACTCTTCGGAATCCACGGAAATTGTCGAAACAAGTCAGCATCCAGATTCTGTCTAGGTGCTGCGTCACCGTATTTAGTCCAATGGACCGTGTATCGTCTTTGAGCCCATTAGGAGGACGTGTCCAGGGTAGGCGGTGACCTAAGACCTTTATATTCATGTGCCACCGGCGTCATTAGGTTTTGGGGGGGGGGGGTTGCTTGGATCAAATTTGTCCATTGACAGTCTCTGATTCATCGGTTTGTGAGACCCCACTTTAAGAACTTAATCTTTCATCTGCAGTTTGTCTCAATCTTGAGCTGCGTTCTTCCGAGTTCTTGCTTGTGTTCTTCGTTTCGCAGGCAGGGATTAGCCTTCATGGCGAGCTCAACCGGTTGGAGACACGGTTGATAACCAGAGGAGTAGTGGTGCTAAGATTGCAAGGTTCGGTCTTTCGATCTGAAGCCGAATTGGTGTGTCACTCCCCGTCTAAAACGATAGTTACCTTCTACCTAACGGAAGATCGGGAGTCACGTCCCCATCAAGTGGTGTTCAGAGCTAAGGTATACCGTCAGGTTCGCATTTATTCCCTAGTTTGAGTGTTTCGCATTTGTCGCATAGTCCAGAGCCATAATTGTTTTTCTGTTCTAGAACCTTTCCGCGCCATAGCCTTTGCAGATTTTAGTTTCAGAGTCCGTCGTGTTAGTTTGTGTCCTGATCGAGGTCTTGTTGCTGGTTAGTTTGTGTTAGAGTCCTGTCCGTATGTTTTTCCATCGTTTCCATCAAATTCTAGCCTCTGTGACCACTTTTGCGCGCATTATTCCTGTTTTGTCCTCTAATTCGGAGTCCAAACTTGAAATTGGTCCAGTTTTCGCGTACGAACTCAGATTTCGATGTTCCATATATCAAAATCGATCAGAAATTTTTTTTGGATCCATCCATCCCTAGTTTTGCTGGGGTTCAAAAATTATATATTGGCCAAAAACTGGTCACAAGATCCTCTTTTTCTGGTCACAAGGTTTTTCTCAATTTTGGACCCATATTCTGAATTTTCCACAGGCCACGTCTTTCACTTGTTTAAGCTCAATTTTTTTGTGGTTACTTCTTGTGTGCTCTTAAGTGAAGAAAAAATATCAAAAAATAAAAAGAAAAAGTCAAAGATTCCCAAAAAAACAACGACAGCCCAAAAATAGAGAAAAAAGAGGGCAAATTGGAATAATATCTAGAGGAGCACATAGAGGTGGTCGGTTTGAGCGGTGTTAGCGTGTGCTGTCTTGAGCTTTGTTCCTGTTGCTTCTGGTATCCATCATACTTGTTTCTCTATACTTGTTGTTACACATACTTGGTACTTGAAACACGTAAGACCAACAACGAGAACAGGTAATTGGGACTATAATTCAGCATTACTATCTGTTACTGACTTGTGTGCCACATATACATATTTTGCCTGCTTGTGTGCCTTCCTAGCTCTACATATTCTTCAGATCAGTATAGAAAAGGACCTTGCAATCGCGGTGCCACTTCCTCACAGGTACCACAACCAAGCCATCGGTTGCCATCCTCTGCTCGTGTTGGTAAAAAACTTGGTAAGACGTGTGTGAGGGTGTGATTCCACCAACTGATCCTAAGTAGTTACTAGGATCTTTTATTTATAACTAACCATGCTAGACGACGTTTCTGTTTTATCTAGTCAATTGCAAGACCTTTCAGATCTCCTGAAGCAAGAGATGTGCACACTAAAAGATGAAATTAGAGGTCTCCATCATGACTTTGAGAGTATGGACAGGCGAGTTGCCAACTTAACAGGGAGGATTCAAAATCTAGAGATCAATCCTTCTCCTGAGGATGAAGATAACAAAAACAAGGATGATGACAATGGTGATGGCTTTCCTGAATTAGAGGAAGATGTAGTATATGGTTCTGATGGATTGCCTGACAACATCGCAACCAACGCCAACTGTCTACGTAGGAGACGACTCCAAAAGAATAGAACAGGTATGGGAGGTAACAGAACTAACGATGATCCTTTTGCTAAACTTAAATTTACCATTCCTTTTTTTCTGGGAAAAATGATGCCGAGGAATACCTAGATTGGGAGATGTTAGTCGAACAAAAGTTTGTTGCCCATCTTGTACCTGATCGACATAAAGTTAGACAAGCCACTAGTGAATTTAAAGATTTTGCTCTAATTTGGTGGGCTTCTTTATCGCAAAAACCTGATACATGGGAGAACCTTAAACTTAGCACGCGTGATAGATTTGTACCTATATCATATAAACGAGATTTGCGCAAGAAATTACAACGTTTAGAGCAGGGAGATATGTCGGTACAAGAATATTTTGCAGAGCTTCAGAAGGGCATGATGCGATGTGGGGTAGTGGAAGACCCCGAGGATAAATTGTGCCATTTTTATGGTGGTTTGCGTCGTGAGATCCAGGATATTGTTGATTATAAAGTTTTTAACACTACTAACCAGTTGTTCCAGATTGTTATGCTTGTAGAGAAAGAATTGCAGGGACGGCAGCAACAGCCACCAAGGAGCAGAAGCAACTATGGCAGTTCCTACGCGCCCAAGGCCATCATGCCGCCGCCCGTCAAGTCGTCGGGTGCACTACCTTCAGCACCATCTACAAGCACACTATCTCCTTCACCAGCAAGCATACAATCCACACCGCCAACAACTACTTCTTCCAACATCAGTAAGACTCGTTTACAGGTTCCGGCTAAGAGTTCTTCATCTGTGGCTTCCACCGGACGCTCTTCAACCATTCAATGCCATCGTTGCCAAGGACTTGGCCATGTGGCAAGGGAGTGTCCTAGCAAGCGCGCATACATTGTTACAGAAGATGGAGGTTATGTCAGTGCTTCTGATATAGAGGACAACACTGAAGAGGAACCGACTTCAAATGAGGAACAACATGGACTTTCTTTGGGCTCCGATGATGCAGGAAACTAGAAGATATGCATTGTGCAACGTGTTCTTAGTACACAAATGGAGGAAGCCGAGCAGCAGCAGCAGCGTCATAACTTGTTCTAGATTTTGTTTATCATTAAAGATCGGCGTGCACAAGTAATTATTGATGGCGGAAGCTGCAACAATTTAGTAAGTGCTGATTTGGTCAAAAATCTTGGATTGACAATGCGTCCTCATAAGAATCCATATCACATTCAGTGGCTTAACGATTTAGGTAAGGCCAAGGTAACTCAAACTGCTCGCGTGCATTTCTCTCTCGGTCCATATTCTGATTTTGTAGATTGCGATATGGTACCCATGCAAGCTTGTTCTCTTTTGTTGGGTCGACCTTGGGAATATGACAATAACGCTATCCATCTTGGTAGAAGTAATACATATACTCTTATGCATAATGGGCAAAAGATTACTTTACAACCCATGACTCCTGCTCAAATTGTACAAGTTGAAAAAGAGAGAATAGCTAGTGAATCCAAACAAGTTTATGCTAAAACTAGAAATCAGCATGTAACTAAATTGAAAAATCTAGTGATGTTTGCTACTAAGCTTGACTTAGCAGAGATTAATGATGTGTGCTATGCCTTGGTACGCAAAGATGCTTTATTTTCGACTGATGATATTTCTAGCACTTTGCCACCTTCTGTCACTAACCTTTTGCAGGAGTGTGATGTGTTTCCGATTGAGATACCTCTAGGACTTCCACCTATTCGAGGCATTGAGCACCGGATTGACTTGATTCCTAGAGCGGCCCTGCCAAACCGAGCTGCTTATAAAGCCAACCCCGAGGAGACTAAGGAGATTCAGCGCCAAGTCCAAGATCTTTCGGACCGCGGGTATGTACGTGAGAGCCTTAGTCCTTGTGATGTGCCAGTTATTTTAGTTCCAAAAAAAGATGGTAGTTGGCGCATGTGTGTGGATTGTAGAGCCATTAACAATATCACAATAAGGTATCGTCATCCTATTCCTTGATTAGACGACATGCTTGATGAGTTAAGTGGTTCTGTAATTTTTTCTAAGGTCGATTTGAAAAGTGGATACCACCTGATAAGAATGAAATTAGGTGATGAATGGAAAACTACTTTTAAAACTAAATTCGGCTTGTATGAGTGGTTAGTCATGCCTTTTGAGTTAACTAATGCACCTAGCACTTTTATGAGATTAATGAACGAGGTTTTACGTTCATTCATTGGCAAATTTTGTGGTGGTTTATTTTGATGATATCTTGATATACAGCAAGTCTTTAATTGAACATCTTCATCGTCTTTGTGCTGTTTTTGATGCATTGCGGGCTGCATGTTTATTTGGCAACCTCAAGAAGTGCACTTTTTGCATCGAACGAGTTTTGTTTCTTGGCTATGTTGTGACCTCGTAGGGAATTGAGGTAGATGAAGCCAAAGTGCAAGCCATACGGAGTTGGCCAACGCCGACGACGGTGACCCAAGTGCAAAGCTTTCATGGACTTGCTGGATTTTACCGTCGCTTTGTGAAGGATTTCAGCACCATTGCAGACCTGCTGAATGAGTTGACAAAGAAGGGGGTTGCGTTCCATTGGGGTAAAAGAACAAGAAGCATCCTTTGCTCTTTTGAAGGACAAGCTTACTCACGCACCATTATTACAACTTTCTAATTTTGGTAAGATTTTTGAGTTACAATGTGATGCTAGTGGAGATGGCATTGGTAGTGTATTGATGAAAGAAGGTAAACCAGTTTCTTATTTTAGTGAAAAGTTAAGTGGGCCTATTCTTAATTATTCCACGTATGACAAAGAATTATATGCTCTTGTTCGAATATTAGAAACGTGGCAACATTATTTATGGCCTAAAGAATTTGTTATTCACTTTGATCATGAATCACTAAAACACCTAAGAACTCAAAACAAATTGAACCGTAGACATGCAAAGTGAGCTGAATTTATTGAATCTTTTCCTTATGTCATCAAACACAAGAAAGGGAAGGATAATATTATTGCTGATGCCTTGTCTAGACGATATGCTATGCTGTCCCAACTTGATTGTCGTATCTTTGGGCTTGATACTATTAAGGAACAATATGCAAATGATGTTGATTTTAGAGATGTGATAGAACATTGTAAAGAGGGATATACATGGAACAAATATATGCTGCTGGATGGGTTTTTGTTTAGAGCTAACCACCTATGCATTCCAGTTGGTTCCGTTCGACTATTGTTGTTGCAGGAGGTGTATGGAGGAGGATTGATGGGGCATTTTTGTGCCAAAAAGACGGAGGAGGTGTTGTCCACACACTTCTTTTGGCCTAAGATGAGGCGAGATGTTGAGCGATTTGTAGGCCGATGTTCCACGTTCCAAAAAGCTAAGTCGCGGTTGAACCCACATGGTTTGTACATGCCTCTTCCTGTTCTTTCTATTCCTTGGACTGATATTTCTATGGATTTCATTTTAGGATTACCAAGGACTAAGAGGAGGAGGGATAGTATTTTTGTGGTCGTTGATCGTTTTTCTAAGATGGCACATTTTATTGCTTGTCACAAAAGCGATGATGTTGTTCATATTGCTGACCTGTTCTTTCAAGAAATTGTTCGCTTGCATGGTATGCCATCTACTATTGTTTCAGATCGAGATGCAAATTTTTTGAGTCACTTCTGGCGCACTTTGTAGAATAAATTGGGGACAAAGTTGTTATTTTCTACAACTTGTCATCCCAAACTGATGGACAAAATGAGGTAGTGAATCGTACATTGTTCACCATGTTGAGAGCCATTTTGAAACGAAACCTGAAGATGTGGGAAGAGTGTTTGCCACATGTGGAGTTTGCATATAACAGGGCGGAGCACTCTACCACAAAGGTAAGTCCTTTCCAGGTAGTGTATGGCTTTAATCCCCACGCTCCTATTGATCTTTTGCCTTTACCTACCTCTGAGAGAACACATATTGATGCTAGTAGGCGTGCTGATTTTATTCGTAAGTTGCATGAAACAACTAAAATAAATATTGAAAAGATGAATGAAAAATATAGGGTTGCTGGTAGTGAGGGAAGAAAAGAACTTAAACTTGATCCGGGTGATTTAGTTTGGCTACATTTGAGAAAAGAAAGATTTCTAGAGATGCTTAAGTCTAAATTAATGCCAAGAGTTGCAGGTCCTTATAAGATAATTGAGAAAATAAATGATAATGCATACAAACTTGAGTTGCCACCCGAGTTCGGGGTTAGTCCTACTTTTAACATTGCAGATTTGACACCTTACTTGGGAGAAGAAGATGAGCTTGAGTCGAGGACGACTCCATTTCAAGAGGGGGAGGATGATGAGGACATCACTCCTTCAGATGCACCCGCTGTTCCTCCATCCGTTATGCAAGGAGGTCTAATGACCCGAGCCCGAAGACGACAACTTAATTTAGAGGTGAACTCATTTTTAAGTGACCCTTTTTATACTTTTAAGAATAGATTGCTACCTAATGATGTTATATTAATTAGAAATATTGGAGAGGGTCATGAGGAACTTAGAGGAAGTGGTGGAGGCGATGATGACCAGCTAGGACGTCCAATAGAAGTCGGAGGCCCGGCCCAACATGATTTCGAGTCTGCTTCGGTTTCCAGGACCAGTCTGTCTTGAACTGGTCAACCAGGACGCGTCCGGACTCCGTTTTTGATGATCCACATATGGTTGGAAAGATAATTTGATAAGGAAGTCAATCCAAGTGGTCTCACATCAAAAACTCTTCGGAATCCACGAGAATTGTCGAAACAAGTCAGCGTCCAGATTCTGTCCAGGTGCTGCGTCACCGTATTTGGTCCAATGGACCGTGTATCGTCTTTGAGCCCATTAGGAGGGCGCGTCCAGAGTAGGCGGTGACCCTAAGACCTTTATATTCAAGTGCCACCGCCGTCATTAGGTTTTGGGGGGTTTTGCTTAGATCAAATCTGTCCATTGACAGTCGCCGATTCATTGGTTTTTGAGACCCCACTTTGAGAACTTAATCTTTCACCTGCAGTTTGTCCCAAATCTTGAGCTGCGTTCTTCCGAATTCTCGCTTGTGTTCTTCGTTTCGTAGGCAGGGATTTGCCTTCGTGGCGAGGTCAACCGGTTGGAGACACGGTTGATAACCAGAGGAGTAGTGGTGCTAAGATTGCAGGGTTCGGTCTTTCGATCTGAAGCCGGATTGGTGTGTCACTTTCCGCCTAAAATGATAGTTACCTTCTACCTGACGGAAGATCGGGAGTCACGTCCCCATCAGATCCCGTCACGGACAAGCTGCGGAAACTGCCAAGATGGCCACTGCATCCATTCTGTTGTCAGTGGAACGCGGCCGTGCTCTGCGCCAGCGTGGTGGCGGTGGCGGGCAGCGGCGGCTGCGACCATCTCGACTGCAATGATGGCCCCTTCATGGCCGTCTTTGTGGGGAATCTGGTGTACGACATCGATGGCGTTGCACAAACGTTCACTTGCGTCTACTCATCTGAAGGACTGAAGATGATAGTTGGAGCGAGTCCATGCCCGTCTACACCGTGCGACCCTATTCCCGTTTTGATGAGGGGAACGTTGTCCTCGTCGGGAATGCCGACTACTTCATGGGTCACAGTGTGACCCCTGCAGACGGACCTGCAATCCTCAAGTATGATTTGCTGACACTAGAAGCGTCTCCCGTTCTCGTACCAAGAGTTGGCATCCCGAAACACATCTATCACCAACACACTATGCTAATGGCTACGGTGGATGGCAGGCTAGGATTTGCCTTCACTCTGTTCACGTCTACAAAGCCCAAACTGTACCTGTGTTCAAGGGAGCACGGTCCTGATGATGGAGATGAAGGATGGGCACAGAGCAGAGTCATGGATCTTGATGAGCTACTCCAAACAGAGATCAACAGATCGACCCATGTGGCTGCTTTTGCAGATACTGGAGCTGGTGGACTCATTTTCATATGGACAGGTGATGGCCTTTTCTCTCTCAATCTAAAGTCCGGGAGCAGCAAGTTGCTAGGAGGGAGCTTTGGCGACGGTCGCGTTGTTCCCGATATGAGCTTCTGCACTCCAGGTACATATTTGTTCACTTTATAATTTTCCCCTTTACACAATGATTATTGTTTAAGCATGAAAATATATAAATGTCAGATTATTACTGCATATGCTCTAAAGAGCAATGAAATGAACAATATGTGCTAATCAAAGCGTGATTTCTGAATCTCATCTAAACGGATTACTCTTATCCATGTATGTATTTTTCTGTTAATATGGACCATTCTTGAATTAGCTACCTATCCATATATATAGTCAAAAGGGGAAATATTCTCATCTTTAGAATAATGTGTGAATATATACCGCAGGAGAGAAACCTATCTACAATGTCATACTCCTACTTCAGCTGCTGCAGTCCATATATTAGTAATTAGTTTCAGGCCAACTTTTAAATATATATTAGTGTTATGGCAACCAGTGTGGACTGAGTGTTGTTGTTGCCATCGATTCCTCATATTTTGCGTTCGTGTTTTCTCTACAGCGTTGGGAGCAGTCTCTACAGATGAGGCACCAGGAAGTGGTGAGCCGAGTGCATAACTGAAGCTCAAATTACAAGTGCACAAGGTCTTCATAACCGAGAAGGAATTTATTAGGACAGACATGTTGTCTGCATTTGGTTCCTCAGACCTAAATGCCTTGTGGATCGCTACTATCAGAAATAATTAGTATTATCTTTATCTCTGAATTTGGTAGCTTGTTCTTTCTTGATCTTGTCTGGAAGATGAAAACTGAATCAGGACTATCATCTCTCTGTGCCTTGGAACTTGAGTTTGCAATCAAATTATGATAATGATATTAATTCCTCTGGTATGAAAGTATGACATGAAATTTTGAACTCTATTTGAATGAAATTAATTTCAATATGCTAACTCCAGTTTTATACAGTGAAGTCCATTAACCCACATATCAATGTGGAGATTGTTATGAATCAAACACCTGTCAATATCTTTTTTTTAGCCGAGCATTAGTTGGGGATAAAATAATTGCCTGGCATAATCTTGTAAGTAAAATATCGAACATTCGACTTTCCAGTGTGAGAGATTTTTTCACAGTACGATTGATGTATACAAATATCTGATAAATTGGAGTACCCATTTTAGTAATAAAGCTATGTAGAAGCCCAAAATTCCTGTTAAGATTAGAATTTTCCTTTGGTACCTTCGGCGAGGTGTAATTTTAAGAAAAGATATTTTAGCCAAAATAAATTGGACAGGTAGTCAAAGTGTTGTTTTTGTGATTGCCAACATACAATTTAAAAGCTTTTTTTACTGCCATCACACTAAAACTATTTGGAACCTTGTTTATACATATAGCTACTGAGTTAATCCCACCTAGATCCATCTCTCACATGTTTCGAACATGGCTAATAGGCCTTGGGATGGTGGAATGTAAAATATTTTTGTGGGGGCATTGCAACTCTTTGTTGGGCAATCTGGTGTACACATAATGATCTTGTTTTCGGAAGTAATAATATACTTCTTTTATGAAGGCTACATTTAGGGGAACATACTAGCTGTGATTTTAGGCATTGTTGTGAAATGAGGATAAAATGAAGATTATCTGCTTGGCGAGCAGAGCATTGGAGGTTGTCACTCTGGACATATTCACCAAGAACTAATGAAAAAGCAATTATAGAATCTGTTTATGATTTTCTTCCTTCCGTTTATTATGGCAATTTTCCTTTTATTCATGATTAGCAATTGAGCTTAAAACTCGTAAGACTTGACTGCGTGCGATGGCAGCGGCCAGAACTTTTTCATTTTCTAAAAAACAACCCACTTGATAATTAGCTCAAGGGAAAATAAACTAAACTAGCATCCTTAACAATATCCACATCTTTCCATGTCTACTGAAACAGAGTGTCATTGTTAGAGTCATAACTCATAAGGCATTGTATGTTTTTTCTTTTTCGGATTCAGAATTACTATGCTTTCTATAGTGGACGATCGACCTGAACTTAGAGCAAGAAGTCCTTTTGTTCACCTTCTTCAAATTTGCTCCAAGTTTGGTTCTCCTCTTTTCAATCACAAAACCTGATGTTTCACTTCCTCTAACTTTCAAAACAGATTGAATTTGCACTCTAGGCCATGTTTGGATGTAGTCGGTGAAGGACCGAAAGTGGCGACCAGAGACGAGGATGAATGGGAGCCTTAAATTTCTTTTCAGAAATGTTTGGCCGCTGTCCCAAAATCAAACCCCAAAGCACACTCACACAGGTGAGTAAATCATAAGCCTATGGAAGGTTAGATGTCTCCAAGAAATACAGCGTGACACTCAAGAATCGATACACAGGAACACCGCCGAGCAGACGGGAGAAAAAGTGTGGCCGAGCAGACCAATACAGGAACTCTCCACCTCTATAGAAAAGTGGCAAGGGTCCAACCTTAAACACCAGAGCCAACAAGTGACAAAGATGCTTAGAAAAGATCCACTCACCATTAGTAAACCAGTGCAAAAAGCGAAATTGAAAACAAATCGAAAACGAGCTCAAACAGGGTGAAACAGTGCGCGAACACAATTGTTACCGTAGCAGAGGACGCATGACTGTAGCAGCTGGCCCCGCGCAGAGTTGTTACTGTACCAGCATCTGGTGTTACTGTACCAGCATCTGGTCGTCGCGAAAACAGCCGCGAGTCGCACGAAAGACACCCAATCTCCTCTGTTTCAACTCCGATTGATCCCAAATTTTGTGGGCAGGCTCCTAAGGTAGCTAAGATGCTACTCCATGAAAATCATAGCCTTTCATGCCTCACAACTCCGGCAATCGAAAGATCTTGGTTTGGAACAAAGAAAAGGACCTCGAAAATAAAAACCGCCCGATCTAAGTACTCTTCCTGATTTAGCTCAATCCCTTCGGTGTAAATCTTCCTAGGGAGTTATAGCCCCTCACGGAACAAACGGTTCGCAAAAAGATCAACCACTGAGAGAGATAGACGACGAGAAGAAAGGGGAAAACGTGAGAATGCGAATAACAAAACGCAAATCACAAAGAACATATCATAAATCGAATTCGGATGGACACGAGGAGGTTAGGGCCTCCATTCCCGCTGCAATCTTTGGTTCTTACATAAATTCACCAATTTGTGGACCTCTCTCACAAGAAACCCTAAGGGGATGGGGAAACTAGGGAAAGAAGAAAAGGGAAAATGAAAGAGGTGAGAGAGATGGGGGCTCCCTCATCCTATTTAATAGGGCTATTATACAATCTCAATTTTGCACTTAGATATTTTGAGTCGAACCACATAACCCGAAGACGTTATGGTCCAACCCGAGGTAATCTTCATCCGATGGCCACCGCGCCCTTCATGAGATAGATTCGCCTCGACGTGAACTCCTCGATGCCACCACGTGCCGTCTGTTCCTCCTCGGAACCTCCGCCTGGGTTTTGAGGCCCAAACCTGTAAACCCGTCCACCCGATGGTTTTGAGGCCCAAACCACCAAACCGCTCATGAGTAGCGTACTCCATACGCGTCCTCCGCAACTCAACGCGTGTCACCGCCGTCCTCAACCGGCCATTCGCCAAGTCCTCCTGAGCCCCGTCGACTCGCACGTCTGCCGTATTGACTCGATCAACACGGTCACTCCCATATACACTTGTGCTTGTCGATGTCCCAAATGTCAGCCACCGCGGCTGGTCACCCGGCCTCCTAGTCCCTTAGTCTAAGCCTCACGTCCATCCTTCACTGCTCCTGATCCATTGGCACGGCACATCCCAACTTGACCTTCATCTCGCCGTCGACCACCGCCTTCGAGCTCCACACCTGCATATCACAAGCCAAGAGACATGTTGCACAATCCAACTCATGCCATGGTTAGTCACAGACTCAACCTAGGTCGTGGATCACGTTGACAATCACTCATCACAAAACAAACCACAAGGTCACATATCAGCCTTGTGTTCACAGTCGGATACGCATCAATACACATGTGATAGGGTGGATTGGTGTGGAACTTAACTAAATTCTATCCCAATATACTTCAACACAGGTGGATTGAGATGAATCCGACATCAAACAAGCACTATGTAAAAAAGGATCAAATCCAACACACATACTACAGACGACAGACTAAAACGTGTCTGTAGTAAAATGTTACAGACACTCTTTCTCTGACAAGCGTCTGTAATAAGCCAAGGGTTAACGCCCATCTGTAATAATAACTAACACAGACGTGTGTAGAAATTGGACACTATCACATAGATGTCCTAGGAAGAGTCATCTGTACCATCTTCCTAGGACAGACAAGTGTTCTATCTTCTAACGCTTGTTGCTAGACGCGTCCGAACTATGCCCGTCAGGCGCAGGTTCATCTATATGTGGTCACGGCCAGCGACAACGGACCGTCCATGGCATCGCCCCCACCACCTAGACGTCCATGGTGACAGAGCTCGTGCGCAGCGCCGCCCCTTCCCCCGGGCGCGCGCAGCTCTCCGAGACCAAGGCTGGCAGGAATCCGGCCGGTGGCGGGTGAGTTGGAGCAGGCGGCGGAGGTGTGCTTCGGCCAACCAATCGGGACGGCGGGGCGGGGATCCATGCCGGTGCGGGGTTCTCCGAGCGCGCGCGAGTGGGGCCGGTGGACGCGGACTCGTCGGAGTTCACGGACGTGGCCTCGCCTTCGTTCACGCTGCTGCTCAAGTCATCCATCAGGAACACGCCGCCGGGTGGTGCTCGAGCAGGATAAGGCCGACGAGCTGAGGAAGCCGACGCGCGTGGGTGTCTCCGTGCTCGCCGCGCATGGGCTGGTGCTGCACGACTCGCTGACGCCGTCGGGGTGGTCACCGCACACGCCAGGGCGGCACGAGCGGCCGCCGCGAGCTGCTCGAGCAGCAGCAGGGCGCGAGCAGCCGTGTCCACCAGCTGCTCGACAAAATGCCAGTGTGGCCTTCTCTGGTGGTAAGCAATGGAACAGACAAATGCATAATAGAGTACAAGCTTTGCGACGCCGCTTGCGAAAGCGAGCTCGAAAATGTTGATTGAGTCTCTGTGCGTATATTATTCTTGGTTTATGATTGGTGTTTTTTAGTTGAATGGTGAAAGGACATAATGATAACAACAATTAATAGGTGCTGGTTTTAGAAAATTTGGTACCCTCCTGCCTTAATCAGTTAGTAATTTCTTTCAATTTTGCGCAATCGAGGTCTCAACTTATTTTTCAGCAGTATACTTGTCTAGACTTAGAGCAATGCATAACTGAAATTAAGTAAACTTATTCTATGTAGCTTTATATCTTTGGCTACTGCTGTGTTTTACAGGAATTGGACATGCAGAACGTGCCAATCAGCTTGGAGGAGATTAGAGAGAATATCGCCATGTTCATTCTGTCGGAGATCGTGGACCAAAATGGCAAGTTTCATGACCCTACAAACTAACCAATGATGATGAATGGTTTTGATGCCATTGGAAGCATGCATATATATTTGTCAAGCAGCTTGAGATCAGCCATGTATGCAGTTTGGATTATATATGTCAATGAGCTTTTGGAGGTACACATTCGAATAATTGAACTTTAATCCCTTGTATTAAGGCAGTGTTGGCTAGCTAGTTTGGATTAAATGTGCACACGTTTATGGAGTTACACTAGTAATTAAACCTTGATGTGTGTTGTTTTTGTGTAATGTGATATATATGGTGCCGATGTGTATTGTATCATTTGCTGACGCCGGCGTGATGACGGAGCTGTGCAGCTTGACACTGTAGAGTGTACGACAGACGCTCTATTGAACGTGTGTCTGTAACATAATCACAACTTCAGACGCTCGTAGTTGTTGCGTGTCTGTAGGTTAATCATAACTGCAGACGCGTCTTCTTGTAGTCATAGACGCTCGTAATTGTTGCGTGTCTGTAGGATTATCGTAACTGCAGACGCGTCTTCTTTTAGTCACAGACGCTTCCACAGGAACACGCGTCGGTGGTTAACTCTTATTACAGACGGGCTTAAGAGCGTCTGTAATTTTCTTATCACAGACGACTTAACACTAAAGGTGCGTCTGTAATGTTTTTTTTACATAGTGAAGCCCCTAGGTGGTTGCGATGGCTATTTTATCCTATGTAGCAACGCATCAGTTACAAAGAAGATAAATCAAGCTTCATTAATGGTTGTATATAGAAAAAAAAAAGTTAAACAATATTGCTTTGCGTGGACTTTTTTTTCCCAACTAGATATATGCATGTGCGTTCAGGGTAACAAATTTATTTTTGCTCAAGCCTACGCCAACACACATGGATTGTGGCTTAGATGAATATAAAGTCTATTTTGTGATCTTTATCACCAAAAAAATTGTGTATATCAAGAGGAAGATTGCAGAAAAAAATATAAATTAACATGATAAATCTAATGATGTTAAGACCCAAACAAGCAATGGACAAAGTTAGCTTCCAAGTTGCATCTCAAATTTATGCTTTCCAGGCTCCACCACAAAATGGTGAAGCATCTTGCCACTGCCCGGCTACAACAAAGAGAAGATAAAAACCAGAAAAAAAGAACCACCTAAATCACCAACACCATTGACCCTTGGTCATACTTCTGCGTGTTGCCCGCCGTCGGCACGCGTGTCGCCGGCTCCTTGCCCACGCGTCGCCTTGACCATGCGCTTGCTGCCGCCGTCCAGCTAGATGAGATGCTACATGCTAGAACTGTTCGCTTTAGGCCGTTTAAACACCATGTAAATGCTACACGGTGGTGCTCTATTTCCGTTTAATCATCCGTTTATCCCATTTAATTGTCCATTTAGCCCATTTAATGGACTGATGTTTAGCCTGAATAATGATTAAACGGTAGGTGACCGACTGTTTACCATTTAGCATTTAGCGTTTAGCCCGAAAAGAAGTCACTTGACCATGGCGGTCCTCTCCTCGAACGCCTTGCCACGTGCAGCCAGTGAGCACCCTTGGCCCTTCTTCCGTTGTCCCCGTGTCGCGTGCAACAGCTTGGCCCAGAAGCTCATGGGCTCATGGCTGTCGTTCTCCTCTACTCCTTCCTCACCAGCAGGAATGCCGTATCACCCGCGACACGCGTGCCGCGCGCCTCATCTCGTCGTGGAACACAAGCTCATCGGCCGGGCTGGCGCACCCCGCCGCTACCGCGCTGAAGCCCTCCGAGGAGTAGGCCGTGGATGCCTCCTCGCGTGCCATGCTGTGCGGGTGAAAGTGTAGCTCACCATTAGAATCCTGCTCTCCTCGTGGCTTCCGTCCAACTGCTGCGCATGGGATTAGGACCTCGCCGTGTTCTGCTAGCGCCAAAC
Source organism: Saccharum hybrid cultivar R570 (assembly GCA_038087645.1). NCBI lineage: Eukaryota > Viridiplantae > Streptophyta > Magnoliopsida > Poales > Poaceae > Saccharum > Saccharum hybrid cultivar. The sequence goes on from JAQSUU010000368.1 coordinate 4,161,965, forward strand.
GGCCGTCCGCATCACGAGGCTGGCTCTCGCCGATGTTTGGACGCTAGTCCTGTTGTCCCTTGGCGACCTCGCAGCTCTAATCCTCCAGGCAGTACGGTTTCTGTCCTGAACTCCCGGCCTGGCGGCCTCCAAGAAGCAGCAAGCGCCAGGCAGTAGGGTTTCGTCCCGGGTCACGGCCTGGCGGGCCTCCAAGCTGGTACTCTCCTAGGACATGCAAATATGCCAACACATACAACACGAAGCCCACATATTTGCATGTGTGGGCTTCGTGTCGCATGTGTTGGCATGTACAAGTAAAGTCTCCAATGCGTGGCGTACATGTTTGCATGGTTTCCGTCTTGGTTTCGTATTGCATGTGGACATGCAAGGTTCAGTTTCGTATTGCATGTTTGGGATCAACGGAGCGGGGCGAGGGACAGAGCAGGGTGTAGGGGGCAGACGATACCTTAGGTATTTTTTAGGTGTAGATAGACTAGATATATGCCCGTGCACACGGGATCACAAAAATTTGACTCACACCTATGGTGGCAACGCATGTGGCTTCTGGCTTTGAGAAACATATTAAGATTTGTACAAATCTAATTACATAGAAGATGTGTCCTTCTCTAATTTTTTTTTCTCTTAATTATAATTATCAACGTCCGACATGTACCCAGCTCGTACATCAGAACTGGGTCCAGCGGGCACACGGGGTGTATGTGCCCCGCGCCGCACCGTAGTCGAATGACGTGGTTGGGAGCAGGGGCGACCCGCCGCCGGCCGGAGTAGGCTGTGGACCCATGGTCATCAGCACCGAGCGCACAGCGGCAGGGCTCCACTCCGGTTGCACACTCTGGAGCAGCGCGGCGAGCTCGACATGGGCGCGCTCGAGATGTTGTTGATTCCCACACACCAGGTGTCCATCCACGCCACCAGGATGTTCACCCCGGCACGAGCTTCAGGATCTCTGGTGTCATGCATGTTAGGCCCGCGTGACGAGAACGCCGCCACCACCGGCGAGGGGCAACCACACGATTGTCGCCCACGCCGGCGGCGAATACCGTGGTAGGCCACGTATATATGTCACTTAGGCCGGGTAAAGGACGTAGGAAACGGAGTCATGTACGTACGTAGAACGTAGAACAGAGAGAAGGAGTTTTCACGTAGGAAACTGAGTCACGTACGTAGGGAACAGAAGCGATTATTGCCCCGACGATATGGGTGTATAAAATAGATAGATACATACAGATAGTGATAGAGATTACGAATAATATAACAGGGAAATTGAAACTAACATCTAGGCCCATGGCGTTTGAGCCCACTTCATCCAGGGATTTGTAGGGCCCATCTACTCCACTTGACTGGAGGAGTCGCAACGCAGGCTAGCCCACCAGTTCCTCTCCCCGAGCGCACAAACCCTAGCACCGACCACCATGGCGGCGCCGCCGCCTCCGGATCCGGCGATTCTGATTGACGGAGTTGTTCCTCCTCCGCCTCCCACCGGAGGACCCTGCGATCCTCGCCAGCGCCGCCCTCGTCTGCAGGCAATGGTACCGCCTCATCACCGGCGCCGTCTTCCGCCGTAGATTCCGTGAGTTCCACCGCTCGCCACCATTGCTCGGCTACATCGCCAACATCCACAACGACATCAGCTTCGTACCTGTGTCATCAACTCGCCTGCCCCATGCTGACCGCCGCGACGTGCGAGCGGTCCACTCAAGCCTCTATTTCTCCCCCGAGAAGGATCTGGATGTCTTCCTCTCCGTGTGGGATCCCATCACTGATGAGCAGCGGGATCTGCCCGTGGTGCCACTGCCGGTGACCTTAGGCCCGTTCAGATCTAGTAACTGGGACGCGGCCGTCATCTGCGCCGTGGGAGACGGCTGCGACCATATCCATTGCCACTTCAAGGTCGTCTGCGTGGGAAGATCTCAAGGGAGGGACTTCTCTTGTTTCTATTCATCCGAAGCTGATAGCTGGAGTGATCCCATCTTTCATTCGGTTGGAGGCACTGGCTATTTTATCACGGGGACCTGTGTCCGCGTTGGGAGTGCCCTGTATTTCATGAGTGGTTGCAACCATCAAATCTTCGAGTACAACTTGCTGACAAATCAAATGTGTACTACTATTTACCTAAGAGTATCACCTAGCGTTGGAATGGAGGGCATGGCCACTGTGCTTATTGCTACAGAGGATGGTAGGCTAGGAGTTGCCAAGACAAGCAATTCAACACTTCACCTGTGGCTAAGGAAGCATGGAAGATGGGAAGAAAGAAGAGCCATTGAGCTTCGTACGCTGCTCCCAGAAGATGCCCTGCGTGATCCCCGATTCCCACCTGAAGCTTTCGCAGACAAACCTTGGGTGGCTGGTTTTGCAGAGACAGGAGCTGGTGTCATTTTCTTTAAGACACGCGTTGGGTATTTTGCTGTTGATCTGAGTTCAGGGAGGAGCAAGAACATAGGCGAGTGCTTAGGTTGGGGTTGCATTATTCCTTATGCGAGCTTCCGCACTCCAGGTACACATTTTATCAATTTTTAATTTGCCCATTTGCACAACCAGTAGCAGTTCAGCTGCATGAAAATATGGTCGATTGCATTGCATATGGCTCAACAACATTGTGTTATCTTTTATTTTCTTTTTTTGTGGGGAAAACAATAAGTCTGTCAATGTGAATAACTGAACATCATGTAAAAACCAGATTGTTCGTGCCTATATATTATCTACATAAAAGGTTACACCTGCATGAGCTTCTATAGTCCAAATATTAGCCTCATGGCAATCTTAAATGATATATTTCCTCAGTCATCTCTTGTATGCTAATGTCACTTGATAACATTGGAGAAATACAAATAGGATACATTCCTGGATCTGGACTAGTTTGAGTTCATCTTGAGGATGTTGTGGATATGTGACCATTAGCTGGATAATAAATCAATGCTGTTTTGTTGGCTCTTGTGTGATTTGTGTAGGCCCAATGTTCATTGTTACCATTAGTTCGTCATATTTTGTATTTGTGTTTCTTATGCAGCACCGGGAGCAGTCTCCACAGATGATGGATCAGGAGCTAGTGTTGTGGTCCTTACAGATGAGGAGCCAAGAGCTGGCTTGTCAAGTGAATAAGAAGCTCAAATTGCAAGTGCAAGGCTTTGTAAATCAAGAAGGAAATTACTAGACCAGAAGCATGCTTTTCGGTGGGATATCTTTACATGATTTTGCTGTTGTGCTTATCTTGTTCTGTATGCCTCAATGCATTATATATCGCTGATTTCAGGAATGATTAGTAGTAGCATTTATCTCTACAGTCAGTAGCTTGCTACCTAGTTTGAAGCTGTCTTGGGCTCGGCTGCAAGATGGTAAATGAATCAGGATTGAACTCACTTTGTGGTTGGGAACTTGAGTTTGCAATGAAATTATGAGAATGATATTGTCTCACGTATGGAAGTATGGCATGTGGAATTTAATACTGCCTATGATTGTGGAAATTTTTTCCTCTTCTACTTTTGGCATGGAACCAGGGAAGGAATTTAGCAAACTTTAATCCAGTTTTATAAGTAGTTCATTTGATTGCTTTGTTGAATATTCCTTGCGAATAGGTAGTAGGACCCAAAATAATGAGGACTGCTTTTGTATGCACTACGAGCAGGATCGGTGAACAACATTGAGCATGAGTTTTTGAGGCCTTTGACTGATGATAACATAGATAAAATTAAGGGTAGTACATCAGTTTTAGCTGCAACACTAAAATGATGTTAGTCTACTAATGGCTCTCAACCAAGAGAACTGATGGTGCTCGGTTTAGTTTCATCAAGGTTCAGAATTCAGAGATTGCTCTTGAACAATTTTTGTAGTCAAGTTAAACAGACTGAGGCTATCCTTTCCAACATCAGCAAGCTTTCCCGACTGCAGAAGGCATGCTCTATATATCTTCAGTATTTTGTTTTATTAGGATGCGCGGCAAAGGCCAATGGGTTGATCTTTCATCCGTCCGTTTATTTTACCCACTTGCATTTGGAAAAGAAAAGGGTGTTGATATCTAGCCAAATCTTCGACTCCTATTATGATGTATATGCTGAAGTATTTTTAATTCAGGCCTAGCTAGGTTACCATGTGCATATCTCCAAGGAACATCTTGAACCATTCAGAATGTTAGCACAGGAAAAGGAGACGAAATTGAGGAAACAGGAAAACATTCACATATGCTTAACAGATGGAAAGGGCTGAAAGAAAATCTTCAATTCATTTAGAAAATTCTATCAAGAAGTCTTAGAAAAAGAAATCACAGGAGCTCCTTAATTCACCCTGATGCTACAGACCAACAAAGTTGCTTGAAGATAAAATAAGAAACCTCTGTAGGACAATCTTCGTTGATCAGTGTACATGGATGTAGACTGTTCTTAGCATCATCAGCTTTTTACAGATCAACTGTGCTAAAAAAATAAAATAGGATCTTGAAAACAATAAAGGAATGCGTACTTGAAAACCTGAAAACATCTCATTCCTTTGTGGCTGCCCTTATGTCTGCTACTGCTTCAGCAACCTGACAGCCTTCTCACCAAGTCACCATCTTATCATAGAGTTATAACCTGTTTGCCCGAAGTTAGAGCTGTTAACTGAAAGTTATCAAGCTACAATTAGACTAGAGGAACACTCCCATAAAAGAATACAGCATTTAGGCTCTAAAAAAATTGTTGCTTCTGCCTTGACTAGCATAGAGGAGCAGGTCCAGCCAGTAGCACACTTACTATCTTACAAAACATTTTTAATCAAGCTCTAAATACATGGCACGCACAAGCTATGAGGACCAGACAGTGACAGTGAAGCCGATACAGCATAGAAAACTCTTCCAATGTAATGAAACAAATGGCTATTGCACCGATGAAATGCGTGGCAACTGGCTGGTAAGTAATATATGAAATTCTTCAAGTTTCTGTGGATACGAAATATACTGTATAATAACAAAGCAAAAAAAGGTTCATGGTGCAAGCTCCTTCCAAATAAAATATGTGTGGAAATTAACAATGTGGGGTTTTTAGGATTAAAGCTCCTAGGTCCCACAGAACTTTACCATCATCATGAGCAAACTGCACCCGCTTAGATAGAGATTCAATTTCATTCCACTTCTACGCCAACAAAACCTAGGTTTTGGTAACTAGAGCTTCACAGTGATGCTCATATATGCAAACACGATATCTGCACTGTATTGATGGTAATTAAGTAACTATAGCTGCTTAAACTAGTTCTCACCAAGGGGGTGAGCAGTGGTGATCCACTGGTCCCGACTGGATAGATCAATCAGATAAACCTGCATTAGCACTAAGTGATAAGCTACCACGAATAAGTATTATTATGTAATGGTAACATGGAGCATATTTTTTCAGATGAACATGGAGCATAGGGTAACTTTGTTTCTAGACAAATGGCAGGAGCTTTGTTCCTTTTCATTTAAGCAAGGAGCATAGTTAGCTAATTAGTTTTTCTACATTAGCTGCTGGTTTCACTCCCTGTAAATTTGTTTTTGTGACCTAGGCCTTTGATTCTGATTGGTCCAGAATTTTGCAACTTTTTTTTTGTCTAAATGGATGGCGGTGTGCTCCTGCCAAGTCTAAGCGCTCAGTGTAGGAGCAATCAGTGATCTAGTGTAGTGTGTAAAATGGATGAACTAGATGCTACGGCCTATGGGTACTAGTGATCAGATGGTACCATCAAACTAACGACAGAAATGACATCAACGAAATATTTACCTATGAAGGTATCCACGACTATAAACTGGAGCATAGAAGCAGATAAATGGCAGTGATCCACAAAAGATCTAGTGCCTCAAGTAGCCATGTTAACTCCGTTCTCCTTGAGACAACGGATTTTAAAAACTAAGGGTAAGTTCCTTGTGCATTTTTCTTTTCAAAAAAAAAGAAATTGCATTTTTTTAAGCTATTGACAAGGTACAACCCACAACACCCTCGTAAGTATGTTTTTTTAACTAGCATTCTACATTAATGTTCATATATACAAATAATACTTTCTTATTACTCACATGGTAAGTACCTATCTGCAACTAAAAAAAGTAACCACCAGCTTAAACTTGGTTCTCATCACAGAAGCAATTAGTGATCCCCAATGGCACTGGATTGAGAAATCACATGAACTTGCATCGGTAGTAATTGACTGGTTGACTGAAATATTTAAAATTAGTTGAATCCCCCGTGCGTTGCCGAGAAAATTAGAGATAATATTTTAGATAAAATAATAGAATTAATGATATAAAATATGATGTAAATGAATTTATTTTACATATGTTTAGATTTCTTCAAAAAGACGAATAGATATAGACCAATCATATAGGGATTGATAGTGGCTTTTCGTGAACGGTCACGGAATCTATAGATGAAACTGAACAAAACCAATGTTAGAAATTTAGGCATTTTAATGTTTAATTTAATCCAAAAATATCGTAGTAAATTCGTGACAACAAAATGGGCATGTGTGAACTACTATGATGAACATACTAATCATGTTTAATAGCACAAAAATCTTACTGAATATAGAAACAATAAGATTAGAAATATACCTAGCGGAGGGATCCATGCTCAAGGCACCGGTGGCTCTATGCACACTAGTCAACATAGTGCGTTGCTCAATGTCGCGGACTATAGTTGATGTAAGACGATGTACACAGTGCAGTCCCTCGAATATCGACAAGGAAGAAGATGGAATCATCGATCGGATTGGCAACGAGCAGTCACGTCAGACACTCCCAAAAACCTGACCGCTCGGCACACTCGAGCAGGTGACACAGACGTGGATGTGGTTCCGAAGGCCCCTTTTCCAATCCACTGTGCACGCAGAGGATCGGAACGGTGAAGCTCGGGAGCAACACAACAGTGAGAAGAGGATGCAGTGTATTTTATCTCGTCCATGCGGCCAAAGGCAAGCGCTCCTTCTTATAAACGCGGAAGGTGGAAGATGAAGTGTAGAGGATGAACCTCAACGTCATGATGCGCAATGAAGTGTCCATCAATCACCAGTAACCACTGCCATAAGCATGGAGGTTACCAGTAATTACAACAATAACGATAACCATGGGAGTTAACCGCAACCATAACTATAGCCGTTGCAAGTTTAGCCATCAACTGTATTTAGTCCACCGTTTTATTGCACCTAGCATCTAATATGGCCTTAGAATTTATTTGATTTAATTAATTAAAATATGGGTCAGACCCATATTAAATCCAACAAATGAGTGACTCACAATAATTTATTATAACTCAATAAAGCACTTTAAGTATGTTATCTATATGATTGAGGAAACCTTTTCCACTTTGCATGGAAAGCCATCTCCAATAAAGAATTCTAGTTGAACAAAGATATTATGGACTAATCCTTGGCCACATAGGAGTGCAATCTACAAAATGATTCCTCAAACATGTAGTCCAGTTGCGCTTTCATTGTCAAATTCGTTTGCCTGCAACATCGTGATGTACTTTTGCAACATCTATATGAAACACTTGCAATATACCTCTGAAACATCTAAAAAATTGAAACAAACACTTGTAACATGTGCTTTCAGTGTAACAGCTCCTTGCTGCGCGGAGAATGGAGGCTCGTCGGTGTATGGAGTTCACTGTAGGTAGTGGCCTAGCAACACTTGTAGGCGGCGGGCTGGCGGCGGCGGCACGACTGTACGACACGGAAGGGAGGCATTGGCCGTGCAACGCGGCTGAGAGGCAGCGGCCACACGACTAGGAAAGACCAGCTGCGTGCCGCGCCTGCCGGTAGCCGAGCACCGTGCTTGGCAGGGCCAGCGGCTAAGTGCTGCGCCTCGGAGGCGGTCATGTGCCATGCCTAACACGAGGCGAGTGGATAGGAGCGATAGGAATGAGTGGATAGGAATAAGCGGGATAGGAGTGATAGGAACGAATGGATAGGAACGAGTGGATGAGCAGATGTTTTTATTTTGAGAAACTGAGGAGCAGGGGACGGGGGTTTATTGGACTGGCGTCGCGACCCCGTGTCCGTCCGGACGGCCGCTTTCCAGGGTACCTATATGTATGGACTACTAGGAGCTTGAGCAATGTGAGCAGACGCCTGTAGGATGCCGGGGGTTGAGGAATCATCCTTGCCTCCTTAGGATATACTAGCAAATATGCCAGTGCGTTGCAACGGGAGAAAAACGCTGACACGTTCAAACCCGATGAAACAAATAAACGAGACCTAAAACTTATCTTGTTATGAAAAATAGCAAATATGTCAGTGCATTGAAACGGAACGTATACATATCATACACTTAAAGGTTTATTTATTTAATAATAAATGGTTTATTCGTGCTCACTGAAGTGATCGGGAGCCAATCAATTAATTGCATGCATTAGTTTTAATAGAAAACATACCCGTGTATTGCAACGGGATCCAATACGTAGTGAGTTATAGAACAGGTCATGAGTTCGAGTGAAAAGTTAAATTAACATAGTAATAAAAATCTTTGTTTCTTAAGAAGTCAAAGATTAAAATGGTTGTGGTCTCTTATTTATTGTTTGTTTTTACTCTTATTATATTTATAAGAACACAAAAAAAACAGGTGAAGAAAACAATAAAAACAAAATCAGAAAAGTCGAGCTAGTGTCAAAAATATCCACGAGAAAAAAATCTGAGCATACTCGAAGCCAAGTAGAAAACGATCATGACAAAAAAATTGAATGTACTCTAGAAAATAGCCACGGAAAAAATCAGAACATATGGGGAGCCATGTGAAAAGCGTTCAAATAAATGTAAAGCAACACATACTCGGAGCAAGTAGAAATGGAAAAACCAGGAAAAAGTGAAAAAAGAACAAAAAAAACGAAACAAAGAAATTCTACCCTTCTTTCCTCTTTATTAGATTTGTATTCTTATATTTTTGCACTTAGATTAAGATTCCTATTCCGGTTACTCGGAGCCAGAGAGATTTAATTGGATTAAGAATCCTAGTTGTCCATATTATTATATTTTTCCTGTTTGGATTGGATTAAGATTTCTATTCCCCTAAAATCAGAGAGATCTAATCTAATTAGATTAGGATTCCTAGTTATATAAAGAGAAGAGGTATAGACGGTTTTCCACATTCACAAAGTTAGTTAAGGGTTGGTTAGACAAAAAAAAATAGGTGGAGAAAAAATTTATCTATTTATTATTACTAGCAAATATTCCCATGCATTGTGAAAGGATCTAATAGGCCTAGAGGGGGGGTGAATAGGCGGATCTAAAAAACCTGAAACTCAAAACTCAACGCGGAAGTTAAAACACTGACCGGTACTACCGGTTGGTTTGGACCGGTACTACCGGTGAGGGATCACCGGTACTACCGACGCTGACCACCGGTACTACCGGTACCCTACTGAAACTAAGAAATCAGAGATTTACGAGTTGTGATTTCAGATCTGAGTTTTACCCCACTACCGAAGATGATGTTGATGAAGTTTATGAACTCTTCTTTCTTGTTCCTTCACCAAGAGTAGATCGAGCACCCACAACCTATGAAAGAGATATGAAAGAGGGAGAACACAAAGAACAAGTAATATCTCAAGTGAACACAAATAACAACAACAACAAGCACGCGGGACACACGATTTAATCCGAGGTTCGGCAACCCCACAAAGGAGTTCCTACGTCCTCGTTGTTGAGGTGACCACTAAGGTCGGAGTCTATTCCACCTCCTTGCCTCCCTCAAGCAACCACAAAGGTTAGCCCAAGATTTCCACTAAGAATACAAGGGTAATACAAACTCTTCGGGGTGCCCTCACAAGTACAACAACACGGGCAACCACGAAGAACACCTAGCCGGCTAGGGTTCCAAGAACCCAAGAGTAACAAATACAAACCAAGCCAACTAGGAGGGGAACCAAGTGCTCAAGATGTGAATCGAAGCTTTCCACTCTTAAATCTCTCCTCTCTACTCAGATCTTGCAAGGGATTGGATTTGAGAGCAAAGAAGAAGAGAGAGTGGGTGAGTCAATGCTTGAGAGCTGTTTGTCTGAAGGTTGGTAGGAGTAAATGGCGTGGGTAACGGTTAGAAATGAAGGGGAGAGCTATTTATACTCTTATCTTCGAAGCGGTACCGGTACTACCGGTGAACCCACCGGTACTACCGATCCTAAGGGTTTCGACCGTTACAACCAACCTACTGGAGACTATTACGAGAAAATAGCCTACCGGTACTACCGGTCTTTCACCGGTACCACCGGTCAACGACCGGTACTACCGGTAGTACAGATTTTGGCGAAGACAAGTTTTGCGGGAAAAAGACTTACCGGTACTACCGGGCTTTCACCGGTACCACCGGTCAAAGGCCGGTACTACCGGTCCACCACCGATACTACCGCTAGAACAAAAACTCGCAGAACTAAGGCGCTGACACCGGCGGGATTTATGCCTACCGGTACTACCGGTGGTTCACCGGTACTACCGGTACTCCCAGGCATAAAACACTTCTCTAAGTGTCCGTGAGTGCAAAGGTGTCTCTCAAACGCTTAAACCAATACAAATTGAGCACAAGTTTTCCCTCTAGATAACCTAATTTGTATCCCTCTTGATAGTGCGGCGTTTCCTATAACTCAAGTCAAAAGATAAAATCTAATCTATCCACTTGAGACGGAACGCTTTTCAAACAATGGAATTGAGGGTGCTAACATCACCAAATGTGACCATACAAATTCTTTCATTGAACTAACACCTGCATATTCACTTAGATAGACATGTTAGTCCCTAATTTGATTGTCATTAATTATCCAAAACCCACAACGGGGGCGAATGCACTTACAAACTCCCCCTTTTTGGTAATTGATGACAACCAACTTAGGCTTACATAAGATGTAGAGAATTGAAGATTTTTGAATTTCAAACTTTACGAGAGGCTCCCCCTCAGTGTATGCATTGAACTTGAATCTCAACATTGATCATAATCAATATGCATACATAAGGGAAGCTCCCCCTAAATTTTGCAATTCGTGGGGTGCCTAAAAGTGTGTGACAAGAATTATATCGTGATGCATGAGACATGACTTATCACACAAAAACAACACAGGAAAAATAACATCTAGGCAAACATAACAAATAAGCATAAGTGATTTGCCTACAATCATCCATCATCACACCAATAGTTCTTAGTCCACCAAACATAGTTCACCACTGGGTTTGGAATTATAACACGAGCATTAACTACCTATTACATAGATGATAAGCCTAACACTCCCCCTTTGGCATCAAATGCCAAAAAGGGGTAGGCACGGAAACAACCAAGGTAGCAAAAACTAATAAGGCTCCGAGAACTCGCGGTCATCGTCACTGTCGTCGCCGTCGTCGTCGTCGTCGGTCGAGTAGTCAACCAACCCTGGCGATGGAGGGACCGTCTTCTTACCACGAGGGTCATCGGACGGGCCAGCCTCCTCACTAGGACCAGAGACGGGAGCACCATACGACGCATTGTACTCGACAAAGGGATCCCGAAACTCACGGAGAGGACTTTCAGGAGGATCAATCTGTAGGTGCTGCTCAATACGCCTTAGGCGACGATCATCCTTCTCAGCCTTGTAACAGAAGGCCTCCCAAAGCTTCCCCAAAGCATACTTGATGACACCGCCACCACGCCGACGACGCTCCGAGGAGGAGCGAGTAGGAGCAGTAGCAGTACCACCACAGTAAGCACCGCGGGAGGAAGTACGAGTGGCCGGACCACGAGTGGAAGAAGGAGAGGAACCACCACCAACACCTCTGGGGCCCAAATGACGCACGGAGTAGGACTTGTGCACAGTATTGTGATGGAATGAACGACCCACCACTTGCTCAATGATATACATGAGATATGGAGCATAAGGCACAGACTTGTGGGGATCATTTGCAGCCTGCTCAATCTTGCGCCACATGAAGTCAGTGATGGAAAAACGATCACCACCAGTTCCAAAACGGCAAAGGACCTTAGGAGCATCTAGCATGAGATGAATAGAATCTCCAATCTTCGGGTCCAAGGTAAGGCGAATGAGATTGTTGAGGACATAAAAGTACGACTTCAAATGAGTGGTAGTGAAATCAACAGTCGCACCAGGCTTGTATACCTCAGCAGCCTCTAAGTCATCGTGAGAGACAGAGTCTGGAAAAATGTCAAAAAGACTAGAAGCACCCCTGTCCTCAGCAGTAAACCCAAGAAGGCGTGAAAAAGTCCGATAATCACATCTGTAATGGACGCCTTGGGTAAGCCAATGTAGTACAAGGTTCTGAGAATCAATCCACAGAGTTGCATAAAACTGACAGATAATCTCATCATTCCAATTATGCTGGAACGTCATAAGAGGAAGCAGACGACAAGCATCAAGATCAGCAACCAAACAGTGAATGTCAGGATTGTTCAAATTATCAAGAGAGGCGCGCTGCACCCACTTGTGCTGGAAGATTGGCGGAGAAGAGCCACGCTGCCCACTCTTGAAAAGAACCTTGTAATAATAATCCGAATGCATGCGGCTCCAAAAACGAACATCCACACTAGGATTGCGGATAAACTGATAGGGATTCTCACTGCGCTGCACCCGTAAATCACCCGCTCTCTTAGAATAATCAACAGGAAGAGAGGGTTGATAACCACCTTGATTCTGAGGACCGGACATACAAGGATTTGCATTTTGATGAAATAAAAGCATCCGGTTGGCAGTGGCAAGACCAATTTGAATAGGGGATTGAGCCACAATGTTAGGGTCAATAGAGCGACCCTCAATTTGCATAGCGGCAAGCTGTGGATTCTCACCTGCCGGACGCTGACCCTGCACTTGCTCGCTATGACGACGCGGAGGATTGGGGCGTCCCATACTCGAGAGAGGAGCAGGCACACCTTGGGACTCAACATCATCTTCATCTCCAATGCCACCGCCACCTCCACGGCCGCTAGAACGAGCGGCAGTCCTTCCACGGACAGGCCGGGAAGCACTACCACCATCACCTCCACTGGGACGAGCGGCCCTCTTGGGGTTCTTCCTTTGCATGCTTGAAGATGAAAGAAGATCGAATCACAGCAAAGGAAGAAGTTTGGGCAACTCCAAAGCACCTTCACTCGATCCCCACGACAAGGGGAAACTTCTCCTCAAAGATCGGCAAGAGAGGTGGAGGGAGGAGGGAGATCGAGTGGGGGTTGGAAGGGGCGGCGCCGTCGGTGATGGTAGGATGCGGGCACGGGGAAGACGAATGAGGGAAGAAAGATCACAGCCCCTATTTATACCCAGCCGCAACTTACACTGCCGGTACTACCGGTGGAGAAGCACCGGTACTACCGGTCAGGTCGACAACGGCAGCAGGCGATGCGAGAAAAAGAACTACCGGTTGTACCGATGTCTAATCGGTACTACCGGTCATAGACCGGTACTACCGGTCACCCGGCGGTACCACCAGTGGTTCCAGTGCAGGAAGAAGTGAGTGAGAGATGGTGAACATATATGATGAACTAGAACCAACTCAAGCATGACCAGATTTCATAGAAATAACACAAAACTATGAACATGCTTAAGAAGAGAAAATAGATTTTGAAATCTCATCCAATTTTTTTTTAAAAGAGTTTTCGCCTAGCTAGAATCAAACAAAATATGTCCAAAAAATCAAGCCACGTTACGAGAATCAATGATATTTAGTTCACTCCTCAAAGCACAAAATTTTGACTCATCTAGGGGCTTTGTGAAGATATCGGCTAGTTGCTTTTCGGTGCTCACATGATGTAAAGCGATATCTCCTTTGGCTTCATGGTCTCTCAAGAAATGATGCCGGATGTCTATGTGCTTTGTACGAGAATGGTTTACGGGATTGTTAGCCAATTTAATGGCACTCTCATTGTCACACAAGAGGGGAATCTTGGTTAGCTCACAACCAAAGTCTTTCAGGGTCTGCTTCATCCAAAGTAGCTGGGCACAGCAAGCACCGGCAGCCACATACTCGGCTTCGGCAGTAGACAAGGCAACACTATTTTGCTTTTTAGAGCTCCACGACACCAAAGACCTACCAAGAAATTGGCAAGTCCCGGTAGTGCTCTTTCGATTTACCCTGCAACCGGCATAATCCGAATCGGAGTAGCCAAGTAAATCAAAAGTGGAGCCCTTAGGATACCACAAGCCAAGATTAGGAGTGAGCACTAGATATCTCAAAATTCTCTTAACAGCCACTAAGTGACATTCTTTCGGATTAGCTTGAAATCTTGCACACAAGCACACACTAAGCATAATATCGGGCCTAGATGCACAAAGGTAAAGTAAGGATCCAATCATGGAACGATATACCTTTTGATCGACGGCCTTTCCATCCTTGTCGAGATCAAGATGCCCATTGGTTGGCATCAGTGTCTTGATGGGTTTTGCTTTCTCCATGTCAAACTTCTTCAACATGTCAAGAGTATACTTCGTTTGACAAATAAAGGTTCCTTCCTTGAGTTGCTTGATTTGAAAACCAAGAAAGAACTTCAACTCTCCCATCATAGACATCTCGAATCTATTCGTCATAATCCTACTAAACTCCTCACAAAAAGCCACATTAGTACTACCAAATATTATGTCATCGACATATATTTGGCAAATAAAGATATCATTATTGACTTTGCGAGTAAATAAAGTTAGATCGGCCTTGCCTATCTCAAACCCTTGTTTGAGTAGGAAGTCCTTAAGACAATCATACCAAGCTCTAGGGGCTTGCTTAAGCCCATAGAGTGCTTTGTTGAGCTTATAGACATGATCAGGATTCTTGGGATCTTCAAAACCCGGTGGTTGCTCTACATATACTACTTCAGAGAGGGGGCCGTTGAGGAATGCACTCTTCACATCCATTTGATATAGCTTGAAGTTGTGATGGACGGCATAGGCAAGTAAGATCCGTATTGACTCAAGCCTTGCCACCGGTGCATAAGTTTCCCCAAAATCCAAACCTTCAATTTGAGTGAATCCTTGAGCTACCAACCTCGCCTTGTTTCTTGTGACCACACCATGCTCATCTTGCTTGTTGCGGAAAACCCATTTGGTTCCAATCACATTTTGTTTAGGTCTTCCCACCAATGTCCAAACTTCATTACGAGTGAAGTTATTCAACTCTTCTTGCATTGCAATCATCCAATCCTCATCATCAATGGCTTCTTCAACCTTTTTAGGCTCTTTTGGAGACACAAATGAGAAGTGTTCACAAAAGCTTGCAAGCCTTGACCTTGTGACGACTCCTCTTTGAATGCTTCCCAAGATGTTATCAACGGGATGATCTCGTTGAATGGTATGATGTACTCTTGGGTGAGGCACTTGAGTTCTCCTTTGGATTGGACCTTCATCTTCATCATCCTTGTCTTGGTTGATTGAAAGGTCAAGATTAAGATCTTGTGTGAAGTTGTCTTTATTTCTATTTCGATCATCAACTTGGTTGCTATCTTTGACTTGTGGTGAATTTTGAATGACTTGAACACTTGAATCATGTCCATTTCTTGATGTAGAACCATCATCATGGACATTTATTGACTCATGATGCATATGCGGATCATGAATGGTTTGCTCTTGTTCATATTCATCATCTTCTTCAATGGGCTTTACTTCACCGGTAGCAAGCTTCTTGATCACTTGAGAGGATGGTTCTTCTTTACCTATAATGTCAACATTGACTTGCTCCTTCTGAGAGCCGTCGGTTTCATCAAATGTCACGTCAATCGCTATTTCAACTTGACCGGTTGTCTTGTTGAAAACACGATAGCCATGTTCGTTAGTACCATAACCAAGCAAGAAACCTTCATCAACCTTTGGTGCAAACTTTGAGCTTTTGGATTTCTTGTTAAGTATGAAACACTTGCATCCAAAAACTCGAAAGTAATGCACCTTAGGTTTGTTACCGGTAAGAAGCTCGTAGGCGGTCTTTTTCATGATTTTATGAAGATACAAGCGGTTGATTGCATGACATGCCGTGTTGACCGCTTCCGCCCAATACTTGTCCGGAGTCTTGTATTCATCCAACATTGCTCTTGCCGCTTCTATGAGTGTTCGGTTCTTTCTCTCCACCACACCATTTTGTTGAGGAGTATAGGGAACCGAAAACTCATGCTTGATTCCCTCTTCATTAAGGAACTCTTCAATATTGGTGTTCCTAAACTCCGTCCCGTTGTCACTTCTCACTTTCTTGATCTTCACTTCAAATTCGTTTTGAGCTCTTCTTGCAAACTTCTTGAAGATTACTGGAGTATCACTTTTATCTTGCAAAAAGAATATCCAAGTGAAGCGGGAATAATCATCAACAATAACGAAACCATATTTGTTACCTCCAATGCTTATGTAAGCATTGGGACCAAATAAGTCCATGTGAAGTAGCTCAAGTGGTCTCATTGTTGATACAACATTTTTGACGGGATGCTTGGCTCCAACTTGTTTGCCCGCTTGACATGCGCTGCAAATCCTATCTTTCTCAAAAGAGACATTTGTTAGTCCAAGGATGTGTTCGCCTCTTTGAAGGTCGGCCAAGTTCCTCATTCCAACATGGGCTAGTCGGCGATGCCATAGCCAACCCATGCTAGATTTTGCCACTAAACAAGTCTCGGGCTTCACTTTACTAGATGTGAAATCAACTAGATAAAGTTTGCCTTTCAAACAACCCGTGAAAACAATGGAGGAATCCTTCCTTTTAGAGACTTCCACACCCACATTGGTAAAGAGACAATTGTAGCCCATCTCACAAAGTTGTGAAACGGATAACAAATTGTATCCTAACCCTTCCACAAGTAATACATTTGAAATAGAATTATCATTTGAGATAGCAATTTTACCCAAACCAAGGACGTCTCCTTTACCATTATCACCAAACACAATGCGTTCACTTGTACTTTGATTTGGTTGAAAGGAGGTGAACATATTCTTCTCTCCGGTCATATGATTAGTGCATCCACTATCTAGCACCCAACTTGTTCCACCGGAGGAGTATTCCTACAAAAACAAATTAAGCCTTGATTTTAGGTACCCAAATTGAATTGGGTCCTAAGGGGTTAGTCACATAGGTCTTGGGCACCCAAACACTCCTTATGATTTGCTTCTTCTTGAGTGCACCAACATACTTCACAACAATCTTACCATCCTTGCCCCAACAACACATATAATCACTAGCATAGCTTCGTGAAATGGGTACTTGTTGCTTGGAGGTAAGCACTTGCTTCTTTTTGTTGTTAGCCTTGGTCTTAACAAATGTGCTTGAAGGAGTGGCAACGTTGTTGACCTTGTTGATAAGATCGTCTAGTCCCACACCCTTGTTGAATCTCACACAAGGCACTCCATTGATCATGTTCCTTCCATTTGCTTTACCATCATACCTATTGTAGCCAAGTCCATCCTTGATGAGGGGGTGTCTTGATGACTTGTACATGGTTGTTGATTGCTTCTCCTTGCAACCATTCTTGATAACCATGTTCAATCTTTGAATCTCTTTATCTTTCTTTTCTAGCTCAACAAGGTTAGTACCACAAGCACTTATATCATGATTATAACATCTTTTACATCCTTCACTAGTTGAAGCATTGGAATCACCGGATTCCTTAGGATGGATGGAAGTGCTATTCCAAAGAGTTTCATAGCTAAGTTCAAGAGTATAATATTTATCTTTGAAGCTTGTGAGGCTTTCTTGAACCAAGCTATGTTCACTCTTTAAACTAGATAAAGAGTCATTAACCAAAGAATGTTCCTTAGTCAAACGTTCATATGAATCTTTGGCTAAGGATAATTCTTTGTTTAATTTCTCAACTTTCTCCTTTTCCTTAGAAAGACATGCTTCAAGTTCAAGGTTCTTCTCTCTTTCCACTAGGAGCAATTCCCCTTGCGACTCGATGCATGCTTCCCGCTTTTCTAGCTTTTGGATTAGTTTTATTATTTGAGAGCCGGCCGATTTTCCGAATTTCTTTATCATGTTGTTTGCAAGTTCATCATCATTTTCATCACAACTACTACATTCATTACTAGAGTGAGTCGGAGAGTTGTGTGGTACCTTCTCTCCCTTTCCCATAAGGCAAGTAGGAGTGTAGTAGTCGTTGTCGATGAGATTCTCGAAGATCCTAGGTGATAAAGATAAGTCGGTGAACAATGATGGTGACGAAGAATGGTTGATGATGCGCTTGGGTTGAGAGGAAGAAGTCTCTTGAATAGCAATCGTTGCTACACCCTTCTTCTTCTCCTTATCTTTGTCATTTGAATCATCACTTTCATCATTTGATTCCCATTCTTCACCAAGATGTGCTTCACCTCTCTTCTTGCCTTTATGCTTCTTGTCATCATCTTTGTTGTGCTTGTGCTTCATCTTCTCTTTTGGACAATCGGCAATGAAATGACCAATATCTCCACAACCATAACAAAATCTTTTCTTGTATGGCTTGGCTCCACTCCTCTTCCTCTCCTTCTTCTTTTTCAAGTATTTTCTATAGTTTGCAACTAGTAGAGCTTCTTCCGCATCGGAATCTTCATCTTGTTCTTCATCACTTGACGGATCATGAATATCTTTCTTCTTGCCTCTACCATGAGATGCCTTGAGAGCAATATTCTTCTTTTGACTTGATGCTTCTTTTGCTTCATCTTCTAAGCACTCATGGTGTTTCAACTTGGCAAGCATTTCTTGAGGTGTCATTGTGTCATAGTTAGGTCTTTCCATGATGACCGAAGCAAGAATGTTGTTCTTTTGTCTATATACTCTACACAACTTTCTAGCCGCCGAGTTGTCATCCCAATACGTGTCACCAAGAGCTCTTATTCTATTGATCAAGGTCATGAATCTATCAAACATAGCTTGGGTAGTTTCACCTTCAATCATCCCAAAGTTCTCAATCTTGCTTTGAAGTAGCTCAATGTTTCCCTTTCTCACACTTTTATCACCTTCAAATGAAACCTTCAAGGTATCCCAAATTTGCTTTGCACTTTCCATGCCGTTTACCTTGTTGTAATCTTCTTGATTTAGGCATGATAGAATCAAGGAAGCAGCTGTAGCATTTTGTTGTATATCAAGGTAATCTTCGGTTGTCAACTCACCATCTTCTTTCAAAGCTTTAACACCCACTTCCACAATCTCCCAACATCTTGCGGCAATAAGATGCATCTTCATTCTATGAGCCCAATCGGTATATCTAACTCCATCAAATTGAGGTGGTTTACCGGGGTTGATGGTTGGCAAGTGTGTATTGGGTTTGCTAAAAGAAGAGTACTCATATGGAACACGAGTAAACCCTTTAGGTGTCTTGATTGCTTCATTCTCACCATCTCCATCACCACCACTTGCCACATCTTCAATCTTCTTACTTACGGCTTCCTTTAACTTATTCATGTCATCTTGCATCTTGTTCATTTGCTCTTTTTGTTGCTCTAGAAGCCTGTCACTGAGTTTCTCGGCAAGCAGCTCAACTAGCTTGTTCAAGGTGTCATCATCAAGGGTAGCCATGCTTTCTCCTCACGTGGTGAAGCGCTAAACATGAGGAAACCTGCTCTGATACCAATTGAAAGGATCTAATAGGCCTAGAGGGGGGTGAATAGGCGGATCTAAAAAACCTGAAACTCAAAACTCAACGCGGAAGTTAAAACACTGACCGGTACTACCGGTTGGTTTGGACCGGTACTACCGGTGAGGGATCACCGGTACTACCGACGCTGACCACCGGTACTACCGGTACCCTACTGAAACTAAGAAATCAGAGATTTACGAGTTGTGATTTCAGATCTGAGTTTTACCCCACTACCGAAGATGATGTTGATGAAGTTTATGAACTCTTCTTTCTTGTTCCTTCACCAAGAGTAGATCGAGCACCCACAACCTATGAAAGAGATATGAAAGAGGGAGAACACAAAGAACAAGTAATATCTCAAGTGAACACAAATAACAACAACAACAAGCACGCGGGACACACGATTTAATCCGAGGTTCGGCAACCCCACAAAGGAGTTCCTACGTCCTCGTTGTTGAGGTGACCACTAAGGTCGGAGTCTATTCCACCTCCTTGCCTCCCTCAAGCAACCACAAAGGTTAGCCCAAGATTTCCACTAAGAATACAAGGGTAATACAAACTCTTCGGGGTGCCCTCACAAGTACAACAACACGGGCAACCACGAAGAACACCTAGCCGGCTAGGGTTCCAAGAACCCAAGAGTAACAAATACAAACCAAGCCAACTAGGAGGGGAACCAAGTGCTCAAGATGTGAATCGAAGCTTTCCACTCTTAAATCTCTCCTCTCTACTCAGATCTTGCAAGGGATTGGATTTGAGAGCAAAGAGGAAGAGAGAGTGGGTGAGTCAATGCTTGAGAGCTGTTTGTCTGAAGGTTGGTAGGAGTAAATGGCGTGGGTAACGGTTAGAAATGAAGGGGAGAGCTATTTATACTCTTATCTTCGAAGCGGTACCGGTACTACCGGTGAACCCACCGGTACTACCGATCCTAAGGGTTTCGACCGTTACAACCAACCTACTGGAGACTATTACGAGAAAATAGCCTACCGGTACTACCGGTCTTTCACCGGTACCACCGGTCAACGACCGGTACTACCGGTAGTACAGATTTTGGCGAAGACAAGTTTTGCGGGAAAAAGACTTACCGGTACTACCGGGCTTTCACCGGTACCACCGGTCAAAGGCCGGTACTACCGGTCCACCACCGATACTACCGCTAGAACAAAAACTCGCAGAACTAAGGCGCTGACACCGGCGGGATTTATGCCTACCGGTACTACCGGTGGTTCACCGGTACTACCGGTACTCCCAGGCATAAAACACTTCTCTAAGTGTCCGTGAGTGCAAAGGTGTCTCTCAAACGCTTAAACCAATACAAATTGAGCACAAGTTTTCCCTCTAGATAACCTAATTTGTATCCCTCTTGATAGTGCGGCGTTTCCTATAACTCAAGTCAAAAGATAAAATCTAATCTATCCACTTGAGACGGAACGCTTTTCAAACAATGGAATTGAGGGTGCTAACATCACCAAATGTGACCATACAAATTCTTTCATTGAACTAACACCTGCATATTCACTTAGATAGACATGTTAGTCCCTAATTTGATTGTCATTAATTATCCAAAACCCACAACGGGGGCGAATGCACTTACACATTGCAACAAGAGAAAAAACTATAAATATTCATGTAAAACATCGTGAATTGGTACATGTATCTATTTATGTTTTACCATTTGTATAAAATTTGAAAGTTGTAAACTCTTGTCCGGGATTACAGTGGTACATATGCTTATAATTTAGAGACAAATTTATTTAGACCAGGACCAACAACAATTTGATCAAAATTTTGGCTCAGAGTTTGATTGGTTAGACTAAAAGTAAAACTGGTTATAACAAAACGAATTTTGTTCCTAATCAATAAAATTGCATTAACAACTTAGTGGTTTGAATCTTGCATTTTTTTCTTAAGAAAAAAGGTGGAGTTCAAAGATCCATAATATTATATTTTTTTATTTAATTTGAATATCCATGAATGATATAAGAACTTACAATGGAAGGCTATCGAAAACTAGAGCAAAAAAGGAGCATAAAACCAAACAGAAAAGAATTGCTAAGGTGGAGAAAAAGAATAAAAGGTGCAAATAAATAGGAAACGGAAACAACGGAAAATATGAAACCAAAAAAGAAAAGAAAACGGGCGAGGGACGACTGCGGACTTATATATTTCTTCCCTGCGTTATGGGGGCCCACGGCATCACCTCCCTGCATGGATGTCGCACACGAGCTGTGACCAGCAGCCATATAAAATTTGAAAGCTATAAACTCTTGACAAGGATTACAGTGGTACATATGCTTACAATTTAGAGACAAATTTATTTAGACCGGAACCAACAACAATTTGATCAAAATTTCGGTTTAGAGTTCGATTGGTTAGACTACAAGCAAAACTGGTTATAGCAAAACGAATTTTGTTCCTAATCAATAAAATTGCATTAGCAACTTAGTGGTTTGAATCTTGCATTTTGTCTTAAGAAAAAAGGTCGAGTTCAAAGATCCATAATATTATATTTTTTATTTAATTTGAATATTCATGAAAAGATATAAGAAGTTACAATGGAAGGCTATCGCAAAATTGAAAAAACGGAGCATAAAACCAAACAGAAAAGAATTGCTAATGTGGAGAAAAAGAACAAAAGGTGCAAATAAATAGGAAATGGAAACAACGGAAAATGTGAAACCAAAAAAGAAAAGAAAACGGGCGAGGCACAACTGTGGACTTATATATTTCTTTCCTGCGTTATGGGGGCCCACGACATTGCCTCCCCGCATGGATGTCACACACGCGCTGTGACCAGCAGCCTCGCAGTTATGCCTCACCGCCGGCCGCCGGCCACCGCGTTTCCTCGCCCGCGCCGTTGCCAGCGCTCGCGCTCACGCTCATGAGCTCAGTCACCTGCACAGCCTCGGCCCCATGAGCTCGCGCAGCCGCAGCCGCCGTCGATGTCGTGAAGCATTACAGCTGCCGTGAAGCCTCTCGTACAGGTTGCCGTTTAGAGCATACTCAAACAACACCTTCGCCTGCACGTACATGAAGAGAGAGAGAGAAAACTGTGCTAGCTATCTGCATCTTGGTAGATCGAGGACCTCGCCTTGCAGAGTTTGCCGTCTAGCCCTCTGTAAGGTCCTAAATGGCTAGATAGGGAGAGTGAATAGTCTTTTCAAAATTCTACAAACTTCACTCAACGAAGATGTTAGTAAAACAAATAGCGAAGCTTCTCTAGCACTAGCTCAACTACACTATGCAAGCCACCTAAACAATTCTAGTAGATATGAAGGCTATGATTTCTAATCCACAACAACAAAGCTATGTCACTAGGCTAATTACTCCTAGGTGAAAATAGAAGCTACACAAAAAAAAGGAGATAGAGCACAAATAAGATGAGCAAGTGAAAGATTCTTATACCGACGTTGAAGAGTAGATATATAGTAATGAATCAATCACAGTTACAAGAGAATCCTCGGCAAGGGATGACACAAGATTTTTTACCGAGGTTCACTTGTTTTCCGGCAAGCTAGTCCCCGTTGTGGCGATACACCCACTTGATGGATCACGAGCTAATTGGCATTCCAAAGCCAAACCCTCAGCGAGTGTCGCACATCCAACATAAGATGGGGATCGTCCAAGCCACGAGCAATCTACTAGAGTAGCCAATTACGATCTCCCGCGGGGAAGGCTCAAGAACCCCTCACAAATCCATCAGTGAGGCTCGAAACAATCTTCAATCATGAGCTCAACACCACCGCTGCTCCAAACCATCTAGGGCGTCGGAAAACACCCAAGAGTAAGAAGCGATCCGCAGCCAACTCAATGGATCAAGTGCCACTAGATGCAAATCTCAAAGCAATGCACTTGAATCTCACTCAATGTCACTGGGATGCACAATCAAGCAAGGAGATGAGTGGAATGGATGTTCTCTAGCTCAAAGTATGTCTCAAGTGTTCAAAGAGTTAGGAGTGAGGTCCCAAGGGGCGGCCAAACATGTATTTATAGCCTGCCCTCAAAGATAGAGCCGTTAGGCTCAAGAAAACTGCTCCGCGCGCGCTGACCGGACGCGGCCACATCATCTGATCACACCTGCGCGACTTCGCCGATACCCGCCACGTGTCCGGTTTTAAATTTCGTTCGTTCGATCTCTAATGGTCACGAAACATTACCTTCTAAGTCATAGCATGACCGGACATGACGCTAGAATTGACCGGACACGTTACACGCGGTGTCCGATTTGACTACAGAAAGGGTCTAGAGAGCGATTTCGTCGACCGGACGCGTCCGGTCGCATGTGACTGGACGCGCCACCGCGTCCGATCAAACTTTCCCTTCACGCTGCTCTCCTGGGTGCGTGACCGAACGCGCCGGTCCCGTGGAGCCACGGACGCTCCGGTCACAAACCCTCACACTTCACCCCGCGCGCCTGCTGGTTTAACTGACCGGACGCGCTAGCCGCGTCCGATCCAGCGTTCGGTTCAGTGTCTGGTCCAGCGTCCGGTCACCCCAGTGACTTCCTTTCACCTCCGTTTCTTTGCCTTCGGTGCAGTGAAAAATTGGCGTTTCACTTTCACAAAAGCGTCAAATGTGCTAACACCACCAAGTGTTCACCATCTTATGCTCATATGTTAGCAATTTCTCAAATATTTTTTAAGGAGTTAGCATCTTAATAGATCCTAAATGCATATGCTCAAGAATATGGACCTAGTAGCATTTGATTCATGAGATGACCGTGATTGCCCCTTTTGATAGTCGGCTATCAATCCTAAACCCGGTCAATCACTTCTCTACTCATCTTTAGACCGGCAAAAGAGAATCCTATGATTATACATTTGTCTTGATCATCTCATTCCTTGTCCATCACCTATGTGCATGTTCACCATCATTTTTATCTTCATGCACCTATGATCTTATGGGCATCACCATCATGCTCCTTTCTCGTTCATCACATGTGTTACTACGCCTAACTTAATTCACTTGACACAATGACATTAACAACTTGGTGTCATTAATTACCAAAACCAAACTTGGGCTTTCACCCTCGCCGCTCACCGCGCAGCCAATGCAGGATGTTTCGAATGGTCACCCGCTCCGCTCGGCCGCTCTACACTGGCTAGCCTTTGCACCACCGCCGCATGCACCGCGTGCCGCTACTGCCCTATGCTTGCCAGTCTCTGCGAAACCGTGACCACGGGCTCGTCTGTGTCCACACGTACTGGCTCTCACAACACCTCTGCATGCTCGTCGACCTTCGCAACGCCACGGCCCACGGCAAGCAAGCCGGCCACCGTGCTACGGGTGCCACCGGTGCCGACCTGTGCTTGCCGGCCTTCATGCACCTACACGTGATCCCGTGACCCCACGCGGTTCGCCCTTGCCGTCCCTGCGACGCTGCGTTGGCGACCCTTCCTCTTCTTCTCTGATACTCGGCATCGGCGAACGACTCGAGTCACAAGGCAGCTTTTGTATACGACATTGAATAAACGGCGAGGTGGTCACTACGTGAGTCCATACTCCATACATGCTTTCGCTAGGGAAGATCGGCGGAGATATATGACATGGACATGAATTTCCTACTTAGAGCGGGGCAATTTTCTGTTCGAACTCCCGTGAGCGAGGTGCCGATGTGACATACGACTATAAGACTCGTTATGTTCTAGGTATATATATATATATATATATATATATATATATATATATATATATATATATATATATATATATATATATATATATATATATATATATATAAGAAAGAGACAGAGATTATAAACGTGACTGTGTGTTTAATGAAACCCAATAATGTTAGAATTGGACTCCATATCGATCTAGACGTGAGCTATTCAAACTCGTATGAGTATAAGTTATATATATATATATATATATATATATATATATATATATATATATATATATATATATATATATATATATATATATATATATATATATATATATATATATCCGGACGGAAGAAACTCTCCATTGTCCGGTAGTTAGAGGAAGACGGATAAAAAATGGATGGACGAAAAAAAAGACTTGAAATTTTGCCTCTTTATTATAATATACTAGCAAATATGTCCGTGCGTTGCAACAGGTGAAAAAAATTATCAAACATTCGACCTATTCACTTCACCTTGTTGCATAACTACAGCAATCACGACAACTTAATTTGTATACATGCTACTTTTGATGTTATGACTGCTTGCTCAGCGATCACAAACAGATTAGCTCATCAATGGAAACAAGGATCACAATGTTATATATTTATTTTTTTATATTTTTATAAAATTTAAAAGCTATACTTTATTTTATGATGACCATGGTATCCATAATATGAATTAATATTGGCATCAATATAATATTGTCATATGAATTATGTATTGAATTAAAACACAACCTTGATAATTTTTTTTCTTTCGTTGTAGGGCACAAAATATTTACTCACAAGTGAATCATAACTTTAGTTTTCGTACTATCAATGTGTTGAGTTAGATATCAAGTTCCATGATTTCTTTTAAGGATCCATAAAAATATGTAATTTTAATATCTTATTAAAATTGTTGTCGTTGTGTATCGGTTTCATCATGTCACTCCTCGCTGAAAGTTGCACTTATATATGCAGATAGCTTAGAGATTTGCACTGGTATCTGCGGACAACTTGGAGAAACATTTCTTTTCATTAGATTTGATTAGATGTAAACGGCTAAAAATTTTAGTTTACGGTTTGATTAATTAGGCCATTAACTAATTTATGTCACAATAATAATTTATTCCTAATTAACACCAACTACTTAGTGATACAAATACTTATTTATTAAATAAGGATCAAATTTTTTGTATTTAATATTTTATTTTTATAAATAGAGTTACTTCATCGAGAAATAAAAAAAATAAAAACACGAAAAGGGCAGCCCGGGAGTCACGGGACATCACCACGAGTCCAGTGCAAGAAGCGGGGGGCAGCAGCACTTTTCCTGAGACCATATTAAATAGGGATAATTTTTTTGTATTTAAGATTTTATTTTTATAAATAAAGTTACTTCATCGAGAAATAAAAAAAGTAAAAACACGAAAAGGGCAGCCCGGGGTCCCAGGACATCACCACGAGTCCAATGCAAGGAGCGGGGGCAGTAGCACTTTTCCTGAGACCACGTACGAACCCAGCAAGGAAAAAAGAAAGCATTTTGTTTCCTTTTTCCTTCTTTATTTCTTTATATCTCTTGCTAAACACATTATATATCAGAATTCTATCATTTATTGTTTTTTGTTGTTTCCTATTGTTTCATCAGTCGTAACATTTCCTTTTCTCTGGCCTATTTCGTTTTCCTTTTTGTTTCTGTTTTATCTTCCAAGCGTATTGTACCTGAACTCTATCTCATGTCTTTGCATTCTGTATATAAAACGAATATTCACAATTCACTCATAACGATTCCTTTTTCTTATGTTTTGGAATCGGACTCCGTATCGTGCTAGACAAAAACTATTCTAACTCGTATGAGTACAGTTATATATATATATATAAAGTCCGGATGAAAGAAACTCTCATATAAAGTCCGGATGGAAGAAACTCTCAATTGTCCGGTAGTTAAAGGAAGACAGACCAAAAAAAAATGGATGGACGAAAAAAAGAGCCTGAAATTTTGCCTCTTTATTATTATATATATAGGTATAGATATAGATATAAGGTATATAGAGGTATGTAGCTATATAATATATTTTGCATTGGTCCATATATAACTTCAACCCAAGTGGAAACAAAATAAACCTGCATAGAACATTTTTAATGTAGTTAAGTAATCTTCCTAAACAGTAGCACGTGGATCCTTCCCTACCTTTTACTTCTATTTTTGTTTTGCCGTGATGAGGTTTCTAGATTGTTTTCTTCCTAGAATTCGTTAATACATGGATGACGGTTTGATTTGTACATGTCGTACCGGAGACCCCATGTCCATCTCAAACTTGTTCTCCAACTCTGTTTTAACTTTAACCCCAACACATCTTTGTGACCCGTAAGAAATCTAGGCCGCGCTTTCAGATCCTAAATGATTAGGAAAGTGAGGGTTGGACGAAAAATTAGTGCTAGAAATTTTGCCTGGTGGACGTATTATATTCGGGAAGTAAAAAGCCAGATTGAAAGAGACGCTTTGCTATATCTATATCTATACTTCTATTCCCTAATTTAATTATATATATAATAATAATAAAAAGATAAAATTTCAGGTGTTTTTTTTCGTCCAGCCCATTCAATTCAGTCCACCGGTCCAGTTCACTCTCTCGCTTCCGGCCCACTCGAGGCCCACTCACTTGACTCTAGCTCCATTGCTCCGATAAAAAAAAAGCATCGATGCCGCATCGTTGGAGGCGCTCCTCCCGTCCGCCACAGCAATGCTCATCCACCCGCCGCCGCTGCCCTGGAGCCGCTCTCCTCCTGCGCGTCGTCGCCGCCGCCGCCACGCGTGACTCCCGGTGGACAGAGCTCACCGTACGCAGCCTGGCCTCCCCACGCCGTCGAGGCGCCGGCGCAGCTCCGGCCCGCACGCAGGGCCATCTCGGCCTCCCGGTGGCCGGTTTCCGGCGCTCGTTGTCCCCCTCCCAACTGTCTCCCCCGCCTCGGTGGCGTCGCCGCTGCTTGACGGACCGCGCACGCTGGTCTCCCGCGCCGGCGCAAATCCCATCCACGTGCAGGACTGCGTCCACCTCCCGGCGGCACCATCGCCGCGTTCTTCCGAGAAGCCGGCGCCACCGACCGCGGGCGCTGATCTCCTACGGCGGTGGAGGTGCTGCCACAGAGGAGCCAGTCAGCCACCAGCTCGGATTGGGGTACCAGCTCAGATTGGGGAAATATCCATGGTAAGTTCGACATGAACTCAGTTTCGACCCAAAATTCTCCACCTTTTTCCCATAATGTGTTCGATACAGGTTCTCTCCTTTGCCTTTTTTCCCTCATATAATAGCCCACGAATCTTGTTAAAAAAATTAATCTTTGTTCATAGCGAAGTCTTCGCATCTTGAACCCGATCTTGCCAAGTTTTAATCTTGGTCTCGTCAAATTGGAATTGACAACAGGGAATCTCTCGAAAGGCGATGCCAACGACAAGCAACCGTCCATGGGGAAAAAGTTTTCAGAGAAGAATAGGTAATTTTGTGCTGTGCCTTTCATCTTTTATTGTGGATCTTAGCTGGGTTTTCAAATTGTAATATGTCAGAACCAAGTTATATATATGCAGTTCGTATTGTATTTGTTGGAGTAAATATTCTTGTTATTATAAACTATAAGGCTTGCAAGTTGAAAATTTTAGTATGCGACTCTATCTGGATATGACTCTTTGTGCATATGACTGAAAATTTCAGTACGCAACTCTGCACGAATACTAATTAGCCCAATTAACCAGCAACCATGGATGAATTTTAGCATCTTTATGAAACAAAAAGAAGAGTAATCATACGGATGAGTGAATTGCAGCTTGCGATTCTGAATTTATTTACCAGAGAACTTGCATACTTGATCAGTAGCATTGCACTTCTAGCGCTTGTAATGGATATAAATTTGAAATTGATTGTCATCTTGCTCGATTTTGTCCAGGATTTTATTTGATGAAATCCATGGTTTATGTTTCTTATGTATGCAAGAAATATATTATGTTTGTCTCTTAATGTCTGATTGGAAGGTAATTTTTTTGTGCTCCGTGCATATTTGACTTGACCCATATTTACATCTTTCTGATTTCTACACAGTCAACCCATATTTGATGTCAGTGATATTTCAGGATTTCAATCCTAGGCTGGTGTGTTCAGTCAGCCTCACCCAATCACATAGAAGCTGCTTTAAGGGACGTTCACATGAAGGATCCGAATTTGCAGCTACTTATTGTGATTCTTCCGGATGTTACTGACTTATTGGTCAATATGGTATGCACATCCTTGAAAAATATGTGCTTCGGTTGTTATATGGAAATTGAAGTTTATTATTCCATGCTTTATCAGGTTTGTGGGCAAAATACAGTGCTTGAGCAAGCCTTTGTGCATAATGGAATATGTCTTAATGCATCAGCAATCATTTTTGGTGCCGATGTTATCCATCCTACAGCAGGAGAAGATTCCTCGGCTTTCATTGCAGCTGTTAGTTTCTTGTTGTCTGCTAACAATAACAATTGTATCATTCAAATGTTGTATGAATTTAAAAGTAAATTTCGCTCAACATTTGAAGATTAACTCCCAATGCATGGAAATGTCATGACACACAGTAATGGAATAGATGGTGCAACATTTTGCAGGTGGTTGCATCCATGGAATGGCTACAAGTCATGACATATAATGATATAAAGCTCTGGCCTCGGCACAAACACATAGGGAGGAGTTTATACATAATCTCGTCTGGACTGGTACAGATCCAGAGAAGGGCACTCCAGTAAATTGTACAACGATAAGGTAATTTGTATCGTTTGTGTTCATAAGTAGGTGGCATTGTTGTACATGTATAACTTAGGAGTACAATGTATGGTAGTATAATTATAGATGGACTTGTACTCTATGAGGGCCAAAACTCAGAGCTATTTTAATTTGCTGGTTATGGATGAAATGTGGATATGCTAGGTGGTTGTATTTTATTCAATACGGGCTTAATAGGATTACCACCAACATTAACTTATATTATGGATGCCATGGATGTCATGTACCATTCTCATGGTTGTTTCCTGTGAACATTTCATAATTTTTTCTCCTGTTGCAACGCACGGGCGTATCACTGCATTGCATTGAGGAGTCAGTTACCTTCTTTCTTCTTTTTGATAGGTGCTTAACTTTGCAAGATTTTACATCTGCACATATGAAGTTGCGGACAGAATCAAACTCAGTTATAAGGAAAAAAACAATTCATGGTCAGACTGGAAAGAAATGATTATGTATTGACAAAAGACAATCACAAGGAGTTGAAATTAACTACACAAAAAATGCTTATCAGAGCGAGTGGGTGAAACTATACAATTGACGTGGTTACAACTATGTCAAGTATTTTCTTTTGTTATATAAGATATGGATAATTAGTGCATATAACATATCAACTTTAGGATTATATATTACAAACTGTGTCCCTGTGTTTACAAACTTTACATTTGAAGCTTCCATATAGCTAGCAAAGTAATCATGCTATAATTTTTCCTTCACTGCTTGAACTGATAAAGATGGAAGCTGGCAACAGGTTTAATGTTCTATTCTTTATCTGGCTATGTATTTTCGGTGAAATACATAGGGGCGCCAAATGTGACTGCCGACTGCCTGTGATGACTAGCATTGAGTTTGTTAAGACCTCATTGTCCAATGATATGGGAAACAGAGATTCAACAATTCGACTATTTTCCTCATCTTCTCAGTGAAGAACCTCAGTTCTCAAGGTGTAATTTTGCACTTAAAATAATGATGGCCTCTCCTTCGGTGAACTATTTCAGATCGTGTGACATTATGTTTCTCCTTTTTTTCAGTTTTATCATTCTTAGACTTTTCTTCAGTTTGGTGATGCCTGATCGGAGCATGGTAATGAAGAGAAAGGTTGTTTATGCAGATGGAGATGAGATGGTGAGGATTAATGGTCCAGCAAGCAGTAAGAACATCATGGAGCATTCATGATCAGGCAAGTGGGAATGCTACGGTGACGTCGCATATTTTATCAGCTGCATTCGGTGGACTAATATATATATATATATATATATATATATATATATATATATATATATATATATATATATATATATATATATATATATATATATATATATATATATCCAAAGCAGCTCAAAATTCTTGATTCTACTTTTAAGCATAAGAAAATTGATTATTTGTTTAAAGTAAAAGTTTGCTGAATGAAAAGTAACCTGGTATTCAGTAAATAAATGTATTATTTATTATATATCTCCATGTCCATGAGGCAACTAACAGCCATGCAATGTGTGAGGACATGTATGACAACAGAGGAAGAAAAGAGACATTAACATAGCGTTATACTCAAGCCAATGAAACACAGGAGCGGGTGTCAGGTCATAAGAGGGGGCATTGTGAAATAAAGGAAAGAAAAATTTAGCCAACATGGATGACTGTTGCAACATTAGCCACATTGGATTGATCATGTGCAATTTACTCCTTACTGTAATATCTTGTTCCATTTTTTTCTTCCGTTGCAACGCACGGGCAAAATTTCCTAGTTAATAGTAAAGAGGTAAAATTTCAGGCTTTTTTTTTCATCCATCTCCTCTAACTACCGACCAATGGAGAGCTTCTTCTGTCCGGATTTATATATATATACATCCGTGCTCATACGAGTTAGAGCTCTTGACTAGCACGATACGGAGTCCAGTTCTAAAACGTATTGAGTTGTGTATGGTCTATGTTTAACCAAAGACTCCATACTCCTAAAAAAAAAGTTCATACCCAATACGATTACTATATATATATAGTAAATTCAGTTTTTCCCTTTTCCTATTTCGTCATCTGTTCAGCCTTTTCTCTTTTTTAGACTATCTATCTTATTCTTTTTCTTTTTCATATTCGTTCTACTTCTTTTCCTGATTTTCTCTTTTTATGTTTTCTTCTTCTTACGATTACTATATATAGTAAATTCGGTTTTTTCCTTTTCCTATTCCGTCATCTCTTCAGCCTTTTCTCGTTTTTTAGACTATCTCTGATCATTTACTGTATCTCATTCTTTTTCATTTTCATATTCGGTCCACTTATTTTCCTGATTTCCTCTTTTTGTTTCTTCTTCTATTCTTTTTTTTCTTTTCTAGACTGTCAAGTCCGTTCATGCCCTTTCCCTTTTTATTTTGCATGTCATCTTTGTTTTCCCGATTTTCTCATGATTTTTCTATAAACAAATAATAATAATAAACAAAATATTATGGTTCTTTGGATCCCCCATCATTCCCTAATCCTTAATAATCAAATATTCCTACTACTAAATTATTGATGTAATTTGATTAAGAATAAAATTTTTTTTATTATAATCTAGATCAGATAATAGTCTAATTAATTAAATCATGAACAGAAAACTTGGGCAGTTTATTCTCCAATCTAACCGGGAAGCGGCAGCCGGGGTTGCACCTACAACAGATGTGGCGCCGCAGGAGGCTATGGCGCTCGGACGGCAAGGCGGCCATGACAACCTGTTGAGGTAGGGAGGCGAGCAGAGAAGGTGCATGAGGTGGGGAGGAGGTGGCAGACGCCGGCGAGGTAGCTGCCACCGACGGTGGGCTGCCTGTAGGGATTCCTCTTTTCCACTTAACTTTTCCGCTCTCTCATGGATAATTAAGTATGTTTATATATTTCTACTCATTTTGCACGACTTAAGGAATTTTCTAATTTGACTGGTATTATTCTAAATTGCACTTTTAGAGACGATGAATGTCCTAATGCAATTATTGCTTCATTACCGATGAATTTAATGCAAAATATACATATTAGTAACTAAGTAGAGATTTAAGTTTTGATTTTCTACCGTTGCAACGCACGGGCATGTTTGCTAGTGAAAGTAAAATAAGATTTTATCTAATTTATTTTCTATTCGAATTAGGATTTCTATTCTTATTCAGTTTATTCAGACTTGGAGAGATCTATTTGTTCTAACTATCTAGGGTCATATAAGTCTAGACGGAAGAAACTCGCTGACTACCGGTAGTTAGGGAGAGGTGGATGAAAAAAATAGATGGATGAAAAAAAATAGCTAGAAATTTTGTCTCTTTATTATTAGATATGGATATAGATATAGATACGGTCATAGCACTTATTCTATTGTTGGTTTTTTGTTACAAATGTTGTGTTTTACTTGCTGGATGTACGCCCTATAGTGTGTTAATTTGGTTTCTGATCCAGGTCCTGGTTTTCGATTGGGCCAGAATTTTATCTGTCTTCTAACAGAAAGGCAGAGCTCCGTTGCTCCTGCCATGTTCAAAATTCTAATCTAAACTAACTGGCTGCTACAAAATTAGAAACTCGGAATATATGAAATCGCACTATCAATAGCAATATCTGGAAATGCTCCGAATTCCAAAATCTACTGCTACACCCTACTAGTACCCCTACTGGCGAGTAGCAACAGCCATTAGCTGCAGAAGCAGGGTTTTCTTTTTTTTTTTTTGAAAAAACCAGCCCCACCTCATTCAGGGCCCATATTGCTATGCGTGTGTGTGTTGGACTATTGGAGCGAGGCGTCATCACCAGAAGACGCAAGCAGCGCACCGGTTCCTCTCGCTCTCCTACGCCCCAAGCGCACAGACCGTAGCCGCCGACAACCATGGCGGCGCCGAGTTGCCATGACATGGGATTCAACACTTCGCTTGTTGCGAAGGGAGCATGGAGGATGGGAAGAAAGCAGAGCCATTGAGCTTCATACGCTACTCCCAGATGATGCCATGTGTGAAATTGAAGCTTTCGGCAGCAAACCTTTTGTGGCTGGCTTTGCAGAGATAGGAGCTGGTATCATTTTCTTATTGACATGTGTTGGCTATTTCATCATCGATCTGAATTCAGGGAGGACCAAGAAGCTTGGGGAGTACCTACGTTGGCGTCGTCGCATTGTTCCCTATGTGAGCTTCTGCACTCCAGGTATGCCTTTGGTCGCTTGGTAATTTGCCTATTTGCACAAGTGTTAGTTCTGCATGAAAATACGGTAGATTGCATATGGGATCAACAACATTGTTTTATCTTTTATCTTTGCGAGGAAAAGAACAATGAGTCTTTCAAAGTGTGATATCGGAACCTCATGTAAAAACTGGATTAACCGTACCTATATTTTAACTACACAAAAGGTTATACCTACATGACCATCTACAGTCCAAATATTAGCCTCATGCCAATCTGTAACGATATATGTTCCTCAATCATCTCCTGTATGATAATGTCACTTCAAATACAAATGGGATATGTTCCTATATCTGGACTGGCTTAATGACATTGTAGTTATGTGACCATAACTGGACAATAAATCAAGGCTGTTTTATAGCTTGTCGGATGCAGGTGGATGACTCTTGTGTGATTTGTATGGACCAAATATTCATTGTTTCCGCTTTCCATTGATTCCACATTTTGTATTTGTGTTTGTGTTTCTTTTGCAGCACCAGGGGCAGTCTTCAAAGATGAGGGACCCGCAGCTGGTGCTGCGGTCTCTATAGACAAGATTCCAGGAGTTGCTGTTGCGATCTGTAGAGAGGGGCCAGGAGCTGCTGTTACGGTCTCTACAGATGAGGTGCCAGGAGCTGCTGTTGTGGTCTCTACAGACGAGGGGTTAGAAACTGGCACTGTATCCAGTGCATAAGAAGCTCAAACTACAAGTGTAAGACCACATAAATCAAGAAGGAAATTACTAGAACAGTAGCATGTTTTTCGGTGGGATATCTGTACGTTATTTTGTTGCTGTGCTGACCTTATTCTGCAGGCCTGCATTCTAGATCGCTGGTATTGGGAGTAATTAGTAGTACCACTTATCTTTAAAGTCAGTAACTTGCTCTTGTGCAAAATGTTAACTGAATAGGGGTTGTATTCACTTTGTCCTTGGGAGCTTGAGTTTGCAATCAAATTATGAGAATGATATTGCCTCATGTACCAAAGTATGGCCTGGAGTTTAATACTGTGTATGACTTAAAAAGTTTTTATCTTCTACTTTTGGCATGGAACCAGAGAAGGAAATTGGCTAACTACAATACACTTTATAAATAATTCATTTGATAGATTCTTATAGTATTCCTTGCAAATAGATAGTAGGACGCAAAATAGTGAGGACTATTTTTGTATGCTCTGGAGCAGGATCAGTGAACAATATTGAGCATGAGCTTGAGGCCTTTGACTCTGACAGCATAGATTGAAATAAGGGTAGTACATCAGTTTTATCTGCAGAAATAAAATAACGCAAGTCTGCTAACGGCCTTCAGCTGAGGGAACTGCTGATGCTCGGTTTAGTTTCATCAAGGTTCAGAA
This sequence comes from Saccharum hybrid cultivar R570, assembly GCA_038087645.1. Taxonomy (NCBI): domain Eukaryota; kingdom Viridiplantae; phylum Streptophyta; class Magnoliopsida; order Poales; family Poaceae; genus Saccharum; species Saccharum hybrid cultivar. The sequence goes on from JAQSUU010000368.1 coordinate 4,197,372, forward strand.
TTCAGAGGTTATGCTTGAAGAATTGGAAAAAGTCTACGTAACCCTCAGCTTTCGAACTGTGACTACTTCACCCCAAGAAATTTGAAACTGTCTAACGAACACATTAAAGTTTTCCAAACCATTTAATTAACCCCATCACGAGAGAGAGGTCCCAGGCCAGGTCCACGCGGCATGCACGCAACCACCATCGCCTTCTCCTCGTCATCGCCCTCGCCCTCGTACTCGACCTCGCTGTCGCCGTAGTTGGACGCCAAGGGAACGACGTGTGACCAGGACAACGCGGCCAGGACAGCCGGACCCCGACCCCGATGACGCCGATGCCGTGGCCGACGCCCAGTCGTAAGCGTGCAGCGCGAGGTCCCGCAACCATAGCAGTTCATCGGCGCCGGTGTCCGCGTCCGCATCGCCCTCGCCCTTCCTCGTAAGCGCGTGACTCCGGACCCGGTCCCAGCACGCGGACGCGATCCTCTCCAACCACGGCCGCATCCTTCATCTCCTTGCTCCCATGGTTCGTCCTCTCCCTCGGCGCGCAAGACAAGAATCCAAAATGATACGAGCATGCAATGCATGAAGATGTGGTTGACTGGTTGTCTTGTCTACGACGCACCAAGAATCACCCAATTCCCACCCGCAAAGCAGCCAAAATTGTTAACTCCCCAGTCCCCACGATGACAAGCCTAGGCCGCCGCACCGCACAACGGCGAACACGCATCCGACAGAGCAGAGTCACACGACGGCGCGCCTGCCGAGCGGGCAGCGGCCCCCAGTGCGCGGGCCGAGCGCGGCCGCCGGGCGAGGGCGCCGCAGCACGACATCGGGCAAGCGTGAGGGAGCGGCGAATGGGCGCGCATGGCAGTGTGGGTGCTGACGCGCGGCTGTCCCCTAACGCGAGCAGGCGTGGCGGCCTCCCGTCCCAACGCAGGTGGGCAACGACGTTCGCGAGCGGGCGAGGCTGCCTCCTAGAGCGGTTTGGAACAACGGCGTGCTCAAGCGGACCAACGATGCGTAGCGGGCGAGAGCACAAAGCCTATGCAGCACTCCAGCAGAAGATGAAAAGGAAAAGTGAGAAACAGCTAGTGGGCCAGAGCTCCAACGTGGCATTACTATCCCACGTCAAATACAAAACTCAGCAAAACCAGAGTACAAAACCACTACAAGGGGTAATTTAGCCGGTTTTACAAAGTTTGAGGTGTTAGCTACATGATTTTATAGGTGAGGGGGTTAGGTAGACAAGTAGTCAAACGTTGGGGGGTTATCTAGACTTTTTCCTTGAAGAATTTTTATAGTCAAGCTCATCCTTTCCAAGAAAAAAAAATAAAAATCAGCGGGCTTTTCCAGACTGCAAAGGGCATACTCTATATCTCTTTAGTATTTTGTTTTATAAGGATGGGTCAAAGACCAAAGGGTCGATCTTTCATCCCTCCATTTATTTTACCCGCTTTCATTTGAAAAAGAAAAGGGTGTCAATACCCAGCCAAATCTTGGACTATTATGAATATACTGAAGCATTTTGAATTGTGAAATTTTTGCAATTTGGTCCTTTTGAAAAAAAAATTTACGAATAACCCCCTGGCCAAACATTTTCTGGAAATAGACCAAATGCTCGGCGTGTAAACGAACGACGTCGTGATATGGCGCACGGCGTTGTGTCAGTGGACGCCGAGGTGGTGCCATGTAAGTGTAGGCGCTAGGCGTAGTATCCCCCGTGGCAATTGGACCCACTAATATCGGCGTATATGGAATTGTCACTGGCCTAAGTACCCTAGTCGTGGATTGACACAGCGCCGAGGTCTTGAGATGGCAAAGGCCCCGCAAAGGTCGGCGTGGGCTTAGGTTAGGCCGAGGCTCATATATTGGCGCGGCCTGACTTATCGCCGAGGTGTGGGCAGTTACGCCGCGTCGGTCCTCCATTCTTCTCCCCCTGCTCATTCTTTCCGCCGCTGAAACTGCTCTCTTTCTCTCCCCTCCGCCCCTAGGAACCCTAATTCCAAATGGCGCACTAGTGCATCTCGGATCTCGGCTTCGGACGCTTTCCCAAGGTAATGGTCCTTGCCCTCCTCCATTTTGGCCATTTGGATTTTGCTGCATTGCCTTGTACTTGTCCAATCTTGGTTGTGGTGGTATGGTACGGCAGTACATGAATTTGTGAGATGTATGTGTTTGTTTGATTTGTTTACCTATTTTTCGTATGTTATTAATGCTTCATATTGTAGAGTTTCTATGTATTTGAGTACTAGAAGATCATTTCACATTAGTGTTGATTCTGCTCTGTTGGTTATCAGTGATAGTGCGTTAGGGATGTTGTTAGCAGTGTTTTTGTTGTTAGAAGTGCATTAGGTTTACTTGCAAATATATTTTGTTTGCAGTGTATTGAGTATAGAATATGGCACATCTAGTTACAATATTTTGATATGTGACTTGGTATGTATGATTCGTTAATAATTTGAAATTCATTTGTTGTGTGGTGGTTGTAGATGGATAAATTAGTGAGGTTGCATCACGGAGGACGTGTTGTTAAGACAAGAGTTAATAGTGTGGAATTTGAGGACATGAATGAGGATGTGTTGATTTTTTCTGAGTCACCCTCTTTGACCCAGTTAGTGGACCGAGTGAAAATAAGGCTAGGTTGGTCCGAAGGAGACGTGCATGTTCATTTTGAAGGGGTCATAGATGTTGGGTCGTCTCAGGGTCCACGCATGAAGAGGTTGCTTAAAATTACAAGTGAGTCAGAATGGAATGATTACAAGTTAGTTGTGTTGGCCTTGGAAGTGCGATCTTTGGATTTGGTGATAAGTAAGGAGTATGGCTTAGGAGCTAAGAACATTGAAGCAAGGCCTTCACTCGACGTTTGCATAGAGAATGGTCCTTCAGCAGAAGAAGAAGAAATAGTTGTCACACAACCAACCTATGGCAGTGTTGAGGGGTTAGGATGGGCTGAGGGAGATGAAGGTTGTTGTGATGGCATTGGAGATGATCACGGCAACATGGAAGCTAACAGTGATGATAATCATGCTAGTGATGATGATGAGTCTTGGAGTTGGTGAGGGAGAAGAAGATTTAGACGATGCTAGTGAAGATGACTTAATTGATGATGATCTTAGTGATGAAGCTAATCTTAGTGGTGAAGATGACTTTGGCGACATGAGGGCTATGAACCGGTTCGATATGGAGGTAGCTGGAGATGATGAACCTTCGTAGATGAATTAACTGAAGACTTTGATGATGATCATCCTGTTTGTCGCCTCAGTGATAGGAAAATAGAGATAGTAAGGAGGGTGTTGCCTGGGAGGGATCCACTATTTTCTGATTTTGAGGACCTTAGCCATGGGCACAGGGCAATATCTGATGAAGGACCAAGTGATACAACCTTACCTGATGTTAGCAGTTGCAACATCATAAGGAAGGGCATTTTGTTTGCATCCATGGATCAGTTGAAATCATGGTTGTAGGAGTATTCCATTGTGCACAACTGCCCATTTAGGGTCATAAATTCTTGCAAGGGTTCTCGGTACACTGTTGCCTGTGAAGAACAGAATTGTGGGTGGAGAGTCTGTGCTAGGAAAACAAAGGCTGGCACATGGAAAATCACTTCAGTGAAGAAACCACATGTTTGCGGCATGGCTGAGGCAGAAGAGAACCATTTGCAGCTCAATTCAAGGTTCATTGCTAGGCAATTATGCACTGTTGTGAAGCATTTGCCAACCATTATGGTCTCCGCTTTAGTTGAGGTCATTTTCTTACGTTACAATTATTATGTGAAGTATGGAAAAGCATGGAGGGCAAAGCAACGTGCACTTGAAATAATATTTGGGGATTGGGAAGAGGCATATGAGCGTCTTCCTGTAATGTTGAATGCAATGAAAGCTGTAAATCCCAGGATGCACTTTGAGTATTTTCCTAAGGAGGGTGAATGGAGGAATGGGAGGCAAGTTTTTGGTAGGGCATTCTAGGCATTTGGCTAGAGCATTGAAGCATTCAAGCATTATAGGCTGTCGTCTCAATTGATGGGATGTTTCTTATTGGAAAATTCAAAAGGCACAATGCTTATATGTATTGGAACTGATTCGGAGGACCAACTTGTCCCATTATCCTTTACTATTGTTCGGAAGGAGGACACATATAGCTGATGTTGGTTCCTTAGACTAGTTAGACATGCCTAGTTATGGGCAAATACATCACCGGTGGTGCACGAGACACCTTGCTCAGAATCTTATAAGGCGTGATGGCACGAAGGAAAACTTCAAGTTATTTGACGAAGTTTGTAGGCAGCTTGAGGTTAGGTTATTCAATGAGAAGCTAGACGCCCTTAAGTTAGCCATAAATGCTAGTGGTAGACAGTTCCTCGCTGACTTGATTCCGTCAAAGGAGAAGTGGACCCTTGCATATGACACTGGAGGTTAGAGATGGGGCTACATGACTAGTAACATGGCAGAGATGTTTAATAATCTTCTTAGAGGGTGTCGGGGTCTTCCTGTGACTACTATTGCCTCATTCACCTTCCACAAGTTGAATGCTTGGTTTTGTTGCTAGGAAAAACATGCGAGATGTCTTTGGATAGGAAACAAACCATGGCCTCAGTTTCTCAAAATCTCTCTTACTCAAAGAAGAAGTCAAAAAGACAAAAGGGAGCATGTTTTGTTCCTTTGATACGGACCCGACCTGACCCATTTTGTGTAAATGGAGCTCACGGCGCTGACATGCACAACCTCGGCGTAAAATGACAAAATACTGAGCCTCAAGCCTCGGCGTCGATCAACTTGACGCCGATATTTCCGAAGCGAAAAAATGCATCACCACGAGCCAACGAGCCACTGCAGCTAGGTCAGCCTCAATCGTGCAGGGAGCCTAACCAAGCCGTAGCGGCCCATATGGCCCAGGTGACATGAGTGTGAGAGCAGGAGCAGACTGTGTAACATAAGAGTTCAAATTGAGCTACCACACCGGGACTTTTAAGTTGCACGGATGCGGCGAGAGCGGGCGAGGTGGGACTAAACGCTGCGCGGTTTAGGTTGTGCGCATGCGTTGGGGTGGCGCAATGCTTTGGCCCAGCTATAGCCCGCTCTGCGGCCTTAGCCCAAAATGGATCGGCGTGCTCTGACATGACGCCTTTGTATGCACCCTTGGCATGCTGCGATTGCACACTGATGCCGCGCGATGCGCACCTTTGCCTAGCAGCAGCCCGAGGGCCTGAGGGCTTAGCGGGGCTCGATCCAGCACTAAGCTCATCTTCTCGGCATGAACCAACACATTGCCTAATGTTACAGGTTTTTATTAAATGAGTTTGTGAGTACTTCGATGATAGGATTGCCCTAAACCCTATACCCTAATCTACAGCTAAATAGTAAACCCTAATTCCCAAACCCAAAACCCTAAGCCATAGATCCTAGACCCCAAACAATTGAGTTTTTTTCAGAAGAATTGATTGATCCTTAACAAAATGGCTCACAGGGTTCAAGGAGGTACCCTATACAATAAACCATATACACTATACCATCTTTCCAAAACCATAAACCCTAAACCATGAACCCAACACCCTAAACCTTAAACCATTATCCTAAACCCTAAACCAAGAACCATGAATTCAACACCCTAAACCTTAAACCCTAAACCCTAAACCCAACAACCTATAAACCCTAAACCCTAAATCATAAACCAAAAACCCTATACACTAAACCATAAACCATGAACCCAACACTCTATACCTTGAACCATAAACCCTAAACCAAGAACCATTGACCCAACACCCTAAACCCTAAACCAAGAACCATGAACTCAACACCCTAAACCTTAAACCCTAAACTCTAAAGCCTGAACCATGAACACAATTTGCCATGTGGCCACACTACTAGATAGGAACTATGTTGTTTCCTTACATTACCTAAGGCATGTCATGTGTAGTCAAAGGAACTATGTACCCTTCTTTGATACATGTTTCTCACACGCCAAGTTAGTTGCTTGTTGTTCCCTACAGTTACCTAAGGCATGTTAGGTTTAGTCGAAGGAAAGTTCTTATTTGCATACCATAAAGTAAGCATGTCACTAATATGTTACTAACTGAAATTATTTTTATGATTTCACTCATTAAAAAAAGATTTCTTTTTACAATTTCATAAAAGTGACAACTCAGTAAATGAGCAAGGTTGTACCTGGAGTGCAGAAGCTCACATAGAGAACAACATTGTAGATTTCTCTACCTTCACATACCTTCGCCACCTGGTTAATTAGGCTCTAGATCAATACTGAATAATCCATCTTCTGTTGTGACGAGAAAGAGTCCAACACCATGGACAAAGGCAGCCAATGACAACGAGGTCAAGCAGGTATTAGAAGGGAGCATCGTTTCGAGCTCAACTACTCTACTCTGTGCCCTTCCCAAAAGTCCGTCGAAACCAACCTCCCTTGACCATAGGTGGAGCCTTCACTACTGGAAACGCAGATCTTGACGAGTCCTTCAGCGAACAGGTCTGCATCGACTGATCGACCCTCGATTTGCTTGTGAGTACTGCCATGATTTATGTTACATTGTAAGCCTACATCAGCCGATTGATTTCTTGCAATTGTAATATAAATTAGTTATCGATTGTATCTTAAAGTCACAAGGCTACATCAGCTAATTGATCTCTTGTGAGTTTTTGATATTAATCATAGTTATCAATCTTGTATTAAATAATACATTATTTGATACAATATCACTAGTTATCTGATTAGTTGAGATCAGTAAGATTTTCTCTTATTATTTTTGGTTAATCTCCTCAGTAATCGATTTTATTGTAATTGATGTTCTATTATTCGCAATAAAATCATTTACGTGGCTAAGATTGGAATAGATTGGCATCATATCATACTAATAATTGTCATTCAATCATATCACAATCAAACCCTAAATATGATGATTAATCTTGCTAGATTGGTTGTTTCATACCAATCTTAACCTCACATGGAATGCATTTAGAAACATGATTTGTTCATGGAAGAATTCAATAATCAACGAGCTTTGATCTATTGTTATTTCTATAGCTGCATCAATCCGCTCGAACCTCACTGGTAGAGTTTTAGATTGAATCTTGTTAATTAACGAACTCAACCACGAGCAAGTCATGTGTTATGTTTGTTTTCCATGTCTGGAATCGGCTGTTTTAGCCTATTGCACATGCTCTCACATACATAGTTTGTAACATGAAGCCGTTAGATATAAGTAAACTCATGAATCTTTTATCTCAAAGTTTGTTATAATCATCATAGCTGCATAGATCTGTTCGAACCTCACTGTTGATTGTAATGGATTAGATTTAATTTGTTTGCAAGTTTATTTAGTCGATTGATACACGCTATGACCTTATTTATTTTGAATTCGGCTGTTTAATTGAGAAACTAAGATCTCTAAAAGTAAAATCTCCAAATCTTTTGCATTTTGGGTGTATTGTACTTATCCTTGCCTTGATCATATTGCTGTCATAAATGCACCATGATCTAAAACACTGGCCATCATGTCTTATATTTATACTTAGCTGATTTATTTCATCTCAAAGAGCTTTCTCTTATATGCCTTTAGGTTATCAACTATTTAGTCAATGACCTCATTTATTGGCTTTCAAAGCCGTATACCTGGAATTGTCTGGAGCAACACCGACATGTTGCACCTTGTGTTACTGATAAGATTTCTCTCCCTTGTCAATTGCAGGTCAAATTGACTAGCACATCTTTGGTTTTCTTTCAGATCCAACCGGCCTGGCATTGAAGCTAGCAGATCTCAGGACTTGCTCTAGGCAAATCCTTCCGGCTTGCTGCGTGTGAAACACTTGGTCACATTTTTGTGTCGACACCACTTGATTTCGAAGATGTGTCCTGGAAAACATGTTTTCTCGAATACAAGTGAAATTAGGTCAATAGTACATGCATATGTGTTAAAAGTATGTTTATTTCTCCCTTTTTGGACTTAAATTGGTGGTTAGAAATGTGCGTCAGTGACCGCCAACAAACCTCCAAGCTTAACCTTTTCTCTCCCGAGCAAACAACTAAGTACTTGATTGTTGATCAGGAGTTGCTACTATGACGATATAATTCACAAGTGCCATGTCTATAACAAAGCATTCTTCCGTGATTCAAATAAGTTGGCATTTTATCCACCCTTTACCATGATCCCTATGGGGCATATAGCTTTTCCAAGTTCTTGGATGCTTGCAAGATAGAACGGTTATAACATAATCACCAATCATTCATTCTTTCAATAACCATCTATCCGGAGGTTTTATAAGTTTTGTAAAACAAATGTAAGTTCCTCGAATGATTCTTTCGATCGCTCAATGTGTATGAAACCTCACCAAGGCATTTGATTTGGCCTTCTTTTTCATATCCTACCACTAAAGGCTTTTGAGTGGAGTTTTGGGTAGGTATGAAATTGGGGCATACTTGCATCACATATTTTGCTAAGTCAAAAATCAGACCTCAAGAAGATGCAAGTCATATACTTTGATCAAGACGTACAAGTGTGTGGAATTTTCTTAATGTTCCTATTCTAAATATTTTTTGTACTCCGTTGAATCATGAATCTCTCTCTTTTTGGATGAGTGCCTCTTATTTGAAAGTATGGGATATCTTTATTTCTTTCTTTTCTTTTTTTCTTACTCTTTGGGATGCAATTTTTTCTCTCATGTCTTTTAGTATGGATATATTTTTTTAGCATAGTCCACACTATTCTTTTTCACACATGATTTTTTGAGAGAGAGACACATGATAAATGAATAAAGTAATTATTTTGTGGACAGAAAAAAACATGTTGTGCGTAACTCTCAGTGTAAGAGTCAACAGTTTATTTGTGGGTGTAAGTGTGTCTTGATCATGGGTGCATGATGAGAATCTCAACACAGGTCACAACAATTTGACAAAGCTCATTGATCAAATAAGTAGCATATGACTAAGGCTTGAATTTGAATATCATGTCATATGGCCTTGGTAGGTATTCATAATCACTGAGGAACTTTTGATTTAAGCATTTTTTTGAAAATGAAATCTCTGGATGTCAAGTCTTTCTTAGAACAAAGTCATAGCAACTTCTATTTGTACCATATCATATCTCGTAATAACTTAGAAAAGGAGTATGCATTTGCAGCCCATAAGTTTTTAAGTTTTAGGATGAGACATTTTTAGCCAACAAGCTCAAATCATGGGGAATACTAAGTTATAACCTAGGCATAGATGAATTATAGATAGAACAACTATTCATCATTTCAACATAGGAGAAACTAACATTTCTTCAACACATATGAGAGTGAAATTCATATTTTTGGTATTTTTTTATCATATTTTATTTCTTTTGGTATTTTCAATTTTTCAGATTTTTTTAGATGCTAATAAATAAATGTAGAAAATAAAATACGGAAAAGAAAGATACAAGGTACCTCTATGGGGGACCTCCTCCAAGATAGCTCCATGCCTAGGGTTCGAGGTTGTACTCCATGGACCGCCAGTAGGCCGCTTGCGTCTCTTGTGTTGTCTCAGTAGCATGTTGATGTTCTAAACTGTTGCTGCTACTATTGGTGCCACTGGGTCACATTCTGCACGTAAGTGTTAAGTGTATTTTCAATCTTACCTGTGCGGAGTTCCAACCCTCCGAGGCGGGCGTTGATGCCGTCCAACTCCTGATGGTATGAAGTGGACTGTCGTGTATGGACGGGTGGTGGTAGTCCCTTGGAGTCGGAGGAGAGATCCTGTTGCTCAAGCTATCTGGATCCTCTCGCCTCATGCCAACCCATCCCTCTAGCCTCCTCTGGATGCGGGGCATATCTCCAGCCAGGTTGATACCCAAGCTCAAACCCAGAACCATCCCACGTGGTGCGTTGGAGGTATAGATGGTATCGGTGTGGGTGGTGGCTACTAAGAGCTGCCAGCTTCATCTCTAGCCCTGCTCCTTGTTGACCTGCCAGAAACAGAGCTTCTACACCTCTTGTTCGACAAGAGTGAAGGTAAGTGATGGGGATTTATACAAAGAGAAACCTGGGTTAGGGAGCGGGATCTCATTTGTATACCCCAGAAAGTAAAATACAAGGTTCCCTGCATCATCATATTTCAAATGGTGCCCTTGCATAAAGAAATGCTCGTCAATTTGGATGCGTGGAGTAGAGGTGTATGTCACATCTTGTCCATCCAACGCACCAATATTGGCAGCAATTCGAGTCACAAGGGATGTGCAAGTAATAGTAGTGGAAGCCTTAATTGTTTCTAACCAATGAATTAACATTTCTTTCACAGGAGCAACTTTTCTCTTTTTGAGCATGGCATAGAGTAGTTGCATTTCAGCATGGTAAACAAAATGATTGTCTTGTTAGAGAACAAAGTCATGGCTATCCATCGATGCATGAACCTCAAAGTAGGATGATGAATATTCATGTTACGAGGTTGAAACTTGCCAACTACGTTTTGACCCGAAATTATTCTCCAAAATTCATGATGATTAAAACCTCTGAGAGAATAGTCTAGATCAATTGAGTATTTTGTATTGAAGCCTAAGTGAGATGCAAGATTTTTCCATGTAAGATAATATTCTTTCTCAAAAAGACAGAATGTAATCCCACTCTCAACTTCTTTCAAAGAGCATAGAAATTGAATCATTAGGATCCGAGAACTTTGCTTGTCAACGGGAGCAACGTTCTCGCACCCTACGGCCTTCCAAATGGTGGTGAATTCGGTGTCCATACCTATCTTTTTTGAGGAGGTCTGGGTCATATGCCAGCGTGTGGACGAACTCACAGTCCTTGACGTGGTTGTACGCTTGTATCTCCAGATCTCCCTCCTAGTCAAGGTGAGGATCATCATCACCTTCCTCCATCTCTTGCTCTTGCTCTTCCTCTGTTGGCTTGGTTTCTTCTTCTTCATGCATCGGGCTCTCTTCGGGCTCGGAGATGCGCGTGCTTGAGCCTCCACAGGAGCGACCTGAGCTCGCTCCCACGACCTTCTTCAATGCACCGGTGAGCTTCCTCCTGAACTTGCCCATGACGAAAAGATAACAACAAAATTTGCAAATAGGATTATGTTAGTGAAAACAAATCAAGCAACCCGCGAGCTTGGCTTGGTGGTGACGAGTGTAGGAATTTTCTGCAGAGTTTCCTTGCACTTAAGTTTTGTGGAAAATATTTTTTAGCAAGTGGTGAAGCAAGCGAAAGTGAGAGGGAGTGAAATGGAGAGTGTGAGGATGAGGGGAGCTCAACCCTGGGCTCTCGGCTTTTACAACGCGAAGCACCAGCTGAAGGCGACAGAGGGCAATGGCTATGAGCCAATGGCGAAGGCTCGGGGCCAACGGCCACTTGCAGGGTCCAGCTGCACCCCTGGTGCACCCGCACCTGTGGTAGGCCCGTTGCTGCCGCCCTTTGGCCGGTAGCTTCCAACGGTTAGTTTGAATTGAAGACCATTGGTGCTTCCCTCTAATTCAAAAAATTTTCTCCTGATTTTGATTTTTAACAAAACTTTTATTATATTTTGTATTTTCATAAATATTCTTTTAAAAATAAGAAATGATAACAGTAAAATCTATACTATTGGAAAATAATTTTTTTTTATTTTTCTGAAAAGTTTATTTTGAAGCAAAAATTTTTGAATTTTAAAATTTTGAATTTTTTGAATTTTTAAAACATAACTACCGATTTACCTACGGCAAGGGCTCAACATTTATAGTCCATTAGCAAGACTTCTCCTCCTTCATTGCTCTACAGCTGCATAAACAATTTCAGAGAAATTCTCGGGTTGCCCCAGGATTTTCCCCGATTGGTTGACAGGAATAGTGGCAGCAGTTTGAGCAATTTATGTTTCTATCATTTTATTAAAACTTAGTTGATTCTTTATGGAGAAGGATAAGCTTTTAAGTTTAAAATTTATATTTTCTATCATTTTATCATTATAAGAAAGCTTTTCAGTAAGATTTTCATTAATTTTTGCCTAGCCTAATACTAGCTCTTTCAAGGAAGGTTGGTTTGAACTGTAATTTGAGTTGAAGTTTGAATTACCTCCTCGCGGACGACTCGTTGTTCCACCCGTTATTGATGTATGAAGCTTCTTCACGGGTCTCAGGGCAGTCAATCCTCGAGTGGCCAACTCCACCACAGACCTCACACATCATGTGAGTCTATGGTCTGGACGGTGCTTTTCATGGCTTCTTTCTCAGCAACATGATCTCCAGCCTTTTCATTAGTGGATCTATTTTTGCGGCAAGCATGTTCGCCACATTCACAGATGCATGCCTTTTTGTTGTTTGTGTTCCTCTTCCCAGCTCTGATTGGCCACCATCTTTTTGATGAGAGCCTTAGCTCCATCGATGGTCAGGGAGAGGAATGCTCCTCCAACAGCGGCATCTACGTGCCCCTTTGACATGGGTGTGAGCCCCTCATAAAAGTTCTGGAGCACAAGCCAGTCCTCCATTCCATGGTCTAGGCAGGCCTGGATGTAATCCTGCAGCCTCTTTCATGCCTCGAGGATGGATTTTAGTGAAGTTTGCTGGAAGTTGGAAATTTTCCCCCTTAGGGCACTAGTTTTGCCCATGGGGAAAAATTTCACAAGGAATGCCGCGGAACATTTGTCCCACGTGTCGACAGCTCCTTTGCTTTGGTAGAACCACTGTTTCACCTTCCCCACAAGGGAGAAGGAAAATAGATGGAGCCTGATGCTAGCTGGTGCAACGTCTTTGATGACGATGGTGTCACACAACTCAAGGAAGTGTTGCAAGAGTGCACTTGTGTCCTCGCTTTGCGCTTTTTGTTTGATTTTGTTTGTTTTCCACTTGATTCCGAAGATGTGTCCTACAAAATATGTTTTTTCAAATACAAGTAGATCTAGGTCAATAGTACATGCATATGTGTCAAAAGTATATTTATTTCTCCCTTTTTGGACTTAAATTGGCGGTTGGAAATGTGCGTTAGTGACTGCTAACAATGGTGCTCCCTGCTAATCCTGGCTCCATCTCTACAGTTGCCATTGTGCACGGCCTTCGTGCCTTCTTCATCACGACGAAAAAAGGAGGGGCATTCATTCTTGATCTATTGTCTAACCGGGTGAGGAAGGTATGTGGGAACAGTCATATCAACTATTTTTTCCCTACACAAGCACTCCGGTACAAATACAGCTTTGATTACTTTTGATTTGCAAATTGTTATGACATCAGTATTTCACTTAGTAACATGAAATATATGAACATGTATGTGCCAATAGTTAAGGACTTACCAATTCTACAAACTGTAATATTTCAATTATTAACAAAAAGATACGAACATGTACGTTATTTTGACTCAAGAACAGAATTTTTACAGAACAGGGTACCTGTAAAACTGTGTTACTGCTGCCTAAATATTTTTGTTATATAGAACCCGTGCAAGTTGCAAGCTGCTAGAAGACATACTCCTTGTAATATTGAACTCGTGAAAGTTGCAAGTAGTGGATGATTTGTGGAGCATTTACAATTGACCTAAATTTGGTTTTGATAACAGCCGACTTGTAGCTGAGAACACTCATTACTCTACACCACAGATATCTGTCCTGTGTTTATATTTTAATTTATGATATATTGTAGATTCCTTAACCCTGATCTCAGTGTCACTTTAGGACATTGAAATATGGATTATGATATTAATGTTACACAAAGTGAGGCACTTCTTTGTTGTTTGAGTCCATCTTCTGTTGAAGATTTTGTGTACATGCTTAATAATCATCACATCTTGTCTCGAAGACTTGTGTACCTCCTTCACTCTAATCTGTTAATGTCACATAAAACTATGGATGCCAATATAACTATAAAAAATCTGAGTTGTTTTCCTGATGGTTGAATCCAGATTCTATATGGGCCATTTTGTTGGAGTCTCAGGATAATGTTTTTTCTCGAACACCTCAGCATAATAAGTTAGTACAGTTTGTTCAGCTATTAGCATCACCTTATTGCTCCCTGGAGTCAACAGGTAACCAAATTTCATTGAGGGAAGCATAATTTCTCAATCAGGCAATTGGCTTATGTAATTTTAATTCGGCAGCACCGGGTGCAGCCTTTACAGGGGAGGGATCAACTACTTGTGTGCAGACATCATAGGTGGCATATGTCGTGTGGAAACGTGGAAGAATGATATGTCATTTGTGACTGGTATTTTCTGCTGGCCTTCATGTTTTCTAGATCTTTATGTAAGGAATGGTTATTAGTAGTCTCTCGTAGCTCTGAAGCTCAAGTGGTGTAAAGCTAAAGTGGCCTTGTTTGTAAGACCGTAGCAGCATTCTACTCTATATGTACTTCACTCGAGCTTGCAACACTTTGTCTGAAATTAATGATGCTCTGGAAAACAAAGTTATTAAATTCAAATACTCTATTTCCATGCCTGCCTTTTCAGTGCACAGCAGTAATTGGGTGGAGCTTCGTGTAGCTTCAAATTTTGTTGGATTACTACTGAACCTGAAATCGTATTGCTAATTTTTCTTGTTATCCCCTTGTACTTTTAGCTTGGCACATTTGTGCTTCCAGTTATGGAAGGAAAGTGTGTAGCAGTTAGCAGGGTGTGGGAAATTAAATCCATGTGTTTTAGCTTGTTACTTGTATACCTTTAGTCTATATCCCATCCAGTTTGCACAATTAATCAATCTTCAGGTGGAGGACCCTCCCTCCGTTTGCCTTTAAAAAAACCTTTGCAGTTTTATGCAAAGCTATTGCCAAATTGATTTGCTTAACATTTGTAACGATTAGTAAGGCCAAATAGCTCTACAATTGCTCTCTGCCAAGTGTGGCTATCAGCATCTATGGACGCATCTAGTGGAAACAAATTGAGGTTTGCTACGACGGGTTCATGTCGCCATTGTTTAGTTCTCTTGCTAAACGGAACATACTAGCCATAAATGACAGACCTGCATTGCTAGATCATCAAACCATGTGATAGTTATAATTGTAGTCACTATCCAGGAGACACAAAGCACTATCAGCACTTTGTCAGAAGTTCAGTTACCTGAAAAGAAGAGTTATCGACAGGTACTTCTGTAGCGAGCATACAGGAGTCACAACGCACCATCAGCACTCTTCTAGAAGTTCAGTTCTCTAAAAGAAGAACCTTAACTCAATCATCTGCCTCACTTCAGCTCCAGGCCGTAGCACAAAACAATGTAAACATGAAAACAAAATGACACGTGATAGCTGTAAGAAATTGAAAGTCCGCTCATAGTTCTGTTACTAGTTAAAACTACAAGTATAGTACATGATAATAACAATTTCACATTGTCGAAGACATTATCATGATGCTATTTATTACTGCATGAATATGTCCAAATTGAATTGAGAAACATGCTTGGAGTACATACAGAGTGAAGTATATGACACTAATAATTGGTTTGTTTGGCAGCGCTCCGGCTCTAAAAATAGAACGACAAAGCTGGTGCTCTACCATGAAGTAGCTCTACGGTGGATCTAGGCTCCCACCAAACCATTTGGTTGAGCTCCAACCCTAAAATAGATTCATATATAATTATAAAAACATAACTAGGGGCCTATGGGTTGGAGCTCCTAGTTATGTTTTTATAATTATATTATATATGAATCACAGATTTCACAGGGAATTACGGGACCGAATAGCAACTACTCCGCACATCACATCTGATCATAGGGAATCACATGGAGTACTTCTTATCCAGAGGCTAGACACAGAAGGAGGAGAGAGGCAAGGCCAGAGTGGAGTAGCTGATGTCCGCGATAGGTGAGGCCATAAAGGGCAGTGCAGCAGGCATGGATCTAGGTCAACAAGCTTGTGCCTTGCGCCTGCGGCGGGGGCGGGCCTGCCGTGTAGAGCCCTGCGCATGTGGCAGCCGTTTGGAGGGGTATGACGGGGACAGGGGATGGGCAAGGTGGCGAGGGCGCGGGGCGGGGGGTTGGAGCCTTGTGCGTCCTCCTCCTTGGTCCCGATGTAGCTGCGCCTCTACCTCGTTGTCAGTGAGTGGGATGTCTGGAGGGGATGCTGGTGGCGACAGGTCTGCTCCAGAGTCTGAAGATGTGTACCATTGTTGATTATCTCCAGGTCAATAGGTTAGACCACAGGAGGATAGAGGCAAGGCCGGAGGGGAGTAGGTAGGGATGAAAACGGATCGGATACGGACGGATATCACTGATATCGTATTTGTTTTCATATTTATGTCCGGATTCGGATTCGAATACGGATAGTATAAAAAATGCCGGATAGGATATGATTGGATATCGACATCATAAATATGTGATTTAAATATTCGGATACGAATACGGTATCGGATGTTAAATATCCGGACTCGGATACGGACGGATTAAAACCCCTCTAAACGGATTCGGTCTCGAATATGGTCGGAAAATATCCGTACCGTTTTCATCCCTGGGAGTAGGTAATGTCCATGATAGGTGAGGCTGTGAAGGGCAGTGAAAATTGATATGAGTCCGACATGAAAATTTTAGTAGGTCAGAAACTTGGGGCTGAGACTGCCCGACGCATTGGCCCGACCCAACTGTGTTTGTTAAATTTTCGGTGGGTCAGATCAGGTTCGTCGGGTCGGTGGGCCATGAACAAGTCTAATGGGAGAGGTGGCAGAGTAAGAAGCACAAAGGAGGAAGCGGAGAAAGAGAGAGGGAGCGATGCTGGGAGGAGTGAAGATCGAGAGAGGGATGACGGCTATGACTCAGATAGGAGTGGGGAGAGAAGGGTGCAAGTAATTTAGCATTATTGATGACAGATCGGGGGCCCTTGGCTAATAGATTTGGGCCTCTTAAAAGACTTGCCTATAATATTCTTTATTTTTCAGGAATTTGGTGCGTTTGTCCTATTCTATAGTACAATGGTGTTTTGACTTTGTGATTTTGCACCTTCAATTTAGGGAAAAAAACCACCCCTGTTTTTTAATATTGTTAGGTCTAGTGTATTAAATGGCAAGAAAAGTAGAAAGGAAAATATGTCCACATGATAAAAACGAATATCCCCAGCTTATCTTTTCACCTGGTCGGCCTCCTTAGTCCTTACCCATTTGTCTTCAACATTCGACCGAAGTACCGGACCAACCGTATGGGCAACATTATGCATTTCTTTCCACTGCACGGAGGAGCAAAACAGAAGGTAGCAGTCACCAATATGAACCGAGCAAGTAGCCCCGCTCACAGTGTTTTCACCTGATGATATTTTAGGGTCACTAACTTTACCTGACAATATGTGACATGTACCAGTATGTTGCCATGATAATATGTGACATGTCCTGATTGATTGATAATTACATGCAAGTTGTGTGATACTAAATTGTGTTTATATGGATTTTGACATAAATGGTGTCCAAATTTTGCAAAATCTCACAAAATTTCGTACATATTTTGCATAACAACAAAGCAAAGAGATTAGGGCGTGTGTAGCGTGGGATGTGGCATGGCGGCGAGGCAGGGTAGGCGGGCCGACGGCGCATCACGACTACTGCAGGTGGATGCGCAGCTGACGCGGGCAGATGACGGTAGCGGTCTCGAGTGGGGAATGGGAAAACGTTCGGGAGTGGAAAATGGGTGTTGATTGTTGGGCCAAATCGATGCGTAGGCCAAAGAAGGGAGGCGTCCGGATCACACACCCGGACCGACGTCCTGATAAATCAAAGGCGCAGAAACTTACATGACCTGGGCCTATTTTATTATATATGGAGTTCGAGCCCACCAGCACACCATTTTAACGCATAAAAGAAAAAAAAAAAACCTAATCCTCGCCGCCGACTCTCCGAGCACGATGGCGACGCTGCCTGAGGCTCTGACGGACGATCTCGTCGTAGAGTTCCTCTGGCGTCTCACACCCGAGGATCCCGCGAGCCTGGTCCGCGCCTCCCTGGTCTGCAAACGGTGGCGCCGCATCCTCGCGGACCGTGGCTTCTGCCGCCGGTTGTGCGAGCATCACCACCAGATGCCGGCAATGCTGGGATTCTTCGGCCGGGGATACGGTCCGACGACAGAAGCGAACCCGCTTTTGTTCACTCCCACGTCCTCCTTCTGTCCTCGCACCGCCGGCCTCACCGGCCCCCGGTTCGCAGTCGATGCCCGCCACGGCCGCGTCCTCCTCGCTCGCATGGGCTTCCTGGAGGAGCCCTCGACCTGCTGCTTCGCTGTCTGGGACCCCATCACAGGCAACCTGCTGGAGCTGCCCAGGTTGCCACGGCGGCAGACAGCTGACTTCACCTGGAAGGCGGTGGTGCTCTGCGCCTCCATCCCCAGCCCCAGCCCCAGCACCGCCAGCAGCTGCGACCACCTCGACTGCCACCGCGGGCCTTTCCTCGTCGTCTTCGTCGGCACCTCGCCCCAGGAGGTGTATGCCTACGTCTACTCGTCACAGGCTCGTGCGTGGAGCCACACAGCCTCTGCTGCCCGGGAAGCCGCCGATAGCTCTTCACTTTTCTATCAAAATGAGCTTTGCCGCAGCGCGGTGGCCAGGAATGCAGTATACTTCAGGCTTCTAAGCAATATTAGAGTCCTCAAGTACAATTTGAGTGTGCAGGAGATCAGCTCGGTCGACCTACCAGCAGTACCAGCTCGATGGCAAACATGGGATCAAATACGGCCTCAAATTCTTCTCACGACTACACAATATGGTGGATTGGGAGTTGCCAGGATCAATATGCCATGGATTCACCTATGGTCAGGGGAGGCCGGTCCTGACGGACTTTTCAGATGGGAGCTAGCTCCAGTCATTAAGCTCGAGACAGTGCACCATGCTGATCTTCCCCCCTTCTTTGTGGTTGACATTGTGCATAGCCTTGGCGCCATTATCATCTGGGCACATGACGGGGTATTCAATGTTGATATAGAGTCTAACCGGGTGACCAAACTATGTGATGACAATTGTGCTTCATATTCTGTTCCCTATATGAGCTTCTGCATTCCAGGTACTGATACAAACTTAATTTGCTTACTTGTTCCCATATGTTGCCAACTATTATGACTTATGAACTCTTGTAATATTTCAGTTGCTAAATAATGTTCCAGGGGTATGCTTACATTATGGTTTGCCAATTGTTTGGAACTTGTAATATTTCAGTTAGTAACATGAATGATATGAGCATGTTGTGTTGGCTCAAGAACATAAATTTTTTTGGATAGCCACAAAATTGTGCTACATGCATACTCATGCCTAAATATTTTTGTTGTAATTGCAACTGTGGAGCCTTTATAATTGACATAAATTTAAGCTGAAATGGTTGCTACCTTGCTGGTTAATAGGAGAGCACGCGCACGAACAAACACATCCTTAAGTGATTATATTGATGCTAAACAAACTGAGGCATATTTTAGTTGTTTAAGTCTGCCTTCTCTTGATGGTTTTATGTACACTCTTAAGTACTAGGATCCCTTATCATATTTTATAAGCGATTGTGTTGAAGTCTCTGGATAATAAGTTTGTACGGTTTGTTCAGTCATTATTATCACCTTATTGCTTGCTATGGTCGATGGCGATGGGTAACCAAATTTCATTGAGGGCACAGAATAATTCCTCAATTATGAAATTTGCTTATTTAATTTTTATTTTGCAGCACTGAGTGCAGCCTTCACTGGGGAGGGGTCAGGTGTACCAAAATGCAAGAAGAATAAAAAGAAGAGGAAGAGGAAGAGGAAGAAGAAGAACAAGATGAAATTAAATTCCTAGTGGAGGAATTAAGTGCACTCTTGTGGTCATCATAGACAGCATATATAAGTAGGTTTTCTGGTGGGACTATGGGGGACCTATTTTGTGGTTCTTTTTTTTTTCTTCTGCTGGTATTGTCTGATGGCCTTCATGTTCCCTAGATCTTTGTGTAAGGAATGATTAGAAGTGGTCATATCGCTCAAGCAAGTAGCTAATGAAGACATGTACTCTTTGTCTGAAAGAAATTACTGGTGCTCAGGAAAACGAACTAATTATATTCAAAGACTATTTCCATGCATGCCTTTTTGTCAGTAGTTTGGTTCAGCTTCTTTATAGCTTGAAATTTGGTTGGAATTAATACTGAACCTGGAATGTGTTGCTAATTTTCTTTTGTTATCATATTGTATTTTGAGCATGGCACATTTGTGTTGCCCGTTATTAAAATAATGTGTGTAGCAGGATGTGGGCTATTAAACTATGGTTTTAAGGTTTGAGCCATTCATCACTCTTCGGTTGGTGAACAAAGCACCAGCAGCGTGCCATTAATCCATCTTCAGGATCTCGTCCATGATTTCATCCATCAGATTCGGCCAAGCCACATTACTCCTGCCTCTCAAAGCACCACTGTGGGCCAGCTTGGTGGTGCTATTGACTGAGTGAATTCTTCTGTGACTGAAAACATTATAGAAAGAATATCAAACTATCATCAAATCATAAAAAATATACTACAATAGGAATGATTTTTAGAGGCAGCTCAGAAACTATATGTAGGGGCCCCTACCTAAGCATCTCTAAAAATTAGCTTCTAAAGACGGATATCTAACCACCTCTAGAGTTTGATTTGTAGAGGTGGACCAAATCCTAGCTGCCTCTAGAAATTGTTTTCTAAAAATTGGAAATCGAACAAAAAAAGGCAAAAAAATTTGCCTAAGAAACTAGCTAAATCATAAGTCAGATGATTTTTCACACCAAATATAGACACGTGTGGCCACGAGGATTCAAACACAAGACATCTAGCCTCGTGTGTTGCTTTCCTTACAACTACGCCTCACAGTCCATGTGATTTTGTGATTAAGTAACTGATACATTTCCTTTAGTATTCATCTTAATAAAATTTGTAATGCATATTTAAGACTCTAAATCAATTCAAATGAACAAGTTTGAACAAGGAAGTTTTAGATCTCTTTGTGTACTACAACTTCTATTTAGGTCATTTCTACATCAGAGGGTATCTGAATATATTTAAAAAAATGAATTTTAATCATTAATCTTAGAACACAATTTATAGGCCCTAAAAGATTTTAAATGAAAAACTCAACTAGAAAGTTGCTTTCTAAGTACAACTCTGATTTAGGTTGTTTCTCCATCCAAGGTACTTTAAAAAAATTCATTAAAAATTGAATGTCAAATGAAAAATTGATCAACTATAAAGTTATAAATTTTTACTATGCTCCACCTATTTTAGAGGTAGGCCAAATTGTCAGGCATCGTCTCTAAAAAATGATTTCTAGAGTCTAGCTAGTTCAGACCATTTTTAGTGATAAGGAACATGGCAAGGTTTTGATGGACTGATGACACATACTTTTTATGGAATATTTGAAATTTAAGGAACCAACACACTTTCTAGAATGCGAGTATGCAACCCAGGAATTCATTGGTGTTCTTTCAAGGCTTTTGTATTTTTGGAATATTTGGAGCAGCATTTGAGGGTTTTTTTTCCAACGCTTTGTTGTAGTGTGTCACTAGACGCTCTACGTGGTTCTTTCTCTGTGTTGTCTTGTTTCTCATGGCAAGTAGGGTAGTGGTGATGGTGCCCTCATACATGCGGGCCTGCTCTGATCTCCGTCTAGCTCGCACTACGTAGAAACCGATTTCTATCAACGGCATCCTTTTTTTTTTAGGGGTGGCTCTATATTGAGCCGCCCCTACAAATGATTCTCAAATGAGTCGTCCCTACAAATAGATTTGTAGGGGCGGTTAGTGTTTTTAGTCGTCCCTACAAATGATATCTAGTTGTAGGGGCGGTTCTATATTGAGGCGCTCTTATAACATTTGTAGGGGCGGTTAGTTTGAACAAGGAAGTGACAGTAACATTGTTCACAAATTTTACGTATCCCTCTTATAGTTTATGAACTATAAGAGAGATATGTAAATGTGTGAACAATGTATAGTACCACTTTGTCGAATAAACAAATGACCAAAATAAAAGTTGTAGATTTTAATGAGTTCTACAACTTTTATGTTGATAACTTTTTCAGCTAAAATTATTTACTCTTTCAAAATGTTGTTTCGAGTTGACATTTTTTGAAATTCAAATTTTGAAGTCATAAAACAAAGTCACATAAGAAGATGACCAAAATGAAATTTGTAGATCTCATAAAGTTATAAAACTTTGTAGTTCACGACTTTTTCATTTGGAATCATTTTGTCAATAAAAATTACATTTGAATTTCTCAAATTTGAAATTTAAAATTTTCAAACTATTTCTCATGGAGAAACAACTAAAATGAAAGTCGTAGATCTCGAAAAGTTATAGAACTTTGTAGTTGACAACTTTTTTTATTTGAAATCATTTTGTCAAGGAAAACTACATTTGAATTTATCAATTTAAAATTTGAATTTTTTCAAACGACCTCAAATGGAGAAATAACCAAAATGAAAGTTGTAGATCTCAAAAAGTTATAAAACTTTGTAGTTGACAACTTTTTGATTTGAGATCATCTTATCAAGAAAAACTATGTTTGAATTTCCCAAATTTGAAATTCAAAATTTTTAAACGGCCTCGGACGGAGAAACTACCAAAATAAAAGTTGTAGATCTCGAAGAGTTATACAACTTTATAATTTACGACTTTTTCATTTGAATTCGTTTAAGGCCTCAAACAATCAACTTAAATTTGTTTGAGAATAATATGAGTATAAAAAATATTTGATATGGATGTAAGTGAATGTGTGGTGCAATGGTTAGAGGAGAGCACACGAGGCCGAGGTTGCGGGTTTGAACCGCCGCAGCCGTGAAGCGCGAATGCGTGACTTTGTGGGGCTTGCGAGCGCAGATGACCAGTGGTGGCCTCTCCGGATCGTGAATTTTCAGAAACGGGTCGCGATTTGTAGCAATTGTTTGGTAGGGGCGGCTGCCAAAACCTGATGCTACAAATCGTCTGAAGCCGCCCCTATAAATGATTTTACTGCCACATGAGAGAGCAGTGGCGCTCCGTGGAACTCACGATAGTGGCGGGGGAAGCCAGGATCGGAGAGGAGGCGACGCCAGGGCTTGCAGACGAGGGAGGCGGGGACGAGGCACTCTGGGTCTTCCGCGCGAGAGACGGAGGAGGATCTCGCCAATGAGGTCGTCCATGAGCCCCGGCGGCGGAGGCGGCACCATTTCGATCGGGTGCCTCTTCTAGGTGGGGCCAAAGAGATTGATTATGTTGTGGTGGAAGAAAGAAGTCAGCTGGGACTATGCTTCGACTTGGATGGTTTTCAATCAAAAAAATATAAAAACTTCGACTTGGAATCATCGAATCGAATATATGTAGTATTTATTTTTACTTCTGTTTTTCCACAACAGATCATATATAGAGCGGACTAGTTAAATATAAACTTTTTATTTTTTCCAAAAAGAGAGAGCCTTTACAATATTACTCATAAAAGTTATTATATATATTTCTGAGCAACTACGTGTTGCACACACGTATGCATATTAAATAAAATTTAATTAAGACAATGATCGTATAATATTGGGCTGGCTGTAAAACTTTGTTATGACTGTTTTCATATGACATCATATTATATTTTTAGACGATTTATATTTTCAAAAACTAGATGATATGTTGCGCGTTGCTGTGGAAAATTTTGTAGCGCATCATATAACGAGGAATAGAGTGGAAAGGCTTTTTTTCCTAGGAGCCTTTTGAAAATCTACTTTCTAAATCATCATCTAGGGAGTCATTTGAGTAGAAAATCGTTTTCTATATTTTTATATTCTCTAACAGCTTTTGTATATCTTATGCGCAGTCTAAAGAACCATCCTTGCTCTCCATCTTTTGCTAGCAAGAAATCAAGAATAGAGGATATCTATATTTGGATATCCAATTGAATAGGTTGTTAGAGGTTATTTTTCACCAAAACTCTATTCCTGTAAATTAGGAAAGATATAAAGAATCTCTTTGCGATGCTCTAAGGATGGCATTCATATGGCCTTTTTCATTTTTGTTATATTCAACTGTGAAGAATGGATGATAAAATGCAAGTGTGTTTGCAGTGCCTGCACAAGAAGCTACTATCTTTGCTCTCATCCTGAAAAGCTAGATGCATTAATAGAAGCCTACTGCAGGAACATTGGAAACGCAGCAATATTAATAGTAAAAAATGAAAGAAAAATAAATGGCTGAGTGAGTAGTACTTGCTTGGCGCCTTTGCTCTAGGCTTGTGGCTTGAAACACGTGTTTTTTTTATTCCAAGCAATAATTAAAATGCTATTATTTTTCTAGACAAAAGATGGATGCCACTGAAATTTTAATCAAGGGAGTATGCAAGCAATGAATTTGCATGATTGACTCTTTTGATCGGTATAGTGTTTTATGCTTGTAATTAGTGTAACCAGTATAGGTAGAAAATGGTACAAAACTAATTAA
The DNA here is from genome assembly GCA_038087645.1 of Saccharum hybrid cultivar R570. Lineage (NCBI taxonomy): Eukaryota > Viridiplantae > Streptophyta > Magnoliopsida > Poales > Poaceae > Saccharum > Saccharum hybrid cultivar. Next base: position 4,221,612 of record JAQSUU010000368.1, read on the forward strand.
AGTGTATTTGAAGTGGTGAGTCACAACCAGAATTTTAGACTTCTCCTAGTGAGGTAGGCTTCTCCTAATGTTTTCGCATTCAAAATTTAGTATAAATTTTTCCTACTAAATGCCTCCTAGTAAGATTTTCATGTGTTATGACTAGTGGTAGTGTTTTATTACTACTTAAAAACACTAGTAGGGAGTATAGGTAGAAAATGGTCATTGTACTCAGCATTGGTATGTAATCAAACAGAATTAGCCCAAACGAGGTTATTCTAGACTGTAGTAGGAAAGTCTGCCATTAGATCAATGTTGTCATGAGCCGGTCATGCCAACTGCATAAGCCTCATCATCATGAGCATCAATAGCATCCCAATCTCAGTTTTGTAGAACCTTGCATATACAAGACAGCATTTTTTTTGGGCACTACAATGTCTTTCAGGATAGTCCACTGATGGATGCATTCAGAATTCTTTAGTCTGCACCGGCACAACACCCTCGGGCGGTCCAATGTGTACCACTAGACAGTCCGACGGAACATCTCATTCATAGATGTGGAGGTGTCCAGCTCTACTCAATTCTGATCCCTTACGTCAGCGAACATGTCCCAATGTTACCAATCCAAGCCACCATCAGGCTCACACTCTCCCTTGCTCAGTCTCCCATTCACTTTATTGCTTCACTCTCTCTCTCTCTCTCTCTCTCTCTATCTCTTGTTCTTGCTTTACATCTCTCTCTAGAAACTACCCAAAGTAAGAATGGAAGAAGAGGAGCAGGAGATCAAGGAGGCTAGCATGGGAACCTATAGGATAACCAAGGTGTACCCATGCATGAGATTGAAGGGGGAGGAGCCCCTCATTTGAGAAAAAAGAGTAGGAGGAGAAAGAGTAAGGGGAGAAGGAGCATGAGGTGAACCTTTCCATACCACCGAAGGGTTGTGCTGCATCACCAGTTCACCACTATCTCCCTTGGTAAGCCAAATCTCGAGCACAACCACTAGAGAACCTAGGAATGAAGATCTAGCTAATTTATCATCTAGAAACCTTGCCAATAGGTGATTCCATGGATCCATAAAATGTAGAACAATGCACCTTGCTAGATACACTCGAGGGTAGGAAGAAGAGACTTCGGAGGAGGAAGATGAAGTTGTTTTTTTTTTGATAATTCGACGGGAGGGGAGAGCATCCCCCACCTGATTGATATATTGATTGCTGTGGCTCTCAAATAGCCATAGGTTTACAGAACATTTGCAAATTGTTTGCTAATTGTTACATAGCGTTAGCCAAAACGGAGCACCATTTGGAGCAAATAGCTGCATCTTCTCGCGGCAGCCGAGCAGACCATAGTACCGCTTCTGATTTGCAAGCAGTTATTGCGGCCGTCAGTGTAGTTCTTTCATTCCTGAATACCACGTTGTTGCGCCTCTTCCAGATATGCCAGCTGCACAGCAGCAGGAAGGTGCCGAACTGCTTCTGTGGTATATGATCCGGCGACTGAATTTCCTTGAGCGCCTGAACTGGCCACTGTTGGTCTGTTGGGATGTGCAGCGCATTCCAGAATTGCACAGCATGCGGACAACCAAACAATATGTGAGCTGGGGTCTCATCCGCTGCATTGCACACATCACATGCCGAGTTTTCTACTATGCCTTTCCTCTGCAAGTTTGATTTGCATTGTATCCGCCCCTGGGATAGAAGCCAGGCGAAGAATTTGACCCGCGGTGGTGCCTTGTTGTTCCATACAAACTTTGCCCAGGCGTCGGGGCTGGAGTTCGCAGTCTTGAGAGCTCTGTAGATCAACGAAGTATCCAGGTCTCCATTACTTTTGAGAAGTACGCTCTTACGTTGGTCCTTTCCTGGGCTTAGTGTGTGCCAGCCCATAACCTCGGTTACCTGATGTAGTTGTACATATGCTGCAGCTGATCGACGCACTACCAGGGATCTCTCCAGGTTGTCATCATACACCTGCCTCACCGTAATTTCCTTCCTTGTGCAGTGGCTATAGAGCTCCGGGAATCTTTCGGCTAAGGAGTCATCACCATCCCAAACATCATGCCAGAAGGAAGTTGATTCCCCATCCACAAGGTTGACTGTTGTGATGGCTCTGTACAGTGGCAGCAGTGATCTGAGCATGTCCCAGTGGAAGATGAAGTTGTTGATCTCTGAATATTCAATGTCCCTTGAACTGCAATGGTTGCTCCTCTTCTATTGCTCCATGATGTCCACCTTGGGCCTTGTTAGTGAGAGCACGTGTTGATCCATCCATAGAGCCCATGGCCATATCCCAACACCAATCTCAAGTTGGATGACTCTACCCTACTCCCATTCATAAATGCCACTGGGGCCAGCCTGCCATGCCCATAGGTGCAAGGTTGTGGCCCTCCACACCGCAGGCTCCTAGGCCACCGCCCTCTGCCTTCATGAGCACCATGTTTCACACAGGTAAGGGTGGTGGGACCAATATCAACAGGACACATCCAACCAAGTCATAGTTGAGGATCCTCCGGCTGTCCTCGAGGATGAAATAGAGTGGCTTTCGGCGATCATGCTACTCCCTGTGAACTTGAAGTCATAGCGGCAGCTTCGTTAATGGCATTGGGTGGTGCTGATTTGCAGCACTAGGGCATCTGACACAACGCATTGAGGGGCTGAGTGGTGGAAGCAAGCATGTGTGGTGCTCCTGGGTCGGCTATATAGGGTTATATAGTGGCCTTTGATGCTGAGGGGAGTGAACGGAGTGAGTGAAAAGGGGGCTGATGATGGAGTTACTCCTGGCTTTGATTCAATACTATAGAAAGTTTAATCACGGTCGATTCACCGACGGTTCTGAGACAATCGGCAGTGGTCATGAGACCATCACCGCCGGATGGTATGTTAGACCGACGGTGGTAAATATCACTACCGCCGGTTCGAAAACCGATGTTGATGAAGTTCGACTATCACCACTGACTTTTACCAACGGGGCCAAAATCGTCTGTGAAGGGGGGTCTGGAACCGGTGGTGGTGAAGTTCCTGTAGTAGTGATTGTGCATTGATTAGTGGGGATGATGACAACGGCTAGGGCTGCTCTAGTTCGAGCATGGCTTGGCATTGGCAGAATTGGGGGAGGATTGTGTGTTGGAGATAGGGGATGAGTTGCAGGCTATACACATCAGCGACAAGAGAGAGGAGGCTGGGTGGGCTATGATTGAGGTAGCTAGTACGATGACAGCCATGGGCCTTGGCCCATGTGGGAAAGGAGGGAAGAGAACCGGCCAGCCCCAGAGGAGAAAGAAAGTGCTCACACATGCGAGTGGTAAGCCAGCCGCTGCCCAGGAAGCAAGGAGAGGAGGCCTGGGTTGGAGTTGGGCTGGACCAGCCTGAGATAGAAACTAGTAGGCTGAAATGAAAAGTAAGAAAACGAGAAAAAGGAAGAAGACTTTTGGGTTGGATTTCTGCAAGATTTGGTCCAAGACAAGTTTCTAAATATTTCTAATTTTCACTATTATCATTTTCAAACATATTTAGAAAATCCTTTAAAAATAATTTTGCAAGACATTCTGATTATAGTTCCAAATATCATTCAAAAAACTATTTTGAAGCTTATTTTTAGTTCCTTTTTTGGAACTTAATTTTTCAAACAATATTTAAGCTTATTTTTTATTCGTATCCAAAATACATTTTCAGAGACTTTTAATACTCAAAATTTTCTTTTTTCATTCAATCTCTTGAGAAAAAACCTATTCGAGGCTTAGTCAAATTTTATAATTCATTTTTCACTCAAATAAGATAATGCAGCCAGCAGGAATGCAACATTCTAATTAAAACTAATTAAAATAATTTTACAAACACATTTTTGTTTATGTAAATGAAAATAAACTAATTGAATACTAGGTAAATTTATAAAATTATTAAATCATTGATGTTATTTAGTGTTTTTTATTCACATCATAAAATGGAGATTTTTAGCGGGTGACACGCGCCGTAGGCCGCCCCACGCACCAGCCCAGCACCATTGGCAGCTACACGCTGCCCTGCTGGCCGCCGTGGTCGTCCACACGTACCAGCTTTTTCTGCCCGCGCCCCCCACTTGACACACCATAAGAAAGATGCAGAACGGGAGAAGATGTGGATGGGAGACAAGGGGAGAATTGGCGAGATTTTGATGGGCACTCACATGAAGAAATGACACGTTGTGGAGAGTAGTTTCCAAAATTAGTGTCTTCCTGAGGTGGCAGGTATGAAAACTACCAAGGAGTTTCGGAATTGAGACTGCCCTTATATGTGGCACTGGTAGATCACTCACACTGAACACACAAATTTCATATTTGTCTTTACCTTCATGTTTTCATATTAAAATATGTTGTATTTTTTTTTCTAAATCTGTAATATTGAAAATATCGTCCTTCGGTTAGAAAAGATGAACGTAAATTGACTTCCATCCACAATTGTGATAGTCAGATCAGATCGATCGACCTACTTTGCTAGTGACAGATTCCCTGCCGATCTTGATGACGTACCCAATCATTGGGAAACAATACCTGAGTGAGGAGGCAATAAATCGTCCTCTAAATCATTCCTGCTAGAAGTATAGAACATTATGTGCCAGTCTTGATCTATCACGAAAGGAGAACGTATAGAAAAGAAAATGTGCAAGTGAGTAGGGTTGAGAAAGGATGGATATTTTCAAATGTCTGTCTGTTCGAGAGGGGTTCAAATACTAAACACTATTTGTATATGAATATATTTAACATCCGTACTATCAAAAATCAAATGCTCAAAGATGGATTTCTAAAACATATCTGGCGTATGCAAAAGAAACAACTGATGTACTCGTAAATATCCATTCATATTCGATCTGATTTCATCCCTACTAGCGAGCAAGGTTGAATCCAAACGAACCCAAATACGCAAAACCTTGAATTATTAGTTCTCTTTTCATTCATCCCCCTTGTACAGTTGTACCACAAGGCTTTTACATGATACGTTTTGAGATTGTACAGCATCAATCGCAAAACTGACAGTAACAAATGCCTTTCCTTGAACCTTCGCACCAACTATTCTTGTATTTGGTATGATATTGTTTGGCGTCGATCAGGCAACCGAACTTGCATGCCCAGTTGACACACCAAGTTTTCACCCGGTCAGTAGTGAAAAAGCAGTTCTGATCTTCTGCAGGAAGAAAAAAAAGTGGGATTCGAATCAACTTCGACTTCCTTTATATACAAAAGTGAGAGACGGAGAGAAAAACCTGCAGACGAAGAAGGATTCTGTACCAACAGAAGTACGAGGAAGAGGCAAATACTCGCGGATTTCACGTCCATCGTTGTTGGATGGAAATGCAGCTTCTCCCACCTCTTCAGGAGAAGTGACTAATGAGAATTATTTTTGCAACTGAGGGATAGTCCTGCAGCACCCTGAGTCCTTTGTATATATAATATGACAGGGGGCAGATTTCGATGCAAGCCCTGGTGGGAACAAAAATTACAATAAGGTTCTTATATATTTCAACTACTCCCTCCGTTTCAAATTATAATTCGTTTGACTTTTTTGAGTCCAAGTTTGACCACTCGTCTTATTCAAAAATTTATGTGAAATATCACTTCTTTTGTTGTGACTTGCTTTATTAACAAAAATCCTTCAAGAATGACTTAAATTTAACTATGTTTGCACAAATTTTTTGAATAAGACGAGTGATCAAATTTGAGGTCAAAAAAGTCAAACGAATTATAATTTGCAACGGATTTAGTAAATATGTTCAGCCCTTATCAAAGCATTATACATCACTGAAGACTGTTACAAAATATTTTCTATTCAGTTTTTGACCTTGAAAGCTATTAATCCTGTTGGAACCTCAAAGAAAAAGTAATGCAATAAGTATCATGCAAGAAGTAATACCAACACCATCTGTAAAACTTAATAGAAAAACAAATTGGAGGATCCACAATATATGTGAATTAAATATCCAAGATCCTGAACAAGCAAAACACAATTTTTCTTGCATACAAAATAAAAGAGCAAGCAATTTCCCATTAACAATTAGCTGGCAATCTACTACCTACTCCCACTACCACAATCCCGAATTGCCTTGAGGGCCAAAAAACGCCAAGGAAAGGGGGTAAACCGCCAAGGAAATGATCCCTGACCACAAACCGTCAAGCAAATGCACTCAAGGATAGAAGACAAGGGAAATTAGTTTTCTTGGCGGTTTTGACACTCAAGGATGATTTCCTTGGAGGCTAGCCGCCAAGGAAACTAGTGTCTGACTTAATTTGCCGAAGCGCCAAGGAAATGTTATAGCCGCCAAGGAAATAAATTTTCATGAGGGCCGACAACCTCCAAGGAAACTAGTTTTCTTGAGCGCCAACAACCTCCAAGGAAACTAGTTTTCTTGAACGCCAACAACCTCCAAGGAAACAAGTTTCCCTGAGCACGAACAACCTCCAAAGAAAGTAGTTTTCTTGACGGTTACAAACCTTCAAGGAAAGACCATTTCTTGAAGGTTGCTAGCCGACCATTGCCGCTAAGAAAACTGTTTTTCCTTGACTGAACAAAACCCTCAAGGTAATCATTATTTTCCTTGGCTACCATTGCCGCCAAGTTAATTCTCAGTATATAACCAGCATGGTAACTACAATCCAATTTGCATACAGTAGGAGCCATATATAACAAATATAACCAGGAAGTCATCCATACAAATATATATTCTAGCCAACATCATACAACCAACATCCATAGTGATTCGTTACAACAAGTTCATGCCTACATGGCAATACTCCAGCCAACAAATTCATGCCTAGAAGGCAATAATCCAGCCAACAAGTTCATGCCTAGATAGCAATACTCATCAGTTTGCAAATATTACTAAGTCTAGGTGGCAATATAGTATCATTCCAACATGTCAACACCACATGCATATGGAAACAATTGCCCACAACTAAATGTTACCAAAAGGTTAGCTGCACATCAGCCTAGTTTGTACTAAAATCTACCAAAAGAATGTCCATGTCTGCCACTTGGAGCTGTTGGCATTAGTTAGTTGCCCTTGTGCCAATTCCATCTATAGGCATGTTGATCTCCCTGCTGCCTATAGGACCACCTGATACATGGTCATTGTAGTGGTCTTCATCACTGGTGTCATCACCATCCTCTTCAAGGTCATCATCACTATCTGCTTCAAAGTGGCCATCAACATCACAGTCAAGGTCATCATCGTTGTCGCTTCCACACCAGGTGTGGTCATCATCATCATCTTCTTCTTCTAAATTAGCATTGTCGTCTTCGCCATCATATCCATGTGATGATCCAGTTGCCTGCAAAATACACAATATATATGCACTTTATTTTCTGGATTCATGTGACAAGCAAAACTAAAGTAATAACATGAACTATCATTAAATATAAAGTGCTGCGATCTTTGAATTCACATTATTTGGAGCAGACAATGTATCACCTTAAATCTACCAGATAAGACTGACAAAGTCGTTTCTAATCAACAGGAAGCCACCTGTTCACTACTGCAACTCAAGTTGGCAGTCTGCCACCAAACAATAATTACTATCTAGATAAACATCCTCCAAGCACAATAGATAAAGTGTCGAAACAATAATGTAGTATACATAACCTGATGACGACGAGCATCAATATTTGCTAGACGCTGTAGCAGTTCAGGAGGTGGCTGTGTTCCCGTTTGTTCAAACATGTTCTGCAATTGAAAAGCATTCAAATAAAGATGCATGCATGCATTGAGCAAACTAACACATACAAGCAACGGAAAAGTTATTACCATCAGCAGCTCATGATGAATACTATTTTCCTCTAGTAGCATCTCATTATTTTCTTTCAATTCAACATTTTCCTTTCTCACTTGTTCATATTTATCAGGACTGATTGGTATAACTCTTGTTGATTTGGCATGCCTTAGGACAACCCCCTTTTCCACAGCACCATCACCTATTGGAACACGTCCATGGGCCATGCCACGTCCTACTATGTACAAAGCCTTTCCATCAAGTTCATGTGAGGTTTCATCTAGAACTAAGGCCTTATAGTCATCCTAAACAAAAGCAAATAGATGTGGAAATTATTTTAAGGCTCATCAAATTCTTGAAAAACAATTAGCAAAAGCTATAAGCATTAGATCTGAACTAAAACTATTTCATCTCAAACTAGAACAAAAATTGACAAAAATAAACTACTTCATGCCAAAATTACATTAGATGTTGGAATAGACAAGAAATCATCTCAAACTATGTGCTGGAACAAAAACTTAGCTCATCTCAAACTAAAACAGAAGTACAACTAATGAAACTAGGTGCTGAAACTGAAGCATAGTAGACAAAACTGATACTGCACATTGGCTCATTTCACACATAAAATATGGACCAACTAAACTGATACAAACAAACGAAATTTCTAGGAAGCAATAATGTAATACCAAGCGTTTCTGTGCTTTCGCAGTGGGTATTGGACCACTCCTTCCAGTGCTATCCACTCTTTTCATTCCAGATTTCATTACATCATATGTATTTATGGTGCCGCTCTTCTCAGGGCCAAAAGTATATTCCTGTAAAACCAAAAAAAATTGCATGAGAAAACTTAGCAGAGGGTTGATTACCTAAGTATGCAAGAGTCAAGGATTTCCCATACTAGAAATTGTTGTGTCTCTGTAAAATTCCTTGAACCTCCTCTATTTGGAGCAGGGTCATCAGACCTCATGCGAGTTTCTTGGGCTTTTTCCCTCTGTTGTATGTATTGATCATAAGTCCAATATTTTGAAAGCCATGCCCAAACTGCCTTATTGCACCATCCAATTCTACAAGTCAAGTATTGTTCTTTGGTAAGCTGAATGGTGCGTGCCCTTGTATCATTGCAATCCTCACCTTGTTTGTCACAGAACATCTTAACAGCCTCCAAACGGACTTGGTACATCATATTTGTTACTCTTCTCACTAGATAGTTCTCTAGCACTTTTTCAGCCTTTTGCTTATGTCGTGGATGACATGTAAACAAACTCTGCATAGAGATATATACATACATAAAGTAAACAGAATAGTAGAAGCCAATCAGTTGAAAGAAAATACTCAAATCATAAAATTGCATCTAGTCTAGGTAGTTTGCTTACCCAGAACTCTGCCTTTACTTTTTTTGCATAGCAGATTCCATGCTCATCTTTTTTCCAATAATAATCATTCCATGAAAATGCTGGTTGTCGCTTGACAACTGTGCCATCATCTTCATATACCTTGATAATACCAGGGTACTCGCGTTTCAGAATGACACCAACTTGTGAGGGATACTTGTAGCCTTTACCTTTAGGGGTGTACCCCACATATTTGAATTGACTACAGAGAAGTTGATATTGGCATTAGTCATCCCTAGATTTTAAATTAATAGCAGAAAATGACAAGCAATTGTGGTATTATATATAAAAGGGCTCATATATGTACTTACCAATGACCAATAGGTTCTAGCTCCACCCTCCCACTACGAGGAGGCACCGCCAATTCTGTCCTTGACATCTTTGCTCTCCCTCTTTTTGCAAGAGCTTGGCAGCCCCGTTTGGAACCAATATTCAGGTTGGAGTTAACACCACCACTACCACCACTCAAACGGGAGTTAACATCAGTTGTAACCCTTTCACAAGCATCACCATCACCTCTTACAGCACTAGTTCTTTCAGAGTTAGATGCAACAATTCTAGAGTGAACACTGGCTGCACTAACCCTCCTTTCAGTGTTCCTAGTAGCACAACCTCCCCTTTCAGTGTTCCCATCAGCATTAGCATTCCTTGTTTCAATGTTGTCGACATCATCAATAGCAGCATTTGCTATCCTTACAGTGTTGCCATCAGCAGCAACTCTCCTTTCAGTGCTTCCATCAATAGTAGCAAACATCCTATTAGTGTTCCCAGCAACATCATTGCTTCTTTCAGTGTTCACTTCAACATTGCTTCTTTCAGTATTCCTAGCAGCAGCAGCACCACCCCTTTCAGCGCTCTCAGAAGCAGCAGTATAGACCCTTCCGGCACTCCCAGCAACAGCAGTACTACCCCTTTCAATGCTCCTAGCAGCAGCAGTACCACCCCTTTCAGTGTTCCCAGCAGCAGCATGGCCCCTTCTGGTGCTCCCAGCAATAGCAGTACTACCCCTTTCAATGCTCCCAGTAGCACCAGTACCAGTCCTTTTAGTGCTCCTAGCAGTATCATCAACACTCCTCCGTTTGCTCTTCCTAGTATTAGTAGCACCCATTCGTTTAGAGTTGCTAGCAGCAACTCTTTTGGACTGAATACCACCAGCACTACCTGATCCTGTTTGGTTGCTCCCACCACTTCCTGCATCCTTCTTGCGTGTAAGCTTCTTGTGTCGAAGGCCGTACATCTCCTGGAGAATGAACACAATAATTAGTACTTAATACATCTCAAGAACAAAGGGGTATATTTTTTAGAATACACAAGAACATAAGAAAAGGCATTTTATCACATAATATAGACATATAGCAGCACATGCAAAGGACACTTCAGCAGAAATGTTGTTTAGTTCAACAAGGTACAAAGTGGAAACAAAGATGAGAACTAAGAAAAACAAGTCAATAATCTTTTGGATCTAAAGCTAGATGTTCTTCATCTTGATTGTCTTCATCTTCTTCATCTTGACTTTCTTCATCTTCATCTTGACCATCATCGACATTCCCTTCACCTTCAATGTTTGATTTGGACAGAAATTCTAACTCCTTAGGATCGGTTATCTCATCTGACACAACTGCAATTGTATTATCTAGCTCAAAATTCAGATCAATGACAAATGTGCCTTCTAATCCCTCCTCTTGAAAAAATAACACTTCTTCTACTAGACCAATACGAGGGTTTGGGTCATCAACACTGTCATCTACACTAACATAGCCATGTGGAGTAACCTGATATGTAACCCACCACTCCTATAGATCTGATCTTTGACATGCATAAGGTAAATAATATACTTGTTTAACTTGACTAGCCAAAACAAAAGGCTCAAAAACAGAAAGCCTAGCAGCATGCTTAATTTCCACCAGTCCCAGGTTTTCAGTGCGCCTTGTTCCACTAGGTGTTGGATCGAACCAATCACAATCAAACAAAACCATCTCTAGTTGCAATCGTCCTTCCCATTTTATTTTAATAATGTCCTTAATAACACCATAGTACTCTGTCTCATTGTTGTCATCATCAAGACAAGATACACAAACACCAGTATTCACTGTTGCCAATCCTGATTTAGATCTCTCATGCTCTTTCGAGCGAAATCTATAACCATTTACATCATAACAGCCATAGGTGGTAACTCTCTTGCGAAAACCATAAGATATTTGACATAAGGCTGTATCAATGCCAGGTGTTTGCATGCACTGCAAATTAAATAAATATATTTGATATGTTAGTTTTAGGTGGAAAATAGATAGATAGATTACTAAATGTAAAAGGTTTGTTGAAGGATTATTTCTTCCTTGAACCAATCTAAGAAGTTTGGGCCACGTTTTCCTCAGCTACTCTTCCACCCATTTAACCTTAAGTCCCTAAGTTGTTCAGGTGTTGGTCTAATTCTGCTCTTCCATTGTTCCTTCTCAAATTTACTAGGAGAGGAAAGTAAGTTAACATAGAGCTACCAAAAAAAACAAAAAAACAATCATCTATGGTTTATAGAATAAAAGCATGTATTACTTGAAGTGTTCATCCATCTCTGACATGTTTGTCAAAACATATAGGAATGCAGCCTCATATTCTTTGGTTGAAAGCGCACGGACACCGTGAGGACTAGAGCACCGACCATGGTGCTGAAAAATTTCAATGTTGCATGAACTTTCAAAGGTAGAAGCACTAGAATCATATCGAGGTACTTTGTTCCTAACTGATGGGACATGTGGCCAGAAGTAAAGAGAGAGGAAATTTGTAGCCTCCTCAACTAATTCAGCCTCGACAATGCAACCCTCAACACGAGCCTTGTTTCTTACTTTCTTTCTAAGCTGCTGAATTTTCCTACAAGAAATAACTAGAATTGAGGAAAGAATTATAAAAGGAATCATAATATGGTTTTTTATGTTTTATTTTTACCTCTTAAATGGATAGTTCCAACGAGCTTGGACAGGACCTCCTAGTCTAGCCTCACGAGGAAGATGAATAATCAGATGTTGCATAGGATTGAAAAAACTTGGAGGAAATATCTTTTCCATTTTGCAAAGAAGAACAGCAACTTGCACCTCCAATGAACATATGACATCCTTGCTCAGCTCTTTGGAACACAATTGACGATAGAAAAAGCTAAGTTCAGCCAAACATATCCATGTGTTGTTTGGAAGGAAGCCACGGAATGCAACAGGAAGTAAGCGTTCCATGAAGATGTGGTAATCATGACTTTTTAGGCCCAAGATCCTCCTTGAAGTCAAGTTCACCCCTCTTCTAATATTGGTTGCATATCCATCAGGAAACTTGAGTTCCTTAAACCACTGAAGGATTGTTGGCTTGTCATTCTTGTCTATGCAAAATGGGCCACGGGGCCTGTCCCAATTGCCATTTGGTTTTTGCCTCAAATGCTGTGAGGGACGGCTACAAATTTCAGCTAGATCTCTACGGGCCTTAGCATTATCTTTAGACTTCTCAGGTATGTCAAACCATGTGTTCCATATAGATTCAGCTACGTTTTTCTCATTATGCATCACATCAATGTTGTGACGCAGCAACAATTTATGGAAGTATGGAAGTTGCCAAAAGCAACTAATATAGTTCCAATTGTGCAGTTTACCATAGTTATCTGTATCACCGACAAATGTGTTCATTTGGGCTAGGATTTCTTCCCCAGTTAAATGTCTTGGAGGCTCATCATGCATGACTGTGTCCTTTCTAAATGCATTAGCTTCAAATCTAAATGGATGGTCTGCAGGTAAGAAGCGCCTGTGGCAATCAAACCAGCATGCCTTGCGACCATTACGGAGTTGGAATGATTTTGTATCACCCAAGCATACTGGACATGCAAGCTTACCATGAGTGCTCCATCCAGAAAAATTTCCATAAGCTGGAAAATCATGTATTGACCACAGATAGGCTACCCGCATTGTAAAATCTTTCTTCCTAGAAGCATCATAAGTTTGCACCCCCTTCCACAAACTCAGCAGTTCATCAACTAATGGTTGCATACTTGCATTAGTATGTTTAGATTCTTTCCTGGATGTTCAGGTCCAGGGACTACAAGGGCAAGGAATATGTACTCCGTCTTCATGATAAAACCCAGAGGAAGATTCATTGGAGTAACAAAAACAGGCCAACAGGAATATGGGGCTGCATTTATACTGAATGGTGTAAAACCATCAGTTGCCACAGCAAGTCGCACATTTCTCGGTTCAGTAGCAAAATCTGGGAAATCTTCATCAAATTGTTGCCATGCTTCCCCATCACACGGGTGTCGCATCTTCCCAGATTTGGACCGTTTGTGAGACTGCATCAGCTTAGCTGTATTTTCATGATGATATAATCTTTCAAGTCTATCTTGTATAGGAAGGTACCGCAACACTTTGCGTGGGACTTTATTCTGGCCTTCCTCGTAGCGCGAGAGACCACAGACATCACACTTGTCTTTATTTTTATTGTCTTTATAGTAAAGCATGCAATTGTTATAGCACACATCAATTTCTGATATGGCATGCCTAGGCCTTCTAATAATTTCTTTGACTGGTAGAAATCCTTGGGAATCTTAGATTCCGGAGGCAGAAGTTCATTGATTAACTGTAGGTTTGCTTCAAAGTGCGCAATAGACATATTGTACTGTGATTTCAAAGCTAGCAGACGTGCCACAGCAGAAAGAGAAGAGTGTGTTGTGTTCTCATGGACCGGTTGATCAGCACTAGCAACCATCCTATAAAAAGCCTGCGCTGATCCTATGGGCTCCTCTTCAAAGGTAGGTGCATGGCCACCACCTAGGTCAACTAACATATCATCCATTTGATCAGCTTCATCAAAACTCTCATCACTTCCAACTTCTATATGACTCGCTCCATGTGATGTCCATATTCTGTAGTCATCTCTAAACCCATGTTTACACAAGTGCATCTCCACATCAAACCTTATATGCCTAACATAGTTCCGACACAAGGCACATGGGCACTTAATGGTGCCATTTTCAACAAGATCAACCCTAGAGAATGCATGGTCCAGAAACATGTTTGTGTTTTCAATCCACTCACTAGTGGGAGCCTGCCCACGAGACCAACCACTATACATCCACTCACGGTCTGTCATTACTCTTGTTCTCTTTAAAAATATATAGCAATGAGATATATTTCAGTTTCATCACAAATTCACATAACTATCACCCAAATCTAGCTATGCAGAAACATGTGCATTCTAGTAAATATTGATAGATATTCAACCGACTAATAACAAAGTGTGCATCCTACTAAACAGAAATATTATAATCAATGCGTTAACACACAAATGTAATTGCAGAGTTGTTAACACAGATATATGGATACTTACTACTATTTCAGATTTCTGTTCTTCTAGAAATCCAATCGATGTTGCCGCTGGTGCATGACAAACAGAGTATTGTCCCCAAAGCTCCTCAGGTAACCTTCTCAAATTCAGTCAATGCTCCTACTCGTACAAGGAAATGCCTTCATATATCCTTAGATTGCCCCTAAAAAATCATAGTGCTTCAGCTTGCTGAATTTAATGAACACAAGATCACATTGCTGGTATTCTAAAACCGATGAAATGTAAGCAGAAGATAACAACCTTTCCACAGAGAATTGTATAGCAGCAGTCCTCAACACTGACCAGCGCCCTTCCGCTCAAAGACCAAACCTAAAAAAACAGGGCTCAATCTATTTTAGACATCATACTTAATTTGCTAGATATATGTGTGTGTGTGCGCGCACGCACCAATCATGCATATAGTATGTCTGATTATACCCTATAAACTAAGCGTCACCATAGGCCAATCACATGTTCTCTTTTACTAGTACCTTAACCGATCGGTACTAATAGGACCTAATTGGATAAAAAAAATCCCAAGATAAAGAAGAGAAATTGACAGATCTGTGCTAATATCCATCTGATCCATTCACACACACCAGCAAGGTTACTTAAGGAGTGACCGGATTGCAAAAAAAAAAGTACCATTTTTACCTCTGCCTGCTGACGTGATTTTTGCAACAAGAAGCAAGGTGCATCCGAGTATCAGTAGCAGGAGGGAGGTTCAACGGCCTGGACTGTGCTCACGGTGGGGGGCATCGGTCCGGAGGAACCATGAGGGCCTAGGGCACGCAGCAGATGGGGGCGTATGGAGGGGACGCGGGAGATGGGGGCTGAGTGCAGAACAACCGGGGAGAGGACGGCATGGCAGCGGAAAACGGCGGGGGGAGGATGGCCGGCGAGCCAGGAACGATGGGGGAGGTTGGGCTTCCGACGGGGGAGCGGGGGAGAGCGAGAGCGACGGGTCTAAGGTCGAGCGAATTTTTCTTTTTTTTCGTTGGCTGAGTGGCGGCGGCTGGATTCTGGAGATAAGGTAAGCTACTAGGGTTTCTTAGTCACGGGCGCATGCCACGCGGGAGTTTGCCAAATTTTAGCGCCAGATGGTGTTTTCGCGTCCAACTCGCTTTGTGTGCGCGCGCGATGGGTTCCCTTCCTTGCGTACAACATCTAAACTCTAGGAAAAAAACAAACTGAAAGAGAGAAAAAAAACGGAGAGAAAAAAAACAAAAAAAACAACCAGACTCAGATGCTAATAACGGAAGGAAAGAAAAGCTAAAAGATCTGTATCGGACCTACAGGCTTGGGGGAGTTTTTTTTTTATTGGGACATACACTCGGCAAATTGCGAATCGAAAAAAATAGGAAATTTTTTTAATTGGGGGAGGGACTCACTGGCAAGTCGTGGCATTTTTCGCGCGAAAATCGCGCGCTTCGCGGCCGGTGGGATTCAACCTCGTGACCTCTGCCTCGCGCGGTTCGTACCTTAACCACTGCACTACACTATCACACGTGTTTATATATAGTTTTAGTTCCCCACATATTGTACTAAACCGAGAATAATTTGCTTGTTAGAGGCCCTAAACGACTTCAAATTAAAAAGTTGTCAACTACATAGTTTAATAACTTTTCAAGATCTACACTTTTCGTTTACGAAGTTTTTCCATCCAAGGTCATTTACGAAATTTGAATTTTCAATTTGAAAAATTCAAACGTAGTTTACCATGACAAGATAAACTCAAATAAAAAAGTTTTCAACCACAAAGTTTCATAACTTTCCTTGGAGGTTTTGCAACGACACTTAAGAAAAAGTGTAATTTCCTTGGGTGTTTCTGTAAACAGCCAAGGAAACAACAATTGCCTTGACGGTTTATAACAGCACTCAAGCAAATGGTAATTTTTCTTGGCGGAAAAGAAAAACACTCAAGAAAATATGCCATTTCCTTGGAGGTTTCTAGGAACCGCCAAGGAAACACTCATATTCCTTGGCGGTTTATTTCCACCTCCAAGGAATATATATTTCCTTGAGCGTTAAGTACCACCGCCAAGGAAACTACCCTTTCCTTGGTGGTTTTATTTTGGCACTCAAGGAAATTCTTGGCCCCCAAGGCAATTCCAGTTTGCTGTAGTGTCCCTCTATCCCCAAAAGAAAACAAATATGGGTTCTGTGCCGGTTAAAGTAGTTCACCTTTGACCAAGTTTCTAGTGAATATTATATTCTCATTTATGGTTCTAAATCAACTTATTATGAAAAATACATTTCACAATTATTCTAATAGTATTTATTTGATATCATAAATATATTTGATACTTTTTTATCAAACATAAGATACTAAAATAGGACACTAGGCTAGAATGAATTGCATTTTTTCTTGGATGGAGGGAGTACCTAAATAGGAGAACCCCACTATAATATTTTCCTAGCTCCTCATGATGCCATGCCACCCATATTTAATTACATATGTTTAGCCCTTCTCCTAGCATTATACATCATGCGTAGGATGGAGAAGACCATTATAAATATTTTCTATTCAGTGTTTGACCTTGAAAACACTTAATCCTGTTCGAGCATCAATTAAAAATATAATAAGTAACCAGCAAGAAAGTAATGCCAACACCATCTGTAAATCTTTATTGCAAAATAAATTGGAGGATCACAATATATGTGAATTAAATATAAAAAACTATGAACAAGCAAAACACAATTTTGCTTGCATGTCATAGAAAAGCATAAGCAATTTTCCATTAATAATTAGTAGGCAATCTTCTATACCTAAATAAAAGATTCTCACTACAAGATTTTTCTAGCTCCTCATACTGCCACGTCATCACCTATATTTAATTCAATGTGGTCCCAACACCTATCCTGGTTAATTAAATTCAATATCTAAATATTATCCCCACTATAGATTTTATTAGCTCCTCGTGCTGCCATATCATCGATAAATAATTCATTGTGGTTCCAATACCCATCTTTGTTAAACAAGTCCATTGATCTCTATCCGTTCATCTCCCTCACATTAATCTCCACTGATATGAGAGTGCTTCTTCCTGATCTGAAACGGAAACCGGAGCCCATCATGATAGTTTGATTAATCAACTAGATACATTTTTTGGAATATATTTTTGGTCCACTAGACCATTTAAAAGGTACCAATGGCAATTGACAGCACAACCACAGAGCTACAGAGCTCCAGCTATTCTTATCTCTTTGAAATTTCGTTTTTAGGAGACATTTTTTTATTTTAGGAGGCACGACATTCATCTGACCACCTCTGTAAATCAATTCAGGAGGCCCGTCTTAGTAAATAGTCATTTACATAGGCGGACTAGTTAAGAGGCCCATCCCAAAAATTCATTTTTTAGGGCCGCCTATGATAAGTTGAACAGACCAAAATAAAAGCCTCCAGAAGCCCATCCGTGAGGCCTCCGCTGCCATGAGCCCATGAGAGGCCCCACATGGCCAGAGACATAGGTGTCGCCCCACGCGCATCTGCTACGGCTGAGAGGGCCCCGTAAACGCACACTAGCCACCGAAGCCACAGATCCAGCACCGTAGCCGTAGGCGCTGCCGCCGCTTTCACCGGCATGGTAGCCGCACCCCCCCCCCCCCCCCCAGAATCTGGGGGAGAAGGACTCACCAGATCGGGGGTGCCACTGTCAGTGCCATTGCACCCGGATCTAGGCCTCGCCAGATCTAGGGGAGAAGGCGTGCGCTAACCGGATCTAGGCGAGATCACATGGTCACACAGGTACAAGTAGCACTGCACTTAAACTGCACAACACTGAAGATTTCAATTCGAATATTTTTAGATACTCAGTGTATGAGTGAAATCAAATTCTGAAAATTCTGAATGGGCAAGCTTGGTTCAAGAAATTGGACTGAAACTCACACAGAACTGAGGTAAGAATTGAGTATCCAACACTCAAGTCTCATATATACAAGTGTAAGTGCGAACCTAAATAATTGAATTTTGGTGATAAACATGAGTGTTTGGCAAAAATTTTTAGAAGAAACATAATAGATATCCAGGACAGTGAACTCTTTAATAATATAGCACCCAACTGAGAACAATCACATTATTGAAACAAAACACTTCAAGCATCAGCTCAGCATGATGCTGGAGGAGCAAGCTCAACTGCTCAAGTCGATGGATGGATGGATCCATGCCCACTGGCACTTGCAGTTCGGCACTACATGATCTTAAAAGATGGAGTGCAGAAACCTTATGAAGACACTATAGCTCAAACACTCACGCACACATATATCTGAGACATACAATGTTTATGGCTGCAAGGCTGTCTTTGAAACATGTGCTTCAGATTGCCTACAAAAGAATGATCAGGGCAATTTCTACAATCACTTCACTGTTTGCTTTCCCATCTTTTATCCAAATTTGCAGTCCAAGATTTCAACTCAATGCTAACTAGTTATTCAGTTTATGCAGCACCTGAGAAAATCATCTCCATGAAAGCATAACAACATAACTCAGATAGTTTCAGGTATGCCTTCCGGTTGAATGAATCTAATCAAATTCTGAAGCTCCCACTTCGGAAGACTGGAAATCATCTTCAAGATATTGCACTAAATCACTATACACATTCCCTGTTCTGATAAAAGAGAATACTGCTGCACAACAACAACAAAGGCACACATATTTTTGAAATTCTAAGCAGGCCACTATGCATGGTTGAACAGTGGCTAACAGACAAAGTCTCAGACAAACCAGAGTTATGAGTTCTGCAATCAGGGATTCATGGAAAATTCTTTCATTAAAACGAAACATACTACTAATTCCTAACAGAGAACAGTCACATTCAGTGACAATGACACAAACAGAATACCACAAGCACCAAGTCCATAAGATATACCCAACAGCCTGCTAGAGTTATTTCAGTCGTCACTCAATCCTCATTAGCACGTGCAACCTGACGCTAGGAAGATCTGAAAAACAAAAAAATGATCAAAAAATGAAATAGCTAAAAAATCACACATATGACATATACAATGTTGCTGGTTACATGATAGTCTTAAATACGTACATCAGATTGGCCACAAGGAACTTAACACAATATAGACGAGTAAGCACCTACACATATATACTATATGGTCTATGGACAGCCTTAGTCTTACAAAATACGACCCTTTACAAATTGTGATTGCCATCATGCATTTGAGGTTGCATCATTAAAATTCCACATGTACATTTTTCTTTATTGAAGTTATCATTATCCATATTACCGCACTAACTAGAATGATACCTTGGTGGCTGAAATATTACAACACTCTAACTAAATATTGACAAATCACAACTGACAGATGAGGAATGATATAACTGAGCACGAGGCTAGTACCAGGAATGTCAGAAGCTCATGATGGAAACATGGAGCCGAATTTCCCACAGCCTATCTTGCTAATCCTGCCAGACTTTAGTTCAACACTGAAGATGCTGTCATTGGCCCTCACGAAAATGTAACCAGTGCCATCTGCAAAGCCGACAACATAAAACTTAGTCGAGGCACCACTAACACCGATGGGGATCATCGAATCAAGCTTGATGGCCCTGTCTTGCACCCATCTTGTGACGCCATCAGGATCAGTTCTACTGGACAAAAGGCGAAGGCTGCAGCCGTCCACAGTGGCGACTCCCAGCCTACCAGCCTCTGCTGTGCAGAGGATCATGTTCATGTGATGGATCGGCGGCACGCAGATTGCCGATAGGACACCCTTGGTCAAGTCGTACTTGAGGATTCACCGAGACCCATCACTCACGAGGAAAAAGAGTGTGTCTCTGGCAAGCAGGCTTGGCATAGTAGTCCCTGTGAAGGAATGGAAATCAATGGAGGCAGACACACTCCACTTGCCAGTCTCTGATGAGTAGAGGCTAGCCTGTGCCATTGCCATTGACACAGGCCATGGCCAACCCTCCTCGCGGAGGGTTTTCTCCAACAAAACCATGAGGAAGGGCCCAGCGCTGCAGCCAATATGGTTGCAGCCGTTGGAGGTGCAGAGCACCGCCGTCGCGACCGTGAACTGTGCGTACGGATGCACAGGTGCAGAGAAGCACCGCTCCTTGCTAGTGATAGGGTTCCAGACGGTGAAGCTTGATGTGTACAGGAAGCTTGATCAATATGCCGGGTGGAAGAGGAGGATGTGTCCGTGGCGGCAGTCGAGGGTTCAGCAGTAGGTGGGTCTGCTAGCAGACGCCGGCACGGGGAAAGGAGACAACTGTGTGGTGCGGATGAACAGGGGACCAGATGCGCCGGTGGAGTAGTTTTTGTAGAGAAAGCCAAGCACGGGGGGCTGCTCCGTGGATCTCGTGGTACCGGTGGAAGAAGGCGCGGTCGGTGTGCAGCCGGCGCTAGGCCTTGCACACAAGGGAGGCGCGGGTGAGGCACGCGGTGTCGTCTGGAGGGAGGCGGAGGAGGATCTCGATGATGAGGTCGTCGATCAACGCCGGCCACGGATGCGCCGCCATCTCACCGCTCTCTACTGGATCGGCAAAGGATGGGGATTCTGCTATGGGCTTACGCGGGTTGATCAATGACGGGTCTGTCTGTGCCTCTTCTGCAAGTTGGGAAATTTCTTGCCGATGGGGCCAAGAGTCCGTGGGTCGGTGGGTGTCACAAAATACAAGAATCTGTCAGATGACCACTTCTGGTTTTGACGGCCAAAAAATTGTCTTGAACGGTTGTACCTGATCCACTTCGTCCTCTTCCAGAACGCATTTGAGATTGCAAGCATTCTTCTTCTGGATTCTTCTAAGTGCAACCAAACTCCATAGAATTACACAAGAACCAAGATTGAAGCAGGCTTACTGCGAGTCTGCGACTTCTCTCTCTCTCTTTGACAAACTACCTACGGATGGTTTCAACTCCTGCATCATGACGACAACCCCTTCATTGTGCCGAGGCTCGTTGTAGGGTAATTTGCAGACCTTTTGGCTACACATCCCATTTCGAACAGCCCAAGCTGCAGCCATATCAATGTGTTTCAGACTCATGATGTCAACCTTGCAGGGCCATCACCCAATTCCTCTACAGCAACAGCACCCTGCCTCTGTACGCCGTTGTCATGCAGGTGTGTGCCATTATACTTTCCATGAGTGAATGAAACATATTGTTGGTTTATTTAAACTATTTTTCTTGTTTGCAAAGATGATGGGGTATCATCTCTTGTTCTTTCTCTAGCTGAAGCCACTAACAACCACCGGCACCTCTCCTTCCGTTGACCCACTATTGTCGGTGAGACCACAAAGCCATTGAGCTGGTGGACAAGAGGGAGAGGCGGTGCAGTCATGGCAAGAAAGCGTTCGGCGCATGGGCCAATATACGGCACGTGCGTCCAACAAGCATAGTCGCAACGCATTCGTCACGACAGAGCTGCGGTGAATGGAGTCGCGATGCATCGGGGCGAGCAACTACGGTGCCGATAGCTATGGCACGTGAACAACTCTATGGGAACATTAGGGATAGAAGAGGATATCTTGGGCCATGCTCGTGCCCGCTACCGTCATCGCAGTCAACCTCCTCCCGCGCATTTTCACGCCCTCCCATGCTTCTACTACTGCCTACCTGGCCTCAATATCATTGGTGATGCAATGAGGAGTAGGTTGTGTTGTGGCTAGGTCCATGGGGATGGAGAATGGTGGCATGGCGAGACCCACATGTTTGCGAGTAGGGCTAGTATCGAGAGCATTGGAATGGAGGGTAGCGGGGGAGACACGGCGAGTGAGAGAGATGACAAGGGAGGAGAAAGATGGCTGTGGGGCAATGAGATTTGTAGTGGAGAGAGAGAGGGAGTAAATTAAAGGGCTATTTTTGTCCATAGAGAAATATGGCCGCTTGCACGCGGTGACCGGGGCATATAAAATGGCACATTTCAAAGGTGTATGAATTGTAATGGCATGTTTCCAATATCATGAAGAGTAATAGAAGATCTCCAAAGCATGGCATTTGTAATATTATGGTTTGAATTAATCCATTAGCCCCTAAGGATACAAAGATGAGAGCTAAAATAAGAGCTCATTTTTAGGCACCGCTCCAATTGGCCTTTAGGTCCTGTTTGGGAGAGCGCAAACAAATCCAAATCCATGAAAAACAGCTTCAATTCCTCTTTTCCAAGCCAAAAACTTCGACATCCATGCAGATCCACCATAGAGCAGCTAGATCCATGGATTTCATGGAACACATCAAAGGGTGCTCTAAAAACCCACGTTTGATAGATTTGTGGAAAATTATGCACCATTGCCACTTATTACACAGGATATTAGATTGTTTTGTTATGTTCTATTTCTTCCTTGCCAGCTCCTTCCACGCATTGTGTCGCCGCTTAGGGAAGTGACCTCACTGCTGCGTGACGTGCCCGCCTGGGCCCAACCGTGGGAGCTCCAACTAGATGCGCCTTGAACCAGACGCATAAGCTCCAGCCGGCCGCACCATGACCCTGACCGCATGACCTGCCCCCACCCGAGCTCATGGCCAGTGCCTCACCCGAGCGCCACCACGACCAGCCTGCGCCACCCTCTCACACCCACACCTATCTCCCTCTCATGCTCTCCAACCACTGCGCACAGGGGCGGACCCACAGGGTATGCCGGGTGGGCCGCGGCATACCCTGGGGTCCAGGTGTAAGTGAACTAGAATATAATTTTTTTATGTAAAAAAAAAAGAAAAAAGCTTACCTGGTAGACACGCCCGAGTACCCGACGCCTCCCAGCTGTTCGGCTCTGTGCGGGCACGCGAACTCGCGCATACGACGCTCGGCGCAGTTACTCCGCTACGCCTCGCTCGAAACCCCACCGGTCCCACGCATGACGCATTGACTCACGCGCGCCGCCTGCAACCATCCCGCTGGATCGTCGCAACTCGCAAGCGGCAGAGAGTCGAATCCGCGCGGTCACGCCGACGCCATCACGGAACGGCGCCACGCGCCCACCGCCCACGCGGCCACGACGGTCGCCGACTCGCCAGACTCGGAGGCGCGGCCGCGGCGAAGGCCGACGCCGGAGGGCCTGCAACGTTATCGTCTCGGCCGGCTGCCGCTCGGCGAGATACTGACACGCACAGCGGCAGACAGGTTTAAGATTAATCTTCTATTCTTCTTCTTACTTGTGTACTTAAATAGTTTTATTTATTTATGTATGAGTCATTTTTTCCCAGTTCGTGAGTTCATTCATCCGCATCACTGCATCAGATCAATAATTAGTATCCGGTCATTAGTCCATCATCTCCTGTGACTTGTGAGTTTTCTAACCGAAAGTTCCGAACAGATCGATTCTATATTATGAATTATTTGTATTTCATTTGAACAATTTATATTGAGATTTGTCATCATTTCTAGCTTAATCTTTTAATTTAAAGCTTATCATATTATTTAATGTAGTTGGTTTTACCAAATTAGAATATGATTTTACCGAATTGTAAATAGTTTACCGAATTGTATAAGAATTTTTTTTATGGCATACCCTATGTTAAAATCCTAGGTCCGCCACTGACTGCGCATCGCCTGGTGGCAGGAGGAAGATCATCAAAGGGTGCTCTGAAAACTCACGTTTGATAGATTTGTGGAAAATTATGCACCACTGCCACTTATTATACAGGATACTGGTTCCTTTTGTTATGTTCTATTTCTTCCTTGCCCGCTCCTTCGACGCATTGTGTCGCCGCTCAGGACAACGACCTCACCGCTGCGCGACATTCCCGCACCCGCCTGGGCCTGACCGTGGGAGCTCCAACAAGCCGTGCCCTGAACCGGACACATGAGCTCTGGCCGGCCACACCCTGACCCCGACCGCATGACCTGCCCCCACCCGAGCTCATGGTCAGTGCCTCACCCGAGCGCCACCACAACCAGCGCGCGTCGCCCTCTCAC
Source organism: Saccharum hybrid cultivar R570 (assembly GCA_038087645.1). NCBI lineage: Eukaryota > Viridiplantae > Streptophyta > Magnoliopsida > Poales > Poaceae > Saccharum > Saccharum hybrid cultivar. Next base: position 4,245,936 of record JAQSUU010000368.1, read on the forward strand.
ACCCACACCTCTCTCCCTCTCATGATCTCCAACCATTGCGCACCGCCTGGTGGCTCGCGTGTATCGCGGATAGTGGCAGGAGGAAGATGAACTTTTTTCATTTTGACCTTTGGATATTTTTTAAGATTATATTTGAGTCCATGTCAAAACTCGAGCTCTCCCAAACAAATTTGTGGCAGCCCAGCTCCATGGTGGATCTAGATGGAGCTAGTGCTCTAGATGAGTTTTTCTGGAGCTCCCAAACAGGCCCTGTCCATGGAACTCATCGTATAAGTTTTTTTAGAAAGACGCCACCTTGGCACAGCCTCTCGGAGGCCAGTGCGGTGCGGGGGTTCAAACCCCCGCTGGCTGCTTCCCACAAGCCTGTCCGCACCCATCGTATAAGTTTTGTTGGCACTTTTTGGATCCCATGATTTAATGTTTAGTTGGATAAGTTAAGGACTAAACTTTGGACCACTTTAGCTTACTTTTGTGGTCTAACGAACTAATGGCGGCCTTGTTATGAAGTTGGCTAAACTTTAGGCAACACTTTGGATCACATGTTTGGGGCCTCAGTAGCTAAAGTAGTCTAAAGTTTAGTCACTAAACTTTAGACCATGGGATCCAAAGAGGACCCTAGCTAATTTGGGCTAAAAGTGCAAATGTTTGGCAAAAAAGTCTCCATTGGCCTCTTGCCAACTTGCCTTCTCCCTCCTCTCTCTCTCTCTCTCCTTGGTCCTCCTTGGGCTCGCCGCAGCTCAACGCCTAGACCTACCACTGCCAATGACCCTTGTTGTGGTCCTGCTGATCTTGACACTAAAGCCAGCTTGTAGCTGCAGATGAGCTAGTGAGGTCAGAGGTATAAACAAAGACCTTCGGTGGAGCAACAATGGCAATGGAGTCAGTTTCTACATGGGGACGCTATGTGGTTAGCGCGACAGCTATGGGTGGCATCTTAGTAATACAGCAGCTGCATTTGGATACATGCAACTCGCAGTCAACCATGCACTACCTGCATTTTCGAGATAAAAATCGGATAACATAACGGTAGCTCAAAAACTATCATGTGTTTGGAACTCATAACATCTAAGTAATGTACAGGCCAACCACATATGACTTCACCATTCTTGGAACAAGGGAGAAATTTCACAATCCATGCAGAGTTTTGTTTGGTCTGTCTCTTTTTTTTCTACAGCCACTGTACAGTCTCCACGGCTAGTCTCTCAGTCTCGTGCGCAGAACACTGTTTGTTGTGCCATGTGCATCACCTGATCTGTGTTGTTTCCATGTTATAGATACTAAACAATTGGGCCTACTTATACATCTATACCATAAGGTGCTGGAACATAACTTGGAACTTAATATTAAACCGAGATATATTTTTTGTGACATATGGTCGCAAAGGTAAAAGTAACACTGCACTTAATCTGCACAACCCCAAAAGATTTTAATTCAAATATTTATAGATACTAGGTGTATGAGTGAAACTACAAAATGGGCAAGCACGATTCAACAAATTGGACTGAAACTCACAAAAAACTGGTGAAAGAATTGAGTACCCAACACTCAGGGTCTCGTATATACAATGCAAACCTGAATAATTAATTTTGGTGCTAACCATGAATTTTTGTTGATTTGTTTTTACAACAAATATATAGATGTCCAGGACAGTTAACTCTACTGAGAACACAATCATGTTACTGAAATAAAACACTTGAAGCATCAGCTCTGCATGATGTTGGCAGGAGCAGGCTCAAGTGGATGGATGGATAGTTGCACACCCAGTGGCAGTCACTATTCAGCACACACGATCTTAAAAGATGGAACGTGTGGAAAACTTATGAAGCCACACACACACTCACTGAAGCCCAAGATTTCAACTCTATGCTAACAAATTATTCAGTTTATCCAGCAATATAGCAAATCTTTCCAAACATAATCTGAAAGCATAACATGACATCAACTAGTTTTAGGTTCACCTCCCCGCAGAATGAATCTAAACAAATCCAGAAACTCCCACTTAGCTAAACCAAGATACTGCCCTTAAATCACTCATCCGCATTCTTTGTTCTGATAAAAGAGAAGACAGCCACACAACAACAACAAAGGCACACATCATTACGAAATTCCAAGCAGGCCACTTAACATGATAGAACATTAGCTATCAAGGTATTTGACAAGCATATAATAAGTAAACCAGGGTCATGAATCTAAATCTGTAACCATGGTTTCATGGAAAATAGAGACGAAACATACTACTCTTTCCTAACAGAGAACAGTCACATTCAGTGACAACAATGACTGAAACAAAACACCACAAGCACCAAGTCCATAAGATGCCCATAATATCCTGCTTGAGTTATTTCATTGATCACTCAATCCTCATTGGCACCTGTAACCTGGATGGAAAAATGAACATAGAAAATTAAGTGGCTATAAAATCAAATATATGACATATGCAATATTTCTGGTTACAGGATGGAGTCTTGCAATACTATTCATTAAATTGGCCACAAAGGACTAAATACAATATAGATCAGTAAGACCCTACACATAAGGTGTATGGACAGCCTTAGTCTTACAGAAAACCTTAACAGGTTGGGCTTGACGTCATGCATTTGAGGTTGCAACAATTAAAATTCCACCTCTACACACTACAGCATGGCTGTTTATAGGAGGCGTTTAAAAATGCCTTTAAAAGTCATCAAAATGCCTTCAAAAACCTTTTTAGGCATACTTGAAAATGCCATCTATAAACTGGACTCAAAAGGTCTTTTGTGGCATTTTTTCAAAACGCCTTTGAATATCAATATATAAAGGCATTTTCTAGATGCCTATAGTACCTTTTAAAGGCGTATTCTATAAGCCTTCAAACATTGATGGAGGCGTTATTAAAAATGCCTCCAAAACCAAGGTAAATCAGCACAATCCATTCGAGAAGGAACCAAACAATGTATCCATCCAAATATTAAAATCTTTCATAGGGACATAAGTTTCTATCTCCAAATATCCATAAAATAGAAAAGTAAACATGATCCTCAGTACTGTAGTTTAGGTTCTCATTCATGAATGATGAATTCTTAGTCCTATTGTACATTTAGGTTCTCATTTATCAATGAAAAGTTTCCTGCTCCCTTTTAAAAGATAAAAAGCATGACATGCTCACATCAAACTATATACATATGCTAGTATAAATCCAACTGAATAGATATCGCCCCATTGCCAGCCTTCTTACTGTCTTCACTTGACGATTGATCCTGTTTGCAACCAAATGAAAATATCCCAATAAGTATCAGTGCTTGGTGCAAGAGAGCTTTAGAAGTATAACTGAGAGAAAAGATCTTCAGGTAAAAAGCACACTTGCATGTATTATGTAATATAAGAATAACAAAAATCTCAGGGAACACTACTAGTTGAATACTGCACAAAGTTGCTACTGTGAAGCCGATATTGCTAACATATATCAATTAACACTGTGTACTAGTGAGTGGTGACCAAGCAGGTAAGTTGTTAATACTGCACTGGCTCTCTACTACCTTGTAAGCATCCAGTGAGTTATATGGAGTTAAGCTTAATAAGCCTCAATACCAGGTCACAGTGGGAGAGTTAGCATTCTGGTAACCCGAGTTCTGGAAGTATGGAAGCCGAGCATATGACTACACTTCTCTCACATATCCAATGAACTAGAATATGATATGTCCTGCTTTAGTAAGTGCTCAAAGTAAGCCTTAAAATTCAGTAAAATGGCAGAGGCACCACTAATGCACTACAATTAATAGCTAACGCAAACTAGGAGTTCCATTGATTACAGCTCAATCAGAATTCAGAAAGATGGTATCTTTACTTGTAATGTTAAACCTGACTCTATTTAACAAAAAATAAACTGAATAATTTACTGACAAGTGGCATGCAGATATATGAAAAGAAACCAGGATTAGCTATACCTCTCCGGCTTTTACAAAAGTAACATGAGGTGTAAAACTTGCCCCCATGGCCCTGCAAAACATACTTGAATCAAAACAGCAAATCCAACACATGTAAACTGGATGGCTACACATTTTGAAACATCATGCATTTCCATGCTGGGACGAAACCTGGAGTCTTGAAAGTTCAGTCATTAAACAAATTGGAGTATTTCATACTTCAGTAATGTAACAGCCAAGCATTAAGCATCCTTAGCTAGACATTCCGACAGAGATTGTAGAATGATTCAACTAAAGAGCCTGTTTCGCATTGCTATGAACCATAGTTCATAGCAATAACTGTGGCAAATGAAGCTAAAAATAACCATGGATTGCTAAAATGATTTAGCCAAAGCCATGATATCCACCTATTCAGATGACTGCAAGATTCCAATGACACTGCAAAGTAACTGAATTTTCAAACTGACTTCCAAACATTCTGTTGCCTCTAACCAGTAATTATTTCCACAGTAATTGTTTCCACAGTCACGGCAAGGACAAGGTATCCTATTCTGTTGGGCTGATCTGGCAAAGGCAAATTCTATAAAGTTGCAAAGGCCTTCATCATACTCGACTGACCACCTAAGATGCAACGATGAAAATTCAGCTTGCTAAGGACTTGTACTTAACACAGGAAAAAAAACAGGAGCAATTTCTAACTAGTATTACCTAGGCGCTCTCATACACTGCATGTCCATGATGGCTGCAACAATCTAAATCTCTCTACAGCTATTAGGTTGCCTAGTGCTGAAAAGGTGAAGACAAGGACACCTATTATAACTGAACAAATTTGTATAACTAAAGAGAGATTATATATGCAGCCACAGAATTTGAGGTCCTATAGAACATATACAACACATTGTATGGTTTTTCCATTCATACTACTCAGTGGAGGTTCATAAATCACAGCTAAAACTACTAAGCCGCCGCAATTAGTAGTTGTTTTATCCACCTTTTAGGTAGCATCAGAAAGGCCCTAAGTTGACTACCTTCTATCCGATCAAGTTTAGGCGACAGATTACCAAACAAGTAACAGGAATGACCCGCAACACAGACTACAGGAATTGTCTTGTTCAAATTGATAAAGCCTGGGGGCATACCGCTGATCTTCAAATTGATGAAGCCTAACACAGACAAACAAACGACTATTCCTGTCAAAAGAAATACATGTGTAACAAAACAGTGCATTTTCTTAGGCAATTTAAGTGTCATCCACTAGACAACATGTATTCCTAATAGGCAATTTATGTATTCTGAAAAAGCAAAAAGTGTGTTGTCTGTTTTCATTTGTTTATGAATAGCATCTATGTTTGTAATGGGCCAGAAATGTATTCAAGCAGAGCGCCAGAGCCAAGGTGTGGTGTGCTAAAATAAAAAAACAACTGTATGCATCACTGCTGGAAGAATTAGTGCCCTTTGATTTCTTTCGCTTAATGGCGCCTGCAAGGATGGATAGGCATAATTATATGGATGTAGTAACACAATGGCTGCAGGGAGTCCATGGGAAAAGTAATATTACAGAGCAGCGAGGAATACAATTGCATCATAGCATAACAAAAAATCAGTGTTGCAGCGTGCAGAGGGATCAAAATATTACCAAGAAGACCTCTGATTATCAGGAACTTTTCACCCAACTGCTTGGCTTTTCCTTGAATATCTCCAAACAAGGTTGTCTGATTGGAAAGGGCTACCCTTGTGCTTTGAGTTTGGCCAGTTACCTCATCAATCTGGAATCGAGAAAAGAGAAAAGGGTAGCTTAGTTCCTTGCACCAGAGATAGAGCTCTCCACAAATGTATGTTGACATACATTGGCACGGTGCAAAGTGTTATTGAGTTGTAAACGGTCCTAGACTCCTAGTGGCCTATTCCTTTACACTCGATTGCAGAATGAGTGAAATGGGATTTGCCGCGGCAGTGGCTAGGGAAAGTCTGAAAGATACATTTGCTTCCACAAGTTTCTATCATACAGTTTCGCACATGACATCATTCATATCAGCTTAGGATGAACATTTGATTTCTTAAACTAAATTCTTCCAGGGACCACTAAGCAACTGTGGCATACTGAAACTACAATAAACAAAATGTAAACCAACGCAAGACTTGTCTAACTCTAGGAATACCTGGTTGATGCTGCCATGAATGGAAGCTCGCTCCCTGAACAAATGCCATCTCGGCGACATGCCATCGGTGGCCTGGCCAGGATTCCACAAAAGTGTGTTTAGATAGGCAGGCAAGGATCCTGATGCCTAATTCTGCAAGACCCTACTACTCCCCATCTCCCATCCCTAATTAGGAGACTGACAACAGTGTGAACACCAAAAGTATAAGGGTTTACCCATGAGCACGCGGCGCACCATGGAGAAGGCCTGAGATGGCCGGGTTGTAGCTTGCACGCCGGGATTCAGCCGCCTGCACGCCGTGAACCAGCCGCTGCCGCGGGCCGCGCGCCACGAACCAGCCACTGCCCCGGAATCCCACTGGCGTCGCGGCCCGCGTGCCCGGATCCAGCCGCCGCAGCCAACTGCGCGCCGGAATCCCGCAGCCGAGATCAGGGAGGCGCAGATCTGGCGCAGATAGCTTACATTAGGGTTGGGGAGCTCGGTTTCGCGCAGCGGGAAAGGGAAGGAAGGCAGGGGCGGACGAACCTGGTGGATGATCATCGCGAGATGTCGCTTGTCGCCGGTGGGCGGCCAAGGGCCCGGCGAAGCCCCTCAGCACCTGGCGTCGGGTGGGGGCGGTGGTCACCAGTCTCGCGTGGCGAAAGTGAGAGAGCGCACGGGGGCTGAACGGCAAGGAACGGGAATAGGTTTTGTCTCAATCAGCGGCACGGTAGTAGTCTGGTGGGGTGAATCCAGTCCTTCGGATCGTCAACTGCGTGCCAAGTGATAAAAATACGGCCGGTTGGAATATAGTTAACCTTTTATTTTTAGGGACCTTATCGTAACAGGTGAGAAGCTGCTGGAAGGCGCCTACATGAGCTGGGCCGAGACCGAGAGACATGCCGTTTGCCGTGTGAGCAGTAGGAGGTGCCGATCAGAAAAGTTATTAAATAGGCATTGCCGTGCTCTGTTAGCGTAGGATAGGAAGGCGTTTTGGAAAACGCCTTAAAAAGTTGTAGGCAATTGAGGCATTTTTTATAAAACGCCTTAAAATGTTGTACCTATTTAAGGCATTTTTTTTGCCTTTAAAAAATTATTTTTAGAGGCATTTTTAGATAAATGCCTATATAGAATAAGAAATTAAGGCACTTCAGAAAAAATGCCTTTAACAAAATGCCTTCTATTAAGAGACATGTTGTAGTGACATTTTTTTTTCGAAGTTATCATTGTCCATATTACCGCAATGACTAGAACTAGAATGATACCTCTGAGGCTGAAATGTTCAACAGTCTACCTAAATATCGACAGATCACAACTGATAAATCAGGAATGATATACTGAGCATGAGAGGTAGTACCAGGGAATGTAGAAGCGCATGAATGGAGAGATGGGGCCAAACTTCCCACTGCCTATCTTGCTGATCCTGCCGGACTTCACTTCAACACTGAAGATACTGCCATTCACCCTGACAAAAATGTAACCAGTGCCTTCTGCAAAGCCGACTTCACAAAACTTAGTGGTGGAGCCAGCAACACTGTTGTGGATCACCATCGAATCAAGCTCGATCACCCTGCCTTGCGCCCATCTCGTGACGCCATCAGGGTCAGTTCGACCGCGCACCAGGCGCAGGCTGCAGCCCTCCACAGTGGCGACTCCCAGCCCACCATCCTCTACCGTGCAAAGGATCATGTTTTGCCTACGATAGAGCGGCACCCAGATCACCGATAGGACACCCCTGGTCAAGTCATACTTGAGGTTCGCCCAGACCCCACCAGGAAAAAGAGTGCGTCTCCAGCGAGTAGGCTTGGCGCAGCCCCTCGGAAGGAACCGAGCTCAATGGCGGTAGACACACTCCACTTGCGAGTCTTCGATGAGTAGAGGCTAGCCAGTGCCTGTGGCACGCCCACGCCTAGATGGTTGTTGCTGGTTTTGGCCAGCAAAACCACGAGGTAGGACCCATCGCTGCAGTCGAGATGGTCGCAACCATTGGAGGCGCAGAGCACCGCTGCCATGAGCGGAGTCACCGGCGCAGAGATGCACCACAGCAGGCCAATGACCGGGTCCCAGACGGTGAGGCATGATGTGTGTCCGGGGTGGTGGAGAAGGACGCGGCTGTGGCGGCAATTGAGCGTTCGGCAGTGGGTGGGGCGGCCGGTGGATGCCCACGAGGAAAAAGGGGAAGTGTGTGTGGTGGGGATGAAGAAGGGACTCGACCCTTCGATGGAGTAGATGTTGTAGAGGAGGCAGAGCACGGGAGGCGGTCCGTGGATCTCGCGGTACCGGTGGAAGAAGGCGCGGTGAGAGAGCAGGCAGCGCCAGGTCTTGCAGACTAGGGAAGCGCGAGCGAGACAGGCGCTGTCTTTTGGAGGGAGGCGGAGGAGGATGTCGATGATGAGGTCGTCTATTATCACCAGCGGCGGACGTGGCGCCATCTCGCAGCTCTCTACTAGATTGGGAAGGCAACAAATTGGCACCGGATGGCGGCGGCTGTCACAAATTGGCAAACGCAGCCTAAAGCTATTCGGCTGATGGTTTCCACGGCTGATAAACCGGCTGAAGCTGATTTGTTGTGAGAGAAAAATACTATTCCAGCGCTGATATGTCAGACTAATAAGTTCAAGCGAACATTTTTTGCGTTTTTTAGCAACATTGTTTTGCATAACCAGAATCTTTTTTGAAACCGCGTAACCAGAATCTGGTGGAGTTGCAAACTAGACTTTTGCGTCAAAAATGATAGGGTGGGCTTTACCTCAGTTTTTTTTAACTAGATAAATGCCCGTGCATTGTACGGTGACAAATTTGATCAATTATAGTTAATAAAAAGGTAATAAACATTTTTGCATTGAGAACCCCAAACTTTTTTTAATTTGAACCATATTCCCTTTCTATGCACTCCCCCGCATCATTCGCCTCTTTTTCCACTCTTGACGATCATATAGAAAATAAGAGATATTAATGTGGACAAACAAAGATAACTAAAATATGAAATTAAACACCTGATGATTATACTAATGGTGATTGAAGACTATGTCAGTGGAGGACGTGACATTTTCATTCTCCAGTTATTTCTAGTTCTTGAGCACCAATAGCCTGGGCTTATATAGTTCATGAGCAGCACATGTCTGTGCTTGTTTTTGAGATGCACGAAGTGACCAAAACTCGCAGTCACGCTAGCCGGTGGAGCCTTCACTCGAGGATCGGCGCTCGGTGGAAGTCGGAACCGCGGAAGCCAGAAACAGCGGAATACTGGAATTGAACGACAGCCACAAACGCAACGCAGATGGTCTTCTAAATCAGCATGTCTGGGGCCTGGGCTTCCATCAGACTAACACATGGCCCAATAGGCCCAGTCAGTCCAGTTCGCTCATCGCATCGTCCGCAAACTGCAACGACTCATCGTCTTCTTTGTTGCAAACAGACATCGGCCATCTTTTCTTTAAATGCAAGAAAATAAGAGCCTCTTGGCAGGCTCTAAACCTGGAGGATAAACGCCAGTTGCTTGTACAATGCAAATCAGGAACTGAAACTATTGATTCAATCCTACAGATGGAGCAAAGTGTTTGTCAAAAGATGGGTTTGGTGGTCAGCGAGAAATAAAGCTAATAGAGGGGAGAAAATGGCTTATAAAGAAAAATATTTGCAGCTCTATCATGTACCATTTGAAGGTTTGTGAGAAGCTTCAGCACCAACAAAAACCAGCAAGACAACGTCTTAAGGGTAGCTGGATCGATCCCACCACCCAAAGAATTTTATAAAATTAATGTTGATGCCTCCTTCCATGTTAATGATGGCCATGGCGGCTGGGGTTTTGTTATTCGTAACCATGAAGGAATTATGTTGCAGGCCGGCGCTGGAAGTCTCAAAAGAATTTCCAGTCCCCTACATGCTGAAACTTTAGCAGCTCTTTGGAGTGTTGAAAAGGCTATTGAGCTTGGCATGAACCGTTTTATCTTAGAGATGGATGCAGCCATTTTTGGTGATGCTCTCAGAACAACAACTTGGGATAGGAGTCCATATGGTTGCTTATTTAGACAAATTAGAGATTTTTTTTGATGCAATATGAATTTAACGCTTGTGTAATTTCTGTTTGTAATAGAATCTGCAATCAATTGGCACACTGTCTAGCTGCCTACGGTGCATGTATGGAGGGTGCTGAAGCTTGTATGTATATTGATCATGCACTAGACTTTGTATCTCATTTGGTCTCTGGTGATATGCCTAAAGCCAATGTTTAATGGAAATTTTCTTTTCCGTGATAAAAAAATAGACATCGGCCACGGCAGAGCTATCCATGTCTCGCCCAGGCAGTCCGTAGGGACAGGGGGTTCACTTGAGGGTAGGTCTGGGGGTCAACATATTTTTGGATCCGCCCCTGGTTCTACCCCAACGACAGCGTCCACCTCCACATATTCATGAATGCCCCGGGCTAAGATGCAACGCGCCAATGCGTTTGCTTTTGCGGCGGCATCCGCGCCGACTGTGGAGCTCTGCCCGAGGCTCTTCCGTTACACGCTGCAACTACTGGTGGAAGCCAAGGCGCAGGCGGCGGCGCAGGAGGGACGGAGGGGTGAGCGGGGCAAAGGCAGAACATCCATGCAGCCCGAGGCACGACGGCCCAGCACGAAGCACGCTATTTTGGCCCGACCCAAGCACGGCACATCCCGATGGTCACCGGGCCCGGGCTGGCCTGGTCCGGTGGAGCAGGCCGTGCCTAGGCTGCTACTCAGGCACGTGGGCTAGCACGGCACGGCCCGGTCCACAGAGCGCGGCCCGGTAGCGGCCTGGCCAGCCGGCTTGCTAAGCCCCCACCCCCCGAATCTTAACTAGCTAACTCCCTGTCTCCCTCCCTTTCCCTTTCCCTTTCTCTTCTCCTCCCACCCCACGCAGCCCCCTCCTGACCTTCCCACACTGCAGTGCCGCACGCCCACACTCGCTCCTCCTCCTCTCAGTTTCTCACCTCTACGCCGGTGCCGCGAACGCCCTCTCCCCTTCCCTCGCGTTGGCCGTCGGGCGAGGCGAGCGCGGAGCCATGGACGCGGGACTGGGACGCCTCCTCCCTTTCCTCGCAGTCATCGGCTCCTCGCTCGACCTCTCCTCTCCTCGCAGCGCCGACGACCTCTGCCTCTCCCTCTCCTCGAGTGATGCCGCTGCGGAACCGGCCTGGGCCACCGCAGGAGCGAGCTCGCCAGCCCCAAGCTCCACCCGATGCCAGATCTAGTGCCAAGGGCAAGCTCGCTGGACCCAAGCTCTGCCCAATGCTAGATCTGGTGCCATGAGCGAGCTCGCCGGCCCCGAGCTCTGCCCAACGCTAGATCCTCTGCTTCCCCCTCTTTGGCTGGTCGCACTTCCTCGTGGGCCGTAGGCCTTCCTGACACGCTGGATTAGTTGTGCTTCTCGGGCCGGACCAGCCCGAAAAACAGCCCAGCAGGCCGCGCCTGGGCCGTAGGTCAGGCACAGTGCCCGACTCGGCACAACCCGAGCGGCCCTGCGTGCTGTGCTGGCCCGACCCCCATTGAGCCATGCCTGGCCCAGGCCCGTGTCATGCCGGACCGGGCTAGTCCATTGGACATCTATACCTGGTGGTGTTGATGGATAGGCTCAAAATTGTATCTAATTCGGAGTTTGGGCCCACACAAGCGAGTTTGACGTCAGGCGCGCACATGAAAATCCGTTGGGCGAAACCGTCTCTATCTTTTAAGTAGCAACAGATAAAGGACTTTACCTTGTTTTTTTTTTTTTGCAGCGATGCTCCGTCAACTCCCGGCATCAGATCAAACTCGATAGTCTGCCACAGTAGCCTTTGTGGCCGAGTCTATTCTCGTTTCCTTTTTTTTTTTTGGGGGCCAGTCTTGTTTGCAAGGAATACTAGTAGTTTACATATAAAAAAGGCGTAAATTTATAGTGCCCAGAAAGAAGTGGAGCCATCTATTTAGATAGATCGGATGACTATAAAATAAGAACAACCAATGTGAAGGAACTTAAGTTGTGGGCCGGAACCTAAAATATGTGGGTCCAGAACCAAAAAATATATTAGTCATAAATTATTTACAAAATAAATTTAAAAGGTACAATAGTACTTTTTGCTCCTTGTCTCCCTGTGCCAGCTCTATCTCCTTCAGGCGAACACGCCGCTTCGAACCTGCGTGCTCCTCCCAACGTACGCGTGCCTCGGCCGCTTCGACGAGTTCTTCCTCGCCGTGTGCCACGCAGGCCGCGCAGCAGTTGAGAGCCACCAGGCTGGTGAGGCCATGGGCCACGCACAGCAGCGTAAGGAGGACGTGGCGGCGTGGCGCACGCCGCCGTGGGGCACACCAACCAGGGCCAGTGCTCAGGCGCGGCATGTCGCGCAGCAAGCCAACGTCGAGGCTGTCAAGAACGCCATCAGGCATGATCGGCCAAGAGAACAACGATGCACGGAAACGGTCGGAAACGGACTTACGATATAGAAAAACGAAAACGGTCGGTTCGGGATATTTCTATATTTAGCAATTAAAGAGTACAAAAAATGATTGAAAATGGTTGTGAAATCAATTGAAACTGACAATTTTTCATGTTAAAAAACGGTTCATAATATAGAAAACGAAAACGATCAATTCGGAATATTTCTGTTCCGTTTTCATCCCTACATGCACCTGCAGCTGGCCTGCTATGTGCATTCGTTTCCAGTCACATACATGTCATATTCCTTCACAAATTCGATTGACGTCGTGGCTCCGAGACTCTGGATCAAATAGAACCGACCACAAACATGGAGAGGGTCCCAGTCTGTCTCCGCGGCGGCGGCGGCGGTGAATCATCTGCTACGGGGAGGAGCGCGAGGCCGGCCAAAGGCCGATGAGGCCCCGTGAGCCGAGCTCTGGGCGGATGGGTGCTCTGAGATCCCGCGACGCAGGCAGAAGCAGCTCCCGTTTGTGGAATTGGGTGGAGTTACGGATGGTGTACAGGAGAGAAGTACTAAACTGCTATTAAACATAAATAATTAATTGTCTTAATTAATAGATGCCGTAATTAATTTTAAAAGGCAGGAACCGGTGGTTCCTTCCGAGCACCGTATCAAACCTAACAAAAAAAGAACGTCAGAGATAACTAATATTCGGATAAACATGGATTTTTTTTGCGAGGATATACAAGGCTGTTACGATCGAGACGAAAAGAGATGAAAGGGGACTGGGGCGCATCCGGCAACGGCCGGGGTGGCCATCCCTGTTCTACGTCCGGCAACGGAGGGAGGGGCTGGCGACTAACTCTTGCGCCGGTGACTAGGCGAGCGCGTCGGCCGTCTTCTTTGGTAGCGGAGTGCGATGAAGTGGAAGCCGACGACGACGGTGATCGGCGCTACTTGGAGGGCCGTGCAGCCATATTGCGGGTGGTGGAACTCGCTGTGGAGGCAAGCCAGAGACCGAAGCCGATCCATGGTGTTCAGGATCAGCCCAGCGCGATCCGCTTCAGGTTCTTGGCGCAACCCGGCGACCATGAAGAATCCGATGACGAGGAAGAACATCGACACCAGAGTTCATCCAACAGGCGTCAGAAGTGGGATTCTCCGTCGATCAGCTTCTCATAGCAGAAAGGGCTTTGGCCTCAGGTAACGATTTGTGTTTTGCAGATATCAATTTATCTAAATCGATTGTGTCGAAGATGGTGCAGCGGAAGATTTCTGGTGGAGTACCTTGGCAATGGCCACTACCGTCGCCCCGTGTCTCTCCACCAAGGACATTGGGGGATTTCATTGCCAGGGCTTCATACCAGAGGGGATTGCTGCAGAGTCAGTCATTGTCTCCATGTTCGTGCGGCACGATGGCCTCGCGTCGGGCTCAGTCATCGGCGCCGCTAGTGTGCGAGATGAAGACATCGTCTGATGCATTACCGCCCGAAGGGGCTGTGTGTGCAAGGTGAGGTTCGCCGCCGGTGGATGATTGTGACAGTGGCGGTGCTGATGGTTGTGGATCATGGCCATTGCCAGCGCGATCACTTCCGGCTGGCGACGAAAAGAATTCAAAAAATTTTGAAACTCCCAATATTCAGTGCTGTGATCCGGAATTTCCTTCGTTGTCACCCGCGAAGCTACCGGTCGACCTGACCGTGTGCGGTGCGTGCGTAGACACGGAGAGATCGGTTCCAGCTTCTCTGAAAATCATTGGGCCTAGTAAAATCTTTCGGCCCACCAAAGGCCTATGCGCGTTATTTGCGAGGACAGGGACTATGAGACGAGCAAAAACCATATCAAAGCCGCCGCCCAAGTCTTCTATTGTCTCATTGTCGTCTCCCAACGCGCCATCACGTTCTTTCGCGGACGTAGTGCGGACTAGGGCGACCATGGCGGCTCAAGGATCGGGTGGAATCTTTGGCCGTGGAGGTGGGGGAAGAGCGGCGGGCTATGACCCTAGCTTCCACCCGGGATTCAATCCGTGGCTTGGAGGATGGGGCAGGGGTCGCAACTTTGCCCCACCTCGTGGTCACGGTCGTGGCCAAGGTGGATACGGTGGCCCGGCCTTTAATGGCTACAACAATGGATTCAACGGCGGTGGCCGTGGTGGGCGTCCATATGGCGGAGGCAGGGCGTATGGTGGAGGACGTGTCTATGGTGGTGGCAGAGGATGTGGGGGTTGGCCCAACGCCGGTCAGCTCCAATACCAGCAGGCTAGACCGCCACACCAGCCAGTGCCGGCTGGGGCCATGGGCGGCCACCCGTAGCAGTACATGGGCGGCCATCCTCATCAGTAGGCGGTGGTTGGGGCTGTGGGCAGCCACCTGCCCCCCTCACAGCAGCAGGTAGTAGCTGCTGGTCACCAGCCCCCTCCACAGTCGGCGCACGTGGTCGCTGCGATTGGCCAGGAGGGGAAGGCAGCGATGTTGGCCCAGCCGGCCCAGGGCGCTGAGGCCAACGCAACGCCAGCATTGGGGGCAGGGCAGCAGGCCTCCGGAACCACATCTACGACAGCGACACTGATGACTTAGGATACTTTAGAGGTACTCAAGGCCGCTGTCCCACCAAACACTCAAACTGCAATCATGAACAATGAAGTACCAGAGTCATCTAGCAAGGGAGCACAAAAAAAGTAGGGGAAAACCTTTTTGTTATCGTTGCCATACTAAAGGGCATACCATACATGAATGCACTGTGGTTCTATGTTGTGACGTCTGTTGTGGTGACCATGTTAGTAAGATTTGCCCAAACATGAAAAAAATGAACATTACTGCTATACCTTGTGGATATGTTGTAGAAGGTTTGGCTTTTTATTTTATCCCAATTGCCCAGAACCCTAAGGTAAACTTAGAGGAAAAATCAGCAGTGGTACATGTTTTAGAAGGTTCTCTTACTGCTGAGCAATTGGCAGTGGAACTGGAAAAACTTCTACCAGGTAAAAACAAGTGGGAGATTGAGAAAGGCAAAGATGCCTTCATCACTAATTTCCCATCTTCTGACTTGCTAGATACAATGGTCAACTGGGGTCCTATGGATACAAAATCAGTGAAAGGCAATATTCGCTTTGAGAAGGGTGTTGAAAACGATGTCTACAAATATGAGATTGACAAGGTTTGGGTTCAGTTCCGTGGTCTACCAAAGGAGTTCAGGGAATTTCCTATTATTTGGGCAATTGGCTCAATCTTAAGTGTTCCTCGAGCAGTGGATACTAAATTCACAAAGAAATTTGGTAGATCAAGAATGAAAGTAGCCGTGCTAGATCCTAACCTCATTCCAGATCTAGTGGATGTGGTTATTGGGGTTTTGTTTATGAGCTACAATTTAGGGTTGAAGAAAACATGCCCAATGGTGAGCCCGAAGTCATTGATATAGACTCTACCATGGAGGATGAGAAACCTAATGAGGAAAACCCTGGTGAGGAAAACCCCAATGAGAAAAAGGGGGAGAGAACATGGATGTGGATGGAAAACAAGGGGAGGACCAGACAGATAACAGGGCACCTGGTAATCAACTATCTGGCTCTGGTCAGCACAATGCAGCTAGTAGTGCTGTCCAACAAGAGGGAGCAGGTGCTGGTTCTATGGCCCATCAAAGCAAACCAGTGAAAGCAGGTAACAAACCAGTGGTAGTGCTTTCTCAGAATGGAGTGTCAGCAAATGGTATTGGCCAGTGGAACGCTACTCTGATGACTCCACAAAATGACTCTGGACTTCTTAATAAAACAAAAGAACAAATTGGTGGGACAGTGTCGCCTGGGAGATCAAGTAAGAGGAATGCACCAACTGTGGATCAAGATTCACTGGAGAAAGCAACAAAGTTGAAAGCTCGTAAAAACTTGGATTACGCGCCAGACAAAGGTAATGAACTCCAATCATGCTCTTTTATTTCTCGCAATGATTCATCCTTGCTAGATACGGCTAAGTCTTTAGGGGTTGTTCTCGATGATAATGAACAAGCTGTTTTGGATTCTTTATAGTCTTTAAGAGATGTAGAGTTACATAGAATGTATGAAAAAAAGAGATCAGTAGAGGAAAGCATAGTTTTGGTAGATGATGCATCGACCGTTTGTTCTAATGATGATAACATAGATATAGAAGCTTTAAATCTAATATGTTCAGAAATTTCAGAAGGGCTAGGTGATGGGGGTTGCGACCCTAAGTGTCTACAAATCCCTGTATCACATAAGAGAAGGTCACGCCCTGGACAGAAGAAAAAAAATAAGAATCATTCTAGATGAAAGGTATTTTTTGGAATTGCAACGGGTTTGCTGATTGTAAAAAATATAGATTTCTTTCGGATTTAACAAAAGAAAAAACTTAGATTTCATTGCCTTATCGGAAACTGGTAGAGCCAATTTTCCGCAATCCACTTTGAATAATATTTGCGCAGGCAGAGATTTTCTATGGCATTGCATGGCTCCGCGGGGTAGGTCCAGTGGAATGATTCTAGGTATTAATCTTTTATCTTTGGACATTGGGGAAATTGAAGAAGGGGAGTTCTTTATTCGCTTCAAAGTTAGACATAGAGAAGATGATTTTAAGTTCAATCTGATTGCTATTTACGGGCCAGCGCAATTAGATCAAAAATCACAATTCTTATCCGAAGTGGTACGAGTATGTTCAAAAGAGGTTGTACCTATTGTTATAGGTGGCGATTTTAACATTATTCATAGACCGGATGAAAAAAATAATGACAATTATAATGATAGATGGCCTTTTATGTTTAATGCTATAATTGACTCCCTAAATCTTAGAGAAATTGAAATGTCAGGAAGAAAGTTTACTTGGGCTAATCATTTACAGAATCTGACATTTGAAAAATTAGATAGGATCCTTGTTTGCATAGACTTTGAGTCCAAGTATCCACATATCACTGTACATGCTTTGACTAGAGAGATCTCTGACCATACACCTCTCCTTTTTAACACAAACAATCCATCTTCATCGTATCAACCTCAATTCAAATTTGAATTGGGTTGGTTGCTGAGAGATGGATTTTGTGAGATGGTTAGTGATGTGTGGCAAAGTACACTAGTTGATGGCTCACCTATAGAGAGGCGGCAAGCTAAAATCAGAAGGCTGCACCAATACCTTAAAGGCTGGGCAAAAAATGTGAGTGGTGCCTACAGGAAAGAAAAAACAACCATTCTAAATAAACTGGATGAACTAGATAAGAAGGCAGAAACTGCTATACTTAATGATTTTGAACTAGATCTAAAACATGTGTTAAATGAAAGGCTTGCTGAATTACTGCATGAGGAGGAACTCAAATGGTACCAAAGGGCTAAAGTTAAACATCTTTTAGAAGGTGATGTGAATACAAAATACTACCACCTGTTGGCGAATGGTAGACATCGAAAAAATCGTATTTTCCAGTTAGAGGATGGCAATAATATAAGAAGTGGTGATGTCCAACTCAAAAGGCATATTACCAATTATTATAAAAACCTGTTTGGACCATCAGAGAACTCTCTTATCTCGTTAGATGAGTCCCAGTCTGATGATATTTCTTAGGTCTCTGATATGGAAAATGAGTACTTGACAGATAATTTCTCACAAGAAGAGGTGAGGGCTGCAATTTTTTAGATGGAACATAATAAGGCACCTGGACCTGATGGTTTCCCTCCAGAGTTTTATCAGATCTTTTGGAACCTAATAAAAGAAGATCTAATGGCTGTGTTTATGGATTTTCATCATGGATCTCTACCACTAAATTGCCTTAACTTTGGAACTATAATCTTGTTACCCAAAAAGAAGAATGCGAAAGTGATTCAACAATACATGCCTATTTGTTTGTTAAATGTTTCTTTCAAAATCTTTACTAAAGTCGCAACCAATAGATTGTCTACCATAGCCCAAAAGATAATTAGACCAACTCAGACGGCCTTTCTCCCAGGAAGAAATATCATGGAGGGTGCAATAATACTTCACGAAACGTTACATGAACTTCATTCGAAAAAATAGGATGAGGTCATTTTTAAAATAGACTTTGAAAAGGCATATGATAAGGTGAAATGGAGCTCTCTACAACAAATGTTAAGGATGAAAGGGTTTTCACAAAAATGGTGCTCATGGGTGGAAAATTTATTCAGGGGGGCAATGTTAATATTAAAGTTAATGATCAGTTAGGCTCCTACTTCCAGACAAAAAAGGCTTACTGCAAGGTGATCCCACGTCGCCAATACTATTTAATATAGTGGTGAACATGCTAGCCATACTCATTGCCAGAGCAAATGAAGCAGGACAGGTGGAAGAGGTCATTCCTAATCTAATTCAAGATGGTCTGTCTATTCTTCAATATGTGGATGACACAGTCATTTTTATGAGCCACGATGTTGAAAAGGCGATAAATATGAAATTAATACTTACCACCTTTGAACAACTATCGGGGCTAAGCCAAAGAGCATGAAGTGTTCTATTTGCAGTTGTTTGGGTGTGAGATTGGTAAGTACCCTTTTCATTACCTTGGATTACCCATGAACACTAGGAAACTAAACAACAAAGATTGGAAGACAATTGAGAACAGAATTGAAAAGAGGCTTAGTGGATGGAAAGGCAAAATGCTCTCGGTAGGGGGTCGATTGGTTTTGATAAACTCGGTGCTGTCTAGTTTACCGATATTTATGATGTCCTTTTTCGAACTACCGAGAGGCATACTAGAAAAAAAATAGATGGCTTCAGATCACGATTTTACTAGCAAAACGACCAGCATAAACAGAAATATAGATTAGCCAAATGGGAAATCTTATGTCAATCGAAATCTCAGGGCGGTTTAGGTATACAGAATCTGGATATACAAAACAAGTGTTTGCTAAGTAAATGGCTTTTCAAGTTATTGAATGAAGATGGCATGTGGCAAGAACTTTGAGGAACAAGTACATCAAAGATAAGACTCTAGGGAGCTATGTCAATAAAACCAAGAGACTCTCATTTCTGGAAAAGTTTAATGAATATCAAAGACACTTTTATGGGCTTTGGTTCGTTTAAAGTGAAAGATGGGACGCAAACCAGGATCTGGGTAGACAGTTGGTTGGGAAATAAACCTCTTAAAGATAGATTTCTTATGTTGTTTAACATTGTAAGAAGAAAACAGGACTCTGTGGCACAAGTACTTAGTTCATCTCCACTAAATATTTCTTTTCGTCGGAAGTCAGTGGGGGTGAACCTAAGGGACTGGCATAGGATTGTTGCTTCTTTACATGATGTTAACTTACCGGAGGAAAGGGATGTCTTTGTTTGGGGTCTGAATGCATCTGGGAGTTTTACGGTTACATTCATGTATACTGCGTTAATTAACAATGGGGTTAGAATGTCACAAGATATATATCAAATTATAATTTCTATGAAAATTAAAGTTTTTTGTGGTATCTAAAAAAGGGTGATTTTAACTAAGGATAACCTAGCCAGACGAAACTAGAATGGTGACAGGAAGTGTTGCTTCTGTCATTTGCCAGAAACCATTCACCATCTTTTTTTAGAGTGTTTTTATGTCAAATTCTTGTGGCGCGCTATACATATAATTTTTGGAATATCACCCCCCCAAGATATAGATGATCTTTTTAATAGGTGGTCAAAAACGGCTAACAAAAAGTATAATTCATTGCTATTAACAGCAGCTTCTGCGCTTTGTTGGGTAGTCTGGATAACAAGGAACGAGGTGGTTTTTGACAAATGTAGACCAAAATCCTTTTTACAGCTTCTTTTCAGGGGAACACACTGGCTTCGGCAATGGGCAAGTCTGCAGCGACATGATGATCTACAGGATCAGTTGATCCTAGTCGGACAGCATCTAGATATGTCGGCTTTGCAGTTCTTTGGTTGCAATAGATGGCTGTCAACTAGGCGTATGGGTCATGTTTAGTCAAAGCTTTATTATCATTTTAGTTATTCAGTTGTTTGGCTGTAAACTGGTTTTATTTGCGGTCTGTTTATGTGCCTCTGGGTGGAACTTTGTAATAATTGGCCTAATTCTATCAGTTGATAGATGGAACCGGATATGAACTATCCTTTATCTAAAAAAACAAGGCTGTTACCTCACCATTGATCCGGAAGCATGCAAATATTAAATAGTAACATAAAATGTGACCTACAAAGTTTTATTTTGGAAATTTTGTAATTCAAATTTCAAACACATATTTGGAATGTTTCATAAATTGTGACCTACAGAGTTGAAATGAATATTTGGGACTCTAAACAACCTCAAATGAAAAATTTGTGAACTACAAAGTGGTATATCATAATAAGGACTAAAACTTTTGTCTAGACCATGTCAACATCTAAGATCACTCAGAAGTTCTAAAATTAAATTTCAAATTATTACAAATTAAACAATTTTTTGGGACTCAAACTGTTTTAAATTAAAAAACCAACTTTTAAGCTGTAGATCGTGTCAATTTCTATAATTCTAATATAAAGTTAATCTTTATGTCTTTATGTCCCTTCATATGAATTATTTAGAAATCACCTACTAATCGATTTGAGAGTCGTTTAGAATTCTTGCATCTGTTTGTAGGCCTTTTCATAAGCAAGAATCTGTCCATCTCTATTGATCATTTAACAGTGGCGAACCATCGTTTGTTGTTATATTTTTTCTAAAGGAAGGGGACTTATATTAAATCTTGGCACAATACATCCCCAAATTACAGATGAAAAAATCTAAAATAAAAGATACGTAATATTCTATCCAAATTCTTCCATCGTCTTCTTCCCCAATAGGTTCCGTCGAATGCCGGATCCAAAGTACAATCCTTTTGTCGAATCCAATGACCAACCCAAAACATTGGATATGCCACAAGATCCAACGTTTCGGAACCAATCCAAAATGCATCTAAATCGCTAAAAGAGTATCAGTAGTTACATCATTGGGTACGACATAGGATGCAGATTCATCACCTCGGAACCTTGATTTCCTCTCCATGACCATCGACGATGAGATCAATGACCTGGAGTCACCGTTCTCGTCGGGGCTCCTAGAAGCACCTCTCTCCTTGCAGATAAAGGCCACAGATTGGCTGCTGCCGATGAAATCGACGTCTGCAACAAAGATCTTGTCGTGGCAATCAATGAAGTCATTGCAGGACACAAGGTCCTGACCGAAAATCATCTGATTTCGCCGGAAATTTATTTAGACTCAACCCTAAGATACTTGAAAACAGTGGGAAAAGGATGGGTTCCCTCCCCTTCTTTCTTCGGCAGACGCACAAGAGAGGAAGAAGGAGAGGGGCCCTAGGCACGACGGCAGCGGCGGCGAAGCGAGGAGCAGTTGGTGGCGGCGGCTCTACCCTAGGCGGCGGCCAGTAAATATTTGTTGTTGTTGTTGTTATTATGATGAAACCATCAACGCTTGAAGAAAAAAAATGGAAAAATAGAAGGAAAAAAAGCACACGTGTGACTGAAAAAGAAAATATGAACAGAAGAGGAAAAAACATGGAAGAAAAATACCGTGTGAACAAAAAGAAAAAAAAAAAGACATGAGAGAAAACTGCATGACCCAAAGCGAACAAAGGAAAAATTAGGTAACTCGGCCTACACGAAGTCGTCGTCCTTGTTGTTATTGTTATGATGAAACCATTAGTGCTTGAAGAAAAAATGAAAAAAAAAAAAACAAGAAAAAAAGCACACGCGTGACCAGAAAAGAAAAATACAAATGAAAGAGAAGATAAACATGGAAGAAAAATACTGCGAGAACAAAAAAAAGAGACGGGAGGAAAATGCATGACCCAAAGAGATCGAAGGAAAAATTAGGTAACTGGGCCCACACGATACAAAGTCTGGGTCACTGATGAAACAGGGGAGGAATTGAAGGCAAAAGTATCATGGAAAAAGTAAAATATGATTAGTAGGGTCCACAGACAAGAATTCTTCTGCTACTGGCTTCTTCGATACAGGTGAGTCTTGTTTGGATGCCACAACTTCCAGGAGCTCGTGACAAGTTTGAGGCACGCAGGATTTCCTACTGGAGTATTTCCAGCATCGTTACAGCTGTTGCCTTGTTCTGTTCACTTTGTGCTCTATATATATTTAATTAACTTTTTTTTATTCTGTGATATGCCCATATAGTACTAAGTTACAAATGCTACATTGGGAGTAACACCGGGTGAGGTAACGCTGCGAGAGTTGCTTAGATATAAATGACATCACCTAATGATAACCTCGAAGCTGGCGGAGCATTCGAGGAAAAGGTGTGTTGAACTACAGAAACCCATGCTGGCGCACCAAATGACCTCTTTACGGTCTACATCTTCTTTTACAAGCTGTATATAAATCCTGCTGTATGGTGGTTCCAGATGGTGAGATCCACTTTGTCTTTTGGATTGTGAGAACCATGCACTTTTATTTGGGTACGTTGTTAGCTACCGAAATGGAGGCAATCGTTGCTGCAATTGCTTCTGACATTACAAACAGATCAATTTCATTTGTCATTAGAAAATACTCAGAGATGACAGGACCAAAGGAGGACGACTTGAGGCTGAAAGATCTGCAGCGGCTACTAGACCGGGTTCAAGCAAGGTTCAATTTATCGGTAGCAAAAAAAAAATACCGGAGGTCACCGATAAACAGGTTTATCGGATTTATCGGAAAATTTCTCGGTCAAAAATAAAATAAAATAATAACTAATTTCACTAGAAAATTATATAAGTTGTCTCTAAAGCATTTAACATCAAGAACTAACACATAATAGTATTGGTATAATAGAGTACCATATTTTTATGTAGGTGGACTAGTGAAAATTGGAATCTCGGCGATAAATAAATTTTATCGGACCTCAGCGATAAACGAGATTATCAGGTTTATCAAAATTTTATCGCCGATAAAATTTTCCCTGGGTTCAAGTCATCGTCAAGGAGGCAGAGGCGCGGGTCATCACAAACCGAGCAATGGTACATCTGCTCAACATCATGAGAAAGGAGATGTACAGAGGCTATTTCACCATGGACAGCTTGAGGAGCCAAGCCAACAACAAGGCCAAAAATCATGATGTGAGTCACTCTTTTGCCCCATCCCATTACAAACCAGCCAAGCGTCGCCATTTCTCTAATGATGGTGTCAATTGGAATAAAGAGCTGCAGCAGGTGATTCATAACTTAAGTGACATCATCGCTGATGTGAAAGAGTTTCTTGTATTTCTGGAGAACTATCCTCCACTGTACCGCCAACCTTATGACATGCATCTGTTTATTGGCAAGTGCATGTTTGGTCGCCAAATGGAAGTGGAAAGGATAATGGATTTCTTGATGCACACTGCGCATCCAAGTATGAGAAGTGTGGGTGTTCTACCAATAGTTGGGCCGGGATATGTTGGAAAGTGCACACTAGTTGCACATGTCTACATTGATGCAAGAGTGCGCAACCACTTTTCTCAAATTGTGATAATCAATGGAGATAAAATTAGTGATGACGCTTTAGCCAGTTTGAAGCATGGATGTGTTATTAAATATCAAAACAATGCCTTGGCGGGTGAAAATGAGAGAGTGCTGGCTGTGATTGAGTTCTCAGAGAATGTAGACAAGGTTCCTTGGAATAGCTTTTACTTATCCTTTCTTCGGTGCCTTGCAAGTGGTAGTAAGATAATAATCACAAGTAATTCAGGCAAAATAAAAAAGTTTGGAACCACACAAGCTCTTGTGTTAAATTTTCTACCACAAGAGGCGTTTTGGTACTTCTTCAAGGTTCTTACTTTCGGAAGTGCAGATTCCAAATATCACCCGAAACTAGAGTCAATTGCTATGACGATGGCTAGAGAAATGGGTGGATCATTCATAGCTGCAAACTTCATTTCAGCCCTTCTAAGGAGAAATCTTAGCGCCCAACATTGGGGCAGGTGCCTTGCAGCTTTCAGGGTAAATATACAAAGAAATGTATCTGTGTTTGGGGAGCACCCATGCAATCTTCTGCAGAAACAGAAACACGCACGTTATCAGATTAATGAAGATAAGTATATGGTTAGCAATCAGTACCATGCATATCTTTCTACAGATGATGTCCCAAAGATAACAATGTATGACATTGTGGTTGGAAATGTAAATTGTGAAGGCTCATTTGAGATCCTTGCATGGAAGTCACACATTCTACCATATAAGTCATACACCATCAATTGTATGATTCATGAGGAACAACGCATTAAGAGGAAAAATTATATAGAGGGTTATTGTTGACTGTTTACGACATCTACTGCCTGTAATCCTAACATTAAGCTTTATTTGGTTCTTGGATTTTTCTTGTAATTCTTGACCTGCGAATGTGCATTCCAAGTATATCATGTTTTCCCTGCCTAAAGAAACCGACTCAATCAGGTCTGATCATGTATACACTTATTAATCACTTCAATTAGCAGCAACATGGGTGCAGAATGGAGTACCTTAAAAGAAATCATAGTAATTAATAAACTAATAACTCATGCTAAAGAATTCAAATGCTCCTGGTTCCGGTAGTTGTTCCTTGTTGCAATCTATGCATGAATAAAGGAAAGTTCAACAACATTCATTTTGTATTTCATTCTCAGAAGTGAAGTACTCTTCAGTTTATTCACAACATGATCAACATGGTAGGGTAGATGTCTAAAACTGACCTAACACTTAAATGGTTTCAGTTCAAATTGAGTGCTTGAAAAGGCGCACTTGGCTACCTGGTTCAAGTAAATACAATCATTTTTAGTTCTTGGTGTATTCCTAAAACATTAAATAAGTTACGATTATCCATATTATCTCACCACTCACTAGAACAATATCTCTGAGGATCTAATTTTGCAGCAGTCTGAATAGATGTTGGCAACTCACAAGTTACAATTACAACTGAGAATAATATCTCTGAGGCTCTAATTTTGCAACAGTCTGAACAAATATTGAGTCACATAAATATGCAGAAATAAAGATTTACCAGGAGTGTAGAAGCTCATGAAAGGAAAGATAGGGCTGTCACTTGTTCTCTTGCCCATCTTTGTGTTCTGGCTGGACTTTAGTTCAACAGTGAAGATGTCATCATTTGAGCTGATGAAAATTGAACCAATGCCTTCTGCAAAGCCAGCCAAATCAAATGTAGTCAAGGGGTCACCAATCGAGATCGGGATCATCACATCAAGCTCGATCACCTTGGACCTTGCCCATTCCCCAATGCCGCCGTCAGGGTTGGTCTCTCGCCACGACCACAGGTGCAACTTGTAGCCCTCCACAATGGCGGCTCCAAGCTCGCCATCCTGCGCTGCGGCGACGATCATGTTTCTTTCATGATGGGGCGGCGCGGTGATCACCGATAGGACACCGCCGACCAAGCGGTACTTGAGGATTCTTTCGCCATTCTCAAGGATGAAGTTGATTGCGTCTCTGGCGAGCAGACTGGGCAAGCCAGCGTCGCCGACGGAATCAACATTAATGGAGGTCGACATGCTCCACATGCCAGTCTCTGATGAGTATAGACTAGCCCATGCCATAAGATCTCCACCTGCATCGTCCTCGTCGTCTTCCTCGGCAAGATATATGCCCGCGATAACCATGAGGGAAGGCCCCCTGCTGCATCCGAGGTGGTCACAGCCGTCCAAGGCACAGAGCACCGCGGCGGAGAACTCAATGTATGGGTGCACGGGCGGGGAGATGCGCACTTCTGATTGCCGGTGATAGGATCCTAGACAGTGAGCGTATTTGATAGCTGGTCATCGCCTTGGAAGAGCACGCGGCGTGGCAGCAATCGACGATACGGTAGGAGGTGTGGGGGGGGGTGCCGTCGCGGGCGATTGCGGGCTGGGGAACCGGGGACACCTATATGGTGGGAACATACTAGGTAACAGAGGTGCGGTTGTGGTACTGGTCCTGGAAGAAGCTGAGCACGGGTGGCGTCCGGTGGAAGGCGCGGTACTGCTGGAGGAATGCGCTGTCCGAGAGGAGGCGGTGCCAGAGCTTGCAGATGAGGGAGGCAAGGACGAGGCACGCTGGGTCGCCAGGAGGGAGGCGGAGGAGGATCTCGCCGATGACATCATCCATGAGCTCGGGTGGCGGAGGTGGCACCATCTCGCTCGGTCTCTGCTGGATCAGATCGGAGAGGTGGAGGATGGCGGACGGGTTGGGGATTCTTCTCTGACTCTACCTCTGGCCCTCTGCTCTGCTGCAAAGGGGGAAATTCTACCCCGTGGGGCCCTGGTGTCAGCAGGAGTCTGGGTGCAGGACTGCTGGGAAGCTGGCGGCTGTCATCATCCTAAATCAAATGGGAGCCGATTTTGCATCCATTTAATTGTCTGGCAATTAGAAATATTCTAAGATACTTTTACTTTTTAATTAGAAATAACCCGAGGTCAACTTGGGTCAGGTTCATACCTTAGGCAACCTTATAGTATGCACTTGTTTATTGGCGACTGCATGTTTGGGCGCCAAATGGAAATGGAGAGGATCATGGAATTTTTTATGCAAAAAGAGGGAGGTATAGGAAGTGATAGTGTTCTACCAATTGTTGCTCCAATATGTGTTGGAAAGAGTACCCTATGTGTGACTACTTTTCTCAAATCATGAAAATTAATGTAGATGATATTATTAACATTGAGAACATTTCCACCTTGACAGATAGGGGTGTTATGATGCATCAAAATGATGTCTTGGGTGAACATGAAAGATTACTAGCTATTATGGAACTCTTAGGAGATGTTGATGTGGCGGCATGGAATAATTTGTTCTTTTTTTTCGAAAACGCGCATTTGCACGTGTTGCACTAAGTGGAATAAGGAAGTTTACACGCTTCGTGAGTGGTCACGGCGAGGCGCCGATCCACGTCACGAAGTAACACACGACAAAGATCACCGCAAGCGGTGGCGAAAGTAGGATGTGCTAAACAAATACAATTGGCGCGACAAAGCTAGCAGTGCTAGTCTACTCGACAAGTGCCGTGACCAGCGCCGAGTTCGACCTCTCGCAGGGTGAGGGGAACAACAGCGCGCGCATTGCCTCACGAGTAGGAGAATCAATCGGCTCCCTAAAGGCGTCGTGGAAGATGTCCGCGATCTGGGCATCCGAGGCGATAATTGGTGCGTCCTTAGGCCTGCGCTCCCATTTGTTGACGAGTACGCGCTTTGCTTGCTTTTCCGGGTTTGGATCACGAAACGCTGACTTCGCCGCCAGACGGCCGCTACGTCTGGGGATCACACTGGCCGGCACACGGCGTGCACCGCGGGCGCGTGGCGGGGTATGCACCAGAGCTTCCGGTATAGGTCGCAGGAGGGAGTTGATGAAATCCATCCCGGGATCAGCATCAGTCTGCTGTGTAGAGGAGTCGTCGACAGGGGCCTCTGCCTGCGACGGTGGCTCGACGCCACGGCCGACGCGGGGCGATGGCTGGAACGTTTCCCCCACTGCATTCAGCGGGGACGTGATCGCCGCCGCGGGCGCCACTGTCAGCTGGGGGCTGTGAGATGAGCCTGCGATGCCTTCTAGACCATATAGGTCGAGGCCGAGCCGGACATCATGTTCCAGCCGCTGCAAGTTGCAGACAGTGTCGCTGTAGTCCGCGTTGGTGCAGCAGAGTCTGCGGCGCGGCGAGTCCGCGTTCGTGCAGCATATGCTGCGGCGTGGCGGCAGTTCAAGGAGCGATAGGTCAGGCCCCATGGCCGAGCAGATGAAGCCCTGCGTCCCCAGGTCCCCGGCATGCGATCCGATGAAGGAAGCGTCGTCCCGTGCAGGATGATCTGGCCAGACGAAGGCAGGAGAGTCCGGAGTAGCTGCCATCTGTTCGAACAGGATCTGCTCAGGGTCGGTGAGCCGGACCGGCGCAGGGGAGGTCGCGCGCTGAGCTGAGCAGGATATGTCATCGATGAGTGCTAACTCCCCCATGTCCATGTGATGGTGCACGGCTTGCAGGAGGGTCAGAGGCGCCTCAACAGAAGAAGGCAACGTGTTATCCTCGACAACAGGGCAGGAGAATTCGCCAATTCGGATGGTGCGACGGGGCTGGAACGTGAGCCCCCGACTTCCACCCAATCTGGGGGCGGCATCAGCGTCCGCCATTCTAAAGAGACGGTAACCCGGATCCCTCCTGCGATCACCACGGCCATCGAACCCAGGGTGGCGGCGATTGGAATTACTGTCATCTGAATCCCCATCATCATCATCTTCAGGAATGTGTCCCTCATCGTCCGACGAGGGGGGCGGGGTGCTCCAGTCCTGGATTTCGATAATCCGGATCCGAACCGGATAACGGAGGCCGGGGAGCTTGTTCAGAATGACTTCGTCCGCTTGAAGGTATAGTGCGTTCCCGGGGACACGTGCATTAGGTTCTGGGATGAAAATAATTTTCTCATCAGGAATGAGAAGCGGGTCAAGGCACCAGGCTGCGACAAAGAGTTCCCTGTCATCATCATCTGGAGTTACATCCGGAGGAGCAAGTTCAAGTTGGGCGCAGGCGGTCCCAAGAATATGCTGTGCCACGGCCAAGCTTCTCGCATGCAGCGGTACCCCCTTCAAGCCCACCAATACTCTGAAATGAAAGGACCCTGCCGAAGCCAGCGACGTACGGCGCCATGGATGCCAAATCAAAGAGAATGGGGCACCCTGAACCACCGAGTGGAGCACCCTCTCCCGGTCATCTCCATGTTACATTGGAAGAGCTAACAAAATAATAATCACAAGTAGATCGAACAACATTATAAAATTTGGTATGACACAAGCTCTTATGATGAATTTTCTTCCACTCAAATCATAATGGTATTTCTTCAGGAATACTCTATTTTTTTTTATTTTCTACGAAATTCATGTACTTCATGAGAGATGTAGTAACTAACTAACATTATATTGCATTCTAATTACCAGCCTGGATGCACATTATACTTTCATACATGATGAGACCATTCAGAATTTAGCTTGTCATGGAGTTCGTAGAAAAAAAAAGAACTATGCATGACTAATATTGAATTAGCACTTGAGAGATGGTGATAGCTGACAAATGGTACCCTCTTCGATTGACTCCGTAACTTGCTATTGAATTCAGTGGTGCCGTGGCAAGACAGACAGCACACAAGTTCTCAACTTGTTCGAATCTGCAAATAAGCTTAACAAAGGCTCGATCTGTACTAAAAAATGAACATCAAGGGAAAGGAATCAACAAGCTCCTTAGCTACTACTCTTCAAGAGAGCAAAAGCAATACCATCGAAGGTGTCAGGGAGCCCAATGCTGGCCTTGAATAAAGCAAACCTCTCCAGCAAATGTGTATGTGGAGTGCTGTTATGCCGAGTTATGCGTGTCCATGATTGCGCCATGTAGCTTGTCAGATCCACGCACAACCCATAACCTCAGCAAGCTGTCAGACAGCTGTTTCCATCGCTCTCTGTCTTCCTGAAGGGTTGTTTCCCTGTTGTTCCGAGCACATCTGGCAGCTTCACTTCTTACCATCCCAGCTGTTTGGATTTCTGTGGTTGCCTTTTCCACACAAAGATGAGCAGTGCCATGTCTAGATTTCAAGGACATTTGATACATCTTGGATTCAGAATTGTGGTGGAGGTAATCTATGGCCCTCGGCAACAACTTAACACCCAAGTCTTGTAGGTCTGCATTTGTGTGTATCATTCCTTGTTTCTTTCCATCAATCACCTCCAGAGCATAGCTCTCAACTGTAGGCTCTATGTCCTCAGCAGATTCATGGGGTATTAATAGAACTCCTAGTTTAAGAGCAGGCAATTCCAATTTCCGAGAATGACACCCTTCATGTACAGCAGTTAAACTCATACTGTCTGTGCCCTGATCAGAGAGTGGGACATGCCACTTCAAATGCATGTTAATAACCTCCTCTGGAAATAAACTCTACAGCAGCCTTGACGATGATGCCATTGTGTTGCTGATGATAGAAGAGCTAGGCTGATGCCTGTGCTCACTGCAACAGAGTGGATTCGGACGGTGCCACTGTGTCATAGTGTTGTGTACATTGACCCAAAACTCACTTTCGCTGTAAGGCGAATCCCAGAAAAAATCCTGGGTAGGCAGCTGGATGAGCCCTCTCCTGATATCTTCTGCTGCAAAGTTGAAGTGAGGTGCAACTGCCTGCACACACTTCATTATGACACCAAATATGTCAGTGCTTTCAGAGAGACGCAGCATGCATGATACATAGAAACCCTTTTCAGGCTCACTGAAATCTTGGCAAGAAAACCCCATCATTGCCTCTACACCACGCTCTGCAGAGCTCATGGCCCGTAAGTTCAATTGGTAAAACTTGTCTTCCTGAGATGCATGATACCTTACAGACTTCCCTGTAAGAAGTTGTCTGGTCAGAGGGTTGAAGAATGTGTACCTCCGCAGCGTCCCACCAAACTGGATGGTCTTTAAGAACTCATTTGCGCCATTTGCAAACCTCTCAAATTTTTGGACATTTGCAAAGCTACTGCTTGACTCATCATTACCATTATTGGTTCCAGTAAAAGATGATATTAACGACTTGGTAGCATGAGCAATCCGTTTGGGAAATAAGCACTGGCTCACCTGCTGCCTCATCTGTTCCTCTTCAATGGCTTGCTGCTTGCATCTTAGCAAAGTGTTGTCACACTCCTGAGCAGCGCGCTTGAGTCTCCTCTGCACTGTAGCAATTGCCTATCAGTGATCTGCCATCTGTTAGACACTTCCAGCACTGCCTCCATCTTGATGTGTGCCATCTCCATTCTTTCTATGTTTTCCTTTTGCTCACACTTCTCTTCATCCTTGCCAGTAAGGCCTGACATGATTCTCTTCACTTTTTCTCCCACGATGGTAGAACTCACCACGACACTACGTTGATTCCTCAATAATCTACAGAGAACTGCATAGGGAAGAAGAGATTAACATTAATGAATTGAAGAGGGGAGTGTATATATATGTAGGTAGAAATAAAGATAAATGAAGTACTCTCTCAGTGTGGCTGCCAAAACGACGCAGGTGAAGATTTAGTTGGAGTGCAGGATCATGCTCATTAGCAATTATATAGCTAGCTATACATATAACTTGATGTCATGAAATCAAAGAGGCGGCTTACGATCAGGGAAGGCAGATGAGATGAGACTCATTGGAATTTGAGGATACAGCACAGAAGTGAAATCTCATTGACAAAAGATGTGTCGGAGGCCATTTTTCATGAGCAGGAATTTCTGAGCTTGTTCTCCTTTCTCTGTATTTGCCTGTTGTCATCCAGCTCCACCACGAGAGAGAAATGAAACTTTGACTAATCAATTATATATTAATAACTAGTAAAGAAGGGCTTGACTTATTGGGCTCAATCAGTTAGTGGCCCTTGAATATTTGACAGACTAGTTGATTTTGTTCAGACTTAGACAGTTACTATTAGTTGACCAACAGATGAAGGAAATTGCATTTGCCATTAATACCCAATAGCAACTTGTTATGACGGGCGTCCACTATGAAAGGAGGAGGCCCGCTAGTGGCTAAGTGGGCGTGCGCACAAGGGGGGCTCAAGGCCCAAGTTATCATCTATTTACCATTATTAGAATTATTACCAGTTTCTATTTTGGAGAGAGGAGGAGATATAAATAGCTTGGAAGACAATTATGAGAAATTAAGCATAAACAATCTTAATTGTTTCCGGCTTCCCGAAGGGAGCTGGGAGATACCCTGCGCCCTGTCTTCCTCCTCCTGCTTGTGCGACCACGGCGCCGCCGCGCCGATCTCGTGTCTACAGACCTCGTCCCCCGATTCATCACACCTACAGTCTCCACACCAAGCCCGGTAGGACTAGGGTTCCTATCAACCTGGTATCAGAGATGTTTGGGCCACCAATCACCTCGCCCTCTGCAGCCATTGCGCCGGTGATCCCCACCGCACTGCCACCCACCTCCTCGTTAGCCTTGTCGTCCACCTCCCAGCCGCCGGCGCCGCTGTCCCTGGAGTCGTTGGCGGCCGACATCCAAACCCTAACCCGCAACATGGCTACGATGCAAGCCTTCCTCGCGGGATCGTACTAGCCACCGCCGCCACCAACGCACCCACCACCAGCACGTCCACCGCCGCCACAGTCTGCCCCCGGCCTCGATGCCTCCGGGGTTCCCCTACGGCATGGCGTCGCCCAGCACCACCGGTGTGCCGATCCATCTGCTGTGGTTCCCGCCCTTGCCGTTGCCCATTCCATCTTGGGCCCTCGGTGCGGGGGTGACCGCGCCGGTCTACACAGCGGCCACGTCGCCCACTCCATTCGTGAGGTTCACGGCGATGGTGCCAGCTGCAGCGCCTCCCTATCCCCCCGCATCGGGAGGTTCTACGGCGGCGTGGACGGGCCGGTCTTCTACGGGGCCGCGACCACCGCGGGTGTTGCCTCCCTGGGGGGCAATGGCTACTCTGGCACACCGCCCATAGTGGACAGAACCTTCGCCCCCAGTCCTCTCCATGGTGCCCACGCTCCTCCGCGCTTCTACAAGTTGGAGTTTCCTACGTATGATGGAGCGGAAGACCCCCTCAATTGGCTCAATCACTGTGAGCAGTTCTTCCGAGGCCAACGCACGTTGGTTTCAGATCGGATGTGGCTGGGATCCTACCACCTCACCGGCGCCACCCAGACGTGGTACTACGCCCTCGAGCAGGACGAGCGTATGCCGTCTTAGGAGCGCTTCCGTGAGCTGTGCTCACTGTGTTTCGGGCCAGCCATCCAAGGCACCCACCTGGCAGAGTTGACGCATCTTCCCTTCATGTCTTCTGTGCAGGACTACTCGGATCGCTACTACGCGGTCCTCCGCCACGCCCACGATTTGTATGTGGGCGGGCTGCCGGAGGGCGCCCCAGGACCTTTCAGTCGGCCATGTACTTGGCCCGTGCCTTCGAGCGTCGTGCCGTGACATTTACTCCAGCACGAGGCGCTCGACCGCCGCTGCGCCCCACGCTGCCCCGTCCTCCAGCGGCGCCGGCCGGCGCTGGTTCGGCTGCACCACAGGCGTCCTCGGGCACCTCTTCGCCGGCGCGGCCGTTCCGCCGGTTGTCTCCCGCGGAGCAGCTGGAACGTCGTCGCCTCAGCTTATGCTACAACTGTGACAAACCCTATGTATGCATCCATGTGTGCCAGTGGCTCTTCTACTTGGAGTCTGCGGACTACCTTGACGACGAAGTCCCCACCGAGGTGGCGGTGGGGGCCACCTTCCAAGATAGCCCGGTGCACCACGCGGCTGCCCCTGAGGCCACGGGTGCTGACGTGGCGGTGTAGCCCACAGTCTCCCTGCACGCCATCGCCGGCGTCCGTACCGAGAACGCCATGTTGCTGTCCGTGACAGTGCATGGCCACCGACTGGTGGCTCTCCCCGACTCCGACTCCACGACCAACTTCATCAACGCCAATCTCATGCATCGTCCCCAGCTTGTCACCACCCCGCACCCCACCCTGCGGGTGCTAGTGGCCAACGGTGACCGTGTTCCATGCCAAGGGGTCGCTCGCGATGTGGCCCTCGCCATCTGCTCAGAGGAGTTCTCCATCAACTGCTTCGGCATCTGCCTCAGCGAGTTCGACCTCATCTTGGGCGTCGAGTTCCCCCGGACCCTCGGACCCATTCTCTGGGATTTCGAGGACCTCTGCATGGCCTTCACCCGCGGCGTGTGGCGCGCGCTGTGCAAGGGCTGGGCTCCCCCCGCGACGACATCTGGGAGCCAGTTATTCGGGCGGTTGCCACTTCGCCTGGACAGCCACTCCTAGACCGGCTTCTTCACCAGTTTGTGCCGGTCTTCGAGACGCCGAAGGGGCTGCCGCTGGCCTGCCCCTACGACCACCGCATCCACCTTTTTCCCTCAGTTGTAGTTTTGTGTTCGGTTTTATACACACATGGTCCTTTTTTTCCCGGCCGCTCAGTTGCAATTTTGTGTATCAACCACTGTCCTTTTTCAGTGACACTCTGACAGTAGTTTGCTGGACCGAATTTACATGGCATCAAGCAATTAGGGGGGACATTGAGAAGTGAGAAATAAGGGAAAATGCTAGTGAGCTGATCAGGCATCGGTCAAAATACTAGGCTGGCCTGAAAATGAATTGACCAAGACTCGTATAAATGTGCCAGTGACAAGCAACCATGACTTTTCCCAGTTCCTTGTCTAGTGCTGTGTGGACGAAATATTTCTAGGCTGTACAGTATTTCACCTTCTTTTCCTGTCCTTGTGTGTTACCACACCATTCTACAATTGATTTTCCACGAAACTTCAATGCAACTCTTTCAGTTCTGTCAACTTCATGCCTATTGGCCTAGTGCATTCAAACATGGAATAAGTAGCTAGATATTCTCATCATTGACAAAGACTTCTTGACCAAATTTTCCATTGCAGAGACCATCATGCACACATTCCCCCTCAAAGACTTGGACATCACTGTGTTCTCTTTAAGTTCTCATCCTACCAGGCCGTGTGATTTCCCCCCAAGACGTATCTATACACAGAATAGGTGTCCACCATTCACGTCTGCAATTCAATCGAAGGTAGGTTCTTACCTCCATTATGCCAAATCATTGCCTGTGATCCAAAGTTCATGTATCTAATATCTCATTATTACTGTTGTATGTTGAATATCCTGAACACGGAAGGGATATTTTTGCAGATGCTTCAATCCTAATGGCGGAGATTGTTGGTTCTGTGGTTGTTCAGGAGTCAGTTAGCCAAATTGTATCTGGTCTGTTTCAAAAATATGAAGAGAAACAGAACTCAAATGCGTTCCAAAACCTTGAGAGGCTAGAGATGGCACACATCAGGCTGGAGGCTATTCTTCAGACATCTGATAAGTGGGATATCACTGATACATCCTTGTTGCGTTGGCATAGGAAGCTTAAGTCTGCTGCTCAAGAGTGTGCTGACACGCTGCACAAATGCAAGCAGAGGATCCAAGAAGACGAACACATACAGAAGGAAGTATGTAATTTCCCCCTTCATAAGAGGGTTGTGCATGCTACCACGTCATTTGTTTTTTCTATCTTTAACCATGACAAGAACGACTTGAACAGATCCATTGTTCAAAGATTTGAGTGGTTTGCTGATGGTGCTAGTGAGTTTCTGAGATTACTAGAGCATGGTGGCACACCACGGTGTAACATGCCCTTTGACTCTCTTACCAGGCACCTACTTGCTGGCAACATACTAAAGCATAGAATCATTAGGGCCAACAAGTGCCCTTTGTTTCTACTGTTGGCACCATTTATTAGTGACAAGCATGGAATAGAAGGTAGGCTTTACTTCATGCAGAAAGATCGTAATGTGCCGGATGACGACTTTTGCTTTCATGTAACGCTACAGCTTTCGGAGAGTAGAGACATTGTCGGGGTTGCAATTCAGTGCTTACAGCTGTTTGCCCCTCTTTTCATGTCTACGGTTGAAAATATTAGGAAAAGCCTTATGCAACTACCTACTGAAGACTTCTCGTGGGTACCGTATGTTGATTCCCACCAGAAAAAATATTGGGACAATGCTCACAGATTTGGCCGTCAATGGTTTCGCCCAAACTCATCATGTTGCAAGCAGCATGATAAGCACAACCTTTGTCATAGTAGCAAGCTAGACAAGTCATCTGGATTACCATATGTTTCTCTAGAAACAGTTATTCATGTAGGTCTGTGGTGCCAAGTCTCACTCTCAGAGTCCGACAAACAGGGGGCGTCACTTGTCAGATGTAGAAGTTCTCTACATGATCATCCATATCAGAGATCTGGAGTCCTCTTTGCACCGCATGGCTGTTCAGAAGACATGTTGCTTGTGGATAATTTTCCTGCAATAGCGGCAACCAACAGTGAGGAGCAAAATGGTCTGCATACTGTATTTACCTTGGGACAACTTGAGCAGATCGTGCTGCCAAAAGCAATAGATTTCTTCTGCCAGAATGAGGAAGCAACAATCTACCAAATGCTTTGGAGGTCTAAGCATGGCACTGCATACATTCAGGTTGAAAGAGCAAGCATCTTCATGCCAAGCACATGGCGAACGTTTCATGGAGCTAAGAGAAGGAAGCTGTTGCGAGGACTGGATGAGGAGTTGGAGTGCCTGACATATTTGGTGTCTCGCTTCCTTGACTTATGGGTTTCTCATGCATCCATCCAACTGGAAGGCTCGATCATGGACTGGTATCAGGAAGTAAAGGAAAAACACAAGCAGCACATCACTGCCTCCTGAAATTCTTGATCATATATCTGCCATGGATCGATCAGCAAACGATGGAGAAATAAAAGAATGGAGTGTTCCATGAAAGGAACAAAGTGTGGATTTACTGTTCATGACCAAGAACAGATCTGTCAAAACAACAGAGTACACATGTTTTCAGATCTCAAATTTGGGACAGGCTCCGACTACAGGATCGAAGACTCAACACAGATTGCACAGCTACAGCATGGAGGAATTTTTGTGTTACTCACGACACTAGTGACTTGTGTATAGTATTAATATAATGTTGGTGTGTATAGTATTAATATAATGTTGGTCTTAGTTGAGAATCTGTTCTGAATTAGGAATGATTTTGAGCATTCTGTATCGTGGTGTTTATTAATCACCATTTGGATCTTATAGTGGACGTTCCATGGTTTTATTATTATCCATCTAATTGCATCGTACAAATAAATGAAAGATGCAACTGCACTGCAAATGTCGTTTTTGTGTGTAATCACATAGTACCATTACCTAATACAGTCGAGGAACTAAACTTTAAAATTTTATATGCTTAACTATTAGCTATTTTGTATTATTCAATCCAGCGCATTTTACATTTTCTTGAGTGATTTGCAGGAGCACGGCACAATCATTTAAGGAGAGAAAACGTTTAGTTACATATAAAATACAAAAACACACAAAGCACTAGAAGAGGAGTAGCACTAGTCTCATTGGATCCATGGATGACCAAAAGCTACTCTCCTCAGCACCCTCTCCTCTTTGCCAGCCGCCAAAGACCTAAGGTGGCGAGTTAGACTTACATTCAACGGGCCTATGCAGCAAACGAGCGAGCTCCCCAGCAGCATCGGACTTGCGAGCGAGTGCCCTAGCAGCGGGCCCGCGGCACCCTAGACATTGCTCGCGCCACCAGACCGCGCGCGGGGACCACTTGCGCCCCCTCCCACTTCCCACGCACATTCCATGTGTAACACCCCGATCTACTTTTGAAACATTCAGATACAACACTTGCAACATACAAA
Organism: Saccharum hybrid cultivar R570; assembly: GCA_038087645.1. NCBI lineage: Eukaryota > Viridiplantae > Streptophyta > Magnoliopsida > Poales > Poaceae > Saccharum > Saccharum hybrid cultivar. The sequence goes on from JAQSUU010000368.1 coordinate 4,283,481, forward strand.
AGAAGATAGACGAAACACTTGAAATACGCTTCTAAAACACTTACAAAAATATCTAGAAAAAAACACTTAAAAATCATTGCAAACATACGTACATCCACATAAAACACTTACAACATAAGTGTGAAACATATGCAACATCCAAATAAACATACTTGCAACATACGTCTGAAAAATAGATGAAACATTGAGAACAGATGCTTACAACATACGTGTACAACCATTGTTTTGTTCTAGGCCCAAGCCTTCGAACACCAAGTTTGAGAGGACAAAAACACAGATGAAGTGGTGGAACTTGCCTTGTAGATTTCATTCTGTGTCCTCCTCTTTACAATCCCCTCAAGGAGGCTATTTATACATGCCCGTAGGCTTTCTATGGCCAAAATTGCCCCCTGCAACTACTACATATTCGGGGCATATTCTCCTCCATCTTGGGCTTGTCCGCCTTTTGGGGATATCGCCCGCCCCTGAAAGCTCTATGTTTGGTGTTGGTAATTAGTGACAATGCCTATGTACTAATCATATGCCTAAGTTGTATATAGCATATGAGGATTAGTACATTCCAAGGTTGGTGGCAAGATGGACATGGTGATCATGATGGCCACATTTGGATTTGGATGCAACCCTATGTGATCAAGGCAAAGGTATATGCTTAAGGGTTGTGTTTTAGTAACCAAGACACCTAGTGGGTGTGGTTACATTATAGGATAGATAGTCGTACTATAAAGAGGGGAATGACGCGGCTATTGAACTCCTAAGTGCCTCTAGGTGTGCATTTCATAATCATATGCATTTGGATAGAACTAATAACGCCTCGAAAAATGATTGTGAAAATGCTAACACACTCGCACATGACATGATCACTTGGTGGTGTTAGCACATTTGCGATGGCATTCGAGTTTGAGCGGTAGAGAGGGTTTGGGGTCCTCTCTCCCTCCCGCCGAGCTTGCGAGACGGGATTCAGACGTTTTCGAGGAATTAAAACGCCTATTTTCCTTTACGCCAATGTCGAGATTTGGAGGCGTTGTCACATGTTATTTCACGAGCTAAAACATGTGCTAAAGTGACACACATACTTAGTCTAGCTCATATGTGAAAGGGTGATTCAAACGGAGGCGAATAGAGGTCACAGAGGTGACCGGACGCTGAACCGGACGCGGTCTCTGTTTGACCGGATGCGTCCGGTCAGTGTTCAGCGTCTGCGCGTCTCAGTTTTTAATCGGACGCGGTGGCACGTCCGGTCGTTGAGGGAGCTTACTGCACTCCAACCGGACGCTGGCACTGTAGCGTCCGGTCAGTTCTACAGCGCGTCCGGTCGGTGCTTCGCGAGCACAGGCACTGTGCGATCGACGCGTCCGGTTCGTCTAGCAGGGCGTCCGGTCACTAACTCGCTGGAGCGCTGCTCAGGCTTGAAAAGCGCGTCTAGTCGGTTACAGGACCAACGCGTCCGGTCGAGCTACGTGCGTGGGCAGTGTGCGACCAGCGCGTCCGGTCAGTGCGGCTGCAGCGTTTTCAAGTGCCTAACGGCTCTATTCGAAGGGGTACGTCTATAAATACTCGTTGGCCGGCTCAAGGCTCTATAACTTGCACTCTTTGACATACTTGTGAACACTTTGAGCTAAGCAACTCCCCCACTCATCTCTCTTGCTTCTTTGCATATTCGAAGTGAGATTGAGTGATCCAAGTGTATTTGCATTGTGAGATTGCATCTAGTTGGCACTTGGTGGTTGATTTGCTGCGGGATTCTTGTTTCTCTTGGTGGTTGCCGCCATCTAGACGGCTTGGAGCAGCTTAGAGGCGTTGGCAAGAGTTGATGTTTGTTCTTCGCCACCTCCGGTGATTGTGAGGGGTTTGTGCCTACCTCGGCGAAGAGCCAAAGGCAACGTTAGTGGATTGCTCGTGTCATTTGCAACCTTTTGCCATTTGGTAGGTTCTTGCGGCGCCTTTTGAGAGGCTCGGTGTGTGACCGATTAGCCACCGAACCACGTGGTAAAGAAGGACACAACAGGGACTAGCGTGCCGGCAAGCACGTGAACCTCGGGATAAATCTTTGTGTCATCATTCTTATTGTGATTAATCGATCCCGGTGGTTGTATATTGTGGAATTCATCTCTTGATCATATTGATTGGTTGGCTCAATACTTCGCCCCTCGATGATACCCTCCTAACTCTCTGATATTATTTTCTTAGTTACCTTGCTAGCTTGTTAGTGTAGCTCTTAGCTTGTGTAGCTAGTTAGCTTTAGTTGTAGCTAAGTTGTGCGGTTTGTCTTGTGCGGTTGAGTGCAAATATACTAGAATTGTGAATTGGTTAGGTGGCTTGCAAACACCCCGTAGGCTAAGCAAAACTCGCATCTCGCTATTTGTTATATTGATAAACTTGTTTAGCTTGTCTTTCTAGAAAATTTTAAAAGGCTATTCACCATCCTCTAGCCATCAAGACCTTTCAGCCCTGAGTAGCGTTAGTCCTCAGATTCCCGGCTGGCCCTGCACCGTGTCGCCACTCTGCCGACCGAGCAGGCCCCGACAGACAGGGGTTGCCATCTCCCTGTCTCCCGGTGGGCTCCTCTCCAGGCGAAACCTGCAAATGTAACCACACAGACGACTGTTACATATTCAACCGGGCGAATAGCCCGGGCCACCCTGGTGCCTCCGCCAGAGTCCCACCACACAGATTTAATAAAAGCGAGTCGACTATTCGCCATACCAAAAACTCACGCACGGCTTGGCGCGCTGCAGTGGCGACAATCTCGAGACTGCCATTTCGCTCTTGCGAAATGATATGCTAGTTGGCCTGCCCTTTTCGCGGAGGCGAATAGGGCTGGTCTTGTATCTAAGATGTCTCCTGACCCCGCTCACAAAACCGACATTTCGCCATGGCGAAATGGTAATGACTCCGGACAAGCGGAGGTGAGTTGTTCTCGCCTTGACGAAAACACGAGAGCTGCATTTTGGGTTTCCATCCCCCCTGCGCCCTTGCGAAATGATATGCTAGTTGGCCTGCCCTTTTCGCCGAGGCGAATATGGCTGGTCTTGTATCTGAGATGTCTCCCGACCCCGCTCACAAAACCGCCATTTCACCATGGTGAAATGGTAACGACTCCGGACAAGCGAAGGTTGCTTGTTCTTGCCTTGATGAAAACACGAGCGCTTTCGCCGCTGCGAAATGTCAGCTGCACAATGGGGGCGGCGTCTGAGGCCCATGGGTTGCCCACAGGCTGGGCCTACCCAAGCACATTGCAACATATGCAACATTTTGATCTATTTTTGCAACATCCGTATGAAACACACATATGAAATAACTAAAACACTTGGAACATAGGCTTGCAACATGTCTGAAGACACCTAAACCACTTGAAACACAGCGTTGCCGGCAGCCACAGCCTACTTGGTGTGGAACTGCGGTGGCGCAGGCCTCCCCTTCCCGCCGACGGTGCGAGGTGGATGGGGGCACAGGTGCAGGCGCAAGCCTCCCCTGCCCCCACTTCTGCGACGGGAGTGGCTGGGCTAACCTTGATTCTGGAAGCAGGAAGCTCCTCACGGACCCTTCACCACCAGCGTGGATCTTCAGTCACGACCTTTTCTCCAGATCTGGTATCGCTGCCTTCACCGCCGGACCTCTGCTGCTCGTAGGCGTGGAGTAGGAGCAGCAGTGTGTTCCTTGCCGGAAACTGAGGAGGATTATAGTGGTGTCCAGGGGAGCTGTGGCGTCCGATCCGTCGGCGTGGAGGATCCGCAGGGGAGAGTTGCGGCGGCGTCGAGTCACCGAGGGGCAGCTTGGGGTGGACGGGGTAGAGAGCGGTGTGGAGAAGGCGCCCGCGGCGTCCTGTCCAGTGCGTGGAGCGGCGTGGGGAAGGCGCGGAGGAGCGGTGGCTTGGGGAGGACGCGGCGTGGGGAGCGGACGGCGTGGGAGCGATCGGTGGCGTGGGAGGAGGAAGCCGCGGCGCGTGGGAAGGAGTCGCGACCCCGGCGGCGCGTGTGAAGGAGTCGAAGGCGCCCGCGGCGTGGGGAAGGCGCGGAGGAGCGGCGGCTTGGGGAGGATGCGGCGTGGGGAGCGGGCGGCGTGGGAGGAATCGGCGCCGTGGGAGGAGGAAGCCGCGGCGTGTGGGAAGGATTCGCGACCCCGGCGGCGCGCGTGGGGAAAGAATGCGGCTGGAAAGAATGCGGCGGGTGCGGCTAGCCGAAGTGAATGGATAGGGTTTGCTTTTTTTCTTTTTTTTTCTAGCCTGAATACGCTTCTCCTTAAAAAAAAGATAGCGGGAGCGAAATTTTTGGCGGGCCTTTGGCCCGCCTCTCAATCTTTGGAGGATGGCCAAAACTTGCTTTTCTTAACATTTTCGTGCCTTCAGATAATTTCCCTGGGTGTAATACAGATCACCGTCAGGGTAAATATTTAAACCGACAGGGTAATTATTTACCCTGTCGGTTTCCTAAACCCACAGGTTAATATGAATTTCTCTGACGGTTATACATTTTCCCTGCCTGTTTTTTCAAACCGTCAAAGAAATTTATTTAACCCTGACGGTTTTCTCAATAACTGTCAAAAAAAATCAACACCGTCAGGGTATTTCGGGTTTCCAGTAGGGTAACTTACATATTATCCCATATATTAGGTGTAGAGACTATCGGTCCCTTCAAAATCTAATTGAAGAAGCACTCTATATTGGTGTGTGTCCTCACCTTTTTTAATTCAAAAGGATCAGAAATGTTATGTTTGTTTCTCTAAACAACCACTGAGTGCTTACAAAAAATTACGAGCCTGTTAGTATAGGGGATCATATGAGACTAATTAGGTTGCACCTTTTCATTCAACTAAATTATCCAATCATTATTATTTTTCTATGCAACGCACGGGCATTAATCTAGTTAAGTAAAAAACGACATCCATATATATAACACATGTTATGATCAATGAACCTTCAATAAGTCCAAACTCCAATTAAATATTGCATGAAAAAGCCAATTAGCGACAAATGATGTACCAACTGGCCTCATTTGGCCTGTTTGTGACAGCTCCCCCAACTCCAGATCCAGCAAATCTAGCTCCACTCCACAAAAAGTATGTCAAACAGTCCAGCTCGACCAAATTCAGATCCACCAAAAACATGGATCTGGGGGGTCAGATTCACCATTTGGATGGATCTCCTCAAGCGGTGCTCCACGAATGGCTCTTTTGTACCTACTTGTGGAGTTGGGTACAAATTACCCAGCACTGCCATTGATTACTCACTTCCTTGCGTACCGATTTGATTTCTATTCTTCCCAACACCGGACGCAACAGACTACGACTTCTCTTTCTTCCCCCCGACGCGGCCCCAACACGAGCACCATAGGGCGCACTGCCCACTTCTCCTGCCGGCGAGCCTCCCATGTCCAGATCCGGTAGATCAAGTGCTCCTAGACCTCCTCCACCCCTTTATTCCTCCACATCCATGGTGAAACCTGCACCTAGGGTTGGGCTATCTCGTCAGCTATGGGCTTTGGGCACCGGCGCTCCTCCTCCCGATGACGAGCTCCCTCTTGCCGGCGTGGAGGGTGACCTGGGTGGCGTGGCCGCTGAGGGCTTGGCCGCCATGGGTGGCGCAATCGATGAGGGGCTGGCACTGCAACACAACCCCCCATCTTGCATCGCATGCCTATCAACGCTATCTAGATGCGTTACAGGTCTTCCCACCTCCCGCTTCCTACGCGTACTCGACGCATGACCATAAATCCATAATAACCTCCCTTCCACACCTCAAGGCTCCTCGTCTTTGTGGTTCCCAGAATAACGTACCCAACCTCTCTCTCCTAGATCTGATCCCTATCAGCCATGGCGATTAGTTTTAGGGTGAGGTGGTACTTCCTAATACAGGGGCGTGACACAGGGATTCGCCGTCCTCACTGAGGCCATCTCACTGGCCGGCGGCCGTACTCAGATTAACATGATCTGAAGTCTCCACAAACCGGCAGAAGCGCTGTGGTGGTGAGTGCAGAGTGCGGCCAACATCTGGTGCAACAAGTACGTGTCCTGTATCTCTGTTGACGGCAAGGTCCCCCAATCACCTCCTGACTTGGTTATCCATCGTGTGAATGGATCTGATTAATGCTGGTGTCCGTACGTCTCTTATATCTCGGTTGATGGCCAGGTCCCCAATCACCTCCGGACTTGGTTATCCTTCGTGTGACTGGATCTGATTAATGCTGATGTCCTCCCTCTTGTGAAATTCGAATCAAAGTCTTTCTAATCCATGATTTTTGTTTCATTCCTAAGTAATTAATTTGTGTACAAAGTAGGATGTGTGCAGGTGTGGTCTGACTTTTGTTTCATTCGCAAGGAATTAATTCGTTCAGAATATATGAATATATCTGATTACTGCTGATGTCCTCCCTCTTGTGAAATTCGAATCAAACTCTTTCAAATCCATGATTTTTGTTTCATTCCTAAGTAATTAATTTGTTTAGAAAATAGGATGTGCAGGTGTGGTCTCATTCACAAGGAATTAATTTGTTCAGAATATAGGATGTGCTTTGAATTTCTATAGTTTTTGAGTGATTGCTTTTTGTGCTTATTAAATTTTCTTTAACTTTTTCAGAAAAAAGGCCTAAACTCTTGTTCACTGATATAGCATTATAGCTACCAGGTAATTCAAGAATTCAGGTTTGAGAAATTAATGCCAAGCAAGGTCAGCCTATCCCTTGTCTCTGTTATTTACATTCACTTCCCTGCGATTTGGCATTGTCTGATTGGACATATATATTGACAGACCTGCATCTAATTTAATATTGCTTCAAGATCATAGTACTTGAAACTAACTCAGCTATATTAATCTTGTAGATCATCAATCATAATCTTGGATATCCTGAAAGCTGAAAATATTTTCTTTGGGAGAAAGTATGCAAGGATATGTGCCATATGGTACTGCCCTGACTTTTTCAGTATGTGTTATTGCAGATGCATGCACTATATCGAAATGCATTGTATTGCTACGAAGATGTGTAATGAAATCATAAACATGCTGGGCACATGTAGGTCCACTATGGGACTATAATAAGGTTAGTTTGTATTATAAAAATATAGAATGATGTAAGAGTACTGCTCCTGATGATGTGTCCTAGTGCATTTGATTCTTTATCTCTGGAGTCACTAATGTCAATTACCGAACCATATAATAAATTGTAATTTTTTGCTTTGCAGGCAAATAGGATGAAACTGATTCCAATCTCAACATTAATTGAGGTATCTCTAATATGTCCTATATCTGGTTGTATTTTCCATTTATGTTGTAGTCACTAAATGTTTAACATCACTTTTATATTATCATTGACAAGCCGTGTGTCATGCAAACATAAACCTCATATATTCTATTCATGTTTCATGGCCGTGGCTCATGTGGTAGGGCACGTCGACTGCTGCTTGCTGGAGGTTGTTGTCGGTGGTGGCAATTTGTACAGTGATTGGTGATGGAGGCTAGCATTTGCTGGAGCAGGATGCTGTGCTGGTAGTGCTTCCAACCATAACTATCCTTCTTGCTAAGATAAGGTTAAATTTAATTCTCGCACATGTCACACCTGTGTATATCCAGGATCCGTAGTGCTAGATCAACACGGTTACTATCTGTTTCTTATTGACGTCAATTATTTTTCTGGATGATTTCTTTCTTGACCATATTATCAGTTGCCTGGCACCTGGACACTTAGTATTGTTGCAGATCGTCTAGTCACATCACTTTGGCCTAAAATGGTGAGACGACAAGCTAATTTAATGAGGTAGGACCTATCTGAATTTTTATATGGGCTCCATAAAATTTGATTTTATATTTGCGCTATTGCAGACTTGCAGTCACCGGTTAAAGTAATCCAACATTTGTCTGTAGGTCGAGGAGATAAATCGATGATCACATCAGTGGAATGCTAGACTAAATGGATGGAAGGAGAAAGGAGGGTTGACATTATAAGAGGGGTCCTTTATGTTTTATATTTGACTACCATAGGAACTTGTACTATAAACAAAAAATTGTGTCATGAAATATGTGGATGATACTTATTGTAATGAAATAAATTTCTTATATTATATATATATATGGCTGAGTGTGCTTATTTTCTATGTGATTGGATGGTCTTGCATTTTCATTAAATTGTACTAGCATTATCCCTGTATTTGTCAAAAAAAATTAAATATTTATGATATTAATGACTTTAAGGTTTACTCCATGCAACGCATATAAGTGTTGCAACAATGTAAATCAATATGTTGCAACAAGTATAGAAGTGGTTCATCGATGGTTTGTACAAACACATGTAAGCGTTGCCATAAACTATCATTATGTGTTGCAACTTTACAATGGTTATTAGTATGTGTTACCAACGGATAAATAAGTGTTGCAATATATCCTTGCAACGCATATGAGATGCGTTGGTATAGATCCTGCCAACGCATATATGGACTTTTAGTAACGTATATTTGCGTTGCAGAAGGGGGTGTCATGTTGTAGTGTGGCTGCCATGGGTGGCGCGGCCGCTGGGGGTCAGACTGCCCTGGCCAACCGTGCAGCAAGTGTGACCGCTAGAGCTCCCCCCACGTTGGCGCCAGCTAGGACACGTGCTCCAGCAACAAAGAGGGCAAGAGATGATGAGGTATATTTGTCCTTCAATTTTTTTCGCAGCAATGTATATGTGTGGCGAAATCTTGATTTGGATGATGAAAATATTGTGGGAAATCATGGTTGCAGATGTCTAGCGATGATTCTAGTAATGGGAGCGATGATTTTTTTAAAATTGTCTTAGGCGGTGCTATGCTTGCCCAAATATATTGTGACATGTACCTAGAAAAAACCCACCAAGGACATCAACCACTAGTGGCATGGGGTTTTTGCTAGAGACATGGAACACTCAGGGGAAATGCCATAGTCAAACTTCGTATGAGCAATGAAATTTTCTTTGACCTCCATGATTTATTGGTGGAGAGGTACGGGCTGCAACCATCGTTGCATATGTCTACCTATGAGAGCCTTGGGCTGTTTTTATTTACATGTGCTGGAAATGAGTCGAGTCAGAAAGTTCAAAATTGGTTCAAACATTCGGGTGAGACATGGTCTAGGAAATTTGTTGAGGTCGTTAACTCTTTGATGGCCATGGAAAAAGATCTCATTAGACCTAAGGACCCCAATTTTCCTACAGTTCATAGGAGGATAAGATATGATAGACGAGCGTTTCCACATTTCTGACTGTCAATGCATTTTACTGTGTTCACTGTGCACTATCTAACTCCCCTACTGACTTGCTTCCTTTAATTTTCCACTAGGAGATTTGGACGTCGCTGAGTTCTTTATTTAGGTGTGCACACCAGTTCCTCGACACCCGTCTCTATCATTCTTAACCTGTCTCCTGCATGAACATAGCCTGTCTAACTTATGGAGGTCGCTATCTTTAATATACTTTCATCTAACATCACAGATGCATTTAACATCCAGAATACCTCTCTATAGTAAACAGGGTAAAACTGCCACTGCTTTCATGCAGTTGTGTAAATTTTGCTTGTGGTAAGAAGTTCATATATATCCTTTACCTGAAAACAAATACAAGGTTCATATATCTGAAAATGTTTCATATTGCTTTCTCCTGAGCAGGGAACGAGTGCAATATATGCTTGACCCCAATGGCGGCAGAGATGGTCAGTTCCATGGTTGCCCAGGAGACAGTTAGCCAAATCCTATCTGGTCTAGTTCAGAGGTATGCGGAATCAAATGATGCAAACAGAAACTTTGAGAGGTTAGAGATAGCAAACATCAGGCTGGAGGCTGCTCTTGAGACATCTAACAAGTGGCAGATCACAGATGCATCTTTGCTCTGTTGGCGCAAGAAGCTGAAGCATGTTGCCGAAGAGTGTGATGACATGCTGCACAAATTCAAGCAAAGGATCCATGAAGACGAGCGGGTGGAACAAGAGCTGATGAACTCCTCCCTCCGTAGCCGGATTGCACGTGCTACCAAGTCATTCATTTTCTCTGCCTTCGGTGACAAAAATGAGCTGAGCAGATCCATGGTTCAAAGGTTCGAGTGGTTTGCAGATGGAGCCAGTGAATTTCTGAGATACGTCGAAGTTGGTGGCACACCACGCTGTCACATGCCATTCAAGTCTCTTAACAGGAACCTTTTTGCAGGCATGGAGCTCCAGCATAAGATTGTTTGGGGAAATGAGTACCCTTCTTATCTGCTATGGCTGGTCCCTTCCATCACTCCGGATCATGGGATAGAAGCCTGCCTTAAATTCGTCCATAAAGATGATAATGCACCAGAGAACAACTTCTTTCTTGGTGCAATGCTGCAGATATCAGAAAGCACAGACATAGTTGGGACCGTAGTGAACTGCCTGCAGCTCTTTCCTCCTTGTTTCCAGCCTACAATTGAAACCATCAAGAAAGAGCTCACTCAGCTTCCTACGCAGGACTTCGCATGGGTGTCATATGTTGATCTATGGCACAGGAAACACTGGGACAATCTTCACAGCTTCTGCACCCAGTGGTTTCGTCCAGACCCATTGTGTTGCAAGAAGCAACAAGGTCTGCAGAATAATAAGCCTCGTTGCATTGGTCACCCAGACCAGACATGGTAGGAATTCCAGATGTTTCTCTGGATTCAGTGATTCTAATGCACTTGGAGTGTCAAGTCCCAGTATCCGAGCACAACTACAAGCAGCAGACCACAACCTCGCCATCTCAAGTTCTCAACGCAGAAGTTCTACGCAGGACTACTCTCCATATCTGAAGGCCGGGCTCCTCTTTACACCCCATGGTTCTACGAAGCACAGGCTTCGTGAAGAAAAGAACTGTGCAGTAGTGACGGTCTACGGTGAAGAGCAGCACTATGTGGATACCGACATTACCTTGGACCAGCTGAATGAGATCATGCTGCCAAAGGCAAGAGATTATTTCTACCAGAACCCCGAGGCGACAGCCTGTCAAATGCTTTGGAAGTCTAGGCATGGCACCGAGTACATTGAGTTCGAGAAGCCAAGGATGGAGGAGATGTCATTGCCATGTACCACTATCGGAAACAGTATCTTTGCCGAGTGTCATATGCTTTGCCGAGCGCCAAATATCAAGCGCTCGGCAAAGAATCCTTTGCTAAGAGCCTGCGCTCGGCAAAGATTGGCTCTCGGCAAATCCAAGCTTTGCCGAGAGCTCGACGCTCGGCAAATATTGGCTCTCGGCAAAGCCAAACTTTGCCGAGAGCTCGACTCTCGGTTAACAAAAAATCTCGGCAAAGCCTCAACCCCCACAAACGGCACCCTTACGCCGTCATCTTTGCCGAGAGCCTGCTGTTAGGCTCTCGGCAATTTTTTTTTGGATTTTTGGTCCCAAATGTTTTGTGCAGCCTTGCTACAGTACTATAAGCCAAAATTTGAAATTTGGTGTATTTTCCATCCCTCTTGCTATATTTTATGTATTTTTTTTATTTTCTTAATTTTTTCCACAAGACGCACATTTGTACTGCAGGTGCATGAAATAATGAATCTCAGCGATTCAAAAAATTATATTAATTCTTCCGAGGGTATTTCGACGTTGTATCTAGGGACAGATGCGGAAACTCGACCATCTCGTGCACGCGACATGGCGACCAAGTTGCGTGAGATTTGATTTAAAAATATATAAAATGTGAACGGAGTCGGAAAATCATGAAAATGGACGGTAGGCCTTGACATCGCAGGTAGAAGCTATAAAAAAATTTTGAAAATGTTTGAAGCAAGTTGTGCCGCAAGATGGTTGAAACTCTTAGATCTCCACGTGTGATAACAAGATATCGCATGCGGAGATCTCAGTGTTTCAACCATCTTGTGTCACCACTTGCTTCAAACATTTTCAAATTTTTTTATAGCTTCTACATGCGATGTCAAGGCCTCCCGTCTATTTTCATGATTTTCCGACTCCATTCACATTTTATATATTTTTAAATCAAATCTCACGCAACTTGGTCGCCATGTCGCGTGCACGAGATGGTCGAGTTTCCGTGTCTGTCCCTAGATACAACATCGAAATACCCTCGGAAGCATGAATATCATTTTTTGAATCGCTAAGATTCATTATTTCACTGCAGTTCAAATGTGCGTCTTGCGGGAAAAATAAAGAAAATAAAGAAAATACGCGAAATATAGCAAGATGCATGGAAAATACACCAAATTTCAAACATGGCCACCTAGTACTATATCAAGGCTGCAGGAAAAAATTAGGAGCAAAAATCAAAAAATATATATTTTGCCGAGAGCCTGGGCTTGGGGGCTCTCGGCAAAGAAAATCAAAAACATAAAACTCTTTGCCGAGAGCCGCCTGACCTAGTTCTCGGCAAAGAACGCCGGCAAATAAAATAAAAAAAAGAGCCTCTTTGCCGAGAGCCAGGGCTGGGGCTCTCGGCAAAGAAAATGAAAAAAAACTCTTTGCCGAGAGCCGTCTGATCTAGCTCTCGGCAAAGGGGTTCGTACATTTAAACAAAAACCCGCCTCTCTCACCCCTCACACACGCGCCCCTCTGCCCTCACCCGACCGGACGCCCCCTCACCCGACCCGCCGCCGCCCGGCCGCGCCCCTGCCCCCGCGCCGGCGCCACCGCCCGGCCGCGTCCTCGCCCCGGCCCAACCGCGCCCCCGCACGTCCGCTCCCCCGCCCACGCCCGAGCGCGCCCCGGCCCCTGGTCGTCCCCCGCCCGGCCACACCGCGGTTGTGCAGCCGGCCCCGCGTCGCCGCTTCACCGCCCGTCCGACCGGTTGGAGAGGAGGCCGAGAGGGGGAGTAGGTGGAGGAGAAGGAGAATAGGAGGTGGAAGAAGAGGGGGAGGAGGAGCTCGCCCCGGCCGTCCAAGATCCGGTGGAGGAGGGAGGAGGAGCTCGCCGCGGACCTCACGTCGTCCCCATAGCCGTCACCGTCCGCTCACCGGCAAAGGTATACCCTTCCCTGCATAACATCTGTTCCTATATCCAATGGCAGCTTGTAGATGCAAACGGTGGGGAGTCGGTTCTTATCGTTAGATGCAATTGGGAATCATGCAGTTCGGCCGCTAGCGCCCGCATGGTGCTAGTGCTTTGCCAACATGCTGGCCAGCTGGTCTCTCAATATCATTGCTGATCTGCGCTTAGGTACAGAGATATGAGAAATCTAGAAATGATTATCCAGTCCGTGCCATATGGCTGTGAACACTGCACGCATGTGGCGGCGCTCGGCAACCTAGCTAAACCTTTGAATTAATTTTTTTACCAGCATGCCTGGCCTGCCTGACGGTTAGGTCAAAAATCATTAGGTTCTACGAAAATTTTATTGATTACCCGGGAAACATGTGCAGGCATTCCTACCTAATCTTTGCTTACTTCCCAGGGTGCTGTCTCCAAAGCTTAGTGTTTCATTGGCTTTTTGAGAAAAAACAGAACTGCAAAAGCTACATGCTTTGCAAGCAGAAGTCTCCCTGATTGATTGGTTATTCTTTGCTTGAGGTAGACTAGCTCTGTCTAGATGGATTCAGTCCAAATTGGCAAACTATTATGCACCATGCTGTTCAGATTCAAGATAGTGAATAATAGTATAAACATATGAAGTTCATACTATTATATGTTTTTTTTGGGAAAAAACACACCAACGATTTAAGAATTAAAAAATAAATACAATGTGGTTCAATAGCATTAATGTACGTTTCAGTTTTGGACTGGATCTTATCCTAAAGAATAATATATATACTAAAAGAAACATAAGTCGAGGAATATTATTTGGCGTGTCTGTGTTTTTCGTGATTTGTTTATTTCAGTGATTGAGCAAGGGTGACTCCCCCTCTCTCGTCTAATCCCCCTCTCTCGTCTAATCCCAATAGTGCAAGGGTGACAAATTGTTCAGTCAAACACGCTTCATGTAGCGAAGAATCTAAAGGGTGGGCAGTGCTATTTCAACAAAGCCTCCTCCTCCTCCTCTTCTCTCTCTCTCTCACACACTTTGGAAGGTTTTGCCCCTTTTTGGTGTGTAACTGCACTAAGCAGTAAGCACTGCACAACACTTGGCCTTTTTTACCCTTGGCTCCTCCAAGCAGAAGCAGCTAAGGTAGCTACCAAACCACTCTCTCCTGCGAGTCCTCAAATCTTAGGACTTAGGATCAGCATCAGCTGCCCTCTCATGAGGCATGTCTGCATATGATTGCCACAAGTCATTATAAAAGGGAAGCCACCAATAAGTTCTCTCTGTCTCTTCATGCAGCTAGGTCCCTCCTCTCAACTTCTTGTTCTTCTAACTGATCATCGTCTACCTTTTCTTTTCCAATTCATACACCTACAAACACCCACCCACAACTTTCACTACTGGAAACCCGAGATTTGCCGAGTGTTTTATCTTTTGCCGAGTGTCAAAACGTGGACACTCGGCAAAAACCGTGTTTGCCGAGTGTTAGAGTGGAAACACACGGCAAAAATCTCACACTCGGTAAAAAACTAGTTTGCCGAGTGTTAACACTCGGCAAACAAATACACACGGCAAACATACCACTTTGTCGAGTGTCAACACTCGGCAAATAAAAACACACGGCAAACGTTTCATTTTGCCGAGTGTTAACACTCGGCAAATGTATACACACGGCAAAGGTGGAGGGGGGTTAGCCGCCGTCAGTAGTATGCCGAGTGTATTCCGTTAGCACTCGGCAAAATGGCTGGTTTGCCGAGTGTCAACCAAAAACACTCGGCAAAGTGTACTATTTGCCGAGTGTTTCTCTAGGACACTCGGCAAAATAATTTTATTTTTTGCTTTTGGCTTTCAATTTTTTTCTGTAGGCTTACTACATTACCTTGACCAATATGCTGGAATTTGACACAATTTTAAGACAATTTGCTATATTTTTTGGTTTATTTCTTTTCTTTGAATTTTTTTGGAAAATGTAAGTTTGAACTGAATTACATCGAATAATGCTATTTCATGAATGTGAAAATGATATTCATATAACTGACTGTTGTTTGAGGTCATATCCAGGAAGAGACCCGAAATTTCGCACATCTTCTTCACGAAACATGACCACGAACTTGTGGACGAATAGTTTTAAAATTGTATAAAATCCAAACGAAGTCTGAAATTCATGAAACTTGTCGACAAGTCGATGTGGTGATAAAAATTTGAGAAGATTTCGAGCATGTCGTCATGTACACTGTTTAGAAACCCTCACATCTCTCCATGTGATATCATGGGAGCAAATCTGACATGTTAGGGTTTGTAAACAGTGTACGTGACGACGTGCTCAAAATCTTCTCAAATTTTTATCACCGCATCCACATGTGATATCATGACTTGTAGAGAAGTTTCATGAATTTCGGACTCCGTTTGGATTTTATACAATTTTAAAACTATTCATCCACAAGTTCGTGGTCTAGATTCGAGAAGAAGATATGCAAAATTTCGAGTCTCCTCCTGAATACGGCCTCAAACAACAGTCAGTTACATGAATATCATTTTCGCATTAATGAAATGTCATTATTCGATGCACTTGCAGTTCAAACTTGCATTTTCCAAAAAAAATCAATGAAAAGAAATAAATTAAAGAAATATAGCAAAATGTCTTGAAATTGTGTCAAATTCCAACATGTTGGTCAAGGTAACGTAGGAAGCCTACAGAAAAAAATTGGAAGCCAAAAGCAAAAAAAAATTATTTTGCCGAATGTCCCAGAGAAACACTCGACAAACAGTACACTTTGCCGAGTGTTTTTAGTTGACACTCGGCAAAGTTGGCTTGTTCGTATTTTGCCGAGTGCCAGAACCTAGACACTCGGCAAAGTGTAATTAAATAATTCTTTTTTGTTTTTTTTTAAAAAATCGAAAACTTTGTCGAGTGTCAGATCTGGGACACTCGGCAAAGTTTGAAATAGACAATTTATTAATGTTTTTTCTGGTAAAATTTTTTTTGAAAACTTTGCCCAGTGTCAGATCTGGGACACTCGGCAAAGTGAAATAAAAAAATACCCCTCAGAATAGAATAGAATACGGCTTCTGGTAAAATGAAGTGCATACGAGCCCCTCAGATTAGAAAACCTCTTCAGCGCCGGCAAGCTCCGTGCACACGAGCCCATGCGGGGAGTTCCTCTGCTCGGTGATTGACGGAGGAGCAAGCTCGCCGAGCCTGGTGGTGCCGCTGCCTCCACTTCTTCAGCGCCGGCAGCTGGCGGTGCTGTGGCCGAGCCATCTCTCCCTCTCTCCTTCTCGTTCAAGGTAACAGTGAGTTCAACGCTAAATCGACCCGATCTATGCAATGAGTTGATTCTAGTTCATGGAATGTGTTTTCCTGTGAATGATTGATGGTCTGGAAGTTGATTTAGTAGATTGAATTGAGTAGATTTTGGATTCAATTTTTGAACCTGAGGTTGACTGGCACAGCAGTGCCGTGACTCCACCTTGCACTGATTTTTAGCCCTTCTCCTTGACCAAGGTGTCTGAAATTGAGGAAGCTTCAAGTCACGGCCTTGCACTGATTTTTAGCCCTTCATCACATAGAGGAAGCTTCTGTCTGAAATTGAGGAAGCTTCAAGTCAGGGTTCTCTGTGCCTCAGCCTGCAACACCCATGTAAACTTTAACTGGACAGCCATTGCCCGGCCACTTCCCTAACCTACAGACTACGACATTGCCCGGCCAGATAAATTTTGGTAACATAGATGAGCTCACCATCTCATCTATTCATTTATACAAACATGATTATTGTCCAAAAACCATCACAGCTAGCATGAATTTAACATTTGTAAAATGGTAGTCTAGAGGTGTAACATGACACAGCTAGCATGAATTTAACAACGTAAATTTAGCATTTTTATCCAACTATTCACAGTTTCTTTAGAACACTTTTTTAGCATAACTAAAACCTGCCTTTTCATAACATTTACTCTCTGATGGCATTCCTAATGCTTTATAATTCAGGAAATGTTAACTTTGAGCTAGAAACCTGATGTACAGAAAGCAAAATAAAAAAATGGATCAGAGCAAAAGCTGAAAGATCATGTACAGAGGATGCATACCTGGTAGCAGCTTTTCAATTACTCTACAATTATATATGGACGTCTTGAGCTAATTAAGTAAAAGCAGAAGCAACATCAAATGCAATTAATGCATAGAAGCACACAACTTTTATTTCAGGATTTCAGGATTTTCACTTTGCTACTGGGAAACCCTCCACCAACATCCTGTTTTCAAAAGGTGGACCTGATTTTGCTTTAGCCCCATACTACAAAGGACAGCAAGTAATTGTTTATTTCATCTAGAATGAGAGGCTTAGTAATCTTCACATTCTATTGTGAAGCCTCGTCACAGTCTATTCTTGAGCTAATTAAGTATACTAACCAAGATGCACAAGCCAAACTTACCAATGCAATAACTGGATATTTAGGATTTTTCTCCACCACCGGGAAACCCTCCACTATCATCTTGGTTTTCAAAAGACAACCTGAATTCGTTTTAGCTTCCAAAGAACAAAAATAAGTGATAGATCAACAAATTAATTTCGATGCAGTAATAGAAAGACTGCAGTTTAGCTACAAAATCTGTCCCTTACATGTATTGGCAGCATCTTGTACAGATAGATGAAACAATCAATTTGAGTTTTCTGAATAATAGTTCACTGGTGAGAAAACATGACACAAATGTTAACTATACTCTGTACACATCATGAAGAAGAAATAATATAGATATGCTGATGGAGAATAAAAGAGATTACTCACCTAAGAGAGTAGGAGAAGAAATCTCAGGCTAGAAATGCCAATATTTCTGCTAGTTGTACTATTTCTTCCAGTTCTCATGCAATGTACCAAAATAGGGTGGACACATTTAATAAGATCCTTAAAATATCCAACCACACAAACTTAACCGTAACAGGAAACTGTCACATTGCAGGCCTAGGAGAGAACACAAGCAATAATTAGACTCGACTCTGCAATTCACAAAAAAAAAGGAACAAGAACGGGGAATGGAACTTACCAAAATAGTAGTATGCTGGAAGCATATTAGCTGGGTACCATGGGTGCATCCGACAACTAATTTTACACTGCTGCATCCGTAGAACCTTGTCGAGTTGTAATTTCAGGCACTGCGTCTGCTGCCATTTTAAATCCTGAATCGCCATGTAAAAGCACTGAATCACCAATACTAATTATAAATCTAGAAAGGCATGAGGCGATGCATTAACATTACTATATTCTGTAAGTCCATAGTTAATTGTCTACTCTAGAATAAGGTAAAATCAGAATACTATTGAGCAACACGGTTTTAGTTTGCTGCCATACAAGCATAGATGCATGTACCTTTTTTCCACATAATTATTAGGAGACATGTATCTTACCAGGAACTACCAAAGCAAAACTAACACGAGTTCCTTATATCTGAATACATGAAAGATTGACTGTGCTGCAACATATTGACAAAAGTTAGTGCATCCGTAGTGCCCACAGTCGTGTTTTCTATTTGCTATGCTATATATATATCAATTGCATTGTCACTCAACATGACAGCAGCAACATTGACTCACTTCAAAGTGTAGGGGAGGTTCTGTTGAATTTTTCAATTGATGGTATTTTGTTCCTTTTGTTTGCAGAGAAGAGCCCGTCGTTGCTGAGCCGGAGTATCCCTGCGCCGTTCCAGGTCTGTCTACACCGCGTCACAAGTTGCGCCAAATCAGCTCGAAGGGTCACCGGCATCACAAATTGCGCCAAATTGACTAGGAGGGTCGCCGACATCAAATCTCGGGCCTCCTCACCCCTACAATCGCCGTGAGCAGCTTGTTGTGAACTTCGGTTAAGATATTTGGTTGCAGACTTGTCAACTTGTGAACTTGTGGCATATTTGGACTTTTGGTTATGAACATGTCATATATGTGAACATGTGTATTTGTGGCATATTTGAACTTGTGAGCTTGTTGTGATTGTGATTTATGACTCTTATGATAAATTTGTGGTGATTTAATACGATATATAATATATTTGTGTATTGTGTCGCAAATGAAACAAACAAAAAATATAGATTCTGGTCAGTTTGCCGAGTGTCAACTCCATGACACTCGGCAAACTGACCACACGTGGCATGCCTGGGAACACACTTTGCCGAGTGTCAGACAGCTAACACTTGGCAAAGCGTGCACTCTTTGCCGAGTGTTAGAGAGCTGACACTGGGCAAAGCATGCACAGTTTGCCGAGTGTCATATGTTTGACACTCGGCAAAGTTTGCATACTTTGCCGAGTGTTACACTCGGCAAACTATGTACACTTTGCCGGGTGTTACACTCGGCAAACTATATAAACTTTGTCAAGTGTCAAACATATCACACTCGGCAAACTGTGCACGCTTTGCTGAGTGTCGAACGGTTGACACTCGGCAAACCAACCGTTAGAATTTCGTCCGCTAGCGCCTTCCTTTGCCGTGTGACGTCTTTGACACTCGGCAAACACTTTGCCGAGTGCCCGACGTTTGACACTCGGCAAAGCACGCTTTGCCGACCAAACCTGTGCCGAGTCCAGTTTGCCGAGTGCGGCACTCGGCAAAGCGTTTGCCGAGTGTTTTTGGCGCTTTGCCGAGTGTCCCAGGCACTCGGCAAACCGCTCGAATCCAGTAGTGTTTAAGGTAGCTGCTATTGCTAGTGCATGGCTATATATATGCATCTATAAGTAGAGTAGGTTGCACCCTCCAAGGGGTTCATCATTCATCACTCACCTTAGAAGGTGCATGCAAGGAGACAGGCCACAATAATGTCTAAGAGGAAAGGGGCCATGGCTGCTGCAGTGACGAGCAGCAAGCACCATGAGGATCAGGAGATGATGATGGAGCTCAGGAGAGGCCCCTGGACGCTTGAGGAAGACAACCTCCTCATGAACTACATTGCTTGCCACGTCGAGGGCCGCTGGAATCTCCTTGCCCGCTGCTCCGGTGAGTCTGTAGCTAGTCCGGCCGATTCCACTTCTCATTCTCGATTAATTAGGCTATCAATCTCATCCTGATCTTCTGCCTGCTCGAGAATGGGATCCAAGCTTGGGTGGTCACCGGTATAATGCAATGCAGCAGCAGCCTGTGCTGCCAAGCCCCTTGTCCCAGGCTTACACTCTGGCTCAGGAACATGCCATGACCGTGCAGCGGCCCTGGAATCACCCTGCTGAAGCTCTATCTGTGCAGCCTGACTGGCTATCGGTTGATTTAGTGGTTGCTTCTGTGTGTCCGTCTCAACTCTCAAGGAGACATCTTGGTCTTGGTTGAGTTGTGGCTTGCTGCTTGAGGAATTTGATGGAATTCAAATAGGAATGATAAGTTCGTTTATGCTTTGTTATTATTCTGGGCAGCTTGGACTCACGGGACGCTACGGTTTCGTGGAGCTAGATAGTGTATCTTCTAGTATTATTTTGTTTTTTTTCTGGTGCGGCTCACATTACATATTAAGGCTACACGGAGGGGCCAATTTATTCAATAGAATTTAATTTAAATGGGAATGGTAAGTTACTAATTTCGTCTAGGCTTCATTCTGGGGCAGGGTGGACTCATGGGTAGCCACAGTTTAATACATAACTTCGACATATGGTACTAAAATTGAATGAATAATCCTTACAACCCACCAAATCCTTACAACGCCACCATCTCACTTGTTTTGCTACATTATATGTAGTTGCAGGATCGTCCACTGCGGGTCTGCCTGCACCGCTTCACCTCGCCACTGCACCGACTCGTCACTGCGCCGCTAGCCTGACTCCGCCACCACCCTAGGTATAAATAACCTCTCCTCCTGGATAAGGGTTGTAGGTCATGAACCCAGTTAGGCGTCTCCTGTCCGAAAGAGATACGGTTGGAGGTATGCAGATCTCTGCATGTCGATAACTGTATCTATTTCGGATTGTCCATGTTACTTGGACAGCCCGCGGATGCGTAGATGAGGCTAGCTCCCATGGTCTGCCCTGATTCGAGACGGAGTTTCGGCATCACCTCCCTGTTGTTCTCCGGATACACACTCTCCCTACAGGGACGTGTATAAGGAGAACAGCGGGGAGGTGCTGCCGAAATTCTGTCTTAGGTTGGGGTAGACAATGGGAACTAGCCTCGTCTACGCATCCGCGGATGGGATTAGGACCTATCCTCACCTATTAGATGACAATAGGATGTAAGTACTTAGATGTAGATGTAAGTACTTGGATGGATGACAGTAGGATGGATGACCGTCAGTGGATGTACTCGGGCCGCAGAAGCAAGAGTGATTTCAGTGATGAATGGTTGCACAAGACAGATACTTTCTTGAACCATGCATTTGGCCCGGCTCGGCGAGGAGAGATGAAAGTATTGTGCCCGTGCAGCAGATGTGGGAACCGGTGAAGGCAAGACAAGGAGAACATGGGTAAACATCTTCTGAACCATGGATTCACGCCGGACTACACCCGGTGGATCTACCATGGTGAAGTACATCATTTGAGAGAGGAGGCGGTGCGACCACGTCTGCAGGACTTTGATGCTGATGCTAGGGTAGCAGACCTGTTAGATGACTTCCAACAAGCACAGTACGCTGCAAGACATACGGAGGAGGAGATGGAGAAGACCGCAAAGGCGTTCTACGATATGATGTCTTCAGCACAGAAACCCCTTCATGATCGGACAACGGTTTCTCAACTGGATGCCATTGGTCGTGTGATGGGGTTCAAGTCCCAGTTCAACCTGAGTCGAGAAGCGTTCGATGGTATGTTGGCCCTATTTGGTAGCATGCTTCCAGACGGCCACATATTGCCAAAGAGCCTGTATGAGTCACAGAAACTGCTTCGTGCACTGAAGATGCCGTATGAGCAGATACATGCATGTCAAAATGGGTGCGTCCTCTTCAGAAAAGATCTTAAGGATGCAGGTTACTGTCCAAAGTGTAAAGCGTCGAGATACATGGATGTAGACGACGGTGAAGGCCTGAAGAGACAACTTTCTATCCCCATTAAAATCCTGCGTTACCTGCCGTTCACACCGAGGATCCAACGTCTCTACATGACTGAGGAATCTGCGAAACAGATGAGATGGCACAAACAGGGTACACGATACAATCCTGAGAAGATGGTACATCCCGCCGATGGTGAAGCATGGGTCCACTTTGATCGCATTCATCATGACAAAACTAGAGAGGCTCGTAATGTTCGTGTTGTGTTTGCTATAGACGGTTTCAACCCCTATGGACTCATGGCTGCCCCCTACACCTGTTGGCCCATCTTCGTTATCCCCCTCAATCTTCCCCCCGGCATCCTATTTCAACGTCATACTGTCTTCTTGTCGTTGATAATTCCTGGACACCCGGGGAATAACATGGGTGTGTACATGGAGTCTCTGATTGATGAATTGGAAACTGCTTGGAACGAAGGGGTATTGACATACGACCGAGCTTCAAGGTCAAACTTCACAATGCATATCTGGTACCAGTACTCACTGCATGACTACCTGACATATGGGATATTCTGTGCCTAGTGTGTCCACGACAAGTTCTCATGCCCGGTTTGCAAGACAGCTATGAGATTTATCTAGTTGAAGAAGGGTGGCAAGTATTCGGTGTTCGACCAACATTGACAATTCCTGCCTCTTTGCCATCCTTTCACACAAGACACCAAGAACTTCACTAAAGGGGTCATGGTGACAGATCCTCCACCCCGGATGCTGACCGGTGCCGAGGTTCATGCTCAAATAGATGCTCTCAAGTTCAATGAAAGAGACGGTCGTTTTGCGGGGTATGGTAAGGAACATATGTGGACGCATAAGTCAGGCTTGGAAAGGCTCCCCTATTACGATGACCTTCATCTACGAGGCGAGACTTCAGGCCATCGTCAACTACAATGCCACGGTCGAAGGATGGAGGGTCTCGAAGGTCGAGGCGAGAGGCATGACGCTGAGCTGGGCGCAGTACATTCAGGTAAGTGATTCCTTTTGAGATTAAGCTATGCTCATTTCATCTTACGCTTATATGTGAAATACTTGATGATGTGCAGATGGTCCCCCAATGGTGCCAGTCGTTTTCCGAGTGCTGGGAGATGATCGTGGACCGGTGGCTCTCTGATGAGTGGACCGCCCAGCACGCCGAGGCCCGGGAGGCGCGTCTGCAGATGCCAGGTGTACCACACCACTAGGGCAACCGCAACCTAGCCGAGTACGCACAAGCTTGGGTACGTGAAACACTTTATGTATTGTAACGCTCAAATGTTGCCTAATTACTAATCATCTTGTTGTCTTCCTCGCAGACGGCGTCACACGGTGGCCAGCCTTGCAACACGTTCATGGCATACGCCATGTCCCACAAGGGCAAGGCCACCGCACCGGAGACCTCCTACAACCCTAACGACCCCCCCGAGGCATACTCCAACTCCAGCGTCCACACCCGCCTCACTGACTACACAGAGGCGGCAAGGGCGGTCCATGGGGCTGACTTTGATCCGGCCAGCGAGGACCTGGACGGAAGCCTCATGATGAGGGTCAGAGGAGGGAAGAAGCACGGGCGGTATTGGCTTGGCGACGGCGTCATCGACTCGTCCTCCACTCCCACTTTGTCCTAGCTCCGAGCACAGACCACGAGCGGGAGCGTCCCCATACGCCCACGCCCGTCGCCTTCGTAGTCGCGGGTCGCCGAGCTCGAGGTTATTTTTGTTTTACTCATCGTACATTGATGTTTAAATGTTTGCATTGTTCTAACATTCCCTTTGTATTATCACAGGCCCGCCTGGAAAGAGAAAGGGAGGAGCGCAAGCTTGCCGAGGCCCAGATGCGGTCCCAGATGGAGGCCCAGTTGGAGGCCCAAGCTAAGCAGATGCAAGATCTTATCACGTTCATGGCCTCCCATGGCATGCAGGTGCCCGCGACGCTCATGGCTCCTCCACCGCCGTCTCAGAACACGGATGCTACTCTTGTGAGTATCGATTCCTCAGTGTTTTGTTTCTGCATTTGCTTGTCTGACATAGACATCTAATTTTTGCAGCCTCCGT
Organism: Saccharum hybrid cultivar R570; assembly: GCA_038087645.1. NCBI lineage: Eukaryota > Viridiplantae > Streptophyta > Magnoliopsida > Poales > Poaceae > Saccharum > Saccharum hybrid cultivar. The sequence continues at coordinate 4,307,411 of JAQSUU010000368.1, forward strand.
CGGCGGGTTCGAACAACCCGCAAGCGCCTGGATGGAACACGCCCGGGGGTCAAGGCAGGACTGCTTCTCCGGGGTGGCCAGGGCAAGGTTGGCCATGATTGTGTTTAAAGTGTCGTCTCTAGTAGATTGTGAACTTTAGAATGAAAACTTATTATGTTTCGATGATAACATGTAATGGTTAACTTTCGTTTAGTTCAAATATTGTAATGAATGTGCTATATGCGTGGTGTATGTGAACGTGACATATATGTGATGAATGTGATATATAGATGTGATATATGTGTTTATACTTGATGAATGTGATTTATATGTGATGAATGTGTTTATACGTGATAATGTGATTTATATTTGTAATGAAGTGGAAAATCAAAAAAAAAAACCAAAATTTCTCACTTTGCCGAGGGTTCCTCTCGGCAAAGGCTACCTTTGCCGAGTGCAATGGTCATTGCACTCGGCAAAGCTGAAAAACATGACTGCAAAAATACCCATTTCCCAGCTTTGCCGAGGGCAATGACCGTTGCACTCGGCAAAGGACAGGCTTTGCCGAGAGCCTGGCCAGACTGGCCCTCGGCAAAGAGTTTTCCAAAAAAAAAGAAAATTCTTTGCCGAGAGCCGGCTCTCGGCAAATATTTGTTTGCCGAGAGCCTGGCCAGGCCGGCTCTCGGCAAAGAATTTTCTTTTTTTTTGGAAAATTCTTTGCCGAGAGCCAGTCTGGCCAGGCTCTCGTTAAACATTTTTTTTAAAAAAAAAGAAAAATGTTTGCCGAGAGCCTGGCCACACTGGCTCTCGGCAAAGAATTTTTTTCAAAAAAAAAGAAAACTCTTTGCCGAGAGCCAGCCAAATGGGCTCTCGGCAAAGAAAGCGGGCCCGTTAACGACGTCTTTTCTTTGCCGAGGGCCACGTTAGCTCTCGGCAAAGCCTTTGCCGAGAGCCCGATAAACGGCTCTCGGCAAAGAAGGCTTTGCCAATCGGGTTTTTGCCGAGAGCTGCTCTCGGCAAAGCCTTTGCCGAGGGTCTGAGAGGCTTTGCGGAGAGTCTGGAGCCCTCGGCAAAGCCGCCAGCTCCAGTAGTGTACAGCACAACGGGAAATATCTAGGGCAGGTAGTAGGAAAAGGAAGCTTCAGATGCAACAAGAGCAGGTGCAGGTGCTGGGGAGCCGAAATCACAAGGTGGCATGCTTCCTCAATTCGTGGGTTGCAAACTAGTGATTTGCGCGCGCCCATGCGCGCGAGTCATTGTCATAGCTCTATTTAGAAAATGGAATAATGTTGTCAAAGAACGAATATGACAAGCTCTATTTGAAAAATTGAATAATGTTGATACAAACTGAACATATCACAGGGGGTGCTTGTTTCCACCACTCAGACCAGTTAGGCCAGCAACACGACAACACGCATGCCGAATCTCAAGCTGAATTTCTAAAACATCTGCGAGATGTTCATACCCTACATATTACATGAGACAGAGAGGTTGTCCAAATAGTACTTATACCTTACATAAACAGTCCCACACCGGGGCGGTAGATGTCCAAATAGCATATAATTTTACACAAAACAGTCTTGACTGCAATCGCAATCATATTGGACGAAAAAAATCATGCAAGTGTAGGGAATCTGATTAAACCACAACCTGATGACATGACTATAATAGGGAGCAGTTAGATAACCCCTTAATTCAAATTCCTTTTTCCTTAATGTTCTAAATTTCAGAGAATATGGGTTAAAAGAACACTAACCAGGCTTCTCTAGAAGAATTTTTAAGGCAACAAAAGTCACTATTTTTACAAAACATGAACCAGATTTGTTAAGGTATTAGCGATCACATGCAGCCATGCTAATCACTCGTAAGCAAAATAGAGAGAAAATAATGAAACAACTATTTTTAGGTAAGCTGAAACTACAATCCCACATCACCATGGAAGAAAACGTTAAGGTGTTGTTTATCTAATGCGTATATCTGATGTATATGATGGCGATGGAATTATGATGGAAGACAAAAACAAAGTACAATTATTTTTAGGATTAAATGGTAAAAGAAACACATTGTAATTGTAAAAAGGAAAACAATTCAATTTATCGAACCTAATGACAGATTAAAGAATGTGCAAATGAGCAAGCAGAGGAGTCACAAAAGCATACCAAAATGCTATCTCTGAAATTACTCGAACCCCTCTCCATTCTTCAGCAGCCTACGAACCCGAACCTGCAATGAGACAGTAAAGAACTGAAGCCAGTTCATATACCATGTTAGATCTGTTTATGTGTATAGCTATAAATTTATTGTTGAATAACTCTATAGGCACACTAAAAAAATCTTCATTTTCAAGAAATGCTGCAGTAAACTATTTGGTTGACACAAGAAACGATTGATGAGAAAATAATATAGATAATTTGATGGGAAAAATATGTAGCACCTTAATAAATATCTAAGAATAACATATCTGGCCAATGTGGTACCTTGCAAAATTGTACCCATACAGTCCATGCCTGAATTGCAAAAATATACATGCTGCATAAGGCCGCACAATATGGTCAGTTATCAGAGAACATTTTGCACATCCATGTGAGTGCTCGAATGTATGCACGTACGACCTCAAAAGTAAAGAGCACTGGAAGGAGGAATGCTGAGTCGCATATTCGGTCACTATAATTTTCACATGTTCCCTCTGTGATTCTCTGTAATCTACACATGGCAATTCAAGCTGATATAGAATTGGAAAGTAATCTTTTTGTGTAGTATGAATCAGAAAATGTGAAGCACAACAATTATTACGGGAGCTGCCTCCAAATCAAACTTCTGTGTAGAATTATCTCCATATAACCAAATCACTGACATTTTATTGGCGCTCTACATTCTAATACATGGAACGAATTGAATATGCAGACAAAAGAAACCAAAAAAAAACCTATCGAACGAAATTTTTTTGTAGGATTATCCTACAAGGAGCAATTGAAAGCAAAAGAACATACAAGCTCACCTCAAAATCTGCTAGACTGCGAATAAGTTTCCTTCCGCCTCCATGCTCCATCCCTTTAATTTCAACATTAACAGCAGCCATCATCACATATCAGTTTACAAAACTGTGAGCCATACATAGGAATTGTGGTGAGAATAAAATTCATTGGGAGTTAGTTCAAAGAAAAAAAAAGGGAAAAGCACACATATAAGTATCTTGCTGACTTAAATGCTTTATATGTTTGAGGCGTCTAAATTTGGGCAGTACAGTCCAAGCCACTAAGCACCTTCTTCCTGTCGGACATCCATCCAGCCATAACATCAGCACAGGGCAAATAGGATGAAGAGCAAGACGAACACTTATGGACAGGAGTCGGCTGCAAATGAAGAGGCTCACCTATGCCCAGGAGTCGGCGAGGCTGTCACAGATGAAGCAAGCGACAGAGTAGAAGCGGGAGCTGGTCTTAGCTGAGAATCCACGGAGCCGACGCCATATTGTGCATCTTGTCCTGGGGAGGCGACGAGCTGTGAGAGGGAGAGCACACTTACCTAGACGACGGATCCGACCACGCAGCCCATGGATCCGGTCGAGTGTCCGCCGGAGACGACGCAGCACGAGAAGCAGCCGAAGCCGTGCCCGGGCCACCACGTCGGAGCCCGCTCGTGCAGGCTTCCGCGCCAGGGGCCGTCCTACCGGGGGAACCCTCGCCAGGGCCCTCTCGCCGCCGCACAGGACGCCCTAGCCGGGGCTGCCGGCGGGCCGCCGCGCCGGGGGCGTGCCTGGTGCTCTGCACGGATTAGATGGCAGGACGGCCGGATCCGGTCATGGAGGCCTTGGACCGGCCTAGCAAAGAAGGCCGAGAAACACAGACCGACGCTGGACGCCGGTGCCGGTGAGGGAAGGAGAGGAGGAGCAAGGGAGAGAGGCCACCTTCACCTAGGTCTGCTCGTGCCGGACTCAGCAAGAGAGGAGGGAGCTGGGAGAGGTGGGCGCGCTCACCTTGCGCGTGATAAACTATAGATGGGGAGGAGGAAGAAGGGAGGGAGCCCATCACCTGGATCTGGTCGCGCCGGGGCTCCGCGCCTCCGCCGCTCGCTCGTGCTAGCGCCGGTGCGCCATCACCTTGTGCCGCCTGAGCCGAGAGAGGAAGGGGGTGGAGCGCGGTGTGCCGGGAGGGGCGGAGGACATCGCAGAGGCGAGTCGGAGAGGGCGGAGCGGCGGCCTCGTGGCACCGAGACCCATGGCCGCTTGCAGCGTGGGGATCTGGCCGTGCTCGAGCCCGCCCGCTGCGCTGCCACATCAGGAGAGGGAGAGGGAGTGAGAGAGGCAGAGGAAGGGGAGGCCGGGGCGGGGACAGGAGCGGCAGCACGCTGCGGGAGGAGCCCCGTCGGCCCGGGAGAGAGGAGGGAGCGGCGGCTGCAGATCCACGAGAGGGAGCTAGAGTTAGGGTTGAAGCCGATATATATGGAGCGTGGAGGAGACAGCTGCACCGTTGATCTCTAAATCGAACGCACCAGAATAATTTTGCTATCGTGGCCACCCGGGCAGCGCGTTGTGTCCAACTGTTCTCTTGTCTTTAAATGCACCTATCCTGGACTGGATCAAGAGTAGTGTCGGCCAGACAGAGAGACGAGACTAGGGACGGTGTGCGGCTGCGGCGGGAGCGCCCCGCCGACCAGGAAAATTATTTCCCATCGTCCATGGACCAAGGCGGCCCAATTTTGCATATGGCCCAGATCTGAGTGTGCGCCCTCACTTTGTGGCCCATTTCCACGCGCGCCAGCCAACCAGGCACAACGGGACATGCAAAAATCCAAAATTGCTAACATCAACACATATCTTATGTTTTTTGAGGTAAAAAAGTCATAGCTCTTAAATCAAGTATTCTAATTAAAATCCGATTACACCATCGTGTTTCCTTGCAATAAAATCTTCAAAACAAGACCCCACGTGGATACATTTCGATAAAATTTTTTGACGAACATTTATCTTTTGATGAACATGTATTTAAAGATAATCGTCAAACATCACATTAACATATATATACTACGTGAACATCACGTATAACACAAAATAAAAAAAATAAAATTAGTGAATTAATTAAATATAATCAAATAAAAAAAGAAAAAATGCTACCGATTATCATAAATATATCGTCGAACATCACATTAACACTACACGAACATCATAACTACATGAACATCACAAAATATCATCAAATGTAAAATAAAATAATAAAATTAGTGAAATAATTAATTAAAGTCAAATAAAAAGAAGAAAAATGATACTGAACATCACAAAATACATCGTAGAACATCACATTTCTACTTACGGACATAACAAAATACATCATAGAATATTACATGTATATTACATGAACATTACGTGTACTTATAAATAAAAAAAGTGAAACAAAATTATAAATAAAAGAAAAGAAAGAAAAATAATAAAATAATAAAATATGAAAATAGAAAAAGAAAACAAAAAGAATAATAAAAGACCACCAAAAAAGAAAAATGAAAAAAGGAAAGGAAAAAGAAATAGAAGAAAAGAAAAGAAAAATAAAAAAGGAATAAAAAGAATAAAAGATGGCAAGAATAATAGAACAAAAAATAAAAAAGAAAAGAAAAAGGAAAAAGAAATAGTAGAAATGAAAGAAAAAGAAAGAGGAAAAAAAGAAATAAAAAAAGAAGAAAATCTAACGTACCTGGGCTTCTTGGACCGACTGGACCAAAACTGACGTACCAGGGAAGCCACTAGTTGGCGCGAGGGTGGTGGTCGGCGCGCCGACTGGTCGGCACTGAAGATTGCCGGGGTGCGGCTGGGGCACCCCCATCTCTACTCTAAAAAGATGAAAGAGAGGACGTCAATACCAATTCAATGTGCCTCCCACTTCCATGCCTCCCCAACCCCATGCACCCACTCGACTCCCTCAGCCTCCCTCAGCTTCACGAATCCCTCCCCCTACTGCGACTTCCACCGCGACACCCCCCTCCCCCCGGGTCCCCCACGGCACATGAGTGGCACATGAGTGGCGAACTCGCGACTCGCAAGCCAGGGCACGAAGGCAGACTCGCCTTCTCCATGCGTCGTCGTTTGAGTGGAAGTCCGGCGCCCAGTGTGGACGGTCCCTACTCAATTTTTTCCCACGGGACCCTCCCCCACCGCGACTTTGCAGCCCTCTGTGCCGCCCGGCCGCCGCCCTAAGCGTCACCCGGCCCCGCTGGGACGCCCTATGCGCCACCCGACCCCGCTGCCCTCCCCCACCGGGAATGCCTCCGCGCCGCCCGGGCGCCTTCCTCCGTCCGGCGCGCCTTCCGCGCCGTCCGGCCACCTCCATCCCGGCCGCCCATCCGCCCGACCGTTGCCGACCGGAGCGTCGTCCGGCCGCCTACCTCCAGGATTCCCGCCCGCTGCTCAACGCCGGACGAGTGGCCAGGAGAGAGTTGACTCCAACCTAGCACCAGGTATTGTCTTTGTCCTTAGACCTGAAGATTTGGGAAGTGCCATCAGAAAACGCTGGGTATATCAATCGACTAAGTTAGAAAATGTTGGGCATTATAGGTTGCCAGGTTAGCCATTAGAATGTGCAATCTTGAGTGATACAGTGCTGAAGCAGTTTTCAAGAGGTATGATCTAAGTCGTGTCCTGCTCTCTCCGCCAGAAAACATTTTGATTTGGATTACTGCAGGCTGTGACATTTGATCTGCATAACACCGTGTTGCCTCTAGCTGCCCTGTCCGGAAGAAGCTGGAGCCTTTGGAGACCTACGTTCTGGTTGTCCTGCTGATCATTGACCAATTCGTGGATCTAGGTAATGCACAAGTAGGATGATCAGTATCGCACGATATCATCTTATTTGGGACCTCAACAAACTTGGGCTGATGCAAAATAAGTATATAATCTTTTGCACCATCATCAGCAACTATGAGTTGTATTTATCCTTAAGAGTCCCCATTACCATTAATTATTAGTTCAATTTGGAATCCATAGCGTTTGCCTGCTTCTCATGGCACAAATAATCTGTTCAAACTTGGCACAAGAAGAGGCCCATGTTTGTTGCTAGAACTAGAAGTGGAAGTACATTTGTTTTTACAAAACAATGCTTCTGCCTTTGTCATTTTTTTAAAAAAATATGTTTGTCAAATTTTGAGTGTTTGTTTAATATGATACAACCTATCCATGAGAGATTCTCCTGTATATGATTCGTTGCAGAGAAATCCTTAGAATTTGAGAAACCAAGGTATGACGAGAGCAGATCATTACTCTGCTCTGGACCGGCATATCATCTTTAAGGGTCAACATGTGGGAAGTAAGTGTCTATTCTGCTGAATGTTATTCAACAACACTAAATTGTTCATATTCTTTCATGTCCAGAGCTCTAGAATGATAGTTTGATAGAATATCTCATAATGTTGCAATTTCCTGGTTATGAATGATGCCAACTGAATTCATGTGACAAAAAAATAATGTAGGTGGCACAATATGCTTCTAGATGCACAGTTCTGAATTTGGATACAGCTATTAGAAACATTCAAATTCAGCTTTTTTAGGGCCAACAATTGAATTAAGTTGATTCTCTAACTCCAAATACAATTAGTTTCACTTAAACCAATTGTCACTAACTCACTAACAGTTTGAAGATAAATGCTACAAATTGGCCAAGGCTGTGAATAAAATGGCCAAGGCTGTGAATGCGATTATGATGTATCCAACTTTTCTGCTCTTCAATGTTAGGAGTAGAGAAGAGTGGTTTGAGCAACCAAAGGAATAAGAGAAATAGCACTTAGTGATGCACTAAGGTATCAAATTCAAGTCCAAAGGAAACTATAAGAACAAATTGAGGTAAGATAGATGACAACGTATCAGGTGGAAACCACACCCTTTGTGAAAACCCGTGCAAACCACGGCAAAAAAGTCGTCTAAATTCACAAAAAAATCACATATGTAGATGATATGATGATACACAACCTTGTAAAATATCTTGTCCAAACTCGACTTCGTTTGTGAGATATAAAAATTACAAATTCCTAACAAATCGTTTGGACAACTTTCTGGCTAGAAATTTGTTATTTTTATATCTCACAAACGAAGTCGAGTTTGGACAAAATATTTTACAAGGTTGTGTATCATCATATCATCTACATTTGTGATTTTTTTAGTGAATTTAGACGACTTTTTTACCATGGTTTGCACGGGTTTTCATGAAGGGTGTAGTTTCCACCTGATACGTGCCAAGATAGATTTACATCTGGCCACAAAAGTTTCTACAAGACCACAGGCAATTTGATTTTACTGCAACAAATAGCAGAAACTAAGGATTGGAATACACCCTATGAGAGCTAACAAACCGTATTTTTGTACGTGGCTGAGCAGAACGACGTGGCTTTGGGTTCTGGGTTTCTGCATTATACTATTATTACATATGCAAGGGATTGTTTGTGCCAAGTGCAAGGCGAAATGCAATTCCACTCTTTAAATTCTTGACTATAGAGATTTGAGGTGCAGCACATCTTGTGTTGCAGATATGTCTTTAGCAACTTATGAGTAGATTGAGTCAGCAGGTGCCACCATCAATGTTGCCACACTCATCCATGACACAGATACCGTGCTATTTATTGTGGAATCACATGGCTGCTGGATGCATAACATATGAAACAATTTGTTCTTTCTTTTTTTTGTTATGTTTTTTTTATGTATCTATATCTTGTAGCCTCAGTGTTCAAGTAATTGGATGGAGAGGGGTTTATAAACCTCATGACAATACACACAATTTCTATTTTAGCATGGCTAGAATAGTTTGGCCATCAGTCTATATTAATCATAATAGTAAAATAGCCCAAGTAGTCTATTTATCATAATAGCCCAAACAGTGTATATACTTAATATGTGGGTTGAATGGGCAGAGAAAAGCATCAAACACCTTGGCAGCTTATTGCAGTTGGTAGGAATCTTAAATCTCGCAACATGTGTATGCATGTCTGTAATCTAAACAGTTGTGAACATAATGGTAGATAATCCTGATTATTTGTTACCAAAACTGGCGTAACTGGAACGCGCAATTCACTGTTCACTTGTCAAATATCATCATACCAGAGTGGTGATCTTTACCTTTCCATATTAATAAAAATGGCGGGAAAGACATAATAGTAGTTTTTACAAAGTACCTTGGTAGCAAGGATTTTCATTAGGTTCAAAATAACTCTCCTTCCTAGCATTCATAGTGGTGCCCCTCAAGAAGCCCTAGACATTTCACTAAGTCATCTCTGCTAATAATTGTCGCACTTTTTTTTGTTCATTCTACTCAGTGCGATGCCTTTTCAGTTAGGTTTTGGGACTAACTACTATCTGCCTTTTTGGGTAGCCAATATAGTTGTGTATACCATCTTTGTTTAGTTAGGAGCTATACATGAAAAAGTCACCTTGGCTGATTCAGATTGAAACATCATACTTTTACTGGAGGTAGTCTTTGAGAAGCCTTACATTGTAGTGTCTTCATCTTTTTATTTGTTTGGTCGTTATCTTCTTATGAGATTTAATAGTAACCGGTAAACATGTGGTGAAAATACTCCATTGCCACATTGCTGATTTGTCACCATGTAGTTAGAATTGGAAATTATCCAGACAAAAAAAATGTCCTTTACATATGTGCATTGCGGAGAGATTAATTGCTTAGTATGGAGGAGGCTATACAAAATTACTAGCTGTGTTATAGCATCGGCAATGTAATGATTCTATTTGGTTTCACATTCAGACTAACTACATACTCTGCGAAAATGAAAAATTCAGAGTACTAGCTGAGGGCTGGGGCGAATTGCAAGTTGCTACTCCATGCAACAAGAAGGCTGGCAGCTATAGCGTATCTAGCTTCCCTATATGAATACTCGATGGCCTAGCATGTGGCATCCAACGCTGGAACACCATCCTCATGTTTTTGTTTGCCAGCATTTAGATACTTCTTTGCATGCGGCATGTAGTACTATTATATGTTCAACCATCTGTATTTGGCTTTCCAAACTTTAGTAGATCCTAATGGCTAACGGCCAGGATTGACTGCTAAAATAGACATTCTCTAATGAATTAGAATGCAAGTTTTGCAGCTGTGGATTGATGGGATCAAGATTATATGTATATGTCAGTGATGAAAATTAATAGATCAGTGTCGCTTTGACTTCAATTATTAGTGCTAACATTGTTTTGAAAAACTCTTCTTATGGGAGCAGTAAATTGGATAGTTTTGTCAACCGTAGCAACGCACGGGCATTGGCTAGTAGTGGAAAAGGAGGGCGAGTAGCCACACTTGGACGGCAGAGGCGTTGCGCCTCTCCCACCTCAAGGTGGCGCTCTCAAGGTACGCACGACACGATTTGCTCCCCACCTCACAGCCAGAAGCATGCACAGCCTATGTATATATGTTGAGCTCCGCGGCTCCTCTACCTGCTGTTGAGCATTCAGAGTTCCCCTTACAGTAGTTAGCTTAACCAAATTACACTGCGTGAACTAATCCATGTGAATTGAGATGTATCAGAGTGCAGCAAATGCAAACGAGCCCTAAGGGATGAGCAGACATTAGAAAATGGGGCAGAGCGAATTAGTGAAATGAAGCGAGTTATTCAGGCAGCAGTCGACTAGTGGTGCCAAGAAAATAAATTTATGATGACTCAAAAGTTGGCCTCATCTACTATAAACTGCACACTGACACTGACAAACGGCTAATAAGACTTTTCCAAGTTCGTTGTCCACTGCCGAACGAGACTCGTCAAAGGAAAATTCAAAGTCAGATAAGTCTGTTGAGTGTTGGGGAAAAAGTTAAGTCTTCTGCATGGACTTGCTATTTGCTCGATTTTTATTATTTCTAAAAAATCATGTGTTACTATTTTAACTGCTTTTGTTCCGTCTGTATATTTATCGGTAAACTTGAAGTACCGAAACGGCGACCAGAGGAGGGTGAATGGGAGCCGTAAAATTTATCACGAAACTTTTGGTTGCTGTCCCAAAATCACCTCTAAACACGCGAAGCAACGACTGTGATGTGAACGACCCAAACGAGTGGGTGAATGTTCCCTAAGAGTACAGCGGGACACCACAAAGCCAACGCAAAAATACAAAACGCGAATCATAGAACAAACGCGCAAACCGCAGATGAAATAACGAGCTCGGGAAATAGAGACCAGAAGCCCAACTAAAACAGCAAGCAAACAAACTGCTGATTGACTGCAAGAAAAATGAAATAAAGCTGGACAACCGATCAGTATTTAGGAAGTAATGATTGTCTTACTGTTGCTTGAAAGTGACATCTCAAAAACATTGATTTTCATTTACGTGCAGGCCCGAGCACATGAGGCCGAAACTGATTGGTGCTCCTGAACTGAACACGGGTGATGGGCACCTCACGAGAAACTACGGGGAGCGCAGCCAATCAGGGAACAGAGAGAGATGGAGATCGATCACAATAGACAGAGGGCACGGTGCACCGCCTGGGAAGAGCGGTGTACACGGACTGACCTGTGCCAACCCGAACAGGAACGCGAGAGAGAGATCAGGTGACCGGCAGAAAATACGAGGAAGGGAGAGAGTAGAAGCGGTGGGGGCAGTGGCGGAGCTAACCGGCATACCCTGCAATTCCATGTAGAGCTCGAGTATATATACGTATTTTATAAAAAAAAAACACTCATCTGTGACTTCGCTAGCGAGAGGCAGCGTGAGTCTGCAGTCGCGAGCGCCGAGCGTCAGGCCCACGCGGCCATGCTCCCAGCAGCCCAGCGACTTAGTTAGACGGCCAATACGCCAATACGCATCGATTCATGCCATATTGACGTCGGCGGTCATTATGGATCGAGGAACTGGAAGCGCATCGGTTCGACACTTCGACTTCTAGTCTTCGCCGGTTCACCCTGTCCTACGTCGGCGCCAATACAGATCGTTCATTGGTTCATGCTGTCGGCGTCTCGGCGATCGGCTGTCGCCCGCCCGTCGTTGTCCAGTCATCCTCATCCTCGTGATCTCGTGATCTAGGTGAAATTTTTATCAGTTTCTTTGTTCTTCGGCTTTTTTTAAAATTCATGTGTACTTTAATTGCTCATTGCTTAGCACTAAAATTATAGAATCAACTATCACGCAACGAAGCGGAGGATTTTTTCGCAACATCAGAGTCGATCTAGATTGATCTTTTGTTCAGCACTCGTATCATGTGAGTGATCCATAATCGCATATGTGACAGTTCAACCGTGCAAGCGCAATTTATTTAATTATTATTTGGCACTGTGTTCTTTGTAATATTTATGCAGTTACGAAGAGAAACGGGGACATTGCATCTCTTCGAAAGCGTTGAATAAAGTAGTCACAAAAGGAGCATTGTAAGTGTTCGATTCTCTTTTATGCCTTATTTCAATTATCAGTATGGCTTTTGAATTATTTATACTATACTTAGTGGATGGTTTGAAGTTAATTCTTGAATTTAAGCCTTTTTGTGTTACTAGGTAGCGTGCCCGTGTGTTGCTACGGGACAATTAAACTTTTATACTAAAACACATGGATCGCATGATAAGATAACAATATTGTGAAATTAAATACCAATGTTAAAATAACATTTAATTCAAAAAGCAAAGTCCGAGAAATTAACAATCATAGAGAGCACAACGCCGCAGGCTCACAAACTCTAATGTATTTTCCGTGATACAGCTAAGATAATGTATTATATTGGAAAAAAGAAATCTCCGATGTCCATTTTTCGTGAGCCAATAAATCCACAAGTTCCGCCGCAACGGTCATTTTTCCCCCTAGGATCATGCCCGTGTGATGCTGCAGAAAACAACAACCCGTACTCAGGGTGATGAGCATCCCCGCCCACGCTTTGTTAGCGCCACTGCTATCCCACAACTTTTTTTCCGGCTATTATGGTGCGGATCAGCTCCTATGACGCCAACATTTGCACACCGCTGATGTGCATATCATTCTATTTTGTGGCCAATTGTCACCGTTACACGAAGCTTCAAATAGCATGAACAATTAATAGATAATTTTCACAACAAAAACACAACCACTTTGGTCACTCTGATCACAGGTGTTGATAGATAACCCTTACAATCTGAATATAAAAACTGAACACCAGAATGCAGGGTACATGTAACATCTATGAAGGGCTTCCAGCCGGCCAGAAAATTCTTGAACGATGCTTTCAGAAAATGGTTGGGATAAAGGTCATGGCATTTAGTTCCTGGAGTTATTTATGGTCCACTGGAATAGATTCTTATGTTATATAATGTAACACCCTCGGTGTTACCGCGTCAAACAAGTCACTAAACATTTCATGAGCATCATATTTATGTATTATTACATGTGATCACTTGTGTAAATAAGGTCTTGCAACTTAAAACAATCAATGAAAATGTTAAAATGAAAAGTATACAATATTGCACTTTATTGCAAATAGAGGTGTAAACCAATTTTTATTGAACGAAAATGCTAATAGAAATGTTGAATGAAATCTAAAGTTTGTGAATTAATTCGGAGAGATTTGGGTGTCTGATCTTTTAATTCTAGCTTGGTTGATTGTTCGGTGTGGGCGGGTTTCGTGGTGTATTGTCGTCAGTCGATACTTATAGGTGGTTGTATATACGTGTCTGTATTTGCTAGTTAACTAATTTAGTAAACAAATAAAAATATATAGAGAGAGCTATATATACACACTCACGTATTTGTTTCGATAAGCATTCTTCCTATAATATATATATATATATATATATATATATATATATATATATATATATATATATAACATACAATGGATATATGTATACTAGTATGTAGATTATTAGCAAAGAAATAATGACACGTTTCTAATTACTTCATCAGTCTAAATTGCATTTTTTTGCTGTGATTTATATACAAAATATATTGCATATGGAAAAATTATTTGAACACTAGATTAACTAATTATTCCTAACCTCTCCCTATCCTTGCTTGCTTACACGTAAGTCCATCCAACACTTGGACTACGAAAAGAAAACTTGCTCTCGCCTAATCTATACTAGTGTCATAGTAATAGTACTAGTACGCTTGGAATTGAAAACCTCCGGTAGCTAGTGGTCAACAGACCAACACACACGGACACTACACATTCATACATGCATTCACTTCGGCGCCTGCGCCCGCTGCATGCACCGCATGCTACGCCGGTGACCCACTTGCACAGCTGCTTGCATGCAATTATTTTTGACCGAGAGAAGAGAGGACAGTGCATACATGGAGCAAGAAACACGTCGGCAACTTCTCTTGGTCTTGGTAGCGAGGGAAATTTACTACTGCACCACTGTTTTCTCCCATGCTAGCCATGCGAGTGTCTGAGCGAGGTGCGTCAAGTATGTGCCTCCCAAGTCAAGGCCGGCTGAAATGTCTGAGCGTTTAATGAATGCCTGAGCACTGTAGCACGAAGAAAATAATGTAGCACGTAGTAGCACTGTGGCGGAGCATTGTTCACCCAAAGAAAGTCTGCCTTCTGCACGGTGCAAGGTTGATTAGCGCACGTCGAGCTGCCTCCACTGAAGTGTGTCGCGCACGCGGTCGTCTTTTTCAGTGCAAGCTCCACCTCCATCTCGCGTCTCCTACCTTTAAAGGACATGTTGTGCAACCTCCATCGCAGTTGCAAGCTCGCCAAGCCACCACTTCGTTGCCCACCTTCTTCCTCTCAGAGTTAAGCAAGCTTTCTCCGTTCTCCTGTAGAACCCGGCCGTGTAGCCAACCCCCCTCTCCGAAGCACAAGTCGACTGCGGTGAGTATCCCGTGATTCCCTCTAGTATTTTTCTTTATCTCTCCCTGGCAGCGCCATCCTTTCTCCATGTCTGTATCGCACTTGCTCTGAGCTCCAGTAACTAGCTTGCAAGAATTCCTTCATTCTCCTCTGCATTATTTCCTTGACCTGTGGTCTCATCCATTATTTCCAGACCCATGCTAATGTACCACATAGCATTTACTAGGGTCTACTCAGTCATCACATCCAACAAAATTTCTTGAAGTCCAAGTAGCCCTTCAAGCACGTCATGTATCTTCACGTGAGAGCTCCATAGCCACAAAGTCGAATGACAAATTATTGTCATTCGCTAATTATTAGCAGTCCACTTTAGAAAATCCATATCTCCCGCATACGAACTCCAATTCCATTGATCTCCTTCCTAATTCATCTTGAATGGCGTTGTACACATCCATACCATTTTCTTCATCTCTAAAGCTCATTTGAATTTATGTATTTATCATGAAATAAATTTTGTTAGGTTTCTAAATTCATGATCTATCTGTTAGTGTATTTAGTTTATGCAGTTCAGTGATACCTTTAGGGTTAATTTATTATATTGAAATGCTTATTATTGTTATGGTTATTTAGAGAATGACTTTTTGTGATGCATTGGTAGAAGTGCTAGCCCTAAAAATTATACAGTAGGCTCATGGTAATATTAGATGCTCTCTATAATTTTTGTAGCTTCTGAATAGCTAATTTATTAAGGTAGCTAACGTACCCTAATGGAAAGCATATTAAATTATTTAAGAATTTAGTTGCGAAATTATTCTTGTTAATGAAATGATATTCAGTGGCTATGTGATCAGTAGAGCTAGTTTGTTAGCATGATAAGCGTGTTCAATAGAGCTAGTTTGTTAGCATGATAAGAGTTGTTGTTGCCTGATTTCTGAATTGTTGCATCATCATTGCATGCATGTAGTGAACGAACTGGCGGAGACCATGACTGTCGGCGATCAGGAATACGAGGAGATCGTCGAGGAATACGAGGAGGAGATCCTCGTACTGGAGGAGGTCCAGGAGCCACTACTGACTGACCTTGCTGACACTGCGCTAGCCCAAGGCAAACCCCGGTGCATAATCCTTATTTTGCAAATCATTATATATATATGTTGTGCATTTACGTTGTAGGAGTTTTATGATATCCACACACACATATATATACACCCATGAGTCTTACTAGTACAGGATTATGTAGCTGCTTTGCTTAGGTTTATCGGTAGCATGAGTAACATGTCATTACTCACAATAGATGGTTATTATTATTATTACATTCATGATGAAATGATGGAAAAGGAAATGGTGACCGGGGAGGGATATGGTATGGGTATTGGTGGGTGTAACAGGTTGTGTCCCGCGGTCACGGGGCATAGTTTGGTTGCACTATTTCCCTGTCCGTGTCGATTAAGGACCGTCCGTTGCATGGACCCTGGTCAAGTCACATATTTATTATTTCGAGCACATACTTGCTTATGGCAGTTGGAAGACTTGTTACTCTCTTGTCATGGGCTCTGACTCTTTCCGGACCGACTGATTGGAGACAAGGATAGGTGGAGGTCTAAGCACCACTTTGAGGCCGGGCCTCAAGTGTGGGAGCTTGGAGTCCAAGTTTGGACGGAGACCTGGAACCCGTGACAGGAGTGGAACAGGTTGGTCTCGCTTGTGCCTTGGGTGCAAGCGAAGCGTGTGTTTTTCGGGGTACCCAGCTAGGCACATTGATTCACGAATCGCTGTTTCTATGTGACGGTACAGCTTGACTACGATCTGGCACCATAGTAAGAACTGGCATATGAAAGATGGAAAAATGGTTCTGATTGCTCAACAGGTGCTTACATAAAGGGTTGGATAATGAATTTAACATGGCTGCTAATAATCTAATAAAATAAGGACTCACACTTAGTATTGCTTTCCGCAAACAAGAAACCACAAGCCATAAAGCCTTTCATAATTCTTGAGAGCTGGGAAATATATTCCTAGTCAGGTAAGTCTTACGAGTACATTGTGTACTCAGGGTTTATTTACCCTGGTTACAGGTGCTGCTTGAGAAGCTAGCTGTTGTATGGAGGATTCTTTTGGTGGGCACAGACGGATCCTTATACCATTTCACTAGATGTTATTTTATTCCGCTGTTTAAATTATTGCACTCTGAACTTTGGTACTGTAATAAAAAAAATTCTGAGACTCTTTGTTGTATGAAATGGATTAAGTATTGTAAGCTTGTACTCATTATTGGATCCCGGGTGTAAAATTATGGAACGTTTCGAGTTCTCCCGTTGGGTGTGCTCGACGGAACTGCTTGACTTGGCTCACTTTTGGGGTGCTTAGTGTCTAGTGGAAGACAGCGCCTCTAAAAGTGTGTTAATTCAGGTGGTTTTGCCACATATAAACCATTAAACTACAAATCAACCACTATTATGGAGTGGCAGTGAAATGCCTGATGAGTGAACTTAAACAATTCTATTGATACTTTTTATTCTTGCACTTTAATTTTGCAAACAGAGCCGAAAAAAGAGGGATGAAGAAGGAAAGGACACAATGCCTTATAGACAAATAAAGGGCAAGAACAACCACATTCTAATGTGCAAATTAAAGAGCTAAAAAATAGCATTTCTATATCTGAAGAGTTGTATTGAATTAGCTCTATGTAAGTCAGGTCTCACCTTAGTGCCAAACACTGATAAGTTGCTTCTCCACTCTTATCGTACTATTTCTAGCGACCACTAATGTTGATGATCCCTTCTAAACATATATACTACGTCAATTGATATTCTAATTTAAGCAGCACAATTTACAGAGAGGAAATAATGATTGTTTAGTAATCCATATCCTAGCAGCTTCTGTAGAGTTTCCTTCATTTATAAAAATTGGCCGTGCCCTTGACATTTGAGCAGACAGCAGATTAATTGCATCTATAATCATGAATATGCAAGTTGTAGAAAACCTGAGCTAATGATAACAAACCTGGAATCTCCAAAGCACAAGATATATCTAATAGGTTGATCAATTTCCTCATTGATAATTTGTAGAGTATAGCAGTTGTATTTACAACCTAAACATGACACCTGGAAGGGCAGGAGAAAAACAAAAATACTCAAATAAGAACTGAAGAAACATGGTTGCCAGGTAAATACAGATTGGAACCAGACATCATATTGGAGGAAAACCATGTAAATCAAGTGCAGAGCATCTGAACATGCCACCAAACAGTCAGTGATAGTATATAGAGTAGAGCGATTGTATTTGCAGCCTAAACATGGCAGCTAGAAGAATAAATTGGGCAGGAGCAAAGCAAAATTATTCAAACAAGAACTGAAAAAACATGGTTACCAACTAAATACAGATTGGAAGCAGACATCATACTGGAGGAAACCCATGTAAGTCAAGAGCAGGGCATCTGAATATGCCACACCAAAAGATGACTAAAAAGTGGACCAACCAGACAACCCTTTAAATTGAAATTAAGTTAATGTGTTTCTCTTAGACCTAAAGAATAGAACATCAGGGAAAGCAAATGGAATTTATCTGCACAACATTTCTGATTCCAATTAAATCATACATGGTACATCATCTCCTTACCTCCTTGCTTTCGCACTGCTACCAAAAGTCCTTGTAATAGTGAAGATTATGACCAGACAGGTGGCATTGGTCATGGGTCTATTTGTTCATCAGAATTTCAGATCACTAATCAGGGATGTAGCTCCTATAGCAAGGAAGCGATATGGTCACACCACTTGTGCCGCCCTGTGTTTTATCAAGGAAATACGTGAATTCATCTAAGGACACTAGCACATACTGAATTACAATGCAACTGGCAAGCCTGACAATGTTCAGGTTCATAAAACAGAAGTGATGATCCTCATTAATATAACTATTGCGTGAGATACAATTTGTAATGAAAAAAAAACCATGGCATTTGGAGAAGACTGGGAGCGACTAACCTTGTTTGTAGCATCCAAGGAATAGAATGCACATGATTAGTGATCTGGTGAGGCCGCTGCCCCTTCAGCCACAAGCTGAGCCACCGCTCCTCATCTTATTGCAACCGTCGTGGAGGAGAACGTCAAGATGCAACACGCTGGGGGTCATTGCTCTTGTCCGCCTTTCGCATGCTTGTCTTCGGGATGGGGGTAGAGAGGTCCGCCTCTGCATGTTGGCCACCGGATCAAGGCTGCCCGTACCGGATCTGGCAGCGTTATTGCCATGGGCACCACTGGATTTTGACGGGCCTGGGGAAGGAGGCCGGGGAGTGCGGAAAGCCTCCGCCTACACAAATCGCCTGATCCGCAGTTTGCAGTGATGGAGCCACGAAGGCAGACTGGAGATCGAATGGAGAGGAGCCGGGGTTGGGGCAGAGGCCGGGTCCAATGGGAGACGGGCGGGGCGAGGATGACAGCGGGGTTTTTGCCATGGCTAGCGAATCTACATAGAAACTACTCAACATCCAAACCTCCAGCTAGATCCCGCGCACACAGCCACGAAGACCCTAGTGAGACATGGGAATCGGCCGCCCCGAACCCTGGGGAGACTGTAGTCGAGCAAGGTGGGTGAAGGGATGAGGGGGATGGGGATG
Source organism: Saccharum hybrid cultivar R570 (assembly GCA_038087645.1). Taxonomy (NCBI): domain Eukaryota; kingdom Viridiplantae; phylum Streptophyta; class Magnoliopsida; order Poales; family Poaceae; genus Saccharum; species Saccharum hybrid cultivar. The sequence continues at coordinate 4,326,728 of JAQSUU010000368.1, forward strand.
GGAGGACTCACCGGTGCCGATGCGTGACTCGAGCCCCCTGCAGTTGAGCAACTTCCTGCGGTAATTGGTGATGGCGGCCCGTCGGCGCGCGGCGGCGGCAGCAGCTTCCAGTGCTACCGCGGCCGAAGACGACTAAGGCCGGCGGCTGCCTCTGCAGGGCACAGGAACTTGGGCAGCCTCCTGCTCCTGAGGTCGCGCCGGCCATGGAGGAGGAGAGGGGAGGTCGCCCCCGCGGCGGCTGTCGTGCTCACGGCGGCGCTCGCGCCAGCAAGCGACCATGGAGGAGCGAGGTCGCGCCTACGACGGTCCTGTTTCTCAGGGTGGGTGGACTGGGGCCTGGGACCGGTGGCCAGGCGGCAGGGCGGCACCAGTGGCGAAGACCTGGTGAGGGTGGTGGCCGGCGGCCGACGGCCGATGCGAGGGTTGGCGAGGGCGAGAGAACTGCGAGATTTGGAGCGGAGAAGATTCTTCTTTTTCTTTTCCTCGAGTGAGTCGCAGGTGATCGTGGCCCGTTGTGTGCAGGCGTCGTGCCGGGCGTCGGTTCTGCGGAGCGGGAAAGCCACGCGAGAGATTAGAGCCCAGGGGGCCAGATAACATGCCATGGCAAGAACACTTAGTCACGATACGTGCATTGGCATGGCAAAAATATGTTGCACACTGAACATGTAAGAAGAGTCTACTGCTACATATTAACACCGAAAGCTTGCCACGCCATTTTGGGACCCGTGTGTTAAGGATACCATTCTACCTTATAAAAATCACGTCTTTTCCGTACCGTGTCAGATGGAAATGATTTTGTAGGCAAATTTCTCATGATGGGATCCACATAACTTTCAGTTTTACATTAGGAGTAGTTAAGATACTCGAAAATTTATACAAACTTTCAGCACATATTAATGTAATGGGACTTATTATCTTAGAAAAATCATCTGACCATGGAGTTGGATGAAGTTAAAGTTTTTATAAAAATTGCTCTCCAGAAGATCTACAACAATTTAGTTTTGAATTTTTTTCATTTTCAATTGCTAAGATGCTTAAATAATTGACATAAACTTTCAGAGGCATATTAGTCACGTACTAAAGTTTCACACCGTAGAAGCAGAATATCTTATCCATATCAGATAGACATGAAATTCATATGAAAATTATAGCTACGATACGTATTCAAAGTGCAGTTCACCGTTTTGAACTTGGTAAAGGATGAGGCTCTAACATATATATGCTGCAACAAGAATATACGTATGGTTTGATGAACTTTTCTAATTTTAACTGACTGATAGTGATCTGTTTAACCAAATTATACGGCATGAACCGAGTAAGAGGAGTGGGAAAACAAGGAAAAATGGGACAAAATAAAAATGTAGTGAGCCATTCAGGCACCAGTCAACTAGCTTGCCAAGAAAATAAACTTACAAAGACTTGAATGTTGGCCTCATCTACTATAAATTAAACTGACAGCAGGTTCTTTCTCGACTGCTGAGTGTTGACCAAGACTTCAAGGTTGTCTTGTTTTACCCGCAAGGCCAAGACATCTTCAAAGTTCCTGGTCCACTGCTGTGTAGATGAAACATTTCCAAGATGCATTTAACTTTCTTTCCCTGTCTTGAGTTCACACCATGTTCATTTCACTGGAGACTCTCATAGTTGACTTACTATAAGATAGTCTTCTGGAGGGACTTCGCTGCTTCTTTTAATTCCACCGTTGTTAATTATTGTCACATCAATCTTGATTTTACCTTCCACGCTTATTGAACACGACCATGCATGTGGACACTCTCACCGTTGGCTTAAGTCAGCCTTGAAGCTGTCCACTGCAATCTTTCAAGCAGTGCTTCACTTTGATTCCCTGTCCTTGTTACTTACCACACCAATCTCCAGTTCTCCATCTGAGTTATCACACAGCTTGTACACACCTCTTCCACTTTCCTCCACTTAATGTATGTGCTCCTCCTCAATACGTGGGATCTGCCATTATATTTGTAATCTAGTATATATAAACAGATATTGTGGACCTAAAATTCAGTAACACAAAACAAAACAAAACAAAACAAAACAAAACAAAACAAAACAAAACAAAACAAAATAGCAAGGGATGGCAGATCAACAACTGAAACAAGTAAAGTAAACAATCCATCACACAACCATGTCATAGAAATTATCCCAAGAAAAAAATTACAAAGAAACTTGGATATCTGTTTGCTTTAGTAGTGACGTGTAGCTTCATCTGGTAGCTGGTAGGCTTCAAAGAACCATGTCATACGCTTGATCCGAATGAATAAGATCACTGAATTCGTAAACTCTAGGATCACGGTGAGCGGGGAAGATATGCCTCAGCATCTCAACGTCACTATCCGTCAGCTCTCCAACAGGATGATCACCATCAGAATCAACAACCCTTGCGATCCATATGGCTCTGAATCAATACTATTGGAGGCACGGAATTCATCTCCACAGTGCACTTGAGCATCAACCGGAGCAACATCCACATTGTCGGGAATGTCTCCTGCAACATAAGCTGAAATACAAGGAAAGAACGAGTTAAATGGATGAAAAGAAAGGGTAAGCTCCAAAGAACGATGCAGAAAAGACACTTGCTCGGATGATTATGTATCAAAGGTATGTCCCGAGGAGGTTCATACACAACATCATGAGGCCGACAAGCATCTCCAACTGCCACAGCAATACGGACCTCATTGGGGGCAGAATAGGCATCGGGAACCATAGACGCAACCTCCGCATCAATATTAGATTTCTGGACGAGAGGGTCAAAGTATGCCTGTTGTGCCATTGGTGGGGAAAACACATGAGGGATGGGATCAACCAACACCCAATGCACAACCACGTCCAAATTTTGGGACTGGCTCTTCATAGCCGATCTCACATAGTTCTCTCACTGATCTGCACAGCCAATTGGGATCATCTTCCTTAGGATGTTAGGAGGAGAACCTAGGTGAAGAACACCCTCAGCTGCATGCCATCATCATCATCTCCATGGCAATGTGGCTCCTCCCGAGTCCTTGCAACCAACTCACTAAATGAAGGCTTCTCATTGAATAACATAGACATGTTTTGCATGTCAACAAACTTAACATATCCATAGCGATCTCTTTCCATAGTGCCTCCATGATATATGCTCACTAGGTTGTCCATCTAATAGTCCATACACAAATTCAAACACAGAACGTTAGTCCAAAGTAGTTTTCATAAAATACCTATCCACTACAAACTAACTAACTACAACCTAAGTAAATAGGTTAACAAGTAAGTATATAGATATAATGTAATAACTAAATAGCTAAATCTTACCTAAATAACTAAATATTCAACTACATATCTAACTACATCTATGTACCTATCTATATATCTATCTCACTAGTAACTATGTCAAGTAACTATCTAACTAACTATGTAACTAACTATATAGCTATCTAACTTAACAATCACCCTAATTATCCATATGTCTACCTATCTAAATGCGTATACACCTATCTAAATCAAGAACTAACACGCAATTTAACTAACTATTGCTAACTCCTAACAAAATTATACAACTAATTATACCTTGCTCGAGTGGAGAGGAGTAGTGGGCTGCCGATCGGGGAGGAGGCGGGCCGGACAGCTGGGGCAGCCGGGCAGGCAGGCGGGCGTGGCGGCCGTGCAGTCAGGGCAGAGGGCGCCGCCCGCGCGGCCGCGGTGGGGAGGACGGGCCACGGCAGCCATATGCCTGGGCGGAAGGCCGTGGCGGGGCAAGAAGTGTCGGCCGCGCTTCGACGGGAGGCACATGGCGGCTTGGGGTGGCCGGCTGCGCCTACACGGCCGGCCACGGCGATGCAAGGGGCGGGCTGGCAGGGCGGGGCGGGCCGCGCTTGCTGTGCTTGGCCGAGGCGACTCATAGCAGGCGGCCGCGCCGGGGCAACTAGGGCGCAGCAACCGCCGCTGGACGGGCAACCGCGGCGTGGCGGCGGGGTGGCCACGCACACTGGGCGGCCGGGCCGGGTAGGGGCGGCCTATCCAGGGCGCGCCGGGGGCGAAACGGCGGCGCAGGGCGGGGCATCGCGGTTGCCGACAGTCTGTGGCGTTGGGCTGTCTAATGGGAGAGAAAGGAAGAGAGGAGATGGAAGGAAGAGAGAAAGGAGCGGACCCACGTGTAAGTCCGGTTTGGCGCCAATATCGTTGGCTGCCACATCAACGCCACGCCTGCATCGATGCCAACGTGGGCATGGAGCTTGGCGCCAATTGAGTTGGCGCCGAGACGTTTGATCTTTGCACCAATAACAACAGCGCCAAGACAAGAGTCCGTTTTTTTAAATCTTACTGTCAGAGGCATATTTGTGAGAAACTTTAAAAAAAGGCTAAAAAACAAAAAAAAAAGTAGAAATAGCAGCTTGATTTGTTACTGCTGCGAGATTAGCTGACAAAAATTGTAACACTAGACTAAATATAAGAGCCTGGCTATGATTTATTTGCCTCGTGCGTGGCTTCCGTAAGCTCTCTTAATTATGCATCAGGTGACTGTAGTGTGCATACCGCCCTAGCTTGATTATGCTGAAATAAGCCTGCACCAAGTCCTAAACAATGACTGTCTAGGACGAGACAATGGCGCATGGCTAGTAATAATGTTCATCCACCATGTCATGTGGCTGAGACAGAGAGTGAGAGACCCCGTGAAAGATGGGACACCGGCACACATGAGTACATGACCCATGCAGAGATGCACAGAGCTAGTAGGCCAGAGGGTGCACGTCCTAGCAGTTGCACAAGGAATAAAAAATTTCGACAAGAAGGAACCGGAAGCGTGCCAATAGGTAGCCTCCAAACTTGACTTGGGGTCGCAGTAGTCACAGATTTTCTCCTTTATATCACATTCTTCCGCACCCATCATACTCTATATCTTATCCTCTATATCACAGTCATCTCTCTCCATACTGGGTGGAACCCACATCCCACCATCCTCTCCACCTACCCCTCTCTCTCTCTTCCTCTCTCTCCCCTACAGTAATATAGCGGACGAACCCGTACTACGCTAGATTTGCAGGGTGTGCACGGTACGCTTGCATAGCGCATGCCCTCCCAGTACCCGCTGCAGCACTACTACTCCTGCAAGAAGCTTTAACGGATGATATAGAGGACGCAGTGCAGACAATCTAAGGCCCTGTTTAGTTTACCCAAAAAAAAACTTTTCACCCATCTCATCGAATGTTTGATACATGCATGAATCATTAAATGTAGATAAAAAACTAATTGCACAGTTTGGTTGGATATCGCGAGACGAATCTTTTAAGTCTAATTAATTCATGATTAGCCTTAAGTGCTACAGTAACAGATGTGCTAATGACAACTTAATTAGGCTTAATAAATTCGTCTCGCAGTTTTCAGACGAGCTATGTAATTAGTTTTTTTTATTAGTATCCGAATACCCCTTCCCATATCATATGAAACATTCGATGTGACACCCAAAAAATTTTCTTTCTCCAACTAAACAAGACCAAATTGACCATGTTAGCACCCTTTTTGCTTTTTTTTTCTCTCCTTGTTATTAATATGGATGCTTCTTAGTTTGTATGATAAGTGTTGTTGGACTCTTTTAAGATTGTAGATTATCGCGCCCGTGAGAGGTGGTGATAAACTCCATCAATCTATGCTATGGGTACGTTTTTGCGACGTTCCAGTGTACAGCAGCTGATGATGACCCTGGCTTTCAACAAGTTCCTGTCACAGATGGGTATCTGTCAGGGAATAAAATGCACGTGACATTTGCGGACTGTCTTTTCAATACCTGCAATAATCCAGTACGCACTGATGGCACAGATCGATGCATGTATGTTCTCATGGTTTTGGGAAACGTCCCACGCAGGCCCAGGCGTTGCAAGCTGATACGACGGAGACGACGAGCCCCAGAGCCTGTTTAGTTCCTCCCCAACCCAAAAAGCAAACCCAAAAAGTGCTACAGTACCTGTCACATTAAATCTTGCGGCACATGCATGGAGTACTAAATGTAGACGAAAGAAAAAACTAATTACACAGTTTAGTTGTAAATCACGAGACAAATCTTTTGAGCCTAATTAGTCCATGATTGGACACAAATTGCTAAATAAAAACGAAAAGTGCTACAGTAGCCGAACTCAAACTTTTTCACCAACTAAACAACCCCCAGTGCATCAGCAGTTGAGGGAAAGCGAGCGAGGTGCCAATAATGGGCGGTGCAAACTCGACCGGAAAGGCCCAGAAGCATGTATGCTCGATCGATTTCCGCGAAATTCTGAGGCACTGCGATCTTCTTGCTTGGGCGGTCTCCGTCACCTGGGCTGGACAACAACCAAGGCCGGGGCCACCGAAATGTACGAGTTCGGCTAGCTAGATCATCGTGGGGTGCAGGTCAACACTAACTTTGGGCCTCGTTTAGATGCACCCTAAAAGTTAAAATTTTTTCACTCTGTCTCTATCACATGAATTTTTAGACTCATGCATTACACAGTTTAGTTGGAAATCACGAGATGAATCTTTTGAGTCTAGTTGATCTACGATTGGACAATATTTACCAAATAAGACGAAAGTGGTACTATTCATCAGATTCAAAAAAAAAATTGCAATCTAAACATATCTAAACATGGCCCTGATCTCCTCGAGGTCTCATCATAAGCCACTTTTGCGCGCGCGTTCTTTCTCTCACACACACACGAATTCAATCAGAGCGGCATTTGCTTTGCTGAATTCCTTTTTCATTCGTGCACAAAGTTCAAGTGCTCGATTTGTCATTTGCTTTGTTGTCCGGTCCTTGGTCAAATATCACCGCGCCCTCCATTTGACTTTTTGCACAAACACACGCCCACCGGCAGATTCTCATGTTGCTGTTAAGTCAAAGAGATAATTTTTTAGGCATTAATTAACCCAAAAAGCAATCATTAATTAGTATTTCCTCGTACAAACCAACTCTTGTGCACTGGTCACTACCAAACCCCTGTTGTTGACTTCTGACGTCTCTTCCCTCTGAAAATCATGGGCATCACATTCACATTACCCTCCAGAATATCTTTATATATACTTGCGAGAACTCCTCAGTCCTCACCACGTCCTTGCACTTCAATTGTGGGTAGGTCCTTACAGCTGCTAAGCTAATTATGTTCTGTTGTTCCAATGTTCCTCCGTGGAACACATTTGATTCTGTGCAAGATTTCGTTTATATATATATTTAGTCTCCTCATGTACAAATGCTTTTTTTCTGAGCAGGGAAGGGTTGCTATAATTGCTTATTGGATCCTAATGTCTGAGATGATCAGTTCTGTGGTTGTCCAGGAGACAGTTAGCCAAATTCTGTCTGGTCTGGTTCATAGGTATGAGGGCAAAGAAAACTCAAATCCAAAAGATAACTTAGAGAGGCTGGACATGGCGCACATCAAGCTGGAGGCTGCTCTTGAGACATCAAGTAGGTGGCAGATCACTGATTCGTCATTATTGCGTTGGCGCAAGAAGCTGAAGCGAGCTACTCAAGAGTGCGATGACACGCTGTACAAATACAAGAAGATAATCCTTGAAGAAGAACAGATGGAAGAGGAGGTGAGGAATTCTTCCTTTCCTACACGAATAGCACATGCTACCAAATCTTTTATTTTCTCTGCCTTTGGCCACAACAACTATGAGTCCAGCAGATCTGTTGTTAGAAGATTCGAGTGGTATGCAGGTAGTGCTAGTGAGTTTCTGAGATTCATAGAGCTTGGTGGCACGCCATGCCGTCACATGTCATTCAACTCTTTTGCCAAGCACCTTTTTGCAGGCAACGAACTACAGCATAAAATTGTTCATGGAAATGAGTACCCTTTGTTTCTACTATGGTTGGCGCCCTTTGTTACGGAAGAGCATGGAATAGAAGCTTGCCTGGTATTTATCAAGAAAGACAGAAATACACTGGAGGACAACTTTTTCTTTAGTTTAATACTGCAGCTTTCAGAAAGTACAGACATAGTTGGGATCGCAGTTAAGTGCTTGCGGTTGTTCCCCCCTCATTTTCAGCCCACAGTTGATACTATCAAGAAAGAACTTACTCAGCTACCTACGCAGGACTTCTCATGGGTGCCATATGTTGATCTATGGCACAGAAAACACTGGGACAATCTTCTTAGTTTTAGCACTCAATGGTTTCGCCCAGACCCATTATGTTGCAAGCAGCATGATCAGCATAAGCTTCAGCATAGTAACCTAGGCACAGTTGATGTTTCTCTGGATTCAGTTATTGAAGTAAATATGCAGTGTCAGATCTCGCTATCCGAGTACAATAAACAACGGACCTCACTGTCTGAATGCAAGTATTCTCTGCGTGATTATCAAAAGCTGAAAGCTGGACTCCTCTTTATTCCCCATGGTTCTTCAGAAAACATGCTACCTGCTGATAGAAGCTCTACAATGGCGCCAATCTTCAGGAGGGGACAACATTGCGAGCATACTGACATTGCCTTGGAACAACTGAAAGAGATCATGCTGCCAAAGGCGATAGATTACTTCCAACAAAACACTGAAGCGACAGTCTACCAAATACTTTGGAAGGCTATGCATGGCACTGCATACATTCATTTTGGAAAGCCAGGCATGGAGGCTCCAGGTGCACGGAGAACTTTTAGGGGAGCTAGGAAAAGAAAACTGGTGCAACGAAAGGATCAGGATCTGCAGCATCGGACACGTATGATCTCTCACTTGCTCGACTTATGGGCTGCACATGCGCCCGTTCGGCTACGAGGCTTGATCTTGTACTGGATTCAGAAAGAAAAGGAAAGTCAGTTAGCAGCGCCAGGGCACCACTGCTTCACCTGAAATTCTAAATCAATTAACCTGGAGAGATAACGGGAAACACATCAAAGGTTGGATTACTACTCAGAAAGAGCAAATCTGTCAGAAAAATAAAAGTGCAGATATATTGGGGGATATAATTTGGGTCAAATGCTCTGTTTCCAGTGAAGAGGAACAAATCCATAGCATGAAGGTCTTAAATTACATGTCAATAGTTTGTGTTTTGTTGGTCTTAAAATTAGGAAGTATACTTGATACTTCTATAATTCTACGTCAGGAACTTATGGAAGTACACTTGATCTCAGTTTGACCAGCTGATCAAGTGATCATGTAATAGGAATGACATGGGAATAAAAAGTGAAACCTATTGTAACCGTATATGGTTGTGTTGTTTTTGTAAACTTTGAGATTGTGGTGTCTCGCTTGAATTTAAAGGTTGTCATAACTTCTACTTATTTATATTAATTAAATTAAAGCTTGACCATAGCTGCTTTGTTCCCATTATTTCTTCTTTCCACTAATCTAATACTTTCATTCTACAGAGATGATCAAAAACAAACTTTAGAGGTAGAAGAGGTGCCTGCAGGGGCGGAGCTACAGGGTGGTCCCTGGGCCGCGGACCACCCTGTAGATTTGCCCAAAGTCTAATATCCCTCGGTATTTTGGCCCAAAGCCTATTCGCTTGTGCTGCCGATCGAACCTGGGCAACGCAAGACCGCGACCTGCCCCTTGGTTTCTGACTCCAACCGCTCGACTCGACGGACTGCCGCGTTGCAGTTGCAGCACCGGAGCACCAGAGCGGCCGCCGCCCGCCGGTCAGACGTCGGAGTCAGAGGCTAGCAACGCACTTCAGTACCTGTATGTTGATCCTGATATCCTTTCTTTATCAAAGTTCTGTCACGTCTCTCTCTCTCTGTATCTCAACTGATTAAGCCCTAAACTGCTAAACTGGAGGCAATCAACGATCTAGTGATCTACAGTTCAACTTCAATTCACGGCACATCCCAGTTTGGAGTTCGCCACTGCCACGGTAGGCAAAAATAATTTATTTTCTATTTCATCTCAATTTTAAAATTTTATTGTAGCACTGAAATGATTTAAATATTTAATTGAAACATTGTATCATTGGACATTGGGATTATTTATTTCTCTTGCAGATTTGTTAAAAATGAAGAGCAGTGATATTGCCTCTCTTTTTCAGAAATATGAATAAAAGAAAAAGGCTTCTTCTCCATCTCGGTTCCACAAGAACAAATTGAAGAACAAGAAGGTATGTAATATTTCAATTCTATGTTAAGAAAGATATACTCAAACTATTTTATGAACTCTGTATATTCTTTTATGCTTAATTGCATTTTGTAATTCATATACTTGTGTACCGACGAGTTAATTTTATAATGGTTATAAAAAAATTTAAATAATAGATCACCATAGCTACAAATCCTAGCTACACCACTGGGTGCCTGTATGAGCGTATGAGTGTTTGTTTCTCAAAAAAAATTGAAGCACATTTACATGCTTGTATGAGATTTTTTTTCAAAAAAAAATTCACACGTTGGCCCCATTGCTTGTCATAAGTCAGCCCACCCACTGCAAAGTGCAACTTTAATCTCTTGCTGCAAGACTTTCGTATTGACTTGCTATGCAGATTCTCCTTGTACCCAAACCATAATTCCACAGGAAAAAAGCATGCGGGAATTGGATTTGTTTGACAGGTGGAATTGCGTGGTATTTTATAAGGAAATACTCCACGTGCTCTACAACCATAATTTAAACAGTCAAATCAGTCCATGATATTGAAGAATTTTTTTTTATTTTTAACACTTTTTTAAACTATTTTCAAATCTAACACTGTTAGATTTTTTTAAACTAACACTTTTGGCCGCGCGCTAATGCCATGATGCGGCCAATGCATGGAGGCACGGCGAGGCTGCCACGGTGGCAACAACCGGGCGGCTGACCGCTGACGTGCTCAGCGCTGCCGCGCCGTAGATCAGGGCACGGCACTGCCGCGCCACCAGCCACTGAGTCGTGAGGGAGGGGAACGGCGGTTGCGCTGAGTCTGTCTGCGGCACTAAGAGGGAAAGGAGAGAGTGAAGGGGAAGGAGTCGGGAGAGAGAGGCGCATGCTCACGGGAGGCAGATGGGGCGCCGCGGCCGCTACGGGGAGGGGCTCAGGAGTGATGGAGAGAAACAATTGATGAGAAACCCTAAGTGCGTGGCTAATATATGAGCCAGGCAAGGAAAGATATGGGCTTTGTGAGCTGTCCGGTATTTATGGAGGCCGGCCTTATAGTTGCCCGCCTCTGAAAATGTATTAACCGAGGCGGTTACTTTACAATGCCCGCCTCGGTTAATACTTGTTAACTGAGGCGATTATTTTATAGTGCCAGCCTCAGTTAATGATTTACCGAGGCGGTTATATTACAATGTCCACCTCGGTTAATACTTATTAACCGAGACGGTTATTTTAACCGAGGAGGTTGCAGGTCTGGCTGCCCTGCGTCGAATAACCGAGGCGGGCAACCTGGCCGTCCGCCTCCGAGGCTATTTTGGAAACGCTGTGCAAAAGATTTTGTGTAGTAGAGAGAAGATAGATGTTTGGATACTCATGGGAAATTCAAAGGAATCGGAATATTAGGAAGTGCATAATCCCCATCCATTGATTTAATTAATGGTCTCGCAGATCCATTCCAAGCCGATTGCTTTACTGCAATTGTTCCAAGGTCTACCAGGGTGTACTAATCATGAGTTCCTGCCTCGATCCTACACAAGCAAAAGGAAAAAAAAATGAGGCTAGAGTGGATATTTCAATTCCTGTGGAATACGTTCAAAGCAGCGAAGAAAAATTTCCTCTACCTTTCCTACGCATGAATCCTACAAACCAAAGGGCTTTACAGTATCTATTCCTAAGGATTGCTGACTCCTGAGTTTTTCCTTTGGAAATCCTCCATTCCAAAGGGGGCCTAATACTCTCTTTTTTGTGTGTGTCGTATTAGCTATGTCCTAAAAACATTTGTATCTTTGACTATCGATTTTGAAAAGATTATATAGACATAATATTTATATTTTTAGATTCAATGTGAGAAATACTTCCATAATATGTAATTTATATGTTGTGAAACTATAAGATTTGTGAAGTAGATGGTCAAACACTTAGGACAAAACTAATGTGACATGTTAAAACAAATGGAGGGAGTATTTTCTTCATCTACTGGTTAAATAAATACGTTAAGCAAAAACATGTAGTGGAGAGACCAAGTATTCTGTCCGTATTGGTCAACACATAACCCTAGCCTCTTAATAATTCATCGGGTGACCCTGGTGTGTCCATTTATTAGCTCCATGCCAGCTAATTCAGTAATCAGAAACATTAGCTATAAGGGAAAAACTTGACCAGGTCTTTGGTCTCTTTTATATATATATATATATATATATATATATATATATATATATATATATATATATATATATATATATATATATATATATATATATATATGTCTTCTTACCTTGTTCAGATCTAACCTGCCTCGATCGGTTGTCTCCACTAGTTCTCTCTGAAGTTTTTCTTTTATTGATTGAAAATACTCTCTCTCTAAAGTTTAGTGCTGCATCAGAACGAAGGCTCTCTCTATATATATAACCACGGTGTGTATCTTATTCAGGACAAGGGGAATTAAAGCGCAGGCATTGCACGGCCCGTGCAAGATGGCACAGGACCACAGAACTAGTGTGGCTGCGCTACCTATGACCGTCGCCGGCGGCGTGCCCGTGCCTCAGGACGGTGGCCGCGCCGTCAACAATTCCGATAGGCCCCAGGAGTCACAGGTATCAGACTACTCCCCTCACCCTTGCGTGACTCTTTGGAATTTAATGATCGACTTATTGTCACTCGATGTAAGGAAATCAAGCTTGTTGTACAAGATGTCAACGGCACCATAGAGATCCTTCTGAAAGGGCATGTGACGATTGTGCACAACCGCGGCCCTCAAAACTCCGGCAGCGATGGCGCAGCAGGACAAGGCAGGGATACTAATACTACGACCACGACCGGGCAAGCCGTGCCGCGGCCACCGCCATCGATTCTGAGTCTGAGGTTGACGACCTGGACTGCATCGATATCCATGTCGATGTTGGCTGATGGCAGCGGCCACGCTCTTCACCAGCATCGCGTATGAGGCGGCGACCGAGCCGCCGGTCTGGATATCTACCCCAGCTCACTTTTCTCCTGACGGTGCAAACCTTTCCCCTCTGCTGCGCACCATCCGCATGGGTTAGACGGTTTGTAGTTGGGAAACAAGGAGTGATGGGTTGTTTGTCCGTTCGCCGGCAATCCGGCGATGTGCGCCACTTGCCTCTTCATCGTAGCCATCGAGTACAGCAATTGCGCAGGGATGACGTCGCGGAGGAGCCCGGCATGACGTCGTCATCTCTTTGAGCATCTCGAACACCCTGGTGGCGGCGGGGCCTGGGGGTGCCAAGAAGGCAGAGGCCCCCGCCTCCGCGGTTTTGCTCCCCGAGGAGGAGGACGCCTTGTTGCTGCGGTTGAACTCGGCTAGGCTTGGGCACACGTGGCACGAGAACAGCACGCTTCTTGAAGACGCTTGTCGGATGCCGGCAATTTCGGATCAGTATAGACCTTCTGCTCAACGCCGCTGGCCGGCGTGGACGCGCTGCGGATGCACTTCATTCTGTTTAATTTATTGGTTTTAATTTCTCGGATTGAAAGAATGAAGCGGAGAGCAGCGGGGATATCAATCCTTACAGGAAAGGATAGCAAAGCGGCGGCGCTGGTAGAACAGAGAAGATGATTCGATGGGTTCAGCGATTTGGAACCAATGAAAACCAGCCCATATCTAACCCGTAGGTATGGTTTGCTATGGCCTGATCCACGGGTAAAACCCGGCTGTAACCAAACCATGTACAGGGCTCCGCCACGTGGGCATCCCTCGCGTGCGCTGAAAACCCCGTCACGGAACATCTCTCACGTCGTCACGGGCAATCAGACCGCGAATTGTTTCGCCGTCCCCGCGCTTCGATTGGGCTCCCGCGCGCTGCAAGTAGGCAGCTGACCCACACAACACAGAAACAAGTGGCGCGGCGGCGCGGGCAACAAAAGAAAGGGCGAGGGAGGTGCCGAATTATTTCCTTCACTTTTCACCAAGCTACAGCCTCGCTGCCTCCAACCCTCTCATGCCCCTCAGAGCATCTCCAGCAGTCCCCCAATACAACTCTCCCAATAAGTTGATATTGGGGGAGATGCTTTTGTAGTTCACCAATATCTCATCCCCAATATGTGATTTTGGCCCATGATGCAGATTCAGCCTAATTTGGCTCATATCACGAATTCACCTTGCTTTGGCCCTATCACGAATTTGTATCTGGACAATTGTACAGTTCGTTTTAAAGTTGTACAGAATTGAAACGTTGTCGCTGTGAAACCATAGCAACCGGACAGATCAAGCAAACATGCTCACATGCAAAATGTTGTACACAAAGGGACAAAGGAGTATGTGAACGGGAAGTCTAAATTGAAGAGTTCAACATTCATTTGCAAGCTACCAAATCGTTGCATCTGATGCAGCAACCTTTAGATTGAGATTAAAATATATATATACAATGCTGCCAAATCGTTGCATCTGGACAGATAAACAACAAAGGATGTTTTTTAGCAAACCATGACCAGATAAAAAAATCGCCACCATGAGCAACATGTTAATTTAGCATGCACAGTGAGCAGTAAGTTAAATGTGAAAGCATATCACACAACCATGGCCAAAGATTAAAGCAAGGTTCCAAATATTATCTGAACTGGACATAGGACCAATGTCACAGGCCAAAGATACAAGCAAGGTTCAGGCGACGTTCTAGAAATAATAGGGAAAATGTTTAGAGTGCTGCCATTTGTTTAGAGTGCAAATTTCTGTGATTCTACTTCCAAAACAGATTATCAAACACTTCCATTCCTGCTTATGATCCACTACATATGGTCCAAATGCACGCAGACAGATCATCAAGCACTGCTACTTTCACCCCCACTCCCATTCCACTCCCATCCTGGACACTATAATTTGAGCACGCATTGTTTGAACAAAGGCCTTTTGTGTTTCATCAAACCCACTAATGTCCATGAACATTATCTCGCAATCATCCTTCATCTTCTTTCTTTCTAGTTTATCCTCTTCAATCTTTACTTTGCGCTCCTCCAAAGCCTTGATCTCTATCCATCTTGATTCCTTGTCTTGCTTCTTCCCAGCCTCCAACTCCTTCCTTGATGTAATCATCTCTTGCACTGCAGTTTGGAACACAGCCTGCCCATCGGTTGCAACACTCTTGGATTGCACTCCAACAGTGCGCAAGTGAACCGATGGAGCGGCTGGAGGGGGTCTTGACATTATGGTGAAAATGATCATAAATGCGATTCCAATATGTGTTGCTACTTTGATTAGTCCCAATGGCCGGATCAAGGCTCACACTCTCCCATGCCATGACTAAGGCCTCATCCTCCTGTGGGGAGTAGTTTGCTGATCTTGCCCATTTTTTCTTTTTAAGGGGATTAATCTCAATGGGATCTTCGTTTGCACTTTCAAATGACATTGGGACAGATATGTCAATGGGATCTCCATTTCCACTTTCAAATGACATCGGGACAGACATGTCATCTATATCAATGGTATCAATCATATCAACGAAGGACTGATCACTGTATAAGGCACAGAAGCATAAAATAAATTTCGGTGCAACAATCTTGAATTGTCTGAATAACTTAAAGAATAGTAGCACAAAAATAGTCTGAATGCAAGAGACTGTGAAATGGTGTCAAAATAAGTATACCACAGACAACTATGTTCTGAAGTTGTACTTTTTTGTTCTTGCAAACTGCAATATCACAGAAGCTGTTTTTTTCGCTGAAAGCTTGACTAGATATATGGTTATATATGTTTGCAACAAGACAAGACATTCATGATATATGGACTGTATGGTATGACACCCCTCTTTCATGATATATGGACTGTATGGTATGACACCCCTCTTTCAAGCTATAAATGTTTCATCAGTGAAATGTGTGCTGCTATTTTGGCTGAATGGAGCTAACATCAAACAAAGCAGCTTATAGTAGTGGCACTTAGAAAACAGATCCTGGCAAATTAATCCAACTTTGATGATAATGGAAATAACTAAAAGAATGATCAATGATCTGTAGCAATAATACAAAAAAATAGGTAGTATCCCAGACCTACCCTGAAGAGCACGCTGAGGCCAACATGCCATAAGCTAATGAAAAACACCAACTTTCAGATAGGCCAACATGACTACGAATTATAGATAGGCCCGCACAAGTAAACCGATTGCTCTATATATGAACAAGAACAAGATAGCGACCAAATAATTTCAATTTTGTTAACAAAATTAAAGGGGGATAAAGGTCAAAGCTTTACCTTGCACCAAACAGGTCCACACCGATCTCATCCACGGACACATCCACACCATGGTTGAAGATGGTGGTTGCCGGCGGCAGGTCATATGGAGGTGGAGCATTCTTGTCTGCTGGGGAGGCGGACACCTTCCGCTTGCGGTTTCCAACCTTCTGCGCCACACATGGGACCGCGGGCTGGCCTTGCCGATGTCGTCGCATCTCCTGCTGCGACGGTGGAGGAGGGGGCCTCTGCGACACTCGAGGGGCCGGTGTGGCGGCGTTGGGACGAGGGCCGGTGGCAGCGTTGCGACAAGGGCCGGTGGCGGCGGAATCCATCGGACGAGCACCAGATTTGGGGGTGGCTGCGACGGTCGTCGTTGGGGGTCGAGTGGGAGGCAGCAGAGGCCGATGGGGACCTCTGGGCGGCGGCCGGAGAGGAGGAGCTCGACGCGGCCACCGGGAACCGAGGCGGCGGAGGGAAACGAAGCGCGGGAGATCGGCGCCCGCGGCGGCACGCGCGTGCTCGCGCCACTCGCGCCAAAAGAATGGGGGTATTGGGGGCAGGGTGCTCTTCCCTTTATTTGAGGGATCAGGAGATGAGTTTCGAGGGCTGAGAATTTTTTTTTCTCATTGGAGTCGATAATGGAAGACTGTTGGAGCACCTCAAATCTCCAAAACAACAAAATTTTCTCATTGGGATGGAAAAGGGAGACTGTTGGAGATGCTCTTGCCCCTCGAAGCTATCCGACGGCCGCAGCGCCTTCCCCTCACTGCGTCGCAGCCATGGGGCGCCTTCCCCTCACCGCGTCGAACGCCTGGTTTGGCACTGGCGCGAGTCTCCGATGGCCTGGGCGGCGTGGCGCCGCGCTGGTGCAGAGGGGCCGAGCGGATCTGTGCCGGTGCTGTGGGGCCGAGCGGATCTGCGCCGGGGCCGAGCAGATCTGCCTTGGGGCACCGCGAACCAGAGGCCGGGGAGCTGAGCGGTCGGGCGCAGCGGCGATAGCGAGCGGTAAACCTTTTCCATTTATCCTCTCCCTCTGAACTCATCCCCTAAGAGGGGCTTCAGATCTGATCTGCATACCCATTAGTGTGTAGGGTATTGGTGCCTGGGATTTTGCGTTGACCACCTGGAAATTTGTTGCTGCTGCCGTACACCAGCTGAAGCATTGACGGTATTGTGTAGTTCTGCTCTTTCTTGGCGAAATTTGTTCTTTCTTGTATGGGGAAATTCTGTTTTTGTTTGTTTTGGTCTGAAGCAAATTGTGCTTGTTTAATTTACACCAGTTTTTGTTTTCAGTTTTGGTCTGAAGTAAATGAATCATGAATGGTTCCTTTTTTTTTGTCTTGTTTCTGATGTAGGGAGGGATTGGAGATGATTCCTCTCATGCCAACCAAACCAACTTGGACAACAATGATGGTCATTGAATAGCCTTGTATTTTGTGGTGAGTAGCCTACTCAAAACATGTGTGCTGGTTGTGTATTAGCAGCTGCATATTGCCATCCAAGAACCTGTTAGGAAGCACTGAAAGTTTCTTATTTATATGTTGAGGTTTCTGAGAGAGCTGCAGCAATTGTGGTGAGGCAGAAGAACATGAAGCCATGATGCCGGAGCGGAATGGGCATGTCGATGGACATGAGTGCTTTAACAATGTCACCTCGCTCAGTTCCTAATTCTTTTATTAATTTACTATGCATGATTATGATTCAGTACACATTTATTTTGGCTGACGCAAATGTTGATGTAAAGGCATTCTCCTATTGATGTGTACCCTGCTGTGCAGTTTATTTGTCCTCACTAAGCTGTGCCTTATTATAAACATGCAGCTTTTGCATAGTGCCATCCAACACCCTTTGTCCTAGGCGTTCTCCACCTTTGCAACACGATGGTGAGATCCCTGGTTGTGCGTGGTTCTGCTGTTTGGTGCACAGATTATTTTTGTCTAATGCAACTAACTATGTACTATTTACAACAATTGGATAGGAAAATTTCCAAAATGAGATACGCTTCTTGGTAATTACTAATATTCAACATATTCAGGACTAGCCAATCAAACCAGCGAAAATTCCAAAATGAGATGAGCTTCTTAGTAGTTAATAAAATTATAAGATCATTCACTCTGTAGTCTTTACCCTCAAATCGACAGTGCCAAGACTCACTACAACTGATGCAAATGCATTGCATGTGTATCAGTGCTCTCTTTTTTTATGGACCGCTCCTCACTTCATCCAAGTTTATTCTAGCTATATCTATCTAGCTTTTCTAACTGTAAAAGCTAATGATGTCTACTATGGGTGAATATACTCATTTCTAATATCATACTAATATGGGTGAATTCTTTTATAAAACAAATCTCGGTTCTAAAACTGATTTTTGGTGTACAGTTTTTATTAAGTATGCACTACTGTTCATTTTTGGTGCAACTCATGTTAGCTCTAGGTGACCTGTACAATACTTCTTTATTCTTACTTTGAAGTGCTTTCTGCCCAGACTATCATGTTGGTACTTTTTTGGAGGCATTGCTGACAAAATTAATAGAGATACCACCTGACAAGCTTAAGGAAGCATAAAGTGACATGGCAAGTTACCTTGCACACTTGATTTTTCCTTGTAGTTGACTTCTATAGGATCTCATGCTCATGCTATCACTACTGCAGTCCGTTGTTCTCTCGACTCTGATGTTTTTATCTCATATATCTTGCTGGAAAGTTGGGTACCAATATTTTTTTCATCATGTGCTGCAGACTCTGATGTGACATGAGCTGTAAATTTCTAGAAGGTAAATTGATCTATTTCTCTATTATTGTTGCCATTTGTTTTTTGCCTACAGAACTGAGTTTCTGCCTTCAAAATTACAGATCCTGTATTGGGCAGTAGTGGTATTGGTGCTTCTGAAGTAGTTGCTAGTCACATTTTTCTTAAAAAACAAATCTGCACAATCATTCTTAGATTACAAATCTGCATATTAGGCATGTGGTGCAGCACGAGTGGTGAGCATCACCCACATTTGACAAAAGTTGAAATAGGCATACCACCAGAATTAACTAGCCCTTTTGAATCACAATAACTGTTACATCACTAGTGATACGGTTAGCAGCCTACAACTGGACCATTCTGAATTTTTTATGTTCCTACAAGTATTGATTTACTATATACGCACCAAACATGAATATAACTCTGGTTTCCATCTTTCATGGTTTATGTGCCAAATGTAAATATTGACTCAGATCATTTCTTTTTGATGTAGAGGGCAACTAGAGATGGATCCTCTCTTGTTTCAGCTAACTTGGACCAGAACAGTGGTGGCACTGACCAGTGATGGTTGGAAGCAGTAGCTCATGTTGCCTCTGATTTATGACTTAGGGAGATAGTAGCTTCATACTGAGAGCTGTATGACTTATCTAGCAAATTAGGTCCTCCGCTGACTTGCAGTTGCTTCTTGTATGACTTAGGTTGGCACATGTTTCCAGATGTATGAATTTTTAGTGATGATATATGTATTGAGACATTTGAATTGAACATTTATCGCCTTCTTATGGATGAGTGGTTCATTGAGCTTATGTGAACAGGATCGGCTGTGATTTGGATAGTTCAATTAGCTTTTATGGATACTAAAAATGTGGTTTACTGACAGGAAGCATGAACCTTCCCTGACGGTACAGCAACCGACAGGGAAAGTCTGAACCTTCCCTAATGGTACGCAGCTGACAGGGAAATGTGATCGACAAAAAACTTTTCTCCTGACAGGTGAGAAAAAACGACAGGAAACGCTCTCCTGACGGCAACAACCATCAGGGAATAGTCCCCGACGGTTTTCTGTTAGGGAAAGTACACTATCCCTGACGTTTAGGGAAAGTAACCGTCACGGAAAACCTTTCCTGATGGTTTTAGGTACCTTTCCTGATGGTTTCCTCTGCCACGGAAAAATATTGTTGGGCTCTGACGGGTTATCCCTATTGGTAACCATCACGGAATGCATCAATCTGGGTAAGAGCGCTCAATCTGGGCAGAGCGAGGACATGCCCGCATCAATCTATTCTGCACATCAGCGGCCACGGCAAGCTCGGGCGTGGAGCCCTTGGGGAAGAGCGAGGACATTCCCGCATCCATCTGGGCAGGCACGACGCGCTGTGGGAGAGCGAGGACATCAGTGGGGCGCATCATGGGTGACATGCTGATACTCCCCACCAGTGACCTACTGCTACTGAACGGCGCCGCCAAGGGATGGTCTAGGGCTTCGAGTGGTATGTGGTCCTGACCCGATCCTGTATTTGCCATGGAAGGCGCAGGCGCCACGGTTTCGAGTGCTGTCGTCGGGTGCAAGGCTGTGGCCCTCCACACTGCAGGCTCCCAAGCCGCCACCTTCTCCCTTCATGAGCACCATGTTTCGCAGAGGTAAGGGTGGTGGGATCAACATCAATAGGCCACATCCAACCTAGTTTATAGTTGAGGATCCTCCGGCCATCCTCAAGGATGAAATAGAGTGGCTTTCGGCGAGCTAGCTGCTCCTTGTGACTCAGAGTCGCAACAGCGATGGAGCTTCATTAATGGCATTGGGTGGTGGTGATTTGCAGCGCTACTGCATCGACACAGTGCATTGAGGGCTGATTGGTGGCAGCGAGCATGTGTAGTGCTCCTAGATTGGTTATATAGGGTGACAGAGGGATAGGAAATGCATCCGATGAAGCTCGTCTGGCCATTAATGGTGGTAGTAGCCTTTGACGCTGAGGGGAGTGAAGGAGTGAGTGAAGAGGGGGATTGATGATGAAAGTTACTCCTGCCTTTGATTGTGCATTGATTGATGGGAATGATGATAGCAGCCACGACTGCTCTAGGTCGAGCATGGCTTGGCATTGGCAAAATTGGTGGAGGATTGTGCGTTGGAGATAGGGGATGAGTTACGGGCTATACTCATCAGCGACACGTGAGAGCTAGGAGGCTGGGTGGGCTACGATTGAGGTAGCTAGCGGGGTCCTTGGCCCATGTGAGAGAGGAGGGGAGACAATGGGCCAGTCCGAGAGGATAAAGAAGGTGTTGGCATTTGCGCATGGTAAGCCAGCCGCTGCCTAGGAAGAGGAGGCATGCGTTGGAGGTGGGCTAGACCATCCTGATATGGAAATCGGGTAGGCTGAAATGAAAAGGAAGAAAAAGAGACAAAGGAAGAAGACTTTGGGGTTGGATTTTTCTAGATTTGGCCCAAGACAAGTTTCTAAAATATTTCTAATTTTCACTATTATTGTTTTCAAACATATTTTGAAAATCCTTTAAAATTAATTTTGCAAGACATTTAGATTATACTATGAAATGTCTTTTAAAAACTATTTTGAAGCCTTTATAAGAAAATCATACAAATATTTTTAGTTCCTTTTTGGAACTTATTTTTCAAACATTATTTAATCCTATTTTTTCAATCATATCCAGAATATATTTTCAAAGACTTTGAAAAGTTAAACTTTTCTTTTTTGGGAACTAGCTTACACACATAATTTTCAACTGTATTTTCAAAAATAGAGAAAAAACCTATTTGAGGCTTAGTGAAATTTTATAATTCATTTTTCACTCAAATAAGTTAATGCAATCAGCATCAATGCAACACACTAATTAAAATTAATTAGATTTTTATAAATCCATTTATGGTTATCTAAATGAAAATAAACTAATTAAATATTGGGTAAATTTTATAAAATTATTAAATCATTGATTTTATTTAGTGTTTTTATTCACATCACAAAATGGAGATTTTTTTTGGGGGGTGGGGGGGTGACATGCGCCATAGGCCGCCCCACACACCGGCCCACCACCACCGTTGCCGTCCTCACGTCCTAGCCGTTTCTGCCCACCCCTCTCGAGACACCATGAGAAAGTTGCAAACCGGCAGAAGATGTGGATGGGAGACAATTAGGAGACAATTGGTGAGATTTTGATGGGAACTCATATGGAGAAATGACACATTGTGGAGAGTAGTTTCCAAATTAGTGTCTTCCTGAGGTGGCGAGTATGAAAACTACCAAGGAGTTTCTAGATTGGGACTGCCGTGGCACTGGTAGATCACTCACACAGGACACACAAATATCATATTTATCTTTACCTTCATATTTTCATATAAAAATATGTTGTATTTTTTCTAAATCTCTAATATTAAAAATATCATCCTTGGTTAGAAGAGACGAACGTAAATTTATTTCTATCCACCATCGTGATAGTCAGATGAGACTTGCTTTGCTGGTGACAGATTCCCTGCCGATCTTGATGACTCAATCATTGGGAAACAATACCTAGAGTGAGGAGGCAATAAATCGTCCTCTAAATCATTCCTGCAAGAAGTATAGAACATTATTATGTGCCAGTCTTGATCCATCACAAAGAAAACATAGAAAAAAAATGTGCTAGTGAGTAGGGTTGAAAAAGGATGGATATTTTCAAATCTCTCTCTGTTCGAGAGGGTTTCAAATACTACACATATATAATGGCCCTGTTCGGCAGGCTGTTTTTTGGCTTATAAGCCGGCTGTGGCTGATTTGTTGTGAGAGAAAAACACTGTTCCATGACTGATAAGCCATGCTGATAAGCTCAGCCGAACAGGGGGAATTTGTATATGAATATATTTAACATCTGTACTATGGAAAATTAAATGCTCAAAGATGGATTTCTAAAACATATCTGACGTATCCAAAAGAAACAACTCATGTATTCGTAAATATTGATTCATATTCAATCCGATTTCATCCCTACAAGCGAGCAAGGTTGAATCCAAATGAACCCAAATACACAAAACCTTGAATTATTAGTAGTTTTTTCATTCATCCCCGTTATATTTTGAGATTGCTCAACATTAATCGCAAAACTTACAGTAACAAATGCCTTTCCTTGAACCTTCGCACCAACTATTCTTGTATTTGGTATGATATTGTTTGGCGTCGATCAGGCAACCGAACTTGCATGCCCAGTTGACACACCAAGTTTTCACCCGGTCAGTAGTGAAAAAGCAGTTCTGATCTTCTGCAAGAAGAAGAAAACGGTGGGATTGGGAGTGTCAATTTGCGAATCAACTTGGTCTTCCTTTATATATATATATATATATATATATATATATATATATATATATATATATATATATATATATATATATATATATATATATATATATATATATATATATATATATATATATATATATATATATATATATACAAAAGAGACAGAGACGGAGAGAAAAACCTGCAGAAGACGAGGGATTCTGTACCAACAGAAGTACCAGGAAGAGGCAAATACTCGCGGATTTCACGTCCATCGTTGTTGGATGGAAATGCAGCTTCTCCTACCTCTTCAGGAGAAAGTGACTAATGAGAATTATTTTTGCAACTGAGGGATAGTGCTGCAGCCCCCTGAGTCCTTTGTATATATAATGTGACAGGGGGCAGATTTCGATGCAAGCCCTGGTGGGAATAAAAATTACAATAAGGCTCTTATATATTTCAACTACTCCCTCCGTTTCAAATTATAATTCGTTTGACTTTTTTGACTCTTAGTTTGATCACTCGTCTTATTAAAAAATTGTGTAAAATATCATTTCTTTTGTTGTGGCTTGCTTTATTAACAAAAATCCTTTAAGAATGACTTAAATTTAACTATGTTTGCACAAATTTTTTTGAATAAGATGGGTGGTCAAACATGGGGTCAAAAAAGTTAAACGAATTATAATTTGCAACGGATTTAGTACATATGTTTAGCCCTGATCCAAGCATTATACATCACTGAAGAAGACGGTTACAAAATATTTTCTGTTCAGTTTTGGACCTTGAAAGCTATTAATCCTGTTGGCACCTCAAAGAAAAAGTAATGCAATAAGTATCATGCAAGAAGTAATACCAACACCATCCGTAAAACTTAATAGAAAAACAAATTGGAGGATCCACAATATATGTGAATTAAATATCCAAAATCCTGAACAAGCAAAACACAATTTTTCTTGCATGCGAAATAAAGAGCACAAGTAATTTCCCATTAACAATTAGTTGGCAATCTACTACCTACTCACTCGGTCCCCAAAAGAATACAATTATGAGTTTTGTAACAGTTAAAGTGGTTCACCTTTGACCAAGTTTCTAGTGAATATTATATTCTCATTTATGGTTCTAATTAGATTAATATATATTTATGATATCAAATAAATACTATTAGATTAATTGTGAAATGTAAATACATTTCACAATTAATCTAATAGTATTTATTTGATATCATAAATATATATTGATACTTTTTTATCAAACATAAGATACTAAAATATGACACTAGGCTAGAACGAATTGCATTTTTTCTGGGATGGAGGGAGTACCTAAATAGGAGAACCCCACTATAATATTTTCCTAGCTCCTCATGATGCCATGCCACCCATATTTAATTACATATGTTTAGCCCTTCTCCTAGCATTATACATCATGCGTCGGATGGAGAAGACCATTATAAATATTTTCTATTCAGTGTTTGACCTTGAAAACACTTAATCCTGTTCGAGCATCAATTAAAAATATAATAAGCACAGCAAGAAAGTAATGCCAACACCATCTGTAAATCTTTATTGCAAAATAAATTGGAGGTTCACAATATATGTGAATTAAATATAAAAAAATTATGAACAAGCAAAATCATGTCATAAAAAAGCATAAACAATTTCCCATTAATAATTAGTAGGCAATCTTCTATACCTAAATAAAAGATTCTCACTAAAAGATTTTTCTAGCTCCACATACTGCCACGTCATCACCTATATTTAATTCAATGTGGTCCCAATACCTATCCTGGTTAATTCAATTCAATATCTAAATAGTATTCCCACTATAGATTTTATTAGTTCCTCGTGCTGCCATATCATCGATAAATAATTCATTGTGGTTCCAATACCCATCTTTGTTGAACAAGTCCCATTGATCTCTATCCGTTCATCTCCCTCACATTAATCTCCATTGATCTGAGAGTACTTCTTCCTGATCTGAAACTGAAACTGGAGCCCATCATGATAGTTTGATTAATCAATTAAATACATCCCTTTCTCTTCCCTAGTAATTCAGCCTTCAATTGGAATATATTTTTGCTCCACTAGACTATTTAAAAGGTACCAATGGCAATTGACAGCACAACCACAGAGCTACAGAGCTCTAGCTATTCTTATTTCTTTGTAATTCCGTTTCTAGGAGACATTATTTTATTTTAGGAGGCACGACATTCATCTGACTTAAATCAATTCAGGAGACCAACCATTTCAGAATACAGTAAAAAAATGCCTACCTTTGAAAATGGATTTTCATAGGTGGGCC
Organism: Saccharum hybrid cultivar R570; assembly: GCA_038087645.1. Taxonomy (NCBI): domain Eukaryota; kingdom Viridiplantae; phylum Streptophyta; class Magnoliopsida; order Poales; family Poaceae; genus Saccharum; species Saccharum hybrid cultivar. The sequence goes on from JAQSUU010000368.1 coordinate 4,352,238, forward strand.
TTTTAAGTGGCCTGTCTCAGTAAATAGTCATTTACATAGGCGGACTAGTTAAGAGGCCCATCCTAAAAATTCATTTTATATGGGCCACCTAAGATAAGTTGAACAAGCCAAAATAAGAGCCTCCAAAAGCCCATCAAATCCATTTAGGAGCCCGTTGTCAAGCCCGCCAGCTTCCGCGCGTCTCCCAATGCTGCTGGTGGAGTCCGTGAGCCCTCCGCTGCCATGAGCCCATGAGAGGCCCCACATGGCCGCAGACACAGATGTCACCCCATGCGCATTTGGTGCGGCCAGGACGGCCCTGTAAACGCACACCAGCCGCCGAAGCCATAGATCCAGCGCTGTAGCCATAGCCATAGCCGCCACCGCTTTCACCGGCGTGGTAGCCACCCTCCCCTCCCCCCCCCCCCCGAATCTGGGGGAGCAGGGCTCACCAGATTGGGGGCGCCGCTGTCAGTGCCACCGCACCCGGATTTGGGGGAGAAGGCGTGCACTGACTGGATCTGGGCGAGAAGGGCTCGCCGGATCGTTGGTCGCACAGGAGTCACCATTGCTGGGCGCGCGGGTGCTGCTACCGGGCGCCGCTCGATGTCCACCGCTGGGAGGTCACATTGGCGGCCTAGCACTGCTAGGATTTGCGTGGGGAAGAGAGTGTCAAGTCCCAGTATCCGAGCACAACTACAAGCAGCAGACCACAACCTCGCCATCTCAACGCAGAAGTTCAACGCAGGACTACTCTCCATATCTGAAGGCCGGGCTCCTCTTTACACCCCATGGTTCTACGAAGCACAGCCTTCCTGATGAAAAGAATTCTGCCGTAGTGACGGTCTACAGTGAAGAGCAGCATTATGTGCATACTAACATTACCTTGGACCAGCTGAATGAGATCATGCTGCCAAAGGCAACAGAATACTTCTACCGGAACCCCGAAGCGATGGCCTGCCAAATTCTTTGGAAGTCTAGACATGGCACTGAGTATATTGAGTTCGAGAAGCCAAGGATGGAGGAGATGCCATGTGCAGCACGACAGGTAATTTCTAGGGCAGCTAGTAGGAAAAGGAAGCTGCAGGTGCAACAAGAGCAGGTGCAGGTGCAGGTGCTGGGGAGCTGGAATCGCAAGGTGGCTTTGCTTCCTCAATTCCTGGGTTGCACATGCACCTGTCCGGCTGCGAGGCATGATCCTGGACTGGATTCAGGGGCTCGTTTAGATTGAAAAAAAATTCAACTCGATGAATAGTACCACTTTCGTCTTATTTGACAAATATTATCCAATCGTGGACCAACTAGGCTCAAAAGATTCATCTCGTGATTTCCAACTAAACTTTGTAATTAGTTATTTTTTTACCTACATTTACTACTTCATGTATGGGTCCAAAGATTGATGTGATGGAGAGAGAGTGAAAAAATTTCAACTTTTGGGGTGCATCTAAACAAGGCCCAGATAGGGAAGGAAAGTCAGATCGCAATGCCACCCCCACTGCGCCTGAAAATCTGAATCGATCATGTATAACTTATATTTAACCGTACAATAGGCTCCGGAAGGAGTTTAGATAATCATGGGATTTTTTTTTGTTGCTTCATGTACTTGTCTGCAATCCATGATCGCATCGCGCCCTGTAAACATTGTCTTTTATTTATTTGATTTGACTAGCAATAATTGTCGATTTGATGCCCTCAAACACATGTGAGCCATTACGGGAGCCGGCTGCTTCGCTGAGGGCCCCAGGCTCTCGACAAAGCCTTTAAGGTCCTCGGCAAAGTCTTTGCCGAGCGCAGCTTTCGGTAAAGCGGTCTCGGCAAAAATCCGATCGGCAAAGCCTTCTTTGCCGAGAGCCGTTTATCGGGCACTCAGCAAAGCCTTCTTTGTCGAGAGTCCGACACTCGACAAAGTGCGAAATGAAAAAATGCAAAAAAAAAAACCCGAACAAAATTTTTTTTAATAGGGGGAGGGGCCCACTGGCCAGCGCCCGCCCGTTTCCGTCGCAAGTCGCGGCATTTTTCGCGCAAAATTCACGGCTACGCGGTTGGCGGGATTCGAACTCGTGACCTCTCCCTCGCGCGATACCTCCTCTACCACCTGCACTACACACTCACATATGTCTATATGTCGTTTCGGTTACTCAAATATTATACTAAACTAAGTGAAAATTGATTATTTGAGGCCCTAAACGAATTCAAATCAAAAGGTTGTCAACTACAAAGTTTCATAATCTTTCGAACTCTACATTTTTCATATAGAAAGTTTTTCCATCTGAAGTCTTTTGAAAAAAATCAAATTTTAAAATTTTGAATTTCAAACGTAATTTTGCATGACAAGATGAATTAAAATGAAAAAGTAGTCAACTACAATGTTTCATAACTTTTTGAGATCTACAAACTTCATTTAGGAAGTTTTTCCATCCGAGGTCTTTTGAAAAAATCGAATTTTAAAATTTTAAATTTCAAACGTAGTTTTACATGATAAGATGAATTCAAATGAAAAAGTGGTCCACTACAATGTTTCATAACTTTTCGATATCTACAAACTTCATTTAGAAGTTTTTCCATCTGAGGTCTTTTAAAAAATTCGAATTTTAAAATTTTGAATTTCAAACGTAGTTTTGCATGACAAGATGAATTCAAATTAAAAAGTAGTCAACTACAATGTTTCATAACCTTTCGAGATCTACAAACTTCATTTAGGAAGTTTTTCCATCCGAGATTGTGGTGCTAATATTATTCACAAATCTTATATATCTCTCTTGTAATTTCATAAAACTACATCAGAGACATAGATTTTGTGAACAACGTAATTATCACCTTGTCGAATGAAGAAATGATCAATATAAAGTTTGTAGATCTTGAGAAGTTATAAAACTTTGTAGTTAAAAACTTTTTTATTTGAAGTCGTTTAGGGCACCAAAACGTGGTTTGAAAAATTGCTTTGCCGAGTGTTTTAATTTGGCACTCGGCAAAGAAGCCTTTGCAGAGTGTTTTTTTTACACTCGGCAAAGAAACTTCTTTGCCGAGTGTTTTTTATTTGACCCTCGGCAAAGCCTTCTTTGCCGAGTGCAGAGGCTTTGCCGAGTGTTTTTTATTTGGCACTCGGCAAAGCCTTCTTTGCCGAATGCCCGAGAAAAAACACTCGGTAAAGCCTCCGGCACTCAGCAAAGAAGCAGATTCCGGTAGTGAGCTCTAGGTACTTCCTTTGTCTTGTTTTTTGAGTCAACCAATTTTAAATTTAATAAAATTTCTCTATACATAATAGTATATTTTTGCAGTAAATATAATTGGAAATAATAATGCTGATAGTATTTGTTATTAAGTGTATTGAAACTTGAAATTTATTGATGAGATCTGCTCCGGTGCTCCTCTTGCAAAACCCACAACCTATTAGTTAAGCGTCCTATCTAGCCAGTGCCTAGCTTGAACCAAAGCCGAACCCATCCCTCTCGATCATCAATATGCTTTGTTCGGATTCTGCTCCTATTCACTGCATGCATATATTTCGACTGCACCTTGATGTGTTGCTTCGTCGGTAGCGCCAGCAGAGGCATCCATGGCCGCCGTCGCGGTGGTCGGCCTCACACACGAGAAGCGGCACAGTCGCGCGGACTTGCTCACGCAAAATAGGACAGCGCTGCCGAACCTCCTCTCCGGGAATCGAACGGAATCCCGTGTTGAGGAAGGCAATGGAGGTGTTGCTGGCTGCGAGCACACGATGAAAAGAATCCTCCAATGGATGGAGCCTAGCCTGCGCAGGCTCTCACATGGAAATGGAAGAGATGAATCGATGAACGGGATCCGAAGGAAGGGGGATCGAGTAGACATGAGTTCAGCTTGGGTCTGGGGCTCTGGGCTTGGTGGGCTGAGAACATGCGAGACCCAGTTGAAAAATGATTAAGAAAATATTTAATTAATTAGCTGAGCTGCATTGAGATTCGTGCGATTTTTTTTTTGAAAGAGGAGTATTGGAGCGAAAGCCTTGATTTGATTGACTCTTACAAAGGCAAGACATTTTTTCTGGGACGAAGGGAGTAAAAGAATTTGAGTCAACCCATCTCAGTTTTTTGGCTGAGGAAGCAAAATAAACAAAATTTTGATGTGAGCTAAAATTAGACATGATTTTAAAAGAGATATTTGTAAGGAAGTTGTTATAACAGTGCTAGCTTGAGGTTAATATTTTTTAAACAGGAGATTAATATGTCTTCTCTGGTTTACTTTGAGAATGTACGAAGGCAGAAGTGACATTTGTAATCTTGATGAATGCTCTACTGGATAATAATGTTAAAAGAAGCCGTGAAAAATGGCAGCAACATGTTGGGCCAAGCCGAGAAGGTGAAGACTAAGGACCCGGCCCAGGCTAGCTCGACACTCGCCCTATCGCCTGGAAAATTCAAAGTCAAATAAGTCTGTTGAGTGTTGGGGAAATATTTAAGTCTTCTACATGGACTTGCTACTTGCTCGATTTTTATTATTTCTAAAAAATCATAATTTACTATTTTAATCGCTTTTGTTCTGAAGGGCAGGCCTGGTGCAGATGGTGAGTGCTAGCTCACCGAGTCACCAGGTCCTAGGTTCGAAGCCGTCTCTCTGCAGAATTTTTGCGGGGTAAGACTTTGCTTTGATTATTCCCTTCCCCAGACCCCACTCGTGTGGGAGCCTCTGGCACTGGATCTGCCCTAATCGCTTTTGTTCTGTTAGTATATTTATTTGACAGGGAAATTGGTTTTCATTTTTCCCATCGATTTGTATTTTCTATCAGCTTCTCACCGGCAAGGAAATTTCGGTGTCTAGTAGTGTTAAAAATAATTCCATTCATTTTTTTATTCCTTTTTTTAAAGACCCGGTTGCCCGGCTATATATTAATAAGATGGAAGAGAGTTTACAACCTAGAAGTGCGAGAAGCGCAGCCCCCTGCAACAGACCACTACAGGGGTGTTATAGAGCATTAGCTAATTACTCACAAAATGATTTCCAACAAACAGAGGTCTGAGGACCTTTCCTCCAGCACTAGCTCACAAGAGGGATTCGTCTTTGATCCGAGTGAACACCTGTGCCGCCACATTTGTTTGTTATTGAAAACAGCGGCATTCCGTTGGTTCCAAATGCACCATAACGTGAGGATAGCCAAAGTGTGGGCCTTTTTGCTTCCCTTCTCTATCATCTGTAAGAACCAGTCTTCAACGTCCATTGCTTCGCCCCATTGTGCAGGATGCAAATTCTCACAGTTACTCCAGTTAGCTACATGCTCCCATATGATGCAGGAGAAGGGGCATTCAACGAACAGGTGCATGGCAGTCTCCACGTTCCGAATACAAAGCCCACAAAAATAATTGTTTTCCCAGCCACGCACCTGCAACCGTGCCGCTGTCCATAGTCGGTCATGTAATAGCAACCAAAGAAAGAACTTGCATTTTGGAGGTGCCCACACTTTCCAGATCAGCTTGGGGAAGTTGGAGACTATGCTGCCGCTGAATTGGATGCTATATGCGGATTTGGCAGTGTATTTTCCCGAGGGTCCAGCTTCCGGCAAATCTGGTCCTCCTCTGGGGTGTCTAAATTTAGTCCCATGGATTGTAGCACGCCCCAGAGTCTAAAGAACTCCGCGAGGAGATCATTGTTCAGGTTGTAGGCAATATCTTTGATCCAGATGCCATTCTAGAGAGAATCACGGCTGTTGCGGACAGTGACTGTTGTAGCTTCTGCAAAAAGGGTGGCGTCTACATTGTCAATCGGAATTGTCATTCCCAACCATGCCCTCTGCGGTTCTGTCCAGGAACACTACAACCATTGTAGGCGAAGAGCTATGCTGAACCTCTCAAGATCTAAGATACCCAATCCTCCAAATTCAATTTGCTTAGCTATTAGAATCCATGCCACCTTGCACTTGCCGCATGTTATTTCACTATCACCAGCCCATAAGTAGCGGTGGCGTGCTTTGTTTATATCTTCAGTTAGCTGCTCACCTTGAGTGCAAACAGGAGGTAGATTGGGATTGTGCTGAGGACCGAACGTACCAGCTCGTGTTGTCTAGCTGCATTTAGGAGCCAACCTTGTCACCCTGCTAGCTTCGTCCTTTTTTTGTCAATGATGCTTTGGACGTGCACCAATTTCAGCCGACCCAATGTGAGGGGCAGTCCCAAGTATTTGATTGGGAAGGATACTCTCTGGCCTGCGAACGGTTCAAGGATTTGGTCCAAATCTAGTCCTAGGCATCTGATAGGCGCAACTAAATATTTTGCAAGATTCAGCTTTAGGCCGCTGGCATTTCCAAATTGCTCCATAATGTTGAACAGTGCAGCGACCTCTCCTTGCACCGGATTGAGGAAGATGACGGCATCGTCAGCATACAAAGACAGCCTCGGAGAAAGTGGATCGCCCTGACAACGTCCTTTGCCAGCGATATCTAGAATCCTTTGCAAAGCATCAATAGCTACGATGAACAGGTACGGAGAAAGCGGATTGCCCTGACAACGTCCCTGTGCATGGTTTATTCTCTTCCTTGGGACTCCATTTAGCAGCACCGAGTGCGCGCTTCTGAAAAGGAGGCTTAACCAGATAACATGGAATGACAAAAACACTTTGTCATGACACGTGCATTGGCATGGCAAAAATATGTTGCACATTTTGTCATGACACGTGCATTGGCATGGCAAAAATATGTTGCACACTGAACATGTAAGAAGAGTTTACTGCAGCATATTAACACCAAAAGCTTGCCACACCATTTTGGACCTGTGTGGTAAGGCTACCATTAAGGGTATGCTGCTTAAAAATTTTCATATACAGGTTCATAAAATTATTTGGCAATTTGGTAACAATGTCAAATTTGCAATGCAATTCGGTTTGCATGCACTAAATAATACGACGAGTCTTAAATTGGAGATTATGTTGAAAGCATCCATAAATTACAATATAAATAGTTCAAATAACAAAAGTTTTTTTTTGTTACAAAGATGTGAAAAATAGTGAGCAGTGATCACAAGCCAATTTGAACAGAGAAACTACCGTCGAGCACAGAAGCATGTCATACTGCTATAATTCCTGACATGTGAATATTTGTGTCATCATCGTAAGTCCTTGCCATGTACCACACGGCGGTTTGAAGGTGTGTACACCATCATCTGTACACAAAGACGAATGCATCGCTCAGTACTTTAGAGCAGTTACAATAATGGGTTTATAGCCAAGTTAGTCAGCATTTTTGCTGATGTGGAGGAGAGAAGAGAGGAAAGAGAAGAGAACTTGGCTCTTATGCAAGCAACAAGCTGGACACGGAACCATAGGCATCTGTAGGCCTAAATAAAAGTGTATGTGAGGAGAAATAGGAAAGAGAAAGTAAGACATGGTACCATATAATAATAAAAAACTTTTCTAAAGTCAAATAGGAGATAACTATTGTATAGATTGGTTCTTATAACTTGACTTATAGCTAAGCACTTGACTCTATTATTGACCATGCTCTTATTCCCTTGTGCGTAAGGCAGAGATGTCTTTATCAACAAGCAAACAGACCCCAGAGATTTCCACGTTGTATCTTGCTTTGTCGGGGCCGTGCTAGGGGCGTGCAAACGATGCTTAGGGCTTCTAATTACCAGGGCCCCCAAATTTTGTTGGATTTACTAGCGACCAACTATCGCTCCATCTTAGTTCATCACCAGGTGTGTGCAAACTGCTAGTGACTGCCAGCTATAGGCCTAGCTATAGGGGATAAATTCAAGCCCATGCCGTTAACTTTCGTGCTTGATGGATTAGCACTGGAACAGGCATGAGTCAGGACTGTTATAAAAAAGTCCTAGGTCATTTTAATCTTTTCCTTCGATTTGAATTTACTATCCTTCATATCATTATATGAACTATTGTTTTTTTCCAGGCAACCATTATGTGAACTATAACTATCTCCTTCGTATGATTACGACTAGTGTTCTAAGGTTAATCATATATAACATATGTGTATGTATAATTGATAATTATTGTAGTCCTATTTATCAAAGGATAAATGGTCATTTTTCAGTTTAGTACAGGGCCTCAAATTTTACCGGCATGGCCCTTTGTCCTTCGGTCCTTCCCCAACATTCACCTACTACCCTACATTTGACTTTGCATATACAAAATGTTCACTACTTCAAAATTTATGGCTGTTAGCAATTACAAAGTGACACATGCCAGCAGGAAGACTCTCATGTTGCTGTTTTTTTAGAATTACACGGTACAATGTAGACGTCCACAACACACACGCACACTCACCCCCTATAAACACACTACGCAAATATCCTGCCTGAAGGAGGGAATTCTCATCGTGGGGCCCAAATCATCTCCATGCGCTGAGGAAGGGTGTCTGTGGGTCTGAGAGGCAGATTGACGCAGAGGACGGCGATAGGGAACGAGAGGGAGCGCAGCTGTGGCCAGCATGGAAGAGGATTTAGCGCCAATGTGCACTTGGTCTGCTCCCCATCTCGTCTACTGCTTCTACTTCTGCTTCAGCTATGCGTGTCAGAGTTGAGTCGGACTACATTAGAGCAGATTCACTCGATGTGATTACAACAGTAGATCAAGAATAAATGGCTCCTAGCTACCTAGTTGCTGGGAATATGGATTGTTAGAGTAAACAGGACTGCCCATGAGGCCCAATGCAAAACAACAAATATTCCACCATTCTATTCTCCTTCATGGTATCATTCGCCTAGGTTTAGATTCCAACCCTAGCCGCTGCCAGCTTCCGCAACCGTGCGCCCCCGAGGAGAGATCGATCTCCACCGAGGGCAGTGCCACCCCTTTAGGTGTGGGATCCTATTATCCCACTGCCATCCTTATCGTCAACCAGTAGCACCAGATCCTAATGGATCTCACCCGGGTGTCACCGTCCGTCGGTTCACCATCCTTGTGTCGACCTTCGCCATACCCATGACGACCTTCTCATCGCAGGGTCATGCCTCGCCATGAGGTCTGCCCAGTGTCGCATCTCGCCTCACCCACAGTGCTGCCCATGGCGGCGGGCAACATCAGCCACGCGGGCGCACTCCTCCTCGCCATCCTGAGGCCCGCGGCAGCGGCCGAGTGTGGTCCGCCTAGGCAGAGCGGCGAGCGACGAGAGCCATGCGGGCGCACTCTGCCAGGACCTAGTGGCGGGCGACGTTAGCCACGTGGGCATGATTTGCCTCCGCGGCACAGGTATGCTCCACCTTGTGCTATGCCTCGACCGCGCATGCGTGTTCCACCTCGAAAGGAGCTAGCCTCAACACGCTGACCTCATCATCCACCATGCACTGGCCCGCACGCCCTCTGCCCCATCGGGCTTTGCCATTCTCCTTGTCACTGGTTTCACCATGTGGGTCAAGAAGAGGTAAGAGGACCAGGAGACCCTTGCTACTCATACCCAGGACTCCAACATGAGATGTTGCTATTGTATCCTTCTTGGTTTGCCCAATCATTGATTGGGAAGGAGTCACCCACTACCCGTCGACCTTGTGCCTACTTCTCTGGCATCAGCACCGACTTCACCAACATCTACATCTTTGACTGTGCGGCCTGGTTAGGACATGTGATGCCAAGGGGACCCTTCCTGCGTCGTTTCTTGTTCATTCAGTCCGCACGTCTACGTCTTTGATTCATCATCACCATCACAGATCAAGACGCCACCGCTGACTTCTTCCATCATCACTCCACCTCGTGTGTACTCAGTGCATACAACCGATTAGGCGCGATCCACCCGGCTCCCATGACATCCATCGCCGGGTCCTACACGCATCATCTTCGAGCAAAAGGGTTGCTGGCTTGCTATTGTGTCGCCTTGTTGGGCTGCAGCACCGCCGCCCGTGTGTCCGCTGCGCCATTGCATCTATGCCATGTGTCCACACAAGGTCTTGATTTTGCCGATCATGTCTTCACCAACAACTTGGAGCACTACCTGAGCGTGAGGCTGCCACCACCCTGTGCGTGAGGCCATCGCTGCACATCCCCGCTATCACCACACCCTGTGTCTGAACTACTCACTCCTGAGCTGATAAAGACAAGGTCTGATCTTACGATAGGTATGATAGCGTCGATTGGTGGAGACTCGACGTTCATGATCTAGGCTTCGAACCAAGACTGATTTGGACCCCCGCAACCGTTACACCACAGCTCCATTGGTTATCAACCACGCGAATGCGATTGACCTCGCCAAGAAGGCTTTCCTGCAAGCGAATCGAGAACACGAGCAAGAACAGGTAAAACGCAATTTGAAATTGCAAATAAATATGAGGCTCACGAAGTTGGGGTCTCACAAACCGACGGCGGCAGCGAAACTGTTGTCAACAGAATAATCTAAGCAAAACCCAACCCTAATGTAGGTGGCGGCTACTAATTATATAGCCTAAGGGGTGTCCAAGGACCCCTATTCACGTCCCTAGGGAGCGCCGACACGTTACAAGGCCCAAACGGCCCAAAAGACGGCAACACAGCGCCCTAACAGATTCTGGACGCTGACTTGTTTCGACGATTCCCATTGATTCTGAATAGCTTTTGACATGGGACCACTTGGGTTGGCTTCCTTATCAAATAAGCTTTCCATCCATATGTGGATCATTGAAAACGGAGTCCGAGCGTGTCCTGGGTGACCAATTCAAGGCATACTGGTCCTAGATTCCGAGGTGGACTCAAACTTGATTTGGGCCTCCACCTTGGTGACTCGAACCGGATAAGCTTTGGGCCTCCTTCTCGATTTGGTTGCCCTTGCCGATCTCCTTGGCCTCCATGTAATTCTCCAAGCATGGTCATATGCGTGGAGGCCATGTCCTCATCATGAGCTTCCACTCCTGTCCATACTACTAGCCTTTGGGTTCAATGCATCCACTGCCGCATTGCTTCTTCTTCGTCTAGCACAACCATATCGTTAGCATTGCCATCTGACCCCACCTACTTTGTCTACTCTGACAGCCATGTGCCGCATTGACACCCTCTACCCCACCATTCTGCGCAACGCAACCGTTGCCGAGTCCTTCTCTGCTAGTCCCTTAGACGCTAATGCATGGTTGGGGCCCACTACCTTGTACGTGTGGTATTGGCAACACCGACATGTGCTTTTGTCCCCAACGCACTGCTAGGTCTTGCAAACCCTGCCCATGCCTCGGTCTAGGTGGCTTGACCGCACCAACTTCAACATCGGCCCTCCCATTCCTACCTTGTCTGCCTCGATTGCATCGTCACATTCATCTACTTCTTCGACGGCCCTGACTGCGTCAACCTCAACATCGCCCCCTTCCACAACGAGTGCCTTGATGCGTCTCTGTCATCATCATGGTACCTCTTGTGCTTCCATCAGCATGGCTACCTCGATTGCTACATTGCCCATGACTATCTCTAGCACAACATCCTCAACCATGGCTCCTCCACACTCACGCTCGGCTACCTCGACATCGGCACAAAGGGCTACCACCTTACAGAGGACTCATTGGCTTATTCTCCAACCACAGCATATGCAACGCATCGACTGTTATGACTGTGGGGGGTGTTAGCTTGTCAGCTTCTTGTGGGGGGTGTTAGAGTAAATAGGAATAGTACCACATTGTCTACCCACATGAGGTGTTAGTCCTATGTACCGTATATAATTAGCCCATAAGGCCCAATGCAATACAACCAATATTCCACCAATTCTATTCTCCTTCATGGATGTTTGCGTCATCCACAACCATAGGTACTTGCTAAGTGCCAGATGCGATGTCTGGTATAGATGACAAAGGCTTCTCTGAATTTTTTATTCACTGTTGTGTAAGGTAGAGATGTCCAAGTTATATATATCATTTTGATGTACATAGTCATACATCTTTTTTCAATCAAAATGCCTACCATTTTATGCTTGTTGGCGATTATAACGCAGCATGTGCCAAAGGGAATATTTTCTTGTTGCTATTGAAGTGTTGAGTCAAAAAGGGCAACAATTTTTCTTTTTGTCAAAGTCTAGCCAAAAAGCATGGTGAATTTCTCAATCAAAGTTAAAAGGCAATAGTCTAGGCAATGCTTAGTCAAAACTCAAAAAGCATTCCCTTGTCGAGTGTTGGTACAAATTAATGCACACATAATTATCTATAAGCACATAGATATTATACCGTTGTAGCATTTCACCGAGAATAACCCAGTTTTAATATTGAACCCAAAGGAATGGAGGTGAAAATAACTAAGTCATAACACAACCTAACTTCACAACCAAGGTCAGAGAGTAGGAGTATAAAGGAGAATGCTGAGGACTTCTAGTTCTAACTTTTGGTAAGCTTTGTCTTCTATTGTTCAGTTCTAGGGATATTACTAGAGAAAACACAGATAGAGTATGTTTCCTATAGTAACACGTTCCTGCTAGGCCTACTAACGGGAGGTGGACTACAAAGGATTCAACGAGGCTATAAAAGTCACCCTCGCGAGCTACCACCGATCTAGAAAATAGGGTATATCTACAAGTAACCGAGTCTAAGCACCACGCTTACACTACGAATACTACTTTAACCTAGGAGCTACAAGGATCAATGTACTCAAAAAAGATTCGCAAACCTAAAGAACAATATGAACTAGATGCTTACTTGAATTAGGAGTTGATTACCAGAGAAATCTCAGAAGCAAGCTGAAGAAGAACTTGATTCTGCTAGGTACAAGCCGTAGGGAGAGCACCGACAAGTCGGGGCTCCTACAAAACTCTTTCCTTTCACTCTATCTCTTTATCTCTAATACAAGGCTAGATCCTATGGAGACTAATCTTCTCTTAATTACTAGCTCTAGATCCTGGTGGACATATGAAATTAGGGTTTCCGGTTTCTCAACTCTCAAGATCTAACTTGACTTATGCCCTGGGGGGTGAGGCTGGTATATATAGCCCTAAGCATCAATTCTCAACCCTTGGATCAAACTAACTTGAAATAACGGCTGAGATGCATCTTAGGAGGCGGTGGAGAACCGACGTAGCGAAGAGGCTGATAGTGGGGCCCACCAATGGTCAGGCGGCCCCACATGTCAGAGACATGTGGTCCCCCTCGGTGGAGAGCTGTAACATCCCAGATATTAAGAAACAATTAAAACTTGATTATGAAGCATCATCAAGCATAAACATCAAATGACATGCCATTAATGCACTCATGTTGCACCAGTTATTTTAATCATGTTGCATGTGTTGCATATGTTTCATATGCCATGTTTCGCATGTTACAGAAAGAGTCTCACATGTTGCCTTGCGATGTTTCATATCGAGTATGGCTATGTTTTGAAGTAAAGTTTCATAGGTTTTGATCAATATTTCGTATGTTTCATATATATGTTTCACATGTTTCAATGCAATAGTAATCTGATATGTTGTTTTTACTAGTATGCTTAATATGTTAATAATGCCATGTTGCTTATCACATGAAATAATGTTTTATTAGTGTTAAAGGATTAATCATGTTGTAGTTAAAAAGAATAATCAATTGAATTCAAAACTCTAAATTTCAAAACCCTGATTTTACCCATTTTGAAATAATTCAAAAAGTAAGCAAAATTTGAGAAAAAGTTTAAAACCAAGTTTGTAGATCTTTTCAAGGTCTACAAGTTTGGTGTTTTAAGTTTTCAAAGTTTCAATACAAAATTTTGAATAAAACTGAAAAGATGCAAATTCCAAATTTGAATTTCAACTCAATTTCAAAAAAAATAGGCATAATTGGGTGATGGCCCAATTATGAAAGTTGTAGATCTTCAAAAGTTGCAAATTTTCTATTTTTACAGATTTTCAAGTTTTATTCAAAAATTTAAAGTAATTTTGAATTTTCTGAAATCCTAAAAGTGCTCCCATTTGAATTTGATTTCAAATTTCAAAAACTATTCAAAATCTGAGTTTGGTCCGAAAAGCAAAGTTGGAGATCTCGAGAAGTTGAACAACTTTCGTTTTTGGAGATTTTAAAGTTGCTATGCAAATTTAGGAGTAATTTGAAGAAAACAGAAAAAGAATAAATGAGGTGGTTTTAGCTGCTACAGTACCGCGCGAGCAGCCTGCTTGCCTGCTCACCGTCGACGTCGCTGGCCTTCCAGGCATATCCATGCCACCTCTTGGCCCTTCTTGCATATTCTTCATCTTGCCACCTCCTCCCCATCAGCGCCGGCCCTGACTTTTTGGAGGCCCGGGGCGAAACAAACAATCCGGGGCCCTTTGTACATACATGATATTGATAGTACTAAATGTAAATATATATATATATATATATATATATATATATATATATATATATAAACACTTAACTGCGTATGTAAAAGCAATATCCATATGAAACAAATCATAAATATTAAATTACCTTAAAAATTTCTTCTAACATGCCTCGATGCGAAGTCATTGATGATAGTATCAATATCAATCTCATCCAACAATCGCTTCTCAATGCATAATGTTGCCAAACCATTTAACCTCTCTTGAGACATTGTAGATCTCAAATAGTTCTTCAACAATTTTAATTTTGAGAAGCTTCTTTCAGCAGATGCCACAGTCACAGGCATAGTAAACAAGATCCGATAAGCAATAGAAGCATTAGGATAACAATCAGCTTTTGTAACAAACTCAAAAATCTCCATGGCTGTCATCGATGTATCTGGCAATGTGAATTGTAGAACACTTAACTCAGAAATTAGATCATTCAAATCAATGTCAGATGATCCATTTAGAGAGAAAACTGCTGCCAGTGTTGTGCAACACACTTTTAGCTCAGGACCATCCAATGCCTTCAAGTTTGCTGAACTCATTAAAAATCCAAATAATTCTCTGAATGATTCTAATTCTTGAAATCTAGTCTCCAATGAACCGACTGCCATATCAATTATAACCGCGAAGTAACTAACTTTAAATTCCTTCTCACCATCCAAGAGTACTTCCTCACTATTATTTTCATCAAAATGTTTCTTTCTAAGAGCACGGCGCTTTACTGGGAACGATGGCTCGACACCCATTTCAGATGCAACTTCCTTTGCATTGACCTTACTAGAAGCATACCCATCAATTCTATAGGTTTTAAAATAATCCATTATGCCTTGTATTTGCTGCATGGTAGACTCAATGCACATAGATGGTGACTGCAACTTCTTGCTTACTTTATTAACAGCAAATAAAACATCATGCCAAATAACCATGCCAAATATAAATTCAAAGCTGCCAAGTACTTCAAATAAATTCTTTGCATCACTTCTATCCTTTGGTTCTACATCTCTATCTTCACTCAATGCAAGTAAAGCTGCCCTTAGCTGTGGAGCTTGATATCTAATTGCTGCAACACTTTTAATACGACTCTCCCAACGTGTGTTGCACAAAGATTTCACAGTTAAACCATCAACATGATCAAGCAAAAAATTCCATCTTTTAGTAGAACCAGCAAATAAGACATATATCCGTTGCCAATTCCAAAAAAGGAGTCAGCTTTGCTACAAGACTTAGCCATGTCACAAAGAGTAAGATTAAGACTGTGGCAAGCACATGGCATATACAAAGCTCTTGGATTTATATCACGCAATCGACTTTGAACCCCCTTGTGTTTTCCTTTCATATTAGAACCATTATCATAACCTTGTCCCCTAATGTCATCAATATTAAGACCAAAGGACTTAATGGAATCAACCAAAACATTGAAGAGCCCAGAACCAGATGTGTCATCTACTTTTAGGAAACCAAGAAAGTACTCCTCTATTTTAATTTTACCTTCACTCATGTTAACACATCGAACCAACAAAGTCATTTGTTCTTGATGACTAACATCTGGGGTGCAATCAAGAATAACTGAGAAATATTTGGCCTCTTTCACAATCTTGATGATAGAATTTGTAATATCATAAGCCATAAGAGAAATCAACTCATTTTGAATTTTGTGACTAAGATAATGATAATGAATATCATTATTTTGAATACGTCTAAGATGGTCTTGCATTACCAAATTAAATTCTGCAACCATCTCAACACAAGCTAAGAAATTGCCATTTTGGTCATTATAAAGCTGCTCGTTAGATCCTCGAAAAGCCAAATTACGTCTACCAAGGAATTTTACAATGGCAACTATTCTCATCAGTACTTGCCTTATGCGCTCTTTTTCCTTGGAGATTTGCTGCTGTAACTCTTTATCAATTGTCTCTTGTTTGCCTAATCTAGTTCTCAATTCATTCCATGAGTTCATATTGGTAATATGCTCAACACTAATTTCATGTTCCTTCAGCCTCTCATTGATATGTTTCCAGTCTCTATACCCATCATTCGCCAATGAACTCTTGCACTTTTTAGAATTAAAAAGCTTACAGCAAAAGCAAAATACTTTATCCAAGTGTTTGGAATAAACTAGCCATTTCCTGTCACGTAGTTCTCCATTACTCATTTTTCTATGATAATGAGAATATGCAAAATGCCTTAAATTATCATCGAAGGGGAATACAATATTATCTTCTCTTATAGGCCCCTTTTCAACTAATATATCTCTTGCTTTATTATCAAGATTATCCCAATTTCTTGGATCATAAATATCCATGTGACACACCGGTTCCTCATCAAGATTACAATTTTCTGTAGTATTTGAATTAAATATGTGCTCATCATTACTCACATTGTCATTAGGAGGACCTTCGCCTTCATCTTCTGGAATAATCTGTGTTGGTTCCTTCCAAACAACTATTGCCAACTCATTTGGATCTCTTGAAGTGTTCGGATTATTCTTCAAAAACTTGTGCATAGAACCCCTCTGTGATTGTAGGAGCTCATCTATTCTTGCTTTTTTTTTCCTTTTCTCACTGCCGGAAGCATACTTTCTTGATCTTGATGACATGATGCTGTTAAGATGTAGAGAAACAATTAGTTAAAAAAGGTAACTCATCTCCTGGAATTGCTAGCTCGGACGCTCGGTGAGTCAGTGTAGCTCACCACCGATCGTCGATTCGTCGAATCGTCGTCGCTCGTCTAGGTCGGCGGAGTGCCGGAGTCGCGGAGATCGCAGCGCCGTCGCGCACTCGCGCAGGACTGCAGGAGCAACAGCTGCGCCCACGCGTCTCGCGTCGCTGGCCGCCGCCGCCACGCGTGTCGCGTCCGCCCGCCGGTCCGCTTCCGCGTCACCTCAGACCGCGTCGCCACCGCAGACGAGATCTCCGAGACTCCGAGTCGAGTCGAGTGTGCGTGTGGCCTGGCTTCTCGCGGACGCTAGCTGCGGACACCAGCAGTTACTCAGTTAGCAGGCCAGGAACGTTCATACTGGGCCAAATACTAATGGTGTTTGCATACCTGGGAGGGGGCCCTGCCAACATGGGGGCCCAGGGCGGCCGCCCTGCTTGCCCGCATCCAGGGCCGGGCCTGCTCCCCATATGTCATACTCTTTTGAAGTGGAGAACCTTGTCTTCTCCTCTCCATTTCACTCTCTCTTCCTCCCTCGTTCTCTGTCTCTTTCTCTCTGTTGGGCAGCAGAGGCCAAGGCCGAGCAGGAGCAGCAGAGCAGCAGCGGCGCTCTTTCTCCTTTCCCTGCCGGTGCTGCTCCTTCTCCGTTTCCCCACCACAGCAGGCGCCCCAGTCCCTTCCCTTTTCCCGCTCCCTTGCCGCCGGCAACCGCCACTGCAGCAGCAGCCGCCGCCATGTGCAGAGCCACCAGCTCACGTGGCCGAGTCGCCATGGGCCATCTCGGGCCAAGCCATGACCGCCAACGAGTGCGTCCGACCATGGAGATACTCCCTCGCCACTCTATCGTCGTCGGCAAGCATCACGGTGGCCGGAATCGACGCTTTCCCGAGCTCCCCTGCTCTTATTTCGCGGCCAGGGACCTCGCGCGACAATTGAAAGTTTTATAGGGTTCCCAATGTAAATCTCGTGACTCATATGAATAGTGCGCACAGTGCAGTTTTTCTTTTTCTTTTCTTTTTTTCGGCTGAAACTTTGGAAATTCATAGCAAATCATAGAAAAATCATAAAATAGCAAATAAAGATGTTTTGGAATCCTCATGACTAGATCTATGCAGTAGAGTCATAATATGATCGGTTTTAGTAGAAAGTTTTTGCTGTGTGTAGATGGTTATTTATTTGTCTTGGAAATTAGAGTTTTCAAAAAATAATTAATATCTGTAGATTTCATGCTCCAATTGATGTGAAATTTTTAGAGTAGTCTCCTGATGCTATGTATGTGTTGTGGTAAAAATTTCATGACCATTGGATGTGATATGATTGAGTTATTGCTTCTTCTTACTTAGTGATGGATAAATAGTGTTAAATTGATTTACAGTTAAATTGAGGAAGCAAATTGTGTTTTCTGTAGATATGGTAAATACAAGAGTTGTTTAGAACTTCCATATATTTCATTTCCTAGAATTTCATGATTTTAAGTCTAATGTTTTGAGAGTTATAGATTTTGCAAGATGCCTATTAAATTCTGCTTACTTTCTGACCTGATCTGCAAGATGCAAATGTTTGGGCTATTTAGCTTATGAATCATCTCTTGGCAATATTTATAAAGTTATAGTACTTTTTATGAGCTTTCCAAAATGTTAAGAACCACTGTTGTTGGTAATCTAGAACTCTATTTATAGCTGTTGCAAGTGAGGTAACAGTTTCTGTCCAAATCTGGACAGAGATGTCTTTGTGGTGTCGTTTGACCTTGTTAGCTATAGGATCGTCTTAAGGTGATAATAAGAAAGTTATTAACAACTTGATAAGCTTTCTAGAAAGCTAAGGGACATGTCTTGTGGATGGGTAAAACTCCAGATTTGCTCCTCTGAAGTTACTGTTAGTCTTTTGTCTAGAATTTTGTGCAGACCTAGAACTTTGGCATGTTTGCCCTGGTTAACTTTGAAATTAGCTTTTGATGCAATTAAACAAATTTAGTTAATTATCTAAGCTTTACAAAAAGTCTAAGATCACCTTTGTTGGATGCTTAGATCTTTAGTTATGGTTGAGTGAAGTTATGTATATGCTGCTGTCCTGATTCTATGAAAGTCTTAAATTGGTTGTTTAAGTTAGCTTATGTGAAGATCATAAATGATTCTTTAAGCTAAGATATGCTTAACGTTACATACTGCTTGTGCATGCCTTTTTCATAATGTAGCTTTGTCAGTAAGTTTGTATGCCAAATAAACTCATAACTTGTATGTTAAATGTGAGATGCTTCATTATCTTAGCATAATAAGTTGTGTAATGCTTGGTTGTCTAACTTAACTAGTGCTTAAGTTAGGTTGATATGATCATAGCTTTGACTTGCTTAACTAATGTAGTAAGATAAGTGTTGCTTTCATGATGATCACATGGTTAACTTGCTTATAATAATAAGTAACATGTATGTTATTAAACTTGATCGTTTCTTAGATGCAACCTCTTGGGTAAAAAAGTAAAAGTTATAGATTTCCATGTATGTTGTTTGTGCATGTTTTTCCCTAGTAACATCTTTAATTGGAAAGCATGTTTTGATAAGTAAACCTTTGCCTTGTTAGAAGAACAACTAAAAATGCTTTATGATAATTACTTGTAACTGTACCACGAAGGAAAGTTGTACTCAAGTAGATAACTAATGTTTATCCTTTTTAAATGTCTCTTTTATGCTATGCCTTGTTCATTATCATGCATCATGGCATGCATTCCATCATGTTAAGCATCGCATCATTTATATACGTGTAGTACCTACGACAGTGAGAAGATTCATGGTGAACAAGTGATGACGAGGTTAGTGTTGATCAATCTTCAGAAAGGTGTCATCCACCCGTGGTGTTGGTGTCAAACTTGACTTCTACGAGAACTAACCACCGCTGCAACACAGGCAAGCCCCGGACATACAACCACTCTTCTATTTTAAAAATGCTTTATTACACCTTAAGTCTAGTGTAATGTGCATTATGTTAGTAGGAGTTGGTTGATACCGTTGCTGCATGATTACCTTGATCTACATTTATATCTAGATGATATCCCACAAGTATATGTAGGTCGATCTCTTATGCTTAGTAATGCTTAGACTTCGGTAGAAGTCGAGTAATATTTCCTTTGATTGCAAGAAGAAATTTATTACTTGCTTCTCCTGACCTAATGACAGGTCATGAGAGCATGTGGAAATGAATATAAGAATGAACTTGAGACCGGACGGGGCATGGGAATCGTCTTTGGTGGTTGGTCCCGTCTGTGTCGGTTAAGGACCGTTCGTTGTTGGCCCTCGAGTCAAGGAGTTTTTATTAATACTAACCATGTAACCATGTCGGGTAAGCCTTACCTCGGTTATTCCATCACGAGAACGTCTAACCTCGCACTGGGAGTGGAGAGATGGCGAGAGTAGCGTGTACCCTCGGGGCTAGAATCGGGCCGGGTTCGAGGAATACTGTGCTCTCGGGTAGCAATGGACACGTTCTGGTTTTGGGCGACCCAAGTAAGAGTTGATATATGCAGGTCAAGGACTTCCATATGTCATGTGGTTAGGAAGCCCCAGCTGGGTAGATGAAGCGGTTCGAATCATCGTTACTCTGCGAGAATGGAGTCTTGACCTTGCACCAACATCGTAGCAACAACTGGAACATGATTACTGTTGGACTTGAGATGGAAAAGAAATGAATAACTAGTGTAATGCTTATAGTTATGATTGAGATAGAAACAGGTGCAAAAGTTAGCTATAATTAGGCTATACTAAAACTGGAGCCAAAACCTAATTGAAAGTTTGAAAGCAAGGATGCACTGGGAGTAAGCTTTTCTGCAAAACTTCTCTTTTCTAGCTTCACTAATTCCCTTAAGCCAGCATATCCTTGGAGTCTTTTCTTTTTGTCAGTTAAGTCTTGCGGAGTACAATTGAGTACTCAGGGTTTGTTAACCCCTGTTGCAGGTACTGACGGGTACTATTAACCGAGGTCATGTCGGTGGGCTCGATATGATATAGTTGTCCTCTCCTGACTTAGGTGCTCTACCTAAGTTGTCTTCTGTAGTTCTGCTCGGCTTCCGCAATACAAGTTAAGTTTGTAAAAAGTTAACTTAATCATGATTTATAAATTTATTGTTGTTATTCTTCCACACTCTGATGTAAAGTTTTGTAACAAATGTTCTAATGTTGTAGTTACTCTTTTGTTGATCCTGGTATGAGTTGTCAAACATAGTTGAATCGGGGTCCTACAAGGGCACCCGACAGATCTTCTTAGGTTATCTGGTGTACATGCATCGCTGTCAGAGGTCTTAGGGACAATGACAGGTGCATGTGGGCCATATAATTTAGGAGGTTCTATGTCAAGAGCCTCCTGGAGTCTTTTGGAACCTTCTCACATAGTTTCCACAGCAGAATTCCATAATTTCTTTTGACGAATAGGTCTCCCTTGGCAGTTTTCTGATTAAATCCTGTTAAAAACACAGATTCACCAAAACTCATGAAATTTGTCAGTTTAACCCCCTAAGTATATGTTGGTGATCCATTTTAGCCATTTATGCAAGGTAGGTTGACAGTTTATGATGTATGTTAACTACCATCAACAAACTTCCCCACACTTAGGCTTTTACTCGTCCTCGATAAAAGGATAGATTACTTAAGACATAACATTGGGACATGACATCAACATAAAACCATTCCTAGTCATACATGCTCTGTAGGATTCAAAAGTGTCTACCATGAAACTTTAGATGGTTGAAGAATGGAATAGTTTGAAACCAATCACCATCTTCCTTCAGTCAAGTCAATTGGAGAAACATCTTAGGATTTTTGAAAATAAAACATAGCTTACCTTCTTCTTGTATGGTACTCTTAAATCACTCAGTATATGTGATATTTTTTGATCCTCACCAAAGCGTTGATGATTTTTGCCTTCTTTTTATCTACTTCTAAAAGTTTATGTGGAGCTCAGGTACGGATAATTATGAAAATGTACTTGCATTACATATATTGTAAAATCAAAACAAGGATCTCAGGAGAAAAGTGCCATACTCTTAGATCAAAATGTGCATGTGTGTGGAATTTATGTATGGTGGCTAACCTAATTCTGCAATGCTCCTTGAAACACGTCTCTCTTGATTAAACCTTTGAAAACACCTTTGCAAGAAAACATGGGCTATCTTATTCATCTTCTCTCTTTTTTTCAAGGCGAGCATCTGAGTACCTATTGTTTTAGATATCTCGGACACTTGTCTATTTTTTCAATACTTTCCTTTTTCTTTTATGAATAACTCTTGCATAGTCCATTCCTCTTCTTCTACAATTGAAACTTTCAAGAGAAATATTTGCAAGAACTTGGAGCATTTATCCTATCGAACATATTTTTGTGTCTATTCTCAATGTAGGAGTAAAATATTTTTGGTTGATGAAAACATGTTTTTGCATACTCCCAGTATAGGAGCAGCAGATATATATGGAGTGTATGTGATCTTGATCTTAAGAGCATGATAAATTTCTTAACAAGAGTCATAAGGTTTGACCAAACTCAATACAAATACAAGTAGTATATATAGAAGGTTTCTCTAATCTATATATGGCTCTAGTGGGACATTGCTTTTACCACAAAGGAGAGGTGTAGCTATTCATTTTTTTAAAAATAAAATTCTCCAATAACAAGACATCAAGAATCAAGTTCTCATTATTTTGCTATATCTCATTCCATAACAACTTAAGTAACATGGGGTCCCTAATAATAAGTTTCCAATAGTAGCATGACTTTCAGGAAAAGTATTATGTGAGTCTATCCCTTAGTCATGACTAAAATAATCTTTTCTTAGGTTTTAAAGTTGTTTATTATGTGATTTTTAATTCGGTTCAAAAAAGAAAGCCAAACATATAAAAATAGAGTGTATTGTGATCAAACCTGACTGTGGACAAAGCTTGGGGCAAGGCGGCAAGGTGATGGGCTGGATGGCCCATAGTGGAGGCCGAGCGGCCTACTCTAGTGGCTACGCAAGGCCCGCTTCATCGTACATGATCCTTTGTTCATTACTTTCTGAATTACATGATTTTCGTGATCGAATTCCGTCTTGTTGTCGTGGTGTGTCTCCCCCACACTTGTTTTCTTGTATAACTTTCTGCGCAACATGTGGAGACAAACACATATCCAAAAATAGAGATAGAGAGCAGGTAATAATAATAAGACTCCATTAATATATATAAGGCACTTTATTACACAAGCACGACTAAGCATAAACTTTTTTCTGGCTAGCACAATCTTCTAACCAATTGAGCTAAGCGACAAACCTAAACATACGATATCTCACACTTTAACCTAACACTTGTGATTTATAATCAACCTATTACTCAATTTTTTCCTTTATCCCCAACACAATGGGAAAGGACAGAGATTTCGCTTTTTAAATTCTTTCGCTGAAGATGTTCTAGTTCCATCCTCCTGTGCATAACTTCGAGAGTCCTAGTGAGGAGATTGGTCTTCTCTTGGAGGGCTGTAACGGTCTGGGCAAGAAGATCAATTCTCTTCTCTAGGGCTGCTACTATCATTCTTTGATGCTTCTCTTCCCTCTCCATTAGAGCTAGTGCAGGTCTCTTCGGTGTCTCCTTTGGTGGAATAATCTTGATTTGTCCTGGTGCAACTCGGACGCCATCAAAAGCTACTCAAGGTATGGTCATAGTGTACTTGGCACATGTGACCTCCCTAAACTTGTTGGTCTTCACACTCGTCAGCATCTCATTGGATCTCAAGGGAAGGAGCTTGACATCCTTTGGCACTTGGATCGTCAGGCCCTTCATCTGATGTGGCTTGTCCTTCAGAAGGAGGTGTTCCTGCGGCGGAGGGAGTGCAGGTTGACAAACTTGGGCAAAGTAGGACTGCCCATAGCTTCTTCTTGGAGGAACTAGAGCTAACTGCTTTGGAGGAACAATGGCTAAAGGGAGAGGTTCTCCTACAGGAACAATGTCTAGAGGCTCTTCTATAGGAGGTAGCTCATTGAGGTTGGTCCCAAAGGGGATGATCTGCTTGTCAGCCATGGGATTTAAATAGGAGGTTTTGCTGCTGTAGGAAGAAGAATGCTTTGATGGGATGGGTATGGAGGTAGGCGGAGGCTTGTTTATATAGGGGGAACAACTTGCAGCAGGGGTCAAGATCTATCTCTAAATGTGCCATACGAAAGGATATGCGAATGAATCGAAAAATGCGGGATTCTAACGAGGAAACATCTAGAAGACACTGAGAGAATTGAAGGGATGTGAGAGGAGCTGATAGTGAGCTAGGCGGCCTAGGGGTAGGGCCGGCTGGCCCCACATGTCAGGGTCTCACGGAGATTTTTCTCATGGCGGTTTCTAAGTCCTATCTAATCCCGAAAAGTATAGTTTCGCATTACGATTCATTATGGAGGATGGCAGTGGTGTAAATTATGGCAAAATCTAAAATCCACCTCATAATCCATTTACAGAGGCAGATGCCTAGTCCACTAATGAAGGTGGCATCCTGATGACACCCACCTCAGTTAATCGATTGACAGAGGTGGTCAAATTAAGGCCTCTGCCTCCGTTAAACATTAACGGAGGTGGTCACTTATCCCATTGGGCAGTCAATTATTAGTGCAGGTGGCACTCTAGTGTGCCCACCAACATTAATCCTTGGGCACTATCTTGTAAAATCTTTTAGTAGTAGTGCTTTCCGTACAACGATCAACAAAACAAAGAAAGACTATTTTAGATATAAGAATCATTAATAACCTGAGAGAATATAATTAGTATACAACAATATAATTCTAGAAGGGGTCATTCTTATTTAAATTCTAGATAATATTGGTTAACTTTTTTAATCATGTTGTTGTTGAAAAATACACATATATATGTAGTACTACATATTCTTCGTGCAAGACACAGAATGAACACCTAATTAACCAACTAATGTACCACTAAACAAATATTTTGTTTAATTTTCTTAACTGAAATAAACAATTTTTAATAAAATAATTATCGCCAAATAATATTTTACCCATTATTGTTAATTTAAATTTAATCTTGTTTACTAACAATAATAATATGAATGTTGACAATAAAAAACCAATCCTAAACCCTAGTTTTAGATCTAGATCTAGATGCAAACTAATCCTCCCTAAAAGCTATTAAATAGATCATTAAAATTAAGACATGGCCATTAAACAAGGGTAGAATCTTGTTCTCCTACTAAATTTACACTAACACCTTCAAAGATTTGATATAAATGCATACATAAATGTCTCAACCACCATGGAAGAGAGAAAAAAATCAAAACCCTAATTACAAAAAATATCTACCATTAAATCATCCAAAAGAGGTTTGAAATAGCATTTACTTACCTTCTAAAGCCTCCTCCCGCAATGGAATCAAAGTCGAAACCTTGCCCCTTCAATTTGCAATTTTTGGGAGGTAGTCCAAGGTCCCCTTCCCTAAGGCGGACGAAGAGGGGTCGTTACTTTCATCGAACATTTGTAGAGGTGGCTCTATACACAACCGTCTCTACAAATAATATTCAGAGGCGTTTACCAGCCACCATTATGAATTACACCTCTTATGAAAATGCATTTATAGAGACGGCCGGCATTGGAGCCGCCTCTACAAATCTGCCTTCAGAGGCGGCTTCGTCCGCCGGCCACTGTAGAGGCAGCTCCAAATTGAGCCGTCTCTGCCTAAAATAGGCCCCATTGCTGAATATTGTTTCTGTGGTAGTGCTGGCTGCCCAATCCCCAATTGTGTGCTCCTCAACTGCTCAACCCAGAGAGCGCGCCCTTCTAGCCACCTTTATCATGGTTGCTTGATTTTGGCCACTCGAGCTCTAGCTTGCCTGCTCAGGCTGGCCGAGCTGGTCCCCCACGATGAGCCGTTGCAACTCACCTTGTCGTCCAAAAGAGGAAAAGGAGGAATAAAAAAGAAAAAAACCTACTCGTTGAGAGATGGTCCTACCGGCCATAAGAACGTAGATGCCCTGATTTGATAGCTATGGCTAGAGTTAAGCCTAAAAAAAGGCACTAAAAATAGCACAACATCAATTCAAATAAATGTGCACTTATTTAAGAGCTATTGCACTGCTGCACCCCCGCTTTTAGTCCCGGTTCTAAACGACCCTTAGTCCCAGCTGCCGAGCCGGGACTAAGTGGTCGGGACTAAATGTCCGACCTTTAGTCCCGGCTCGGTGGCCCGGGACTAAAGGGGTCGCCAGAGGTTGACGTGGCACAGCCCCTTAATACCAACCGGGACTAAAGGGGTTTTTCCTTTTTCTTTTTTCTTTTCAATTCATTATTGATTTTGGTTTTCAATTATATATGTTTTCCAATTTATTCTTCGCTGCTATTATCCATATACGTTGCACCTATACGAGAGCGTTATTATTGCACACAAATAAAGTATGAAACTATATATATTATAGAGCTATACATATACGTACATACACATTACATTTACAATAATAACAAGTAATCAAGTGTTCAGTTGCCGGTTAATGGTTACACAAATGTTTGTCCGCCACTCAAAGCTCAAACAAGTGTTCGTCCTTGTTTAGACTCTTCAATCCCAACCTAGGGTTGTGGTGGAACTCGCCGTCTTCCGGGATGACATGATCATTGATGAAACCTGCGATCGTCTCCTGGATTGTGACGAGTATTGTGTGCTCAAACACTTGTTTTTTGAATTCCCACTCCTTCCATTTGCATTAATTAAAGAAAAAGATATTAATATACATAAGATTTACTTAGTTTCAACAAATAAATAAGATATGAATTTATTGTATACACATGTTATATACTTTTAGGATCTCTTTAGCAGGTGTAAATTTGCTACACCGCATGTACTCGCAAACGTAGTATCCACATAAATTGGTTCCGTACGGTTGTCTAGGCACCCACTTATGTAGAATAGGAGCGGGAAGCGACGCTTTCAGATCTGTACGATATCTTTGTTTTAACTAAGCCTAAGCCCTGCCAAGTCGGTCGCTGATTAGGTATAGCATAGTAAAGTAAAAGAGCAGACATTGATATTTAAAGAAAGATAGAACTTACTCCTGGATCTTGTCTATCTTGTCTTGGTACGTTTCTAGCTCTTTTCTCATTGAGTCCCACACACATATACATTGGTCCTTGATCTTAATCTCAATGAGTATCCAGTGATTTCTGCATTTGTTTATAGAGTCAACTTATATATATATATATATATATATATATATATATATATATATATATATATATATATATATATATATATATATATGGATTGACTAAGACATGATATAACACAATACTTTACCCCATATTGTAAGGGAAGAGTATCAACTCCTTATGCCTTTGGTTATAAAAAAACCTTCGGAGGTTTTTCTCCATTTCCTTGATCTTCAGATTGAATGGATCTTTAGTCTTTGTGTCCTTGTACATAACATACGGATCGATAAAACCAATTCGATCGTCTTGTTTTAATCTGAGTTCTCTCATCATGTGTCTGCACATCGTGAGCATAGTTATTACGAATTCGTACATATGCTAGAGTGAGATTATTGATTAAAAGGAAGAATCACCTATAGACAGTAGCAGCTTATGAGAGATTTGTCAAGAGCATCCATATAGAGAAGCTGGTGTAGTTCACTAAACTATACCCAGATGACGTCATCTCTATGGAAGTAGTGATGGTCTCTGACTTGGACGCCTAGATATTGTTCAATTTGATGTTGTGCACAGAATCTCAAGTAGTACTCATGCAGCTTGTACATTTGTGTACCAAGATCTTTTACCTTTGCAGGGTCGCATAGACTCCTGCCATATACGTACTTCCTCCGCCATTCATCAACAACTTTAGACTCTTTACCAGTTGTCGGTTCCTCTCGACCGAGAAGTTCTTCTAAAGAAAGCCCAGTCACATTAATCCACTTGATGAGTTCATCTAAGTCCACATCGTCAGGTACCGACATTTCCATCAAGTTCATGTTGGAACCATATTGATTCTCAACCACTAGTGGCGGCACTGATTGCTGCGCTTGTTGGTCGAGCTGTGCAACATCTCTCCCGACCGCCTTCTCTTTCTTTTTGTCCCCCTTAATTTTCTTTTTGATAGTACGCTCAAAGTCTGATAGTGGCGACGCTAGTTTTTACTAGCAGCACGCTTCTCATCTTGCATAGACTGCACCACTTGACGTAGCTTTCCATCAGGATACATTAGGTATGTCTTTTCTTGCTTTGCTCGTGCGTCAGCTTTGGTCTTTTCGAAGAACGCTTTCACTTCTGCCTTGACTGAAGCATTAAATTCTTCATCAGTCTTCTCGTATGAAAGCTTGGTCGTCTTCGGGATCTTCGTGACCACAGCTTGTTTCTTCAGCGGAGGTGGTGGGATCGATCTCTGTGGGTGAGCGGGCCTCTTGTTCCTTGAGACACTAGCATATCCGAGTGGTATTGCGACCGAGTGGATCCTTGGTGTCTTGGTGGGGTCGATAGGAGATACAACACCAGTAACCACCTTGACTGTGGCATTCCCCTCCAGAATATACAGCTCACAGGACGTCAAAGGAGCGGTGACGTCATCCACTAGGAAGCGCATCCCATGCGTCATCATCTTGCCTCATAGGCACCTCCGTAGAAGCACAACTACTTTTCAACTGAGCTGAGCCGAGGCTGATGTTGGCGGCTGGCTATGACAAGCTCTGGAGGCGGGAACTTATAACTTCCTCCATGACCTTTCTGATTTGCTCATTCATAGTGGCCTTAAGCGCTTCCTCTCACTCTAGCGCCTTACGAGCCACTTCACTAGTCTTCATAACATCCTCCTCCAACTTGCGTAGCCGTTCCCTGTCCTCTTCCTTCTTTCTCTGGCGACTTCTATAAGTTTCTCTGTCCTGAGGGAAGGCATGCTCCCATGACACGGAGCTATAGCCTCTCGTCCGTCCACCGTGCTCAGGGTTCCCCAGGGCGTATGTCAGCTCATCTTTATCTCTGTTCGGCTGCCACTCTCCACTTTGAGCGACGGAGCGGGCTTGATGAAATCTTTCGGCTACAGCTTGGATGCGTTCCCCATACATGACCTTTCCAGTCTCTAGGTCCAGGTGGCCTCCGTGAGCAAAAAACTAGTGCTCGGCGCGCTCAGGCCAGTCGAGGGATTCTGGCACCAACCCCCTGTCAATTAGCTCTTGCTCGGCTTTTTCCCACTTAGTAATGGCAGTAGGGAAAAGCCGATCGAGTGGCGGACCTCAAGGTCTTTCCAATATGGTAACTCCCAAAATATTGACTTCTTTTTCCACATTGGGGCACGCCCCGAAGCGTCTTTCGGAATAGGTTCACTGCCTTGTCCCTTTCCAAACACTACTTTCAAATCCTTGACCATCTTGAATACCTCCTCCCCATCTCTGTTGTTGGGCTTGGACCGGTGTTCTGCCGTACCTTTAAAATGTTTGCCTTTCTTTCTCGACTGATGGTTCTTAGCAAGAAATCGATGATAGCCAAGGTACATGATCTTTCGACATTTTTTTCAAATAGACAGCCTCAAGGTCACTAAAACAATGGGTGCATGCATTATATCCCTTATTTATCTGTCCTGAAAGATTACTTAGAGCTGGCCAATCATTGATTGTCACGAACAAGAATGCTCATAGGTTGAATTCTTCCTGTTTGTACTCATCCGACACACGCACACCTGGTTTGCTCCATAGAAGCAGGAGTTTCTCAACTAATGGCCTCAGGTAGACATCGATGTCGTTGCCAGGTTGCTTCGGGCCTTGGATGAGCACCGGCATCATAATGAACTTTCACTTCATGCATAACCATGGAGGAAGGTTATAGATACATAGAGTAACGAGTCAAGTATATGACTAGAGCTCTGGTCCCCAAAAGGATTAAATCCATCCGTACTCAATATGAACCTTAGGTTTCTTGCATCGTCTGCAAAGTCTGGAAATTCTCTATCTATTTCTCTCCACTGGGACCCATCTGCAGGGTGTCTCAATATGTTGTCCACCTTACGGTCTTCTTTGTGCCATCGCAACAACTTTGCGTGGTCCTTGTTTCTGAACAGTCGTTTTAGGCGTGGTATTATTGGAGCATACCACATAACCTTAGCAGGGATTCTCTTCTTCAGACGTTCTTCTTCCTCAACATCACCAGGGTCATCTCGCAAGATCTTTATCGTGATGCATGGCAAACAGAGCATTCATCTAAATTCTCGTGCTCAGCACGATACAGGATGCAGTCATTAGGACATGCATGTATCTTTTTGATTTGTAATCCTAAAGGACAGACGATCTTTTTTGCTTCGTATGTAGTGGTGGGCAATTCATTAGGCTTCGGAAGCATCTTTTTTGGATCTTCAGTAATTTTCCAAATGCCTTGTCAGATATACCATTCTCTGTCTTCCACTGTAATAACTCCAGTGTCGTGCCTAGCTTTTTCTGCCTATCTTCGGCCGACGGGTAGAGTAACTTCTTGTGTTCCTCTAGCATTTGGTCAAATTTAGCCTTCTCCTTTTCACTTTTACAATCTCTCTGTGCGTCGCGAATGACATCACCAAGAGCATCGTCATCTTCGGCGATACTGTTTTCTACATCCATCTCTTCTTCACCTTCCTCCATCGTGAAATCACAGTATTGAGCAAAAACATCATCAAGGTCCGCTTGTATTTCTTCACCTTCTTCCATCATAACCCCGGTCTCTCCGTGCTTGGTCCAATAAATATAGTTTGGCATAAAATCCGACTTGAACAAGTGCAAGTGAATATCTCTTGAGCTACAAAATTCTTTCAAATTCATACACACGGCACATGGGCAGCACATAAAACCATCCCGCTTATTTTTCTCTGCCACTCTGCAGAATTCTCGCACGCCCTCAATGAACTCGTTGGAGCGGCGATCGGCATTATACATCCAATGGCGTGTTATTATCTGCATTATATGGCATCACATAATTAAAAGCCCAGCATGAGAAAAGAGCGTGGCACAACCTTATCTAATTGAGTTCAAAATTTTATAAGTGGTTCATCATTTCATAAAATTAATTTCTGGATGTTAATAAAAACATAGCAAAATCATGGAATTTGCATTTTTTTATTAAAAGATGTAATTTTATCTCTAAATAAAATTAATTTGAAAAATTTTTAAAGTTAAAATTAATTTGTTTTAAAATTACAAAGAATCAACATTATTTAATATTTTAAAATGAGAACATGAACAAATTAAAGTAAAAAGTATCCTAAAAAGTCCATAATAGAACTAAACATTATATGTGTATACTACTTTCTAGGTACTATAATTAGCATCATTCATAAAAATTCAAACATGAAAAGTGATTGGAGCTAGCAACATGAAATAAATAACTATATACAACATGGATTTACATATGATACTGCTAGAACATAGGAGGATGAAGCTAGCAACCTTTCAAATAAATCGACGTCGGCATAGAAGCATTGAAGTGGATTGATCGCCGGAGATGAGAGCAAGAACAATAAAAGAACAAGCAACAAGAACATGAACAAGGAGCTCGGGCTCGGGCAGGGAGGAAGGAGAGGGAGGTTCAATTTATAGGGGGAGGTTTTAATCCTAGTTGATGTTACCAACCGGGACTAAATCCCTTCCTATAGTCCCGGTCGGTGCCACGGACCGGGACAAAATCTTTAGTCCCGGTCGGTGGCACCAACCGGGACTAAAGGTCCCTCCCGACAGCGCCTGACAGCAGAGCCGTTGGTGAGGGACCTTTAGTTCCGGTTGGTAACACAAACCGGGACTAAAGCTCTATTTAGTTCCGGACGCCAAAATCAACGAGACTAAAGACATTTTGGGCGATCGACGAAAGGTTAGTTGTGTAGTAGTGATTACTAAAGTTACTCTAACCTAAAATGTTTAGATTACAAACGGGCTCTAAGCCATCTTGTTCACTAACGAGGGATGACCTTGATCATCGTATCCTGGACTGTACTATTTTTATTGTGCAAAGACTATCATTTTGATTTTGTCCAAAGTGAAAGCGTGAAAGAAAAGGATACACACGCGATGATTATTTCCATTAACCAAAGATCATACATATGCGTGGCCTTGAAAATAAGCAACAAACACAAGATAAAAACTATGCTAACAGAGCCTAGTTTATTGCCGTATCCTTGTGATCTTGGCATGCATGGAGATGACGTATGGATGACCCAAGGGCGGGTAGCCGTGGCCCATACGACAAGAGTCCTGTTGCCACCGGAGAGGCTGAACCTGGAGAGACCGAACCAGCGGTGGAGGCAGAAATAATTTTTAGGTGTGGCGGAATTTATAAGAACCAACATGCCGGCTTGTATAACGTATTGGCGTATGTATTTCATGTATATTTACTAGTATATAATACATATATCAAGGCAGCCTGGCCGCTGCCACGCCCAGCGGGGATGGCCGCAAGGCTGCCACTGCACCCGGGGGGTAGGCGTCCAGGCCACCGACGCTAGCTCTGCCGGCCACGCGGATCTCTCATCCCGGCACTCCTCCCCAGGTCCTTACATCCACATGGCTCCTTCCAGTGACCGCTCCTTCGGATCCCGGCGTAGGTGGCTCATCCTGACCTCTCGTTGAGCAGTTCTTCCCGACCCAGGCGGTCAGCGAAACGCTCCTCCCGGTGCGAGTGAACTTGTTTGATGCTCCTCTCAGCGCGGGGAAACTCCTCTCGGGCATGGGTAAATCCTCTCGACCCCGACACAGATCTTGGTTGCGGCGGCCGGGCCCGCGCCTGCATGCACGGTGGCAGCTGGATGTGGTCTGCCCTCGACGGCCAGTCGGTCGATGCTGGCTGCAAGTCCCATGCGACGGCGACTGAGTACCCCCTATGTGTGGTCGCTCGCTCATCTTTCAGGACGGTGGTGGCCGATCTGTGTAGAGGCGGCGGGAAGCGGCGGAGCAACGGCGGTGGGAAGGGGCGGGGCAACGGTGGCGTCGTCCCTTTGGGGCAGCGACGGGTTTGGCGGAGAACTGTGGTGGCGACAGCTAGTCCTCTGCATAGAGAAGGCAGATTCAGCGGAGGTGGTTCCGTAGGTAGCTGTGTCCTAGGGGCGGCGGCAGCGGCTTGGGAGTCTGACATCCTCGGCGGGCAGCAACCCTAGGGGTGGCGGCGGCCTAAGCACCGAGAAGATCTCAGTGAGAAGGAGGTGGATCCCATTGGCAGCGGCAGCCAACCCTAGTGACGACGGAGGCCTAGGAGTCCCCGCGGAAGAGGATATCCTCGATGGCAGCGACAAAGGACTCCGGCAGAGGCAATGG
Organism: Saccharum hybrid cultivar R570; assembly: GCA_038087645.1. Classification (NCBI taxonomy): domain Eukaryota; kingdom Viridiplantae; phylum Streptophyta; class Magnoliopsida; order Poales; family Poaceae; genus Saccharum; species Saccharum hybrid cultivar. The sequence continues at coordinate 4,385,292 of JAQSUU010000368.1, forward strand.
CCATGATCCTAATGACAGCGGCTGCTCTATGGGCAGTGGAGGCCTTGGAATCCGTCGAAGCGAAAGCTGATCCTGTCGGCTCGTGTCTGATCAGCTAGTTCTGACTGGACGACGACGAATGAAGGTGGGCTAACACGCGACTGGTGGCATCGCCTCACTTGAAGCGGAGAAAGACGGCACCTACGGAGGTTCGCAATGGTGGCGCACTTGGGGTGGTAGCGACTTGATGACTTCCACTCGATGAATCTAGTCGTTTCAGGAAAGGATGTCGGAAAGCTAGATGTGTTCCTTTTTTTTGATCATGTGTCTCCTATTTGTTGAGGTGTGAGTCTAAGTACTCTTGTATACTTTTGGCTTTGTATATCCTTGGTGGATATAGAAATCGGATTAATGAATTCATTATCAAAAATATATATTTTGTACAAACTTTAGGTATGGCGACTACCCAAGCTTAGCAAATAACCTGCCTCCGCCGGACCAAACAGATACATACGCTGCATGCACACATAATTCTAACACAAAGTCAAATAGTTCTAAATTTGACTTAATTTTGTATGAAAAAAATTATTTATGATACCAAATAAATATTATTAGATTCCACATGAAATATATTTTTTAATATATCCATTTGGTGTCGTAACTATTGTTACGCTACCAGAATCTAGAATTACCTTGGGGGCTGCGAATTTCCTTGAGTGCCAAGATCATACCGTCAAGAAAATGGTAGTTTCCTTGGCAGTTTACATAGACCTCCAAGGAAATATGTATTCCTTGGAGGTTGAAGTAAACCGCCAAGGAATATAGGTGTTTCCTTAGCGGTTTCCAATCACCTGAAATGATATATTTCCTTAAGTGTAATTGTAAACAGTTAAGGAAACTACTATTTCCTTGAGTGTTATTCTTAACTGTCAAGAACAATCCCTATTTTTCCTTGGGTGTTATTCTAAACCATCAAGTAAATTATCATTTTCTTAGAGGTTATTGAATTTTCTTGAAGGTTAGCACCCAATGAAATGCTTATAGTATTTTGGTGACTCCGACCGAAAAACAATAATATCTTAAAGATGTCTAAAAATCCTAAATTTGGCATGAGATCATGATATGATTGTATTATCTTGCCATAAAATTTTCAAACCGTATTAACAAAGTTGGACTATATGTTATTCACAATACTATGTGAGAGATGTATCCATTTGTGAACAATGTATAGTACCACTTTGTTTTAATCATTTGATTTTTTATGCAAAGATTATACACCAAACCATGTTGTCATGTAAGTTTGTAGATTTGGAGATTATACACCAAACTATAAGTTATCCCTAGCAAACAAATGTTTTTTTGTCTAACTCTAAGATATTGGCTTGGGTGAAATGTATGATCCAAAATATATTTTAGTGAATTTTTTGAATCTAACTGGAGCTACACGCACTTCAATTCGCAATTACTTTTAACAAGTAGAAATTAATTTAAATTATAGAAAATAGTAAATCTGTTCAAAAATTTCAAAAACTCCTACAAAATAACATATATAGGTTGTTGCTTATAAAAAGTTTTTGTATTATAAAAGACATTTTTAGGTTGATTACATGGTGCCTTATCTATTTATTCGGTAATAGAAAAAATAATAAATCATTATTAGACAGTAAAAGGCGAAGCAATTTCGTGTTTGGCCCATCAGTGATTCAGCCCATGTTAGCCCATGTCGGAGCATAGTCGCTTTCACCGTTGGATCGACTTCCAACGGCTGAGAATCCTCCGTTGGATTAGATAGTAAACCCTACCTCTCACTGTACCTGCCTGTCTCTTTCTTCCGCTTCCAAATCGAAGCCCCCGCATCCCTATCCACACGCGCCGAGCTCTGACCGTAGCGCCGCCGCCCTCTACTTCTTTCCTGTGCGCGCCGCTCCTCCCGTCGTCTAGGGGCCGCGCGAGCGCCCGTCTGGAGGGGGTCGCGCGAGCTCGGCGCGCCCATCAGCTAGGGGGCCGCGGCACTCCCTCCGGCTGCTTGGGTCTGCGGCGCTCTCTCTGCTGGAGCATGGGACCCGCGCTACGACGGCCCAACGTCGCCTCCTCCCTTGTTCCTGCCCGCTGCTTCCACTGTGCTCCAGATCTGTGCATCCTCTGTCCACCCCCTTCAGGCTCCAGGTCTGTGCATCCGCTCGTCATCATCTAAGTGAATAATATATGGATTGAATCTGCAGCTGAACACATGATTGTAATGTGGTATGTAATGTGCAGTGAACTATGAATTCTTTAGTTCTCTAAAAACACATGATTGTCCTACATGCATTATATATCCTCATCTGGGCTGCAGTAGCAAGTTCCATGCATAAAAGTTGTCAAGTGTTAGCTAAAATTATTTGGTTAGATAAAAGATTTGGGAGGCTAAACCAGTTGTAGAGGGGAAATCATGGTCTGATGTTTGATTGAACTTGCTTCGTCAACTTAACTCTGTTCTAGTGCTAAGCCGCTTTCAGTATTGAGAACTAACTTGAGTGTCTATACTAAGATTGGTGCCATTTGCAATGACACACTAATAAATAGATTGTATATGCTAGATTCCTTCTGTTGTCTTACATGCATTTTTTCCGCTGCAAGGACTTGTGGCACTTATCCATGGACTTTCTTCAACATGGCCTGTAACGACTGAACAGCTACCACTACATTAGCAATTAGCTGCATGAATTAGCAGCTGCTTAGACTGCATATTCTTATTCGTTTTGCTGTCCAGGCAATATTTTAAATCTGAACATTTTGGTTCTAAAGATGGGTTCTAGTGTACTATCTTGTTGAAGTTTTCTAAACTACAATTATATAGTAAGGAGCTTACTATTATGCATACAGGAAACATTGCCAATTATCTTCAAACAGTGGCTATCTTGGTTTTGTTTATCCATGATACACATGAACACTGGCTAGGGAATTAATCTATTCTATGCTTGTTACAATTAATATGGAAGCAGAAATCATGTTTTTTTTAATTGTTCTTACATTTGTTTTTTGGCACTGATCCTACTAGAAGGCAACTAGTGCCAAGCTGTTATTTAAAATGAGCAGCTTTTTGATGTACTCATGGGGATTAAATTTGAACATATATCTTGGGATTCTTTTACTAATGTTCTGTGGTGGCTGGGGTCTGCAATTTGTATTTGCCTTCTGGTTATATTTATTGTGACATGAGTTGTAAATTTGGGGGCAGATAGGCTAATATAATTGGTTGCTGTTGTTACCAATTTTTGCCTGTAGAACTGAGTTACCATTTGGTGGTGCCTTGTGGAAAGCTTGAGATGTGGATACTAGCTGATGTGCTTGATCAGGAACAAGACGAGATGGTAAGCACATGCTGACATGAATGAATGAATAAGTAAAGTTTCATGCTTGGTTCAGTTTTAACATAACCAAACATTCAAATACATGCAACACTAACAACTAGCAATCTAGCATTAAATGTCAGCATATATTCAAACGACTGGTTTTGTGGTCATCTAAGTGAATAATGTATGCATTGTGTCTGCAGCTCACAGAAACTTGGAATTTTAATTAGCTAGCATATGCTACTTTAATGTTTCCTTTCACCATATAGGTATAAGGGAATTCTTTTCTTGCAGGTGAAAAGGATCAAAATGCTTCTGCAGGACAAGACACTTTTCAGCTAGATTAGGTAAAAAATATTCATCAATCATATGCCTACTTTAATTACCTTTCCTCACTTAATAGAAGCATGCATATGCCTACAGTTGATTATTTTTCACATGCTTTGCTACTTTAATTACCTTTCCTCACTTAATAGAAGCATGCATATGCCTACAGAAGCAAATTTTGCTACTTGTACAGAATGTGGGAAAGGGGAAGCATTGTCTTTACTTATATTTGCTTGAGCTCTAATTGTAAACCTCAGATCTGTACTGAATAGCATATAGAGTGACTTTGCTGCAAATTTGGATCTGAATGCCATCTAATTTTAAATTAGGAATTAGGATGTGCAGCAACAAGTAACTTGATGGTCACTTGTTTGATTGTATCATTCATTAATGTTTTCTTTCTTTACAAGATATATTTATTTGCAGCCCTTAAATAATGGATATATTTTCTCATATAGGCAGCACGTGTGTTGTACTGATGGATAGGATTGGAGAATAAGAACAACAACAACAACAACAACAACATAGCCTTTTGTCCCAAGCAAGTTGGGGTAGGCTGATTGGAGAATAAGAATAAGAAGCAAAGTTGCCGCGCTTATCCAAGCCATCTTCTCCATGTTACTCCAGTTTGGGTTCAGGTTCGTGTTCTCTAGAGCTCTTATCGAGAAACGCCAGTCGCTGTAGAAATAGAAGGATTGGAGAAGGAGAAAACTGAAGTTACAATCATCTTGAGATGCCCTGGTTATAGCATAACCTTGCTTGTTGCATTTTTACATGGCTACAGATTTGTTGATTTCCATTGATCTATTTCCATGAACACTGTGATTCATTGTTAACCATAAAAGAAGTTTGCAACATCAATATGTTCTTGGGATTTCTATCTCAATTTATTTTTACATGGTTACAACCTTGCTGATTGTATTTTTACATGAACTATTCTGATTTTCATACATGCTAGTAATCGATCCTTTTGTTCTATTTTCTCATGTAGGTATGCAACCATCAAATGTATGACTTAGGCCAAAAGATAGTGTGGTGGGAGGGCTTGACACATGAGATAGTAATACTCCTACCACTTTGGAAACTATTAGTGACTTGTGTTTGTGTTATGATGTATGGACTTGAATGTAAGAATGAATGATAAATGCACTTGTAATATTCGTATGGATGTTTTACGTCAATATAATGGTTGGGGACCATAATAAAATGTCTATATGCATGTCATCACGTGTCAATTGAATATAGTGACTAGAATATTAGAATATATTGATTACTGCAATTATTTTTTTATTGCTAGTATAGATTTCCTTGGGGGCTGTGGCCCTCAAGGAAATCAGAATTAACTTGGCGGTTAATGACACTCAAGGAAGACTATAATTTCCTTGGAGGTGAAGAGCAGCCAAGGAAGCAACAATTACCTTGGCAGTCTAGTGTTTCCTTGGAGGTTGTCGATCCTCAAGAAAATTAATTTATTTGGCGGCCGCTGACCCTCAAGAAAACTTTTTTCCTTGCGGTTGCAACATTTCCTTGGCCCTTCAGCAAAAAAATATTTATGGAGATATCACTATGACCAGACTTAATTTGCAATTTTGTGTATTAAACAGCCCTTTTCACTGGCAGTCTGACAGCAGTCCGTTGGACCAAATTTACACGGCATCAAGCAAATTGGGGAGAACATGGAAAAGTGAGGGGTGAGAGAAAATGCTAGTCAGTTGATCGAGCATCGGTCATCAGACTACTGCGGCATGGAAATGAACTGACAAAGACTCGCATATACTGCCGGGTGGATGGAATATTTTTAGGGGCCGTTCCGGCTCCGGCTCTGCTGCTACACAGGCTGTATTTCACCTTTTTTTTCTGGTCGTTGTTTGTTACCACACCATTCTCCATTTGATTTTCCACTTGACTTCAGTGCAGTCTTCCACTTTTGTCCACTTAATCCCTGTTGGCCTACTGGATTCAAACATGGGACGAAGTAGCTAGAGATTCTCATCGTTGAAGAAGACTTGACAAGATTTTCCATTGCAGAGACCATCAGCCACACAACCCCTCAGCCATCGCTGTCAGGCCTGTCTGCCACTTTCCTCCCTCAAAGCCTTGGACAGCACTGTCTTCTCTTTAAGTTCTCATCTTACCACGCGCTGTGATAGCTGTGTCCAACATTCACGTCCATGCAATTCAATCAAAGGTAGGTTCTTCCACCCATTAAGCTAAATCATTGCCTTTGATCCAGAGTTCATGTATCTAATATATCATCAATATTGTTATATATATGTTGAATATCCTGCTGAACAGGGAAGGGATATTCCAGATGCCTGAAACCTAATGGCGGAGATTGTCGGTTCTGCGGTTGTTCAGGAATCAGTTAGCCAAATCCTATCTGGTCTGCTTCAAAAATATGGGGAGAAACATAACTCAAATGTGTTCAGAAACCTTGAGAGGCTAGAGATGGCACACATCAGGCTAGAGGCTGTTCTTCAGACATCTGATAAGTGGGATATCACTGATACATCCTTGTTGCGTTGGCGAAGGAAGCTTAGGTCTGCTGCTCAAGAGTGCGATGACACGCTACACAGATGCAGGCAGAGAATCCTAGAAGATGAAAACATAGAAAGGGAAGTAAGTAATTTCTCCCTTCCTAAGCGGATTGTGCATGCTACCAGGTCATTCGTTTCTTCTATCTTTAACCAAGGCAACAATGACTTCAACAGATCCGTTGTTCAAAGATTTGAGTGGTTTGCAGATGGTGCTAGTGAGTTTCTGAGATTACTAGAGCTTGGTTGCACGCCACAGTGTCACATGCCCTTTGACACTCTTAACAGGCACCTTCTTGCTGGCAAGATACTAAAGCATAGAATCATTAGGATCAACAAGTGCCCTTTGTTTCTAGTGTTGGCACCATTTATTAGTGCAGAGCATGGAATAGAAGGTAGGTTTTATTTCACACAGAATGATCATAATGCGCCAGATGATAATTTTTTTCTTACAGTGTGGCTACAACTTTCCGAGAGTACAGACATAGTTTGGTGTGCAATTCAGTGCTTACAGCTGTTTGCCCCTCTTTTCAAGTCTACGGTTGAAAATATTAGGAAAGAACTTATGCAACTACCTATTCAAGACTTCTTGTGGGTTCCATATTATGTTGACCCAGACCAGCAAAAATTTTGGGACAATGTTCACAGATTTGGCAGTCAGTGGTTTCGCCCGAACCCATTATGTTGCAAGGAGCATGATAAGCACAACCTTTGTCATGGTAGCAAGCTAGATAAGTCATCTGGATTGCCATTTGTTTCTCTAGATCCAGTTATTGACGTAGGTCTGCGGTGTCAAGTCTCGCTTTCAGAGTGCAACAAACAGGTGGCCTCACTGTCTGCATATAAAACCTCTGTACGCGATCATTCATGTCTAAAAGCTGGAGTCGTCTTTGCACCACATAGCTCTTCAAAAGACATGATGCATGCAGATAAGTTTCCTGCAATAGGAGCAATCTACAGTGAGGAACAACAATTTTTGCATACGGTCTTTACCTTGGGGCAACTTGAGGAGATCATGCTGCCAAAAGCAATAGATTACTTCTGTCAGCACAAGGAGGCAACAATCTACCAAATACTTTGGAGGTCTAGGCATGGCACTGCATACATTCGGTTTGAGAGAGCAAGCATCTTCATACCAAGCACATGGCAAATGTTTCATGGACCTAAGAGAAGGAAGCTGTGGCAAGGACAGGATGAGGAGTTGGAGTTGTCTATCAAATATTGGGTCTCTGACTTCATTGCCTTATGGGCTAAACTTGCACCACCCCAACTGCAAAGCTGGATCATGGACTATCAGGAAGTAAAGGAAAAACAGAAGCAGCACATCACCGCCACCTGAAATTCTTGATCATATATGTAACATGGATCGATCAGCAAATGATGGAGAAACAAAAGAATGGAGTGTTCCATGAAAGGATCAAAGTGTGGATTTACTGTTCATGACCAAGACGGCAAGAACAGATCTGTTAAAACAACAGAGTATACATATTTCCATATCTCAAATTTGGGATAGATGCTCCGACTACAGGGTCAAGACTCAACACAGAAGGAGATCTACAGCACAGAGGAATTTATGCTTTACTGACTAGCAACTTATGTATAATGTTGGTCTTAGTTCAGAACCCTATTCTGAATTAGGAATGTATGTGATCATTTTGTATGGTAGTGTTTATTAATCAGGAATTGATCTTAAAGTGGCCATTCCATGGTTACAGTATATACATGATACATCTAATCGATCGTAAAAATAAGTGTACGATGCAACTGCATTGTAAGTGTCATTTTTTTGTGTAGTCGCGTATGGTTACCGTACCTAATACAGTTGAGGAACTAAACTTCAAAATTTTATGTTTATTATTACTTATTAGCTATTCCATATTATTGAATCCAGCATATATTACTTTGATGGGAAACTGTCTAGTTCATATTCTCACCTCGCCTTGATCAAGTGCATCCTTGGTACATCAAGGGGACTCTCAAGCGGCCTCCTCATTGGCACTAGGCATGTTCAGTCGCTCACCATCCTGGATTGTGACGTTGTACTTCAGGGTACTATGTCTTTCACTGCTAGAAAAATGATTTTAAGAGACAGTGTCAAATCATTTTTGGAGGCGGGCACACCTAGCGACCACCTCCATAAATGGTCAGGGGGCTCCAAGAAAATGTCTGGCTCTAAAAGTCATCGCTTAACAGAGGTGGTCGTTTTAGGACGCCCGTCTGCATAAATTGATTTTCAGAGACGGGCATCTTCTCTTAAGATCACTATGAAGGTGCTCAACTACTGGCTTCTGTATTTTTTGGGAAGACTTTCCGCTATCTTGGATGAGATAAAAGCAATAGACAATTGTTCCTTCCACTGCCAAAGCGACAGAGGCAGCAATTCTAAGCGTTCGTCTCTAAAGTCGATTTTTAGAGGTGGGCGTCATAAGATGCCTGTCTCGATAAATATAGTTGCAACAAAAGTAATCAATAATTTTTCCCTATGAACTCAGATGAAGACAAATTATATATAAAAATTGTAGCTCTCGACGTGATCTACAATTTTGTAATTGAAAAGTTTTTTTATTTAAAACTGCTTAGAGTCCCAGAAATTTGTTCAAAGTTCACGGATTTTGAAATTTAAAATTTAAAATTTTCAAACAATCTCGATGTTGACATGTACCAACGTTGTAGGTGTCAATACAATCTTTAACTTTGTAGCTGAAAAGTTTTTTATTTGAAGTTGTTTCGAGTCTCAAATAGGTGTCGTAGGTTCATAAATTTTGAAATTCAAAATTTAGAATTCCTAAACGACCTTGAATGTTCACATGGTTAGTACAAAAGTTGTAGTGGCCGACGTGATCTACATGTTTGTTGTTGTTAAGTTTTTGATTTAAAGTTTTTTAGGGTCTCAAATATTTGTTTTAAATTCATATATTTTGATCTTCAAATTTTTAATTTTTTCAAACAATCTGAAATGGAGACACACCCATCACCAAAGTTGTAGTGTTTGACAAGATTTAAAATTTTGTAGTTGAAACTTTTTTGTTTCAATTCATTTAGTAGGCAAAACATCCAATACAGGATTACAAAATCTTTATATAAAAAGATATAATCCTATATATATTCACAAGTGAGGGTGCGGTGTGATGCAATGGTAGCGTGATGTTAATGCTGAGTGGTAGTAAAACCTGTTTTGTTGATTTTTTGGGTTTTCTAAAAACCACTAATAGAGACAGTTAATAGTATTAGCGGAGGCGGGCGTGTTAAGCTGCCCATCTCCAAAAAAACCTGATTAATAGAGGCGTTTGCCAGAGGCGGACGTCTTGCCTACCTCCTTTAATCGAAAACGACCGTCTCCGAAAATGCTTTCAGTTGTAGTATTCTTGGGCAACAACCTAGTCTCCTGATTGAGAAAGTGTCGGATAACAATCTCCGGCACTAGCATCGGGGCTAAGTATTGAGGCACTGCACATGCTGTGGCCGAGTGTTGTTGGTTGCATCAGTTGCGTCACGAGCTTCACGTCCTGATTGCTTCTGTTATCGTCGTTTATTATGACAGTGCTAGCATGTCTCATCAATTCTTTTTTGCCAACCCGCACGCATGTGAGGCACAAAACGTGCCCTCGGAATTCTAGGACACGCACGGGTATGCATGGGGAACCGAGCTGCAGATGTGCGGGTGCTCCGGGGTGGTGAGCTTGAAGTCCACCAAGAGGGAGAATGGCCGCCGCATTGCATTCCGGTACAAGTCTTGTTGAGTGGCAACTATGATTCATGCTAGTATGTGAATAGCGTAGATTTCACTCTTGTTCTTAAAGAACTTTATTTTAGTGTGAAACTTTACTTAGGACGCGGTTAGCTTGTTATCTCTAATGACTATCTACTTTGCTTTGTAAAAGAACTTAGGAGATAAGAAGTTTTGGGGGTTTAGAATTTACATAGGCTAATCTTTGTAGAATAACTTAATACATTAGAGGTAAGAGAACTATTATAGACACTTGTAACTGCGGTCGAGATGAAAATATGAATAAGTCCATAAAACACATTTGGACATTTTTTTCTGTAAACTTGAAACAACACGTTGCGCCAAGACAAAACCGTGCTGACTTTGGGCCCAGCCCAGCTGGCCACTCCACGCCGACAATGCAGGGATTGGAAAGGGACGCGCTGCGCAGCTGCGGCGCAGAGCACCGTGGGGAGGAGGAAGAGCGCGTACCGCCGGCCGCCGGAGAGCACGGCCAAGGTGACGCCACCCTTTCCCACCACACACGCAGGCGCTCTCGAGCAGTCTGAGGTACGGTCGATTTGCTCCTAGTCCCCCACCTCACGGTACAGAGTCCACAGCCTGTTATTCCGTTCCGATTGCAGCAGGAGCAGAGTAGCCTGTCTTAGATAAATAGTTGAGCCATTGCAATTCGCAACAGGAGGGTCTGTGATTGAACTAGCCTACGAGGAACAGTAAGGCACAAATAGTGAATGGTATAGTCCCTCTTTATACAGGATCAATCCTTCTTTAAGCTTGATGGCATTATGATCTTCTTTTGGCGTATTTCTGATCCATTTTCTACGGGAATAGTCCCCCCTTTTTTTTCCCTCAGTTGCAGTTTCGTGCATCAATGCAGTCCTTTTCACTGACACTCTGACAGTAGTCCGTTGGAACGAATGTACACATCGTCAAGAAATTAGGGGAAACTTGTGAGAAATAATAGAAAATGCTAGTGAGTGGATCAGTCATCGGTCAACAGACTAGCCTGGCATAGAAATGAACTGACAAGTGACAAAGACTCGTATATTTAGATCCATTGAAAAGTGCACTATACAAAAAAAAAATCTGTCACATCAAACTTGCGATATATGCATGAAGTGCTAAATGTGGATAAAATCAAAAACTAATTGTACAGTTTGGTTGTACTTTGCGAGACGAACGTTTTGAGCCTAATTAGTCAACGGTTAGACAATTATTACCAAATACAAACGAAATGGTACAGTGTCGCTTCAGTGAATTTTGACACTCCAAATTTAGGAACTAAACACCCCCGACCAGAAACTGACTGTAACATGCAGGCATGACTTTTTCCAAGCTCCTTGTACCTTGTCTACTGCCGTGTGAAAGAAATATTTCCGGGCTGTATTTCACCTCCTTTTCCTGCCCTTGTTCGTTTTTTGACCAAAAAGACTGTGGAGAAGATCCCCACAGTGCCTCAAAATTTTATAAAATTATAAGGATAGAGAGTACTTACAACGGGAGTTAACTAAAAGCGTCTAGCCATGCACAGAAGGATGACCTCAGGTCTCCTCTGAATCTAACAGATTGGAGATTACATTGAGATTTAAAGTTCACTAACCAACGACTAAAGCTGGGCTGCTTGTCATGGAAAATCTTGTCATTTCTAATCTTCCAGATCTCCCAAGAGGCTATCAACACTAGATCCATGAAGAAAGGCAAATGAGTTATCGCTCTTGCTTGGGCTACGCGCTGAAGAAGTCCAAGTTGTTCATCCCATTGAATATGAAGGGCTTGCCAGCAACGTCGAGCGAAGCTGCAGGAAAAGAACAGGTGTTCTAAGTCTTCCACCAGGCCGAGAGGGCATAGGACACAATGATCATCATCTTGGATGTTGCAGTGGCGCCTCTTAAGCATATCTTTAGTATTTAAGCGATCCACCAAGACCAGCCAAGCGAAAAACTTTATCCTTGGAGTACAGTTGGCCTCCCAAATCCATTTGAAGGCCGGATGAGCATCAGAGCTGCGAAAGGCTAGCTTGTAGAGCCGCTGAGAAGAGTAGGAGCTAGAGCCCCAAATATAACTCCATACATCCTCCTCGGCTTGTGGAAAATGTAGACTCTGAAGGCGTTGTTGTAGGTTCCCAAATTCTTCATATGCAGCAAGAGATAGTGGCAGATAAAAGAGAGATTCTAGATCCTCAGCATTGAGTACATCCTTGACTGAAATTCTGGTGTTCTTGGAGAAAGAAAGCAGTCTCGGATATTGCTCTGAAAGCACATGATCTGTCCAGTGGTCGTCCCAGAACAACACAGTAGATCCATTTCCAACGGTGCATCGAGTTATACGATGAAAAAGGTTGCTGAGTCTGAGGATGTCTTTCCACCAAAAAGAACCGACTTCCCTAGCAGCATGGGGAACTTTATCTTGGTAATATTTCCACCAGACGAGCTGGACCCAGGGGATGTCCTTCTTGTTATAGAATTTGTCTAGGTTCTTCAGGAGGAGGGCGTCATTTTGGAGACGGAGGTTCAGAATTCCAAGCCCACCTTTTTCTTTAGGCTGTAGAGCTACTGGCCAGGCAACCAGGTTACCTCCTTTTGTCTGCGTTGAATTGCCTCTCCATAGGCATTGCTTTCTGGCACGATCAATGTTATCAATAAGACCCTTCGGCAGCTTGATTACACATGAAGCATAGGTGGTGATCGGCGTGATAGCTGATTTAATCATTTCCAGCCGTCCTGAGTAGGAAAGTAGAGAAGAGCAAGCTGACAATCGTCTCTCCACTTTGTCCATGATTGGAGTAAGGTCTTCAAAGCGGGGCTTCGTCATTCCCATTGGTAGACCCAGATAAGTAAAGGGAAGGGTGCCAACTTGACAACCGAAGGTGTTGGCCAAAACTTGCATTTTTGCCGCTTGCACATTTATGGGGATAATCTGGGACTTTCGATAGTTAACTTTGAGTCCAGTTGACTCTGAGAAAGAGTGAAGGATGCCTTTTAGGAAGAAGAGTTGACGGGCATCTGCTTCCAGGATCATAAGCGTATCATCTGCGTACTGCACAATTGGAAAATCCTCATCCGGTTGTGGTATTGGCTTTCTTAGGAGGCCTGAAGATGCTGCCTTGTTTATGATGGCCTGTAGCAGTTCTGCCGCCAACACAAATAACAGAGGAGAAAGTGGGTCGCCTTGGCGCACGCCCCTTTTGCAATAGAATTTCTTCCCGGGAACTCCGTTCAACAGTACAGCTGAGGAGCCCGAAGATAGAATAAGCTGAATCCATTGAAGCCAGGTTGCAGGAAAGCCCATGTGGTGCATAATTCTCAAGATGGCAGCGTGCTCTACCGTATCGAAAGCCTTTTCGAAATCAAGCTTCAAGATCAGAAGTTCTTTTCTTGACTGATGGCACTGATGAATGAATTCGAAACACCACGCAAGGCAGTCTTGGATAGACCGTGTTCTAACAAACCCGTACTGGTACCTGTGAACGAGCTGAAGGATGACCTGCTGTAACCTGTCCGCTAAAATTTTGGTTAACAGTTTCAGACTGCAGTTAAGCAATGAGATTGGCCGAAAATCGCTGACAATTTCTGGGTTATTGATTTTTGGAACCAGTGTAATAAAGGATGTGTTAACACTCTCCAAGTTAACAGTCCCCTCAAAGAAGCTGTCGTAAAGATTATAAAAATCTTCCTTGATGATTTGCCAGCATTTCTTGAGAAAGAAGCCATTGAATCCATCGGGTCCGGGCGCCTTGTCCATAGGCATACGTCTTACAATGCTATCAATCTCTTCACGGGTAAAAGGTTCAACAAGAAATTGCAAGTCATCATGAGGCGTAAAGAGTGAGTCCAAGTCATATAACATTGTTGGTGTCTCAGTTACCCCCATTCTGTTTCTGAACGCATTCCAGATAATACCTGCTTTACCTTCATGATCTTGTATCCAGATTCCTTGATCATTCCTCAATTGCATGATGGTGTTTCTTCTAAAGGTGATGGTGGCCATGGCATGGAAAAACTTGGTACACTCGTCACCAAATCTGATTCTATTTTCAGTGTACCTATTTTTCCAGTAGAGATTTCTAGCCCGAAGAAGAGCTGCTAGATGATTCTTGATAATATTCCTTAGATTATGTTCCGGATTATATAGAGTTCTCAGATCTTCTAAAGCATCGAGATGTAGGATAACTGTATTGCAGTTTGCAATTAGGGTCTTGATATTTGAGAACTGCCGGCTCCAGTTTTTTAGATTGTATCTTAACCTCTTAAATTTTGCAGACAAAGCACTAGCTGCATCCGACTGACTAGGCTGTTGCACCCAGGAGTCTTGGACAATATTGTGAAAACCATTCATTTGTGGCCAAAAAATCTCAAAACGAAAGATACTGGCCTTGGGGATCTTTGTATCAATCACAACCTTGCAGGGAACGTGGTCCGATGTAATCTTCGCAAGGGGGATGACATGGGTGTTGGGGAAAGCAGCTGTCCAATTTAATGAAGTAAAGAACCAATCAAGCTGCTCAAGAAGCGGGTTGGCTTGCATGTTGCTCCAAGTGAAGGCCCTGCCCTTTAGGGGGAGCTCAACCAGCCCTAAATGCCCAATAGCTTCATTGAAAACCAGAGTGTCCTGAACCTTGCCACCAGGTCTATTACGATCATTGAGTGAGCGGTAGAAATTGAAGTCGCCTAAAAAGATCCAATTGACAGTATCTGCTATGTCATGTTGCCTGAACCATTCAATAAAAAGCGTACGTTCCGGTTCAGTGCAGGGACCATAAACCGTCGAGAGCTTCCAGACTTCAGCATTATGCAGCGAAGTGAAAGAGATTGTGAGTCCAAAGCTGAGCTTATCGAGGGTCGTGCCTTGGAATACAGAACCGTTCCAAACAACCAAAATACCACCTGAGGCCCCATTGGAAGGGATGAAATCAAAACTGTCAAAGCGGCGAGGGGCGAACTTTCTAATGGAAGAGAGATCAAAGTGCTCTTTTTTGGTTTCTTGCAAACAAATGACAGAGCAAGCGCTTTCCTCTATTTTGTCACGGACTGCATCCCATTTACCCAGGGTGTTGAGGCCCCTGATGTTCCAACAAAGGATATGCCAAGAACGACTATTCATTGGTAACAAATAATAGAGAGAGGCAACATGCTATGCGCAGCATAACAGTGACTAAAGAGTAAAGATTATTACCGGAGTTCCACATCCAAAGGAAAAGGAGACAATGACTAGCATCCCAGAAGGAATTCAGCACTTGTGGATACTGTTATTTGTTGAATATCCTGAACAAGGAGACAAGGACAACGCTTGTGGATACTGTTATTTGTTGAATATCCTGAACAGGGACGGGATATTGCAGATGCTTGAATCTGCGGTTGTTCAGGAGTCAGTTAGCCAAATCGTATCTGGTATCCTTCAAAAATACGAAGAGAAACAGAACTCAAATGCGGTCTGAAACCTTTTTTTTCTAGAACACGATTACACATGTATTTCATTAAGGAGTAGCACAAAGAGTACAAAGGCATCCAAAGGCAAGATGCCTCGATGGCACCCAAACGAACCACCACACAATTAGCATTACCAACTACATGATAGCGACAACAAAGAAGCAAAGCACTACTCCTAGACCGCATCGGCTACCAGGAAGGCCGAGAGCACCGAGAAGCCGGCAGCGACCCACTCGTCCCTGTCCTCCAAAACCTTGATCGCTGCTTCTGCCGCGGTGGAAGCCATATTATCGAACACCCAAGAGTTGCGCTCCGTCCAAATCCTCCAGGAAACAAGCAGCACAGCCAAGTCAAAACCCCGGCTCAGCTCCTTAGGTACTTGACGTCGAGCATCCATCCACCATGGTGAGAGCGAGGCCCCGGCAAGTGCGTGATCCGAGCCCAGCCAAAGCGACGCAGCAGTCGACTCCACAACTCCCTCACGTAGACACAGGAGAGGAGCAGGTGATCAACCGTTTCGTCCTCCTGCGAACAGAGAGCACATTCTACTGTATCCTAGAGGTCGTGCCTCATCCTCCGCTCGCCCGTCCAGATGCGACCATGCAAGGCCAGCCAAAAGAAAAACTTTACCTTAGGCAGAGCCGAGGCCTTCCATAGCTCCTTGGCTCCCAACAAGGAGGACATCCCAATGAAGAATGACCGGTACGCGGAAGACACAGAGTAGGGGCCGTCCCGCGTCCAGCGCCAGACGAACCAATCATTGACAAGAGGGCGCAGCTGCACAGACTCTAGCCGATCCCAAAACTCAATGTACTCGTATAGTACCGGCGCCATGTGCGTGCCAGTGATATGTCGCACCCAGCGTCGCCCGGAGAGCGCCTCCTAGATGGTGACCCTCAAGTACCGACGGCCAATGGCACGGTGCAAGTGTGGCGCGAAGGACACGATTGGCCCGTCCGGGAGCCAGGAGTCCGACCAGAACCTGGCCGAATTCCCGTCGCCAAGCACAACGATGATGAATGAGTTAAACATGGCGGTCACCATCTTCTCCGGCTTAGAAGGGGAGCCTTGTCCACGGAGGTGCATCGACGGCCCTCTTCTACCATTCCCAAATGGAGGCGTAGGGCGAAGCCAAGGATGCACAAGTCGGGGAGTCCCAAGCCACCGTAGTCCCACGGGAAACAGACCACCGGCCAAGCAACCCTACACTTGCCTCTGGACACCACTTCACTCCCGCACCATAGAAAAGCATGGTGTCGCTTATCAATCTGCTTTATGGCCCAAGCCGACAGGGAACACGTGATGGAGATGTGCACCGGGATGGCCGAGAGCATTGCGCGAGTGATCGTCAGCCTCCCTGCCGTGTTGAGCAAGCCGGCCTTCCAAGTCAGGATTCTCCTTGCGACAGCATCCACGAGCTGCTGCTCAACCGAGCACTGCAGCTTGACAACTGAAAGTGGCACCCCCAGGTAGCGGCAGGGGAATGGCGACACTTGGCATGGGAAAGCCTGCTGGACCAATGTGACCTGATCATCCGAGCACTGGATAGGAGAAAGAAGGCATTTATCCACGTTGGTAAGCAGCCCCAAAGCTCCTGCGAACAAGTCGAGGATGGCCCGGACGCAACTGAAGTCTTCTTGCTTAGGGGCCAAGAAGAGCACTAGGTCATTGGCATACAGGGATAACCGATGTCCAAAGTGGTCTCCAGGAAGCGGCGTGAGCAGCCCCCTTGTGTCAGCCTCCACAATCATGGCGTTGAACACCTCCATGACTAGCACGAACAGCAGCAGGGAAAGCGGGTCACCTTGCTGCAGTCCTCTGGCATGACAAATGCAGTCACCTTGTTGGATTGATCTCACGCCCAGCCCAACGGCTAGGGCCTCATTCCCCCTGGATCGCGCCCTGATCGGGAGCGCTCAACCGATCCATGGTTGGTGGGCCCCCGACGCGCTGCGCTATAAAAAGAAAGGAGTGGGGGCCGCAGGCACTTGATCGAAGGTTCGTCGTGCCCTAAACCTACTCTACAAACCCTAGGCCTCCGATCAACATCGCGCAGTGGCGTCGGGAAGCACCACCGCGCCACCTCTCTTTTACTCCCGCACCACTGTCATCGGTCAATGTCGGTGGAGGCCCGAAGGACGACGTGATCTACTCCACCGTGACATCAACACCATGGACACCTCCGGATCCGCTCCCTCCAACGATGACCAAGCGCTAAATGCGATGCACTTTATTAGTGCAATCCCAAAGCTGACGGGACAGAACTTTGTTCTGTGGCGCGAAGAACTTGATGCAGCTCTAGCACTTGCTGAGATAGATTTGGCTCTTCAGGAGTCAAAGCCCACTGAGCCAGAGGAGCCCGAAAGGGCCCAAAATGAGACCGATGAAGCTTTTGCTAATCGGAAGCGAGACTATGCTCCTGTTAGAATAAAGTATGATCTTGAGAAGTACAAGTGGGAAAAGTCAAACCGCAAGTGCAAGATTGTCATCAAGAAAACCATCACAGAGGGCTTAAGAGGTGTCATCCCAGAATGTGACACAGCAAAAGAATACCTTGAGAAAGTAAAGAATCAGTTCACTGGTTCCACCAAAGCTCATGCTTCCACTTTGTGGAACCCTCAGTCAACCATTTGCGTGTCTGGGGGAGCCCTGCTAAAGCAAAAGTATTTAACCCAAACATAGGAAAGCTATACCCCAAAACAGTAAGTTGCCATTTTATTGGCTATCTAGAAAAGTCGAAAGGTTATCGTTTTTACTGCCCTGGTAGACATACCAAGTTTGTGGAAACAAGACACGCTAGTTTTCTAGAAGATCAGATGATCAGGGGGAGCAAGACAGCATGAGAAATCACCCTTGAAGAGAAGCAGGTGTTCGTGCCCATTACTATGGTGCAGGAACCCTACTTCACGCTGCCTGTTGTTGTTGGACCTACGCAAGTGGTGACAACACCTGCTGTAATTTCGCCTACGACTAATTCGGAACCTGTCTTTCAGGAGCCGAATGAACCCATAGTCGATGAACAACAGCCCCAACAAGATCAGCCTCAAGAACAAGAAATGCCAGTAGCAGAACCTTCTGGCAGACCTCAAAGAGCGAGAAAGTCTCCTATTCCAGATGACTACATAGTCTATGAATGCGAAGAAGTTCAGATGGAGGATGAACCCACATCATTTGAAGAAGCCATAAGGAGCACTGAAGCATCTAAGTGGCAAGAAGCCATGGAAGATGAATTAAAGTCCATGAGTACCAATAAAGTTTGGGACCTAGAGGAAATTTCTGAAGGAGCCAAAACAGTAGGCTGCAAATGGGTCTATAAAGAGAAACGTGACTCCAAATGGAACATAGAAAGGTATAAAGCAAGACTGGTAGCAAAAGGTTTTACTCAGCGAGAAGGGATAGATTACAATGAAACATTCTCTCCCGTCTCGAGCAAGGACTCTTTTAGAATCATAATGGCCCTAGTGGTACATTTTGATCTAGAATTACATCAGATGGATGTGAAGACATCGTTTCTCAATGGGGATCTAGAAGAAAGAGTGTACATGGCACAACCGAAAGGTTTTGCTGTGACAGACAAAGAAAGAATGGGCTGTCGCCTGAAGAAATCCATTTATGGATTAAAGCAAGCATCCAGATAGTGGTATTTGAAGTTTGATAAGACAATCAGGAAGTTTGGGTTTAAAGAGAATGTTGAGGACAATTGCGTGTATGCAAAGTTTAAGAATGGGAAATATATTTTCCTAGTACTGTATGTAGATGACATTCTACTAGCAAGTAGTGATGTCACCCTGCTGCAGGAAACCAAAAGATTTTTGTCCTCAAATTTTGATATGAAAGATTTAGGTGAAGCTTCTTTTGTCTTGGGCATAAAGATTCACCGAGATAAAAACCGAGGGGTATTGGGATTATCCCAAGAGGCATATATAGAGAAAATATTGAAGAAATTTAATATGCATAAGTGTAGACCATCACCTGCTCCTATTGTAAAAGGTGACAAGTATGGGGAACATCACTGTCCCAAGAGCAAGTTCGAGCGCGATCGCATGCAAGCCATTCCATACGCTTCAGCTGTCGGAAGCTTATAGTATGCTCAAGTGTGCACACGCCCAGACCTGGCTTTTGTGACTGGGCTGCTTGGCAGATATAAAAGTAATCCAGGTATGGAACACTGGAATTTAGTAAAGAAGGTCTTAAGATACTTGCAAGGCATGAAAGGGCTCATGCTAATCTACAGAAGATCTGATGACCTACAAATATTAGGATATTCAGATTCTGATTACGCGGGAGATGATAGAAAGTCCACCTCAGGGTATGTATTCACTCTCGCGCAAGGAGCCATATCATGGAAAAGCTCAAAACAAACAATAGTCACTACATCGTCCACAATGTATGCTGAGTTTATTGCTTGTTATGAGGCGTCATGACAGGTGAATTGGCTTAAGAAATTTATACCCAGTTTAAAGGTGGTCAACAGCATCGATAAACCACTAAAGTTGTATTGTGATAACGAGCCAGCAGTGTTGTATGCTCACAACAATAAGTCAAGCAATGCCGCCAAGCACATTGACATAAAATATTATGTTGTGAAGGATAAAATCCGGGATCACGTCATAAGTCTTGAACATATAAGCACAGAAAAGATGTTAGCGGATCCGCTTACGAAAGGCTTACCGCCCAATGTGTTTAGAGAACACATAGCCAGCATGGGTTTAAAGGAAAGCATGTGATTCCTGGATAGTTAGAGGGCCCAAGGCGAGAATTCACCTCTGAACAGAAAAGTGTCTATGGCTGTCTAATCTAATGGTAATAACTGTTAAGATGAAACATGCTCAATACACTGATTTGTGATGGGGTGGGTTAACAAAGCGAGAAAGTAGAGATGAGATCAAGGGGGAGAATGTTGGATTGATCTCAGGCCCAGCCCAACGGCTAGAGCCTCATTCCCCCTGGATCGCGCCCTGATCAGGGGCGCTCAACCGATCCATGGTTGGTGGGCCCCCGATGCGCTGCGCTATAAAAAGAAAGGAGTGGGGGCCGCAGGCACTTGATCGAAGGTTCGCCGTGCCCTAAACCTACTCTACAAACCCTAGGCCTCCAATCGGTATCGCGCAGTGGCGTCGGGAAGCACCACCGTGCCACCTCTCTTCTACTCCCGCACCACTGTCATCGGTCAACGTCGGTGGAGGCCCGAAGGACGATGTGATCTACTCCACCGTGACATCAACACCATGGACGCCTTCGGATCCGCTCCCTCCAATAACGGTCTAATCCCTAAACTTCTAGATATACTCCACAGTTTATATCTTGTTCCCGATCTCGATACTCTACTAGAAGATCCTAAATTCTATCAAACCGATGTCCAAAGTGGTCTCCAGGAAGCAGCATGAGCAGCCCCCTTGTGTCAGCCTCCACAATCATGGCGTTGAGCACCTCCATGACTAGCATGAACAGCAGCAGGGAAAGCGGGTCACCTTGCTGCAGTCCTCTGGCATGACAAATGTGCCGACCCAACTAGCCGTTGACCAGCACCTTAGTGCTAGCAGACGATAGTATGGCAGCTATCCAATCCCTCCACCTTTGCAAGAACCCAAGGCATTCGAGCACCTCATTTAGGAAAGGCCAAGCAACCGAATCGAAAGCCTTGTCAATGTCCACTTTGAGGAGGATGCACGCGTGATGCCGTGCATGCAGCCACCGACAGTAGAGCTGTACAGACCGAAAGTTGTCATGAATCCGTCATCCCCTGATGAACGCGGTTTGGTTGCCGCGGACAAGGGCATCCATGAATGGTGTGAGCCGCAGCGCCAACCCTTTGGAGACCAACTTGCTGAAGCTGTGAATGAGGCTGATCGGTTAGTAGTCCCGGAGACCGGATGGTGCTTCCATTTTGCGCGGCAATACAATGGAAGCATCATTGGGGAGGTAGAAGCTCCTCCAGTCCTACGACCACAGTGCGTTGAAAGCATTGCATATGTCATCCTTGATCACCAGCCACGCGGCGCGGTAAAATCTCCCCGTGAACCCGTCCGACTTGGGCACACGATCGGCCGGAGTCGCGCAGATGATTTTGGTGACCTTGTCCTCCGAAAATTCTGCAGCGAGCTCCTAGAGGTCGAGCCTGGGCAGGTCCAGGCGCTCTAAGTCCAGACGGTGTAGACGCTGGAATCTGATGCCAAGGATAGCATTATAGTACTCAAATACGGCCCCAGACTTGGCTTCCTCTAACGTGAACGTGCAGACATCATGGGAAAAGGTCGGGATGTAGCTCTTGCGGCGCCTATTGACAAGCTTGCAGATGGAAAAAATTTGGTGTTCGCATCACCATCTCGCAGGAAGCGGCATTGGGACTTCTGCCTAGCGATCAAACAGGACAATGAAGAGAGGCCCAATGTAGCGACGCGGCTCAATTTCCTTGGGGGATAGGAGCCTGGACTCCTGAGTGACATCTAGCTCATAAATGACCACCCGCGCCGTAGCCAGCTGAAAGCGAACACTGCCATCCGCTGGGCACCCCAGCTTTTCAAGGCCTTGGCCACACTACGCAGCTTGTAATCCAGGGCCCTGCACGCGTCCACACCCGTGAAAGGACAGATCCAGGCTGCCGCAACGACTTCCAAGAACCCATCGACTATCGGCCAAAAGGCCTCGAAGCGAAACCATGGCTGCACCCATGGCTCCATGCTGAGCACCAACAGAAGGGGTGCATGGTCCGTAGAGCGACAATGGAGGTTGTGAAAGGGATGAGACTCCAGCCAAGGGACCATGGCGAAGACATGGTCGATGCGCTCCATCGTGGGCCTGCTTATTTCATTGCTCCAAGTAAAAAGGCGACCAGTTAAGTGCAGCTCAGCGAGCTGCAACGTGTCAATAGTTCGGCGGAAGCGTTGCATCAGGCGACGGTTTAGTCTATCATTGTTTTTGTCCTAAGCTTGATAGATCAAATTGAAGTCTCCACAAATCAACCACGCGCCCGTGCAAGAGGTGTCCAAGCCCTCAAGCTCATGCAAGAACGGCTCCTTTAGCGATTGACCAGTCGGCCCATAGACTGAGGTTAGCCAACATTCCGCGACATCTGCCCCGTCAATCGGTGTGAGCAGCAGGACAACCGAGAAGACAGTGAAGGTGTAAGGTCCAAATAGGCTAGAGGGGGGGTGAATAGCCTAATTAAAACTTCTACAAGAATTACTTAACCACGAGTTAGTACGAAAGGTGGCGAAGCAAAAGCACTAGCTCTAACTAATTAAGCAAGCCACCTACACAAGTCTAGTACAAGGCTATTCACTAAACACAACAACAACTACAAGCTAGAAACAAGAAGTAATATGAGAGAAGAGCTTTGATAGATTATACCGCCGTGTAGAGATGAGATGTACCAATCAATCAATCACACAAGAGAAATCCTCGGGAAGAGAATGACACAAGAATTTATCCCGAGGTTCACTTGCTTCCCGGCAAGCTACTCCCCGTTGTGGCGATACACCCACTTGTCGGTTCGCGAGCTAATCGACTATCAAGAGTCGAGCCCTCGGCGGGCGCCACACAACCGCACACAAGATGGGGATCCTCCAAGCCACGAGCTCCACTAGAGTATCCAATTCACGAACTCCCGCGGGGAAGGATCAAGAACCCCTTACAACACTTGGTGAAGGCTC
Organism: Saccharum hybrid cultivar R570; assembly: GCA_038087645.1. NCBI lineage: Eukaryota > Viridiplantae > Streptophyta > Magnoliopsida > Poales > Poaceae > Saccharum > Saccharum hybrid cultivar. The sequence goes on from JAQSUU010000368.1 coordinate 4,408,272, forward strand.
CAACAATCTCCAATTGCGAGCTCAATCACCTCCGCTGCTCCAAGCCGTCTATCGTGTCGGGAAACACGGAAGAGTAACAAGAAATCCGCAGCAACTCGAAGATCAAGTGCCTCTAGAATGCAACTCTCAAGCAATGCACTTGAATCTCACTCAATCTCACTCAAGATGTGCAACTATGCAAAGAGATGAGTGGAGGGGTTGTTCTCTAGCTCAAAGTATGTCTCTATATCTCAAAATGTGCAAGAGTTGCCCTCAAACCCCGGCCAACCTCTATTTATAACGAAGGGGTACGCAGCTAGCCGTTACAGACGACGCAGCGAAAAATGCGCTGATCGGACGCTCCGGTCAGGGTGACCGGACGCGTCCGGTCACTACACGACAAACGTGAACAGTGCGCGTCAGAACTAGCCGTTGCCCTGACCGGACGCGCTGAACCGATTGACCGGACGCGACAGTGCCCGCGTCCGGTCGCGTTCCAGTATGCTCCCGTTGAGATCGGACGTGTCCGATCGCATGTGACCGGACGCGCCGCGCGTCCGATCGTCACTTCGCTTCGCTCTACCCCTCTGGACGCCTGACTGGACGCTCCGGCTACGTGAGGGACCGGACGCGCCGGTCGCGTGCTCTGGTTCGCTCAGGAGAACTGACCAGACGCGCTATTGAACTGACCGGACGCCACAGTGCCAGCGTCCGGTTAGAGTCCAGTAAGCTCCCTGGATGACCGGACGCGTCCGGTCATCAGTGACCGGACGCGCTGCGCGTCCGATCAGCGAACTAAAAACCGCGCAGATGCTGAACACTGACCGGACGCGTCCGGTCATACCGTGACCGCGTCTGGTGCAGCGTCCGGTCACCACAGTGACCTCCGTTCGCCTCCGTTTCTTTTCCGACTTCTGGTGCAAAAGAAAATAGGCATTTCACTTCTCCAAAAAGCGCCGAATCCCGCCTCGCAAGCTCGGCGGGAGGGAGAGAGGAACCCAAACCCCTCTCAACCGCTTAAACTCCACCGCCTTCGCAAAAGTGCTAACACCACCAAGTGTACACCACCATGTGCATGTGTGTTAGCATTTCACAATCATTTTCCAAGGTGTTATGTTAGCTCTTTACTAGATCCTAATGCATATGCTCAAGACATTGATCTAGTGGCACTTGATTTCCGAGCTAACCGTGATTGCCCCTCTTGATAGTCGGCTATGTATCCTAAACCCGGTCAATCACTTCTCTACTCATCTTAGACCGGCAAAAGGAAAACCCTATGGTTATACCTTTGCCTTGCGCTCTTAGATCCTTCTCTTTCACTTGATCATCATGTACACCATATTATGTGCATCTCCACCACTTGTGATCTTGTGGCCATCACTCCATGCCACATGCTCCTTCATCACGTGTGTTGCTTGTGCATAACTCAAAACACTTAACACATGGCATTAGCAACTTGATGTCATTAATTACCAAAACCAAACTTGGGCTTTCAATCTCCCCCTTTTTGGTAATTGATGACAACCATCACAAAGATATGAAATGAAATCAATTTTCAATTTCGATAGTATTAGCTCCCCCTACATATGTGCTTCCATGAGTTTGGTTCAATTGTGCACATATGTATGGATTCGAATTTTGGGAGAGTTACTACTATCAAATTGATGCTAAGGTATATAGAATGGACCTTTGAAGCGTGATACCAATCGGAGTTGCCTTTATATACCATCCTTAGCATCGAAGTAGCTAGACACCACTTGTAATACATCACTTGTAAAGATCACAAACACTAAAGTACTTCGTGAGATCAACATTAAAAGAAAAGGTGTCTAGATACCACATGTAAAGCTACTCTTAACAAAACATCATTCAAGTTCTATATCTAGCATACACCATTCAATCATGAATATCGAAATTAAACTTTGCAATGCAACATTTCATCATGTTAATGCACATACAAATGCAACAAATAATCCATGAGCTTGCTCCCCCTACTTATGTGCTTAAATTTAATTTCTCTCCTCCTCACTATATCTTTTCTCTCCCCCTTACTATATCTTTCTCCCTCTTTGTGACTTTTCTATCTTTGTGCTTTCTCTCTCCCTTTTTATATCTTTCTTGCTCTTTGCAATATCTTTGTGACTTTTCTCTCCCCCTTTGTCAACAATCACAAAAAGGTGCCAATTTTAGTGAGAGATAAGTCAATCAATTATGAGGGAGTCTAAATTATGGTTCAATCTAGATTACTTGCCTAGAATATGTAATTCGGTTTGATCCAAGCACAAGCTTCTTCACACCTCATAAAGTATAAGGGTTATCTTGACCATGTTGAATTACACATCATGAGCTTATTTTCTAGATTCAACACTAGGTTTGCAAGCCCACAAACATGTCATATGCTACCACTAGATCAATCAAACATAGAAGCAATAGTGGTACCATATATACATCAAAATCATTTGATTTTCATGAATGAGCCTATTTGTCATGCAAATATGTCTATATGTTCTAACCATGTCCTTAGCAAAGTATGAATGATATGCCAAACAACTTTACCTTGCTATGTTGGAGGAGAGGCATGTCATATAAGAATGTGGGGGTACACTCATTTCAAGTTGGAGAAGTCAAGTATGTTCAATTCATTCTTCAACTTGTAAAATCTCTTTTCATCAAGTGGCTTTGTAAAAATGTCGGCTAGTTGATCTTCGGTGCCAATGCTCTCAATGCTAATATCACCCTTTTGTTGATGGTCTCTTATGAAGTGATGCCTTATGTCAATGTGCTTGGTTCTTGAATGTTGTACCGGATTTTGAGTCATCTTGATAGCACTTTCATTGTCACATAACAATGGCACATTCTTGAAGTTTATTCCAAAGTCATTCAAGGTGGCTTTCATCCAAAGCAATTGTGCACAACAAGTACCGGCACTAATGTATTCGGCCTCGGCAGTAGATAGTGCAACACTATTTTGTTTCTTTGATGACCATGAAACAAGAGACCTTCCAAGCAATTGACAAGTGTCACTTGTGCTCATTCTATCAATCTTGCATCCTCCATAGTCGGAGTCCGAATATCCAATCAACTCAAAATTAGACCCCTTTGGAAACCATAATCCAACATCATGAGTGCCCTTGAGATATCTCAATATTCTCTTGGTTGCTTTCAAGTGACTTTCTCTAGGTGAAGCTTGATATCTTGCACACTTGCACACACTAAACATCACATCCGGCCTAGAAGCGGTGACATAGAGCAAACTTCCAATCATAGACCGGTATTGCTTTTGATCTACCATGTTTCCACTATCATCAATACCCAATTGATCATTTGTGCCCATTGGTGTACTCATTGGCTTAGCATCTTGCAATCCAAACTTCTTGATCATGTCCTTGATGTACTTGCTTTGACTTACAAAAGTGCCATTCTTCATTTGCTTGATTTGAAGTCCAAGGAAGTAACTAAGCTCTCCAATCATAGACATCTCAAACTCATTAGCCATCATATTTCCAAACTCTTCACAAAAATCTTGATTTGTTGATCCAAAAATGATATCATCCACATAGATTTGCAACACAAACAAGTCATTTCCAAGCTTCTTGGTGAAGAGAGTGGTGTCAACCTTTCCCATCTTGAACCCTTTAGAGAGAAGAAAATCCCTCAATCTCTCATACCATGCTCTAGGTGCTTGCTTTAAACCATACAATGCCTTCTTTAGCTTGTAAACATGGTCGGGCTTCTTATCATCTTCAAAACCGGGAGGTTGCTCAACATAAACTTCTTCATTGATGTAGCCATTGAGAAATGCACTCTTGACATCCATTTGATAGAGCTTGATGTTGTGTGCACAAGCATATGCTAATAAGATTCTAATTGCTTCCAATCTTGCAACCGGTGCATATGTCTCTCCAAAGTCAAGACCCTCAACTTGAGTGTATCCTTGTGCTACTAATCTTGCTTTGTTCCTTACAACCATGCCATCTTGATCTTGCTTGTTTCTAAAGACCCACTTAATGCCAATCACATTGTAGTTCTTTGGCCTCTCAACAAGTTTTCAAACTTGATTTCTAGCAAAGTTGTTTAGTTCTTCATGCATGGCATTTACCCACTCGGAATCTTTCAATGCATCTTCTATCTTCTTTGGTTCTTCTAATGAGACAAATGAGTAATGCTCACAAAATGATGCTAATCTTGATCTAGTTTGAACACCACTTTGAATTCCACCAATGATTTGGTCCAATGGATGATCTCTTGCAATACTAGTAGGTTGGAGTATTGGGAGTTGATTGCTTCCACTTGTTTGACCTTGAACTTGAGCTTCATTATGAGAACCACTAGAGCTTGCTTGATTTGTATCAATTTGCACACTTTGGTTGATCACATGAATATCATCATCATCAACTTGCATCGGCCTTATATCACCAATGTCCATGTTCTTCATTGCATTTGACAATTGATCTCCTCTCACATCATCAAGGTTTTGAGCTTCATTTTGAGACCCTTGGGTTTCATCAAACTCAACATCATGAACTTCTTCCAAGGTGCCATTTGTGAGATTCCAAACTCTATATGATTTGCTTGTGGTAGAATAACCAAGTAAGAACCCTTCATCACATTTCTTTTCAAACTTGCTCAATCTAGTGCCTTTCTTAAGAATATAGCATTTGCAACCAAACACTCTAAAGTATGCAATGTTGGGCTTTCTTCCATTCAATAGTTCATATGGTGTCTTTCCAAGCTTCCTATGGCAATAGAGACGGTTACTACAATAGCAAGCCGTGTTGATAGCTTCACTCCAAAATGAATGACTAACATTGTATTCACTAAGCAATGATCTAGCCATATCAATCAAGGTTCTATTTTTCCTTTCAACTACACCATTTAATTGAGGAGTGTATGTTGGTGAGAATTGATGCCCAATACCAAGATCATCACATAAATCTTCAATTCTTGTGTTCTTGAACTCACTACCATTGTCACTTCTAATCTTCTTGATGGTGATTTCAAACTCATTTTGCACTCTCTTGACAAAAGACTTGAATAGATCATAAACATCACTCTTGTCATAAAGAAAGAGCACCCAAGTGTATCTAGTGTAGTCATCCACAATCACAAAACCATACTTGTTGCCACCAATGCTAGTGTATGTTGTTGGCCCAAACAAGTCCATGTGCAATAGCTCAAATGCTTTTGATGTGCTCATTTCACTTTTACTAGGATGTGAATTTCCAACTTGTTTGCCGGCTTGACAAGCACTACATAGTTTATCCTTCTCAAAGGTGACATCCTTCAATCCTCTAACTAAGTCATGCCTCAAAAGTTTGTTCAATTGTTTCATTCCAACATGACCAAGCCTTCTATGCCATAACCAACCCATACTAGATTTACTAAGCAAGCATGATGTCAATTGTGTCTCACTATCATTGAAGTCAACCAAGTATAAGCTACCATGTCTAAATCCTTTGAATATCAAGTTTGATCCATCAACACTTATGACTTCAACATCATCACTACCAAATATGCACTTGAAGCCAAGATCACAAAGTTGTGCCACCGATAAAAGATTGAAGTCTAAACTCTCAACTAGCAACACATTAGATATGCTCATGTCATTTGAGATAGCAATTTTACCAAGCCCCTTGACCATGCCTTTCTTGTTGTTGCCAAAAGTGATAGCATCAAAACCACCATTTTGACTTGTATCAATTGAATTGAACATACAAGAGTCTCCGGTCATATGTTGAGTGCACCCACTATCAAGCACCCAATGCCTTCCTCCGGCTTTGTAATTGACCTATAAGACAAGATCAATTCTTTTTTGGTACCCAAACTTGTTTGGGTCCTCCAAGGTTAGAGACTAAGCTCTTTGGTACCCAAATAGCTTTCTTCTTTAAGCCCATCCATGGTGTACCAATAAACTTAGCATGAACACCATTTGTACCCTTAGTAAGCATATAGAAAGAATTAAACTTGATTGAGGATACATTTGCATTGGATTTCTTGTTCATGCAATGTTGCTCTATGTGACCAACTTGCTTGCAACTTTTGCAATAGCTATCATTGTTCTTCACAAAACGAGTCTTGTGAGGAGTAAAAGCGGCCTTGCCTTTCTTGGGGTTATAGCCCAATCCCTCTTTGTAGAGAGAAACTCTTTGGCTACCCAAGCACATAAGCAAGCGGTCCTCACCACCATAAGCCTTAGCTAATGTGTGATTGAGCTCTTTTACCTCCTTCTTGAGATTTTCATTCTCAACTATAAGTGTGGAGTCACAAGTGAAACCATCACTACTAGATGAGGATGATGTAGATGAGCTACATGAAGGGTTAGTAGGAGCAACAATAATAGGCTTATGAAAAGTTTCATCAATTATATCACATGATATGCCTATGTTACAAGTTTTAGCTTTCTCAACATTAGTTGGCATGTTTTCACATTTTTCAACTAGAGAGGAACGAGCTTCTTCAAGCTTAGTGTGAGACTTTTGAAACTTCTTATGGTCTACATTTAGACTCTCATAAGATGCCCTAAGCTCATCAAGTTCTTGCATAAGGTTTTTCTTTTCCTTAAGCAAGCCCTTGCACTCCTTTCTAGATTCTTTAAAATGTTGAGTGCAATCTTCTAGCATAGTGATTAGTTCATCTTTAGTGAATTCTTCTTCATCACTATCACTATCACTATCACTAGCATTATCATGATCACTCTCATAGTCAGATGATACCTTAGCGGCCTTAGCCATGAAGCACGATGGAGTGTCGAAGAGGGAGACCTTCTCTTGGATGGCAATGCTAGCATGTCCCTTCTTCTTGCTCTTGTAGTCATCCTCATCATCACTTGAGGAATCATCACTATCCCATGTAGCAACATGAGAATCATTCTTCTTCTTATAAGACCTTTTTTTCTTTTCTTGCTTCTTCTTCTCTTTCTTGATAGCATCTTCATCATCACTATCATAAGGACACTTTGCAATGAGATGGTCCTTGCTATGGCATCTAAAGCATCTCATGGTATGCTCACTCTTCTTGGATGAGTTCTTCCTCCTTCTTGCACGATAGCCTTTCTTCTTCATGAATTTGCCAAATTGCTTGACAAAGAGATCCATCTTCTCATCAATGTCATCACTATCACAAGAGCTTGAGTCTTCATCACTTGATGATTCAATCTTGGATTTGCTCTTGGATGTGGTGGCTTTGAATGCCACACTCTTCTTCTTTTCATCATCTTTCTTCTCATTTTCCTTCTTCTTCTTCTTGACCAACTCATCCTTCTCATCATCTTCTCTATATGAATCATCAGTCATCACTTCTTGAAATATTTGTTGAGGAGTTGAATCCTTCAATGTAGTCCTCACTAGCACGGTGATCAATGTATCAAATCTCTTGGGTAGACTTCTCAAGAACTTCATAGAGAATTGATTGTCCTTGACCTCCTCACCAAGTGCCTTGAGCTCATTGACAATGACTTGCAACCTATGAAACATCTCCGGTACACTCTCATCATCTTGCATCTTGAAGCTTGAAAATTTTTCTTGCAAGATATATGCTTTAGCGGTCTTTGTACCTTCGGTGCCTTTAAATGTTTCTTCTAGCTTGGCCCAAGCATCATGAGCAATCTCTATGTTCTTTACTTGCTCAAATATCTTGTCATCTAGTGCCTCATGAAGAGCACTAATGGCAATATCATTGCATTGGAGCTTCTTCTCCTCTACCGGTGTAGGTGCTTCCGGATTGGCAACCTCAAATTTTGTTTCGGTGACCTTCCACACTTCTCTATTGATTGACTTTAGGTGTGCGGTCATCTTAACCTTCCAATATGCATAATTTGTGCCATCAAAGTGAGGTGTCTTCTTGGTGTTGTTGATGTGCAAGCTTAATTGAGCCATTTCTTTTTCACCGTAGGTTGTTAAGCCTCAAATAAACGGTGCCTCGGCTCTGAAACCACTTGTAAGGTCCAAATAGGCTAGAGGGGGGTGAATAGCCTAATTAAAACTTCTACAAGAATTACTTAACCACGAGTTAGTACGAAAGGTGGCGAAGCAAAAGCACTAGCTCTAACTAATTAAGCAAGCCACCTACACAAGTCTAGTACAAGGCTATTCACTAAACACAACAACAACTACAAGCTAGAAACAAGAAGTAATATGAGAGAAGAGCTTTGATAGATTATACCGCCGTGTAGAGATGAGATGTACCAATCAATCAATCACACAAGAGAAATCCTCGGGAAGAGAATGACACAAGAATTTATCCCGAGGTTCACTTACTTCCCGGCAAGCTACTCCCCGTTGTGGCGATACACCCACTTGTCGGTTCGCGAGCTAATCGACTATCAAGAGTCGAGCCCTCGGCGGGCGCCACACAACCGCACACAAGATGGGGATCCTCCAAGCCACGAGCTCCACTAGAGTATCCAATTCACGAACTCCCGCGGGGAAGGATCAAGAACCCCTTACAACACTTGGTGAAGGCTCCAACAATGAACTGACCGGTCACTCACCCTAGGCACGCTGACCGAATGAACTGACCGGACGCGCTGGTCAAGCCGTGACCGCGTCCGGTGCAGCGTCCGATCACCACAGTGACCTCCGTTCGCCTCTGTTTCTTTTCCGACTTCCGACATAGTAGAAAATAGGCGTTTCACTTCTCCAAAAAGCGCCGAATCCCGCCTCGCAAGCTCGGCGGGAGGGAGAGAGGAACCCAAACCCCTCTCAACCGCTTAAACTCCACCGCCTTCGCAAAAGTGCTAACACCACCAAGTGTACACCACCATGTGCATGTGTGTTAGCATTTCACAATCATTTTCCAAGGCGTTATGTTAGCTCTTTACTAGATCCTAATGCATATGCTCAAGACATTGATCTAGTGGCACTTGATTTCCGAGCTAACCGTGATTGCCCCTCTTGATAGTCGGCTATGTATCCTAAACCCGGTCAATCACTTCTCTACTCATCTTAGACCGGCAAAAGGAAAACCCTATGGTTATACCTTTGCCTTGCGCTCTTAGATCCTTCTCTTTCACTTGATCATCATGTACACCATATTATGTGCATCTCCACCACTTGTGATCTTGTGGCCATCACTCCATGCCACATGCTCCTTCATCATGTGTGTTGCTTGTGCCTAACTCAAAACACTTAACACATGGCATTAGCAACTTGATGTCATTAATTACCAAAACCAAACTTGGGCTTTTAGAAGGTGGCATTGGAGCCCTGCCACATCCCTTCGCCAACCAACAAGCGCTCCCCCAGAGGCACCAGAAGAGGGCAGAAAATATAGTCGAAATCAGGACCCATTAGTTCATTGATCATGGAAACAAAGAAGTCATCGACTTTGGTTTCCTGAAGGCAAACCACAGAGACATTTTCCTGGAGCACGATGCTCCCAACAACAGTGTGACGTGCTCGGCTATTAAGCCCACGTGCATTCCAAACAAGGAACTAGCTGTAATTCGTGTCAGCAAGTAGTGCGACGGCGGTGACATTGACCTAGATGTCGAGTGGCAAAGCAGCCATACGACGGCCAGCTACCGGAAACAACTCCCTCATGGCCTCGCGCTTGGAGGAGGATAGCGGCTCATTGAAGGTCTGATGAAACTTGTCAGCATAGGAGACGTCTGTGCTTTGCGGCGGCGATGATCCCGCTGCCGGCCTCCACTTCCAAAGCATGACCTTTTTGGCCTGTTCCTCTAGCCTCGGGTCACGGAGGTGCGTCATGGATGTGATGCATGTGCTATGTCAGGGGACCACGGAGTTAACCTGACGGGAGACGCGTCGGATTGGCGTGGAATCGATGAGGGGTTCCTGCAGTGGAAGGCGTAGTGAGTCGATGAACGTAGGCAGTGACGTTGTCACGGCAGCGGTAGGCACCATTGCCACGGTGGCAGGTGCCGACGCCTGTTCACCCAGAGATGGATCCACCAGGTGCCTAGGTGAAGCAGGCCCCCTACCTCTAGCATAGCCATCCCAACCGTAGCGGTGACATCAAAGTTAGGCTCCCAGGGCCCATCAGGTTCCACAGCAGCCGGGATAGGGAAAGAGACAGGCCGAGCGGGAGATTCGTGCTCGAGACCCAAGCAACATTCCTGTCCAGCAGCAGCCCAACCAGAAGGAGGCTCACAAATGGCCTAGAAGGGGGGTGTTGACGGTTGTTAACAACCATATTTAACTATCAATAAAACATATATAAGGGCACATATGAGAGCACCAACAAAGGTTTAGGGTTTAAACTGATAAATTTCATGAGTTTTGGTGAATCTATGATCTCTGCAGGATTATTTCAGAAAACTGTCAAGGGGGACCTATTCGTCACATGAAATCAAGGAATTATTCCGTGGCATATACATGGAAAGGTTCTAGAGGACACCACGCCGAGACGGGCCTGAGAGGCCACCAGGTAGGACCGGCCGGTCCCACCCCCATGTTGGCTGACACCCCCTGGTGCCCCCTCGCCTTCGGCTTTCAGAATGTTCCTCCACCGCCTCCTAGGGTTGCATCCACGCCATTCTTTAAGTCGGTTTGATCCAAGGGCTCACGTTCAACCCCCAGGGCTATATAAGTAGACCCTAGTCCCCCTGATACATCAAGTCATTTGGAGAAGATAGAAACCCTAATCATCCTTAGAGCTCCTCTAGTTTCTAGGCCATAGCTAGTTAGGCTAGCTCTAGAGGGAGGCAAGTAGGCTTCGCTTGGATTCCCGACATTGTCAAGAGCTTGATTCAGTATAATTCTTGTACCCCTCTTGTCTTTATATCTCCATTATTTTTATATGATTTAGTACAATTGTATGACATTCATATTCATCTTATGCATGTTCTTGGTTGCAATGTTCATTGTCTACTTTGATTATATACTTAGTATAGTTAGTTTATCATTGTGTTTATGCATAAGTTCGTATAGCGTTCACCCTAATAAGGTACCATGGGTGGGTGATAGAGATCATGTAAGTGTGATGCTTATATGCTATTTACCTGTGAATATACTCTAAATTCTGGGTCATATGGCAGATCGCGGATGTGACACTTCTGTTGAGTCCTTTGTAGTCCACTCCCCGAATATAGGTCATAGAAGTAGGGCCCGATTACGAAGGAAGGAAGAGGTTTCTATACTCAAACTTCCCTAAGTAATGCCCCTTATGTGTGGATATAATGATGATCTTAGCCATGATTACTAGGTGTAATTACACTAATTAATGTATGCTTTGACTTGTAGTTAAGGATGACTTAGGAATTATTCCTCTAATATTCTAGCTTGACCATGCTAATGCCATAGATTGGAGTCCTTGGAGTGATTTATCATTAATAAATACTTATCATATACATAACTTATCCTATGACTTACCACTGTTATGAGTATAGTGATTGGTTATGGTTTATTTCTTCATCGATGTTATAAGTTATCAATACATGTCCAAAGCTACACGTTCCCTGTGGTAAAATATAAATACGATACCTGATATATTCTCAGGTGAAGTGCTACAATGGTATAATTATCTGTCCGCTTGCAGAATCCTTTATATTCTTTCTAGTCACATAAAATGGTAAACATCTACTTAGTATTATTATTGTAGTAATGCTAGAGAGTACCAACAAATATTTCTGGCACCATCACTAGGGATGACAACCGAGTTTAGTAATGCTAGAGGTGTAGATAATTAATAGGTGACTACTAAAATAAGTGAGGAGTTAATAAATACCAATTGGAGGCCGGTCCAACTCAACTGCATCCAAGCTGGGCTGCAAGAGAAAGCATGGCCCATCACGGTCCAGGGTCCGCCCACACTTGGAGCCCGCGAACAGTGACGCATCTTCACACAGAAGACTTCCTAGGAAACCCGGGTCACCGCCGCCTGCGCCACCAGTGGGAGGGAAGTCATCACAGCATGCATTATCCCGCATAGACCCTGACCCCGATGACAGAGGAGGCAGGGCCTGCTCAAGCAACATTGTGTCCGTATCGGCACCCATACCGTTCAAGATTGTCTCATCACGGCGAGCAGCAAGACCAGGCGAGGGGTCGAAGCTGTCCGAGCCCAACTTTCCAACTGACCCAAGGAGCACGGGTCCTGAGTTGCCGCAAAGCCCGGCACGCATTGCACGGCCTTCCCAGACCAGGCAGATTATGGAGCCAATGAGGTGCACACCCTTTGGACCATCCGCAGACCCCTCGGTGTGCGTACCAGCCGGTAGGATACCCACGGCGACCGGACCGAACAGCGGCGCACGGGCCTCTATAGCCCGACCGACTGGACCGGATGGTGGCGAGCGTCCATCATAACGGCTATCGATCCCTGGGTGGAAGCAATTGTAGTTACTGTCCACCGAGCCGTCTTCATCATTGTCTCGGCCAGCAAAGTAGTCATCCTTCGGCATCGGGCCCCTCGACGGGCCACCATGCCCCCATCACCATGGCCGGAGCAGCCACCAGCAAGGCAGCCATCAGGGTCACCATCTTCATTAGCGTCGCCCCCATCATCGTCATCCGCCGGTGTACTCCAATCCTGGAAAGCGGCGAGGCGGAGGCGCACCAGGTAGCACAAACCCGGAAGCACTGCCGCAGCGGCCTCAACGGGATTAAGGATACATGGCTTCGAGATGAAGACGACTTGCTCGTTGAGGATGAACCACGGATGCAAGCACCAAGCGGTGACAAAGAACTCCCGATCATCGTCAGCCGGGACGTCGCATGGCCAGATGACATCAACCTCTGCGCAAGTCGGACCAAGAATGATCTGCGCCGTCGACGCATTCCTGGCATGGAGGGGAACACACCTCATCCCCGTGAGCACCCGGAACCGGAACGTACCACCACTGGCCAACGACGTCCTCCGCCAAGGCCACCATATTAGTGGCAGTAGGGACACCCCCCCACCCCCCCCCCCCCCCCCCCCCCCCCGACAGAGTGGCCAGGACGTGATCCCTGTCCTTGCGGCATCGGAACCAGTCAACGAAGTCCTCGGGGTTGTGGCGACGAACCTTGGCCCCCTTAGCTACAATGCCAAAGCATTCAAAGAGGAACCGGGCCACCATTGCCGGCGAAACCAGAGGCCTGGTGCCACCCACCATCATGACAAGCGCCAAGCCGAGCGCGTCCTTCGCTGCCTGCAACTCGGCCGAACAAGGCACAATGACAAACTCAGTTCGGCGCCTGCGAGACGCGCGACCGTCACTCACGGACGCGCCGGCGGCACCATCCAACACCGGGGGCGGAGGGGGGGGCGAGGGAGGCGGGGGAGGCGGGGTGCAGCAATGCAAGACCGATGGCAACAGCCCCGTGGAGGCAGTTTCGCATAGAGGTCGTGTCATCTGCGTCGTACCGAGCTCGCCTGCGCCCGGAAGCTCGGCCAGAAGCTGGACGTCACTGCGCAACCCGGGCCCCCAAGCGACCGTGACAGGGAGCACCCCCGCTTAGCACCCGCGGGCCTCAGAGGAAGCGGGCATGCGAAGGTGCGGTGGCGTTCGCACCTGCAGTTGAAACATCTCGCTGGGAAGCTGCAATCGGCCTTAACGTGGTTGCTTGCCAAGCAATTGAAGCAAAGCCCCACCAGCGCTGAAGGCATCGGATGCACCGACATGGGCGGGGAGCGACGATGCCAGCGGCGATGGCTACAAACCTAGTAGAACCCATCCGCGTCCGGCTCCTCGAAAAGAGTGCGCGGGGTGGGCCACAGGAGCCAGGCGTTGGGGGGAGAGATGTTTGGAGGTGGGTCAAGGCGGGGGTTGGAGCGCCAAGCCGCCGCCATGAAGTCCCAAGAATGTCGTTGGCGACGATGACGGCGGTGCGCATGCCGCTGGCGCCCACTCGGCTCCGCGACCGCCTTTCCTTTCCCAGGTGGCGGCGGCGAGGGTGGTTCCGAGTCGGAGTAATCCTCCGAATCGGTGAAGGAAAGCCGCTCGTCGCGGCAGCCACTGAGGAAGGTACCCAGGAAGAGGCCCGGCGACCCCACGCCAAGGGACCTTGGTGAGGGCAGCACCTCCGCCTCGTCCGCCAGGAACGACGGGATGGCGAGCCACCCGCCATCGGGGAGGCGAAGCAGAACGGGGGAAGGGAGGGTGGACGGTGGGGCCCGAGTGGCCCCGGCGGTTGGCTGGGTGGACGGCGGGGTCATGACGACCGCCGGCGTATTTCTACCTAGCGTCGCGTTCCGAAACCTTGAAAGGCTAGAGATGGCACACATCAGGCTGGAGGCTGTTCTTCAGACATCTGATAAGTGGAATATCACTGATACTTCCTTGTTGCGTTAATGCGTTGGCGTAGCGCGTAGGAAGCTGAAGTTTGCTGCTCAAGAGTGCGATGACACGCTACATAAATGCAAGCAGAGAATCCTAGAAGACGAACACGTGTAGAAGGAAGTAAGTAATTTCTCCTTTCCTAAGAGGGTTCTGCATGCTACCAGGTCATTCGTTTCTTCTATCTTTAACCACGACAACAACAACTTGAACAGATCCATTGTTCAAAGATTTGAGTGGTTTGCTGATGGTGCTAGCGAGTTTCTGAGGTTACTAGAGCTTGGTGGAACACCACGATGTCACATGCCCTTTGACCCTCTTACCAGGCACCTTCTTACCGGCAAGATACTACAACATAGAATCATTAGAGCAAACAGGTGCCCTTTGTTTCTACTGTTAGCGCCATTTACTACTGCAGATAATGGAATAGAAGGTAGGCTTTACTTCATGCAGAAAGATTCTAATGTGCCGGATGATGATTTTTACCGTATTATAGCGCTACAGTTTTTGGAGAGTACAGACATAGTTGGGGTTGCAATTCAGTGCTTACAGCTGTTTGACCATCTTTTCAAGTCTACAGTTGAAAATATTAGGAAAGAACATAAAACTACCTACTGAAGACTTCTTGTGGGTACCAAATTATGTCGATTCACACCAGCAAATTTTTTGGGACAATGTTCACAGATTTGACACTCAATGGTTTCGCCCAAACCCATTATGTTGCAAGGAGCATGATAAGCACAAGCTCTGTAATGGTAGCAAGCAAGACAAGTCATTTGGATTACCATTTGTTTCTCTAGGACCAGTTATTGACGTAGGTCTGCGGTACCAAGAGTTGCTCTCAGAGTGCAACAAACAGAAGGCCTCACTGTCTGAATATAGAATTTCTGTACGCGATCATCCATGTCCAAAAGCTGGAGTCCTCTTTGCACCACATGGCTCTTCAGAAGGCATGTTGCTTGCTGATAAGTTTCCTGCAATAAAGGCAATCTACAGTGACGAGCAACATTTTTTGCATACTGTCTTTACCTTGGGACAACTTGAGGAGGTCATGCTGCCAAAAGCAATAGATTACTTCTGACAGAATGAGGAAGCTACAGTCGTCTACCAAATTCTTTGGAGGTCTAGGCATGGCACTGCATACATTCAGGTTGAGAGAGCAAGCATGTTCATTCCAAGCACACGACAAACGTTTCGTGGAGCTAAGAGAAGGAAGCTGTTGCACGGACAGGATGAGATGTTGGAGTGTGTGACATATAGTGCCTCTCGATTCATCGAGTTATGGTCTACATATGCACCCATCTAACTGCATGGCTCGATCATGGACTGGTATGAGGAAATAAAAGAAAACACAAGCAGCACATCACTGCGGCCTGAAATTCTTGATCACATATGTACCATGGATCCATCAGAGAAAGATGGAGAAACCATTAAAGAGTGGAGTGTTCCATAAAAATATAGAAGGGTGGATTTTCTGTTCATGACCAATAACAGATTTGTCAAAACAACAGATCGAGCATATTTTCAGATCTTGAATTTGGAATAGATGCTCCGACTACAGAGTCAAGACAAAACATAGAAGCAGAGCTACAGCAAGGAGGAATTTATGTGTCACTAGCTAGCAACTTGTGTATAATGTTGGTCTTTGTTGAGAACCCTGTTCTAAATTAGGAATGTATGTGAGCATTCTGTATCGTGGTGCTTATATTGGCCGTTCCATGGTTACAATATTATTCATGTAATTGCATCTTACAAATAAGTATAAGATGCAACTGCATTTTAACTGCCATTTTTGTTTGTAATCACGTAGTACGGTTACCTAATACTGTCAAGGAACTAAACATTAAAATTTTTATATATTTATTACTTATTGCTTATTCCTTATTATTGAATCCAGCAAGTTTGACCATGATGAGAAACTGTCAAGTCTATATTCTCAAGTGGCCTAGGCATGGATTTTGGGGGCGCCTATGCGCCAACCTGGGTGGCGGCAAGTCGCACACTGGCCACCCAAATAATTACTGGGCTGACGACCGCATGCACGCTTCCGGCCAAATCGCCTTCCAGCGACCAGGCATGTGTCGTTCCCACCTATAGTTTTCCAGATGGGCCAGGCACGTTGGGCCGGCCTGGGCATGGCACTAAAAAGCACAGCCCAGGCATAGCTCGTTCATAGTGCCGGCCCAAGCCCGGCCCGGCTAAACAGGCCCGGCATGGCTCAGGCAGCTCCCAACCGTTGATCCCCCTCCCCCGCTCCTTGTCGACCGTTGGATATGACCGTTGTTGGGGAGGAGTATATAACCCAGCTCACTCCTGTCGCCAGGCATCCCACTGAAACCCTAATTCATTTTCATCGCCGCTCTCTCTCTCCTGTCTCGCTGTCCTCTCTGTGACTCTGCTCTCCTCTCTTGCCTCCATCATCCTCTCTTCTTCTCACCCTCTGTTGGCCCCTTGAGCCACCGCTGGCCGGCACTAGCACACGGCACGGCAGTATACCCCTCATCTTGATCTCGCACCGTTGATGTAGCCTCGTCTTCTCCTTGTCGTCCACCTCATCATCTCCGTGTCGTCAGTCATCACCATCGTCGATTGCTGGATGCCGGCAGCTCTGGTGCACTGGAATGTGGGTAAGATCTGTTCCCCTCTTGATCTCTCTCCTCTCTGTCTCCCTGCATCTAACACTCTGTTTTCCCTATATTTGCACTTGATTCACATCCGTTGAGGAACCAGAGGGCCAGATCCATGCTTCGTCGACGTTGTCGGCGATTCTGGTGCTCCGACCGCCAAGGTATAGTAAACCCAAACCCTAACTCTCTATTTCAATATATTTGTACTAACTCTATTGTTTTTTAAGCCGTTGAGGAACCAAGCGCCGGCGACTAACGATGGCCCACTCCTCTGACGAGATGGTTGAGGTCAGTGCCAATGATGAGAGGCGGATGTGCGGGCTGGCCAGAGATGATGATGAGGATGATGTAACAACCCAGGTTTTTGTGCAACCAAAAATACGAACTTTTTAAAAATTTTCCTGCAATGTGTGAAGCATGTAGTCCCTAGGACAAACATAAGTCAACTTAGCGGAGCTTACTAATAAATTGGTGCATACATAAAGATATGATTGTAGGGGAGTGCCCGTGTTCTTGAGTTGGTTTGGAGTTGAGTTTTGTTTGGAGTGCACAAATCCTCAGCAAAGTTCCTCTCAATCACTTTGGGATTCATCTCAAATCCTTTCAAATTCCCTCTCAAATCCCGAGTCATAACTCATAGAGGAAAAATCCTTTTCCTTCTCTCCTTTAATCATTCTCAACCCTTTTTATTCCTCTCAAATCTCCATGAATCACCTATCCAATTCCTTTGAAATTTCTCTTGTCAATCAGCAAAAATAGGAAAGAATCATTTTCCTCCATCCAACCCAGCCAGCCCCTTCTCCATCCAGCCCAACCAGCCCCTTCTCCAGCCAGCCCATCTCGCTGCCCAGCCGAGCTCCTCAACCGCAGGCCCATCACGCGGCGTGGCCCATCTGGCCTAGGAAGTTGCACCCCAGTTTTGAACCCTAGGAGCAAATCGCCACTAGGTAGCCACCGCTCTAGGGCGACACCGCTGCCAGTACCTGACCCCGCGCCGACCGCTCCCTGGCTTCCACGCCGCAAGATTTGTGCCGCTGTCCCAACTGCAGCACGGACGTCGAGGATGGCCTGCTGCTCCTCAAGCCCAACCCCTCCCAGCTATAAGTAGCCCAGCCGCCACGCCTTCTCCCTGTTTCCCACCACCACCGCCAGTCTTGCCCTTCTCCTTCCTGCTCTGCAAGGTTGCCAGCGCCGTCGGTGTCTCCCTCGACGACGGCCCGTGCCATCGGTTCCTCACTAAGCGGAGCAGTGGCCAGAGGCCCCATGACCAGTGATGACGACCATGCCTCCATGCCACCCTGTCTGCGTCCGCAACTGGCCCCACTCGCCTCCAGTGCCCGTACTGACCGCCACCACTCAGGCGCTGCTCCGTGTATCCGTCGTCACCGGACCACGCCACCCCGAGCATCCACTTTGAGCCTATGTTCACCATCGTTGAGGCAAGGCACGAGAGGGAGTCATCCTTGCTGCCTAGAGAGTGAGAGTGGTGAGATGTGTGTGATGGGATGGGTGAACGTGTGGATAGGAAAACTACATCCATATATAGGCCTTTTGTTCTACCTTGCATTCCACTCACCACAAAGCAAACGCAAAAGCATATGGTGGGAGCCAGTGGCCAGTACAAATCGTACTGAAAATTATTTGGCAGGTTTTGGATGTCATCTATGATAACAACAATGGAGAATAAAAGGATTAGATGGTCTCATTCCTACGCTCAAGTTTGGTTGAGGAGATAAAGTCTACGGCCATTGATGCTCTATGCTTACTCTGATGATTGAATGTGAAGGAGGAGCCTTCACCCGATGATGCACTATGTCGATTCTGATGAAGATCTGTGTATGATTCTGCTAGAATAACGATGTACATAGGTGTGTTACCAAGTGTTGTCATACCTTGTAAACTTATAATTCTACGATATATGAATATGATATCATTTGTTATTTGATAATGTGATAGCTTGCTCTCGTGGACTATCACATTATAGTTTGTATCTATGGATTTTCCCTTCGTGGAAAATCGGGATCATTTTAGATGACCTGCGTGAGGACGCTGTGGAGCTGTTTAGCCATAGCATTGAGGCTCCCATCGATGTCGGCGGTGATGATCTAGAAGGTGGGGGAGGGGGCAAAGAAGAAGAGGACGAGAACGACGCCAAGCACTCATGTCCATCTACCTTGGCAGTGTGGCTCGATTTCAAGAAGCTCTTCAAAAAAGGGCCCAAAGGTAAGAAGATCAGGTAAGGCGCTAAGTGCATCCATTGCCATAAGTAATACTCTGCTCTCTCTCTCTAGTGGTGGCACTAGTCACCTCACCCGTCATATGAATAAATGTGTTAAGAGGCATGAGAAAACTCACATGTCTTAGTCTCAGATCTCTTTTAATCCTGATGGTAGTAAGCGTAATTGGGATTACTATCCTATGGTTGCTCGTACTAAATTGGTTCGATTGCTTGCTAGGCTAGATGTTTGTATCTCTATGGGTGAAACTAATGCATTTGAAGAGTACATTAGAACTGCTCATAACCCTAAGTATGTTCCTGTCTCTAGGCAAACCACCCCTAGAGACATAGTGAAATTCTTCACAGATCGCAAGGCTAAGCTTGTTGAGACTCTTAGTTCTTCTGCTATTAATTGTGTTTGTCTAACCTCTGACATTTGGTCTGGTAATACCAAAGAGGACTACCTTAGTGTGGTTGCTCATTACATAAACTCTGATAGGCAACTAGAGTTGCTGACCATGTTGTATTTGTGTTTGCTGATTATGGTTTGACTGAAAAGGTGTTTGCTGTTACTTTAGACAATGCATCATCTAATGTTTCTGCCATGCATAGACTTAGACCTGTACTATCTAAAAATCTTGGTATTGAGGTTGTAGATGATTCTGATGAATCAGATAATGCATCACATGATAATGTAGTTAATTCTATGTTCTTGCATCAATGCTGTGCATGTCATATTATCAATATGATTGTTAAGGAGGCCCTTGAAGCTCTTAAGCCTTTGATTGAAACATTTAGAACTGTAATATCATTTTTAAACTCATCTAACTAGAGAATTGCTGCATATAAAAGTTACTGCAATGCCACTGGTGTTAGGCCTAGAAAATTTCAGCTGGACATGGAGGTGAGGTGGAATTCTACATATCTGATGCTTAAGCATTTGCTTCCACATAAGACCCCTTTCACTACTTTCATGCATGCTTACTATCCTAGGATTGAAGGTGGTTAGTTGCTTTTAACTGATGAACATTGGGCTATTGCAGAAAAAGTATTAACATTTTTTGAACTGTTTTATGATTCTACAGTTGCATTGTCTGGTGTGTACTATCCTACATCTCCACTTATGATTCATTATCTAGTTAAGATTGCTATACACCTAAAAAATTATGGTAATAACACTCACATGAGACCTGTGGTTCAACCTATGATAGACAAATATAATAAATAACAGAGAGATATTCCTTTGCTTTATTCTTTTTGCATTCGTCTTGGACCCTAGAGCTAAAATGAAAGGTTTTAGTAGAGTGTTGAGGAGGTTGGGTAGCCTTACCAATATAGATTATACTGTATACCAGGTTGGCACTAGAGCTAGACTTACTGATGTTTACAATAAGTATGAGAAGAAATATGGAGCAGTTAGGTTGAGGAGGATTGTCCCTCCTAACCTGTCTGGTAAGAAAAGGTCTGCTTGGGATGAAATTTATGATGACGATGGTGGTGGTGGTTCTGCTGGTGGTATTCATCCTCTAGCTGCTACTCTTAATATGTCTAGAGATACCTTTGCAACTGCCCTATTGCAGGCTGTAAGTTCTTCTGCTTCTAATGCTTATGAACTGATTTCCTACTTGGACTGTGACACTGTTAGCCAGTTAGATGATGATTTTAACCTCTTGAACTAGTGGCATCAGCACAAACTCACTTATCCAGCGCTGTCTATCATGGCTAAAGATATTTTAATTGTTCCTGTGTCTACCATATATTCATAATCTACTATGACTAGCAGGATCATCGAGGAGCAGCGGAGGAGGCTAAAGCCTGAGATGGTGGAGATACTCACCTGCATCAAAGATTGGGAGCTGTAGAGATAAGGCCCGCAACCCAATGTGGAGGACAAGGAGCTTGAAGAAGCATTTGAAGAATTTTATCTTGATTAGTGTCTTAGTGATCATTTATGTAATAGGACTATAATATTTTGGACTCGTGACTTTGATGTAAGGACAATGAACTTCTATAGAGCTGGATTATACTCTTTTGTCTGTCTAGGGTTTCTTACAAGGATGAGTTTTACCTAGACAGGTTTTTAATGAGGCAGCCATTGCACTAAAGCTCCTAATAAATTGTTATTTTGTTATCTCTTCCTATGTTTGTGTGATCTGTGAGTTTCTGTGAACTTGTAAGTAGATATCAATTCTATTTACTTGTAAGCTGTTGATATATATGTATCTTCGGTGAACAACTTGGTCTTTGATCTCAGTTTCTGAATTTGAGATGATTTTGTTCTTGTGCACAAGATTCTGGTCATTTTGAGGTGTGAGTTACTTATAGTACCAGGGCCGGCACGGGCACTACCGTGCTGCCATGCCCAGTGGCATGGCATGACACGCCTAAGCACTGATAGTGCCATGCTTGGGTCACTTCCTCGGCACGGCGGCACTATCAGACACAACACGACTAATCTAATGTGCCACATAGTGCCGTGCCTAAACGTGCCCATGCCGGTCGGCCCATTTGGCCAAGTATATTCCCGCCCCCACACTTCAGGCCCAGCTCGGCTTCCCGTCCGCGGCCCAGCTCGCCTTCCTGGCCACGGCCCGTACGTGTTTTTGCCCGCCCGCTTCCGGCCTAGCTCGGTTGGAAGCACGTAAATGCATATATAAATATAAAAGAGAAATAAAAGCGAAAAGAGTCATTAGCAGCATTCAAACACAGGATCTGTGGATTCACAAGTGTTACTCTCCACCATGTTTGTGTTAGGTGTACATGTTTGTATTAGGTGTGAAATAGTTTTGTTATTAAATATATCTGTCCATTTGAAGTCCAATAAAAAATTATGCAACCATCACAAAAATAATATTCTATATCTAATCTATACTAAATATACCATAGGAAATTTCATTAAACATGAAATAATGAGGGAAACAAATTAGAAAAAAAAGACAAAGGAAAACTCGTGTATACATCATAGAACATCACAAGTATACTACGTGAACATTGCAAGATTCATCATAGAACATCACATGTATACTACGAGAACATCATAACATATATCATAGAACATCACATATATACTACGAAATTATCATAACATACATCATAGAACATCACATATATACTACATGAACATCTCAAAATATATCGTAGAACATCACATGTATACTACTAAACATCACAATAAAAAAGTATTCAAAAATAGAAATAAAAAAGAAAAAATCCAATAGAGAAAAAATAAAAACGAACATCATATATATAACAAATAAAAATGTAAATAAAAACATGAATAACAAAGGTTAAATATATAGAAAAATAAATGACTAACTAAAATAAGAAAGGGAAAAAATTGATGAAAATCACATGTATATCCTAAAACATCACATGTATACTATGCGGACATTACAAAAATATAGCATAGAACATCATATGTGTACTAATTGAACATCACATATAAAAAGTCAATGTAAAAAAATAGTGAAGTAATTAAAAAATAAAAATGAAAAACTTAAATATGGAATGGAAAATATAAAAGTCTGAATACATACTACTCGACCAAGCACGTACGAACATAAAATAAATTTTGAAAAAAAAAATCAGAATAAAATAAAAATAGAATATGAAAACAAAATGAAAAGAATCTACATAAAAAGAAAATAAAATAGAAAAGAAAGAAAAATAGAACAAAAGAAAGAAAAAACATGGAAACATGAAAATAAAAAGGAAATAAAGATAAAAATTAATAGAGTAAAATAAAAATAGTAAAATAACAAAGAAAATAAAAAGAGTGACAAAAGACCACAAAAAGAAAAAAGAAAAGGAAAATAAATGAATGAAAGGAAAGTAAAAAAAGAAAAGGAAAACAGAAAATAAAAAACAAATGAAAAATAGAAACAAGAAACAAAAAGAATGAATGAAAAGACCTCTGAAAAGAAATAGGAAAAAGAAACTAATCTACGTACACAAACCTGCGGCCTTCAGCATCTCTCTAGGTGGACCGCGTCTCCGCGTGGGTACTCGTCGCATGCTCTTCGTGGGCCGCGGTGCCGTGGGCCAGAAAGAATAATACGCAGGCGCGGGCGCAGGGGGCTCGGTGCGAGGAACGTGTCTGTCTGGTCGGCACTCGGCAGCGATGGTTTCCGATGGATTTGGCACCCCGGAAGGCAGGATGAGGGAGCTCTTTTAGAATTGTTGGAAAAACACCACGGTAGCTCTAGATACTTTTATTTTCTTTTTCCTAGTCATTTAATTGAGGAAGATTATTTATAAAATTTAATTTTCATTATTAAGGGTGTATTGGTAATTATTTGCTACATACTCTGCAGAACGATCCTGCCGTCGCTCGGTGGCATCGCCACGCTGACGCTGTTAGACGTGTCAAGCAATGCGCTCACCAGTGCTGCTCATCAAACTGTTGACGCTCTAAACTGTTGACCTGGTCGACTGCATGCACATGCGCGTTTGGTTTAGCTCTCCTTTCAGCCAGGCGCAGCAGAGTTTGGTTCCAGCGAATCGCGGCTCTCCTACTCACGAGTGGGCTGAGATCGTACGCGTTCTTGCGCCGCGCGAGGCAGGCTCGACGGAAACGAGACTTCGCTGCGTTTCTTCTAAGGAAAAAGTCTACTTTTCCTCCCCCAACTTTCACGAAAGTCCGTTTTTCCTCCCTCAACTCCAAAACCGGGCAAATCACCTCCCTTAACTTTTCAAACCGTGCATATTACCTCCCTGGAGCGGTTTCGAAGGCGGTTTTGCTACAGTAAATGGTGGTTTTGCTACAATGAGATGGTTTTGTCTTTTTCTTTTTTTATTTATTTCGGCTGAATCTTTGAAAAATTATAGTAAATCACAGAAAAATCATAAAATTAAAAATCTAATTTTGTTGCACTCTACATGAGTAGATCTACACAGTGAACATATAATATGGTATGCTTTAGTACAAAGTTTTTTCTATGAAGGTTTTGCCTTTTTATTTTTTATTTATTTCGGCTAAATCTTTGAAAAATCATAGTAAATTACAGAAAAATCATAAAATGGAAAATCTAATTTTGTTGGACTCCACATGAGCATATCTACACAGTGAATATATAATATGGTATGCTTTAGTACAAAATTTTTTATTGTAGCTTTAGATCTATGCTTTTCTGTAATTAATTGAAATAATTCATAGCTCCAGCTTCTATAATTATTTTGTTGGACTAAAGCATACCGTATTATATGTTCACTGTGTAGATCTACTCATGTGGAGTCCAAAAAAATTAGACTTTCTATTTTATGATTTTTTTGTGATTTACTATGATTTTTCAAAGATTCAGCCAAATAAATAAAAAAGAAAAAGACAAAACCTTGGTAGCAAAAATTTTGTACTAAAGCATATCATATTATATGTTCACTGTGTAGATATGCTCATGTGGAGTCCAAAAAAATTAGATTTTCTATTTTATGATTTTTCTGTAATTTACTATGATTTTTCAAAGATTTAGCCGAAATAAATAAAAAAGAAAAAGGCAAAACCTTCATAGCAAAAACTTTGTACTAAAGCATACCATATTATATGTTTAATGTGTAGATCTACTCATGTGGAGTGCAACAAAATTGGATTTTTCATTTTATGATTTTTCTATGATTTACTATGATTTTTCAAAGATTCAGCCAAAATAAATAAAAAAAGAAAAAGACAAAACCGCCTCACTGTAGCAAAACCACCGTTTACTGTAGCAAAACCGCCTTTGAAACCGCTCCAGGGAGGTAAAATGCACGGTTTGAAAAGTTGAGGGAGGTGATTTGCCCGGTTTTGGAGTTGAGGGAGGAAAAGCGGACTTTCGTGAAAGTTGGGGAGGAAAAGTAGACTTTTTCCTTTCTTCTAAGCCTGGCTGAGAGAGGAATCTTGCATGCACTGGGACAGGCCCAAAGTCCAATCCAGGAAACCAAACGCACGAGATGGGCTAGGCAAGGCACAGCCACGTGCGGTCAAGAATTCCGCCGAAATCAACTCAGTGATTTATTTTTCTCTAAAAAGAGAAATACTAGTGGTCCCCATATCTATCTATATACTCTTATAAAGCTGAATCTCATTGGATGTTTTCTTTCTTCATGCAAGATGTCCACATTATTTCCCACTAAGTGACTCCACTAAATGTTCTATCTCTTCATGCAGGATGTCAACATCATTTTGCACTAAGTCCATGTCATCTCTCATTAATTACAAAAAATATCCACACTCATTTCTATCATGTGCAATACTTTTAATCTTTAATCTATTAACATACAAGTCATCTATATATATGTTATTTGTTTCATCATCTATTCCTCTATAATGTAATCAAATATTCTATTTATTTTTCGTCTAGTAGCTTACCGGTTTTTTGTCAAATCTGATACAATAAAATAACAAGCAAGTCAAATTCATATATAATACAGTACACATAACACCATATATTAATGCTATATATATAACAGACTTATTTAAAAAAAACCCGCGACAACACGCGGGGTATGCTTCTAGTATACTTTGGGTACGTGGACCTTGGAACGAAGCTCCTTTTTTGTGAGGAGAGGAAGGAAGCTCTGCTGGGAAGCAAAATGCAAAAATGAGTCAACACGTTGGGCTTGGGCCAAGACAAAACAGAGCAGACTTTGGGCTGGGCAAAAAAAAAAAAAAGAGCTCGTCAACTCCACACCGACGAAGAGGTGATAGGGCAGATAGGCGAACTGGGTTGGAGATGGACGCAATGTGCGGCAGCGGCGCCGAGCGCCGTGGAGACTAGGGAGGAGGAAGAGCGTGTGCCGCCTCCCGGCAGAGAGGACGGCCGAGCGACGCCACGCTTTCCCATCACATGCGGAGGCGCTCTCAATGACTCGAGGTACGGTCAATTTGCACCCTAGTCCGCACCTCACAGTCCAGAGTCCACAGGAGGAGCGTCCTCGGGCCCGTGCAAGCTGTGCGACGGAACTGGGCCCTAACATTTATGGGCCCCAAAGTTTACTAACTAATCTAAGTATATAGAATAATTTTGGGCTTTGTTTAATTAGTAAATTAACTAGAGGCCTATAAACGTGGCCTGCTAGTTCCTTCCGGAGAAAAGCACCACACCAGTCCACGATCGTGAGTTCGTGATCTGACTTGCTACTTCCTTCCGAACAAAAGTCTGTGGCCGGCGATTCTTCTTCATGTAAGTTCGTAACCCTTCGTGGCTTCGTCGCTTGGACTTGTTCCTTGCCCTCGCCGTTGTTCATGCTTGATAGTCGAGATCTAGTTAGTCCCTAATTAGATAATGTTATGCTAAAGTAAACATGTGCTAATGATGGATTAATTAGTCTTAATAAATTCGTCTTACAGTTTACATGCGAGTTATGTGATTAGTTTTTTTATTAGTATCCGAATACTTCTTTCGACATCCCATAAAATATCCGATGTGACACCCTAAAACTTTACACCCCTAGAACTGAATAGGCCTAGATGGTAAGACAAGCCTCGAAAGTTTTTGAAGTAATAATGACATGGTGGGCCGCTGGAGCAAGCCAAGAATGCTAAAAACTCTAGGCCTCGCCCATGCTAGCTAGACACTCGCCTATTCACCTATAATAGGAAAAAGGTCCTTCTGATCTCCTTTAACTATTGTTGTGATTAGATATAATTTCTTCAATTAGAAAAACCAAATGTTCTGGATCCTTTAATTACGACACTGCATCGGCCATGAGCTGAGGGAGATAAATTAGACTACGTTCATAGTAAAATGTTACACAAATAAATCTTCAAAAAGTTACCCAACATTTTTTTTTGAAAATATGAAATCAGTGTTAACCTAAACGCTAAATGACTATTTAAACAGGCAAAATGGCTATTTAAGCAGGATAAACAACCAATTAAACAGAAACGATGTACCACTTTATAGGGTGTGTAAACAGGCTAAACGACCATTAAAAAAAATGGTGTAGCACTGTATAGCGTTTAATGGTGTATAAAAGGGATAAACTACCGATTAGGCGAACTGTTTGTGTAATTTAAAATCCCAAAATCTGCTCTAATTTTAGAAAATTTACTTTACCTAAAAAAATACGAAATCAGTGTCTTTTTTTTTTTTGCATACCATAATGACACGTTGGGCCGTTGGAGCAACCGAAGAAGGCTCAAGACTCTGGGCCCGGGGCCAGGGCCCATGCCACCACCACACTTGGCCTAGTTGCCTGGAACAGGAAGAGATGCAGGCAGGCAGGCAGACTCTCTCAACCTGGGCCGCACGGCCATGGGCGGTACACGCTGGGGCGGAGCGGAGAACGGCGGTCGGAGAGGAGAGAGACGGCACCGTGGAGGAGGAGTGCGAGCCGCGAGGGAGCAGAGATGGCGGCCGAGACGCTCCCAGTCCCACCTCACTCAAGCACACTTCAGGTACGCGCGATTTGCTCCCCACCTCACGGGCCAGCCGGAGCCGGGCAGGGGCACACACCTATTCCCTTACGCACCTCCTCGGCTAGCTGCTCTGCTTTCTAAAGCAGAGTGCCTCTGGCTGCATGACACTTCAATCTTGTACGTCTAGATCTGGGCATCTGGCTATGTGGGAATCGAATCAATCGTAGTATTATAACACTACGTTTCTATCTTTTTTTTCTCGAATACGCAAGAAGGCTGCGTATCTTTGTATTAAGAAGCAAGAAGTTCAAAGTATGTACTATACTGTTAGAAAAAAATAGTTCTTTTTTTTTTTGCCGTGTACTGCAGTTTCATGACACCCAACACAGTAATCTGTTTTAACAAACTTCCATGGCATCAAGCAAGCAAGCAAGCACATGAGGGGAGACATGGAAAAATGCTGTGAGTTAATCAGACATCAGTGAACCAGTGCGTGGGAAAAAAATATGAATTTACAGAGACTTGAATGTTGGCTTCATCTACTAAAGCCGCCACTGCTAACCAAAACTCGTAAAAAGAAGTTCCAAACTCATTGTCCACAGCTAATCAAGACACCAGAAAAGGAATTCCAAGTGGAGTACGGTTTAAGCATCTGATAGGCCAAGGCCTTTTAAAATATTCTCAAGTTGCATTCGGCCTTCTTTCCCTGCCGTTGGTTTATCACACCAACCTTCATTCTTTGTTTTTCCAGACTACTTTGAACGCACCTCGTCCTACTTTTCCCTACTCGGTGCAAGTTGTCCTATTAGAGCAACCCCAGCCCAAGCCCCTGCCTGGCCCCTACCCTAAATTTTAGGGGTTTGAACAAAAATCCAACTCCAGTGGAGACTCTAGTTGGGCCCCCATTTTACATGCCCCCTCAAATTATAATATCAGCCCTCCAGATCCCGCACCCCCCTATCCCGTGGGTCCCACCCCACTTTTCCCCTCCCCACCGCACGCGCTACCGCACGGCGCATGCACGCGACTGCGTAGCCGCCGCCGCACGCACACGACCATGCCGCCGGTGCCGGCCGTCTGGCGTGGAGGGGGACCGGCCGGCAAGAGCACGTGCATGACACGAGCTGCTACTCTGCTCCACCCCGCCGGCGCCGCTCCTTCTACCCCCCTGCAGGCTCCGGCGAAGGTCACAAATGGCGGCGCCGGGTTTCTCCGGAGGCGCGCTACCTCCCCGTCCAGCTGCTGCCACGAAACGTCGTTCCTTCGTCGCTCCTCATCGCCAATCTGCCTCGATTCCCCTCACTGCCAACCTGCCTTGTCGCCAAGAAGGCCCTTCTCCCGGCGGCGGCAGCGGCAGGATGCCTTCTCCCGGCAGTGGCGGCAGTGACTTACCTCACCGGTTCCCCAACGACCAGCCTCTACTCGGCCCTCACGCGTTGACCTTCACGGAGCCTCACGCCGCCACCTAGGACGCTGGCAGAACCACAACATCACCAGCACACGTCTATGAGGTTGCCGGCGACGACTTTAGCCCCAACCATTGGACGCCTGACTACTCGGTGAGTTGTGCTAATTTCATTCCCAAGAGAGCCTTCTGAAGTTCTGATTCATTCTTCAGTTTTGAACTCTGATGTCGGTTGTCAGTGGAGAGGTAATTATGTCCCACTCCCTAGTGATAACTGATTACCAATTGCATGCTTCATGGTCTAAAGATTCCGTAATGCAAGGGGGGAGTGTCGATCTAACTAGAATGCCAATGGTGATATACCTTGAAACAGAAGGAACATACATGTCATGATGATAATCAGAGTTGTTGCAAGTGATGCTTGGTGATTAGGTCTCATGTCAGTTGAACGACAGCTTGCGTCAATATTGATAGCCAATTTGTCTTGGGTATCTAATCTGAACACATAGTAGTTGACATATCAACAATCCAACAAGTCCTAGTTCAGCCTTTCATTTCTAGGGTTAAACATAAACCCACCTGTTTTTTTTCTGAAAGGAAATAAAATAATGTGTAGCTGTCATGCTTCTTCTACTTTGGAGTGTGCTGTCATGCTTGAAGTATTAGATGGCACCATCAGGTTACAATAATGTGTAGCAGTTCATTTGGAGTGAGGCTAGTGTAGCTCTGCATGCATGACTAAAAACAGTCCTTTAGCACCGAAGCTAACACCAGAATCTTTTCTAGCTAATAATGCAAGCATGTTTGTCTAGAGGCAAGCTAGCTGAATCTGAATGTATTATTTAAACAACTTATGTTACAATCATATAAACCCCCTACCTGTTTCAGAGATGTGATGAACAAAGATTGTTCTAATAGCTGAATCTGAATCAACACTCATATTTCTGTATATTTCTTTGCAGCAACCAAGGGCTTCAAGTGCAGCAGGAAGTGGATATTTCACAAATATATTGACACAGGAAGTGGATGATGATTTGGAATTGCTGAGGCAGCAGGATGCCACTCCAAGTACTGGCAGCAAATCCAAGCGAGGCAGTAGGAAGTGGATATTTCACAAATATATTGACACAGGAAGTGGATGATGATTTGGAATTGCTAAGGCAGCAGGATGCCACTCCAAGTACTAGCGGCAAATCCAAGCGAGGCAACAACTACACTAATCTTGAAGATATCCAACTTTACAAATCTTGGATTCATATCAGTAATGAACCTATCATAGGGAATCAACAGCCAGGAAAAACTTATTGGGAGAGGATCGCAAATGATTTCCACAGGAACAGGGACTTTGAGTCCGATAGGACTCCCAATTTACTCGAGCATCGCTTTGGGATCATACTAAAGGAGTGTATGAAATTCCAAGGCTACTACGAGGAGGTCAAGCGTCGTCATCCAAGCGGCATTCCATACCAAGAGCATGTAATTGATCTTGCACTTGGTTCATCCCATATCTTGTCATTGCTATATATCTAATCATGCACTTGATCTTTGCTGCAGCTGCTGGAAGCCCAAGCAAGGTATGCCAGAAAAGCGAATGGCAAAAATTGTCAATTCGAACATTGTTGGCTCACGTTGAGGCACACTCAGAAGTTTGAATCAACGCTTGAAGGCAACAAGAATCTGGCCAAGTCTAGAGAGCTCAACCTCCCGGTAGGAAGTGAACAAGAGGACGATGAGTCAACCGCCCAAGGCCAAGAAAGCTCCTCAATCCCTTCTGCCAAGAAAGCCTGACCTCCGAGTAGAAAGCAATCCAAAGAGAAGCTGAAAAAATGAAGGAGATGACAAGTACAAGGATATGATGCAAAATTTGTTGGTAATGAAGACCGAGGAACATATGATGAAGAAAAAAAGGTGGGTAAGGATATGATGCTTGAGCAACATAGGCTTCAGATGGACGAGGAGCGGCTGCAGTGGGAGCAGGAACAAAAAAATTATGTTTTGTGATGTGACCACCATGGATGATGATCAAAGGGCATATATGAAGGCGAAGAGAGCGAAGATTGTGAAGGCGATGAGTGCTAGTGTAGGCGAGACGGCTAGTGGTGAGAGTGGAGTGTAGGTTTGGTGAGAGTGGAGTCACTTCTGTCACTTATGTCAACTTGTGAAGCTGCCTTGTAATATTTGACAAGAGCATTGCATGCAGTTCACAGATTTACTTGACAATAGTATTTCCAGTTTGTATGGTCCAGCATCATCAAGTGCTAGGAATCCATCAATGCATGGCTTGTCTGAAGCATGCATTGAGCTTCTTTTGTGTTGCTTCAGGATGTGGAGTTTGGGTGCCTGTGAGGACACTACAACTACATCCCTCTAATGTTTCTGGAGTGTTGTAATGCTTGCAAACTAGAACAAGCTGGAATGCTTTTGTACTCTATATAAATGTTCTCAAACATTCTCTTGTCAAGCAAAGTTATTCTCAGATTTGGCAATGATCAATTTCATAATATTGTCAAGTAATGCTTGTATAGTTTTAGTAATGTGCAGATTTGCTATCAAATTTGGGCGCTTATGATGGCCTGTGCACTATGATCCATGTACAGTGTATATTGTCAAGTGATGCAGACCATAATCCATGTACAGTGTATCACTTGCATACTTGTTTGTTTTGGATGTTGTACATGTATTGGTGTATCAGAATTCTTTTTCAGTGTAGAAAGTTTGTGAACTTGTAGGACATTTGAGACGTAACAGATGGATTATTGACTGCTTATTTGCATCTTCTCTGTTGACAGAATAAAATGAAAGACAAATACTAGAGTAGTACCCAAAGAGAAAACTGAATCTCAGCCATTTCCACACACTTGTGTTTAAAAAAGGCCCAATGAAACAACTAATTAACCCACCATTTTGTTACACTCTCCTTCACAGATTACCAGCGTACATGATTATTCTAGGAAAAACACAAGTATCAAGTGGATAGTTGATCTGAAGCTTAATGGCACACATTATGGATCACAAAATCAACTCAGATGGTAGTTCCTAGAAAGAACATACATTCCATATGCCAAATGTCACTGCATATTACATAATTTAGTCTTCCCTGCAGACCTACACATCTGAACTAGGAATTACATGCATAGTAATAGCATAGACAGATTGCAGCTACAGTGTACATTGGTAAATCACTAGAATCTCTAACTACCTAGAACTATGAATTGCCCACAAGTGCTCAACAAGATCATCACAAAGTCGCTCATGTAAAGACCTATCCTCAATCTCGTCGTGTATCTTCAGGAAGTCCTCTAGCACAAGAGGATTATGGCGTTGGTAGTCCACAGGTTGCAACACAGGGATACCCTCCTGATGGTAGTTAAAGTCATCTTCCTCATCTTGCTCATCCTCAATTATCATGTTGTGCAAGAGTACACAAGCTTGCATTATGTACCATAAATCTTCCTTGTGCCACATTCTTGCAGGACCCCGCACTATTGCAAAGCGAGCTTGGAGTACCCCAAACGCTCTTTCGACATCTTTCCTCGCTGCTTCTTGTGCCATTGTGTAGTGGATTTCTTGTTGCCCTGTGGTCTTTGAAAAGCTTTGACAAACATTGCCTAGGCTGGGTATATCCCATCGGCAAGATAGTACCCCATTGTGTACTTGTTTCCATTGACCATGTATTCCACTTGTGGCACTGTCCTAGAAGTCAGACTTTGGAAGAGTGGAGAGCGGCGCAAAACGTTGATATCATTTAGAGAACCTAGAACGCCGAAGAATGCATGCCAGATCCATAGATCTTGTGATGCAACGGCCTCAAGGATCATGGTCGGCCCATCTTCTTTCCCTTCATATGCTCCTCTCCAACCTACTAGGCACTTGTCCCATTTCCAAGGCATGCAATCAACGGAACCAAGCATACCTGGGAACCCTCTTGCACTATTCATTACCAACAGCCTGGCTGTGTCCTGGGCATTGGGGGCCCTCAAGTATTCTTCACCAAAGACCTCGACGACAGCCTTCACAAAATGTTTCAGACACTCAATGATGGTGCTCTCTCCCATCCTCACATACTCATCCAAAAAGTCGGTCGAAATACCATAGGCAAGCATCCGAACGGCGGCAACAACCTTCTGTATGGGAGAGGCACCAAGAGTTCCGATGGCATCGGGCTTCTAACGAAAATAGTCATCATGAGACTCCACTGCATCCACTATCCGCAGAAAGAGCGACCTGGACATCCAAAACCTCCTTCTGAAATGTTTCTCACTGTATACACACTGGTCCATGAATTAGTCTAGATAGATGCGATTTTGACCTCCCGAAATGTCCCGTGGCACTTTGCGGCGACCCGGCAACGATCCACGAAACTTTTTCTTGCGCTTGTTTCTCTTGGAGCCCTCAAGAAGACCAGCAATGATGAAGAGGTTGTCAACATCAGATTCGTCCTCTTCATCCCACCATCGATGAACTCTAGTTCCAAACCTTGACATCTGCCATAGCAACAAAAAAAGGAAAAAGTTAACATAAAAGTTTGTATTGCTATTAACACAAAAAAGGGAAGGCAACCCTTCCTTTGGAGCACTGAATTTCATATTGTTATATTGCATGATCGTAATGGGAAGGCAACCCTAGAGCTACCAGTTCAATAACCTAGGCAACAATCTACAAGATCATCTTCTATAATAACATCAATAGCTCTTGGGAGCTGTCCAGGTGCAGAATTTTCAGGCACTTCTTGCATGGACAATGTCTGGTGATCCTTGTATTTACACATTCCATACTCGGTGACCAACAAGTTACCATTCTCATCCTAGCCATTCCAGATTGAGCAGCATTATGACTACAGTACCAAAAGGGTTGGTTGAATGAAATTGCAGAGAGCAAATAGTAGGAGCATACCATGTAAACAAAGTGCATCCAAGAAGCAGTATGACTGGAAGCATAGAATAACAACAATGTGGTTCATCTGCTGAAAGGGAGAAATGAGCCATTACATTTGGTGACGATGCCCTCAACGCATATTCCCTTTCTTTTGATTTCAGTCAAGATCGAAGTAAACAACAAAAGGACATAATTTGCAGCTCACAAGTAAACAATTTCAGTCAAGATTCGAACCTCGCGCAGCGTCGGGTCGACTTCGCCGCAAGCGGCTCTATATGGGCTCTGCGGCTGCCCACCGACGCCGAGTTGCGCCGGTGCGCAGGAGGGCGCCGGTGCTGGTGGGGCACCGGTGCTGGAGCGGTAGCAATGATTTTTTTTGAGGGAATCACTGATAGGGTCTTGGGCTGGAGTTGGAGTCAATTTTGGGCCCCTATTGTATGCAGGCCAGCATGCAAATGAAAAAAATAGGGGCTCAATTTGCATGTTGGGCTGGATTTGCTCTTATATATCCAAATGTGTAACCAAGTGCAGACTCTCATCATTAACTTTTGAGGGACTGGCCAACCTCTTTTTCCCTTGCAGATACCAATTATTGGACTTCCCTACCCCATTTCCCCCTTCAAAGTCTTTGATATCACTGAATTCTCTTCAAGTGCTCATCTTGATCTGGATAGCTGCCCATACATACAAAGGATAGCTGTCCATGTGATTCAGTCTAAGGTAGGTTCCTACAGTTGCTAAGCCAAATCTTTGCTTGCGATCCAAAGTACATATGTTTAGTCTCTCATGTATGCTGTTATATGTTGAATTTTTATGAAGAGAAAAGGGATACTACGCATCCTTGAATCTTGATGGCAGAGATTGTCAGCTCTGCACTTGTCCATGAGACAGTCAGCCAACTCCTATCCAATCTAGTTCAGAAATATGAGGACAAGGAGGAATCGAGTGCGAACAGAAATCTGGAGAGGCTACAGATGGCACACATCAGGCTAGAGGCTGCTCTCGAGACGTAAGAGAAGTGGCAGATCACTGGTGCATCCTTGTTGCACTGGTGCAGGAAGCTGAAGCGGGCTGCTCAGGAGTGCGATGACACGCTGCATAGATGCAAGCAGAGGATCCTAGAAGACGAACAGATAGAGAAGGAGGTGAGGCAGTCCTCGTTTCCTGTACGTATAGCGCATACTACCAAGTCATTTGTTTTCTCCATCTTTGGCCCCAACAAAGATGAGTCGAACAGCTCCACTGTTCGAAGGTTTGAGTGGTTCGCAGATGGTGCTAGCGAGTTTCTCAGATTACTAGAGCTTGGTGGCTGGCCACACCACCACATGCCCTTTCACCCTCTTGTTAGGCATCTTCTGAATGGCAAGAAACTACAGCAAAAAATCATTCAGGCAGACAAGCGTACTTTGTTTCTACAGTGGGTGCCCTATATTAATGCAGGCTATGGAATGGAGGCTAAATTCATCTTTATGCAGAAAAATGGCAATGTATCCGAGGATGACTTTTTCTTTTCATTAATGCTACAACTTTCAGAGAGTACAGACATAGTAGGGATCGCAATTAGGTGCCTGCAGCTATATGCTCCTCTTTTCAATTTCAAATCTGCAGTTGAAACGGTTAGGAATAAACTTCTGCAACTACCTACAGAAGATTTCTCATGGGTGCCAGATATTGATACACATCACAAAGAACATTGAGATATTCTTCACAGGTTTGGCACTGATTGGTTTCGCCCAAACCCACTGTGTTGCAAGACGCATGATCACCACAAGCTCTGTCATGGTACTAGAAAGTTTAGCAAGATTACCAGATGTTTTTCTGGAACCAGTTATTGAAGTACATCTGCAGTGCAATGTCTCAGTCTTGGACTGCGACCAACATAGGTCCTTACTGTCTGAAACCAAAAATACTCTACAAGATTCTCCATACCTGAAAGTTGGACTCCTATTTACCCCCCCATGGATGTTTAGAATGTTAGGTTTTGATCTCCCACCATTAGGCCCAACGGCCTTTTGAGCCCTGTTCTCGCGCCCTGATCGGGGGCGCCCAACCCTACATGGTTGGTGGACCCCGTCACACTGCGCTATATATAGAGGTGGGGGCCGACCAGCTCTAGGTACGAGGTTCACCCTCAGCCGCCACTCCCCACCGATATTCCCCGATCCGATCTAAGAAGGGGCGCAGCCAGTGACGGGAAGCCACCACCGTCTTCACTGCGTCACCGTCTTCACTGCACCGAGCTTCCTCTCTCCGTCGATCGTCGCTGCCGGCGCGCAGATGGCTCCACCGGCGAACGAGACCCCGGCCGGCGCTTCGACCGTTCCCGCTACTACGACTTCGGCTCTTGATGGTCTACGATCTCATACTCCTCTACTCCCTTTTCATCTTGCAGTAGATGATGTACTAAGACTATTGATACACATTGTAATTACTGAAAATCATGAACCTGTTGATCTGTACCCGATCTAGTGATGAACTCGAATACATACAAAACTAACAATGGTACCGGAGCCAGGCTTATGGTTAGAATCTAGATCGGGGTAAGAAAATGGAAAGAAATGAGTACTGATTTCAATAAATCAAATCGAACTCCATGAACCCTAACCCTAATCGAAAGGAAAGGGCCTCGCTGGGTCCTGCCGTCCTTACCGATGGCGGTTTTTTCTTCGACACCGTGCAGATGAACCAACAGAACCACCGCTCGCCAGCGGTCTTGCCGAGGCGCGACGGGCGAGCCACGCCACCGTGCGGGCTCGGCTCGGGCCACAAGAAGCACCACCGTGGTCTCCCTCGACAGTGCAGCGCGTGGCCCCAAGCTGCATGCATGCGCTAGCGAGAGGAACCACGGCGGCGCCGCCACTTCTTTCAGTCGCCATGTCCACGGATCGGCACTGACAGCTGCTCTGTGTCGCGCGGCTAGAGAGAAAGTGGGAAGAAGGAAAGAAGAAATGCGGAGAGGTGATGGATGCTCCGGCGAGCCGCCCATAGCTGGCGGCCGCCGTCCGCCATTGTAAGGTCCAAATAGGCTAGAGGGGGGGTGAATAGCCTAATTAAAACTTCTACAATAATTACTTAACCACACGTTAGTACGAAAGGTGGCGAAGCAAAAGCACTAGCTCTAACTATTTAAGCAAGCCACCTACACAAGTCTATAACAAAGCTATTCACTAAACACAACAACAACTACAAACTTGAAACAAGAAGTAATACGAGAGAAGAGCTTTGAGTGATTATACCGCCATGAAGAGATGAGAAGTACCAATCAATCAATCACACAAGAGAAGTCCTCAGGAAGAGAATGACACAAGAATTTATCATGAGGTTCACTTGCTTCCCGGCAAGCTACTCTCCGTTGTGGCGATACACCCACTTGTCGATTCGCGAGCTAATCGACTATCAAGAGTCGAGCCCTTGGCGGGCGCCGCACAATCGCACACAAGATGGGGATCTTCCAAGCCACGAGCTCCATAGAGTATCCAATTCGTGAACTCCCACGGGAAAGGATCAAGAACCCCTTACAACACTTGGTGAAGGCTCCAACAATCTCTAATTGTGAGCTCAATCACCTCCGCTGCTCCAAGCCATCTACCGTGTCGGGAAACACGGAAGAGTATAAAAAATCCGCAGCAACTCAAAGAACAAGTGCCTCTAGAATGCAACTCTCAAGCAATGCACTTGAATCTCACTCAATCTCACTCAAGATGTGCAAATATGCAAAGAGATGAGAGGAGGGGTTGTTCTCTAGCTCAAAGTATGTCTCTAGTTCTCAAAATGTGCAAGAGTTACCCTCAAACCCCGGCCAACGTCTATTTATAACGAAGGGGTACGCAGCTAGCCGTTACGGATGACGCAGTTCAAAACAGGATGACTGGACGCACCGGTGACCGGACGCGTCCAGTCACTACAGGACAAACGTGAACAGTGCACGTCAGAAGTTACCGTTGCTATGATCGGACGCGCTCTAGCGTATGACCAGATGCGCCCTAGCGTATGACCGGACGTGCCCTAGCATATGACCGGACGCGCCCTACCTGGCGTCCGGTCAGAGTCCAGTAAGCTCCCATCACGACCGGGCGCGTCCGATCGTACATGACCTGACGCGCCCCGCGTTCGATCATCACTCCTACGCTCTCTACCACTCTGGACGCCTGACCGGACGCGTCGGTCCCGTAAAGGACCGGACGCGCCGGTCGCGCGCTATGCTTCTGCGCACAGGTGAACTGACCGAACGCGCTGGTCAGGCCAGACCAGGGTCCGGTCACTCACCCTAGGCACGCTGACTGAATGAACTGACTGGACGCGCTGGTCAAGCCGTGACCGCGTCCGGTGCAGCGTCTGGTCACCACAGTGACCTCCGTTCGCCTCCGTTTCTTTTCCGACTTCCGGTGCAGTAGAAAATAGGCGTTTCACTTCTCCAAAAAAACGCCGAATCCCGCCTCGCAAGCTCGGCAGGAGGGAGAGAGGAACTCAAACCCCTCTCTACCGCTCAAACTCCACCGCCTTCACAAATGTGCTAACACCACCAAGTGTACACCACCATGTGCATGTGTGTTAGCATTTCACAATCATTTCTCAAGGTGTTATGTTAGCTCTTTTACTAGATCCTAATGCATATGCTCATGACATTGATCTAGTGGCACTTGATTTCCGAGCTAACCGTGATTGCCCCTCTTGATAGTCAGCTATGTATCCTAAACCTGGTCAATCACTTCTCTACTCATCTTAGACCGGCAAAAGAAAAAATCCATATGGTTATACCTTTGCCTTGCGCTCTTAGATCCTTCTCTTCCACTCGATCATCATGTCCTTTATTTTATGTGCATCTCCACCATGATCATCATTTTATGTCCATGCACCATCTCTTTGTGATCTTGTGGCCACCACTCCTTGCCACGTATACCTTCATCACATGTGTTCCTTATGCCTAACTCAAAATACTTAACACATGGCATTAGCAACTTGATGCCATTAATTACCAAAACCAAACTTGGGCTTTCAATCTCCCCCTTTTTGGTAATTGATGACAACCATCACAAAGATATGAAATGAAATCAATTTTCAATTTCGATAGTATTAGCTCCCCCTACATATGTGCTTCCATGAGTTTGGTTCAATTGTGCACATATGTGTGGATTTGAATTTTGGGAGAGTTACTACTATCAAATTGATGCTAAGGTATATAGAATGGACCTTTGAAGCGTGATACCAATCGGAGTTGCCTTTATATACCATCCTTAGCATCGATTGTAGCTAGACACCACTTGTAATACATCACTTGTAAAGATCACAAACACTAAAGTATCCCGTGAGATCAACATTATAAGCAAAAGGTGTCTAGATACCGCTTGTAAAGCTACTCTCAACAAATCATCATTCAAGTTCTATTTCTAGCAATCACCATACAAACATGAATATGAATTTAAGCTTTGCAATGCAACAATTCATCATGTTAATGCACATACAAATGCAACAAATAATTCATGAGCTTGCTCCCCCTACTTGTGTACTCAAATTTAATTGATCCCTTGATTTCTCTCCCTTTGTAACTTAACTTTTTATCTTTGTGACTTTTTCTCTCCCCTGTGACTTTTCTCTCCCCCTTATTATATCTTATTCCCTCTTTGCAATATCTTTGTGACTTTTCTCTCCCCCTTTGTCAACAATCACCAAAAAGGTGCCAATTTTAGTGAGAGTCAAGTCAATCAATATGAGAGAGTCCAAATTATGGTTCAATCTAGATCACTTGCCTAGAATATGTAATTCGGTTTGATCCAAGCACAAACTTCTTCACACCTTATAAAGTATAAGGGTTATCTTGAGCATGTTGAATTACACATCATGAGCTCATTTTCTAGATT
This sequence comes from Saccharum hybrid cultivar R570, assembly GCA_038087645.1. NCBI lineage: Eukaryota > Viridiplantae > Streptophyta > Magnoliopsida > Poales > Poaceae > Saccharum > Saccharum hybrid cultivar. The sequence goes on from JAQSUU010000368.1 coordinate 4,447,787, forward strand.
CAACACTAGGTTTGCAAGCCCACAAACATGTCATATGCTACCACTAGATCAATCAAACATAGAAGCAATAGTGGTACCATATATACATCAAAATCATTTGATTTTCATGAATGAGCCTATTTGTCATGCAAATATGTCTATATGTTCTAACCATGTCCTTAGCAAAGTATGAATGATATGCCAAACAACTTTACCTTGCTATGTTGGAGGAGAGGCATGTCATATAAGAATGTGGGGGTGCACTCATTTCAAGTTGGAGAAGTCAAGTATGTTCAATTCATTCTTTAACTTGTAAAATCTTTTCTCATCAAGTGACTTTGTAAAGATGTCGGCTAGTTGATCTTCGGTGCCAATGCTCTCAATGCTAATATCACCCTTTTGTTGATGATCTCTTATGAAATGGTGCCTTATGTCAATGTGCTTGGTTCTTGAATGTTGAACCGGATTTTGAGTCATCTTGATAGCACTCTCATTGTCACAAAATAATGCTATATTCTTGAATTTTATTCCAAAGTCACTCAAAGTTGCCTTCATCCAAAGCAATTGTGCACAACAACTACCAGCACTAATGTATTCGGCCTCGGCGGTAGATAGTGCAACACTATTTTGTTTCTTTGATGACCATGAAACAAGAGACCTTTCAAGCAATTGACAAGTGCCACTTGTGCTCATTCTATCAATCTTGCATCCACCATAGTCGGAGTCCGAATATCCAATCAACTCAAAATTAGACCCCTTTGAAAACCATAATCCAACATCATGAGTGCCCTTAAGATATCTCAATATCCTCTTGGTTGCTTTCAAGTGACTTTCTCTAGGTGAAGCTTGATATCTTGCACACTTGCACACACTAAACATCACATCCGGCCTAGAAGTGGTGACATAGAGCAAACTTCCAATTATAGACCGGTATTGTTTTTGATCTACCATGTTGCTACTAGCATCAACACCCAATTGATCATTTGTGCCCATTGGTGTACTCATTGGTTTAGCATCTTGCAATCCAAATTTCTTGATCATGTCCTTGATGTACTTCCCTTGACTTACAAAAGTGCCATTCTTCATTTGCTTGATTTGAAGTCCAAGGAAGTAACTAAGTTCTCCAATCATAGACATCTCAAACTCATTAGCCATCATATTTCTAAACTCTTCACAAAGGTCTTGGTTAGTTGATCCAAAGATAATGTCATCCACATAGATTTGCAACACAAATAAGTCATTTCCAAGCTTCTTGGTGAAGAGAGTGGTGTCAACCTTTCCCATCTTGAACCCTTTAGAGAGGAGAAAGTCCCTCAACCTCTCATACCATGCTCTAGGTGCTTGCTTCAAACCATACAATGCCTTCTTTAGCTTGTAAACATGGTCGGGCTTCTTGTCATCTTCAAAACCGGGAGGTTGCTCAACATAAACTTCTTCATTGATGTAGCCATTAAGAAATGCACTCTTGACATCCATTTGATAGAGCTTAATATTGTGTGCACAAGCATATGCTAATAAGATTCTAATTGTCTCCAATCTTGCAACCGGTGCATATGTCTCTCCAAAGTCAAGACCCTCAACTTGAGTGTATCCTTGTGCTACTAATCTTGCTTTGTTCCTCACAACCATGCCATCTTGATCTTGTTTGTTTGTAAAGACCCACTTAGTACCAATCACATTGTAGTTCTTTGGCCTCTCAACAAGTTTCCAAACTTGATTTCTAGCAAAGTTGTTTAGTTCTTCATGCATGGCATTTACCCAATCGGAATCCATCAAAGCATCTTCTAATTTCTTAGGTTCTTCAAGTGACACAAATGAGTAGTGCTCACAAAAGGATGCTAGCCTTGATCTAGTTTGAACACCACTTTGAATTCCACCAATGATTTGGTCCAATGGATGATCTCTTGCAATACTAGTAGGTTGGAGTATTGAGAGTTGATTGCTTCCACTTGTTTGACCTTGAACTTGAGCTTCATCATGAGAACCACTAGAGCTTGCTTGATTTGTATCAATTTTCACACTTTGGTTGATCACATGAATATCATCATCATCAACTTGCGTCGGCCTTATATCAACAATGTCTATGTTCTTCATTGCATTTGACAATTGATCTCCTCTCACATCATCAAGGTTTTGAGCTTCATTTTGAGATCCTTGGGTTTCATCAAACTCAACATCATGAACTTCTTCCAAGGTGCCATTTGTGAGATTCCAAACTCTATATGCTTTGCTTGTGGTAGAATAACCAAGTAAGAACCCTTCATCACATTTCTTTTCAAATTTGCTCAATTTAGTGCCTTTCTTGAGAATATAGCATTTGCAACCAAACACTCTAAAGTATGCAATGTTGGGCTTTCTTCCATTCAATAGCTCATATGGTGTCTTCCCAAGCTTCCCATGGCAATAGAGACGGTTGCTATAATAGCAAGCCGTGTTGATGGCTTCACTCCAAAATGAATGACTCACATTGTATTCACTAAGCATTGATCTAGCCATGTCATTTGAGATAGCAATTTTACCAAGCCCTTTGACCTTGCCTTTCTTGTTGTTGCCGAAAGTGATAGCATCAAAACCACCATTTTAACTTGTATCAATTGATTTGAACATACAAGAGTCTCTGGTCATATATTGAGTGCACCCACTATCAAGCACCCAATGCCTTTCTCTGGCTTTGTAATTGACCTACAAGACAAGATCAATTCCTTTTAGGTACCCAAACTTGTTTGGGTCCTCCAAGGTTAGAGACTAAGCTCTTTGGTACCCAAATGGCTTTCTTCTTTGAGCTCATCCATGGTGCACCAATGAACTTAGCATGAACACCATTTGTACCCTTGGTAAGTATATAGAAAGAATCAAACTTAATTGAGGATACATTAGCTTTGGATTTCTTGTTCATGCATTGTTGCTCTATGTGACCAACTTGCTTGCAACTTTTGCAATAGCTACCATTATTCTTCACAAAACGAGTCTTGTGAGGAGCAAAAGCGGCCTTGCCTTTCTTGGGGTTATAGCCTAATCCCTCTTTGTAGAGAGAAGCTCTTTGGCTACCCAAGCACATAAGCAAGCGGTCCTCATCACCATAAGCCTTAGCTAATGTGTGATTGAGCACTTTTACCTCCTTCTTGAGATTTTCATTCTCAACTATAAGTGTGGAGTCACAAGTGAAACCATCACTACTAGATGAGGATGATGTAGATGAGCTACATGAAGGGTTAGTGGGAGTAACAAAAATAAGCTTATGAAAGGATTCATTAATTATATCACATGATATGTCTATGTTGCAAGTTTTAGCTTTCTCAACATTAGTTGGCATGTTTTCACATTTTTCAACTAGAGAGGAATGAGCTTCTTCAAGCTTGGTGTGAGACTTTTGAAGCTTCTTATGGTCTACCTTTAGACTCTCATAAGATGCTCTAAGCTCATCAAGTTCTTGCATAAGGTTTTTCTTTTCCTTAAGCAAGCCCTTGCACTCCTTTCTAGATTCTTTATAATGTTGAGTGCAATCTTCTAGCATAGTGATTAGTTCATCTTTAGTGAATTCTTCTTCATCACTATCACTATCACTATCACTAGCATTATCATGATCACTCTCATCGTCGGATGATACCTTAGCGGCCTTAGCCATGAAGCACGATGGAGTGTCGAAGAGGGAGACCTTCTCTTGGATGGCAATGCTAGCATGTCCCTTCTTCTTGCTCTTGTTGTCATCCTCATCATCACTTGAGGAATCATCACTATCCCATGTAGCAACATGAGAATCATTCTTCTTCTTATGAGAGCTCTTCTTCTTTTCTTGCTTCTTCTTCTTCTCCTTTTTGATAGCATCTTTATCATCACTATCATAAGGACACTTTGCAATGAGATGGTCCTTGCGATGGCATCTAAAGCATCTCATGGTATGCTCACTTTTCTTGGATAAGTTCTTCCTCCTTCTTGCATGATAGCCTTTCTTCTTCATGAATTTGCCAAATTACTTAACAAAGAGAGCCATCTTCTCATCAATGTCATCACTATCACAAGAGCTTGAGTCTTCATCACTTGATGATTCAATCTTGGATTTGCCCTTGGATGTGGTGGCTTTAAATGTCACACTCTTCTTCTTTTCATCATCTTTCTTCTCATTTTCCTTCTTCTTCTTCTTGACCAACTCATCCTTCTCATCATCTTCTCTATATGAATCATCGGTCATCACTTCTTGGAATATTTGTTGAGGAGTTGAATCCTTCAATATAGTCCTCGCTAGCATAGTGATCAATGTATCAAATCTCTTGGGTAGACTTCTCAAGAACTTCATAGAGAATTGATTGTCCTTGACCTCCTCACCAAATGCCTTGAGCTTATTGACAATGACTTACAACCTATGAAACATCTCCGGTACACTCTCATCATCTTGCATCTTGAAGCTTGAAATTTTTTCTTGCAAGATATATGCTTTAGCGGTCTTTGTGCCTTCGGTGCCCTCAAATATTTATTCTAGCTTGGCCCAAGCATCATGAGCAATCTCTATGTTCTTTACTTGCTCAAAGGTCTTGTCATCTAATACCTCATGAAGAGCACTAATAGCAATATCATTGCATTGGAGCTTCTTCTCTTCCACCGGTGTAGGTGCTTCCGGATTAGCAACCTTAAATTTTGTTTCGGTGACCTTCCACACTTCTCTATTGATTGACTTGAGGTGTGCGGTTATCTTAACCTTCCAATATGCATAATTTATGCCATCAAAGTGAGGTGCCTTCTTGGTGTTGTTGATGTGCAAACTTAATTGAGCCATTTCTTTTTCACCGTAGGTTGTTAAGCCTCAAATAAACGGTGCCTCGGCTCCGATACCACTTGTAAGGTCCAAATAGGCTCGAGGGGGGGGGTGAATAGCCTAATTAAAACTTCTACAAGAATTACTTAACCACACGTTAGTACGAAAGGTGGCGAAGCAAAAGCACTAGCTCTAACTATTTAAGCAAGGCACCTACACAAGTCTATAACAAAGCTATTCACTAAACACAACAACAACTACAAGCTTGAAACAAGAAGTAATACGAGAGAAGAGCTTTGAGTGATTATACCTCCGTGAAGAGATGAGAAGTACCAATCAATCAATCACACAAGAGAAGTCCTCAGGAAGAGAATGACACAAGAATTTATCCCGAGGTTCACTTGCTTCCCGGCAAGCTACTCCCTGTTGTGGCGATATACACACTTGTCGATTCGCGAGCTAATCGACTATCAAGAGTCGAGCCCTTGGCGGGCGCCGCACAATCGCACACAAGATGGGGATCCTCCAAGCCATGAGCTCCACTAGAGTATCCAATTCGCGAACTCCCACGGGGAAGAATCAAGAACCCCTTACAACACTTGGTGAAGGCTCCAACAATCTCCAATTGTGAGCTCAATCACCTCTGCTGCTCCAAGCCGTCTACCGTGTCGGGAAACACGGAAGAGTAATAAGAAATCCGTAGCAACTCAAAGAACAAGTGCCACTAGAATGCAACTCTCAAGCAATGCACTTGAATCTCACTCAATCTCACTCAAGATGTGCAAATATGCAAAGAGATGAGTGGAGGGGTTGTTCTCTAGCTCAAAGTATGTCTCTAGTTTTCAAAATGTGCAAGAGTTACCCTCAAACCCCGGCCAACGTCTATTTATAACGAAGGGGTACGTAGCTAGCCGTTACAGACGACGCAGTTCAAAACGGGATGACCGGACGCACTGGTTAGGGTGACCGGACGTGTCCGGTCACTACAGGACAAATGTGAACATTGCACGTCAGAAGTTTCCGTTGTTATGACCGGACGCGCTCTAGCGTATGACCGGACGCGCCCTAGCGTATGACCGGACGCGCCCTAGCGTATGACCGGACGCGCCCTACCTGGCGTCCGGTCAGAGTCCAGTAAGCTCCCATCACGACCGGACGCGTCCGATCGTACATGATCGGACGCGCCCCGCGTCCGATCATCACTCCTACGCTCTCTGCCCCTCTGGACGCCTGACCGGACGCGCCGGTCCCGTGAAGGACCGGATGCGCCGGTCGCGCGCTATGCTTCTGCGCACAGGCCAGACCAGCGTCCGGTCACTCACCCTAGGCACGCTGATCGAATGAACTGACCGGACGCGCTGGTCAAGCCGTGACCGCGTCCGGTGCAGCGTCCGATCACCACAGTGACCTCCGTTCGCCTCTGTTTCTTTTCCGACTTCCGACATAGTAGAAAATAGGCGTTTCACTTCTCCAAAAAGCGCCGAATCCCGCCTCGCAAGCTCGGCGGGAGGGAGAGAGGAACCCAAACCCCTCTCTACCGCTCAAACTCCACCGCCTTCACAAAATGTGCTAACACCACCAAGTGTACACCACCATGTGCATGTGTGTTAGCATTTCACAATCATTTCTCAAGGCGTTATGTTAGCTCTTTTACTAGATCCTAATGCATATGCTCAAGACATTGATCTAGTGGCACTTGATTTCCGAGCTAACCGTGATTGCCCCTCTTGATAGTCGGCTATGTATCCTAAACCCGGTCAATCACTTCTCTACTCATCTTAGACCGTCAAAAGGAAAAACCCATATGGTTATACCTTTGCCTTGCGCTCTTAGATCTTTCTCTTCCACTCGATCATCATGTCCTTCATTTTATGTGCATCTCCACCATGATCATCATTTCATGTCCATGCACCATCTCTTTGTGATCTTGTGGCCACCACTCCTTGCCACGTACACCTTCATCACATGTGTTGCTTATGCCTAACTCAAAACACTTAACACATGGCATTAGCAACTTGATGTCATTAATTACTAAAACCAAACTTGGGCTTTTAGCCATGCTCCCCACCGCCCTTATCTGTTGTGTGGCCGAGAGGAAGAAACAAAATGAGAAAAGAATGATTAGGGTTTTGGGGCTGCAGATGGCTAGGCGTTTTGATCTAGCGAAAAATGAGGACAGCCGTTCAAATCAAACGTGCGGCTCAGATCTCGCCGGAAGTCAGCAGGCCGAAATCATCCCAGGAGGGCGTGAGCGCGAGGCCAGAATCCCGGCCCAGGCCTAGGTTGTGGCCTGGGCGCGGAGGAGCGAGCTTGCATGCCGCTGGGCCAGGCCAAATTGGCCGCTGTGCTGGAAAGCCGAGAACAGTGCTGGGCGCAGCGGTGGGGTTGCAGCGCTGATGCGCACACGCGGGCGAAGCGGGCCGCATTTTTTGCTGGGCGCGGGGAGGGTGCAAGGCGCGCGGCTGGGCCGAAATGGCCATAAGAACAGTGAAATGCGATAGTTTATCTCCTTTTATTTTTCTAGAAAATGATAAATGAATTTTGAATGTTTTGAATAGTTTTTTGAGTCAAACTTCTGTACAAATTTAGTCCAACGACAAGTTTGTTCAGAGAACAGTACAGTACCTCATTGTTTCTGAGAAAATAATTATGAGAATATTTTATGTTTCCGCTGCGAATAATTAATGAACACTCTTTTTTATTAGATTTGAACCAACGGGATAATTTAATTTTAAGGGAAGCGATGAATTTCTGATAATTTTGATGAGATTATGATGTTGTTATTTTCTGACCAACGTTGTTAATAACAATATTATAATTTTGATCTATGAAAAATTATGCATTAATTATACTTCTGCCCAACGGTGATGTAAAATGTTTGCATAGATGAATTATATATTTTAATTTGACCAACGTTGAGTTAAAGCATGTGATTTTATGTATAAATGTTTCTCACTTACTCTAGTGTGGTTTCAGGACGCAAATGCATTGTGAACATCGTGAACATCCCAACACTCAATGGGAGCAATCACCGTGTGTGGCGGGAGAAGTATAAACTGGAACTTGCGTTAGGAGAAATCGATTTTGCCATCACCTCACCGTGTCCTACTGAGCCAGAGGACCCGGTGAGAGGTGAAAATGAATCTGACGCTGATTTCGCTACTCGAAAGCATGATCATGCTGAAATAAGAATGAAATATGACCTTGAACATAGGCAATGAACTCTCTCCAAACGCAAGTGCCTGTTGGTGGCCAAGGCCACCATAGAAGAATAGATAAGGGGCTCAATCCCTGAATGTGCTACTGCCACAGAATATCTTGAGAAAATCAAGAGTCAGTTTACTGTGTCTACCAAGGCCACAGCAAGTTCACTGATTAAGAAGCTTGTGAATGAGAAATACACTGGTAGTAGCATAAGAGAGCACATTTTGAAGATGAACACTATGACATCTAAGCTGAAGGAAATGAATTTAAAGGAAGATGATTTACTGATTCATTTAATTTTTGCTTCTTTGCCAAAAGAATATGACACTTTCATTGTGAACTATAATATGCAGCCTGAAAGATGGGGCATAGAAAGGCTTATTTCAATGTATGCTCAAGAAGAGGAGAGGATAAAATCCTCATACGGTGAATCCGGTCATTTTGTGAAGGATAAAAAAAGAAAGAACTTTAATGGCAAGAATTCTAAACCATAAGGAAAACCCAAGTGGGATAAGGCCTCTTCCTCAAATTCACAGGGAAAGAAACCCCAGGATTCTGAGAATCAGCAGAACAACTCCTATGATGGAGCTGAAAAAGATCAATGCAAGCACTGCTTCAAGAAGGGACACTACAAGAGGGACTGTCCAGACTTCCTAAAATCTCTACTAAAGAGAGGTGATGAATTTATTATATTTGTAGATGAATCCCTGTATTTAAGTTATGCTAAATCCACTTGGTGGGTTGATTCAGGAGCAACTACTTATGTTGCAAATTCTTTACAGGGGTTAAGTGGGACGAGAACCTTGCAAAGAGGAGAAAGAACGATTAAAGTTGCAAATAGAGTGCAAGCCAATGTTGAAGCCATTAGAGATTTATCTTTAGAATTGAATAATGGTTTTGTACTTAGACTTAAAGAAGTACTTTATGTTCCCTCTTTGCGTAGAAATTTGATAAGTGTTTTGAAACTTGATGATGATGGAATTGATTGCCATTTTGGTAATGGCAAATGTAAGATACTTGTGAATAATGAATGTGTTGGTCTTGCCTTCCGATAAGACAAGTTTTATTTATTATCTCATGATGAGAATATGAACAATGTATACGATGATAATATGAATGATTCCACATCTGCGAATGTAACTAAGAAGTGGAAGCGAATTGATGATGCCTCTTCGAAATTATGGCACTGTCGCTTGGGCCATATTTCGAGGGGGAGAATAGAACGACTGATCAAAGAATCAATTCTTCCGCACTTAGAATTTTCAGATTTAGAACAATGTGTTGATTGCATCAAAGAAAAGTATGTCAAGAAAATTAAGAAAGATGTCAAACAAAGCGCATGAACTTTAGAAATAATCCACACTGATATATGTGGTCCATTTCCTATGAAAAGTGTGGATGGTTATGTTTCGTTTATAACATTCATAGACGACTACTCTCGTTATGGCTATATTTATCCAATTAAATAAAGATCAGAAGCATTGGATAAATTCAAAATATTTAAAGTTGAGGTTGAAAATTAGCACAATAAGAAAATAAAGATAATACGATCAGACCAAAGTGGAGAGTACTATGGGCGACATACCCCATATGGCTAAATTCCTAAACCGTTTGCAAAGTTTCTACAGGAAAATGGCATAGTCGCTCAGTACTCCACACCGGGGGAGCCTCAGCAGAATGGAGTGGCTGAAAGACGTAACCGTACCTTAATGTATATGGTAAGAAGCATGATAAGTTACTCCACATTACCGATTAGTTTATGGATGGAGGCACTAAAAATCGTCATTCACATACTTAATCGAGTACCAAGCAAATCAGTGCCTAAAACACCGTATGAATTATGGACAGAAAGGGAACCCTCACTTAACCATTTGCGTGTGTGGGGCTGTCCGGCTGAGGTAAAAGTGTTTAACCCAAACATAGGAAAGTGAGACTCCAAGACAGTCAACTGCCATTTTATTAGCTATCCAGAAAGATCGAAAGGATATCGCTTCTATTGTCCTAACAGACATACAAAGATTGTAGAAACCAGACACGTTGTGTTCTTAGAGGATAACATGATCAGGGGGAGCATGGTAGCACGAGAAATCAACCTACAGGAGAAACGGGTACATGTACCCACTCCGATGGTTGAAGAACCATTCTTTACGCTACCTGCTGCTGTTGCGCCGACAGTGCAGGACATTATAGTGCCAACACCTGTTGCAAGTTCTCTCGTGGTGACAATGAATGAACATGAGGAACCTGTCCTTAAGGAACCTATAGAATCAAATGTCGCACATGAGGAAGAACAACAACAGTCCAACGTGGAACAAGTGCCAGAGGCCTCTAGAAGGTCTCAAAGAACAAGAAGGTCAGCTATTTCTGATGACTATGAAGTTTATGAAACAGAAGAATTTTGGATGGGGGATGATCCCACCTCATTTGAAGAAGCCATGAGAAGCGAGCACTCATCAAAGTGGCTTAAGGCCATAGAAGATAAAATGAAATCTATGAGTACCAATAAAGTTTGGGAATTAGAAATTATTCCTAAAGGAGCCAAAACAGTAGGTTGTAAATGGATCTACAAAATAAAATATGACTCCTAAGGGAATATAGAAAGATTTAAAGCATGACTTGTGGCGAAAGGCTTTACGCAAAGAGAAGTGATTGATTACAATGAGACGTTTTCTCCAGTCTCATGTAAAGATTCCTTCAGAATAATAATGGCACTTGTAGCCCACTATGATTTGGAGTTATATCAAATGGATGTAAGGATGATGTTCCTTAATGGGGATTTGGAAGAAAATATTTATATGGCACAACCAAAAGGTTTTATTGTAAAAGAAAAAGAAAATATGGGATGCCGCCTAAAGAAATCAATCTACGGATTGAAGCAAGCTTCAAGACAGTGGTATTTGAAGTTTGATAGAACGATAAAAGGTTTTGGGTTTAAGGAAAATATTGAGGATAATTGCGTTTACGCAAAGTTCAAGAATGGAAAGTATATATTCCTAATTTTGTATGTGGATGATATCTTGCTTGCTAGTAGTGATATCAATCTACTAATGGAAACAAAGAAATTTTTGTCCTCAAACTTTGATATGAAAGATCTCGGTGAGGCCTCGTTCGTTTTGGAAATAAAGATTCACCGAGACAGAAGAAAGGGGTTCTAGGATTATCGCAAAAGGCATACATAGAAAAGGTTCTAAAGAAATTTAGTATGCATGCGTGCAGTCCTTCACCTACTCCTATTATCAAGGGCGATAGATTTGGGGAACATTAGTGTCCCAAGAACGAATATGAGATTATCGAATGAAAGCGGTACCATATGCTTCAGCAGTTGGAAGTTTACAATATGCTCAAGTGTGTATACGCCCTGACTTAGCTTTTGTTACTGGGTTACTTGGCAGATATCAAAAGAATCCAGGAATAGAACATTGAAAATTAGTGAAGAAAGTCCTGCATTATTTGCAGGATACGAAAGGCCTCATGCTAACGTATAGAAGATATGATTCCCTATAGATAGAGGGGTATTCATATTCTGATTATGCGGGAGAAGAAAGAAATTCCACGTCAAGATAAATATTTACTCTCGCAGGAGGGGCTATATCGTGGAAAAGCTCCAAACAAACTGTAACTACATCCTCGATGATGTATGTCGAGTTTGTAGCATGCTATGAGACAACGGGGCAGGTGAATTGGCTGAAGAAATTCATACCCGGATTGAAAGTGATTGATAATATAAATGAACCGATGAGGTTGTATTGTGATAACAACCCAGCGGTACAGTATACTCACAACAATAGGTCAAGTGGTGCTGCCAAAGACATTGACATAAAGTATTATGTTGTGAAAGATAAAGTTCGGGATCATATAATAAATCTTGAGCATATAAGTACAGATAAAATGCTCGTGGATCCGCTCACAAAGGGCTTACCACCCAACGTGTTTAGAGAACACGTAGCCGGCATAGGTTTAAGGAAAAGTCTATAATTCCCGAACATATGAAGGGCCCAGAAGAAAGTTTCATTCCAAAACAGAGAAGTATGTTGCGGCTGTTATTCTAACGGCACTAATTGCCGTGCCAATGAGACAGTTCAATGCACTAAACTATAATGGAATAGGATAGAAGCAAGAAAGATATGAATGAAAGTTTTGAGTATGAAATTAAAGAACGAAGAAAATGATGAGAGATCAAGGGGGGGAATGTTAGGTTTTGATCTCCCACCATTAGGCTCAACGACCTTTTGAGCCTTGTTCTCACGCCCTGATCGGGGGCACCCAACCCTACATGGTTGGTGGGCCCCCGTCACACTGCGCTATATATAGAGGTGGGGACCGACCGGCTCTAGGTACGAGGTTCACCCTCAGCCGCCACTCCCCACCGATATTCCCCGATCCGATCTACGAAGGGGCACAGCCAGTGACGGGAAGCCGCCACCGTCTTCACTGCACCGAGCTTCCTCTCTCCATCGATCGTCGCTGCCGGCGCGCAGATGGCTCCACCGGCGAACGAGACCCCGGCCGGCGCTTCGACCGTCTCGACTACTACGACTCCGGCTCTTGATGGTCTACGATCTCATACTCCTCTACTCCCTTTTCATCTTGCAGTAGACGATGTACTAGGACTATTGATACACATTGTAATTACTGAAAATCATGAACCTATTGATCTGTACCCGATCTAGTGATGAACTTGAATACATACGAAACTAACATAGAAGACACCCTACTTGTGGATAGAACTCCTGCAATACCGGCGATCTACAGCGAGGAGCAGCATTTCTTGCATAGAGACTTTACCTTGGGACAACCGGAAGAGACCATGCTGCCAAAGGCAATAGATTACTTCTGCAAGAATGATGAAGCGGCAGTCTACCAAATGCTTTGGAAATTAAAACATGGCGCTGCATATATTCAGGTCGAGAAGACAAGCATGAGCACACAGAGAACAAGCATGAGGACTTCTCAGGGGCCTAGGAAAGGGAAGATGTTGCAATGGCATGATCAGGAGATAGGGAGACAGACATGTACGATCATTCAATTTCTCAACCTGTGGGTTGCACATGCGCCTGTCCAGCTGCAGGGCACGATTGTCGACTGGATTCAGAAAGAAAAGGAAAGTCAATTAGCTGCACTGCAGCTACATCAGAAATTCCAAATCATGTAACATGGATGGATAAGGGAAATGAGGAACACAAGACTGGAAATTGGATGTTCAAGGAACAAATCAAGTATTTGGAGTTACTATTAATAGATGAGCAAAAATATGCGGAAAACATAAATGCTCCAAATAGAGAGGCATGAGGAGCAAAGCCACATCATGTACTCCCTCCGTTCCAAATTATAAGTCGCTTTGACTTTTTTTTTGTACATCAATTTTGCTATGTATTTAGATATAACATATGTCTAGGTATATAGCAAAATAGATGTACTAAAAAAGTCAAAGTGACTTATAATTTGGAACGGATGGAGTAGATCGCAAACTGACAATTAGAAATACTATATTTTTAGCACATAACTGTTTTTTAGTTTTTTATGGCGCAGAGCGTTTTTCTCCAGCTGATCCTATGCTGACATGGTTTTACCATCATATATCAACTGTAATGTGTTTTTAAGAGGTGTATAGTTAATTTCTATGTGACTTTTAAGAGGGTGGTTATGGACCATGAGCTATTCCGTTCCTTTTCAGACAATTGTACAAAAAAAAAGCTCTTTTGCTACCACGCATTCCTCTCTGTTTTCTTCTAACTTCTAACAGATTGGTGTAATGCTCTGTCTCCCCCATGTTCTAAACTCTGACACTGCAAATTATGAGTGGTGACTAGCATTGCCTCTCCAGTCTCCAGTGAGGGCAATGTATTCATATGGGAAACCTCACGGGGCAGCTGGAGCCGGGCAGGGGCACACAACCTGTTTCCCTTCCGTGCCACCTCTGCCAGCTGCTCTGCTTTCGGAAACCAGAGTGCCTCTAGCTGGAGTCTGTGCCTTGGGGCTAGGAGGCTGGGACAGACACGGCAGCTCGCTACATGGCCCTTCGATCCTGTACCTCTAGATCTGGGCATCTGGCTTTCAGAAACACAGTCCATTTCACTGATAGTAGTCTGTTTCAACCAACATCCATGGCATCAATCAAGCAAGCAAGCAAGCAAACGAGGGGAGACATGGAAAAATGTTGTGAGTTAACCAGACATCAGTGAACAAGTGCATGGCAAGAAATATGAATTTACAGGGACTTATTGAATGTTGGCTTCATCTACTGGAAACCGTCACTGCTAACCAAAACTCATTAAAAGTTACAAGCTCATTGGACACTGCCAACCAAGACACCTGAAAAGGAATTCCAAGTGGAGTACGGTTTATGCATGTGAGAGGCCAAGTCCTTTGCCAAAGGATGCTAGTCCGGTTGGTCTAGCACTCCGGCGGCACCCTCCAGGTCCTGAGTTCGACTCCCAGTGGGAGCGAATTTCAGGCTGGGGGTAAAAAAATCCCCTCGCCGGTCCCGTTGCCAAAGCACTGGTTAAGATACGGCCCAAGTCGACCTGAGGACCGTGTATGGCCCAGGCGACGTCTCACGGGTTACGTTTCCCAGTGTCAGGACGGGGCCGGGGTTCGGGGGTTTTCTCGGCCTGCGTGAGAATGTCTCCTTCTTAGTGCTAATGCCCTGGGGGCGGCTTGCTCCCGGCGGGTCGAGTTTTTTTAGAGGCCAAGTCCTTTTAAAATATTCTCAAGTTGCATTCCACTTTCTTTCCCTGCCGTTGGTTTATCACACCAACCTTCATTCATTGATTTTCCACACTTCCCTCCACTCGGTTCCTGTTGTCCTATTATATTCAAATGTGTAAGGAAGCCCCGGTTTAGTTTCCCCAATTCTCCCCTAAATTTCACTATGCAAAAAGAAGATTCCCTGTCACATCAAAATGTCGGCAAATGCATGGAGTACTAAATGTTGATGAAATCAAAAACTAATTGCATAGTTTTGTTGTACTTTGCGAGATGAACATTTTAAGCCTAGTTAGTCAAAATTTGGATAATTTTTACCAAATACAAACGAAATGCTACAGAAATTCTGATACAGTGTTTTTCTCCCCAATTCACCGAACTAAACGAGGCCGAAGTGCAGACTCATTGTTAACTTTTGATGGACTGGCCTACCTCTTTTTCCCCTGCAGAGACCAATTATTGGGCTTGCCTAACTGTTTCCCCCTTCAAAGTCTTTGATATCACTGCATTCTCTTCAAGTTCTCATCTTGCCCCGCTGTATGATTCGGAATCGAGATATCTCTACATCATAAGGAGAGCTGCCCATGTGATCCATTCTAAGCCTCTAAGGTATGTTCCAATAGTTGCTAAGTTAAATCTTTGCTTCTGAACCAAAGTTCATATGTTTAGTCTCTCATGTGTGCTGTTATATGTTGACTTTCTATGAAGAAGGGAAGGGATACTACGGATCCTTGAATCCTGATGGCAGAGATTGTCAGCTCCGCACTTGTCCATGAGACAGTCAGCCATGTCCTATCCAATCTGGTTCAGAAATATGAGGACAAAGTGGAATCGAGTGCGAACAGAAACTTGGAGAGGCTAGAGATGGCACACATCAGGCTGGAGGCTGCTCTGGAGACGTCAGAGAAGTGGCAGATCAGCGATGCATCCTTGTTGCGTTGGTGCGGGAAGCTGAAGCGTGCTGCTCAAGAGTGTGATGAAACGCTGCATAGATGCAAGCTACGTTACACCGATACTTCCCTCATCTGCCGTACCGGTATCGCGATACGTATCCGATACGGCGATACGCCACCGATACGGTATCGGCGAGGTATCGGGAAACTACAGCAATAAAAATAAACAAAATAAATCCCGATACTTGCTGATACTTGATCGATACTTGCTTGTCTGATACTTTGCCACCATCGCCCGCTCCTGCCGCCGCCAACGCTGCCCGCTCCTGCTGCCGCCGCCTCCGACGCCCGCCTTTCAAGGCGTGGAGGAGCGTCGCAGCCTCGCGCCGACGGCCGCGTTCTTCGGCTGCGCATGCTACCTGGGGCGGGCGAGCGCTGAACGCCGCAGCCGCAGGGGCCAGGGGCCGTCCGCTCGTCGCTCCTTCCGTCGAGTGCTCGCTTCTTCCAATCCCCCGTGCGTGCTTGATGAGGCAGACCAGATAAGTCCTGGCTGGCTGGGTCGCTCGGCCCATAGTGCCTTGAGTGGCCCAAGACTCTTTCCTTTTTTTAATTTATTATTATTCGTTTCATTATTTTCCAATAGAAAATAAAGGGGAAAACCTCTTAAATTCTTCATGGTACTAGCAATGTCTATGGTTTGCCATTTTTATTTGATGATTGTTCTGGTAGAGTGAAATTTGTATAGAGTAGGTGTATTTTGATTTTTTTGGTATATTTATATACTTGCCGTATCGGCGTATCCTTATTTTTTAAAAAATGCCGTATCAACGTATCGCCGTATCGGTATCGGCGTATCCGTATCCCGTATCGGTGCAGGATGCAAGCAGAGGATCCTAGAAGACGAACAGACGGAGGAGGAGGTGAGAAAATCCTCGTTTCCTGTACGTATAGTGCATACTACCAAGTCGTTTGTTTTCTCAATCTTTGGCCCCAACAAAGACGAGTCGAACAGTTCTGCTGTTCGAAGATTTGAGTGGTTTGCAGACGGTGCTAGTGAGTTTCTCAGATTATTGGAGTTTGGTGGCAGGCCGTGTCACCACATGCCCTTTGACCCTCTTGTCAGGCATCTTCTGAATGGCAAGAAACTACAGCACAGAATCATTCAGGCAAACAAGCGTCCATTGTTTCTTCAGTTGGTGCCCTATATTACTGCAGAGTATGGAGTAGAGGCTAGACTCATCTTTATGCAGAAAGATGGTAATGTATCCTAGGATGACTTTTTCTTTTCTTTAATGCTACAGCTTTCAGAGAGTACTGACATAGTAGGGATGGCAATTAAGTGCCTACAGCTATATGCCCCTCTTTTCAATTTCAAGTCTGTAGTTGAAATTGTTAGGAATAAACTTCTGCAACTACCTACAGAAGATTTCTCATGGGTACCAGATATTGATACACATCACAAAGAACATTGGGATATTCTTCACAAGTTTGGTACTGATTGGTTTCGCCCAAACCCACTATGTTGCAAGCAGCATGATCAGCACAAGCTCTGTCATGGTAGTAGAAAGTTAAACAAGTCAAGATCACCAGATGTTTTTCTGGAACCAATAATTGAAGTACATCTGCAGTGCCATGTCTCAGTCCTGGACTGCATCCAAAATAGGTCCTTACTGTCTGAAACCAAAAATTCTCTTCAAGATTCTCCATATCTGAAAGTTGGACTCCTATTTACCCCCCATGGATGTTTAGAAGACAGCTTACTTGTGGATAGAACTCCCGCAATACCGGCGATCTACAGCGAGGAGCAACAATTCTTGCATAGAGACTTTACCTTGGGACAACTGGAAGAGACCATGCTGCCAAAGGCAATAGATTACTTCTGCTAGAATGATGAAGCAGCAGTCTACCAAATGCTTTGGAAATTAAAACATGGCGCTGCATATATTCAGGTCGAGAAGACAAGCATGAGCACACAGAGAACAAGCATGAGGACTTCTCAGGGGCCTAGGAAAGGGAAGATGTTGCAGTGGCATGATCAGGAGATAGAGAGACAAACAAGTACGATCTATCAATTTCTCAACCTGTGGGTTGCACATGCGCCTGTCCAGCTGCAGGGAACGATTGTCGACTGGATTCATAAAGAAAAGGAAAGTCAATTAGCAGCACTGCAGCTACATCAGAAATTCCATATCATGTAACATGGATGGATAAGGGAAATGAGGAACACAAGACTGGAAATTGGATGTTCAAGGAACAAATCAAGTATTTGGAGTTACTATTCATAGCTGTGCAAAAATATGCGGAAAACATAAATGCTCCAAATAGAGAGGCGTGAGGAGCAAAGCCATAGCATGTACTCCCTCCGTTACAAATTATAAGTCGCTTTGACTTTTTTTGGTACATCCATTTTACTATGTATCTAGATATAATGTATGTCTAGGTATATAGCAAAATAGACATACCAAAAAAGTCAAAGCGACTTATAATTTGGAACGGAGGGAGTAGATCGCAAACTGACAATTAGAAATACTATATGTTGAGCACATAACTGTTTTTTTAGTTTTTTATGGTGCTGAGTGGTTTTCTCCAGCTGATCCTATGCTGACATGGTTTTACCATCATATATCAACTGTAATGTGTTTTTAAGAGGTGTATAGTTAATTTCTATGTGACTTGGATTGTTATGGACCATGAGCTATTCCGTTCCTTTTTAGACAATTGTACAAAAAAATGCTCTTTTGCTACCATGCACTCCTCTCTGTTTTCTTCTAACTTCTAACAGATTGGTGTAATGCTCTGTCTCCCCCATGTTCTAAACTCTAACACTGTAAATTATGAGTGGTGACTTGCATTGCCTCTCCAGTCTCCAGCGAGGGCAATGTATTCAGATGGGAAACCTCACGGGGCAGCCGGAGCCGGGCAGGGGCACACAACCTGTTTCCCTTCCGTGCCTCCTCTGCCAGCTGCTCTGCTTTCGGAAACCAGAGTGCCTCTAGCTGGAGTCTGTGCCTTGGGGCTAGGAGGCTGGGACAGACACGGCAGCTCGCTACATGGCCCTTCGATCCTGTACCTCTAGATCTGGGTATCTGGCTTTCAGAAACACAGTCCATTTCACTGATAGTAGTCTGTTTCAACCAACATCCATGGCATCAATCAATCAAGCAAGCAAGCAAATGAGGGGAGACATGGAAAAATGTTGTGAGTTAATCAGACATCAGTGAACAAGTGCATGGCAAGAAATATGAATTTACAGGGACTTATTGAATGTTGGCTTCATCTACTGGAAACCGTCACTGCTAACCAAAACTCGTTAAAAGAAGTTTCAAGCTCATTGTACACTGCTAACCAAGACATCTGAAAAGGAATTCCAAGTGGAGTACGGTTTAAGCATGTGAGAGACCAAGGCATTTTAAAATATTCTCAAGTTGCATTCCACTTTCTTTCCCTGCCGTTGGTTTATCACACCAACCTTCATTCATTGATTTTCCACACTTCCCCCCACTCGGTTCCTGTTGTCCTATTATATTCAAATGTGTAAGGAAGTGCAGACTCATTGTTAACTTTTGATGGACTGGCCTCTTTTTCCCCTGCAGAGACCAATTATTGGGCTTGCCTAACTGTTTCCCCCTTCAAAGTCTTTGATATCACTGCATTCTCTTCAAGTTCTCATCTTGCCCCGCTGTATGATTCAGACTCAAGATATCTCTACATCATAAGGAGAGCTGCCCATGTGATCCATTCTAAGCCTCTAAGGTGTGTTCCAATAGTTGCTAAGTTAAATCTTTGCTTCTGAACCAAACTTCATATGTTTAGTCTCTCATGTGTGCTGTTATATGTTGACTTTCTATGAAGAAGGGAAGGGATACTACGGATCCTTGAATCCTTATGGCAGAGATTGTCAGCTCCGCACTTGTCCATGAGACAGTCAGCCATGTCCTATCCAATCTGGTTCAGAAATATGAGGACAAAGTGGAATCGAGTGCGAACAGAAGCTTGGAGAGGCTAGAGATGGCACACATCAGGCTGGAGGCTGCTCTGGAGACGTCAGAGAAGTGGCAGATCAGCGATGCATCCTTGTTGCGTTGGCGTGGGAAGCTGAAGCGAGCTGCTCAAGAGTGTGATGAGACGCTGCATAGATGCAAGCAGAGGATCCTAGAAGACGAACAGACGGAGGAGGAGGTGAGAAAGTCCTCATTTCCTGTACGTATAGCGCATAGTACCAAGTCGTTTGTTTTCTCAATCTTTGGCCCCAACAAAGACGAGTCGAACAGTTCTGCTGTTCGAAGGTTTGAGTGGTTTGCAGATGGTGCTAGTGAGTTTCTCAGATTATTGGAGTTTGGTGGCAGGCCGTGTCATCACATGCCCTTTGACCCTCTTGTCAGGCATCTTCTGAATGGCAAGAAACTACAGCACAGAATCATTCAGGCAAACAAGCGTCCATTGTTTCTTCAGTTGGTGCCCTATATTACTGCAGAGTATGGAGTAGAGGCTAGACTCATCTTTATGCAGAAAGATGGTAATGTATCCGAGGATGACTTTTTCTTTTCTTTAATGCTACAGCTTTCAGAGAGTACTGACATAGTAGGGATGGCAATTAAGTGCCTACAGCTATATGCCCCTCTTTTCAATTTCAAGTCTGCAGTTGAAACGGTTAGGAATAAACTTCTGCAACTACCTACAGAAGATTTCTCATGGGTGCCAGATATTGATACACATCACAAAGAACATTGGGATATTCTTCACAAGTTTGGTACTGATTGGTTTCGCCCAAACCCACTATGTTGCAAGCAGCATGATCAGCACAAGCTCTGTCATGGTAGTAGAAAGTTAAACAAGTCAAGATCACCAGATGTTTTTCTGGAACCAATAATTGAAGTACATCTGCAGTGCCATGTCTCAGTCTTGGACTGCATCCAAAATAGGTCCTTACTGTCTGAAACCAAAAATTCTCTACAAGATTCTCCATATCTGAAAGTTGGACTCCTATTTACCCCCCATGGATGTTTAAAAGACATCCTACTTGTGGATAGAACTCCCGCAATACCGGCAATCTACAGCGAGGAGCAGCATTTCTTGCATACAGACTTCACCTTGGGACAACTGGAAGAGACCATGCTGCCAAAGGCAATAGATTACTTCTGCAAGAATGATGAAGCGGCAGTCTACCAAATGCTTTGGAAATTAAAACATGGCGCTGCATATATTCAGGTCGAGAAGACAAGCATGGGCACACAGAGAACAAGCATGAGAACTTCTCAGGGGCCTAGGGAAGGGAAGATGTTGCAATGGCATGATCAGGAGATAGGGAGACAAACAAGTACCATCTTTCAATTCCTCAACCTGTGGGTTGCACATGCGCCTGTCCAACTGCAGGGCACGATTGTTGACTGGATTCAGAAAGAAAAGGAAAAACAGTTAGCAGCACAGCAGCTACATCAGAAATTCGAAATCATGCAAGGAAAATGAGGAACACAGGACTGGAAATGGGATGTTCAAGGAACAAATCAAGTATTTGGAGTTACTATTCATATCTGAACAAAAATATACAGAAAACATAAATGCTCCAAATACAGAGGCATGAGGAGCAAAGCTATAGCCTGTAGATCGCAAACTGACAATTAGAAGTACTATATGTTGAGCACATAACTGTTTTTTAGCAAGCTGCGTGTTTTTCTCCAGATGACATGGTTTTACCATCATATATCAACTGTAATATGTTTTTATTTTTAAGATGTGTATAGTTATATGTTACTTTTAAGGGGGTGGTTATGGAGTTATGGACCATGAGGTATTCCGTTCCTTTTCAGGGAATTATAAAGATAATGCTCTTTTGCTACTTCATGCACTCCTCTCTGTTTTGTTCTATAACTCATTGGTGCAATGCTCTCTCTCTCTGTCTCCCTCCCCCCTTTGCTTCTAAACTCTGAGACTCTGTAAATTGTGAGTGGTGACTTGGGCAGTATATTCAGGTGGGAAATCCTTTTACCCTTTGTTGACTGTAACAAAATGTATTTCACTCTGGCTGATAATTGCATCTGCAAACTTTATTTGACAAGAAAATTTCTCCATTTGATACTCCTCTGTGCCTGATGGTTTCAGAAAGCATACGAAACTGCAGTCTCCCCATGCATGGTTTGGGTCTGATACTTTTGACTTCTGTTTGCTTTGCACCGCTGTTTGACTGTTCTTCCTGGGCGTGCCCACGGTTTTTCAACTAAAAAATGTGGAGAACCGCAGCACTGCTGTGGTCTAGTCTCCAAAACTGCAGGCGTTTCCTCTCCACCAAATGCAGCACTCTGTCCTAGACGCGGCATGCTCTGCTGACCACCCAGGCGAAGAGGACGACGACCGAACTCTGAGGCATGCGCAGGGAATTGTGGAAGCTTGTCCGGTGCCTTGGATTTGTTCTCAGGGAACCATTAAAAAGTGCACTATGCAAAAAAAAGATTCCCCGTCACATCAAACTTGCGATACATGTATGGAGTACTAAATATGGATAAAATCAAAAACTAATTGCACAGTTTGGTTGTACTTTGCGAGACGAACGTTTTGAGTCTAATTAGTCAATGGTTGGACAATTATTACCAAATACAAACGAAATACTACAGTGTATTTCCATGAAGCATCCAGTAGTGCCATTCTATTCACATGGCTAAGTTCCTAGAGTATGCTTTCCTATGACTTTGCTAGCAAGTAGTGACGTGTAGCTTCATCTGGTACAGACTCTCCAAACACCATGACTGTGCTGAATTCGGGCCTGTTTAGATGGTGAAAAAGTTTGGGTAAAGTTTATGTAGCACTTTTCGTTGTTATTTGATAAAATTTATCCAATCATAGACTAACTAGGTTTAAAAGATTCGTCTCGACATTTACAGACAAACTGTGCAATTAGTTGTTTTTTTTATTTACATTTAATGCTCCATGCATGCGTCTAAAGATTCGATGTGACAGTTACTGTGCAAACTTTTTGGGCCTTTTCACCAACTAAACATGCTTTTCCTTTTTCATTCATGCACAAAGTAGAACTGCTCAGGTTGTCATTTGCTTTGTTGTCTGGTCCTGGTCAAATATCACCCCACCCTCCATTTGATTTTTTGCACAAACACGTGCCGACCGGCAGATTCTCATGTTGCTGTTAAGTCAAAGAGATAATTTTTTTAGGCATTAACTAAGCCAGAAAGCAATCATTAATCAGTATTTTCCTTGTACAAACAAACTCCTGTGCACCGGTCACTACCAGAAACCCTGTTGTTGACTTCTCGACGTCTCTTTCCTCTGAAAATCTTGGGCATCACATTCACATTACCCTCCGAATATCTTTATATTGTATATACACTTGCAAGAACTCCTCATCACTTCCTTGCACTTCAATTGAGGGTAGGTCCTTACTCCTTACAGCTAGTAATCTAAATATTTTCTGGTGTTCCAATGTTCCTCAGTAGAACACATTTGATTCTGTCAAAGATTTTGTTCATATATTTAGTCTCCTCATGTACAAATGTTTTTTCTCTGAGCAGGGAAGGGATTCTACAATTACTTATTGGATCCTAATGTATGAGATGATCAGTTCTGTGGTTGTCCAGGAGACAGTTGGCCAAATTCTATCTGGTCTGGTATACAGGTATGAGGGCAAAGAAAACTCAGATCCAAGCGATAACTTAGAGAGGCTGGAGATGGCGCACATCAAGCTGGAGGCTGCTCTTCAGACATCCAGTAAGTGGCAGGTCACTGATTCGTTGTTGTTGCGTTGGTGCAAGAAGCTGAAGCGAGCTGCTCAAGAGTGCGATGACACACTGTACAAATACAAGAAGATAATCCTTGAAGAAGAACAGATGGAACAGGAGTTGAGGAATTCTTCCTTTCCAAAACGAATAGCACATGCTACAAAATCTTTTATTTTCTCTGCCTTTGGCAAGAACAACTATGAGTCCAGCAGATCTGTTGTTAGAAGATTCGAGTGGTTTGCAGATAGTGCTAGTGAGTTTCTGAGATTCATAGAGCTTGGTGGCACACCATGGCGTCACATGTCAATCGACTCTTTTGTCAAGCACCTCTTTGCAGGCAAGGAGCTACAACATAAAATTGTTCGTGGAAATGAATACCCTTTGTTTCTACTATGGTTGGAGCCCTTTTTTATGGAAGAGCATGGAATAGAAGCTTGCCTGGTATTTATCAAGAAAGACAGAAATGCTCTGGAGGATGAGTTTTTCTTCAGTCTAATACTGCAGCTTTCAGAAAGTACAGACATAGTTGGGATCGCAGTTAAGTGCTTGCAGTTGTTCCCCCCTCATTTTCAGCCCACAGTTGATACTATCAAGAAAGAACTCATTCAGCTGCCTACACAGGACTTCTCATGGGTGCCATATGTTGATCTATGGCATAGAAAACACTGGGACAATCTTCTTAATTTTAGCACTCAATGGTTTCGCCCAAACCCATTATGTTGCAAGCAGGATGATCAGCATAAGCTTCAGCATATTAGTAACCTTGGCACAGTAGATGCTTCTCTGGATTCAATTATTGAAGTAAATCTGCAGTGTCAGATCTCGCTATCCGAGTCCGAGTACAATAAACAACGGACCTCACTGTCTGAATGCAAATATTCTCTGCGCGATTGTCAAAAGCTGAAAGCTGGACTCCTCTTTACTCCCCATGGTTCTTCAGAAAACATGCTACCTGCAGATAGAAGTTCTACAATTGCGCCGATCTTCAGGAGGGGACAACATTGCGAGCAAACTGACATTACCTTGGAACAACTGAAAGAGATCATGCTGCCAAAGGCGATAGATTACTTCCAACAAAACACTGAAGCGACAGTCTACCAAATACTTTGGAAGGCTATACATGGCACTGCATACATCCATTTTGGAAAGCCAAGCATGGAGGCTCCCGGTGCACGGAGAACTTTTAAGGGAGCTAGGAAAAGAAAACTGGTGAAACGAAAGGATCAGGATCTGCAGCATCGGACACGTATGATCTCTCACTTGCTCGACTTATGGGCTGCACATGCGCCCGTTCGGCTACGAGGCTTGATTTTGGACTGGGTTCAGAAAGAAAAGGAAAGTCAGTTAGCAGCACCAGTGCACCACTGCTGCAGCTGAAATTCTAAACCATGTAACCTGGAGAGATAACAGGAACAGGGAGAGAGAGAGAGAGAGAGAGAGAGAGAGAGAGAGAGAGAGAGAAGATTGGAAATGGAATCTTGTAGGGAAACAGATCAAAGGTTGGATTGCTACTCAGAAAAGAGAGCAAATCTGTCAGAAAAATAAAAGTGCAGATATACTGGGGGATAGAATTTGGGCCATATGCTCCGTTTCCAGTGAAGAGGAGCAAACCTATAGTATCGTGGTCTTAAATTACATGTCAATAGTTTGTGTTTTGTTAGTCTTAAAATTAGGAAGTACTACTGTACTTCATTATTAGGAACATATGGAAGTACAACACATCACTTGTTATCAATTTTCAGTTATGCATATATGACCAGCTGACCATGTGATGGGAATTACATGGGAATAAAAAGTGAAACCTATTTGTAACCGTATGGTTTTGTTGTTGTTGTGAACTTTGAGATTGTGGTTATGTCGTGTCTTGCTCGAATTTAAAGATTTGAACTTCTACTTATTTATACTAATCAAAGCTTGACCATGGTTGCTTTCTTCCTATTCTTTCTTCTTGTCGCTAATCTAATGGTTTCATTCTTCCATCGAGAGGTTATGATACTGTCAATGGTGATGGTTGTGGTAGCATTGTGTTACCATATACCAGGTTTCTAGTTTGTATCTTGTTGCAACATTGAATAAATAAAGTCACCTCTTTTCTAGAACTTGGCGTCAAATCCCTTTGAACGAAAGGACTTACTTCCTCCGTACTCAAAATTCAAGTCGTTTTGGACATGATTTAGGATACCAAGGAGTGATCAATTAGGATGCAATTTTCCTTGTTAGCTCTTATTAAATAGGGTTTCGGGTTTCTCTCATACAACAAAAACTCCTTGCTAGACTGGTTAGCCTTGTAAGGCTCAAGGTGAGAGGTCCTAGGTTTTTTCCTTTGCGGGTATGCCTTTTTTGCGCGGTGCGCGAATTTTTCTGGGATGCCTCCTCAGGACAGAGCGACGGGGGATGAAGGATGCGAATTTTGCTGGGATGCCTCGTCGGGAC
This sequence comes from Saccharum hybrid cultivar R570, assembly GCA_038087645.1. NCBI lineage: Eukaryota > Viridiplantae > Streptophyta > Magnoliopsida > Poales > Poaceae > Saccharum > Saccharum hybrid cultivar. Next base: position 4,473,475 of record JAQSUU010000368.1, read on the forward strand.
AAAGCGAATGCCTTCTTGAGACAGAGCGACGGAAGATGGAGGACCGGGAGTAACTTCGTCCAAAATATTGTTAAACCAATATTGTTAAACCATGCAAAACGACTTCAATTGTGAACACCCTACTAACCCTACAACACAACTTCAATTTTGAGTATGAAGGGAGTAGCGAGCAAATTAAAGGTGGGCACTCTTGTCTTACTTGACACACTTTTCTTTAGTTGATGATTGCATCCGACACGATAACTTTGACCGCAAATTGTCAATTTGTTATCCCCTGTACCGGTAGGTATGAGCTTCATTTCCCAAGTGTGATTCCGGAGGGAAAAAACATGCTTCTTGTATGTTAGAAGATGGTATATATAGTATGGCGTTCAAGTATTTTCATGGATGATTGAGTCCATTCTGTACATGTGTCTATTAGTACATTTATATGTTTGTACGAATAAATGTCAAAGGTTGGCACGTGTTGCTGTGATTGCTTACAATAAGGCCATCTCCTGTGGTGAGAAAAAAACGAATCATAGTCCTAGCTGGATCGTGATGAATCGAACTGTATCACTTTAGCAACCGAATCATTGAAGGAGAGAGAAAGAATCGACTCCTGTTTTTACATCGATTCATCAATTTAAAAAATCAAAATGGACGAAGTTTGCATGGAAAATAGGTACCGAAGAGAGAATGTATGAGAGCTGAGAGGTTTCCACTTTATTATTTGTATATGTGTGGTCACATGGTAAAAAGAGTCGACCCACCACCAGACAAAAGCATAAGTCAGATTTGACTGACTCACCACTGGGACGCTCTAAGTCAGCCCTCGATCTACTACAACTTTAACCTCTTGCTGCAAGACGTTCGTTTTGACTTGGCTAATATTGATACAGATTCTCCCCGACGGTGGAAGTATCCAAAACAAAAGTTTTAGATGTTAAAAAGTTATACAACTTTGTAGAGAGTTATAAAACTTTGTTGTTGACAATTTTTTCATTTAAAGTCATATTGTCAAGGAAAATTACGTTTGAATTTCTTAAATTTGAAATTTGAATTTTTTAAAATGACCTCGGATGGAGAAATAACCAAAATGAATTTTTTACTATTTTTTTGCTATTTTTTAGTCTAGAATTATGATTTCTGAAAAATAATTTGTAGAAGCGGCTCTATATCCAACCATCCCTACAAATCTTGAACCGTTCTACAAATGTGATTTATTCACAATTTGTAGCCATGGTTTGGTAGGGACGATCGGTAAAATCAGCTCTACAAATACAAATGAGCCACCCCTACAAACCCTACCTTTTACTTAGTGTATGTGCCCATGCCCTCACTCGGCCCCACCTGTGTCAGAGCAAGCCGGGTGAAACCGGAATTTTCAGCTTCTCCGTCCAATTCCGCTCTGTGAGAGTGCGTTTTCCAGCGATTACGATGAAAAGCAGTTTCGTGGGGGAACCGTTTGGTAGGGAAGTTGGAAAACAACTTTACGAAGCTACCCCAAAATCCCCTACCAACAGCCCCTGAGATGTCAACACCCCATCCCATGGGTTAGGCGTCGTAATCACGTTGACTGACTTGGGGTCATGAGTCCACTGACAAGCAGTTGTCCGCCTCGATGGATACATGTCTAGTCATTTATTAAAGCATGTCCATGTGAAAAGAAATTTGATGCGGTAAGGCAAGCAATAAAAAGAAAACGAGAAGGAGCAAGTTTCTTGTTTAAAGGAAAAAAAACAGATGGACTCTAAATCCTAGAGACAAGAACAGCCTTATACTCTTGGGGAGAGGTCACCTATCGGCCATTTTTTGAATTAAAACTTCCATGATATTACAAGCTATAAACACTATGCAGCAGGAGGGTTGTTCCTTAGTTTGAGTTTCTTTCTTTCTTTCTTTCTTTCTCGTGTAATATAAGTAATACAAGAACAGCCTTATACTCTCGCGAATGGCTTCAGTGCTCTACTCCCTGTGTATGGGGAAAAATGTAATTCTAGTACAGTAGAGTTAAAACATTTTTAGTTTATCAATTTTATACAAAAAGGTATGAATATTATGATATCAAAAAAGTGTTTTAGATTTATCATTAATATATCATACCACATCTATTTTGTATTACAAATATTGATGATCTTAATGTAAACTTGATCAAACTTTAGAAAATTTAACTAGAAATAGAGCTACAATCATATTCCCTTCGTCCCTTATTATCTGTCGTCGTTGGTGTGCGTGCCACAAGTTTGACTCGATTTATAGAAATACGTATAACATTTGTATCTCCAAATAAATTTATTAAAAAACTAGATTCAAAGACCTTTTCAACGATACCAATTATATACCATATATATTAATATTATATATATATATATTTAGTCAAAATTATTTCTTGGGAAGCACAAACAATAGATATTTAGGGACATACTCCCTCCGTCCCTAAATAATTGTCGCTGTTGATGTGCGTGCCACAAGTTTGACTCGAATTATAGAAAATACGTGCAACATTTGTATCCCCAAATAGATTTATTAAAAAACTAGATTCAAAGATCTTTCCAATGATACTAATTATTAATCATAAATATTAATATTTTTTAATATATATTTAGTCAGAGTTGTTTCTCAGGAAATGAAAACGACAGATATTTAGGAATAGAGGAGTATGAAGTTTTTTTTTTCTAGAAGGGAGGTCACTATCATTCATGTCCATCCACATCTCGGACTCATTGGTCACCATCAATAACACAGGTCCCGTATGGACAGTGTGTTTTGCTGATTCCTCACGCCCAAAAAAAAGTGTTTTGACTGACCAAATTTATTATCACGAAGAACGAAGGTCTTGAATTTAAAGCCCGTGGGAACTCAAAATATTTTCTACTCGAAACAGCACAGTTTTATTTGTATGGGAGAAATTTCATGCCATCAAACCAGTAGATCGAGTCATTAGGGTTAGTATCTCTTCATGCTAAATTACTTGGTACTGGAATTTTATCTCCTCCTTCTCATCTCTGTCGACGGTGAAGGAGAAGGGTGGAATTGTTTTCTCCACGGCGGCTCCGTTGAAGATGAGGGCGACAACGTCGGCGTCAGCATCTTCATCGACATGACGATATGGAGACTTTTGTTTCCGAACGGTGGCATCAAGGCGGAGATGATGTCGCTGCCATGGAATAATTTTCTCCGGTCTCTTCTCTGTTTTGTTGTGGTTAGATTTGGCCACGATGAAAGACTAGGGAGAATAATTTTCAGATCAGTCTTCCTTACTCTTCGGTGGCAGAAAGAAGAAGAAGAAAGACACCAGAAAGAAGAAGTTTCTCAATTCCGCCTACAGGAATATTGGCCGTTGTTCGTTGGGCATTTGTTCTCAGACCATTTGCCGAGTGTTTGCCTGTACGGTCATCCATACTATAAAGCATCTAACGGGTTATGTTTTGAGTTGTGCTATTCACAGCGTAGGTACTATTTTGTAATCCAGAGTGCTTGTAATATGTTGATGTACCCGGATCGTATAATATAATTTTTCTTTGGTCGAAAAAAAACATACGTTACATTACGTAACCTTGCCTAGTAGTGCTGTAGCCGAATGTCCTTGTTCTCTTTTTTTTCTTAAATTACACAGATGCCTAACACGTACGTACACTTACCCTTATGAACACATGTATGTAAATTCTACCCATATGAGTACCTCTGGAGGACTGAGACGGTAGATTTTGAGATTCACGAAGTCACCACATGTGCCTCGCTGTCCATGGGGACGTCGCCAACCACCTGTAAACATATCGTCCATAAAATTTTGAAATAAATCCAGTAAAATGCGAGCACCCGTGTCAAGTCAAGGAATTTTGAATCTGGATGGGTAGGTTCCACCACAAGGGACCTAACCAGCTGATCTGTGATCCGTTCGCAAATATCCTTGTTCTCTTTGAATTAAAGTAGGAATCCTTTTATAGCTAACCAGCTGGTGCAGAAGATGGAATATGAGTCAGCGTTCGTAAGTAAAAATAAAGACTTCCTATAAAAAGGATTTTAGAAGACAACTGTTTTATTTATAGAGACTGTTCTTTTTTTTTAAAAAAAAGAGACATCCTGGTCCCCAGCTTTTCTGGGAAGCAAAAAAAAAAAAAAACAGAGCCCTGAAAGCTTTGAAGTCTTGAAACGACAACATGTTGAGCCAGGACAAAACAGAGCGGACTTTGGGGGATGCGGTGCGGGGGCTGCGCGCCGAGCGCCGTGGAGGAGGAGGTGTGCGGGCCGCCAGAGAGGACGGCCGACACGCTGCCACCCTTTCCTACAACACGCGCAGGAGCAGAGTATCCTGGGGTGTTTGCCGCAGGGCACTAAAGTAAAAAAAGGTGTGTTTGATATTAATAAAAAAATTACAGATTCTAATCCGTAAGACAAATTTATTAAGCCTAATTAATTTGTCATTAGCACATGTGTACTGTACCACCACATTATCAAATCATGGACTTTTAGGCTTAAAAATTCGTCTCGTAAATTAGTCGCAATCTGTGCAATTAATTATTTTTTAATCTATATTTAATACTTCATACATGTGTTAAACATCTGATATGACAGGAATTAAAGTTTAGTTGGGGGAAACTAAACAGGTCCTATCGATGCATTGCATGTTTGCAACAGGACGGTCTCTGCTGTGATAGAACTTTGGTGTGTTTAACTTCTCGGTAACACCACTATCTTTTTACTTCTCGGTGCTACTACTACAGAAGCAGCTTGAAGCCTTCTGTTGTTGTCTAGATGTGAGATGCTGATGGTGATCTGTTCTATCTGATTGTCTTGTACTCTTGTTACTTCTCTAAGTGTGACTGAGGCTATATTTTTGTGCCGTTGTGGTGCTGTACTGGTACTAACGTACTGCTGTGTTGTGTCATGTTAACCTGTTATTTAACTTCCTGTTAGTGTTCAACCGTCTCAATGCATGGCTTATCCCAAGGCGTGTCCGAAGCTCAGGGCGAGAGCGCACCCATGGCGGACATGGGAGAGACGGCCGAGCTCCGGCGGCGGTGGTCTGAGTTCACGTACGTGCAAAGAAGAAGAAGAAATTAAACGAACTAGTATCTTGTGTAATTAGTGACAGAGGGATAATTTTCTCAACTCCACCGGACTAAAGTTTCTAGAGCACACTTTCAGGTGCTCCACAAAATTCATGGATTTGGGAGAGGCCATGGATTTCACATGGCTGCTCTATGATGGACCTGCATGGATCTAGAAGTGTTTTACTTGAAAAAGTGCATTTGGAGTTGTTTTTCATAGATCTAGAGCTGTTGAGCTTTCCCAAACAAACCCTTAAAACTACTAGGCCTGTGACCAGTGGCGGATCTAGAAAAAATATTTAGGAGGGGCTGGGTCAAAGAGGGCTAGACCAACTTCACTCAATTTATATCCGTACAAAGCTAAGACATAGGAGTTTTAAATCTTTTACATGATAACTATGATAAACAATCGAAAGCACATCATGAAACACACAAAAAGAAGTAAAAGATACAATTTTTAGAACTAACCAATAAAAGATCAATAGATGATGACGCATTCACGCCGTCAAATTCTTCATGAATCATTAGAAGCAATCTATACAAGAAAAAAATAAATTAGTGACACAAATTTCAACTATTTAACTTCAAAGTTTTGAAGCTCAAAGAGAACGTATATCATACCACAAAATTGTTCCGAGGCACTAACATACGCCGGGTTTTCATGTCTTCAAATCGTTTTATGATTTTGTCATTCTTGATGCTTCTAAATATCTCCTTCTCAGTGTAACATATCATTAAGTCATTGAGCCATTCATCACCCATTTTGTTACGCAAATCCGTCTTCATAAAAGACATAGCAGAAAATATCCTCTCAACTGAAGTTGTTGCCACTGGAAGAATTAATGTTAATTCAATGAGCCGATACACCAATCCATAAGATGTGTTCATTTTAGTCTTGACCATAATTTCAGCAACATTTCCAAGCTCTGTACATCTAAGAAACTCTTGAGTTCTTCTAGCACGATTGGCAAATCCTCTCAGTTGACCGGGCAAAAGAAGAAGGTCACCGACATCAAAATCCGCAGCATAAATTTCAGCAAGTCTCACAAGCTTATCCACATCAAAATTAGAGAAAGAGTTCCTTGGGTTAAGACAAGACATGCATACTAATAATTCTGAACTAACTTCACCAAATCGATGATTCATCTCAGACAAAATGGCATCTATGGCAGCAAGGAAAACCTCAACATGGTAGAAGTGCATGTTTGTTACCTTTTGCTTTCTACGTGTAGATGTCCCTCTGGCATTTATTTCCTTGTCCATATCTAGCACTTCAATCTCATTCTTATCACAAAATGTTTTCACTCTTTTGAATAAGGGATCCCATCCATTGTCCCTCATATCCTGCAACTGTTCTTTCACATCTATGATCAATTGCATTGCCTCAACAATATCTTGATCCTTCCTTTGCAACGCACATGATAGACTGTTAGTGATGCTCAACAACTCTATCATTAAATGCATTATGAACACAAAATTAAAGCTCTCCATTTTACCAATTAAACCAAATGCTCCACCATTATTTCCTGGTTTAATAGAGTCTTTCTTTACTATCTCAAGAATATCTATGACAACTTCCCACATCACCAAAATACGAAGTAAAGTTTTAAGATGTGAACCCCATCTAGTATCTCCAGGCCTTGCTAGGCTACATTCCTGGTTCAAGCCTTTTCCGGTGATAATCTCCCCACTCTTCAACTTTTCTAACAACACATCATGATGCTTTGCAAGTAAGGCATCCTTTCTCATACAAGATGCACCGATAGTGTTGACTATTAGAGGAACATAGTTAAAGAAATCTGCAATGGCTGGAGTAGAAGTTGCAACAGTAACAACCACTAATTGCAATTGATGGGCAAAACAATGCACATAGAATGCATAAGGATTTTCATCTCGAATCAATTTTTGGACACCATTAAATTCACCTCTCATATTGGAAGCTCCATCATAACCTTGCCCACGAATCCTTGAGATTGGTAGCTTATGACTGTTAAGCATTTTGACCAGAGCTTCTTTCAATGCAGCAGCTGTACAACTCTCAACATGCTGAAGTCCAAGGAGCCTCTCCATCACCTTCCCTTCATCATTCACAAACCTGCAAAGTGCAAACCATATTTTATTTCACGTTAGTACAAGAGCACAAGTAAAATTGGAGGTAAAAAATAGAGTTGTCATCTATTAACCTCAAAATTACATCCATTTGTTCTTTTATTGATACATCTCGGGACTCATCAATCAATATAGAGAATTTTTTATCTCCAATCTCATCCATAATCACTGACATGACTTCTTCTACACAAGCTTTTGTAAGGTCCTTCTGTATATGATGAGACAACATTGTGCAATTTTTTGCACCTTTATCATATGCATCCTTAACAATCTCAACTCTATCTTTATACCAATCAACCATCTCTCTATATGTGCCCTTGTTGTTGGAAGTAGAGGACTCATCGTGTCCACGAAAAGCATCACCTTGCATTATGAGAAATATTGCTACATCTAAAGAAGAGTTCAAGCGAATCTCATATCTTTTCTCTTCCTCTTTGCTAATTACATCAATTCTTCTAGCGACATTTGTTCTTTGGTTCATAAAGTCATCACACTTTAGCCTAGCATTATTGTGAGTCTTGCAAGTACTGTGACCATTAAAATTGTCCTTAGCTTTTTTCCAGTTAGTATAACCATCCTTTGCAAAGACAGCACTACCAAATTTTTCAGGCTTCTCCAGATCAAAGAAAAGATAACAATATAAGCAATAAGCTGCATCCTTGGACTCACTGTACTCTAGCCAATCAAACTCGTCAAACTAAGTTTGCTGAAATGATCTCCATTGACCACTTTGCCATTTATGAGTAAAGGTAAGATTACGAGGTTGGGTCCGACCTCTCAAAGCATATGCCCTTCTAACTTGGTCTCTAATTTCTAGTGGATATTCTTCAATTGGTTTGCGATTTCCTGGATCACCAACTACATCGGATTGACTAAACTCCACTCTACGTCTAATTGGTTGATTTGTGCTGTCATTAGTGCCTGGAGTTGATGTACTACTTGAACCAGAAAAATATGTGTGCAATGTTCTTTTGAACATTTGAATAATCTGCAATTTAATAAATCATAAATTATAATCAAATTTTGCTGGCAAATTTCAAGGTCAAAAGGCAAAAAATTGAAGAAAAGGAATAATAAAATACCTGCTTTGCTGCTCCGGTTGGCAGTCAGTCACCTGGCGGCCTGCCCGCCTGGGTGCTGCGGCCTGCCAGCCTGCGGTGCGGTGTGTGGCCTGCCGCCTAGCCTGTCCGGCTGACCGCCTCCTCCTGGCTCCGTGGACCGCGGCTTCGCCTGGCCTGGCCCGCTGCTGCCTTGCCCGTGGCCAGGTGGCCCACTCCTGCTGGTTGCCTTGCCCAGGCGCCGGACGCCAGCGATGTGCGGCCGCCGGCCGCAGCTGGCCTGCTGCCCTGGCCTCCGCCCGGGCGAGGGCGAGGGACTGCTGGCACCTCCGTTCGCCGCGCCGCTGGCCCTGGCCACGCTTCCGCGGTGCAAACCCTAGCTAGCGAGTGGCGCCGCCGCCCGTTGACGCGAGTACGCGAAGCCGAAGCCGACGCCCTGTCTGACTGTCTCCGATTCCCCTCGTGACCGACTGGAGCCGGTGGAAAAAGGCCGTTCTTCTTAGTGCCTTAGTGGGCTTCACCAGCCTGGGCTTCACATATTGGGCTGGGCCACTCAATGACTCAATCACTCAAATACACAAACAATGAAACAAAGGCCCAGGAAGGACACAGGACCACGATTCATCTTCAACCTCCCGTCAGGATTGACGAACACGCCTCCAGCCCCTCCTTTCCCATGGTTAGTGGCTCAAATTTTTATGGGGGGCTAGGGGGGCTCCAACGGCGCGGCCAGGGTAGGGGGGGCTCGAGCCCCCCAGCCCCGGTGGCAGATCCGCCCCTGTGACACATTACAAGACTTCGGTTTGTTTGCTCAAACCCAAAAAACTGAAGTAAAAAAAGACACCAAAAACTAATCGGTTTTGTGTTCTGTAATAAACCGATCAGTTTTGGTATTTTTTTTAAACTAAAGTTTTGGGAAACCGAATAAATCGAGTGAAAATGTCAGTTCAAACCGAATGCTCACTTCTATGCACCAGGGACGGCGTGCGGTTGGCCGCCAGCCACGGTGTCACGCCGCACCAGGGAGGAGGGCGAGCACCAAGCAGCCGGAGTTGACAGCAAAGGCTCCACACTTCTCCACCTCACGCAAGGCTACACACGGCATGATTTGCTACTCACCTTACCGGAACGACTTAGCATATGTTTTCTTGCAGGGTTGCTGTGGAATCGTGGGTTGAGTTGGGTGCAACCTGTTTTTGGATTGTTTGGTTTGGAGAACAAGTGGATTGGTTTCGCTTCTAAAGGGAATATACTTCATAGATCCGGGTCCGCTCCGTTCGAACCCACATCGAGCGTGGGGACTCTTCTCTTGGCAAGGCGGCTGCTGTCGCGCGCGGCGGGGTCGGGGTTGCGCGGGGCCAGGGGAGGCGAGCTCCCACATCCATTTGCCTTCAAAATCAAACAAGGAACTAGGTTGGACCTATCGTATCAACCAAACATGGGATGGGTCCAACCTAACCCAAAAAACTAGGTAAGTTCCAACTCATTCCACATTTTCCTTAAACCAAACACACGCTGATATGTTGAGGGAAAAAAAAATTCTGCGGCAGCGTTCGCATGGGGCTCCCGCTGCGAGACCCTCTAGATGGACAACACATGTCCTGCTGCCCACCAGGCCCACCCACTGCAGTTTGTTGACCCGCGCTGTGTCGAACCATGGGTGGGGCCAGGTGACACGTGTCACGCAATGATGCCGTGTCGTATGTGTTTCTGCATGCGACAGTGCCGCAGAAAAAAAAATTACTACGTTGAGAACTTCCGCGTCTCCTCTCTGCCTCCAGCTCTAGTCCGTTTAACCAAAATTACACGGCATGAAGGGAGTGGGGAGACATGTATAATGGGGCAGAGTAAAAATATAGTGGGCCATTCAAGCATCAGTCAACTAGCGTGTCAAAGAAAATGAATTTACAAAGACTCGAATGTTGGCCTCATCTACTAGAAATTGACACTGACAAGCGGACAAGACCTTTCCAAGTTCAGAGTGTGTTCACTTCGTGAAAAGTAGGTGAAAAATTATTGTAGCATCTTTCGTTGTTATTTGATAAAATTTGTTCAATTATGGACTAACTAGGCTCAAAAGATTCGTCCCGACATTTACAGACAAACTATGCAATTAGTTATCTTTTTTACCTACATTTAATACTCCATGCATGCGTCGAAAGATTTGATGTGATGGGTGGAAGAGGAAATATTTTGGGTTAGAATGGGGAAGTGAACAAGGCCTCAATGTCCACTGCCGAACAAGACTCGTAAAAGGAAATTTCAAAGTCAAATAAGTTTGCTTGAGTGTTGGAAAAAATCAAGTCAAATTAGCCCCTTGCTACCGGACTTGCCTACCTCTTTCCCCCTGCTCATTGTCTTTGACACTATTCTCTTTAAATTCTCATCTCCCCTCATATAATCTCACGCTCAAGATCTCTTGATATACAAAGGATAGCTGTCCATGAGATTCAGTCAAAGGTTAAAGGTAGGTTCTTACAGCTCCCAATCTTCATCTTTACTTGTGATCCGATGTTCATAAATCTAATCTCTTATGTATGTTCAGTTTCTTGAATAGGAAAGGCATACTACAGATCCTTGAGGCCTAATGGCGGAGAATGTCAGTTCTGCGGTTGTCCAAGAGTCAGTTAACCAAATCCTATCTGTTCTGCTTAAAAAATATGATGAGAAGCAGGATTCAGATACAACACAGTAACTTGGAGAGGCTAGAGATGGCACACATCAGGCTAGAGGCTGCTCTTGAGACATCAGAAAACTGGCAGATCCTTGATTCATCTGCCTTGCTGCGTTGGCGGAGGAAGCTGAAGCGTGCTGCTCAAGAGTGTGGCGACACACTACACAAATGCAAACATCAAATCCTTGAAAAAGATCAGATAGAACAGGAGGTGAGGAATTCCTCCCTGCCTAATCGGATTGTGCATGCTACCAAGTCATTTGCTTTCTCCATATTTAACAGCAGCCACGACGAGTTGAACGAATCCACTGTTCAAAGGTTTGAGTGGTTCGTAGATGGTGCGACTGAGTTTCTGAGATTCATGGAGCTTGGTGGCACACCACGCCGCCACCTGACCTTCAACTCCCTTACCAAGCACCTTTTTGCAGGTAAGGGGCTGCATTATAGGGTCGTTCGTGGAAAGGAGTATCCATCTTTTCTACTATGGTTGGTGCCATATTGTACTGAGAGCATGGAATAGAGGTTAGCCTGCTACTTATACACAAAGACAATAATGCGCCAGAGGGTAACTTATTCTATAATATAGTACTGCAACTTTCAGAGAGTACGGACATAGTTGGAATAGCAATCACGTGCTTGCAGTTGATGGCTCCTCATTTCAAATGTGAAGTTGAAAATGTTAGGAACAAACTTGCACAGCTACCTACTCAAGACTTGTCATGGGCGGCGCCATCCTGTTATTTATACCCGAAAGAACATTGGATTGGTCTGCACAACCTTGCATCTCAATGGTTTCGCCCAAACCCATTATGTTGCAAGCAGCATGGTCGCCATGAGCTTCAACGTATTAGCAACCCAGGGATTTCATCAGGATTATCAGATATTTCACTTGAACCAGTAGTTCATGTGAATTTGCAATGCAAAGTCTCATTGTCACTGTACAATAGACAGAAGAACTTGCTATCTGATGATGATATTTTTTTGCAACATTTTCCATATTTGAATGCTGGAATGCTCTTTGCACCCCATCGCTATTTAGAAGACCCTGCAAATAAAAGTTGTTCAATAATGTCAATGGCTGGACAGGGGCAGAACAGCTTGCATACAGACATTGCCTTGGAGCAACTGGAAGAGGAAGATACCTTGCTGCCAAACGCAACAGAATACTTCAGCCAGAATTCCGAAGCAACAGTCTACCAAACGATTTGGAAGTCTAAGCATGGCTATGCACTAATTCATGTTGAGAAGGCAACCATGAGTAAAAGAAGAACTTTTGGGCGAGCTAGGAAAAGAAAGCTCTTGAAACACCAGGGTCAGCAGATTACGAGTTTTTGGAGTTTTACACGTATGGTGTCTCACTTGATCAACTTATGGGGTGCACGTCTGCCCAGGCAGCTGCAAAGCTCATTCACGGGCTGGATTCAGAAAGAAAATGAAGGTCAGCTATAAGCATAGATGAGGCATTTGATATTGTAAATCATGTATCAGGGATAGCTAAGAGAAACAGGGGGCAATAATGGAAAGATTATACTTGAGTAATTGACTGTTCAATAGAACATAGGTCAGGTATTGGAGTTATTATTTGTAAATGAGGACACATTAGTCAAAAAGTCATAGTATATAGGTACCCTCAGAGCTAGAATAGTGTGATATCAAATTGTACTGTTGTATGTTGTGATTTGGCATCGATCTGACATCTTCATGCCCCATAATAAAGGTGTAATAGTTCCGGTTCATGATTTCTTGTATGTTTCTGAAAGCTTTTACTAAGACAGCATGTTGGGACCAACTGGTATAGAAAGAGTAACATTGCAATACTAACGAAGAAACGATTTTTAGGGTTGGTAAAAATGATTTTTGGTACGGTTTAATTTTTGAAATCGACACTACACCACATATGGTAAAGATATGGCCTTTGTAGTGTCAAAGTTTCAACTGTCCCTAGGAATGTATTTCTGGGGGAGGGGAGGGGGGTTCCATAAAACAACCTCCTTTGAAATAAAATCAGATTCCATGGGCGGTTGGCTTAACACAACTGACCCTGGAAATGAATTTTGAGGGACGGTTGCCTTAGTATAACGCTGACCCTGGAAATGAATTTTCAACGGCAGTAGCCTTAGTATAACCATAGCTGGAAAATATATTTCCAGGAGCTGATTGCTTTAAAGAACCGCCTCTAGCTGGTGCTAGCTTATTTAAAAATGAATCATACCTCGAAATACTTTCAAAATTTTGAAATTTCCCACCGTATCTAAATTTACATTCTTCACACCAAATTTACAGATCACGACTCATGGAAAGCTTGCCACATCATTTTGGATTGGTGTGGCAAGGCTACCATTCTACCTTAGAGAAAATCACATCTTTTTCATACGACATTGGATGGAAATTATTTTTATTAGAAAATCATATATCTTGATGAGATCCCCACAACTTTCTAGTTTTCAAATTTACAATTCAGTACATATTAAGCATGTAATGTGTGACTTGTTATCATAGAAAAATCATATCTTACACATTCCGAGTAGGATGGAGTTATAATTCATATAAAAATTATAGCTCTCGACAAGATCTACAGCAATTTAGTTTTGAGTTATCTCATTAGAAATCATTAAGATGCTTAAATAATTGATACAGACTTTCAGAGGCATTGTCAGGGTCCGATCCCGGGGGTCGGCTGGGCTGCGGCTGGAGGATGGTGATGATGCTTGTATACTTGCTATGTGGTACAGAGATTATCTTCCTCACAATGTCCGCATCACCTAGCTTTATTAGTCCAATAGAATTTGAGCTCATTCATGATTAGATTCAAACCAAAGTACATGTCTCTAACAAGCTCAATTTGATTCATTTGAAAAGAATCATAACTTTGTTTCGCTAGGCAATATTTTTCCTCACGTACATTACTTGTGCCGTCATGGAGCTCATGCAATTTTAACCAAATTTCGTTAGATTTAGCAAGGGTGAATACTTGGTTAAAAATTTCCATGCTCAAAGATTCAAATAAGCAATTTTTGGCTCTTGCATTTAGATGAATTTCTTTTTCATCACTCGTGGTTGGTTTTTCGGGATTATTTAGGGGTTTCATCCCATCACGAGTGACTCTCATTAACTCCACCAAGCAGCGCGTCGTCCGAGTGCCATCAAGTGTCTGCACCATGCGTCAGTGGGAGGGCTGCATGGAGAAACCGCCCCACCCGCTGACACGAAGGCCCCACGTCGGCCTCAGGGGCTGCACCAGCCCCTCCGCCGGGGATCTCGGGACCTGACTAACGGGTGTCTCGTGAATGCTCCCCAGGCGAAACAAAGGTCAAAGCAAAAGGCACTGAGTGGTGAGCCCACCGAGGGTCACCTGAGCCTAGTGCAAAGAACGCGCCCCGGCCATCACTAAGTGCAGCCTAAGCCAAGGAGGCTTGCTACCGATCCCTCAAGAGGGTGTGGGACGCCGAGCGACGAATCGGCACCAAGCCGGGGCCCAGACGCCCCCATCGCTCGACCCGCAGTAGGACGACCCACGGATCACTCGACCCACGCGGGCCTAGAGCTGGCGACTCCCCGGCGAGTCAGCCAGGCCCTCACTTGGGTTCCCTCACACAATGCTTGGACCAAACATCGCTCGGCTCAAAAGCTGAGTACATGATCGAAGGCTCGGGCACCCTCAGAAGGGCATCCAATCCAAGACAGCCAAAGCTACGACCACTTCAACCGACCTAATCACCGAAGATCGGGCTCAGCCCCTCATCGCCATCGTGGACTCGACCTAGAAGGCCACGAAGGGATCAGGGGCTCCTGACGAGAGTCAAACATAGGGGTATGCTAAATCCCCAGGCAAGGAGATGCCGACCGATGGACCCCTCGACCAATCTCACAGATCGCTCGTGGGATCTAGGGCTATACTCATCGGGTACACTTGGGTGCATCCTCTAGAAAGAGTTAGGTCGAGCCTAAGTGCACCTGCGGCCACTGCTCGGGACTCAGGGGCTTGCTAGGGCCTTGGACTGCCGAGCAACGGTAGCCCGAGCCATACTCCAACCTAGCGTAGGCCTAAGCTAATGCTCAGGCCATGGACCAATGTCCTAACCCACAAAGCAACCTGTTGGGCATCCGAGGCCTGGTAGGTACCGAGATTCCATAATGCTTGCCCATTCAATGAGCATGAGGCTCTTTACGTCACTCCTTCGATAGGGTCACGCAATCGGCATGACGCAATAGAACAAGCGACTTCACTAACTCTAGGGACACAGGGCACTAGCGCCCACTCAGCAGCACCCCTTGCGTCCAAGGAGGCCTCAAGAAGGTTCACCCGAGGGAGGCCAGGCTGTAGCAAAAAGTCCCTGATGGTCAAGTGTCATTGGTTGGCAATGGCGTCGGCGGCGACGACAGCGCCATCAACTCCTCCCTACGCGACGAAGCCGAGGTCCTTCCACGCCGCGGAAGCACCCTCCTGCACCCGACGTACATAGACCATAGACCATAACCCAAACCGACTTGTACTCGACCCCTTCTTGGAATATAAGGAGAGGGTCGTCTCCCATAGAGGGAGGCCGATTAGACATCAGAAGCATCGGCTAGCAGAAGCAAAGGAACAGTAGCTATTCCCCCCCCCCCCGACAACCTAGCTAGAGAAGGCCGGTTCCTTACTCGCTATGAAAGAACCTCACGTCGAAGAGCCATAGGATAGTACCGAGCGATCCCCTGCCAAACTCCTGATTTCCTTCGTTGTAACCCCCCATTCTAGCTGCTCCTGAACATGAAGAACACTACTCTGCTAGACGTAGGGCCTTGATAGCCCGAACCAAGATAAACCTTTGTGTCTCCCTTGTATTTTTGAGTACCCGAGCTACCGAAGACCCACACATCAACATCCAACAAACAATCACAATGCTTGTTGCAGTTTCAAACCTGCGACACATAGTAATGGCGAGTGTTATAGGTTGTGTAAGATATGATCTTCGTGGGCCTTCCGGGAGTTAGTATCCTTGCTAGAGGCCAGTGCTAACTATTGATCGGAAATGGTTTCCGGTTCATGACCATTGGATGCATGAACCTATGGGGTCACACACTTAGGATGGAGGATTAAATAAAAGGACAAATAGATCAATTGGATTGAGTTCATCAATTGTATTGGGCCACACTGATTGTCTTATGCAAGTGGGAGATTGTTGGAAATGTACCCAAGTCAGTGTGGGCCTGTCCAGCACAACACTTGGCCCAATTAGTAAATACTTATGTATATGCTAATCACCAGCCAAGTGGTTGATAAACCCTAATTACCTGGGCAACGTATCAGGTGGAAACCACACCCTTCGTGAAAACCCGTGCAAATCACGACAAAAAAGTCGTCTAAATTCACCAAAAAAATCACATATGTAGATGATATGATGATACACAACCTTGTAAAATATCTTGTCCAAACTCGATTTCGTTTGTGAGATATAAAAATAACAAATTTCAAGCCAGAAAGTTGTCCAGACGATTTGTTAGAAATTTGTTATTTTTATATCTCACAAACGAAGTCGAGTTTGGACAAGATATTTTACAAGGTTGTATATCATTATATCATCTACATATGTGATTTTTTTGGTGAATTTAGACGACTTTTTTATCATGGTTTGCATGGGTTTTTACGAAGGGTGTGGTTTCCATCTGATATGTTGTCAATTACCTGAGTCGCCATGAGAGCAGCCGCTGCACTTGTGCCTTAATGTGCACGCGCTACCAGATGTGTGCATGCAGGCCTTGGCCGCGCTTCTCTGCGGGTACTGCTACGGTTCGTCGAGCGCAACGTTGAGTGCTAGCACACTGTGTTGTGCCGTTCTCTTCTCCGTACGTGTGGATGTCCGTGGAGGTGTTGTTGCGTTGCGCACCACGTCATACGGTATGACTATTTTCTCAACGTCGACTACATCAACCGTGCGCGTTCCGCCAAGTCTTCTGCTACGTCGCGCGTTGAGAAGGTATAATCTATGATCATCTACGTGCAAGTTATCTTGTTTTTACACGTTTGTGCTAGCATGGAGCCTCTCGTGTTTCCCTACATTATATGCATTTGGCTAACCAACCTGAGTCGATGCACCCGACCAATCAAATCGAGTGATCGTATGCATCTAGCTAACCGAGCTGAGTTAATATACTCGGCCAATCAAGCCGAGTGACTGTTGCTGCTTCGGCTGACCAAGCCGACTAATTTTATTCAGAATAACATATTGTAAGTAGGCTAAATATTGAGGTGAAGGAGAGAGAAGAGAAGCGGGCTGTAAACTTATAGCCGGCTTACACTTAAGAATTAAAAAACTTTGAGAGAGAAGTGGGTCATATATTAATAGTGAAGAGCTAACTACTATATGGGTGAACTAAGAGATAGACTGATGGGTGGGCTAAGAGATAGACCACAGAGATCCTTGCAGTGTATTATTAGCCTTGCTCTCGTTCGGCCAATTAACATGTCCTTGTTGCCGGCGCCAAATTTAGATGTCAACACCCGTTTCCCTGGGTTAGAATATGAGAGAGGTGTCGTAATCACGCTGACTGGCTTGGGGTCATGGGTGCACGCTATGAGGGCACTCCGGCTTGCGCCAACAACCCCACGCTTGCAAATTGCAATCCTTCCCGTCGGTGAGGCAGCGCTGCTGCAGGAGGCCACCATGCTCTTGGCGTGCACCCAAATGTCAGGCTCGGTCCTCCTCGATTTCACGACCTGCATCAACAAGCGGCGGAACAGCACCACCGCCCTCCAGCGACCTGTTCGACCGCATGTCGCACGCGGGCACTACTCAGAGCGCGCCGCAGCGGGCTTCTTCGGCACCGTCATCGACGTTGTGTGGCTCTGCTACTCCAATCGACCTGAACAACGCACGTCTACTTGCTTGCTTCCTGAGGTGTTTCCAATCAATCTGAATAGTGCGCTTGCTTGCTCGCACGTATGAATAATGCACATCTGCTTCCAATCGATCGAGGCATCCATGCTTGCAGTTCACGGACGTGGTGGGGACTGGGGAGTGTGTACTACATGGCGCGGCAGGTGCTGAATCCGAACTACGGACCGGAGGTGGACGTCTGGAGCGCCGGCGTCATCGTCTACATTCTCCTCTGCGGCGTGAGCTTCGTTGGCGGTGCGAGATCTGCAGCGGCGGCGCTGGCAGGCCGCGCGCGAACCTCGCTGGCCGCCCGACGGCGCCGCCACGGGCGGCGGGGACCTTCTCGTGACATCGGCGGGGCGCGGCGTGTTCTCCACCGACGACGCCATCTCTGGCATGGCGCGTCCTTCGTTCTGAAGGGGACTTCCCACGAGCCAGGCAACCGCACGGGATAGCGATGCGAGACGGGCGGCCTCGTATCACGCGTAGACGACGGCGTAGACACGACGAGCCGGGGCGAGGGCGGCCTGGGCGCGCGCAGCAGTGGGCACACCGGCGGCCATGACAGCGGTGGATGGGCATCGCGGAAGCACACGGGATCTGGAGGAGACGGGATTTTTCCTCGTGCCGCGCGTAGACGTCGAGTCTTAATATGACTCGGGCTGTGTTCCCTCAAAAGGGGTAAAAAAAAAAAAATACCGTAGCACGTTTTGGTTTTATTTGGTAAATAGTGTCCAACCGTTGACTAATTAGGTTCAAAACGTTCGTCTCGCAAAGTACAACCAAGCTGTACAATTAGTTTTTAATTTCATCTACATTTAGTACTCCATGCATGTATCGCAAGTTTGATGTGACGGGGAATCTTTTTTCGCATAGTACTTTTTTTTTGAGGAACTGAACACAGCCTCGGTTTCCTTGTCTTTCTTCGTTTAATTATCTTCCACGTCATCAAAATGCTGATGTGACAGCGTAATAAATAGAGGTAGAGTCTACGTTGGAAGTGTCCATGAGAGTTTCTCAATTGAAGTTTCATGAGAGTTTCATGTGCATTAAATAGATTGTCACGTAGACATTTTTTATTACGTGGCTATATACTTAAGAAGAAAAGCACGATTACTTACTCTATTAGTCATGAAATTAAATGCTTATGAAACTATAGAATGAAACTTTTTATTGAGAGTGGAGGTTTCATCCAAATTTTATTTTATTTTCCTTATGACATGTTAGTTTTAGAAACAACGCTACGAAACTACCCACTGGTACTGGCATAAAAGAAAATGAGAAGAGCCGGGGCTGAGTGTCTTGCTTAAAGAAAACATGTCTTGCTTAAAGAAAACAAAAGATGGACTCGAAATCCTAGAGACAAGAACAGCCTTGTATACTCTTGTGGTGAGGTAGTATCTTTGCTATATGTTCGCTCGTTCATCTGTCGGCAATCATTGAATTAAACTTCCAAGATACAAGCTGTAATCTTCTTAAAAAAGAACAAGCTATAAACACTACGCAGCAGGAGGCTGGCTTCTTAGTTTGAGTTTCTGGGTTTCTTTCTCCTCTAAGTAATGCCTATGGACATCATTAGCCGCGAATGGCTCCAGTGCTAAAACATTTATAGTTTTATCAAGTTTATACAAGAAATTAATATTTATGATATCAAATAAATGTTATTAGATTCATGATTAGATATGTTTTCATACTAAATCTATTTTGTATTAGAAATATTGATTTATAAACTTGGTCAAACTTTGGGAAAAAAACTTAAGAAGAAATAAAGGTAGAATATTTATGTTCTTTTCTGAAGCGCGGTCACTATAATTCGTGGGAATCCACATGTCCATCTACATCTCCGAGACTCCGACTCATTGGTTTCGTATGGACACTGTGTTTTGCTGATTCCTTACGCAAGTGTTAGGACTAGTCTCACGAAGGACGAAGATCTTCAATTTCAAGCCCGTGGGAACTCGAGATATTTTTTACTCGAAACAGCACAGTTTTATTTGTGCGGGAGAGATTTCACGCGCTCAACATACGTTACATAGTCTAGTAATAGTGCTGTAGCCGGATGTCCTAATTGTGCTCTTTGAATTAAAGTAGGGATCCTTTTATAAACAGTAGGCGCTCAACATACGTTACATGACCTGCTTGTGCTATAGTATCCAGAAGACGAAACATGAGTCACCGTTCTTAAGGAAAAATAAAGACACGCTAGAAAAAGGATTTTAGAAGGCAACTGTTTTATCTACGGAGACTTTTTTTTTCTGAAAGGGGGCATACTACTGGTCCCGAGCTCTGCTGGGAAGCAAAATGTAAAAAAAGAGTCCTGGAAATATGCATGAAACAACACTTTGGGCCAAGACAAAACCGTGCGAACTTTGGGCCCAGCCCAGCGGCCAACTCCACACCGGATGGCCAACTTTGGGCCGAGACAAAACCGTGTGGGGCTGCAGCGCGCGAGCGCCGTGGGAGGAGGTGCGCGGGCCGCTCGAGAGGATGGCCGATGAGCCGCCACACGACAGCCGCCGGAGATTACACAATGTTAATACAAAAAATATCATCCTATACTAACTTACAATTCAGTTTTTAACGCAGTGGTAGAGATGTATTACACGTGACTAGAGGGCATGGATTTAAATCCTAAATAGCACTCTTTTTTGTAGCCGAAAATATGGACAAATTAAAATGCAACTTTTTCAGAAAATAAAATGTACAACTCTGCTGAACACAACTGAAGGTGGTCCACCAAGCATAATCTACATGATACAAAATTGAGGTGCACTAAGACTCTAAGAGCACCCCGTGTTGCAGAAAACCGATGCCTGGGAAGGAGAGTGTGTCCAAGCATCGTTTCTCAACATTGCACATCACTCTGGGCATTCAGGTTACCCCCAAAGTTCGGGTCAGGCAGTTCGGGTTTTGAAAAGTTCGGGTAATGAGAATTGTTACTCGATAATAGCCTAAAAAAAACAGTACCCGCAAGTTCGGGTTCGGGTTCGGGTATACCCAATGTACCCGAAGTATATAAAATCACAACAAGTGCTTAAACATCACAGAATTTTGCATAGAACTGGACAGACTAAATGATAACTCATTAACTCATAACTGATAAAGTGATAACTTCAAGTTTTCAACAGCAAATGCAAACCAGTGAAATCACGATGCATTCAAGTTTTTAACCGCAAGTGCAAGCTAGAATGATGACACAGGTACTGACTACTTAGTACTGACAAGATATAAGAGCAAATTGAAAAGTTCAAGCATCAAGCCTGCTGCCTGCCATCACATCAGTGCTTGTCTCGGGGAGCCAGGGAGATGACAAGTTAAGACGTGAGTTAATGAGGCACCAAAGCCAAGGAGGCATCCTACTGTTGTTGGGCTTGGGCCACGGGAAATCGAGGATGCTTCAGTTCGCGACTTCGCGCTTCGCTGAGACGTATTCCTATTTCAGGTTGTTTGGGTACCGGGTGTACTTACCCGAATTACCCAATATAAATTCGGGTAATAGGATTCACTATTCGAACTAGACATCGGGTAGCGCGGGTTCGGGTACTTTGGATTCAGGTCTGGATATTTTGGGTTCGGGGTTCTGAAAGTCCTATGTTTGGTGTTGGTAATTAGTGACAATGCCTAAGTACTAATCCTATGCCTAAGTTGTATGTAGCATATGAGGATTAGTACATTCCAAGGTTGGTGGCAAGATGGACATGGTGATCATGATAGCCACACTTGGATTTGGACGCAACCCTACGTGATCAAGGCAAAGGTATATGCTTAAGGGTTGTGTTTTAGTAACCAAGACACCTAGTGGGTGTGGTTACGTTATAGGATAGATAGCCGTACTATAAAGAGGGGAATGACGCGGCTATTGAACTCCTAAGTGCCTCTAGGTATGCATTTCATAATCATATGTATTTGGATAGAACTAATATCGCCTCAAAAAATGATTGTGAAAATGCTAACACACTCACACATGACGAGATCATTTGGTGGTGTTAGCACGTTTGCGAAGGCGGTGGAGTTTGAGCGGTAGAGAGGGTTTGGGGTCCTCTCTCCCTCCCACCGAGCTTGCGAGGCGGGATTCAGGTGTTTTCGAGAAGTTGAAACGACTATTTTCCACTACGCCGGAAGTCTGGAAAAGAAACGGAGGCGAATGGAGGTCACAGAGGTGACCAGACGCTGAACCGAACGTGGTCTTTGCATGACCGGACGCGTCCGGTCAGTGTTCAGTGTCTGCGCGTTTTTTAGTTTGATGATCGGACGCGAAGCGCGTCCGGTCACAGTCGATCGGACGCGTCCGGTCGTTCAGGGAGCTTACTGGACTCTAACCGGACGCTGGCACTGTCGCGTCCGGTCATTTTCTTCAGCGCGTCCGGTCACTGTTTCGTTGAGCGCTGCTCAGGCGACCAGCGCGTCCAGTCACTCACGGGACTAGCGCGTCCAGTCATTTCCAGCGCGTCCGGTCTGCGCGATGAGCGCGTCCGGTCGTTGCTTCGCAGTTAGCCGTTGGGCGACCGGCGCGTCCGGTCAGTTGGACCAGCGCGTCCGGTCAGTGCTTCGCGACTTAGCTGTTGTGCGATCGGCGCGTCCGGTCAGTTGGACCAGCACGTCCGGTCAGCACGATTTCAGCTGTTTAAGTTTCTAACGGCTCTATTCGAAGGGGTACGTCTATAAATACTCGTTGGCCGGCTCAAGGCTCTCTCTCTTGAACATTTGACATACTTGTGAGCACTTTGAACTAAGCAACTCCCCTCCCACTCATCTCTCTTGCTTCTTTGCATATTCGAAGTGAGATTGAGTGATCTAAGTGCATTTGCATTGTGAGATTGCATCTAGTTGGCACTTGGTGGTTGATTTGCTGCGGAATTCTTGTTTCTCTTGGTGGTTGCCGCCACCTAGACGGCTTGAAGCAGCTTGGAGGCGTTGGCAAGAGTTGGTGATTGTTCTTGGCCACCTCCGGTAATTGTGAGGGGTTTATGCCTGTAACGGATCAACGTAATTATTCGAGATTAAGTCAGAAAAATCTTCCACCGAGGCGGTTAATTTACCAAACTTAAACCCGTATAACCCGAGATTCCGTGAAATCACGCGGGATTTCAAACCAATCAACATACAACCAAGATCGTACTGATTTAGCAGCCACAGTTCACATGATACGTAGAGTTCACAATAAAAGTGGAGTACATCGGAGTTCGGAATAAAAGTTATTACAACATAGTTCAGAATAACATAGCGGAAGCAAGTAGTTTTACACCCACACTTCGTTCAAATACAGTGCCAGTAGATAGTCATGGTCCACAAAAGCAGTAGATAAGACAACAGAGTGACCCTTGCCCCAGGTCCTAGTTGTCGCCCATCGCCGGATACAGACAGTTGGAGCAGTACCCATAGTACATCTGACCATCTGCAACAACAATGGGAACAACGCCCTGAGTACGAGAATGTACTCAGCTAGACTTACCCGTCAAAAACCAGAAATAAAGGACACCAAGGATCATGCAAGGCTTTATAGATTGGACTGGCTTGACTCATTTGCGAAAAAGCATGAGTTGTTATGAAAAACTAAACCAGTACTTTTTGCATCACTTTTAGTATAACCTATTCAAACTAGGTAAGCAGCTATTGCTAGAACAATCACTTGATTTATCATTAGCAATCTAGATTACCATATCAGGTTTAGCATTTCCAACATCATTCACTTAACCATCAGTGTTCCTTTAATGTTACTACGATGCCATAGCTCGAGTCAAGTGCTCACTAACCGGGAGCGACGACGATTCGAATCGAATTCCTATCCAGCTGGAGATTTATTCCTCACACAAACTCTGTTTCCCCCGTCAGGGTCGCATAGATTACCAATGACACTTTCCAAGAAGCCGCGGGATAACAATCATGGATCGCACTACCCAGGGACCGCCCGACTGCCAGGACGCACCTTGGGCTCACTCTTCGCGTCCCCGTTACACCTTCTTCAACACCAGTCTGCCAACCCGAGTTTATCCCGGCTCGAAAAGTGTCACTAGCTTCGCGGTCGAAAGGTACTTTATTTGGCCAGCTAAATGTGAGGCTTGCGTTCAACATGACAAGAGGGACGAGCAACGATCGGTCCTTAATCGACACAGACGGAATCACTATAGTCCAAAACCCTATAAGACTCCGCCCGGTCTCCGTTTATCCATCAACACTTGGTTACTTTTTATGATCACAATTACAGCTAACCATGACCCGGTATCCACCTATAACTCACAGGTGACAGGAAATCACCCGACTTCTACCGGTCTAAGCATGGCTAAGCAATTTACTCGATCCTGACCTAACAGGGTGAAAGATAATCCGGGGGGCAAGGTAATAATGCAACAACGGTTTCACTCAACTCCTATAACTTAATGCAACAATATATATAACTATAGTTCATGTATTAAGGAACAGCTTTTATAAAAATAGGAGACTTAAAATGCTCCGGGGCTTGCCTTTTTCGAACGAGCTAGGATGGTGGTCAACGCACTCTGGTAGTTCCTCGCCTGACTCTTCTTCCTCGGGCACCTCCTGTGCCTGGGGTTCCTGCTGATCCGTCCAAACTTGCTCCTCCGGTACCGCTACCTGCGACTCCTCCTGCGATCCTGTATGATACAAGTGCATAAGTAAACATGCGAAGAATGCATCGAATTGTGGTGGAGTGCTTTGATGACATGAGATGCAGATGAGCACATGGAATGAGCAGTTCGAATGTAATTATTTCTTCTACAGGGTAGTTAACGTCATCCAAAAACATGTACCCTAAAACATGCACCTTATCCTTCTATTAGTTAGCCTACCATCTACACATACAAGTGAACCTAAGCTACCAAAGCTTACCAACCTAACTCATCCATAATATCAGCAAGGCATAATGATGCTTCAAAGATACACCAAACATATTTTATTTCTCTTAATTTCTCATAAAGAATAATATTTTATTTCCTATTTAACTAGGGTTACACAGTAACACCTATTTCTGGTGTAGATAAAAATCTACAAAAATTACAGTAGATTACTCTTACCCTAACTATCCTACTACTAAATTTTTATGAGAATTGAATAAGTAAAACTATCTGTACAAAATAAACAAAGTATAGCATAATAATGAGCATGAAATTATTTTGTACTAGAAAAAGTATCAAACAACAGATTTCACATTTTTCCTATGTTACTAACAGTAAACTAACATACTACAAAAATTATCACATGTATGTTCTATACAAATTTAGCTCTCTACTAAAAATAACAAAGATTATCAATTAAAGGCATTTGAACTACACTTCAGAATTTTCTTACAGAACATGCTTCACTAATATTTTTCCTAGAAAGTACATTACTAATAAAGATTAAAGAAACAAGAATCACATTTTCCCTTCATTATTTTATTTACTACACATTTTCTAAGATATCAGCATTTATAACAATTAAATAAAGCTACACAGAAAAGTGTCACAATTTTATCATGAAATATTTTTAAACTGTAGATCTATTCAAGAGGAACATTACAAAATTTGTTTCATAATTTTTGGAGCTATAAATCTTGAGATATGATTTTTCAAAGCTGTTTCAAAATTCTGAGAAATTATTTTCCTTAATTCTTTTAAAAAATTCGCCGGTGAAAACGCTGAATACACCCGGTGCAGTGCACCCACACACGCTGACATTCGGGACCCACGGGTCAACGGACCCCACCGGCCAGCCAGAGCAGCGCGGGGCAGGCGCTGACCGGTGGCGCACTCGCCGCCGGTGAGGTCTCCGGCGACGGGGAGGGCACCAACGTGCTCCCCGCACCGAGACGCACCCAGCGCACCAACTCCGAGCGGCGCGGGAGCTCCGGAGGAGGCTCGCCGGCGGAGATGGCGGCACGGCGGCGCGGGAGCTCGTCGGCCGGCCAATGCAGGCCACGGGGGCGGCCGAGAATGCGAGCACGAGCACCGCTAGGCGAAGGGGAAGCGGATGCTCGAGACCGGAGGAGGCATGAAGGGCCAGGGAGCTCCGGCCATGCGCGCCGGCCAACGGCGGCCATGGCGGCAGTGGAGGAGGGGGGCGGCCAATTGGCCCTCACCTGAGCTCGAGCGGCGGAGTGGAGGCGCGCACGCGGTTGAGGGAAGCGGGGCGGAGCTGAGGCCGGGAGGAATCGGCCGGAGAAGCAGCCACGAGCGCGGACGGCGGTGGCGGAGCTTCAGGAGCCGGTGATGGCGCGGTGGTGCGCTGCTGCTGCTGCTGGCGGGGCGAGAGGAGGGAATGGAGGGATCAGCCGAGGCGGACGAGCGCGCGGAGGGGGGGTAAGCGAGCGCGGTGCTGCGGGGGCCACAGGGGCGCGTGTCGCGCGACGTCGTCGGCGTCCGGCCACGCGGTGGCCGAGCTCTGCCGTGGCGCCACGGCGTCGCGCGCGCGCGCGCGGGCGGCAGGCGCGGACGTGGGCGCGGGCGCAGGCGCGGGCCGGGCTGCCAGCTCGGGTGGGCCGAAAGGGTGGCTGCGGCCCACTAAAGTGAAAAAAATCGATTTTTCTTTTATAAATAAATTTTCAGATTTCTATATTTGTTTCAAATTTGAATTTGAAGATGAAAAAGAGGTTTTCAGAACTTTTGCCCAAAATAAAAGTTGTTCAAAATTTAATTCTCTACAACTTTCATGTAGGGCACTTTTCAAAATTCTAAATAGATTTTGAATTTGGGATTCAAAGCTAATTTTTTTTAAGTAAAAATTCATTTTTCTAGAATATTTTTAAAAGCAAAATTTGAAGGAATTTGAATTCAA
The DNA here is from genome assembly GCA_038087645.1 of Saccharum hybrid cultivar R570. Classification (NCBI taxonomy): domain Eukaryota; kingdom Viridiplantae; phylum Streptophyta; class Magnoliopsida; order Poales; family Poaceae; genus Saccharum; species Saccharum hybrid cultivar. Next base: position 4,499,975 of record JAQSUU010000368.1, read on the forward strand.
GAGTTGCTCCAAAAATCATGTTTATTTATTCTAGATTATCTAAAATTGTAGCTACACAAAGTTTCATCACTCCTTAGCACTTAAATGTAGCATTTGGGTTTTGAGTAGTTGTTTTTCAACTCTAAATTTAAAAAGGGTCTATATTGCATGCAATGATAACCATGTCTGAGATGATTATGACTAGTGCCTTGGATGCTAATGCATGCTTAACACCCAGGGGTGTTACAGCCCTCCCCCCTTATAAGAATCTCGTCCCGAGATTTTGCGTTACGAACCATTTATCGTAAAAATCTTTATACGCGGTTTGAAGATATTCTCCCGTTTCTCATGAAGCATCACTCTCATCATGATGGCTCCACTGAACCTTGTAGGTTGTTACCACTTTTTTCCGAGTGACTCGGTCCTTTGTATCCAGAACTCGAACTGGTTGTTCACGATATTCCAAGTCTGCCTTGATCCGAATACCCTGCGGTTCTATTCTCTCTTCCGGAACACGTAGACATTTCTTCAACTGGGATACGTGAAAGACGGGAAAGATCGAACTCATCTCTTCTGGCAACTGCAACTTGTATGCCATGGGACCCTTTTTCTCTACAATCTGGTATGGTCCGATATATCTAGCAGACAGTTTCTGCTTGATTCCAAACCGTTTCTTCTTCATGGGGGTAACTTTCAAATAGACATAGTCACCCACTTGGAAATCCAATGGTCTCCTTCTCTTGTCTGCATAACTCTTCTGACGAGACTGTGTAGCTTGCATGTTTTGCCGGATAATACGGACCTTCTTCTCTGCCTCATTTACAAAATCAATTCCATAAAACCTTCTTTCTCCAGGCTCTACCCAATTTAACGGTGTTCTGCACTTCCTGCCATATAAAGCTTCGAAAGGTGCCATCTTGATACTCTCTTGGTAACTGTTGTTGTAAGCGAATTCTGCCAATGGTAACCAGGATTCCCATGAGCCTCGGGATGATAGTACACAAGCTCTAAGCATATCTTCAAGTACAGCATTCACTCGTTCTGTCTGCCCATCTGTCTGCGGATGGTAAGTCGTACTACGAATCAAACTAGTACCCAAACCTTTATGAAGATGTTCCCAAAAATGAGAGGTAAACTGTGAACCGCGATCAGACACGATCGTTTTTGGTATACCATGTAATCGGACAATTTCAACAATATACTTTTCTGCATATTGAGGTGGTCGGAATGTCGTCTTAACTGGCAGAAAGTGAGCTGTCTTGGTGAGACGATCTACTATGACCCAAATAGAATCATGTCCCTTCTGTGTGGTGGGAAGACCAGTGATGAAATCCATACTTATATCATCCCATTTCCAATCGGGTACAGACAATGGTTGCAGAAGTCCTGCAGGTCTCATGTGAAGAGCTTTAACTCTACAACACATGTCACAACGAGCAACGTATGCTGCAATTTCTTTTTTCATCTTAGTCCACCAATAACGGGGTCGCAAATCTTGGTACATCTTACTACTTCTGGAGTGAATAGATAGCTTAGAATGATGGGTCTGATTCATCAACTTGTTCTTAAGCTCTCTATCCTTTGGTACCACCAGACGATCCTTAAACCATAACACTCCTTGGTCATCCAATCGAAAGTGTTTGGTGAGTTCTCTCTTCATCTTCTCCTTGATATGAAAGATTCCCTTATCTGTCCTCTGACTTTCAATGATCTGGTCTTCCAAAGTACAACTGATCTGAAGATTATGCAACACAGCAGGATGTAGCAAATCAAACCCTTCTTCAAACAACGGTTGCACATTAATAGCATGTGATTTTCTGCTCAGTGCATCTGCTACTACATTAGCCTTCCCGGGATGATAATGCACGTTTAGATTATAGTCCTTTATCAGCTCTAACCATCTTCTCTGTCGCATGTTCAACTCAGATTGGGTAAAAATGTATTTGAGACTCTTATGATCTGTAAAGAGGTTACACACATTACCCATTAGGTAGTGTCTCCAAATCTTTAGAGCATGCACTACTGCTGCAAGCTCCAAATCGTGTGTAGGATAATTAACTTCATGCTTCCTCAGTTGACGCGAGGCATAGGCAATGACCCTTCCATTTTGCATTAGCACACATCCTAACCCATTCTTAGATGCGTCACAGAACACATCAAAAGACTTTTCTATATCCGGTTGGGCCAGAACAGGAGCAGTGGTCAACAACTTTCGCAGGGTGCAGAAAGCTGCCTCGCACTCCTCTGTCCATACAAATTTATGATCCTTCTGTAACAGGCTTGTCATTGGTTTGGCAATCTTCGAGAAATCCGGTATGAAGCGACGATAGTAACCGGCTAAACCAAGAAAACTGCGAACTTCATGCACTGAGGTTGGTGACTTCCAGTCCATAACCTCTTGTACCTTACTAGGATCTACGGAAATGCCATTTTCAGACAACACGTGGCCGAGAAAAGGCACTGTCTTAAGCCAGAACTCACACTTGCTGAACTTCGCATATAGTTGATGTTCCCTGAGTCTAGTCAAGACAATCCTGAGGTGCTCTGCGTGATCTTTTTCATTCTCTGAATATATCAGAATGTCATCAATGAACACAATCACAAACTTGTCCAACTCTGGCATGAAAACAGAATTCATCAGATACATAAAGTATGCAGGAGCATTTGTCAATCCGAAGGACATGACAAGATACTCGTACAAGCCATATCTGGTAGAGAACGCAGTCTTAGGCACATCTTGCGGCCTAATCTTTATCTGATGGTATCCTGATCTCAAATCTATCTTAGAGAACACTTTGGCTTTAGACAACTGGTCAAACAGTATATCAATCCGAGGAAGAGGATACTTGTTTTTAATTGTCACTGCATTCAGTGGTCGATAATCCACGCACATGCGTAAGGAGTTATCCTTCTTCTTTTTCACAAACAGAGCGGGGCATCCCCATTCAGACGAGCTGGGACGAATCAAACCTCTCTTTAGTAAGTCCTGAAGTTGCTTCTTCAATTCGGCTAACTCATTGGGAGGCATCCGATAGGGCCTTCTCGAGATCGGTGCTGTTCCCGAAATTAACTCAATGGCAAACTCAACATATCGGTCTGGTGGAAGTCCAGGTAACTCATCCAGAAACACATCTGGAAACTCACAGACCACTGGAATCTGGGCTAGCAGAGTAGTTTGGACCGCACCAGTCGTGCTAGCTAGGTCTACTTTCCGAGGTAGGACCACTCGAAAGGTGCCTTCTCCACTTGGTTCCTTGAGAGACATACTCCTTCCTCCAACATCGATTACTACCCCCATCTTATTCATCTAGTTCATACCCATGATCACATCCAAAACTAACCCTGGCATGACTATCAGATTAAGCTTATATTGCCGGTTTGATATGTTTAGGGTCACTCCCTGAACTATCTGATTAGTCAATAGATCAGCCCCAGCTGAACTGATTTTATATGCACATTCCAGTTCAATAATCTTTTGCTCATGCCTCTTAACAAAAGCTTGACTTACAAAGGAATGAGATGATCCGGAATCAAACAAGACTACTGCAGGATGATTGTTGATAGAAAACATACCAGCTGTTACCGGTTCTCCTTCAGGGATGTCATCCACGGTGGTGTGATGCACACGAGCTTGATACTGCGTCTGCTGTTTCTTAGGGTAGGGACAAAACTTCGCAAAGTGTCCGGGTTGGTTGTAGTTGAAGCACGGTCCCTTCACTTGAGCCACAGTTCCAGATGAACTGCCTTGTCCTATCTTTGCCTGAGGCAATGCCATCTTAAATGGTTTCTGGTTCCTCTGGGGTTGCTGAGCATTCTGATTCTTTCTTTGCGGTGGCCTAAACCTGGCACCTGGGGCAGGCGATCGATAAGCCGGACGGTTGGCCACTGGGGCTCTGGACTGGGATGAACCCGACTCGAAAGCTCTCTTACGGATCTTGGAAGCAGCATAAACATTGTTGTTCTTCTCTTGCTTCAGACAGTCGCTAACGAAATCATTAAAACCAGTCCTCATATTTGTACCCACATGTTTCATCATCTTGGGATTTAGGCCTCTCTTGAAGCTAGCGATCTTCTTGGCCTCCGTATTCACCATATCAGGAGCATAACGGCTCAGGTTATTGAATGCATGTAGATATTGAGTTACAGTCTTTGTGCCTTGATTCAGTGCCAGGAATTCCCCAAGCTTCATCTCGGTCAGACCAGGTGGAATGTACGTTCCACGGAAGGCTTCGGTGAACTCTCTCCAAGTGATGTGAGTATGGGGAGGAAAAGTGGTGCGGTGATGTTTCCACCACATTCCTGCCGGACCTTGAAGTTGATGAGCTGCATACTCAGTCTTCAACACTTCAGTCATTCTCAATACACGGAACTTGTCTTCCATAGTATTAATCCACTCTTCTGCATCCAAGGGTTCTGCGGCTTCCTTAAAGATCGGTGGACGAGTATCCATAAAGTCCTTGAAACTGCTGTACTGATTTGCTTCGTGACCACTCGGGTTTATTCCCCGATGGGTGTTGTCTGCGATACTGCGCAACGCAGCTTCCATATTCTGTTGCATGCTCTCCATATTACGTTGGCTTCCAAGAAATTGTGCGAAAAACTGTTCCGCAGTGTAGGGTGGAGGAGGCGGTGGTGGATCACGGTCATCACTAGCGGCTGCACTGCCACCAGCCTCAGCGGCACCATACACGGTACGACGAGTGTTCGGCATCTGCATGTTTCAGCAACAGTAATTATTAGGTGATGTTGTAGGAATTGCGACTGAATGAAAGATCATGCCGTACTAAAATTACTGGAGAGAATAAATCCATACAATAAAACAGGGGCATAATAAGTCATTCCAATTAACACCACTAATTAGATTACTTAAAGCGCACACATCGCGTCCATTACAACTAAGTTGCCAGCATACATACACTGGACTTTTGACGTTCGGATACCACCACAAACACATCCAAGCTTTCCAACATTACATCAAAGCCTTAGTCTTTCTACTCATTATTACATACCCAACGTGCCAACAAAGCAAAAGATCATATAGATGGAACCTAGTAGCTAGCGTAACAACTACTAGCCTACTCATCGTGGTCGTTGTCTAAGTCCGAGACGTTGGCTTCGTCGCCATTAGCAGCGTCGTGGTGCTCCCCAACTGGTGCTTCGGGCTCTTCAGGATCTTCGTCTTCATTCAAATCCATCTCTGCCGCACCAGGAGGAACATAGGGGTTGAGTTGATTGTTCAGCCGATGAACCTCCTCATGCAGATTGTCATTATATTCCTCTGCATAAGCCAACTGTTGCTCTAGCTCAAACTGTCTAGCCCTCAACACATTCTCTGCGGACCAGGCTTCGTTCCTCTGATGGAGCACATGAGTCAACATGTGCTCAGCGTTCCCGTTGGCGGTGGTCAGTCGCTCAACCTGCTCTCTCAGGGCACGCACATCTCCTTCGAAAACCACAGTCCTCTGGGTAGCCTGATCTCTCTGGCGAGTCAACTGAGCCATCTCTGTGTTGAGCCTCTCAATCTCGGCGTCGTGATCTCTCTGAAGCTGACGGCGGTCATCACGAGCCTGACCAAGAGCACTAGACACACGTCTCAGGCTACCTTCCACTCCATCAAAAGCCTTCATCACTGCGAACATAGCACTCATAGCGGGGTTGTCACTGTTTTGTGCTTCCGCAGCGCTAATCTCCAGAGATCTTCCTCTTGCCTGCTGCCATGAGTCAGTGGAGGGGTGGCCCCTCGGAAAGACTCCAACTAAAGCTGCTGCCAACTCCTGAGGAAAGCGATCCATGATATCCCTCAGGATCCCAAAGGCTGCCCTCTCAGCGGCTTCTTCAGGGGTCCTGCCAGTTGACTCAAAATGCCAACCGGTCCACTCAGAACCATCACCTCGAGGACGAACTACTGCTTCCACAGTCACCAAAAGTCCTTCCCCCAACCGCTCATTCGACCAAAAGTAGCGGGGCTCCATTCCATCAGGATAGCCTACATCTCTGAGTACTCTCCACAAGAGCGTAGGCATCCCAAACTCTCCAAGAAAAGTGTGGCGCTGACGAGTGCGTGGAGCTAGCTGATGACGGGGAGCTCTGCCGGTGGACTTGCGAGCTGTCTGCTTGGTACGTGCCATCTGTAGCAAAATTTTTATTACCGTGGTGAGAACAGATTTTTAAGTTGGCATTTTTATTGAAATGAGATAATCAACTTATAAGGGGAGAAACAATGCCATGAATGAAATGCACAACATGATACATGCACGTTCCGTACGTCCTCACAAACTTAGAAAAATAGTAACTACTAACGGAATAAACGGTGGCATACAACGATCTCTTGTAACGTAACTAATACATACTACTCGAAAGCGTTGTTATGTACCTGCAGAAAGTCACTTCAGCCCAAACCTCACAGTATGAAAATATGCAAGAAAGCAGTAAAGTAAGTTACTCGCTCTACACGCATCCCCAGATACGAGTATAACGGTAACAACTACCCGAATCATCGTCCTATTGACGGCATCGTCACCGCATGACGGAAGTCCCCACCAATTGAATACCATCATACGAACATGTGCATGGCACGTAAGTATTTCGGTATCACATAAGCACTCCCCTAGATCGGCAGTGTATCCGACCATGCTCTCACAACTCTCACTTACCAAGGCGTAGAGGGAATTGATCCATACATTACCACTCAATTGAATGGCACTCATACAATAGCACGCCGTATGAGCGACAAAATTTCAAATATGATGCAAACCCCCAAGTTAGTACTTAATTAAGCCACCTAGAGTCCTTATTTGGCATAAAGGATATGACCACTGGCACACTCTTAAATTTAAAAGCTTAGTTGAAAACACAGTTTTATTTTTAAATACCCATGTGAACAGTAACATGCTAAACCATGATCTGATGCCAGCTGTAACGGATCAACGTAATTATACGAGATTAAGTCAGAAAAATCTTCCACCGAGGCGGTTAATTTACCAAACTTAAACCCGTATAACCCGAGATTCCGTGAAATCACGCGGGATTTCAAACCAACCAACATACAACTAAGATCGTACTGATTTAGCAGCCACAGTTCACATGATACGTAGAGTTCATAATAAAAGTGGAGTACATCGGAGTTCGGAATAAAAGTTATTACAACATAGTTCAGAATAACATAGCGGAAGCAAGTAGTTTTACACCCACACTTCGTTCAAATACAGTGCCAGTAGATAGTCATGGTCCACAAAAGCAGTAGATAAGACAACAGAGTGACCCTTGCCCCAGGTCCTAGTTGTCACCCATCGCCGGATACAGACAGTTGGAGCAGTACCCATAGTACATCTGACCATCTGCAACAACAATGGGAACAACGTCCTGAGTACGAGAATGTACTCAGCTAGACTTACCCGTCAAAAACCAGAAATAAAGGACACCAAGGATCATGCAAGGCTTTATAGATTGGACTGGCTTGACTCATTTGCGAAAAAGCATGAGTTGTTATGAAAAACTAAACCAGTACTTTTTGCATCACTTTTAGTATAACCTATTCAAACTAGGTAAGCAGCTATTGCTAGAACAATCACTTGATTTATCATTAGCAATCTAGATTACCATATCAGATTTAGCATTTCCAACATCATTCACTTAACCATCAGTGTTCCTTTAATGTTACTACGATGCCATAGCTCGAGTCAAGTGCTCACTAACCGGGAGCGACGGCGATTCGAATCGAATTCCTATCCAGCTGGAGATTTATTCCTCACACAAACCCTATTTCCCCCGCCAGGGTCGCATAGATTACCAATGACACTTTCCAAGAAGCCGCGGGATAACAATCATGGATCGTACTACCCAGGGACCGCCCGACTGTCAGGACGCACCATGGGCTCACTCTTCGCGTCCCCGTTACACCCACTTCAACACCAGTCTGCCAACCCGAGTTTATCCCGGCTCGAAAAGTGTCACTAGCTTCGCGGTCGAAAGGTACTTTATTCGGCCAGCTAAATGTGAGGCTTGCGTTCAACATGACAAGAGGGACGAGCAACGATCGGTCCTTAATCGACACAGACGGAATCACTATAGTCCAAAACCCTATAAGACTCTGCCCGGTCTCCGTTTATCCATCAACACTTGGTTACTTTTTATGATCACAATTACAGCTAACCATAACCCGATATCCACCTATAACTCGCAGGTGACAGGAAATCACCCGACTTCTACCGGTCTAAGCATGGCTAAGCAATTTACTCGATCCTGACCTAACAGGGTGAAAGATAATCCGGGGGCCAAGGTAATAATGCAACAACGGTTTCACTCAACTCCTATAACTTAATGCAACAATATATATAACTATAGTTCATGTATTAAGGAACAACTTTTATAAAAATATGAGACTTAAAATGCTTCGGGGCTTGCCTTTTTCGAACGAGCTAGGATGGTGGTCAACGCACTCTGGTAGTTCCTCGCCTGACTCTTCTTCCTCGGGCACCTCCTGTGTCTGGGGTTCCTGCTGATCCGTCCAAACTTGCTCCTCCGGTACCGCTACCTGCGACTCCTCCTGCGATCCTGTATGATGCAAGTGCATAAGTAAACATGCGAAGAATGCATCGAATTGTGGTGGAGTGCTTTGATGACATGAGATGCAGATGAGCACATGGAATGAGCAGTTCGAATGTAATTATTTCTTCTACAGGGTAGTCAACGTCATCCAAAAACATGTACTCTAAAACATGCACCTTATCCTTCTATTAGTTAGCCTACCATCTACACATACAAGTGAACCTAAACTACCAAAGCTTACCAACCTAACTCATCCATAACATCAACAAGGCATAATGATGCTTCAAAGATACACCAAACATATTTTATTTCTCTTAATTTCTCATAAAGAATAATATTTTATTTCCTATTTAACTAGGGTTACATAGTAACACCTATTTCTGGTGTAGATAAAAATCTACAAAAATTACAGTAGATTACTCTTACCCTAACTATCCTACTACTAAATTTTTATGAGAATTGAATAAGTAAAACTATCTGTACAAAATAAACAAAGTATAGCATAATAATGAGCATGAAATTATTTTGTACTAGAAAAAGTATCAAACAACAGATTTCACATTTTTTCTATGTTACTAACAGTAAACTAACATACTAAAAAAATTATCACATGTATGTTCTATACAAATTTAGCTCTCTACTAAAAATAACAAAGATTATCAATTAAAGGCATTTGAACTACACTTCAGAATTTTCTCACAGAACATGCTTCACTAATATTTTTCCTAGAAAGTACATTACTAATAAAGATTAAAGAAACAAGAATCACATTTTTCCCTTTATTATTTTATTTACTACACATTTTCTAAGATATCAGCATTTATAACAATTAAATAAAGCTACACAGAAAAGTGTCACAATTTTATCATGAAATATTTTTAAACTGTAGATCTATTCAAGAGGAACATTACAAAATTTGTTTCATAATTTTTGGAGCTATAAATCTTGAGATATGATTTTTCAAAGCTGTTTCAAAATTCTGAGAAATTATTTTCCTTAATTCTTTTAAAAAATTCGCCGGTGAAAACGCTGAATACACCCGGTGCAGTGCACCCACACATGCTGACACTCGAGACCCACGGGTCAACGGACCCCACCGGCCAGCCAGAGCAGCGCGGGGGAGGCGCTGATCGGTGGCGCACTCGCCGCCGGTGAGGTCTCCGGCGATGGGGAGGGCACCAACGTGCTCCCCGCACCGAGACGCACCCAGCGCACCAACTCTGAGCGGCGCGGGAGCTCCGGAGGAGGCTCGCCGGCGGAGATGGTGGCACGGCGGCGCGGGAGCTCGTCGGCAGGCCAATGCAGGCCACGGGGGCGGCCGAGAATGCGAGCACGAGCACCGCTAGGCGAAGGGGAAGCGGATGCTCGAGACCGGAGGAGGCATGAAGGGCCAGGGAGCTCCGGCCATGCGCGCCGACCAACGGCGGCCATGGCGGCAGATGGAGGAGGGGGGCGGCCCAATTGGCCCTCACCTGAGCTCGAGCGGCGGAGTGGAGGCGCGCACGCGGTGGAGGGAAGCGGGGCGGAGCTGAGGCCGGGAGGAATCGGCCGGAGAAGCAGCCACGAGCGCGGACGGCGGTGGCGGAGCTTCGGGAGCCGGTGATGGGCGCGGCGGTGCGCTGCTGCTGCTGCTGGCGGGGCGAGAGGAGGGAATGGAGGGATCAGCCGAGGCGGACGAGCGCGCGGAGGGGGGGGTAAGCGAGCGCGGTGCTGCGGGGGCCACAGGGGCGCGTGTCGCGCGGCGTCGTCGGCGTCCGGCCACGCGGCGGCTGAGCTCTGCCGCGGCGCCACGGCGTCGCGCGCACGCGCGGGCGGCAGGCGCGGACGCGAGCGCGGGCGCGGGCCGGGCTGCCAGCTCGGGTGGGCCGAAAGGGTGGCTGCGGCCCACTAAAGTGAAAAAAACCAATTTTTTCTTTTATAAATAAATTTTTAGATTTCTATATTTGTTTCAAATTTGAATTTGAAGATGAAAAAGAGGTTTTCAGAACTTTTGCCCAAAATAAAAGTTGTTCAAAATTTAATTCTTTACAACTTTCATGTAGGGCACTTTTCAAATTTCTAAATAGATTTTGAATTTGGGATTCAAAGCTAAATTTTTTTTAAGTAAAAATTCATTTTTTTAGAATATTTTTAAAAGCAAAATTTGAAGGAATTTAAATTCAAGAGTTGCTCCAAAAATCATGTTTATTTATTCTAGATTATCTAAAATTGTAGCTACACAAAGTTTCATCACTCCTTAGCACTTAAATGTAGCATTTGGTTTTTGAGTAGTTGTTTTTCAACTCTAAATTTAAAAAGGGTCTATATTGCATGCAATGATAACCATGTATGAGATGATTATGACTAGTGCCTTGGATGCTAATGCATGCTTAACACCCAGGGGTGTTACAGCGCCTACCTCGGCGAAGCGCCAAAGGCAACGTTAGTGAATTGCTCGTGTCATTGCAACCTTTTGCCATTTGGTAGGTTCTTGTGGCGCCTTTTGAGAGGCTCGGTGTGAGACCGATTAGCCACCGAACCACGTGGTGAAGAGGGACACAACGGGGACTAGCGTGCTGGCAAGCACGTGAACCTCGGGATAAATCTTCGTGTCATCACTTTCATATTGTGATTGATTGATCCCAGTGTTCAGTTATCTTGGTATTCATTGTTGATCATATTGGTTGGCTCAATACTTCGCCCCTCGGTGAAACTCTCCTAACTCAACTCCGCATTACTTTCTTAGTTATCTTTGCTAGCTAGTTAGCTTTGCTAGAGTAGTTCTTTTGTGTAGCTTGCTAGTTGTAGTTGTAGTTACCTTCTCGGTTTGACTTGTGCAGTTGAGTGCAACTACTAGAATTGTGTTTTGGATAGGTGGCTTGCAAACACCCCGTAGGCTAAGTAAAACTCGCATCTCGCTATTTGTTATATTGATAAACTTGTTTAGCTTGTCTTTGTAGAAAATTTTAAAAGGCTATTCACCCCCCTCTAGCCATCAAGACCTTTCAAGTGGTATCAGAGCCGTGGTCACCGTTTTTAAGGCTTAACAATCTCGGTGTAAGATGGCTCAAGTTGTGTTCAACCATGTCGGGGGCAAGCCTCCATTCTTTGATGGTGTCACATCTTTTGATCATTGGAAAAGAAAGATGAAGCAATATCTTGGCTCTATTCATGAGAACGTTTGGAAGGTGACACATCATGATTATGCTATCATTGATCCCGACAACCTCACCAACAATGATCGCATCAACAACCAATGCAACACTATGGCTCTCAATACTCTCTACAATGGGATTGATGCAAAGGTCTTTGAGCAAATCAAGGATCTTGAGATGTCAAGTGAAGTGTGGACAAGATTAGAGGAAACATATGAGGGCACTTCAACGGTAAAGAGTGCCAAGCTCTATATGCTCAAGGATAAATTTGCAAACTTCAAGATGAAGGATGATGAGTCCATACCGGAAATGTTCTATAGGCTACAAGTTATTGTCAATGATCTCAAGAGCCTAGGAGAAGATGTCAAGGACAAGGACTTCTCACATAAGTTCTTAATGAACTTACCTAAGAAGTTTGCTATCTTGAGGAAGATGATCCAAAGAGAGGGTTTGGACAAGGTGACTCCAAACCAAGTGCTTGGAGATGTCATGACCGATGCTCAATATGATGATGATGAAGATGAAGATGAGAAGAAGGAGATCAAGGTCAAGCAAGAGAAGCCCATTGCATTTAAGGCTTCATCCTCTAAGGGCAAGAGCAAGGTGGAGAGCGATGATGATGATCCATTCGATGATGAGACCATAGCCCTCCTAGTGCACAAGATGGACAAGAGCAAGGTGGAGAGCGATGATGATGATCCATTCGATGATGAGACCATGGTCGTGCGTGCGTGCGAGCACTTGTGAGCACTGCGAGGACGGGGCGAGCACTTGCGAGCACAGCGAGGACGGGGCAAGCACTTGCAGGAGCAGCACAGGCATATGCTAGGCACATCGCGGTGACCCACTGCACCTGGACCTCCGCCGCCCCCATCCAAAAATTCGTCGGCCTCGGTGCATCCTTCTTCGATTCCCCATAGCCATGGCTCCCTGACCTCCCTAGTAACGTCCTTGAGCCAGCTGGTTGCAAGACCAACAAAGGTAATCGCTCAATTTGGTGGATTTTGCGCCGCCGGCCGCCATTTACCGTGGCTCGAGCTCCGCGCGCAGCCCCGCTCTCTGCCTCACTAAGCCACCACCATTTCGCCCGTTCTAGGTCCGCCCTGATGCCCTCCATATCGGTCTCGCAGAGGTTCGAGGGAGCTTCACCGTCGTTTTCACCGCCGCAGGCATGCCGCCGGTTTCCACCGCCGCAGGGCATGCCGCCGCAGCTAGCTCTGCTCCACCCGCCTCGGACCTGCTGCGACTGGGCTACGCCGTGGGGAGGTGACCCCTTTGCACCTCGGCAGGTTCCCATGCTGAGCTCGGCCCTGTGCTGCCACGTCGCGACGCTCGCCGCCGCCATTGCTGTGCACCTCCGCCATGCCGGCGAGGTGCCTGATGCACCTACCGCCGCCACCTGCAGCGCGCAGTACCTCCCTCCCTTACCTACCTCCCTCGCACTCGCGCCCGCAGCGGCGGCGGCGACGCCTGCTTGCGTGCCCGCGGTTGCGGCTCGCCGGTACGCCCGCAGCGGCAGCGGCAACCCCTGCTCGCACGCGCGCCCACACGCCGACGACTGCTGCTCTGCTCGCTCGCGTGGCCGTGACGGCAGTGGCTCGCACGCCCGCCCACGGCGGCGGCGGCAGCCCGCCTGCGCTCGCCGGCTCGCCTATGGCACGATCACGGTGTCCAGTTTTTTTTTTGAAAAAGTTGGCATGGCCACGTCAGCTGATGGCGCTGGCGTGGCAGATTTTGGACCTTCGGTGCGCGACGACGGTAAATCAGGAGCTGGACAGTCGCTTTTTTTTAGTTTGAGGACTTAGGAACAGGGAAGAGAGAAGAAAATGAGCTATTGGCTCAGGTGGGTCCTAGATTTTTGTGAGTATCTAGGACATTGCAATCTAGCTGAGGCTGTGTTTAGTTTCTAAATTTGGAGTGCCAAAATTTACTGTAGCGATACTGTAGCATTTCATTTGTATTTGATAATAATTGTTCAACCGATAATTAGGCTCAACCAAACTGTGCAACCAAACTGTGCAAATAATTTTTTATTTTATCTATATTTAGTACTCTATGAATATATCACAAGTTTGATATGACGTGAATTCTTCTTTTTGCATAGTGCATTTTTCAAGCAACTAAACACAGCCTGAGAGTTGGAGCATCGAGGTTTGCGTAGGGATTAAAAAAAATTCGAGCATTGGCACACCGCTGGTGCTCTAACCACATCATAGTGAGAGTACCAGTAATGATAAAACAGAAACGGACACTGCCTTTCCCCGCGTTAGCCCAATCACCGCTCCCCTTGCCCCGATGGAACGTTCCATGTGCTAACGTATTCAATTTTTTAACGGCTCAGCCACTCACCAGGCTTTGGAGGGCATCCGTTTATTGCTTTTGGTTTTTTTTTAACTATATATACTTGGCCGCTTGCACGTACTGGGATGGGCTCCAACTTTTTCATTTACACCTTTTTCGTTTTTCATGAGTATCTTATTTTTCTTATAAATATAAATAATAAATGCAATATTAGAGGTATTTTTTAATTCTTAACTCTTCTATAATAAACAAATATTCTCACACTAAGTTATTGCTCTTGCTTAGACTTGAGCTTTTTTTGCTCCAGACAAAAAAAAACTATTATTTCGATAAAAAGATCCTGCCCACAACCGTCCCATGGGTGAGTCGGGCTAGACCCAGGCCTGGGCGGGTCGCCCAGTTTTTTTATTGAAAAACAAAAGAAATACTTAGGGTGGGAATTGTCCAAATATTTCTAGACACCAGGTACTGTCCACCAAGGCTCGTGGGCAATCCAAGACCTGACGAGCTCAGGGTGGGCCCGACCAAGCTCAAATTGCTGAGGTCTACTGTAGTTTTGGTTAGGAATAAAATTTATTCTTGTTAGAACTAGGATTAGACAATGGTCCAAGTAAACAAACCGTGAACTGAAAGCACGTTATCTAATCTAATCTAAATAATTGCACCCCCCAAGTTATACACATATACTAGTACAATACTCAACGAGAACTGCCATGTGAAAAATCAGAAGAAGTCTTCGTTATAATTAGCAATAGAAAGAACAATCCTTTTGACACGACATCAGCCAAATCCTTACCAACTTGATGACTTTAATCAAATCCTTAAAGAAAGTCACGTAACTCGATATTTAACTCTACCAACATATAAATAGTAAGAAGATTAAAGTCATGATATATTTAATTACAAATAAAACATTTGTGCCTTAAAAACTCGATCCGCGGTGGCTAGACAGCTTCCGGGTATTCCGGCTTAAAAGAAGAAGATGTTCTCACGCAGATGGATAAAACTCCTGAACCCCTACCCCACCCTTACATAGCGACACCGTAACTTCGTGAGATGAGTTGGCCACAGACCTGTACTTTGGATGTGGGGCTGACGAGAGAGGATTCCCCCCCTCTGGTCGCTGTGGCCGAAGCCACGAGAGTGAGTCCTGAGCCTGTACTGACCACTCGGTCAGCCGGCCGTTCCCAAAATGTTTGTGCCTTACAATGGGACAAGAAAATCTATAAGGTTATATTCTAATTCGATACAGGCTTAATAGGACATTCACATATTATTGTCAATATTAACTTATATTATGGATATCATGGCCGTCAATAAAATAAATTATAGATTTTGAAAATTTATAGAAACAGTAAAATATCAATAGATATATAGCATTCCTATCTTTGTTTTTATTAATGTCAAATAAATTTTTTCTCCCATCGCAACGCACGGGTATTTTTGCTATATTATTGGTAAAACATGACTAGTGTCTAGTACTATAAAATTGAAGCAACATGTTAGGCCGAGATAAAACTGTATGGACTTTAGGCCCGGCCCAGGATAGCTCACTGTCAAATGTACTCCATATCATAATGACACGTTGAGCCGGTGGAGCGAGCGAAGAAGGCTCAACACTCTGGGCCCGGCCCATGATATGCTACCTCGACTGTCACTCGCCTAGGCGCCTGGGCCGCACGGCCATGGTGCGCCGGGGCGGAGCGGCGAACGGCGGTGGAGCCGGCGAAGAGGAGAGAGAGACGGCGTCGTGGAGGAGGAGGAGCGCGAGCCGCGAGGGACCGGAGATGGCGGCCGAGACGCTCTCAGTCCCACCTCACGCAAGCGCACTCCAGGTACGCGCGATTTGCTCCCCAACTCACGGGGCTGCCGCAGCCGGGCAGGGGCACACAACCTAGCTACTCCGTTCGGCGCCTCCTCTGCTTCACTGCCTGCTAGCTGCTCTGTTTTCAGAAACCAGACTGCCTCTAGCTGACTAGCTAGGCCCGCTACATGGGCACATGGCGCTTCAATCTTGTACCTCTAAGATCTGGGCATCTGGCTATGTCGTAGTAGTATAAATAACAGTCTGTTCTTATCTACTGTATGTACTATACTGTTAGAAAAAACATATACAGGTAGTTCCTTTTTTTTTTGGGGTTGTGTACTACAGTTTCATGCATCGAACTCAGTCCATTTCATTGACAGTAGTCTGTTCTAACCAACTTCCATGGCCCAATTAAGCAAGCACATGAGGGGAGACATGCAAAATTGTTGTGAGTTAATCAGACATCAGTGAACCAGTGCCTGGAAAGAAATATGAATTTGCAGGGACTTGAATGTTGGCATCATCTACTAGAAACCGCCACTGCTAACCAGAACTTGTAAAAAGAAGTTCCAAGATCATTTTCCACTGCTAACCAGGACACCTGAAAAGGAATTCCAAGTGGAATACGGTTTAAGCATCTGATAGGCCAAGGCCTTTTAAAATATTCTCAAGTTGAACTTCACTTTCTTTCCCTGCCGTTGGTTTATCACACCAACCTTCATTCTTTGTTTTTCCAAACTACTTTGAACGCGCTTCGTCCTACTTTTCTCTACTTGGTGCAAGTTGTCCTATTATGTATCCAAATGTGTAACCGAGTGCAGACAATCATCGTTAAATTTTGAGGGACTGGCCTACCTCTTTTTCCCCTGCAGAGACCAATTATTGGACTTGCCTACCTGTTTTCCCCCTTGAAAGTCTTTGATATCACTACATTCTCTTCAAGTTCTCATCTTGTCTCACTGTATGATTCAGACTCGAGATATCTCTACATCAAAAGGATACCTGCCCATGTGATCCAGTCTAAGCCTCTAAGGTATGTTCCAATAGTTGCTAAGTCAAATCTTTGCTTCTGAACCAAAGTTCATATGTTTAGTCTCTCATGTATGCTGTTATATGTTGAATTTTTTTAAGAGGGAAGGGATACTGCAGATCCTTGAATCCTGATGGCGGAGATTGTCAGCTCTGCACTTGTCCATGAGACAGTCAACCAGCTCATATCCAATCTGGTTCAGAAATATGAGGACAAGGCGGTATCGAGTGCGAACAGAAACCTGGAGAGGCTAGAGATGGCACACATCAGGCTGGAGGCTGCTCTTGAGACGTCAGAAAAGTGGCAGATCAGCGACACATCCTTGTTGCGCTGGCGTGGGAAGCTGAAGCGTGCTGCTCAAGAGTGTGATGAAACGTTGCATAGATGCAAGCAGAGGATCCTAGAAGACGAACATACAGAGGAGGAGGTGAGAAAGTCCTCGTTTCCTGTACGTATAGCACATACTACCAAGTCGTTTGTTTTCTCCATCTTTAGCCCCAACAAAGACGAGTCGAGTAGTTCTGCTGTTCGAAGATTTGAGTGGTTCGCAGATGGTGCTAGCGAGTTCCTCAGATTACTAGAGCTTGGTGGCAGGCCACGCTACCACATGCCCTTTGACCCTCTTGTTAGGCATCTTCTGAATGGCGAGAAACTACAGCACATAATCATTCAGGCAAACAAGCGTCCTTTGTTTCTACAGTTGGTGGCCTATATTAATGCAGGCCATGGAATAGAAGCTAAATTCATCTTGATGCAAACAGATGGTAATGCATCGGAGGATGACTTCTTCTTTTCTTTGATGCTACAACTTTCAGAGAGTACCGACATAGTAGGGATGGCAATTCAGTGCCTGCAGCTGTATGCTCCTCTTTTCAATTTCAAGTCTGCAGTTGAAACAGTTAGGAATAAACTTCTGCAACTACCTACAGAAGATTTCTCATGGGTGCCAGATATTGATACACATCACAAAGAACATTGGGATATTCTTCACAGGTTTGGCACTGATTGGTTTCGCCCATACCCACTATGTTGCAAGCAGCATGATCAACACAAGCTCTGTCATGGTAGTAGAAAGTCAAAGAAGTCAAGATCACCAGATGTTTTTCTGGAACCAGTTATTGAAGTACATCTGCAGTGCCATGTCTCAGTCTTCGACTGCAACCAACATAGGTCCTTAATGTCTGAAACCAAATATTCTGTACAAGATTCTCCATATCTGAAAGTTGGACTTCTATTTGCCCCCCATGGATGTTTAGAAGACATCCTACTTGTGGATAGAACTCCCGCAATACCGGCAATCTACAGCGAGGAGCAGCATTTCTTGCATACAGACTTCACCTTGGGACAACTGGAAGAGACCATGCTGCCAAAGGCAATAGATTACTTCTGCAAGAATGATGAAGCGGCAGTCTACCAAATGCTTTGGAAATTAAAACATGGTGCTGCATATATTCTGGTTGAGAAGGCAAGCATGGGCACACAGAGAACAAGCATGAGAACTTTTCAGGGACCAAGCAAAGGAAAGATGTTGCAATGGCATGATCAGGAGATAGGGAGACAAACAAGTACTATCTTTCAATTCCTCAACCTGTGGGTTGCACACGCTCCTGTCCAGCTGCAAGGCACGATTGTGGACTGGATTCAGAAAGAAAAGGAAAGTCAGTTAGCAGCACTGCAGCTACATCAGAAATTCCAAATCATGTAAGGGAAATGAGGAACACAAGACTGGACATTGGATGTTCAAGGAACAAATCAAGTATTTGGAGTTACCATTCATAGATGAGCAAAAATATGCAGAAAACATAAATGCTCCAAATACAGAGGCATGGGGAGCAAAGCCATGGCATGTAGATCACAAACTGACAATTAGAAGTACTGCACATAACTATTTTTTAGTTTTCTATGGTGCTGCGTGTTTTTCTCCAGCTGATCATATGCTGACATGGTTTTACCATCATATATCAACTGTAATGTGTTTTTAAGATGTGTATAGTTAATTTATATGTGACTTTTAAGAGGGTGGTTATGGACCATGAGCTATTCCATTCCTTTTCAGAGAATTATAAAGATTGGTGTAATGCTCTGTTTTGTTCTAACTTCTAACAGATTGGTGTGATGCTGTGTCTCCTCCATGTCCTAAACTCTGACACTCTGTAAACTATGAGTGGTGACTTGCATTGCCTCTACAGTCTCCAGTGAGGGCAATAAATTCAGGTGGGGAATCATTTTACCCTTTTGTTGACTGTAAAAAAAATGTACTTCACTCCATGGCTGATAATTGCGTCTGCAAACTTTATTTGACTGGAATTTCTCCATTTGACCGTCCTCTGTGCCTGGTGATTTTAGAAAGCAGATAAAACCACAGTTTCCCCGTGCATGGATTGGGCGTGACACTTTTGACTTCTGTTTTGACTGTTCTCCATGGACCATGGGCGTGCCCTTCGTTTCTTGAGCTAAAAAATGCGGAGAACCGCAGCACTGCAGTGGTCTAGTCTCCAAAACTGCAGGCGTTTCTTCACCAAATGCACCACTCTGTCCTAGACACGCCGTGCTCTGCTGACTACCCAGGCGAAGAGGACGACGACTGAACTCTAAGGCATGTGCAGGGAATTCTGGAAGCTTGTCCAGTGCCTTGGATTTGTTCTCAGGGAACTACACATAAGATATTTCCATGAAGCATCCAGTGCCATTCTGTTCACATGGCTAAGTTCCTAGAGTATGCTCTCCTATGGCTTTGCTAGTAAGTAATGACGTGTAGCTTCATCTGGTACAGACTCTCCAAACACCGTGACTTTGCTGAATTCCTTTTTCATTCGTGCACAAAGTAGAAGTGCTCAGGTTGCCATTTGCTTTGTTGTCTGGTCCATGGTCAAATATCACCCCACCCACCATTTGATTTTCTTGCACAAACACGTGCAGAGCGGCAGATTCTCATGTTGCTGTTATGTCAAAGAGATAATTTTTTAGTCATTAATTAAGCCAAAAAACAATCATTAATCAGTATTTTCCTTGTACAAACCAACTCCTGTGCACCGGTCACTACCAGACCCCAGTTGTTGACTTCTCGATGTCTCTTTCCTCTGAAAATCTTGGGCATCACATTCACATTCACGCGAGTCAGGATGGAGTTAATATACTTTTCTATAAAATTTGTGTATACAGGTTAATATATTTTTCTATAAATTTGATCGTTGTACTAAATCTTTGAATTGAGGTTGGATGGAGTATGTGTAGCAATGCTCGGTTAAAAAAAACAGAAATGATAGAAGTATATAAAGAGTTGGACTTTTGGGTACTTATTTGTTATACAGATAAAAAGGAAGAATTAAAAAAGATAGAAAGTAAAATATAAAAATGGATACAACCAGGTTCTGGTCTGACCCCTAGATTTATGATGCACCACTATATACCGTTGTTCCTATTCTGTTCATCCTCTGTGAACAGATGAGATTAGTGTGGCTGATATGAGGAGTGGCAGGATTCAGATCACGTTTAGAAGTTGGCTTACTCCTGAGTTACAAGAATGCTGGGACCATGTTTTACAGGATGTTCAGAATTTTGATCTTCAGGAGGATGAGGACATAGTTCTCTGGAAAATGGAGAAAAACAGGAAGTTTTCTGTGAAATCCTTGTACAATGCTCTTACTAAAAATGATGCTGGCCCTTCTCATAGAATTATTTGGAAGGGTAAGGTACCCCAGAAAATCAAATACTTCATGTGTCTCATGACTAATAATGTTGTGCTCACAAAGGATAATCTAACTAGACGAAAATGGTCTGGGAATCCTGTGTGTCATTTCTGTGATCAGAATGAAACAGTTGATCATTTGTTTTTTACTTGCCCAACTGCCAAGATTATATGGGCAGTGATTGCCAAAGTAAATGGGGCAAACAACATTCCTACGTCTTTGATGCAATGTTGGGAATGGTGTGAAAAATGGCTCCCAGCTGGGAAGAATTTTCATTTATGGGGAGTATCAGCCATCTGTTGGGCTATTTAGAAGGCTCGCAACAAAGCTTGTTTTGATAGGGTTGTCATCAAAAACCCCATCGAGATTCTATGTCATGCTGGGGCGCTAATGCGGTTTTGGACAGGTCTTTATGCTGAGGTGGAAAGAGAGATGCTCATCAATGGAGTAAATACTATGCTTAGGGAGGCGGCAAGGCTTCTCCTCCCCAAGAACACAGCTGGTGATCGGGTCAAGCGTGTGAAGTCTGGCGATAATGATGAAGACAGGAGCCTGTGATGTTTTTTCTACCTAAAAAACGAAGCTGTTGCTGACAATCAACTTTTGGTCGTTCTGCTAGTTGCATGATACATGTTGCATATGAATGTTCTTATGTCCTAGTTGCTGTCTGTCGATCTTTAGCTCGGTTTCAGAATTGAGTGTCCGGTAGTATGCTCTGCCCCAATCTTTGACCCAGAGATATGGGGTGGATATTCGGTTCGGTTAGTGTTCAACCTTCTGGCGTCTGGTCTTACTTTGAACTATCTCATGTATTTCCGTTTATCTTTGAATGAAAATGGAGGGTAACCTCGTGTGGAAAAAAAACATGACATGCTGGGCCAAAACAAAAGTTGTTACTCTTGGCCCGGCCCAGTTCGCAGCGCCACGCGACTGGAGAAGCAGCAAAGGGCTGTAGGTTATGGTACTTGGGCCACACATGGCAGTGGTTTGCCGAGGCGGCTGGCCGGGTTCGTCGGTTGGTCGAGGAGGGTGCGCGGGGCGGCGGCGCCGTCGAGATTCGAGAAGGACGAAGAATGACCGGAGATGGTGGTGGAGATCGCCGTCCGTCGCTACTACGTGCGGTCGCTCTAGAGGTGAGCTCGATTTACTCCCCACCGCAGATGCCACAACCTGCTCTGTGATGAGGTGTTCTGCGATGTTAGCTAGGTTAGGACCTACTGTAGGAGAGAAAGAAAAAGCACAAATTTTCTTCTACTACAGTGGACTTTAGATGTGGTCAATGGTCATGTACTCATGTAGGAGCAAAATCTTCTTTCGGTTAATTGGCTCGGCTGTGCAGCATTCTGATGTCACTACACGTCTGCACTCTCTCATACATCTTACAAGGATATACAGTAGTCCTTCTCTGTGCTCTGAGGTGTATACATATGTTGTCCTTTTGAGTTTTGACTATCGATGATCAGTATTCATCATCTTACAGGATATACAGTAGGAGTATTTGGAATTGTTGCTTTTGTCGGAAACTCAGAAGGTATTTGGAATTCTTTGTTCACGTTCATCAGCAGTGAATGTGGAAGATACACTTGGGCCAACGCAAAAAGTAGCCCAGGTGGCCCACACTCACCGTTCCGCAAGCCCATATGTGAGTCCAAATAGCCAACAATTCACGATTGCTCGTCGTAGTCTTTGCGGGAGACCGGAGCTCGATCGAGGAAGCCCAAAAGAAATACTCTAGCAGATGGGTCAGCCCAAAAACGAGTGTTTGACGGGTGTCAGGGTCATATACTCCTGAATGGCTGCTAGCAGAACCTACCGTGTCTTGTCCTTAGAACCCAAAACCTCGAATAACACGCCCGTTACCATACTGGTTCATGGCTACAATCAACAGTGGTAGTACAGCCAACAGTTGATGTCTATTAAATATCGATAGTATAGCACCACCACACTTGAAATTTTGTTCCAGAAATCTGTCGGACTCAACCTCACGCACTAAGTCTCTACATTCCTTTCTCATGCCCGCTCAGTCTTTCTAGCCTCTCCCATTCCTCTCCCTCTCTCTCCACACCGACAGAGCATCGGCCTCTTTCCTCTCCCTTCACTCTTGCTTATCCTCACTACTATAGGAAATTCATCACCGATGGTTTTGGCCCCTATTGGTAAAAGTCGGCTGTGATAGTCTTCATCATCACCGCCGGTTACGCCCTGGCGGAGCTAATGGGCATCACCACTGGATCAAGGTATGATCCGGCTGATCCAGCGGTAATATCGTTCACTTCATCGCCGCGCCAGAGTCTGACCCGATGGCAATTGGTCACGTACCACTGGCAATTGGTCACGTACCACCGCCAGTGTTGCGGACGATCCGGCGGTGATGACGGGGATAACAACATTGGTTCAGCGTACCATTCGGTGGCGATGATGGGACAACAGCATCGGTCAAGCATACCATCCGGTGGTGATGACAGGGACAACTGCGTTGGTGCGGTGTACCATCCGGCGGCAATGACGAGGACAACAGCATCAGTTCGGCGTACCATCCGGCGGCGATGGATGAGACATCAACGTCGGTTCGGGTTATGATCCGGTGTTGATCTAGGTACCAGCATAGCCGGTCGTTGTTCGATCCGGCGTTGTTGATGCCGGTATCAATGTCGGTCTGACGTACTATGCGGCTATGAAGCCCTCCCCATCACCACCAATTGATTCCATATCCCCAAAGATTGGACAGGCCGACAGTGATACCGCCTTTACCAGAATCAATTGTAATAATAATAGAAATTTTATTTCGATTACACTAGACCCAAGTCGTATACATATACATAATGTCATAACATATACATCACTGCCAAGAAACAGTTCCGCAAAATACATCGAACCACAAGAATGACATGTTGTATAAGTAGAAATAACCAAAAGAAACCGGCATTACAAGGTGAAGAATATTAGCACCTTAATTACATATGACAATTGTCTCCATCAAGATTCACGACTAGGTCCATAATGAAACTACCAAGGTGTTCTTGCAAGTCAAGTGTAGTCAGTCAACACAGTTGAACCTTGACCATAGTTTCTGCAACACAAGAAACATAGTTAAGACACGCATTTGCTATAGACTCAAAATTAGGTCGCTAAATTGACCAAGGGGGAACAAGCTATGAACAGGAGTAGCCATATATATCTTGAACGATGATACTAATGTAATGTAGGACATACCAAATTAATCCAACACAAGGGCTGTGTTGTGATCAAATAGGCCTCCTGTACATGCATAGTGGATAAAAAATTCTAAAGTGGACGATATTTCTTTGCTCTTTTTACTGTACTTCTCAAAGGACTTGTGTAACAAGCTCATCGTTAGAGTGACATATAAAGATCAAAGCTGACAATAATCTAATATTTGGCCCAATGTGGGATAGTAGTAACTATCTACCTTGTCTTACTTGTTCAGCATGACAAATGTTGGATATTGGTCTTGTTGTATCCTCGGAGAGCCGAAAACAGTGAGAGTGCATTCTTGTAAGATGATGTCAAAATGGACATATATAATGGTTGCTGCATTCACAATGTCCCCATGAAAAATAGCTGGGCTAAAACATTAAACATGTAATGTACTACAAAATGAGGCATTTGCAACAAACTTACATGGCATTTTGTAGTCTACAAGTATGGAGGATATCTGACTTGTTAAATAGCAAGGCCTTTGTCAATTCATCTAACAACGATCACTGGCCGGGTTTAAGAACCCTATCTCAACCTGCATGTGCACACAACAATCAAGAATGAGAAGCCAGCTCCAAAATCAAGAAGCACTCTAAAACGAAGAAGGTTGATTTTTGTCACAATTTAACTACAACAACTAAGGTAGCTACACAAAAAGGGTTGTTAGTTACCAACCTTAGAACATCCTTTGAAAATTAACAACTTTCACTAGCAAATGGTAGCTCAAAATGGTGGGAGGAGCCACGGCTGAATAAAAGTTGAGAGTGAATGAAGAAGAGGAGGGAAATGAGGTTTTCATTGGTCTTGCAACCGTTTACCACCGCCGGGTTTAACGGACAGACGATGGTGATATCCATTTTTTACCACCGAAGCACAGAGTATGGTATTCAGTGTTGAAACAAACCGGTGGTAAAATTTCTTATCACCGTCAGTATTACGAGCGGTAAATTGACTTGAATTATTGCAAGTTTCACCGCCGGATCATACGACCAGCCGACGATGCTACCTTCTTTCAACATTAGATCTAACGGTGGTTCATCCATCCATCTACAAACCATCGATGAAAAAATCTTATCTATGACAATTTATTCATGCATCGTGCATTGGACGAATAGCCAGTGGTGCTAAATGTTTTACAACCGGTTCGACACACGATACGGTGGTGAAGACCAGCAGTTTGTTCACCGGATCATACGCCGAGACGGTGGTGAAAACTTTTTTCACCGCCTGTTGATCAACCAGAGGTGTTGTCGCTAGCGGTGCTGGCTATTGTTGTGAAGGAGACGGGTTTGCTGCCACTTGGGGGACCATGCATGTCAACAGGTCGTCGCTGACTTCCATTATGATGTCTCCCGTGATTGATGATTGAGGCTCCATCATCTTCAAATTGAGGAAGGTGCGGCCTACAGATGCCATGGCGTTCTTTGTGTCTACCTCCAGTTGCTTGATTGCCGCCTGTTGAGGTCGTTAACGTCAACAATATATAGTGAAATAAACATGAGAGAATGATCAAAATACATGAAAACATAGAAGACTAGGGTGTTATCTGACGAATTCCATGAGCTTTGTTGAATTTTAATGTTTGCAGGGAGTTATGCAGAAAAGTGAAGAGAGATACCTAATTATTAAAAGAATTTTTAGAATTTCACCACGAGATAAATACTAATATATTATAGAAGACCCCAGAAGATATCGGAACGAAAAGGAGGCCGAGTGCCTGCCAGGTGGGGCCGGTCGGCCAGGGGCCCCTTCTCCTCCCTTCCACAAGCTTCTAGAGTATTCTTCTACCGACTTTGAGGATCAATCCTAGCCCTACATGAAGTCAGTTTGATCCAATGGCTCGCGTGTGTCCCACCGGGGTATAAATACAGGGGCAGACCCCCCTGAAGGCATCAAGTCATTTGAAGATCAGTTCATCCAGAGCCAGAAACCCTAGATCATCAGAGTTCCTCTAGTTCATAGCTTTAGCATAGTTAGATCAGGTCTAGAGGAAGTCAAGCTGAGTCAACCTAGCTTCAATTCCCGATTGTTGGCGAGCGTGGAGTTTTAGTAATGTTCTAGTTCTCCGCTCTTATTGTAATTCTATCTTTGCACAATTATTACAATGTCAACATTATTCTTCATCTTTATTACTTTCTTGAATGCATCGTTCATTGTCTACTTCAATTCTAGTATAGTTAGGTTGTTATTTAGTTCGATCACATGTTCGTATAGCGCTCGTCTATTTGGCCATAAGATGAGTGGTATGCATTATGTAAGCGTGGTGCTTAGATGTTTTGCATATCTGTGGATGCCTCCAGTTGTTCAGGGTCGTGTGGTAGATCGTGGGTGTGACTTTTATCGGCCCATTGAGTCCTCTATAGTCCTCCCCCTGTGCAGTTGATTATTGGTAGAGCAGCATTGTCTGGTTAAGAATATATTCATATATCAGAGGTTTCTGAACTCAACTTCTCCTATTCATGACTCTATTGTGGTTGGGACATATGGTATTATTACTTGACGATGATTATTAGTTGTAGTAGCTTGACATGTAACTTGAATACTTAGGAATTATTCCTCTAATATTTTGATTGGATTACGTTATTAGTAATAGTTAGGGAGCTCGGAGTATATCTACTTATTTATTTATGATGACTGATCATTATATATATATACATCAGTCATCATGACTTATCCCTGTTATTGAGTAAGAGTGCATAACATTGGTTTACTCTTTTTATCATGAATATAAAGTTTACCAATACTCTAGGATAGAAGTTTAGCTAGACATTTCTAGTGGTAAAATTATAAATGACAACCTGGTAATACTCTAGGTAAAATGCTAAAATGGTATAATTATCTGTCCGCTTGCAGATGTTCTTAATTCTTCTTAATCTTAATTGAGCATATCTTTATATCATTTATATTTCTGCCTAGTCATATGAAATTATAGTGCCACTTATATACTTCTAAGCTTTATTCATTAGGGATGACAACCTAGTTCCATGCTAAGAAGTATAGGTAAATATAAAAGGTGACTATTATTTAGAGACATGTTAATTTATTATCATGCATTTTTAGAGCCGTTGCTATTTAGCGATTGCGTTAATTAATGTCAACACCGCCGCACGTTCGATGACTGAGAGGGTTGTTTTGGTTGCTGCACCGTCGGTTGCGCATGTATGTTCAACTGCGGTTGTCGATGGAGGTTAGGAACTTCTACACCTCGTTGAATTGCTCGCCGATCTGGTTGAGGAAGTTGTTGATCAACTGGCTGAGCTCCATGGTGACGATGTCGTTGCCGCTGGATCCCATCTAATTGTCTGTTGTCATGATGGTGTTGTGCCGAGGATCAGGCTGGTCTCTGGATACCAGGTGTCACGTCCCTTTACCGGGGGTGCTAGTTTGGAGCGGCAAGGGCAGGGGCGTGGGCGGTTGCAGCGCTGTAGCAGGGCGCTAGGGCGGTGGCAGCGTGAGTGCAGGGAGGGGAGAGAGGGTGGCGGTGCAGTAGAGAGGAGAAAGGGTAGGGAAGAGCGTTTATTTCCTTACTTAAGATGGAATGGTTACATTGCCCCTCTATTTATAGTCCTGGGAGACTTGACCCCTAAGCAATCTAAACTTATCTTCCAAGAAACTACGGAAAGAGTCCTTATAGATTTGGACTGCTTTCTTTACAAGCAAAACTATTTATTTCCTAACAAATCCTGATCCATTTTATGTAGGCAAATCTCTATTTATTTTCTACCTTTTCCGACTTCCCCTTTTTATTCTGGATCGCCTCAGTTGCCGTGAGCAGGGAGGCCCTCGGACCGGCCAGGGCTAGGTCGCAGGCTCCTCTTGGCCCATTTAGCCTGATGAGGGGCCCACATTTAGGCGCGTGGCAGTGTGACAATGACAAGTGCGTGTGAATCAGCATAACCTGGGCGGTTCTGCCATAGGAACCAACTCCTCTTAATGGATTTCAAAGTGTTTACCCCAAACAATATGGGTTTAGAAGAAAGAGTGATGATACGAGCACAACTAATTTTTGACCCTATTGCATCGCTTCACTTTGCATCAAACACAAATCTGATGCAATAAGTGGCTACTATTGCATCAATTTTTGACCCTATTGCATCACTTCACCTTGCATCAAACACAAATCTAATGCAATAAGTGGATGCTATTGCATCAAACACAAATCTAATGCAATAAGAACCCGATGCCTCGACTATCGTGCCAAGTCTTTACTTTTCATGCAAGAGGGGTTGTGCAAGCATAGCCCCTCTGGGATCCTCTAGAAGTGCATCCCATCAAGTACAGGGAGACAAGTCCTCCATGACATCCATGCCAGGGTCTGTGGCCATCATGTCGCGCTGAGGTTGTTAGTGGGAAAATCCTAGCAATAGGGCATCTATTGGACGACTGCGATATCCGATGTCGACCAGCTCATATGTTAGTACAAAGGCAGCTAGTTCTACACCCGGTAGACCCATTTCCCCGCATAGGAGCTCTAAATGATCGCCATCACCTTTCATGGTGCGGGGGCTCAATCTGGTTGGAACTTAAATAAGGCACCTAGGGGCTGGACGTATCTTCTCATTGCGGTCGACAAGTTCACCACGTGGATCAAGGCTAAGGCAATCGTCATGGTCACATGCGTCTAGGCGCTCGAGTTCTTCTTTGACATCGTCTATAGCTTTGGAGTCCCCAACACCATAGATAATATGGTACATAATTCAATGAAAACCTTTCTTTCGTTTCTACAATGATTACACCATTTGAGTCAATTAGGCCTTGGTGGTGCATCCCCTGACAATGGGCAAATCAAACACACCAATGGAATGGTGTTGCAAGGGTTGAAGCCTCCAATCTTTGATACGCTCAATAAATTCACCAAGCAGTGGGTTGTTGAGCTACCGTCGGTACTCTAGAGCCTGAAGATGACCCCAGCCATTCAATCGGCTTCATCCCTTTCTTCATTGTGTACGGTGCCGACGTGTAAGGACCTCTAGGATGGCTAGAGGGGTGAATAACCTATTTAAAACCTTCAATGACAACAACAAAACTAGGCACAAGGTTTAGTACAAAAGGTGATCCATAATATTTCCATGCACCTAGCCTAGCTAGCGAAGCAAGCCTTCCTATACAATTCAAGAAGATCAACTATATAACAACTAATGCATACAAGCTACTCGAATTGAATAATTCAACTAACCGAGCTACAGAAGCTAGCAACTACTTGATACATCTACTCAACTAGTAGAGCTACTCTAAATACTACATAAGCAAAATATGATCAATTGAGTAACAAGTGTAGTAAGGGGAAAAAGAGCAGGGAAAGAAACACAAAGAATTTTCCACCTAAGGTTCAGTTGCTTGCTGGCAACCTATGTCCCTTGGACTACCACTACTCACAAGCCTAGCAAGCCCTCAAGCTTGGCCACGACATGGTCACTTGTCTACGAGCTAGTGAAGTCAACAAGGCACTCCAACAAGCCTCTAGATTCCACTAAGGGTTGCTCTTGCTATCTCAGCGAGGATGAGAACCAAGCCTCTCACAACCAATCGATCAAAGCCCTAGCACAAACACCAAGTGGTGCTCAATGATCTCCACAAGCTCCAAGACATCTAGGTGGTGGCAACCACTAGGAGTAGCAAGAATATTGTAGCCACCATGCTTTCCTAGTGCCACAAGATGCTAACTCTTTAAAGCAATGCACTAGATCACTCCTAATCTCACTCAAATGCTATATCAAGCAATCCTATGTGAGTGGAGTGTGTTATTGAGCTTTATTTGTATGCAAGTATCAACCTAGGGTGCCAAGAGTTGAGAAATATCCACACACACATATCTATTTGTAGCCCCCCTCAAAGGAACTAGTTGTTATGCACTTGAGGGGCATTACGCGCGGTCACTAGGAAACTCTGGTGACCACCGGAGAAAGGAGCGTGACATCCAATGACTATATTTGAACAGTCAACTAGCTATTGGAGTAGCTCAAGCTCCAGTGTCCCACTGAGATAGCCACCAGAGAAATCCGGTGGATACTCGCTGCTCTCAAGAAAATTTATAGAGGATAAAAATCTAGGAGCCTAAGCTCTGAAGGTCCACCAAAGAAATCCGGTGGCTCTAGGAGCTCTCTATAGAGAGGTCTAGGAGCCACTAGAAAAGTCCAGTGTTGCCCAGCTCCCCTCACCAACTAAAGCGCTAGTCACTTTTAATTTTTCCCATGACTCTCCATACTTCACCACTTGTCCCTAGGTGGATCCTATTCTCCAGTGCCCTGTCTTAGGCACCACCGGAGAAATCTGATGAACCACAAAACAAAGCAAACAGTTAGCTAGAGGAGCTGAGGCCAAGCCTAAGCTCTAGTGACTTCGAGGACTATGCACTAGATAAATCCGATGGCCTACAAAACCCCCCAAATAGCTCTCTCTTGAACCATTTTTTCAATAGTGGTAACACCCAAACTGTGCTCCAATAAACACCAACATCTAAATCACATGAGTTAGCATTTTCAAAACATTTTCACTTGCTTCCTCAGCATGTTAGTAGATCCAATGCACATGAATTTGTTAGTCATCACCTAGTGGCAGTAGATAACCGTAATCACCTTAGAGTTCCCCCTTAATAGTACGAGTATCTATCCTAAACTTGACCATGCACTCTATTGCACCTTGGACGGCAAAAGCAAAGCCCTATTGATATACCTTTGCCTTCGGCCTTTGCTTCCAACTCCACTCCTTCTCATGTTGAGCACTTCCTTCTTGTGGTAAGCATCATCTCCTCCATCCTCTAGCCTTGTTCAACTACAAGTGTGGACCTAGCTTAATCATCTCCATTGAATGCATTAATCCACTAGTTGTCACTCAATTACTAAAATCAAACTAGGGCTTTCATCAGGCCATGTTGGCCACCAATCTCGACTACGGCTCGCCTAGAATCACAGCCTACAACGAGCACTAGTCAAAGGAGATATGAGAGGATGCTGTCAACTAGCTCGACGAACTCCGTGACGTCGCTCTCCTCCGATCAGCAAAATATCACAAGGGTGTTTTGCAACAATGCAAAGACAGAAATAGCTAGGCCCAGTTAGGTTGCAATAGGTACCAATGGCAATGAACTCACATTCCTTGCCCCTTGTTGCAAGTGATAGCATGCTCTAAATTTTGTTCATTGATTTAACCTTTCATTGAAATTGATAACTTGATATGCTTATTGCCAAGAAGTGGAGCATGACTTATAGAACATCTGTTGCCATAAGTTTGTTATTGCCATAGCAGTAGTGTCATTGTTATAGAACCTTTTGCCACATGCATCAATTTGTTGCAAGTTTTTTTACTACCACACGACACATTTCGTTGCAATAGAAATTATTACCAAGATTATATTTTGGATACAGTATGTTTTATTGCAATAGGAAATGTTTGGTGGCTAGATATTAATGAAATGAGGTTAGTTGTAAATAACACTTATAGCATTAATAAATGTATGTGACAATAAGGGTTGCATGGCAATGAAAGGGCATTGAAGTAATAAGCAATGTATAGCAATAATATAATAATTCAAGGCAATGCAAATTACAATTCATATATCAATGACCCATTGTTGCAATACAGTTGTATTAGTGAGATATAAATTGCAAAATGCCATATATGAAATCGATCCATCTTTAAATGTCTGACAATTATTTGAAACTAAAAAGAGTATCATGTCAAGTGACTGGCGAATAATACAAGAGTATAATGCCAAAAGAAATCTCCATGGTCCATCTTTGTTCATATAGCATGTTCTAGATTGAAGAGTTGCTCTGAGAATGCTTGAACCTTAGCGACCCGCTCACTTTCTACTTTCTATGCAACACAAGCATAAAATTGGCATATATTACTAAAATAGGCAAACTCATCCATGCAAGAAATCTCTAGAACTTGGGTTATAACAAGGTTCTAAGTGATATTACAAAAATTTGGGTAAAGTTACTATAGAATTATCTTATAGAATCAGGAAAGCTAAACAAAACTTTCAGCATGGATTAACAAAAATAGACACCTACTCCCTTTGTCCTGTAGTATAGTGCATTCTAGGAATTTTAGGACAAATTAAGAGAGAACATAAAAGACGCATGTACCCTCATTTTATTCCCTAATCATACACTATCATCAACATGATTGATGGTGATTGGTTGATAAATGGAAAGTATTAATTGCAAAGTTGGTCTTTGTCCTCTAGAGAATGCATTATATTTGAAGAAAAATTTTGAATGTAGAATGCACTATATTACAGGATGAAGGGAGTAATGCTTTATGGATAAAAAATGTTCTTGTAATATAGTCGGTGGACCCTGGCAGAGGGGGCACTGGATCTTAGGGTTGCACCCTGGCTGTTCTACAGAGAGGCTCGGAGAAGCGGCACTGGAGCATGGTTCATCCAACGACTATATGACCGTTTGAATATAGTCGTTGTTGGGTATCAAATGGGCGTCAAATGTTTTTTTTATCTAGTGACCATCAGACATTTCCAATGGTCCTGCAAAACCTGGCTTTAAGTCCTAGTAACTAGTTGGTTGGTGTGGGCTTTATATATGTGGTCGGCCATTTGAGGGAGTTGAGCGCTTTGTGAACCCAACCACAAATATAGGAGCCAAAGTTAGGCCTCTACTCACATATGCATAGTTGAGATCGCATTCGTGGTGAGATTGGAGTGATCTAGTGCTTTTGCTTGAGAGAGATATCATCTAGTGGAACTAGTGATTGGTTTGCAAGCTTGATAGCTTGTTACTCTTGGAGGTTGCCACCTCTAGTTGCTTGGTGGATAGTGGTTCCGTTGTAGCACTGTGGGAATATTTTGCAGTAGCTATGTAGGAGGATTTGTGCAGGGCTATTATGCTCATCCCCACAGGAGATCGTGAAGAGCAACTCTAGTAGAAGCAAGGCATGGAGAGTACCTTGGGGATCCATCGACTTATATATACACGAGTGCCCATGTTGAGGGCTGAGCATTGTGTGTTTGTGAGGCTCGACTAAAGGGGTCTAAAGGGAGTATGCAGTTGTCTAAAGTTGTCTCATGTTTGGTGGGGTCTAAAGGGACTCACCTCAATGGGGAGTATGCGGTTGGCAAGCCACCAAACATCGGGAGAAAAATCACCGTGTCATCGTTATATCCTATTTGGTTTGCAACACCCTACCACTACATATTTACTTGAACATTTTGTGCTAGTGTTGTTGCCCTTGTGCTTGTGGAGCTCGACTAGTTGAGTAGCTTTCTCGAGTAGTGTTTACTAGTGTAGCTTGTTCTTAGTGTTTAACTTTTGCTCATTAGTACATGTAGGAGCTCCCTCATGCTTGCTTGAGTTCTAGTTGCTTAGGTTTGTGCGAGCTTGTATACGGGACTTGTATAGATGAGATCTCACTAGCTCAGTATCCTAGTTACTATCTTGTGTAGGATCTTTACGGGGTGCTTGTGAATTTAGACAGAGGAGTGTACTTGTGGCTAGACAAATAGTTTAATTCCGCATTTATTTTAGCTAGCCTTGGCACTTAAGTTCTAGAAACAACTATTCACCCCCTCTAGCCGGGAGGAGTGGGATGGTGCGCGGCTGCAGCGCCGAGCGCCGTGGGAGGAGTGCAGGCCGTCGGAGAGGACGGATGACGCGTTGCCACCTGTTCCCACCACACACACATCCGCTCTCGAGGAGTCGAGGTAGTGTCGATTTGTTCCCAAATGCCTACCACACGGTCTAGAATGTGTTCCGTTCCGATTGCGGCAGGAGTAGAGTAGCCTGGCTTAGGGCCCATTCGGTACAACTCTCCTCCACTGGTGGAGTAGCTTTTTCTACCTTCGGCTGGTGTAGCAATTTCACTGGTGTAGCTGGAGTTATTTTAAAAATAAGTTTGGAAAAACAGTTTCTTTTGATTATTAAAAACAATGAAATGAGTATAATACCCCTTTGTTATTTCTTTCTTTTGTTCTTGCCTAGCCTATTTAAATAATATAAAAGCCCACCATCCGTTCTTCCTCCCCGCACGGTTGTCGATGATTCTGCCCCTCACACGCCTTGCCCCCACTACTTTGCACCGATGACTCCCGACGCCGCACCTTGCCTGCACAGCTGGCAACTCCGCTTCGTCCGTCTGCGCCCGCCCATAGTTCTCAATATTGGCCGAAAACCCAGTGAAAACCGGTCAATACTGGTCCCCTCCAGTATTTGCTGGTTTCGGCTAGTTTTGACAGGTATCGAATGATATTGGAAATTGTGATTAAAGTTTGGCCAAATTTTGACAGGTATTAGACCGGTATTGGCGAAATTTTGGCCGAATATCGGTCTACCGGTTTTACTGGCCCCCTCCAGTATTTTTGCTTACACCGAAATCCAAAATTATGCTGCCCGCCCAGACAACTCATAGCGCTGCGCCTCGCCCGCAGGGCCTGGCAACTCTGCTCCGGTCCATCCATGCCGCAATTCAGGGTCCACGCCAGCGACTTTGCCCCACCTCTGCTACACCGACCATGCGCCGCCACCTTGCCATGGCCTGCCTACGAATTTGGTGCAGGAGGGCAAAAGGGGGTCATCTGACACCAGCACGCTACGAGAAGACGATTTCAGGAGCTCCTCGCGAGGAGCACTTCCCATTTTGGCCCGTTTGGTGGAGCAAAACAGCTTCGGGAGCTGCCCAAGAATCTCTATCAAACTGGAGGGACTGTGATCGAACTAGCCTATGAGAAACAGTAAAGCACAAATAATGAATGGCTCGCATGTGCGCGGCAATCTTAATTAATACCTTAGATATATATAGGATCGTTCGTTCTTTTAGCTTGATGCCTTGATGGCATTATGATTTTCTCTGGCGTATTTCTGATCCATTTTACGGCATCAAGAAATTAGGTGGAACTTTCGTGAGGGACTGAGGCAATCAGGCATCGGTCATCAGACCAGGGTGACATGAAAATGAATTGACAAAGACTCATATAAATTTGCCAGTGACAGGCAGCCATGACTTTTCCATGTTCCTTGTGTACTGCTGTGTGCTGTGTGTGGATGAAACATTTTCATCAGTCTGTCTTTCACTCTCTTTTCCTGTCGTTGTGAAGCTTGTGAAGCCAGTCTTCATTTGATTTTTTTTCATACGACGACTTAGCTGTACCTCTTGCACTTTCATTCCTTTAATGCCTGAGTGGGACTCTCGTATTATTTACTCGATTCTGATATAACAAGCCTTCTTGGCTACTACAAATTTTCCCTTCAGAAACCAAACCAACCACACCTTGCTATCGGGCTTGTCTTTTCCCCCATCAAACTCAGTCCTGGACATCACAGTCGTCTCTGTAAGTTCTTGTCTTGCCACGCAGTATGATTTTACCCAAGATGCCTACCCGGATTCAAGTAATTGACTTGATGTGGGTACTGTCAATTTTTCTAGATTTATTTAAGGATTTAGCAGCGGTAGTCGACGTGCCAATCGACAATGCAACACATATGGTGATTCATCAATTTCGAAATTTGCTAGCTCAATCTTTCGAATGTGATCATATATAGGGTAGGGTGTGGGCACGCGTTTATAAGGGTGAGTATACACATATCTATGTGAGTGTCACTACTACGAAAAAGGATATGTAGTGACACCTAGTTTTTTCACTAGGGCGGCTTAATCACTAGCCTCCCCTATAGTGCATATGCTCAGGCCCCACTAAGCCAGCCGCCCCTACAAAGATTATTAGAGGCAGCTGGTATGATCTGGCGCCTTGAAAATGGGTGGATTTTCAAGGGTGGCTGATAATACCAGCCGCTACTAATCCATTTGTAGGGGCGGCTAGCTATTGTGCTGTCCCTGCTAATGTTGTATGGTGTTTGTAGCAACCCCCTTCTTTATCCTTGGGACATTTACTGCTACCCAAGAAGAAAGGAAGGGAGCCTTTGGGGTACCTCCCAAAAATTGCACTTTTAATGAGGGAGGTTTTGGTTTCAATTCCTTAGGTGAAGGAGGTTGTATAAGGTA
Organism: Saccharum hybrid cultivar R570; assembly: GCA_038087645.1. NCBI lineage: Eukaryota > Viridiplantae > Streptophyta > Magnoliopsida > Poales > Poaceae > Saccharum > Saccharum hybrid cultivar. Next base: position 4,535,636 of record JAQSUU010000368.1, read on the forward strand.
AGTAAATCTTATTCCAAACTTCTCTTCGAAGTTTTAATGGTAGATTAGTGCTTAATTAGGGTTTTGATTTTCTCTCTCTTGTATGGTTGTTGAGGCATTTATGGAGGAAACTAAACCAAAATTTTGAAGATACTAGGGTAAATTTATTAGGGGAACAAGATTATACGCATATTTAGTGGTCCTTTCTTGATTTTATGGACTACTAATTAGTTTTCAAGTAGGGATTTGGTTTAGACGTAGATCTAGATCTAGATCTAGAACTAGGGTTTGGGATTATAATTTTTTATTATTAACATTCATATTATTTTTGTTTGAGAAATGAGATTAAGTTTGCATGATGAATAGTGGGTAAAATATTAATCACCGCTAATTATTTTCTTTGAAATTGTTTATTAGAAAGTGGAAAATATTTGTTTATTGCTAAATTAGCTTGTTAATGAGGTTGTTTCTCTTTTTCTCTCTTGCATCATGGTTGAGAAGCATCATTTATATAATTGAATAAGAATGGCCTTCCACAAATATATTGTTATATACTATTTATATTTTCTAGTTATTATATATTGATTCTTATATATGTGTGAATTAATCCTTTATTTTTTTCTTTGATCGATTTCCTAAAAGATGGACTACAAGAACTCTTGGATGTTTGGTTCACTAAGGTAGAAGCCAGGTTTCTGCGCTGATTTGGATTAATTTATTGAAGCCGCAAAGAAGCATGCAACGACGACCCAGAATAAAACCGAAATTATTTGTTTCTGTAGCGATTGCAAGAACTATCTCCCATGGAAAGATGTGACTATCATCATATCACACCTGATTGTGTGAGGATTTGATAAGGACTACACAATTTGGATCCATCATGGTGAAATAGTCGCTAACGTTGATCCAGAAGAACAAGCAGAAAATACCGAGGCCCATGATTACATGGGCGCATTTATAGCTGAGCTTGATGCAAAAATGCATGGACATGAAGAAGGTGGTGGTGATGGTGGTTAGGATGAACCTTGAAAAATTCATACAACCAGGATATAGCTCACGCTTAGCATCTTCAATCAGTTGTTTGAACTGTGATGCAACATTCTCATTTCCATCTTCAGGTCTATCCTCATTTCCATGTTGTTCAGACCTGATGAGTTTCCCTAACATCCCATCAAGTCCACAATCATTAGTGTGCTCAGGTACAGAAGAATCAACATTTGCATCCTCAACTACTGCTTTGCTATCCTCTCCATGATCTATCCACCTGGTATATGTGCTGGACATGCCACTGAGCAGTAGGTGCCTCTCCACTTCATTTTGCTGGAGAGATTGATTGTTCATACATTGTTGACATGGGCACAAAATCTTCTCAGCCTCAGTAAACCTCTCTCTGACAAAGTTCATGAATGACCGGACACCACAAATATACTGAGGCGTAAACATAGCACCATGAATCCAACGTCTGTCCATCTACATAAAAAAACGCACAAAATACATAAATCTTCATTTCAACCACTACATCAACTGATAGATGACATCGCTGAATAACATCTCTAAATTCACTAGTTTATAACCAAGCTTGAGGTTAGCCGTGTGTGGTCGATCTGTGAGACAGGAATTGCTCCCTCATGCTTGCTTGAGTTCTAGTTGCTTAGGTTTGTGTGAGCTTGTATACGGGACTTGTATAGATGAGCTCTCACTAGCTCAGTATCCTAGTTACTATCTTGTGTAGGATCTTTATGGGGTGCTTGTGAATTTAGACAGAGGAGTGTACTTGTGGCTAGACAATTAGTTTAATTCCGCATTTATTTTAGCTAGCCTTGGCACTTAAGTTCTAGAAACAACTATTCACCCCCTCTAGCCAGGAGGAGTGGGATGGTGCGCGGCTGCAGCGCCGAGCGCCGTGGGAGGAGTGCAGGCCGTCGGAGAGGACGGACGACGCGTTGCCACCTGTTCCCACCACACACACATCCGCTCTCGAGGAGTCGAGGTAGTGTCGATTTGTTCCCAAATGCCTACCACACGGTCTAGAATGTGTTTCGTTCCGATTGCGGCAGGAGTAGAGTAGCCTGGCTTAGGGCCCATTCGGTACAACTCTCCTCCACTGGTGGAGTAGCTTTTTCTACCTTCGGCTGGTGTAGCAATTTCACTGGTGTAGCTGGAGTTATTTTAAAAATAAGTTTGGAAAAACAGTTTCTTTTGATTATTAAAAACAATGAAATGAGTATAATACCCCTTTGTTTTTTCTTTCTTTTGTTCTTGCCTAGCCTATTTAAATAATATAAAAGCCCACCATCCGTTCTTCCTCCCCGCACGGTTGTCGATGATTCTGCCCCTCACACGCCTTGCCCCCACTACTTCGCACCGATGACTCCCGACGCCGCACCTTGCCCGCACGGCTGGCAACTCCGCTTCGTCCGTCTGCGCCTGCCCATAGTTCTCAATACTGGCCGCAACCAGTGAAAACCGGTCAATACTGGTACCCTCCGGTATTTGCTGGTTTCGGCTAGTTTTGACAGGTATCGAATGATATTGGAAATTGTGATTAAAGTTTGGCCAAATTTTGACAGGTATTAGACCGGTATTGGCGAAATTTTGGGCCGAATATCGGTCTACCGGTTTTACTGGCCCCCTCCAGTATTTTTGCTTACATCGAAATCCAAAATTATGCTGCCCGCCCAGACAACTCATAGCGCTGCGCCTCGCCCGCAGGGCCTGGCAACTCTGCACCGGTCCATCCATGCCGCAATTCAGGGTCCACGCCAGCGACTTTGCCCACCTCTGCTACACCGACCATGCGCCGCCACCTTGCCATGGCCTGCCTACGAATTTGGTGCAGGAGGGCAAAAGGGGGTCATCTGACACCAGCACGCTATGAGAAGACGATTTCAGGAGCTCCTCGCGAGGAGCACTTCCCATTTTGGCCCGTTTGGTGGAGCAAAACAGCTTCGGGAGCTGCCCAAGAATCTCTATCAAACTGGAGGGACTGTGATCGAACTAGTCTATGAGAAACAGTAAAGCACAAATAATGAATGGCTCGCATGTGCGCGGCAATCTTAATTAATACCGTAGATATATATAGGATCGTTCGTTCTTTTAGCTTGATGCCTTGATGGCATTATGATTTTCTCTGGCGTATTTCTGATCCATTTTACGGCATCAAGAAATTTAGGTGGAACTTTCGTGAGGGACTGAGGCAATCAGGCATCGGTCATCAGACCAGGGTGACATGAAAATGAATTGACAAAGACTCATATAAATTTGCCTGTGACAGGCAGCCATGACTTTTCCATGTTCCTTGTGTACTGCTGTGTGCTGTGTGTGGATGAAACATTTTCATCAGTCTGTCTTTCACTCTCTTTTCCTGTCGTTGTGAAGCTTGTGAAGCCAGTCTTCATTTGATTTTTTTTCATACGACGACTTAGCTGCACCTCTTGCACTTTCATTCCTTTAATGCCTGAGTGGGGACTCTCGTATTATTTACTCGATTCTGATATAACAAGCCTTCTTGGCTACTACAAATTTTCCCTTCAGAAACCAAACCAACCACACCTTGCTATCGGGCTTGTCTTTTCCCCCATCAAACTCAGTCCTGGACATCACAGTCGTCTCTGTAAGTTCTTGTCTTGCCACGCAGTATGATTTTACCCAAGATGCCTACCCGGATTCAAGTAATTGACTTGATGTGGGTGCTGTCAATTTTTCTAGATTTATTTAAGGATTTAGCAGCGGTAGTCGACGTGCCAATCGACAATGCAACACATATGGTGATTCATCAATTTCGAAATTTGCTAGCTCAATCTTTCGAATGTGATCATATATAGGGTAGGGTGTGGGCACGCGTTTATAAGGGTGAGGTACACGCATATCTATGTGAGTGTCACTACTACGAAAAAGGATATGTAGAGACACCTAGTTTTTTCACTAGGGCGGCTTAATCACTACCCTCCCCTATAGTGCATATGCTCAGGCCCCACTAAGCCAGCCGCCCCTACAAAGATTATTAGAGGCAGCTGGTATGATCTGGCACCTTGAAAATGGGTGGATTTTCAGGGGTGGCTGATAATACCAGCCGCTACTAATCCATTTGTAGGGGCGGCTAGCTATTGTGCTGTCCCTGCTAATGTTGTATGGTGTTTGTAGCAACCCCCTTCTTTATCCTTGGGACATTTACTGCTACCCAAGAAGAAAGGAAGGGGGCCTTTGGGGTACCTCCCAAAAATTGCACTTTTAATGAGGGAGGTTTTGGTTTCAATTCCTTAGGTGAAGGAGGTTGTATAAGGTAAGTAAATCTTATTCCAAACTTCTCTTCGAAGTTTTAATGGTAGATTAGTGCTTAATTAGGGTTTTGATTTTCTCTCTCTTGTATGGTTGTTGAGGCATTTATGGAGGAAACTAAACCAAAATTTTGAAGATACTAGGGTAAATTTATTAGGGGAACAAGATTATACGCATATTTAGTGGTCCTTTCTTGATTTTATGGACTACTAATTAGTTTTCAAGTAGGGATTTGGTTTAGACGTAGATCTAGATCTAGATCTAGAACTAGGGTTTGGGATTATAATTTTTTATTATTAACATTCATATTATTTTTGTTTGAGAAATGAGATTAAGTTTGCATGATGAATAGTGGGTAAAATATTAATCGCCGCTAATTATTTTCTTTGAAATTGTTTATTAGAAAGTGGAAAATATTTGTTTATTGCTAAATTAGCTTGTTAATGAGGTTGTTTCTCTTTTTCTCTCTTGCATCGTGGTTGAGAAGCATCATTTATATAATTGAATAAGAATGGCCTTCCACAATTATATTGTTATATACTATTTATATTTTCTAGTTATTATATATTGATTCTTATATATGTGTGAATTAATCCTTTATTTTTTCTTTGATCGATTTCCTAAAAGATGGACTACAAGAACTCTTGGATGTTTGGTTCACTAAACATCCTCACAGACAGGTAGGTGTCACCTGCCAGCGCTAGTCCCCTGCTTCTCAGTCCCACAGCGAGCACAACACGTAGGAATGACGTGGGCGCTCACGTCAACGCCATGTTGAATGTTAGATCCATGACGTCCCCATGAGTCCGTCATATATTTACTACACAGGTGCCAAAACGATCCGTGACGTCTAACCGTGACGATAATTTAGCCGATCGTCATAGATCTATCACCTTGAACTTGAATCGTCACAGATGACTAAATTCTATGATAATTTGGTAGAAGGTCACGGTAAACCGTCATGAATAAGGTTTTTCTTGTAAACCGGGATGACACAGCGGCACAAGTTTGAGGACCGCCAGTGTACTTTACTCTTTTAAAAATAAGATATAAAAAAGGATTATAAAAATAAAAAAACTGAGATACAAGTAGTGTTTTGTAACTCCATGCATTCGAAATTATAAGACATTTTGAATTTTCTATATACATAGCTTATGTCTATCGTACATAGTAAAATTAATATATATAGAAAAGATAAAACATCTTAGGGAGGGAGTAGTTAGCAAGCAGCCAAAGTTGACCAGTTCAGTATGTGTAGAAAAATAAATTTGACAACAACCTTTTGCCTAAACCCGGGCCGTGTGGTCACTGGAATTGACTAATAAGTTGCACTTACTTATATGTAAAGCCAGAAACGTTCGGACAGCAGACCACATATTTCATAGAAAAAGAAGTTATAATCCAAAAGCCTAAAGAAGAGCATTGGTGAAGAAGCTCATCTCGTCATGAGCCACGGCGCAATGATTCCATTGCTGCTGCGTGCACTTCTCGGGATTCAATTGGTGGCTGCAGCATCGGAAGTCGTCCTTGGAAGCCAAAAGGGCAATGGCACAGTTCCCTCCGTCGCCTCCCTCGCGGGTTGCAAGACGAGCTGTGGGGACTTGACCTTCAGCTATCCCTTTGGCATCGGTGCTCGTTGCTCCCGGGGTCCTGAGTTTGCGCTCACCTGCAACGAGTCCGCTCAACCCCCAATACTCCTTTTCCGTGATGGCATCACCCAGGTTACCAGCAATATTGTCATAGCTACATATGGGGGCGTGGGCGTCCAACATGTGGGAATCAATATGCACTCCACCATCCCACCAGTGAGTTATGGTGTCAATGTTTACAATATGTCGTGGACTTCTCCTGGGAATTCATTTGTGCTTTCATTCTTGAGGTTGAATGTCACTGGTTGTGGCTTTGACATATATTTTACCAATCTGGATATTAATATGACTTCGCTGTGTTGCACTCTTATATGTCCGACTAGTGGGGATATCACGGACATGGTGGCTAGGCAAAACTGCAACGGCACCGGATGTTGCCCCATTGTTTGGAAGACAAATATTCGAGCATTTAATCTCAAATTTGTTCGCCACCGAGAAAGCAATCGGAGCTCTTTATGGGATTATTACATCAACATGACTAGGTGGTATGGTCACCTCTCCTGGAACATCGCCGATCAACCAAGCTGTGCGAGCGCCAAGAACAACACAAACTTCGCTTGTGTTGGCAACAATAGCCGATGTATCGACACACAAGACTGGCAATATTTTGGTTATTCATGCAGCTGCAATCCTGGTTACGTGGGGAACCCATTCCTTTTTGATGGCTGCTCTCGAGACACCGGTATGAACTCCATCCTGTACTCTTTATTAATCCCCACCCTGTTGTGACCAACACAGTTTCTTCTTTAATTTATCCACTCTATTTTTAAATAGAGAACTCAACTCCAAATACGAAAAACATATATAAACCTTTGATAATAGTGTTGAAACTGAGTTAGCACAGACATGTTAATAAACGTGTGCAGGATCTTAATCTTAGCCTAATCATGGTCACCATCTGAACCTTACGGGAACTTAGATACTTAGGGTTTAACCTGTAGATGCCATCCTGTTGCCTGCGTAGGACTTGCAGCAGTCGGTGTGGATGAAGGATATGTAGATAAAAATAGAAAGAGAGAGACAGAGACCTTCAATCATCTCAAGCAAGGCAAAAAAAAAACGCTTGATCATCAGCTGGGTTTCCAAGGCTAAACCACGCTTCAAACTCTCAAAACCGCCCATAGCGCGCCACCGCAATGAGATCGCCCAGTTGCCATCTCTGTCATATCCAGAGTCGCGCTTCAGCCCCTGTGTTGCCCTACTAGCTAGTTTATGTTCAGGAGAGGTAGATGTTTTATCTTCACTGGTGTTTGCACTCAAAACTGATAGGCTGTGCAAAGAGCTAGTGAAATCTACCACAGGTCCCTGAAGTAGTCTATAGGTGTCATATAGGTCCTCAAAGTCTTAAAATGCATTTTTGTCGCTAAATTTAGTTCGGGTCTCATCTAAAACCAAACGGGTGTTTGCCCAACCCAATATCTGATGTGACATGCTAACTCAGTGCTTACGTGGATCCGACAGATGGGACCCATATGTCACCGGCAAGACTTAACCTTAGAAAAATCATATATTTTTCATACGACCTTAGATGAAGATAATTTTTATATGAAAATTATAGCTCTCGATGAGATATATAACTTTCTAGTTTTGAGTTTTTCCATTTGGATTGTTAAGATGCTCAAAAAATATTATAAAATTTCAGCAGCGTATTAGTCGCATATCAAACTTGTCACCATGGAAAAAATCATATATGTCTTGTATCATATTGAATAAAGATACTTTGTATATGAAAATTATAGCTCTCGAAGAGATCTACGTATTCAAAGTTTTTAGTTTTTTTTTATTTGAGATCGTTAAGATGCTCGTAAAATATTATAAAAGTTTCAATAGCATATTAATTGCGTACCAAACTTGTCACGTTAGAAAAGTCATATCTTTTTTTGTATACAGTTGGATAAAGATACTTGTATATAAATAAAAGTTGTGGCACTCAATGACATCTACAACTTTCAAGTTTTGAGTTTTTTATTTGAAGTTGTTTAGATTTTTATTTAAAATTTAAAATGATTTAAACAAATTAAATAAAAAAACTCAAAAATAGAAAGTTATATATCTCATCGAGTACTATAATTTTTATATATAAAGTATCTTTGTCTTACACCATATAAGAAAGGTACAGTTTTTTTAAGGTGACAACCTGGTCACGTGATTGATATGCTGGTGAAATGTTATATTTATTTTTTTTATCATCGTATAACAACCTCAAATGACAAAATTCAAAACCATGAATATGTAGATCTTATTGAGAACTATAATTTCGATACACGATTAATATGCTACTGAAATTTTTAATATTTTTTGAGCATCTTAACAATTTCAAATGAAAAAAACTCAAAACTAGAAAGTTATACATCTGCTCGAGGGCTATAATTTTCATATATATAAAGTATCTTTATCTAATACCATATAAAGAAGATATTATTTTTCTAAGGTGACAAGTTCGGTACACGATTTATATGTTGTTGAAACTTTATAATATTTTTTGAACATCTTAAAAATCTTAAATGAAAAAACTCAAAACTAGAAAGTTATGGATCTCATCAAAGGCTACAAGTTTCATATAAAAATTATCTTCATCTAAGGTGGTATGAAAAAGATATGATTTTTCTAAAATTAAGTCTTAGCGCCGAAATGTGGGTCGGCTATCAGGTCGGGTAAACACCCATTTGGACCTAGATGAGGCCTGAGCTAACTTTAGAGACCAAAAAATACATTTTGAGACTTTGGGGACCTATATAACACCTATAGAGAACTTTAGGGATCTGTGATGGATTTCACTCTCATGCAAAATACACTCACATCGGACAATTTGGTGCGTGCATGCTACACCGTCCAGTTGAGTTGGATTCAATTTTCATGTTTGGTTTGTGTCCGTTTTGAGATTTTTTTTCATGATGTGCCTTGGGATAAACCTCGTACCCTGTAAATATAAAGGGCCACGCCAGATTGAAGTATCCAATCAGTCAAAAACACTATCAATCTTCTATTTTTACTTTCTCCAAACCATATCTCTTCCAACTCCTATATTTACTGTTCTTAAAGCTTCTTGACTGAATTTATGGGCGTTCTAGTGCCAACCCTTAAACAACTCTAAGTATGACTCTCTAAAGGGTCCTCCCAAGAGGTGTTCCTAAGTTTACCACGACGTAATAGAAGTACCGGACTATCTGGTGCCTTCAACCTCGCCAACGCCAGACCATCCGCTAAGCGCATTCTCAACGAGGGGTGAGAGCCCCACCTAAATAATTTTCCATTGATACCAACGAAGCTAGGAATGGAAGGTGCAAATCATCTATTATAGGGTCGACCCTTGAAGGTCACAGAAGTACATGACATAGAGGAAGAGAGGGGGATTACAGCACCAACAAAAACAATAACAATACATCATCATGGTTCAACTACAGGCTCAGTCTACATCCAAAGCTAGTGTGAGCACCACGTTCCTGACCTGTGCCACTACTGATGTTAGACTCTAAAGATCTCTAATCCACAATCAACTGTAAGTGAGTCAGGTCTGATAGACGACAGCCAAGTAGTCATAAGGCATTGAGTCAAAACAAGCAGGCGACAACCGTGAGTTGCATCACTTGCGAGAGCATCTAGGTCCAACTGATGCCCACCTGCACCATTTGGGGGGAAGAAGCCTCAAAGGGGGAGGACTGTCAGGAGGAGAACGGGGAGATCCAGAGGAGGAGATCAAGGTCCCCACAACCCATCATATGATGAGGCAAAAGCACTCAAGTGATCTAGAGGACGACAGAGCAAGCAGTTGATGGTGAGCACCTAACAGCAAGTAGTGTGTGCAAAAGCCAAGAGGTAGGAGGGTAGTCAGACCAATAACAAGATAGGGTGACAGAGCAACCGGGGAGAGCACAAGGACGTGTCGGGTGCGGACGGAAGCAAGTGTGCTTGTATCGATTCCTTCAAGAAGGGAATTGATGTCCACAGATGCCACCATCGACGACCGGAGCACTAAGCTCGTAAGGGCTTTCGCCTGAGACCTGCCTAGCAGATGCATCAAGCTTGGAATGGCTTTCGCGATAGCAGGAACTAAAATCTATTTGTGCCATTGTCACTAGTTTGGAGCAACAGCTAGGCAAGGTTTTCACCCGGATTCCATATGCCTACGGAAGCCCACCCAGAGCGCAACGCAGCAAGTCAAACTTGCTGACGACGAGTAGTAGCCGTAGGGGACTAGCGATGTCGGAGCCTTGTAGACGCCTACCACGCAGTGCTGTGCGTCCCGGTCTTCAACCATGGGGAGGTAGGCCCATCCACGCTGGCTAGTAACCAGCCGGCCATAGCCACCGCTAGCCGCATCCGTCCCGGCCATCCACGTCCCGGCCAGCCACAGTTGCACCAGATCTTTCCACCATGAGCTGGCCCCGGCTAGCCATGCCCTGGCCATGAACTGTCGGCCACTCTGGCTAGCCACGGGCTAGCAAGGCAATTGGCCAGCCACGGCCTCAGCTAGGCAGTCAGCCAACCACGGCTTACTGGCGATAGAACCAGTGGAGCAGGAGGAAATGCCAACCATGGGGGCAGCTTTGGCCCTCGATGCCTCCATAGGACGGGGCGGAGAGAGAGCGACGCTCCGCTCGCTGCGCCCTGGTGCATCACCACCGTATCCACATCCGTCGGCCTTGGCGGTGCCGGATCCGAGCCCGAAGGACACGGATCTAGTTCATCGTCGGCCTTGTAGCTCGGCACCGGCCATCCAAGTCGCCTAGAAGACAGAGCTCTGGAAGAGGAGGGGAGGAGAGGAGGGAGGAGGGGTGGGTGGAACCATTTTAGGCACCGTAGCGGGCCATCGCCACCACTAGTCGGAGAGCGGTGGCGGCGGCGGGAAGTAGGCATGACGGGGCTCTAGCATTGGCAGTTGTGGCACCCCCAAGTCGCATGTACGGACGATGCAGAGAGTGATAGTAGGTACATTTTAGCCTTATGAATTTCAAAATTATTATAACTAGAAGAACACCCCGCGCATTGCTGCGGAAACTACTGATTTAGAATGAAATTTAACAACTTATACAATTCTTAGGAAGAGATTAACTATTATAAACTAATGTTAGTGGATAGCGTGGTACACTGATGTGGACAGCTAAATATATGTTAGTGGATGATGTGTCCCGCTGACATGGATATCATAATTGCTTGTGCTAGTGAATTTTAATTGCAAGTGATAGTGGACTGTTGAGGTGGACAGCTTGGATGCAAGTGATACTGGACTACTGAGGTGGACACTTTGCATGCAAGTGATAGTGGGCAGCTAAGGTGAACACTTGCATGTCAAGAAAAATTGCTAGTGGAGTTTTGCTTTATAAGAGTATAGGACGAGTTAATACAAAGACAACCTTGAAACAGGTCTGACCTCTGTATATCTAGGATATATACAGTGTTACAAAAGGATTTAAGAAGTTTAGTCACAATAATTTGGCATATAAACATAAATAAATTTATCTATAAGTTTGATTAAAAAAGATTAATTATTGACAAAACTAAAAGGCTTGCATTTTGGTATTGAAGGGGTACTTTTTGCAGGTTCTGACTCTTTTTTATTTTACTGGAAAACAAATATGCCTAAACGTTGCAACAGAACATGTAACTTTTGTCATCTATTCCAATATGTCTTGCAATCAGATTCTGTATCATGGCTAGATGTCCGCTATTCTAAACGCGTATGAGCACCGGTCGTGAGTTTTGGGTACTAGTGGGACAGTAATCAATCAAGATTTTTATCTCTAATTCATCACGGACTACTACTTAGTAAAACTACCTAGATCAGAGCATCTCTAGGAGTTTTGTAATACAACTCCGTGTTTTGATAGTTTAGCAAAAAGGTAAAGAAATGTCCTCCAACAGTTTGGTAAAAGAGCTCCGTAAAAAAGTTGCCAAATATCCTCTCCAACTCGGAAGTTTCCGCAGTCGAGAGAAACTATGTATCCTCTTCCCGTCTGGCACTTTTCTCAGAAGATTACGGTAAATTGGACGCATGAGTAAATTAAGAAAACAAAAGATTCCAGATGAGAAAGTGGTAAGAGACAAAAAAAAATTGTTAAAAAAAGGTTTGGTTAGTTAGAAATAATTCGGGGTTCCTAATGCAAATTCGTTTAGGAAGCTATTAAAGGAGACTATTGGAGAATGACAAAATTTAAGATTGATATTTATTCTGTTAACTTTCCAGATCTATTAGTTTATCAAGTAAACTATATCAAACTCCTAGAGATGCTCTCACCTATGCTTGGGAAGTAGAGGGACAAACGGGCTGAGGGAGAGCATGAAGGACAAAATTTTGGAGAAAGAATTTTTTTTCCTTTTAATATTATATATAAGGTATATAGATATAGGTTATTCGTACCTAGATTGGTAACTAAATCAACAATTTATAAAATACTTGCATTTTGGAATTAATAAGGGGGACTTCTTACAGGTTCGTACTGAGATGGGTAAAAATATCCACAATTTGTAAATTTGGGTCCACTAAAAATAATTTAGTTGAGAATTTTGAGGAACTTTGCTTCCGATTTTACTTTTATGTGTGTTAGGAATAATGTGTGGTGCCACAGTACTGAGTTCTTAGGAAACAAGTACTAAACAGGGTGACCACGGCGTTTTTAAAAGAAAAAAGATTTTCTTTGTTTTATATAATTTATTTATACTTGTTGTGAATATTTTTTTCTACTGGAATTAGGTTACAATCCGGAAGCACAACAGAAAGCCAATTGCAGCCGTACTTGCGGAACCATCAGCGTTCATTTTCCATTTGGGGTTGAAGAAGGTTGTTGCGCTAGGAAACAGTTTTATCTCAACTGCACAAATGTGACAACTTCTAACCTCCAACTGGCAGAAGACCCTAATTATCTGGTGACGTTTGGCCAAAAAAAAAATTATCTGGTGACAGAAATTAATATTGATGAAGGGCTCATTACATACACAATCCCCAATGAAGATGAAGGATCAGTTTACCCCATCTCTCAAGACGACCCTGCCATTTTTGTTAATGCACGTAGCTTGGCTTCCTTTAAATGGGTTGTTGCCAATCTAACTTGTTCAGAGGCACAGGCAAATAGTTCTGGATATGCATGTGTTAGTGCCAACAGCAATTGCGTTCCAGTTAATTCTACGGATGGCTACGTTGGTTACCGATGCAGCTGCTCCAACGGTTTCGAGGGAAATCCTTATCTCCAAAGTGGGTGCCAAGGTAATCAAACTCTTTTTCTGTGACACATTTTTATTCTTGTACGTTACAAAATACTCTTGCACACTCCATCAAATTAGGGTTCTTTTCCTGGCAGATGCAACCATTGTTATGGCATCTGAGGTAGGGGAAAAAAATTGAAAATGATTGTATTGTACCCCTCTCAACCACTATAGCTTATTCCCATGCTACTGTATACATTCTCGTCTTCCCCATCATAGCCAACGTCTGCTAAGTTGTTCGTTGTCAAATTAGGCAGGCCAAAAAAAATTGCATGCACCATAAGGTCTGGTGCTTGTCTCCCAGATCGAAACCGAGAATGACTCAATTTTCATGTTTGATTTGGATCGATTTTCATGATATATTCGGACTCTAGCACTGGGATAGTCGATCAAAATATAAAGGATCATGGCTGATTAAGGTATCTAGTCGATCAAAATACAAAATCAATCTATTATTTTACCTTTTCCCATATTCTAGCTGTTTCAAACCCCAATCTGTTGGTGTCTCTTCGTCTCTATGATGACTTGACACATTCTAGGTGGCATTGCTGAACCTAGAACAACCCTAAGTGTACTAATACCAATGAGTCCCTCTCGAATGGTCCTCGAATGTCTGAAAGGTCTTAATTGGCTAGAGGGGAGTGAATAGCCTAATTTGAATTCTACAAAAACACTTAGGCAAACTTGTTAGACAAATAAATTGATGTAAAGCTTTTTGCACTAGCTCTAACAAGTGTTACAAGCCACCTATCCCAACAATTCTTGTTGATATAGTCTCTAAATCAATCAATGGCTAAGTCACTAGAAGCACAACTAGGTGAGTAGCTAAACTAGCCAAAGTAAAACAAGCTCTCACAACTAATTACACTAAAGAGCTTGTTGCAACTAATTTGCGGGAATGTAAATGAGGAAGAAAGTTATACTACCGTGTAGAGGGGATGAACCAATCAATCAATCAATATGAATGCCAGGAGAATACCAATGGCAAGAGACAAATGAATTTTCTCCCGAGGTTCACGTGCCTGCCGGCATACAATGTCCCTGTTGTGTCGACCAACACTTGGTGGTTCAGCGGCTAAGAGGTGTTGCACGAACCTCGTCCACATGTTGGACACCATAAGAACCTACCCACAAGTGAGGTAGCTCAATGACACAAGCAACTTACTAGAGATACCTTGCGGCTCTTCACCGGGGAAGGTGCAATACCCCTCACAAGATCACCGGAGACGTCTAGGTGGCGGCAACCACCAAGAAAAACAAGAAATCTGCAGCCACAACGATCCCCAAGTGCCACTATATGCAAAGACTCAAGCAAATACACATGGAATCACTAAATCTCACTATGGATTAGCAATCAACCAAGAGAGATAAGTGGGAGGGAGTTTGCTCAGCTCACAAGGATGTTAGGAATGTCAAAAGTCCAAGAGAGAAGCCTTGGAGCCAATCCCCATCTACTTATAAGAGCCTCAAACAAATAGAGCTGTTATACCCATTCACTGGGCTCTCTGCGGGGTGATCGGATGTGTTTGGTCATTGCGTCTAGTCACACTAGTGATGTCACGTGTCCACTTTGAATCAGCTAGCCATTGGCGCCCAACGACTCTTCTAAGTGCACAGTGAACCTTTCTGATCGGACGCTCCGAAGAGTTTAACCGGACGCTAGAGGAGCAGCGTCAGGTCGAATCTAGAGAGCTCCTAGAGCCTTTCTAGACCGACCAGACATGTCCGGTCACACTAGACCGGATGCTCCTAGCGTTCGATGAATTATTGCGCAAAATCCTGAGACTGACGAGTTTGCACCGGACGCGTCCAGTCGCACCGGTCGGATGCGTCCGATCCCTCTGTGAAATCCTGAATCGAGTTAGTCAACAATGACCTGCCGCTAAACAGTAAACTATCAGCGTCTGGTCCTTCCTCTCAACTGAGTTCGATCAAACCAATCACTTAGTCACACTCAGCATACACCGGAAGCGTCTAATCCCAATATCGGACGTGTCCGGTCACTCTGTGACCAGCGTGCCAAAGTCCTTTTTAACTCTTTCTTCTTCACCCTTGTTCAAATGTGCTAACCACCATGTGTATCACCTTGTGCATGTGTGTTAGCATATTTTCACAAACATTTCCAAGGGTGTTATCCATTCACTAGGTTCCTAAATACATATGCTCATATAAATTCACCTAGTGGCACTTGATAAACCATTTAGCCGAGAATTTCCCTTCTTTATAGTACCGCTATCTATCCTAAACACACTCACACCCTCTATGGTGTCTTGAGTGCCAAAACAAAAATCTATTTGATACCTTTGCCTTGATCAACCTTGTTTTTGTTTTTCTCTTTCTTCTTTTCAAGTTGGAGCACTTAATCTTCACTTTTTGGTCACCTTCGTCACCATGACCATTATCTAGCTCCACCACTTGACATCACTTGAAATGGGACTTATTATTTCATGTCTACACACTTAGCGCAATGATTAGTCCCTAGGTTTCATCAATTATACAAAACCAAGCTAGTGCTTTCAATATCCCCTTTTTAGTAATTGATGACAACCTATTTACAAAGATTTTTAATAGAATTCTTTTGGATTCATGTTGCTTGCCCAAGCATTTTACCATGTGTAAAGGATATGGACAAGTTTCATAAACTCAATTTGATAGTAATTGCTCCCCCTACATATGTGCTAAGGGTTTGGATTTGAAAGCTTGCACATATGCTTAGATAGGAAATATAGGAGTCAATTTCTACCAAATGATGCTAAGGTGTAAAGAATGGACCTTTGAAGCGTGATACCAATCGGATTAGTCATTTGAACACCATCCTTAGCATCATGAATTTTTAGATACTACTTGAAGATAATAGCAAACTATATACCTCGTGAGATCAACATTAGAAACAAGGTTCTAGTACCAAAGATAATTCAAGTATCTAGCTATCCTATATATGCTAGTTTTCATTTCATCATTCAAGCCTATGACTAGCATACACCACACAAGCATGTATTGGAGAAGAATAACTTGTGCCATGCAAGCAAACATATGTAATGCACATTAGAATGCAACATATAAGTTTATGAGCTTGCTCCCCCTACTTGTATGCTTCAAATTTTAATTGATCCTCTTACAATGTCATTTTATTTTTGCACTCTATCTTTGTCAACTTCTCTCCCCCTAGCATACTTATCTTTGTGAATTTCTCTCTCACTTTGTCATCAATGACCACAAAAGGTGAGCTCAAATTATAGATAGGTTGGGGAATAACTATGTGAAGTGAGGATCATTTTTCAAATTTGGTTAAATCTAGATCACTGGCAAAAGATATTTAACTCGGTTTGATTCAAGGGCATGCTTCTTCACACCTCCAAATAAGGGTTATCATACACCATATTGAGTTAAACACTTATAGCTCGGACACTCAAAACACTTAGAGACATAGGCAATTTATTCTGGTTTGGGCCTCTGAGACCTAGATCTGGCAGCTGTTCTTTGTGTTAGGAATGCCCAATCGGGGGTTTCTTACAACAATGGAGTAGAAAGAGAGATTGGTCAGGGAGTGCACGGTGCTATCCTAGGATTCTTGGGTTCGGTTCCTATCTCAAGTTGATCGATCTCTTGACCATCAGATCCCTTTTAAGGAGTCCATGCCTCCCCTTATATACCGAGGAGGGTATGGGGTACAAAGCGAGTGGGTTCTAGCCTAGGGCTTCTCCAGGTAGTGCTTATGGTTCCTTTGTCTTGGTGCCATTAGGTACTCCTTTGTTGTGTAGGAGGGCCAACAATGTCATAACCACTCCCTGATGTCTCTGTTCAGTCTAGCACTTGACCGTCAAGTGTTGTCCGCTGCAACACGGCCTTCCTTGGGTGAGCCTTCTTGACACTTCCTTGGTACGCAAGGATCCTCCCCTTGCCCAAAGAGGCTGATGAGCGGTCCTAGAGCCCTTTGCTCTGTCGGCCTAGGAAGTCTCTTGTCCTGATGCGTCACGCCCATTGCGTGGCCCTACCGATTGAGTGACCGATAGTGCCTCACGGCTGTGAAAAGGGTAGGTGGCATAGTGGCCCTGCGCGCCTAACAGATTCTAAAGTTGGCTTTCAGTGTTGGCTCAGGACATTCTCTGGCCCCGAGCCAAGGCTCGGGCGGTTTCTATGCAGGAGCTCAATCTAGGCTCTCCGTCAGTCGGGAATCCCGGTGCTATCGCTGAGCCCCCGAGCCACAAGCAGCAGCTGCTTGGTTTGCTTGGGCTCGCCCTTCTCACATTGTAGGCCTCCTTGGGGGAGGTCAATTCACGGGTTGTCAAGCCATCCCTCCTTCCGCGAGAGGGTACGCGTGAGCGTACCCATTGGGAATATCCCCCGATCCCCGACCGCCTCAGAGAGCTAGTCTGGGGGTCACTCGGATTATTGTCTTCTTCTCTAGGATGTAGCCCACCCCTATGTTAGACTCTCGTCACCTATCACCTCTCTCAACTTCACAACAGGTGCACACAATTGTCGCCTATTTAAGTTCAGTCAACCTTTAATCAAAATCCCATGCAGAACTAATACTCTAATGCACCTAGAATTAAATTTGGGCCTTAGGATGTATTTGATTTCAGCTAAGTTATAATGGATCAAACCCATTTAAATCCAACAATCCTCACCAAATTCTAATGCACAGAAAAATGCTCCCAGTTCTACAATTGTTTTATATACCAGATTTTTTATAGAGACTATTAAGTTGATCATACGTTTAGGATAGACACTACACTTATTCATAACTAAACAATGGAATATGCCTTCAATTGATACTTTTATACTGAGTAATTTTCACCTAAGTCCTATACTAATACTTGGCTACCCAAAGCATCCCCTCTAGTTATAGCACATAAGTTAAACTCCAAGGACTTTCATGAGTATCTAGAAATTACCAAATGAGAGACATGAGGGAGAGAGAGACAGGATGAGGCTCACCTCTCTAGATCCTAGAGCGCCACCACTATAGCCATGGCACCTGCACTGAATCGGAGCTGAGTGCTGCACCTCCACCAGGGCCTAATACAACACCTCCTCCTTGCCATAATACACCCCATCCTCATGCTGAGATCCACCGCCTTCTTGCGCTGAGATCCTACCTGGTCACACTCTAGGAAGAGAACTCGGTCGCGTTGCCACCTAGCCCTGGTCACACATCACCTCCTCGGCCCAAATGCACCGTGCTACTTCCACCCTTGGTGGGTTGAGGCAAGGCGAGACTCCTTAGCATTGCCTTTGGTGGATTGAGGCCATGTGAGCCTCCACGCCACCCTTGGCCACTGTCGGTGCTTGCGGGACACCATCCATGCGTGTAGGTTGGGGAGAGGAGGAGGATGGGGACCATAGGATAGTGATGAAGCTAGAGTAAATTAAAGGCGGCTTCACCTGCCTTGTAGGTGTGTAGATTTGAGCTGGAACCATGATAAAAAAATATTCTAGTGTTGGGTTTACATTTTGCCATTGACCTAGGAGGAGGGTGGGGAGGTGGTGGTGGGCAAAGTGTTGTAGGAGAGAGTGGCACTGCATCGGCGTGTGAGCTAGAGAGCAGCAGTTAAGTGGGTTAGAGGGGGAGAGGGAGGGAGATGGAGAGAGATAGGGTGAGTTACGCTATATATCTAGGGTTTAGAGTGGCTAGAGTAGGCCTAGGACTTTTAATAGAGGTGGGCCCCTAGGACATCTGCCTCTAAAAATGAACCATTTCAGAGGTGGGCTTGTTAAGAGGTTTGCCTCGGTTAATTAATTTTAGGAGGTGATCGTTTATCAAATAGTCTCTGTAAATGAAGACCACCTCTGAAATTCACTACCTATTTCTAGAGACTATGTCAAATTTTGCCTGCCTCTATGAATTAAAGGGCTAGTCTCCAAAAATCAAATTTGTAGTAGTGGCTTCTTTGAAGATTTTATGAAGTAGATTGTTAGTCATAGAGGTCACATGTTAAAGATCTTGGCATTGCATTCTTTCTAGATGAGCCA
Source organism: Saccharum hybrid cultivar R570 (assembly GCA_038087645.1). Classification (NCBI taxonomy): domain Eukaryota; kingdom Viridiplantae; phylum Streptophyta; class Magnoliopsida; order Poales; family Poaceae; genus Saccharum; species Saccharum hybrid cultivar. The sequence continues at coordinate 4,554,718 of JAQSUU010000368.1, forward strand.
CCAGATTTGAAGCACCCAGCAACTGAAGCCTCTCCTGAAGTTCTTGTGGATTGTTTTCCTTGTCTTGAATTTGTTAATCACTAAAACATTATGGAAATGTTGTTTTAGCATTATCAGAAATCTAAAAAAAACTGCATGAGTTAATTTGCAGATATTGATGAGTGTAGTCAACCAAACAGATGTCATGGAATATGCCACAATACTCTAGGAAGCTTCAACTGTATCCAATGCCCAGAGAAGACAGTATATGATCCAACCTTATTGCAATGCAAGTCGGTGAAACAACAGAATCCTATCTTAGGTAAGAAGTAAATATGCTATGGTTACATTGTGGTAAAAAGGTATTGCGTCCATTCCAAATTGTAAGTCAGTCTCATTTTTTAGATACATAGCTTTTACTATGTATCTAGACATAATGTATATCATGGTCCGTAGCAAAAGCTATATACATAGAAAATCTAGAACGACTTGTAATCTGGAATGAAGTACTAGACATGTATTTCTGTTGTATACACATTGACTTGTGTTACAAGTTTCCCCAATTCTCTGCAAAAGGAACTCACGAATTCAAAAAATTTTAGGTGTCATCGTCGGGCTGAGCAGTGGTTTTGTTGTTCTGCTGCTTAGTATATGTGGGATATACCTCACTCGTCGATGGAAAAGAAATATCCAAAAGCGACAACAAAGGATTTATTTCTGCAGAAACCAAGGTCTACTTCTGGAACAACTAATATTATCCGATGAAAATGCAAGTGACAAAACAAAGATTTTCTCCTTGGAGGAACTTGAAAAGGCCACAAATAACTTTGATTCCACACGTATACTAGGCTGTGGAGGACATGGTATGGTTTACAAAGGTATCTTATCAGACCAACGTGTGGTTGCAATAAAACGATCTAAGATCAATGAGGAAGGTGAGATTAATCAGTTCATCAATGAGGTAGCAATTCTTTCTCAAATAAACCATAGAAATATTGTTAAGTTGTTTGGATGTTGTCTTGAGACCGAGGTCCCACTGTTGGTGTATGATTTTATCCCTAATGGTTCACTATATGAGATCCTCCATGGTGATACGAGCAATGAATTAGTTTTATCATGGGATAGCTCCCTCCGAATTGCTGCTGAAGCTGCTGGGGCTCTTTGTTATCTCCATTCTGCATCCTCAGTATCAGTTTTGCATCGTGATGTCAAGTCATCCAACATTCTGCTTGATTCTAACTACACCGCTAAAGTGTCAGATTTTGGTGCTTCAAGATTGGTTCCAACTGATCAAACACATATAGTTACGAATGTCCAAGGAACATTTGGGTACTTAGATCCAGAATATTACCATACTTGGCAACTAAACGAAAAGAGTGATGTATATAGTTTTGGTGTGGTACTCTTGGAATTGCTTGTAAGAAAGGAGCCTATTCTTACAAGTGAGTCAGGCACAAAGCAAAACTTGTCTAACTATTTCCTATGGGAGATGAAGGTTAGGCCTATTACACAGATAGTAGCTCCTCAGATTCTTGAGGAAGCATCTGAAGAAGAGATAAATTGTGTTGCAACGCTTGTGGAGAAGTGTCTCAGACTCCAAGGTGACCGAAGACCTACTATGAAGCAAGTGGAGATGGCACTGCAATTTTTGAGGACAAAAAGAGCAGAATCGAGTCAAACTGCTGCCGGAAAAGATGATGAAATGCATCCCTTCCTTACCAAAAGTGATATAAATCACTATCAGTTACTGACCATTGATTTTGGGAAGAAATCTAAATCTACAGCACGTCAAAATAGCAAAAACTTCTACACCTTGGAGCAAGAATTTCTCGCAACTGCTGATCTGCCATGTTAGACAGGTGCCTCTCAAGTTGATCGATAGAATGTTCTTCATAATTATCGATAACAACGTATATAAAACTCATCCTACTGGCTCATCCACACCAGTTAAATCATCTATATATACTCTTTCGCAATACCATCCGGCAGTGTGATGAGGGTCTTGTTTGGGAGTAATGTATTTTTTTCATCTGTAAAACACTTCTGCTTGTAATAATTTACTGCACACAAGAATACTACCACTCTTTTTGCACTTCGGAAATGTTGTCTAGGTAAAAACCTATAGCTTCCGACTTTTATATCAACTACTAGTGCGTCAGCTCATATTTGTTTGTGCGTTTTACATCTCAAAAGCATGAATTTCACATATTTCTCAGGGGTTACATTGCATGTCTCACCATCAGTTTCACATTATATGTATACTACTCTCTCCGTCCCGGAAGAAATGATGTTCTATGATTTGAAATTTATCCCAAAAACAATTATGTTCTGATCTTTATACACGCTTTTGGCCCACACGAAGTCTGCATGCTTCCATGCAACGCATGTTAATTAGGCAGGTAAAAAACGAGACATCTTTTTTAAGGCAATCAAGTCCAACAAACCAAGGTATTAAGGGCATTTCTCTTCTCCACTAATCTATCTGAAAAATTTCAGAACATCACTTTTTTTAGGACAGAGGGAGTACATAAAACAACAAGATATAATGGAATACAAAAATAATAAAAATAAAAAGACATTTAAGAGAGGAAAGAAAAAGAAACATCACATCGATGAGACTTGAACAACCTAAATTATACAACACAACGTTTTCACAAGTACTATATGAGTACTCAAAGCTAATCATGGAACAGTCCATTTATACTACATGACCATCCGAAAACACATCATATGTATACTACATGAACTCGTCGCTTCTGCTTTGGGCCGCGCCGGTTGTGCTTTGGGCCACGCTTGCTCCAACCGATGGGTCGTGGTCTGGGCCGCTCAATCTTGGGCGTGGTCGGTGTGCGACTTCATGCCGACTGGTCGGATGCGAAGATTCGTGCCCCCCTGCCACCCCACCACCATACGGGACCTTTGCATGGTTAGCTGGATAAAATAGTAAGAAAAAATTCATCTGACCTCCACAACTATCCATGTGAACATACAAAAGTTGCAGTGGCTATTCGAAAGCTGTTCTATTTTCATAGGAATGTATTTATTGTTAAACCTCAGTGGAAAAGGTCAGCGTCTATGATGACGCGAGGTTTGTTGTCGATTTGCCGTGAGTTTGTGCTTTGGATGATTGGCGCTTCAATTTTGGCCGTTACTGCACGCCGCCATCCATCTGCGCCGGTGATTCTCCGGTGAAGTAATCCTTCCCCCTCTCTCCTGTCGTTGCTTTCCCTGTGGCTGGTTCTGTTTTTGATCTCCACTCTTCCCCTCGGGCTCTCTGGTGTGCTCCTCGATGGGTTCTTCATCGAACTTCTCTTCTCTGTTGGATTTTGACCATGGTCTTGATTTTGAGGTTTCTATGAGAAAGAGGTTTGGCAAACGCATCAATGGGGATTCTTTCAAGCTTCTGGCTACTTTTTGAAGGTTTCTGTTCCGGCTGACATAGGACTCAGTAGCTCTCGCTCTCCAATCTTGTCTTGGTGGAAAGGCTACAGACTTTCAAGTTACCTATTTGAGTCATAATCATTTCAGCTTTACAGTCTCGTGCAAATCAATAGGCTTTGCAGTTTATGAACTCCGAAGGTTTACTGGTAGATCTTTTGATATATACTTTCATCTTTGGAGTAATGGTGTTCCTCACTGGGAACGTGAAAAACGATTATGGGACGAAGAAGAAGCCAAGAAATGGACAGAAGTCCTATCTAAATCTCAGAGAAAGACAGTCAAGGCTAAAGAGAAAAGTGTTCGTTTTGCAAAGAAACTCGTTCAGTCGCCACCCAAGATCAAGAGCCGGCCCAGAGAAGAATTGGCAACTTTAGTTATTGGTGCTGTAGAAATCAATCTTGATGAACTCGGTCTGCTGAAAGGGATTGATCGTCCTCCGAGTATTCTTCTGTCAGATACTGATAATGCCCGTTCTCTAAATTTGTCCGATAAGCAGTTTACTGAACAGAGTGTGCAGTATGACAGTTCATCTTCTCTGCATAATTTTGAAAAGCTTCCTGCCAGGGATGAGAAAGTAAGTTCAGTTTCTCATTGTTTGAATACTAGTGCTCGTAATTCTCTTGTGGAGAACAACGCCATTGTTAATGCACGCCGCCTAGGGCACTGCACGCGCTGCTTTGGCTTTAATCACAAAGCAATCAATTGTCTCTCGGCTATCCGCTGTGCCGCCTGTTTTAAATATGGGCACAGATACGAATGGTGTTTCACAAAGAAAAAGCCCAAAATCTGTTGGCAGCCCAAGTTACCCTTTGAATTGAAAGACCCACAACGTGAAAGATCGAACAGTGGTACGCCTTCTTCTTCAGCAGGAGCGCCACCTAAAACTGGAGACATTTGCCATTCTACTGCTCTCCACTCCAAAGAAAACCCTCATCGTTGTCGGGCCCCTATTTTAGGGTCCACTGTGCATCACGTATCAGTCCCTGGATCAGTAGCTGATACGCACAGAGCGAGCAAGATTGATATCAAAAACCATACTTTTATTGATAACGGGAAAACATATTACATATTTCATATTACACAGCTTGGGCTATTGGTCTTATAATGTACATCAGAGTTCTAATACAGCGGTCCTATAACGACGTGGTTCCATTCCTACAGGCAACTTGGAGTGCGGACGTAAACCTTATTTCTGGGCTCAATCCTATATCTTTATCCTAGTGGTCATCGAGTAGCTCCCTTGTGTAGTCGTACATCTCCATCATCGTACGTACTCCTATCTTCCCATATTGTCGTAGCTTCAAAAGCTTCATCCTCGTATGTGCTCCTGTCGCTTGACTCCTAAAAACATATATTGGAGGGGATTGAGTACATAAAGTACTCAGCAAGTCCTAACTTTGGAGTAGAGGTGAAGTGTATGGCGGAGGCTATTTGTGGAGGTGGTCTTATGGTGGAATTTTATATGGTAGTAGTACAGTTACAAAAATGGAGGTTTGGGCCCTGAGAGAGTATTAACCCTTCTCGCCAGTTCCCAGAGTTTATAAGTTATAACTTACCATAATTAATAACTTGCAACTTACCAGATTGTCACAGTTTCTTTACATAAAAAGTCTAATCATTTGAGACCTCATCCCAGCGGTTGCCCATTCCAAGGACGTGGCTATTCGAATAGATTCAGGAAACTCTGCAGAGGTGTACAAATTTCCCCACATGATAGACACAGCTCCAAACCATGCGCGGTGGCAGGAACAGGCCTAACGAGACCTCGTACCCGGATGGTGCTACCTTAGATTTCCATATAATTCTACCACGGCTTCTCAGGGGTCGGAAACGACTTAGATGATCACACAGCATCCAATGAATAACGACTTGGATGATCACACAACATCCAATAGATATATATACAAAGGGGCTCGCACACGGCCCAACAATAATTTTACATGGAAGATCACATAGCATCCATGCCGACCAGACCACGGAAGAACACCCAGCATCCGTGTCGTCTCCTGGTAGTCCGTTGCCACTCCGGCCTCCTAGTAGAATTTATACTTCTATCTAACGGGGTGTGAGATCAAGTCTACCCATATAGACATGTGGCTGTACGAAAATCTGGCTAGACGAGATGGCAAATGAACCGGTCCTTATATGACCGAAGCGAGTATCTCCCAACAGGAACCCTCACTAGGCGATCCTGTCCAAAAGGATAGTCCACACCACGTGAAATATCCCCACTCGCTCCCGTCAAAAATAAGTTCTATTTTACCAGTTCAATTAACATCCATGTTCTTAGGTTATCCATATCATAAAGCTCATAGCATATATATATCACATTATTCATTATATATCACGACATTCATCATATATCACAATATTCATTATATATCACAATATTCATCATATGTCATATATGCTCATAACATTGGTTCCCATGATAATACGGATAACATCATTTATGTTTAATTTAATAATTATTTATAAAAGGGGAGTGTGAGACTTTATGGTGGGAGTGGTGGAATATAGTGGGAGCGGTGGAATGTGATAGTGGTGGAGCGGTGGATGAGGGAGTGGTTCATATATGTGGAGGAGGAAGAGTAGCGGGTTGGATGTGGTATAATATATGGAGGGAAAAGGGGAGGTGGGAGTCAGGACTTGCCTCCGCTCGCTGTCGATTATATCGTTATTCCGAGATCCTGCGTGCTTCTTGCTCCTGTCCTGGTGTAACCGTACTCCTAGGACCCATCGGGTTATCTCCATGTCTTCTACCCTACGCTTGTCTAGCGTTTGACAGACAAAAAAATACCAAGCAAGGCATACATAGCAAGCATAATCAATCAAGAAAGGAAACGGTCCTAGATGGATAGGCTTTTATCTGGTTGATGGGTACTACGGTGGTGAATTGCTACTACGGGTTATTAATTAGTTAATGCAACTACGAATTAATATTTAAATAAAGAAAAGCAATCATATCTAGAATTTAAATGGACACCAAAAATTATGAAAAGGATATGGGTGTGTAGGGTTTTATTTTAGAAGATTTTTGGTGGAAGAATCGAGAGATGCGGATTTGAGATGGAAGATATATGGATTATCAAAGGTTTATCGAAGAAAGGCGTATGGCAAGGATATTGGAAATTATTTCTGGAATTTTTAGATGGTGGAGAGGGCATGGGAAATGTTTGGGTAGGCTCTGGAGTGTCTCTAATATTTATAGGAATTTTCTGGGATTTTTCTGGAAGGGGAAAAGGGCTTACTCACACTCCCGTGTACACTTCCCTTGTGTGCCTAGCATTTTCCGCATGTAGGGCGCTGTGCAGGTGGACCGGTGTAGGGCACTGTACTGTGGACTGCTCGCACCGTCTCTTGGTTCATGTGCACCAGGTCTATGGAGGAATATAGGAGGGGGAAAGGTGGAGCCAATGGGTCCATGGGACGAGGTGCCGTGCCCCTGCTGGCTGCGACGACGTGGCTGGGAGTCCGTCTTTGGATTCCGTCGGGCGTCCTCATCCCTTCACGGCTGACAGAGTGCTGGCGGAAAGGAGAGAAGGAGAGAGAGAGCGCAGTGCAAAGCAGTGAGAGAGGGATGCGCCGGCGGTGGCCCTAGGCGCCAGCTGGCAGAGGGCGCGAATGGCGGCGCTTAGCGGCAGCGGCTCCGGCGGATTGGGTTGGCGCAGTCCCGGCATCCTCGGCGACCGTGGCTTCGGTGAGCAGCGGCCGGTAATCTCGGTGACAGCGGCTACCGGGGTGGAGTCGCGGGCTGGCGCAGCTCCGGCGGCGGCGGCGGACTCCAGCGCTAACGGCGCTCGTCTCCAGCGCGGTCCTGGCCGGGGCAGCATTTTTCGTTCCCCCCGTGCACGGCAGCAAAGAAGACAGGGAGAGGTAGCAGAGGGCAGCAGCTCCGGCACATGTTGGCGAGGCAGCAGGGCGCCTGTGGAGCACCCCATTAGCTTCTCTCCGTGTCTCGGTGGCAGCTGCGGCCAAGGCGACGTTGCGAGTCGTCGTCATGCCGAGCACACAGAGATGGAACTCGAAGGATGGAGAGCGGAACTTCAGCTCGGGCTCGGCTGTGTTGATCCGCAACGCCGTGGTCGCTGGCCTTTTTTTTTATAGCCAAGCCTTGCCAACAGTAAGACGGTGGCGGTGGGAAAAATCTCGGTGGCCAGGGGATTTTTGCCGGCAGCCATGGCCCATGGCAGTGCAGCAGCATCCTCGCGCGCACAGCGTGCTCGGGTTGGCAAGCGCTCAGAGTGAGCTGGCGCTGGCGATGGGACTTGATGTGCCCCTGCTTGAGCTAGCATGTCGACGTAAAATCACGGAGAGGAAGGGAGGCGACTTTGGGAAGACGACACGGCAACGGCAAAAATATCCGGCCAGAGAGAGCTTCGCTGGCATGCGGGAGCAATGCGCACTGTGCAGTGGTGCAGTGTCCACGCGGTGCACTGGGGAAAGGTACTGGAGTACGGCACGTGCGCTGGGAAGAAAACACACAGTGGCAAAATATCTGGCCGAGGAACTCTTCGCCCGTTGCCATGGCCGGGCGGCAGCGTCCACGCATCACAGGTGAGGCTCGAGCTGTCGACGGGAATCACGGCGTGTTTCAGCAGATGGTGGGTACGGGTACGTACGCGAGGAAAACGACACCAGCTACCAGACGCTTCTGTCCGACGAGTCCCATCCGGAGGCGGAATAGACGCAAGCTTGGGCTCTGGGCTGTCTGAGCCATTATGCCTGAAGGAAGCAAGCTGGACAGGCCGAGCAAGAAACTGGGCTACGTAATTTGCAAGCGTACACAGATGCTAGCTAGGAATTCTTTTCCTTTCTATTTTTGTTAGTAATAATAAATATGTAATGCATGTATGTGCATGACTATACTTGTACGTATTTTCTAATTAGTAGATAGATGACGTATATATACCCATACTCAGTGTATCAATGCATGTATACGTAAGCAGCATGTATGTATACCTACATACGTATGGACGACCCTAGCTAGTTACTCGGTTTAGCAGGGTATATATATACGTATATATATGGTGTATGTGTGTTCGTGACTATGTATGGACCAGTGTGCAGGTGTATATATATCTCTTCTATTATAACTATATTGCAAATTCTAATTACTATTGGCATATTAAAGGTAATGATGCTAACTCATGCTACTAATCATGAATGCGACGACTAACTAAGTACTATGCAATTAAAGTATGATGATTATTACTAATGCATAGAAATTAACTATATGCAAACTACTATCTACTACTGCTACTACTACGATTATGTAAGTATGCAGGTGTTAGTTAGGGGTGGGTTATTTTGGTGCCGCAAGGTAAATTCCAGAAACCAAACATACGAGCATTCAAGCATTCCAATTAACAAGCATTCAATTAATCACACCAGCAAACAATTCAAACATTCAACACTAAATATATATGGTGAATTTTGATGCAGGGTTTTGGAAAAGCATTTTCCTTTAAAACGTTGCGAGGGAAAATAACTAATCAAGTTTAAATTTGTTGTAAATTTTAAAAAGTTCAAATTTTTAATGGTTTTTAACATGGTGTAAAACACAGGGTGTTACAATCGTGCTGCTCCCTCATCGGAGGGGAGTGACGAACACCATCAGATGGTGATCAGCTCGGCTACTAGAAGCTTCTTTAGAGCAGAAGGGACTCCAATCACTCTTGAACTTCACTTGCCATCTAAAGACAGAACAATTGTTCTTGCTGATCAGAGTCCGCATAGTTGCTAGAGCGATTTAGAAGTCAGAAAATTGGCAACAATGCTTGGGCTCCATACTTCTTTTGGGCCTGTTCCTTCAGTGGAAATGCTGCTTGCAGAAATAGCAGAAATGGGCCAGGCATTGCATTATACTCTACCAATGAAGGGGCCTACGTTGACACCTTTTATGAATCTCAGCCCAGTTGATGACAACACCTGGATGTTTTACAGGGATAAGGCCTCCTCATCCAGGAATACTACTATCACCCCTAGATTGCAGCTACTGGCTTTGGGTAATGGCACTGGTGGCACAACTATTGAACAGGAAAATGGGCAAAATCATGATAATTGGGTGGTAGTCCCATATGATCAAGATTTTGCAGTATAGCAAATCCTGGAGAATCTCCATCCTGGCTCTATTCTTCAGACAGTGGAGCAAATGGATGCTGAAAGTGGGTTTCAAGTTGGAATGTTTGAAAATGAGGACACTGAGGACAGAGATGCAGTTGTGAATGTTCCAAGATCTGATCGTCAAGCTCCATCAACTTCTAAAAAGAATAGAAGAGTTACAAAGGCCAGCACGCCCATTGTTGATGATGAAGTGAGAAGAAGCTCTAGGTTCAGGAATGTGGTCTCTGAACAATTCTTCCAGTTAGACAATGAGCCAAGAATTTGAGAATAAACTCAATTAAAGGGAAATTATAATTCTCAAACTCAATTTTGAGAAAGCTTTTGATGTGGTGGAGCACTCAGTAATCATTAGTATGCTTGCCTCAAAAGGTTTCCCAGCCAAATGGATCAATTGGGTCAAGAATATCCTCTCCAGTGCTACATCCTCTGTCCTTCTTAATGGGGTAGCTGGAAAAGACTTCAAATGTAAGAGAGGGGTCAGACAGGGGGACCATCTCTCTCCCCCCTCCTGTTTGCAATTGCTGCTGATTTGCTACAGAGTGTTGTTAATGATGCATATGTCCATGGTAGCCTATCTGCTCCTTTTCCTCAAAGACCTGATATTCCTTTCCCCGTCATTCAAAACGCTGATGATACCATCATCGTGATGAAGGGTTGTGATAGAGAACTTGCCCATCTCAAAGAGTTGCTCCATGATTTTACTTCATCAACAGGTCTAAAAATAAATTATCAAATATCTTGTTTAGTGCCCATCAACATCAGTGGAGAGAGAGCCAGTTCTCTAGCAAGTGTGTTTGGTTGTATTGTGAGAAGTTTTCCCTTCACTTATTTTGGGCTTCCAATGGGTCTCACAAAGCCTCAGGTCAAGGATTATGCTCCCCTAATATGTAGAGTGGAAAGGAGACTCTCTGCCAGTGCTCAGTTTCTCTCCTATGCAGGTAGGCTGCAGTTGGTGAATTCAGTCCTCTCCTCTTTGCCAACATATTATATGTGCTCTCTAAAACTGCCTGTTGCTGTTATTGAGGCAATCGACAAGTACAGAAAAAATTGCCTCTGGAGAGGTAGTGATTTCAGGAGGAAAGGATACAATCTGGTAGCATGGAAGATGGTAGCATGAAACAACTAGATAAATTCTATCAAAAAAAGGATGTGCAATGGGTCAAGCTAGTTTGGGATAAATATTATCCTAATGGAGTCCCACATTTGAGAAGAGAAAAGGGTTCTTTCTGGTGGAAGGATATCCTTAGACTTCATCTACAGTACAGGGGGTGGCTAAGTGCAACCCACATGATGGTGATGCAGTAAGTTTCTGGGATGATCTTATTCTTGATACTGTCTTCTCGGCAAAATATCCAAGCCTCTATTCTTTTTCCAAGCAATTCATCACATCTTTGAAAAGTGTAAGGGGAACAGAGAGATTAGTTGATCTATTCAGAATACCCATGACAAGACAAGCACACAATGAGTTGTTGCTCTTGACTGATGACATTTTGGAAATACGTGGAAATAATATTGAGGGTAAAGATGAATGGATTTTCATATGGGGAAGTCATGATTATTCTGTTAAGAGATTCTATCAGCACCATTTTCATGCTATCAGGCCGCCAGTCACCATCCTCTGGATGTGGAAAGCTAAGTGTGTCCCCCATATTAAGTTCTTTGCCTGGCTGCTCCTAAATGACAGGTTAAATACTAGAAATATGCTTAGGCGAAGACGAAAATTTTTGGAAAATTATAACTGTCCATTGTGTGCAGACAGTGTTGAAGAAACCTTGGAGCATCTTTTCTTTGATTGCCCTTGTGCTGCAACTCGCTGGTTCAAACTTGGTATTGTCTGGGATGATGAAGCACCTATCCATCAGAAAATACAGCTTGCTAAAAGTCAGTTCCATTTTCCTTTCTTCATGGAAGTGTTCATGATTGCGGCTTGGTGTTTATGGAACGAAAGAAACTCTCTGGTCTTCAATGGCAGGGCTCCTAGTTTGAACTCTTGGCTGATATCTTTCAAGAAGGAGGTAGAGGCGCACCTGTTCAGGATAAAGAACATTTTTCATTCCTCTATTCGGCAATGGCTTGCCAGCTTGTAATCTTGTTTTCTTTCTTTTTTTTCTTGTTTTCTTTCTTTCTTCCTTTGTAACTTGTAACTTTGGGCTAACTTCCTGTTAGTCCTTGAACCCTTTTGGGTTCTCCCTTTTATTATTTAATGCCGCCGGGGGTTGATACCCCATGGTTTCAGTTCAAAAAAAACTATTGCAAAAGTCTGATTTGTCTTTCTCATCGGAAAACTGGAATTTTAGACTTTTCCAACTTTTGAAACCATTCGATTTATATCGCTAAGCAGTTTTGAATGACATGGCACCGCGCCAACCGTCTTATGTGGTGCCACTCACCATCAGCAGGTAAATCAAACTTTCGCGATAGTTCTTCAGGTCAATTAGACATTATTAAATATATATATACAGATAACTTTTAGAAAATGTCCAAATATTGTATTAAAATGTGCATTTAAAATACTAAAATATGATTTAATCTTATAAATTGTGTTTTAACTCAGAAATATTGCAGTGACACATGCTGAGCCAGTCATCATGACCTCGATGGGCGGCCATAAAGACAACCTCTCATCTACTGCTTCTCCGATGTCATGGTCCCACTGGACAACACAACACAACGCAGCACTACAGTAGCAATGTGTACTTCATTTAACAACTATCTGGGCTGAAAATCAATTATAACAAAAGTGAAATATTTTGCTTTGGTAGGGCAAAAGAACACGAAGCATTTTATTCGCAGCTATTCGGATGCGAGATGGGAAAATTTCCCTTCCACTATCTGGGTCTGCCCATGCACACCAGGAAACTAAGTAACAAGGATTGGGTGGAAATTGAGAAAAGAATTGAGAGTAAACTAAGTGGTTGGAAGGGTAAGATGCTCTCGGTAGGAGGGCGTGTAGTTCTCATTAACTCGGTGCTTTCTAGTCTACTGATGTTTATGCTATCCTTCTTTGAACTACCGAAGGGAGTCTTAGAAAAGATTGATTGCTTTAGATCTAGATTTTACTGGCAAAGTGACCAACATAAGAGAAAATACAGACTGGCTAAGTTGGAGCTAATGTGCCAACCCAAAGCCCAAGGTGGTTTAGGGATACAAAACTTGAAAATACAAAATAAATGCTTGTTGAGTAAATGGTTGTTTAAATTGTTAAATGAAGAAGGGGTTTGGCAACAACTATTGAGAAATAAATACCTAAAAAATAAACCACTGGGTTGTTGCATGAAAAAACCAACAGACTCTCATTTCTGGAAGGGTCTGATGAAAGTTAAAGATGTTGTCTTGAGTTTTGGCACTTTCAAGGTGTCTGATGGGTCTCAAACACGTTTTTGGTTAGACACATGGATAGGTAATAAACCTCTGAAAGATAAATTCCCCGCATTCTTTAACATAGTGAGGCGGAAACCAGATTCTATGGCAAATGTCCTATCAACGGTTCCTCTCAATATTTACTTTAGGAGAAATTTAGGGGACAGGAATTTGAGGGACTGGCACAGAATAGTAGCCTCCTTACATGATTTGAACTTACACGGGAAAGGGATACTTTTGTTTGGTCACTAAATGCTTCAGACACTTTTACGGTAAAGTCGTTGTATGCTGCGCTAATTAACAACGGGGTAAGGGTGTCACAAGATATTTGGCAAGTAAAAATTCCATCAAGAATTAAGATTTTCTTGTGGTATCTAAAGAGAGGTGTGATTTTGACGAAGGACAACTTGTCTAGGCGTAACTGGAATGGTGATAAAAGTTGTGCATTTTAACATTATCTAGAGACTATCCAACATCTCTTCTTTGATTGTTACTATGCTAAATTCTTATGGCGCACGGTTCACCTTATGTTTGGGATCTCTGCCCCTTTGAGTATGGAAGATCTTTTCGTTACATGGTCAAAGATGGGCAGTAAGCCTCAAAATGCTTTGTTATTAACTGCAGCATCAGCCTTATGCTGGACGATCTGGTTAACAAGAAATGAGGTGGTGTTTGACAAATGTAGACCAAAAAAAATTTTGCAGGTACTATTCAGGGGAACTTATTGGCTGCGACAATGGGCGAAGCTGCAGCGGCGTGAGGTGTTACGGGATCAACTTCTACATGCAGGGCAGCGTTTGGAGACATCCACCCTTCAGTTCTTTAGTTCCAATTGGTGGCTTTCAAATAATTTTCTTGGCTAGCGTGTGTCAGGAACTTTTGCCTTACTTTTTCCTTTTTGGCCAGATTCTGGCAGTTAAACTTTTTATTATGTGGTGTGATCTTTGACCGTGAGACTGTATTAATTGACCTGATTCTACCCTTTGGTAGATGAAGCCGGATATGTACTATCCATTATCTAAAAAAATACTTTCACGGTAGTTAAGGGAGGTTATTAGATGGATATTTTCTTAATAAATAACAAAAAAATTGGTAAAACAAGCCTTGGAAGCTTTTGAAGTAATAATGACATGGTAGGCCGCTGGAGCAAGCGAAGAAGGCTCAAAACTCTGCCCGGCTCTTGCTAGCTAGACACTGGCCTAGTCGCCTGGAAGAGGGAAAAGTCCTTCTGACCTTCCTCATCTATTGTTGTGGTCTGATATACCTTCTTGAACTAGAAAACCGAACATTTTGGATCCTCAATTACTACGCGATGCCACATCAGCCATAAGGAGATGAGTCGGACTATGTTGATAGCTCAGGGGTTTAGTAAATTTTATCAAAATATAGAAATAAATCTTCGAAAGGTTACCTAACTTTTTTTTGAAAACTATGCAATTTCAAATTCCAAAAACAGCTATAATCCTAGAAAATTTATAGAAATTTTGTTTTATAGCTAGGAAAAATACAAAACCAATTTCAGTTATTGTTCCTAAAATTTTTTCCCCACATCATAATGACAAGCGAAGAAAGCTCAAAACTGTGGGCCCGGCGCCCTGGCCCATGCTACCACGACACTTGGAACAGGAAGAGATGCAGCCCTGGGCCGCACGGCCATGGGTGCGCCTGGGCGGAGCGGAGAACGGTGGTCGGAGAGGAGATAGAAGGCACCGTGGAAGTGGAGCGCGAGCTGAGAGGGACTGGAGATGACGGCCGAGGCGTTCCCACCTCAGTCAAGCCGGCAAGCGCACTCCAGCCTCCAGGTACGCACGATTTGCTCCGCCACTCACGGGGCAGCCGGAGCCGGGCAGGGGCAGGGGGCGCCTCCTCTGCTGCTGCTCTGCTTTCAGAAACCAGACTGCCTCAGCTCGGCTCACTACCAGATGCTTCGACCTTGTACCTCTAGATCTGGGCATCTGGCTATGTGGGACTAGGATCTGTCCTTGCATTTACGGCTTTTATTTATACATAAATAATAAACTACATATCCATCTGGTGTATATTTATGTATGGTAAAAGTTATGGACCTGGAAAAGCTAGAACGACTTATAATTTAGAACGGAAGGAGCATCTTAACATTATGATTTTATCAACATGCTATACTACTATTTAGAGAGAACGTATACAGATGGTTCATTTTTCTTTTCCTTTCTTTTTTGTCGGCTATTGCAGCTTCATGCATCCAATCCAACACAGTCCGTCCATTTCACTGAGAGTAGTCTACTGCTTTAACCAATGTCCACGGCATCGTTCAATCAGCCAAGCAATGAGGGGAGAGGAGACATGCAAAAATGGGGCGCAGAAAAAATGCAGTGAGTTAATCAGACATCAGTGAACTAGTGCGTGGCAAGAAAATAAATTTACAGAGACTTGAAAGTTGGCTTCGTCCACTACAAACTGCCACTGCTAACCTAAACTCATAAAAAGAAGTTCCAAGGCCATTTGTCCACTGCTAACCAAGAGTCCAAGACCACGTAAAATGAATTCCAAGTGGCGTGGGGGGCCAAGACCTTTTAAAATATGTTCAAGTTGCATTTCACTTTCTTTTCCTGCCGTTGGTTATCACACCAACCTTCACTATTTGATTTTCCACACAGCTTTGAACGCACCTCTCCTACTTTTCTCTATTCGGTGCCTGCTGTCCTATTTTATTGTATCCAAATGGGTAACCAGGTGCATGCTCTCATTGTTAACTTTTGATGGACTTGCCTACCTCTTATTCCCCTGCAGAGGCCAATTATTGGACTTGCCCACCTCCTTTTCCCCTTCAAAGTCTTTGATGGGGTATTAAAACATTCGCGGATATCACTGCATTCTCTTCAAGTTCTCATCTTGCCTCATTGTATGATTTGGACTCAAGATATCTCTACATGAAAAGGATATCTGTCCATGTGATGTGATTCAGTCTAAGGTAGGTTCTTAGTTCCTACAGTTGCTAAGCTAAATCTTTGCTTCTGATCCAAAGCTCATATGTTTAGTCTCTCATGCATGATGTTATATATCGAATTTTATGCTGAGGGAAGGGACACTACTGATCCTTGAATCCTGATGGCAGAGATTGTCAGCTCTGCACTTGTCCATGAGACAGTTAGCCAGCTCCTATCCAATCTGGTTCAGAAATATCAGGACAAAGAGGAATCGAGTGCGAACAGAAGCCTGGAGAGGCTTGAGATGGCAAACATCAGGCTGGAGGCTGCTCTTGAACGTCAGAGAAGTGGCAGACCACTGATGCATCCTTGTTGCGTTGGCGCGGGAAGCTGAAGCATGCTGCTCAGGAGTGCGATGAGACGCTGCAGAAATGCAAGCTGAGGATCCTCGAAGACGAACAGACAGAGGAGGTGAGAAAGTCGTCATTTCCTATACGAATAGCGCATACTACCAAGTTGAGATGCCGGTGAGCTAGCACCTTGGTGACGAGCGATTGACAACACGATGTGCGTGTGACGTGTCTCTCGGCAGGTTGTGGTTGTAGGTGACAGGTAGAGACAAGGTACATGCGGCGACGAGTGAAGAACGAGGATAGGATGCCGTGCCGAAGAACCGTGGGGGCGGAGAAGGGCGGATCGAGGCTTGCGTTCGAGGGACAGGCGATCGTGGGGTGTACGTCTATTGTACCTGGCTACACGGTGGGAGGACGTCGAGGGAGGTTTCCAGATTACGCCACAAAATCCGGGGTTCGCTGGTTGAGCCACAAAGCCATGCATCGTACCGGGACGCTCGTGCGGCGTGCGTTGGCCGAAGATGGAAATTCTGGCGATCGCGATACGATTTCGGACGCTCGTGCGGCAACATCGAGAGGATCACATCGCGGAGATGGAGGGATCGCGGACATCGCGGAATTTGCCATGGAGGACGTAATTGGAATTTACGCCCCTACGTTGGATTTATTTAGCGTAGGGGTTATGTGAAAATAGGTCGTGCCATCCTTTGGAGATATAAATATGTGGCACCTAGGGTTAAGAGGGTTTGACGTTTTGGACTCCCGACGAGTTATTATTCACGCGTGAACAGTATCCATGAACAGTACTCGTGCCCCGGGTTCCACGGTTCAGTTTTCCTCTCTCTGGTCTAGCCTAGGGTTTGAATTCTAGTGAGAGGTTTTTGTTGATCTCTCCGATTAAGAGAGGGAGGATGTTCAGGCGGAGGCTAGATGTACTTTTGTAAGTTCAATTACTCAATTTAATCTTTCATCTATAATGATTGATCTTGTGCATCTCGATTTGTTCTTTATAATTCTTGTTAGTATCTGACATAGTCTGCTTGTTTTATTTTTATCTCAAGATCCGTAAGTCCGATTGACGTGATTCCAGTTAGGTTAGTTTCGTAATTTCATCTAGTTTAATCTGACAAATTTTTAGGTCGATCGGAGTTACGGATTTTCGTCCACATCAGGTTTACTAGGTACATAGAGTTCTGTCCAGATTAAAAAAAACGTGATTTAATCAGGTTTTGGGTTTAGGGGAAGGGTTAGAAATTTTTGACTTCCGTGACCATTCACCCCCCCCCCCCCCCTCTGGTCGCCCGTTACGATCCTTCGCAAGTCATTTGTTTTCTCCATCATTGGCCCCAGCAAAGATGAGTCGAACAGCTCTGCTGTTTGAAGATTTGAGTGGTTTGCAGATGGTGCTAGTAAGTTTCTCAGATTACTGGAGTTTGGTGGCAGGCTGTGTCTCCACATGCCCTTTGACCATCTTGTCAGGCATCTTCTGAATGGCAAGAAACTACAGCACAGAATCACAGGCAAACAGGCGTCCTTTGTTTCTACAGTTGGTGCCATATATTACTGCAGAGTATGGAATGGAGGCTAGATTCATCTTTATGCAGAAAGATGGTAATGTATCCCAGGATGACTTTTTCTTTTCTTTAATGCTACAGCTTTCACACCAACCTTCACTATTTGATTTTCCACAGCTTTGAACGCACCTCTCCTACTTTTCTCTATTCGGTGCCTGCTGTCCTATTTTATTGTATCCAAATGGGTAACCAGGTGCAGGCTCTCATTGTTAACTTTTGATGGACTTGCCTACCTCTTATTCCCCAGCAGAGGCCAATTATTGGACTTGCCCACCTCTTTTTCCCCTTCAAAGACTTTGATGGGGTATTAAAACATTCGCGGATATCACTGCATTCTCTTCAAGTTCTCATCTTGCCTCATTGTATGATTTGGACTCAAGATATCTCTACATGAAAAGGATATATGTCCATGTGATGTGATTCAGTCTAAGGTAGGTTCTTAGTTCCTACAGTTGCTAAGCTAAATCTTTGCTTCTGATCCAAAGCTCATATGTTTAGTCTCTCATGCATGATGTTATATATCGAATTTTATGCTGAGGGAAGGGACACTACTGATCCTTGAATCCTGATGGCAGAGATTGTCAGCTCTGCACTTGTCAATGAGACAGACAGCCAGCTCCTATCCAATCTGGTTCAGAAATATCAGGACAAAGAGGAATCGAGTGCGAACAGAAGCCTGGAGAGGCTTGAGATGGCAAACATCAGGCTGGAGGCTGCTCTTGAACGTCAGAGAAGTGGCAGACCACTGATGCATCCTTGTTGCGTTGGCGCGGGAAATTGAAGCATGCTGCTCAGGAGTGCGATGAGACGCTGCAGAAATGCAAGCTGAGGATCCTCGAAGACGAACAGACAGAGAAGGAGGTGAGAAAGTCGTCATTTCCTATACGAATAGCGCATACTACCAAGTCATTTGTTTGCTCCATCATTGGCCCCAGCAAAGATGAGTCGAACAGCTCTGCTGTTCGAAGATTTGAGTGGTTTGCAGATGGTGCTAGTAAGTTTCTCAGATTACTGGAGTTTGGTGGCAGGCTGTGTCGCCACATGCCCTTTGACCATCTTGTCAGGCATCTTCTGAATGGCAAGAAACTACAGCACAGAATCATTCAGGCAAACAGGCGTCCTTTGTTTCTCACCTGCTTCTCGTCGTCATGCGCCATCTGTGCCCACGGGCTGGGCGGCGTCCGTCACTCCTGATCCGCCTTCGTCAGAGCAGCGCCTGTCGGACCCTGCGCCAGCCGATGACCTAGCTCTTGGGCCACGTTCCGCTCCTTCGGCTCATGGTGGTGTCGATGCTGGCAATGCTGCTGGTGACGTTGACGGCGTCGCGGGGGCACCTCCTCCTCCGCCGCCTAGGGATGGTCATGTCGGCCGGGACGGGATCGTGCCGCCCACCCGGCGGGTCCAGCAACTTCCTGCGTCGCCAGGTCGAAGGAGACGGCGGAGATCATCCTCGGGTCGTCTTGTGCTCGAGTTCAGGTCGTTGATGATGGTGCGGTCGATGACCCTGACGACGAGCGGGAGCTGTTCGTGGCTGCTTGGTGTGCGCACCCTGATCGCACGACGGCGGCCCGCTGCTCTTCCTCAGGCCATGGGAGATGATTCATTCGGAGGTGCCGGCCATGCGGTATCTAGTGCGTCTCAGGATCGTTGAGTACCAGGACTGGCATAGTCCTCCGCCGTCCGAAGACGAGGACTACCGCCGCGACGACGACTCTGACAGCGGCGACAGCAACTGCAACGGATACTGGCTGGGGCACTCCGATCGGGGTGGCGCCGGCGACCGGCCGCGGACGACGAGGTTCGGTGACGCGCGCGACCCGAGGATGCAACGGAACTACGACCCGGCCTTCCAGCGTTGTGGGTCCACCCGGGCGATCACGGTGGGCCAGGTTCGCTGTCCCGTGATTGTGCTGACACCCTCGGATTCTGGACTCGCAGAGGGCAGCCGGATTCCGGGCGGTATGGTGAGCAGCCTGATTCCTGCGATGGCCTGGTCGCCTGTCGCGGAGTTCGTTCCGAAAGCTGCAGAGGAGATGGGCACGCTCTCAATCGTCACAATCGACTGTGACCCGAGAGTTGACCCTGCTTTCCTATTTGTACCCTGTGGCCAGCCGGACTGGGCCGGGGAGCGCAACGCTACGTACGCTGGATGTGGACGTTGATGGATTGCTTGGCGTTGAGGTGGGGGGAGGCCCACGGTACGCTACTCCGGTTCACACGCCTCCCGCCATCGACCTATGTGATGCTTGGGGCAGATTCTGATGAGCCCAATTGCATGATGTCGCAGTCGCCAGAACGCACCGCTCCTGGGCTCAATTCGCGATGTAGTGCGTGAGTTTGTGGCGCAGCAGCATGCCACTGTCGTGTGTCTTGTTGAGACCAAGCTTCCTATAATTTCGGCCTCCATGCATGGCCAACGATCTAATGCCGATGGCTCTTGACTACGTGTGGGTGCCTCGGGCGGCATCGTCGTAGCTTGGCGCGCGGTCTGATGCCTGGTTAGCTCTCGGCCGAGAATGTCGTGTCTTCTCTGTCGTGCTGTCGCTCCAATCGAGTCTTGCTGAATCCTTGGCGCGGACGCTTGTGGTCGTCTATGGCCCAGTCCATGAGGATCTCAAGCAGGACTTTCTTGCTCAGCTGCGTCATATCGCGGCATGCCACACGTACTGGGCCGCTATTGGTATGCGGTGACTTCAATCTTATTTTCCAGGCCGCGGACAAAAACAATGACAGTTTGAACCTGCGGTTGATGCGTCGTTTTCGTCGAACCCTTGATGCAATGCAAGTCGATGAGCTTTACCTCCATGGGAGGAGGTTCACTTGGAGCAACGGAAGACGACGACCGACAATGGACCGTATTGACAGGGTGTTCGCCAACGTGCCATGGCTGCAAACATTCCCCAGTCATCACCTACGGACCTTGTCGTCGGACTCCTCGGACCACGCACCTCTACTGCTGCAGGCTGCAGCTGTGTACTGAGCCGTGGGCACGGCCACGGTTCAGATTTGAGCCATTCTGGGTACGACTTCAGGGGTACGAGGAGACGGTCTGATGCTTGTCGCGTTCTAGATCACAGGCTCCGCAACACTGCAAGGGCCTTGCGGAGTTGGAGCGCAAAGAAAATTGGCTGTGTCCGCACGCAGTTGTTCGAAACAAGAGAGATAATCGGACAGCTGGACAAGGCGCAGGATTCCTCTATTGTCTTTATGGGTCGGTTAAAAAACAAGTTTTACCTTGTTGATTTCAGCAAGAGTAAAACTAAGATTGAGACCTATCTAGTGGCAAAATCTAACATGGGTTGGCTATGACACTGCCGACTAGCCCATGTTGGGATGAGAAACTTGGCCAAATTCTTAAAGACAACCACATTCTTGGACTAACTAATGTTCAATTTGAGAAAGACATGATATGTAGCGCTTGCCAAGCCGAAAAACAAGTAGGTGTACCTCACCCACCAAAGAGCATCATGACTACCACTCAACCATTGGAGTTGATTCATATGGATCTCTTTGGACCGGTTGCCTACCTTACCTTCGGGGGTAACAAATATAGATTAGTAATTGTTAATGATTATTCCCGTTTCACTTGGGTATTCTTTGTCTATGATAAGTGCCAAGTACACGATAAGGTGAAAACCTTTATTAGAAGAGCACAAAAGGAGTTTGATCTTCCCATCAAGAAAGTGAGAAGTGACAATAGGACCGAATTCAAGAACACCTAAATTGAAGAGTTTCTTGATGAAGAGGGCATCAAGCATGAGTTCTCAACTCCATACACCCCTCAACAAAATGGTATAGTAGAGAGGAAGAATAGGACACTCATTGACATGGCAAGGACAATGCTTATGAGTACAAGACATCGGACCTCTTTTGGTGTGATGCCGTCAACCCCGCTTGTCATGCCATCAACCACCTCTACTTACACAAGAAACTCAAGAAGACTTTATATGAGCTTCTTACCGGTAACAAACCAAAGGTGTCTTACTTTATAGTGTTTTGGTGTAAGTGTTTCATACTTAACAAGAGACCCAAAACTTCTAAATTCGCACCTAAAGCTGATGAAAGCATTCTTCTTGGTTATGGATCAAATGAGCATGTCTATCGTGTCTTCAACAAAACCATGGGTACAGTTGAAGTAACAATAGATGTGACATTTGATGAATCTAATGGCTCCCAAGTAGAGCAAGTTGATTCAAGTGTTGTAGGAAAGGATGATCCACCATGTGAGGCAATCAAGCAAATGGTTATTGGCGACATTAGGCCACAAGAAGATCAAGCTATTGATGAAGAGGATCCCCAAGCTGTTGCTGCACCAATTTCCACTGAAGTACTCCACAAGAAAGGGCAACACTCACCTGCTATGATTCAGCAGGGCGGTAGTGCTGCCCCTGAGGGCGGCAGTGTCGCCCCCTCCACCTTAGCAGCAGCTTCTCCAACTCCTACTCCACAAGTTCAAGGGCTCAACCTAGAGCCTATTTTTGAACAAGAATAAGTTGAAGGTCCAGAAGAAGAAGGAGGAGGTGTTGAGCATCCAAAGCTACGCCAAACTATACAACAGGATCATTCCATTGACAACATCCTTGGGAGTATCTGAAGAGGGGTAACAACTCGTTCACATTTAGTAAACTTTTGTCAATATTACTCGTTTGTTTCCTCTTTGGAACCTCTTAAGGTAGAGCAAGCACTTGGAGATTCGGATTGGGTCATAGCTATGCAAAAAGAGCTCAACAACTTCAAGAGAAATCAAGTATGGACCTTGGTGAAAAGGCCCAATACCAATGTCATTGGCACTAAGTGGGTCTTCCGCAACAAGCAAGATGAGAATGGCGTGGTGACAAGGAACAAGGCAAAATTTGTGGCCTAAGGCTTCACTCAAGTGAGGGATTGGACTTTGAAGAAACATATGCACCAGTGGCAAGGCTTGAAGCAATTCGCATGCTTTTAGCCTTTGTTGCCCATCATGACTTCAAGCTATACCAAATAGATGTCAAGAGTGTATTCCTCAACGGCCCAATACGAGAGTTGGTCTTCGTCGAGCAGCCACCGGGTTTTGAAGATCCCAAGTTCCCCAACCATGTCTACAAACTCCAAAAAGCACTCTATGGGCTTAAGCAAGCACCAAGAGCATGGTATAAATGCCTTAAGGAATTCTGGCTTAAACAAGACTTTGAAAATAGGCAAAGCGGATCCTACACTCTTTACTCATAAAGTTGGAAATGATATATTTATGTGCCAAATATATGTCGATGATATAATATTTGGTAGTACTAATCATATGTATGTTGAGGAGTTTAGTAGGATCATGACCAAAAGATTTGAGATGTCCATGATGGGTGAGCTGAAGTTCTTCCTCAGATTTCAAATCAAGCAAGTGAAGGAAGGGACTTTCATAAACCAAACCAAGTACACTCATGATATGCTCAAGAAGTTTCACATGGTGAACGCAAAGCCTATCAAAACTCCCATGCCAACTAATGGACATCTTGATCTCAATGGAAATGGAACAGCCGTGGATATCAAGGTATATCGCTCCATGATCGGCTCACTACTTTACTTATGTGCATCTAGGCCAGACATAATGCTTAGTGTGTGCATGTGTGCTAGATTTCAAGCTAACTCGAAAGAGTGTCATTTATCGACCATTAAGAGAATCTTAAGATATCTAGTTCACACACCAAATCTTGGCTTGTGGTATCCTAAGGGTTCCAAGTTCAATCTACTTGGCTATTCAGATTCCGATTATGCTGGTTGCAAAGTAGATAGAAAAAGCACTTTAGGGACATGTCAATTCCTTGGACGGTCCTTAGTGTCTTGGAGCTCTAAAAAGCAAAATTGTGTAGCCCTATCCACTGCCGAGGCCGAGTATGTTGACAATGAAAGTGCCACAAAGCTTGCAAACAATCCTGCAAGCCACTCAAGAACAAAACATATAGACATCCGACATCATTTCTTGAGAGACCACGAAACCAAAGGAAATATCGAAATTCATCATGTGAGCACCGAAAAGCAACTAGCCAATATCTTCACTAAGCCTCTTGATGAGTCAAGGTTTTGTGCGCTGCGTAGTGAACTAAATATCCTTGATTCTCGTAACATGGTTTGAAATATTGCATGCCTCTGATTGACAACCTAACGACATAGGCAAATTTTGTAAAATTTCAATTATATGTGTTTCAAAATGATTTATAAAATCTACTCTAAGTGGCATGACCATTGTCTATATTTTTTATTGCTTACTGGTCATGATACTTAGGGAATATGTGTCCATGTCTGAGGTAAAGAGAGTTAGAAAGTTGTAGCTAAATCCCTGTCAATTTGACACTGCCGCCCTCTAAAAATTGCTCTGTTTTCTGTCAAATTTGACTGAATCGTGGGGCCCGTTTTCTTCTATCTATTTCTTCTCTGGCTCCGTGATTCTCTCTATCGCCCTCAGTTGCACATGACGCCTCCTCCCTCCTCATCTCTTTCTCTCTCATGAGGACAGGGGCAACACCGGCCTCCCAGCCTGCGACAACGACTCTGGCATTGCTGGCCTGACCTCCAGCCTCTCGTCCTCGCCGCTAGTGGCCGCTGCAGCCTTGGGCAGGGCTAGTCTCTCTCTCTCTCTTCCCTTCTCTCCATTGTTGGAACTCAAGGTGAAACCCTTACCCTCCTTGATCTATGCAATGTGATGCTTCTAGTCATGGATTTTAGTTTCTAGGGGAGCATGGTGGGTTTAGGAATGGTTTTTATGGTTGAATCGAATCGATTTGGTAGTTTACCTATTGGATGAATTGGGTAGAGCAGCAGTGCTGCCCCCAGCAGATTCCACCTGCCCAACCCCAATTCATTCAATTGATGAACTCCCAAATGGACTGGATTCATCTATCAAAATTATTCCAGCAAGTTCTTCATGCTCAACCTTTCAAGTCCATGGCTAGGGTTTCTTGTATGTTCTTGTTGACTATGATTCTGAGATTGTGGTAGAGAACAGAAGTAGTTGGAAGTGGGATTGAGCAAGAACAAGAAACTAGAAGTTGATCTTGTGGAGCAACTGAGGGCGGCAATGCTAGCCTTAGGGGGTGGTAGTGTCGCCCTGCCTGGACTGTTCTAGACAGCATGCTTTCAAAATCAAATTCTAAGTTCTTTTTCTTGTTAAAACCTATTTGCAGCCTCTTCTAACCCTCTATTTTATACAGTTTCTTATCTAGTCCATTTTCTTGCATAGATGGAGCAAGGAGGAGATGATGTAAGGGGCAAGAGGAAGTTGTTGGCCAAGCAATTGTTCCGTTGAGGCGGAAGGAGAGGTGCTGGCAGTAGTAGTGCTGCTCCTCGAGCTTCAGTTGACAGAGCAGCACATGAGCAGTATATTGCTGAAAAGGAAAGAAATCAGAGGATCGGGCATACCATTCTTGTGAGGCCCGACACTCTCAACCACCTTTCTGAGTTTGATGACAGCTATATGAAGGACAACGATGATGAGTTCGTCCTCCAAGCTCCACAAGACAGCAGCATATCAGTCTTCTGGAGGTACATCTTTTGCTCATAGAGATATTCTAGAGTCTTCCAGGAGTGGTGGAAAGAGGAAGAACAAGAAGTTTGCTAACATGGTTGAATGGTTGAAGGCCATTTTCACTACTTGCATCTATGATGCAAACACTACATATGAGGACCGGCTAGAGAGTCAGGAAGCTATCAAGGAGGCTAGAGAACTTGCAGGACTACCACCTCTTCCACCTATTCAGCCTCCACCTTAGTTTCCTGATCTTCCTCTCGCTTGTCTGACACTTCCTCAGAGGATGAGAAGCAGCAGGAGAAACAGGGCAACGATGATGATGGTGGTGGTGATGAGAGGATACGTGCAGCAGAGGCCGATCCAGATGTTTAGGAGACCTTACTTCGTGTCTACTCTAGGAGACCGAGAGATTCTCAGGCAGCTGCTTCTTCCACTTTAGCTCCTTGACGCTCAGTGCGCTTCACTTCGACCACCCACATCGCCAGATGAGCCCGCGTCGAGGAGACCGACAGTGACGAGGAGTGACTTCTCTTCTTTTCTCCGCTCTTTTTAGTATTTGATGCCAAAGGGGGAGAAAATTAGAGGGGTCAATCATTTTTCGACTTCATGTCCTATCCATTGAGAGTAATTGTTAGTTTGTGAGTTAGAGAGACGATAAAAACTCTAATTTATGTAATATTGCTACCTATTTGACTCTATTTGCCTCGGATATGGACATGTATTGAGGTTACCATGTTTAGCTTATCATATTCTAAGTTTATGCTGTTTCTTTATTCACATTATCTATTGTGTAAATTTGATTGTGATCTGACTGCTGAGACGAGGCCGGCAGTGCCGCCCTCCCTGGGTAGCAGTGTCGCCCTATGCTTCAACAGCCAGACCTTGTGTGCTTGAACTGATATATTTTGTCTTATGCATCACGTTTATTCTTATGACACCATGTTCAGCACTCCATAGCAGGCATGGATGTAGGGAGAGGCCCCAACATGTAACACCCAAATTTTAGAGTTAACAAATTTTAAATAATTTAGATAACAATTAATGAGAAGTTAAAAATTTTTTTAAAAAAAATATTTGGTGTTGCATTCATGCTGTTGCATTTATTTTATTTTGTGGTGTGGTTATATTGGTTTTGTTTTATTTGATTTGGTTTAGAAAAATTTGATTTGAAAATGTGTTTGGAAAATTTGAAAAGAAAAGAAACAAAAGAAAAAAAAAAGAGAAAACAACTTACCTACTTACCTGGCAGCCGCCGGCCCGCTTACCTCTCCGCCTGGGCCGCACGGTGGGCCGCTGTTTTCCTTCTCCGCGCCAGCGCCGCGTCTGCCGCGTGGGCCGCCCAGCGCCGCAGCGGACCAGCAGCCGAGCCCGCCCAGCCGCGCCTTCTCTCCTTGTTTCGCTGACAGGTGGGGCCCGGACGTCGGTCTTCTTCTACCTCTCGTATTCGTTCCGGACTCCAAACCGAACACGACCATGTCGGTCGGTTCCGAGATTTCCGGGACTTCCTAACCGTATACGGCAACTTGGGGTTACAAATAGGAAGTTGTGACCCTCTATTTCTCGTTTTCCATCTAAAACCCGAGCTTCATCACGTGATTTTGAGCATAGGAGGTCGGAACCCTAGGCTCTTTCGGTTGGTCGCCGGTGGAGCTTGTGGGTAGGTTCGGGCTCTTTTTCTTCGCATTGGTGAGTTCGCTGTCTCCTCCTCTTTCTTCCCGTGCTTTCCTTTTGTGTTGAGACGCTGTGAATCACGGTTTTGGTGAGCTCCGGTGAACTGGTAATGGCGCCGCCGCCCTATCCTAGTCGCATCCCGATTATGCGCTATCGTAGCCTTCCTAAACTATGTAGACAAGTTCGGGGGGATCTTCTCTTTTGAATGGTGTCAGTTGGGGGATGTTTGGTGGTCGGGAACGACGAGGCCGAACTTTTCCGGCGAGTTCATGGCGGCGGCCATGGTGACCGTCGGCCGGAGATGTGGTTGATGGCCGGCGTCGTCTTTCTCTCTCTCCTAGAATGAATGGTGATTGTCCGATCTTGCGTCAACGGTCAAGATTAGAAGATACCCCTTCGCGGGGTAGATTTATTAAAGAGCCCCTGGATTTCTTCATAATAGAACCCGCAGTCCTTAGCGTATTGTCTGAAATACGTTTTCGTGTTTTGAAAGCGTATTCTCTTCCGGATAAGTCAAAAATACGTTTTCAGGTATTTACAGTTTTGCCACTAGGATTGTTTTGGTCATAAAATCTTCGTTTTAACTCCGATTTGATCCGTTCAAGTTGCGTTAGGTTCGTATTTGCGAGCTCTACATGTTAGTGTAGTTGTACAGTTAGTTTTGATAGTTTATTTTTCGAGGTTATAATTAAGTATTTATTTATCTATAGGAAGTCTTAGAAAATTCATAACTTTCACGTTTTAACTCCGAATTTGGTGATCTTTGCGTCTGTGTGATCGTAGAAACGTGTAGAAGAGTTTTATAAACTTTTATTACTGTTTTGCTACTGTTGGTGTACTGTTCTAATTATGTCTCTTTGTTTGCTTCGTGTATGTTTGATTGGATGCATGTGTGTTGTTGATTGATGATCGAATATAGAAGGTGAGCAGTATCTGGACGATTCGGAATATTACTTTGAGCCAAGTCAGCAGTATCACTTGGAGAGTTTTGATCAAGGCAAGTATAACACAGGACTATCCTTGTTACCTATACATTGAATTGTCATACATATGCATGTGCTTACCTTGACAACCTTAGAGATTATAACTTAGTGATTGTTATCTTGATTCCTTGTCAACCTTGGGAATGCATATGGGTAGCTATTGCTAGTACTTAAACTAAGAACAATGATCTTGTAATTTGATTAATGGATTAAGCAATCAACTATTAAGATGATTTTATTATTGTTAAAAGGGGGCTAGAGCTTGTGTATTATTTTGATGCTCTGGTTTCTCTCCATAAGGACTTATCTGTAAGTGATAACCGGGATATACAGTACAGCTGTGAGGGCTATATGGCTCTGGCTTTAGTTGTTCAAGAGACCTTTTCTAGCTTGTTAGAGGTTACCTTAAATGGCGTAAGAATGGCTTGCCATGTTGGGTGTAGTCCGAGCCCCTGGCCTAGTGTGTATAGGCTGCGGTTGTTGTGCCACAGGGAAGGGGGGTTCTACATCTGCCTGCCGAGTGAAATCTAATGGCCCTAACTTGTTAGACGAACTTTTGAGTGGCTTTATATGGTTCTCGGGTGTTTGGGCTTGATCTCCCCACTCATTTGGAAATCATGACTTACAGTGAAAGTGTACACCTCTGCGCAGAGTTAAAAACTGGTATACTAGCCGTGCTCACGGATACGAGCGGCCTTGGGGATTCTTATGGAATAGTTGATCATAACTGTTATATCATGCTTAATTATTGTTGATTATTATTATGCTCATGTTAATGCTATTCATTATCCTTATTACAATTGATCATTGGTTCTTTAATGGGAAGTGGTTTATCTTGATGCTACTCAACTGCTAATATATGATTAAAAAGCTAAACGCAGTTAAACAGTGTCTAGCCTTTTTGAGCCTCATGAACCCTGTGTTATATTTGTGGAGTTCGACATGAACTCACTCTTGCTATTTCCACCATAACAGATGAAGATAATGAGGAAGATTATCGGAATGAGTACTAGTCTTGGTGTCAACCAGTCAACCGTGTCCCTGTGTGGAGTTTCCGCTGAAGAATTATTATTAGTTATTATTATCTATCGTTCAAGACTATGTCTTAAATACTTATTCGTTATGTAATAAGCACTGTGATGATACTTTGTAATTTGTCAACTTATGTGTGCGACTGGTTCCTGGGGCGCACATGAGTCTTTTATGCATCCTATTTTTGTCCTTAAAAATGGGTGTGACACAACACACCCAAAAATGTGAATTTTGGCCTTAAATGCCAATTTGAGAAATCAAATCTCCATTCACATTTTCAAGGGGAGGCTCCTACACCCATGACTCAAAAATCTCAATTATAATTTATATATCTTTGTAAGTTCTAATTGGGTTGTCATCGATCACCAAAAAGGGAAGATTGTAAGTGTAATCAAGACCTATTGTGAGTTTTGGCGTTGATGACCACCAAATTAGAGGACTAATAAGATTAATCGAGATGACAAGCAAGGAATCGAAAAACGAGGATGATGTACAGGTTGCAGATGTCCCCAATTACAAAAATGGCTGAACTTAACTCAAGGAGGTTTAAATTCCTTTATGTTTTGAATTTGAGTTAGGAAATGTCGTACTATTAAGGGGGACTCAAGGATAGTTGGTCAACTGTACAACCAGATGCTCAAAATCATAGAATAACATTCTTATACCCAGCCAAAACAGTCAGCCAAAAATCTTCTGATTCTTTCTGTTTTGGCTTGACGGCAGTGCCACCCATAAACGACCATTGGACTCAGGGTATTTACAGCATCAGGCCCGGCCCACAACGGTCATCTCCTTCCTCTATCGGTTCATTTCGAGAACACGGAGACCACAGATCACTCTCTCTCCCTCCATTGTTGCTCCTCCATCCCTCAAGAAAATCCTTGATTCCAACCATCAAAACTTGAGAGAAAAGGCAGCAAAACTCGATTGGAGAGCAGATCTACTGATTTCCAAAGTCTAAGAGCATTTGGTTCATGTTTGGCTGGTGGTTCTAGGGTTTGTTACTCTTAGAGCTTGCTTCTAGCCGGCTAGGCGTTGCCCTTGAGCTTGCCAACTCATGTGGCAACCTTGGGAGGTTTGTAACCTCATTCTCAAAGCTAAGAAATTATCTCTCATCTCAAGAGTTCATTCTCTTGATTCGAGAACGAGAGTAGGGCAAGCCTAAGCCTTTTGTGGCTTCTTCAACAACGTGGACTTAGGTAAACCTTGGTGGTGAGCTAAACCACGGGATAAATCATTGTGTCTTGTGTGTTCTTGCTGGTTCTTATTCTTGCTTAACTAATATTAGGGTTCGCGATCTACTCTTTTGCTAGGGTTCTGTAGTATCCTGTCTTCGAGCTGTACTTTATCTTCATATTGCAAGACTGGGTAGCTCATAGATTCAGTTTACTCTCTGTGAAATCTCTTTTCTGTCTGAGCATTATTCATAGGCCGGCAGTGCCACCCTATAAGGCTGGCAGTGTCGCCTTGTCTACTGACAGAATTTAGAGTTGAATTTTGACAAGACTATTCACCCCCCTCTAGGCCTCCTTAACCTTCCAAGAGATCCTACACATACCCCCGGTAGACTGTCGGCCGTATTTCGTCGACAGTGACGCACCAGGTAGGGGATGTACGTGCTGATTCCGTGGCGAACCAGATGGAATCTCAAAATCAACGCCATCCATGGCAACCCCATCTTCTGGCGGTGGTGTCCTTCAACAGCTTACGCCGGACTTGCAGTCTAGATGCAACTCGTGGGTGCATGCACGGCGTGCGGGGTCCTCAGCCCTAACGGCTGCGTCAGGCGCGGCACCTGCACAGAATTTTCAATCTACCACGATCTGCAAATTTCAATCACAATGGATGATGCAAGCAAGCAAAAGGCTTTCACCGATTCACACGTGATGACGATCATTCAGAAAGCTAAGTCGCTTTATAATTAAATATCGTTATATATATACTTCCAGATATATCCGTATGCCTGTGTTATTTCTATTGGAAGTAACCTAATCGTATCTTGTTGTTGCTCACGATTTTTGATCGAATACGCAAGATCATTGCCGTGGATCACGACAACAAGCAATCAGGAAAGGCGGCCGGCGATAATGCGATGTGGAGCATTGTTTCCACCAAAGATGCCGATCGGTCGTACAAGCTAACTGGAGAGGATCTTGGACTGCGCCTCGCCTCGGCCGGACACGCCCGAGGGCTTCGCCTCCCCACGCGGATTGTCTCTGTCAAGCTCCGACTATGCCCGTTCACCTACGACTCCATGTGCTCGTCCTAGCTGTCAAGCGATCCGTCTGAGCTGTCAAGCAAATCACATCCATCTACTTCGACTTTACGGCTCCTCTACTTTACTCGGCCCCAAATCAAGCTAAGTCACACTTTAATATTTTTTCCCAATATTCTTCAACCTTCATATATCTCCATGACATTTCTCCGAGCTATTTTTTCCATGTTTATTCTCCAAACGATTTTCATTCGTGTATACTATCTTAAAGATGACATACAACTATGCCTAAAGTAAATCCCCGAACAATCATGTTGACGCTCGGATGTTTCTAGAGACAGCTTGTCTCCGGCTTCTCCCTACACGTGCACAAGCGTCCATCCTCTGTGTTATGGGTGGCCGACAGTGGTTCCTTGGCGACGCCTTTTCCTACACACACAGGCTCTGCGCTCCGCGTTACGGTTAACGGGCTAGCTAGGGCTGGAGACTCAGCTATAAACTAACTGGTTGGACGGTTTATATTGCATATAAACACAAACTTCACATCAACACTAAGTGTTCACCACGAGCTGCTAAGCAACTTTTCACAAACATAATGTTCATCTGCAACTGATTCTCGAGCTACATACGCTATTTCATCACCACCGATTTTTCTCCGGATTTCTTATATTTTATTTTTACATCATGTACTACCCATTCTACGCATTTGTCTCGTAGGGGCACGGTTCGGTCAACGAGCTTACGCTTAGGGACTGGACGAGATGATCATCGTCCGGGTGGTCGGACCACCTATCAGACGGACTTCACCACCAGCCAACTGCTCGGACTACTTGGAACTCACTCCTGCTCGGCGTTCACTTCGCTGCCGACCAGTTGGTTGGACTACTCATCGCATGGGCTTCATCATCAGCTACGCCGGGGGCTCGCCAGCTAAGCTGGGGACTCTTTAGTGTTCGTATTCTTCGTACAAGCGTCACCAGCTAAGCTGAGGACTCCTTTGGTGATCGGATCTTGCTACATCTCATTGGTGCGCTATCAAGTTGCCCCATGCTGTTTGGATCAGGGTGCTGATCTTGGGCAGCACGTCCGGGGTCTTGATAAGTATATCGCAGATGACGCTGGCAAGCTTTCAAGGTTCTTTCTTTGACTCTACTACAAGATATCTTTAAAATCTTCCTGTAGACTCGGAGATTACGTGTGTACACGTCATCTGGCGATGACGGTACTTATTTCTACACCAGTTTCCAGCTAAGCTAGGAACTAGGTCAGCGTTTGAAGACTACTACTTTGAACCCTGGCACCATACTTCACCTACTGTCAGGTTCAGGGACTAAGTGTAACATCCCACCTCTACGAGGCCAGGCCCGCTTACATCTGGCAGCCTTTCTAGGACATAGACTGCCCTCATAGACCCACACAAGTCTTTTCTGCGCACTTTATCCTCACTCGTGTGCGCACCCAGGAAGGACTTCCCGGTCGGTCACCCATCTTAAAATTGCTCTAGGCTAAGCATGCTTAACCTCATAGTTCTTTGGAGATGGGTTTCCGGAAAAGAAGTTGCAACTTATTTGTATGAGTATCCTATTAATTCTGTTAAGCCCTGGGCCGGGATGTTACACTAAGTGGCTACACCTCACCTGACGGTGAATGTAGTGCTTTTTTTCTGATTTACCCTCTTTGTTGACTAAGGAGTCTAAGTGGCTACACTTCGCCTAAGGTGGAGAATTTTCAAATTTTATCTTGAGCCCCTTACATCCTTCTGATAAACCTCGACTTCGCGCAAGTCCGTGCTTGGCTTCTGGATGAACAGCTCGGACACTCGCTCTGACAGCTCGGAGGCTTGTTCAACCAGCTCGGACGCTTGACCAACTACTCAGATATCTTCTTCAACAGCTCGGCTCCCAGTTAGACTAGTCGGAAGCCTGCTTTTGGTGATTAGCAGCATGTTGGTTAGCTCGGACAAGCTCAAAACGGTGTTCTCAGATGATACAAAGCGCTCGAGGACTAGCTGTGGGGGTATGACCCCCGGTACCCACAGGACAAGACATAGGCCGCACCATCAGAGGTGGCCCAGCCCACAAGATCAAGGCTTGCGGCGCACGACACTGTCGACGCGCACCGCAAGGCTTTAAGATGTATTAGATATTGTACTAAACATGATACTTTCCTTGTAACCCTACCCCTCCAGAGTATATAAGGAGGGGCAGGGATCCCCTAGTCGACATCCCCATACAGATCTCCAAAAATCTCATCTAATTCATAAGCAATACAATCCACAGAGATACAAGACGTAAGGTATTACGTTACGCCGACGGCCCGAACCTGCCTACATCGCGTTCTGTGTCACGTCTAATTCGTCTCTCATGCTCCTTGCCAACTCATCTACTACCGCAGGCATACCCCTCGGTAGACTGCCGGCCGTATTTCGTCGACAACAGCCACCAGAAGAAAAGATGGAAGTACAGCAAACACTTACTACTCTTTGAGGTAAATAATTTATTTTATCTTATTATGCTTTTGTTAATTTTATCCCTTCGTATGAATGCCTGATTTTTTCAATATACCATCATTATTACTATTTATGCCTATAACTTGTGTAGACCATAGTGTTACAATACTATATGTTTTAGGTCCTGTTTGGAACCGATTAAAATCGGATTATGGGCCATCCCACCAAGAGAATTGTAAAAAAAATCAGCCAAATACCTCGCAATATCGATGATTCTTTTCACTGCACAAGACTCACCCACTGTGAAAATGAATAAGGAGCCCAATTTTCTCGTACCAGCTACCGCACTGCACAGTCGCAGAACTCGTATCAAAAAGAGCCTTGGCCATATGAGTATGTGTTAATTGCCGACCCCGGCGACAATTTATTCTAGATTCGCCACTAGGTCCCTACATATTCATTTATATATCAAAGTTTAGGCTGGCAATCGCCTACCATAGTACCAATCATGATCTTCTTTATATTCTTTTTGTCCTTTTCCGTTTCTTGAATTCTGCTACTTGGACACATCTTTTTTTCTTTTATTATTAATATATATTATTAATCAGTAGGGTGCTACCACTCCTGTTTTCTCAAAAAGAATCGCCTACCGTAGTTACTCTAAAGAAAATCCACTCTACCCTTTCCAAAAAAAAATCCACTCTAAGAATTTATGTAAGTGCAGTGCAGTGTGCTGTTCATGTGTTTAGCTTCATGTAAATCTATTTCATGCTAGAGATTATACATAGTAAGAAAAGGGAAAAATAGAAAAACATAGGGGTATGGCCAAAATAAATATTGTCAGACTCTTGGCCTGGTCCTGGTGGCGGTGCAACACCGCTGCAGGTTCTAGCTTCTGGGCCCCATGGTGCAAGGGGAGGTTTCAAGCTTTCCATATTCACCTACAAAGGACCAAGCCTTCTGAGTTCCCTGTACGCTGCTGAACTAATATAATGGATGAAAGATGTTGAAGCTCACGTATTATATTTCCCCTTGTTCTCTTTCAGTTTATTAGCATAGCAGCCTCCGTATGGTTCAACTTGTCACTATTTAATGCATGTTCAATACTATGTTAGCCAATTATATTCAAACGTGTAAAGAGAAGCATAGCAGCCTCCATTTGATTATTCACACAGCATGTGCTTCGTCAACTTGCCACCACTTAATGATATGTTAGTCAATTATATGCATATATAGAAGCAGAGACTCTCATCATTGATTGAAGTCACATATCCCTTCTTGAGCCAACATTTCCCTGGCTTATGGAGACCAACACCTCCTTATAGAGATACCTTCATACACAGGACAGCTAAGCTGATCACTACTCCCATACAATTCTATCAAAGGTAGATTCTTACAGCCACTCAGCTAAATCCTTGCTTGTGATCAAAATTCCATATTTTTACTCTCTCATGTGTGCTGACTAATGGTATATGCTACTTTTCATGAGCAGGGAAGGGACGCTATAGATGCTTGAGTCCTAATGGCAGAGATGGTCGGTTCTGCGGTTGTCCAAGGGGCAGTTAGCCAATCCTATCTGATCTGATTGACAGGCATGAGGGGAAAGAGAAATCAAAGGACAACGAAAACTTGGAGAGGCTAGAGATGGCGCACATCAAGTTGGAGGCTGCTCTCGAGACATCTGAAAAGTGGCAGATCACTGATGCATCGTTGTTGCGTTGGCGGAAAAATCTGAAGCGTGCTGCTCAAGAGTGCGACGACGTGCTCCACAAGTGCAAGAATAGAATCCTGGAAGAAGAAAAGATGGAACAGGAGGTCAGTAGTTCAGCCTTTCCTAAACGGATAGCACATGCTACCAAGTCATTTATTTCTTCTACCTTTGGTATCAACGACCAGCTAAGCAGATCCATTGTTCGAAGATTTGAGTGGTATGCAGATGGTGCTAGCGACTTCTTGAGATTCATAGAGCTTGGTTGCACACCGCATTGTCACATGCCCTTCAACCCTTTTGTCAAAAACCTTTTTACAGGCAAGAAGCTACAACACATTATCGATCTGGGAAATCAGAGCACTTTTTTTTGCTGTGGTTGCCCTTCAGTACTCCAGAGCATGGAATAGAGGTTGTCCTGTTCTTCATCCAGAAAGATGGTCTGGCACCCGAGAATAGTTTTTTCTTTAGTGTCACTCTACAACTTTTAGAGAGTACGGACATAGTTGGAACTGCCATTGATTGCTTGAGGTTGTACACACCCCTTTTTAAGTCTAAAGTTGAAATTATTAGGAATAAACTTATGCAACTACCTACACAAGACTTCTCATGGGTGCCATTTCTTGATTCACGCCAGAAAAAACATTGGGAGAATCTTCATAATTGTGTTTCTCAATGGAATCGCCCAAACCCATCATGTTGCAAGGAGCTTGACCAGCATGAACTTCACTGTAGTAGCAACACAGGCACGCCAGATATTTCTCTAGAATCAGTTATTGGAGTGCACTTGCAGTGCCAAGTCTCACTGCGTGGAGGCGATTTTTGTTTGCAAGATTCTCAATATCTGATAGCTGGACTACTGTTTATGTTGTATAGTCCAGCCAACACCGATCCGTAGCAGTCTGAGTCGGAGTCTGTATCTAGTCCATGCATTCAGTTTTTCTTTGTAGCTATGTTTAGCCAGCATCTAGGAGCTGCGCGCGGCAATAGCGGGTCGTGGGATGGCACGAACTGTAGTGCGCTGTGTGCCGCGCGTTTAGGGGAGATCTCCTCCCACTTATGCATGTAATCGCTTTTTATTCAGTGCATCAATACAAGAAAACGCTGCCAGTTTGACAGCACCAAAAACATCGTGTGTTTCCATAGAGTGTTTCAGAGTGCGTCTTCCAAGGTTCGCCGGCGTGATAGTTCACCGGCGTTCCCAACATTTGGCATCAGAGCGGTTAGAGTCCGGGAAAGATGTCTGCCCCAACATTCGGCGGTCGTTCGCCATCCCCACCACCGCGCCGTCGAGTTTCCCAATCGCCAGCGCCGCGCCGAGGGCGCCGAGGTCGCGGCGAGGTCATCGTCGAGCGCGTGGTCAACGAGGCGAGCGCCGCCGTCCAGTACCCCATGCTCACGCGCTCCAACTACTAGGAGTGGGCGCTCCTGATGCAGGTTAATCTGCAGGTGGCAGGCTTATGGCACGCCGTCGAGCCGGAGGAAGGGGAGGAGGTGCTCATCGAGTACCGCGAGGATCGCCTCGCCATGGCCGCCATCCTGCGGTCTGTCCCCTCCGACATGCTGGGCTCCCTAGCCCGCAAGCGGACGGCGCGATCGGCATGGGCGGCGGTCAAGACCGTTCGCGTCGGGGTGGACCGAGTACGGGAGGCGAACACCCAGCACCTGCTCTGGCAATTCGGCGACATCGGCTTCAACGAGGGTGAGTCCGTGGATGACTTCTCGCTCCGTATTATGTCTCTCGCCAACAACATCCGCACTTTGGGCCACGACATCACCGACGCCCAGATCATGAAGAAGATGCTCCAGGTGGTTCCTGATCACCTTGAGCAGATTGCTTACTCCATCGAGACGCTCCTCGACGTCAATGAGCTCTCGGTGGAGGAAGTAGTCGGTCGACTGCGCGCCATCGAGCAGCGCAAGAAGAAGCCGGCCTCCACGGGCGCGTCGTCCAACGTCGACAAGCAAGGTCGTCTGCTCCTCACGGAGGAGGAGTGGATGGCGCGACTCAAGCTGCGTGAATCCGGCGATGGCTCCGGCAGCGGCAAGCGCGGCAAGATGCGCCATGGCCGCGGTGGCGGTTCCGGCGGTGGACGCGACGGCAAGGCGCAGGACGGTTCAGGGAAGCCTCAGGAGAGGAACCCTGACAAGTGCACCAATTGCGGCATCAAGGGCCACTACGCCAAGGATTGCCGCAAACCAAAGCGGGAGCAGAAGGCACACATAGCAGAAGTTGAGGAGCAGCAGGCGCTGATGATGGCCACGGCAACCTCTACCTCAACCATCGCCGAGCCGTCGACTGTCTCGGCTCAGTCGTCTACTTGCGTCGAGATCCACGAAGCGGAGGTCTTCGCCGAGCTTGGGCCCCGCATCGACAAGGACGCCCGGCGGTGGGTGCTCGACACCGGGGCGACCAACCATATGACTGGCTCGCGCTCGGCGTTCGTGCACCTCGACACCAACGTGATCGGCACGGTCCGTTTCGGTGACGGGTCCGTGGTCGAGATCGAGGGACGGGGCTCCATCATCTTTGTCCTCAAGAACGGCGAGCACCGCACCCTCGCCGGAGTCTACTACATCCCTCGGCTGGTGGCGAACATCGTCAGCCTCAGTCAGATGGAGGAAGCCGGGTACCGCATCGACCTCTACGACGGCGCCCTGCGGATCTACGACGAGGCGCGGGATCTGCTAACCAAGGTACCACGTGGGAACACTCGCCTGTACATCCTCGAGCTGGTGATCGGGTGTCCCGTGTGCCTCGCGGCGCGCAGCTCGGAGGTAGCCTGGCGGTGGCACGAACGTTTCGGCCACATAAGGTTCAAGTTGCTCCGCTCCCTCGCCACCATGCAGATGGTCCGTGGACTGCCGCACCTAGATCACATCGATCAGGTCTGTGACAGCTGCCTCGCCGGCAAGCAACGCAGGACCCCCTTCCCCAGCCAGGCAAAGCGGCGCACGGAGCATGCCCTGGACCTTGTCCATGGTGACCTGTGCGGTCCGGTGTCCCCACCGACTCCAAGCGGTAACAAGTTTTTTCTGCTGCTCGTTGATGACATGAGCCGCTATATGTGGCTCCATCTTCTGTCTAGCAAGAATCAGGCGACAGCGGCCATCAAGAACTTCCAGGCCGCAGTGGAAGTGGAGTCGGGCAGGAAACTCAAGGTGCTCCGAACTGATCGTGGGGGGGAGTTCACCTCCGTCGAGTTCGGCGAACACTGTGCGCGTCGTGGCGTGCAGCGGCAGCTCACTGCCCCGTACAGTCCGCAACAAAATGGGGTGGTGGAGCGCCGTAACCAAACAGTCGTCGCATGGCGCGTTCGATCCTGAAGGCGAAGACGCTCCCGAGCTTCTTTTGGGGTGAGGCCGTCCACACCGCGGTGCATCTCCTAAACCGGGCTCCGACGCGGGCACTCGATGGCAAAACCCCGTTCGAAGCCTGGTATGGAGAGCGCCCGACAGTTCACTACCTACGCACGTTTGGGTGCGTCGCGCACGTCAAGACGATGAAGCCAGGGCTGCAGAAGCTGGATGATAGGAGCATGCCCACGATCTTCGTCGGCTATGAGAGCGGCTCCAAGGCGTACAGGTGCTATGATCCTTCGACCAAGCGTGTGGTAATCTCCCACGACGTCGTCTTTGATGAGGCGGCGCGCTGGGACTGGTCGTCGAGCCCCGACGTACATCCTGGCGACGATGAGCCGTTCACCGTCGAGCTCATCACCGAGGCGGTGCAGGTCCCTGGGGCGATGCCGTCAGCATCCCCACCTCCAGTACAGTCACCGTCGCCCGGACCTGCTGCAGCAACCATGCCACAAGGATCACCAGGCGGTGCCTCACCACCATACTTCGCCACGCCACCGGCGGACGTGGATCATGATGCCCTGGACGCGGACCACCACGACGACGCCCCGCTACGGTTCCGCGCCATTGACTCCATCGTCGGGCCAGCCTCTCCACCTGGCCTCGCGGCTAGAGTACTGGATGAGGAGCTCATGTTCACTTCTGCCGATGAGCCAGCTTCCTTTGGCGAAGCTGAGCGCGTGGCATGCTGGCGTCAAGCAATGCGCGACGAGCTGCGTTCCATTGAGGAGAATGCGACCTGGGAGCCTGTCCCTCTACCTGCTGGGCACCGTGCAATCGGGCTCAAGTGGGTCTTCAAAGTGAAACGAGACGAGCTCGGGAACATCATCCGCCACAAGGCCCGGCTGGTGGCGAAGGGTTATGTCCAGCGCGTCGGTGTGGACTTCGACGAAGTGTTCGCCCCGGTGGCCCGCATGGAGTCGATCCGCACGCTGCTGGCTCTAGCGGCGCACGAAGGCTGGAAGGTCCATCATATGGACGTGAAGAGCGCGTTCCTGAACGGCTATCTCAGGGAGGAAGTGTACGTGTCACAACCACCGGGCTTCATCGTCGGCAACGACGACGGCAAGGTGCTGCGCCTTCACAAGGCGTTGTACGGACTACGTCAAGCGCCGAGGGCCTGGAATGCCAAGCTCGACGAATCAATGATTTCGCTTGGTTTCCAGAGGAGCAGCTCAGAGCACGGCATCTACACCCGCAGCACCGGCACGTCGCGGCTGGTGATCGGCGTCTATGTAGACGATCTGATCATCACTGGCACCAGCGGCGACGCGATCGCCGACTTCAAGCGTGACATGATGCGGCTGTTCTCCATGAGTGACCTTGGGTTGCTCACATACTACTTGGGAATCGAGGTGACACAAACCAAAGCTGGCATCACCCTTTGCCAATCTGCCTATGCAGGGAAGCTTCTGGAACGCGGTGGTCTGGGTGCCTGCAACCCAAGTGCGCTGCCGATGGAGCCTCGCCTGAAACTGAGCAGATCAAGCACCACTCCCACAGTGGATGCTACGGCGTACCGGCGCATAATTGGTGGCTTGAGGTATCTAGTACACACGCGGCCTGAATTGGATTTTGCGGTGGGCTACCTTAGCCGGTTTATGGAGGCGCCGCATGAAGAGCATATGGTGGCTGTGAAGTGGGTACTTCGCTATGTGGCAGGGACACGCACTCATGGCCTCTACTACACGCGCCGTGAAGAAGGACGGGCACGACTGACCGGGTTCAGTGATGCTGACATGGCCGGGGATGTCAACACCCGGAAGAGCACCACCGGCATCGTCTTCTTCCTCGGCGGGAACATCATCACCTGGCAATCGTCGAAGCAAAAGGTTGTCGCTCTATCCTCGTGCGAGGTGGAGTACATAGCAGCAGCAACGGCGGCCTGCCAGGGAGTGTGGCTCGCTCGGCTTGTCACTGACATGGCCGGCGTCGAGCCTGGAGTACCGGAGCTTAAGGTGGACAATCAGTCTGCCATAGCTCTCAGTAAGAATCCCGTGCATCATGATCGGAGTAAGCACATTGACACAAGATTCCATTACATCCGTGAATGCATCGACGAGAACAGGATTGTCCTGGGGCATGTTTCAACAGAAGAACAACTGGCGGACATCCTAACCAAAGCGCTAGGGCGAGTGCGGTTCTTGGAACTGCGTGAGCTAATCGGCGTCGCGACGATCGGTGGAGACGGCATGAACTAAGGGGGAGAAATGTTGTATAGTCCAGCCAACACCGATCCGTAGCAGTCTGAGTCGGAGTCTGTATCTAGTCCATGCATTCAGTTTTTCTTTGCAGCTATGTTTAGCCAGCATCTAGGAGCTGCGCGCGGCAATAGCGGGTCGTGGGATGGCACGAACTGTAGTGCGCTGTGTGCCGCGCGTTTAGGGGAGATCTCCTCCCACTTATGCATGTAATCGCTTTTTATTCGGTGCATCAATACAAGAAAACGCTGCCAGTTTGACAGCACCAAAAACATCGTGTGTTTCCATCGAGTGTTTCAGAGTGCGTCTTCCAAGGTTCGCCGGCGTGATAGTTCACCGGCGTTCCCAACATTTGGCATCAGAGCGGTTAGAGTCCGGGAAAGATGTCTGCCCCAACATTCGGCGGTCGTTCGCCATCCCCACCACCGCGCCGTCGTTCCCAACAGTTTATGCCCCATGGCTCTTCAGAAGACCTGCTGGCTGCGGATAAAAGCTCAGCTATAGTGGTGAATCACAGTGAGGAGCAACATTACGCTCATACAGACATTACCTTGGCACAGCTGGAAGAGATCACACTACCAAAGGCTGTAGATTACTTCTGCCAAAACACAGACACATTAGTGTACCAGATGCTTTGGAAGTCTAAACATGGTGCTGCATATATCCAAGTTGCGAAGGCAAGCACGACGATGCAAAGCACACGGCGAATGACCCGGGGCACTAGGGCAAGAAAGGCAGTGCAACGACGGGATCAGGAGCTGGAGGAGCAGCCGTATGTGGTTCCTCACTTCCTCAACTTATGGGCTCGGCACGCGCCTAGCCGGCTGCAAGGCTCTCTCGCAAGCTGGATGCAGAA
Organism: Saccharum hybrid cultivar R570; assembly: GCA_038087645.1. Lineage (NCBI taxonomy): Eukaryota > Viridiplantae > Streptophyta > Magnoliopsida > Poales > Poaceae > Saccharum > Saccharum hybrid cultivar. Next base: position 4,596,427 of record JAQSUU010000368.1, read on the forward strand.
AGAAAAAGAAAATCGGTTAGCACCTTCACAAATGCGCCTGAAGTTCTAGATCATTTAGCATGGATCGATAATAGAAACTAGCAGAAAAAGATTCATGGAAATGGAATTTTCTTGGGAACAGATTAAACATAAATGTTGGGAATTCTTCACAACTAAGGACATGTCTGTACGTTGAGGACATTCTCAGGTATGAGCTAAATTCTGTGTATGGGTCAAGACTTGAGAGAAGGTTGTTGAGTATTTGAGTTACATATGCGAATTCTCTGGAACAGTAGGAATGCCAAGGCCTTCAATGACCATGACGTCTCTGCTGCCAAACTCTTCGAATGCTGCATTGGATCTTCGCCTCTGGTCAGACCGAGCTTAGAAAGCCTGCCCATCGTTTGGTCAAGACTTGAGAGAAGGTTGTTGAGTACTTGAGTTACATATGCGAATTCTCTGGAACAGTAGGAATGCCAAGCCTTCAATGACCATGACGTCTCTGCTGCCAAACTCTTCGAATGCTGCATTGGATCTTCGCCTCTGGTCACACCGAGCTTAGAAAGCCTGCCCGTCGTTTTCTTCAACTTTTGGGTTGAGTTTTTTTTTTGGGGGGGAGAATGTGACAAAGCTCTTAGCACTCCTGCACTCTCTTCCCCTTTTGCAAATCCTGTATGCACTGATCCTTACATATTCATTTATATATCAAAGTTCAGGCTGTCAATCGCCTACCATAGTAACAATTGTGATCTTCTTTATATTCTTTTTGTCCTTTTCCGTTTCTTGAATTCTGTTGCTTGGACACATCCTTTATTCTTCTATTATTAATATATATATTAACCAGTAGGGGGCTCCCACTCTTGTTTCCTAAAAAATCGCCTACCATAGTTACTCTATAGAAATCCACTCTAAGAATTTATGTTAAGTGCAGTGCACTTCTCATGCATTTAGCGTCATGTAAATCCATTTCTTACTAGAGATTATATAGTAAGAAAAAGGAAAATAGAAAAACAGAGACATATATACACTGGGCCCAAATAAAAATAAAATTGCCAGACTCTTGGCCCGGCCCAAGTGGCGGTGCAACACCGCTGCAAGTTCTGGCTTGTGTACTTTCACGCCACACCTTGCCCCTGCTGCACATGGTGTACGGTGATTTTGCCACGCGCCACACGGCCTGACATGGCCAAAAGAGTTAAAAATAAAAATATGACGGGTTATTTTAAAAATATGATTTAGAGAAACGTAAAAAATTTAAAGAAAATCTCATCGTTAACAGGTGGTGTTTCATTAGGTAGCCTTAGCATTTATGCCAAGCATGTCAATACCATTCCGATACCACCTGGAATGACCATTATATAACGTACAGGTGCTAGACCGGTATTAAAAACATTTTTTATCACGTACCGGTCTCAGTACCAGCTATTCCGGCCAAGATCAGTCATACCGGTACCGGCTAAGAATCAAGTAATATCTGATTTAATGTACAATTTATAAAACTGTTAAATAAATTATATGATATCTTAAACATAAGCCTATATATCTTTTGGGATGATCACGACTAAAGTTGTATGAAAATATATCATATATAGCTACTTGTATATTATGATTTTAATAAAGACTAAACGGTATTACGGTATTGACTAATACCGGAATGTTATGTTCCGAGAGAGAGAAAACAGAATAGCCTCTGGAATGGTTTTATTATTATTATTATTATTATTATTGTAGTAGCAAACATGTCCTTACGTTGCAACGGGAGAAAATCAAAACTTGTATCTCTACTTAGTTACTAATATGTATATTTTGCTCGCCCCCGGCTGCCACCGCATCCGCGGCGCCACATATGCTAGAGGCGTAACCCCAGCTGTCGCTTCTCGGTTAGATTGGACAATAAACTCCCAAGATTTCTGTTCATGGTTTAATTAGTTAGACAATTGTCTGATCTAGGTTATAATAAGAATAATTTTTATTCTTAATTAAATTACATCAATAATTTAATAGTTAGGAATATTTGATTATTAAGGATTAGAGAAGGACGAAGGATCAAAGACCCATAATATTATGTTTATTCTTTTTTATGTTTATAAGAAAAATCATGTGAAAATCGGGAAAACAAAGATGACATGCAAAATAATAAGAGAAAGGGCATGAACGAACTTGATAGTCCAGAAAAGAAAAAAGAAAAAAGAAGAAGAAAAAACAAAAAGCATTTAATTCAACGGTAATGAAGCAATAATTACATTAGGACATTGACCATCTATAAAAGTGCAATTAGAATAATGCCAGCCAAATTAGCAAATTTCTTATGTTGTGCAAAATCAGTAGAAATATATAAACATACTTAATTATCCATGAAAGAGCGAAAAAGTTTAGTGGAAAAGATGAATCCTTGTCGGCAGCTACCTCGCAGCGTCTGCCACCTCCTCCCCACCCCATGCACCTTCTCCTCTCGCCTCCCCACCCCAACAGGTTGTCGTGGCCGCCTCACCCCCGGCTGCCACCGCCTCCCGCGGCGCCACATATGCTGGAGGCACAATCCCAGCTACCGCTTCCCGGTTAGATTGGACAATAAACTCCCAAGATTTCTGTTCATGGTTTAATTAGTTAGACCATTATCTGATCTAGGTTATAATAAGAATAATTTTTATTCTTAATTAAATTGCATCAATAATTTAATAGTTAGGAATATTTGATTATTAAGGATTAGGGATGGATGAAGGATCTAAAGACCCATAATATTGTGTTTATTCTTTTTTATGTTTATAAGAAAAAACATGTGAGAATCAGGAAAACAAAGATGGCATGCAAATAATAAGAGAAAGGGCTTGAACGGACTTGATAGTCCAGAAAAGAAAAAAGGAAAAAGAAGAAGAAAAAACAAAAAGAGGAAATTAGGAAAAGGAGTGGAACTAATACGAAAATGAAAATCAGATCGGATACAGTAACTGATCAGAGATAGTCTAAAAAAACAGAAAAAGATCGAACAGATGACAGAATAGGAAAAGAAAAAAATGAATTTACTATATACAGTAATCGTATTAGGCATGGACTCTTTGGTTAAACATAGACGATAGACAACCCAATACGTTTTGGAATCGGACTCCGTATCCCGCTAGACAAGAGCTATTCTAACTCGTATGAACACGGGTTGTATATATATAAGTTTGGATGGAACAAACTCTTTATTGTCCGGTAGTTAAAGGGAGGCGGACCAAAAAATGGATGGACGAAAAAAATGGCCGAAAATTTTGCCTCTTTATTATTGCTAGCAAAAGTGCCCGTGTGTTGCAACGAGTTGTCCACATTCACCATAGTGCCCTTGCTATTCACCAACCTCCACGCTTACGTAATGTCTCCCATGCTGGTATCTTACAACAGAAACTGTCTTGCCCTGTGCATGAGCTCATTGTGCAGGATGAGCATGCCTGGTCCTGTGTTGCTAACATGGAGGCCGTTTCGTGTCAACACGTTTGAATCTATCTTCGAATTGGACTCCTAGTGTGTTTGGACATGTGCTTCTCTAATTCGCCTGGGTGTAGGATGTCTAAAGAATTATCTAACGATCGTGTCATGTGTATCATGCATTTCAAGTTATCCTATGATAGGACTCTGCATGATGCTCAAACATTTTTTTCATCCACCGCTCTTAACTATGTGAATGTAGAAAAGATCTTTGTTGGTCTGTCTGTAGCCCACCTGCTTTATATGATAATTGTTTCTAGATAGCTAGCTACGATTCTAAGCTAAATAGGAACCTTATTATTAAGAAGGAAGAAGCAAAATCTGATTAGACCATGAAGTCGATTTTTGCATGATTCTATTCACGCGTGACAGCGTTAGTTATGTTTGGAAATTTTCTGCATGCTGGTATTCGCACAAGTCACATGCACACGTGAAGGAAGGGATTGGAGTTGTGTCACATTTGCATGTACGTGATCCTGATAGGCAAAATAGGAAAAGAAGCATAAACAAAATACGATGACTGATGTTAGTTATTATTTGATTTGATTAGCTCGATGTAGCAAATTGGTTTTATATATAGAAGGGGTGCGAGTCTTCCTATGGAGTTCAAGTCCGGCTTCTTTAGCATGTTCGAGTCCTAGTTATTTTTTTTACTTAGATTAGTAATAAAGGTGTTTGCATATATAATATAATAATATAATAATAAGATGGCATTTTGCTTCCGAATTTGTGGAGGGGAGAGCACATCACGGACTCGATTTTGGGTCGTGAAAAAAGTGTGAGTTCCGAACTGGAGTTTGAACTTGATTTTTGTGTCTGAAATCAATACGAATAAGAATCATACCGCTATTTTCTATTTGAATTAGGATTCAAGATTCCTATTCCTTTTCAATTTATTCAGACTCGGAGAGATCTATTTGTCTTAATTATATCTAGGATCATATAAGTCTAGATGGAAGAAACTCTCGACTACCGGTAGTTAGAGGGAGGTGGACGGAAAAAAATGATGGACGAAAAAAATAGCCAGAAATTTTGCCTCTTTATTATTAGGTATAGATATAGAAACGGAGGGGAACCGGGAAGAGAGCTCCCTCCCACCAGTTCATTTCTGGAGTGTAATATCAATTGCAAGTTTGCAACTAAGGCCTTGTTCACTTCCCCATCCCAACCCAAAATATTTCATCTTTCACCCATCACATCAAATCTTTCGACGCATGCATGGAGCTTTAAATGTAGGTAAAAAAGATAACTAATTGCATAGTTTGTCTGTAAATGTCGGGACGAATCTTTTGAGCCTAGTTAGTCCATGATTGGACAAATTTTGCCAAATAACAACGAAAGATGTTAACTTTTCACCTACTTTTCGCGAAGTGAACACACCCTAAGAAAACAGAATAGCAGTACACAAGACCATCACAGGTGTTTTGTTTGACTAAGCAGTCTAAGCTGTTTAGGTGATACGTATTGAAAAAACAGAGAATTACACCAGGACTGAGCTATATTTGCTTCAATCGGCAGACACTGTATGTGTGCTTCCAAAGCCACCACGGCAAGCAAAGCAACAATTGTTGTTGCCTAGCTCAGTGCCTGCAACATCGATCGTTGCACCCCAGGAGAAGTGAAGGTGGGTCGTAGCTTCCGCCTTTCTGGAACTGAATTGACAAGCACTCCACTCCGTATGATACACGACGCCGCTGGCCAGTGCTTCTTCCAACATCACGTTTGCGACGCGGAAGCTTGGCGTTGGCGCGCGGCGCCGAAACTGCGCAGAAGCTGTGGTCAAGCCCCGCAAAACCGCAGCCGCCCGTCGTCTCCATTCCAGGGGGCATGTCCCCCTGGTTTCCCCACGGGATGCTTGCGCCTCCCTGACCGCCGCGTGCCGACACGCGTCGTGAGCGCTCTGACCGACGCGCCGACCGCACCACCACGCCACTACTACAACTGCAAACGAGCGCGCACGACGCCGCGCACTCCCGCAGAGACAAACGAAGAGAGGCAACAAACACCGGTCGCCATCGCCATCGTCTCGTCGTCTTGGTTGCCCACCCCGACTCGTCGTCGCTCAGCCATGTCATCGAGCGAGCTGTCCAGCGGCTGGTCGGCGGCGGCGGAGAGGATCGGGCTGCAGAGGCGGCGAGCCATCCTGATGCAGGCCCTCGGCGGCCGCTCGGTCTCTGCGGCGGCGGTGCCGAACGAGCGAGCAGCTGGCGGCGGCGTCCGGGCCGGAGCCGCGGCCGTGCAGCCGCCACGTCGCGCCTCGTCGGAGCCTGCTGCGGCTGCGAGTCGTCGTCCAACCGGCTCGGGAACGGGCGGCGCCGGCTCGCCTGGGCCTGGCGATGCCGATGATGCGCTTCTTGCTGCAGCCGCCGCACCGTCTCCGTCGCCGGGTCTCACCGCCGAGATGGCTCTGTCCATCCTCGTCGACCGCTTCGGCCACTAGCTCGCTAGATCGTGCTCGCACTGTAGCCCTTTTCAAGCTCCGATTGAATGAGTTGACTACTGCATTTCTAAATTATTATTGTATACTACTGTAATACGGAGTTGCATGTACGCGTGTATTGTAATATAGATTTATTTTATATATATTATATACAAATGCGTGAGATATTTATATTAGCAAATGCAAAGTGTAGAAACTGAATTTTGAGCACAAAGTCAAAAGGAGCTACGGTACGGGGTATTTGGAATTGCTTTTTTTTTTTTTGCTTTGTTGACGTTCATTCAACAGGGAATGTGGAAGAAACACTTGGGCCAACGCAAAAAAGTCGCCAGGTGGCCCACTCACCGTTCGGCAAGCCCATATGTGAGTCCAAATAGCCAAGAATTCACGCTTGTTCAGGCCCATATATGGGTCCAAATAGTTAAGAATTCATGCTTGTTCCTCGTAGCCGTTGCGGGAGACCGGAGCTCGATCGAGGAAGCCCAGAAGAAATACTCTGTTTGACGGAGTGTCAGGGTCATACACCCCTGAATGGCTGGTAGCACTTGCTAACCGTGTCTTGTCCTTGGAGCTCAAAACAATGAATAGCACGTGCTACTATAGCATATATAATCACTATCGGTTCATAGCTCCTACAATCAATAGTAATAGTATAACAGGGAGTGATAGTATATTAATCTGTTCCTATTAAAATCAATAGTACAACATCACCGGACCTAAAATTTGATTCCAGCATAGTTAAATGTGTTGGACTCAACCTCACGCCCACTCAATCTGTGGGTACCACAATTAGGGGTACCTAAATCAAGATAAAAAATCATCCGGCCTCCTCATTTAAGGGAAACAATCTACAAAAGAGAGATGGACTAAAACTCCCTTGTTGGGCCTCCAGCAAAATATGTCAACAAACCAGCTCATCCGCCCGCTCCATCCGAGGCCTCACTCAGGGGTCTCGGACACGGGCCGACCCACGACGCCATCATCGCCTCGTCCGAGCCCCGGAAACAGCATCATCCGTCTCCAACTCGTCCGAGACCGGCCTCTAACGCCGCTCCCCCATTAGTGCGCTCGAGACCCCTATGACGTCACCCACGTTCTTACGTCTGTCCAAACAGTCCAGAAATGACCGGGGTCAAATCACCACGCCATCGTCTGTAACAGGCATGGGGAAGAGCTGCTGACCACTATGCCACCCATACCGGCAATATACGCACGATTCGTGCGTGCGCAGTGTACGAAACAACCGCCCTAGGCCACTATTCCCACGATCGAGATAACATCGGACAGAGATTTCCGCCTCCGAGGCCTCGGCCCTCTACGCCAATCAAACTACAAGGACGAACACGCCACCCCGGCCACAGGACCAGGTATGACAGGGCGCGTCGCTACAACACCGAAGGACAGAGGCCACTCCCCCACAGTGGTGCTCATGCCTGACACATAGCAGCAGTACCAGAAAGTACCGACGCCATGCCTCCACAGTATAGGCCACGTCGCCACCAGATAAAGCTCTCCCGAGGCCTCTAGGCTCCTCCAGCAAAGGCCACATCACACGCCCATATTTTGTAACCCTGCACCTCCTTGAGACTATAAAAGGAGCATGCAGGGATCGTTCCAAGGGGACCGAAAAAGACCGAAAGAGAGGGAACCCGAGAAAAAGAACCACCGCAACAATAGCAAGCTAATCACAAGCAGATAACTCTTCTGGACCTTGCGAGGGCACCAGCAAAGTCGCACACACCCACATCCTCCACTCACACCTCGAGATTTGGGAGATCTTCCCTCTCTCACATCCGCTTGTAACCCCTACTACAAGCACTTCGGTGCAAGATAATACAGAACTCACCTCCCCACTGGACGTAGGGCACTTCTCGGCCCAAACCAGTATAAATCATTTGTGTTCTTCTTGTACACCATCCGGACCCCCGACGCGTAGACACTCGATTATTCGTTGGTGCTAGAACCACCATTTCTTACACCCGACACAGTCTCTCTTCGTTCCTCTCTCACGCCTAGTCGGTCTCTCTAATCTCTCCCATTCTCCTCCCTCTCTCCACGCCCACAAGAGCATCCTCTTCTCTTCTCTCCCTTCCTTCTTGCTCACCCTCTCTTTCCACAGCCAGTGGCCTCAAGCGCAGGCGGAGGTGGCTCCAATTGGGGAGGATGGAACGTGTGCAGGCAGGTGCTTGGAGGCCTGACACAACACCCTCCCTGACCCCTGACGATAGTGCTTGGAGGCGTACCGTAGGTGCCCCCCCCCCCCCCCCGGTGCGGGTGCTCAGCGGTTTGGCATGGTGAGGGAGCTCAGCATCCCGACGGCCCGCGCATGGGTGATGGCGCTAGCGCAGCCTATTAGTTTATCATCGTTGGTTGCAAACCGGTGGTCGTAAGCTCGATTACCACTAACGAGGGTGAAAACCGGTAGTAATGGGGCCTTCCCAACTGACTGTGATAAGATTGTATAGTAGTGAATATAACTAGGCCATCGTTTGTAACAGGCATGGGGAAGAGCTGCTGACCACTATGCCACCCATACCGGCACTATACGCACGATTCGTGCGTGCACAGTGTACGCAACAACCGTCCTAGGCCACTATTCCCACGATCGAGATAAGATCGGACGGAGATTCCCGCCTCCGAGGCCTCGGCCCTCTACGCCAATCAAACTACAAGTACGAACATGTCACGCCGGCCACAGGACCAGGTATGACAGGGCGCGTCGCTACAACACCGAAGGACAGAGACCACTCCCCCACAGTGGTGCTCATGCCTAACACATAGCAGCAGTACCAGAAGTACCGACACCATGCCTCCACAGTATAGGCCACGTCACCACCAGATAAAAGCTCTCCCGAGGCCTATAGGCTCCTCCAGCAAAGGCCACATCACACGCCCATATTTTGTAACCCTGCACCTCCTTGAGACTATAAAAGAAGCATGCAGGGATCGTTCCAAGGGGACCGAAAGAGACCGAAAGAGAGGGAACCCGAGAAAAAGAATCACCGCAATAATAGCAAGCTAATCACAAGCAGATAACTCTCCTGGACCTTGCGAGGGCACCAGCAAAGTCGCACACACCCACATCCTCCACTCACACCTCGAGACTTGGGAGATCTTCCCTCTCTCACATCCGCTTGTAACCCCTACTACAAGCACTTCGGTGCAAGATAATACAGAACTCACCTCCCCCACTAGACGTAGGGCACTTCTCGGCCTGAACCAGTATAAATCGCTTGTGTTCTTCTTGCACAACATCCGGACCCCCGACGCGCAGACACTCGATTATTCGTTGGTGCTAGAACCACCGTTTCTTACACCGACACAGTCTCTCTCCGTTCCTCTCTCACGCCTGGTCGGTCTCTCTAATCTCTCCCATTCTCCTCCCTCTCTCCACGCCCACAAGAGCATCCTCTTCTCTTCTCTCCCTTCCTTCTTGCTCACCCTCTCTTTCCACAGCCAGTGGCCTCAAGCGCAGGCGGAGGTGGCTCCAATTGGGGAGGATGGAACGTGTGCAGGCAGGTGCTTGGAGGCCTGACACAACACCCTCCCTGACCCCTGACGATAGTGCTTGGAGGCGTACCGTAGGTGCCCCCCCCCCCCGGTGCGGGTGCTCAGCGGTTTGGCATGGTGAGGGAGCTCAGCATCCCGACGGCCCGCGCATGGGTGGTGGTGCTAGCGCAGCCTATTAGTTTATCATCGTTGGTTGCAAACCGGTGGTCGTAAGCTCGATTACCACTAACGAGGGTGAAAACCGGTAGTAATGGGGCCTTCCCAACTGACTGTGATAAGATTGTATAGTAGTGAATATAGCTAGCAATAATAGTAAGTCCAAAGTTTATCTACATGGTACCTTGATGACTATACATATCAGATTGTGTTACTATAAGTAGGTGTCACGTATGCTAAGTATTCATGATAGGTCATTTTTGCGGGGTTTTATAGTATTGTTTGGAAGAATATCATGTTAGATAAATGCAATAAAACATGGATGAAACAACATCATCAATACATGGTTTCATTCTAGTGTTTTATAATGGCAAGTGTGCGAAAGACCGTGTAACCGTGTCAGTGGTTTAGGTTTATATTTCCAAGACATATACTCAACTACTCGTGAAGTCCCTCGGCTATCCAATAGAGGTGGAAGCACATGACGATGATAAGGCTGTGGCAGGATGTCCTTATGGATGGGAAAGTAAGGATGTGAGGACCTTTCTACTTCCTTATGACGATTAAGAAATCATGATCCATGATCCAATTATCATGGGTGTTTTCTCAACCGGGAATTTCTTAATACTATTAGGATGCTTATTTTTCCATAGAAAGGCCTAATATGGGCACCTCTAAGACTTGAGCTAGTAAACTAAATCATAGTTAGTTCAAGCCTAGGAAATAAGAGATTTCTCTTGTATTTCTTTCTCTCCACACCTAAGATCTTTCTCTAAGCAAAATGCTAAGACCTTCCACAAGATAGATATGATGTCTATGATCTTCTACAAGCAAAATGCTAAGATCTTCCACAAGATAGGTCTCTATAAGCTAGTTGAAATATCATTGTTGGAGCTAATCCAAATAGAACCGCTCAAAGTTAAGAGGACACAGGTGCAAGCAGTTGCGCTGAAACCATGAAACATATTATGTCATGGTTTTGCAGCGATGAGATGATCTAGATTTACATATACATATGCAAATTAGTGAAATAGTATACGAAGTATGAGTGTAGGACGCATTTGCTGGAGAAAAGAAATTATGGATCGAAGAGCTCAGAAATATTATGTTTAATAAAGCATGCATCATCAGTAATTCACAAATTAAGGAGCTAAACTGTAGCTAATAAGAAGGGTCGTCGTAGTACTAGTAATAAATATGTACACCATATATAATGACTCGTCACATTTCCACCCGGATAGCAAGGAAAGGAAGACGAGAGATCGATCACTATCGCGGGCAGGTTCAACGAATCTAACGAGAAATTAACACCTAGGCTAGCTTAGCCGTGTTAATTGGGAGGACGACACGAACTTTGGTTGACTTTGATGTGGCCAGCTAGGTATACGTAGCCTGATTGGTCCCCAGTTACCAAGGGCGGTGGAGCAAGCTGCAGTAGGCTACTGGCGCCGGAAGACGTGCTCCTCGCCGGTGAGGTGGTTGACGTGGCGGATCCACCGCCCACGGCCGCCGCCAGGCCTCCTGCTTTGCTGGTGCGTCGGTAGGCTGGGGCCCTTGCCGACCCCGACGTGCAGCACCTCGACTCCGCCGGCGCCGATGGGGAGGTAGGCGGCGCGCACGACCCTCGTCCCGGCCGCCATCCCCCACGGTGGCGCTGCGGCGCGGCGCCGGACGCAGCCGCCGCTGGTGTCGCTGCCGTGGCGCACGACGACCATGCCCCTGGGCCCCGGCCTCGCCGCCCTCAGCACGGCCGCCGCGTCCCGGCGCCGCGCGTCCAGCACGAGGAGGTCCACGCCCTCCAGCCGCGCCATGGCCGCCTCGGCGCCGTCGGCGGAGGTTGAGGAGCCGGAGCCGGAGTGGTGGGCCTTTTCCGAAGGGAAGTCGACGTCGACGTCGTTGATGTCGAGGCGGGCGTAGCGGCCGCCCGTGCTGCGCGCGGCGGCGGCGAGCGCGAGGCTGGTGGCGGGCGGGCGGCGGCTGCTGCTGCTAGGCGACGGCGAGGCGTCCGGGGCGTCGACGATGAGCTGGGCGTTCCAGCCGCCGGCCATGGCGGCGACGAGTTCGGCGAGCTCGGGCGAGGCGTCGGTGGCGGCGATCGCCCGGACGCCGTCGATGTAGGCCTTGGAGGCCGTGTCGGGGCACCAGACCAGCTTCATCGCCGTGTATCGTCACTGCTGGACGACGATGGATGGATTGGTTACTTGGCGGCGAAGGAAGGAATGGAAGGGAAGCGGAGTGGATGGATGGAGAGCAAGTGAGCGGTGGTGGATAAGCGAGAGCGGATATATGCGCCCCGATCTGTGGGCTGCGCTGACGAGCATGGCGGCAACACGGACCTGGCCCATAGTAATCAATGTGGAAAGGGGTGCAGGGTGGTGCAGTGGGTCACGACTCACGTACTCCGCCACTACCACCGCTACCGGGGTGAACAACGGACGGACGGGAGGCGCCCGCTCGTGAGGACCGACGGATGGACGCGCGGGTGCTCCAGCCTCCAGGTGGGTGGGTGGGCCGGCGTGTCACGTAACGTATCTTGACCGAATAACTGCCGGCTCTCCTTGTCGGCTCGTGACACCCAATAACTGCCGGCCGCAAGTGCTTCTTCACGTACAGCCCCCATCATCGGCTAGTCTTTTCTTTTTCTTCTTCCCTTTTTCTCTTGCTTTTCTTTAATTTTTCCATTTCAGAGCACGCACGGTGGCCACTCTCACGCGCCTTTTGCACGCACACATGCATGCGTGCTACACCGGCATCTGAGAGAAAGGGAGGATGGTTGAGTCAATCGACGGGTACTTCGGTACATCATAATTAAGGATTCATAAAGTCACCCCGTACATTAGCGTCTCTTATCGATGGGCACGTTGCTCGATCTGCGCTTGATGACAGATATAGATAGCCGGTGTTTCCTTCCGACTAACCGTCCAGCTCACGCGCACCGACCGAGGCTTCGATCGTCTAGGGATGGTGATCGATGCGGTTCTGCCTGTGATGACTTCTCCATAGTTTTAGGCACTTTTCTCCGGCATCATATATCTCTTAGACATTGGTGGTGCTGTTGCTAGCATGTCAGTTCCGGCACATAACAAAAAAAAAAAAGGGCAAAAATGGAACTTCATTTGAGTGATTCAAGCCAATGTCACTTGATATATTTTCTTTCTTAATCTAAGGATGTCATGTGGACCACCTCTTCTCCAACTTAGCAAGGTCAGGAGTGAACGAGAATTCCAAAAAAACTAAAGCAGGAGTTGTACCATCTGTGTTCGGAAGCACGCACGACTTGTCCGCAGGCGCATCATCCATAGTTTTCGTTTGAAATCCTGTTTGCATGCCAAGTCTATCCCAATGTATGCATGTACTATTTCAGAAACAAATGGAACTAAAATATCATATATATATATTCAGTTTTGTAATCCCATTTCCTTTAAAAACCACGCTTTCGGCACCGTATTGGACGTCGGCTCACAAATTTGTCGTCTCTGTATGATTCGGAGAACCCACCTATGACACTGACATGTACTCCGACCATGTACGACGTGTGACAAAACTGTCGGTCACGTCACAAACGCAGGGGCAGACGATAAAATTGACGAGGGCTTATTTAGTTGCTCCCAAACTTCTGAATTAGTCACTGTGCAAAAAGAAGATTCCTCGTTACATCAAATTTGCGGTACATGTATGAAGTACTAAATGTAGACGAAATCAAAAACTAATTGCACAATTTTCTTGTACTTTGCGAGACGAACGTTTTGAGCCTAATTAGTTAATGGTTGGACAATTATTACCAAATACAAACGAAATACTACGGTACACTACATTGTCAAACAGTGAATTAAACATGGCCAAGTCTGACACAGAGAACGATAAAGGATATACGGATAATAAAACGCAGCTGCTGGGTCTGGGTCGTGGGTGTGGGTGTGTGCGCGCGCAAGTCGCAACGGCGCGGCAGGGCAGACGTACGAAAGGACAAAGAAAAGAAGGCAGCAGCAGCGGCTTGGTCGTCCTCCTGACGTGCGGTGCAGTACTATGCAGTACGACGACGACGACAAAGCAGCTAGCGGACGCAATCCAACGAACGACACAAGATGCACGCCGTACTTATCTATCCGCACCTGCTATAGATCGAACGACGTGACAGGGATTTTGGTTATCAGCTTCACCACAAAAGTCAACTCTTCGTTTCTATAGGTGACCGGTGCATGCCGCCTACGGTGCAACTGGATGATGGTACAATATAACTATCTGCCTTTGTATACACATGTACTGTCGCACGATTTCCCATGCTTGATGACCAAGTACATACTGTAAATAGTTTAATTGTCTAGTTGATTTTTTTACATATATATACAATAGTATGAGCCTTTTATTAGTTTGGCCTTATTGGCACTAGGTTCTCAGCGCTCGTTTTATATACTTACAACTTGGCTTATTACACAGCTTTCACGAAAGATAGTCAAATCTAGCTAGTGCCGCAGTGCGTGTAGTTAATACTTCCAATCATATTGTTGCTCACGGTTATAATCAATCACGTTTCTGAGTAATGAAAAACACTTTCTTTTCCTTGCAGAGAGAGAGAGAAACTCCAGGCATATGATCTTGAATCATAAGTATTGAGAGTATGCACCAACCATCTCTCTCCCCTGGAGCCTCCCTCAGGTCTCAGAATAGGGAGCGGACAATAATTATTTTTATTCAATTATGCTAGCCATGATTCGTACTCGAGACCTCTGCATTTGATAATAATTTTTTATAACAACTTTGATAATATATTAATTTGCATGCACCGACTAATACAACATGAAAGCTTAAGTGGATATGGAAGGTAATTGTATGCAGAGACGGAACCAGGGGGAGCTAGCAGGGGCGTGCCCCCCAGCACAGTAAGTTTCCTTTAATACCTATATAAATATATGAATTTACAGCAAAAAAATATCAATTTTCACCTATTTTTTATTCAAATATTATGATTTTGGTTATAAATAGTGTAAAATATTTAAAAAATTGTTGAATCATATAATTACGTATATTTTAGCATACTAAAAAAATATGATCATATTTGTTTGCCCCCCTAGTCAGAATCGTTGATTCCGTCTCTGCTTGTACGTGCTAGTATAGGGATTCGAAATTGAGAGACATTTGACTTTGATAACATATTGAGTTGCATACACCGGCCAATACAACCCAAAATCTTAAGCTGATATGGAAGGTGGGCAATAATTCACATTATATTCCAACAATAAGGGCAATGAAATGAATTTCGAGATGTTTGGATAGTGAGACCCAGAGAACAATTCAATTCTCTTACATAACGATCTATTGCATATTTGCTTTGCATTGCTACTACTAGACAAAATGGCTAGAACCTGTTTGGATGGGCTAATTACTACCTGACTAAAGTTACCCTAAATTAGCATCTTTGAGCTGGCTAATGGACCAATGGCTAGAATATAATGTATATGATGAGTACACAAATTAACCTTGCTATTAACCTCTATATATTTTGGTACCCGAAACATAGAATATACATACACACTAACATATAAATACATATAGACACACTCATCCATATTAAGGCACACACGCTCAGCCTATCTCTATGAGCATTTCAAAAGATTAAATCACATATTTTGGCATTGACAAAGTCACTGTATGCGGCATGCTATGGATAGGCATGAAGCCATGATGCTAGAACTCATACAAGTCTAGAACTTATTAACATATACAGGTTGGATGGTTTTTCCCATAAGCATCCTAACTTATTGAGTTACACTCATCGACACGTTATAGCTAGTCACTACGGGAATCCGGTGCTTTGCCGAGTGCCCCTTTTTGCACTTGGCAAAGGCTTTGCCGAGTGCCACACTCGGCAAAGAACACACGGTAAAATTTACGTCGGCAAAGGCTCTTTGCCGAGTGTTTTTTATCGGGCACTCGGCAAAAACTTTGCCGAGTGCTGAAAAAACACTCGGCAAAGACTGAGCACTCGGCAAAGTCGCGAATCGAAAAAATCCAAAAAAAACAGGATTTTTTTTTAATCGGAGGAGGGCACCACCGGCTAGCGCCCACCGGTCTATTCAAACACGCATTTTTCGCGGTATTTTTTCGGCAAGGCACGGCTAACGCGGCCGACATGATTCGAACCCGCGACCTCTCCCTCATGCGTAACCCTCTCTACCACTGCACCACACTGTCACTCGTGTCTATATCTCATTCTCGTTCTATACATATTATACTAAATCGAGTGTAAATTGCTTATTTGAGGCTCCAAACGAATTCAAATCAAAAAGTTGTCTACTACAAAGTTTCATAACTTTTCGAGATCTACAACTTTCATTTAGATTGTTTCTCCATCTGAGGTCGTTTACAAAAATTTGAATTTTAAATTTGAGAAATTCAAACGTACTTTTCGTTGACAAGATGATTTTAAATCAAAAAGTTTTCTACTACATAGTTTCATAACTTTTTTGAGATCTACAACTTTCATTTTGATTGTTTCTCCATCCGAGGTCGTTTACAAAAATTTGAATTTTAAATTTGAGAAATTCAAACGTACTTTTCGTTGACAAGATGATTTTAAATCAAAAAGTTTTCTACTACATAGTTTCATAACTTTTCGAGATCTAAAACTTTCGTTTTGGCCGTTTCTCCATCCGAGGTCGTTTGAAAAATTCAAATTTTAATTTTTTTGAAATTCAGACGTACTTTTCACTAGCAAAATTAATTCAGATTAAAAAGTGTTCAACTATAAATTTGTATAACTTCTCAAGATCTACAACTTTTATTTTTGTCATTTCTTGATTCGACAAAGCGATACTAACATAGTTTACAAAACTTAGAGATGTGTCTTCTAGTTTTCCTGAGACTATATACAAGAGATGTAGATTTTATAAAGAACGTTAATATCACTTTTTCAAATGAAGAAATTATCAATACAAAAGTTGTAGATCTTGAGAAGTTATACAACTTTGTAGTTGAACACTTTTTAATTTGAAGTCATTTAGGGCCTCAAAATATGCTTTTAAGATCTTATTTGCCGAGTGTAATAAAAAAACACTCGGCAAAGACCCTCTTTGCCGAGTGTCAAAAAAAACACTCGGCAAAGACCATGTTTGTCGAGTGTCAAAAAAAACACTCGGCAAAGAGGGTCTTTGCCGAGTGTCAAAAAAAAACAATCGGCAAAGACCCTCTTTGCCGAGTGTTTTTTTTCGCCGAGTGTTTTTGTTTTGGCACTCGGCAAAGAGGGTCTTTGCCGAGTGCCCGAAAAATTACACTCGGCAAAGCAAAAAACACTCGGCAAAGATCTATTTTCCGGTAGTGAGTGACATTTTTTCTGTTCTTGTGAAATATGCATAAAGTTACTTTTTTTGGGTAAACGATGTCAGACCTTTCATTTCAAAAATCATACGTTGCACGAAAATAATCTTGCCTGTTCGTTTCACTAAAATTTGGTTGTTGCTGATGCTAATTTGTTGTGAGAGAAAAATATTGTTCCTTCGCTAAAATGTACTGCTGAAAAAAGCACGTATTCCCACTAAATATTGGTTCTTGTGGGTACTACCGATGAAGAACATATATTTTTCGGAAAAAGTCTAAATAACCTCCTGAACTATGGACCCTGGAACACATAACCCTCTGAACTATGAAACGGTCTAATTTACCCCCCTGAACTATCCAAAACCGTCTATTTTACCCTCTAGGCGGATTTCGACGGCGGTTTTGCTACAGTAACAGCAGGTTTGCTACAGTGATAGCGGTTTTGTCTTTTTAATTTATTTTCGCTGAATATTTGAAAAATCATAGTAAATCACAGAAAAATCATAAAATAGAGCGAGTGCTTTTTTTCTGATTTACCCTCTTTGTTGACTAAGGAGTCTAAGTGGCTACACTTCGCCTAAGGTGGAGAATTTTCAAATTTTATCGTGAGCCTCTTACATCCTTCTGATAAACCTCGACTTCGCGCAAGTCCATGCTTGGCTTCTGGATGAACAGCTCGGACACTCGCTCTGACAGCTCGGAGGCTTGTTCAACCAGCTCAGACGCTTGACCAACTACTCAGATATCTTCTTCAACAGCTCGGCTCCCAGTTAGACTAGTCGGAAGCCTGCTTTTGGTGATTAGCAGCATGTTGGTTAGTTCGGACAAGCTCAAGACGGTGTTCTCAGATGATACAAAGCGCTCGAGGACTAGCTGTGGGGGTATGACCCCCGGTACCCATAGGACAAGACATGGGCCGCACCATCAGAGGTGGCCCAGCCCACAAGATCAAGGCTTGCGGCGCACGACACTGTCGACGTGCACCGCAAGGCTTTAAGATGTATTAGATATTGTACTAAACATGATACTTTCCTTGTAACCCTACCCATCCAGAGTATATAAGGAGGGGCAGGGATCCCCTAGTCGACATCCCCATACAGATCTCCAAAAATCTCATCTAATCATAAGCAATATAATCCACGGAGATACAAGACGTAAGGTATTACGTTACGCCGACGGCCCGAACCTGCCTACATCACGTTCTGTGTCACGTCTAATTCGTCTCTCATGCTCCTTGCCAACTCATCTACTACCGCAGGCATACCGCTCGGTAGACTGCCGGCCGTATTTCGTCGACAACAGCCACCAGAAGAAAAGATGGAAGTACAGCAAACACTTACTACTCTTTGAGGTAAATAGTTTATTTTATCTTATTATGCTTTTGTTAATTTTATCCCTTCGTATGAATGCCTCATTTTTTTAATATACCATCATTATTACTATTTATGCCTATAACTTGTGTAGACCATAGTGTTACAATACTATATGTTTTAGGTCCTGTTTGGAACCGATTAAAATCGGATTATGGGCCGTCCCACCAAGAGAATTGTAAAAAATTCAGCCAAATACCTCGCAATATCGATGATTCTTTTCACTGCACAAGACTCACCCACTGTGAAAATGAATAAGGAGCCCAATTTTCTCATACCAGCTACCGCACTGCACGGTCGCAGAACTCGTATCAAAGAGAGCCTTGGCCATATGAGTATGTGTTAATTGCCGACCCCGGCGACAATTTATTCTAGATTCGCCACTAGGTCCCTACATATTCATTTATATATCAAAGTTTAGGCTGGCAATCGCCTACCATAGTACCAATCATGATCTTCTTTATATTCTTTTTGTCCTTTTCCGTTTCTTGAATTCTGCTGCTTGGACACATCTTTTTTTCTTTTATTATTAATATATATTATTAATCTGTAGGGTGCTACCACTCCTGTTTTCTCAAAAAGAATCGCCTACCGTAGTTACTCTAAAGAAAATCCACACTCTACCCTTTACAAAAAAAATCCACTCTAAGAATTTATGTAAGTGCAGTGCAGTGTGCTGTTCATGTGTTTAGCTTCATGTAAATCTATTTCATGCTAGAGATTATACGTAGTAAGAAAAGGGAAAAATAGAAAAACATAGGGGTATGGCCAAAATAAATATTGTCAGACTCTTGGCCTGGTCCTGGTGGCGGTGCAACACCGCTGCAGGTTCTAGCTTCTGGGCCCCATGGTGCAAGGGGAGGTTTCAAGCTTTCCATATTCACCTACAAAGGACCAAGCCTTCTGAGTTCCCTGTACGCTGCTGAACTAATATAATGGATGAAAGATGTTGAAGCTCACGTATTATATTTCCCCTTGTTCTCTTTCAGTTTATTAGCATAGCAGCCTCCGTATGGTTCAACTTGTCACTATTTAATGCATGTTCAATACTATGTTAGCCAATTATATTCAAACGTGTAAAGAGAAGCATAGCAGCCTCCATTTGATTATTCACACAGCATGTGCTTCGTAAACTTGCCACCACTTAATGATATGTTAGTCAATTATATGCATATATAGAAGCAGAGACTCTCATCATTGATTGAAGTCACATATCCCTTCTTGAGCCAACATTTCCCTGGCTTATGGAGACCAACACCTCCTTATAGAGATACCTTCATACACAGGACAGCTAAGCTGATCACTACTCCCATACAATTCTATCAAAGGTAGATTCTTACAGCCACTCAGCTAAATCCTTGCTTGTGATCAAAATTCCATATTTTTACTCTCTCATGTGTGCTGACTAATGGTATATGCTACTTTTCATGAGCAGGGAAGGGACGCTATAGATGCTTGAGTCCTAATGGCAGAGATGGTCGGTTCTGCGGTTGTCCAAGGGGCAGTTAGCCAAATCCTATCTGATCTGATTGACAGGCATGAGGGGAAAGAGAAATCAAAGGACAACGAAAACTTGGAGAGGCTAGAGATGGCGCACATCAAGTTGGAGGCTGCTCTCGAGACATCTGAAAAGTGGCAGATCACTGATGCATCGTTGTTGCGTTGGCGGAAAAATCTGAAGCGTGCTGCTCAAGAGTGCGACGACGTGCTCCACAAGTGCAAGAATAGAATCCTGGAAGAAGAAAAGATGGAACAGGAGGTCAGTAGTTCAGCCTTTCCTAAACGGATAGCACATGCTACCAAGTCATTTATTTCTTCTACCTTTGGTATCAACGACCAGCTAAGCAGATCCATTGTTCGAAGATTTGAGTGGTATGCAGATGGTGCTAGCGACTTCTTGAGATTCATAGAGCTTGGTTGCACACCGCATTGTCACATGCCCTTCAACCCTTTTGTCAAAAACCTTTTTACAGGCAAGAAGCTACAACACATTATCGATCTGGGAAATCAGAGCACTTTTTTTTGCTGTGGTTGCCCTTCAGTACTCCAGAGCATGGAATAGAGGTTGTCCTGTTCTTCATCCAGAAAGATGGTCTGGCACCCGAGAATAGTTTTTTCTTTAGTGTCACTCTACAACTTTTAGAGAGTACGGACATAGTTGGAACTGCCATTGATTGCTTGAGGTTGTACACACCCCTTTTTAAGTCTAAAGTTGAAATTATTAGGAATAAACTTATGCAACTACCTACACAAGACTTCTCATGGGTGCCATTTCTTGATTCACGCCAGAAAAAACATTGGGAGAATCTTCATAATTGTGTTTCTCAATGGAATCGCCCAAACCCATCATGTTGCAAGGAGCTTGACCAGCATGAACTTCACTGTAGTAGCAACACAGGCACGCCAGATATTTCTCTAGAATCAGTTATTGGAGTGCACTTGCAGTGCCAAGTCTCACTGCGTGGAGGCGATTTTTGTTTGCAAGATTCTCAATATCTGATAGCTGGACTACTGTTTATGCCCCATGGCTCTTCAGAAGACCTGCTGGCTGCGGATAAAAGCTCAGCTATAGTGGTGAATCACAGTGAGGAGCAACATTACGCTCATACAGACATTACCTTGGCACAGCTGGAAGAGATCACACTACCAAAGGCTGTAGATTACTTCTGCCAAAACACAGACACATTAGTGTACCAGATGCTTTGGAAGTCTAAACATGGTGCTGCATATATCCAAGTTGCGAAGGCAAGCACGACGATGCAAAGCACACGGCGAATGACCCGGGGCACTAGGGCAAGAAAGGCAGTGCAACGACGGGATCAGGAGCTGGAGGAGCAGCCGTATGTGGTTCCTCACTTCCTCAACTTATGGGCTCGGCACGCGCCTAGCCGGCTGCAAGGCTCTCTCGCAAGCTGGATGCAGAAAGAAAAAAGAAAATCGGTTAGCACCTTCACAAATGCGCCTGAAGTTCTAGATCATTTAGCATGGATCGATAATAGAAACTAGCAGAAAAAGATTCATGGAAATGGAATTTTCTTGGGAACAGATTAAACATAAATGTTGGGAATTCTTCACAACTAAGGACATGTCTGTACGTTGAGGACATTCTCAGGTATGAGCTAAATTCTGTGTATGGGTCAAGACTTGAGAGAAGGTTGTTGAGTATTTGAGTTACATATGCGAATTCTCTGGAACAGTAGGAATGCCAAGGCCTTCAATGACCATGACGTCTCTGCTGCCAAACTCTTCGAATGCTGCATTGGATCTTCGCCTCTGGTCAGACCGAGCTTAGAAAGCCTGCCCATCGTTTGGTCAAGACTTGAGAGAAGGTTGTTGAGTACTTGAGTTACATATGCGAATTCTCTGGAACAGTAGGAATGCCAAGCCTTCAATGACCATGACGTCTCTGCTGCCAAACTCTTCGAATGCTGCATTGGATCTTCGCCTCTGGTCACACCGAGCTTAGAAAGCCTGCCCGTCGTTTTCTTCAACTTTTGGGTTGAGTTTTTTTGGGGGGGGGGAGAATGTGACAAAGCTCTTAGCACTCCTGCACTCTCTTCCCCTTTTGCAAATCCTGTATGCACTGATCCTTACATATTCATTTATATATCAAAGTTCAGGCTGTCAATCGCCTACCATAGTACCAATTGTGATCTTCTTTATATTCTTTTTGTCCTTTTCCGTTTCTTGAATTCTGTTGCTTGGACACATCCTTTATTCTTCTATTATTAATATATATATTAACCAGTAGGGGGCTCCCACTCTTGTTTCCTAAAAAATCGCCTACCATAGTTACTCTATAGAAATCCACTCTAAGAATTTATGTTAAGTGCAGTGCACTTCTCATGCATTTAGCGTCATGTAAATCCATTTCTTACTAGAGATTATATAGTAAGAAAAAGGAAAATAGAAAAACAGAGACATATATACACTGGGCCCAAATAAAAATAAAATTGCCAGACTCTTGGCCCGGCCCAAGTGACGGTGCAACACCGCTGCAAGTTCTGGCTTGTGTACTTTCACGCCACACCTTGCCCCTGCTGCACATGGTGTACGGTGATTTTGCCACGCGCCACACGGCCTGACACGGCCAAAAGAGTTAAAAATAAAAAATATGACGGGTTATTTTAAAAATATGATTTAGAGAAACGTAAAAAATTTAAAGAAAATCTCATCGTTAACAGGTGGTGTTTCATTAGGTAGCCTTAGCATTTATGCCAAGCATGTCAATACCATTCCGATACCACCTGGAATGACCATTATATAACGTACAGGTGCTAGACCGGTATTAAAAACATTTTTATCACGTACCGGTCTCAATACCAGCTATTCCGGCCAAGATCAGTCATACCGGTACCGGCTAAGAATCAAGTAATATCTGATTTAATGTACAATTTATAAAACTGTTAAATAAATTATATGATATCTTAAACATAAGCCTATATATCTTTTGGGATGATCACGACTAAAGTTGTATGAAAATATATCATATATAGCTACTTGTATATTATGATTTTAATAAAGACTAAACGGTATTACGGTATTGACTAATACCGGAATGTTATGTTCCGAGAGAGAGAAAAAACAGAATAGCCTCTGGAATGGTTTTATTATTATTATTATTGTAGTAGCAAACATGTCCTTACGTTGCAACGGGAGAAAATCAAAACTTGTATCCCCACCCCATGCACCTTCTCCTCTCGCCTCCCCACCCCAACAGGATGTTGTGGCCGCCTCACCCCCGGCTGCCACCGCATCCGCGGCGCCACATATGCTAGAGGCGTAACCCCAGCTGTCGCTTCCCGGTTAGATTGGACAATAAACTCCCAAGATTTCTGTTCATGGTTTAATTAGTTAGACAATTGTCTGATCTAGGTTATAATAAGAATAATTTTTATTCTTAATTAAATTACATCAATAATTTAATAGTTAGGAATATTTGATTATTAAGGATTAGAGAAGGACGAAGGATCAAAGACCCATAATATTATGTTTATTCTTTTTTATGTTTATAAGAAAAATCATGTGAAAATCGGGAAAACAAAGATGACATGCAAAATAATAAGAGAAAGGGCATGAACGGACTTGATAGTCCAGAAAAGAAAAAAGAAAAAAGAAGAAGAAAAAACAAAAAAACATTTAATTCAACGGTAATGAAGCAATAATTACATTCGGACATTGACCATCTATAAAAGTGCAATCAGAATAATGCCAGCCAAATTAGCAAATTTCTTATGTTGTGCAAAATTAGTAGAAATATATAAACATACTTAATTATCCATGAAAGAGCGAAAAAGTTTAGTGGAAAAGATGAATCCTTGTCGGCAGCTACCTCGCAGCGTCTGCCACCTCCTTCCCACCCCATGCACCTTCTCCTCTCGCCTCCCCACCCCAACAGGTTGTCGTGGCCGCCTCACCCCCGGCTGCCACCGCCTCCCGCGGCGCCACATATGCTGGAGGCACAATCCCAGCTACCGCTTCCCGGTTAGATCGGACAATAAACTCCTAAGATTTCTGTTCATGGTTTAATTAGTTAGACCATTATCTGATCTAGGTTATAATAAGAATAATTTTTATTCTTAATTAAATTGCATCAATAATTTAATAGTTAGGAATATTTGATTATTAAGGATTAGGGATGGATGAAGGATCTAAAGACCCATAATATTGTATTTATTCTTTTTTATGTTTATAAGAAAAATCATGTGAGAATCGGGAAAACAAAGATGGCATGCAAATAATAAGAGAAAGGGCTTGAACGTAGTCCAGAAAAGAAAAAAGAAAAAAGAAGAAGAAAAAACAAAAAGAGGAAATTAGGAAAGGAGTGGAACTAATACGAAAATGAAAATCAGATCGGATACAGTAACTGATCAGAGATAGTCTAAAAAACAGAAAAAGATCGAACAGATGACAGAATAGGAAAAGAAAAAAAATGAATTTACTATATACAGTAATCGTATTAGGCATGGACTCTTTGGTTAAACATAGACGATAGACAACCCAATACGTTTTGGAATCGGACTCCGTATCCCGCTAGACAAGAGTTATTCTAACTCGTATGAACACGGGTTGTATATATATAAGTTTGGATGGAACAAACTCTTTATTGTCCGGTAGTTAAAGGGAGGCGGACCAAAAAATGGATGGACGAAAAAAATGGCCGAAAATTTTGCCTCTTTATTATTGCTAGCAAAAGTGCCTGTGTGTTGCAACGAGTTGTCCACATTCACCATAGTGCCCTTGCTATTCACCAACCTCCACGCTTACGTAATGTCTCCCATGTATCTTACAACAGAAACTGTCTTGCCCTGTGCATGAGCTCACTGTGCAGGATGAGCATGCCTGGTCCTGTGTTGCTAACATGGAGGCCGTTTCGTGTCAACACGTTTGAATCTATCTTCGAATTGGACTCCTAGTGTGTTTGGACATGTGCTTCTCTAATTCGCCTGGGTGTAGGATGTCTAAAGAATTATCTAACGATCGTGTCATGTGTATCATGCATTTCAAGTTATCCTATGATAGGACTCTGCATGATGCTCAAACATTTTTTTCATCCACCGCTCTTAACTATGTGAATGTAGAAAAGATCTTTGTTGGTCTGTCTGTAGCCCACCTGCTTTATATGATAATTGTTTCTAGATAGCTAGCTACGATTCTAAGCTAAATAAGAACCTTATTACTAAGAAGGAAGAAGCAAAATCTGATTAGACCATGAAGTCGATTTTTGCATGATTCTATTCACGCGTGACAGCGTTACTTATGTTTGGAAATTTTCTGCATGCTGGTATTCGCACAAGTCACATGCACACGTGAAGGAAGGGATTGGAGTTGTGTCACATTTGCATGTACGTGATCCTGATAGGCAAAATAGGAAAAGAAGCATAAACAAAATACGATGACTGATGTTAGTTATTGTTTGATTTGATTAGCTCGATGTAGCAAATTGGTTTTATATATAGAAGGGGTGCGAGTCTTCCTATGGAGTTCAAGTCCGGCTTCTTTAGCATGTTCGAGTCCTAGTTATTTTTTTTTTACTTAGATTAGTAATAAAGGTGTTTGCATATATAATATAATAATATAATAATAAGATGGCATTTTGCTTCCGAATTTGTGGAGGGGAGAGCACATCACGGACTCGATTTTGGGTCGTGAAAAAAGTGTGAGTTCCGAACTGGAGTTTGAACTTGATTTTTGTGTCTGAAATCAATACGAATAAGAATCATACCGCTATTTTCTATTTGAATTAGGATTCAAGATTCCTATTCCTTTTCAATTTATTCAGACTCGGAGAGATCTATTTGTCTTAATTATATCTAGGATCATATAAGTCTAGATAGAAGAAACTCTCGACTACCGGTAGTTAGAGGGAGGTGGACGGAAAAAAATGATGGACGAAAAAAATAGCCAGAAATTTTGCCTCTTTATTATTAGGTATAGATATAGAAACGGAGAGGAACCGGGAAGAGAGCTCCCTCCCACCAGTTCATTTCTGGAGTGTAATATCAATTGCAAGTTTGCAACTAAGGCCTTGTTCACTTCCCCATCCCAACCCAAAATATTTCATCTTTCACCCATCACATCAAATCTTTCGACGCATGCATGGAGCATTAAATATAGGTAAAAAAGATAACTAATTGCATAGTTTGTCTGTAAATGTCGGGACGAATCTTTTGAGCCTAGTTAGTCTATGATTGGACAAATTTTACCAAATAACAACGAAAGATGTTAACTTTTCACCTACTTTTCGCGAAGTGAACACACCCTAAGAAAACAGAATAGCAGTACACAAGACCATCACAGGTGTTTTGTTTGACTAAGCAGTCTAAGCTGTTTAGGTGATACGTATTGAAAAAACAGAGAATTACACCAGGACTGAGCTATATTTGCTTCAATCGGCAGACACTGTATGTGTGCTTCCAAAGCCACCACGGAAAGCAAAGCAACAATTGTTGTTGCCTAGCTCAGTGCCTGCAACATCGATCGTTGCACCCCAGGAGAAGTGAAGGTGGGTCGTAGCTTCCGCCTTTCTGGAACTGAATTGACAAGCACTCCACTCCGTATGATACACGACGCCGCTGGCCAGTGCTTCTTCCAACATCACGTTTGCGACGCGGAAGCTTGGCGTTGGCGCGCGGCGCCGAAACTGCGCAGAAGCTGTGGTCAAGCCCCGCAAAACCGCAGCCGCCCGTCGTCTCCATTCCAGGGGGCATGTCCCCCTGGTTTCCCCACGGGATGCTTGCGCCTCCCTGACCGCCGCGTGCCGACACGCGTCGTGAGCGCTCTGACCGACGCGCCGACCGCACCACCACGCCACTACTACAACTGCAAACGAGCGCGCACGACGCCGCGCACTCCCGCAGAGACAAACGAAGAGAGGCAACAAACACCGGTCGCCATCGCCATCGTCTCGTCGTCTTGGTTGCCCACCCCGACTCGTCGTCGCTCAGCCATGTCATCGAGCGAGCTGTCCAGCGGCTGGTCGGCGGCGGCGGACAGGATCGGGCTGCAGGGGCGGCGAGCCATCCTGATGCAGGCCCTCGGCGGCCGCTCGGTCTCTGCGGCGGCGGTGCCGAACGAGCGAGCAGCTGGCGGCGGCGTCCGGGCCGGAGCCGCGGCCGTGCAGCCGCCACGTCGCGCCTCGTCGGAGCCTGCTGCGGCTGCGAGTCGTCGTCCAACCGGCTCGGGAACGGGCGGCGCCGGCTCGCCTGGGCCTGGCGATGCCGATGATGCGCTTCTTGCTGCAGCCGCCGCACCGTCTCCGTCGCCGGGTCTCACCGCCGAGATGGCTCTGTCCATCCTCGTCGACCGCTTCGGCCACTAGCTCGCTAGATCGTGCTCGCACTGTAGCCCTTTTCAAGCTCCGATTGAATGAGTTGACTACTGCATTTCTAAATTATTATTGTATACTACTGTAATACGGAGTTGCATGTACGCGTGTATTGTAATATAGATTTATTTTATATATATTATATACAAATGCGTGAGATATTTATATTAGCAAATGCAAAGTGTAGAAACTGAATTTTGAGCACAAAGTCAAAAGGAGCTACGGTACGGGGTATTTGGAATTGCTTTTTTTTTTTTTTGCTTTGTTGACGTTCATTCAACAGGGAATGTGGAAGAAACACTTGGGCCAACGCAAAAAAGTCGCCAGGTGGCCCACTCACCGTTGGGCAAGCCCATATGTGAGTCCAAATAGCCAAGAATTCACGCTTGTTCAGGCCCATATATGGGTCCAAATAGCTAAGAATTCATGCTTGTTCCTCGTAGCCGTTGCGGGAGACCGGAGCTCGATCGAGGAAGCCCAGAAGAAATACTCTGTTTGACGGAGTGTCAGGGTCATACACCCCTGAATGGCTGGTAGCACTTGCTAACCGTGTCTTGTCCTTGGAGCTCAAAACAATGAATAGCACGTGCTACTATAGCATATATAATCACTATCGGTTCATAGCTCCTACAATCAATAGTAATAGTATAACAGGCAGTGATAGTATATTAATCTGTTCCTATTAAAATCAATAGTACAACATCACCGGACCTAAAATTTGATTCCAGCATAGTTAAATGTGTTGGACTCAACCTCACGCCCACTCAATCTGCGGGTACCACAATTAGGGGTACCTAAATCAAGATAAAAAATTACCGAGCCTCCTCATTTAAGAGAAACAATCTACAAAAGAGAGATGGGCTAAAACTCCCTTGCTGGGCCTCCAGCAAAACATGTCATCAAACCAGCTCATCCGCCCGCTCCATCCGAGGCCTCACTCAGGGGGTCTCGGAACACCTCCGATTCGCCTGAGGCCTCAGCTCTGGGTCTCGGACACGGGCCGACCCACGACGCCATCATCGCCTCGTCCGAGCCCCGGAAACAGCATCATCCATCTCCAACTCGCCCAAGACCGGCCTCTAACGCCGCTCCCCCATTAGTGCGCTCGAGACCCCCTATGACGTCACCCACGTTCTTACGTCTATCCAAACAGTCCAGGAATGACCGGGGTTAAATCACCACGCCATCGTTTGTAACAGGCATGGGGAAGAGCTGCTGACCACTATGCCACCCATACCGGCACTATACGCACGATTCGTGCGTGCACAGTGTACGCAACAACCGTCCTAGGCCACTATTCCCACGATCGAGATAAGATCGGACGGAGATTCCCGCCTCCGAGGCCTCGGCCCTCTACGCCAATCAAACTACAAGTACGAACATGTCACGCCGGCCACAGGACCAGGTATGACAGGGCGCGTCGCTACAACACCGAAGGACAGAGACCACTCCCCCACAGTGGTGCTCATGCCTAACACATAGCAGCAGTACCAGAAGTACCGACACCATGCCTCCACAGTATAGGCCACGTCACCACCAGATAAAAGCTCTCCCGAGGCCTATAGGCTCCTCCAGCAAAGGCCACATCACACGCCCATATTTTGTAACCCTGCACCTCCTTGAGACTATAAAAGAAGCATGCAGGGATCGTTCCAAGGGGACCGAAAAAGACCGAAAGAGAGGGAACCCGAGAAAAAGAATCACCGCAATAATAGCAAGCTAATCACAAGCAGATAACTCTCCTGGACCTTGCGAGGGCACCAGCAAAGTCGCACACACCCACATCCTCCACTCACACCTCGAGACTTGGGAGATCTTCCCTCTCTCACATCCGCTTGTAACCCCTACTACAAGCACTTCGGTGCAAGATAATACAGAACTCACCTCCCCCACTAGACGTAGGGCACTTCTCGGCCTGAACCAGTATAAATCGCTTGTGTTCTTCTTGCACAACATCCGGACCCCCGACGCGCAGACACTCGATTATTCGTTGGTGCTAGAACCACCGTTTCTTACACCGACACAGTCTCTCTCCGTTCCTCTCTCACGCCTGGTCGGTCTCTCTAATCTCTCCCATTCTCCTCCCTCTCTCCACGCCCACAAGAGCATCCTCTTCTCTTCTCTCCCTTCCTTCTTGCTCACCCTCTCTTTCCACAGCCAGTGGCCTCAAGCGCATGCGGAGGTGGCTCCAATTGGGGAGGATGGAACGTGTGCAGGCAGGTGCTTGGAGGCCTGACACAACACCCTCCCTGACCCCTGACGATAGTGCTTGGAGGCGTACCGTAGGTGCCCCCCCCCGGTGCGGGTGCTCAGCGGTTTGGCATGGTGAGGGAGCTCAGCATCCCGACGGCCCGCGCATGGGTGGTGGTGCTAGCGCAGCCTATTAGTTTATCATCGTTGGTTGCAAACCGGTGGTCGTAAGCTCGATTACCACTAACGAGGGTGAAAACCGGTAGTAATGGGGCCTTCCCAACTGACTGTGATAAGATTGTATAGTAGTGAATATAGCTAGCAATAATAGTAAGTCCAAAGTTTATCTACATGGTACCTTGATGACTATACATATCAGATTGTGTTACTATAAGTAGGTGTCACGTATGCTAAGTATTCATGATAGGTCATTTTTGCGGGGTTTTATAGTATTGTTTGGAAGAATATCATGTTAGATAAATGCAATAAAACATGGATGAAACAACATCATCAATACATGGTTTCATTCTAGTGTTTTATAATGGCAAGTGTGCGAAAGACCGTGTAACCGTGTCAGTGGTTTGGGTTTATATTTCCAAGACATATACTCAACTACTCGTGAAGTCCCTCGGCTATCCAATAGAGGTGGAAGCACATGACGATGATAAGGCTGTGGCAGGATGTCCTTATGGATGGGAAAGTAAGGATGTGAGGACCTTTCTACTTCCTTATGACGATTAAGAAATCATGATCCATGATCCAATTATCATGGGTGTTTTCTCAACCGGGAATTTCTTAATACTATTAGGATGCTTATTTTTCCATAGAAAGGCCTAATATGGGCACCTCTAAGACTTGAGCTAGTAAACTAAATCATAGTTAGTTCAAGCCTAGGAAATAAGAGATTTCTCTTGTATTTCTTTCTCTCCACACCTAAGATCTTTCTCTAAGCAAAATGCTAAGACCTTCCACAAGATAGATATGATGTCTATGATCTTCTACAAGCAAAATGCTAAGATCTTCCACAAGATAGGTCTCTATAAGCTAGTTGAAATATCATTGTTGGAGCTAATCCAAATAGAACCGCTCAAAGTTAAGAGGACACAGGTGCAAGCAGTTGCTGAAACCATGAAACATATTATGTCATGGTTTTGCAGCGATGAGATGATCTAGATTTACATATACATATGCAAAATAGTGAAATAGTATACGAAGTATGAGTGTAGGACGCATTTGCTGGAGAAAAGAAATTATGGATCGAAGAGCTCAGAAATATTATGTTTAATAAAGCATGCATCATCAGTAATTCACAAATTAAGGAGCTAAACTGTAGCTAATAAGAAGGGTCGTCGTAGTACTAGTAATAAATATGTACACCATATATAATGACTCGTCACATTTCCACCCGGATAGCAAGGAAAGGAAGACGAGAGATCGATCACTATCGCGGGCAGGTTCAACGAATCTAACGAGAAATTAACACCTAGGCTAGCTTAGCCGTGTTAATTGGGAGGACGACACGAACTTTGGTTGACTTTGATGTGGCCAGCTAGGTATACGTAGCCTGATTGGTCCCCAGTTACCAAGGGCGGTGGAGCAAGCTGCAGTAGGCTACTGGCGCCGGAAGACGTGCTCCTCGCCGGTGAGGTGGTTGACGTGGCGGATCCACCGCCCACGGCCGCCGCCAGGCCTCCTGCTTTGCTGGTGCGTCGGTAGGCTGGGGCCCTTGCCGACCCCGACGTGCAGCACCTCGACTCCGCCGGCGCCGATGGGGAGGTAGGCGGCGCGCACGACCCTCGTCCCGGCCGCCATCCCCCACGGTGGCGCTGCGGCGCGGCGCCGGACGCAGCCGCCGCTGGTGTCGCTGCCGTGGCGCACGACGACCATGCCCCTGGGCCCCGGCCTCGCCGCCCTCAGCACGGCCGCCGCGTCCCGGCGCCGCGCGTCCAGCACGAGGAGGTCCACGCCCTCCAGCCGCGCCATGGCCGCCTCGGCGCCGTCGGCGGAGGTTGAGGAGCCGGAGCCGGAGTGGTGGGCCTTTTCCGAAGGGAAGTCGACGTCGACGTCGTTGATGTCGAGGCGGGCGTAGCGGCCGCCCGTGCTGCGCGCGGCGGCGGCGAGCGCGAGGCTGGTGGCGGGCGGGCGGCGGCTGCTGCTGCTAGGCGACGGCGAGGCGTCCGGGGCGTCGACGATGAGCTGGGCGTTCCAGCCGCCGGCCATGGCGGCGACGAGTTCGGCGAGCTCGGGCGAGGCGTCGGTGGCGGCGATCGCCCGGACGCCGTCGATGTAGGCCTTGGAGGCCGTGTCGGGGCACCAGACCAGCTTCATCGCCGTGTATCGTCACTGCTGGACGACGATGGATGGATTGGTTACTTGGCGGCGAAGGAAGGAATGGAAGGGAAGCGGAGTGGATGGATGGAGAGCAAGTGAGCGGTGGTGGATAAGCGAGAGCGGATATATGCGCCCCGATCTGTGGGCTGCGCTGACGAGCATGGCGGCAACACGGACCTGGCCCATAGTAATCAATGTGGAAAGGGGTGCAGGGTGGTGCAGTGGGTCACGACTCACGTACTCCGCCACTACCACCGCTACCGGGGTGAACAACGGACGGACGGGAGGCGCCCGCTCGTGAGGACCGACGGATGGACGCGCGGGTGCTCCAGCCTCCAGGTGGGTGGGTGGGCCGGCGTGTCACGTAACGTATCTTGACCGAATAACTGCCGGCTCTCCTTGTCGGCTCGTGACACCCAATAACTGCCGGCCGCAAGTGCTTCTTCACGTACAGCCCCCATCATCGGCTAGTCTTTTCTTTTTCTTCTTCCCTTTTTCTCTTGCTTTTCTTTAATTTTTCCATTTCAGAGCACGCACGGTGGCCACTCTCACGCGCCTTTTGCACGCACACATGCATGCGTGCTACACCGGCATCTGAGAGAAAGGGAGGATGGTTGAGTCAATCGACGGGTACTTCGGTACATCATAATTAAGGATTCATAAAGTCACCCCGTACATTAGCGTCTCTTATCGATGGGCACGTTGCTCGATCTGCGCTTGATGACAGATATAGATAGCCGGTGTTTCCTTCCGACTAACCGTCCAGCTCACGCGCACCGACCGAGGCTTCGATCGTCTAGGGATGGTGATCGATGCGGTTCTGCCTGTGATGACTTCTCCATAGTTTTAGGCACTTTTCTCCGGCATCATATATCTCTTAGACATTGGTGGTGCTGTTGCTAGCATGTCAGTTCCGGCACATAACAAAAAAAAAAAGGGCAAAAATGGAACTTCATTTGAGTGATTCAAGCCAATGTCACTTGATATATTTTCTTTCTTAATCTAAGGATGTCATGTGGACCACCTCTTCTCCAACTTAGCAAGGTCAGGAGTGAACGAGAATTCCAAATAAACTAAAGCAGGAGTTGTACCATCTGTGTTCGGAAGCACGCACGACTTGTCCGCAGGCGCATCATCCATAGTTTTCGTTTGAAATCCTGTTTGCATGCCAAGTCTATCCCAATGTATGCATGTACTATTTCAGAAACAAATGGAACTAAAATATCATATATATATATATTCAGTTTTGTAATCCCATTTCCTTTAAAAACCACGCTTTCGGCACCGTATTGGACGTCGGCTCACAAATTTGTCGTCTCTGTATGATTCGGAGAACCCACCTATGACACTGACATGTACTCCGACCATGTACGACGTGTGACAAAACTGTCGGTCACGTCACAAACGCAGGGGCAGACGATAAAATTGACGAGGGCTTATTTAGTTCCTCCCAAACTTCTGAATTAGTCACTATGCAAAAAGAAGATTTCTCGTTACATCAAATTTGCGGTACATGGATGAAGTACTAAATGTAGACGAAATCAAAAACTAATTGCACAATTTTGTTGTACTTTGCGAGACGAACGTTTTGAGCCTAATTAGTTAATGGTTGGACAATTATTACCAAATACAAACGAAATACTACAGTACACTACATTGTCAAACAGTGAATTAAACATGGCCAAGTCTGACACAGAGAACGATAAAGGATATACGGATAATAAAACGCAGCTGCTGGGTCTGGGTCGTGGGTGTGGGTGTGTGCGCGCGCAAGTCGCAACGGCGCGGCAGGGCAGACGTACGAAAGGACAAAGAAAAGAAGGCAGCATCAGCGGCTTGGTCGTCCTCCTGACGTGCGGTGCAGTACTATGCAGTACGACGACGACGACGACAAAGCAGCTAGCGGACGCAATCCAACGAACGACACAAGATGCACGCCGTACTTATCTATCCGCACCTGCTATAGATCGAACGACGTGACAGGGATTTTGGTTATCAGCTTCACCACAAAAGTCAACTCTTCGTTTCTAGGTGACCGGTGCATGCCGCCTACGGTGCAACTGGATGATGGTACAATATAACTATCTGCCTTTGTATACACATGTATGTCGCACGATTTCCCATGCTTGATGACCAAGTACATACTGTAAATAGTTTAATTATCTAGTTGATTTTTTTTACATATATATACAATAGTATGAGCCTTTTATTAGTTTGGCCTTATTGGCACTAGGTCCTCAGCGCTCGTTTTATATACTTACAACTTGGCTTATTACACAGCTTTCACGAAAGATAGTCAAATCTAGCTAGTGCCGCAGTGCGTGTAGTTAATACTTCCAATCATATTGTTGCTCACGGTTATAATCAATCACGTTTCTGAGTAATGAAAAAACACTTTCTTTTCCTTGCAAAGAGAGAGAGAGAAACTCCAGGCATATGATCTTGAATCATAAGTATTGAGAGTATGCACCAACCATCTCTCTCCCCTAGAGCCTCCCTCAGGTCTCAGAATAGGGAGCGGACAATAATTATTTTTATTCAATTATGCTAGCCATGATTTGTACTCGAGACCTCTGCATTTGATAATAATTTTTTATAACAACTTTGATAATATATTAAATTGCATGCACCGACTAATACAACATGAAAGCTTAAGTGGATATGGAAGGTAATTGTACGCAGAGACGGAACCAGGGGGGAGCTAGCAGGGGCCGTGCCCCCCAAGCACAGTAAGTTTCCTTTAATACCTATATAAATATATGAATTTACAGCAAAAAAAATATCAATTTTCACCTATTTTTTATTCAAATATTATGATTTTGGTTATAAATAGTGTAAAATATTTAAAAAGTTGTTGAATCATATAATTACGTATATTTTAGCATACTAAAAAAATATGATCATATTTGTTTGGCCCCCCCTAGTCAGAATCGCTGATTCCGTCTCTGATTGTACGTGCTAGTATAGGGATTCGAAATTGAGAGACATTTGACTTTGATAACATATTGAGTTGCATACACCGGCCAATACAACCCAAAATCTTAAGCTGATATGGAAGATGGGCAATAATTCACATTATATTCCAACAATAAGGGCAATGAAATGAATTTCGAGATGTTTGGATAGTGAGACCCAGAGAACAATTCAATTCTCTTACATAACGATCTATTGCATATTTGCTTTGCATTGCTACTACTAGACAAAATGGCTAGAACCTGTTTGGATGGGCTAATTACTACCTGACTAAAGTTACCCTAAATTAGCGTCTTTGAGCTGGCTAATGGACCAATGGCTAGAATATAATGTATATGATGAGTACACAAATTAACCTTGCTATTAACCTCTATATATTTTGGTACCCGAGACATAGAATATACATACACACTAACATATAAATACATATAGACACACTCATCCATATTAAGGCACACACGCTCAGCCTATCTCTATGAGCATTTTAAAAGATTAAATCACATATTTTGGCATTGACAAAGTCACTGTAGGCGGCATGCTATGGATAGGCATGAAGCCATGATGCTAGAACTCATACAAGTCTAGAACTTATTAACATATACAGGTTGGATGGTTTTTCCCATAAGCATCCTAACTTATTGAGTTACACTCATCGACACGTTATAGCTAGTGACATTTTTTCTGTTCTTGTGAAATATGCAGAAAGTTACTTTTTTTTTGGGTAAACGATGTCAGACCTTTCATTTCAAAAATCATACGTTGCACGAAAATAATCTTGCCTGTTCGTTTCACTAAAATTTGGCTGTTGCTGATGCTGATTTGTTGTGAGAGAAAAATATTGTTCCTTCGTTAAAATGTACTGCTAAAAAAAGGGCGTATTCCCACTAAATATTGGTTCTTGTGGGTACTACCGATGAAGAACATATATTTTTCCATTGCCGTACCGACGATGCCGGTCCAAGTCAAAACATTAACAAGACGCCACACCTCCACTTTATATATACTCCCTCCGTCCGTTTAAGGATGCAAATGTAGCATGCGCGTGTTGTCCGCAAAAGAATGCGAATTAGTGTGTGTCAGGGCTTTGGAGGTGACTCTAGTAGCTGTCGCTCGTGTTTGTTTGTCATTATGTGATAAAGACCTGCTGTACTTGTCACAATGCTAGAGAAAATTGTGTGGTTATGTTTGTGACGTGTGTGCAATAAACAAGTAAAGAAAGTTGTCGATTCAATGCATGCACTGCAACCGGTAGTTGAACTAGGGGCATATGCGTCATGTTTCATGTCCGCTAACTTTGCCTTGGAAACGTAGATTTGTATCCTTTGACGGACGGAGGTAGTACATACATAGATAGTTTACTTACAATACTTTGCAACTTGAGTATATTCTTCGTGCCGCCGCCAATTTGCAGATTGTTTATCGGATTGAAATCGTCCCCAGCTCGCTCGCTCGAACTACTCTACGCAAAGTTGACGAGGAACCAGCAGTTTGTTAATTTACACCAAGTTGTCCCAGTTGCCACCTACGCCTGGCGTGTCATGCTTCCTTTCGTACGTCTTATCAGCTTGTGTTGAGTTGACCAGGGGTGTGTTTAACTGCCCTGTAAAATTTTTGGAAGCACAATAACTCTTTCGTTTGTATTTGGTAATTAGTGTCCAATCATAGACTAATTAGGTTCTAAAGATTCGTCTCGTTATTTACAACCAAACTGTATAATTAGTTATTTTTTACCTATATTTAATGCTCCATGCATACGTTTAAAGATTTGATGTGACGGAGAATCTTATAAAATTTTTGAAATTTTGAAGAAACTGAACACTGCTTAGGAAAGAGTGGCTGCTACACCTCGATCGCAAATACCATGTCAATGTAGCGCAACGTACGCCTATGAGCATATAATAAGACAAGACATGCCTAGATTAACACGCTTACTATGTTAGGAGGCTTTGGTTTGAGGCGTTAAAGTTTAATAAACACTGTAGCACTTTTGTTTTATTTGACAAAAAGTTTCGAATCTTAGACTAATTAGGCTTAATAGATTCGTCTCGTAAATTACTCCTAATCTGTGTCGACATGCATGCAATTAGTCTACATTTAGTACTCCATGCATTTGAGGAAACACTGATGTGATGGGAGTTAAACTTTAACGCATCGAAACCAAACAAGCCCTTAATACCATGACCTTGTTTAGATGATAAAAAAATTGTCTAAAAAGTTACGTAACACTTTCGTTTTTATTTGGTAATTATTGTCCTACCATGTCTAAACTATACAATTAGTTATTTCTATCTACATTTAATGCTCTATGTATATGTGCAAAGATTTGATGTGATAGAAAATCTTAAAATTTTTTTAACTTTTCACCCGAACTAGACAAGGCCTAGGAGTACTTTATGAATGCGTGCAGAGCATGCGGTTGACGATAAGCACGCTGCTTATTGCATAACAGAACACCTAGCTAGCTAAGTAGTTGTCCGGGTCCATTCAGATGCATATGCAAACAAGTCGTTCTTGAACTAGGGTGTGTTCACTTCTCATGTCAACTCAAAATATTTTCTCTTCCACCTATCACATCGAATCTTTTGACGCATGCATGGAGCATTAAATGTAGGTAAAAAAGATAACTAATTACATAGTTTGTCTGTAAATGTCGGGACGAATCTTTTGAGCCTAATTAGTCCATGATTGGACAATTTTTGCCAAATAACAACGAAAGATGCTATAATAACTTCTCACCTACTTTTCGTAAAGTGAACACACCCATAGTAATGCATTGGTATGGGCATCAAAAAGTAATGCATTAGTATGCGTCTTTTTTTTTACTTGCCTCCTGTTTGCGGATCACGGTACAGTGTTTTGCAAAGCCCATGTGCAAACCGATTATGACTTTTAGAAAATCCAAAGATCTCCCTAAAAAAAGAAAATCCTTAGATGAACATAGATTTCCTACCAATATAGATGAACAAAGGTATGGACCATGCCCATGCTATTGGTTAATTAAGGCTAACAGCAAAATTTAACTCAGTCTAGGACAGAAATAATGCTTGGCCACGGGCGTCCGCCCCATCCTGATGTCGCGCGCCTCAGTCCGCCTCGCTGTTTTCTCCCACTACGCGCCTCACCCCGCGCTACTCGCCCGCGTGCTCTTCGCTCCCGCCCCACCCGCACCGCTCGCTCCTTGCTCGCGTCCTACCCACATCACTTGCTCCTCGCTCCAGCCGCCCGCTCCCTCTCGTAGCACGCCCTGCCGGAGCGGTCAAGCCTAGGGCGGTGCTAGTGGTGGTTGTGCTCGCGTGGTGTTGTATCCCATCCCGATGACTGACCCCGACCTTTTCCCTCCCCTATATTGTAATTATATGTTTCAAGTGTCCTGGATATTTCAGAGGTATGTTGCAATTGTTTCATATGGATGTTGCAAAAGTAGATCGGGGTGTTGCACATGTTGCAAGTGTTTCAGATGTATGTTACAAGAGTTTGTCCAAAATGTTTCATCTGTTTCAGACGTATGTTGCAGGTGTTCTATCTAGATGTTGCATATGTTACAATTGCTATGTTTTAAATGTTTCATCTTGTTTCAGTCATATGTTGTAAATTTTTATTTGAGTGTTGCAAAAGTAGATGATGTAGGGTGGTAGAGCGAGGAAGAGAGATATAGCGCGAGAGCCATGGAGACGTCGGCTGTAAGCTGGCGGCAGCGCTCCATTGGAGGACGCGCAGGCGTCCGTGCTGGCGTACGCGGCCCTAGAGTGGGTACTCATCGCTCTGCACCTGATTAACGATTTGCTCGCCTACGCCATCACTGTCGCGTGAGAGCCATCTCAACGTGGTGACATGGTCGTATCACGCGGGCACAACAGACACGCGGGGGACAGGATGGGGTGCATAGGTGCGTCGAACCGGAGTTGTGTCTAGACGCAGGCCTGGGGCTAAACGTCCGGGTGCTAGTAAAAAAGCAAAACAAAACAAAACAAAAAAAAACCGGGGGAAATGGAAGAGGAAAGGGCTTGGGTTTGGCCAGCTGACCAACCAGAGAGGCCCACAGTTCTCCCACAGAGTGAAAGAGGCATTTGGACCAAGACAAGTAGCCCATCACGGCCCACACTCGCCGCCGCAACAAGCCCATACGGGCCCAACCTGGAACCCCGTTGGCGGCAACCCCTGCATATCCCCCGAGAGTTCGCGCTCCGTTCCCCCAAAATTGCCCCATTTCCTACCCCTCCCCTTCCCCTTCCCCTTCCACCCGCCGCCCGCTCGAGGAAGGGGAACCCCAGCCACCGCCGCCGCCGCCGCGCAGCACGCAGCCCATGGCCTCCTCGTCGGAGAACACGGGCGCGCCGCTGGAGGAGGAGCAGCCCCAGGCCCCGCCGACGCCGAACCCGGAGCCTAGCGAGGCGGCGCCCGGCGAGGTGGAGGAGGAGCCGCAAACCCTAGAGCGGGCGCAGGAGCTCTTCGACCGGGGCGCCAAGGCTATCGATGACGAGGACTTCGTCGAAGCCGTCGACTGCCTCAGCCAGGCGCTCGAGATCAGGTTAGGGTTTCCTTTCCCGCTCCGATTCCCCCTCCACTTCTGCGACATGTAGCTGTGAAGCGACTCCGCGTGTTGGCGTATTTTGGAGCAATTGGCGGTTGGTACGGTGCGTTTCTGTCCGGATCTGCTGGTTTTCGCATCAGCGCTTGGGTGGCTCGGGGATTCGGTCCACTAGGGTTTAAGGGGTTCTGCAGCAGACTGCTTAATCGTTTCGTTTATGTCGGTGAGTGAGATGCAGAGAGTCTGTCGTTGTCAGGGATCTATTGGATTTGGCTCCGAGCCCTGTGGTGGTTTGTGGAGCAGCACTTGGCCATGGTTTGTCACGGTGCCTAAATTGTGTTCACCATCAATTGGAGTGTACTGTTTTTTTTAAACAACTTTGGAGTGTACTGTAGTATACAATGGTTAAGGAAAATGTGTTGTCTGTCTGAGATTATGCAAACATTTCGGAAGTCAATCAACAACAAACTAACTTAGGACCTTGTATCAGTAACTTGGTTGATAAAATCTCTGTATCTATCACTTTCAGTTGTGCTGCTCTATCTCGTTTTACATTGCCCCTCATGGCCTGATGCAAGTTATGCTAATAACCTTTACAGTGGTGCACTAACAATTTTGTGCATTCGTTGCCCACTAGGACTTCACATTATGGAGAGCTCGCGCCGGAGTGTGCCAGCACATACTTCAAATATGGATGCGCCCTGCTATACAAAGCTCAGGAGGAAAGTGATTTTTTGGGAAATGTTCCCAAGAGCGTGCCAAATGAAGAATCAGTGAAGAGCACAGCTTCTAAAGATGACAGTGGAACCTCAAAGGTCTCTGGTACCAATGTGGAGGATGCCGTGTCTTCAGAGAAAGCTGATGCTGAAGAAGGTATATGCTTACCACGTACATCTAGCAAAGTTCACTGAATCGCACTTTAATTTTCTGTCTCTTTATGATCTATTACCAAACACTAAGTTTGACCTCTTTCCTTGCTCTTCTATACCTGCTAAATATTCTATAGAATGCAGTCTTAAACTCCTAATCAGTAGTGTACTCCTGTGTGTTTGCAAAGTATTAGTTGAGTGTTAGAACTAATATCTTCAATCACTATCGGCATTCCATAGGATTCCATTTCATTGAAGTGCTATTTTTTTTAACAATATTTGTGCTATTTTAGTATATGAGTAGGAGATAGCATATGTAAGTTAGTTTGTATCACCATATGTTGATCATATTTCAAACTGGACCTGATTTAATCTATGTTCTTCTATATTTGTATATTGAGTGCTAAGTACGGAGTGGTACAACTCATGTTTTGCATTGCAATGAGCATTCAGTTGGTTCATCAAAGTGGTTTTGTTTGTCTTAAACAATTTTTGTGTTGTCTTTAGTAGGTGAGTTAGATGATAACTGATTAACTATAAAATCCTTTGAATGCTCATGCATTTTAAATGGGCCGGATTTTAGATATTTCATTCTAGATTTGTATATTAAGTGTCTTCTGTACATGAAGAGATGTTAGTTTAATCAGATATGTATCTTTGGTGCACTTGTGTCATTTGATTCTCATGAAACTAGCTCTGTAATCATTTTGCTTGCATGGGCCAACTTTTACTAAGATTCCTGTTTGCTGTTATTGTGTTATAGTAAGTTATGACTGACAAGTCATATCTAATTGGTTTCTGTTTCTAATATATTTGTTTCTTTTAACTAGCAGTCCACTTTTGGGTTTCATCTCTAGCCTACCCCAACTTGCTTGGGACAAAAGGCTATGTTGTTGTTGTTGTTGTTGTTGTAACTAGCAGTCCACTGCTAACAATACCCAGACTGAATTAGTATTGAGTAAATTGATGGTTATGTTCCATCTGATTTTCTTGCTTACTGTGATAAATATTGATATAATTTCATTATTAGGTCAAAACTCAAATGGCAAAGATCAGGAGAAGGGGAATGGTGAAGTTGAGAAGGATGATGATGACGATGACGACGTTGATGAGAAGATGGGAGATGAAGAGGATAATGATCTGGATCTTTCCTGGAAAATGTTGGACATTGCTAGGGCAATAGTTGAGAAGAGCCCAGAGAACACTATGGAGAAAGTAAAAATATATTCTGCTCTTGCTGAAGTCGCAACGGAAAGAGGTAGTCACAGTTTGTGTCACACTCCTGCATTTTGAATTTTTGATTGGTGAGTGGTCTTAATACTCATGACTAACTTTTAATTTCAGAGGACATAGACAACTCACTCAGTGACTACATGAAAGCTTTATCCATGTTGGAGCATTTGGTTGAGCCTGATCATCGTCGAGTTGTGGAATTGTATCCTCTTTGTCATAGTTGCACTATTTTTTGTGCTGAAGAGAAATATTACTACCTACAGTCGTAATTACATGACATTAGGATCATCAAATTGACTTCAATGTAATTGTTGCGTCATATATATAATAATGACTGGAGCCTGGAGGTAGTATTATTACATAAATAAGCATCTGCAACCTGGTTGTTGGGCTCTTGCATCGCTATTGGTCATCTCTTTACTTTAATGGTTTTTGTAGCCTGTTAAACTTAAGAATTTGGGTTGGTAACGAATGCATTTTTAATAGTCAATAAATTAGTTAAGTTCTTTTGGTCGAACGCACGTGTAACATTATTTACTTGAATGCACATGTTACTTTAGATAATATGATCGCATCCCAGTATCAGTTTGTTGCTCTTCCTTTGTTAATT
Source organism: Saccharum hybrid cultivar R570 (assembly GCA_038087645.1). Taxonomy (NCBI): domain Eukaryota; kingdom Viridiplantae; phylum Streptophyta; class Magnoliopsida; order Poales; family Poaceae; genus Saccharum; species Saccharum hybrid cultivar. The sequence goes on from JAQSUU010000368.1 coordinate 4,638,222, forward strand.
GCCTTAATCCAGTCTTAGAAACTTCCGCGTATGTTTGGTTTATGAGCTAGTTTCCAAGATTGGAGATGCAATTCCATACTGTGCAAAAGCGATCTCACTATGCAAGTCACGCATACAGAGCCTGAAAAGTTCCAAGGATGCTTTGTTGGCTGGTAAAGACGGTGATGTATCTGCTGCTGATGCTGAAGGAGGCTCAGAAAAATCTGATGCTGAAAAAGAGCTAGAGCAGCTTACTAGCATATTGCCTGATCTTGAGAAGAAGGTAAACAGTTACAGATGCAATTTATTTTGCTTCATGGGCCTGGTACTGTATCAGTGATGAAAATGATTTATCTTGCTTCTAAGGACTAATGACATCTCTAATTTGTTGTGCATTTAGCTTGAGGACCTGGAACAAGCAAACCCAAGCCCCGCCATGGAAGAGATGGTGAAGACAATTGCATCCAGGGTAACTGACGCGATGCCAAGAGCTGCATCCTTTACTTCTTCCCAGATGGCAACCTCGAGCAATGGATTCGACAACTCGATTCTGTCTACGGCAGCGACAACCGGAAGCACTGGAAGCACTGTGACTGACCTCGGGGTTGTAGGCAGAGGCGTCAAGCGAGCTAGCATCAAGCCGATCTCTGCTGAACCTGCTGCGAAGAAACCTGCACTTGATTCAGCATCTGCCCAAGGTGATAGCAGCATCAACTCTGAAGTTGTCCCTGCAACACAGAATGGTGATGAGTCCGTATCTAAGTAGAGTACCATTTTGTTTGCCTTACCATAATGTTAACTTGCTGGAACATATTAGCTGCCTATGTGGTACTGTTTCGCATAATGTGCCTCGCTGCTGGGCATTGTAGCTAAGCTATGTAAACGTTTGAGAAGGGAATGCTGGAGCCATAGACTCAATCATCCTGAGCTTCTTGCCTTGTAAGATTAAATTGCTGAGATCACCATGGTAGTAAGTCATGTCTGCTATACCAAGTATGTTTAGTGAGATTTGTGCTCCCTGATGTGTGTTTTTTTATGTCTGTTTGTCTCTCGGTTAGCTCTAATTATAGACTCTGGATTCACTACTTTGGCTGTTGAACTGCTACGATAGGATGGTTTGTTTCTTACCTTGATGGTGTTCTCTGTTCTGAATGCGCTATGATCAGTGAAACGTGCTTTAGTTTCTGCCTATTCCTGTCAACGCAACTCCAGCATCTGCGAGCTTCCTAGTTCCATGGAAATACGATACTCTGTTATGGGTTGCAGTGATAGTTCCACTGTGGCGACCAAGGTCATTTCATTTCTTCACGTGGTGAATAGGATTATTGTGAACCTGTTTAGGATTCTGACCCACTGCCAGCCCCGCCCCTGCCCTGCAGGATGATGAGCTGCGGATCTCCGAGACTTAGTGAGTTACATCATCTACTTATTTCTCACTTTTTTTTTGTTTGGTTCGTGTAATAAAATATGTTGATGTATGATCAACTCATTCCTCACAAGCTAATAATTAATACTAGTATAAGGAATAGAGTTATCCCACTAAATTTGAGATATGTACTCATAATGCATCGCCTTATTTAGGATGGAGTGACTCCTCAATCCAAACACACTATAGATGTACGAGCGGACCATGATGGTATTCAGGCATGTATAAAACCTGACAGAATGAGCATCCTAAGTATACCACAAGGACAAGAAGCACAACCCAATAACTAAGCTAAAGGTTTTGACAATGCACAATTAGCAGTAAAAGCCTCAGGACAACAAATGTCTGGGGTTGCAATATAGGGTAGGTTCAGACAAGTTCATAGGGTAAATTAACAGGGGAGTTCGCTCTCCTACCACTCGCGCACCATACCTACTGTTTGAATGTAAAGAGAACAAGAACAAAGAATGAAGGAACTGTGTTTTCGATTGATTGATCTTGAGTTTTTATACATTGTGAACAGACGCCTCAAACGGACACGTCCATTCGGGGATTAGATGACCTCAGATTTAACAAACGATTAGATTTAATGTATAGTCACTAATCCATGTCTTGCTTAATCCGTGGGATGAGATTACCCCAATATGATTGGTTCATAACACGTACTACTAGACATTAGCCATCGATTTCCATCATATCTACATTGGTAGTCAAAGACTCCACGTTCGCTGCCTCATGACCTGAATCTTGCCGAGGGGTGCTAGCAGCTTCTTTGGAGGCCACATGTACCACTTCCTCTTTAATGGAAGTAGAAGTATCATTTTGTTGGGATCGCAGGGCCTGAACAACATTCTTGCACATGTTTTAGTATCCTTTGCTAGACCCTGATGTGTACATTGATGAGGTTGACCACCTCTGCAAAGTCAACCCCAGTGTTGGTAGCTGACCTGGATAAGATAGCTGACCTAGAGCTGTAGCCGACCTAGGTCGGGGAGGCCTGGCCAATTTGACACCCACGAGTTGGGGAGAATCGATAGCAATCTGATACCCATGGGTTGGTGTGAACCAATTGCCAATCTGACACCCACTGTATGGGGAGAACCGACCAATCTGACACCTGACGCTCCTTCGGGCCTCCTTCTTGGTTAGGACACCCTTGCTGATCTTCTCGGCCTCTATCTCCAAGCATGGTCGTATGTGTGGAGGTCATGTCCTCATCATAACCCTTGCCACTTTATAAAATACCGCTTCATATTGTTTGATCCAGGCTCTGAAGAACTAGAGTCTTTTTTGAGGGAACAAAAACTAGAATCTTCATGAGGGGCTTCCCGTATTTCAATATCAAGAATCTTTCTCCATCTCTGTCAATGGACTTACCTGAAAGTGACAAACAAGGTGAATTGTTATACCAACAGTATATGAAGCTTATATCAAGCATAAGTTGAAAGAGAGGTGCATGATGTTGCAAAGACATACACATTCTGGGCAGCATAAACTTATATTAATCTTATCCGTTTTCCCACATCATTGGAAAGCTCCTTCTTTCTGCACATGTAAAATAGTGATGAACCAACAATGTAGAGATAAAAAATGAATGAACTAGAGAGATTGACTAGAGGCGATCTGGAAGAATAGTCTATCATGGACATTTAAATTACAGACAAGTCAAGATTTAGCAGCATGCCAGCATCTCATAGCTGAACTCAGCCCCAACAAAAACAGTGAGAGAAAAGCACATATACTATGCATCGCCCCAAAACATAGAGAAGCATGGCAAGCCCCCCATCAAGCATGACACCGCATCCTCGTGCTCGATCCACTCAGTAGACGCGTCGTTCTGTTGACGCTTCTTTCCCTTTCTGGCCCTGCCCCACGGTGGGAGGTCGTCATCCATTACTATAGTAACAGTTTTGGCAGGCGGGCAAAAATGTTTTTCCAGAGGCGGGCAACCAATCTGCCTCTGCCAAAATCATTTAGGTAAATAAGGATTAACCGAACGAATGCTGGCCTTCGTTAATGAATTAAAAAAGGCAGAAAACAACGTCAATTGGCCCAATGAGCCCATCCACAGGGCCTGCCGAGCCCATCAACGCGCTGCCGCCACTCGCTGGATCCGCCGTGGCATCGCTGGATCTGCGCGTTCGCCGCCGTCGTTGGAGAGGCCTGCGCTTGCACCATTGCCTGAGAGGCCCACCCTCGCTGGATCCATCGCCGGTGCGGCCCCACGCGTGCGCCATCGCCGGATCTGGGTGGCTGCGAGCACCTTTCCACAGGGCTCCTCATCATTGCCCAGGGGTCATCATTGCCCAGGGGTTTTCAAGGGTATCCATTGAATACCAATTATTTTTACCAATCAATGTATTTAAAGGTACAATCAATCATACATCATACAAGTTAAAAAATAAGGCCGAATCAATCAATTTGTTTACCTTTTGAAATTTTGAATACACGTTCTTCCAATCTTGGGCCTGCCTCTGGTCGCGCTAAGCTACAGGATCCTAGAAACCTGGCAGTGAGCGACCAAACAATGCTACTCCGATACCTAGATGCCTCAGCTAAGCTCTCGTTCCACCTCTGGCGCTGCAGCCGCCTGATCCGTGAGGGCTAGGGTTTTGTGGTGGGTTTGGGGATTGGTGGCGAGGCACCATTTATACTACCACTCCGGTTGGTGTGAGGTGCTGTGTGGGGGAAGTGTGGGTAGATTTGGACGGCGGCGACAAGGTGATGGTCAGCGTGACCCGTGTAGGCGTTCGGTGTGATGAGGCGGGAAAGATGCAAGGGAACTAGTGACATCCACCGCCGTGCAGGAAGAGCAAGGACGATATATAGGAATGTCTTACAATACGCGCGAATTGAATCACTGTGCAAAAAGCTAGTAGTTGTGGACTTGTTTCGAAACAAAAAAATATTTGTTGTAAAATATGTTTTCTTCAGGTATCCACTTGATTATAAGAGTGGGATATACATTATTCCTACTAGGTGTGATATGTAATCATTTATGTGAATTTCCTGAGTATATTTAATTATTGCCAAAGATCTATATTAAGAGAAATTTTATGGTGCTCGGGAATAATGGGAGTCGTTCGTTGGACTAGATCAAATGGTTAAAAAATAGGAAGGACCGATTTAGAGGAAATTAAGTTGTGGGCTGGAACAAAAAGTTACTAGTGGGCCAGGAACTACTTTTTTCCAAATTAAATTCAAAGGCTATAATGGTACTTTCACAGGTGACCTGCATGTTTGTAACGGTGGTTCTCCCGCTGCCCCATCGTCCTTCCTAGCTAGCTGTGTCCCCCCCCATCCCCACAGCTATGGTGATCCCCCTAAGCTCTTAGTCCACCCTAGCACGGCTATGTCGACCGGTAGAGCTTAGGGAGGGGCTGGTGCTCGTCTCCGGTGTGGTGAGCAGTAGCTGCCCTGTTGCCACATTGACTGTAGGCCCCATCTCCAACCCTAGGAGGCTGCTGTAGACCTTCGGTGAGATCAAGATTTGGAGTGTGTGGGAGAGGTGTCCGTTCCAGGTGTACCACACACGAATGATAAAAAAGATTTGACTGATGAAATGGTCGAGTTAGCATGGCAGCTGAAGGAAAGTAGCTTAATGATGAAATAATTTTTGCAGGAGACATAGAAGGTAATTTACTTTCATTTAGTCCTTGATAAATATACAGATTTCTTTTGTGTTGACACAATGGTTTATGTGGATAAAGTTGTATTGATACTACAACGATAGATGAACTCCTTCAGTTATGTGCTTGTTGAGAATGTTCCATTTTCTGCTGATGCAGATCCTTGATTCCGCGGGGAGTGACGTGGAGCACAGCATTGCAAGCATGGCCTGTTGAGCTTCGGATGTGTACTCATTGGCTGTGGTTCCAATGGCTGCTAATCTTTGTGATGACCTGCATGTTTGTAACGGGGGTTCTGCTCATAAGGATCACTTGAAGGATGAGACTGATGGCTGGAGTAGGCACTCAAATGTTCTAGGCATATTTGACCGTGTTTATGGGCACTAACATGATGAGAAACCTTTTGGCCCCTTTATTGGTCTCTAATAGTATTTTGTTTGTTTCTTCAAGTGGCTTCCAGAGTTTTCGTTAGTCTATGTTAGTTTGATTTTCCATCACAAGGAAATAATATTCAGCATATCCAAGTAATACTAGTCAAATATGTAGCCGCTACTTCTCTATTTATGTATGCTACCCCTATCATGGATGCAGCTATGTAAATGTTTAAGTTTGGTTCAGCTATGGAAATGTAATATCAGACTTCTTTATCTGGAATGATAAGTATATATAAATGCATGCGATGTTCTAAAGATATCAATGTATGGTACTTTGGAATCGATATTGTCTCTATTGCCTTTTGTCAATGAATTTAGTTTCAAAAAAAATACCAACAGATTTGTGAACTTCTGTACTTCAATCAGAAAATTGGGCTATAATGAGCTAAATGATACTGTCATGCTGTGCAAGCCAAGGAGCATGTAAAGCAAGCATGCTTTTTGTTCAAGTTGTGAAAGAAAGCATCAGCAATTTGGTACTTGAACCAACAGATGGGGCTAAAATGATCTAAATGGTTCAGTTTTGGAAAGGATATATCTCAGGTTGAAGCCTTACAAGGAAAGTTAGCGACACGAAGCTAATAAAGTGAGTAATGGTTGACTGACATTCACAGAACCAGTAGGAAATAAGAGCTCTTTCTAAACGGAGTATGCACGGACAATAGTAACATGCATGACGAGTTACCTGACACAAAACTACATTCATATGCTAATTCAGTAATTTACCAAAGAGAAAGTAGACCACTAGGCTATAAAATCACAATAGCAGTGCGAGTCACTATTAGTGACATGCATGACGAGTTACCTGACACAAAACTACATTCATATGCTAATTCAGTAATTTACCAAAGAGAAAGTAGACCACTAGGCTATAAAATCACAATAGCAGTGCGAGTCACTATGTATCTAACAGAAAAGCGCATTATTAGTGTTTTAGTATCCTTTGCTAGACCCTAATATGTACATTGATGAGGTTGACCACCTCTGCAAAGTCAACCTAGATAGCTGACCCATACTTGGTAGCCGACTTGGGTCGGGGAGGTCTGGCCAATCTAACACCCATGGGTTGGGGAGAACCGGTTGCCAATCTGATAACCACAGGTTGGGGTGAACCACCAGGTGCCAATCTGACCCCCACTGGATGGGGAATACCGGCCAGTCTGACACTACTTGGGGAGGCCAGGCCAATCAAACACCCGAGGTAGTCTGGGTTGGGGAGCCCAGTCTTCCAACATATGGGGTAATAGCAACTCTGGCTGGGACGCACATACGGGGTCATAGTAACTCTGGCTGGGATGCACAGATGGGGTAATAGCAACTCCGTTGGGACACTCCTCTAGATCAGATGAGATGGCACGGATTGAGCACAAACCATTACTGCACACCAAATAACTTCCATGGTAGTGGATCACCCAAAAATTGGGACCAGCAGGAAGCTGATTGACGGTGGCGGCGGTAGTGGCAGGAATTGGAATGGTGGCTATGACAACAGGAACAATAACTACCAAGAGAAGTGAATGTGAGATAATCCTTTCCACTTTATAAGATATCACTTCATATTGTTTGATCTAGGCTATGAAGAACTAGAGTTTTTTTTGACAAGTCCCCGCGTCGCCTCCCCACGCGAGGGACTCCAGGGGACCAAACCATAGCCACCGCCCCTTCCCTCCTCCTCCCCTCTCTCCTGCCACACCGCCGCCAGAGCTGGTCGCCGGTAGGGCCATGTGGCTTGCTGGGATGGCGGCGGCGGGGCCCCTCCTCTCGTTTTCAGCGGCGTGGCGGAATGGGCTGCGGTGAGCTAGCGGTGTGGCCTTGCTCGAGACGCGTGGGGCTCGGTGGGGCAGCCTGGCTGTGGCTGTGGCGGTGTCAGCCTAAGCTCGGGCTAACGCAGGGGGCCTGCGGCGGCGGGATCTCCTCTTCCCCTCTGCTGTCCCCTTCCTCTTTGCGTGCAGTGCCGTTGTCATCGGCCTGGGCTACTTCAGGGCCTCGGTGGCCAGATCCGGTGCCTTGGTAGGCGGATCTAGCACTCCCAGGTCAAGGGGCGTCACCAATGGTGGCGGCCATGGTTGTACTATGAATCCCCCCAAAACACAAGAAGCATGGCAAGCCCCCCATCAGGCATGATACTGCATCCTTGCACTTGATTCGCTTGGTAGGCACGTCGTTCTATTGACACTTCTTCCAATTTCTTTGGCCTGGCCACACTATGGGAGGTCATTATCGGAGTTGGACTCGTCCAACATGTATTGCAACCGCTGCTTATCCGACCACATGTGCAGCCACTCCACAAGGTTGCTCATCATCGCCATGAGGTATTCATTGAATACCCATTATTTTTACTGATCAATGGTATTTAAAGGTACAACCAATTATATATGTTAAAAACAAGGGTTGAATCAATCCATTTGTTTACCTTTTCAAAATTTGAATATGCATTCTTGAAATCTTGGGCCCACCCCTGGTCGTGCTAAGCTATAGGATCGTCAAGACCTGGGGGTGAGCAAGCAAGCAGCGCCACTCTGATACCTAGATGCCTCCGCCAAGTTCTCGCTGCATCTCTAGTGCCACCACTGCTGCCTGATCCGAGAGGGCTAGGGTTTGGTGGTAGGTTTGAGGTGCAGCGGTGAGGCGCCATTTATAGCGGCACCAAGGTTGGTGTGAGGTGCCGTGTGGGGGAAGTGCAGCAGATTTGGAAGGTGGTGACGAGATGGAGGTCAACGTGACCTGTGGGGTGGAGGCGTGGAGGTGGTGGTGTTCGGCGTGATGACATGAGGAGGCGTGAGGGCTGCAAGGGAACTAGTAACATCCACAGCCGCGTAGGAAGAGCAAGGACGACAGGAAGGTCTTGCAATTTGAACCTTTTGCTATGTCCAAATTGAATCACTATGCAAAAAGCAAGTATTTGTGGACTTGTTTGGAAACAAAAAAATATTTGTTGTAAAATATGTTTTCTTCATGTATCCACTTGATTATAAGAGTGGGATATATATACTGCTACTAGGTGTGATATGTAATCACTGTACATGCCACAATGGGGAGTAGGTGATCAGCGAATCATCGAACCTCGAAAGAAAAATCTTGTATCTCCATTGTTCTCGTGGTTTGCATATTCTACACTTGCTCTTTACTTTGTGCAATCTCGTGCCTGTGTGGTTGTTTTGCTCACTTGCTTGTTTGCCTCAAGTAGTTTTTGTAGTTGTTTGATTAGCTTGCTAGTTCTACTGGTAGCTTGTTGTTTACCATGCTCACTAGAATTGTGTAGGAGCTTGTGAAAGATCCTTGTTTGGTTTTGACACTCTTTTTTTTCTTATCTTCTTGCTTTGAGACATGTAAGTGTCAAGATTCATGGAAGGGAATGTTGCATCCAGGTCAGAGGGAAGACAACTAGAGTTAAGTAGCAAAAATCCTTCTGAGACAATATAATTTTTCTCCAATGTAGGGCCATTGATTTTTTTGAGGATGTTTTCATGTCCAGATACCTTGTAATGTGGTATCCGGTGAGAAAATCGAAATACCATGCCCGAAGGTATATGAAACGAGGATTTATCCTTGGCTCCCACAAGTAAGCGAGGAAAGCCCTTAATCCTGACGAGTGGGATAACATTGGCGCTATCATTGTCCGACATGTCTAACTGTACTTCCACAACTTCATACTCATAGGACCTGTTCTTATCTGCATCTGAGCTCCATTACTTACTCCATCCCTTGTAAAGAGCCCATACCTCACCCATTTTAGGATATATTTCATACAGCCTCATTTTGTTTTTTGCAGAACCTTTTGTACCAGAAACTTTTTTCACATAGATTTGCTTCCCTTCAACTGCATGAGAATACAAGGAACTGTATTCAAATATATTGACTTTTTCTCCTAAGCAAAACTTTCCACAAGCAACTGGCAAACTTTTGTTGTTCCATTCTTTCTCTTCTTCAGACAATGAATAGAACTTCAGCCAATATAAACACTTCAAATTACCAACATATTTTATCTTAGCATAGGATCTTGGCATATGATCAACGTTATCAGAAAGGGCCTAGATCTGATCAACACCACCTTCATTATATGTAATACTATTGACATCTCTGATCTTGATACCTAGATCAGAGCGGCAGGACGACTTCTCCAGAACAACGGAATCAAATGTTTCTTTCTCAATATTGTCGTCATCACTGGTACACATCCCTTTTGTCTTGTCTTGGATGTTTATTTTGCTAGACACATGATTTTGGGACGATTGCCTGTCAGCACTAGTGATGTCGCCCTCTAATATTTGATTACAGTTCATGTTTTTGCCATCAGAGTTATTCTGGCTAATTTTGCCATCAACATGTTGCTTTGTCCTGTCAGACCTACCAAGATTGTAGGATCCTGACCCTGGCATAGTGGATGCTTGCTCTCTGGCCAGCTTATTTAATCGGTCAATAACATTTGAGTCAGCAGTATCTGCCATTGATCTTCCAACAATGTTCTTGTCTATCTCTGATATTCTAGTTTTTCCCCTGTACCATCTCAGGCTTGTTAGATTTCTTCACACCACCTGTGCTCCAATGTCATTCTTTGTATGCACAGGAGGACTTGACAGGGTGACCTTGTTGACTGGGAGTGTCATGCTATTGCTCTTGGAACATGCTTTCAGGAACTTGAGAATCACTAATCACGCTTGATGAAGTGGGCATGGGCTCCAACGGTTTCTTCTTATTAGCTTCCTTTGGCACATTTTGTGATCCATTCTTCCTTTTCCAGTCATGTTCTGGAATGGGTGGTTCCAGATCCTCTATACGGTATGCAGTGAATTTCTTGTTGCATGTGGGACAGACGACCAAGCAGTTCAGGACTTTTTTGATGTACTGGAACCCATATTTACAATGTGGGCAGTTGATCCAAAATGTTGGACTAGATCCAGGCACGCTCCCTTTATTTGCATCAGTTTTGTTTGATGGTTTCTTGTTATTAGCTTCCTTTGACACATCTTGTGATCCATACAACCTTTTCAAGTCATGGTCAGTTCGCTTTGCTGGGTGATGGGGGGACAGAATATGCTTCAGCCACCAACTTGAATGCATCTTGAGCACCAGGAAAACTATTTTTTATCTGGATGAGTTCAAAGTGCAATCTTGCGATATTGCTTGGTTATCATGGGTTCATCTGCTGACATACAGGTCTTTCTCACCACCCACAATAGATTCTGCCACACAGCGTATATCACAGATGATTCACATTTGGGACATATTCTCGGCCAGCTGTGGACAAAGCTCTTGAGCTTCAAGTCTAATTTGTTGGGCATGACGGAAATCATTCTTCTCCATCTTCTCTAAAGCAATTTTCTTGGCCTTGGAGGCCTCTTCTCTATTGTGGATTTGTGGTCACTTATATTCTCCATAAATACACGACACAATGCCCTCACAAAAAGTGCTATCAGTTGCAATTTATCGTGCCCGTTTCTCAAGCAATATTATGCCAAAGAATCTTCAGTGCATCTGGCCCTGAAAAATTAAAAAGAAATGATTCTTAGTAATTCAGGACGTGACCTTAGAACAGTATGAGGAACGAAGAAACAGCAGTGCACAGCTAAAGGAATGATAAAAGACATTTTAGTAAAATGATATATTTCCATGTTTCCAATATGAAACAGTTCACTACATTCTTTGTTCTATCAATACCAGAAATAACACTTAAGTATTCTATATGAAAGACACCATGGTTGTCCATTGAATATTTTTCATATACATGCACAACGAATTAAGGTTTTAAGCTCATCTATATGCATGCGTGATCTATAATAGTTGTAAGTATAATATAGTAGAGTGTACACTGTAGCTCACAAAGTATTTTAGCAACTGATCACTGTACCGAGCCACTGTTCAGCCAATGCAATGATACTATACATCCTATATACTGTAAATATAGCTAGCATACCTTTTGACATACTTAATATAAAGACATGTCATTACTAAGCCACGGTACTTGAATCTATGACACAAGATGAGGAAAACTATTGAAACATTGGCATCAAAAAATGGAAATTAAAAGGATGAGCATGGACGAAAGAAGGAGATCAGAAAACTTACAGCATGAGTAAGGAGGGAACAATCCTTGCCACTTTATAAAATATCGCTTCATATTGTTTGATCCGGGCTCTGAAGAACTAGAGTCTTTTTTGAGGGAACAAGAACTAGAATCTTCATGAGGGGCTTCTGCATTTCAATATCAAGAATCTTTCTCCATCTCTGTCAATGGACTTACCTGGAAGTGACAAACAAGGTAATTGTTATACCAACAGTATATGAAGCTTATATCAAGCATAAGTTGAAAGAGAGGTGCATGATGTTGCAAAGACATACACATTCTAGGAAGCATAAGCTTATATTAAGCTTATCCGTTTTCCCACTTCATTGGAAAACTTCTTCTTTCTGCACATGTAAAATAGTGATGAACCAACAATGTAAAGATCAAAAATGAATGAACTAGAGAGATGAACTAGAGGGGATCATGGACATTTAAATTACAGACAAGTCAAGATTTAGCTGCATGCCAGCATCTCATAGCTGAACTCAGCCCCAACAAAAACAGTGAGAGAAAGCACATATACTACTAATCAGCCCAAAACATAGAGAAGCATGGCAAGGCCCCCATCAGGCATAACACCGCATCCTGGCGCTCGATCCACTCGGTAGACACGTCGTTCTGTTGATGTTTCCCCTTTCCGGCTTCACCCCCATGGTGGGAGGTCGTCATCCATTACTATAGTGGCAGTTTTGGCAGGCGGGCAAAAATGTTTTTCGGAGGCGGGCAACCAGTCCACCTCCTCCAAACCGTCTGGGTAAATCAGGATTACCAGAGGCGGACGTATGCTCGCCTGCGTTAATGAATGAAAAAAATAAAAAAACAGCAAGCCCGTCGATTGGCCCGCTGAGCCCATCAACGTGCTACCGCTGCGCGCCGGATCCACGGTGGCACTGCTGGATCTACACGTCTGCCGCCGTCGAAGAGGCCCGCACATGTGCCATCACCTGAGAGGCCCACGCTCACTGGATCTGCTGTCGGTGCGGCCCCGCGCATGCGCCATCACCGGATCTGGGTGGCCGCAAGCCCTGACGTCGTGCCGTAGTTGACCGCTCCGCTTATCTGGCCGCGCATGGAGCTGCTCCACAAGGCTGCTCATCATCGCCCAAGGGTTTTCAAGGGTATTCATTGAATACCCATAATTTTTACCGATTAATGGTATTTAAAGGTACAATCAATCATACATGTTAAAAAATAAGGCTGAATCAATCCATTTGTTTACCTTTTGAAATTTTGAATACACATTCTTCGAATCTTGGGACTGCCTCTGGTGGCACTAAGCTACGAGATCGTCAAAACCTGGCAGTGAGTGAGCAAGCAACACCACTCCGATACCTAGATGCCTCTGCCAAGCCCTCGCTCCACCTCTAGCGCCGCCGCCGCCTAATCCGTGAGGGCTATGGTTTTCTAGTGGGTTTGGGGATCGGTGGCGAGGTACCATTTATACTTCCGCCCCTGTTGGTGTGAGGTGCCGTGTGGGGAGGGGGAAGTGTGGGCAGATTTGGAAGGCGGCGACGAGATGATGGTCAGCGTGACCTGTGGGGGCGTTCGGTGTGATGAGGCAGGAGGGATGCAGGGTAACTAGTAACGTCCACCGTTGTGCAGGAAGGGTAAGGACGACAGGAAGATCTTGCGATTTGAACCTTCTGCTATGTGCAAATTGAATCACTGTGCAAAAATCAAGTATTTGTGGACTTGTTTGGAAACAAAAAAATATTTGTTGTAAAACATGTTTTCTTCATGTATCCACCTGATTATAAGAGTGGGATATATATTATGCCACTAGGTGTGATATGTAACCATTTTTGTGAATTCCTTGAGTGTATTTAATTATCGCTAAAGATGTATATTAAATGTTTCCCAAGATTTGTATATCTCTGTAGAAGAAAAACTTTTATTGCCTAGAGAAATCAGATCTGGTTTTGAGAAATGCAGATTTTTGTCCATGGTGTCCGTCCGCCCCTTTTCTATCACTTAAGCGTCAACACAACCATTTGCATTTCTTAAAAAAAAAACACAACCATTTGCAATCTGCATCACTTGGTTCCACTAAGGCGACACACCCAACATCCTTGGGATATCACTTATTTTCTACCAGCTGCCAGACCCACTCTTTGTAGATCTACATCTGCTAGCAATATCGTTAGATGTTTGAACCAAAGGACAAACAAGACACATTTGAGTGCAGCTGTTATAGAAACATGTATGCAGTTTTGAACAGATCTAAATCCTAGTATATGGAACACATTTGATTCGCGGCGGCTGACTAGTGGACCTGGAGTACTTCTAGCTCAGATTAGATCTAATGCGACTCCTGGGCGTATGTGAAGGCTGGCAGAATGCCAGTTGATTCTAGATTGAATGAGTGTTTACACAGAGGGTTACAATATATAGAGGCCCAAGAGGCCTGTTCACATAGCCACATAGGGTGGCGCATAGCTAAGTAAATAGCAGTAAAAGACTAACACAATAACCAAAGAGATACTAGTACTAAGTCCAAGGAGATACTAGCACAGGAAACTAGAGTAATCTAACACCCCCCGCAGTCGGAATGTCGCAGCAGCGGACATTCAGACTGGAGCGAAACTCTTGAAAAACAGAAGTAGGCAAGCCCTTGGTGAAGACATCAGCAAACTGTGAAGTTGTTGGGACATGAAGCACACGAACAGCGCCAATGGCAACACGTTCACGGACGAAATGAAGGTCAATCTCTACGTGCTTGGTGCGCTGATGTTGAATAGGGTTGGTGGAGAGGTAGACCGCGCTGACATTGTCGCAATAGACTAGGCAGACGAAGGTGAGTGGGTGACCAAGTTCCTGGAGAAGTTGCCGTAACCAGGAAGCCTCAGCGACACCATTGGCAACAGCCCTGTATTCAGCCTCAGCGCTGGACTGGGAGACGGTAGGCTGCCGTTTGGAGGACCAAGAAATGAGGCTACCACCCAGGAAAATGGCGTAACCGGAGGTGGAGCGGCGAGTGTCCGGGCAACCAGCCCAATCCGCATCAGTGTAGACTATCAATTGTGAAGGAGATGTCCGAGGAATGAGGAGGCCATAATCAAGAGTGCCCTGGAGATAGCAAAGGATCCGCTTGGCAGCGAGGAAATGAGCTTCCCGAGGGTCGTGCATGTACAGGCACACTTGTTGGACAGCATAGGCGATGTCAGGCCTAGTGAATGTCAGGTACTGAAGTGCTCCCACAAGGCTGCGGTAGTCTATAGGGTCAGCAACGGGTGGGCCGGCCGTAGCAGAGACTTTAGCACAAGTGTCAACAGGAGTGGAGCATGGTTTGCAATTAGTCATGCCATGGCGAGCCAGGATGTCCAGAGCATACTGACGCTGCGAGAGGAGTAAGCAATCACCTTGACGCTGTACTGCCATGCCCAGGAAATGATGAAGTGGGCCAAGATCTTTCATGGCGAATTCTTTCATCAGAGCAGCAATGACTCGGCGAAGAAGTGGCTGAGAGGAGGCAGTGAGGACAATATCGTCCACATAGAGCAAGAGATAAACGGTCTCTGTGCCGCGTCGGTGAATGAAGAGAGATGTATCAGACTTTGCTTCAGTGAATCCCAGGGAGAACAGAAAAGATGCAAATCTGTTGTGCCACGCACGGGAGCTTGCTTCAGACCATATAGGGATTTGTTGAGTTTGCACACATGTTGTGGAAGAGCAGAATCAATGAATCCCGTGGCTGAGAGCAGTAGACTGTTTCAGTGAGGGTCCCATGGAGGAAGGCATTCTTGACGTCGAGTTGATGGATTGGCCAGTCCTGGGAGTGAGCAAGGGTGAGCACTGTGCGGACTATAGCAGGTTTGACAACAGGACTGAAGAGTTTCGTCATAGTCGATGCCGGGCCGTTGAGTGAAGCTGCGGAGGACCCAACGTGCCTTGTATCTGTCCAGAGAGCCATCAGCATGAAATTTATGTTTGAAAATCCACTTGCCGGTGACAATATTAGCCTTGGCAGGGCGAGGAACAAGATCCCAAGTGTTGTTCGCCATGAGAGCAGCATATTCTTCTTCCATGGCATGACGCCAGAGAGGATCAGCAAGGGCGTCACGGCATGACTAGGGAATCGGAGATAGAGCCTCGGTATGGAGGATGTGAGGCTGTATGTATCCAGATTTCCCACAAGTCATCATGCCATGGTTGTTGTCAACCGGTGGAATAGGAACAACACCAACCGGAGGAGCATCCTTGACGAACCGGGGTGGTGAAGGGATGATGGAGGAGCGGCGTAACGGAGCAGCAACTGATGGTGACGGTGGTGCTGGAGAAGAAGCAGCAGCAGGGGGGGCACGCCGGGAGTAAACCCGAGTGACCAGCGGCTTGTGGAAGTCGTGCGCCGGGGCTGCAGCCTGGGGCAGGTCTGTGGGCGTAGGAGCAGCCGCCGGTGGCAGTGCAGGTGACACCGGAGGGACCTATGACTGCTGCGCCACAGGTGATGCATGTGGCCCGGCCGGTAGGGGGGGCCAGATGGTCACCAGATCATCGTCAGGCGACTCAGCCGGAGTCACATCATCGGTGGGCTGTATAGAGGCGTTGGGTATACCTGCAGTAGAAGGGGGAGCTGGTAGAGTCTCATCATTAGTTAGAAACTCAAGCTCATGTGGGGCTGGAGTATGGTGACCCGAGAAGGGGAAGGTGGTCTCGTCAAAAATGACATGGCGAGATATGATGACACGATTAGAAGAAAGATCGAGGCAGCGATAACCCTTGTGGTCAGGGGAATAGCCGAGGAAGGCACAAAGGGTGGAGCGAGGAGCGAGTTTGTGGGGAGCGGTGGAAGTGAGGTTGGGATAACAAGTGCACCTAAAAACGCGAAGGTCATGGTAGGAGGGTAGTGTACCATAGAGAGCGAAGAAGGGAGTGGACATGTTGAGGGTTTTAGTGGGGAGGCGATTTAGAACGTGGGTAGCAGTGGAGAGGGCGTCAGCCCAGTAGGAGGGGGGCATGGATGCTTGGAAGAGGAGCGTGCGAATAATGTTGTTGGTGGTGCGCAGGATGCGCTGAGCTTTCCCATTCTGCTGAGAGGTGTAGGGACATGACATGCGAAGGGAGACGCCGTGAGTGAGAAAGAAGGAGCGGGAGGCAGAATTGTCGAATTCGCGACCATTGTCGCATTGGACAGATTTTATTTGACACCTGAACTGAGTGCGAGCATAGGCAAGGAAATGCGAAAGCGCAGAAAACGTATCAGACTTGAGGCGAAGAGGAAATGTCCATAAAAAATGGGAGAAATCATCAAGAATGACTAAATAATATTTGAATCCTGATACACTGAGTACAGGTGACGTCCACAGGTCACAATGTACTAAATCAAAGGGTTTGGAGGCCCTTGACAAAGAAACAGAAAAGGGAAGACGCACATGGCGCCCTAGCTGACAAGCATGGCACAGGCGATCATCTGCAGACTGGTGGCAGTTGATCGACGAAGACTGAGACAGGTGCTGAAGAGTCTCCTTGCCAGGGTGACCAAGGCGACGGTGCCAGATAGATGATGAAGGGGTGGCAACAAGGACGCAGGGAGCGGCGGGTGTCGAAGGAAGCTGCAAGGTGTACAGCGGCCCGAGGCTGTCACATCAAAGGAGGATGTTCCTGGTACGCAGATCCTTCACAGAGATGCCAGAAGGGTCAAATTCAATAGAAACCTGATTGTTAGTAGTGAATTGACGTACTGATAAGAGGTTTTTGATAATGCCAGGAGCAAGAAGAACATTGTTAAGGCGGAATGGGCCAGGAATAATCGCACAGCCGGTGCCAACAACGGGAAGTGTGGCACCGTTATCGACCACGATGGAAGTAGGAAAGGGGGAGACTATGGGGGTAACAATACCAGGGTTGGTGGCGACGTGGGAAGAGGCGCTGGAGTCGAAAACCCAGTCACTAGTGCTGGGCTGGTTGAGGGACACCGTGCTGAAAGCCTGAGCCAGGGACTGCGGTGTCCAGGGAGCCCAGGTTGGAGGAGTAGGAAGCAGCGGTGCGCCTGGACTTGGTGGAGAAGCCAGATAGCCCGGTGGAGGCGCACCAGCCAGCATGACATGCTGCGGAGGAGCATCGGGGCACATCGGGGAAAGGCGAGGACCACCAGGTGTGGGACCAGGCCACATTTGGATGGACCTGGTCCACGGGTTGTAGAAGGACGGCCACTGCTGGCCACCAGGAGCGCTTGGGCCGCCGTGGTTGCCCTGGTTGCGCCCACCGCGGCGACGACGGCCACGGTTGGCACCAGAATTGGTGCCAGAAGAGCTGCCGGTGGATGGAGTCATGGCCGGGGGGCGAGGATGAGGAGGGCTGGATGCTGGCGTCGACTTGCTTGGTGTAGCGGTGAGGAGGGCAGTAGGAGCAGCAGAGGGTGGTGCCATGTTCAGTTCAGCAAGATGGAGGTCGGCGCGAACGTCGGCGAAGGAGGGGAAGGGCCACTGGCGAGTGATGATGTGAGTCATGAACAGAACCGCTCGTTGAGGCCCCGCAGAACGTTGAGCACGAGGGTCCGGTCATTGACAGGTTCACCGAGGTCAGCGAGGGCGTCAGCCATGCCCTTCAGCTTGCGACAGTAGTCGTCGACGGTGAGGTCTCCCTAGGACAAATTGCGGAACTCAGCATCAAGGAGCAGAGCTCGGGACTCACGGTTCCCAAGGAATTGCTCTACAATTCCAAGCCAGGCAGCCCGGGCAGAGACGCCATCGTGCGCGTGGATGATGTCCAGGAGCTCGGGGGAGATGCTGTTGAAGATCCACGACACGACCACACAATCCATGAGCTGCCAGTGCGAGTCAGTGGGACGGGAAACGTCGCTGAGGACATGGTCCTTGAGCGCATACCGGCCGAGGGCAAGTAGAAGATAGCCTCGCCACTTGGAGTAGTGGGAAGACTTGAGGTCGAGGACGATCGGGATCAAGTACTTGACGTTCTGAACCGCGCAGGCCTGACTGTGCAGGTGCGCGATGGCAGCGGCCTCGGAGGAAGTGGAGCGGGCGTCGTCGTCGGAGAGGGCGTCATTGGCGGCGGAGTCCTGCGCCTCTAGGGCGTTAGCCTGCGCGGGCGCCTGGGACAGGGCGTCAGCGGCGGCGCGCACCCGCTCCTGGGCGGCGGCGGCATCCTTGAGAAGAGCCGCCTCCTGCTGGAGTTGGACGGCACGATCGTCGTTGGCCTCGCGAGCAGCTGAGGCCTCGCTCTCGAGTCGCTTGGCGGTGGCTAGAGCCTCGTCTCGCAGCTGGGCTGCGGTGGCGGCAGAAATGCCCGGGGCAGAGGAGCCGCCGGCCATGGGCGCGAGGCCGGGAAGAGGGTGCGGACGCCGGGAAGAGGGCGCGGGCGCCAAGAGGGAAGAGGCGGAAGCAGAGGAGGTGGGCGGGAGAAAGGGCACAGGACCCGATCTTCACGCGTGTGATACCATGAAGGCTGGCAGAATGCCAGTTGATTCTAGATTGAATGAGTGTTTACACAGAGGGTTACAATATATAGAGGCCCAAGAGGCCTGTTCACATAGCCACATAGGGTGGCGCACAACTAAGTAAATAGCAGTAAAAGACTAACACAATAACCAAAGAGATACTAGTACTAAGTCCAAGGAGATACTAGCACAGGAAACTAGAGTAATCTAACAGTATGTACTTCCCGTGCCGTCGTTTCAATTCGCTCCGATCCTTTCCAATGCCTCCAAGATCCAACCAGTGACGACATGGCGTCTTCGCTGCTGGAGGAGCTCGTCCAAGAGATCCTCGTGCGCCACCTCCCGGATGAGCCCGTGCACCTAGCCCGCGCCAGCCTCATGTTCAAGGCCTGGCGTCGCGTCCTCTCCAACCGCGGCTGCTTCTGGCGCCGCTGCCGTGAATTCCATGGAGCACCGCCGCTGCTCGGCTACATCCAGAACCGCTACTATGACAACAAACCTATGTGATTCGTCCACATGACGCCGTCCATTGTCTCTCCCATTCGCATGCCCACAGTTGACTAGCGCCGCTGGTTCGCCCTCGACTCCCGCCACGGCCGTGTGCTGATCCACACCAACGCCAACGCCAAGGAGCCATCAAAGGGGCTCATCGTCTCGGACGCCATCACTGGCAGCCAGCAGCACCTGATTGCGCCCTCTTATTACTTCTGCAACTACATGGGGCTGTGCTGTGTGCCAAGGACAGTTGCAACCACCTCGACTGCCACGGTGGTCCGTTCCGTGTGGTCATTGTGGAGACCAACCACATCCGCCCTGTATCTGCATTTGCATCCGTCTACTCATCAGTGACCGGTGCATGGAGCGCCCTCACCTCTATTGAAGTCAATCACTGCTCCAATCACTACCGAATCGGAGGCAACCACACACATAGTCTTCTTATTGGAGACACACTATATTTCCCCATTGAAGATGACACAATCATCCTCAAGTATGATCTGTGTACACATTGGTTATCACAGATCGATATGCCACGGGATCTATCCAATAAGGCAATTCACATGAAGGCAGAGGACGGAGGGCTAGGATTTGCCACCCTGAGAAACAATCACTTCTACTTGTGGTCACAACAAGATGTTGCTAACAGAATTGGTGGGTGGGTGGAACACAGGTTTATACGGCTTGGGATGTTGTTCCCAACATGCAGGCCATACGAGTCATGAAGTAGTTGGCTTCGCAGAGGGCACAAACACTATTTTCATTAACATATATACATAAATCTTCACGCTCGACCTTGAGTCAAAGAAAGTGAGGAAGGTTGGTGTAAGGTCTGACCGGTTGGACACCATCTTACCTTACATGAGCTTCTACACTTCAAGGTATAGTAGCCTTGTGGCTTTGTTTACTATGTATACCTATTAGATATTTTTTATGTTATAGTTATATCCTAAACTTCATTTACTTCATCAAGTAGTGATAAACTGTAGCAATAGGCTGTGAACTATACAAGATCGTGATCAAATATGCAAACAAATTACTGTATATGACCCTTGAAGCCTTTGCAATACAACATGATTTAGATGCATATTTTAAAGCCTTGACTTGTGAATAATCTATTACTGTAAGGTCAATCGGATTTCCTTAGTGGTGTATAGATTTTTGAACTACTTTGGTGAAATAAGAGCATAAGTGTTATTCTCGTGCCTAGCATGATGGTCCCAGCTTGTGATATAAGAAGAATGAACAGCCTGTGTGCAGTAGACACGATTAAACCTAGTACAACAAAATCAATTAGTAATTTTATACTACTGCAGTATAGCTTACTAGTGTTGGAGAAGGCTGTCCCTGTTCATATATGCGGCCGTAATCTTCAATAATAGGATCTCCTGCAATAGGGAAAAACATGAATAATTGAGAATTTTAAAGGTGGATGGATTTTGATTGGAAACAGTAGTTATTGTGGCCAAGAATAAAATTTAACTTTTGTTTAGTGCCAGAAATGAGTATGTTCAAATGACCATGCATGACATAAAAGATAAATCCGCATATATGTAGTACTAAAGGGCAGCAGAATTTGTAGCCAATACAAACCCAAAATAAGATCTACTGTCAAGATTACTTAATAATGAAAGATAGAGCCATCCAATATTACCATTTGCAAATCGCAATCATTTGAATGTTATTAGCAAACAACTGAAAGAAGGGCTTCAGACCTAATACAGAAAATTAACTATCTAGGTTGGAGAAAAAATGATTCACAGTAGGGCCACTGATTATTCATATAATGAATGAAACACTAGGCTAATATAACATTAGAGACACCAATGGTTACGCATCTAAAAATCTTATACATCTGACATTAATTTGTTGCATGCACAGTTAATTTGTCGCACAAGACTATTGTAGTATACAAAAAGTCATCTGACACCACTTAGGAGATTATATTCTACTATATCCCTTGTACATTTAGTCCAATGTTGTTCATCCTTTAAATGAAAATACAACTTAGCTAGCTAGTGAAATAGATGCCACAAAAACAATATAGCCTATCACAAGAAAATTGGGAAAAAATAAATATTGATGCCACACACCAAACCCTAATTATTCAATCAGTTTTGAAGATGAAGAAAGAGGGACAAAGGAAATATGTAGAACGATAATTTAAATCAACATCAGAGCTGCAACTTCAAAACATAACAGGGCTACATATATATAGACCAGCTACCCATATATAAAGCACATGTAATGTGACCAAGAATAATAAAAAGATGGTGGCTATATACTTACATGGCTAGATCATTGTGACAAACAGAAATAGTAGACGACAGATCATTGCGATGGGTATACTATAGAACTGATGCAGATATTCCTAAATATGAAATTAATGCATAAAAAGATGGTTGTAATTTTGAAGAGAATTAACTCACATTGAGCAATCTTATTAGTTTTTTCATACCCTTCAGGGACAGCAACTCGGCACGGTTTCCCACAAATCTGATGATGGTGTTTCAGAGAACAAGGTTAACAGTCAATATTCATGGAGCATTCAGGAGATCAGAAAGGCAAATAAAGCTCAATAATAATTCAGTGGAAAAGAATCTATATATCATGTGTACACATTATGTTAACGTAGCTATATATATATCCAGGGCGTGTACATATGGAACCCTATTTTATAAAATTTTTACAAAGGGGCTACATTTCACAAGAACCATTTTTCAGACAACGAGAGAAAGGGTGAAATTTCACCAATAACAAGTAATCCTATACAATAAACAAGTACAGAAGACTACCGAGGTACAATAGACTAAAATGATCAAGTTGGTAATGTCAACTAGCTCATCATACAGATAAGTAGCCAATTAATCAACATGAAAGCGAAAATAAATTAAATATGTTACAATGGCAGGAATTACTAGCTTGTCCACATCGAACGATTAAAATTCAAAAGGGCGCAAAACCAATCATGTCCTGATTTATGGTGTGAATGTGATATCTGCAGCTGGTTACCATAAAATGGGTAGTAGATTAGCACAGCACGAACATAGAGTTGATGAGCGGGAAGTGCAGTTATATAATAAATTTATCCTATATGTGTATATATGCAACCAGTCAAATATGTCAAGAAAAAACGAAAAGAATTCATCCAAGCAATTGTTAAGCACAAAAGCACAACCTTCACATCGCTGAACTCGGCGATGGCCTTGCTGGCCATGGCAGCGTCACGGTAGGCCACGAAGCAGTAGCCTTTGTTCTTGCTCGTCGTCCTATCCATGCTCATTCGAACCTGAGTGATCTCCCCGGCCGCTGAGGCCCTGACGTCCTCCTCCGTGGCGTCCCTGCTGAGCCCGCCGACGAACACCTCCTTCATCCTCTTCTCCTCTGCAGCAGAAGCCTTACCGTCCCTTCCCACCACCACACCCGTGCTCACCACCACCACAAGGGCACGATGAGCACTGCTGCCCTTTGCAGCGGGCTCCCTGGCTATGGTCTTGGCTTCTTCTTCCCCCGCCGCCGTCTTCTCCTTGCCCAGTAAGGATTCATGGGCAGGATCCGCATTCCAGCCAGCGGCGGGCTCCTCAGGCGGGATCTCGCCCAATTCTAGCTCCTCCTCATCGTCCCCCAGCTGCATCGGCAACGCTGCAGCGGCAGGCGAAGCCACACCTCCGCCGCGCTGGTCACCTTTCGAGCTGTTGGCGTTCCCTTGGGGAAAAGTGGCGTTCTTACGGTCTCCCGCACTTCCTTTGGTGGCGGCGTTGCCATGGCCCATGGAGAAGGACGACGGGTTCTGGTGGTCCATGGCCAGAGGAGGAAGCGGCGGTGGCACGTAGGGTTTCTCTATCTTCTATGCACATATGATCCCTGCAGCCTTTGCAATACAACATGATTTAGATATATATTTTAGAGTCGTGACTTGTGAATAATCTGTTAGGTCAATCGGAATTCCTTAATGGTGTATAGATTTTTGAACTATTTTGGTGATATATTATCAATGTATCTATATAGGAACTTAAATACATACTATTTATTATTGACTTTTTGGCCATATGATGCACCCTTTTATATAATCATTTAGTGGTGCTTCCAATGGCTGCTAATCTTTGTGATGACCTGCATGTTTGTAATGGTGGTTCTGCTCATAAGGATCACTTGAAGGAGGATACTGATGGCTGGAGTAGGCACTCAAATGTTCTAGGCACATTTGATTGCGTTTCATGGACTTTAACCTGACGAGAAACCTTTCGGCCCCTTTCTCGGTCTCTAATAGTAGTTTGTTTGTTTCTTCAAGTGGCTTCCAGAGTGTTTTGGTTAGTCTGTGCTAGTTTGATTTTCCATAACAAGGAAATAAATATTCAGCATATCCAAGTAATAATAGTGCAGATGACCTCACTCTGCTTATCTAACTATTCTGTCAAATGATTGAGCCTTTACACAATGTTGCATATATCTCATAGCCTTATATGACTATTGATTACCACCATAGCAATTTAACTGAATCAATGTTGCAGAATATAAGATTTGGTCCATTTCTCATAGCCTCCATGATAAGTTGGATGCTATGAGTCAGCAGTTGCACTCCATGACCAAAATGGTGACAAGATAATGGTGATCTGATGTTGTTGTTTGTCAAATATGTAGCAGCCACTTCTCTATTTATGTATGCTACCTATCATGAGCTATGTAAATAATATATAAGCTTTGTTGTTTTACTACTAGCAGTTATGGAAATATAATATCAGACTTCTTTTATTTGGAATGATAAGTATATATAAATGCATGCGACATACTAAAGATATCAATGTATGCTACTTTGGAATCGAAATTATCTCTATTGCCTTTTGTCAATGAATTTTGTTTCAAAAAAATACCAACAGACATGTGAACTTTTGTACTTCAATCAGAAAATCAGGCTATAATGAGCTAAATGATACTGTCATTATGTTGAAGCCAGGGAGCATGTAAAGCAAGCATGCTTTTAATTCAAGTTGTGAAACAAAGCATCAGCAATTTGGTACTTCAACCAACAGATGGGGCTAAAATGATCTCAATGGTTCAGTTTTGGAAAGGATATATCTCAGGTTGAAGCCTTACAAGAAAAGTTAGCGACACGAAGCTAATAATGTGAGTAATGGCTGACTGACTGATAGGATTACGGATCTTACCGGGCTGACTGCGAAGATTGTAGGGGTGAGAGATTGGTGGGCGAGGTCTGAACGAGCGAGAACAGCGGATCGGCGCCGTGGCTGCGCTACAGTGCCGCGTTTACTGTTCACGCGAACAGTAACGCGATTAGGGCTGAAGGAGGGTGGTGGCTAGGGTTTGGAAACTCCCGGCTCCCTAAGGGAAGCCGAGCAATAATAGATTGCTCTTGCTTGATTATTTCTCAACCAACGTTACAAATATATAGCCTACGAGATCCTAATTTAAGGAAATAACTAAACTATTTTAAGGAAATATATAAATAGATAATCAGCCCACTAACGGGCCTAGTGCCCACTAACAGGCCTGGTGCTGAGCCCGACATAATGCTGAGCCCGACATAACATCCCTCCCCGCCTGGAGAAACAGCTCGTCCTCGAGCTGAAGCCTGGTAGAAGCATCGTCAACCAACTCCGGGGTCATGCTGGAACACTGCATCAGTCGCTACCGCAGCTGGAACATCGTCGTCGAGGAAGTCAGCCGACTCCAAGTAGAACAGTCGCTTACACTGATGTCCGCGGACGTAGGGCTCATCACAATTGTAACAAAGCCCTTGACGACGGCGCTCCAACAGCTCCTCCGGTGTGAGACGACGAAACGAGGGAGCTGGAGCGGGTAGTGGTGCAGGAACAGCCAGTGTAGCGCCTGTAGTCACCGAGGGATGGGGCGGTCGGGCGCCGCGAGGCTGCGGTGCAGGTGGAGGTTCACATTCCTCGAACGCCCGTGCCAAGTACATGGCGGACTGGAGGTCGGGCGGTGCGCGGAGCTGAACCTGCTTACGGAGGTGGTCCGGCAGCCCACCCACGTACAACTCCGCCTTTTGGCGAGCGGAGAGGTTGTGGGCATGGCACAGGACGGCGTTGTAACGCTCCGAGTAATCCTAAACGGAAGAACCAAAAGGAAGGCGGGCAAGCTCCGCCAACCGAGTGCCCAAAACAGGAGGCCCGAAGCGAAGCGAGCATAATTCGCGGAAGCGCTCCCAAGGAGGCATACCCTCGTCTTGCTCCAGGGCGTAGTACCATGTCTAGGCAACACCCCGAAGATGGTAGGACGCGAGCCATGTGCGAGCGGAGGCGAGCGTCTGCTGGCCGCGGAAGAACTGCTCGCATTGGTTCAACCAATTCAGGGGATCGGTCGAACCGTCGTACGTGGGGAACTCCAGTTTGTAGAATTTGGGCCCCGCCTGGGCGCCCGCGAGGGCAGCAGCAAGGGCTGGGTCGAGCCCCCCCTGCGGCTGGCCGCCCGAGGGAGAGGGCGCCCTGAAGAACAGCGGCCCGTCCACCCCCCGAAAAGAGTGCTGGCGGGGGGTAGGGAGGACACCGTTGTCGCCGCCGCCATCGTGTAGGCTGTCGGGGAGGGCGACGTGGCCATCGAGTAGATCGGAGCCGACGCCGGCACGGACGGCTGCAGCCAAGCCGGCAAGGGTGATGGCGAGGCCGGCCATCGCATGAGATGGAGCGGGACTCCAGCGCCAGTTGGAATCGGTGCCGTGGGCACCGGCGGCGGAGGCGGCGGTGGTGGTGCAGAGAACGCCGGTGGCGCGGGCGCCCGGAGCAGGGCGGCCCACGCCTGCTGCATGGAGCTCAACGCGTTGGCGATCATATCCACCTTGGCCCCCAAGGATTCCAGCGTCAGGGGCTGAGCAGAGGCGGTGGAGGTCTCGGACAGATCGGACGACGCCGCGGGCAGCGGCGAAGTGGACGCCGGGATGGAGGAACTCGGTGGAGCAGACGTCATCGTGCCTGGCAATACTGATACCAAATTGATAGGATTACGGATCTTACCGGGCTGGCTGTGAAGGTTGTAGGGGTGAGAGATTGGTGGGCGAGGTCTGAACGAGCGAGAACGGCGGATCGGCGCCGTGGCCGCGCTACAGTGCCACGTTTACTGTTCACGCGAACGGTAAACGCGATTAGGGCTGAAGGAGGGTGGCGGCTAGGGTTTGGAAACTCCCGGCTCCCTAAGGGAAGCCGAGCAATAATAGATTGCTCTTGCTTGATTATTTCTCAACCAACGTTACAAATATATAGCCTACGAGATCCTAATTTAAGGAAATAACTAAACTATTTTAAGGAAATATATAAATAGATAATCAGCCCACTAACGGGCCTAGCGCCCACTAACAGGCCTGGTGCTGAGCCCG
Source organism: Saccharum hybrid cultivar R570 (assembly GCA_038087645.1). Classification (NCBI taxonomy): domain Eukaryota; kingdom Viridiplantae; phylum Streptophyta; class Magnoliopsida; order Poales; family Poaceae; genus Saccharum; species Saccharum hybrid cultivar. The sequence continues at coordinate 4,664,987 of JAQSUU010000368.1, forward strand.
ACATAATGCTGAGCCCGACATAACACTGACATACACAGAACCAGTCAGAAATAAGAACACTGTGTAAATGGAGTATGCATTCACAATAGTGATATGCGTGATGAGTTACCCGACACAAAACTACATGCATATGCTAATTCAGTAATTCACCAAAGAAAAAGTGGACCACCAGGCTATAAAATCACAATGGCAATGCAAGTCATTACATATCTAACATAAAAGCACATTAGTGTTTTAGTATCCTTTTCTAGACCCTGATATGTATATCGATGATGTTGACCACCTCTGTAAAATCGACCCAGTGTTGGTGGCTGACCTGGATAAGATAGCAGACCTAGAGGTGGTAGTCGACTGGGTGGGGGGGGGGGGGGGGGGGGCTGGCCAATCTGACACCCACTGCTTGGGGAGAACCAGTTACCAATCTGATACCCACGGGTTGGGGTGAACCAGTTGCCACATTAAAAAATATCACTTCATATTGTTTGATCCAGGCTCTGAAGAACTAGAGTCTTTTTTGAGGGAACAAGAACTAGAATCTTCATGAGGGGCTTCCTGTATTTCAATATTAAGAATCTTTCTCCATCTCTATCAATGGACTTACCTGAAAGTAACAAACAAGGTGAATTGTTATACCAACAGTATATGAAGATTATATCGAGCATAAGTTGAAAGAGAGGTGCATGATGTTGCAAAGACATACACATTCTGGGAGGCATAAGCTTATATTAAGCTTATCCGTTTTCCCACATCATTGGAATGTTTCTTCTTTCTGAACATGTAAAATAGTGATGAACCAACAATGTAGAGATAAAAAAAGAATGAACTAGAGAGATGAACGTGAGGGGATCAGGAAGTCAGAATAGTCTATCATGGACATTTAAATTAAAGACAAGTCAAGATTTAGCAACATGCCAGCATCTCATAGCTGAACTCATCCCAACAAGAACAGTGAGAGAAAGCACATATACTACGAATTGCCCCAAAACATAGAGAAGCATGGCAAGCCCCCCATCAGGCATGACACCGCATCCTCAAGCTCGATCCGCTCTTCAGACGCGTCGTTCTGTCGACGGTTCTTCCCCTTTCCGGCCCCGCCCCACGGTGGGAGGTTGTCATCCATTACTACAGTAGCAGTTTTGGCATGCGGGCAAAAACGTTTTTCATAGGCGGGCAACCAGTCCGCCTCTGCCAAATCATCTGGGTAAATCAGGATTAACAGAGGCGGACATATGCTCGCCTGCAATAATGAATTAAAAAATAGCAAGCCCATCGGTTGGTTGCCGAGCCCATCCATAGGACCCGACGAGCCCATCGACACGCTGCCGTTGGCGCTGGATCTACGCGACCACCGCTGTCAGAGAGGCCCACGCATGCGTTGTTGCTTGACAGGCCCACGCTCGCCAGATCCATCGCGGTGCGGCCTTGCAGTACGCCATCAGCAGATCTGGCTGGCCACTAGCCCTAACGCCGCGCCACAGCTGACCGCTCTACTTATCTGGCCGCGCACGCATCCACTCCACAAGGCTGCTCATCATCGCCCATGGGTTTTCAAGGCTATTCATTGAATACCCTTTTTTTTACCAATGAATGGTATTTAAAGGTACAATCAATCATACATGGTAAAAAATAAGGCTAAATCAATCAATTTTTTTACCTTTTGAAATTTTGAATACACGTTCTTTGAATCTTAGGCCCGCCTCTGGTCGCGCTAAGCTACAGTACCATCGAAACCTGGCAGTGAGCGAGCAAGCAACGCCACTCCGATACTTAGATGCCTCCGCCAAGGTCTCGTTCCACCTCTAGTGTCGCCACCAAAACGAGGTGGACACAAGGTGCGGGTGCCCGATTTGTTGTCGTCGGAGTCAGATCCGGGGGCGGGGGCACCGCTGCTCGGATCGGGGGCGCCGCTGCTTGGGGCCACGGGGGCGACAGAGTCAGATCCACCGCTGTCGCCGCCCTAGCCTTAAGCGCCACCACTTGGGGGCCAGGGGGCGCTGCTTGGTGACCGGAGGAGGCGCCACTGCTTGGGGGGTCTCGCAGTCGAGGGGTGAGCGAGCCGAGAACCGAATCTCCCGTTGTCGTGGTCTCACGAAGTGCAGGAGGCAGCGAACCGGTGGTAGAGGAAGAGAGACAGAGTGTGGCGCTAGGGTTTGGGGAGCCGCTTTTATACGTCCGCGGCATAACCCGCCTGCTTTTGGGCCGGTTGAAAGGTCAACGCAGCCTAGGCCCAAGTTGGCTGCGCTTTTCATTCTCCGGCGCTTGTCAAAATGAATTTTTCTGTCGGTATCACCAAAACACACAGGAAAACTTTGTATTGTTCCATCGGTAGCCGGAAAACCGATAGGGAAACATATTTATTCTGTCGGTCTTGGAATTTTTCTATCGGTTCGCATGTAACCGACAGAAAATATAAAATTCCCCTGTCAGTTTGTCTTTAACCGACAGGATTTTTTTTAGTTTCCAGTAGTGCTCCATGATAAGTTGGATGCTATGAGTCAGCAGTTGCACGCCCTGACCAAAATGGTGACAAGATAATGGTGATCTGAAGTTGTTGCTTATCAAATATGTAGCAGCTACTTCTCTATTTCTGTATGCTAGCTGTCATGGATGCATCTATGTAAATATGTAAAGCTTGGTTGTTGTACAACAAGCAGCTATGGAAATGTAATATCAGACTTCTTTATCTGGAATGATAAGTATATATAAATGCATGCAACGTTCTAATGATATCAATGTATGGTACTTTGGAATTGAAATTATTGCTATTGCCATTTGTCAATGAATTTTGTTTTTTTAAATACCAACAGATATGTGAACTTTTGTACTTCAATCAGACAATCGGGCTATAATGAGCTAAATTATAATGTCAAGATGTGCAAGCCGGGGAGCATGTAAAGCAAGAATGCTTTTCATTCAAGTTGTGAAAGAAAGCATCAGCAATTTGGTACTTGAACCAACAGATGGGGCTAAAATCTCAATGGTTCAGTTTTGGAAATTATATATCTCAGGTTGAAGCCTTACATGGAAGGTTAGCGACATGAAGCTAATAAAGTGAGTAATGGCTGACTGACATTCACAGAACCAGTAGGAAATAAAAGCACTATGTAAACAGAGTATGCATTGAAAATAGTGACATGCATGACGAGTTACCTGACACAAAACTACACACATATTGTAATTCTGTAATTCACCAAAGAAAAAGTGGACCACCAGAATATAAAATCACAATAGCAATGTGAGTCTCTACGTATCTAACATAAAAGCGCATTAGTGTTTTAGTATCCTTTGCTAGACCCTGATATGTACATTGATGAGGTTGACCACCTCTGCAAAGTCGACCCATTGTTGGTAGCTGACCCGGATAAGATAGTTGACCTAGAGTTGGTAGCCGACTTGGGTCAGGGAGCCCTGGCCAATCTGACACGCATGGGATGGGGAGAACCAGTTGCCAGTCTGATAACCACGAGTTGGGTAGAACCTTTTGCCAATCTGACACTATTAGATGGGGAAAACCAGCCAATCTTACACCTGATGCTGCTTGGGGAGGCCAGGCCAATCAAACACCTGACTGCGGAGCCCAATCTTCCAACAAATGCCGCACGAACCATGCACACCATACAAGTAGAACAATAACTTCCATTGCAGTGGATCATCCAACAATTGGTACCAGCAGGAGGTGGATCCAGGCCACACATCTAATGGTGTCTGTTTCTAATATATTTGTTTCGTTTAACTAGCAGTCCACTGCTAACAATACCCAGGCTGAATTAGTATTGAGTAAATTGGTGGTTATGTTCCATCTGCTGGTTTTTGCATCAGCGCTTAGGTGGCTCGGGGATTCGGTCCACTAGGGTTTATGGGGTTCTGCAGCAGACTGCTTAACAGGGGTGTTATCGTTTCGTTTATGTCGGTGAGTGAGATGCAGAGAGTCTGTCGTTGTCAGGGATCTATTGGATTTGGCTCCGAGCCCTGTGGTGGTTTGTGGAGCAGCACTTGGCCATGGTTTGTCATGGTGCCTAAATTGTGTTCACCATCAATTGGAGTGTACTATTTTTTTAAACAACTTTGGAGTGTACTGTAGTATACAATGGTTAAGGAAAATGTGTTGTCTGTCGGAGATTATGCAAACATTTCGGAAGTCAATCAACAACAAACTAACTTAGGACCTTGTATCAGTAACTTGGTTGATAAAATCTCTGTACCTATCAGTTTCAGTTGTGCTGCTCTATCTCGTTTTACATTGCCCCTCATGGCCTGATGCAAGTTATGTTAATAACCTTTACAGTGGTGCACTAACAATTTTGTGCATTCGTTGCCCACTAGGACTTCACATTATGGAGAGCTCGCGCCGGAGTGTGCCAGCACATACTTCAAATATGGATGCGCCCTGCTATACAAAGCTCAGGAGGAAAGTGATTTTTTGGGAAATGTTCCCAAGAGCGTGCCAAATGAAGAATCAGTGAAGAGCACAGCTTCTAAAGATGACAGTGGAACCTCAAAGGTCTCTAGTACCAATGTGGAGGATGCCGTGTCTTCAGAGAAAGCTGATGCTGAAGAAGGTATATGCTTACCACGTACATCTAGCAAAGTTCACTGAATCGCACTTTAATTCCCTGTCTCTTTATGATCTATTACCAAACACTAAGTTTGACCTCTTTCCTTGCTCTTCTATACCTGCTAAATATTCTATAGAATGCAGTCTTAAACTCCTAATCAGTAGTGTACTCCTGTGTGTTTGCAAAGTATTAGTTGAGTGTTAGAACTAATGTCTTCAATCACTATCAGCATTCCACAGGATTCCATTTCGTTGAAGTGCTATTTTTTTATTTGTGCTATTTTAGTATATGAGTAGGAGATAGCATATATAAGTTTGTTTATATCACCATATGTTGATCATATTTCAAACTGGACCTGATTTAATCTATGTTCTTCTATACTTATATATTGAGTGCTAAGTATGGAGTGTTACAACTCATGTTTTGCATTGCAATCAGCATTCAGTTGGTTCATCAAAGTGGTTTTGTTTGTCTTAAACAATTTTTGTGTTGTCTTTAGTAGGTGAGTTAGATGATAACTGATTAACTATAAAATGCTTTGAATGCTCATGTATTTTAAATGGGTTGGATTTTAGATATTTCATTCTAGATTTGTATATTAAGTATCTTTTGTACATGAAGAGATGTTAGGTTAATCAGATATGTATCTTTGGTGCACTTGTGTCATTTGATTCTCATGAAACTAGCTGTGTAATCATTTTGCTTGCATGGGCCAACTTTTACTAAGATTCCTGTTTGCTGTTATTGTGTTATAGTAACTTATGACTGACAAGGCATATCTAATTGCTTTCTGTTTCTGATATATTTGTTTCTTTTAACTAGCGGTCCACTGCTAACAATACCCAGGCTGAATTAGTATTGAGTAAATTGATGGTTATGTTCCATCTGTTTTTCTTGCTTACTGTGATAAATATTGATATAGTTCATTATTGGGTCAAAACTCAAATGGCAAAGATCAGGAGAGTGGGAATGGTGAAGTTGAGAAGGATGATGACGACGATGACGACGTTGATGAGAAGATGGGAGATGAAGAGGATAATGATCTGGATCTTTCCTGGAAAATGTTGAGAAGAGCCCAGAGAACACTATGGAGAAAGTTAAAATATATTCTGCTCTTGCTGAAGTCGCAAGGGAAAGAGGTAGTCACAGTTTTTGTCACACTCCTGCATTCTCATGACTTTGTCACAATTTTTTGTCACACTCCTGCATTCTCATGACTAACTTTTAATTTCAGAGAACATAGACAACTCACTCAGTGACTACATGAATGCTTTATCCATGTTGGAGCATTTGGTTGAGCCTGATCATCGTCGAGTTGTGGAATTGTATCCTCTTTGTCATAGTTACACTATTTTTGTGCTGAAGAGAAATATTGCTACCTACAGTTGTAATTACATGACATTAGGATCATCAAATTGACTTCAATGTAATTGTTGCGTCATATATATAATAATGACTGGAGCCTGGAGGTAGTATTATTACATAAATAAGCATCTGCAACCGTTTTATTGGGGCTCTTGCATCGCTCTATTGGTCATCTCTTTACCTTAATGGTTTTTGTAGCCTGTTAAACTGAAGAATTTGGGTTGGTAAAGAATGCCTTTTTAATAGTCAATAAATTAGTTAAATTCTTTTGGTCGAATGCACATGTGTAACGTTATTTACTTGAATGCACATGTTACTTTAGATAATATGATCGCATCCCAGCATCAGTTTGTTGCTCTTCCTTTGTTAATTTCCTTAATCCAGTCTTAGAAACTTCTGCATATGTTTGGTTTATGAGCTAGTTTCCAAGATTGGAGATGCGATTCCATACTGTGCAAAAGCGATCTCACTATGCAAGGCACGCATACAGAGCCTGAAAAGTTCCAAGGATGCTTTGTTGGCTGGTAAAGACGGTGATGCATCTGCTGCTGAAGCTGAAGGAGGCTCAGAAAAATCTGCCGCTGAAAAAGAGCTAGAGCAGCTTACTAGCATATTGCCTGATCTTGAGAAGAAGGTAAATACTTAAAGATGCAATTTATTTTGCTTCATGGGCCTGGTACTGTATCAGTGATGAAGATGATTTGTCTTGCTTCTAAGGACTAATGACATCTCTAATTTGTTGTGCATTTAGCTTGAGGACCTGGAGCAAGCGAACCCAAGCCCCGCCATGGATGAGATGGTGAAGACAATTGCATCCAGGGTAACTGTGATGCGATGCCAAGAGCTGCATCTTTTACTTCTTCTCAGATGGCAGCATCGAGCAATGGATTCGACTCCTCGGTTCTGTCTACGGCAGCGACAACCGGAAGCACTGGAAGCACTGTGACTGACCTCGGGGTTATAGGCAGAGGCGTCAAACGAGCTAGCATCAAGCCGATCACTGCTGAACCTGCTGCAAAGAAACCTGCACTTGATTCACCATCTCTCCAAGGTGATAGCAGCATCAACTCTGAGGTTGTCCCTGCAACACAGAATGGTGACGAGTCCGTATCTAAGTAGAGTACAATTTCATTAGGCCTACCATAATGTTAACTTGCTGGAACATATTAGCTGCCTATGTGGTACTGTTTCGCATAATGTGCCTCGCTGCTGGGCATTCTAGTTCTAGCTAAGCTATGTAAACGTTTGAGAAGGGACTGCTGGAGCCATAGACTCATCCTGAGCTTCTTGCCCTTGTAAGATTAAATTGCTGGGATGGTAAGTCATGTCTGCTATACCATGTATGTTTAGTGAGATTTGTGCTCTCTGATGTGTGTTTTTTTATGTCTGTTTGTTTGTCGGTTAGCTCCAATTATGGACTGTGAGATTTGTGCCCATCACTTGCGGATTCACTGCTTTGGCTGTTGAGCTGCTCCGATAGGATGTTTTGTTTCTTACCATGATGGTGTTCTTACCATGAAGATGATTTGTCTTGCTTCTAAGGACTAATGACATCTCTAATTTGTTGTGCATTTAGCTTGAGGACCTGGTGCAAGCGAACCCAAGCCCCGCCATGGATGAGATGGTGAAGACAATTGCATCCAGGGTAACTGACGCGATGCCAAGAGCTGCATCTTTTACTTCTTCCCAGATGGCAACCTCGAGCAATGGATTCGACTCCTCGGTTCTGTCTATGCCAGCGACAACCGGAAGCACTGGAAGCACTGTGACTGACCTTGGGGTTGTAGGCAGAGGCGTCAAACGAGCTAGCATCAAGCCGATCTCTGCTGAACCAGCCGCGAAGAAACCTGCACTCGATTCACCATCTCCCCAAGGTGACAGCAGCATCAACTGAACAGTGAAGAGTCCGTATGTAAGTAGGAGTTCAATTTCATTAGCCCTACCGTAATGTTAACTTGCTGGAACATATGTCAGTTCTGTTTCGCTTAATGTGCCTCCCTTCTGGGCATTCTAGCTAAGCTATGTAAACGTTTGAGAAGGGACTGCTGGAGCCAGACTCATCCTGAGCTTCTTACCTTGTAAGATTGAATATTGCTGAGATCATCATGGCGGTAAGTCATCCTGAGCCATTTGTAAGATTGTTATGGCCATTACATCAGGGGAAGCAAATTGGCAGGTGTTTTATCTTTCATGTTACTATATACAAAGAGAATTTAAAAATATACAGAGCGTAGCCTACAAGGCAATAGGTGAGGATTTACACCACAAATAAGACTAGCAAAGCTGGAACGGGCCATATAAATCCGAGGGCCAAACGGAGCCCCCAACTCGTGGGCCTTCTTTTATGGATTCTTTAAGGGCTGTGCAATGAAAAAAGTCGATTCGGATCGGATTGTATTGTGGAAGAGCTGGGTTCTAGACTTGGCCCAAGTCGCCGATTACAGATCACAGATCAGGGTCGGCCCGCGGATCGTGACCCGATTGGGTCTTCCAAGCCGCCCTCACGAGTCACGACCTAAGGTTTCTCAATAAAAAAAATGAGTCACGACCTGAGGGGCAGTGCGGCCGTGCGGGTCCTCGGAGGTTGGAGCTGAGGCGAGGCGGCGGCGGTAGCAACGATTCTGCGACCGAGATGGTTCCTCGTCAAGATCCGTTACTCGCCAATGCTGGAGCTTGAGGGCATCAGTTCCTCGGGCCCCATCGCTTCTCCACCCGTCGCCAAGATCCGTCCTCTGGCGCGCCTCTCCACCGCCAAGCCCACCGAGGTCTCCGCGCCCACGCCGTCCAAGAAGAAGAAGAAGCCTTCCTCGTCCTCCAAGAGAGGTCGGCCGCTAGGGAGCCATCACCTTGGTTGGTACAGATTTCTTCTTGCCTTAGGGTTTTGGTTGTCTTTGATAACTTGCCTGGTCTTGCAGCTGATTTATGTGCTTGACCCTACTTAATAGGGACTGGTGATGGCAAATTTGTATTTGACACCTAATGTGAAATTAGTTCCAGTGCCAAAAATTGAGGGAACTCTTGTAGAATCAGCAAAATTAAACATAATATTTACCAAGTAGCATTATGTCTACTGCAAACTGAAATACCATTCATAATGAACTAGAATAGTCTGGATGGATTATACACTAAGAATAATTAGCAAATGATGCTAAATTATACAGAATATATATTCTCTAGTGTTTTCAAAATGTTCTTGCATCTATTAAGCACCAGTTTGTTTTTGTATGTAGCTATTCTTATCTATATCAGTGACATCTTTTCTGGAAGGAACTAATAAACTAATATAAATTGTCCTCTTGTAGCCAATAAACTCAACACTTCTAAAGCAACTTTTTTCTGTACAGTTGTATCTAGCTGCCATTTTTTTACTGATGAGGTCTTAGATATAGTTGAATCAGTGGCGGTGGAGTCAGGCTAGTGGGGCCGTGGCGGGTCGGTGCAGTGGCGAGGCGACGCGGTGCAGGCAGACCCGCAGCGGCAAGGAAGACGATCAGGGTCGCCGAGGTACTCCGCCTCGGCTCCGACGGGCTCTTCTCTGCAAAAAAAAAAAAGAACATACGGGCTTAATTGAAAATTTTGGCAGAACCTCCCCTGCACGGCGATGTTTCCAAAACCTGCAAGAAAACAACGGCACGATGGCCGGCAACCACATATATATCAAGGGAAGCCATGTAGTTTAATTCTTATTCCATGCAAAAGAATATATCCAAGTAGTACAACAACTACTACTACTAACACTACTACTACTTACTACAACACTACTACTATTAAAACACTACTACTACTACAACACTACTACTACCTACTACTACTACTAACACTACTCCCACTACTACAACTACCACCACCACAACTACTACTACTGCTAACATTACTACTACTACAACTACTACTAGTAACACTACTACTACCTCAACATCCACTGCCACCCATCCGCCGCCACCACCGCCACCGCCACCGACACCACCACCACAATTGCACACCACAATTGCACAGCAAGAAAAGAAGGGGAAGGGAAGGGAAGGTCATACCAGTGGCGTGGACACACCGATGAGGGGGCGGCGACGGCCGCGGGGACGCCGGGGACGCGACGGGGACGCCGGAGACGCGACGGGGGCGCTGGGGACGGCCGCAGTCGCTGGGGACCTCCTCCTCCTCTCCTCCTCCTCTCCTTCTCCTCCCCTTCTCCTCCCTTGCTCCTCCTCCCCTTCTCCTCCTCCTCCTCCCCTTCTCCTCCTCCTCCTCTCCTTCTCCTCCCCTTCTCCTCCTCCCTTGCTCCTCCTCCCCTTCTCCTCCTCCTCCTCTCCTCCTCCTCCCCTTCTCCTCTACTCCACCCGCCGGTGGCGGCGGGCCGGCGCGCGGGGACGGTGAGGCGGGGGCGGCCTCGGAGGAGCATGCGAGGACGACGAGGCGGCGCGCAGACGACGAGGCAGCGCGAGCTGCGCGCGGACGGCGAAGCGGCACGGGGACGGCGAGGCAGGGCGCATACAGCGAGGTGACGCAAGGACAACGAGCGCGGGGCGCGGGCTGCGGCGACGGCGGAGGGGTTGGGGTGCGCGAGTGGGGTGGGTGGGTGTGCGGGTGGGGTGGGCCGCCTGGGCCGCCTGGGGGGATAATAGGGTTTTATTTTTTGAAAAAAAATATTCTTTGCCGAGTGCCAGGTCAAGGGGCACTCGGCAAGTGCCCCCTGACATAGCACTCGGCAAAGAAGGACTTTTAAAAAAAATAAAAAAAAACACCTTTGCCGAGTGTCAGCCGTCTGACACTCGGCAAATCACTTATTTGCCGAGTGTCAGCCTTGACACTTGGTAAACAATTTTTTTTCTCTTTTGGCCCTCAAATTTTTTGTGTAGTCCTCATACAGTACCAGGTACTCCAGGTTAAAATTTGGTATATTTTTTGGGCTTTTTGCTATATTTCTTTAATTTATTTCATTTAATTGAACTTTTTGGAAAAGGCAAATTTGAACTGCAGGCGCATCGAATAATGTAATTTAATGAATGGAAAAATGATACTCATGTTATTGAGTGTAATGTGAGGCTGTATCCAGGAACAGACCCGAAATTTCGAATATCTTGTTCACGAAACATGACCACGAACTTGCGGGCGACTTGTTTTTTAATTCTATAAAAAGTAAACGAAGTCCGAAAATCATAAAACTTGTCGAGATGTCATGATATCATATGAGGAGGCTATGATAAAAAATTGAGAAGGTTTCACGCACGTTGTCACATACGATGCTTCCAAACCAAGACATCTCCACATGTGATCACATATGATATCATGACATCTCGACAAGTTTCATGATTTTCGAACTTTGTTTGCTTTTTATAGAATTTAAAAAACAACTCACCCGCAAGTTCGTGGTAATGTTTCGTGAACAAGATGTTCGAAATTTGGGGTCTGTTCCCGGAGACAGCCTCACATTACACTCAATAACATGAATATCATTTTTCCATTCATTAAATTCCATTATTCGATGCACCTGCGGTTCAAACTTGCCTTTTCCGAAAAAAAATCAATTAAATAAAATAAATTAAAGAAATATAGCAAACACATCGAGAAATGTGCGAAGTTTGAACATGTAGTTTTAGGTACTGAAGCAGGACAACAGAAAAAGTTTGGGGGCAAAAAAAGAAATAAAATAAAAAAGCTTTGCCGAGTGTCAGGGAATGACACTTGGCAAAGCCTGTCTTTGCGATCAACGGCGGTTGACGGCCGTTAGCCGCCGTCATATTTTGCCGAGTGTCAGACTTTGCCGAGTGTCTGACTCTCGGCAAAGAGGTTGTTTAACGAGTGTCTGGCTTTGCCGAAAGCCAGACATTTGGCATAGAGGTGCTTTGCCGAATGCCTTTATTTGCGAGTGTCGGCAAAGAGGTTATTTTCCGAGTGTCGGTCTTTGCCGAGCGCGGCACTTGGCAAACCGTGTCTTTGTCGAGAGCCCGATATTTGGCCCTTGGCAAAGCCTTCGGCACTCGGCAATGGCCACGTTTCCAGTAGTGAATGATGATGAGATGTTTGGATTGCTCTGCTTCATTTTGATGAGCGCCGAGGATCTGAAGTGGTTGAGAGATCTCTTTTCTTCCAGCGAGCCCTACACTAAGATATTTGAAGTACACTGTCCAGTAATTACAATTTTCTATTTGAAGTATCCTCGAATTTTTGTTGTTCTAATTGGATTCATCTAGGTCATATGGTCAGAAAATTATAATTTTGTTTAGCATGTTGATTCATGCTCAATTCTATAGTTAATCCTTTTAGCTGCTTAATTAATCCTTTTAGCTATTTCTGTGTACTTCTGTGTACTATGAAACAAATCCAGCATGCTACTTTTGTGTACAACTGAACCACGCATGCAGCTCGTATTTGTCTGTTCATGTGCACACGCAAACGTGCAAGCTGCAGCCTGTGCAGGGCTCGGGCTGAGTTGTGGACACACGCAAACGTGTGCAGCCTGCGCGGGGCCCAAGGGCTGAGTTGTGCTAGTAACGGATCCCGGCCCTACGATTTAATTAGGTTCAGGATAGGAGTATGATTTTATTCTGAAGGGGCCAAGCTGAATTAGGATATAAAGCTGACTAGAGGATTGGATCAGGATCGGGCCACCACCTCAAAAAAAAAAAAGGTCGAGGTTGGATTAGGGGTGGATCACGGCTCATTCCCAGGCGCTGGCCCAACATGAGAGTAAGGTCTTCTTTGGCCGGACTCCTGTCCCTCGCAGCACCGGAGGGAGGAGCCCAAACATGGCTGTAGGTTTTTTCGATTCTTAGTTAATTTCGCAAGGGTAGAGAGAGAAAAAAAAAATTAGGTAAAGCCCTACAGTTTGTGCAGGAGCGAGACATGGCTGTAGTATAGCGGTAGTAGTACTTTGGGGGTGGGTGTCGGGGACAGCTCCAGGTGCTCTAGATCCACCAAAATCACCTCTAGATCTTTTTTTTTTTGCCAAATACTTCCTCACAACTAGATCTGAAGCGCCCAAAAATCCAGATCTGGGGGTTAAATTCATAGATTCCATGGAGGTGCTGCAAAAACCCAAGCCAGATCCAGATCTGTGAAGTTGGCCTAAATTACCCACCAATGCCACTGCTAAGTGGAAAATGAACGGTTCATTTTTTTTCTTTCCTTCCTCCTCGCGACTCTTTCCTTCTTCCTTGTGACCGATACATCCCGCGCCGCTCCACCCCGGCATAGGCCGCGCCCGGCCGCGGCGAGCCCCTACCCGGCCGCAGCGAGGTCTGCCCCCAGCCGCGTTGGGCCGCGCCGACCGTGGCAGCCCACCCGACAGCGCTGCCTCCCCGACCTCCGGCAACTCCCCGGTAGCTCCTCCGGCCGCGCCCCGGCCACGACAACTCCTCCTCCGGATGGCAGCGCTGCCTCCCCGAGCCCCCGACCGCGCCCCGGCCCCTCCTCCGGCAGCGGCAGCCCCTTCCCCGAGACGCGACGTATGCGGGCTCGGCCCCTCCTCCCAAGCCGCGACGCCGCCCTGCCCCACTTCCAGGCCACGCCGTGCCGGGCTGCGGCGGCCCCGTCCCATCCAGGCTCGTGGCACAGAATGGAAGAGGAAGAAGAAAGAGCAGAGAGGCCGACACGCGGGCTAGATTGTCAGTGAGAGAAAGTTGGATCCAAAGCTCTCCCAAACAGTTTTTTTAGGATTTGTGAGATCCTAAATTCAAGTTGGAGCTGCTCCAAGGCGGATTTGGTGCTCCAAGTTTTTTAGATTTGAAGCTGTCCCAAACAGGCCCTTAGTAGCAACAATCTCTAGGTGCTAGGTTTGATTTTTTTTGGTTGAAGCAAATTTAGGACGGTTAAAGTAAATATAATCCCTCGCCCAATAAAAGATAAGGTGTCTTTTTTCTTTTTCAATTTCTTTTTTTAAAGATAAGGTGGTTACTTTTGTTTTTCAAATATGCCACTCACACAACACTACATAAGTAAGGCCTTTTGAGCTAAGACTCTCTTTGAATTCCATGGTCTAAACTTGAGCTCAGGAGACTCTAAACAGACAATCTAAAGTCCTACTTAAAATTTAGCCAGCCTTATAAAAATAACATTAGTTTATTAAACAATACAAACATGCTAAAGTGATCCAAAATTTGGTAGCTAACTAAACTTTAGACCGTTGGATCTAAATAGAGCCTAAATTTTCTTTGACGTGCCAGACGAGACCGCCTCCATGGGCGAGAGCTCCTCTTCTATCCAAATGTTCCGCACGACATTAGTACGAGGATTACGTTGGTTGAATGCGCGTCGACTTAGCACTCCACACTCCAGATGCGAAAACACCACTGCGACAGCACGTATCTCCCGGTGAGCGCCGCAGCAATCGGCACATATATATAGGTACCGATGCTAACACAACACGATGCGATGCGAGAGTAGTAGTGAAATTTAAGGTAGCCCACGTATCGCGGGCAATGCAGAGCGGCCCAAATTCGCCCACCGCAACACACCTAGCAGCAAGGCAATCCAGATCTCTGATAGATACTCCCTCCCTCCCAGAAAGACGCTACGGGATACATGCTAAACTTTTTCAACTTTGACTAAATTTATAGAAAATACGTATAACATTTACATCTCTAAATAACTTAATTATGAAAGTATATTCAACGATCTATCTAATGATACTAATTATATATTATAAATATTCATTTTATATATATGATTAATCAAAGTTAAAAAAATCTAACTTCTCAGAAGCGAGAACTTTTATTTTAGAACAAAGGGAGTAAAAGATCTTTTTTTTTCTTTTGATGCCTCAATACTTCAAGTACAAGCTGTGTAGGATCTAAACTTAAACACAAACTCACACCACACGCACGCAGACACACATGTACTGTGCGCAAGCTAGAATTACACATATATCTACACGCAGCTGAGAGGTAACCGTCAGGCCGTGACACACCATACATACATTCATGCTATGCTAGCTACACCCACTGCACAAGTCAAGGCGCAGATGGACGTACTGTACGCCGCTGAGCTCAGCCGACGAAGTTTTTAGGTCACTGGTGGTGGTAAGGACTTGTAGGAGTATCATTACTGGTAGTGAGTGGTACCAAGGCCTACGGGCTACAGCTCACCTGGTCTAGACTCTGTTCGGCTGGCTGTATTTCTGGCTGATGCTGATTTGTTGTTGGCTGGTAAGCTCAAGCGAACAGAGCCCTGGTTACTTCCGGTACGTTGTGCAAGCTCTCTCTTGGCAGAGACGATCAGTTCAGAGGTCAGGTCACCCGGACACATGGGATGTCATCAAGTAGCGTGTAGTAGTACTCCGCGGGAGCACAGGGGAATTTTATTGGGCGCCATCCATCGACTGCCGGGGTGCATGCTTCAACTTTCAAACGGGAGTTTACTCCAGCACTCAAGTTCTCCCGTGGAGTTGTTGCCCGGCCCCCGCCAATCCATCGCCTCGCCTCCTCACCGCACCAGAGGGATGAGCAGGTACTCCGCGTAGAACAGCTGCAGAGCCACGTGGGGAGTAAATGGTCAGTAACTGATCAGGATTCATTCAAGGGGGTGCAGTGCAGATCGTGAGGGTGATTAAGCTGGCCAGGACAGGGCGCCACACGGCAAGGAGTTTTCAATTTCGAAAGAGGAATAGGTAACTGCCCGAAGGAACGATCGGGAATAGAGGCGAGGCTTACCTTCCAGATGAACATGTAGAAGGATGTTATTGCGGCTTTGCTCGTCAGGTCCACCGATCGCGCGCAGCTCCATAAGATCACAGCAAGTATGGAATGGCCAGCAATCTGCAAAAATGTGTCATGGAAGTTTCGTAACAAAATGGAAAACAAAGATTCATAAAGATCAAGCTAAATCAGGTGAATTCTTTTCAATTATTGGCATCAGATTCTCAGGGAGAAAATGGAAAAAAAAATATAATATTGGAAATTGCGAAACTGAAGTGATCTCATTATGTTGATGCAGAAAGTGCAGTACTGCAGAAACCACACGTGGTTGCAGTTTTGCTCACACAGAAGCTCAGACTCATTATTAAGCAATCATAAAACCGTCCATTGGAATTGCTGTGGAACACTAGGAGGAACCCAGTGGCACATACAGTTGCTGTTTTGCTCCACAAAGAGGAAGAAGTAGCTCCCATCAGTATTGCAACGCCGTAAGCCATCTCGAGCAGGCCAACACAGATCCAGAAGACCTGTTTGCAAGTTCATATCAGTATGTCCAGGACTCCAGGTGTTAGCTCTCTTGACATTTATTTGACCCTACTAACCTTCTTTTGACCTAACCGGACACTGAAAGATCGGATCCCAAATATGCGGTCCCCTTCGATATCAGGTATATCCTACAACAAACAGCAAACTTCATTCAGTGGAATAGTAGGAGCATTTTCTTAGCAGATGAATATACATACAGAAATTAAGATATTGCACAGTGTGATCAAGATATATCAGAGCAGACAAAACATATGATTCGCTATTACCTTAAATAGTGCTATTACAACTGAGAAGAACGTCATAAATCCAGTTGCAAATATCAGTGGCCTAGAAAACGCAGCCGGTCTTCTGAAAACAAAAGTCTGGTAGATTATGGACAGACTGTTAGGATAGGACTCAGGAAACAGACAACACAAACCATACGCTGCAGTTATCATTTGAGTTTCAGAAAAAAGTCCACATGAGAATGAAACTACAAATTCCTAAAACTTTTGTTCTCCATAGAGATTTCAAAAGATGCCACACGAAGACTTGCCTGAATGTGGAGGAAAAAAGCCAGCTGAACAATCACTGCACGAACTGCTAATATGCAGAGTGCTGCAACAACAGCAAATCTCTTCCATCTAAGGTATGGCAGCTGTAAGACCAAAGACACAAATTGCAGTTTCTTTAGGTAATTCAAGTAGTGACAGCTGCTGCACACAAAAAATGGTACTATTTTAAATAATAAATATAATGCAAGAAAAGGCATGATTAGTTACAGAATTTGTTCATTTACTTTTAAAGAAGCTGTCCATGTTCTTCCAATGAAGAAGAAAAAAATGCCCCTTAATACGTATGTCCAAGGAGTATAACATTTAGGAGACTTCGGGACTATCTAAAACTACCACATGTTCTTTGAAGTGAATAGTAACATACTGCAGCCTCTAAATTTCTCTCCGTGGTCCATTCTGGCCCATCTAGGTTGAGACATGTCGGTCGCATGCTTGAGCCGTTAATTTGTAAAGCCCATTTAAGTCTTCTGATCCACTTACAGATGCCTCGCAGTTCGCATCACCTTTCATGATATGTGAAAGTTAAAGCAGGATGGATTGTGCAACCATTTCATTGCTTGGTGGCTTGGTGCTTCTATAATTCGAAAATGGGTTTTCCCTAGGCGTTAGCTCAGAGTGTCTAATGTTTCTCCTATAGTCAAGATGTTTAACTGTGTTATTGCTCTAGTAGGCAAACTTGCCTGTTTGCATGTCATTCTCATTCAACACTGTAGCTGAAACAAAACCCAACTTTACACTTAGAAGTCAGGGTCATTATGAAAAAAAATGGAAATAAGTTCTTACATAAGGCAAATGAAACATACGTTAAAATTCATATTGCAGTTTACATTAAAAAAAAAACCTTTACGATGCCCAAGAGAACCAATGAACCATTAATAACATTAAGAAATTCCATAAACGAGCCTAGAAATCATTACTTATACCAAAATCCCTAGCTAGTTTGACAACTAGCACTACTGGGCCTAAAGACATGAGTTCTTACATTGATTGAATATGCAGTTCCAAGGACAAAGCTTATGAAAAGAGCCCAAAACAGAGGTTGTGATCCAATAGCCCATCCAAGGCCAAAGCTCTGCAATACACATGGCACATTCTGTTGAATCAGTCTGATAGATTATCAGTGAAGAATTTCAAGATAACTTTTGAAGGTCCTAATCAGGATTAGCACAAATCTACACACCATTGACATAAGTGACTAAATCTAATTGTTTCACATAACTTAGTAAATGGAGATCCTAGAACTACAATTTTACAATATATATTCATAATTCATTAGAAATTTAGAAGTAGAAAATCTGATGAAGACTTCCAATTGCTCAATCAAGTATTGTCATTTTGCACCAATTATTTTAGAGTTCTTCATACTGAAACTTTTCCACTTGAGATACTTGATCTCATTGTCTGAGATTGAGAGCACCATTATTTACAAAGATTAGTACTCAATATTTCTGTTAGAGATAGAGTTTCCCTATTGCTTTCTACCTTTCTACAACTTCAGTAGGAATACTCTAAAGAGCATACCATTTACTTTGAGCCACTATTTTAGGCATATCAGTATCAAATATATCCAGAAAAGTGAAGTCAAAATAAAATATGAGGCACAATACCAATTTCTTCCATACTGAGAGCATAGTTACCATAGCAACGAAGACCGAAACTATTGCAACCCCCGTTACAGGGGTGTATTCCCCAGATGCCAATGGAAGAGTTGGCTTGTTAACCTGGAGAAGTACAAACATTAGCTCCTAGCAGCTATTAATATGGTAATAAAAGGTACTTAATGAAGATTACAATGAATTCAAAATACCTTGTCTATCTCAATGTCGAATAACTGGTTCAGTCCAACAATATAGATATTCATGAAAAGGGCAGCTACCACTGCCTACATGAGTACAAAGTAGCACAATGAAACAATACATCTTTCTGGTAATGAAAGGATAGAGATGCTCAAAGTTTCACTACCTCCAGCAGACCAGTGAGGAACAAAGGTGATATATCAGACAAGCTCTGGATAGCTAGAAGGGAAACCGAGACTATGCTTAATGCCTGCTTACACCAGCAAAATCTCTTGATCAATGAAGAGAAAACAAAAGAACAACAAGGACATACTTACTGGAGGTTCATCTAAATGAAACAGTACAGCAACACGACTTAACTGTTCCTATGACAGTATGTGGCCGGGAAAATCTGTAAAATGCATCTAGAGAAGATGATATTGCCCTCCAGATGCTTGTAGAATCATGTGCTTCAGGTTCAGACTGCAGCTGTTGCCCCGAAGCATTAACAGAAGTACTTATTGGCTGACGTGATATCCTACAATAGGAGGATTTCCAATCGAAGAATTTCTGATGGTGATACAAGGTAGCGCCTTGGGTCCTTTGGCTAGAAAAGAAAATTCGCTCTTGACCATTTCGTTGGATGGAACAACACGGTGGTAGAAAATGATCTGGAAAGACAAACATATCAATACTAGGCCAAGTACTATAGCCTATAGGAAGTAACAAGGAAAAAATCACCCAGAATGAAATATTACGTGAACAATAAGCTCGACATCAGCATACTAGTTACAGTCTGACAAACCATGCATGGGAGACTGGAATTAGTTAAAGAAGTAAAGGAAACTTGAAGTGCTTCCCCTACTACAGTCTACATGGGAGTCTGGAATTAGTTAAAGAAGAAAAAAGAAACTTGAAGTGCTTCCCCTACACATGCAAGTATAGTTGGGGTAACAATGCTTTCATGTGAACACATCCATACGCCACCAAACGATACATGTGAACACACATCTGAGATCGAAAATAGCTCACCGTGGACGTGCATGTCAGATCTGCAGACCACACAGGATGGAGGAGCAACTAGTAGCAATGGACGACGTAGATCGGACGGAGACGACGTGGATCGAGCCCGCATCCAGGCCCATCCCGGCCCGGGACGAGCGCGGTGTTGAGCTGCTGCTGCTACGATCGACCCGCGTGGCGGCGCTCGGCCAGCAGCCAGCTCGCCAGGCCTGGGGGCGGCGGCGCCGGCCGGGCGGCCATGGCGAGGCGGCGGCGACATGCCAAGCATGGCTCTCGGCGGCCCCATCCCGGACCACGCGGCCCTGCCGCAGGGGAGCCGCGGGGAGGAGAGGAGGGCCGGCGTTGGCGCTTTCGGAGGAGGCGCGAGAGAGAGAGAGCCGAGGGACTGAGGGAGAGTGCACGCTGGGAAGAAGTCTGGGGATAGGTGTACTGGAGTGGATGGATGTGTGCGTTTTGGTTTTTATTATTTTTTTCTTCTTTTTTTATTGGTGTGCGTTGTATTTTTTTTATTTTAACCGGGTGGGTGGGTGGGTGGGTGGGTGCGTGCGTGCTTGGTTTGATTTTCCATTTTCTTTTTTCTTTTTCTTTTTTTATTATTTATTTATTTGTATAAAATAGCCAAAACACTCGTGCACATATATTCATTCATTTAATTTAGTTGTTGCGAAACACCACATTCGAAATATTTAGAAACCTTGTCATCAGGTCAAAATATTTAGAAACCGTGCCATGTGCGCTGCGGCCTACCAGCCCGGGCTCCGCGATGGTGTACTCCTAGCCCGCCACCGGCGGGAAAACATAGTTCCTCTTTTGTTCTGTTCTCTTTACATTCAAACACAGCAGGTGCGCGTGTGGTAGGAAAGTGGACTCATAATTACCGTCTCGCAAAACGCATTTACGGAGATGGACATTTTATCAACGGAGACGATCAGAAAATGTCCGCCTCCGAAAATGAATTTCCGGAAGTAGACGTTTTAAAAGGTCCGTCTCCAAAAATAAATGTCATTTTTGGAGGCCGACTCCTTACATTTACCGTCTCTGTAAATGTACACGAGGCTCAGCAAAGAGCCTGTATCCAATCCACTTATATCAGGCCCGTAGAAATGTCGTCGTTCGAGAGCGAGCTAGTTGTCTAGGAAAGGCTGTCACTTGTCTGCTTCCAGTAAACTAAGCTCTTAGAAGTGTGTAATTGTGTTGCTTCGGAAATTTTAGTATCCATGTTTAACTATGTTTTCCTCCCTGCAGTGAATTAATGTATTCGGTGGTATCCTGCTGGATGGGCAACGAGCAGGTGGTCGGTCACCGACGTCACATGGCAGCACTTCTCTATAAGTGCCAACGAACAAGACAAAAGTTGTAGATTTCGATGATTTCTATAATTTTATTGTTGATGACTTTTTTATTTGAAATCATTTACTGTCTCAAAATTTTGTTCCAAGTTGTTATATTTTGAAATTCAAATTTTAAATTATTCAAACAAAGTCGAATGAAGAAATAACCAAAACAAAAGTTTTAGCTATTGATGACTTCTACAAATTTGTAGCTACCGACTTGTCTATTTGAAATCATTTACTAGGCCAAAAAAAATGTTTGAAACTATTGAGATCTAAAACTTGTAGTCTTTCTCCCTCATACTAATAACTTCAAATGTGATGATTCTTTTCCCTAAAAGTTTCTAAATTCATGCTCTATTAATTCAAGGTGTTCTTATTGCTTTTTTGTTGTTGTTTATTGGTCATTTTATTTCTCAAGTAAATGGAGAATGAATGATCGTTGTGAAGCCATCTCTAACAAAACACTTAATTTTCCATCGAGTTCTAGGAAATGAGCCCAAATAGAAAATGTATTCTTATATATATATTTTTCTAAATTTCTATATTGTTTGACATAGCATGGAGTTAAGCTATAGTGACATTTTAAATGTGCATAGAAAATCATTTAAACTATAGAAAATAGAAAATCGTTTAAATTATAGAAATTTTGGACAAAAATTTGAGGCCAATGAGGGCTCGAACCTAGAAGCAGCAGCCATATATATAACCATTGAGGTAAAGAGATGCTTATGCTTATTGGCGTAGTTTATTCTTTATATACGAAATTTAGCAGCTAATAAGTCGGCAGCATCACCATCTTTAAATATGTTGTCCCGCGTGCATTTTTTTATATATTAAATTTATAGCAACCATAAAATAGCAAATCGTTTGTTTTTCCTTGTCTGGCGTGCGTTTCCCGCACGAGTTTTCTATCTCGGGCGCATTTCCCGCTGGTTCCACTCTGATCAGTTCCTTTCTATTACATGGATTATATTTTAAGAAGTAATTTTCTCATTGTTTATATTTATTTTAAGAAGTAATAGGCAGGTATAAGCATAGCTAGAAAACTACATAATTGATGGCTTCCATTTTACCTGCATGCATGCGTATGTTAGAGGCATATAATAATTCTTTGATTTACTTACTTGCATGCACACAAAATCCTGGACTCCTGTTGGCATTTCTAAACGTCGCTACCAGAAATGGAGAATGGATTCCATCCCCGGTAACGGCACCATAAATGCTTGTTGGTATTTCTTAGCGTCATTACCAGCATTGTTTTCCTTGGTGATGACACTATAATGCCTGTTGGTAATTCTTAACGTTTACAGAAAAGATTCTGCAAGCGCACGAAAGTACCGTTATAGCATTTCACACAGAAGTATTCGGGTATCGTTCATTTATATTTTTCCAAAGGAAGGCATGGTGTAAAAGTCTCTAGTATGGATATGAGCAAGATAACATGTTTGCATAATAATCCAAGGTTCATAGCAGGGGTAAACATGATAGGGTTCAAGATAGTGTGACATACACACACGAACCTATCTCAGGGGTAAAGAAGGATGAAAGAATAAAGAATAAAAGAATGAGTCTTAACAGGAGCAGGCATATTCTAATACAGCTATGCAAAGAATAGCATGTGATCATACAAGTTCATGGTCAAGAGTTAGAATTGAGCATAAGATGGGTCGGGAGACCTCCAAGTACTGGTCTGTTAGCAACCTCATGAGGCATTTTAGACTCCTACACCATACCTGAACGCGGGGGATTACGAAGGACGAACAGGGTTGTCACCACCTGTCACCTACCCCTCAACCGTGGAGCACAAAATGTATTCACATGTTCCCGTGTACTCGAGCACCACGCCGGTATACAAAGAAACTACCCAAATCTCCCCGGGACTCCGACCCTACGGATCGACAAGCATAGGACTTGGGCACACTTGAAGGCACGACGAACCGCCACCTCAACTTAGCTCTAATTCTAATCATAAATGTTGTATGAACTATTAAGCATAAAGTTCTATATGCTACAAACATAACATAAGAAATTTGCTCTAATTCGTATGCAAAGCTATATTGATAAATAGAGGACAAGAACATAATGGATACAAATATATTTCTCATACCAAGTGTTGCCAAGATGTCAAAGCCTCTCACAAGAGTCTTGTCTGGCTCCAAATACTACTAAGAAAAGTAAAAGTACAAATGTGGAGAGAGTAGAGCTCAAAGGTGTGGTGTGTGTTGTGTGGAGGCTCTCCCCCTTTACTTATACTACCCCTAAGGCGGTTGCAGGTAGAATATTCCTCGGATCTTGCTTGAATCATCCTTGGGGGCATTGATGGCACCACCTAGCACTGGATGGGCCCGAGAGGCAGCAGCAGGGGTGCGCCCTGGTGTGCCCGCCCCCGGGTGGCGCCCGCCTGCGCCCTACTTCGCCTGGTCGGTTGCTCTGTGGGCATGGGTCGTGTCCCCGTAGGTTTGGGCCCAAGTTGATCAGGTGAGTGGGCCTTCTCTTGTATTCTTTTGTATAGAGTATGCTTTTACACTTTCCGGGTTGTGCCTTTTGCCCTTATTTTCCCGTATTCCAAGCATGTGTCCTGTATAACAATAATATTCCAATACATGTGGAAATATGTTAATATGAATAACATATGTGTGCAAGACGTGGTAGTTCTCATGTTTTTTTTGTCTATTAATTGGCGGTCGGATTTAGTCGATAAGGACCGACCGCCGACAACTCCCTCTCGCACACACGCGCAGGCGAGCAAAAATGCAAAAAAAAAGTAGAGCCTTCAAAGACTCGAACTTTGTGGTTTGCTTTTTTGAGTATAATAAATTTTATAGACTAGAGGTCTGCAGCAGGCGTAGCAAGGCGGATCTGGGCTAGCCCAACATGGGTGGACGCAAGAAGCAGACAGGCGGACCTGGGCCGTCCCAACGCGGATGGGAGATGGACACAGTAGGCGCTTGGGCTGGCCGAACGCGGGGGACGCAAGGAGCAAAAAAATTCAATCTTCAAAAAAAAATATAGCTTGCACGAATCTTCAAACCGTAGACCAATAGGTTAACAAGTCAATAGTCTACCACTAAGCTAACAATAACTTGGAGTCTAACATTACATTAAATTATTTATATATTTCTCTGAACTACTACTCAGGACCTGCCAAACAAACTCGAATGAAGAAACGGCTAGAGCAAAAGTTATAGATCTCGACGAGTTTTGAAAATTTGTATTTGACAACTTTTTTATTTGAAATCATTTGCTCTCCTAAAATTTTGTTCGAATTTCTCATCTTTTGAAATTCAAATTTTCAAAATAAAGTCGGAAGGAGAAATGACTAAAACAAAAGTTGTAGATCTTAATGTGTTCTCTAACTTTGTTATTGACAACCTTTTTATTTGAATCGTTTACATTTCTAAATTTGAGTCTAAAGTTCCCATATATTAAAATTCAAAATTTTGAATTGTTGAACAAGTGTGGGTTCTCTTTTCAATCTCTGACTAAAATTTGTAACTAATCTCTCTCCCTCGTATATTAACTTCAAATGTGATGATTCTTTTTCCTAAAAGTTTCTAAAATCATGATCTATCAATTCATGACGTTCCTACTGCTTTTTTTTATTGTTGTTTATTGGTTATTTTATTTCTTAAGCAAACAGAGAATGGTCGTTGTGAAGCCACCTTAGAAAAAATGTCTTTCATACTCCAAAACTTTTTAAACAAGCAATCGCCTACATATATGTTGTTGTGTAGGAGTTTCAAAATTTTTGGAACTTATTTGTTATTTTCTATCGTTTAAATGAATTTCTACATGTTTACCAAAAGTAATTTCAAATTGAACTGTGCGTACTTCCAATATGATTAAAAAATTATAAAAAATATATGTATGCTCATAAATTTCACTCTATCCCATATCCCAGAGTTGTTGGAGGAAAGCATTTGTTTGCCAGGGATAATTCATCCTTTTATTTCTAAATTATCATAAAATAATTATGATAATTCTAAATTTTATCAAAACATTCTACAAATTTGCATGGACCAAAACAACTTGAGTTCAGCCCAAATGATGACCGTGGCTTGTGTTCCTCAACCGTTGGATTAGAGTGACAGTCAAGATGCTGCCGACAGCAGATAAAAACACAGGGGGCCTGTTTAGTTGCCCATGCAACCCAAAAAAGTTTGCACAGTACCTGTCACATCGAATCTTGCGGCACATGCATGGAGTACTAAATGTAGATGAAAGAAAAAACTAATTACACAGTTTAGTTGTAAATCACGAGACAAATCTTTTGAGCCTAATTAGTCCATGATTGAACATTAATTATCAAATAAAACGAAAAGTGCTGCAGTAGCCGAACCTAAACTTTTTTACCAACTAAACAACCCCAGGGTCGGTATTCCTTTGAACCCAAGCTGAAGAAGAAACCTCTCCTCCCGTCATCCGCCGCCCGCACTTCTCTCCCTATCACTCCTACCCCTAGCTTCAAATCCACGCTGGTAATGTCGGCCCGGGTGCACGTCTCAGGCCCGGTTCACTTTCATATCCCAACCTAAAATATTTCCTCTGTCATCCGTCACATCGAATCTTTAGACGTATACATGAAGCATTAAATATAGATAAAAAAGATAACTAATTGCATAGTTTGTCTGTAAATGTTGGGACGAATCTTTTGAGCCTAATTAGTCCATAATTGAACAAATTTTGTCAAATAATAACGAAAAATGCTATAGTAATTTTTCACCTACTCTACGCGAAGTGACGCGAAGTGAACACACCCTCAGGCGTGGTGGCGTGCCGCGCATCTGGCAAGCATGGCAGATGCAGGCGCACGCAGGTGCAAATCTCATGGGTGGCAGCGATAGCATGCCGTGCATCTGGCGTTGGCGCGAGCATGCATCTGACTGGCCCTCTAGCTACGCCGTTCACTTTGCTCGGGCAGAGCGAAGAGCTCCTCGCGAAGCCATGGTGGCCGAATCGAGGCCCGTGGCCGAGCGACGAGACACGAGATGGGACAGGACGAATTTCGTGCGCTGTCAAGTGGTCCCCACCCGGAAGGAGTCCGGGAGACGGCGCCAACGACATCAATCTAGGGTTGTTTAGTTTGTGAAAAAGTTTGAGTTCGGCTACTGTAGTACTTTTCATTTTATTTGGTAATTTGTGTCCAATTATGGACTAATTAGACTCAAAAGATTTGTCTCGTGATTTACAACTAAACTGTGTAATTAGTTTTTTCTTTCGTCTACATTTAGTACTCATGTGCCGTAAGATTCGATTTGACAGATACTGTACAAACTTTTTTTTTAATTACATGGGCAACTAAACGGGCCCCTAGCTTGGCGGCAGGCGAAAGACTAAGGGGGCGTTTGGTTCCCTGCACGAGGACGAACCAGGCCCATCTAGTGCGAGCACAACATGATTGGTTGGCTGCACGCGCCTTGTAGCCAGGCTGAGTTCGTGCAAAAGGCGTCGTCGGGCCTGGCTCTCCCCATACGGGATTTTCCTGCGTTCCAATTGAGCCAGGCCGGAGTGGTGCGAGAGCAGGTGCGTGGATGAGTGTTTGAGAGAGCAAAAGCTGCGGGAGTCAGGCAACCAAACAAGTTCTTTCATGAGCCAGGCTACATGCATACGGGAACCAAACAGCATGCACCTGCACCTTCAAAGCCTGGCCACCTGCAGCCTGTATCTCTGCTACGGGCCAGGCCCTGCTCGGAAGGGAACCAAACGCCCCCTAAAAGAGCCCCGAATCATCTAGAATATGCCGGAAGTCTGGGCGGCTGGAGGGACAATGTCAGCCATGTAAAGCCTACGAGCTACTATAAATAGGGGCCACATGGCTACTGTAAAGGAGGAGGGGAGGACATAAAGGCCCCCTTCGTCTATACCTTCAACTTCAATACATGTTATCCGTCGATCATCTAAGAGAGTTCTCATCTTTGTTTTCCTCATTTTGCGCAGCGGCACGGTTCGAACGCTAAGGCTTCGAACAACATTGGTGCACACTATGGTTGTTGCACGACATGCCACCAAGGAAAGCACGAAGATAGTTAGGGCGTGTTCAGATCCCAAAATATTTTGGGTAAAATTCCTATAGCACTTTTATTATTATTTGGTAAAATTTGTTCAATCATGTACTAACTAGGCTTAAAAGATTCGTCTCGATATTTACAGATAAACTGTACAATTAGTTATTTTTTTTACCTATATTTAATGCTCCATGCATATGTTTAAAGATTCGATGTGACGAGTACTATATAAAATTTTTTAAGTCTTTTTTTAGAATCTAAACGTGGCCTAAGAGAGAACGTGGAAACATCCGAGGCGGCTCAAGCCTTAGAGAGAATGCGGAAACATCAAGGCGGCTGAAGCCGCGGCAGCTGGACGTCTGGGTGCCCTTCTGAGGACAGAAAAGTAAAAAACAGAACAAAACAAAAAAAAAACCCGAGGGAAATAGAAGAGGAGAGGCTCGGGTCTGGCTGGCCAGCTGACCCACCAGAGGCCCACAGTTCTCCCACAGAGTGAAAGCGGCATTTGGACCAAGACAAATTAATAGCCCATCACGGCCCACACTTACCGCCGGAACAAGCCCATACGGGCCCAACCTGGAACCACGTTGGCAGCAACCCCTGCATATCCCCCCGAGAGTTCGCGCTCCATTTCCTCCCCTTCCCCTTCCCCTTCCACCCGCCGCACGCTCCCCGCGCCGAGAAGGGGAACCCCAGCCGCCGCCGCCGCCGCCGCCGCCGCCGCCGCGCAGCACGCCGCCCATGGCCTCCTCGTCGGAGAACACGGGCGCGCCGCCGGAGGAGGAGCAGCCCCAGGCCCCGCCGACGCCGAACCCGGAGCCTACCGAGGCGGCGGCGCCCGGCGAGGCGGAGGAGGAGCCGCAAACCCTAGAGCGGGCGCAGGAGCTCTTCGACCGAGGCGCCAAGGCCATCGAGTATGAGGACTTCTGTGAAGCCGTCGACTGCCTCAGCCAAGCGCTCGAGATCAGGTTAGGGTTTCCTATCCCGCTCCCATTTCCCCCCGCTTCTCCTGCGACATTAGCCGTGAAGCGGCTCCACGTTTTGGCGGATTTTGGAGCAATTGACGGTTGGTACGGTGCGTTTCTGTCGGGTTCTGCTGGTTTTCGCATCAGCGCTTGGGTGGGCTCGGGGATTCGGTCCACTAGGGTTTAAGGGGTTCTGCAGCGAACTGCTTAACAGGGGGTGTTTTCTTTTTCGTTTCTGTCGGTGAGTGAGATGCAGAGAGTCTGTCGTTGTCAGGGATCTATTGGATTTGGCTCTGAGCCCTGTGGTGGTTTGTGGAGCAACACTTGGCCATGGTTTGTCATGATGCGAAAATTGTGTTCACCATCAATTAGAGTGTACTGTAGTAAGGAAAATGTGTTGTCTGTCTGGGATTGTGCAAACATTTCGGAAGTCAATCAACAATGAACTAACTTAGGACCTTGTATCAGTAAAAAAAAGGGGCAGACCCAGTGCCAGAGGCTCCCACATGAGTGGGGTCTGGCGAAGGGAATAACCGAAGCAAAGTCTTACCCCCGCAGAAATTCTGCAGAGAGACGGCTTCGAACCCAGGACCTGCACTCACCTTGTATCAGTAACTTGGCTGATAAAATCTCTGTATCTATCAGTTTCAGTTGTGCTGCTCTATCTCGTTTTACATTGCCCCACATGGCCTGATGTAAGTTATGTTAATAACCTTTACAGTGGTGCACTAACAATTTTGTGCATTCGTTGCCCACTAGGACTTCACATTATAGAGAGCTCGCGCCGGACTGTGCCAGCGCATACTTCAAATATGGATGCGCCCTGCTATACAAAGCTCAGGAGGAAAGTGATTTTTTGGGAAATGTTCCCAAGAGCGTGCCAAATGAAGAATCAGTGAAGAGTACAGCTTCTAAAGATGACAGTGGAACCTTGAAGGTCTCTGGTACCAATGTGGAGGATGCCCGTGTCTTCAGAGAATTCTGATGCCGAAGAAGGTATATGCTTACCACGTACATCTAGCAAAGTTCACTGAATCGCACTTTAATTTTCTGTCTCTTTATGATCTATTACCAAACACTAAGTTTGACCTCTTTCCTTGCTCTTCTATACCTGCTAAATATTCTATAGAATGCAGTCTTAAACTCCTAATCAGTAGTGTACTCCTGTGTGTTTGCAAAGTATTATTTGAGTGTTAGAACTAATGTCTTCAATCACTATCAGCATTCCATAGGATTCCATTTCGTTGAAGTGCTATTTTTTTTATTTGTGCTATTTTAGTATATGAGTAGGAGATAGCATATATAAGTTTGTTTATATCACCATATGTTGATCATATTTCTAACTGGACCTGATTTAATCTATGTTCTTCTATACTTATATATTGAGTGCTAAGTACGGAGTGTTACAACTCATGTTTTGCATTGCAATCAGCATTCAGTTGGTTCATCAAAGTGGTTTTGTTTGTCTTAAACAATTTTTGTGTTGTCTTTAGTAGGTGAGTTAGATGATAACTGATTAACTATAAAATCCTTTGAATGCTCATGTATAAAAATATTTGTATATTAAGTATCTTCTGTACATGAAGAGATGTTAGGTTAATCAGATATGTATCTTTGGTGCACTTGTGTCATTTGATTCTCATGAAACTAGCTGTGTAATCATTTTGCTTGCATGGGCCAACTTTTACTAAGATTGCTGTTTGCTGTTATTGTGTTATAGTAACCTCCGCCTATGTTGACTGGAAGACTTTCTTAAGTCGTCTCAACATAGCCGGTCCCAAGCTCGGGTAAAGGAGGAGGGTGTGTTAAGGTCTGGCGAACCAACAGTAAAAAAACAGCCACTCTCATGGATTTGAAACCCACAAGAGATTCGTTGGGGCGTAACTCTCTTAGCGACGCGCTACATCGGAACCCGGGTGTGGTGTTAAATGGGCAAGGGCCGGGTCGTCATCCCCTTAGTGGCGCGTCGTATCGTGACCTGGGTACGATGAAAAATGAGCAAGGGTCGGGCCGTCGCAACCTTAGTGGCACGCTACATCTACGCCCGGGTGTAGTGAAAAATGAGCAAGGGTCTTCGCACTTCCCTCGACGGGTGCGAAGGGTAAGGAAGCTAGCCGAACCAACTAGGATTCTTCTAGGTAGCTGGAACGTAGGGTCCCTAACGGGTAAGCTAAGAGAGCTAGTCGATGCAGCAATTAGAAGGCGTGTAAATATTCTATGCGTTCAGGAGACTAAATGGAAGGGACAGAAGGCGAAGGAGGTGGAGGATACTGGCTTTAAACTTTGGTATACGGGGACAACATCGGGTAGAAATGGTGTAGGCATCTTGATCGATAGGAGCCTTAAGGATGGAGTCGTTGATGTTAGGAGGCAAGGCGACCAGATTATCTTGGTCAAGCTGGTAGTTGGAGATTCAGCTCTGAATGTGATCAGTGCCTATGCCCCTCAGGTAGGTCTTAGCGAGGGCACCAAGAGGCAGTTTTGGGAAGATATTGATAGCATGGTTAGTACCGTGCCTATCAGCGAGAAACTCTTTATAGGAGGAGACCTCAACGGCCATGTTGGTGCGACTAATGTAGGTTTCGAGCGGGTGCACGGGGGGTTCGGGTATGGTAGTAGGAATCAAGAGGGGGAGGATGTTTTGAACTTCGCGCTGGCCTATGACTTGTTGATAGCGAACACCCTCTTTAGGAAGAGGGAATCTCATCTAGTAACCTTTCGTAGTGGACAACACTCGAGCCAGATCGACTTTATCCTTGCAAGGAGGGAGGATAGACGTGCTTGCTTTGATTGTAAGGTGTTACCTGGGGAGTGTGTTGTCCCTCAACATAAGCTTGTGGTGGCGGACTTTCGCTTTCGGGTACGTGTCCACCGGGACAAACGAGCCAAAATTGCGAGAACGAAGTGGTGGAAGCTTAGAGGGGAAGCAGCGCAAACGTTTAAGGAGAGGATGCTAGACGAGGGGCCTTGGGAAGGAGAAGATACCGACGACATGTGGCTAAAGATGGCAACATGTGTCCGGAAGGTGGCTTCAGAAGTGTTTGGCGTGAGTAGGGGAGGCAAACGGGAAGCGAAAGACACATGGTGGTGGAATGACGAGGTGCAAAGGGCTATTAGGGAGAAGGAGTGTTTCAAGCGTCTCCACCATGACAAGAGTGTAGCTAACATCGAGGGCTATAAAATAGCGAAGAGGGTTGCAAAGCGAGCTGTGAGTGTAGCAAAAGGTCAGGCGTATGATGGCCTTTATCAGCGGCTAGGCACGAAGGAAGGGGAGAAGGACATTTATAGGATGGCTAGAATCCGCGAGAGGAAGAACCAAATAAAATGCATCAAGGATGGGACAGATCGACTTCTGGTGAAGGATGAGGAGATCAAGGACAGATGGAGAGAGTACTTCGACAAGCTGTTTAATGGGGAGAATGAAGGTCCTACCCTTGAGTTGGACGACTCATTTGACGATACCAACAGACGCTTTGTGAGGAGAATTCAGGAGGCAGAGATCGGAGAGGCTTTGAAGAGGATGAAGGGAGGTAAAGCGATGGGCCCTGATGGTATCCCCATTGAGGTGTGGAGATACCTAGCAATGTTTTCAGATCGTATTATCGAGGCTAGTCGTATGACCACCGATCAGATGACTAATCGCGATTAGTCGTCGATAAGGGTCGATTAGTCGGTCCTAATCGGTCTAATCGGCTAGTCGGGCATTTAGTCGTCCTTGTGCCTAGATGACTTGATCGACCATGTATATACTATATATATGATGTAAATATATGTAAACATGGCCATAATAAATAGGTAAATGTTAGAGGCAAGCAACCAAGCACAGTTTGGCATGTAATCATGTTTGCAATGAATCATTATCATGGTGATTTGGCCACTTACCTGTAACTGCTGCTTGCTGATGCCTGATGGTGTCATGGTGAGTGCTGACTGCTGACCAAAGAAAAACTAGGCGCGGGCGGAGCTGTGGGCGGAGCTGCTCGGACGGAGCTGCTGCGGACGGACGGACAGACGGAGCAGCTGCGGGCGGTGCTGCTCGGACGGACGGACGGACGGATGGAGCTGCTGCGGGCGGAGCTGCTGCAGACGGACGGACGGAGCTGCTGCTCGGACGGAGCTGCTGCGGGCGGAGCTGCTGCGGACTGACGGACGGAACTTCTGCGGGCGGAGCTGCTGCGGACGGACGGACGGGCGGAACTGCTCGGACGGAGCTGCTGTGGGCGGAGCTGCGGACACCAGCGAGGGGCGCGGCCGGAGCTGCGGACGCCGGCGAGGGAGATCCAGAGGCAGGCCGCCGGCGGCTGCGAGAGAGAGGCAGAGAGCAGCGGGAGCTGGAAATGTGCCGTCACTCAGTCACTCACTCACTCCTTTCTTCTTACCCTAATGGGCCAGCTAAAGGTGGGCCGAATTCTTTAGCTGGGCAAAATTCTCCCTCCCCCAAACTAGTCGTCCGGCTAGTCTGATCGGACGACTAATCATGATTAGTCGCAACTGATCGGACGATAAGTTTTCTAATCGTTCTAAACTAATCGAGGGCCCTTATCGAGCACCTGGTTACGATAAGGACGACTAATCGCGATTAATCGCGATTAGTCGTCCGATCTGAAAACATTGATACCTAGGCGCCAGAGCGATAGTATGGTTAACTAAACTTTTTAGCCTTATTTTTCGGTCTAACAAGATGTCTGAAGAATGGAGAAGTATATTAGTACCTATCTTCAAGAACAAAGGAGATGTTCAAAGTTGTACTAACTACCGTGGGATTAAGTTGATGAGTCATACGATGAAGCTCTGGGAGAGAGTTATCGAGCATCGCCTAAGGAGAGTGACACATGTGACCCAAAATCAGTTTGGGTTCATGCCTGGTAGGTCGACCATGGAGGCGATTTTCTTATTACGACAATTGATGGAGAGATATAGGGAGCAGAAGGACTTGCACATGGTCTTTATTGACCTCGACATGGCATATGACAAAGTACCGAGAAATGTCATGTGGTGGGCCTTGGAAAAGCACAAAGTCCCAACTAAGTACGTTACCCTCATCAAGGATATGTACATGGAAGTTGTGACGTTTGTCCGAACATGTGATGGCGACACTAGTGACTTTCCAATTCAAATAGGACTGCATCAGGGGTCAGCTTTGAGCACTTATTTATTTGCTTTGGTGATGGATGAGGTCACAAGGGACATACAAGGTGATATCCCTTGGTGTATGCTCTTTGCTGATGATGTGGTGCTAGTTGACGACAGTAGGGCGGGGATTAATAGGAAGTTAAAACTATGGAGGCACACGTTAGAGTCGAAAGGGTTCAGACTTAGTAGGACTAAGACCGAGTACATGAGATGCGATTTCAGCGCGACTAGGCACGAGGAGGGAGACGTTAGCCTCGATGGGCAAGTTGTGGCCAAGAAGGATACTTTTCGGTATTTAGGGTCGATGCTACAGAAGGATGGAGACATTGATGAAGATGTTAGGCATAGAATTTCAGCCGGCTGGCTGAAATGGCGTCAAGCTTCTGGCGTTCTCTGTGACAAAAGGGTGCCTCAGAAGCTGAAAGGTAAGTTCTATAGGACGGCGATTCGTCCAGCGATGTTATACGGTGCTGAGTGTTGGCCTACAAAAAGGCGACATGTCCAGCAATTGAGTGTAGCAGAGATGCGTATGTTGCGTTGGTGTTGTGGGCACACAAGGAGGGATAGAGTTCGAAACGACGATATTCGGGATAGGGTTGGGGTGGCACCAATTGAGGAGAAATTGATTCAACATCGGTTGAGATGGTTTGGACATGTCCAACGGAGGCCTCCTGAGGCGCCGGTGCGTAGTGGAGTTCTAAAGCGGGCCGATAATGTAAAGAGCGGTAGAGGTCGACCTAAACTAACTTGGGACGAGTCCGTTAAGAGAGATCTTAAGGAGTGGAATATCTCCAAGGATTTAGCTATGGACAGGAGCGCTTGGAGATTGGCAATCAACGTGCCTGAACCGTGACATCTTTTTGTCTTGTGCCATTTATGTCCCTTTATGTGTCTCCCTGTTTCTCGTCTTTTTTGGGTTTCATCTCTAGCCTACCCCAACTTGCTTGGGACAAAAGGCTATGTTGTTGTTGTTGTTGTTGTTGTTTGTTGTAGTAACTTATGACTGACAAGGCATATCTAATTGCTTTCTGTTTCTGATATATTTGTTTCTTTTAACTAGCAGTCCAGTGCTAACAATACCCAGGCTGAATTAGTATTGAGTAAATTGATGGTTATGTTCCGTCTGTTTTTCTTGCTTACTGTGATAAATATTGATATAGTTCATTATTAGGTCAAAACTCAAATGGCAAAGATCAGGAGAATGGGAATGGTGAAGTTGAGAAGGATGACGACGACGATGGCGACGTTGATGAGAAGATGGGAGATGA
Organism: Saccharum hybrid cultivar R570; assembly: GCA_038087645.1. Classification (NCBI taxonomy): domain Eukaryota; kingdom Viridiplantae; phylum Streptophyta; class Magnoliopsida; order Poales; family Poaceae; genus Saccharum; species Saccharum hybrid cultivar. Next base: position 4,699,140 of record JAQSUU010000368.1, read on the forward strand.
AGAGGATAATGATCTGGATCATTCCTGGAAAATGTTGGACATTGCTAGGGCAATAGTTGAGAAGAGCCCAGAGAACACTATGGAGAAAGTTAAAATATATTCTGCTCTTGCTGAAGTCGCAACGGAAAGAGGTAGTCACAGTTTGTGTCACACTCCTGCATTTTGAATTTTTGATTGGTGAGTGGTCTTAATACTCATGACTAACTTTTAATTTCAGAGGACATAGACAACTCACTCAGTGACTACATTGAAAGCTTTATCCATGTTGGAGCATTTGGTTGAGCCTGATCATCGTTGAGTTGTGGAATTGTATCCTCTTTGTCATAGCTACACTATCGTTTGAGCTGAAGAGAAATATTGCTACCTACAGTTGTAATTACATGACATTAGGATCATCAAATTGACTTCAATGTAATTGTTGCGTCATATATATAATAATGACTGGAGCCTGGAGGTAGTATTATTACATAAATAAGCATCTGCAACCTGGTTGTTGGGGCTCTTGCATTGCTCTATTGGTCATCTCTTTACTTTAATGGTTTCTGTAGCCTGTTAAACTTAAGAATTTGGGTTGGTAAAGAATGCCTTTTTAATAGTCAATAAATTAGTTAAATTCTTTTGGTCGAATGCCCATGTGTAATGTTATTTACTTGAATGCACATGTTACTTTAGATAATATGATCGCATCCCAGCATCAGTTTGTTGCTCTTCCTTTGTTAATTGCCTTAATCCAGTCTTAGAAACTTCTGCATATGTTTGGTTTATGAGCTAGTTTCCAAGATTGGAGATGCGATTCCATACTGTGCAAAAGCGATCTCACTATGCAAGTCACGCATACAGAGCCTGAAAAGTTCCAAGGATGCTTTGTTGGCTGGTAAAGATGGTGATGCATCTGCTGCTGAAGCTGAAGGAGGCTCAGAAAATCTGACGCTGAAAAAGAGCTAGAGCAGCTTACTAGCATATTGCCTGATCTTGAGAAGAAGGTAAATTGTTACAGATGCATTTTATTTTGCTTCATGGGCCTGGTACTGTATCAGTGATGAAGATGATTTGTCTTGCTTCTAAGGACTAATGACATCTCTAATTGTTGTGCATTTAGCTTGAGGACCAGCAAGCGAACCCAAGCCCCGCCAAGAACTGCATCCTTTACTTCTTCCCAGATGGCAACATCGAGCAATGGATTCGACTCGGTTCTGTCTACGGCAGCGACAACCGGAGGCACTGGAAGCACTGTGACTGACCTCGGGGTTGTAGGCAGAGGCGTCAAACGAGCTAGCATCAAGCTGATCACTGCTGAACCTGCTGCGAAGAAGCCTGCACTTGATTCACCATCTCTCCAAGGTGATAGCAGCATCAACTCTGAGGTTGTTCCTGCAACACAGAATGGTGATGAGTCCATATCTAAGTAGAGTACAATTTCATTAGGCCTACCATAATGTTAACTTGCTGGAACATATTAGCTGCCTATGTGGTACTGTTTCGCATAATGTGCCTCGCTGCTGGGCATTCTAGTTGTAGCTAAGCTATGTAAACGTTTGAGAAGGGACTGCTGGAGCCATAGACTCATCCTGAGCTTCTTGCCCTTGTAAGATTAAATTGCTGGGATGGTAAGTCATGTCTGCTATACCATGTATGTTTAGTGAGATTTGTGCTCTCTGATGTGTGTTTTTTTGATGTCTGTTTGTTTCTCGGTTAGCTCCAATTATGGACTGTGAGATTTGTGCCCATCACTTGCGGATTCACTGCTTTGGCTGTTGAGCTGCTACGATAGGATGTTTTGTTTCTTACCATGATGGTGTTCTCTGTTCTGAATGAGCTATGATCAGTGAAATGTGCGTTAGTTTCAGTTTCTCTTCGACTCTTGAATGATGTCCACAAGTTACTTTCAGCCTATTCTGGTCCATGCGACTTCAGCTTCTGCGAGCTCTCTAGTTCCATGGAAGTATGATACTGTTTGTTACGATTGCAGTGATTGTTTAAGTATGATGACCAAGGTCATTTCATTTCTTGACGTGATGAATTGGATTATTGTGTACTGTTCAGGATTCTGACCTGTCTACGTGTCAGTCACAACTTGCAAACATGATGCTCCCATCCACCCCACGGCCAGCCCCACCCCTGCCCTGCTGGACAGTGGCGGATCTACTGGGGGGCTCCAGCCCCTCTAATGACTTGATTTACCACTAAAAAATACTGTAGCAAAACTTCAAATCACCATTAAATCTTCATATAAATCAACATCTTCATTGTTTTAGCCCCCTTGATTCTCATCCTGCATCCACCACTGCTGCTGGATGATGAGCTGTGCAGCTCTCCGAGACTGAAGGCCACAGCTCTCCGAGACTGAAGGCCACATGTAGAGCACGGTCTGCACGGCCACAGGGCAGGGCAGGCAGTCACGGTCTGTCACTTGTTCGGTTTGAGTGAGTTAGTTCATCGTCTACTTAATCCTCACAAGCTTAAGGAATATATTCATGATGCATCACCTCATTTAGGATGAAGTAACTCTTCAATCCAAATATACTATGGTCCTGTTCATCTGGCTTATAATCCGTCTTATTCAGCTTGTTTTTCCAGTCGGAACAATATTTTTCTCTCACAAAAAAATCAGCCAATAGTGTTTTTCAGTCGGCTTATAATTCCAGTCGAACGGCTCCTATAGATGTACGAGCGGACTGTGATCCGTGATCACCTATTCAGGCAAGTATAAAACCTGACAGAATGAGCAGCGGAAGTGTACCACAAGGACAAGAATTACAACCCAATAACTAAGCTAAAGGTTTGACAATACACGATTAGCAGTAACAACCACAGGACTACAAATGTCTAGGGTTGCAATGTAGGGTAGATTCAACAAGTTCATAGGGTAAATTAATGGGGAAGATCGCTCTCCTACCACTCGCGCACCATACCTACCTTTTGAGTGTAAAGAGAATAAGAACAAAAGAATGAAACTATGTTTTCGATTGATTGATACTAGGTATTTTTACATGGTGAACAGACGCCTCAAATGTACAAATCCATTCTGTGATTAGATGAGACCCCAGATTTAACAAACGATTATATTCAATGTCTAGCCACTAATCCATGGGATGAGATTACTCCAATATGATTGGTTCTTAACACGTACTAGATATCAACCATCAATTTCCATCATATCCACGTTGGTAGTCAAAGACTCCACATTCGCTGCCTCATGACCTGAATCTTGATGAGGGGTGGCAACTTCTTTGGAGGCCACATGTACCACTTCCTCTTTGATGGAAGTACCTGTATCATTTTGTTGGGATCGCAGGGCTGAACAACATTCTTGCACATGTTTTAGTATCCTTTGCTAGACCCTGATGTGTACATTGATGTGGTTGACCACCTCTGTAAAGTTGACCCAGTGTTGGTAGCTGGCCTGGATATCATAGCTGACCTAGAGTTGGTAGCCGACCTGGGTCGGGGAGGCCTGGCCAATCTGATACCCACGGGTTGGGGAGAACCCATTGGCAATCTGATACCCACGGGTTGGGGTGAACTAGTTGCCAATCTGACACCCACTAGATGGGGAGAATCGGCAATCTGACACCTGATGCTGCTTGGGGGAGGCTAGGCCAATCAAACACCCGACCTAGTCCGAGGAGCCCAATATTCCAACAGATGCCGGACAAACCATTACTGCACACCATACAACTAGAACAATAACTTCCATTGTAGTGGATCATCCAACAGTTGGTACCAACAGGAGGTGGATCCAGGCCACACATCATCTGGGACCGGAAGGAATCTGAACGATGGTGGTGGTGGCAGTGGCTGGAATTGGAATGGTGGAGGTGGCAACAAGAACAATAACTTCCATGTTTCTGAATCATCCAACAATAGGTACCAGTAGGAGGTTGATCTAGGGCGCACCTCATGTGGGGCGGGAAGGAAGCAGAACAGCGGCGGTGGCAACAGTGGTAGCAGGACATGGGACGGTGACGACAGGGACAGTGGCAAGCAGAGGAACCAAGATGAGAGGCAGCAACACCAGCAGAGGAGTGGCGGCTGGCAGCAGGGCTACTTTATAAAATATCGCTTTATATTGTTTGAGGCTCTGAAGAACTAGAGTCTTTTTTTGAGGGAAGAAGAACGAAAATCTTCATGAGGGGCTTCCTGTATTTCAATATCAAGAATCTTTCTCCATCTCTGTCAATGGACTTACCTGAAAGTGACAAACAAGGTGAATTGTTATACCAACAGTATATGAAGATTATATCAAGCATAAGTTGAAAGAGAGGTGCATGATGTTGCAAAGACATACACATTCTGGGAGGCATAATCCGTTTTCCCACATCATTGGAAAACTTCTTCTTTCTGCACATGTAAAATAGTGATGAACCAATAATGTAGAGATAAAAAAAGAATGAACTAGAGAGATATACGTGAGGGGATCAGGAAGTCAGAATAGTCTATCATGGACATTTAAATTAAAGACAAGTCAAGATTTAGCAGCGTGCCAGCATCTCATAGCTGAACTCAGCCCAACAAGAATAGTGAGAGAAAGCACATATACTACGAATTGCCCCAAAACATAGAGAAGCATGGCAAGCCCCCCATCAGGCATGACACCGCATCCTCACGGTCGATCCGCTTGTTCTGTCAACAGTTCTTCCCCTTTCTAGCCCCGTCTCATGGTGGGAGGTCGTCATCCATTACTACAGTAGCAGTTTTGGCATGCAGGCAAAAATGTTTTCCGGAGGCGGCAAAAACATTTTTTGGTGGTGGGCAACCAGTCTGCCTCCGCCAAATCATCTAGGTAAATCAGGATTAACAGAGGCGGACATATGTTCGCCTACGTTAATGAATTAAAAAAATTAAAAAATAGGAAGCCCATCGGTTGGTTGCCGAGCCCATCCATAGGGCATGATGAGCCCATCGAGATGCTGTCGCCGGCACTGGATCCGTCGTGGCGCCGCTGGATCTGCGCAACCGCCGCCATCGGAGAGGCCCACGTGTGCGCCGTTGCGTGAGAGGCCCACGCTCGCCGGATCCGTTGCCGGTGCGGCCTTGTAGTGCGGCGTTAGCAGATCTGGGTGGCCACCAGCCCTGACGCCGCGCCACAGCTGACTGCTTATCTGGCCATGCACGCATCCACTCCACAAGGCTGCTCATCATTGCCAAGGGGTTTTCAAGGGTATTCATTGAATACCTTTTTTTTTACTGATGAATGGTATTTAAAGGTACAATCAATCATACATGGTAAAAAAATAAGGCTGAATCAATCAATTTTTTTACCTTTTGAAATTTTGACTACACGTTCTTTGAATCTTGGGCCCGCCTCTGGTTCCTAGATGCCTCCGCCAAGGTCTCGTTCCACCTCTAGCGTCGCCGCAGCCTGATCCGCCGCTGTAGCCCCAAAATGAGGTGGAGACGAGGTGAGGGTGCCCGATCTACCGTCGTCGGAGTCAGATCCGGGGGCGGGGGCACCGCTTCTGCTCGTCGCCGCTTGAACCGGGGGCGCCGCTGCTTGGAGCCACGGGGCAAGGGAGTCAGATCCGCCGTTGTCGTCGCCCTAGCCTTACACGCCACCACTTGGGGGCTAGCGGGGAGGGCACCGCTGATTGGTGACTGGAGGAGGCACCGTTGCTTGGGGGTCTCGCCGTCGAGGGGAGAGCAAGCCGAGAACTGAATCTCCTGCTATCACGGTCACACGAAGTGCAGGAGGCGGCGAACCGGTGGCAGAGGAAGATAGATAGAGTGTGGCGCTAGGGTTTGGGGAGCTGCTTTTATACATCCGCGGCATAACCCGCCCACTTTTGGGCCGGTTGATTGATAGGCCAACGCAGCCCAGGCCCAAGTTGGCTGTGCGTTTCATTCTCCAGCGCCGGTCAACATGATTTTTTTTGTCGGTATCACCAAAACACACTGGAAAACTTTGTATTGTTCCGTTGGTAGCCGGAAAACTGTCAGGGAAACATATTTATTCTGTCAGTCTCGGTATTTTTCTGTCGGTTAACCGACAGGGATTTTCTAGTTTCCAGTAGTGCTCCATGATAAGTTGGATGCTATGAGTCAGCAGTTGCACGCCCTGACCAAAATGGTGACAAGATAATGGTGATCTGAAGTTGTTGCTTGCCAAATATGTAGCAGCTACTTCTCTCTTTATCTATGCTACCTATCATGGATGCAGCTATGTAAATATGTAAGCTTGGTTGTTGTACAGCAAGCAGCTATGGAAATGTAATATCAGACTTCTTTATCTGGAATAATAAGTATATATAAATGCAAGCGACGTTCTAAAGATATCAATGTATGGTACTTTGGAATCGAAATTATCTCTATTGCCTTTTGTCAATGAATTTTGTTTTTTTTAAAAATACCAACGGATATGTGAACTTTTGTACTTCAATCAGACAATCGGGCTATAATGAGCTAAATTATACTGTCATGATGTGCAAGCCGGGAAGCATGTAAAGCAAGAATGCTTTTCATTCAAGTTGTGAAAGAAAGCATGAGCTTTGGTACTTGAACCAACATGGGGCTAAAATGATCTCAATGGTTCAGTTTTGGAAATTATATATCTCAGGTTGAAGCATTACATGGAAGGTTAGCGACATGAAGCTAATAAAGTGAGTAATGGCTGACTGAAATTCATAGAACCAGTAGGAAATAAAAGCACTATGTAAACGGAGTATGCATTGAAAATAGTGACATGCATGACAAGTTACCTAACACAAAACTGCACGCATATTGTAATTCAGTAATTCACCAAAGAAAAAGTGGACCACCAGGCTATAAAATCACAATAGCAATGTGAGTCACTAGGTATCTAACAGAAAAGCGCATCAGTGTTTTAGTATCCTTTGCTAGACCCTGATATGTACATTGATGAGGTTGACCACCTCTGCAAAGTCAACCCATTGTTGGTAGCCGACCCAGATAAGATAGTTGACCTAGAGTTGGTAGCCGACTTGGGTCGGGGAGGCTTGGCCAATCTGACACCCATAGGTTGGGGAGAACTAGTTGCCAGTCTGATAACCATGGGTTGGGATGAACCAGTTGCCAATCTAACACCATTAGATGGGGAGAACCGATCAATCTGACACCTGATGCTGCTTGGGGAGGCCAGGCCAATCAAACACCCGACCCAGTTTGGGGAGCCCAGTTGTTGATGCAAAAGTAGATCTGCAAACACAAAGGGCTAATACTCGAAACCGATATCCAAAGCGTGCCAGTCGATTTGACCTGTTAATCGACAAGGATGAAGATACGAGCACTTTGGTCCTGACAACAGTGATACGCCCGGAAGTCACGACCAAGAGGTACTCACGTGGAACTCGAGGATTTCCGAAGATTGCACTGGAGCAATGCAACTCGCCGAATAGATGAGAACTCGTAAAAAAGAAAAATATGCAAATTGACGAAGTCGTAGAAAGTAGATGTAAATAAGAATAAAAGCTATTTTTGATGTATTGATTGATCTCTTTTTTTTACATTGCCCTTCACCCTATATTTATATCCTGATCTACAGAAACGTAATCAAATACGACTAGGACACTAAATCCAAATCTATGGAAACACATGACTTTGATACAACTCAGACTCTAATAAACGTATATAAGGAAATTAACTCCTATCTTATTCCATAGTCCGCCTTAGTTACGATGGTATTCTCATCGACCTCCTTTTTATCGGCACAGTCCCTGTTCCATCGGCACAATCCCTGTTCCATCGGCAGCAGCCTTCAAGTTCCTTCCATCGGTAGATTCCCTGTTTCATCGGCAGCAGTCTTCAAACCATCTTTCATCGGCATCGGCAATAATACCCTTAACCTTATTGGCAACATTTCAATTTGAACCCATACGCCGCTACCACTCATAAGCAAACTCATTTTCATCAGCTATCAATCTACACAATAATCTTTCCTCTACTGATTAGCCCTTCCTAACTATCCTGACACGTGCTAAAAAACGATGTCAACACATGCCCTCCAATTTCGGAGTATAAGATATTGATGCTCTGAAATTTACTCCAGATAATGCCTACTATTACCTATTTTTCAACCCATTCTCTAAGCATAACATGATCTGTTACCAGATTTAATCAAATCTAAATCTAATCCATGTATCTCAGTAAATATCGCACATTTTCCAACTGTTTTTTGTCTCAATTATGGTTGAGATACCAAAATAACAATCCATCGGCAAGATCTTATCACAGCAACATCACCATTTTAGAACTGAAAGATCCTGTATCAAAATATCCTTCAAGTCATGACTACTTGCCATGCCATCAAATCTTCTGTACAATCCCTTGATTATCATGCGAACAGTTACCATATCTATCTAAACCACCTCGATCCATCCGCGTACGGCATAGAGATAAGTCAAGAATACCCCTACCCCAAATGACCTATAAATAGATTTCTCCGAACTGCTCATCTTCTACCTTCAAATTGTAACCTTTGGCATTCTCTCTCCGGCGGCAACCCTAACTGCGCATCCTCAACCCACCAGAGCTCCTTCCATCGTCATTTTCCAATCTCCAGCTCGTGCCCTCATCCTTCTTGAAACAATGGCGGTCAACTTCAACGTCCCTGCGGTTCGTTTTTTTACTTCGACCCTTCTGGCCCCTTGCGAATTCTTACAGTTGGTAATTTTTTCTACTTCTTCCATTCTCTTGATCTTCCAAACTCAGGAACTACGCAACACACTGGTTATTCCAACCAACCAACCTCCCCTCCATTGCCTAGGTCCAATGGGTGATCCAGATCCAACCGACCTAATCAATGCAGAGGCTAATCGTATTCCCTTCAAAGCTCAAAATTTCTCTTTGAATCTATGGAAAGATACATTTCGATCTTGGCCCAAACCTACCAAAGGGTGAAAAAACTGGTACTTGAGAGTCAACAGATCAATGCAAGTGTTCTGGGTAGAACGGAAGATAGATCAATGTATCAGGCTATCCATTGCTGATATGCAAAGGAATGAATCCATGATGATAGCTGCTGCTCATTTTTGGTCAGATACCACAAATACCTTCATGTTCGGTCATGGCCCATGTGCCCCTACTCTTGCCGATGTATATATGCTCACCGGCTTGGATATCTCAACTATCGATGAAGGTCACATTTTTGGCAGAAAAACTGAGTATAGAGTAAATACACGCAACATCGACGACTGGACAGGATACATCCAAGAGTACCAAAAAACTGGTAGTGTCAATCAAAGGGAACACGCCATATTCCTGAACATGTGGCTGGAGAAGTTTATCTTCTGTGGTCGATCGGTAGGACCAACTAACGCCTTCCTCCCAGCAGCGGAACTCTTGGCCAACGGTGTCAGATTCCCACTTGGCCGATACCTCCTGAGCTCAACTTACCACCTTCTCCACCAAGCGTCTCAGAAGCTTCTACTTGGTGAACCCATCGGCAATCTGGGAGGCCCGTGGTGGTTCATCAATATGTGGTTAAACGCTCACATACATAAGCGTCTACAATGGGATTTCTTTGCCCAAGAATTCCCACGAGAGATCGCCGAAGATTACATCCTTGGAGATGATGAATCGGCAACACGCCCTCCTCTCAACTTCGGTGAAGCCATAATCATCCTTCCTAGAACAGAGTCCAATGAAGATCAAATTGGCAGGTTTTTTCAGAATTTCTACCATGGTCTCCCTCGTGATCTCAGAGCTTGGGTACCCTATATCGATGAGGATAACAAGTTCCCTCTTCTTTTCAATTTTGCCGATAGTGATCTGAACCAAGATAATGATCTTATGATGGCTATTATTACCCCTAGAGCAATCCCAGTAAACACATTTGATAGCGGGAAGAATTCCCATATCACTTATGAATTCTACAATCCATCGGCAGTGTCTCGCCAATTAGCCTTTGGGCAACTGCCAATCAAGCTATGCTTTGCCGATGTGATTAAGCCCAGAGAAATTATTACAGCTGTAACTGAATGGAGCAGAGTAGTAAGACTTGCTCCTGATGCCGATATTTCAAATGTTGATCTCTCCGCCTGGTCACCAGTGTCTTTCATCACAGAGTCATATAAGCAATGGTGACAAGAGTGGAAAGAACAGTTGTTTTCAACATCCGTTCATACATATCGGCACATAATCAATCCCGACTATGCTGTTCCTGACGATGCAGTAAGTTCCTTTTAACTTTTGTCTCTCTCCTTCCTTTTATATGTATATTGGTAACTAATCTTCTCTGAAACAGGCCGATGATCCAGTTTCATCAATAAGCAAAAGTGGAAGACCCTTCAACCTCCACCCTATTTCTCCAGTCTCAATAATTGGCTACAACGCCCCTACCTTAGAGGCCTTAACCTTCCAGAGAACTCGCGCCAAAACTATCACCTCCAGACCAAGACTAGCAACATCCAGGGCCACTCCAATGGCTGCTGCTTCAAGCCTAATAAAGGTTTTAAGGTAATAACCTTGCTTACTTTGTTTTTGTGTCGATGCACACTATATTAACATATAATTATCAGGATGTGAGAGCTGCAGCTGTATCGTCATAAGCAACTCTTCCAATATCAAGCACCACGACCTCTACTCCTCCTTCAGAGGTATTCTCTTATTTTTACATTTTTTCTGTTAAATATCCAATCTTATACTCGTTTTTGCAGCAACAAACGGGCACATTGGCAAGCACACCAAGCATGCAAGCTCCCCAATCAACACATGTCGATGCCCCCAGCCAATTGTCGCTGAGGCCCAAACAAAGCGCAAAGCTTTAACCGATGCTGAAGCTCAACAAAAGCGATAGAAATCTACACCAGCCCCTTCATCCGCTCTAACACCTGTCAATCGATCCATTGATATAATTGAACAAGCTGCTTCTTCTGTACAAGATACATCATCAGCAATTATACCCCAAGGGCCGACTATTGATAAGGTCGTAGAAGACATTCCATCGGCATCCTCTGTCGATCCTTCGCATGATCTTTTTCAAGCCGCTCCCTCAAGCCAGGCTCAAGAAATTGCCCTGAAGCAGGTAAATCGATTAACTATTTGGTTTATAATATCCCCAGACACCACAAACAGGATTCCTAACTCTCTTTATTTCACAGGAACAAGATTCTCCCGATAGCTTATTTTCTTTTGCTATCGACGTCTTTGATGATGACGGAGAAGAGGCGAGTTCTTCCCTAGCATTGGGAACAATATCAGTAGATACCTATGGCAAACTAGAAGTTCTCCTAAATCTGCTGCAACAAGATACTGCTCAACTAGTGATCGATTCAGACCCTGCAAGGACCATCTTCAAAACGATCCGTGGCCAAGTCTCTGCCGATGTTGAAGAAATCATCTTCCCAGCAGTCCATCTAGAGAGCAGACAACTTCAATATCAAAAGGCTGTTCATCGTATTGCCGACAGAGCAGCGCAGGCTCAACTTAAGGAAGAAATGCTGCAGCTGAAGCAAACTGCCGATGAGAAGCACAAAAGCATCAGCAACTTGCAAGCCTCCAGTGCTGATCTTATACAGAAAATCTTAGACCTATCGACAAAAAGGGCAGCTCTGCTAGCCGAACTGGAAAAGGTTGAAACAGCCCTGACTCAAGCCAAGCAAGAAGAAGACCAGCTTCCTGACGCTATCAAGGCCCTTCAGCAAGAACGAGACGTCCAAGCTCGCAAGGCCTTGGTTCTCAAGAAGAAACTCAAGCCTGTGGAAGGAAGTGCCGATGAAGATGCCAAGGAATTAAAAGAAATCGATGAAATTCGCCTGCGTGCGATATCGGCTATCCAAGCTTTGTTAAATTAGCGCATCAGCAATGATTGATACTTTGTTTCGACTCTAGCCGATAGGATTGTTATCAGCAATTACTCTTTTATGCATCCATCTAGACACTAGGGTAATATTTCTTTAAATATTTTCCATTTAATACTCTGAGAAATACAACTCCTTCAAGAGTTTCAAGAATATATGCATTACCAGGAACAGATTGATTTATCCGATATGGACCTTCCCAATTAGGTGACCATTTGCCAAACTTAGAACTTTTAGTCCCAATCGGTAAAATCAACTTCCAAACCAATTCTCCATCGACAAATTCCTTTACCTTCACCTTCTTGTCATACCATCTAGCTACTCTTTTCTTATTCTCCTCGATGCTAACTAAAGCTTTTAACCGATGACCTGCTACATCTTCCAACTCATCCTTCATAAGGATATCATAATAATCGGTTGTCAATTGATCTTGAGAGCGTATTCGCCTAGAACCAATTTTAATCTCCCAAGGTAAGACTGCATCGTGTCCATATACCAACTGATAAGGTGTTACCTTGGTTGCACCATGACACGCCATCCGATATGACCACAAAGCTTCATTTAATACTGTATGCCACTTCTTAGGATACTCTTTAATCTTGCGCTTAATGAGCTTGATAATTCCTTTATTAGATGCTTCAGCCTGACCATTAGTCTGGGCATAATACGGTGAAGAATTCAAAACTTTAATCCCCATTCCTATAGCAAACTCATCAAATTCACCCGATGTAAACATAGTGCCCTGATCGGTAGTGATGGTTTGAGGGATGCCAAATCTGTAAACAATATGCTCCTTCACAAAATCAATCATATTAGCAGATGTCACCTTTTTTAAAGGAATTGCTTCAACCCACTTTGTGAAATAATCGGTAGCAACCAGAATAAACTTATGCCCTTTACTCGATGGTAGATAAATCTGACCGATGAGATCAATAGCCCAACCCCGGAACGGCCAAGGCTTAATTATAGGGTTCATAGCCGATGCGGGTGCCCTTTGAATATTACCAAATTTCCGACATTCCTGACATCCTTTAAAATATTTAAAACAATCTTCAAGAATAGTCGGCCAATAATATCCATTTCTTCTGATCATCCATTTCATCTTGAAGGCTGACTGATGAGCCCCACATACTCCTTCATGAATTTCACCCATCAGACCTTTTGATTCCTCTATGCTAACACACCTGAGTAAAACTCCATTTATGGTACGGTAATACAATTCATCATTGAGGAGTACATTCTTGGTAGCTTGGAACCTTATACGTCTTTCAACCTTTTTAGATGGATTCTTTAAATAATCAATAATTTTCTTCCTCCAGTCATCGGTATCAGCTGCTGATATTAATACTTCTTGAATAGGTTGATATCCTGAAGCATGCTGAGCCAATCGGTTAGCCTCTTTATTATGCATCCGAGAAATATGTTCCAGATGAAAATCCCTGAACCCTTTTAATAATCTCAAACACTTTTAATGATATGAAATTAGAATTTCACTTCGGCATTCATAAATCCCAGTCAACTGATTTATAACTAACATAGAATCACCAAAGATCTCAACAACATCAGCAAGTACTTCCTTGAGCAATTCTAACCCTTTTATCAGGGCTTGGTACTCAGCTTGATTGTTTGTCGATGTAGCAACAATCGGCAATGAGAACTCATACTTCTTCCCCCTGAGAGGAAATTAATACGATACCAATGCCTGCCCCTTCACCACAAGTAGACCCATCAAAGAAAAGTGTCCACGGAGCAATTTCCAGAGAATCCACCGTGTTGCAATGTTGAGTAACGAAATCGGCCATAACCTGTCCTTTAACTGCCTTAGCCGATTCATAACATAGGTCAAATTCTGATAATGCTAAAATCCATTTACCAATCCTACCATTCAGTATCGGCATTGACAGCATATACTTGACCATGTCATCTTTGCATATGACAGTACATTCAGCCGATAGTAAATAATGTCTCAGCTTAATACAAGAAAAGTATAAACATAGACATAATTTCTCAATGGCTGAATACCTGGTTTCAGCATCTATTAACCGTCTGCTCAAATAATAGATAACACGCTCCTTTCCTTCAAATTCTTGAATAAGAGCTGAACCGATAACAGTATCTTCAGTTGATAAATACAATCTGAAAGGTTTTCCATGTTGGGGTGGAACTAACACTAGAGGATTTGTTAAATAACTCTTAATTTCATCTAAGGCTAACTGTTGTTCATCCCCCCATTTAAATTCCTGATCGGCTTTCAATTTCAATAATGGACTGAAAGCCTTGATCTTACCCGACAAATTAGATATTAATCTTCTGATGAAATTAATCTTACCGATCAAGGATTGTAATTCAGTTTTATCGGCAGGAGCAACAATCTTGTTGATTGCCTCAATAGATTTTCTACTAATTTCAATACCCCGCCGATGCACCATAAAACCCAAGAATTGTCCTGCCGATACACCAAATACACATTTATTAGGATTCATCTTTAATCCATGTTTTCTTGTGCACTCCAATATCTTCTGTAGATCGGTTAGATGCTTTGTGATGTCTCCAGACTTAATCACTATGTCATCAATGTAGATTTCCACCAACGTGCCGATATATTCATGGAAAATAAAGTTCATAGCTCTTTGATAAGTAGCACCGGCATTTTTCAAACCAAATGTCATAACTATCCACTCAAATAATCCCATATGTCCTGGACATCTAAAAGCAGTCTTAGAAATATCTTCTTCAGCCATGAATATTTGATTATAACCTGCATTACCATCCATGAAACTGATAATCTGATGCCCTGCTGCAGCATCAATCAACAAATCAGCAATCGACATTGGGTAACCATCCATCGGTGTGGCCTTATTGAGATTCCTGAAATCAATACAAACACGAAGTTTCCCATTTTTCTTGTATACAGGAACCACATTAGAAATCCACTCTGCATATCGACACTGCCAAATAAACTTTGCCTCAATTAATTTAGTTATTTCGGCCTTAATATCAGGAAGTATATTAGGATTGCAGCGGCGTGCCGGCTGGTGATGTGGCCGAAATCCAGATTTAATAGGCAACCGATGTTCAACTATAGATCGGTCTAACCCAGGCATTTCAGTATAATCCCAAGCAAAACAATCTTTATATTCCTTTAACAAATCAACTAGTTGCTGTTTACACTTGGAATTTAATTTAGCGCTAATAAAAGTGGGCCTTGGCTCATCGCCTTCACCAATATCTACTTCTATTAAATCATCTGCCGATGTAAATCCTTGACCTAATTTTCCATCATCGGCAAATCTATCCATTAAAACTCTTCTTCAGAACCGACTGCGTGGATCGGTAGAATTTCATAATCGGCAACCTTGAGGAACTCTTTTTCCCAAGCTTCTCCTGATATGCACCTAGTTCGCTCATAAGTGTCTGATTCTGCCGATGCGATGATATAAAAAGAATCACCAGGAACAACTTCAATTTTGTCTCCAACCCATTGTATAAGACATTGATGCTTTGTAGAAGGAATATAACAATTAGCATGAATCCAATCCCTTCCTAAAAGCAGATTATATGCACCCTTTCCATTAATAACAAAGAAAGTTGTCGGTAAAGTTTTACTACTGATGGTTAATTCAACACACACTGCCCCTTTAGCTGGTGATACATTGCCTTCAAAGTCCTTTAGCATCATATCAGTCTTAGTTAAGTCTTGATCTCCCTTACCAAGCTTCCGATACATCACATAAGGCATAATATTAATTGCAGCTCCTCCATCAATAAGTATCTTAGATACAGGCTGCCCATCAACTCTGCCTTTTACAAACAAAGCCTTGAGGTGTTGTCTCTCATCATCGGCAGACTTCTCAAAAATAGCCATCATTGGATCTAGTGTTAATTGAGCTATTTGGTCAGAGAAAAAAAAACTTTTTCTTCGCTATCAGATAGAGCCAAAAATTCCATCGGCAACATAAACACCATATTGACATCTGCCGATGGGCCTTTATTTTTGTGTCTTATCTGCCACTGCTGATTACCAGATTTCTCATTGGAGGGACTTCCTTCTTGGTAAAAGTCTTTTTGACGCTCTCGCTGCATTTTCCTCTTCTGTGTCTTTGTCAAACCCTCTAGACACCATTGAGGAAGTTTAGTTTTCCACACTGGCTGATAGGTCCTGGTTGTCTCCACACGACGTATATTAGGATCCCTGTAAAATATTTCTTCATCAGGAACTCTTGCATTTGCCATCTCTTCAAGTTCCTCTTGGTTTCTCAGAAAATATGCAACGTGTTTACCAAGCCTTTCATGTACACTGAGCCTGCCCCCAGCCGATCATATACTGATGCTCTCCTTCTGATCGGCTCATTAATGGACAAACCTTGATTACCAGATTGAAATCTTCTTATAGGACGATTAACTCCATAATAACCATTGCACTCTGGGCAATCTTTAACAGTAGGTAACTTAATACCTTCCTCCCAACAATGAATAAAAAACGGATAATTCTAATGATCCTTATGCCGATTCCACTCTTCTTGACGTCTTTCCTCTTGCTGTTGTCGATATTGGTCCCTTCGCTGACGCCAGCCTTCCTGTTGTCTTTGTTGAGTAATCATGATGCCAGATCGAGGAGGCTTTCCAGAACTGCCACCTTCTGTCAATAGCCCCTTGCCTTTTGCATCGTCGGTAGTTATCCGATGTTGGGGATCTACTGATGCATTCTTTTTAGCAGCTTCCGATGTCAACACCTTAATTTTACCTTCAGTATCCAACATATTTGCTGGAAAAGGATGTTGATCAATTTTCATCGGCTTCTGAATCTTGGAATTGCCAAATTTTATTCTCCCAGACTCAATAGCTAACTGTAATTGTTGTCTAAATACTTTGCACTCATTTGTACTGTGTGAAGTTGCATTATGCCATTTGCAATACAGCATATGCTTCAACTCTTCTGCCGATGGGATCACATGATTAGGTGACAACTTAATCTGGCCCTCCTGAAGCAAAAGATCAAATATCTTATCGGCTTTGGTGACGTCGAAAGTAAACTTCTCTGGCTCTTTGTGACCAAAGGGACAAGATATCGGCTTTTTATTCTTAACCCACTCAGCCAAACCGATAACTGGTTCTTCATCCGAATTAGAATCTTCTACTTCTTCGACAAATGAAACTTTCTTATTCCAATTCCTTTTAGGTTCAAAAACCCTAGTGTCTTGATCAGAAATTCTTTGCACTAGATGACTTAGGCTTTCGAACTCCTGAGAAGCATACCTGTCCTTAAGGTGTGGCAACAATCCCTGAAAGGCCAAATCGGCAAGCTGCCGATCATCTAACACCAGGCTATAACATTTGTTCTTTACATCTCGTAGCCTTTGCACAAAGCCTTCTACCGATTCATCATTGCGCTGTTTCATCTTTACCAAATCGGTAAACTTCTTTTCATGAACTCCAGCAAAGAAATACTTATGAAATTGCTTTTCCAGATCAGCCCAAGTAATAATAGAATTTGGTGGTAGTGAGATAAACCATGTAAATGCTGATCCAGATAGAGATGATGAAAACAAACGAACTCTCAATTCATCTCTACAAGCTGCCTCTCCACATTGAATAATAAAACGATTAACATGCTCCATGGTTGATGTATCGTCCTGCCCAGAAAACTTAGTGAAATCTGACACCTTGTAACGATTTGAGAGAGGAATTAAATCATATGCCGGAGGATACATAGTCCGATAAGAATAGGTATTAACTTTGGGCTTGATCCCAAACTGATCCTTCATAATTTCTGCTATTTTATCGGCCCAAAAAGCATCAACATCTTGTTGACGACATGGTTGAATTTCCACTGGAGGTACTTGTTGATACCCTTCTGCATACCTTTGTGGCCCACAATCTCCAGCAATTGGCATATTTGTCACTATCTGTGGTCCATTAACCTGCTGAAAAGGGTTCATCGGTTGAGCTACCGATGCTTGATTCTGAAAACCAGCATGCATGTGACCTTGATGAACACCTGTGGCTTGCTGATTTGGCTGAACTGAATGTTGAGTGGGAAACTGCCCTGACCAATTATTAGCGTTCATCGGTACAAAATTTGCCGATGGTTGGTAACTTGTTGGCATTGCCGGATAATTACAACTAACTTGAGGTAAAACCTGGACTCCAGGTTGACTTACGATTGGAGCCTTCTGTTGCATCGGTAACAAATTTGCCGATGGACTTGAACTAGATGTTTGACCCAAAGACACCTGGAAACCTCCTAGAGTTGGTTGTACAGTAGTTGCTGTAGTATATTGGGGTACTTGAGCTATCGGTGAACCGACCGATAGCATAGGAGCTTTTTCTGTTGCATCAAACACTTGAGGTGATCCATGGTTAAAAACAGATGGCTCTAGAGGCATACCATATCCCCACCAATTAGCAGGAGTCTGATTATTCTATGGTATAGGACCTGATAAAGCCGATGCTGATAGATCTGTATTAAACTGAACTCGTCCTGATAATGCTGAATCCGGACGCATCGGTGTAGACTGTACATTAGATAAACTTGCTGATACTGGAAGAGAAAAAATCTCTATACCCGCAACGGCCGGGGGAGCCGATGGAGCAATAGCAGATGCTGATTCTGGTTGATGATAAGCAGACCTAACATAACGAGGTGACGCTTGCCCTTCTTTGAAAGTTCAGATCATAACATTATGAACAGTATTGGACAACACATTGGAATGATTAATTAAAGCATGATTCACTGCAGAATTAACCATCTCTTGAAGTTTACCCGGATTAGAATCAAAGGTAACTTACCGAGGCAACGACAAGTCTTGCTTCTGGATGACTTGTCCACTTTTGTTCAAACCGAATGACTTCAAGCAGAGCTGTCTGTATTCTTATATAGCCCTCTCCATAGCCTGCTTCTGATCGTCCTTAAGATCTTCTTCTGTTACCGCGATGATGTTCCCCGCATCGATCTCAGGATTAAGCATCTTGACTAGATCTGTCCCACCAGGCGTGCCAAAAGATGTGTTGATGTAAAAGTAGATCTGCAAACACAAAGGGCTAATACCCGAAATCGATATCCAAAGCGTGTCAGTCGATTTGACCTGTTAATCGACAAGGATGAAGATACGAGCACTTTGGTCCTGACAACAGCGATACGCCCGGAAGTCACGGCCAAGAGGTACTCACGCGGAACTCGAGGATCGCCGAAGATTGCACTGGAGCAATGCAACTCGCCGAATCGCTGGGAACTCGTAAAAAAGAAAAATATGCAAATTGATGAAGTCGTCGAAAGTAGATGTAAATAAGAATAAAAGCTATTTTTGATGTATTGATTGATCTCTTTTTTTTACATTGCCCTTCACCCTATATTTATATCCTGATCTACAGAAACGTAACCAAATACGACTAGGACACTAAATCCAAATCTATGAAAACACATGACTTTGATACAACTCAGACTCTAATAAACGTATATAAGGAAATTAACTCCTATCTTATTCCATAGTCCGCCTCAGTTACGATGGTATTCTCATCGACCTTCTTTTTATCGGCACAATCCCTGTTCCATTGACAGCAGCCTTCAAGTTCCTTCCATCGGTACATTCCCTGTTTCATCGGTAGCAGTCTTCAAACCATCTTTCATCGGCATCGGCAATAATACCCTTAACCTTATTGGCAACATTTCAATTTGAACCCATACGCCTTTACCACTCATAAGCAAACTCATTTTCATTAGCTATCAATCTACACAATAATCTTTCCTCTGCTGATTAGCCCTTCCTGACCATCTTGACACGTGCTAAAAAAACGATGTCAACACCAGTCTTCCAACAGATGCCGCATGAACCATGCACACCGTACAACTAGAACAATTACTTCCATTGCAGTGGATCATCCAACAATTGGTACCAGCAGGAGGTGGATCCATGCCACACATCATCTGGGAATGAAAGGAAGCTGAAGATGGTGGCAGTGGCAATGGCAGGAGTAGAGGCAGATACAATCATGCAGTGAGCAAGTAACTACCAAGAGAAGTGAATGTGAGATAATCCTTGCCACTTCATAAAATATCGCTTCATATTGTTTGATCCAGGTTCTGAAGAACTAGAGTCTTTTTTGAGGGAACTAGAACTAGAATCTTCATAAGGGGCTTCCTGTATTTCTATATCAAGAATCTTTCTCCATCTCTGTCAATGGACTGATCTGAAAGTGACAAACAAGGTGAATGGTTATACCAATAATATATGAACCTTATATGAAACATAAGTTGAAAGAGAGGTGCATGATGTTGCAAAGACATACACATTCTGAGAAGCATAAGCTTATATTAATCTTATCCATTTTCCCACATCTGGAAAGCTTCTTCTTTCTTCACGTGTAAAATAGTGATGAACCAACAATGTAGAGATTGAAAATGAATGAACTAGAGAGATGAACTAGAGGGGATCAGGAAGTTAGATTAGTCTATCATGGACATTTAAATTACAGACAAGTCAAGATTTAGCAGCATGCCAGCATCTCATAGCTGAACTCAGCCCCAACAAAAACAGTGAGAGATAGCACATATACTATGAATCCCCCCAAAACAAAGAGAAGCATGGCAAGCCCCCCATCAGGCATGACACTGCATCCTCGCGCTCGATCCGCTCGGCAGACATGTCGTTCTGCTGACGCTTCTTTCCCTTTCCGGTCCTGCCCCACGGTGGGAGGTCATCATCCCTTACTATAGTAGCAGTTTTGGCAGGCTGGCAAAAACTTTTTTGGAGGCACGCAACTAGTCCACCTCTGCCAAATCATTTAGGTAAATCAGGATTAACCGAATGAATGCTAGCCTTTGTTAATGAATTAAAAACTAAAAAATAGCATCGATTGGCCCACTGAGCTCATCCACAGGGCCCGCCGAGCCCATCGATGCGCTGCCGCCGCTCGGTGGATCCACCATGGCACCGCTAGATCTGTGCGTCCGCTGCCGTCGTTGGAGATGCTTGTGCTTGCACCGTCGCTAAGAGGCCCTCCCTCGCTAGATCCGCCGCCGGTGCGGCCCTGCGCGTGCGCCATCGCTGATCTGGGTGGCCGCGAGCCCCTTTCCACAGGGCTCATCATCATCGCCCAGGGGTTTTCAAGGGTATCCATTGAATACCAATATTTTTACCAATCAATGCATTTAAAGGTACAATCAATCATACATCATACAGGTTAAAAAATAAGGCTGAATCAATGCATTTGTTTACCTTTTGAAATTTTAAATACACGTTCTTCCAATCTTGGGCCTGCCTCTAGTCGCGCTAAGCTATAGGATCATAGAAACCTGGCAGTGAGCGACCAAGCAATGCTACTCCGATACCTAGATGCCTCCGCTAAGCTCTCGTTCCACCTCTAGCGCCGCCGCCGCATGATCCGTGAGGGCTAGGGTTTTGTGGTGGGTTTGGGGATTGGTGGCGAGGCACCATTTATACTACCACCCCGGTTGGAAGGCGGCGACAAGATGATGGTGAGCGTGACCCGTGTAGGCGTTTGGTGTGACGGGGCGGGAGGGATGTAAGGGAACTAGTAACATCCACCGTCGTGCAGGAAGAGCAAGGACGATAGGAATGTCTTGCAATTTGAACCTTCTGCTACACGCGAATTGAATCACTATGCAAAAAGCTAGTAGTTGTGGACTTGTTTCGAAACAAAAAAATGTTGTAAAATATGTTTTCCTCAAGTGTCCACTTGATTATAAGAGTGGGATATACATTATTCATACTAGGTGTGATATGTAATCATTTATGTGAATTTCCTGAGTATGTTTAATTATTGCCAAAGATCTATATTAAGAGAAATTTTATGGTGCTCGGGAATAATGGGAGTCATTCGTTGGACTAGATCAATTGGTTAAAAAATAGGAATGACCAATTTAGAGGAAATTAAGTTGTGGGCTAGAACAAAAAGTTACTAGTGGGCTAGGAACTACTTTTTCCAAATTAAATTCAAAGGCTATAAGGGTACTTTCATAGGTGAGTTTTTCCCCTCCGCCTAACCTGAGCACGCGGAGGAGTGAAACACAAATGTAGCCACCGACAATTCCTTGTATGGCAGGGTTGGCGGCCCAAGAATACATGCTGGTGAGCCGGCTCCCGCTGCCCTGTCATCCTCCCTAGCTAGCTGTGTCCCCCCATCCCCACAGCCACAGTGATCCCCCTGAGCTCTTAGTCCACCCTGGCATGGCTATGTCGACTGGTAGAGCTTAGGGCGGGGCTGGTGCTCATCTCCGGTGTGGTGAGCAGTAGCTGTCCTATTGCCACTTTGACTGTAGGCCCCATCTCCAACCCTAGGAGGCTGCTGCAGACCTTCGGTGAGATCAAGATTTGGAGTGTGTGGGAGAGGTGTCCGTTCTAGGTGTACCACACACGAATGATCAAAAGGATTTGACTGATGAAATGGTCGAGTTAGCATGGCAGCTGAAGGAAAGTAGCTTAATGATGAAATAATTTTTGCAGGAGACATATAAGGTAATTTACTTTCATTTAGTCCTTGATAAATATACAAATTTCTTTTGTGTTGACACAATGGTTTATGTGGATAAAGTTGTATTGATACTACAACGATAGATGAACTCCTTCAGTTATGTGCTTGTTGAGAATGTTCCATTTTCTACTGATGCAGATCCTTGATTCCGCGGAGAGTGACGTGGAGCACAGCATTGCAAGCATGGCCTGCTGAGCTTCAGATGTCTACTCATTGGCTGTAGTTCCAATGGCTGCTAATCTTTGTGATGACCTGCATGTTTGTAAGGGTGGTTCTGCTCATAAGGATCACTTGAAGGACGAGACTGATGGCTGGAGTAGGCACTCAAATGTTCTAGGCATATTTGACAATGTTTATGGGCACTAACATGATGAGAAACTGTAACAGAACCGCCCAATTATACGAGATTAAGTAAGAAAATCATCCAACGGATGGGCAATTTACCAAACTTAAGCCCGTATAACCCGGTAGTCCGTGAAATCTCGACGGATTTCAAACCATTTCACATCACAGCCAAGATCGTAATAAGTTCAGCGATTACCTTCATAAGTTACACAGCAGTTTGCGGCACAAAATACATCGGAGTTTAAACATAGTTATTACAAACCAGTTTCAAATAAAGTAGCGGAAGCATTAGTTCAAAGCACACACACACACACATCTTTTTCCAAAATACAGTGCCAGCTCGCGATCATCTCCCACAAAAGCATCAGGCGAGGAGTAGTGAGTGACCATTGCCCATGGTCCTAGGCTTCGCCCATCGCAGGGTAGAGACAGTTGATACAATAACCATAGTACATCTGTCCATCTGCAACAAGTGGGAACAAAGCCCTGAGTACGAGAAGGTACTCAGCTAGACTTACCCGACAGAACCAAAACAAAAGACTCCAAGGATCATGATAGGCTTTTTGGTGGGGTAGCTGACTCATTTGCAAGAAAAGCATTTTTAGCTTAGCAAATCATTTACAAAAGCATGTCATCTTCTAAATCTTTATTCTCCTGTCAACTATATTTGCACTTTATGCTAAAGTAACCATGTAATTAAGCAAGCAAGGATTACCATTGATATTTGACAATAATTACCATGTCATTTTCTCATAACTATCCAAGTGTTGTATCCATATTACTACGATGAAGTAACTCAAGTCAAGTGTTCACTATCCAGTGAACGATGGCGATTCGAATCGATTATTGACCAGCTGGTAATTTATTCCTCACACAAACCTCACTCACCCGCTAAAGTGAGGTATTGGTCCCCGAGTCAACCATTCAGGTAAAGTCGCGAGCTTGCCAGGAACCACATGTACCCGGGGGCCGCCCGACTGCTCTTTGGCCTTATCATCGCGCCCCCGTTTCCTGCCACTACTGCTCCGGTACAGTGCGTTGCGGGCAATCTACTCGGCCCGAATAATCTCCCGGCTTCGCGGTCGAAAGGTACTTTATCCGGCCAGCTAAATGTGAGGCATGCGTTCAACATGACCCGAGGCCCGACATCGGACGGTCCTTAATCGACACAGACGGAAGACACTACAGTCCAGAACCCTGCAAGCTTCCGCCCGGTCTCACATTCATTTCCACACTGAGTTATTCTCACATGACATCTCTTTCACAAAACCAGGTAATCCCCTATAGCTCGCGGATGACAGGCAATCACCCGACTTCTACCGGTCTAAGCAAGCTAAGCAAGTATTGACCGTGGATACCAGGGTGACAAGGATCGGGTAAAACAAGGTGGAACAAGGTATAATGCAGCAACGTTTGCAAACAACTCCTAAACTTAATGCATCAGATTAAGTAAAATTAATAAATAATTATTTGCAAACCGGGGAGAAATGCTCCGGGGCTTGCCTCGCTCGAAGGAGCTGGGACGATGATCGGGGCACTCCGGAAGCTCTTCACCGGACTCCTCTTCTGCTTCTGCTGGCTCCGGCTCCTCGGGCTGCTCCTCTGCGTCCTCGGGAACAACTGCCGGAACCACTTCCTGTGATCCTGTATGATGCAGAAGTATGAGTGCAACATGCATAGGTGAAATGCAGAAGTGACATGAGATGATGAAGATGCGGAATGCATACGGTGTAATGAATGTATTATGTCATCGGATTATGTGGAACTTATGACTCTTCTACAAGGTAGTCAACATCATCCAAGAACATGTACTCGGAAACTACCAACACTAGTTCCTACCATGCGAGAGTATTTGAAAAATCGAGAGGCTTCAAAGATACACCAAAGTATAGTTTACTAACTATTTTTGCATTAAAGAATAAATAGAAACCCTAATTAGTCCTAAGGTTGAACAGCAACACATATTTTAGTAGCTCAGAAAAATCTCATAAAATTACAGTGGGTTACTAATATCAAGAATAGCTTGTCATAAAATTTTTACTGCATTTGGATAATTAGAACTTACTATACAAAAATAACAAAATATGGCCTCAAATAGATATTTAAAATACTTTACATTATGAAAAGTATCAAACAACAGATTTAGGAATTTTCCTACTATCTATTACCTAAACAAACACTATAGAAAAATTATCACTTGCATGTTTTATTCAAATTTATTTAAATAACAAAAATAACAATTATTGGTAACAAAAAGCATTTGAACTGCAACTACAAATTTTTATACAGAACACCCAAGATATAAAATTTCCCTAGAAAGTACATGACACAAAAAGATTAATAAATTTGGAATCATATTTTTCTGACTTTTCTAGGATTTATTAAGTATTTATCAAGAAAATAGCCATTTTACTATTTAATTATAAACTCTACAGAAAAGTACATCAAATATGACATGCAACAATTTTATACCATAGATCTGGTCCCAAAGAGTCCATAGAAATTTGTTTCATCAAATTTTGAGCTAAAATGAGCAAGTTACAATTTTTCCAAAGCATTTATACATTTTCTGAAAATCAATTTCAAAAACCATTTAAAACAAACGGATAGAAACCGCTACGTGCACCCGGCACCGAGCACACACGCGCGCGAGAGGAGACCGACAGGCGGGACCCAGTGGGTCAACTGGCCCCACTGGTCAGACGCACGGGGGGGGGGAGAAAGGCGTTGGCCGGTGGATCTCGCCGCCGGTGAGCTCGCCGGCGGTGAGGTCACCAACACCGGATTCCTCTCGGAAAGGCGAACCTAACGCACTAGCTTAGGGCACCGGAGGGGTTCCCGAGCGAGCGAGGCGGCGAGCATGGCGGGACGGTGGTGCGGCTCGCCGGCGACACGCCGGTCCCGGTCATGGCACGGGCAGATTTGGAGCGCACCGGATCCGCGGAAACAAGGCGAATGCGATGGTACAAGGAATTTGAGGAAGGAGGGGAAAGAAGGGCTCCACCCACGGGAGCACGAGCTCGGCGACCATGGCGCCGCCGCACAAAGGCGAGCTCGTCGCGACCTTACCCTGGGGAAAACAAGGACGAAACCGTGCGCACGGGACGGAGGAGGTCCAGGCGGAGCTGAAGGCGGATGCTATCGGCAAATGGCGCTGCGGTGGCGGAGCTAAACGCCGGCGAACGCGGGCAACGGCGTGCGGTGAGCGTGGACTCCGCCCGGCTTGCTGCTGCGGTGGAGGGCGAGCGCGCGGACGCGGAGAGGAGCGGGGGACTGCGGAGATGAAGGGGGAGACAGTGCGTGCCCAGGTGGAGATCAAGGCGAGCCTGAGGCTACACGCGGCCGCTTCGACGGCGCATGAACGCCACGCGGCGGGCGCGCTCTGCCGGAGCGCCAGCGCGCGCGGGCGAGGGCGCGGGCGGAGGAGGGAGACGGGTGGTCGCGGGCCGGGCCGCCTGCGTCGCGCGGGCGCGCGCGCGCGCGCGGAACTGCGCGGGCCGATTCGGCCAGCGGGCCGAATCCGGGGCGGCGGCCTGCTAAGGCGAAATTCGGTTTTTTTGATTTTCCAAATTCAAATTTAAATGCAATTCAGACTTCAAACTACATTTTGAACAAGAAGAAGACATTTTCTGGAATTGACCCAAAAATAAAAGTTGCTCAGAAATAAATTCTCTACAACTTTGATTAAGGGGCCAACTGAAAATTCTTAATAGATTTTGAATGGCAGAATAAAAGCTAAAATAGGAGATATTTTTGAATATTTTTAATAAATATTTTTGAACAAGTTTTTGACAAAATTTGAGTCATCTAGTTGCTCCAAAGATTGAACTAGGGTTCCAAGTGATGAAAAATTATAGTTGCAAGATTTTTGATATAATGTGATTATCATATTAATATATTTCATCACCTAAATCATTTTCAAGCTTTTATTTGATTTAAATTGTAACATTATCACACATGATTATGATGTCATGAAATGCCATGCAATATGATTGCCATGCAAAAATGCATTGCGCAACACCGGAGTGTTACAGCCCTCCCCCCTTATAAAAATCTCGTCCCGAGATTTGGGTTACGAACCATTTATTATAAAAATCTTCATAGGCGTTCTTTAAGTATTCACCCGTTTCCCAAGATGCATCCCCTTCATCGTGATGACTCCATTGTATCTTATACGTTTTCACCACACTGTTTCGAGTAGCCCTTTCCTTGGTATCCAATACTCGAACTGGTTGCTCACGATACACCAAATCTGACTTTAGTTTTATGCCTCGAGGTTCAATCCTTTCCTCTGGAACGCGCAAACACTTCTTGAGATGTGATACATGAAAAACTGGGAATATAGCACCCATTGACTCTGGTAAATCCAATTTGTAAGCCACAGGACCCTTCCGTTCCAGGATTTTATAAGGTCCCACAAATCTGGCGGCCAGCTTTCTGCGCACACCAAATCTTTTCTTTTTCATTGGCGTAACTTTTAGATAGACATAGTCACCAACTTCGAACACAAGCGGTCTCCTTCTCTTATCTGCATAACTTTTCTGACGTGACTGGGCTGCTCTCATATTCTGCTGAATGATATGAACTTTCCTTTCGGCTTCCTCTACGAAGTCAATACCATAATACCTTCTTTCTCCGGGCTCAATCCAGTTTAACGGTGTTCTACACTTTCGGCCATACAGAGCCTCAAAAGGTGCCATCTTGATACTCTCTTGATAGCTGTTATTGTATGAGCACTCTGCTAATGGTAACCATGACTCCCATGAACCTCTGGAAGACAACACACAGGCTCTTAACATATCTTCTAGAACAGCATTAACTCTCTCAGTTTGACCATCTGTTTGAGGATGATAGGCAGTGCTACGAATCAGACTAGTCCCCAAACCTTTGTGCAAGTGCTCCCAAAAGTGAGCAGTGAACTGCGACCCTCTGTCAGACACTATAGTCTTTGGTATGCCATGCAACCTTACAATCTCCGCAATATACTTCTCAGCATATTGAGGTGGTCTATATTCCGTTTTGACAGGCAGAAAGTGGGCTGTCTTAGTAAGACGATCCACAATTACCCAAATGGAATCGTGACCTTTTTGAGTAGTGGGTAGACCCGTGATAAAATCCATACTTATGTCATCCCACTTCCAACTCGGTACTGACAAAGGTTGTAGCATTCCGGCAGGCTTCATGTGAATTGCTTTTACTCTACAACATGTGTCACATCTGGCTACATACGCTGCAATTTCCTTCTTCATTTTGGTCCACCAATAACGAGGTCTTAGTTCTTGATACATTTTACTGCTGCCAGGATGAATAGACAACTTAGAGAGATGAGCTTCATCCAAAATTTTATTCTTAAGCTCTCTATCCTTTGGAACAACAAGACGGTTGTCGAACCACAACACATCCTGCTCATCCACCCTGAAGTGTTTCGAGGGTTCTTCTTGAATCTTCTTTTTGATGTGGAATATCCCCTTGTCTGTTTTCTGACCTTCTATAATCTTACTCTCCAAGGAACAACTGACCTGAATACTTTGTAGCACGGCAGGGTGCATTAGATCGAAACCATCTTCAAGTAAGGGTTGCACATTCATACAATGTGACTTTCTGCTTAAAGCATCAGCTACCACATTGGCTTTCCCAGGGTGATACTGTACATTCAAGTTGTAGTCTTTGATCAGTTCTAACCATCTCCGCTGTCTCATGTTCAATTCTGGTTGGGTGAAAATGTACTTGAGACTCTTATGATCGGTGAAAATATTGCACACATTACCCAGCAGATAGTGTCTCCAAATCTTTAAGGCATGCACAACAGCGGCAAGCTCAAGATCATGTGTCGGATAATTGATTTCATGTTTTCTCAACTGTCGGGAGGCATAAGCAATTACTCTTCCTTCTTGCATTAGCACACACCCTAATCCTGTTTTTGATGCGTCGCAGAACACATCAAAAGGTTTCTCGATGTCGGGTTGTGCAAGAACTGGAGCAGTGGTCAACAGTTTCCGCAAGGTATGGAAAGCTGTCTCACACTCCTCTGTCCACGCAAACTTGTGATCTTTCTGTAACAGACTTGTCATAGGCTTGGCAATCTTCGAGAAGTCTGGGATAAAACGGCGATAGTAACCCGCTAACCCTAGGAAACTTCTGACTTCTGACACTGTGGTTGGAGTCTTCCAATCCATAACCTCTTGCACTTTACTCGGATCTACAGAAACTCCATTCTCAGATAGGATATGACCGAGGAAAGGAACTTTCTTCAACCAAAATTCACATTTGCTGAACTTAGCATATAACTTATGATCTCTCAACCTGGTCAAGACAATTCTCAGATGCTCTTCATGACCTTTCTCGTTTTCAGAGTATACTAGAATGTCATCAATGAAGACAACTACAAACTTGTCCAACTCTGGCATGAAAACTGTATTCATCAGATACATAAAATATGCAGGAGCATTTGTTAGTCCAAATGACATAACAAGATACTCGTACAACCCGTATCTGGTAGAAAAGGCGGTTTTCGGAACATCTTGAGGTCTAATCTTTATCTGATGATACCCAGACCTTAAGTCTATCTTGGAGAACACTCTGGCTTTAGCTAACTGATCAAACAGAACATCAATATGAGGCAAGGGATATTTATTCTTGATAGTTACAGCGTTAAGAGGTCGATAATCCACACACATCCT
The DNA here is from genome assembly GCA_038087645.1 of Saccharum hybrid cultivar R570. Classification (NCBI taxonomy): domain Eukaryota; kingdom Viridiplantae; phylum Streptophyta; class Magnoliopsida; order Poales; family Poaceae; genus Saccharum; species Saccharum hybrid cultivar. Next base: position 4,728,409 of record JAQSUU010000368.1, read on the forward strand.
GAGAGTACCCTCTTTCTTTTTCTTTACAAACAAGGCAGGACATCCCCATTCAGACTTACTTGGACGAATAAACCCCTTTTTTAACAACTCTTCCAACTGTTTCTTCAACTCAGCTAACTCATCCGGAGGCATCCGATAAGGTCTCCTCGAAATTGGAGCTGTCCCGGGGATCAACTCGATTCCAAACTCAACATCTCTGTCTGGAGGAAGGCCAGGCAACTCGTCTGGAAACACATCCGGGAACTCACATACTACTGGGATCTGGTGGATAGGAACAACTTCCATGGCACAGGTCACACTCACAAGATCTGTTCTTTTAGGCAATGGTACTTGAAAAGTACCCTCTGCCTGGGGATCTTTAAGGGTAAGCATCCTACTGCTTGTATCTATGACTGCTTCCCAGTCTTTCATCCAGTTCATTCCTATTATTACATCCAAAACTAGTCCAGGCATAACTACCAGGTTCACTCGGAACTTCCGACTACCTAACTCAAGGGTTGCCCCTCTAACCATCTTATTGGTTAACACATCAGCTCCTGCTGAACTTATGCGATAACCATAACTCAATTCTGTGCATAGCTGTTCATGCTTCCGTGCAAATGCTTGACTCATAAAAGAATGCGAAGATCTAGAATCAAAAAGAACAACTGCAGGGTGATGGTTCACAAGAAACTTACCAGCAGTTACGGGCTCTCCCTCAGGAACTTCATCAATGGCGGTGTGGTGTACACGAGCATTGTAAGTCTGTTGCTTCTTTTTAGGCGGATAAGGGCAGAACTTTGAAAAGTGGCCTGGCTGACCACAGTTGTAGCAGGGCCCTTTCACTGTACCAGCAGACCCTATAGCTCCCTTGGAGTTGCTCTGTTCTGCAGCTGCGCTGGTCTTTGTTGGCGGCACTGCGATCTTGTACGGTTTCTGTGGCCCCTTGTAGTTCTGGGTTTTATGCTGCGGCGGCCTGAACCTCGCACCAGGTGCGGACGGACGATAAGATGAACGGTTGACAGGGACAACTCTGGACTGGGATGGTCCTGACTCGAACACTCTCTTGCGGTTCTTGGATGCGGTGTAAGCATTATTGTTCTTCTCTTGCTTCAAACAGTCACTGATAAAGTCGTTGAATCTGTTGCGGGTATTGGTACCCACATGCTTCATCATCTTCGGACTCAACCCTCTCTTGAAACTAGCAATCTTCTTTGCATCTGTGTCAACCATGTCTGGGGCATAGCGGCACAAGTTATTAAAGGCATGCAGATACTGTGTCACCGTCTTGGTACCCTGATTCAAGGCTAAAAACTCTCCAAGCTTCATCTCAACCAACCCTGGGGGAATATAAACTCCCTTAAAAGCTTCAGTGAAATCCCTCCAAGAGATCTGGGCATTAGGAGGAAAAGTACTGCGGTGATGCTTCCACCACATTCCTGCTGGTCCTTGTAACTGATGTGCAGCATACTCTACTTTCAGAACTTCTGTCATCCTTAACACACGGAACTTATCTTCCATAGTGTTAATCCATTCTTCGGCATCAAGTGGCTCTGCTGCTTCTTTGAAAATAGGTGGCCTCGTATCCATGAAATCCTTGAAACTGCTGTACTGGTTCACTCCATGGCCACCACCTTGATTATTTCCTCTTTGAACATTTTCCGCGATGGTACGCAGAAAATCTTCCATATTCCTCTGTGACTGCTCGGCATTGCGTTGACTTCCAAGGAACTGCGTGAAGAACATTTCTGCGGTAAGCGGCGGAGGAGGGGGCAAATGTGGTTCTGGACGTGGTTCCTGGTGGTTGACATTGTTGGCACCACTTCCACCAGCTCCTGCACCGTTGCCACCAGTCTCAGCGGCTTCGTACGTAGCACGACGAGTGTTGGCCATCTGCATATTTCAGCAACAAGCACAATTGAGTGAAGTTGTAAAATTGTGTCCGAAGGAACAATCATGCCATACTGAATTCATTGGAGAGAACAAGTCATACAAGAAAACAGAGGCGCAATAATTTCATTCCAATTGAACAACAGCACCAATTAAGTTACTTCAAAAGCAACATCGCGTTCCATACAACCATGTTGCCAGCATACATACACTGGACTTTTATACGTTCGGGTATCGCATACATAACCAAACTCCAAAGATCATCAGTCTCAAGGTCGAACAGGATACATCATGATACATGGAACCCAAAAGAAGGCCATCGCGTCACGCCTAGCTACTAACGCATGACACTATCCTACTCCTCGGGGCCATCGTCGATGTCGGAGGCGTCGCCATTGCTACCCTCAGCTGCAGCGTCGTCGTCGATGTCCATCTGAGCGGCGTTCGGAGGAGCATACGGGCCCATCCCGTTGTAGAGGGCATGGAACTCTTCATGCAAGTTGGCATTGTACCCTTCTAGCTCCTCGACCCTCTGCCTCAGAAGGTCTCTCTCGTTCCAGGCTTCATTCCTTTCTTGTACTAGCTGCTCCAACAAGCGATCTGCATTCCTGTTGGCCTGAGTCAGCCTCTGTACTTGCTGCATGGAACTCTCGCCTCTCTCGAGAGCTCGGTCCCGCTGCAAGCTCATATCAGCCAACTGCTCCTGCAAGCTAGCTATGGCACGCGCTTGCTTTTTCTTCTGCTTCCTTGCTTCCAGCCGATCATCACCACGTAGGCCAGTCAAGGTCCAATAGGTATTCTCCAGACCTTGGTATGCTCTGATGGCTGCATACATGGCACTCATGGTGTGATTGTCGCTAGCCAGTCCTTCACTGGGGCCTCTAACCAGGGCACTTCCTTGCGGCTGTACCCAAATGGCGTCGCGAGGATCATCTCTCGGGAAAGTACCGGCCAAAGCTGCTGCTAACTCATTGGGAAATCTGCTCATGATGTCTCGGATGACGCGAAAAGCTGCGCCCTCTGCACCCTCGACTGGAGTGCGTCCTTCGAACTCCAAATGCCAACCATCCCATTCTGGCGCATCACCAAGAGCAGGGACGGTGATCTCTACCACAGCAAGTCCATTTTCAGCTAGCTGGCTCTCGCTCCAAGAGTAAACTGGCTCTTGTCCCTCCGGGTACCCCACATCATGGAGCACTCTCCAAAGCAAGGTGGGCATGCCAAACTCGCTTAGAAAAGTGTCCGTGTTGCGGTGCTCCCGCGGGGCTAGCTGACGACGGGGTGCTCTTCCTCCAGTGGACTTGCGGGCAGTCTGCTTCGTGCGGGCCATCTGTAGCACAAGTTTTAAATTACCCGGTGAGAACATATTTTAGTTGAGGTCACTTTTATCGAAATGGAATAATCCTTTTATAAGGGGAGGAATGCATGCCATGAATGGAATGCACAAACAATATGATGCATGCACGAGTCTTACGTTCTCACAAACTTAGGAAAAAAAAAATATCTAACGGTGAATTCGGTGGCATACAACGATTTCTCATATACGTAACTAATTCGGTCTACACGATACGCTGTTATGTACCTGCAGAAAACTCATTTCAGCCCATTCCCCATGAATGCATGAAAGCAGTAAACCTACCTACACGCTTTACACGAATCCCCAGATGCGTGTACAATGGTAGCGACTACCCAAACACATCGTCCTATTGACGGCATCGCCTCAACGGACGGAACACCCACACATGCGACACTTTTATAAAAACATGTGTAAAACATGTAATTATCCAAGTATCATATAAGCACTTTCCCTAGATCGGCGGTGTATCCGATCATGCTCTCACAACTCACACTTACCGAAGCGTAGAGGTAACTGATCCATACATTACCACTCAATTAAGTGGCACTCATACAATAGCACGCCGTATGAGCAACGAAAAAGAAATATGGTGCAGAACCCCAAGTTAGTACTTAAATAGCCACCTAGAGTCCTTAACTGGGCATACAGGATATGACCACTGGCACACCTTTTAGTTTTAAAATCACACTTTTTAAACAGGGTTTTGGTTTAAATACACTTACGAACAGTAATTACGCTAAACCATGCTCCGATGCCAGCTGTAACAGAACCGCCCAATTATACGAGATTAAGTAAGAAAATCATCCAACGGATGGACAATTTACCAAACTTAAGCCCGTATAACCCGGTAGTCCGTGAAATCTCGACGGATTTCAAACCATTTCACATCACAGCCAAGATCGTAATAAGTTCAGCGATTACCTTCATAAGTTACACAGCAGTTTGCGGCACAAAATACATCGGAGTTTAAACATAGTTATTACAAACCAGTTTCAAATAAAGTAGCGGAAGCATTAGTTCAAAGCACACACACACACACACACATCTTTTTCCAAAATACAGTGCCAGCTCGCGATCATCTCCCACAAAAGCATCAGGCGAGGAGTAGTGAGTGACCATTGCCCATGGTCCTAGGCTTCGCCCATCGCAGGGTAGAGACAGTTGATACAATAACCATAGTACATCTGTCCATCTGCAACAAGTGGGAACAAAGCCCTGAGTACGAGAAGGTACTCAGCTAGACTTACCCGACAGAACCAAAACAAAAGACTCCAAGGATCATGATAGGCTTTTTGGTGGGGTAGCTGACTCATTTGCAAGAAAAGCATTTTTAGCTTAGCAAATCATTTACAAAAGCATGTCATCTTCTAAATCTTTATTCTCCTGTCAACTATATTTGCACTTTATGCTAAAGTAACCATGTAATTAAGCAAGCAAGGATTACCATTGATATTTGACAATAATTACCATGTCATTTTCTCATAACTATCCAAGTGTTGTATCCATATTACTACGATGAAGTAACTCAAGTCAAGTGTTCACTATCCAGTGAACGATGGCGATTCGAATCGATTATTGACCAGCTGGTAATTTATTCCTCACACAAACCTCACTCACCCGCTAAAGTGAGGTATTGGTCCCCGAGTCAACCATTCAGGTAAAGTCGCGAGCTTGCCAGGAACCACATGTACCCGGGGGCCGCCCGACTGCTCTTTGGCCTTATCATCGCGCCCCCGTTTCCTGCCACTACTGCTCCGGTACAGTGCGTTGCGGGCAATCTACTCGGCCCGAATAATCTCCCGGCTTCGCGGTCGAAAGGTACTTTATCCGGCCAGCTAAATGTGAGGCATGCGTTCAACATGACCCGAGGCCCGACATCGGACGGTCCTTAATCGACACAGACGGAAGACACTACAGTCCAGAACCCTGCAAGCTTCCGCCCGGTCTCACATTCATTTCCACACTGAGTTATTCTCACATGACATCTCTTTCACAAAACCAGGTAATCCCCTATAGCTCGCGGATGACAGGCAATCACCCGACTTCTACCGGTCTAAGCAAGCTAAGCAAGTATTGACCGTGGATACCAGGGTGACAAGGATCGGGTAAAACAAGGTGGAACAAGGTATAATGCAGCAACGTTTGCAAACAACTCCTAAACTTAATGCATCAGATTAAGTAAAATTAATAAATAATTATTTGCAAACCGGGGAGAAATGCTCCGGGGCTTGCCTCGCTCGAAGGAGCTGGGACGATGATCGGGGCACTCCGGAAGCTCTTCACCGGACTCCTCTTCTGCTTCTGCTGGCTCCGGCTCCTCGGGCTGCTCCTCTGCGTCCTCGGGAACAACTGCCGGAACCACTTCCTGCGATCCTGTATGATGCAGAAGTATGAGTGCAACATGCATAGGTGAAATGCAGAAGTGACATGAGATGATGAAGATGCGGAATGCATACGGTGTAATGAATGTATTATGTCATCGGATTATGTGGAACTTATGACTCTTCTACAAGGTAGTCAACATCATCCAAGAACATGTACTCGGAAACTACCAACACTAGTTCCTACCATGCGAGAGTATTTGAAAAATCGAGAGGCTTCAAAGATACACCAAAGTATAGTTTACTAACTATTTTTGCATTAAAGAATAAATAGAAACCCTAATTAGTCCTAAGGTTGAACAGCAACACATATTTTAGTAGCTCAGAAAAATCTCATAAAATTACAGTGGGTTACTAATATCAAGAATAGCTTGTCATAAAATTTTTACTGCATTTGGATAATTAGAACTTACTATACAAAAATAACAAAATATGGCCTCAAATAGATATTTAAAATACTTTACATTATGAAAAGTATCAAACAACAGATTTAGGAATTTTCCTACTATCTATTACCTAAACAAACACTATAGAAAAATTATCACTTGCATGTTTTATTCAAATTTATTTAAATAACAAAAATAACAATTATTGGTAACAAAAAGCATTTGAACTGCAACTACAAATTTTTATACAGAACACCCAAGATATAAAATTTCCCTAGAAAGTACATGACACAAAAAGATTAATAAATTTGGAATCATATTTTTCTGACTTTTCTAGGATTTATTAAGTATTTATCAAGAAAATAGCCATTTTACTATTTAATTATAAACTCTACAGAAAAGTACATCAAATATGACATGCAACAATTTTATACCATAGATCTGGTCCCAAAGAGTCCATAGAAATTTGTTTCATCAAATTTTGAGCTAAAATGAGCAAGTTACAATTTTTCCAAAGCATTTATACATTTTCTGAAAATCAATTTCAAAAACCATTTAAAACAAACGGATAGAAACCGCTACGTGCACCCGGCACCGAGCACACACGCGCGCGAGAGGAGACCGACAGGCGGGACCCAGTGGGTCAACTGGCCCCACTGGTCAGACGCACGGGGGGGGGAGAAAGGCGTTGGCCGGTGGATCTCGCCGCCGGTGAGCTCGCCGGCGGTGAGGTCACCAACACCGGATTCCTCTCGGAAAGGCGAACCTAACGCACTAGCTTAGGGCACCGGAGGGGTTCCCGAGCGAGCGAGGCGGCGAGCATGGCGGGACGGTGGTGCGGCTCGCCGGCGACACGCCGGTCCCGGTCATGGCACGGGCAGATTTGGAGCGCACCGGATCCGCGGAAACAAGGCGAATGCGATGGTACAAGGAATTTGAGGAAGGAGGGGAAAGAAGGGCTCCACCCACGGGAGCACGAGCTCGGCGACCATGGCGCCGCCGCACAAAGGCGAGCTCGTCGCGACCTTACCCTGGGGAAAACAAGGACGAAACCGTGCGCACGGGACGGAGGAGGTCCAGGCGGAGCTGAAGGCGGATGCTATCGGCAAATGGCGCTGCGGTGGCGGAGCTAAACGCCGGCGAACGCGGGCAACGGCGTGCGGTGAGCGTGGACTCCGCCCGGCTTGCTGCTGCGGTGGAGGGCGAGCGCGCGGACGCGGAGAGGAGCGGGGGACTGCGGAGATGAAGGGGGAGACAGTGCGTGCCCAGGTGGAGATCAAGGCGAGCCTGAGGCTACACGCGGCCGCTTCGACGGCGCATGAACGCCACGCGGCGGGCGCGCTCTGCCGGAGCGCCAGCGCGCGCGGGCGAGGGCGCGGGCGGAGGAGGGAGACGGGTGGTCGCGGGCCGGGCCGCCTGCATCGCGCGGGCGCGCGCGCGCGCGGAACTGCGCGGGCCGATTCGGCCAGCGGGCCGAATCCGGGGCGGCGGCCTGCTAAGGCGAAATTCGGTTTTTTTGATTTTCCAAATTCAAATTTAAATGCAATTCAGACTTCAAACTACATTTTGAACAAGAAGAAGACATTTTCTGGAATTGACCCAAAAATAAAAGTTGCTCAGAAATAAATTCTCTACAACTTTGATTAAGGGGCCAACTGAAAATTCTTAATAGATTTTGAATGGCAGAATAAAAGCTAAAATAGGAGATATTTTTGAATATTTTTAATAAATATTTTTGAACAAGTTTTTGACAAAATTTGAGTCATCTAGTTGCTCCAAAGATTGAACTAGGGTTCCAAGTGATGAAAAATTATAGTTGCAAGATTTTTGATATAATGTGATTATCATATTAATATATTTCATCACCTAAATCATTTTCAAGCTTTTATTTGATTTAAATTGTAACATTATCACACATGATTATGATGTCATGAAATGCCATGCAATATGATTGCCATGCAAAAATGCATTGCGCAACACCGGAGTGTTACAGAAACCTTTCGGCCCCTTTCTTGGTCTCTAGTAGTATTTTGTTTGTTTCTTCAAGTGGCTTCGAGAGTGTTTTGATTAGTCTGTGTTAGTTTGATTTTCCATCACAAGGAAATAATATTCAGCATATCCAAGTAATACTAGTCAAATATGTAGCTGCTACTTCTCTATTTATGTATGCTACCCCTATCATGGATGCAGCTTTGTAAATATTTAAGTTTGGTTCATCTATGGAAATGTAATATCAGACTTCTTTATCTGGAATGATAAGTATATATAAATGCATGCGATGTTCTAAAGATATCAATGTATGGTACTTTTGAATTGAAATTGTCTCTATTGCCTTTTGTCACTGAATTTAGTTTAAAAAAATACCAACAAATTTGTGAACTTCTGTACTTCAATCAGAAAATTGGGCTATAATGAGCTAAATGATACTGTCATAATGTGCAAGCCAAGGAGCATGTAAAGCAAGCATGCTTTTTGTTCAAGTTGTGAAAGAAAGCATCAGCAATTTGGTACTTGAACCAACAGATGGGGCTAAAATGATCCAAATGGTTCAGTTTTGGAAAGGATATATCTCAGGTTGAAGCCTTACAAGGAAAGTTAGCGACATGAAGCTAATAAAGTGAGTAATGGCTGACTGACATTCACAGAACCAGTAGGAAATAAGAGCTCTTTCTTAATGGAGTATGCACGGACAATAGTGACATGCATGACGAGTTACCTGACACAAAACTACATTCATATGCTAATTCAGTAATTCACCAAAGAGAAAGTGGACCACCAGGCTATAAAATCACAGTAGCAATGCGAGTCACTACGTCTGCAAAGTCAACCTAGATAGCTGACCCATACTTGGTAGCTGACTTGGGTCAGGGAGGCATGGCAAATCTGACACCCATGGGTTGGGGAGAACCGGTTGATAGTCTGATAACCACGGGTTGGGGTGAACCACCAGTTGGCAATCTGAGCCCATTGGATGGGGAATACCAGCCAATCTGACACTACTTGGGGAGGCCAGGCCAATCAAACACCCGAGGTAGTCTGGGCTGGGGAGCCTAGTCTTCCAACATATGGGGTAATAGCAACTCCGGCTGGGACGCACAGATGGGGTAATAGTAACTCCGGCTGGGATGCACAGATGGGGTAATAGCAACTCCGGTTGGGACGCTCCTTTGGAGCAGATGAGATGGCACGGATGGAGCACAAACCATTACTGCACACCAAATAACTTCCATGGTAGTGGATCACCCAAAAATTGGGACCAGCAGGAAGTGGATCTGGGCCACATGTCATCTGGGACTAGAAGGAAGCTGATCGACGGCGGCGGCGGCAGTGGCACATATTGGAATGGTGGCTGTGGCAACAGGAACAATAACTGCCAAGAGAAGTGAATGTGAGATAATCCTTTCCACTTTATAAAATATCACTTCATATTGTTTGATCCAGGCTCTGAAGAACTAGAGTTTTTTTGAGGGAACAAGAACTAGAATCTTCATGAGGGGCTTCCTGCATGAATCTTTCTCGATCTCTCTCAATGGACTTACCTGAAAGTGTCAAACAAGGTGAATCATTATACACAGTGTATCAAGCATAAGTTGAAAGAGAGGTGCATGATGAGGCAGAGACATACATTCTGGGCATCATAAGCACATATCAAGCTTATCCGTTTTCCCACATCATTGGAAACTTCCACTTTCTGCACATGTGTAAAATAGTGATGAACCAACAATGTAGATAAAATGAATGAACTAGAGGGGATCAGGAAGTCAGAACAGTCTATCATGAACATTTAAATTATAAACAAGTCAATATTTAGGTCTCGCAAGCCCCCGCGTTGTCTCCCCACGCAGGGGACTCCAGGGGACCAAACCCTAGCCGCCACCCCTTCCCCTCTCTCCTGCCGCACCGCCACCGGAGCTGGCCGCCGGTAGGTCCATGTGACTCGCTGGGATCGCGGCGGCTACGGTGAGCTGGCGGCGTGGCCTTGCTCGAGACGCATGGGGCTCGGTGGGGCCGCTTGGCCATGGCTGCGGCGGTGTTAGCCTGAGCTCGGGCTAGCGCAAGGGGCCTGCGGTGGCGACATCTCCTTCTCTTTCCCTCTGCTGTCCCCTTTCTCCTTGCGTGCAGTGCCGCTGGCATCGGCCTAGGCTGCTTTAGGGCTTGGGTGGCCAGATCTGGTGCCCTGGTAGCTGGATCTGGCACTCCCAGGTCGAGGGGCGTCATCAATGGTGGCAGCCATGGTTGTAGTATGAATCCCCCAAAACACAAGAAGCATGGCAAGCCCCCCATCAGGCATGATACCACATCCTTGCGCTAGATCCACTTGGTAGGCACATCGTTCTATTGACACTTCTTCCAATTCCTCTGGGCTGGCCACACTGTGGGAGGTCATTGTCGGAGTTGGACTCGTCCAAGATGTATTGCAACCGCCGCTTATCTGGCCACATGCGCAGCTGCTCCACAAGGTTGCTCATCATCGCCAAGAGGTATTCAACATATTCATTGAATACCCATTATTTTTACTGATCAACCAATTACATATGTTAAAAACAAGGGTTGAATCAATACATTTGTTTACCTTTTTGTAACAGCCAAAAATTCTAAAATTTAGAAATAAGGAATTTCAAATAATTTAGATAGTGATTAATGGGGAATTAAAATTTTTTTAAAAAAATTATTATTTGGTGATGCATTCATGCTGTTGCATTTATTTTATTTTGTGGTGTGGACTTTATTTTATTTTGATTTGGATTTGAAAAATTCTATTTGGAATAGTTTGGTAAATAAGCAAATAAAGAAAAGAAAGAAGAAAAAAAAGAAAACCGCTTACCTTCTTACCTGGCAGCCGACCGCCTGGCCCGATGGCCTGCTCTCCCGAGCCGGCGCAGTGGGCCGCTGCCCCGTTTTCCTCCGCGCCTGCGACCGCGTGGGCCGGCCCAGCAGACGAGCAGCCGAGCCAGCCCGAGCAGCCGAGCCAGCAGTCGCGCCCTCTCTTGGTCGCTGACCGGTGGGGCCCAGTTGTCGGTCGTCTTCCTCCTCCCGTGTTCGAGCTGGACTCCGAACCGGAGTACCACCGACCGTCCTTCTCGCGATTTCCGGGAAATCTTACTCGAACACGGCAACTTGAAGCTATAAATAGGTTGCATAGGTCTTCTAGTTCCCGTTTTTCATCTAAACCATGAACTCTACTGCGAGAAAACGAGGTTTAGGGTTTGAGGTTGTTGACGGATTTCGGTTGAGCGCGGGTGAGGCTTTCGGGTGAAGTTGAGGCCGTTTTCATCGTATTGGCGAGTCCGCACTCTTCTACTCTACCTTCTCATGCTTTTCTTTTGGTTGGAGAGGTTTCGAATCGAGCTTTTGAAGCTTTCCGTGAGCCGGCAATGGCGCCGCCGTTCTTCCCGAGCCGCGTCTCATTCTCAAGCCGTCGTAGCTTCCCTAGATCGCATAGATGGGTTCGCGGTGATCTCCTCTTCCGATTGGGGTCGGATGCGTGGTGAACCATGGTCTAGATGGGGAGAGCCGCCATCTCCGGCGAGGTGGAGCACGCCGGCCATGGGGAGCCGCCGGCCGGACATGAAGAGGGTGACCGGTATGAGCACTGTAGACTTGATGATGAACACGAGCCGTCCAAATCGAGATCAACGGCCCAGATTAGAACTTACCCCTTCGCGGGTAAATTTGTTAAAGAGACCCTCAGCTTTTTAGTAATCAACCCGCGATCCTTAGCGCAATATCTTGAATCTGTTTTCGTGTTTTGAAAACGTATTTTCTACCGGTTTATTCAAAAATACGTTTTCAGGAAATTACAGTTTTGCCACTAGAATTGTTTTGGTCATAAAATCTTCGTTTTAACTCCGATTTGATCCGTTCAAGTTGCGTTAGGTTCGTATTTGCGAGCTCTACATGTTGGTAGTATTGTACAGTAGGTTTGTGATAATTTATTTTCGAGTTTATATTAAAGTAATTATTTATATATAGGAAATCTTAGAAAATTCATAACTTTCACGTTTTAACTCCGAATTTGGTGATCTTTATGTCTGTGTGATCATAGTAACGTGTAGAAGAGTTTTATAAACTTTTATTACTGTTTTGTTATTGTTGGTGTACTGTTCTAATTGTATCTCTTTGTTTGCTTCATGTATGTTTGATTGGATGCATGTGTGTTGTTGATTGTTGATCGAGTATAGACGGTGAGCAATTTCTTGACGATCAGAAGTATTATTTTGAGCCAGACCAGTAGTATCAACAGGAAAGCTTTGATCAAGGCAAGTATAACATGGGACCATCCTTGTTACCTATTCACTGAAATTATTATACATATGCATGTGTCTTCCTTGACAACCATAGAGATTATAACTTAGCTATTGATATCTTGTTTCCTTGTCACCTATGGGTTATGCATTTGGGTAGCTACTGCTAGCGCTTAATTATGAACAATGATCTTGTAATTTGACTAATGGATTATGCAATCAACCAATTAAGATGATTTTATTACTGTTGAAAAGGGGGCTAGAGCAAGGGGTTATATTGTTGCTCTGGTTTCTCTCCGTAAGGACTTACTTGTAAGTGATAACCGGGACATACAGTACAGCTGTGAGGGCTATATGGCTCTGGCTCTAGTTGTTCAAGAGACCTTTTCTAGCTTGTTAGAGGTTACCTTAAATGGCGTAAGAATGGCTTGCCACGTTGGGTGTAGTGCGAGCCCCTGGCCTAGTGTGTATAGGCTGCGGTTGTTGTGCCACAGGGAAGGGGGGTTCTACATCTGCCTGCCGAGTGAATCTAATGGCCCTAACTTGTTAGACGAACTTTTGAATGACTTTATATGGTCTCTGATGTTTTGGGCCTTGCAAACCCATGCATTTGGAAATCATGACTCATAGTGAAAGTGTACACCTCTGCGCAGAGTTAAAACTGGTATACTAGCCGTGCTCACGGATACGAGCGGCCTTGGAGATTCTTACAGAATAGTTGATCACCATTGTTATATCATGCTTAATTATTGTTGATTATTATTACGCTCATGTTAATGCTATTCATTATCCTTATTACAATTGATCATTGATTCATTAATGGGATTTGGATTACCTTGATGCAACTCAATTGCTAATTATATGATGATTAAAAGCTAAATGCAGTTAAACAGTGTCTAGCCTTTTTGAGCCTCATGAACCCTATGTTATATTTGTTGAGTTCGACATGGACTCACTCTTGCTATTTCCCCAACACTCCAGTGTGTAATAAGATGCTACTCGGAAAAAGGACAAAGGTGTAGTGGAGTTTCCAGAAGACTAGTAGAAGTGCTAGGCATATGTTACCCCCAGTCAGCCGTCCCTGAGAAGAATGGAGCCCGAAGTTTAGTCACCGTGCCGCGATACTCTGATGTAAGTGTTAATATAGCTATGTATACGTTATATAATAACATTGTTTCTGATATTTTTTTCATTCTGGCATATGTGTGGACTTCCTGGGCACACATATGATTAGCCTGGTTTTGTTCTTTAAAAAAACCGGGTGTGACAGAGTGGTATCAGAGCGGTGTTGACTGTAGGACGTATGCCAAGTAGCACTGGACGTATTCTAAAACTTATTTTACGATAAAACTATTTTGTCATCCCTTGACTCATTGATTTTGACTATTCCTCTTCCTTGTCCTGTTGTATCCTCTCCTTGATAGTTTTCCTTTGAGCTATTATTTCTTACTCCCTTGGATTTTGTTTTATGTTGTTATTACCAAAAGTTTTCTGATCTTACCTGGTTCAAAGATTCGATGGCTTTTCATCATCCATATTTTGTCTTAGGATGACCACCATTGTTGAAGAAGCATGTGTAGTACCGATAATGTGATGTGTGCTTGTTTTGCTTGATGTGTTGCTTGTGTGTTGTTCTTGTTCTCATGTTTCAAAGGTAGGCCTGGAAGGTATAAGTCTTGAGAAGTAGCTCGATCTATGTTAAGTGGGGTAGTGACATCTTGTATCTTACTTATCTTTCAATCGATCCTAATTCTTGCCATTTTCTCTTACACCGTTCCTGTTTACCCTTGGTTGTCATGCTACCTTATTAATCTCATCTTAATGGATGATCAACACATGAAGGACTTATCATTAGCAGCAAGCTTTAGAGAAAGTGTTGCCTTCAATGACATCGTCAGGTGAAACAAGATCTTTGTTAAGTGGGGTAGCATCTGCTATCAACAACAGCAAGTCCTGAATATCTCAAGCGACGAGGCATGAGGAGGTACGAAGAACTCAAGATCAAACCTTATCTTTCTTGTCATCTTTTGGCTATCCTCAATTCATGTCTTATATCTCATCAACACAAAGCAAAGAAGCATGAAGACTTGAAGATTAGTGTTATCTATCTCTCTAGTGTCTTTGAATCTCGTTTCTACCTTATCCTGTTTTTTTTATAGCAGTCTGTCTTTCTTAGCTTATATCTCTATTTTTGGATGCCCAAAAATCATGGATAAATTCTGGACAATAGTAGACTTCAATATCTTTCTCTGACCGTAAGAACCACCCTGATATCTATTATGGTTTGGGATTTATGAAAATCACAAGGCGACGCATCTGTGCTGTCAGCAATCTGGAATAGTTTCTGTTGTTCACAGTTTTCGACTACCTTAACTGCAGAATTTGGAGAAGTGTTCTATAAGAAAGTTGTAGTAAATTTGATAAGCTTTCCAACGGTATAAGCTACAATATCATTGGATTCGTAGAACTTGAGTTATAACTGTATTTCTACACTGCTATTTTTCTGCTCGCGAGGAAGTGCAGGTTACTTGTTCTTGCATATGCTCATGAGTCTCTTTGACATGATAGAAGGACACGATAGTAGTTATCACTCAGAAACAAATGCAAGCTATCCTTTAGTGTACTCTAGTTGATCTCTTCTTAAGAGGGTTTGTCGAACTAAAAGACGATACAAGATGGAGGTTTATATGTTCTATTTCGTCACCTGGAAGCATCAGCTATCTACATGGTTGTAAAGTCACTATCGAGCGCAAGTATCTTTTCTCAGAGTGGTAATCTGTTAGAACCATCTACAAGGATTGTAAGGGTCTAAAGGAGACATTTACAAAGTTGGTTTTGAGCTTGTGGCATCATCATTGCATAAGAGTTGCTGAAGGAAAAAGAACTTAAGGAGCAAGCTTATAGAGAGATTGACCAATTAAGGGCGGAGTTAGGTCATTCCAAGATTTATGAGAAGCTTAATTAGGAAATAGGAAAAATCCCTATGTAATAGGAACAATAGTAGTTGCGAGTTAATTTTAAGTTTGGATTGTTTTAAGAGTCAGTTTGTGGTGTGAACAATTGTATGATTGATGGATTGTTATTATGATAATGTGTGATTTGGATCTTTGTAATGTATGCTGGAGTTTTGTAGACAGGCCTACAAGTTCCATGGTTAAGAATATTAAGTTTGATCAAAATATATTAGTTGAATATGAGGTTAACTTAGTTCTGTCCTTTGCTGATTTTTAGATCAGTCTGGGATGTTTTAGAAATAACTTAAAATCCGTTCATGGGAAATTTAAGAAATTATACTGGAAATAATTAGACTTCTATATGTTTCCAACCCCGCAAGAATCACTCTAATATCTATTAAGAGCTAAGAGATATATCTATTCCAAGTTGGAGTTACTGCACAGTCTGAAATTCTGAAACAGTTACAGTTAAGTTCAGTTTTTGGCCAATTTATTGACAGAATTAGAAAAAGGGTTGTGAATAAAAGTTGTAGATAATTTTGTAAGCTTTCCAACCATGTAAAGATCATCTGAATTGGACGTCTGTAGCTCGAGATATAACAGTTTTACTGAGTTACTGAAATTGGAATTTGCACAGAGAAATCAGATTTTGCTTATCTATTGAATTGGAAACCACCTATTGATGTTAGCGAGATTCGTAGTTTCTTGGGATTAGCTGGATATGACAGACGGTTCATTAAAGGGTTTTCTAAACTTGCTAAACCTATGACATCTCTGTTAGAGAAGAATGCCAAGTTTGTGTGGTCAGATAAATGTCAAGCTAGTTTTGAGGAATTAAAGAAGAGGTTGACTACAGCGCCTGTTTTGGTTTTGCTAGATTTGAGTAAGAAGTTTTCTATTTATTGTGATGCTTCTCGTCAAGTTTTGGGATGTGTTCTTATGCAAGAAGGCAGAGTTGTGGCTTATGCATCTAGACAGTTGAGAAAGCATGAGTTGAATTATCCTACACATGATTTGGAGTTAGCAGCTGTAGTTCATGCTTTAAAGATTTGGAGACATTATTTGATTGGACATAAGAGTGATATATACACTGATCATAAGAGTTTGAAGTATATTTTCACTCAGTCAGATCTGAATTTGAGGCAACGCAGATGGTTAGAGTTGATTAAGGATTATGATATTGAGATACACTATCATCCTGGTAAGGCTAATAAAGTAGCTGATGCCCTTAGTAGGAAAAGTTATGCCAATGAGATACGGACGTTGTCTATGACTAGTGAGTTATGTGCTGAATTTGAATATTTGAATTTGGGAATTGTTACTAATACAATGGAACTAGTGATAGAGCCTATTTTAGAGTAAGAAATTTACAAGGGTCAGTTGAAGGATGAGAAACTAAAGAAGATAGCGGAAGATATAGTTATTGGTAAGTCACCAGGGTTTTCGAATGGATGATAATGGAATTTTGTGGTTTGGAAAGAGGCTGTGTGTATCTGAGGATCAAGTTGTTCGACAGGCAATTCTTAGCGAAGGTCATGAGTCAGCTTATTCCATTCATCCTGATAGTACTAAGATGTATTTGGATCTGAAACAGAAATATTGGTGGGTTGGATTAAAGCGAGATGTGGCTGAGTATGTGGCATTGTGTGACACTTGTCAGAGGGTGAAAGCAGAGCATCAAAGACCTGCTGGATTGTTGCAACCAATGAAGATTCCTGAATGGAAGTGGGAGGAAGTTGGTATGGACTTTATAGTAGGGTTACCGCGTACTCAGAGAGGTTATGATTCTATTTGGGTGATAGTGGATAGATTGACTAAAGTTGCTCATTTTATACCAGTCAAGACTAAATTACACGGGAGTATAATTAGCTACCTTGTATATAGAAAGAATAGTATGTTTGCATGGAGTTCCAAAGAAGATTGTATCTGATCGAGGATCGCAGTTTACGTCGCACTTTTGAAAAGCTGTACATAAATCATTGGGAACAAAATTGAATTTTAGTACGACATATCATCCACAGACAGATGGACAGACTGAAAGGACCAACCGGGTATTAGAGGATATGTTGAGAGCTTGTGCATTGCAATATGGAACTAGTTGGGATAAGAGTTTGCCTTATGCAGAATTCTCTTACAATAACAGTTATCAACAGAGTCTTAAGATGGCACCGTTTGAAGCTTTGTATGGACGTAAGTGTAGAACTTCATTGCTTTTGGGATCAGACAGGTGAATCTTAGGTGTTTGGTACAGATGTTCTTAGAAACGCAGAAGATCAAGTGCGAGTGATTCGTGAGAATTTGAGAGTAGCACAGTCTCGTCAGAAGAGTTATGCTGATAATAGGAGAAGAGATCTAGTTTTTTTAGGTAGGTGATTATGTCTATTTGAAGGTGTCACCTATGAGAAGTGTGAAGAGGTTTAACATGAAAGGTAAACTAGCACCAAGGTATGCTGGACCATTTAAAGTTATTGCTAGACGTGGAGAAGTTGCTTATCAGTTGGAGTTGCCTAAGAATTTATCTGGAGTGCATGATGTGTTTCATGTTTCACAACTTAAGAAGTGTTACGGGTGCCTGAGGAGCAGATACCTTTAGAGAAATTGACTGTTAAAGAGGATCTTACTTATGAAGAATTTCCAATCAAGATTTTAGAAACTGCTGAGAGAGTTACTCGAAGTCGGATTATTAAGATGTGCAAGGTTCAGTGGAATCGATATTCAGAGGCAGAGGCAACTTGGGAAAGAGAGGATGAATTGAGGAAATCATATCCGCAGTTGTTTGAGTAAGCAGTCCAATCTCGAGGACGAGATTCTTTTAAGGGGGTAGAATTTGTAACACCCAAAAATTCTAAAATTTAGAAATAAGGAATTTCAAATAATTTAGATAGTGATTAATGGGGAATTAAATTTTTTTTAAAAAAATTATTATTTGGTGATGCATTCATGCTGTTGCATTTATTTTATTTTGTGGTGTGGACTTTATTTTATTTTGATTTGGATTTGAAAAATTCTATTTGGAATAGTTTGGTAAATAAGCAAATAAAGAAAAGAAAGAAGAAAAAAAAAGAAAACCGCTTACCTTCTTACCTGGCAGCCGACCGCCTGGCCCGATGGCCTGCTCTCCCGAGCCGGCGCAGTGGGCCGCTGCCCCGTTTTCCTCCGCGCCTGCGACCGCGTGGGCCGGCCCAGCAGACGAGCAGCCGAGCCAGCCCGAGCAGCCGAGCCAGCAGTCGCGCCCTCTCTTGGTCGCTGACCGGTGGGGCCCGGTTGTCGGTCGTCTTCCTCCTCCAGTGTTCGAGCTGGACTCCGAACCGGAGTACCACCGACCGTCCTTCTCGCGATTTCCGGGAAATCTTACTCGAACACGGCAACTTGAAGCTATAAATAGGTCGCATAGGTCTTCTAGTTCCCGTTTTTCATCTAAACCGTGAACTCTACCGCGAGAAAACGAGGTTTAGGGTTTGAGGTTGTTGACGGATTTCGGTTGAGCGCGGGTGAGGCTTTCAGGTGAAGTTGAGGCCATTTTCATCGTATTGGTGAGTCCGCACTCTTCTACTCTACCTTCTCATGCTTTTCTTTTGGTTGGAGAGGTTTCGAATCGAGCTTTTGAAGCTTTCCGCGAGCCGGCAATGGCGCCACCGTTCTTCCCGAGCCGCGTCTCGTTCTCAAGCCGTCGTAGCTTCCCTAGATCGCATAGATGGGTTCGCGGTGATCTCCTCTTCCGATTGGGGTCGGATGCGTGGTGAACCATGGTCTAGATGGGGAGAGCCGCCATCTCCGGCGAGGTGGAGCACGCCGGCCATGGGGAGCCGCCGGCCGGACATGAAGAGGGTGACCGGTATGAGCACTGTAGACTTGATGATGAACACGAGCCGTCCAAATCGAGATCAACGACCCAGATTAGAACTTACCCCTTCGCGGGTAAATTTGTTAAAGAGACCCTCAGCTTTTTAGTAATCAACCCGTGATCCTTAGCGCAATATCCTGAATCCGTTTTCGTGTTTTGAAAACATATTTTCTACCGGTTTATTCAAAAATACGTTTTCAGGAAATTACAGTTTTGCCACTAGAATTGTTTTGGTCATAAAATCTTCGTTTTAACTCCGATTTGATCCGTTCAAGTTGCGTTAGGTTCGTATTTGCGAGCTCTACATGTTGGTAGTATTGTACAGTAGGTTTGTGATAATTTATTTTCGAGTTTATATTAAAGTAATTATTTATATATAGGAAATCTTAGAAAATTCATAACTTTCACGTTTTAACTCCGAATTTGGTGATCTTTATGTCTGTGTGATCGTAGTAACGTGTAGAAGAGTTTTATAAACTTTTATTACTGTTTTGTTATTGTTGGTGTACTGTTCTAATTGTATCTCTTTGTTTGCTTCGTGTATGTTTGATTGGATGCATGTGTGTTGTTGATTGATGATCGAGTATAGACGGTGAGCAATTTCTTGACGATCAGAAGTATTATTTTGAGCCAGACCAGCAGTATCAACAGGAAAGCTTTGATCAAGGCAAGTATAACATGGGACCATCCTTGTTACCTATTCACTGAAATTATTATACATATGCATGTGTCTTCCTTGACAACCATAGAGATTATAACTTAGCTATTGATATCTTGTTTCCTTGTCACCTATGGGTTATGCATTTGGGTAGCTACTGCTAGCGCTTAATTATGAACAATGATCTTGTAATTTGACTAATGGATTATGCAATCAACCAATTAAGATGATTTTATTACTGTTGAAAAGGGGGCTAGAGCAAGGGGTTATATTGTTGCTCTGGTTTCTCTCCGTAAGGACTTACCTGTAAGTGATAACCGAGACATACAGTACAGCTGTGAGGGCTATATGGCTCTGGCTCTAGTTGTTCAAGAGACCTTTTCTAGCTTGTTAGAGGTTACCTTAAATGGCGTAAGAATGGCTTGCCACGTTGGGTGTAGTGCGAGCCCCTAGCCTAGTGTGTATAGGCTGCGGTTGTTGTGCCATAGGGAAGGGGGGTTCTATATCTGCCTGCCGAGTGAATCTAATGGCCCTAACTTGTTAGACGAACTTTTGAATGGCTTTATATGGTCTCTGATGTTTTGGGCCTTGCAAACCCATGCATTTGGAAATCATGACTCACAGTGAAAGTGTACACCTCTGCGCAGAGTTAAAACTGGTATACTAGCCGTGCTCACGGATACGAGCGGCCTTGGAGATTCTTACAGAATAGTTGATCACCATTGTTATATCATGCTTAATTATTGTTGATTATTATTACGCTCATGTTAATGCTATTCATTATCCTTATTACAATTGATCATTGATTCATTAATGGGATTTGGATTACCTTGATGCTACTCAATTGCTAATTATATGATGATTAAAAGCTAAACGCAGTTAAACAGTGTCTAGCCTTTTTGAGCCTCATGAACCCTGTGTTATATTTGTTGAGTTCGACATGGACTCACTCTTGCTATTTCCCCAACACTCCAGTGTGTAATAAGATGCTACTCGGAAAAAGGACAAAGGTGTAGTGGAGTTTCCAGAAGACTAGTAGAAGTGCTAGGCATATGTTACCCCCAGTCAGCCGTCCCTGAGAAGAATGGAGCCCGAAGTTTAGTCACCGTTCCGCGATACTCTGATGTAAGTGTTAATATAGTTATGTATACATTATATAATAACATTGTTTCTGATTTTTTTTTTCATTCTGGCATATGTGTGGACTTCCTGGGCACACATATGATTAGCCTGGTTTTGTTCTTTAAAAAAACCGGGTGTGACACTTTTCAAAATTTGAATACACATTCTTGAAATCTTGGGCCTGCCTCTGGTTGTGCTAAGCTACAAGATCGTTAAGACCCGGCGGTGAGTGAGCAAGCAACGCCATCAACATATACTAGCACATACATAGTGTGTCTCCCTTTACTGTAGTAGAACAGAGAGGTGTCACCTTTTGATGGTGTGAAACCCAACTGCATCAGCTTGTTGCATAGTCGAGCGTACCAAGCATGTGGTGCTTGTTTAAGTCCATACAAGGCATTGTCTAGCTTGCAAACATAATTCAGATATCTACTATCCTTGTACCCTGGAGGTTGATGCATGTATACTTCCTCTTCCAACATACCATGGAGAAAAGCATTTTGCATGTCCAGTTGTCTGAGTGACCAACCCTTTGACACAGCTACAGAGAGAATAAGTCGAATGGTGGCAGCCTTCACGACTGGACTAAAAGTTTCCTCATAATCAATTTCATACCGTTGCTTGAATCCCTTTGCAACGAGACGTGCCTTGTAATGGTCCACTGAGCCATCAGCCCTCCTTTTTATTTTGTACACCCATTTACACCCAATGACATTTCGTCCTTTGGGTGGTGGTACTAGGTGCCAAGTCTTGTTCTTGATCAAGGCCGAGTGTTCATTGTCCATAGCTGCAACCCACCGCTCATCGGTGAGAGCTTCTTCAACAGACAAAGGTTCACTTGTGGCTGCAGATCCCAACATACACCAACAAACAGTGCCATCTGAATATGTTTTTGGTTTTGTTATACCTTGCTGAAGCCTTGTGACCAGTCGAGCTGGTGCAGCAGGTTGATTTTCAGCTGTCGAAGTCGCACCAGGGGCTCCGAATCCGTCAGCCGCGTGGGATCCAGCAGAATCAGCATGGGATCTCTCCCCCTCTGCCGCCGGATCCGTGTACGGCGCCACACGGTTGTTGTTGCGCGGGAGCGAGTGAGACGGAGTCATAGAAGATCCGGACAAAGACAACAGCGGGGATGCGGGGCCGTTGGCGACAACCTGTGACGGGAGCGATCCCGAAGCAGATCCCGCCGGCAGATCAGACGCAGGTGCAGGCGTATCTGCCTGGGTTTCAGCACCGTTCCCGTCCGTATCTTGCCCACACATGAAATAAGGCCTGTTCTTCTCTGTTTCTGCATCATTTTGCACCTTTTTTGTTCCTGAAAAATCCACAACACCAGGAGAGCTAGGCACAACATTAGTAGGCACGGAATTAACCAATGTTTGGTCATGCATGAGTGCATCCCCAAATTTGGATGTCGGATTCTTTAGGATATTAGGGAGAAGTGCAAGCTCAGCGCGCAAACAGGCACCTGCATTTGGATGGAGCTGGGAAAAGGGAAAAACATGTTCATCAAAGACTACATCTCTTGACACATAGACATGCCCCTCGAAAGGATCTAAGCACTTGAAGCCTTTGTGTTGGTTGCTATAACCAAGAAAGACACATCTTTTGGATCTGAACTCAAACTTTCTGGAATTGTAGGGCCTGAGGTTTGGCCATACAGCGCAACCAAAAGTGCGCAAAAAAGTGTAGTCAGGCGTAGTGCCAAGTAATTGTTCATGAGGGGTTTCATTGTTAATGATTTTGGACGGCAAGCGATTAATAAGAAATACTGCTGTAAGGAAAGCCTCATCCCAAAATTTCAGAGGCATTGAATAATGCGCTAGCAAAGATAGGCCAACCTCTACAATATGTCGATGCTTTGTCTCAGTCAAGCCATTTTGCTGATGAGAATGAGGGAAAGAGACAAGGTGCGCTATGCCCAAGCATTTAAAAAAGGAATTTAAGGATGGATACTCTCCACCCCAATCAGATTGTACTTCACGAATTTTGGTGTCAAATTGTTGTTCAACCATGGATTTGAAAATTACGAAAACACTGAAAAACTTTAGACTTATGATGTAATAAGTAGATCCAAGTGAACTTGTTGTAATTGTCAATGAAACTAACATAATAGTTTTGCCGACCAACATAGGTAAGAGCCGGTCCCCAAACATCAGAAAAAACAAGTTCAAAAGGACTAGATGACACACTAAATGACTTGGGGTAAGGCAGCTAATGGCTTTTGCCCTTCTGACATGCATCACATATCAGATTATTTCTTGAATCTCTAGCAAATGGGAGACTGTGGTGGCTGAGGATCTGCTCGACAACATGGGAGGAGGCATGGCCTAGCCTGTGATGCCACATGGACGCAGTAGGCTTGAATGCACCAAGTGCTTCTTTATTCGATGAAGGCTTCAAAGGATAGAGACCTACTTCACATGGGCCTCTGAGGAGAGTCCTCCTCGTTGCCTATTCCTTGATAACAAAGTGATCGGGGTGAAATTCTAGAAAAGCATGATTATCACATGCAAGGCGATTTATAGAAAGTAGATTCTTGTTTGCACTAGGAACATGAAGAATATGATTCAAACGAATACCACGAATTGGGGAGTGCAACATACTATGACCAACATGATCAATTGCCATACCTAACCCGCTGGCCGTGTGGACTTGGTCGCCTCCATGATATTTGTCGCAGATGGAGAGCTTGTCGAGTTCACTGGTTATGTGGTCCATGGCACCAGAATCCATGTACCAATTAGTGTCCACACCATGGGACACCGTAGTAGCTGAGGATGCGCTCTTCTGTGGAGGACCAGTAAAGGACGCATCAAAACGTTTGAAGCAACGTACCACCGTATGGCCCTCCTTGCCACATAATTGGCAGAAGACGCCTTGAAGGAAGTTGCTCCCTTGGCCGCCATTTCCGCCACCGCGGACTCCTTTGTTCCCGCAGCCATAGCCGCCATGGCCGCCGCCACCGCCTCTGTAGCCACGGCCGTCGTTAGGGTTTCCTCCACCGCGACCACCCTTGGACGCGATGTTGGCAGAAGATGACAAGCTGCCGCCCTTCATCTCATGTCGTTGTTCGAAGGAGATAAGATGAGCATAGAGCTTAGCCACGGTGATCGGCTCCACCCTCGCTGTGACAGCGGAGACGACATGTAACGTCCCACCTCTCCGAGGCCGGGCCCGCTTACATCTGGCTACTTTCTAGGACATAGACTGCCCTCACAGACCAGCACAAGTCTTTTCTGCGTACTTTGTTCTCACTCGTGCGCACCCGGGAAGAACTTCCCGGTCGGTCACCCATCGCTCCAGGCCAAGCACGCTTAACTTTGGAGTTCTTTCGAGATGAGCTTCCGGAAAAGAAGTTGCAACTTTGTTGGTATGAGTATCATATTAATCCTATTAAGCCCTGGGCCGGGATGTTACATCCTCACCCCCTTAAGAGATCGACGTCCTCGTCGATCAATCCCAAGCCAGGAGCGTCCTCTCTTGGCCACGTCCGTATGTCCAGAGCCAGCGCATGTGCCATGCTGTATGACCACGACGGATCCACACCAGCCATGCACACCATGCCTGCGCAACTGTGACACACACGCCCGTGAAACCGCGAGAGTCGGCTCTGATACCATTCTGTAACGTCCCACCTATCCGAGGCCGGGCCCGCTTACATCTGGCTACTTTCTAGGACATAGACTGCCCTCACAGACCAGCACAAGTCTTTTCTGCGTACTTTGTCCTCACTCGTGCGCACCCGGGAAGAACTTCCCGGTCGGTCACCCATCGCTCCAGGCCAAGCACGCTTAACTTTGGAGTTCTTTCGAGATGGGCTTCCGGAAAAGAAGTTGCAACTTTATTGGTATGAGTATCCTATTAATCCTATTAAGCCCTGGGCCGGGATGTTACACGACGGGTCAAAGTCGAGGTCGAGGCCGGTGAGAATATAGGAAACAAGCTCCTCATCCTCCAATTTGCGACCCGCTGATGCCATCTCATCAGCGAGCCCCTCCATCTTGGTGAAATACTCTGCCACGTTGATGTTCCCTTGGATGCCGTGGCGAGCACCATGCGTGTGGAGATGACACGGGCGCAGGACTATGACGCATGAAGCGCCTGGATCGCAGCCCACAACTTGGCTGCAGTGGCCGCAGAAGATACCTGCGCAAACATCTCTTTCGAGAGTGATGAGAACAAGAAACTAAGGACCTGTTAATCCTTTGCGATCCACTTCTCATACTCCGCGTTAGGGAGTGGATCAACTTGTTTCTCCGCTGGCTTCTCGCTGCTGGAGCTGTTGTCGAGGAACTCCGGCGGCGGCTTGGCAGTCGGCTTGATGAAGCTGGCGAGTTGGGCCCCTTTCAGGGCCGAGGAAACCTGGGCATGCCACATGCCATAGTTTCCCTTGGTGAGCTTTTCAGACACCACTGGAAGGATGCCGAAGGCGAGCGCAGCTACAGCGGCAGCGGAGGATTGCGCCATTAGATTGGATTCCGTGAGAAGGCTCTTGATACCATGTAAAAGTACGGGGAACGAGATGACCTTTCCTCGGTCTCTCGGTACGTGTTATATAGGCAGGGAAGAGCCCTCTGCATGGCATGTACGACATGTATTGTTTGTTACAACAAACTCTCTCCTATTCCTACTCTCTCTGCATGTACACGCATGTATAACAGATGCCGACGCCTGTCCAACAACCCTGGACCTTGCGCACCACACACACGCCTAATGATGTCAAGCCTATCGTCTAACAGAACGACGTACATTAATACGTATGGACACGTGTACGGTGTATAGGCGGTGCTGTACGCGAGTCGAAGTGCGATGGTGGCAAGCGGCACGCTGCCTGGCGATGGGCGCGGCCCCTGGCGAATGGCGTGGCCCCTAGCGAGCGGCACACGGCTGTTGCGAGTTGCGACAGGGACCCTCGGTGAGCGGCTCTTAGCAAACAGAATGGCCGCTGGTGAACGGCGCAGATCCTAGCTAGTGAGCAGGGCACGGCTGCTGGGGTAACGACCCTTGGTGACCGGCGTTGTGCGCTGCTGTGGAGATAGATGGGTAGTAGCGGCCGGGAGAACTGCCTCTACAATTTACTTTTGACTGCATGAACAAATCGCTTTCCTAGTAGTTCTGGTCGGGCCTGTGCATCAAGAATGATGGGGTCTAATAATTCTCTAATGCACTAGAAAATTTTCGTCGGGCTCAGGCTAAAATTCTCACTGTGGGATGACACGTTGACCGGAAGAGAAAAACAACCCAATCAACACGTAACATATTCCAAGTATAACTTTTTAGGATAGTACATTGGGTCATCCTAGGCATCCGGTGTGCCTCATTCTGGCATCCCTCGTCTATAAGTATAACTAGAAAACGTGCTCGAGCATTTAACAGAACTCAATATATATAGGAATTGGACTCCTAGTTAGACTCGAGTTGTTCTAACTTGTATGAACGCGGTTCATAAGTCCGGGCCACATACAAAATACGTAGGTACGAGCTGCGTGACTCAATACGTTTTAGAATCCGGTAATGCTGGGTCAGGGCAACCATCTATCTGGACGCTGCCTTCCAAGGCCTGCGCACTATTGTCCTAACAGGTCTGCCTGCTCTCTACGTCTCCCCATCTATCTCTCAAAAGTATCTCCCCAATTCGCGCTTGTCCGTCGCGTGCTTCATTGTGTCATGTGGCCGTCCGCCCGCCCCACTTCGCCTTGCCTCCGCGGCCATCCCCCGTGCACACCCCCATCTTGCGTCATGCCGTGCTGCCCCACTCCGTCTCGTGGCGCATCCCATCCTGCACCACGCTGCACTATGCGCTTGTGGTTGCGGCCATCCATCGCTGCATCCCACTCTACGCTCATGCGTCGTAGCCATGGCGTGCAATGCGCCACCATCACCCTGGCGCCACCAGGAGAAGGTCGTCGTCGGCTGGGACATCACCTCCCGTGGTCGGCTGAAGACACCATGGCAGGAAGAAGCGTTTGTTGTAAATGTATGTTTCTAGTGTTTCAGATGTTTCAGAGGCATGTTGTAAGTATTTCATATGGATGTTGCAAAAGTAGATCTGGATGTTCCATATGTTGCAATGGTTATACACATATGTTGCAAGCGTTTGTGCGAAATGTTTCATCTGTTTCATACATATGTTGCAAGTGTTTCATCTAGATGTTGTATATGTTTCACACATATGTTGCAAGCGTATGTTCCAAATGTTTTAGCTGTTTCCGACATATGTTGCAGCATGTGTTTCATGTTCCAAGTATTTTCATGTTTCTAGCGTTGGATGGGATGGTCGGAGTCACGCGGCACATCTGCTGGCAGGGGTGCGAGCATGATATGAAGCAGGAGCGGGAACTAGGCGCAGCCACAGGCAATCTCCGTGTGTGCGGTACAGAGCTGGGAGTAGGTGGTCCCCACATGAGCACGAGAAGCGGAGCAGAAGCGGGCGGTCCCCTTGTGCAAGCAGGCGCTGTGGGCAAGGCAAGCAGTCCGGGCGATGCGGGAGCAGGAAACGGAGAGGCGCGTGACATGGAGCAGGCGCGGACGTTCGTCCAAACATTCGGGCGCTAACATCCTCGTTTAGAATCAGATCCTGTATCTATCATCGCTAGACACATGTTGTTCAAACTCGTATTATGGTATATAGGATATAATTAGTTTCGAGTCTAATAAAAAAAAGTGGGATTGAAGAAACTCTCCATTGTCCGGATAGTTAGGGAAAATTTGGTTCTTTAATATAAGGTATAGATAGATAGATGGGTATAGATATAGAAATAGAATCCTGTTGTAATGATCCCACCAAAGTTGTGAACTTGTGATCCAAGAGACGAGCAAGAGCAACCATGCTTACAGGAACTGATGTAAAATAAGAGTATTTTTCCAGTTCAAGTTGTACGTTAACAAAGTTATTCTCCAAGTACGTACTAATCACTACCGGAGCCGGCTGCTTTGCCGAGGGCCCAGGCTCTCGGCAAAGCCTCTAAGGCCCTCGGCAAAGCCTTTGCCGAGCGCAGCTCTCGGCAAAGCGCCCTCGGCAAAAATCCGATCGGCAAAGGCTTCTTTGCCGAGAGCCGTTTATCGGGCACTCGGCAAAGCGCGAAATAAAAAAATGCGAAAAAACCTGGAATTTTTTTTTCAATCGGGGGAGGGGCCCACTGGCCAGCGCCCGCCCGTCGAAGTCGCAAGTCACGGCATTTTTCGCGCAAAATTCGCGGCTACGCGGTTGGCGGGATTCAAACTCGTGACCTCTCACTCACGCGATACCTCCTCTGCCACCTGCACTACACACTCATATGCGTTTATATGCCGTTTCAGTTACTCAAATATTATACTAAACCAAGTGAAAATTGATTGTTTGAGGCCCTAAACGAATTCAAATCAAAAAGTTGTCAACCACAAAGTTTCATAACTTTTCGAGCACTACATTTTTTATATAGAAAGTTTTTCCATCCGAGGTCTTTTGAAAAATTCAAATTTTAAAATTTTGAATTTCAAACGTAGTTTTGCATGACAAGATGGATTCAAATGAAAAAGTGGTCAACTACAATGTTTCATAACTTTTTGAGATCTACAAATTTCATTTAGGAAGTTTTTCCATCCGAGCTCTTTTGAAAAATTCGAATTTTAAAATTTTAAAATTTTGAATTTCAAACGTAGTTTTCCATGATAAGATGAATTCAAATTAAAAAGTGGTCAACTACAATGTTTCATAACATTTCGAGATCTACAAACTTCATTTAGGAAGTTTTTCCATCCGAAATTGTGGTGCTAACATTGTTCACAAATCTTATATATCTCTCTTGTAGTTTCATGGAACTACATGAGAGACATAGATTTTGTGAACAACTTAATTATTACTTTGTCGAATAAAGAAATGACCAATATAAAGTTTGTAGATCATAAAAAGTTATGAAACTTTGTAGTTGAAAACTTTTTTATTTGAATTCGTTTAGGGCACCAAAATGTGGTTTGAAAAATTGCTTTGCCGAGTGTTTTACTTTGGCACTCGGCAAAGAAGCCTTTGCCGAGTGTTTAGAGCCGTTTATCGGACGCTCGGCAAAGCCTTCTTTGCCGAGTGTTTTTTTTTTTGGCTCTCGGCAAAGAAACTTCTTTGCCGAGAGCCGTTTATCGGACGCTCGGCAAAACCTTCTTTGCCGAGTGTAGAGGCTTTGCCGAGTGTTTTTTATTTGGCTCTCGGCAAAGCCTTCTTTGCTGAGCGCCCGAAAAAAAACGCTCGGCAAAGCCTCCGGCGCTCGGCAAAGAAGTGAATTCCGGTCATTCTGATGGAGAAATCATCAGAGTCCGCGTACTTGGAGGATCGATCGTGCTGCATCTGGACTTCTGGAGTCCTACATGCTCATCAGATTTTTCAAGTAGCATATATATAGCGATGACTTATCCGCACGTCCTCTGCCCGTCGTCGTCGTTTCAACCAAATTCCCTCCGATCCGTTACTCCGTATCGCACAGCATCCAACCGGACCATCGAAGAACATGGCGTCTTCGCTTCCGGAGGAACTGGTGCTAGAGATCCTTGTCCGCCTCCCTCCGGACGAGCCCGTGCACCTAGCCCGCGCCAGCCTCGTCTGCAAGACCTGGCGTGGCATCCTCTCCGACCGGGACTGCTTCTGGCGCCGCTGCCACGAGTTCCACAGAGCGCCGCCGCCGCTGCTCGACTACATTCAGAACCCCTACTACGGCAGCTCACCCATGCAATTCGTCCACACGACCACCTCCATCGCCTCCACCATCTCCGCCGTCGACTGCAGTGGCTGGTGTGCCCTTGACTGTCGCCACGGCCGTGTGCTGATTCTTCACGCCAAGGCCAGGGATCCATCAAAGCGGCTCATCATGTGGGACCCCATCACCGGCAGCCAGCAGCACATCAGCGTGCCCTCTGCTAGTTACGGGTCCTACCCGAGCTACAGCTACACGGGGGCTGTGCTCTGTGCCAAGGACGGCTGCGAGCACCTCGACTGCCATGGTGGTCCGTTCCACGTGGTCCTTGTGGAGGCCAACCGTGCCGGCCCTCAATTCGCAATTGCGACCAAGTACTCATCACTTACAAGTGCGTGGGGGTGCTCCGACCTCCAATGATATCAATCACCGCTCCAACTACCGCTTCTTTTCAGCCAATGGCAAACACAGTCTTCTTATTGGAGATGTCCTATACTTCCCCTATGGACATGGCAAGAGCATCATCATCAAGTACGATTTGCGTGCACACTGGCTATCCGAGATCGACTTGCCACAACACTTGTATGGGGCCATTCTCATGAAGGCAGAGGACGGAGGGCTAGGACTTGCCACCCTGAAGGATAACTGCATCTACTTGTGGTCGCAAGAAGATGTTCCTAATGTCATCGGTATTTGGTGGGTGGAACGTACGCGGTGGGTGGAACATAGGGTTATCAAGCTTGGGACGTTGGTCCCAAGACAAGTCCCATTCGAGTCATATAATGTGATTGGCTTCGCAGAAGGCACAAACACTATTTTCATCAACATATCTGCTGGAATCTTCATGCTCGACCTTGAGACAAAGAAAGTGAGGAAGGTTGGCGAAAGAGAGGCTGACCGGGTTGACCCCATCTTACCTTACATGAGCTTCTACGTTCCAAGGTAGTGACTTGTGGCTTTCTTTACTATGACAAGTTGTTGATCTCCAAAAGTTCATTTACTTCATCAAGTTGTGGTAAACCAGAGGAATAAACTGTGAACATTAGAAAACTGTGATAAAACATGCAGCAAAATACTCTCGTTGTCAACCCTTAATCTTTGAAGAATTGTGAATAATCTGTTAGAAACATTTAAGTCAATTGGAACGAATTCCATAATGGTGGCGATATATTGTTAAGTGAAGGACTATAAAAACTGAAGTTTGCTGTCCCAAGTACACCAACATAACCTTTTTATTTGTTCAATAATTCAAGTTGTCTGTAGGAACTTAATGATGTATTTCTCATATATCAACTTTTAGGCCATGTGTTGCAGACGTACGAAGCCCCTCCATATATCCATTTAATTTAGCGGTACATATATCAAATATTTAACGGTACCTAACCTGAACTGTTATCATGTCATCCTTCCTAGTTCAGAATCTGTTTCAGTTTAGTAAATAATCTGAATTTCAGTTCAGATCACAAAGAAGCTTCCTGTGTAGTCTATTCTTCCTCATGCAGCATCTGTTGCAAGCTATTTCAATTCTGCCCAAGTGTATTAGGTGCCATTAACATGCTTCTAAATCCTGTGTTTGGTCTTTGAATTTTTCAGGCTACCAAACTTAGAGCATGTGAAACTGGAAGCAGAACTAGTAGTGGAGAAGAGGGCAAATGCATTTGTTCAAACCTATCTTTTGTCGTTTCAGATGTTGGGTTGGGTGAAAACTTTATGTAATGCTGGATGAAAACTTGTATGTGATGCTAGATGAAAACTTGTATGTAACTTTAGACTATGTATCTAATTTGATGCTAGACAAAAACATGAGATAATTGTATATGTATCAATATGCTTGATTAATTAAGTTCTCTCATTTGTGTTCACAAAGTTACACCTCTGATTTTGGCCCAAAAACATTTGTCCAGAATTATTGGCCCACCTCTAATTTAATAAATGGGCTGGTATGGTGATGTAGGCCCTGTTCGCTTATCTTATAATTCGTACTTTTCAGCTTGTTTTTTCAGCCGGAACAGTGTTTTTCTCTCACAACAAATCAGCGAACAGTACTTTCAGCCATGGCTTTTCAGCGAAGCGAACGGGCTCGTAAGTGTCCATGTCAGCATGCACCGGTGCTCAACCACACTCTCTCCCTCCCTCTTCACCGGCTTCATAGGCGTGGATTCATGGATCGTATGACAGCTTAGTGGCATAGGAGAGGATGGTGGCAGCGCCTGGGCAACCCAGATTGAGGCCCTAGTAGGCCTGGTTGGATGGCCTAGGCTGGCTTTTTTTATTTACAGAGGTGGACATGGAGTACCGCCTCTAGAAACATCCATATACACAAGCACTGATTCAGAGTTGGTGGGTTGCCTGCCTCTGCTAATGTGTTCTGCCCGCCTCTGTTAACTATTATTATTTTATTAGTAGTGTGTTCATCAGTCTCCGGAGTCCGGACCAATATACACTTAAGGTCTTAAGCTATGAAAACAAAAACTACTAGACTATTAGCTGGAAATCTCCTAGGTCAGCAACCATGTGCAAAGAAACAGCTGTAAAATCTTAGGGGTGTTTAGATGCAAATTTTTTTTTGGAATTTGGCTACTGTAGCAATTTCGTTTATATTTGGCAATTAGTGTTCAATCATAGACTAATTTGGCTTAAAAGATTCATCTCGTGATTTACAACCAAATTGTGCAATTAATTATTTTTTTATCTATATTTAATGCTCTATGTATGTGTTCAAAAATTCGATGTGACGAAGAGAGTGTAAAAATTTAGAATTTGAAAGGTGTCTAAACGAGGCCTTAGTATTTTCTTGTTCACATGTTGTAATAACTAATTTTGGATATGTATTTGTACATTAATTCTCTCGCCAAGTACTAATTCAGCCTTTTGATACAACGTCGTCAAAGCCTCCAGCTGAGTCGGATGGATCGTCTTGGTTCATTCTGATGGAGAAATCATCAGAGTCCGCGTAAGCCTGGACCCCTCCCCTCCGATCCGTTACATGCTCCTGTTGAAATAAAACTTAGACTAACAGGATCTTATCTTAGCCTAAACATGATCACTAACTCATTGCAATACGGAAACTAATCTTAGATGCTACCTCTGTCCAGGAATAGACGAAACTATGGTATGTGTGCCAATTAAAATGTTTCACGTTTGACCAAGTTTCTAGTAAATAGTATTTACATTTATAACTCTAAATCTCTACGACTAAAAAGACCCAAATGTTATCGTCTGATCGGTTCACCCCTCGCCCCGCGCCGTGCTCTCTACCGTGGAACCGCCCACGCGCGGTCGACCCCTCGCCTCTTCTATACCTATATATAATATAATAATAATATTTAAAAGGGAAAATTTCTGTGCCTTTTTTTTTCCGCTCACCCCTTTTCTGTCGGCCTCCTAGTCTTCAGTCTGCCACCAAAATTTCTGTCCGCCCCAACTCATCGGACTCCTCCTCCCGGGTGGAAATTGGAAAGAAAACAAACTTCGGTCAGAAAAAAGAAACTCAGACGGACACGGGTGAAACACGAAACCTAATGAAAAGAAAAATCAAATAAATTTGGTCCGTCCTTCCTTTACGTCTCCAAGATCCAAATCCGAACCCAAATTGGAAAGATAGCTTATAAAATCAAATAAAATCAATATAAATTTGCGATTTCTTCAATGGAGCACCACAATAATCACGAGAATCAAGATTGAAGGGGAAATCATATTAAGAATTGAATCGAAGAAATTGGAGAAAGAATTGAAGAGCGCATGAGATGAGATCGCGTCTCCATCGCGCCACATGTAGCTGGGGCGCCGCGCCACCACCGCCGTTCGGAGCTCTGCTCCGACCGTACACTGCCGTCGCGCCGCCGGGGACTAATCACGTCGCCGCCCACGCCTTGCTCGCTTACTGCAAAACACGCCGGAGCCCGCAGCTCCTCCCTCCAGACTCGCCGCCATAGCCTACCCGCTCGCTCAGCACCTTCCTCCATCTCTCTCCTTCCCCTCCCTCTTCTTTCTCTCTCCCTCTCTCTGCTTCTCTCTCGCGCACGGACAGACAGGAAGGATCGAGAGCCCGTGACCGTGAGGCAAAGGGGATAAGCCGGCCACGTGCGTTTGCCAATGAATGGGCAGCACCACACCTTGCAGGTCCCACCTGTCAAGGACTCCACTCCTCCTCTTTACGTTCGTAGACATGGTCTACGTGAAATATAGAGAGAAGGTGGAGAGGTTCACAGATTGGCGCAGCAGTTCATGGACACGGTGCTGGTCAGCCGGATAATAGGCTGGACCCACGCGTCAGTCCGCTAAGGAATTGCTATGTGCACCCGGGAGACGTACACAAGATATTAAAAAATAAGCCTAATAATTCCAGAAAATTTCTAAATAAGCTAGATTAATCATAGATCATATTTAGGTAGGTTTCACACATGTTAATTAGATAAAAATAGTAGAAATAATTTGCATGGCCCGGCGATGATAGGACGGGGAGGCCGCAGGCGACGCGAGCTCGAGATCCGTATGAAGTTCTCGCACGTGATCCAGACAACGGCCACAAGTGTGCTTCAGCGAGTGGGCCTACGCCGGTGCCGCTTCCACCGGCCGTCATGCGTTCTACGCTGGCACCGCCCTCACTCCTACGGTAGCTGTTCAAGTCGCAATTGAGATAGAGAAATGAGTTAGGGTTTTGTGTCAGGTCGCAGTTTGTTCCGTGGTCACGCATCTGCGACTGTCAGATGATTATAAATATAAAACATGAATATATATGTAATATTCTTTTATCATTATTTTTCATGAATATATTGGATAGTTTTTTCCGTTGCAACGCACGGGCACGTTTGCTATTCAATTTATTATAAAAATACATTTTGTAATTAATTTAATGGTATTTATTTGATATTATAAATATTTATACTTTTTTATCTATAATTGGTCATACTTGGTACACTATAATATGATACTGTTCCAGAATTTTATTCTTTTGGGGACGGGGGGAGTACTAACTAGAGCCTGTTGACGCCATCTGTGTCACTGGAGATGTGATGAGGTTGATGTAGATGAAGTAGATCTTAGTCTTCACCAGATCAGGACTTGATGCTCCTAGTTGGTGAAGAACACGATAGATCTTGCAATACCTAGATGAACGTGGATAGACGGCCTTTCTAAACCCTCTAGCGCCTAATTGATCGGTTACGTGAATAGTCACGTGGATGGATGAGATAGAGACGCCAGGGGCGCCTCCCCTTATTTATAATCACGCTGTGGGCTAGAGGGGCCGAACCCTTAGAATTCTAAGGGTTGCCGCCGATCACGACAGTTCTTATTTAGTTGAAAATAAATAATAAGTGGGTGGACCAAGAGTTTAACGCTTAATTTATCTCGTAATTAAGTTCAGGATTAGCTGAACCGATCACATTCCAACATTCTCCCACTTGATCGAACGGCTAATGCAATTATGCAACTAATGTTCATCTTACACTTATGTTCACACTCAGTACTACATCAATACCTGACCAACACGTCGTTAACAGCATTAATCGCCACTGAGACCCCATTACCCATAGTTCAGTGCAATACCTTGTTAGAACCCTTATTACTTATTGGGAGTGCATTACCAGGAATCTATTTGGATCTTTCAATAAAGTTGTCCTTTTATACAAGAGTAGGTATAATCTAATTGTGCACCTTCTTATGCATACTCAAGGGAATTGGCAATTGAATAATTCTTAATTCATATAAGTGACACCATGATTCTTTTGGTGCCTCATCAATAACTTAAAATTCTTTAGCACCTTTCAGTGGACCTATTCTGGATTAATAAACTAATATTTTACCAAGTATCTCAATGCCAAGTCTAGACTAGTATAGCCTTTGTGCATTTTAAAGTTAATGACAGCCGAAGCATATGGAACGTCTTCCTCTTTAACTGTTACCAACTTATTTTTAGAATATTTGGGATAATTAAACTTACTGCATTGCGCAACTGCACTATGCAAATAGATAGGTGTGACATTACTTATTCAAACTCTATCACTTATGCATTTACTTGATATGCTTTTCATGAAAATCATAGTACTCATTTGGTCCTGTATTGGTGTATCTCAATAGCCAAACTTAGAGGCTTCACCAAAATATATTATATTAAAAATTTGGACGAGTAGAAAACTCTTATGTGACATTCTATTGCCACGAATTAACTCAACCTCACCCATGTAGAGTACTACGACAATAAACTTCTACCCTTTTATAAACATAATTGTCCACTTAATGAAATTCTAAACCATAGTGGGCTATGTTCTTAGTTTAAATCTTTTAAAGCTCCATTTGAAGTCACGCTTAGAATTATAGACCCTTTTTATAGCCTACTAGTTTGACTTCATTAGAAAACTTATTAACACCCACACTTTATATATACTTATGAACTTGAGTTCATAAAATCGCTTAGTTTAGAATAACAAAATTTCTCTTCTGATGTGATCATATTATAGATTTATCATAGATCACAAGCAGTTTAATAACAATAGAGGTTTACTTATGTGCCTAATTATCCACTAATGGTTGCTACATATACCTGTTGTGGCACACTAATTGACTCTTGAAAATCCACAATAGAAATTGTAGTATTTAAATAGAGGTATACTAATGACTCATGGCACAAACTTAGATATTTATGTTTTCTTGAGTCATTGATATAGAAAACTAAGCCTGTATCTCTCCAAGATTTAATTTTCCTCCTTTCTGAACTCCCACTAGCTCCCACTGATTTTTGCATTCTTTAGAAACACATTCGTCAAATCTTAATTTAGTGAAATAGTTATAACAGTAGAAATGCAATCCCTTGGACTTTGCTCCCACTGATTTCTGTGTTCTCCAGAAGAAACATAATCAGGGTGCCATATGGACAGCTCATTTACTTAGAATCTCATTTCTTATCCTTAGCTAGACTGTACTTATGTCTTACTGAGGTTTTGCCCAATAAAATTTTTGTGGTCAAATATTCATCCATCAGCGTCGGCCAGAATGACAAATATAAGGCATATTAGTCTCCAAAAACAAGCTCTATGAACTAGTCTAATTAGTGTTAGCCAAAATAAACTTGAACAAGAAACTTGGTGGACATGCAAACACTAATTAGCGTTGGCCAGAAATAGTGAAAGCAAGCCATACTTCAATTAGGGACTCATGTTGGGCTAAGGGACAAAATTAGTATGTTTTTTTAATTTCATTTCTCAAGTCCCATGATTTATAGTCTTATTTGAATAGAGCATCTCTTTCCTGATGAGACAGTCCATTCTCCCATTCGAAATATGGCTTAAACTGTAGTGACATAATTTCCATAAGGTCTCATCATCTTGAGTAATGATTAACTTAAAGATAAAACTGACATAAAGAAAACTCATATTACATGAAATACATCTCTTTGCCAACTAATAAGATAAATCATAATGAATAAATTTGATGATGTGTCCATAAACTCTAAACTCAAGAACATTTATTCAGAATACAATGGATTTCTCATACTAAGATGACATAAGCATCATTAAGAACTAAGTTTAAAACTAATCTAATGCGAAGCTCCAAGGCTCGATTTCATCTTTATCCCATCAATGGCTCCTTAGACTTTGCTCCCCTAGTTTGGCAAGACCTGAGGAGAAGTTAAGATATGCAGTATTGCACCTTAGTTAATCCACCATATGTTGAGAAAATATCTTAAGTAAAACTTATGAGACAACTTAAGTTACCTATCTTTCAAAGCCATTATTATACTTATCATCAATTTGGTAAATTGCAAAATTTACAAACTATTGAAAACTTATCATTTTAAGCATGTTTGTTATGGTTTTCTAACATAGAATTCATAAGGAAATTTACCATAAACTCATAGGACACATCTAATAAAAGTACCTTCAACTCATAAGTCATATCAAACAAGCTCTTAACATGGTTACCCAGACCACTTATCCCATCATAACAGGAATTAAATAACTTATCAAAAAGGAAAACCTTTTTAAAGTGTGCTCTTATAGAATTGTGAAGCTCCTTAGCACTTAATTTCATGTTATTTTCATTAGAAAGGAATCTCCTAATCATGTTAACTGAGAGCGACCATTGTATAATTATTTGGCAATCCTATCGGATTTTTGCCATTTTTCTAATTTTGGGATGTGCTCCTTCATTTTCTCAGCATAGTACACACAAATAGGAGAAGGAGCATGTGGTTTTTCCTCATGAAGCACGTAATCAAGGTCCAGCTTCTTGAGAATGACATGCACCTGATTATTCTAAGTAGGAAAATTAGTGCAACTTAGGGGTTCTATTTTACTTATATAGTCTGCATAATTTACTGAAAAATTTGAAGCAAAATAATGTCTCAATTAGTAAGTTGTATATAAGATGTACTTGAAGCATGCAATTAAATCATCGTTAGTCAGAATTAACAACATGTTTAAGGACTTTAATTTGCATCACCGTTGGGCAGAAACAAAACAAAATCCATCTTAATAGCTCATAATTAATGTCAACGTTGGTCAGAAATTAATTATGAGTAATCTCCAATTAAACTTCTTGTTTGTTCTATTTAACCAGAGACCATCTTATTATACAGTGGTGGATATATATATGTATACACAAAAACTTATAATTGAATGCAAATTCATGCAAAATCTTAATCTTAGGGCATCACTGAAATATAAAATGCTCATGAAAGCATAAAATTTAACACTGGAGCTAAAATGAAACTTGGACTTAAAACTTATTTGAATAGTGCATGAAAGTTAACTAAATAAAATTGCACTAAAGAAAAAAATTCTTAAACTTAAATATTCTCAGCAACATATTCCCAACAACATACTTAAATTTAACTGAAAGAAAAATACTAAAGAAAAGGGATACTTAAGCTATATATATGAAGTGGGAATATACATCATTATTAGGGCATTAAACTTATTTATATAATTACTAAGAAAGAACTTAAAACTGAACATAAATGAATGGTAATTCTCAGGAAAAGTATTCCACGTATATACTTAAAATACCCCCAAAACTCATTAAATAGAACAAAAAGAACTATTAGTAGTGGGGAATAAGCATCGTTATTGCCCAGCAAACTTTCAGGCCAAACTTGAAATAATAATTAATGTGCTGAGAAAAAAAATTAGTAAACTTAAATAGCTCAATTTGGCCTGAAAGTGTCATCCCGGAACCTGCTCGAATCTTATGAGCACGCTGTCATGCGCTTGTTGGCACTAAATTAATGGGGACACGTTAAAACAATTAACGGTAATGATATATCACGGGCGTCCGACGCGGTCGGACGCTCCCACCCACTCGCTCGCTCGGTCGGACGCTCCCCACCCACTCGCTCGCTCGCATGACTCCCGTCTCTTCACTTCTTCCTCCTCGCTCGCCACGTCTCTCCACTCCTGCTCGCCTCTCGCACCTCCGCCCCATCGCTGCTCGCTCTCCCGCGCCATCGTCGGGATGCCCGCACCACGCGCCGCGCCCCAGCGAGCTCGCTGCGCGCCCGCGACGCGTCGTGCTTCCTTCCCCCTTCTCCCCTCGCGCGCACCGCGCCCTCCCACACACCTCCGTTTGCTCTGCGACCCGGCTCTGGCACCTCACTGGAGATGAGGGTGATGGTGGTGGCTCCGACGAGGTAGGTGGCGGAGGGATCTAGATCTGGAGCCTCATCTCCTCCCTTCCTCTCTCTTGATCTGGATCTCCTCTCCTCTCTTTCTCTCTCTGGATCCGGATCTGAGATTTTCCCTCTCCCACCTCCCCCTCAACCTCCTCCTCCTCCCCCCTTTGGATCTAAGGTTTTGATGGTGGCTAGGGTTTGTGGCGAGTCAGATCTAAGCTACATGCAACTAGGGATGAAAAGGGAACAGAAATATTCCGAATTGACCGTTTTCGTTTTCTATATTATGAACCGTTTTTTAACATGATAAATTGTCAGTTTCAATTGGTTTTACAACCATTTTCAACCATTTTTTATACTCTTTAATTACTAAATATAGAAATATCCCGAACCGACCGTTTTCGTTTTTCTATATTGTAAGTCCGTTTTTGACCGTTTCCGACCATTTTCATCCTTACATGCAACAGATGATGTGAAATGTTTGCACGATTTTTTGATGTTGCAGTTTTTTTAAGATGTTTCAATAGTTTTTCCCCTTGTTTATAGCATCATCCCCATGTTTCCCGACGTTTCATTATTATCGCTTCTGATGTTGCAGTAGCTTCTTCTCCTTTGTTGCAGTAGCTTCTTCTCTTCGTTGCAGTAGCTTCTTCTCCTTGTTTGCAGCAACTTTTCTTCTCCTTTCTGTTGCAATAGGTTCTTCTCCTTTGTTGCAGTAGCTTCTTCTCCTTGTTGCAGTAGGTTCTTCTCCTTTTGTTGCAGAAGCTTTCTTCTCCTTGTTGCAGCAGCTTCTCCTTGTTCCATTAGTTGTTTTTTGATGTTTCAACAGTTTTTTTTGGTTTTGTTTCATCAGTTTTTTCTACTTGTTTCATTACGTGTTTTCTCGATGTTTCAACAATTTTTTTCGTTTGTTTCACCAGTACTCTCCTGTTTGTTTCATTAGGAGTCCTTCTTTGTTGCAATAGCATTATACCCCTGCTACACATGGGAGGGTGGAGCATGGTGGTGAGCTGGTGGTGGGGCTCTGTGCGGGGGTGGGATAGGGGTTCGTGGGTTCCCGTGCGGGAGCGGGGTGGGGGTCGCATTTTCCGTTTTCATTTTCGTGGGGCGGGGCGGGACGGGCGGGAGGCGCTGACAGGGTTGGGGAGCGTCCGGACGCCCCCTGGAGCCAGGCGTCTGGGCGCTAGCAGTTCCCAACAATTAAACGCTGAGATAAATAAAATACTAATAATAAACTCAGCCTGCCAAACAACTTTGGCCAAGCATGGTCCAGGAAACACACCACAGGCCTCTTAGGCGTACGCGCTGGTGTGGCCGGTCAAAAAAACACATCTATACCTAATCTATATCTATATCTATACTAATAATAAAAAGGTAAAATTTTAGGCTCTTTTTTTCGTCTATCTATTTTTTTCCGTCTTTCTCTAACTACCGAACAATGGAGAGTTTCTTTTATCCGGACTTATATATATAACTCGTGCTCATACGAGTTAGAATAGCTCGCGTCTACACCAATATGGAATAGGAAATTCTAACCTTAATAGATTCATCAGATCTTAAGTACTCTAAATAGAACTCTTAATAATAAATAGAAAAGGATAAGAGTTATATTCTTTATTTTGCACTGCTTTCTTTATTTATATACGAGTTAGAATAGCTCGTGTCTAGACGAATATGGAGTAAAAATCCTAATCTAAATAGATTCATCAGATCTGACGACAATACTATGCATTTATTTTCCTTTGACGGGATAATAGGTAGATTATAGGGACCGAGCGTCACACATTTGTTAGATAAATTTTCAACCTACAAATCATCTTGATAAATTACGTAGCAAGTTGTGTCTCCCGTTGCAATGCACGGACGCGTTTGCTATAATAATAATGAGGCAAAATTTCAGGCTCTTTTTTTTCGTCCATCCATTTTTTTCGTCCATCTAAATTTCAGACTGTTTTTTTCGTCCATCCATTCTTTTCGTCCATCTCCCCCTAACTACCGGTAGTCGGGAGTATATATATATAGGGAGAGTATACTCTATAGCTAGCTATAAAATAAGTTATTTTGTAGCCACCTCTATTTACGATAATTTCATATACTAATTTACGACAATGTCAGTATATATTTACGGTAGTTAAATTACTATAACACATGGGGATATTTACCATAATGTTATAGTAAATCACATAGTAAGGAGTTACTATAATCTCGTAAATTAGCATAGCAATTATCGTAACTCAAAAGTGGCTACATAATAAGTTATTTTATAACCAGTTGTAGAGTAATATATATATATATATATATATATATATATATATATATATATATATATATATATATATATATATATATATATATATATATATATATATATATATATATATATATATATATAGCCTATGTTCATAGAGTTATAATAGCCCGCGTCTAGCGATAATCAATGTAGAGTCGTATTCTAAGACGTATAGATCATGCTTTCCATATCTCGACATGGATTCATGAACGCGCTCATACGAGTCACAACTACTCAACATTTAGCGGTGATATAGAGTCTAGTTCTAATATGAATTGAGTTATATTGTAACGTATTTGCATTAATTATTATAGTTACTCCCTCCATATTCATTTGTAGGACAGAGTAGTATTGCTAATACCAAGACGAACAGCTCGCGCATTGATTTAAGAGCAACTCCAACAGATATGGTATCCTTGATGTGTATGCTATATTTGGAATTTTACAACAAATATTGAGCTCCAACAACTATGTTATATGGTTTTCTAAAATAGCAAACGTGCTATCCCTGGAATTTCGCTCGGCATAGATAGCACTCCGCGCTCGCTAGCCATCTGCCGAAATCGTTTGCCATGGTGCCTGCCCGCGCGCTCGCAATCCTTCCCACGCTCGTGCTGAACTTTCCCATCGCGCACGCAATCCTTCCCGCGCTCCTGCTCGATTCAGTCCCCAGCTCCGTCGCCTCCTCCCCTCCCCCGCAGCCACTTTCCCATCGTGGGGATCACAGGCCTGGCCTGCTCGATTCGGTTCCCAAGTCATCCATCGCCTCCTCCCCTCCCCTGCCGCCGCCACCCCCATTAACGGCCGGAGCTGCTGTTTGCTTCCCCTCAGAATCGGCCTTTTCCTCTTTGTCGTGATGTCGCAGCATCCTCATGGAGAGATTCCGCCGTACGTGCGCCGGAGAGATCCCAACTGTGCTGCCCTATATTCACTCCCCAATGCTGCAGCGTCAGGCGGATGGGAGGAGCAGGACTCACCGGTGTTGCCTTGGTTGGAGAATGCGACGCAAGCAAGCCAGCAACGCCGAGTCCTTCCACCCAACAGTGCTGCTGCTGCATCGAATCCCTTCCTTGATGTGTGCTCTGGCGAGTTAAGTTTGCAGTCTGTTGAAATCATGAGTTCATCAGCTGAACGTTCTAAATCGTTCTGTCATCAGCAAGGAATTATCAGAGTTAAAGTGCGTCTGTTCAACTGGAAAATGTGTGCAATTTTCACATAGTAGTACAGCGTCTTTGTGATCACTCATCTAATTGGCAGTGCATGGGAAGAAAAAATTGCTTAGGACTGTTTTTTACACAATATATTAAGTTGCTTGCTTACAGAAGAGTCAGGCAAAGATATACGATCTGAACGCATATACAAATATTAGGCCAGTCTTTCAGACCACATGTACAACTAATTAGGCCATGTCAATTATTTGCTGCTACTTGTTCTGTGATTCTGTCCGAACTCTTGTATGTTACAGTACTGAAGCAATGCCATGCACAAAGTGTTAAGCTAAGTTTTACTGCTATTTGTTCTGTAGATTTGGTTTCCATCCCAAGAAAGTTCAGACTACTACTAATACTAGCGCTGCACTATTGCTGGTTGAATGATGCACAATGGCAGCTGTATG
The DNA here is from genome assembly GCA_038087645.1 of Saccharum hybrid cultivar R570. Taxonomy (NCBI): domain Eukaryota; kingdom Viridiplantae; phylum Streptophyta; class Magnoliopsida; order Poales; family Poaceae; genus Saccharum; species Saccharum hybrid cultivar. Next base: position 4,771,403 of record JAQSUU010000368.1, read on the forward strand.
CAGTAGCAGAGATCAATGTGAACTTCTGGCGTCCAAATTCAAAGCTGCAGTAGTACATCTGAAAATTTTGAGAAAACTTTGTGTCTTTTCAACTGAAAAATGTGTGAGATTTTCTCATAGCAGTACAACGTCTTTTCAAGCGCTAGGAATAGGTCCGTGGTAGTTGGTGACGTGGCAATTTTTTAATATACAAGATGAGAAATAGCAAGTCTGTTGGAAAACTCTTATTTTTTGAGGAGTTCTATATTTTACAAAAGAGATAAACTATGAAATTTGGCTATTTATTTTAGCACATCTGTTCGAGTTGCTCTAAGGATTAACTTCGGTTGTAGGTGCGCTTTCACACGGACTGCCGCTAGCCTGGCCAATTCCCGCGCGTATGCATGTCTCACGTGAATGGCACTATGAGTACGCATGGCTCCCTTGCTTGTGATAGGCCAAAACGAACATATCCACTCCTACGCCTGCGTAAGCATAACTGTACGTCTTAAATACAGTTGCACGTCGCTTATATTACGTCAAAAGTAAAAATCGCTGCCGTGCCTACAAATGAATATGGAGGGAGTATAATAAATTATTATAAGAGAGAAACTTTTTGAAAGTGGAGTGGAATGCTCGTTACCATCTATTCCAAAAGTACTAAGTCATATACAAGGTGCACACACACATGCAACCACATATTGGTCTAATACTCATGCAACCATATTCTAGTCTAACACTCCCCCACAGTCGGAACTGGGAGCACCGCGAACATTAAGACTGGACCTAAACTCAGTGAAAACGGACGTCGGCAATCCTTTGGTAAAGACATCGGCGTACTGCGACGTGGTGGGGATGTGCAGGACGCGAACTTCACCGAGGGCGACTCGTTCTCTAACAAAGTGTAGATTAATCTCGACATGCTTGGTTCGCTGATGCTGGACCGGGTTGGTGGAGAGGTAGATGGCACTAACGTTGTCACAATAGACCACGGTGGCATGGCGAAGAGGATGACAGAGCTCTTGCAAGAGCTGGCGCAACCAGCTGGCTTCAGCAACACCATTCGCCACAGCCCGATACTCTGCCTCAGCGCTGGACCGGGACACTGTAGGCTGGCGCTTGGACGACCAGGAGATGAGATTGTCCCCGAGGAACACCGCATAGCCAGAGGTAGACTTATGCGTGTCAGGACATCCCGCCCAATCAGCATCCATGTAGACAGTAAGATCAGCCGGTGTGGTCCGGTGAAGGTGAAGACCGAGATCCAAAGTGCCCTGAAGGTAGCGAAGAATGCGCTTCATAGCACCAAGGTGAGGCTCTCGAGGGTCATGCATGTATAGACAGACCTGTTGTACAGCATACGCAACATCCGGACGGGTGAAGGTGAGATACTGAAGAGCCCCAGCGATGCTGCGCTAGTGAGTAGGGTCAGCGACTGTGACACCATCAGCAGAGAGCTTGGCATGGGTATCCACCGGTGTACTGCAAGGCTTGTAGTTGCGCATCCAGCACGGTCCAGAATATCGAGCATATACTGACGCTGGGAGAGAAACAGGCTGTTCTGATAGCGTTGAACACTGACGCCAAGGAAATGGTGAAGTTGTCCCATGTTCGTCATAGAGAATTCCTGGCGGAGAGCTGTGATAATCCGCTGAAGAAAACTCATGAAGGAAGCCGTCAGAACAATGTCATCAACATATAAGAGCAAGAAAGCCATATCGGTGCCGTGACAATAAATGAATAGTGAAGTATCAGACTTTGCCTCCGTAAAACCAAGGGAGATGATATGAGAGGCAAACCGATGGTGCCATGCGCGAGGGGCTTGCTTTAATCCGTATAGAGACTTGTTCAGGCGGCAAACATAATCAGGTCTGAAGGAGTCAAGAAAACCTTTCGGCTGAGCACAGTAGACAATCTCGTTCAAGGTGCCATGGAGGAACGCATTCTTCACATCAAGCTGATGAATTGGCCATGAACGAGAAAGTGTCAGAGTAAGAACTGCCCGAATGGTTGCTGGTTTGACCACAGGACTGACGGTTTCACCATAGTCGATACCCGGACGCTGTGTGAAACCGCGGACAACCCACCGAGCCTTGTAGCGGTCAAGAGAGCCATCTGATCTGAACTTGTGACGGAAGACTCACTTGCCGGTGACAAGGTTGACACCAGGTGGGCGAGGAACCAGGGTCTAGGTGTCATTTGCTTGCAGGGCATCGAACTCCTCCAGCATAGCAAGGCGCCACGCAGGGTCAGACTGCTTACTTCCGACTTGAAGAAGCAAATAGAAAATGATAGTAGCATTAAAAATCAATTAGTCCTTGTTGATGAAGATAACAAGACACGGTTTCAGAGCAAATATGCAGAAAACATGTGACCACAATCAACTCAGCATTTACACCTGGAAGATAGCATGAGTGTAAATCCAAAGCACTGCCTTTTGTGATGTGTCTCTGAAAGTCAATATCAGCCAGAAACAATTGAACATAGTAATAATATTAATCAGAAACAATTTAAAAGCATCATCCATGCTAGAAGTCAATGGCTGTACAATCAGCTTGATGTCCAGGTGCTACATTGCCTCGCTCAACAGTGATTAGTGTGGCCCCATTGGCAATCGCATTTTGCTGCTAGCACCATCTGAATATATAATGCATACAAGTCAAAAATGTTTCACAACTGAGATGTTTAAGATGAAGCAGTGGTGCCTATTGTGTAGTGGTACCTAAAAGTAGAATAATGTTCAAGCTAAAAAGCCATTAATCATGAACTTAGAATTGGTTGGTTCAATTCCAAACCAAAGGTTAGTTTAGGTGTGTAAAAAAAAAAGGCACAGGAGGTCAAAATAATTAGTCATCAGCATCTGGTTTGTAAAATAAAAACAAAAAGAATTAAAGCGATCTGATTTTAAAGACAGCTTTTAACAGTTCAAAGTACAAAAATTATGCGATCTTCAGACAATGTCACAAATATATACAGTTCCTCTAGCATCGACAAATTTCATTATGAATATATGTTTTCAATATGTGAACCATATTTACATTCCACTATAGATATCTACATCAGAAAGAACTATATAAATGTATAGAAGCTGTACAGTCCCCTATTAGATTTTATATCTATAAAAAGAAGCGCTAGCTAGCATAATACCTGGAGTGTAGAAGCTCATGAAGGGAAAGATGGCAAATTCTACCTTTGTCCCACGGCCAGATTCGGACATGAGGTCTAGTGAGAAGACAACAACATCTGAGGCCACAAAGATGATGCCAGATCCCTCTATAGAACCAACAACTTGTAGGCTGTGTTTAAAGGGTTATCTGAAGCTCAATGAACCTACATAGTGTCCATCCTCCTACTACCTCTGAATTCATTACATTCCTCAACCACTGGCGGTGAAACCCAGTGAGCCATCCTCCATTGCCATGAGGACAACATTGTTCCCTTCGAAGTCTTGCGCCTCCGGCCCCGGGCAGTTGATGATGGATAAGTGATTTTGGCCCATGTCAACCTTCAGAATTGTGACCGACAGGGAAGCTAGTATGAACTATGAAGTAGATACCATCACCGATGAGCACGCTAGGCTTAATGTTACGGACTAGATGGAAACCAGGACCCAGATACGCAGATGAACTCTAGGTCCAGGTTGTAGCCTCCGATGAGTACAAGTATGACTGCAGGACCCCTGCCTCCAAGTTCAAAATTTCGGCCCGAAATTCACGATTTTCGGCGAATTTCGTTTCTACCGGCCTGATCCGGTAAAGGTCCAAACCAGTGAAAACATTTCGGCCTTTTTTGAATTTTTTTTCAGCCCAACATAGTCGGACCGGCCCAATAATACCTTCCATCTATATAACAGGTGAGCTGAAACCCTAACCCATTCCCAATTTTATTTCTCTCTCCTCCTTGAGTCTTAGCAGCCGACGCCGCCGCCGCGTCCCCTCAGCGGCTCAGCCCCGTCCCCTGCGACCTCACCATCGAGCTTGGGGTCACAGGTACGTACGTGCTCTGCTCCTCCATCGATCGAGTCCGCTGTGTGCATGCGTGACCTGGTCATTTGGCTCCTCCTTTCTTGGGTGATTTGAGTGATGTGCCGCCCGCTTGAATATGCATTGCAGGGCTGAACCGGTGCTGGTCATTTGGCAGCGGTGGACCAACTACCTGCGGCCGGACATCAAGCGTGGGCCCTTCACCCCGAGGAGCACAATTCCATCCTCCAGCTCCACGCCAACAATCGGCTTCGGCAACAAGTAAATCTGAATGCATTGTAATCGATTTTGATTATGCGTGGTAGTCTCCAACAGAAATTTTGATGCTGCGTGGTACTGTGAATTGGTGCCTTTCCTTGTCAGTTCTGTTCACGAAAGCTTCAGCCGTTTTGTTTTGGTCCGGAATTTGATGCCAAGATTCCCTATGATTATTAGCTGATCTCTGCACGCAAATTGTCTACATCCTCTTAATGGAGTAGTTTGCAAGCCACAATTCGATTTCCATTCTTTTTTTTCTTCCTGTATGTACAAGGCAATTCGATTTCCATTTCTTTTTTTCTTCCTGTATGTACAAGGCAAATCTGTGTTGGTGGATCGATTGAAGAATAATGTGCACACCAAACGTTTCATCGTTTGTCTGCGATTTCAATGCCAAATGACACTGGCATTTGCCGCAATGAAACAGTCATTTCTTGATTGTCATTTCTGTAGTCCACTTCAACAAATGTTGCTAGGCTCTGATGGCGTGGCTTCTCTTTTCTTGTCAACGTACTGAATACTTACTGCGTACAGGGATATGGATGACACGAGGGGAAGACTCGGGAAAGGAACTGATGCTGACGGCCCAGCAGGAGGAACCACCAAGCAAGGTGCTGCAGGCAAGAGGAATGCTTCGACAGGTGATCTGTACAATTGTTTTTCGATCTTGCTGGAATTACATGCTTATCGTTCAACAATGTTAGCCTTGTGTGCCTGTGGGTCAATTAGCTGGGGGCAAGAGGCTTTGTTGACTAACCTAAGGTTAACACTGAACATCTCAACTGATGAAAGTTTGGTTACCCATGCTGTTACTTTCAGATAGCTGTTGTTGTTACTTTCCTAGTGATATTTCATATCTTTCAAATTATTGTAAGTTGGGAAATCTCATTAAGGAATTGAGGTGTTGGAGTACTAAATGTGTAGAATTTTACTTGTGAAAAGAGTCGGTTGGTACATTTTGTACTATAGGTATCTCAAGATTTCTAAAATCTGATATTTCTCATGATCTTTCCAGGGCCAAGGTTGGAGGAGTCTGTAAATGGAGGAGTCTGCCATATATTTTTGCTTTTAGGATCATTATATTTTTTCTTTTAGCATAGTAGTTTCCATCTAGTAGTTTCCATCTTTTTGTTAAGTTATTTTTTCTTTTAGCATAGTAGTTTCCATCTGTAAATTGTGTTCTTTATTGAAATTAAATTTCAAGTCCTATGGTTTGGTCAGTCAGGCCCTATACAGATAGTATCTCGTCTTGAGATCTATATCATATCAGAAAAGCTTATATGCTTGTATATTCAGTGACTTTGTTATCATTTATTAATTTGAATCAGTTTTATTGACAACTAATTTAGATGTGTACCGTGTTCTTTGTATTTTTTTTGAAGTCTGAATCTGGATATTTTCCTGGTACCATGTTACTGTTTATTTGACTACACCTTTGACTTAAACCAATAGCAAAAGAGATGTGCAACCAGATTTGGTAGAGATTGTGATTTTGAATGGCAGAAACACCATTTAGTTAGTTAGCTAATTTAGAATTGTTATTTTGTGCAGACATTGGTAATGTATGGACCCATGGTATACCATGGGGATCTGGATTCAAATGCCACTACTGCAATAGACCATTCAACGGTGGAGGTGCAACCCGGTTCAAAGAACATTTGGCAGGGATCATTGGCAATGTTGAAGCGTGCCAGAAGGTGCCAAAGGATGTGCGGAAGTATATGGAGGAAAGTAGAACAAAAGGGAAGAGAGCAAGGGCAGTGAACAAGGCTAGAAAGAAAAGAATCGATGATGAAATTGCACGGTCTGTTGGAGTAGAAGATGTTGTTAGAATCAATGATTATGGTGATGATATTCCTAATGATGAGGAAGGGCAGTTGCAGTATGTACTGAAAAGATCAGTTCATGAAACCAACAGACCGTTTTTCTTGTCCAAGATGAGTGGTGTTGCTCAATTTTTTTTTCTATTTGTATAGTATTAAAAAAATCATTTAAAATTGTTGCTTTGTATCATCCAAATGGAAGCTAGACGTTTTTCTTGTCCAATAATTAGCTTAGCACTGCTGCAACTGACGCAATGTATATATGTTGGAGCCTGAGTTGCTACGTAGGATGTAGTGGTGGGAGACCGCTGGCCGAGGCTTGATTGCCTAGCGGCAAGGCTGCGACGTCGTGCTTGGCATCGAAGGCAGGGGCACATTTTTTTAGACAAGGGATAACAAATATCTGGCCTCTACATCCGTAGATGTACACAATCAATTATTACAACGTTTTAGGTTCACAAAAAGTAGTGCAAACTAGAGTCTTATAAATAGACCAGGAAACTAAAGCAAACCATAAATGTGCTTCCAGTATGCTCATCAACGAGAGGGCATCCTTGGCTTGCTCATCAACGAGCATATGGCTGATAGAGGGCATCCTAGGCTTGCTTGTCACGCTGCAGCTGAGCCCAGAAGCGCATCCAGTATGCTCCCCTGAAAGTAACCTGCATAATAGAGTTAGTTTTCAATTTGTTAAAAATAACATCATTCCGGCATCGCCAGATAGCCCAGCATATGGCAGCCACCCCAACCCAGATCAAACCTTTGACTCTTTTTTGCTGATTCATGAGCCAATTACCAAACATATGGCTGATAGATCTCGGTTGGTTTAAATTAGTAGCGTAGAAAATAATCCTCCAAATCATTTTAGCACAGGGGCACTCAAGGAATAAGTGTTGGATAGTCTCATTCCAATTGCAATAAATGCATTTTTGGCTCCCTTTCCAATTTTTCATAGCGAGGTTGTCTTTGGTTAGGACGACACCTTTTTTTTTGGAACAGAGAAAGATTTTGATTTTTAGAGGAATTTTTATTTTCCAGATCATTTTATGAAGAAAAGGTGAATGTGTATCAATGAGATGAAGATACATTGAGCGGACAGAATAAAGATCAGAATTGGTTAAACTCCATTTAAAGTTGTCTGATCCTTCCACCAATTCAACATTTGAGATCCATGCTACTAGATGAAGCCATTCTACAAGTTTATTATCCACCAGAGCCCTTCTAAAAGAGATGTTAAGCGGGCTTGTGGCCATTACTTTGGATACAGTTGCGTGAGGATCACGCACTATATTATATAATGAAGGATATTTAACTTTAAGAGGCTTATCTCCAACCCATGTATCATCACAGAACCACGTGTTGGTTCCTTCTTTAATATCGAAGGAGCCATTAGCCAAAACCTCATCTTTGATATGCATGAGGCCTCTCCAAAAATGGGAGTCATTAGGTTTGGCGATCACTTGAGTAAGGGTCTTTAATCTTAGGTATTTATTCCTTAACATAGACTGCCACATGCCATCTGTGTTTAGTAAATTAACCAACCATTTGGCCAATAAGCATCTACTTTGTAATTGTAAATTTAGGATACCTAGACCCCCTTGGTCCTTAGGACTACATAATATGTCCCATTTGGCCAGTCTATATTTATGTTTGTCCGACGAGCCTTGCCAGAAGAACCTTGATCTAAAATGATCAAGGTTTTTGAGAACTTCTTTGGGGATCTCAAAGAATGACATCATAAACATGGGTAAACTGTTTAAAATAGAATTAAGCAGAACTAGTCTTCCCCCATAAGACAAGTATTTTGCTTTCTAGCAAGAGAGCTTTTTTTTGAAAGCGTTCTTCAACCTTTCTCCACTCTAAATTCAGGAGTTGTCTTTGGTGCATTGGGATCCCTAAATATCTAAAGGCATATTCACCAGCATTACAACCAAAGAGGGTGGTATAATCAGGCTCCATCTCTTTAGCTGCACCATAGCAAAAAATTTCACTCTTGTGGAAATTGATCTTGAGCCCAGATAGTTGCTTGAAAGCACCAAGCAAAAGTTTAAGATTCTTTGCTTGCTCCGGGTTGTGATCTATAAAGATAATCGTGTTATCTGCATATTGTAGAATGGACAGACCATCATCGATAAGATGAGGGAGGACTCCTCTTATTTGACCATCGGATTTTGCTCTATTAATCAGAGGAGCTAGCATATCTGCAATGATGTTAAATAAGATAGGCGACATAGGGTCTCCTTGTCATAGTCCACGTTTGGTTTGGAAGTATGGGCCTACATCGTCATTAACATTTATCCCCACACTTCCCCCTGTGACCATACTTTCAACCCATCTACACCATTTGGGAGAGAAGCCTTTCATACGTAAGGTTTGCTGCATGAAATATCAATTAACCTTATCATATGCCTTTTCAAAATCAATTTTGAAAATGACCCCATCTCTCTTTTTTGTATGCAACTCATGGATAGTTTCGTGTAATATAACAACTCCTTCCATGATATTCCTGCCTGGCATAAAGGCTGTTTGCATTGGATTTACCACCGTTTTAGCAACCTTATTCACCCTATTTGTGCCCACTTTTGTGAATATTTTAAAACTCACATTGATGACACAGATTGGTCTATATTGCTGAATTTTGGTGGCGTTTTGAGTTTTTGGAATTAAGGTTATTATTCCAAAATTCAAACTGTGTAGATCTAGAGCCTCCCTATGCAGATCAGCAAAGAGAGGTATAAGGTCATTTTTGATCACCCCCAAAACACCTGATAGAACTCCGCAGGGAATCCATCAGGGCCTGGAGCTTTATTATGCTCCATTTGGAAAACTGCCTCCTTCACCTCAGATTCAGTGAAAGAACTAATGAGGACATCGTTTTCCTCTGGGGATACTTGTGGAATATCTGTGATTTGATCTTCCATTAGTGTGATCTCTGAATTTTCTGGTGGTCCAAAGATATTTTTATAATAATTAGTAATATGGCTTTTGAGTCAATCATCACCAACCACAAATACCTTGATCATCTTCAAGTTTACAAATATGTTGCTTGCGATGTTTACTATTAGCCACTACATGAAAGAACCTAGTGTTGGCATCACTCTCCAATAAGGTTTTGACTTTGGCTCTCTCAAACCATTTTAGTTCCTCTTCTCTCAAAAGGCACACTAGACGCTCTTTTAGATAATGTTTAAGATTTATTTCTTGATCAGATAAGGAGGCGCACTGTGCTTTCTTATCAAGATTTTCTAAAAGAGTTAACAGAGTCTTCTTCTCTTTTCTGTATGACCCTGCTGTATGTCTAGCCCAGCCTCGTAGATGCTGTCATAGTCTTCGAATCTTAGACTGGCAGCGTTCAAGCGGGGTCGACCCAGAATTTTCAGATTGCCAGATATCTACAACCATTTCATAGAATTCATCCCGTATAAGCCAACCCCTCTCAAATTTGAAAGGTCGGTTTTGGGTTTGGTGAGTCGATGCTCCTGTGTTAAGCACGAGGGGGGTATGGTCTGAGATATTCCTCTCTCTAGGTTCAACTGTTGTCAATGGGAATTGATCTTCCCATTCCGTATTGACGAGAACTCTATCTAACTTCTCGAAAGTTGGATTATCCCTCGCTCCCGCCCAAGTATATTGGCGGCCTTACATCACAATCTCCTTTAGATCAAGAGACTCGATGACATCATTAAAAAGATTTGGCCATTTAGGGTCAAATTCCCCTGAGCTCTTATCCTCTGGAGCTCTCATTATGTTGAAATCCCCTCCTATCATATACGGAAAAGTTTCTTTGGAGCAAGTGTTGGCTAGCTCTGAGAGAAAAGCACTCTTGTTTTGGATTTGTGCTAGCCCGTAGACCGAATAAAGCACAAATTTGAAACAATTTGTTTTGCATCGGAGGGTAAATTTGACATAGAAATCTCCCTCAACAATGGATCCAATATCAAAAATATTCAGGTCCACCCCTAGAAGGATGCCCCCTGATCTACCATGAGGCGGCATGGTATGCCACAGGAAGTCATGTCCACCACATAGATTTTTGAGGACATGATTCGGGAAGGAATCCCGTCCAATTTAAGAGAGAGCTATAAAATTAATTTGCTCCTCCTTAACTAATTCAGCCAAGAATCTATGTTTAGCCAAGTCTGCAAGACCTCTGCTATTCCAGAATACTCCTTTCATTTTATAATAATTTTTGAAGGGGTATTTGGCTTTTTGGGAAGTTTGCCTTTGTTTGTATTTTTGGCATTCTTGTATTTTTTCTTCCTACGGGAAGGAGAGAGATCTATGATGTGATCATTCTCCATATCCAGCATGTTCCATTTAGATTTCCACAGGCATGGCTGAGAACTGCTTCAAGTCTATCTTCCCTCCCTTCATCACTAACAAACTTTGTGGTATTAGATTTTAACAAACTCTTTTTTTGATTAGCAAGAAGAACCAACCTATCAACCTCTAGATTTTTAATGACAGCTACATCTGAGGAACCTAGGTTGATGCCTACCCTACCAAGGTTTGAAGTAACTTTCGAATCTGGAAAGGTAGTAAAAGAATTACCTGTGAATTCGAGGTTTTTCTTTGCCATTAACCATTCGGCCTTGTGCAGGGTGTGAGCGTCTGCCAATGCCGCGGTCCTGGTGCTATGGCGCAGCTCTTTGATGGGAGCTGGTGCCGCTAGAGCCCCGGCATTCGGAGGGCTTGGTGTCACGACCGGCGATGTAGTATCACCGGCGGCCATCGTCAGTGAAGCCGGCGGGGGGAGGTCTACCGTGGACTTCATGGTGTCCACCCTAGTCGAGGCGGGGGCCTCAAGCAGCAGCAGGGCATCTAGGGTGCCCCTCCCAGCCTGAGTAGGCGGGGTCGATGAAGGCAGGGCGGTAGCCGTTGCCTCCTCGTCCTATGGCGAAACCGGGTGTAAGGCCGGTCCGCCATCACCTGCCCTGGGGTGATCCAACTCGGCGTGGGGGGTAGTGGGTGATGTAGAACCCCCCCCAAACCGTCCTGGACCAAAGCGTCACCGTCTAGCGTGTCGTCTAGTAAAGTGGCCGGGGACAGGGCAGACACACTGCCACCCTGTCCCGGCGTGGTAGTGTCCAGTGCAGGAGGGTAGTGGTTGATGTAGCGCCCCCATACCTGCCTGGTCCTTATCGATGTCGTCCTCCTATGAAGTGGCCGGGGATAGGGCAGACCCACAGTCACCCTGTCCCGACGTGAGGGTGTCTAGAGCGAGGGGGGCAATGGGCAATGTAGAGCCCCCCAAACCTGCTTGGCCCTCAGTGACCTCGTCCTCTGGTGCAGCGGCCGGGGACAGGGTAACCCCACCGTCACCCTGTCCCAGCGTGAGGGTGTCCAGTACGGGGGGGGTTGATAATGGGCAATGTAGAACCCCCCATACCGTCCTGGCCCTCGGCAGTGTCGTCCTCTGCACAACATTGTAGATCGTTGGCGTCGGCTGAAGCAACACCATCCAGGATCTCCGATGTAGGCACACCAAAGACAGAAGAAGGGTGAATTTTGTTAGGAGAATCCACCAAAGCATTATATGCTGCCAACTCTTCTTCTGTCAGAGGAGAATAAATCTCCTTTGTAACCCCATCATCTGGCTCAAGCATGACTTTGATACTGATCTCATTAAATAATTGCTCACATGGCAGGTCCAGTCCCTCTTCTATCAAAGCTGCTTGCTTCTGAGGGGGCATGTTCTGATGAGGTGCCTTAGAATTATCAGAAGTATTATTTTTAGGCTCAAGAGGATTGGGAGCCTCTGCGTCTTCCATCCTACGGTCACCATCAAGATCGTTATCTTTATTCCCCTCACCCTGCAAGCCATCTTCATCTGGATCCGGAGCCACATGCTGTACAACTTCGTCAGGTTTAAAATAGAGGCGATAAATGTTGCAACCGACACAAACATCAGCCTGCTTAGGAACTTGTTTACCATCAAAAACCACCACTAGTATACGAATCTGACCAGTCGCCCGAAGATGTACCATGTCAACTTTTTGTGTGGCCCCAATAATGGACCCCACTGTCCACAGAGGAAGGAAGGAACGCAGCACCCGGGGCACCCTAGTGACTGTCACCCAAACTTGCTCCAGCACTTTGATGGGTTGGACATCATCAACAAATTCTTCAAAGACAATGGTGCCCTCTTTGTTCTTCGTAGTAATTGTACGGATTGCGATCATACATTCCAGCTCTTCCTTGCTCGGGAATGGGACAACAAAAGATGTAGCCCCTTGCACCTGCACCTCCCAATCCCAACGAACTGGAATAATCCTGGCCAACTCCGCCAGTAATAGCTGAGCAGATACCTTGCCTGCTTCCATAGTGATGAGAGCTGTGACTGATGAGTGAACAGGATTAACAATTTGATTGTTTCTGGCAGCCTGGATCTGGAAGAAGCCCATCCCATCCTCAGCGGCGCCGCAATATGCAACCGTTGGTTTGGGCCCCCGAAGAAGCGGGCACTGGTTAGTGTAGTGTTCCTCGGTACAAATAGTACACTCCAGCTTCACCGATTGCTCCTTTCGCTTCCGTTTCTGCTTGCCTTGTTCCTCCTCCATAACGTTCCCAGAGGATCGATGATGGTAGTGTTGTTGCCTAAGCGACCGCGACCTCCGCCCAGTGGGCGCTGCCCGGTCCCCTCGCTATGAGCTCCCGCAGCACCTCCCGCAGCACCACTGCAACCTCGTGCACCCATTGCTGCCGCGTCGGTTGCCATCGTGCCATCCTTCCCATGATCTGCAGCACCGGCTGGAGGTTTAGGATCCCCGCGACCTCGACCACGACCACCAGAACCTGCTGCTCCAACAGGTGGGGGACCCCCGCGACCAGCAGCTCTAGCCGGGGGCACCCCCCACGATTACCTAGACCTCGTCCTTGGCCCTCCTCGCGACCATGACCGTGGTTGTCGGTGGTACCCCAACCGTGGCGGCGATCAGACGGCGCGCTACGGCCAGGGACAGCATGGCCCCAGAACCTTCCAAGATTGCCTCCCGCCATTAGCACGTCGCGGTAGGAGGGCGGCGGCATAGGACCGGCGGCGTGGAAGAGTGCGGGGTTGATTAGTCTTCGATTAGGTTTTCCAGAACCTGTGGCACGCGAGGTACCGTGAGTTTGGATCGGTAGACTCACGACCTAGTTAGGTATGTTCGTCGGATGGCCCGTGGCCACGTCCCAGTCAATTGGGCTGAGCCGCGTCGGCCCAGATGCCCCGACCAACCTAATCGACCGGAGATTCAAAATTCGAACCTCCAATGAACGTGGATCGCGGCCGCGGCTTTCCCGTGAGCTTGACTGCAGGACCGGCAAGATGAAGTCTCCGATGGATGCCGCTGGCGTGATGCGACGTGGAGGCAGTGGTCCCTTCTAGACTCGCTTCCATGGAGCCTGGACTCTCCTTGGGGAAGAAGGAGGGGTTGTCATCGCCACCGGTGAGGTCGTCGCCGAGGATGACGGGGTCTGCCGAAGGGCCGCTGTTGAGGTCGCCGCCGCGTGCCGAGGAACCGGCTGGACGACGCACTGCGATAGTGCTTCGACATCTGCTAGATCTTCACACTCCGATTCGGAATTAGAGTCCTAGAATTTGCCCAATCCTTGACATAGATGTGTAGAAGAAGCGAGCATGCGCTCTTGGTTTGAGTAAGCCATCAATCGCCTACTGTGGTCTTGATCGAAACATCGAGAATCCTTCGCCGTAATTCTTCGCAACACATTCCGAATCGATGGCGCTAACGACATGCCAGAGCTCACGTCTTGATGCATAACCTTGTTGGACTTGATAGTTGCATGGATCAAGGAAATCTGGCGTAGAGGCAGCCCTTCTCCTCGTGGCGCCTGTGCACTAAATGGTGAGATTGATGAGCAGATCAGCAAGGCCGTACGTTGCCGAAAGAAAATGGATCAATACTTTTGTTAGCAGAGATGAAGGCAAGGATTTAGGTTGCAAGTGACATGTGCAAGACAATAATGGAGCAAGAGAGATCGAAACCAATCTCCCACTGAATCTTATTAACCATGTGTTTTAGGCCTTATACCCTCAATCCTAACTAATTTCCAGATAAGCTCGCACAAAACTCTGCTAAGCAATAGGAAACAACTGCCTGACTATGCTGGTGCACCTGGCAGTGACCACAACCTGGGCGGGGATGCACGCAGGGCGCGTTCCTGCCTGTGACTCAGCCATGTGTCCGCTTTGCGCTAGTATACTTCACCGACCATAACATCTCGACCCCTCGATGAATAGCTTGCCCTCGAGCTGACAACGTGTCGCCGGCTCCCAGGTATTTTTGGCTTCGGGTAATCCTGCCCAATGGATGAGAACATGCCAGATGCCGCGATGAGGGAGCGCACGACATGCAGTGTTATGTTTCTGATTTCTTAGGGTTCTCTAGATCGGGTACACATTCATCAAAAGTATATGAAACAATAGTTCCTAGTGCCTCTTCTACTGAGAGTCAGAGAGGGGAAAAAGGGAGAGGTGGAGCATATGATCACAGACCGCCAAGGGCCATAGTGGTAGGAGCAGTGGTGACGGTTGAAGCGCCGGCGGCCGTCTCGCTCGCTGGAGCCATCTGCGCTAGGCAGCGACATTTGGTGGAGATGAGAGTCGACGCAGTGAAGATGGTGGCACAGTGGAGACGGTGGCGGCTTCCCGTCACTGGCTGCGCCCCTTCTCAGATCGGAAACGGGGAATATCAGTGGGGAGTGGCGGCTGAGGGTGAACCTCGTACCTAGAGCCAGCCGGCCCCCACCTCTATATATAGCGTAGTGTGACGGGGGCCCACCAACCATGTAGGGTTGGGCGCCCCCGATCCGGGCATGAGAACATGGCCCAGTTAGGCCATTGGGCCTAACTGGTGGGAGATCAATCCTAACATTCTCCCCCTTGATCTCTCTCGTCTATTCTTCGTTCTTTAATTTCATACTCAAAACTTTTGATTCATATCTTTCTTGCTTCTATCCTATTCCATTATAGATTAGTGTATTGAACTGTCTCATCGTCACAGCAATTAGTGCCGTTAGACTAACAGCCACAACACATTTCTCCGTTTTGGAACAAAACTTTCTTCTGGGCCCTTCATATGTTTGGGAATCATAGGCTTTCCCTTAAACCCATGCCGGCTACGTGTTCTCTGAACACGTTGGGTGGTAAGCCCTTTGTGAGCGGATCCGTGAGCATTTTCTCTGTACTTATATGCTCAAGATTTATTATATGATCCCGAACTTTATCTTTCACAACATAGTACTTTATGTCAATGTGTTTGGCAGCACCACTTGACCTATTGTTGTGAGCATACTATACCGCTGGGTTGTTATCACAATACAACCTCAGTGGTTCATTGATATTATCAATCACTTTCAATCCGGGTATGAATTTCTTTAGCCAATTCACCTGCCCCGTTGCCTCATAGCATGCTACAAACTCGGCATACATTGTCGATGATGTAGTTACGGTTTGTTTGGAGCTTTTCCACGATATAGCCCCTCCTGCGAGAGTAAATATATATCATGACATGGATTTTCTTTCTTCTCCCGCATAATCAGAATCTGAATACCCCTCTATCTGCAGGGAATCAGATCTTCTATACGTTAGCATGAGGCCTTTCATACCCTGCAAATAACGCAGGACTTTCTTCACCAATTTCCAATGTTCTATTCCTGGATTCTTTTAATATCTGCCAAGTAACCCGGTAACAAAAGCTAAGTCAGGGCGTGTACACACTTGAGCATATTGTAAACTTCCAACTGCTGAAGTATACGGTACCGCTTTCATTCGATTAATCTCATATTCATTCTTGGGGCATTGATGTTCCCCAAATCTATCGCCCTTGATAATAGGAGCAGGTGAAGGATTGCACGCGTGCATACTAAATTTCTTTAGAACCTTTTCTATGTATGCCTTTTGCGATAATCCTAGAACCCCCTTTCTTCTGTCTCGGTGAATCTCTATTCCCAAAATGAACGAGGCCTCACCGAGATCTTTCATATCGAAGTTTGAGGACAAGAATTTCTTCATTTCTATTAGTAGATTGACATCACTACTAGCAAGCAGGATATCATCCACATACAAAATCAGGAATATGTACTTTCCATTCTTGAATTTTGCGTAAACGCAATTGTCCTCAACATTTTCCTTAAACCCAAAACCTTTTATTGTTCTATCAAACTTCAAATACCACTGTCTTGAGGCTTGCTTCAATCCGTAGATTGATTTCTTTAGGCGGCATCCCATATTTTCTTTTCGTTTTACAACAAAACCTTTTGGTTGTGCCATATAAACATTTTCTTCCAAGTCCTCGTTAAGGAACGCCGTCCTTACATCCATTTGATGTAACTCCAAATCATAGTGGGGTACAAGTGCCATTATAATTCTAAAGGAATCTTTACATGAGACTGGAGAAAACGTCTCATTGTAATCAATCCCTTCTCTTTGCGTAAAGCCTTTTGCCACAATTATGAAGGAATCTTTACATAATTCTAAAGGAATATTTCTATATTCCCTTGGGAGTCATATTTTGTTTTGTAGATCCATTTATAACCTACTGTTTTGCCTCCCTTAGGAATAATTTCCAAGTCCCAAACTTTGTTGGTACTCATTGATTTCATTTCATCTTCCATGGCCTTAAGCCACTTCGATGAGTGGTTGCTTCTTATGGCTTCTTCAAATGAGGTGGGATCATCCCCCATCTGAAATTCTTCTGTTTCATAAACTTCATAGTCATTAGAAATAGCTGACCTTCTTGTTCTTTGAGACCTTCTAGGAGCCTCTAGCACTTGTTCCTCATTGGGCTTTTGCTGTTCTTCCTCATGTGCGACATTTGGTTCTATAGGTTCCTCAAGGACAGACTCCTCAAGGATAGGTTCCTCATGTTCATTCATTGTCGCCACGGGAGAACTTGCAACAGGTGTTGGCTCTATAGTGTCTTGCACTATCGGCGCAACAGCAACAGGTAGCGTAAAGAATGGTTCTTCAACCATCGGAGTGGGTACATGTACCCGCTTCTCCTATAGGCTTATTTCTCGTGCTACCATGCTCCCTCTGATCATGTTATCCTCCAAGAACATAACGTGTCTTGTTTCTACAATCTTCGTATGTCTGTCAGGACAATAGAAGCGATATCATTTCGATCTTTCTAGATAACCAATAAAATGGCAGCTGACTGTCTTGGAGTCTAACTTTTCTATATTTGGGTTAAACACTTTTGCCTCAGCCGGACATCCCCACACACGCAAATGGTTAAGTGAGGGTTTCCTTCCTGTCCATAATTCATACGGTGTTTTAGGCACCGATTTGCTTGGTACTCGATTAAGTATGTGAATGGCGGCTTTCAGTGCCTCCATCCATAAACTAATCGGTAATGTGGAGTAACTTATCATGCTTCTTATCATATCCATTAAGGTATGGTTACGTCTTTCAGCCACTCCATTCTGCTGAGGCTCCCCGGTGTGAAGTACTGAGCGACTATGCCATTTTCCTGTAGAAACTTTGCAAACGGTCCAGGAATTTGGCCATATAGGGTATGTTGCCCATAGTACTCTCCACCTCGATCTGATCGTATTATCTTTATTTTCTTATTGTGCTGATTTTCAACTTCAGCTTTAAATATTTTGAATTTATCCAATGCTTCCGATCTTTCTTTAATTGGATAAATATAGCCATAACGAGAGTAGTCGTCTGTGAATGTTATAAATAAATCATAACCATCCACACTTTTCACAGGAAATGGACCACATATATCAGTGTGGATTATTTCTAAAGTTCCTGCGCTTCGTTTGGCATTTTTCTTAATTTTCTTGACATACTTTCCTTTGATGCAATCAACGCATTGTTCTAAATCTAAAAATTCTAAGTGCAGAAGAATTGATTCTTTAATCAGCCGTTCTATTCTCCCCCTCGAAATATGGCCCAAGCGACAGTGCCATAATTTTGAAGAGGCATCACCAATTCACTTCCGCTTCTTAGTTACATTCGCAGATGGGGAATCTTTCATATTCTCATCGCATACATTATTCGCATTCTCATTAAGAGATAATAAATAAAGTTTGTCGTGTCAGAAGGCAAGACCAACACATTCATTATCAACAAGTATCTTACATTTGCCACTACCAAAATGGCAATCAATTCCATCATCATCAAGTTTCGAAACACTTATTAAATTTCTACGCAAAGAGGGAACATAAAGTACTTCTTTAAGTCTAAGTACAAAGCCATTATTCAGTTCTAAAGATAAATCTCCAATGGCTTCAACATTGGCTTGCACTCCATTTGCAACTTTAATCGTTCTTTCTCCTCTTTGCAAGGTTCTCGTCCCATTTAACCCCTGTAAAGAATTTGCAACATGAGTAGTTGCTCCTGAATCAACCCACCAAGTGGATTTAGCATAACATAAATACAGGGATTCATCTACAAATGTAATAAATTCATCACCTCTCTTTAGTAGAGATTTCAGGAAGTCTGGACAGTCCCTCTTGTAGTGTCCCTTCTTGAAGCAGTGCTTGCATTGATCTTTCTCAGCTCCACCATAGGAGTTGTTCTGCTGATTTTCAGAGTCCTGGGGTTTCTTTCCCTGTGAATTTAAGGAAGAGGCCTTATCCGACTTGGGTTTCCCTTGTGGTTTAAAATTCTTGCCATTAAAGTTCTTTCTTTTGTTATCCTTCACCAAGTGAGCGGATTCACCCTGTGAGGACTTTATCCTCTCCTCTTCTTGAGCACACATTGAAATAAGTCTTTCTATGCCCCATCTTTCAGGCTGTATATTATAGTTTACAATAAAAGTGTCATATTCTTTTGGCAAAGACGCAAAAATCAAATGAATAAGGACATCATCTTCCTTTAAATTCATTTCCTTTAGCTTAGATGTCGTAGTGTTCATCTTCAAAATGTACTCTCTTATGCTACCACCAGTGTATTTCTCATTCACAAGCTTCTTAATCAGTGAACTTGTTGTGGTCTTGGTAGACCCAGTAAACTGACTCTTGATTTTATCAAGATATTCTGTGGCAGTAGCACATTCAGGGATTGAGCCCCTTATCTGTTCTTCTATGGTGGCCTTGGCTACCAACAGACACTTGCGGTTGGGGAGAGTCCATTACCTATGTTCAAGATCATATCTCATTCTTATCTCAGCATGATCACGCTTTCTAGCAGCGAAATCAGCGTTAGATTCATTTTCGTCTCTCACCGGGTCCTCTGGTTCAATGAGACACGGTGAGATGATGGCAAAATCGACCTCTCCCAATGCAAGTTCTAGTTCATATTTCTCCCGCCACACACGGTAATTGCTCCCGTTGAGTGTTGGGATGTATGCTATGTTCACAATACATTTGCCTCCTGAAACCACACCAGAGTTAGTGAGAACAGTTTATACATAAAATCACATGCTTTAACTCAACATTGGTCAAATTAAAACATATAATTCATCAATGCAAAAATTTTATATCACCATTGGGCAGAGATAAAATTAATGCATAATTTCTCATGGATCAAACATTATAATATTGTTATTAACAATATTGGTCAGAAAATAACAACATCATAACCTCATCAAAATTATCAGAAATTCGTCATTTCTCTTAAATTAAATTATCCCGTTGGTTCAAATTTAATCAAAAGAGAACTATAATTATCATGCACAGCGGAAACATTAACGATCTTTCATATTATTATTTTCCAGAAGCACTAAAAAAATTTTACCATTTTCTGAGCAAAATGTCGTTGGACAAAATTGCACGGAAAATTCATATCAAAATCAATTCAAATTCATCAAATACATGTCAAAACTGCTCCTGGAAAAAATAAAATAGAAATTCATCGTTTAACTATGCAATCTTCGTATTTGGCTCGAAGGCCCGTCTAGGCCACAATTTTCACTGCTGCCTCCGAGCAGCCGGCCGAAAAACCGGCCTAGCCCAGTCGCTCACGGCGACCTCCCTACGCGCGCATGCCTTAACGTGGGCCTGGGCCGAGATTCCTGCCCGACGCGCGCGCCCGCCTGGGCTCAAAGAGGCCTAGTTAGGCATTGGCTGATCTGAGCCATTCATTCTGATCCGACGACCATGAGTGAAAATCGCGAGATCAAAACCCTTGAAGCCGCCGGTCATAGGAACCCTAACCCTCATTTCTGATTTCTTTGCCTTCCCCTCTCTTGCGCCGCTCGGTGAGGAACCAGAGAAGCTGCCATCCATGGCGGGTGACGGAGGATGGCGCCACGGTGGATCCTCTCGGCGGCGCACGCGTGTGGCCGTAGCCGTGCGCGGCACCGTCGAGTGGCACCACTGTGGTGCCCTTTGAACCAAGCCCGAGGCGGAGGTCTTGCCCCCTACCGGCTGCTCGGCCTCTTCTTCCCGTATGCCGGTGAAGGGCGATGCAGTGTCCTTCCCACACGGCGAGGTGATGACGACGACGCCTAGGTAAGCTCGCGCCGCAACTTGACTTGTTCTTTATTCTTTGACCCTTCTAGGGTTTGGATTAGGGTTAGTGTTCATGATTTCTTTCCCGATCCGCAGCGGATCGGACGAGTTCTTTGTTTTTCCTTCATTCGGATCCGTTGGAATCCGCCATTTTCTTTCAAATTTCCTTTCCAAACACTAGATCCACGGGTCCGGGTAAGACCTATCCTTCGGTCTTTCTTTCTTTTACCATGATGGGGTTTCTCAGTTAGGGTTAGGGTTTCATGTTCCATATCTTCCCGATCTGAAAAACTAAATCGGTGTTCGGGTTGTTCTTCATTTCTTTACCCCGATCTAGATCTTCTTCTAAAGAACCGTGGCTCCGGTACCATTGTTAGGTTTCTGATTTCTTAAGGTTCTCTAGATCGGGTACACATTCATCAAAAGTATATGAAACAATAGTTCCTAGTGCCTCTTCTACTCAGAGTCAGAGAGGGGAAAAAGGGAGAGGTGGAGCATAGGATCACAGACCGTCAAGGGCCGTAGTGGTAGGAGCAGTGGTGACGGTTGAAGCGCCGGCGGCCGTCTCGCTCGCTGGAGCCATCTGCGCTAGGCAGCGACGTTCGGTGGAGAGGAGAGTCGACGCAGTGAAGATGGTGGCACAGTGGAGACGGTGGCGGCTTCCCATCACTGGCTACGCCCCTTCTCAGATCGAAAACGGGGAATATCAGTAGGGAGTGGCCGCTGAGGGTGAACCTCGTACCTAGAGCAGGCCGGCCCCCACCTCTATATATAGCGCAGTGTGACGGGGGCCCACCAACCATGTAGGGTTGGGCGCCTCCGATCAGGGCCCGAGAACAGGGCCCAGTTAGGCCGTTGGGCCTAACTGGTGGGAGATCAATCCTAACATGCAGTGCCCATTTCGGGGTTTTGGAAGGCCGTCCGTGGTATAGTGGTGGTAGCGGTGGCAGAACAAACGGCGGGGTTCCATGGAATGGCTTGAGGACGCCGACGTCGTGGATGCGGGCGCCCTCAGGAGATGGAGCTAGTATGCAACATTGCTAACGCGTTCGGCCACCCGAAATGGCCTAGCATATTTGGGCTGAGCTTGCCATGTGGCCCAGGAAGCAAGGACTACACCGGCCAGTGGAGGAACCAAAGACAAACCTATATCACTACCGGAATCGGGCACTTTGCCGAGTGCCTAACGCCACTCCGTAAAAAAATAGTCGGCAAAGCCGTCTTTGCCGAGTGTTTTTTGTCGGGCACTCGGCACGCACTCGGTAAAGTTCGAATGAAAAAAAACCCGAAAAAATTAAGAATTTTTTTTTTAATTGAGGGAGGCCAGCACTCGCCCGTCTCCGTCGAAGTCGCAAGTCATGACATTTTTCGCGCAAAATTCACGGCCGGCGGGATTCGAACCTGCGACTTCTCCCTCCTCTAACCACTGCACTACACATTCAAATATGTCTAAGTTTTGTTCCCCACATATTATATTAAACCGAGTGTAAATTGCTTGTTTGAGGCCATAAACGAATTCAAATTAAAAAGTTTTTAACTACAAAGTTTCATAACTTTTCGAGATCTACACTTTTCGTTTACGAAGTTTTTTCATCCGAGGTCGTTTATAAAATTTGAATTTTAAAATTTTAAAATTCAAATGCAGTTTTGCATGACAAGATGATTTCAAATCAAAAAGTTGCCAACTACAATGTTTCATAACTTTTCGAGATATACAAAGTTTATTTTGGTTGTTTTTCCATCCGAGGTCGTTTGAAAATTTTGAATTTTAAATTTTTGAAATTCAAACACAGTTTTGCATGACAAGATGATTTCAAATAAAAAAGTTGCCAACTACAAAGTTTCATAACTTTTCGAGATCTACAAAGTTTATTTTGGTTGTTTTTTCATCCGAGGTCATTTGAAAATTTTGAATTTTAAAATTTTGAAATTCAAACGCAGTTTTGCATGACAAGATGATTTCAAATTAAAAAGTTGTCAACTACAAAGTTTCATAACTTTTAGAGATCTACAAAGTTTATTTTGGTTGTTTGGTCATCTGTTCATCCGACATGGTCGTTCTAATATTGTTCACAAATTTTATATATCTTTCTGGTAAACTGCAAGAGAGATATGCAAGATCGTTGTTAACCCTCTCCGATAGGCCATCAGTTTGGGGGTGGAAGGTGGTGCTCATCCTCAACTGGATGCCCACAAGAGTGAGCAAGCCACGCCAGACATTGCCGGTGAAGACGGGGTCACGATCGTTGATGATGGACGCTAGGAACCCGTGGAGGCGAACGATATCAAAGAGGAAAGCCTATGTTACAGAGGATGCTGTGTATGGATGGCCCAAGGTGATGAAAAATAACTACTATTACTTAACTTAGTAACTCACTAAACTAACTAATTACTTAACTACAATTACTAACTAAGTAACTAAATTAGCTAACTAAATAACAAAGTCACTAACTTATTAATTACTAATTAATGTACTAATTAACTAATTAAGTACATTACCTATGCTATGCTTGTGGGGGGAGGCGGGGCCGGGTGTGGCAGGAAGGCGTTAGAGGAGGCAGTGGTGGCGAGCTCCACCAGCGGCAGTACGTTTTCACCTGGGCGTGGGGTGGGGGGGTGCAGTGGCTTGCGAGGCGATGGGGCAGGGCCGGTGGTAGCCACCACTGCCAGGGACCTCCTTTGGGGCGGCAGAGGCATCGTGCGGGGCAACCGGGCGGCGAGGCAGCAGGCCACACGCCGGGGCGCATGAAGGAGGTGACTGCATGTGTGTCGAGGCAGGGAAGGCGGCGTGGCAACCGCCGACAGCCTCTTCAGGAGCAGCGGGCCCGTTGCCAACGCGGCCGCCGAGGTAGGGGAGGTGGCGGGGTGTGTGACGGGGTGGGGGAGGTGGCGTTCAGGAGTGTCTAGGGAGGCGACGTGTGGCAACATAGTAGGATGAGACGGGGTAGGTGGCTACAGTGCAAGGAGGTAGGGGTGGCAGACGATGGCGGAGCTAGAAGAAGACGAAATGCATGCAAACAGGCGTCCCACGCGGGGTGTAGTGCAAAACCTCAGTGCCACAGACCATGCTGCTGAGCTGCTACCATGTCGGCGCCAGGTCAGCCAGCAACTCAACCCGGGCCATGAAGCTAGGGATGAAAACGGAACAGAAATATTCCGAATTGACCGTTTTCGTTTTCTATATTATGAACCGTTTTTTAACATGAAAAATTGTCAGTTTCAATCGGTTTCACAACCATTTTCAACCATTT
The DNA here is from genome assembly GCA_038087645.1 of Saccharum hybrid cultivar R570. Lineage (NCBI taxonomy): Eukaryota > Viridiplantae > Streptophyta > Magnoliopsida > Poales > Poaceae > Saccharum > Saccharum hybrid cultivar. The sequence continues at coordinate 4,795,106 of JAQSUU010000368.1, forward strand.
TTGTACTCTTTAATTGCTAAATGTAGAAATATTCCGAACCGACCGTTTTCGTTTTTCTATATCGTAAGTCCGTTTTCGACCGTTTCCGACCGTTTTCATCCTTGCATAAAGTTGAGCGCCATGGCTCACGACACCAAGATGTGTTACCTCGGCACCGTGGGTCAGGATGCGGACCCTAGGTCCAAAAACATAATTAAGACGCCCAAGGGTCTAAATATGAATACTTTTCAGAAAACAGCTAACAAACAAAAAAAACAGGTGACTAGTGACTGACCTTCACTACTACAGAAAACATTTATATTGGCTGAACTTTCTTGATTTGTACGGGCGTTTTTACGAACCGCTAGTGTGAAAGGCCAGCGAACTCCATTGGCGTCCCTTAAAACTAGCCTGTGTAAATATGGGTTTTCTTATGGATGCCACCAGTATAAATTCATATGCTAAGCTGCCAGTCACAGTTGTCTCACTGCTTCGCCGCAGGAAGGTGTTCAAACATGCCTACATAGAGGGCACACATCTGTTCAACAAACACAAGCCTCAACTTGAAGGGAACCCGGTCTTGTTGGAGCGACCTACAATGTTTCATAACTTTTCGAGATCTACAAACTTCATTTAGGAAGTTTTTCCATCCGAGGTCTTTTGAAAAATTCGAATTTTAAAATTTTGAATTTCAAACGTAGTTTTGCATGACAAGATGAATTCAAATTAAAAAGTGGTCAACTACAATGTTTCATAACCTTTAGAGATCTACAAACTTCATTTAGGAAGTTTTTCCATCCGAAATTATGGTGCTAACATTGTTCACAAATCTTATATATCTCTCTCTGGTAGTTTCATGAAACTACATGAGAGACGTATAAATTTTGTGAACAACTTAATTATTACTTTGTCGAATGAAGAAATGACCAATATAAAGTTTGTAGATTATGAGAAGTTATGAAACTTTGTAGTTGAAAACTTTTTTATTTGAATTCGTTTAGGGCACCAAAACGTGGTTTGAAAAATTGCTTTGCCGAGTGTTTTACTTTGGCACTCGGCAAAGAAGCCTTTGCCGAGTGTTTTTTTTGGCACTCGGCAAAAAAACTTCTTTCTTTGCCGAGTGTTTTTTATTTGACACTCGGCAAAGCCTTATTTGCCGAGTGTAGAGGCTTTGCCGAGTGTTTTTTATTTGGCTCTCGGCAAAGCCTCCGGCGCTCGGCAAAGAAGCGGATTCCGACACCCTCTCATGGCGGAGATGGTGGCTTCAGCCCTTGTTTAGGAGACCGTGAGCAATGGCGTCTCCTTTATGTTGGGCAAGCACAACGAGAAGAGTATGTCGCAAGGGCGCATCTAGGAGAGGCTGGAGATGGCAGTCAATGAACTTGAGCTTGCAGTTGAGAGGTCCGCAAAGCTGCCCATCACTGATGTCTCGCTACATGGCCGCAGGAGGATAATCAAGAGTGCCTACATTGAGGCCATGGAACAGCTCGACAAGCACAAGCCACAGGCGGTGTCTGCACGCCAGCAACAGGTTGCACAAGGGGGTAAAGCGTCCACGATGGATGCTTTGGGCTAAGGACGCACCTTCTGCTGCTGGGTTGAGCATGGATGATGTTCGAAGATGTGAATGGTATGCAGATTGTGCTCGAAAGTTTGTGAGGGACGCTGAGTCTGGCTGTTCACTTCATCACTACACCTTTTGCAACCCTATTGTCAGGCATCTCCTTGAAGGTAAAACTCTTGAGTATAATTTGGAGCAAGGAAACCTGCTACGACATTTCTTCATCTGGCCCACATATTCTGATGAGCGTGGAGTAGAGGCAGTGCTAGGATACTGTTATGAGGATAGCACAATGGCTGAGAAATGTTTCACTCTGCTGTTGTTTCTAAGACTATCAGAAAGCACGGACATAGTTGGAGTTGCTACTAAAGGCTTGCAATTATTGACATCTGAATTCAAACTTGCGGCTGAATTTGCAATGGGAGAACTCACCCTGCTATGTAACTTACAAGACATTGCCCATTCATATGGGCCACCATGGGTGCCCATTCAAGAGCGGCATATCAGGTACACACAACGTTGTCGCCCAGACCCAGCATGTTGCAAAGGAAGTCGGCATAGACTTTGTGCTAACAACAACATCTCATCAGAGTTATCAGATATATTCCCAGAGCAAGTTATTGTTTGTGGCTTTCGGTGCTACTATGTTCCAGCTTTAGAGCCCAGATCGTCGTGCATCTCATTTGATGTGCTGTGCAGAAGCAATAAGAGCAGAGGCAGTGGGAAGCCACCTCTGCTTCTAACAGCTGCCTTCCTGCCTCCTAAAGCGACTGAGACGCAGGATAGTTATGCACTCGAAACTATCGGAGGAGACATCAAAGAGCATAGAGATGCTAGCATACAGCAAGTGGCCGAGGCACTAGAATCAAACGCAATCAATTGTTTCTTCCATCAGCCAGAGCTTACAAAGTACAGAATACATTGGTACTCTAAACATGGTGGTGCAAAGTTTACGGTGGAAAAGGCAAGCATGGAAACAGCAGGTGCGCCTAAAACCAAGAGGAGGTACAATACACGAGCAAGCACAAGGAGAAGTCTCAGGAGGTAGCTAGATCGCCACCCAACCAACACAAGGCCGTGTGAGCTAGTTAGTGTGGTGTCCAGTATTTGGTTGGAACATTTGTAGTAATATATGGTACTACTCCATTATTTGTAACATGCATATTCCCACCGTCTGTGAAATAAAACTGCTTTTTATTTGCTGCCATTTGTAACCTAATTTCCCTTGTACATGACTTGTGCCAGCTGTAGCACCTTGTTGAACTTGTGGTTGTAGGCTTGTAGCAACCTACCCGGCAGAGTGGCATGCATCACTGCTAAGTCTTTTGTGAACTTGTCCTTGATGACTTGTTGTGGCATCTATCCTAGGCAGGCACATGGCCGGGGGAAACCTTCTCTGCATTTCCTTGAACGTTCCAGCTACTCCATGGAAGGATGGCCACCCCTGAGCACGATGGGCAGGACAGCGGAGTCCGCCGAACAGTGAAAAAGGCAGAAGCAAACATGACTTGTACAGAACATCCGTGACGTGCATTGTTGCATGCGGCCAAAACATTGTAATAAAGCAGAATAAAAGCTACTAAAGCTTATTCCTGATTAAGTTGATCAAAGAATGAGATGGTAAGGCAGCAAGGACCCGAAAAAACAGTAAATTTGCAAGGTCACCAGAACCATATAGATGATGATTATTCACATTTGGAAGGGCGAATATAGTACAAATCTTGAGTGAAAATGTATGGACATTGCTTGCACACAAGTTTTTCAAATCAATCTTATTATGATTTGTTTGGCACAGCTCAGCTTCACTATTAAAGCTATATTTTTAAAAAACAACTTTATGAACAGCTTTCTTGGTGAAGCTGAGTTGTTTGTTTGGCAAAACGGCTCCACATGATAGACCAAATGAATAAAATGACATTAATATCACTATTTATTTTTTCTCATAGGATTTTTTTGTCCTCCGCACGTCTTCTTCCTCCCCCGTTCTCCTCCCCTTCCTTAGCAAATCCTCCGCCGCCCCGTGCCCCATGGGCCAGTGACCCTCTACCCTACGCCGCCGCAAGCCCCCGCCCCTGCCTCCATCCACCGCACTCTCCGCGCCGCTGCAGGCCCTCTCCTGCATCGCCAAGGCCGCCTCCCGCCTTCGCCTCGCGCAGGACGCCAGGGCAGTGCTCGCTGACTCTGCCCTCCCCCGCTTCCTCCTGTCGTCTCCAAGCTCGTGCTGAGAGTGCCTCCCTAGGCGTCCGAGCCTAGGCGGCAGCGCCCCGACGTCTGCGCGCCCTAGTGACCTCGCCCCGGCGGGTCACACCCTAGCCAGCCACGCCCCATCATCCTCCTGCCCGCGAGCGTGCTCTCTCTTTCTCTCTGAACTTGGGCAGTCTTTTGTGCACAGTGGGGCCCACATATAGGAGATGAGTCTAGAATAAGCTACTATTTTCATGTTCATCCTAACTTATATCTTTGTGATATTAGGAGAAAAACAACTTCATCCATAAAATTGTTTTGGAAATGAGTGTTTGGCAAAAAAAAAATCTCACAACATGTCATGAAGGCTGCTCTGAGCTGTGCAAAAAACAGGCCCTTATTGAATTGATGCATGAACCTTTGATAGTGATCTTTCCCAGCGTATACAACAGAGCAACCATCATACACATTCAGATCCGAGCAGCATTTCTACGCCGCGTTTTTTTATAGGGTACGGACCGTTGTTGAAGTGGCCACTGCATACCGCGTGAGAGCATGCAGGGAATAAGCAGGGGGGGGGGGGGGGGGGGGGGGGGGGGGGCACTAACGTTAACGCATGAATAGTACGAACGTATAGTACGTACACCTGCAATCCTGCATGCATGCATGTGCCGACCATTGCACGTGCTACGTACAGTTAATATATATAGATAATAATGCATGGTGATGCGGCGACTAGACCAAAGACTTGCAAGTCATTGCATGCTTTCAGAATGTGCACTAGTGCAGCTAGCTCCAGCTCTACCTCCTTCGTGATGAACTTGTGGTTGTGTAGTACGCTATGTATAGCAACCTAGCTTGGTACCCCGGCCAGCAGAGTGGCAGACACCAGACAGTAATGCATGCATGTCACTGCTTTCAGATTGTGGCATCCTAGGCCGCCAGAGTGCAGCCAAATCCTGGTGAACTTGTCCTTGATCACTTGTTGTGGCATCCTAGGCAGGCACGCGGCCGTGAGGAAGCCGCCTCTGCATTTCCTTGAACGTTCCAGGGCTCCATGGATGGGTGCGGGAGGCCACGATGGGCAGGACAGCTGAGTCAGCCCAACAGTGAAAAAGGATGAAAACGGGAGCGGGAGCGTAAAACGGACGGAAAATAGCTCTACCATTTC